>CAWUFW010001658.1:0-2681273 GCA_963921515.1 Calotriton arnoldi
CGGAATACCTTAAAGAAAATGAGAAACATTATGTCATGTTAAAAGAGGTATCCCGTCTCCTTCCAGCGAATCGTTTTCTCCTAAGTTAAGGACTGAGGAAATCCAGGGAATAAATGAGTAAGTGAATGTATGTGCGGTGTTATGGGCCCCACCGTCATATGGATATATTTTGTGTGTTGGAGGAATAGTTGCACCTGGATGACCGAAGCATATAGGAGAATAATTTTTATTGTTAGCGCTGGATCAGATGCATAGTGGCGATTCACATGACTGATACCTTGAGGAGGTGCAGCATGGTGTGCATATGGACAAGAATCTGTAGTTGACCTATGGTAACAAGTGATCCAGAGAATGACATGTACTTGAGAAAGGGATGAGGATAATGTGGCATGGATAGTTTTGAAGACTAAGGCAAATAGTCTGCAACTTAATATTGTGGAAGCTAATACAGGAAGGCCCCGGCAAAACTCAGGATGCAATGGACTGTGTGGTGGAGGAAGCCGCTTGGGAGGAGTACTTGGGGGAAATTTATGGTAAAAGGCAAGATCCCGCGGAAAGAAGTAGAACCCAATGGGTAGCGGTGGAGGATGACATTAGAGCACACTTCACTGTAGAGAATATAAAACGTATCATATTTAGCTTAAATCTGACCCGTGCAGCTGGTCCTGAAAATCTCCCAGCCATTATAATAAAGGCCTGGCTGGGGTGGTGGGCAGACCTATTATCTCGGTTGTTCTCCTTCATACTAGACGCAGGACAATTTCCAGATAGTTGGAGATGTGCTATAATAAGATCCATCCATAAGAGAGGAGATATAAGGTCCCCTAAAAACTATAGGCTGATTAACCTTATAGATGTGGTTGAAAAGGTTTTCGCAAACTCATACTTGAAATATTGAAGGACTGGGACGTATTGAAATCAGTAGTTCCCCCTGAACAAGTTGGCTTCAAGGAGGGACACTCCACAACTGAACACTTTGCCCTCTGGTCCATCGCATGGACGTCTGTCGAGCAGAGAGGGAGGTTGCTTTGCTGTTTCGTAGACTTCCGTGCTGCCTTTGATCTGGTGGACCGGCATGTTTATGGGAAACCATGCTAAATTAGGATATTCCAAAGGGAATTTTGGTCCTAATACAGGAGCTACATAAGCACAATTGGGCCCACTTCATTATGGATACAGAGGGGACACTGACTCAGTGTATAGAAATTAATAATGGATTAAGACAGGGTTGCGTGCTGGCCCCACTGCTCTTCTCCATATTTGTTGCGGATCTCCCCAAAACCTCATGGATGGTAAACACATATCATATCTTCTGTATGCAGTTCACCTTGTAATTTAAGATCAGACAGAGATGGGTCTACAGAGAAAGTTGGATGCATTTAGGGATTACTGTAGTCACAAACAGTTAACCGTAAATATGGACAAAACTAAGGTGATGTGCTTTGTCAAAAAAATTGATAAGTTTAGCTGACATTGGGAACTATGAAACTGGAAATAGTTAACGATTATAAAGGCTTAGGAATTTGGTTTGAATGGTCCTTGAAAACGGCATACCCATTTGGAGGCCCTAAAGGCAAGGGCCCTTGCCTCAGTGAGTGGGTGGCTTGAGAAAATTCAAACGGGACTATGGGGATATGTCACATAGACCTGTTTTGAAAGCTTTTGTGGCCATTATACCACCACAATTACAATATGGAGCAGAAGTATCCGTGGTAAAAGCGGGTGGGATGCCAAGGAAGGTAAATGCACTAAGACCTTAATATCCCTGCCAGGTTCCTCCATGATAAAGGCCATTAGACTAGAGGCAGGTTTGACCTCTTGGAACATATTGGCCCAAGTGGCTTTAATAAGATTCTGGAAAAGATTGGGCAAGGGAGAGGAACAGAAAGTCTCCCATTGGTGCAAAAACGAGATCCAGCATAGTGAACTAAAATGGGCCATAGGGGTCAGAAAGAATCTGAAATCTGTTTGTAGGGATAGGAAGGTGAGCTTATGTCATGAAACCCTTCAAGCAGAAATCTCCAAGGAGAGCATGAGGTCAATAGGGAGAGAATTATCCAGAGAAAAGGATTGGCAGTATCTGTGTGGTAAAAAATCAGTACAATTTATGTTCAATTCATGGCAGAAGGGAGTCTGGTTTCCTCATCTGGATATCTTACCAAACCGCTGGCTCAGGTGCGAATTATTAAGAATAAGAATTGGTGTCAATCCTTATTATGTAAATGGCAAAACAAAAATGGAAATGATTCAACCTGATGGGAAGTGCATATGCCCGTTCCATGCAAAAAGTTACATTTTGCTTAAAGGTGCTGGCCTTGCGGAAATTGATGTTACGCCCACTATTTTTTAAATACGGAATTACGAATCGAGCACAGGCGGTACAGTTTCTTACTAATATGCGTTCCTTGGACATAGCAATTGCTATAGGAAGGTTTATGATTGCAGTTAAAAAGTCATGCTCGGATAAATAAAATGAATTAGATGTTTAGATAAATTATTTTAGCAGTTTAATATAAAATGGTATAAAAATAATCGGGAAGTTTAAATGTCACTGTTTTTACCTTGGTTTTAAATGAGAAATTCCTGATGTGTCAACCCTGCAAAAATAAACTGAAAATGCATACCTTAATTTAATGATAGGTGAGGCAGCTAAGAACCAACATGTTCAGGTATCCAATTTTAAAAATAAGCATTTCGACAATTTTATTATAACTTTTTAATTACATGAGTATGAAGGGGTATTGAAATATTATGGCTTTCTCTCTTTTTTAAATTGTATTGGTTGGAATATGAATTTTGGTGTTGAAATTTTTAATATTGCAATATTTATTACTTAAATTGTTAAATGCTCAAGATAAAGTGATTATATGTGTAATTGTGTTGTTTAAAGACCATTGGTCTAAATAAACATTCCTTTGACTGACTGCATAATCCTGTGTGTTACCGACAGCCAGCCCGCTTAATATCAGTGGATCCAGGTGTTGGACTGTCAAGCAAATAGGAAAAAAATAATTTTGTCAAAATTAATTATTTTGTTGATGGAGAGATAGAATACAGCAGATCACTCACTAATTGGTCAGAACTCAAAGGGCCTACCGTGTCCACTATGAATCCATCAAGACCTTACACTCCTCCTCAAGGAACCTACTATGTCCTCCAAAACTGAATAATAAAATATTACGTAGCTTGTTATTTCACCTTTGCAAGGCTCAGCAGCAGAATATTCTCCCAGTCATTTGAACCACTTTTCTAAAATTCAGGAAATTTATTAATTTTATTTTTTAAGTAATTGTAACATAGTTTTAATGTACTGGTAAATATTTTAGGAGTAGGCTGTAGGATTAGAAGGAGAATTGGGGCAAAATGTTTTATCTTAATTTTATGTGATTTATTTAATTTTTGCTAAGTGTGTACGTTAATCAAAAATATTTTTGAATCGTTTTTAACATTTTAAAATATTTTTTGTAGTTTGGTTTATTGTTTATTGCTTTATAAATTTTGGACTGAATAATGTATTACTTTAACAAAAGGTTAAAATTAGTTTTTAATTTAGATTTTTAATTTCTTATTTTAATGAAATTGCTAATGTTGTCATTTTATTTTATATTATTTATTTTTAACTTAGACTTTCATATTTAATTTGAATGTATTCCTTTTAATGTCATGTTTTAAATTTTTGAAGGCTAATATATTATTTTGTTGTGAATATAAGTTATTCAGAAATGCTTAATTTTAATTAACTAGGTACGTTTTAAGTTGAAATATTAAATTTGAATTTCCCCCAAAATATATGATTTTCCACAATGTGATTACATTTGGATTGATAATAATCAACCTAACTCCCAAAGTTTAACACTTTCATAACACAATGTAGTGAAGATTGGAGTTGGAATAGTAAATATAACCTCCCTAAAGTCCAACACTTTCCCCAATGTGGTTAAGTTTGGAATTTCAATAGTAAATGTACCCTAAAAGTCTATCACATTCCCTGTGTGCTTAAGTCTGGAGTGGGAATTGTAAATCCGCCCCCCCCCCCAACGCCCCAAAGTCTAACACTTTCCCCAATGTGATTATGTTTGGAGTGGGAATAGCAAACACCCCCAAAGTCCAACACTTCCACAGTGTGGTTAGATTTGAAATTGGCATAGTAAATCTAGCCCCCTTGTCCCCCGCCAAAGTTTAACACATTCCCCAAAGTAGTTAAGTTTACAGTGCAAATAGTACATCTAAACCCCCCAAGGTGCAACAATTACTTTAATGCGGCTAAGTTTGCAATGGGCTTACTAGATGTAACTTACAAAAAATTGTTTTTGTTGAGGTTAGGTTGGCTAGTTTTGAGATAAAAGTATTTCCATTTTATTTCTGAAAAATAGGCACTTAATTTAAACAAAATGTTATAACATTTTGTTAAATTTACAAAAACAATATTATTTTAACAAATTTAATTGAAAATAATATCTTATGTTTAAAGAAATATTTGTAAAGTTTTCATTCTTTTTCATACAAGTCTACATGCATATTGTTCACATTTTGTACACAAAGATTTAACATTTTTCATTTGATATTTTTATTTTTCAATGTTTATATATTAAAAATAGTAAATTCTTTTTAATTAACTTTACAACATTTTTTGATACATATTTACATTTATTTATAAGACTTTTTAAATCAGTTTTTAGAAATATACTTAATATTTGCATTTATTTATTGCATTGGTTTGTATAAGAAAATATTTTTTTTATTTCCATTACTGTGCCATTTTTATATCACATGCAAATTCTGCAATTGTAATGTATTCTATACTAAGAGCCTGATTACCAGCCCACTCCAAGACCGCCAAATTCGTCCACACACCGCCCACCCGATTTCGAGTTAAAATCTGGCAGGTGGTCCTGCGGCGGTGGTCCCACTGCGGTGGTCCCACTGCGAAGCCTTTGTAAGGCTCATTGTTACAAATCACTGGGGTACCCAAGAAGGCCATAGGACCTGGGTAGCATGTGGTACATAAGAACAATGTGGTCCTACTGGCACATAATCCAAGAGAAATGCAATATTTAATTTGCAATGTGGGCGAGCGAAAACCAAGATTAATTAAATATATCGCACTTAATACTAAATCGAACATTCAAACCAAATTTTATGTATCAACAAATCATTCATAATATATTTACACAACTCCTAGATTTAGATTTACAAGGATTGTCAGTTTCCTTGCGCCAGTGCCAAATGTCCTTGCGCCACCATGGATGCGCTATATTTACAATACAGTGCTCCATGGCGCAAGGATTAACAGATGCGTCAGAAATACTGACGCATCTGTTGGCACAAAAGTGACGCAACTCCAACACGGCGACCATGTCCCCGCCCTATACATTTTCCCAACTCCTCAAGCTTTTCCATCCCGGCGCGCGACCGCGACCCCCGGAACCTCTGATGCGGAGTGTGGCATACAAATGCTACCGAAGAAGCCTCTACATAACCCGAAACATCACGCCCTATGCCCCTGCCCTCCCTCTAGAAGGCACCCCCCGGGTCAGGCAGCATTCACAGCTGCTGAACTGTTACACTGGCATGAAGCAGGACTTCAGACTCTAGGTGATCTATACAATGATGGCTCGCTTGTTCCGTATGCGACATTAAGAGAAACTGAAGGACTTCCTGCAGGGCAGTTCCAACGACACATTTCATTGATTGCTGCGCTAACAGTGAAATGGGGCGTTCTCACCAACGAGCCACAAAAGCATCTCACTGTGCAATATCTACATGTCATGGGGCAAGGCAGACACCTCACGCGGTGGTTCGCAGCCTCACTGAGGCAGCATGCAGTGATAAGTCTAGACCCTCTTCGGCACAAGTGGGAACACGACCTGGGTCGGCAATTTTCGAACACAGAATGGGCACAGGTACTGGCCAGCCTAACACAGATCCCCAGGAATATGAGGTTCAGACAAATACAGTATTTTATCACGCAGAGAGTGTATTTCACGCCTGCTCAAATCAACAGATATTTTCACCGCACCGACTCTGCCTGCCCCAGATGCGCCACCCCAGATGCTGATCTCGTGCATATGCTCTGGAGTTGCACTGGTCTCGGTACATATTGGAGGGCGGTGGTGGACGTGCTTCGCACTTGCACCGAGAGAGATATACCCTTCGACTGGCTGGTGTACCTGCTACACAAATTCCGTAGAACGCGAAACACTAAGGTAACCTCCAGGTTTTTAGACCTAGGCATAGTGACAGCCAAAAGACTGATCACGAAGAAGTGGAAGGCGCCCGACCCCCCACACGTAAACGCATGGAGGCGCTCTATGCTCGCATGGGCCAGGGCAGAGAGCATAGCGATCCGCCGTGAAGAAACCATGGGGCTTAGAAAAACGCCTATAGCTGCAGCTTGGGATGCAATACTAACAACGCTACAGCAGAGCACAGATCAGTCAGACTAGACTCTGTAGGCGCCTGACCTGCCCAAGAGACGACGAGCACGTGTCCTGCACCCCCAAGCCACTCAAAAACACTTGACCTGCTGTCATCAACCACATGACGACGCAGTGACACATTGACCGGGTGACAGCTGACAGTTCGGTAGGGATACGCGCAACAGACTACGCATACGCACACACGCACGTGCAATCAGCCACACGAGATACTCCAACTCAGCTCCAAGTGCAAAACCCTCTCTACCCCCCCCTTTTGTTAGGTCTCGCATAGCGTTGCAGCGCAACGCGCTGTTCGCTTTGTGAGACATGCAGTATACAGTATAGTGGGGGGAAGCTCCGCCCACTTTCCGACCATGCTTTTCATTGGCTTGAATCATAAATGCTGCATTTTGATTCGTTTTCGGCTTGTTAGTCCCTCCTCCTGACGGCCATGTTGTCATTTATATCCTTCCCTGGCTATTGGCCCCTTTACTCCAAAATTATTTCTGGCCCTGTGTCCCCCCCGCCCCTCCCGCAGTCCGTGACTTTTCGCCCCCCCGCCCCTCCCACTGCCGTTCGTGCCTTCCTGGACCCCCACCCTCCCATTTCCAATGCAATAGGTCTCGCGTAAATACGAGTCCTATTGCATTAAGAAATGCTTGTTTGTTGTGGGATTGGCTGGGTGATCGCACTCTTTTTTGGTGTCGCGCGACATTGTGCCTGACCAAAACATGGCAATATGCAAAACACATGCGCAATACAGACGTTTTTGCTTTGATGTCTGTATGCTGTAGTCTCTTTTCCTTGTCCACGGCACCCTGTCACTGACAGCAGATATTCTTTGACGTCATCGCGCGTGGCCTACGTCTTCAGCTAGACATGGCGGCCACTGTACCAAGACGGAGAGGGAAGCGCACAAGTAGCGGGGCCGGCTGGAGCTCAGCAGGAAGAGGAGCTGCCCCTGCAAGCCGTGCTGGTGGTGGATATCTTCAGTCCCGTGAGCAAGAACCGGGCTCGGGTAAGTGGGCTATACATTTTAAGCTTTAAAAATCGTGAGCGAGGTAATGATGCACTTCAGGCGAACAATCACCACTCCGACCCAAAAACTTCAAAATACGAAGGGAAAAAAAGGATGTTATTATTGCTACTGTAAATGAGTTTCTCGGTTTCTATGTGAATGGGTATAAAGGAAAATAACTGCAAAAGCGAGTCATAATGTAGGGTCGTAATGAAAAAGGCAACTGTTACACCATAAAAACTCGAGCCGATTCCCGTGCGCCGGAAATTAGCTGCGTAAAATAAAGCTAATTAAACTATGGTACAGTCACCCTGCTGTCAGACCGCCAATCTGCAAGCAAAACAAATGCGGAATGAAATGATTCGGTTCAGCGGCCTCCCTCGTTCTGTTTTTTTCTCTTACAAAAATGGAAGAAACTTTTCACTTTCCCTCTCATATCAGCACTCTGTTGCGTACTTTATTTTGTGAAGACCGCACTGGCTCCAAATGCCCCAAACAACTCCTGATGTCGCACAGATAGTTGCCGTCTGACCCTTTGCACACACCCCTTCTGCAGAAATTAATGAGCCACACTGTGCATTCTGTCCGACTTTTCTCCTCACGGTGTCACCTGGGAATTGTCCTCCTGTCTGTAGGGTTATCTGTGTGATCTTCGGCACGTCGGGGAATCAACGAGTATCGTGATTTAGGGAGATGTGAAGCGCTAAACATCTGACTCTCAACAGAGCGACTGCTTTTATACAATGGCGGCGATGGAAGGGGGTGGGCGCTAATGGAGACGGTGCATCACCTGTAAATGTCCCGCACCCCATTGTGTCTTACTGCCAGTAACATCCGCAGCCAAAAAAGACCAGACACTGTGGCTGGTAAGAAAGAGCATTGTTGTCAGTGACGGTAAGTTCTTCTTGTGCTGCCCACGGTTCTATCCTTAGTGACAATAAGGTCTTCTTTGTGGAAACAGACTCAGCTAGTTGTGGTTTGTTTCGGATTGCACAACAAACAACAACCCCCAGCTCTCTATGTGAAATCGGATCCGGTCTCTTTCTGCAGTCCCAATGTTCACTAACATTGGTATAATATTGGTTGTGCACGTGCAGAGGTCTGGGGGACTGTAGTACAAAGCAAGCAGCAGCACTGCACACTTTCTAACAGGAAGCTGCTTTTAATTGCCCTCATTCAACGCTGCAGAGTGTCCTGACAAAATGACCGACGGCATTGGGAAAATATCAAAAATAAACAATCAAAAACATCTTCAAAAAACGAAACAGTTCTAACATGCATATTTTTTGTGACTACAATGGAAATTTGATGTCCGCACACGCAGATGCCTGGATCACTTTTCTTTATTACAAACTTCACACTGCACAGCAACAAAACCAAAATCACATCCCTCTCTACGTCCTATTTTTCCTCTCTCTGCCTCATTTCCTACATCTCTGCCTCACTTTCAACATTTTTGCCTCTCTTTCCCCATCCTCTATTTCCATTATTTCTCTCTATTTCAGCTTCTTTCACTTCCCTTTGTATCTTTCTCTCGCCGCTTTCTCACAGTGCTGTACCTCTCTCTGCCTCTGCTGCTGTCTTCTCCTCTCCTTTCTTCTCCTAGTCTTCTGGCTGTACCTTTCATTCTGTCTTGCCTTTTCTCTTTCTTGCTTTATATTCTTTTCTCTGATTCGTGACTTTTTATCTCGCTCCTTTTATCACAACCTTCTCCCTGTGTTCTCTGCATCTGTTGCGGGTTTCTTCTCTCCTTTCTTCTCCACCCCCAGCCAGGCTCTTCACTGCATGTCGGGTGTTAAGTGTGAGACCCCGGCTGCATGAGCTACCCACAGCGATCTGAACTCACTCTAGCAGAGCAGTGTGAGCACCCCCAAGCATTGCAAGCTTCATTCGGCACTGTGCGATATTCCCAAGGCAGTTTAAACTGTCTCCTGCACAATAGTAGATTCTTCCCGCATTGCAAGCTTTCTCCAGCAGTGCCAGCTTCCTCAGCGTCCCTAGCAATGTGCGAGATTCCCCGAGCATTGCAAGCTTCCTCTATCAGTGTGAGATTCCTTCAGCAGTGCGAGTTTCGTCTGCCATTGCTCTTCGACTCCAATAATGCGAGCTTCATCCAGCAGCGCGAGCTTCATCCAGCAGCGCAAGCTTCACCCAGCAGCACAAGTTCCCTCTGTCATTACTCTTGGGCTCCCACAATGGAAGTTTCTCCAGCATGGTCCTTTTCCTGCAGCACTGAGAGAAACTGTGAGCGCTACAAGCTTCTTCTAGCAGTATGAGCTTCCCAGCAGAATGAATGTCCTCTAGCAGAGCAGTGTGAGATTCCATAAGCATTGCAAGCTTTCTCCAGCAGTGTGTGAGATTCTCCCAGCATTGCGAGCTTCCCCAGCAGTGCAAGCTTCTCCAGCAGTGCAAGCTTCTCCAGCAGTGCAAGCTTCCCCAGTTGCTTGAGATTCCCTCCATGAGTGTACAATTCCCCGTGAGTGTAAAATGTCCCCATAAGTGTAAGATTCTCTTGGCTGTATGAGCTTTCCAAGGCATTCTGAACTTGCTCCAGTAGAGCAGTGTGAGATTCCCCTTGCATTGCAAGCTTTTTCCTGCAGTTTTAGCTTCCTCCAGTAGCCTGAGCTCCCTAGCAGTGTGTGAGATTCCCCCAGGATTGCAAGCTTTCTCCATTATTGTGACATCGGGTGATGTGATATCGGGTATGAGCCCATACCAGGAACAGCAGTTCTTTATAAACGTGAACTGGGGTATAAAATGGGAGGGCTGGGGTCTGTATGCTACCTTCATGGGGTTCAATGATACAAACCTGCACAGTACGGAGGGCTAGGAGTGAAGTAAGGGAAGTGGCTACAAGGTGTAGTAGCATGCAGGGTGGCAGTGGCCATGGCAGGGAGTGACGTCAGCAGAATAGATTGTTGGCATGGAGTAGCTTAGGCATTAGTGATGCCAAGGAAGTAACGTGAGCAAAGTTGCTATTGCTATGGGTTTAGCGTGATGAGGAATATTGATAACAGGGGAGTGGCGTCCGCATGAGAGGCTGTTGGCCTAGTGCTTAGGGTGGGGATGCGGTAGGAGTGTGATTTGAACAGGAGAGACTGTTGACAAAGTATTTACTGTGGGATTAGTAAATGGTGATGGTGGTAGGGAAGTGACTTCAGCAGGAGAGCCGGTTGGCCTAATGTTTTGTGGGAGATGCAGTGGTAAGGTGGACAATAGTAGCAAAAGTGGGCGATAGGTTGGCCTGACGTCCGGAGTTAGTGCTTGACAAGACGGGGTGTTTGATAGCAATGGGCTTTAACTAAAAAGTGAGTGCAGGTGGTCCAATGGGTAATATGATGCATAGCTAAATACTTATAAGGTCCCAAAGGCGAGACCGATTGCATTGCAAATGCTTGTTTTTTTGTACCCGTCCCTATAGCCCATTAAGCACTTCATGCGTAAAGGCTCTCTGATCAGCACTGCCCATCACACATCGCTTATTGCATGACACAACCATATATCAGGCTCGCTGCCCTAGATAGGCACTATGAGCCTAGACAAGCGATGCTTTAAAACACAAGCACGCAGTCGTGCCCCCTAAACACGTAAGTGTGATGTTACAATTACTGCTGATGTGATGTTACAGCTAGCTGAATCCCATACAAAAGCCCTGCGTCATTCCTTACGCCTGGTCTGAGCAGGCATAGGGATTTTGACGCAGTGAAGGCGTAAAGTGACGCAGTGAAATGTTGTAAATTTCACTGCGTTGGTTCTACATGGCTTTTTGCGTGGGAACGCCTAGCCTGCATACATTATACCTGGCGCAGGTATAATGATGCGTCACGTTGTAAATTGGCCGCATTGTTTGCGCCGCTGTTGCGTCCAAAAAAGTGACGCAATGGAGGCGCAAGGGGCTTGTAAATCTGCCCCCTAGAGTTTATTATATAGTGGTTGCTCCAAATAGAGTTATTATTAGGAGAAAAAGGGTCCTTGTGACTTGTGATAAAAGGTGTGAAAAGAAATGTGTGAATTCTCTTGTACATTTGCCTAAACCTATTGTTTTTATTCTATGCATCATACTGGAGAAATACATAAATCATATTGCAGAAATACATAACATATGAACTATGAATGCACTATAAACTTTAATCAAAGCATAATTATATTAAAAAAACATGCAAAATATATACATATAATAATATATACACTGATAAGTGAATGCAATGAGGAATCAAAAAGCAGAAAAAGGGCAAAGCACATCACACCCCAGGATGGATAGGTTAACATTGAGCATGCTGGACCACGATATATGTTAATATGCAAATGTATGGTCCAACCCAAATGCATGTTGCCAACAGGTATGTTACACAAATCATTTGTCAGGTGTTGAGAAGTAGAGATTGAAATGACTACAACTACCATGAGACCCTATTCCTGTAACAGAAAACAAGATGCAATAGTGATCTTGCCCATTCTCACTTGTCTGCCATGTCACAACTGATGTTCACTTATCATACAGGTTACCATTTGCAAGTTTTGGGAGTCAAGCATGAAATGACAACAACTACCATGGGGCCTTATTTCTGTATTAGAAAACAGGATGCAACAGTGATTGTGCCCATTCTCACTTGTCTGCCATGTTACAACCGATGTTCAGCTCTCATGGACTGTGCAATGTACAGACAATGCTCCACTCAGAGACATGTTTGACTACTTGCTTGAAGTTGTCCTGGTCTCATCATCTGAAACTATGATGGCATTAGTGACATCATACCAAGTGTGTACCTCAAATATATGTAAGGCATGAAGGTAACACAGCTGATTTGAAGTGACTGGTTACCCATTGACTCTGCACTGCTCACATGATGACTGATGCTAAATATACAACCAAGTTGTGTGTTTGCCTGTATTCCACACAACTAGGCCTAGAATGGTCAAATACACGTTGCTTCTACACAGTGTTGGCCTAAATGTTTGGGAGATGTTAATTTTTTATTCACATCTAATGAGCTGCTCGATTCTAGTACATGTATTGAATTTATTGAAATGTCTTGTAAACAAGTTCAATACCATGAAAATAAATCACATTAGTAATCTTCACCTATTTTGTCTATTCCTAGGCCTCTACGTACTGGGACACAAATGATGTGGATGTAGATACCACACTTCCACCAATAACAATGTTCTCTATTTCTCAACAGGTCTATCTGGCAGAGTACCGGGCCAGAGTTTGGGCCACCGAACAGACTCCCACTCCACCCCAGGATCAAGCCCTCAGTGATGACAACACTCCTGGAGATGTGGACGTGGATGACCTTCCTGGCACATCGGGTCAGCCTGGACAGGTGGCAACAGCGGGTCTCACTGTGCCCACAACAACACCTCCTTCCCCAGTTACATCACCACAGCCAATCCCTGCCCCCGACCTGTGTACCTAGCACAGTCAGTAACATCTTGGCCCCGCAGTCCTGGATTCTGAGGTGGCAATCACCAACCCAGTCACTGAGGAACTAGTGGGAGGGTGCATACTGTGCCAAGGGCACAGGCCCATGGGTGTAGGGTACGTGGGAGGGTAACTGTGGGCCTACTGAGTGAGCCCACTGGGGCTACTCATACCCAGAGAGAGGGAGATGAAGCAGCTGCAGAGGGACATACACCAGGAGATGGCCACCCACAACACCAAAATGGCCCGACTCATTGGGGTGCTGCGGGACATCAACACCCCCTCTGCAGGGCTATTCCACCACCATCTACCCCTTCCTGAGGTCCAACTACATCCGAGCCATCAACATCTGTGGCAGACACAGGAAGGGAGACCCTGTCAGAGGAAGACACGTCTGCAGACACCCCTGTCTCAGCAGCAGCGGATACCCCCCTCACCAAAAGGAGGGGACGTCCACCCAAAAATCCTGGAGGTGTGGATGGCAAAACATCCACCACTGCCAGTAAGAAACCTTGCACCTAATTTCCTCCTGTGTGTGCAACACATTCACTTTGTGGACTATTTCTGAACACTTTTCCATTTCTGATGGGAGTAGTATTTTGGACTTTGGAATTCAGACAAATTGGTATCTACAACTATGGTTTCATACACCATGACTGACTTCTTCACTTTTGGTTTCCCTGTTTGGTTTTCTACATTGTTTATTCTTTCTACACTGCAAAAAAATACACTAGGGGGCGTGGCCAGGCAAGATGGCCGGGTGGATGTAACCCACACCGGCTCCGCCGCCACGGAGCTGTTTTCTGCAGTTTAAGCAGCTACGAGCAGCAGCTGACTACAACGATCGGATCCGGATCCGGATAGCATCTGGAGGCTGGCGAGTCTGAGTAGAGTGACTCAGAAGCCGTAGGAACGTAGTGAGAAGAGAAGCCGCGCGACACTCGGGAACGCCAGAGGCTCTCAAAATGATGCCGGCTAAGGGGGACGCTGAACGGCAAGAAGCGAGGTAGAAGACATGATCCCCTAGAGCCTGCCACATCACAGACCCACATGCTCTCCCGGGCCCGCCGGCACATGCGAGTCGAGAGATTCAGTATGAGCGAGGGCGAAGGACGGCGTCGGCCCTAACGACGAGGGAGGCGCGGCCAAGACCCTGGAGCCCCTCTACATGTAAGACAGCGGTGAGTGCAGAGCGGATACAGCCCGGCGCAGCAAGAGGGGGCTGGGGACTTGGTGGGGGCCCTGCAGTCATCACACTTGAGGCCTCCTGAGCCCATGCACTCAGAGTTGGCACAGTGTGCCTGACCCCAAAATGGCGGCACGGGGGACGATGCGAGCAGAGAGAGTGCAGTGCCACTAATTTGAAGTCTGCCGTGATGTAGGGAAGGAGCCCGAATGTGGGGGGACTCAGCTGTGTGGATACAGGGGAACAGATGGCTAAGTTGGCGAGAGACGCCCCTGCGACACTGCCTGCCTGACCTTAAAATGGCTGCCTGAGGCCTAGTGTTTGCAAAAAATATTGAAGCGGCCACAGTAGCTAAGAACAGTACGCGGACAGGCGCTGCCGCCTTGGCCGCCGCAACAAGGAAGCACAGACCCTGGTGGCGGGGGTGCAACCTGGCCCCCGCGAGCAAAGTGTAGACAAACCGCTTCTATGCCACCAAACAAGTCCACTAGCAAAGTCACCAGCTTCTTTACCCCCGCAGAGAAGAGGCCCCCACAGAAGCAAGGAGGACCGGGATGGTGAAATGGCCCTCACCAAGGATGATCTGCTGTCGTCCCTTAGGGAATTTAAAAACGAACTATGCACCGAACTGAAGATGGATATAAAGGCCTCCATGGAGCAACTCAAGGCGGATCTCACGGAACGCATGTCCTCCCTCCAACAAGACGTTGATTCGATTGGCACAAGAATACTGGAGGTTGAGGCCCAAACGCAGGAACTCGACAAGCGAGCTTCAGACACACACGAAAAGGTCCAAGATCTACAGGCACAGCTGCAAATGGCGCTCCTGAAGAACGAAGGCCTAGAAAACAGGTCAAGGAGAGACAACATAAGAATTAGAAACCTGGAAGAAGGGGCGGAAGGGCCGGACCTGGAGGCCTTCATAGAGGGACTATTCTCAGAAACTCTGGGGCCACGCCAAATGAAGATCAAAATAGAAAGTGCTCACCGCGTGGGCACCCAAGCAGTTGGAGAGAGGCGATGAATCCGCAACGTTCTGGTCAAACTCCACTCCTTTAAAGTTAAGGAAGCCATCTTGCAAGCGGCAAGGAAAAAAGACACGATCTCCTTTCAAGATCACAGCTGCACACTATATCAGGACCTGGCGCAATCCACACTACAAAGGCGGCAACTATTCCGACCGCTAACAACAAAGTTGCGCTCAGATGACATTAAATATCGTTGGACTTATCCATTCGGGCTGGCCTTTGAACTGCACAATAAGCCAAGACATATCACAGGGCTCGAGGAGGGGCTGGAAATCCTTCGGTTGCGGAGGAGTCGCCCGCCCAAGCATCGTCGCAGGGAGCAGAAACGGTCCGAACGGCGGCTTCTCAATGGCGCAGGATCCCAAGGGGAAACAATCCAAAACGTGAATCAACGGCAGTGACCGGAAAAGTAACAATGACTGCTACAAACATATTCGACTTGAATACGTGGAGATTGGTCAGGAGCGCTGTGCGACTTATGTCGGGAAGACTTCTCTATCTCCAGAGGAAGAAGTAACTCAAGGAGGCAACGAAAATTAACAAGACTCGTTAAAGCCACTCTGCATGTATCAGACACAGGGGACAGCCGTGGCGGCGGGCCTAGACCAAGGCGCCTGCCAACACGCCCTTTACCCTGAGCGAATATGTCGCAGGGGGCCCATGGGGTCCTCAGCGAAGGTTTAGATATGTTATTGGTTATGTTAGTTTGGGGGGGGCGGGATAGTCAATAGGCTTAGGTGGTGGTCACAAAGGGGAAACAAACATTCCACGCATCGTTGTTGTGTTGGGAGGTGTATATGCAAAGGGGCGGGGGTGAGGCGGCTGTTAAAGCGAGTAGAGAAACGTCGTTTAAAGGGGCATTGTATGGGAGGTGGAGGGAGGGGTAACCGAGCCCAGATGATTAGTATAGCTTCATCAATCAATCAAGGGAATTGTATGCGCACTACTGACCCGTGAGGGTCTCAAGGCGCTGGGAGGGGGGTAAGCAACTCCGGTCAGTCAAAGAGCCAGGTCTTGAGTGTCTTCCTAAAGATGGTCAGGGAGGGTGCGCGTCTGATGTCGATCGGGAGCCCGTTCCAGGCCTTGGACGCGATGTAGGAGAAGGCTCTTCCACCTGTTCTGGCTCTGAGGATGCGTAGGATTTCGGCGAGGTCGCTGGATCGGAGGTTTCTCTTGGGTAGGTGGAAGGAGACTTCATGGAATGTTAAGGGTCTGAACTCCTCTCAGAAGCACCAAAAAGTCTGGAAATACTTGGTAGGTCACCAATTTGATACTGTGGCACTCCAAGAAACGCACTTAAAGCGATCGGAAGAGTACAGACTTAGGCATAAAAGCTACTCCCTAATCTATAGGTCCTCCACTGGGACAAAACAAAAAGGTGTGGCCTTATTATTTCACAATTCTACAAAATTTCAACCAGAAGGTGTCAAAACAGATGGTAGGGTAGAGTGGTAATGGTCAAGGGGAAGTTAAGGGGAAGACTATGTACATTCATTTCGGCCTACGCCCCCAACACAGGTCAGCCAGCATTTTTGACCGCCCTGCTAAATATGATGGGAGGATTCGCAGCGTGCCCAATAATTCTCATGGGAGACTTCAATTTAACATGGCATGGTGAAGAAGACAGCACACACCCCCATAGATCACCTACGGGTAACTTCCCCAAAGGGGTGAAACAAACCTTTCAGACTCTAAGCCTTCAAGACACGTGGAGATCTATTTACCAAACTACTAGGGACTACACATTTTTCTCCCACGTACACCAAACATACTCACGCCTAGACTACATATTCATCAGCCAAAGCCTCCTGGGGTCTCTACAAGCTGCAAAGATCCAACCAATTACAGTGTCAGACCACAGCCTCATCTCCATATGCCTGAAATGGGATACCGCGACACAGGGTCCTCCAAGATGGTTTTTCCCAGCCTCTTTAACAAGGGATAGAGTTCTCAGAGATGAACTGAGGGCAGCCATCAAGGAATACTTTCATCTGAACAGGCCACATGCAACCTCCCCCCTAAACAATTGGGATGCATTCAAGGTGGTCCTGAGAGGCAAATGCATTGAATTAAATGCCACACTAAATAAACAAAGGGCAAAGGAACGTAGATCACTAGAAGCAGAGCTGGAGGTCATAGAAAGGGAACACAAACAGACCCCCACCCAGACCCTTTGGCGCAAAGTAACTGCACTGAAAGGGAAAATTAAGGCGATATAGACCAACAGAGCAGAATACACCCTTCTGAGGCTACGTCAAATATCATATGCACTGGGGAACAAGGTGGGTTCACACCTAGCGAGACAGCTCAGGGAAAAAAGGGAGAAAGAATATATAGGTGGGATCAGCGGGGATGGGGGGACCTTAGAACACTCCGACACAGGCAAAGCTAATATATTTGGAGCCTTTTACAAAGATCTCTATCAAGCTGTACCTACAGACCTGACAGTCCAACAAAAATATTTAGACAAGTTGTCGCTCCCCCAGATGTCCCCAGCATGGAACGAACAACTAAACGCCTTGATCACTGAGAAGAAGGAGGGGCAGGCGATAGCAGCTCTGAAGCCCAATAAATCCCCGGGACCCGATGGACTAACAGCACACTTCTACAAAACTTACGCCGCAGAGATTATTCCCCAGATAACCTCCCTATTTAACGTCATAGCGGAGGGACCAAGGGTGACCGCCTCAATGGCTGAATCAGTGATTACGGTGATCCCTAAACCAGGGAAAAATCCTCAACACTGCACCGCGCACAGGCCAATCGCCCTGTTAAATTTGGACGCTAAGTTATATTCTGCAATTTTGGCAGCTAGACTAGAAGACCTAATGCCTGATCTAATCCACCCTGATCAATCAGGCTTCATAAAGGGGAGACAAACACATGACAATATACGTAGGACACTTCATCTGATAGAGAAAGAATCGAAGCACAAAATACCGGTGATCCTGATAGGGATGGACGCGGAAAAGGCATTTGACAGGGTGGATTGGTCCTTTATGTTCCATACACTTGAAAGATTTGGATTTGAGGTCCCCTTTCTCAACATTATTAAAGCTAATTACGCACAGCCCCATTCATGAGTACAGGTTAACGGGGCAAGCTCCCGACCGTTCAGCCTAAGCAGGGGGGCGAGACAGGGCTGCCCGCTATCCCCCCTGCTATTTTCCCTAAGTATAGAACCGTTTGCAGCGCGAATCAGAGCCACCCCGGAGATACAGGGAATTAAATTCGGGGGCGTGGATCATAAGCTATCACTGTTTGCAGATGACGTCTTGATGAAGCTTACCGCCCCCAGCGCCTCAGTTCAAGCCATTCAGGAAGAGCTGAAGAGGTTCGAAAACGTAACAGGATTCCTTGTAAACCTAAACAAATCGTTTATTTTAAACTTCACACTGTCAGACAGAGAGTCAACGCTTCTACGAGGGGAAATCCCATTCCAATGGGCCAGGCACTCTCTCGGATACCTGGGGATCCAGATCACCCCTCGCCTGGAGGGGCTGTTTCGGGCAAACTACCCTCCCCTTCTGCTCCAGCTACAACAAGATCTTAAACGTTGGAACCATTATATATTTCCTGGCTAGGACGTATTCATGCGCTAAAGAGGACAGTTTTACCCAAATTCCTATACTTGTTTCAGGCCCTCTCGAGTGAGCTTGAGAGAGACTTTCTCCCCAGGTTACGGGCACGTACCACATGCTATATTTGGCAAAACGGAAGGGCACGACTCCTATTCCACACTCTCAGACTGGCAAAGAGCGAAGGAGGGGTGGCGCTATCGACTTTAACCTCACTTATAAAGCAGCACAACTGAGGGTAATAGCGGAGTGGTCCATGAGGGAGTCAGATAAACACTGGCTACATATGGACAGGACAATAGCGGGGAGAACGATCTGGGATATACTCTGGAAAAACAAGAAGGACCGGCCTCCGAATGTCTATCTGAGCACTCCCACAAGGACCACTCTCAAGGTATGGGACGATATCACTAAAGGGCAAGGATGGATGACGTTTCCCTCCCCATACACTCCGATTCACTTTAACCCGGCACTGCGGGAGGGACCTTTTGATGCCTGGAGGGAGGGGGGGTTGCCTCATGTTAATAGATCTCTTTCATAATTACAATATACGCACATTCGAAAACTGTCAAAGAGACTTTCACCTGGCACCTAGCGAACACTTCCACTACCTCCAACTAAAACACTGGGCCCTTCACCCACAGGTCAGAGAGGCAGCCACACGTGAACTGATGCCGGTGGAGACATTTGTAAGAAGGTGGGCTCTATAAAGGGAGTAATCTCCTTTCTGTATGGCCTGTTGCTCTCCACTTTACATGCGCCTAGACCGCGTTACACCTCCTTTTGGGAGAACACGATGGTGAGGGAGATAGCAGAAGGGGAATGGAAGCATCTATGGTCCAATATCGTGAAGAACAATCACTCATTAGAATTAAGAGAGGCCCACTACAAAACGCTTTTCGACTGGTATCTCTACCCCACTAAACTCAGGAAAATATCTCCGGAGACTTCTGACTTGTGCTGGAGGGGCTGCGGCTTGCTCAGAGATTTTCGCCACATATGATGGGACTGTCCCACCATTAAGCCCTTTTGGGAGGAGATTTTGGCACAAATGAAAGACATGTTAGGGTACCCAATTCTGACCTCCATAGAGGCAGTACTCTTGGGTCTTAGAGACCCGTTACTGGAATACCAAACAAGGGCAGATAAGGCAATTATGTGTGTTGCTGGGGGCGGCAATAATGGCGATCGCCGCTGCCTGGAAGAAGAAAGAAGCCCCAACGTTAGCGTAGTGGCACTCCCGACTATGGAAAATACTCACCATGGAGAGGCTAGCAGACCTTTTTAGAGACGAATACAAAAGCTTTGAATATAAGTGGGGCCCACTAGTAGCGTATCTCACAAAGGGTCTTCCCTTGGCAGTATGTCCTCCTACGATGAGAGAAATGCACCTGTTTCAGTTCTAACTAAGGTGGGGACCCGCAGCCAAGTCCTGGGGGCAGGGCACAGACGGCACACCCAACGCAATATCCAGTCAGGCAGTAGGACTTCGCCTCACCCCCCATAAGATAGCTTACCACCGAGGAAAAAAGTGGATAAAATGTGACATCACCTTAATTGTTTGGGGGGAGGGTAGGGAGGGAGGGGTTGTTGGGGGGGAAAGATTTTATAATCCGTAATAAGTGCTATTTATCTATTGGACTAGAGGAAAGTTTCTGATATTATGTTCATGATGGTTTTACCCACTCATGAGGAAGCTGTGTCTTCAATAGAGATTGAGGGGATTGTGAGTATAAGTGTATAATGCATTGACTCTATTTCGTTTTGCACTAATTTTCAATAAAAAGAATTTTGACAAAAAAATGCACTGGTCACAAACTCATTGCCTACTGTAGTATCTCTCACATCTAGCAATGTATATATACTCCCAAGTGAACTTTACAATGCCAAAACAAGCTACTTGTGTAAACATGGATATGTTGAATGCAAATCATGTTTAATACATACAAGGGTCTGGTCTTATAACATCTTTAATCCATTGTTCCAACCATAGGCTGACATGATGTCGAAAGCACAGCAAATCAGACATGACTCAAATATTCTGTCAGTGATCACATTTTCAGGTGCAGACCTTAACAACATGGAAGGAGGGGACACATCAGACAATTTCCTATAGAATAGGCAACTTAACACCTTTCCTCAGGTCTGCATCATCAGCTGGAGCCATGTTTCCTACCTCACAAAAGGAATCCCACATCCTTTAAACCAATATACAGACACATGTCAGTACAACAGTTTCTGATCACAGGGTCATTCCAATCCATTGTTGCTGCATCTGGTGGAATGTCACAAACAAATGTCAGTGGTGTGCCAACAAGCACTTTGGCCTACAATGAAGAAACACGTCAACAGCTACATGCAGTTCATACACAATGAGGATTTAGCCAATGTGAAGGCAGAATAGCATGATTTGGGCCCAACACAACTTTGTGTTGGAGCACATGATGGCATAGAATTTGCATTAGGACCCCCATACCACAAGAAACAAGTCCAATGGAACCCTCTTAACTTCCATCCTTTCACTGTGCAAGCTGTCTTGGTACAGGTTTTGAACACCCAACGTCTGTAACAGACATTCCCAGGAACAATCCATGTCCACTTCGTACGTCCAGACTGCATCACATACCTGCTAATGTCACAACTCTGAAATGTCCAAATGAATATGCCATGGTGAAGGTATCTAAAACAGACCAAAACAAAGAGATTAGCTACGACACCATACATATGACACAATTCACATACTCAACTTCTAGAGAACATAGTCTAAGACAAAATTCTAAGCTAAACAAAGCAACACTAACAAAATAAACACCTTTCACCAGATTTTGCCAGAGCTTTATCTTTATAGTACTTTCCCTAAACATACTCCTCACATCATCACAAGAGTTGCTTTAATAGGCAAAGTCATGACATCTCATAACATACTTATACTCATGAGAAGAAGTTGTTGATGAGATCTTGACGCAAGTCAGCTCCTTCCTCTTCACCACTATCATCATCATTTGGCATTTCAGGATCCTCACCTGGTGGCTCATCATGGGCTTCATCCTCTGCGATATAAGGGATGTTCTGTCGCAGGACAATGTTGTGGAGCATGCAGCATGCCACGTGATTTGACACACCTTCCCGGGTGAGTAGAGGAGTGCTCCCCCAGTCTTGTCCAGACATCTGAATCTAGTCTTCAGGAGCCCAAAAGCCCTCTCCACTCGCCGCAGTGTTCGTCCATGGACCTCATTGAAGTGGGCTTCCCCTGGAGTAGTAGGATTCCTCAGCGGTGCCAACAACCATGGACGGTTGGAATACGCTGAGTCTCCCAGATGGAAGACAGACAGAAGTGCAACAATAAGTTACACACTTTCAGATTATACCACCTGATATTACCCATAGAGAGTTCAGACAGATCAAACTTACCAACAGGGCCAGGCCCTCTCTGGTAGTAGTTGTGACCTCAGCTGGGGTATAGTGCTGTTCCGCAGTATGAATGAATCACGTGCAGATCCTGGGAACCAGGCACAGACGTTTGAGATGTTCAAGTCCAGTAGGAAGACAACTTGCATGTTGATAGAATGGAAGTGCTTCGTGTTCCAGTAAACTTGTTCCCTGGCTTGCGGTGGTACTAAGGCAATATGAGTGCCATCAATGGCTCCAACCACATGTGGGATGCAACCAAATCTATAGAAATCACCCTTCACAGTGACTAAATCCTCACGTCTGGGGAACTGGATGTTGCTGTCCACGTGTCTTATCATTGCTGGAAGCAAGTCTCGTAGTACAAGACTGAACATTGGTTGTGACATACCACCAGATATATCCACAGTGTACTGAAAGGAACCTGTGGCTAGAAAATTCAATACTGACATAAATTTCACAACTGGTGTAATACATGTTGGATAAGTGATTTGAGGTAGTAAGTCAGGCTCCAACTGATAACATAAATCCTGTATTGTTTCCCTATTCAAGCGAACTGTCTTGATAACATCTCTTTCTTCCATGGTCTGAAGGTCTGGAAATGGACGCTACACTGGAGGCTGTCATCTCCTCCCTCTTCCAGAGTACCTATGTGAGGAGTGAAAACAATTGTGAACATTGGTCACAGAGTCAAAACTCATGTGACAAAACATGACTACTTCATAAAGCATTACA
Organism: Calotriton arnoldi; assembly: GCA_963921515.1. NCBI lineage: Eukaryota > Metazoa > Chordata > Amphibia > Caudata > Salamandridae > Calotriton > Calotriton arnoldi. The sequence goes on from CAWUFW010001658.1 coordinate 22,798, forward strand.
CATATTTAACATATTCATTGTCTACTTCAACTTCCGCCAATAATCCCCATGGTGGCCTTCACATGTGTCTGTAACAGAAATGTGCACATCACCCATTTAGAAATGTAAAATGTGCACAATAATGACGATTTCATTGAATTCTAGGTGAAAAACAGTCAACTGCGATGTACAGTGCAGGGCGCACATTTTGCCTTTATGCACAGTACTGCACTACACAGATGATTTTTGTACTGGAAATTACATGGGAATGGAGTATTTCAAATGTAAACATGTTAGCCCGCATTTGTAGTGGTGGTGAAGCACTTAACAGTCACCAATACTGTAGTTCCAACAGAAAAAATGTCGGATGTCTGACTTCGCATATAGGACATTTGAAACGATCGTCACCGGCAGACGTCAACTGCGCGGTGGGCGGTTGCATCCACAGCGGACACAGCCATAGGCTAATGTTGGTGATTGTGAAGATCGTAGTCCGATGGCTGTGTGCGTCTACGATGAGGACCGCATATGTGGTGTACATGTACGCCGTGGTTTGAAAAAGAACTCACTTGCCTCCTGACACTGCTGCTATCAATACTTTGTTGTAGTCTCCCTCTCAGGTTGCTCTTACACTTCAGGGTTTATCAGATGGAATGTTGTTGTGCTGCCTGGTAACCCTGTTGCTAGGTGCTTCTTTGAAAGGAGCTGGGAGCAGTGGACGAGAGTGGTGCGTCCTACCTGATGCTCCTATCTGCTGTGTAGTTTTACTTGTAATAAACTTCTGTTGAACCCATCAATGACTACGAGTTCTATACTACAAATTTTGGCGACGATTCTAAACTACACAGCCACACGTCGAACCTTGCGTGCAGCTCGTCTCACCTTTCATGAAGGTCCTGATGATGAAGACGTCTCCACGGTGGTAAGACTGTTCCTGTCTCGTAAACCCCACCGATGCCTTCGCTCTTTTCTCTTCACGCAACGCTGTCCAAGCCTGCATCACCGGCGCGCTTTTGAACCTTCTGCCCCGCTCTTTACATGCACTCGTAGCACTCGTAGCTCCGTTTCGCACTCCTTGCGCTGCCCTGTACTTTCTTTGCTGACTTTTAAAATTTGGGCAATCGGATGCATCTTTGCGGGGCATTTGTCTCTCTTTCCGGATTGAGAGACGTTGGAGTTTGACTCGCGCATTGTCGCACTTGCGCAAAGCAAGGCCTAAATCAGCCTGACTTGCCTGACCCTTTACGCAAGCTCCTTCCCCGCGTGTTCTACAGCTGCTACCTAGCAACGTCACGTTTCAGGACTGCGTGTTTCAACACATTAACGTTACTTCTCCTAGCAACGCTTTGCTCTTCGACGACCGGCACGTCCGTGCAGTGTTGCCGATCGAAACATCTTGGCTACATATACATTATTTTTTTTGTGTTTACAGTGGGTCATTTTACGGTGATCCACACACCTCTGCTATTTCACAGCCTATCTTTGGGAGTTTACTTCGGTGATTCGCACACCTTTTCACACTAGAAGTGCGATCACATTCATAGTCTTTTGACGGTGACTCTCCCAATATTTTATGTCTTCTCAACTAGTGTGATTTGGACATGCGGGCAACCTCACAGTGATTCACACACCCTACCTGGTGTCAATTCCTCATTGTTTATATACATAAACAGGGAAAGAGAATCGTCACACAGTGATTCTCAGTGTGTTTATTTTTTTTTCTTTTTTTTTTTTCTCTTCGATTACATAAAGGAGAGACATTCTTCATTCTTGGTTTACTAACACCTGTATTCTTTCTTTTCTTGTTTTCTCCACTTCTATCATCATTTTGTCGTTTCTATCTCAGTCTCACATTCTTTTCTGTCATGCAATCTGTTGCTCCTCCACCGTCTTTTCTAGAATCCCCAGGAGAACCTCCCGTCCGATGGGAGATATGGTTTGATGCTTTCCAAACCTATTTAGGAGCCATCGGTGCCTCAAGGTTTAATTCTGAGCGCAAAAAATGCCTTCTTCTACACTCTCTTGGATTCGAAGGTCGTTCAATATTTAAGCATCTTCCAGACATTAACCATCTTCCAGACGACGATGTCGATGTTTACCAAGACACGATATTCAAACTTAAGACTAGGTTCGACAAGCAACCAAGTTTTATGGTTATCCGCCATAAATTTTTTAAAAGGCAACAGTGCGAAAGTGAAGACGTGGACTCCTACATCTCTACTCTCCGTAGACTTGCTTCTGTGTGCCAGTTCGATAACTTCACTGATCAACTGATCCGTGATCAGTTTGTATGTCATTGCAGGGATAAACAGATTCGGCAAAAATTACTTTCTCTTGCCAATCCTTCTCTCGACGAAACAGTCAAAATAGCCAAAAGCATCGAGACATCACAAGTATCCCTAAAGGAGCTCGAAGAGAAAACTACGGAACCAGTCAATGTTGTCTCCTCCCATTCCAAGGGAAAAACGATTGTTGCTAAACCTCCTTCTTCTAAAAACAATACTTTCAAGAACTCGAGTTCCAGTAGAGGTGCACTAGAACCTGTCAACTTCAGGCAGATGTGTTACCGGTGTGGAAATCCTCCCCACCAGAAAGGAGCAAAGTGTCCTGGTGCTAATGTAATTTGCAGCTATTGCAAAAAAATAGGTCACTTTGCAAAAGTTTGCATGAAAAGGAAAAATTCGAGAAGATCTGTTGCTTGTGTCCTAGAATCAGACCAAGAGTCTGATTCCGAAATTGTTTCTGCTGTTTATGATTCACTAGAAAGCGTTTCAAATGTTGTGGATTCTTGTGAATGTGTAGATCCTATTGTTGAGATTGTCATTGGTGATAAACCACTAAATCTTCTTGTTGATTCTGGTGCCAAGATTACTATGCTAACTCAAGAATTGTTTTACAAAAGTTGGGGTGATAGACCACTTCAACCTCCCGATCGATCTCCTGTATCGTACGAGGGAAGGAAGATTGATCTCTTAGGTTTCTTTGAAGATGTCCTCAGTTTTAAAAACAGGAAAATTACTGGGAAAGTGTATGTTGCCGTCAAGGGCTTAAACATCTTAGGATGGTACCATCAGGGTTTGTTCAAAATGGTCCTTAGACCTGGTACTTCTGAACAAGTTATGGTAATATCTGAAGATCAACATCTGTCTCAATGGAAGGACGTTTTCCAACTGTTTTTGGGGAAGGTTTGGGAACCATAAAGGGTTTCAAACACAAAATTGTGGTTAAAGAGGGGGCCTTACACATCAAGCACAAATTGAGGGGTGTACCTTTCAGTGTGAGAGACGACTTAGAGAGAGAACTCAAGTCCCTATGCGATCATGGGATTATTGAACCTACAGAATCCTCGCTATGGTTGTCACCCCTGGTCGTTGCACGTAAGAAATGTGGTAAACTGCGCGTTTGTGTGGACTTGAGGTCTCTCAATAAGGAGATCTGGGTCGACCCTCAGCCCCTTCCTAAAATATGTGACCTGTTTGCTAGTGTTAAGGGGTCCAGGTTCTTTTCAAAACTGGATCTTGCCAGCGCTTACCACCAGATAGAATTAGAACCTGCATCTCACCCCCTTATGGCTTTTGTGTCTCCATTAGGAACATTTCAATACAAACGTATGCCCTTCGGGCTTGCCTCCGCTGCTTCCGTTTTCCAACGGATCATGCATAACATGTTAGGGGGAATCAGTGGAGTACTTGTTTTTCAGGATGATGTCCTGATTCATTCTAAAGACATCCCCTCACATAACTGTCTACTCGAGAGTGTTCTCAACATTTTCAAAAGTCATGGAGTTGTAGTTAAATCAGAGAAATGTTTGTTCCTCACTGAAAAGATAGAATACCTAGGTCACTTGATCTCTGGGGAGGGTATTAAACCAAGACAAGGCTTACTGGAAGCCATCACTCAAGCTCCTTCTCCATCTGACAAGGGTGGTGTTAAGTCGCTGCTTGGACTCCTTGAGTATTATTCGAAATTTGTACTGAATTATGCCACTCTAGTACGTCCTATCAGTTCTCTGCTATGTAAGGGTGTGACATTTCAATGGTCTAAGGAGTGTGAGTCGGCTTTGAACTCTGTGAAATTTTCTCTCACTAACAGTGGTGCACTCAAACCTTTTGACCCTGATCTAGATTCTTGCTTGACTGTTGATGCGAGTCAGGTGGGCCTGGGTGCTGTTTTGACCCAAGACACAGCTAATGGTGAAAATACTATCGCTTTCGCTTCCAGAGTTTTGAGAATTAGCGAACTTCAATATTCCGTTATAGAGAAGGAGTTGTTGTCTTGTTTATGGGCAATCGAAAAGTTTCGACCTTATATCTGGGGAAGGCGATTCTTATTAAGGACCGATCATAAACCTCTAATCAATATCCTTGGGTGTAGTACCACCAAATGTTGCTCTCCTAGGATCCTTCGCATGGTTTCTCGTTTGATGCAGTACCAATTTGACGTTGTTCATGTCTCTGGGGGCAGGAATGTTAGAGCGGATTACCTATCGCGTTTTCCCCGTAGAGGGAAATAACGATTTGCAAGATTTTGTTGATGTTGGAGAAGAAGATTCAGATGATTGTCTCGTAGCATCACTTGATTTACAGGAACACAGTCTTCACACTGCTGATAGTTGGATCACGGCTCTCGCTGACGATGTAATTTTGCAACGTGTGTGTGGTTTTGTCAAGTCAGGTTGGCCTGGTGAGCGTACCCTTCCACAATGTATTCAGCCTTACTGGAAGGTAGAGTCGGAAATCTCTTTAGAAGACGGTGTGCTTTTACGTGGTGATAAACTTATTGCTCCTCAAATTCTCAGGAAAGATATTATTGTCAAAGCTCATGAGGGACACTTAGGATCCACGCTCACTAAGCGTCGAGTCCGTGAGTTTTTCTGGTGGCCCTCTATGGACAGTGATGTGAATGATGTGGTGGAAGCATGTTCCATTTGCAGGTCAGCTGATAAAGGGCTTAAAGTTGTCACTCCCCCCTCCTTCCTGTTGAATGTCCCTCTGGACCATGGTCAAAAGTAGGTGTGGATGTCATGGGACCTTTGAAATTTTACCTGGAGGGTGTCGTTTTGTTCTAGTATTAATCGATTATACGTCAAAATGGCCCGAAATAAGACTGGTTAAGGAGGCTTCCACTAAAAATATCATTCTGTTCCTCAAAGATGTTTTTTTAAGAGAGGGGTTTCCGGATTCCATGGTGACGGATAATGGTACACAGTTTACAAGTGCTGAGTTTGGGTCATTTTTGAAATCATGCAACATTCAACATGTTAAAAGTTCACTCTATCACCCCCAATCCAACGGACTCGTTGAGCGCATGAACAGGGTGGTGGGGGACTGTATTAAATGGGCTAGATCTTGTAATTGTGACATTGTAAATTCACTTAACAGTATGTTGTGGTTCTACAGAACTACTCCCCATTCCTCAACCAAAGTTTCCCCTTTCGACCTGTTGAGGGGTAGAAGGGCGAACACGAGCTTTAAGCCTGGATGGATGAACAGATGGATCAAATCTGTTCCTGACATTAATGGTCTCATGAATTTAGTCAGAGAGAATGTTTTGAACTCGCAAGCCAAACAAAAGTCATGGTTTGACAACAAGAAAGGTGTCAAAACTGTGCCTGTTAGGGTTGGGGATTTTGTTCGGGTGAATTCCCCTGTACATGTTAAGAAAGGCGAGAGCAAGTTTGGTTCTCCGATTTCTGTCACTAAAGTTGGTAGGAATGCCGTGCAAGTTGAAGGGGGAAAGTGGTGGAATACCAGCAAGATTGTGAAAGTAAAGAATTACCTTCCATCTTCCACCAATGTCCTTCCATCTTCCTCCAATTTTACCAATTGTTTCAATGTTGCTGGACCTTCTGATATGTCTCACAGGAGAAGCTCAAGAACTAGAAATGTTCCCCTGAGATATCGCAATTGAGTTGTTTTAGAAGTGTTTCCACTTTCTTTCATGTCAATATGTTTTACTATCCGATTAAGTTTATCTAGAAATGTTTCTCTCAGACATTGCAATTGAGTTGCTTTTGAGTGTTTTACGCATGCTTTCATGTTAATATGTTTTGCTATGTGATTTCGCTCATTTGCTTTATTTGCCAAACTGTATTATCTAGTTCTGATTTTTTCATGTTCTATTTTATTGTTGCTTATCCCTTTCTTTTGTTTTTTGGTTTATTGAGGAAAGAGGATATGTTGTAGTCTCCCTCTCAGGTTGCTCTTACACTTCAGGGTTTATCAGGTGGAATGTTGTTGTGCTGCCTGGTAACCCTGTTGCTAGGTGCTTCTTTGAAAGGAGCTGGGAGCAGTGGACGAGAGTGGTGCGTCCTACCTGATGCTCCTATCTGCTGTGTAGTTTTACTTGTAATAAACTTCTGTTGAACCCATCGACGACTACGAGTTCTATACTACACACTTCCTCCATTTTTTTCTGCTGTTTGCCAACTCTGAGAGCAATCATGCTAGGCTAAGCAGGTGAGAGGGCCCCTGCCTTCTCTCCAGAGGAGCTGGAGAAACTTGTAGAAGAGGTCCTTCCCGTGTATGGCCAGCTCTATGGCTCACGAGAGGAGCAGGTAACTAACTCACATACATATTTTACTCTGTTCAACTCCATCCTTTCCATTCTGATTACTGTTGTAAATATTTTTGATGGCTACACAGGACAATCATGTCATGAATTGTATATCTAATGTACTTTGTGTACTTAACATCACCATTGTGATGTTTGTTGTGTGTTAATCCCTCTACTTGTGGTGCATTCACGTATCTATGCATGTATACTTTTTATGGTACCCATGATTGATATGTTAATCATAGTAAATGTGCATACAAATGTATACGGTTTACTGCATGAGCTGTGTATGTATGCTGTAAGAAGCAGATGAGAATGATGTTAGTTGTGTGTACAGTCCGACAACTCACTCAGCCCGGATCAGAGCTCGCCAAACTGTTGTCTGGGAGCTAACTATACCTCCCAGACCCCTTTTGAGTGCCACACTACCTTGAGGTCACATATTGGATGGCCACAAGATGTACATTTATGTTTTGAAGTGTTTGAAATGTGAGGTTCGTGAGGGATCAGTATGCACACCCTGCACAGAGCAAGGCCTGACAATGAGTTGTGTTCAATCCTGGCCAGAGTTACAGGGGCAATGCAACTGATGCACAGAGTAATCTCCCTGTAGACCTGCAGATCAGGGCCGGACTGGGAACAGCAACCAGCCCTGGCCGATTGCTGCTCAACCGGCCCTGGGAGTGGGGGGGGGGTGGTTTGCTAGTAAGAAGCACCGCTCCTGCTTTTGTTACAGGAGCTGATATTGCAGCACTGCAGCAAAACCGGCCCCCAGTGACAAAACGGCCCACGCCTCTCCGGCCCACCGGGGAAATGCCTGGTGCCCACTACGGCCTGTCCAGCCCTGCTGCAAATCATTGGATTTTCCCAAAATGAGTGGTGAAACACTACTAGCCTGATTAGTTTTACATGGACTACATTTGGAATATTGACTGAGGTAACCCCTGACCTGATACTTCTTTCCATTGACACACATTGTCCATGTGTGTCATTTACTTCTGACAGGCCCCTTACACCCACAGGTCTGATGTCACTTTTCCATAAGTAATGCTTGCATTGTAGAGGCGTGTTGCACAGGTGGCACATTAATAGTGCAGAGAGTTGGTTCCTTCTGAAGAGTTTTTGATATGTGAATCACCAACTTTGTTACAATCAACCAATCTCACAAGACATACAGTGGTATGTTGAATGTCATCCCTGTAACAGTGCCACATATGGCAAAAGGTGTGTCGTGTGATGTTAGTACATACCACACAAACTCAATAAGACGTAGTATGATATCCCATTAAATGTTCCACATGTCCACACATCCCCAGAGAGGTGCTCTCAATGACACACATACCAGCCCTTTCTTTGTGACCTAAGTCTTAGAATGTAGTCTATACTATGGTACTAGCCTGTATGGACCTTATGCATCAAGTCAATAGGCCTGGCTGTAAAGGTGTCTATACAATCGTGCAAAATTAGTTTACCCTTCAGAAGCTTACAATGTGTTGTGTTTCATAGTATCTCACATCACAGTACATGTTGAATGGCCCTGGGCTACATGATGTTAATGGGCTGCCATAGTCAGTGTAGGTCATGACCAGGGTTGATGATAGTCAGCAGATAACTACAAAAGTGTGTATTCATGTCTTTGTAGTGCTTAGCATGTGAGACTGACACATGTAGTGTGTTTACTATTGATTAAGGCTTGTGCTAAGTTTATACAAAATGTGTGTCAACCAAACGGATATCCTAAGACTTGTAGTTATAACTGTTTCTTCATATATTGTATCCATACAGGCCAACGCCCATCCGAAGCAGTCCATTTGGAAAGCCATCGCCCGGAAGGTGCGGACACTGGAGGTCTTCCGCTGGCGCAGTGTCCATGTCGTAAGAGGTTGGAGGACCTGAGGCACTGGACCAGGAAGATCACGGAGGTCCAGCTGGGGCTGTCCTCCCAACGTGGATGGGGCACACGCCATACCTTGAACACCCCCCTTTGCCATGGCCTGCATACTGGCGGTGGCCTACGCAGAGATTGATGGGCAGTTGAGGGCCCAACAGCAGCGACATGGGGGTGAGTCCTGGCCAGAGTCATACATGTAACATTGCCAACTTTGTGTGTTACATGCAGGCATTTCCCCATCATTATTGGGGGTGGCCCATGTGCACCACACAAGAAGAGTTACTGTTTGTGTAGGTCGGGTAGTAGGTGCATGCTGATGTGCTGTGCCTATTGTCTTCATGACCAGTCCAGTCCACTACTAATTTACTGTCTTAAGCAGACATATGGCCGAGTGAAGTAAAAAATCTGCTCATGTTGTTTGATGTTGTGGGTGACAATTGTACCAAACAGGCCACTTGTCTTCCTTATGTAGGAGAGATGTTCCCTAACTACTGTCTGCAAAACACACTGTCTCTCATGTGATGGTGGCCCTATTTCATGTAACATGGCATACAGTGCACTCATTATCCAGTGACTGGACAACACATCCTATTGGTAAGTTGGGATTCAACAGTGACATGAGCGTCCAAACATCACTGGTGCCATCAGCATTAGTGGCTCCATGCTACCAGTGTAAATGTCCCTGTTGTTACTTCATCTGTAATGATGTTTGAAGATTCATTCACTGACTGGTGACATGCACCATGGAGTGAGATGTAGAAATGTAGAGATCTTATGTGAGTGTCTACATTCAGTCTTACACAGCAATTTGTGTTTGCTATACCAACTGGTTCTGTGATGTTCCATCCCATTAGGACTATAGTACTCCCACCCCTTTATGTCATTGATATTCACTGACACCCCAACCTTCAAAGGTGTGTTGGATTGTAGGATTGTAATCTGATTGGTGTTATCACCTGTACCAAGTAGGATTGGGGATGTTCATATGGCTATATTAAGTGTTGTGCTGTGTGATTTTAGAGTAACTATCTCCAAAAACGTTGGTCCTCAATGTTTCAAGGCAACCTTTCTATGCTACATGTGATACATAGCTAAGCTACTTCAGTACAGCTTTCATTAGACTTTTCAGGTAGCAGACATATGATGAAGTTTGAACTCAAAAGTGTCATCAGTGTGCAATGAGCATTTTCATGTGACATGATTTCTGCCAGAGCACATTTTGATGGTACATTGGTCTTTAACTTGACCTTCATGACATCATGATGTGTTATGAGGAAAGTGACAATTTGTTGTAATCTGGGCCTTGTGTGAACATTGTGTAAATGTAACAACGTGTAACCATCTTATTTGGTAACATCATATTACTGTGGTATGCTACAAGTGCCAGAGTATGCAAGATGGTCAATTATCCTAGTATGGGCATAAGGATGGAGTGTAGACAAGTCCAACAATGCATTAGGAGCTGTCTGGAGTTATGACATAAGCGGAACCAAATGTTTGCAGGTTATGTAGCATGTGTGTGCTTATGCTAATTTTGAAGACTATATAGTGAACCATGAAGATGGTGTGATATGTGCACTTAATAAATGTTTATATGTGATGTGATATGTGATGGTCAGGTGTGGAAACATAGTTCAAATAAACCAATTTAAGATGTCATTTTGGATTCATTCAGGGCAAGCAAAGGAGAAGGGCCCGATGTCGTTGGGGACACAGATGGTCAAAGTGGTTCCGGATGTGACAGCACAGACACGGAGGGACCCAGTGACCAGGAGGGTGTGGGGAGTGCCACGGAGGACACAAGCTTAAGTTCATCATCATCCGAGTCATCCTCCGGTAGACACTCCCGAGTGGTGGCAGACCCCACAGGTTTAGTGCCACCTCCATCCTTGTCTGCCACTCCCAGTTCCATTGCCACTCTTCCTGTTGTCCCCCACCCAGTTGGCTGGGCCCTCTCCCCTAAGAGGGGAGCCATCTCCTTCGCTGCAGGCACCGCAATCCCTACTCCTGTTACTCCCGCAGTACTGACTGAGGAGGCTAGTGACCTCCTGAGGAACATCTCTGTGGGTCAGACTGTGCTCCTGAATGCCATCTAGGTGCAAGGTAGCCAGCTGACACAGATGGTGGCCTACCTGCAAGGCATCCACTGTGCTATGCCTGGCCTACAGAGGTCTTTTCAGGCTCTGGCCTCCTCCCTCACCACAGCCTTCCACCCATCTCAACCTTTCACCCCACCTCCTACCCCTGCCCCTTCCCCATCCAAATTCCCTATTCCCATACCTGTACCAAGCAACATGCACACATGTACATGCATACACTTCATCAGACCCAAGCACCACACACCTACAAAAACCGCATAAAAAAGGCAGGCATGCAACCATTCACCAGAAAATCACACCTCAGACACCACACCCACAGACTCATCCACAACCACCAGCATTCCCGCAGACACCACATCATCATCCACAGACCCATCCATAACAAGCAGCATTCCTGCAGATACCACAACACCCACAGACTCCTCCACAACAACCAGCATTCCCGCAGACACCACACCAACCCCCATAGGCCCCTCCACAACACCCAGCACATCCACATCACACACACCAAAAATGCAAACGCTCACAGTCACCCACACAAAGGACACATACAGAACACACAGTAGATACAGCACACACACCTCTCACTTCCACTCCCTCTACCTGCGAAACCCAACTCCCTCCCGAACATCCTCACCATTTCCCTGTGAAAGAGTCTTGTTTGCCTTTGCTCTTACCCCAGTGAAATCTGACACCCTCAAAGTCCAAAAAACCTCTCCCAAAGCCCAACCCATCCCTTCCATATCCCAATCCACCCCTGTAAAACCAGATCCCCGCCCACTAAATCCAGCCAAGCCCCTAATAACCCAAGAAAACCCCTCCCAAAGCCCAACCGATCCCTTCCACATCCCAATCCAGCCCTGAAAAACCCGATCCCCACCCCTAAGAAATCCACCCCTAAGAAAAGCCTGATCCCTACCCCTAAGAAGTCAAATAAACCCCCCAAAACGAAATCCACCCCTCCCTAAACTGACCACCCCCCCAAGTACCATCTTCGAGGTGCCTACTGTGCCCAATGGATGCGCCTTTGTGAGGAGGTTCCCTGGCAGTGTCAGTAAGGTCAAGTCTGGTGGCACAGCATTGTGCTGTGGCACAGATTTCTGGAATGGGCTGGCCATTGGCCTTATGTTTTACTTAATGTTTTTCATCCATGTATTAAGAAAAGTTCATAGTTTGGAAGATATTAGTCCTGCCATTACTTTTCTAATTATTTTATGTTATTGGGTAGGTAGTGATGTGTGACTACAGTTGTGTGTGTTTCATCCCTCATTGCTGATCCAATTGAAGTGCTTAATATGATCTGGCCTTGGACCCAGTGCTGGAGTTTTACAGGACAAGGGAAATGTTGGATGGATGTCTATGTAGATGAAATCCAATTGGGGCTGATATTGCACTGGGTGCTATATTTACATGGTAAGTATTTCAGCTCGGCCTGGCCAATGCACTTCTCCCTATAATGTAGGTTGGATACGTGCGTGATGTGTTAGATATTTGTTTATCCACACATGGAGTGTGTTATATTGTCATCCCTATGTGGACATTTGTGTGGACATGTGTCCATTTGTGTATGTGTGTACCTTACACCTACTTTAGCTAACTGTGTGACAAATGCTGTAAGTGCTCTGTTTGCTTTCATAACTTGTACTTACACATTACCTACACATGCAGGGCACTTGGTTATGCTATTGGTTGTCCCTGATATACTTCATTCCACAGGTCCTGAGCACATAGAGGTTTTGAGGCATATGCAAAATGGACTGTGGCCCAGGGCCCCAGCCTTTCAGCACCCCCCCTAATTAGGGCAAAGGAGCGTCGCCCCCCTGCTGCCAGTGCAGCAAAAATGAAAAATAAAACAGTAATAAATTAATTACCTTTTTATTTGTCATTGCTCCCAGCCCGAGCAGTGTTTGGGGGTGGGGTTGCTGCTGACTGGCAGCAGGGGAGTGGTGCTCACTGCACCAGTTTACACTACGCAAGTCACTTTGGCCATCCATCTTGCGACGGCCAGCTTGACTTGCGCAGTGTAAACCTCTCCACCTAGCTGTCTCAGACAGCTGGGTGGAGAGCAGGCACAGGCCTCCTGTGCCTGCTGGAGCGCTGAGGCAGCCTACTCCAGCCAATCCTGGCGCTGCTGTCATGCTGCTCATATGCAGCATGAGAGCAGCGTCGGGATTTGCAGAAGGGGGGGGGGGGTTGCCTGAGGCTCCATGAGGTGCCTTCAAAGAAAGAAGAAAATGTGGAGCGAAACGCGGGTAAGTAAAAAATTTTAAAATTATCTCTCCTCCCCTTCTCCCTGGGTTTGTCTGTCGCCCCCAACGCCTCTCCAGTATTGAGGGTCACAGCCCGCCACTGCAGCCTTTCAGGGTTCCCCCCGGTAGAGGCATACCTATTCCGCTGAGAGTGTTTACATTGTGCCTTTTGAATGCTTCTCACACTGGTTATTTGTAATCCCATTTACTGACATTACCTTTTAATGTGGGTGATGTGTGAGAGTCCAATACAGAGTTGTAACAGAGAAGGTGTGTTTGAGTTTCATGACACATCCATAAAGATGTATATTTGATTTCACAACAGGACCTAGGATGTGTGCAATGTGAGGGTGTCACAGAGATTGCTAGGTGTGATATTGATGCTATTGTGTGACACAATTTAATGCACACATCACTATCACTGATTATGAGATGTAAACACATGTCTATTTGTATAGAGTGTGCCTGTGCAGTGTCAGTGACCTGGCCAAAGAGTGCATCAGAGAGCTGTATTTGGGTTATACATTGAAAACAATTGCAAACAGGGTCCCACAAAATATGTTTAGCCAAGGGACCCCAACCCCCTTGCCAGGTACATGGCGGGGCAACAATTTGCTGAGGAGTTTATGGAAACAGATAAGAGTATAACTCACTGTCGGTTGCATCTGTGATGGTGTCGGTTTTGGATGTCATCAAGCAGGTACAGCAGTGGCAGGTAGTGTAGGATCGGCTCCATGGCAGCACAGGACGTGTGGAGGTGAGTACAGGAGAGTTTCGGCCTTATATCCCTCCCTTTCTGCCAGAACAGATGTGGTGATTGGACCGCCACATTCACGCCGGCTGCAAGGCATCTCGTAATTGGGCTGGCGGTAACACTGGCGGTCTGCCCTCTGACAGATGCATTGGCCTATCCCTGGGATTCCCTGGCGGTGGTGGCGGGACCGCAGCGGTCTTTTGTCTATGTAACCGCATGCCTCGTAATACGGTGGTCGGACCGCCAGCGATGCAGTGGTTAATCCGATGCCACGGTGGTCCCAAGACCGCCAAACTCGTAAGCAGGCCTTTAGTATTTATTGTATCTCACACTCCGGCAGTAACTCCCAACGCGTTTTGGTCCTCCTTTGAACTTGATCACAGGAAATAACAAGTTCTATCTCTCTTTCTGTGACCATATTTATACGTTGTTTGTCCATACATGTATACAATAATTTGATGCATGCTGGTACTGGTAGCTTTTTATTTTACATTTATAACCCCCTTGAATGGGTAATTCGGGTCACAGTGTTTTTGCAAATGTACCGCATGCTTTCTTTGTCCAATCATGTTTGCTTCAATGTTGATGCATGCTAATAAATGCACAAGCTCTTGAAGTGTGTCTGCGTTCGTCTTATTGGGACATGAAGGACTTTTGTTTCCAAATAGCGAGCCCCGCCTGAGCCCACCACAGAATGCCGCTGCAAGCTGTCGGAGGTTACGGGATTTGCTGTATGCCCAGACGTGGGTCCCTTGCTCACTTTGCCACTGGATGCAAGATAGCCTGGCTGATGACGGCTGTAAGCCAGAAACCGGTCCCAGGATGCTTGTTTCCGGTCCAGGGAAGACATGGCTTGGCAGTTCGGGCTGGACTGTTCCCATGAGGCACAGGGTCAGACTGATTTGCATATGGCCATGTCTGAACTGGGGTGGCGGAGTGAGCTAAAGACTGATGATGGATTAAACCCAGATCAGTTGACTAGGGGTGAGTGCTTGCAATGTTCAACACTCCGTCCATCATCCCCTTTGGTTTTGCTATGTTCGCCCTAAGTTGGCAGGGTATGCCCAGACGTGGGTCCCTTGCTCACTTTGCCACTGGATGCAAGATAGCCTGGCTGATGACGGCTGTAAGCCAGAAACCGGTCCCAGGATGCTTGTTTCCGGTCCAGGGCAGACATGGCTTGGCAGTTCGGGCTGGACTGTTCCCATGAGACACAGGGTCAGACTGATTTGCATATGGCCATGTCTGAACTGGGGTGGCGGAGTGAGCTAAAGAATGATGATGGATTAAACCCAGATCAGTTGGCTGGGGGTGAGTGCTTGCAATGTTCAACACTCCGTCCATCATCCGCAAACATCAGCAATCTCCTCCGCACCCATGTGAAGCAGTTACGGAAGGTGAGACCTGATTTGCCAAATACAAGGAGCAATATGTGGGTCACCACTCAGTATGTAAGGGACCAGCCGGCACTTTCAATTGGAGGAGCAGAGCTTGCACTTTGTGAGAATGGCTTTATTTTTCAATACTCCACCTAGCCTTCTCCACCCCGTCTGCCACTCCTCGCTTCAATAACATTACAAACTCAGGCAACTCATGCATAATTTAGGTGCAGCGCTCTCAAACATAGCAAAGGTCTACTTATTCCTATTTCAGTACCAACTCCTTTTTATAACCCCTACATCATGAAACCTCCCCACGACTGCTCTGGGTCTCTGTCATCAGCAACTACGATGATCCAGAGGTGTTCAGGACCTTTCCTGGAGTTTTCAATGCACTTGTATTTCTTTGGCTTGGATCTCACCACCACTGTGCCTCCCAGTTCTGCAAGTTGCAGTCAACGCACACTCCATGTCTCAAAGATGTTAAACTCACTGAGTCAGTGACATCAGCAGGTCGGCTAATAGGGTAATAGGGCCATCAGTGACACACATGAAGGGAGCCCATCTAACAGTCTCCATGCTACTGCCCTAGAGCATGTAAATGCAAATTTGGCTCATTGTTTATGCCAGCTCTGGTGGCTTAGTGGACTAATTTGCCCACTGTAGGGGCCTCTGTTTGACCTCATAGTCACAGGTTCAAATCCTGACGGGTTCACTCAGCCTTTCATCCTCCTGAGGTCGATAAATGAGACCGTTGGGTAACAATAAACATCTGTTATTCAGCGCCAAGATGTCCATGGTTGAATGTGCGCTTTGCAAATACATGTTATGTTATTGTTTAGATCAGATTTGTTTCCTCTGATTTATTCTTTGACTGAGATGCAGCCAAATGAAAGTTACACACCCACTGCAAGGGTGTGGCTTGAAGATCACCACCAGAGATACTTCATCGGTCCAGGACTGACCCTTCCCTCTCCTTAGTCTCTTCCTGCAGATTCTTTTCCATCCCTTTTTTTCCATTTGTCACACTTTTGCTATCTTTCTCTTCCTCCTTTCTTCATTTTCTGCCTTTCTCTCTCTTGCTTCGGGTTAATGTCTGATGATGAACAATAAGTCCCAATTCACATAAACATGTGGTGGCGACAATATCCTGCAATCACCTGCACAATTTACGCCTAGAGCACCCTATCCATAATAAAAGGTAATATTAATGACAGGTAGGCAAGGATTATGGTTTACTTTGCTTGAAAACAGCCCAATACTAAAGTGAAAGTACAATACAAACTACAATACCCATTAATATGAACAACAAAACATGTGATCATCATGGCCTAATCAATAGTCTCTATGCTAATAACCTCCTGTACAGCCATCATCTTCTCCTCTTTGCTGTGAGGTTCCTTCATAGCCAACCTCCCTATTAATAGCTATAATAAAACGTGGGAGAACATATACATGGAAAGCAAAACATCAAATGAATATGACAACAATATTTAGAACAGGTCATCATTGAAATAGAATACTTAAATCCAATGAATAATACAATTTCTATTATGAATGCTGGGTAGTAGGAAATGTTGCATTCTCTGACAGCACCAATGTTAAGAAATTTGCTAGTTCAAAGCTTTGATACCACCTTTAAAGCCATGGGAGGAATGGGTTTATAATCAACTTTCTTGAATGTTGACTCTTTTGACCAGCCAGCCACCTTCATGATATCTTCCAGATTGACACCTGTCAAAGCCGACTTGGTAGCCAGGGCTCCCCTGACTGAATGAACTGAAACCCTATCTACATCAATCTCTGATGAGGCATCACTCATTTCATCCAACGTGCCAGGGTGGGTCTTAACACCAGTACAAAAATGTGCAAGAAGTTTAGAAGTTACCCTATGGCTAATTCCCTCATTCTGTCATCATATTCTTTGAGACAGCAAACAATACACAATTTGGTATTGTCCAGAATAGCTATATAAGAGATGGATCTTATAGCTGTTTAGTCTTCTTATCAAGCACAAAATTCATCCTATCCAGGTCCATTCTGTCCAGGTTCAGAGCATTCACATCTGACACTAGACGACAAAATAATAAACACAGCATCATAACCTATTTGGATGATAACTGCTGGTGAGAGGGATCTGAAATTGCAGGCCAGTGTTCCAATAATGTAAAGACCTTATCTACATCCCATAAAGAATACTTTCTTGGTTGTGGATGGACAGACATGCAAACTCCACTTAGCAATTTCTTCATCAAAGAATTTCTGCCTACTGGATGTCCTGTTGTGGGAAAAATGCCAGCTGAAATTGATGACCTGAAGCAAATATACGTGTACTATGCTAAGCCTGAGCATGCTGGTTTTACAATGAATTCGGCATTGTTAATTATATCTGTCCCCAAGAGTTTGAAACATCATTCACTCCACCAACTAGACCATATAGACCATGCCAATTTATAGAGTTTCTTTGTGCAGGGATGTGGAATTTTTAAAATATTCTACTTGTCCAACGGACTAGCCGCAACGTAAATCTACATGTCACGTAAAAAGATCACCTTGTCTCTCCTAGTCTCTACATCAATTATATGGGCTGACATGGAAACATAATAAATTTTTGTTTTAAAATACTGACTAACTATATCAATGCTTTGCAAAAATGCTTTAGCCAAAACCTGACCGAGAAAAGTGATATCATCCATTTCGCCCAAAAAGAACTGAAACAGCAGTAAATGCTCTTGAATAACTAATTTCTGGTACTGCTTTATGGACATCCTGGTCCACAAGCAAAATGCATCCCATTTGCATTTCCATTCGTTTTGCAGCCAAGACAGAAAAAATCTAAAATTCTGTGCAGTTGGAGAGGTGCTGCCTATGCTCAGATGCATGCAGCATTGCTCAAATAGCAGAGGATACATGCTGATATCGAGATGCCTCACACTATACGCGGCTGAGCGAATCGTCCTGTTAGAGACTTCTCAAATATACACCAGGAGTGCTACCAGATATTTCAAAGTTCTATGCCAGCCGTAGTTTCCAATGATCATCATGTAGGGCTATAGCTCCATGCTTGCCCAGTTTAAAAGCACACTGCTGTGCCAAATGCACATGCGCTGCAATTAATGCATTGCCCAAAATGATGCAGAGAGTGGTTCCCCGCAGTATGATACAATGGTACACATGCATGCATAAAAAGCAGTTATTTGGGGCATGGCAGAGTGTCTTTGAACAGGTGCAATCAAGAAACTAGCAGTACATGATTATCATTCTGGGCAGTGGGCTACCTGGAGCACATGTGCATTTGGCATGGGAAAGTACCATCATTCCATACATTCATATTTCCTCAACCAAGTCATTTGATACCTGAAAGAAGCAGTCATCAGATTTATTTATCACCTTGCTCCTGTCATCATGTCAGGTAAGACCTGCAACAGCAGGACCAGTGCTTTCATAATCAGCAGGTGCACTCGGAGATGTGATCTACAGTTCTCCTTTCTCACTTACCTGATGGCTGGTCTTAATCAAACAGACTGCTTTGATTTTGAATGTGCAGTTGGACCTGATGTGTCTACCCTGATTTTGTTTTCTGCAATGACAATCCCCTTCCAGTTGTCTGTCATCTGCTGATTGATGGTTCGCACCTTATTGGTTGTTGTACTTTTTTGTTCACATTCCTCCCTATTACCATCTCTAAAGGTAAAACTAGGTTTATAAAGATGCACTGAGCAGTAAACTTCAACTCCTCCCTCCCATATACCATACAGACTAACACAGTCGCCTCACAGATACCTCTGCATATCTCTTTTTCAAGGTGATTGGTGTTGTGGGGGATTTACTGAAAGGCTAGAACTCATAAGCCATAACATGGGTGAAGTCATTCCTGCACCATGCGGAGCGTAACATGCACTGATCGTCTGACTCTGAAAGGTCTGCATAACATGTTCCTAACTTGGGAACACCTGGAGCAGAGGCAGTAGCCTGCCAAGAGATTAGCGAAAGAAGCCACACATTTTCAAGTCTAAAGAGGGGGCCAATCTACAAACTTATGAGAATGAAACTGCCATCTGAGGAGCTTGCAGAAGGAGGTTGGTTCCAAGGGAGTTGTGGCAGGAACGTCCATGAAGACAGGTCAGGGTCCATGCCAGACTTTCAGGATAACCAGTGATTATGCAAATAGGTTGTGTGATTACTTGCATGCACATTAATTTTATGTGATGATCATGAGAATCTGGTATGGATTTGACCTTTCTGAATCTACATTGGACACCCCTTCTAGGTGGGCCGTTTATAGCTCTCTGTTCTTTTATATTAACAAGAGTCTACAATTTGGCATGCCAGCCTAGCACAGAGCAGTTGGAGATGATTAACATACTTGTAGTCTTTGGTCTCTGAACCGAATTTTCAGCTCTGAGATTATAATTTATTTCCTTTAATCTGGGTAATACTCATCAGTTGCTGCTCTCTAGGCATGGAGTGGAGCATGGAGCAGAAAGAGACACAAACCCTCTGTTCATGTGTTAGTCATAAATGAAGGCTCAAAAGTACTGCACAGCACCAATAGCCTTGGGACATACACAGACAACAGTGCAGGAACAAAGATATTTCTAGGGAAAATAGGGCACCATAGACAGGTGCCTAGCTTTCTCATAAGTAATCAAGAGAGGGACAAGGAGCTGTTGGAGAAGGTCCAGCACCCATGCTCCTAGGGACAATCTAACAAAAAAGAGGGGTGCAGTTTCCTTAGAGGGGAAATGGGAAGCCGGGTGAGGAAAAGAACGCTTGTGGATTGATCTGGAGAAATTATCAGAAGGACGCTGGTCAGCAGAGGAGGGTAGGTCCCATTGAACACACTGCATGGTTCATTTGGTTTCCTGCAGCAAGGCGTGGCCCTCTGCCTTCCCTAGGAGATATCTTTCTCTCTACTGAAGGATTGGATCCTCCTTCCTGCACGGCAGCAGGTGCATGTGAACTGTTCTGGATTGGATACCTGCAAGTAACTCTTGGTTCCAATCCGTAGTAGGGTAAAATGAAATGCTACTGAGCCTCCTGGCACCTAGGCATGAAACATGTTGACCTTTTAGCTATCTCAGTACATTATTGCGACAGAGAGTCCCGCTGTTTTTACTGTGTCAAGGGGACCATCATATTAAATCCTTTCTCCGTCTCCCTTAGACTCTTTTAACCACTTGAGCACCACCTTAAACTCTCTTACTTGCATTCACCATATGGCTAGATCAAAAGATCTCTGCTAAAGAGCCCCCACTGAGGTGCCTGTTGAGCATTACAGCGCAGGCTCGACGAGGAGCACTCTATGATGAAGCATGACACCCTTCTGGGTGTGTGAGGGCTTTCAGATCTGATCCAAAACCATGAAAAGAGAGACAAGGGAGTGAGCCTTCTCTAACTCCCCCATAAAAGTACCACAAGTCACAAAAAGAGAAGGACTAAATAATAACACAAAAGAGACCCTACCGTAAATTATTCTGTCCGTGACTCTATCAAAACAAGAATGTAGGAAAGGAGTTAAAGAGGAGGGATGAAAGGGAAAATCAACAGATTTTTCAGTACTGCCCTTACCCACTATGTAGTGGCATGCTTCATCATTGGGCCACTTA
Organism: Calotriton arnoldi; assembly: GCA_963921515.1. Classification (NCBI taxonomy): domain Eukaryota; kingdom Metazoa; phylum Chordata; class Amphibia; order Caudata; family Salamandridae; genus Calotriton; species Calotriton arnoldi. The sequence goes on from CAWUFW010001658.1 coordinate 43,313, forward strand.
CAACGCCCAGGTGCAGACCAACACACTGGGCAGAGCGCTGATTTTTTTGTGAGGTGAAAAAAAGGTAAAGAGAAAAAGGAAAGAGTTTCCCCTGTGAGGGATCACTGGTGCAGAAAGAGAGATAAAACTGCCTAAGGAGGTGCCACCCTTTATTCGTGGTCCACCTTGGCAGGATTAAAAATCAGAACAAGGGGTGTATAGGAGGAGTAACTACTCCTTAACCCCCACTGCGGTTATCAACATGTTTCAGCCATATTCGTTTGCCCTATTGAGTCATTGGCCTTCTTCAGGGTATAGGTCCCTCTAAAATCTGGTCCTTATCACAATGTGATCAATTGTTAGAAACAAATGGTTAAATCAACCTTAATTGTTCTCCGTAACACACTCGTCACTCATATCTGTAAGGAAGATAATTAACAATCATGAGAAAATCCCCCCTAAACCCCTGAAAATACTGCAATATATGCCCAAGTTAAACCCAGCACCACGTGAAGATAGGGACTCTCCAATCACGAGCCCACTTGTAATTGTAACTCTGAGTCCCCTTCAATGTCTTACCTGAGTCTCGTAAATTAAAAAGTGTACACCGACCCTTGACGAAGTAAGTGGGGGACCTGCTAAGTATAACTGGAGCAGACTGGTTTACCCTCCGGCCACGGATTGGGTGCGGTTGAGAGGGAAACCCGAGCAAGGCAACACTTGAACCGGGAGTAGGCGGGGAGGTTTCCCGGACCCACCCTGTTAGACTTGGCATCTTTTGGCGTGTTTCCCCTGAGTTTTTGCTTTCTGACCTCCCGGTTTTGACTCTGTTTTTGGCGGCGTAATGTTTCTGCGCACTTTTCGCACTGCTGATCAGTGGGAAAGTGCAGGTGCTCCTGTGGTAAAGTGTGTTATGGATTGATGTTTTCACGATTGGATATTTGATTTGCATGTCAGTCCCTAGTAAAGTGCACTACGGGTGCCGGGGCTTGTGAATCCAATGCTACTCGGGGGCCTGCAGCACTGGTTGTGCCACCCCCGTGAGTAGCCCTGAAAACGGTAACTCAGACCTGCCATTGCAGAGTCTGCGCGCAGTTGGTAACTGCCATGTCGACTTGGCCAGTGCACACACTGGCCGGTCCCTAACCTTCCCTTTTCTTACATGTCAGACACCCCTCAGGTAGGCCCAAGGTACCCCTGTGGGCAGGGTGCAGTGTATGTGAAAGGTGGGACATGCCCTGGTGTGTGTGGCATGTCCTGATAGTGAATTACAGCCAATTTCGTTTTTCACTATTGCAAGGCTACCAGTTCCCCATAGGATAGAATGGGAGGTTTGTTTATAACATCTTATAAACATAACTGGCCCAGGGAATTCGGTAAGAAAATAGAATTTAGTATGCCTGAACTCAGAATCTAAAGATGCATCTTTTAGTGAAGGTGATTTTTACATTCTGTGTTTGAAAATACCCCTTTTAGAAAGTAGGTATTTTCTTGCTCAGTCATCCCGTGTGCCTCTGCTGGAATGTGGATTGCCTGTCTGGGTTTTGGATGACAGAAGGCTGGGGGGCCGGAGGGGCTCCAGATAGTCTAGGTAGGTCAGGAAAGGGCTGAACAGACCTGGGCTGCGATGGGGGAAGGGGGAGCAGATTTCCTTGCACCTCAAAGGGCCTGGTCTGCCTCTGACAAAGCCGTCTCCACCTCCTGCCAGGAAGTCACACCAGAGAAGGCAGAACTGGTTCTGGCCGGGCACAGACACCCTCTGCCTGAAAGATCAAAGGATTTTTGGATACAAATACTGGGGCCCAGACCCCTGAACTTTAGAACTCTTTTGGATCAAGAAGACTGCCAAGAAGAAGAGCCGGAGAAGCTGTGAGGAGGAACTACCACTTTGCTGTGTGCTTTGCTGTGTTGCCCTGCAGTGGCTGCTTCTGTCTTGGGCAATGAAAGGCCTGGACTGGACTTTCTGCAATCTACTTTTGTGAGTTTCTCCAAGGCCTTGAGGTAGAGCTTGCCCCCTGTTCAAGAAGTCTCAGGAACAGCAAAGACTTCAAGTTCTTCTGCCCTCAGCACTGGGGACTGTGTGTTTTGTGCTGCAACAGAAGAAAAGCAACTCGACGACGCCGCTGCCGACTCCGTGTCCCGAAGGCACCGCAGAGGGCACCGCCGCAACGCCGCACCGCGACCCTGGTCTCACCGACGACGCCTGCTGACGCCGCCACCGAGCCGCTGCTCGCACCGCAACCTGTGGGTACCGCACTCCGCACCACCTCGCTTCACGACGACGCCTTGGTATCCCCAACGCCGCCGCTCCACGCCGAAATCTACGCCGCTGCTTGCACCGTGGTTCGAGGGCACCGCTCGTAAAGTAACACGATGCACCGCCCTCATCCCGCACCGCAGTGTTGGCCTACCGACGCCGGCGCCATCGACACCACTTCATCAGCCGACGACAGCGCTTCAGCAACGACGCCGCCGCTGCTTGCACCGTGACCTGCCAGCACCGTGGCGAGCACCGCCTTCATCTCGCACCGCGACCCTGGTCCCACCGACGACGCCCTCCGGCGCCGCCACCGAGCCGCTGCTCGCACCGCAACCTGAGGGCACCGCACGCCGCACCGCTGCACTCCGCACCGCAGCACACAACGCCGGCCGGCGCCAGCGCTCCTGACTTCAACAAAGAGGAGATCGATCTGCAACGCGTGTGACTTCGAGGGCCCCGACGACTCCTGCACCGACCTCCGGAACCGACGCCTGCGGACGCCGTGCTTTCAAAAGCTCAACGAGAGGTCGCCGACGCCCTGCATTTCTAAAAGGTACTGTTTGCGGGTCTTCCCGACAACGTAGCTGGCCCGCGACGCCGCGGTCAGTCAGAACTGTTTGGATTTGTTTGCTCACGACGCCGTGATAGCCCCGGACGGAGCTATTGACATCAAGGAACTGTTTTTAAAGCATATTTTGATAACTGAAGATTTTTAAGTACTGTATTGTGGATTTTTATCGTTTTTGGTCTTGTCTTAAGTGTATAAAAATATTGGATATTTTTCTAAACTGGTGTGGTGCCCTTTTGTAGTGCTTACACTGTATTATTGTTGGTTATGTGCAAATGCTTTACACACTGCCTCTAAGATAAGCCTGACTGCTCGTGCCAAGCTACCAAGGGGGTGAGCAGGGGTTATTTTAGGAGTGTAACTCCCTTACCTGACTAGGAAGAAGGGTCCCTATTTGGACAGAGGTGCAAGCCCTTGCCAACTAGAGACCCCCATTTCTAACACACCCCATCTCATTTTGGAATCTTTGATCTGAGAGGTAAAAATGATAAGTCTTGCAGAGCCCAGGACCTCTTCCAGCACAGCCTGTTTTTAACAGAAAGAGTGATAAATGGAAGCGTACACCAGTTTAAACAGTGGCATCACCAGGGCAGAGCAGCAAAAGGCACAGTTTTAAAGTGACGAATTGACGCACACTTACACCATATTCCTACTCTGCAGTCCCAACTGAGTATTAACTTTAACTAAACACAGCTTCATTAAAGGCTTCCGCTTCCTGCTGGTTTATGGCTTATCAGTTTGCGCATTGGTGTTACCAACTTTCTAAAGGAGACAAAATGTGCTTGAAAAGGAGTTTTGGAGATAGGAGTCTCTGTCCTGCAGTGGTCCCCTCCGAGCCACCTTGTAAAGACACTTGGGCCCATCAGACACTTCAGCAATCGTAACCAGCCAAGGCCTGGTTCATTTAAAGTTCCACTGTGGGAGAACAAAGTGAGGATAGGATAAAAAGGGCCAGCAAGTTGGGCTAATAGGGCAGGCAATAAAGGCCGATTGTGGGCCAGTACCTTCTGACAGGAACAGGCAGTGGAACAGGAGGGAAAACAAAAGCATCTTGATTGCCTGAGAGCACTTAAGTTCCACAGCGCGATCCGTTTGCTATGATTTAATATCTAGTTGTCTGTTAGACAAAATAGGCATTAAATCTTCTTGCCCCTGAGAGAAATCAACCTGTCTCAGGTGTCGGGCGACAAACAAATTGCCCACCCCGTTGGTGCCCCGGACACAGACCTGTAAGGTGAGTTCTGAGGCTTTTTCTTGAAAGGCCATTCAACCTTCCATCCTTTCAAGCAACTGACCATGCCATCAACACCAGCAGGTGGTATGAATGGCTTAAAGAATTCATTAAAAGAGTTTGTGTCAGTGGAAATGGAATCGGGGATGTGCTGGAGAGTTCAACGTTTACTTGGAAAACACCTGCGATCTCCACCGCAGAATCTGTAAGACTGTTCAAGACCCACAGAATCATCACAAAAGGCGTAATGGAGGCCCACTTACCTACTGAATGTCTAGAGAGAGCCGCACCTAACTCCCCACCCCAGTCTCCTGAACTCTATGACTAAATTTTGAGGGAGATTGTGAGAAAGTCATCCTGTTTGCCCCGATCACCCCCATTTGTTTGACTGATACTGGTGGTAACTGACTCTGACTGTGCCCTGGGATCTGCTAACCAGGCCCACGGCCAGTACTCTGATTCAAAATGTATATGGTAATTAGGTGTAAGTAGAATTGGCCCTGACAACTACCTGTAAGTCCCTAGTATATGGTAGGTGTTGGACTTGGCCCTTTTTGCAGGGTCATCCCTGAACTTTTTGCCTTCCTCCTACTATTTTTTCTGACCTGGTGTAGGTGGTTTTAGGACTCTGGGCACTTTATCACTGCTGTCCAGTGTAAAGTGCATGTGCTCTCTATGGTAAAACGTGGTAAGATTGGTCTACACCTGTTTGGCGTATTTAATTTACCTGTCAGTCTCTTGTAAAGTGGTATCTCATATACCCAGGGCCAGTAAATGAAATGTTACTGGTGGGCTTGCAGCGCTGCTTGCGCCACCCACCAAAGTAGCCTTTCAAACCTGTCTCAGGCCTCTGCTATTGCAGGGCCTGCGCGCGCAGTTTACTGCCGCTGTGACGTGGCACATAAAGTGGTTGCCACGTCTGTGACTCCCCTTTTACTACATATCAGTCACCCCTAAGGTAGGCCCTAGCTAGCCCTATGGGCAGGGTGCACTGTAGATAAAAGGTAGGACATGTGCCTTAACTGTGTGGCATGTCCTGGTAGTGACAAACAGCCATTTTGGTTTCTCACTACTGTGAGGCCGCCCTCTCATAGGAATGCATTGGGGATTCCCTGATATGTGTTTCAGTGGTAATTCCTGACATGAGAGGAGTAGAGTGGTCAAGTTTGGTATGTTTGGAATAGTGGTAATAAATGCTTTGTAATGGTGTTCACAGATTTATTATCACTATTTTAGAAATGCCACTTTTAGAAGTTGGCATTTCTGTGTGCTATGTGTCTTTGTGCCTGCCTGTTGTGTATTGCATGTCTGGCTCTGGAGTGACAGAGGCTGGGGAGGTGCACTGGCTCCAGAGGGGCTGGGTGAGTCAGCACTAGGCTGAATGGGCCTGACCTGCATTTGGAGTAGTGGCAGGAGTAGCCCCTGACCCTGAATAGGTCTGTGCCTGCCTTGTACAATGCTGGCTCCGCCCCCTGTGGTGTGTCCGGGGCCAGAGCCTACACTGACAAAGGAGGGTGTTGTGCACATGTAAGGAAATGTGTAAGTGCCCCCCAGAACTGGTTTGGACCATGCACAGAGCCCTGTGCCAAGGGGAGAACAAAGACATGAGTATTATAAGTACTGGGGCTGTGACCCCATTTTGGAGGTTGCTGGGAGAGCTTGCTTGGAACTGAAGAAGACACTGCGTGGGACTGCCAGGAGGAACCACCTTGGGACTGGACTATTCTGGTGGTCTGAGAGAAGGACTGCCCCCCCTGTTCTGATGCCCCTGGTGCTGGCCTGCCTGGCTGCTCCCTGCCTGCGTGTCCCCCAGCACTCTTCCAGGAGTGCTGCAGTGCCCCTGGTCTGGGCAGAACTGGGTGCTTTGTTCTCTTGGGGCTCTTGGCCTTGAACCTGGGCTGGGTACGCTGGAGTTTATTTGCCTGAGCCCCAGGTCTGGGCTCATACTGCAGTCAAGCGGGAGGACCATTGGTTGTGGGCCCACTCCCTGGACAGTGTGTGCAGGAGCCTACCCCGCATTTTCTGGGCTCAGAAGCGGAGGAGACTGGAGCGCGAGGAGAGCGCTGATTCCCAGTCCCAGCGCTGGTTCTGGGAGGCGAGAGGAGCCGCTGGTGACGACTGGCTGTGCCCCTGCCTGCAGGGCATGTGTAACGCTGCCTCAGCCCTTGATGCCAGTGCGGGTGTCGGGCCTCGGCTTCACAATCCTCGACCAGTGAGAAGTCACCCCGGGGTGGGGGGCTGGCCAGTCACGCTGCACTCTGACAACGGAGACCGGATCCGGCGTGGACAGCCTGCCTCAAGAGCATAGAACACCACAGAGCACTGGGGGATGGCTTGTGGAAACATATGACTCCAGTGAGGAAGGACACACTTCTTACCCTAGAAGTAGAGGACCAAACAACGTACACACCCATGAAAGCCATCCTTCTTGTTAAATTTGGTCTGACCCATGAGAAGTACTGCCAGAGGTTCAGGGACAGCCACAAACTCTCCAATCAGTCTTGGGTGGAATTCTTGGACTAGTCTAGCAAGGCACTAAATGGCGGGGTGAGGGGTAGCAAGGTTAATGATTACAAGGGGCTGTACAACTTGATTCTCAGGGAGCACATACTCAATATTTGTTTTACAGAACTGCACGAGCACCTAGTGGACAGCAAGTTGACTGACCCCTGGAAGCTTGCTGAGGACGCGGAGCTCTGAGCCAGCACCAGAGTATCAAAAAATGCATCTGGGGGCTCCTAAAAGGGTGTTCAGGGGTCCCACCAGAAGAAAAAGGGGGGAAAAAAAGAAAAACTTAAAAATAAGGAGGTCTCAAAAGACCCCCAAAATAATTCCCAAGGAAACAGCAATAACCAGTCTCAATCTCAACCAAAGAAGAAGGAATTCTTTGATTAAAAGACAGGGCGGTTTGCCCCCAGTGTACTGAGTGCTACAAGTATGGCCATTTCAAGAGAGACACCACATGTCTCTCTCACAGCCCCTACTAGTGGGCAGATACCTGGGTTGGCGAGTGTAGTGCTTGGGGAGGAGGTGGCCTCAGTTAGTTTTGGCGAGCAGACAGAGGTTACCCTAGTGTCCCTAGGGAATAAGGAGATGGTGCCAAAAGCCCATGTGCCTGCAAATACTTCCAAGTATAGGCAGTGGGTCACAATTAATAGGCAACGTGTGGAGGCTCTAAGGGACCCAGGCGCTAAAATGACTACTGTAAGGTAAGGTGTCACCTAGTGTCCTCAGAGCAGTTCCTCCCTAACACATTCCACCAAGTCATAGTTGCAGACAACTGTGAGAGACATCTACTGCTGGCTCTGGTTCCCTTTGAGTGGGGTAGAGGGGGGTTCTCTAAAAGTAGCTGTGAGCCAAGCCATGCCTGTAGATTGTCTGTTGGACAATGACCTGCAGCACAATATCTGGAAGGAGAGCTCAGGTCACACTTGATGATGTTGGAATTGCCTGAATTGGTTTGTATGACCACAAGGTCCATGGATGCCCGGTAAGTGAACAATGGATCAGGCAACTGCCAAGAAGAGGACGGGCAAGGGGCATGAGAAACCTGTCCCTGAAGTTCCCGCGGTCCAGGTTGACGGACATTTGAGGAGGATGCTCCTGAGCCTACCGGGGACCTGCCTGAGCTTGCTGGATGGCAAGCTGAGGGTGGGCCCACCAGGGAGAAGGAGTGCCCCACTCTAGAAGGCTTGAGGTGGCTAACTGAGGCCCAGGCAGCAGGTGATACCTCTGGAGATAACCTTATTTATTGGGAAAATGACGTCCTATACAGTGCTGGTGGCCCCCCCAGTTTTATTGGGCCTTCCTACTGGCGTTGGCTGATGATATCCCCCTAGCAGGACAACTGCGCCCAGACAAAAACCTCGCCAGGCTAGTTGCCCACTTCTATTGGCCCCGGATGAAGACAGCCTTGGATGCATTCTGTGATCCTGTCCCACCTGCCAGGTCAGTCGGAAGTCAAGGAAACAGCTCAAGGCTCCTCTGGCCCTATAGCCTGTCGTTGGCACTCCCTTTGAAAGGGTGGGCATCGACATTGTTAGTTCCTTGGACCCTAAGACAACTTTAGGGAACAGGTTCATCCTGGTCTTGGTGGACCACGCCACTCGCTCGCAGAGGCCATTACTCTGAAGTGGGTGATTGCACCTGTGGTGGCCAGGGCCCTGATGGGGATTTTGACCACTGTGGGGTTCCCCAAAGAGGTGTTGTCTGACAGAGGCACTAACTTCATGTCAGCATACATAAAGTCCATGTGGAATGAGTGTGGAGTGACTTACAAGTTCTCCACACCCTATCACCCCCAAACAAACAGGCTTGTGGAGAGATTCTACAAGACCCTCAAAGGCAAGATAATGGGCCTCCCTGAGCCCAACAGGCGTAAGTAGGACGTCCTTCTGCCATGCCTTCTGTTTGCCTACAGGGAGGTACAACAGAAGGAAGTTGGGTTTAGACCTTTCAGACTAATTTATGGAGAGTAAGCTCCCAGGAAACCCCTGCAGGATGTGGCCAGCTACATGCTGCACTTTGCAACCACTTGCATCACTTCTGGAAAAAGGCAAAAAGCAGTCGTGAGGCCAATCAAAAAATTATGAAACTCTGGTATGACCAGAAGGCCACTCTGGTACCTGGTGGACCTCAAGACCCCTACAAACCCTGTAAGGGTGCTGCACATAAACCACCTCAAACCCCACTTTGAGAGGTCTGAAGTTAACATGCTCCTGGTGACAGATGAAGGGGTGGAAGAGGAGAGCGAGCCTCTCCCTGCCTCCTTGTCTGCCCAAGAGCGCGATAGGTTAGAAGAGGGTGTCAACCTCTCTCCTACTCTGACCCCAGAACAACAGAGTGACTGCTGCGGTTGCTGGAGCAGTTTTCCTCTCTGCTCTCCCTCACTCCTGGAGACAGTATGCCTGTCAAAAATAAAATTTACCGGCTGTCAGATAAGGTGAGGGCCAGTATCAAGGAGGAGGTCTCCAAGATGCTGGCGCTAGGGGTGATTGAGCCCTCCAACAGTCCCTGGTCCAACCCTGTGGTACTGGTATCCAAGGCTGCCTCCTCGGGCACCACTACAGAACTTAGGTTCTGTGTAGTCTACCGAGGACTCAATTCCGTCACTAAGACAGACGTACACCCCATACCCTGAGCTGTTTATGAGCTGATGAGCTCATAAACAGGCTGAGTGCTTCCAAATTCCTCAGTACCTTCAATCTCACATCAGGCTACTGGCAGATTGCTCTGACTGAGGAGGTAAAAGAGAAGTCTGCATTCTCAACCCTAGAGCGCCACTTCCAGTTTAGGGTGAAGCCCTTTGTCTTTAAGAATGCCCATGCCAACTTTCAGAGGTTGATGAACAGGGTCCTAGTTGGGAAGAAGGAATTCTGTGCTGCCTACATGGATGACATAACTCTCTTCAGTTCTAGCTGGGAGGAACACCTGTACCACCTCCAAGAGGGAGGTGTTTCAGGCCCTGCAGCGGCGGGCCTGACAGTCAAGGCGAGTAAGTGCCAGATCGGGCAGTGTTCCGTGGTATATCTGGGACACATAGTGGGTGGGGACAAGTTGCAGCCCCTCCAGGCCAAGACTGAAACTGTCATAAGGTTTCTGCACATACAGAGCTATGCACAGGATAATAGGACCTTGGAATATAGTGGTGAGCCAACTATAGACCTTAGCACCCAAAACCCCAACCCAACTAGCCTTAGCGTCCCATTAGCACTAATGTACCAATGATTAGACAACCTAGAACACGGTATCTCTCTCTCACCCAGGACTTGCAGAGGCAAGAACACTCTTTCGTCACACTCGTACCTGTCCACAACATACGTAAGAAGAGACACTGTATAGTTCAATATATTTATTTCAACTTACGTGCTCTAAGATACAGTACACGTGTCAGTACTAATAGCATAATACATATGAATAATATAATCAGCATAGTTACTACTCCATAGAATACGAACGGGGAAAGCATCTCATAAAGCAGTGGATATATGTCTAACTAACATTACCACCCTCCCCGTGCTGGAAGCCAGTTTATTATGATAATAGAAGACCTTTGGGCTTTGACTAGCGAACCCCCATACCTCAGTCTCTAGATGCAAAACTACATCAGCATACAATCACAGCTCTTCTCTCTGGAAAGTTCGTCTCCAAGTGGTCTCTAGAGCAGGCGACCGCATTATTAAAAGCACACTATTTTCTCAATGGCAGCTGTACATGGTGTTATGTCTAGGTGCGAGGACGGGCCAAATCAGTAGGAACCAGGGATTTGTTATTCGACCTTGTAACTGTTGTTCAGACTGAGCCCAAAAGGGAATAGGAGAAAAGGTGAGAAACAGAAAATGCAGACAGTTGTAAAATAACTTGGCAGTAGCAGAGGGCGACAGAACAACAGTTTAAGAGTAACGTGCGCAAAAAGTCATCATGGCAACCAGGCCTGCGCCAACGTAGCCAGGCAGGCCATGAGCCACAAGACACCCTCCCCTGGACAGTCCATCGAAAATGCAGACAGAGTTCCAAACACCTGAGCAGAAACGAGGCAATCCACCGACAGTGAACGGCAAATTAATCCAAAAACGTGGAAAAGCAGAAAAAAGCTATACCGTCCAAGAGGATATCATTGGAATCGTCAAAAAACGTAGACGCCATCCAGTCCAACAGATCAAAGCTGCATGAATGTTCCTCAGAGGATGGGTCATTGTTACCAGGCAGACGACCAGAGCAGTTCTCATCCTATGTGGCATATTTCAAAAGCCTTATTCTCCTGCCGTGGCACTACCGGTCCCGCGACTTTATCTATCCAGCGGAGGATCCTGCTCAGGTACCACTACATTGAGTGGTGTTGATCCTGCCCACTATTGTGACTGAGCCACAATTGATTAATACCAGTTCACAGCCCTTCGTCTCTCACACGGGGTGCTCGACCGAGTCCCCGTGTGAGTATTAATTTCTTCTTTCTCATTTCACGGGTGTCTCACACTTTATGTGCCTCTCTCGCGGCTGTAATACTACCATCAGATTGTCCCTTACCCCTTGGTCCTGAGGAGACCCCACATTGCAAGAGGGTCGAAACGTCGTCGACTCGATTGATAGCGAACCATTTTAAATAGCTCTGACTATTGTACACAGAGGCTATAATTATTATCAATTCATGTTGTGGTCGTTGTCTTTTTCAATAATTGTGGAAACCAAGTTCTGTATATATCACATGTCTGTTCACAATGTATTAGATGGTTTCATTTGCTTGGGACATATAATCACTATTGTGGTTCTTCTCGGTCGGTGTATGTATTGTTTTTGAATTATAAAAATTTGGATAAAAAAGAATTATTATGAACACCAAGTCTGCGAGGCTCTCTTTTTCTGACATCCTTAACCCTAAATGATTGCGATTGTGCATTTTTAATTACCAGTATAGATTTATTGTATTCCCGCTAGAACCGTTGTTTTCGGATACATATGACTTACCCTGGTTCCTAGTGAGTAGGGTCCCCCTTGTCCTCTTTTTCGCCTCAGAGGATGGAGCATCTAGAAGCAATGCGGGACAGCTTGCGTGATATTCAATATAACTTTGTTGTAGGAGATTCTGAGCAGCCGCCCAGATATCCCATTGTGCCAAAATCCCCAGTGCAGCCGCACGCATCATAAAGCCAGCAGCGGAACAGTCCCGTTCATGGGCCTCTAAGGGACCCACCAACTGGACAAAATCCGGAACAGACAATGACGAATTGGAGAGGCAATAATCCATGGTCCATGTGAACGGACACCGGATGCAAGACATCACAGGTTGCACGCAAGTGAAATACGCAAAGCGAAAGGAAAGGGTGTAGGACACACTGATAGTTGCCAAGGGCAGAACATCGAAGCCAACCAGAAGTCGCTCACGGAGCAGTTGGAGGCGTTCGGGATCGAGAAGGGCCCAGTGGTGTGCAGCCATTGCGCAGAAAACAGACCAACAGCAAGACACCAACCGCCAAAGCGAGGATTAATGGGAAGCCACCAAAGACGCTAGAAAAAATAGAATGTATGAATGCCGGTATCACACCGAAAATAGTTTGGAAGGTGGACACCAGGCCAGACCCCACAAGTTTAAAAAAGTGCACCAGACCCTTGGTGTTTGATGCATTAAAAATACGATGAATCAACTCCCCAAAATGTTGGGGGAGGTCAGTGTTCAAAAGGGCCTGTATTTCACTGTGGGTACTAGCCACCTGGAGAATGAATGTCTCCCGGGCGGATGTGAGCATAACCTCCTTATTCAATAATAGGGCCTTTATTCTGCTCAACTTATTGAAATCTGCCTCCATGGTAGGAATGGAAGGCCAAATAGAGTTATCAACGATGTCGTGAGGGGGAGGAAAAAGAACATTCTTGCAGCAGACAACTCTGTGTGAGACCGTAACAATATACGGAATGCCAGCTTGTAGGCCACAACAGTCTTCATTATTTAAAAGCAAATAGCTACCGTTAGTAAGCAAAGTAAAAGTAGGAGAAATAGCAGGAGCAGGAATACCCTTTAGCACACATGCCAGATTCGGAACTGAAACACTACAAGCCCCGTGCAATTTAATATGTTTACAAATAAGCGAATGACCCACAGTTGAATCACAAGACTCCCCCGTGAGAAACACTTCCTTGCCTTCTCTAAGGCATTTATACATGAAAGGCAAGGACCAAAGTTCATGCAGGAAAGCACTACCCAAAGGCTGGAAACGGCCCACAGGATAATGTCTCACGCACGAGCTAAATTCAAACAGGGAAAAAGGTAAAGCGATAACTCCATGAACTAGCCACACCGCAGAATCTAGTTCCGCTACAGAGAATGGTAAAGGATCAACTTTCTCGATATGTAACAAGGTGTAAGATGCATCTTTCATGGACATGAACTGCTGTTTTTCCGTCAAATTAAAAGGCAGAAAAAGGGCAGTGGTGTTCAAGAGATTCCAAGGAACTTTACCTAATTTAAGGGTTTGTAAAGTCCAGGCAAACTGCATCACTGAGCGTAACTGATTCTGACCATGATACAACATAGAGACATCATCTTGTACAATATCAACAACAGAGGATACAATATTCTCTAATGTGTAAATGCGGGAAGACAGGGTATTTATACTATTGTCAACAACAGCAAGCACCTTTTCCAAATTTGCTTGGTCTATTTCCCGAAGGCGGGAAGCAGCTTCCATTTGTGACAGCTTCCAGAGTTCATTATACGCTTCATAAATGAATCTCTTCGGTCGGGGACCACGAGGTCCCAAGATAAAGTCAGATAAATCAATAGTGCCTGATAGGAGAGACAAATGTCTCTTAACAGAGTCTAAGGACGAATGTTGTAACCATTGTTTACATAATTTACCAACCGAATACGTGGTGACAGTACGAGTTGCAGTAAATCTTAGATCAGGCTTGTCCTGTATGTAACCAGGAACGGTGCCATGGAAACGCAGCTGGCACGCATTCGATGATATGGGCCATGCCAACCAGGGTGACTGTATCAGTGCAGAAACGTTAAAAGAATTATTTTGGAACTGAGCCTGTAACTGTAAAAGGGACATATTAAATCGTAAACTGTCATTTGGCGAACTCGACAAGAATGGGATGGCTGGCGCGTTTAGTTGTTTAACGGAAGACAACCCCCAACACGTGGTCTGATAAATGGAAGCATTCAAAAACATAATTTGGGCTGGGATAAGGCAAGCGCGGTGCAACGCCTCAGTGCCTTGCACCTGCCATGGCTTCGAACCCCAGATTGATTTTAAATCTACTGTGTCTTTCCAATACTCATAACCACCCACCGCCAAGGCGCTCAAAAAGGAACCCGAATAAAGTAATTTAGTGTGGGTCAACATTATTTTTTGAGTCAATGGGGTTCTTAATTTAAAATAATAGGACCCAGGGTTCGATCGATTGAAATCAGTAAAATAGGTGAATTTATTTCGAAGAGTCTGGGAACTACCTGGTATGGGGTTTGGACAATGTTCCCATTGGGTGTAAGTAACAGGGCTAAGTAGTGCACTCCGTTTGTGGAGAAAATGATTGCCCCAAGGCTGGTAGCAATACAAATCGGCATAATTCGCAGAATTCATATACAAGTCCTCAGCATTAAAGGAAGCATAATATTTTAAATCAGCAAACAATGCTTCAACGGCATGCACATCCCAATCATCAGAATGAATATTACTTTTTACTACATCGCCCATCGAGACTCGAAGGACATTTGGTACATTAATAATTTCCGTCGGGCCATGGATTTGAAAGTTTACCGCATCCCATACGATGCCATCTGCAACTGGAAACGCTGAAATGTTCACAAATGTGTGGTCACGCTTCATGATGTGTGAAGAGGAATGTGGAGCCAAAGTCCCAGCCACACTGTTCACAGCAGAGCGTTCAGGTAAATAGTGACCATTGATGAGTAGAAAAAACACCGTGACAAAGCCAATGGACATGAACAAAAAAACCAAGAAAAGTACCATCCAAATATATGTCCAAGGTGGAATCAAAAAATTGTCTCTAAACCAGGATACAAAAAGACTAAACTTAGACGGGGCCTTTGATGAGTTGGAATCCGAGTCAAAGGAATAACGTGTTGGGCTCAGTGGCGTTGTTGGTTGGTGTGCCACCGACTCTGTGGCGGGATAAGTATATTCGTCCTCATCAATGCAGGGGGATGCAGGGGGTTCAAATATATTTTCAGGCAAATCGACCATCTCCATGGTAACATCAGTGACTGTTCGTGCAGGCGTGCCGCGGATACATGTCCGATAAATGGCAGGACAAGAGACCGCTGGTGTGACACTATTCAGGATCGGCCAGATGTTGTAGCTTGACATTTTCCACTGAGATGTATCTGTTTTCCTTGCGACCGGGAAGCGGTGGTAAGATGACTGTACTTGTTCCCTTCAAGCCCAGGACTGGAACCGGTGCACGAAAAGAGGGGCCGAATTCTTTTTTGTTCTCCACCTTCTCTCGTACCAGGTCGCCAATCTTCGGAAGCCAGCCGGCAACCGGAATCTGCAGAGCAGGGTCTGTGGCTGAAGGCAAATGTGCAATTGCAAGTTTGTCTCGGGCTTCTTGTAAGTCCTGTAACATAGTAGAATGGTTATCTACATCAAACTTGGCGGATTGCGCCGCCATGTCTAGACCATCAAGGTCAGGCACAAACATTCGTATGCCAAAGAGCATTTCGTAAGGGGTCCGCCCACCCAGAGGCCTTCTAGGGAGATTATTAAGTGCACGCTGAACAGTATACAAGTGGGCCAGCCAGTTCCTGCCAGTACCTATAACTCTAGCTGTCAAGGATTGCTTTAAGTCACGGTTCATTCGTTCAACGATAGAGTTGCCCTCAGGCCTATACGGAGACGAAAATTTCACCCGCACCCCTAAGGAGCCCATTGCGTCCTTGTAAGCCTTAGAGGCAAACGCCGGACCTTGGTCAGAATGGAAGGTGCCGCATGCGAAAATTCCCACAAAGACTCGCAAATCCCTTATGACATTTCGAGCGTCAGCACTCCGTTGTGGCCAGACCCAGATGAACCGTGTGCACGAGTCCACTGCCACTAAGATATATTTATAGGCAGTGTCTGAAGAAAATGGACCGCAGTGATCCAAGTAAACACACCCAAAGGGTCTGTTTGAAATTGCAAGCGAGGTCTGCGGTGGTCTTGTGACTGTTGAAGGCTTGATCTGTTGACAAACGTCACAGGAAAGCACATAAGTACGTGTATCTTTATATAGTCCCCGCCACCAGTAACGCTGCTGCAAAATGGAAATTGTCGCTGACACACCAGCGTGAGCCGAAGCCATGCCTTCGTGTGCCGCTGTCATTAAGGAAAGTCTGCGATCCGCGTTGGGGATCAGCCGAACCCCAACGTCAGGTATTGTTACAAAAGGAGCCTGATCTGGACCTATTTGGTAAGAATATTTAGAAGGGAAACCTCTAGGGTAATTCATTCCTTCTTTTGTTGCAGCAATAGCTGCCAAGATATCAGTGTCTATTTTAGACATGGATCTAGTAACTGCTGCTACTGAACACGTGAGTACTGCTGATCTGGCAGCTTCATCCGCCAGACTGTTACCAACAGCGTGTGCGCCCACTCGCTGATGGCCTAGGGTGTGTACCACCTGTGTGAGTGGCAGACGTCTTTGTAATTCTGCCACTCTAACCCAAAGCATTTTATGCTTGATTGTGTTGCCTTTAGAGTCTCTATAGTCATTTTGCGACCAAAAGAACAGATTGTCATTGTATGATTGAACACAGTAGCAAGAATCGCACACAATTAAAGTGGTCACATCAGGATTTACGAACTCAAGAGCAAGCACCAATGCACGCAACTCGGCCAATTGTGCGGTACTATCCCCGAGTGTCTGTGTATGCACCACAGTGGATTTGAACTTTCCGTTCACAAACGTACCTGCGACAATAGCACATGCGGCTGAATAAGCATGCTTGGAACCCGTGGCCGGTTGTGCCGAACCATCGGTGTAGATCACACAATCGTAATCCTCAAGCGGCAATAAAGACAAAGGAGGAGGATGAAAGAATTCATACTGTAAAAACTCCTGAGTCTGAAGAGAAGAGTCAAAAATGAAAGTGACATCCGGAGACGTCAAAGATGTTGCCCATTGAATCCAACGGGGGTGCAAAGCTTTAGAGTTTGGAACACTTGCTTTTGTCACTGCCTCTAGGGCAGGATAGGGTGTTACCACCAGAATGCGTTTTCCCTGTGCCAGTGCGCGCTCCTTCAGGATCGCCATTTGCACTGCTGTTAGCACTTTCTCCACAGATGAGAACCGCATTTCTGCAGAGGTGTACAGATGTGACTTGTATGCGATGGGTACTGTATTACCTTCATTAAAGGTTAAGTATGTGAAACCCACTGCCCCTGGAATGATTCTAATCACCAAGTTTGTGTGGTTATCACGTGTCAAAAGGTATTTAGACTCAAGAAGGTCTGTTTGCAAAGACTGCAGAATGGAGGTATGCTCCGGAAGCCAGCAAGACTTCGAATAAGTAGGTTGTATCAAGGCATACAGTGGCTTAATACGCTGGGCGTATTCGGGAATATATGTACGTCCGAAGTTCAGAAAACCCAGCAAAGACTGAAGCTTCTTCAGATTAGTAGGAGGGCACAGAAGTGCACATTTCTCCAGAAAATGGGGGCTAAACCCTTACCTTCATTGTTGAGCTCATAGCCCAAGAACAGAACGGTAAATTCAGCAATATGAGATTTGGCAAAGTTAATTTTATATCCCTGAACCGCGAATTCAAGAATAATGCGGTCTACTCGGGTCAGATGCGGAAACAATTCGTCATCCGTCAGATAAATGTCATCCACATACGAACAGGCGTCTGGATCTATGCCATCTAACAAAGAGACAACACGAGCGGCGAACACGCCCGGACTATTTTTGTAGCCCATAGGAAGACGCCTGAATTTGAACATTTTACCACCGGAAGTAAAAGCACACCATTGGCCACTTTCCGGGGCTAAGTTGTGCGTGTAGAATCCATTTGAAAGGTCAAGTGTCGTTTTATATTTTTTACGAACAAGACTGTCTACAAGCGCCGAACTATGGGTATTTTGCACCGCGAAGGTCCAGCAATGTGAGTTCAAATGCCGGTAATCCAATACTAAGCGGTACGATCCATCGGGTTTAGAAACCGCGAAAAGGGGATTGTTCATAGGTGATACACAGGGTTCAATTACTCCCTGATATTCCAACTGAGTCAGAATTTCGGAAACGTGGCCTTTGGCTTCACGTTTTATGGGATATTGGGGTTGTGGCTGCGGTAGTGACCGTAAAGGTATTTCATGGGGGGAGAATCTTCATCCCAACCCACGTGATTGCGGAATAACGCCGGAGCCAGGGACACAGCCCACTCTGCTGCTAGAGCCTCCGCTTTGTCCTTTGGGACATGTCTAGAAAAGCTCGGAAGGATTACCTCCTCCCCTCTACGTGCAGCAAGAACGAATGGGGGTGGCCAATCCGCCTCTGCTAACAAAATGTCATATGAAGAGGTCAGATTTTCCCAAAAAATCCCTTTAATTACACGCTGTATATCACCTTCAATTTGGATGACAATATTAAACAGTCTGTCAGGGGTGCCACTCTGGTGTCTGCTGTTTCAACAGTAATGAATGTTTCAGTTGCTGTCGCCTCCATATGAGGACGTAGCGCCTCCCGCACTATGGTAACTTCCGCGGCGCTGTCTAGGAGGGTTACTGCCCACGTCCAATTCAGGAGTCTCGTTCTCACCGTCTGTGGCATATTTCGCTGTTACAGCGGCAACTTTCTTCTTCTGAAATTGTGGTCGAAAACGTTGAGCGTCTTCCTCTTTTCCTCTGACTTGTTGTCGAGGCTGGTCTCGTCCCTGTGGGGCCTCACGGGCCCTTCCTCTATCCTGGCGGTCTCCTCCACCGGCCTGTGACGAAGTCTGTGCCTGTGAAGAACGAGGAGAACGCGTATCAGGGATTTGGAACCTATCCGGTGACTTAATTCTCGCTCTATCGCGTAAATCATAAGTGCGTTCAGAAGAAACTGAAACCGGGGATGCGCCTCGCGACCCCGGCTTTTTGTTGCTTACCCTGTTTTTTCAGCCTCCAGCTCTTTTTAGTGAAGACTGGTTTCTCATCTTTCTCAGATTGAGATTTGGTTTGTTGCTGTTGTGGTTGCGACTGTGTTTGCTGTTTTGCAAAAGGCTTGTTACCCAGGCTATTTCTACCAATAGTTTTGTAAGCCTGGGTAATAATTTTCGGTAATTCGCGAGGCTTGTCCAATTCTGGGACTAAAGCCAAAGCGTTAGCTACTTGAAAGTTCACTGCATCGCCCTTGACATTCGCAAGGATCAGCTCAGCTACTACTTCAAACACTCCCACCAGTCTCATCCCTAATTCCACGGCCGCTTCAGGGCCATGTTCGTCCTGTACTTTTTAATTACAGAGGGGAGAACAGTCATGGAAGGAGTACCAAAACATTTAGAATATACTGCTGCGAATACCTTACCCCAGTTGTCACATGCTGTCAACTCGGGAATTAAGTCTTTTGGCAAACTAATCGTTAAAATACGATGTTTATCCACTGGAGTTGTATGTGGAAAAACTGCCTCCAACTGATCAAACTTTTCTGCAAGCCAATAAGGAAAATCATCCTTATTTTGTGGCCGTTTGCCCATCACAGAATTCACCATGACGGGACTTATGGTCACTCCGCCTGCAGCAGCTGGTTGGCCGGCAACTCCAGGAGCGGCTCCATGGAGGCTGCCTGTAACATACCGCACTAAAGCTCGATGCACCTGCACCAAGGCCGCATACATAGTGCGCAGTTCCGCGACTGGTATTGTCATATAACGCGGATGTGGGGTGTACCCGGCCAAAACAGGCCAAGTGGCCCCCTCAATTGATAAGGGGCCTAAACGAACCGTGGTTGTCGGTTGTGGGAGGGCGCCATTAAACCAAACACGGTGTTGCCAAGCCGTGAGCGGTACTTCAAGATTAGTATAAGGTCTATAGACTGCAGGAACAGCGGTGGGTTCATATTCATGGAACAGATTATCGTTCGCGTTCACCGCTGGAAAAGTGATCCAAGAGTAGAACACTTCAAAGTGGAAAGCCGGATCGGCTTGAACCACAAAGACTAATTCAACTCCCGCGTCTGGCACTCCATACACCCGTAAGTGATCCCGGAGTGCTGTGCGGCTATGCGCCGCTATGTCTATACCCGCCATTACTAACGGGTCTATTCAACAATCTTACACGAGGCAGCACAAAAGGGGTTATATTTAAGAAACCTTTTTTAATAACATCAAGCTTGAAAGAACCTACAAAATCTGTAATATAGGAGGTATCACCATCACACACGCTTCCGGAAGCGTATGTGAGGGTATTGTGGACAAGCACAAGTACTACTCAAGCGTCTCGCAAGTAAGCTGCCCCACTCGTTGGTCGCGCCATGTCATAAGGTTTCTGCACATACAGAGCTATGCACAGGATAATAGGACCTTGGAATATAGTGGTGAGCCAACTATAGACCTTAGCACCCAAAACCCCAACCCAACTAGCCTTAGCGTCCCATTAGCACTAATGTACCAATGATTAGACAACCTAGAACACGGTATCTCTCTCTCACCCAGGACTTGCAGAGGCAAGAACACTCTTTCGTCACACTCGTACCTGTCCACAACATACGTAAGAAGAGACACTGTATAGTTCAATATATTTATTTCAACTTACGTGCTCTAAGATACAGTACACGTGTCAGTACTAATAGCATAATACATATGAATAATATATTCAGCATAGTTACTACTCCATAGAATACGAACGGGGAAAGCATCTCATAAAGCAGTGGATATATGTCTAACTAACATTACCACCCTCCCCGTGCTGGAAGCCAGTTTATTATGATAATAGAAGACCTTTGGGCTTTGACTAGCGAACCCCCATACCTCAGTCTCTAGATGCAAAACTACATCAGCATACAATCACAGCTCTTCTCTCTGGAAAGTTCGTCTCCAAGTGGTCTCTAGAGCAGGCGACCGCATTATTAAAAGCACACTATTTTCTCAATGGCAGCTGTACATGGTGTTATGTCTAGGTGCGAGGGACGGGCCAAATCAGTAGGAACCAGGGATTTGTTATTCAACCTTGTAACTGTTGTTCAGACTGAGCCCAAAAGGGAATAGGAGAAAAGGTGAGAAACAGAAAATGCAGACAGTTGTAAAATAACTTGGCAGTAGCAGAGGGCGACAGAACAACAGTTTAAGAGTAACGTGCGCAAAAAGTCATCATGGCAACCAGGCCTGCGCCAACGTAGCCAGGCAGGCCATGAGCCACAAGACAAAACTATCCAAGCCTGCCAAATCCCTAAAACACATACAGGTGAGGGCCTTCCTGACCCTCACAGGATACTATAGGAGGGTTGTTAGGGGATATGGCACCATTGATTCCTCCTTACCAGAGCTGACTTCTAGGAGCAGCCCAGAAAGGTGATCTGAACAGAGCCCTGCCAGAAAGTCTTTGACACCCTTAAGGAAGCCATGTGTACAACACTGGTACTCAAGGCCCCTGACTTCTCTAAGTAATTTGTTGTGCAGACAGACGCTTCAGAGCATGGATTAGGTGCTGTCTTAGCACAGTTAAATGAAGATGGCCTAGACCAACCAGTAGCCTTCATTAGCAGGAGTTTACTTCCCTGGGAACAGAGGTGGAGTGCAATTGAAAGGAAGGCCTTTGCTGTGGTCTGGGGACTAACTTGGTCTCTGTATCCAGCCCGCGCTTCATCGCGGTAAGCCTGAATTCGTAACTTTGTCCTTGCCTGTCCCAGAAGGACCAGATAACCACATATATCTGGGATTTTTCTTGTGTTGTGTTTTCACTTGGTTACTGTCTGAAGTGCTGCATAAATACTTTACACTTTAAGTTAAGCCTGACTGCTGGTTGCAAGCTACTAGAGGGTTAAGCACAGTTTAATTTGGGGTTTGCTTGTGACTTCACCCTGGCAGGAATTGTGGCTGCTGCTTGAGCAGGGTTTCACTCCCCTCAACCAGTAACCCAAATTTCATCAACCCACTACACAAAGAGAAGTTCCTGGGAATGGTTGGCTACTGTCGTCAGTAGATTCCTTACTTTTACCTAGTGGCCAAGCCTCTACAGAGGCTTACTCACAATAATGTGAGTGAGCCGGTACTCTTGATGATGAATGCCTTCCTATAGCTCAGAAACAATTTCTGCAGCATGCCAACCCTAGGAATGCCTGATTATAAGAAAGATTTTTTCCTCTTTTGTCACAAACATGATGTTTGCGCATTGTCTGTGTTGGCACAGACCCACGGAGAAGTGACATGGCGAGTGGCTTACTTTTCAGCCACACTTGATCCTGTGGCCGTGGCACTTCCCAGTTGCCTCAAGTTAATTTCTGCTGTTTGAGCAGCCATCCAGCAGAGTGAGGGGATTGTAATGGGTAACACACTGGTTGATATAGTTGCTCATTCAGTTAAGATTTTTCTGACTCAAACTTTACACATGACCAAGAGCCATATAACGAGGTATGAGTAAATAATCCTAATGGCTGAAAACAATGCCATACCCTGCAACACTTTTGCCAATTTCAGATCCTGTTGATGAGGAAGATGCGATGTTACCTCAGCACAAGTAGCTGAGCTGATCGCATTAACAAGAGCATGCTCTGTGGCTGATGATTTCAGTGTTCAGTGTTACCATTTACACATAGAGCCAGTATAAGTTTGGCATGGTCAATAGTTTTGGACAGTTGTGGTCACAAAGGGGTTTTATGACATATTCTGGTTCCCCCAGGAGGAATGGGATCCACAATCTTAATCTCCTGCAGTTGCCTGGAGAAATTGCTCTTGTAAAATGCATGCAATGCACACAAGAGTGGTAATGACATGAGCACATCAGAGAATTGCCATGCAGCCCAGGTTGCCAAATACTATGCTCTGAAGTCTTGAATCCAGCTCATTCAATTTAGATAAATCATCTAAAACTAACAGTGACAATGTGGCAAATATGTTATTGACCACCGTGTATACACCAAACAAACTTAGAGCAGCCCAACGTGAAGCACCCCATAATGAGAAGGAAAGGTAGGTTAGAGGAGGCTATAGCAAAGACGAAAGTTACACCTGGGTTTCAAATAATGGGAGGCCAGTGTCACTGGATGCTTTATTGCCTGCTACAGTGGGATACTTCCATGGACCTACCAATGTTGGGAGGGATGGGATGATCTGTACCCTTCAAAGGTACTGCTTCTACACCCGTTTCAGGTCCAAGGCTGGAACTAGTGCCAGCGCTGAATTACTTGCCAGAAGTTAAATGCCGCCAAGAATACAGTTGTGACCATCAGTCACATAGGAAGTTCAGACAGCCCTTTTACTCACATACAGGTTGACTTTGTAGAGATGCCTGTTTACGAGGGCCTGAGGTACATATTAGTTGTAGTTTGTCTTTTCTCCCATTGGGTTGAAAGATACCTGACTAGAAGCAGTGACAGTCTAACTGTAGCCAAACCATTGTTGAGGAAGATGGTACCTCATTTTGGCATGCCAGTTTCTTTAGAATCAGGTCAAGGCACCCATTACAAGAAAAGCATCATGGAGTTACCTTGTTTAGTCTTCTTAATTGATCAGAAGTTTCACAGTAGTTACAGACCGGAAGCATCATGATTAGTCGAGCATAGCAATGTTGGAATCCCAGATTGCCAATATGCGCCTCCACCTCACTCAAATGGCCAGATACACTCCCATTTATCTAGATGAGTCTCAGATGCATACCAAACAAAAGAAGAGATGTTAAAAATTGGGTTTCTGGTTGTCAAGGGTATGCACCTAAGCCAGGCAGAACCCATCACTCTAATCAGGGCACATCAATTACACAACAAAAATAACATGTGCTCACCCTCTGGTAGCTTGGTGCAGAGCAGGCAGACTTATCACCAGAGGCAACGTGTAAAAGCATTTGCACAGCACACTCACACAGAAACACAATGAATACACCACAAAAGAGACTCCAAACGGGATTATATAAAAATATATATAGTATATTGTACATAAATCAAGACGAGAACAACATGAATCATAAATACTGTGCATCCAGTGTCATTAATCAGATACTACTCGTTATCCTGGACAATGCAAGCAAAAACGACATACATCAGTAAATACTTAGGGCATGTATTGCAACAGAAAAGCACATCAGTAACAGTAAGTAAACATAGGCACAGGAACCTGTGCACTCCTACTAGCAGAGTTACAGTAATCACTATGGCCTGCCTGAAACTAGTGCATTAGCAAAAAGAGTAGGGCACAGGAGCACTTGCGCGCCTATTTGACGTGATATGGTAATTTTCAAATCACTGTCGTCTGAAGACAGGAAAAGTTCCTTCCCTTCAGTGCAATACTACAGCGTCAGGCCCAGACACCAACGCACTGCTGGGTAGGAATGCATGGACCCCTTCTGGGCCCTTCTCCTGAAAGTGACAAACGCCCCCTAATCGGTGGTAAACCGGGAGCCCCGTCCGATAGGTCCCGAGCTCATCAGGGCAGATGGGGAGCGGCTTCCCTAGCTGTGCTGGGGCACTGACTCCTCAGTGTGCAGGGTGTGGGCGGCTTCCCTAGCCATGTGGTGTCTGTGAGGTCCCATGCTCTCAGGGGACCCCGCGGGTCTTGAAGCCACGGCGCAGAACCTTTGTGGGGAGGGAGGGCTCCACCTACCACTCGCCCCTCTCTGAGGCAGTGTTCTCCCTGACAGCGGCATCTGCTCAGGGGAACAATTCTGGCAGTGGCAGCTTGCAGAGGGAGTGCTGCGGGGCGGTGGGGCGGGGGAGGGCTTGGGTGGGGGGGTAGTGGAGTCAGACATACAATGGGCAGGAGTAAAATAAGTAAATAAATAAATAAAACTATTTACCTTGCGCTCGCTGCATCGCCACTCGGCGTATGTCCGACTCCACTATCCCTCCACCCAGCCCCTCCCCCGCCCTGCCCCACTGCCCCGCAGCACTCCCTCTGTGAGCCTCCAACTGTAAAAAAAATTTGTACAGTCATTGTATATAACTAATTGTGTTGAACCCTTGATAACTGTATATAGCTTCTTTGCCACCTTGTCACTTTGCGCCGCCCGCTGTGTGCTGCACTAGTCACTTGCGCCGTTTATTCTCTTGCCACGAGCACAACGTGCACTTTGCCACCTTGATTGCCACCACAATTTATGCTCCCAGTGCTGTTGAATCTGCTTTGATAAACTGTGTATTCTAAATATATGATGCCATGAGCACCTTTATACAAACAACCAGGAGTCTCCCTTTCTTTCCTTTGCAATGTCATGTACATGCTGATGTATTTGCCTCCCTCATTGAATCCAGTTGAGACATTGTTGTTAGTTTTAACTATTATAGAAGAGGAGCACAAGCTTGGGTCATTCAGGGTATGTACAGTAAAGAATTTGAGTATGTGGTAAAAATGAATCAATTTAATTACAGTTTCTAATAGTCTGTATTGCTTAGTTCCTAGAGCTTTATGTTCACAAGTCAGAACACCAAGAAGTGAATGCAGAGAGGGTACAGGAACCAGACGACCAGAGGCAGTCTCTTCTTGTTCTTTATTATTTTATCCAAATCCCCTTTCCCCTCTTGGAATTTTCCTGTCGCTAACTAACAGTTGCCGGTGGAGTGATTCTGGGAGTAGCATTGGGAACTTTCATCGTTCTGTTCCCACTCAAGCCTAGAGAGGTAAGATACTTGACACCTGGATTCCGGCGCCCATAGGATCGTAGTCAATGGGGTGTAGCTGCTCAGGGGTAGAGGGGACCTGGAGGAAGGGATCCACAGCAGAGACTGCTGGAGAGAAGTGGATTTGGGTGAGTATACACCCCAAATCCATTGTTTCCGACGACTTGAGGTCGGACCGCCACGGTCGGGTCGTCGGAAACCCACATCATAATTCAGACAGTGGTCGGAGATCTCTGTACTGCACTATGGATGCTGTCAGTGGTTGAAGAAAGGCTGTCGGAGTCGGCGATCCTTCAGCGGTCGGTCAGAGTACAGGATGCATGCATCTTAATCCGGCAGTTGGACTGACTGCTACCGACAAGACCGCGGCGGTCCGACCACCTCCGACAGGACAGCAGAAGTCGGTCCGACCGGCATCGTAATCAGGCCCTAAGTTTTTTGATGAGATGAAGGAGATGGAGGAAGCCAGATGCAAAAAGCCAATACAAGAGAAAACTGTATTGTAAGATAATGTGATTTATGAAGGGAGGTTGCGAGTACTGAACTGGTACCACAGAAAGATAAACAACAATTAAATCTGATGTGATATTTTTTATCTCATCATTTGGTGACAAGTAATTTCCTGAAGCATAACAATGATAGGGACCAAAATATAAAGCCAAAGTAATTGTTTTAGTAGACCTGCTGACTTTAAATTTGGGCAGGCAGACCACTGTGTTGGCGGGGAGGAACTCTGTCATGGTTGCAACAGAGTTTCCTCTCTGCCAACATCTAAATTGGGCCCTAAGTTTTGATAAAGCCAAGAAAGGATGGGATTTCCTATTAGCAGTTAACTTAAATGGATCTCTATGGACCCTTTGAATCTCCTTATCTAGGTCCACATCTGGTCTATTGAGCAAGATACCCTCTCTTAGTATTTTGCAGACAAACGCTTTTACATCCCCTTTCTCTGAACCTTCTGGAACATTCAATAATCTAAGATTATTGCGCCTTGAGTGGTTTTCCAACTTTCGAAGTCTTCACACAGGATTTTATTCTGTTGCTTCAAGGCCTCAATGTCCAGAGAATTAATATTCACAGTGATAGTTATTTCTTTTAGATCCCTCTCTAAAGTAGATGTACGTTTCGCAAGGTCATCTAGTTTTTCCTCAAGGACTACACATTTTTCTTGTATGCCTTTCTGATTTACTTCTGATATCTCGAATTTCTTCATCATATCAGTTCTCAAACTCAACAATATATACTCTAAAAGGATCTTGTGCTCTAGCTCCAATTTGTGAATTGTGTTTCAGGGCTTGTTGGCTACTTTCTTCAGATCCAATTTGTGAATTGTCTTTCAGGGCTTGTTGACTACTTTCTTAAGATCCATTTAAGTTAACTGCTAATAGGAAATCCCCCCAATTTTTTTTGTTGTTGTAAATTTCCCTACCTATGCGGTGAAGGAGTTGGTCTTAGGCCGTGCATTGAAGGAGAAAACCCTGAAGTACGAGGACTTCACCTATCAAGTGAGGTCTGATATTGGAAAGAGGACAGCGCAGAGGCAATGGGGGCTGGGTTCTAGGATAAATGAACTTCAGAAGATGGGGGTCAAGGTACAGATGAAATTTCCTGCGATGTTAAGGATTATGTGGAGGAACAAGATGCACAACCTTCGGGACCCAGAAGAGGTCGATATCCTGATAGCTGAGGTGGAAGAGGCATCTGATGTTACCTCAAAAACCTAGATGTCACTCTGAGATAGTGGGGGGAGAAATGGAAAAGATTTGTATATAGTTGGTATGTAAAGCACGTGTAAGGGAGATATGCACCTTTCCTCTCTGGAGGGAGCTCGCTAAGGGCGGACAAATCGCCTAAGGATAGAGGGGGGTCCTCAGGTGAGAGGGGGAGTTGGGAGCATAGAGGAAAAAAATAAGTCCTCATCTCATAATTTAGTAACAATAAGGAACACAGCAAGTCCTGGCAAAATCCTATTATATAAATGTCAATGAAGGAGAGTGTCCAGGGAGGGGCGCCAGGGTATCAAGAAATAGAGTATAGATAGGAATGTTAAAATAACAACTTGGAATGTTAATTGTCTGAGGGCCAGGAGAAAGCAGGCAATGGTTGCAGAGTTTCTTAATCACAGCGGGGCACATATCATAATGCTTCAAGAGACCCATCTAGAGAGGAAAGAGAGTAGAACTTGCTTTAGTAAGTTACGCTGGGTTCAGGAAGTAGTTTGTTCAGACCAATAGGGTAGCACTAGAGGAGTGGCTTTAGTTATTAGGAAAAACTCTGGAATAAAATTACTAAATTACGATACAGATAGCTCGGTTAGATTGTTGGTGGCAAATCATTTGGTCAAGGATATGCAGATAGTTTGTGCAACGTATTATGGTGCAATTAGCAACGATCCAGAAGCGTTAGATAGTTTGCAACGCTATCGTTTGGAAGTGTCTGTCCCCATTGTTATAGGGGGATATTTTAACATCGTATTAAATAAGGACCTAGAGAGAACATCGCGAGTTAAGTATACAAGTACACCTAAGACTTTGCGTAAGTTAAAAGATATGATGGCAGAACTAAATTTGTTAGATGCTTGGCGTAGGAAGATGGGTCCTACCAAGGGTTTAACTTTTTATAGCAAAAAATATGGGCACCATTATAGGATAGATTATTTTTTGGTTGACTATCCCTATATGACGAAGTAGAGTCAGTGGTCCGCGACCCTGCCCTACTTTCAGATCATTCTCCCATGACCCTGTCTCTAAGACTTCATGAACAGCAGAGACAGAGAAGATGGATTCTAGATAGAGCCATATTGTTGGATGAGCTGGTCGTTGCAGACTTGGCAGATAAGATCGCTGAGTTTTTTGGAATTAATAAAGACTCTGCTAGTCTACCAATAGTATGGGATACCTATAAGGCATAGTTAAGAGCTGAAATTAGCGCTATAATGATTAGAAGGAGGCGAGAAACACTAGACAAAGAAGAGACACTTCAAGCCAAAATAAAGTTGAAAGAGACAGAACTTCAGTATGCTTCATTAGAGGGTTCAGCTAGGATATCCATCCTGTGAGGAGAATTGGAGGATATGCAGGCAGAGTATGAAAGTCAACTAGCAAAGAATATCCAGGATAGACGGAGAGCTAGTAAGTTGCAACACTTTTATTATTGTATTGTAAATGTTTTTATATAGAGCTTACTACCACTGACGAGGCGTTGAAGCGCTTTTCTGGCAAGTAGCACGCTACTCTGGAACCCATAAAGGATTAGTGTTGAATTAGTATAGTAAAATATGAAAGTAATTTGAGTGGTGGATATGTTAGTCAGTTATTTGGATTGACAAGGATAGCGGAGGGATAGAAGAGGGAAAAAGGTTTTCATTTATATAGCGCTTGTTACCCCTGATGGGGTGTTAAAGCGCTTTTTTGGCGAGTAGCACGCTACTCCGGAAACCAAAAAGGATTAGTGTTGAATTAGTATAGTGAAAAATAAAAGTAATTTGAGTGGTGGATATGTTAGTTATTTGGATTAAGAAGGGTAGCGGAGGGATAGAAGAGGGAAAAAGGTTTGCATTTATATAGCGCTTGCTACCCCTGATGAGGTGTTGAAGCGCTTTTTCGGCGAGTAGCACGCTACTCTGGAACCCATAAAGGATTAGTGGTAAATTAGTATAGTGAAATATGATATTAATTTGAGAAGTGGATATGTTAGTCTGTTATTTGTATTGAAAAGAATAGTGGAGGGATAGAAGAGGGAAGGATTTAGACTTTTTTTCTGTTTGTTTTGGGGGTCATAGCAGTAGGAGGAGGCTTGGGATGAGTAAAAGGGATGTGGAGGGTGAGAGTCTGAGGAAAGAGTTTAGAAAGACTTGTTTTGAGGGATCGGTATAGTAAAAGAGGTATGAGATGATGCAAGGAGGGGTAGAGTAGGGAAGAGTCTATAAAGGGTTATTTTGGGGATCATAGTAGTGGTATGGGGTTCGGGATGAATGAGAGAGTGGAGGTAGAGGATATATTGATAGAGGTATAGGGTGAGAAATAGGGTAGTGCATTGGAAAGAGTAGTACAAAGAGGTTTGAGATGAGCCAGAGAGTTGAGGTAGAGGATATATTGAGAGAGGTATAAGGTGAGAAATAGGGTAATGTCCAGCAATGGCCTCCTATTGGGACTCTGTATGTAATTTCATCAGCGATATAACAGAGCATCATATAGAGGTAAGCCCTCAACTTGTATTTTTTGGTATCAGTCCTGATAGATATTTTGGTTTGAACTCTGCCAGAACGAAGTTTGTTTTTTATGTGATATTGTTGGCAAGACGGGAGATGTGTAGGCTAAGGAAATCATCAAATGCACCGCTCTTTAAAGAGCTTTCTAAAAATATCAAGTTAATAAGTCAGATGGACATACCGTGTGATCCCTGGAGCCGTTAGAGGGTCTGGAAACATTGCACCGATTGGCAAATAACAAGGGGGTCAAATGATTAAGCCATGCCTGCTGTGCTTTTAAGCCTTGGGGATGCTATTAATGGAACAGCAATAATCTTGTGTAAGTGGTTTTTTCCCCTCCCTCCACTTAAGAGGGGAAACTAACGCTAGCAAGAAAGAGATGGCGGGATGAGGACAAAAAAAAAGAAAAAATGCCAAGAAAGGACAACTGCATTTGGTACATGAAAAGAGACAAAAAGAAACATCAGAAGTTCTGGATTGGAGTGAGTGTGAAGAAAGTTATATAGCAAATAATATAATCTTTGCTGGACAAGAGCCCATTATTAAGAGGATCTAATAAGTATATGGAAGAACTGCTTACTTTAAACTCCCACATAATTAGGAGGGTTGATGTTATTTAGATCTAATGTTTCTTCATGTGTATCACATGGATGAACTGAGTGAGAAGGATAATAAAATTGTGAGGACAGAGAAATGAAGTCCTGGTCAAGTGGTTGAGGATATATTTGGTACAATGACTCCTACAGTTGGTATAGCTTTTAATGATGTGAAGATTAGGAAATTGTGTACACTGATGGACGGGTTGGCTACTGACACAGCAGGTGCTTTAACAAGCATTAATAAGGAGTTGATGGCTTTGCAAGCTATAGTTATACAAAACCGACTCGCTTTAGAAATATTACTGATGAAAGAGGGCAGAGTCTGTCGCATGCTGAAGGTACAACAATGCTACATGTATGTGCCTAATAAATGTAACCAGATTAACAGGGATGTTGTTAAGATTACTAATATCATGGGTCAGATAGAGGTACTAAAAGAATCAGGTGCCTCAAAAACAGCAGGTTCATGGTTTGGTGAGATTGAAAAACATTTTCAAAGGTTTTGAATGTGTTGGTAACCCAGGAAAGGGCATTCTTAGTTGAATACAAACCCCTATAATAATCATTTTAATTTATGGAATGGGTATTAGGTGCCTTATGTTGAAAGGAAGGCTGAAGCGTAGAAGTACTGAGAAGCAGTCAGCAACAAGGGAAAGAAAAAGGAAGAGAGAAGACTAAATCTTTTGATGAGATGAAGGAGATGGAGGAAGCCAGATGTAAAAAGATGAAACAAGAGAAAACTGTATTGCAAGAGACTGTGATTTATGAAGTGATGTTGTGATTATTTAGAAACAAAATGGTTGAGATAAGGCTTTTATAAAATATATAACTGTAGTAACATGATGTAATTAGCACATAACGAATCCAAGATATTCTGTTGAGAAGCTGTGTTTGTTTTAACATTTTATAATGTAGGCCTCGATTTCAAAATGTGTGTTGCAGTCTGCAGCCATTATATTTTTTTGCAAAGTTATTTCTCTGCCTTTCCCCACCGCGCACACAGAGTACAATAGTTATTTTGTAAATAATGTTTTGAAACACAATGTCATTCTCTCATGTACAACACTATACTTCGTTCTCAAGCTTCATTTTCATGCTGCATTAGCAATGTGAATCTTTTCCCAAAGTCCCACCTATTGTGGCTACAATATGATTCTCATAAGAACTTAACCTTGATTTGTAGCTGTATTTGTACCAATTACCAAGGTGTCTCAGGAGCACCTCGGATGAGAACTGAATTATGTGAATCTATAGGACAGTGTTGAATAATGTGACTTTAGAAACTGCGCCGTTCATTCTTCAATTTGATTGGTTACATTTGTGAGATACTAATGTAGTTGTATTCATTTATAGGTACCTTTGTTTTTTTCCATTATAAAAAGCACCCTATTCTGAGGGCGTTGGGTTTACTCTCCCTGAACTTTAGAAGGCAACACTGCCAGTCTGATCTCTGATTCCTGATCTATTCACTGAACTGAATTATACTCTGTTCTGCTATTTCATTAGTTGCATTTTATTCTGAGCATCATGCTTTTTATGACAAACTGACTGACATCTTGCCACTTTTTTGCTTTCTGTAATGCCTTTAATTTTTCAATAAACCTTCATGGTTTTTATTATAATACTTGTCAGACTTTATTATGAAGCCTAATGTGCTTTACATTTAATTATAAAATGTTATATGATACTGAATTTACATGTTGACCAGATCTAGTTGAGGAGCAACAAAATCCTCGAGGAATTAACCCCACTCCCATTCCGTCAGAAGCACTTTATATTGTTTTAAGGGAAAAGTACTAAATCATTTTCAAACTAGCTGCCTCCCACCTCTGTCTTTCTTTCATTTTTTAGTAAAATAGAGAGCAGGTCCTTGCCTCTGCCAAGAAGGGCCTGGCTCAATAATGACTACTGCTCCTCCTTTTCTGTTTTTTTTTACTGCATTTTAAGGATAAAAACAGACAGAAAAGCATTGCTTTCTATGTCTGCCTTTATTAATAACTACAGGAAAAACAGAAAATGGATCTTCTTTAAAGAAATTCTTAGTGCTGTCAATCATGACAGCCAGGGCAATAGTGGGCGGACTGACACAAAGGGGAGTTCAACAGTGGTTGGGAATTACTTATGAAGCTTAGATATCTGTAGATTGCACACATATTTGTACTACAATGCTAATGTTTCATTGTGTATGTACCTAAGTATCATATACTGTGAAAGTTGAAAATCTGCATATAAAATTAATTAATAACAATGCTAATTTGCTTTAGGCTTCAACATGAAAAATGCATTTTAAAATGACATGGAGGCAAATTGTGCAAAATGCACAAGGCCTTAACTAGACTTTTCCATTATAAAATAGATGCTTTTAGGAAATACTGAACCCTACACAAATGTATTTGATAGTTTGGCCTTAATGTGACTGGCTTAGATAATGTCTTAACTGTAGAATGTGCAGA
This sequence comes from Calotriton arnoldi, assembly GCA_963921515.1. Lineage (NCBI taxonomy): Eukaryota > Metazoa > Chordata > Amphibia > Caudata > Salamandridae > Calotriton > Calotriton arnoldi. The sequence goes on from CAWUFW010001658.1 coordinate 75,853, forward strand.
GTTTGAAAAATGCAGTAAAAAACATACTTGTTAATGTAAATCTTAAGTATGCTTTAAACCACTTGCTAAAATAATGGTTTGAATAAAAAGTGGAAGGACATGCTTGAAAAGCTGACCTCAGCTTAACCTTGTCCTTTAGCAGGAAGATTGCTTGAAACTCTAAACTGTTTCAGTTAACAGAGAAAGGAATGTTATCTTTCATTTTGTGAAATAATGAAGAGGCTTCACATAAATTACAGCATGTAACCCTGAACTTGACCTCTCGCTTTCGCATACTTTCATATTGTATGTTTTACGTGCTAGGAAAGGAGAGAACGCATGTTTTTTTTAAATGTATTGCTCGTTACCTTTTCTTTTAACATTTTGAGTTTCAGATGAATGACTTCCCTGCTCAATAAACTGTTTTCTTGCAGCTGATATAATGTTTTTGTACAGATTATTGTTTAGTTAAAATACATTTTGCTTTATTAGAAGGTTAGGAAATGTAGTGAAATCATGGAAAATAAAGACTCGAACTAAGAAATGTGCCATATGAAGTGAGATTTATTAACAAGTTTTGAGCGTGGCGATAAAGCTTGTGTGGATGACTGAAGATTTGTGAGAACCAGAGAGAAATATGTGCCCTCAGGAGAATACTGAAGTCCCATTGGCTGAAGACGAGGGAACAAAGCAACATGTATTGCAACAATTTAATTATGCTGTCTTATAAAATGTGTGCTCCTAGTTCAGAGAGGAGAACCTTTTTTGTCACTCTATTAGAACCATACTCTATGCTGTTTTAAGATTCTACTGAATCTTTTGAACCTCTCTTTATGGGAAGTTTTGCAATTATTGATTACTGATTTAGAGCTTCATGCTCTATTCTCACTCTTGCTTTACACTTTTGAACTCTTCATGGGCTCTGACTGAAACCATTTTTGATGTATTCTTAGAACAGGGATTATCCCCTTTATGGAACACGCTGAATGCATTATTTTTAAATGATCTGCTCTAACCATATTTTTTATTATCAATTCTGTAATCTGATTGATATTTGACTAATGAATATGGGGACATTATTGTGACCAGCAAGGGGGTTTCTGGCCTCCACATACTTCAGCGACCCCAGCGGACTGGGTGGACCATCAGCTTCAGTGCTAGGAGGCTCAGGTGCACAGATGCCTCAAGGAAGGAGCAAGGGTTCCTGCTACGTGCACTTCAAAGTGCCCTCTGCATCCCTGCAGCGTGGGACATTATTGTGACCACCAAGGAGGTTTCTGGCCCCCACATACTTCAGCGACCCCAGCGGTCTGCATGGACCATCAGCCTCAGTGCTAGGAGGCTCAGGTGAAGAGACGCCTCAAGGAAGGGGGCGGGGCCTCCTGCAACGTGGGCTACAAAGTGCCCTCTGCATCCCTGCAGCGCTGGACGCCCGCGTGCCGCACCCGGGCGAAACCCAGGCCAAGGGCGGGCCCATCCACGCCCGTCAGAGACTGAAAGAGGTTGGGCCACCCCTCTTGGCTCTATGGATTGAGTAACTTCTGAAGGTATTGTACCTTAGTGTTTTTTTTTATCCTCCACGCCCCTTTTGTATTTGTGATCCTCCTCAGGATGGTGAAGCGCAAAGCGTCAGCTGCTACTAAACCCAGAGCAAACCCTTCAACATTAGATGGCTATATTAGAGAGGCAGTGGGAGCCCTAGATAAGGAAATTGCCCATGCGGAAAGTCGGCTATCTATCACCACTGTACAGACACCTGGGTCACTGACACCCCCTCCTGAGTGTCTATCAGCAGTTGGAAATGCGTACTCACATGGTTTCACTTCATATACAATATCTGTGTCACCCTTGCAAATCCTGTATACAGACCCCTCCCCATCTCTGAACTTTGATGGTGCACTGGATAATAGCACTCTCCCTGGGTCTCCCCATAATAATACTCCCTAGGCTAAATGGAAGAGGTGTCAAGGCCTGAAGAAAACGGTACTAACTACTAAAGTGGACATTGGGTCTGTGGGTGATCAGGGTCCATTACATAAGCTCCTGGGTGACATTGAGAAGCTGTTCGTAGGCCTACTTGCACCTATTTCTAAACAATTAGGGACAATTGAGGACTGTCAAAAATTAGGAGTCTCTATTCTGGCTGGAGCAGGTACTATCAATCCTCAGTCTGAGGGCACATATTCTGTTTCCGCAATATCTACCAACTGCAACAACTGCGATAACCCGACTTGGTCGGGCGAGAAGGTTCATATGACGGGATGTACCAACAGCAAGCACACTCATCACCGCCCAGCGCATTCTGCTATGAGGCCATCCAATGTAGAAGAAATACACACCCTGCATGGGGAGCCGTCACAGGTTCTGCAAATACAATCCCAATTGTATTCCCCTGAAAGTGTGACCCTGAAGCTAACTAATAGAAGACTTCCTGAAAGTACATCCTGTAGTCTTTCGCAAGTTCCACGAAACTGAAGTAATAACGGGAACGAGGGGCTCCCTGATACATCTATAAACTTACCACCGGCCTGTTGCCCCATGTGACAGTAATGACAAATGTTCCTCCCCTGACCCCAGGTTCAATCGAGGCCCCATTTCAGCTAAAGAATAACGTTTTGCATTGGCTTCACGCTAAGTTTTTATTTCCGATTGCCAAAGCTGACCAAATTTTGATGACACAGAGAGTGGGATGGATTGGTCCTACTAAAAAGTGTTTAAAGGGGACTGTATTATCATCAATTTTAAACTACCCGGTTATGCTGGAGAGACTGAAAAGGTCATCACAGCTGCTCCAGTCTGGCAAAAACATCATACTTTTTCCCTTAGGATATTTTTATCACTGTGTATGCCACATTATTGAGCCCTCTATTGACTGATTTTGTGGTAAGCAGCATGATACCCAACACCCAGTGGCAATCCCACTTTCCAATAGATTCGGATACTTGGGCTCACTACAGGAGAATGATTGACTTTACATTGACAATGACATTTTACTTACTGGTAATGAGGGTGGGCGGACAGCAATAGTTAAAGATCAGAGCCTTAACCCACCTGACATTGACCCTATGTGTTGGTCCAATCCTGTAGTCTCTATTTCCATTCTACGCTCTATACCAATTTTTACAACTAGCTTCGAAGCCCTTAATCAATCTGACCCTCCTGTAGTCTTCAATCATTTTGAACATAGGAGGAAATGCTCTTTTGTTACATGGAATGTGTGTGGGCTGAGAAATAAGTAGAATTCCCCAGACTGGTGTAACCTCACCCTAGACTCTGATATAATTTGTATTCAAGAGACCTGGTGTACGGAGTCTACCTTTGTTGAGGAGTTTACATTGTTTTTCCTGGAAGCAACCACATCTCCAGCGGGGAGGGCTAAAGGGGGGTCTACAGATCTAGTATCTAATTCATTATCCTCCACCACTAAAAGGGTAGACGGTTTTAACTTATACACAGCTACTTTGGTTATCTCCCAAAAATCGACCTGATTTAGTTGTGATCAACATTTATAACACCGTTTTCAATTTTTTCTGCAGTTCAGTTGTGCAAGTACTAGATGCGGAGTTGGAAGAGTTTGTATGGCCAATCCGCTCTAAATTCTTTATCCTCTGGCTAGGTGATTTTAATATCCAGAAATGTTCCCTTCTAGTGAAACAGGTCTGTGGTGTGACCAACGCTGTGGCGGACGGAACACTGCATTTCCATCATAATGATTATGAAAAAGCCTTGAATTCCCTGATCTTTAAGTATGATTTCTACTTTTAGGGAATAGCTGTGAGGATATTAATGATTTGACCCCCTCCTTTTTTTTTTTTTTAAAGTACTTTGGGGCTCATTACGATGCCGGACGGAAGCCCATCCGTGCTGGTGGCGGTGGCAGAAAACGTTCATTTTCCCGGCCCAGGTGCGGTCATTGCGACCACCAAATTACAATGGTCCCACAGAGGCCATTTACCGTCCGCCGTGGTCTGTCAGGCTCCGCACGTTTTTAGCGCACGCAAGGGTGGCGGACGGAGCCAATAGAGCAGGACAGGCGTGCGGAAACACGTTCCATCCGCCAAACAGATTATGATGGGGCAAACAGCCCTTCCCACCGCCGCGTAAAAACCACCACGTTGCGGATGGCGGAAACACAACAACAGAGAGGAAGAGCCGATACATCACCCATCTAAACCACCGGAGCCGCCCTGGATCCAACGCTACAGGCCTTCCCGCTGCTTTACCTGCTGCACCTCCGGCAGATACGATGCTGCCGCGCTCAACAGCAGAGGTACGTACCAAACATCTCCACGCATGCAACCCCTGAACAACTACAACTCCCAGCAAGCGTGGCGGCACCACGATGAATGTGGCAACCTGCCAAATGCAAAGTGCGAGGCCCACCCAATCCTCATGAGTGACCCTCGGGGCCCCTGAAGGCAATTAGGGCCAATGACGAACCCGCAGTAGCAGAGCGTGCACACCGCAACATTAAAATATGTACGCCGAAGGGCCCCATTGGCCGATGGCTCATTCGCATAGTGGTTGCCACACCGCGGCGGCTGGGAAGCTGCGACGGCAACCCTGCATCATCCAATTGGGGCCAAAGCGTGTCATCGCCGCGGATGCCAGCTACCGCGCATGCGAACACATACTGCATTTGCATTGGCGCCATGCGAATTACATCACCCATCACAACTCATTTGCCTAAAGTGATTGGTGCACCCCATGTGTAATGTTGTGGGGCACGAGGCCCCCATGCATATAAAGTAACCACACAGACACCGTACATGTATAGGAGAACTGGCCCAGGGCACGTGCGTCCGGCCCCGGTTGTTGGCAGGGTCACATGTCCAGTGACTCCTGTGCTGGGTGGCTGTGGGGTGGGGGGTAAGCCAGCCCTCTGGGAGTGGCTGGTACATCAGAACAACTAGAACAGTGACCAGCTGCTCACTACACTGTGACGGTATGAGAGAGTGGGACCCTTGAGTCAAGTCTACACACACATGGCATGTCCAAGGAAAGGAGAGTGAAAGTACATACATAGTCATGCCCAGTGGCCAGCATGGACCGAAATGAGGGAAGGAGTCTAAAAGGACAAAGTTCTCTCTCACTGTACCAATGTTGTGTAATGAAACATCCAACCTGTGAACATCGCTTGTACATCCCTTGACAACTGACTGGCGTCCCTTGGCCAGGGGTCGACTTGTGAAGGGCCAGTGATGTAGGCAGACAATCAGAGGTGTCCACTGTCTGCAAATCAGACATTCTTGTAACCCCTAGCACTCCCAAGACACGTACTGGTGTGGCGTGCAGCGTGCACAGCTGCCATTGCCTGTAAATGTTCACACACACGTCATAGGAGTGCACAAGTGGAACAAACAAACATAGCTCTGACCCACATCATCGCTCATTGGCAGCCATGTGGGCATGTATACACAATCCATGTGCATCTGTGCCTCATTCAGGTGAACATTGCAATGTCTGTCACGCAAATTCCACACACACTCACGCAGGACTGACCCCATAATGTCCAAATGTGTCTGTCCACCGTGCTGAACAACCATGTAGCGTTGTCCAGATGACACTCATTGCCCTCACCCCGTAATGGTGTTGCGTATTGTGGGACTGACGCTTGCGCTCGTGCAGTGACAGCAGCAACATGCAACTCTGCACTGATGCTGGGAAACACTAGTGCCGTGCCATCTCACCACAGGGCAGCTCGTCCTTGATGTAGTAGTGTACTACATGCCATACACATCGACTTCTTTGGATGTCGTAGTGTCAGTATGTCGAGTGAGTGTTGAAAAACAACGGCTGAATGCAGGTCACTTGTGCATTTCATGTCAATGTTGTGGTTGTGCGAGTCTCTGGGTAAGCTGTTCACCACATCTCATCTAGAACTCAGCTCATGCTCGTGAACACCGACATACTTAGGAGGAGACCACCCATCTTTCACCCGGTCCCCGACCTGACGACGAAGGAGGACATCGAAATCATCCGGGGATTCCGTTTGGATCGCCGCACACTACGAAACCCATGTGCCCAGTTGGAGCCCCATTTGAAACCCAGAAGAAAATATCCGGCAGCATTGTCTGCTACAGTGAAGGTTATGGCTGCACTGCATTTCTCTGGTACTGGGTCTTTCCAGTACACTGTGGCCAGCGCCGAGTGGATGTCACAGCCCATGATGTCCTGTCAGCATTGATGCCTTACAAGGACAGACCTGTCCACTTCCAGAGGAGGGATGAATTAGCAGCTGTGAAGGGGGAGTTCTATGACCTGGGAGGCATTCCAAATGTTGTGGGAGCCATTGATGGTACCCACATTGCCCTCGTTACACCACAGGCAAGTGAACACATCTATAGGAACCGCAAACACTACCACTCCATCAACGTACAAGTGGTATGCCAGGTGGATCAGATCATCCCACACGTGTGTGCAAGGTATCCTGGTTCGGCACATGACTCCTACATCTTGCGGAACAGCACCATACACCAATTGATGGCCAATCTGCACCCGAGCTGGCCTGGCTTGTTGGTGAGTGGGCTGTGTCAATGACTGTGATGTATGTGTGACATGCTGCTCTCCCCAAACATTCAGATCACACTGTTTGCCTGTCTGTCTCACAACTAGGTGACTCTGGGCATCCCAATCGTCTGTGGTTGCTGTCCCCACTGCGGAATCCAACAACGCCGGGGGAAGTCCAATACAATGATGCACATGGGAGGACACGTTGTGTGGTGGAGCGCACTTTTGGACTGCTGAAGTCAAGATTTAGGTGCCTGGACCAGACTGGTGGTGCACCTAAGTACTCACCACAGAAGGTATGCCAGATGTTAGTCGCCTGCTGCATGCTACACAACCTGGCCATGCGCAGAAAAATCCCCCTGATTCTGAACGACGATGAACAGCAGCAGCCCCCCGCACCCAACCCACACATGCCCAGTGACGATGACAGTGGTGAGGAAGAAGGCCTTGACCAGTGACAACAGCTCATCGTCAACTACTTCCGTTGAGTGTAAGTGAACAATGAGCAACTATGACTGTGTCTGCGTGCCTTGCTGTTGTGTAACAAACTTTGAGATCTGTTAATGGAATTTTGTACACATACAGGACTATGCGCGGGATTGGAGAACTTGGGCAGGCAGGGACTGAGCACCCAGAAACACCCATTAGCACAGGACCCAATTGCTATAGTGCCTCACTAGCTCTCCCACTCACTCAGAGGTTTGCAAGCGAGTGTACACAAGTTGATAAGTTGCAGACAAGACATTCTTTGAAATGTGCTTTTTTTACTAAAGTTGCAATACAGGCAACATACGTGCCACAAGAAGTTGAGAATGCATGAGTACATATACAGTTTCCATAGTGACACATCCATAACACATGAAGCAAGATGTCATATCAATAATCCCTCTGGACGGGGGGCGTGGTCTTGCCGAGCAGCAAGATGGCCGCTTCTTGAAGGGGCTCTGCCAGCCGAGAACAGATCCGATCAAATATCCTGCTGTGCTCGAGAAGGAGCCTGTTCATACTCTGCGCCGCACGTAGTGCGAAGACCCTTGCTGCCTTGACGGCCAAAAAAAAGCAACCGAAAATGCACCTCTGGGGCTGCGCTCCGACTGTCTTGTCTGGCGAAGGAGCGGGCCCTGTTGGGCGTAGAGCGCACACTGTAGCCCCACTGCTTGCATGACCTGGAGGCCCGGGGACTGTGAGGGAATGCGGCGGACCACACGTCGGCACGCTTAAAGCTTCGCCGCCCACTGCAACATCCTGCTGTGGCGGGTAGGGAGTCTGCCTAGCCCGCTGCGTCTTCCGGAGCTGGCGGCTGGGGCCCCCGACCGGCGGCTGTTGGCCGAGCTGCGCCCTGTGTGGCTGGGCCGGGCGGAGCGGGTGGTGCGTGACTCTTAATCTTAATCTTAATTGTGACTTATAGAGCGCTCGTTCACCAATTGGTTTCATGGCGCTGAAGACTAGGTGGGTGCCAATCCGGAACAGTTTATTCATAAGCTTGTGTGAATAACCAAGTTTTAAGAGATTTTCTGAATAGGAGCAAATTGGTGCTAAGTCTAATTTCCAGGGGATGGAATTCCACAGGCGTGGGGCTAAAGTCGCAAACCTGCAGCCCCCTGACGTTTCAGTTTGAAGGTGGGTATTGTCAAAAGGTGAAGTTGGGCTGAACGAAGATTCCGAGTGGGGGTATAACGAGAAACAAGATTGTCAATGAATTTTGGGCTATGGCCGTTTAGGGATTTAAACACCAAACATCCGACTTTAAAGGCACATCGCTGCGGAATAGGGAGCCAGTGCAGCTTCCTAAGGAGGGGCGAGGCGTGCTCCCATCTGGGCTGATTATGTATCATTCGAGCCGCTTGGTTCTGTACCAACTGAAGTCGTTTGGTGAGGCCAAGTGGAAGTCCCAGGTAGGTGGCATTTGCGTATTCCAGACGAGACAGCACAAGAGCTATTACCACCTGGACCAAAGCAGCATGGGACAAAAACCTGCTTATTTTCCTAATTTTTCGTAGTTGTAAGAAACAGGCAGAGACCACTGTGCCTACATGCGCTTTTAAGGACAGGTCGTTGCCTATTGTAACCCCTAAACTTTTTACTGAAGTTGAGGGGGTAGGGGGAGGTTCCAGATTATTAGGCCAATATTGTGGACCCCATGGATTGCAAGCTCCCCCTGTCAAAATTAGTTCAGTTTTGCTGGGATTAAGTTTTAAATGATTAAGATTCATCCATTGCTGGATGAAAAGCATAATAGATTGAAAGTTGGTTATAGATTCAGGGAATTATCGATTGAGAACATGAGTTGGAGGTCATCTGCATAATTGAAGAGGGTCACCTTCCTGGCTTTCAAAGATCTTATCAATGGGCATAGGTAGAGGTTGAACAAATGTGGTGAAAGCGAAGAGCCCTGTGGGACCCCACAAGTTGTTTTTAGTTTAGGGGCAGTGAATTGGCCAATACGGACTGCCTGAGTGCGATTTACTAAGAAGGAATTAATCCAGCTAAGGGCTGGACCCTGAAAGCCAGCCTCTCTGACACGGTCCACTAGTATGTTATGGTTGACCGTGTCAAATGCAGCTGAGAGGTCAAGCAATATCAGGGCCTGGTGAATGCCTCTGTCTGCATTTTCACGTAGGGAGTCCAATATTGCCACAGTCACTGTTTCAGTGGAATGGTCAGGCCGAAAACCGGCCTGACATGGATCAAAGAATCCCGTCTGTTCCAAAAAGTTGGATAAGCATTTTGCCACATGGGCCTCTAGTAGCTTAGCCATATAGGGGAGCAGAGAGATGGGACGATAATTTGCTAGTGTCTGGGGGTCAGCACTTGGTTTCTTTAGAAGGGGGACTACTATGGCCTCCTTAAAGGCGTTGGGGACGCAACCCTGGGACAGGGATTGATTTAAAAGGGCAAGGACTGGGTCTGGAAAGGCCATAAAGGCTGCTTTCAAGACATGAGGGGGGCAGTGATCCAAGGGAGAGCCAGATTTAACTTTAGCGAGTAGTTTATTCAAGGTCTCTATATCAATAGGTAAAAAGGAGTCCAAGGAGTGGGGGTTCCTAGGTGAGGACGGGGTAATATCATGTGAGAGCCTGTGTGGGATGCTGGCTTTAATATCAGTAATCTTATCAATAAAAAGACTATAGCGAGCGGACCGCTGAATTGCACACTAATGCCGGCGCACCCAGCAAGCGACTGCCACTAAGCGCAGGCCTCATCGTGGAGACCCCCCTCTGAGACACGGCGCGGCCTGTAGGCATCTGCCCCGTCAGCGTGCCATGCGGGCCCTTTGAACGGAGGGCAATACGGATTACATCGTGAGGAGCGCTCCGTACGCCAGGACACACTGCAACACGCGCGGGTGGCATAGCATGGGCATTAACTCAGCAGAAGGCGAAGAGCGCCCATTTCACGCATAGTCTGCTGACACTGCGCAACATACTTGACTGTCCATCTTTCACCTCGCAGTAAACGAGATCAGCATGTGGAAATAAGGACAGTGGCTTGTGGACTTGAGGGGGAGCACTCACTGGACCACATTAGTAACGATCTCGATTCCCCTCAGCAGGAACAGGCCATGTGGTGAGCATAGTGGTGACCAGGGTTCCATCGCTGCCTCCCTGCTGCTGGTCTTCTGACATTGGGGGCCATTCGGACACTAGCTGGATTGTGGTCAGACCCAGGGCGGAAGTGGGCGAGAAGTAAGATTGCAGCCTATAACAATTAAGCTAACAGCACCCAACCATCGCAATGGGGAAAAATGACGCCAGGCAAGCAAAATTGACGTTTGAAAGTAAACGCCAGACCCGGCAGTGCGAAACAGACCCGGACCCCGACGCCACACAGGGATCGGTGGAGGAGGCAGAAAGTGGGGCCGAAGATCTACGCAGCCTCTTGCTGGAAATGAAGGCCAGTCTCAAGACGATCAACGCTAAACTGGACGGTCTGACGGCTAGACTGGACCAGGTTAAAAACCAGGTGGACACGCACGAACTCCGCCTGGATCAGATTGAAAACTGCCAAACTGATGCACACGAGTTCCAAATTGACGCAAAAGAACAAATGCTAAATATGGAGAAGGTTTTGACGGTCATCAGAGCCAAAAATGATGACTTGGAAGCCCGTTCCCGCAGGAACAATATCCGTATTTTAGGCGTTCCCGAGACCACGGCTATGGGTAAGATGGAGCTCCATGTGGAGGAATTGCTGAGGGATATCTTTGGAGCGGAACTGTCGCAAATGCTTATAGTTGAACGAGCTCACCGCACGCTGGGACCCAGACTCCCAGTAGGTGCCACTCCCAGACCGATTCTGGCAAAGATATTGAACTATAGAGACAGAGACGCTATATTAAAGGGAGCAAGGGAGCGTGGTCAGATATCGCACAAAGGGAACGCAGTTTCGTTCTACCCTGATTTTACTCCTGGAGTTCAAGCGGCGCGCCGTGAATTCACCCAGGCCAAGAAAATGCTGCAACAATCTGGAGTGTCGTATGCTCTGCTTTACCCCGCCAAATTAAAGGTCACACACGACAACACGCATTTTTTCACGGACGCAAAATCTGCGTTAAAGTTTGCCAAGCACATCGGCGGAACTACGAAGCGGACGGCGAGCACCAGTGGGAAGCAGAACACCGATCACAACCTCAGTGACAATGACTAACGTATGTCGATACAGGTTCATGTGCTTGCATTGGGCGGGTGGTCGCAGGGGGCTCCCATTGATAACAGCACAATGGTAAGTGCTAATACTCTGTTTATGTGGCGCCAATATATATCAAAAATGGCTCTGATCGTGTTGCATAGCAAGACCATTTATCTCGGTCACCTGGTACTCCAACTGGGTTGTACGCCGGTACCCCACGCCCCCCGGGGAGATCTCCAGAGTATTCACTCAGCGTTACTGGGTGTCTAACTTTCTCTTTGTTTAGTTTTCCTGCTAGTTTTTTGGGAGGGTTATGTTAACTCAACCTGATTGGGGGGTTGGAGTGGATGGGGGCGGCTTATTAAGGGGGGGTATTGTAAGTTTAAAATCAAAAAGGCAAACGTAGCGAGGCACAGTTGACGTGCATATCGCAATATGATACGGGTGGCAGGGGGGACAGTGTTGGAACTGTACAGGATAGACAATGACGACTTATATTTGTATAACCTGGAACATTAGAGGACTAAATGATAACAGGAAGGTTCGGCTGGTGCAATCCTATTTGGTCCGACACAAAATAGACATTGGTTTCTTACAGGAAACACACTTATCAAGCACGACAAATACCACGCTGAAACATAGACATTGGGGCAACATTTACGTAGCAGCCTATTCTAACTATGCCAGAGGCACTGCGATACTTATTCGTAGAGGAATTGGCTGGAACCAGATCTCGTCGAGGTCCGATCCAGAAGGCAGATATATCCTACTCGAAGGCACACTTGGAACGTTGAGGGTGGTATTGGTGACAGTATATGGCCCCAACTCTGACACCCCTGAATTTTACACTGACCTTTGGGCTCACATAAGGAAAACTGGATGTGACACAATAATTTGGGGGGGAGATTATAATGCCATTCTCGATGACTCTCGGGATCGCAAGGGAACGTCTTGTGCACTGCACCCCAACGCCAGCGCTACACTGAACGCGATATTGAAAGACAGTGAGCTACTGGATATATGGAGGGAATGGCACCCAGACGAATTGGAGGGCACATGTGTAACAGCACAACACTCAACCTGGTCCCGTATAGACTTTTGGCTTATATCGAAAGACATAGCCACATGGACAATAGACATTAGACACCTTCCTCGCACCCTCTCAGATCACGCGCCATGTCTGCTTCGCTTCCAATTAGACTCCACACCAAGCCGTGCTTTTACATGGAGGCTTCCACCGCATGCCCTCTTAGACGCCGTTTTTTTTTTTTTTTAAACAAATGTTATTTGTCAAATGGCACATAAACAGCAGGGCCCTGTAACCCAGAGGCGTCTGCACAATCAGAGCATATAATACTGAATTTGACTTTTTTTCATAATGATACCCAATAAGAAATTAAAGGTAATACAATAAAAATCTAACACCCCCTCCCATCCCCTTCCCCCGATCGCACAATATCCCCACTCTAGACAGATCCATTTAATTATCCCAGTAGAGCTATACACAGGAGTCCCAAATCCCACCCGCTCCCTAGATCCTCCCCAGCAATCCCTAATCTCTATAAAAGCGGGTCCCGTGCTGCTGGAGCAGGGTCTAGGAGCAATCCCCGATAGTCTGCCCACCTTTTCCATATTTTAAAATGTTTTTGGGGGCACCCCCGAGCAATGAAAATGCGTTTCTCTAGGCCCATGCAAAAGTCCAGGGGGCCTCGGTGCTTTCCACGCCCTCGCTATGTCCCGTTTTGCTAATGTGAGACCCAACAGTAGTAAATGGCGTTTGTAGACGTTGCCGCCTATCCCCTCCATGACGTGCAGTAGGGCTAGTTTCGGCGAGCGGGGAAGATCCCAACCCAGAACCTCTGATAGGCAGGTGTAAACCCCCCTCCAAAAACTGCCCAGGGAGAGACACTGCCACACCGTGTGCACCAACGTACCTTCCTCCCGGTCACATCTAAGGCACACAGGAGAGGCAATTAACCCTGCCCTCCATAAACGCGTTCGTGTGTAGTAGGCCCTATGTAGGTATTTAAACTGGACTAGATGCAGCCGCACCGCTATAGCCGCCCCACGTGGAGCAGCCAGGGATTCCGCCCAGTCCTCTTCTTCCAATGAGCCTACATCCCCTTCCCAATCCTCTCGGAGTTTCTGTAGCGTGGAGGAGCAATAGGTAACTAGGGTTTGGTATATCCTGGAAATCTTACGATCCTGGAGTTCTCCCATAAAGACTTTGGCCTCCAGGGGGCTGAACTCCGCTACGGACTCCAATCCCTCCAGACTAGGGGACAAGGCGTGCCGGAATTGAAGATACTTGAAGAATTGGGACTTCGGCATGTAAAATTCGGTCTGAAGGTCCTGGAAAGATTTCAGAACTGGACCCCTCATAACATCCCCCAAGACCGATATCCCTATGTGATCCCAACCCCGGAATCCCTGTAAGGCAGCTAGTTGCGGCAAACGCCCATTATCCCAGAGGGGAGTCTCCCGCGTCTGTGTGTTCCACCACCCCATCCTACGCAATGCCTGCCTCCAGACCTGGAACACGACCTTTGTTGCTGAGGGCAATGATCCCCGCAGTGATGCCGAGTATAGTACCTTGTGCAGCGAGTAATCTCCCATAAGCCACCGTTCCACTGCATACGCCGGATCCTCCCGATTGCCATACCACCATTCATTCAATACGAGCAGGTGGGATGCTTGATAATATGACAGAATGTCCGAAGAAGCCAGTCCCCCACAATAGGTAGATAAGAAGCACGTCCGCAGGGCCACACGCACCTTGCCCCCCTCCCACAAGAACTGCCCAAGAGCCGCATTCACTTGGTTAGACGCCGCTTTTAAAGAAGAAAAGAAGAAATAAAGTGTGACATTCTAGAATATTTTACATTGAATGAAGGTTTGGTGTCCTCCCCGTCATTGCTTTGGGAGGCTTTCAAAGTGGTAATCCGTGGCAAATGCATAGCCCGCCAAGCCGGTGTGCTTCAGGCCATACGGCAAACTTTGTCCACCATAGAAGCGCAGATTCGTGAGTTGGAACTAAATTATTTTAGCACTAGTGATAGCACGCTACTGCCACAGATCAGAAGTAAGCTAGACGAATTTGAGGAGGAGGCAAAGAGGGAGGTTCACTACATGGGGACAAACGCACAGGCCAGGAAATATGGGGAGGGTGACAGACCTGGGAAAACGCTAGCGGCCTCCACGTACAGCAGATTTCATCAATGAACTAAAAGACGAAAGGCAACAGATAATAAGGGGCCCACAAGATATTAAGAACCATATTGTAAAATTCTACTCAGAACTTTACACATCACAACACACCATACCACCAGAGACTGCAACCTTACTTTGACTCGATAGAGCTGCTATGGCTCAGTAATGCCCATAGAGCATATCTGGATGAACCGTTTAGTGAAGAAGATGTAATTGGGGTTATTAATAGTCTGCCACCAGATAAAGCCCCCGGACTGGACAGTATCATTTTACAAATGCTATGCCTCCATTCTTGCCCCCCGCCTTATGGCAGTATATCAGGAGTCCCTAGACAATGGCAGATTACCTCCTACTCTTAGAGAGGCGAGCATTCTGCTGTTACTTAAACCTGATAAGGCACCAAACTTGTGTGATTCTTATCGTCCGCTATCACTTATAAACACGGACAATAAAATGTATGCCAAATTGCTGGCAAATCGGATCCAGCCACTATTACCGCTCATTGCTAGGCCAGATCAATCAGGATTTATTCCTGGGAGATCGACTTCCCACAATTTGCCTACCTTCTTCACAATACTGCATTACCTTGACCCGCACTTGCCTGCAGTGGTGGCATTTTTGGATGCCACTAAGGCATTTGACTCCCTGGAGTGGGCGTTTCTATTTGCCGTCCTTCATCGCTTGGGATTTGGCCCTCTCTTTATAAAACAGATACGACTGTTGTACACTGACCCCACTGCGCGCCTTTTTGTCAACGGACAGATCACAGAGGCCTTTACGATAACTCGAGGCACAAGGCAGGGGTGCCCCCTTTCACCCCTGCTATTCGCGATAGCGATGGAGCCACTCGCGGCGCGACTGCGGCAACATCATGCAGCGAGAGGGCTTTGCTTCACATCCAGAGCAATAATAATCTCACAATATGCGGATGATATTACCTTATATATCAAACACCCCCACACTAATTTGCCACCAGTGCTCCGGGAGCTTACGCAATTTGGGGGCATGTCAGGTATACAAATAAATTGGAAAAAGTCCACAGTGTTCCCGCTGACCGATGACACTACCCCGTTCGAGATTGACTACCGACTCTGCTGGGCAGACGGCCCTGTGAAATATCTGGGGATATGGCTGAGCAGAGATATCCAAGAGTTATGGAACTTGAATATAGGGCGTACCATTACCTGGCTTGAAGGGAAAATTAAACTCTGCGCGGCGCTGCCGCTTACCCTAGCAGGACGTATAGCGGTAGCTAAAATGATTGTTCTTCCCAAATTCCTTTACATCTTTGCCAACGTTCCTCTCATACTCACCCAAACATTCTTCAATAGAATACGTTCACTCTTGATATCATTGGTCTGGGCAGGAGGGCAGGCCAGGGTTACTTGGGAAACACTAACACTCCCACAAAGTCAGGGAGGGATGGGCGCGCCAGATTTCCCACTGTACGCTTTCTGCACTCAGGCGCAATATTTGCATTTTTGGGTACACCCGATCCCATTCCAGCCCCATGTGGCGGTCGAAAGCGACGTAGCTGCGCCTACCCCCTTGGAACTGGCACTGTACAACCCATACAAACGCCCCAGACAGGTCATAGATACCATGGAAACACTAAGATGGGCCTGGGATGGCTTACGACGGAGGGCCAACATGCAGATACTATACGCCCCTTCAATACAACTGGCAAAAAACCCGCAAATGCCCCCTCTGGAGGATAAGGGAGCTGAAGCGAGAGCTCAGAGGATGGGTATCCACAGTTATGCGGACTTGTATAGAGAGGAGGGTTCTCTGGAACCTCCGGCCCCGACTGACACACCTCCCCCTTCGTTTTCAGACACATTTCTATATCATCAAATACGAGCAGTCTGTAGGCAAACACACGGCACATTCCCAGATACAACACCTACTCTTCATGCCTTGGAAAACATACTTACCAATCCCTCAGCAAAAAAACTTATCACTAGGCTCTACTCCTCTATGCAAACACACTACCCAGTGGCTACACCAAATCGTAGAGAGCAATGGAACACTGAGCTGCATCCACAAATGACAGACGAGGAATGGAAATTTTGCTGTGCGCAGCTAGAGCAACTATCCCCTAATTATAGGCTCCGGTTAATTCATTTCATATTCATAAACCAATATTATCGAACGCCCATACAACTGTACCGCATGGGCATTAGGCCAAACGCGGAATGCTGGAGATGCCGCACAGACCAGGCTACTTTCTTGCATCTGGCCTGGAGCTGTCCCCCGATAGCAGCGTACTGGAAGGAGATTTTCCAAACTATTAGTGAGATACTCATGGTACAAATAGAGCCCGGGGCAATGATGGGCCTACTGGGATATGTAAAGAATGTGCCGGTGGGGGTTCGCAGACTATTAGCTATGTTGTTATTATTAGCAAAACGTAGGATTGCCATGAGATGGGGTAGGCCGCACCCTCCCAAGCTTAAAGACTGGATTGTGGATGTTACGTTCTGTCAGGAACAACTTACTGCTTTTTGGGAGTTAATGCCTGTTGCCTCTAGACCAAAAGACATTTGGGGTCCATTTGCGAACTGGCTGAGGGTTGCGGATCAGGATCTACCACCACCTGGAGAAGAGTAGGCTGAAGCCTCGTACACCCTCCAACGAATAAAGGTCGGACACTGTATATTCAGAAGTGACTGCCTGGTGCGTGTCTTCCTCATGACACACTAGTTGTGAAATTACATGTATGTTTTGTGCTACTCAAGTTCCTGTGCGGTCAATATCCATATGTAACCTGATCCACTTGTTTTTCCAACATGTTAAAAATGATGTGCTTGTCGACTTGTACAATATTTGAATTGCCAATAAAATAAATAAATAAATAAATAAATAATCCCTCTGGACAAAGACCCACGAGCATATCCCCCCACCCCTTTCTGGGAGGAGTTGAATGAGATGTCCCAGGTCAATGGGCTTTGCCAGCAGACCCATTGCTCAGCCAGTACATGGTGAAATGTACATCCCATGTGCTGTGTCGCTCACATCACTGGATGGATTACTCTCAAAGTGTGGGGCAACTAGCCCGCCTCCCCATGACATCTAAAAGGCACCCGTGTCCTCCAGCAGCAGTGACACCTTGTTGAGTGGGGGTGCTAGGGCCTGACCAGAACAGAATGACAACGGACAATCCCCTCCGACCACGGACAGAATGTACAGGCAGTGCCCCTGAACCGTGCAGAGAACAAGCTCTGCAGACACTTCTCATGTGACAGACAAATACTAATGTACTTGCAAAACGACTACGCCATGTGAATTTCGTGAGCTACAGCTGCATGATGGAAGCCGGGCTCATGCCAGTCGACAATGTCCATGACGGTCAGATGACAGCCTGCCCGTTGCTCAGGTCTGTGGTACCAAGCGAAACAGACCGCAGAGGTCAGCAGAGTCAAAGCAAATGCAGATAGGGCAAAAGTCAGAGAGCTGAATGACAATTCCTGTTAGTAGGTGTGAAAGAGGTAAAAGGACATTGAATTAGTCACCAACAGTTCCTGTTGCTGTTAAGTAGTTATGAATCCAAGAAGGCACAGGTAGCCTCGAAGGCAATCAGTTCCAAAAGACGATCCAAATCATCTCCAGCAAAAAGGACCGCCATCCAATCCAGCAGTATGAAGGAACAGATGTGCTCCTCGCACCACGAGGATGAAAGGAGCATCCCATGGCACACGGGGAGAGGTTCGATGTAGGCATGTCACAGGAGCCTTTGCGCAAATGCACAGGCGCAGCTGTCAGCCTGTCTGACACATTGGAAGGCATCCCACAAACGTGTATCACCGGAGCAGTACTGATCATGGACCAACAAAGGACTCACCCACAGCTCATGATCCAGGGCAGCAAGGGATGAGTTGGAAAGGCAGACATCCAGGGACCACTGAAAGGGGCCTCTTCGGCAGTAGAACACAGGCTGCACGCAGGTGAAATAGGCATAGCGGAAGGTTAGCCTATAACTGATGCGTAGCACAGCTAATGGGACACATCCAGAGAGGAGCTGCATGCGGTCACGGTACAGTTGCAACTGACCGGGGTTCGCATGGACCACAGGACGGGCAGACATGGCGTGAGAGCACTCTTAAAACCAGCGCTAAGCTGTACAGCCACGAGTAGTGATATGGAGGAATGACACCCGGTAGGACTCCAGAAATCGCATGAAACGAAGGGACAAGGCCAGAGCCCACATGTTTTTAAAAAAGTCTGCAACGGCCTTCAGTATCAGAGGCTTTCGATGATTCTTGTGTCAGTCCCCCGGTAAAAAGTGGGAGTGCCATGTTCAGCAGTGACTGAATCGCGCGGGACGGTCAGGACACCTGGAATTCGAAGGTCTCCGGGCTGATGTGGGAGCGACTACTTGTTGAAACATATGGGGGAGTGAGGAGGACATTGCTACAGCAAGGAACATGGCGTGCAACAGTTCCTATGTACGCAATGCCTGCCCTGTGACCGCAGCACTTGTGCCCATTCAGGAGAGGATAACTTCGTTTGTAAAACAGATTTAGCGTGGGTATGTTGTCAGGGACTGGTGTACATGTGGGTAAACATGCATAGACCGTACATGTCACATGAAAATCCCTGTGCAACAGTACTTGAGTGTGTGAATGCGACAATGTCACCATCGTCCACATGACAGGATGTGTTGTGATGCTGGCTCTTGTGGGCACACTGCTAAGGATTTTATTGTTCTGCGCTGTCTGATCTGTGGCAACTTCCGTCATGTCCATGATGATGTTATTAGGGGGATGGGAGCACACTGCTTCACCTCCCAGCACAGTTCACCCCTTGGCATTCTGGTAAATGCAGTTAAGTCATGATGCCTACTTGTCATGTGACTGAGGTGTTTCACCTGAGTTGGACAGGGAGAGGTACAGAGACCCGAGTAGAATCTGGCAGCTTCCTCAGCAGACACCGATCACAATGTATCTTTCCCCTACTGATGTGGGAGGATAACGTGACACACGTGTCTAGAGATTCACAGCACTGCCCTGCACCAACCTAGGTGACACACGACAACGGTAACAGACGTAAGCTTTTCAACTGGACTGCATTCACCAGGATGCTAAGGGCGAAACTGTGTTGGGAGGTGCAGTCGGGTGCTCCAGTCCCCCTGCTGTCCATGTTGATGGTGTTTTCCGGTGTTGTCTGTAATGCATATTGTACAGTGTTGCCTCGTGGTGTGCTTTTGCGGTTATTGCATATTATGGCAATGCACTGTTGTTTCATTGTGTCTTTCCAGGTACCTCCACTCTCTCAATGGATTTTCGCTTTTACATATTCGGATACATTGCAATGTGAGTGAACATGCCACTTACTGTGATGAGAATGCTCTTGACACGAAGGCATACTGTTGTGAGTTGTGTTAATTTTGCGATGTGTGACAGGTGAGGGGTGAAGTAGGAGGTGATGGTACACGGATAGTTAGGGTAGGACACACAATGGTAGAGTTCAAAAGTCCAAGCGAACACTTCCATCCTTGTGGCAATGTGGTTTGGTATTTACAACGACAGTCAATGCTCGGTGTTACAGTGGTGACATCAGTGGTTGCTCCGAGAACTGGTACGGCACGGTGCTGTGCCATGTGTTCCTGACGGGGTCTTTTTTGGATGCCCCCTCTGCCGTTTGGCCTGGGGGAACCTGCTGCATGCTCAGAGGTGTCTGAAGATTCGCCGTGGTGTGACCCACCCCTCCCCGTAGCCCCTGCTTGACCCGGCCCTTGAGGTCGCCCCACAGCTTCCTGATGTCACGCACAGTGCATAGGGTGGTCCCTGCGGCATTGAGTTTGCTGTGGATCCTTGCACACATCTGAGTCTTGCGCGCAAGTAGGGTGTGTTGGACCAGGTGCCCAGACAAATGTGGTTCTACCCTGATTGTCTCGTCTACCGTCACTCTCAACTCTGAGTCGGTGGATTTGGGCATTGTCTTGTGGGGCATGGTGCAATTGAATGAGGGGTGCAGGGTGCAAGGTAGTGGTGGAGATATGTGAAGTGTGTGAGGTGTGTCCTGTCTCTCTGTCTCAGCTTGTGGTGTGTAACCCTGGGCGTTAAAATCCGCTCCGCTCGCGGAGTTTGTGGCTTTTTGGCAACTCCGCGTTCCGCGTAGAACGCAGAGTTACTGAAAACTCTGTGGCGGAGCAGAGTTTTTTTCTTGTTCACGCTTTCAAAATGCGTTTTCGCGATAGCGACTAACCGGGATCCATGCGTTTGCCGACAATATTTCCTATCCTTTCGCGTGCGCCACGAGATTTTGGTAGCCGGCCGCACAATCCCGCGAGAGTGTGCGATCGCGAACACGTCATTTGGACGCGCCATCGGACATCCGGCGGACGTTCCGTGAAGATCGCGATGCCAAACACGCAGAATTTGCAATCTGGAGAAGAATATCTCTTGAACATCATAAAACCGTCACGAAAATGATGATTTGGATGAAAAAAACTCCTCAGATTGACATTTGGCTGTACTTTTTTGTGCAAGGAGTCCTTTTTCTTTTTTTACTTTTTTTTTTAAAGGGGAAGGAAGTGCCCCAGAGTCTCCAACTTCCTCTTCCTGTCCAGCAGGCTCCTCCCAGTGCTTCGTCCATGTCCTGTTAAACTTTCATTTGGATTTGGAGCTGGAAGGATCACTCTTTGTGCCTGCTGCATCATATATCATTGGATTTGAGGACTTTTGGATTTGAGATTTTACAAGTAAGTTGGAGAATTGGTGTTATTTGTTTGATTGGGGCATTGCACCTACATTTTTGTGTACTTTTCATCGTTTTTTAAAATTTATTGTTGTGGGTGGTCTGTAGTTTCAGTAGGGGCCTAGTTGTTTTTCTCTTTGTACGTAATTTTTCTACTAGTTTTGTTTTATAAAGGAAACATGTTGCAAAGTTCACTACATTTTCTCCAACTTTTGCAATCAATTTGCAATATTTATTTAATTCACTAGCCCAGTAGTCTGGCCCAATAAATAGGCCTTTCAGACAGTAGGCCCAGAGCTACTCATGGGTGCATGAAACAACTGTTTCTGTGGTGTCTGTTGAATTTAAACATCATTTAGGGCATGGATGGCATTGGATTGAATCGCAAAAAGTCTTTTTTTTTGGGGTATTTCACTTTTTTGGTGTGTGTTAAATAAATGCCTTTGTTGGATGTGTGTGTGTGGTGTGGTTGATGTGTAACTTGCAAACCTTTTTTAGCCCTGTGGATTTTCGTTTTTTCAATTTTGCATTAAAGCTGTGTTGTTTAGCATGCCTCCTTTGTCTGGCCATATAATAGGCCTGCTTGAGTTCATTGTTTTACAGGCCTCCTGCTTGTTGTGACTGTGAGTGACCATGTGGCTGGTGGCCATTTTGTGGAGGTAGTTTTTAGTAGTGTGCTGCTTTTGCCATATAGGCCTGCATGTCTTTCCTTTGTTCCTCTTGGCTTATGCTTCTTGTTGTTGTGGCCTGGCCATGTGGCTGGCGGCCATTTTGTGAAGCCAGGCAGTGTGCTTTTGCCATAGACCTGCATTGTCTGTCTTCCCTTTCTTGTTGTTGTGGGTGGCCTGGCCATGTGGCTGGCGGCCATTTTGTGAAGCCAGGCAGTGTGCTTTTGCCAAAGGCCTGCATTGTCTGTCTTCCCTTTCTTGTTGTTGTGGGTGGCCTGGCCATGTGGCTTGCGGCCATTTTGTGATGCCAGGCAGTGTGCTTTTGCCATAGGCCTGCATTGTCTGTCTTCCCTTTCTTGTTGTTGTGGGTGGCCTGGCCATGTGGCTGGCGGCCATTTTGTGGAGCCAGCCAGTGTGCTTTTTGCCATAGGCCTGCAAGCTTGTGGCCTAGTCTGCCAATAGGCCTTTCAGCCAGTAGGCCCAGCGCTACTCATGGGTGCATGAAACAACTGTTTCTGTGGTGTTTGTTGAATTTAAACATAATTTAGGGCATGGATGGCATTGGATTGAATTGCAAAATGTGTTTTTTTTTGGGGTATTTCACTTTTTTTGGTGTGTGTTAAATAAATGCCTTTGTTGGATGTGTGTGTGGTGTGGTTGTACTTCTGTTGTGTAACTTTCCAACCTTTTTTAGCCCTGTGGATTTTCGTTTTTGCACTTTTGCATTAAAGCTGTGTTGTTTAGCAACATTATTATTATATGGCCTTTGTCTGGCCATATAATACAGGCCTGCTTGAGTTCATTGTTTTCCAGGCCTCCTGCTTGTTGTGACTGTGAGTGACCGTGTGGCTGGTGGCCATTTTGTGGTGGTAGTTTAGTAGTGTGCTGCTTTTGCCATATAGGCCTGCATGTCTTTCCTTTGTTCCTCTTGGCTTACTGCTTCCATCTCCTTTGCCAGCTGCAGCTCCCTGAATGACGTGATGCGCAAATTAATGCCAAACAGGTTCCACTTCTATTACATTTGTATTCTTGTTTTTGTTCTTCTTCTTTCCTATCCTTCCTGAGTGTACACAGTATACCATGAAAGCCCTTGTTGTCAAAGTCTCACAAATGGCTACACTGTTGTTATGTTTTTTTAATAACTGAGGTAATCAAATTTAATAATATAACACTAACAAGTGTGACCACCACACACTAAGTTATATATTATATTTGTTTGTTTGTACTATTAGTATTAATTGAACCACAACAACAAATGCAACATTTCACTGATGTACTTCTGGCTTCTTTGCTTTTAGGTGCACAAAAGACTGAGGACTCAGGAGGAGGTGTCATCATCACCCGTTGTACTGCCAGACAGAAGTCCTGCTGCGCACGACGTCACGTGACGTGTGACCACAGACATCTCTGCAACTTGTGCAACTGCGTCCTGCTGACATCTGAAGAAGATGGCCCCAAAGAAAGGTACCAGGTCCTCCAGTACCAAGAAAGTTGCCAGTGAGAAGAAGGAACAGAAGAAGGAAGAAGTGGCACTTACCAAGACTGGTGTGCCGCCCAAATGTTTTTTGGGAAACAAAAAATTAATCCTGCAGCAGCGGTGTACGGGGAGCAAGCTGGGAGCAGCACCTCCGCATCAGTGGGCCCACCCCACCCACCTAGGCCCAAGCCCATGAGTGTCGCAAAGGCATCCAGTCTAATTGCGCAAACGCCAACGAGCAGTGATGTTGAAATTGACTTATCGTTATCGCAAAGTAGTACCCAATCAACGCAGGAGGAAGCTCAGCAGATAAGTGGGCAACAACAGCCGCAACAACAGCCGCAACAACAACCACAACAACAGCCGCAACCACCGCCCACAATAGTAGTTGTTCCTCCCAAAGTAGGGGCAGTTCAGGAAATCGAGCTTCCTGCAGAGGAAGAAGAAGAGCAAGCCACTCTTTCAGAAGATCCATTGTCTTCCAGATCCCCAGCAAGGAAAAGGAGGGTTAGTCCATCAACTTCTTCTTCAAGCCCCCCTTCTGATGATCTAGATGCCACTTGGAAGCCACCAGCTCAGTCTGAGAGTGAGGCACGCCACGAGACAAGGCTAGGGAAAAGGAAGGTTCCAGAAAGCCTTAGAGTTATGGAGGTAGATGTAGAAGAGGAGGATGATGACGAGCCAGTCATCATGAACATCACTTCCGCCCCAGTGGAGATGGAGACCGACATTACCCCATCCCAAATTGCTGTGAGGGATGTGGCATGGATACCACCAACACAGGTAACACCAACACCACCTCCAGCTTCCATATTTGCATTTGCAAAGGCCCGGCAGGGACTTACATCCAGCACAACCACCACCTCAGTAGGTAGTGGTACTGCACAGAGTCAAATTCCAGGCACACCCTCCAGTTCATCCGGCATTGCAAGTGGCACCTCCAGCAGCGCAAGAAAGTTCACCTCCCCAGTTTGGGACTTCTTTTCGGTTAGCAGTAAGGAGGAGAACGTTGCTATATGCTCAATTTGTCGACAAAGTGTTAGTCGGGGTTAGCTTGGTACAAACTATGGTACCGGAGGCCAAACAACCCATCTGAAAAAACACCACATGATCCAGTGGGAGGCGCACCTTAGCGGCCAAAAAAGTAAAACTGCACCCATTGCTGTTGGTGGGGATGAATAAGTAGAAGAAGATATGATCGCGGTGGAAGGTGAACAAGAGGGAGACATTTTCTCTGGTACACAAAGTAGCCCTGTCCCCAGCAGTGCAGTGGTAACACTACCGCCCACATCGTCATCATCCTCCCCAACATCTCGGTGGCACCGTAGTAAGAGTCAGGCTGAGACACCAAGGCACCAGAGTACCGCAATGAAAAAAAGTGCGTAGTTGAGCCTAACAACATCTGTGTTCAAGAAGTCACCTGCATCAGCGGCACCAGAAAGGAAAAAAATCCAGCCTACCATTGTCAGCATGCTTAGGTCGGAGTGGCAGTACGAACGCAACCACCCAACGGCACGTTTGTACAATGCAAAGCTGGCGAAAATGTTAGCGCTGGACCTTCTCCCTTTTTCTTTTGTGGAAGGGGTGGGTTTTCTGGAATTTGTGTCAGCCATCTGCCCGAAATGGAAGGTTCCCAGCCGGTCCTATCTCGCCAGAGTTGCTGTTCCAGCACTACATCACGACGTGCTGGAATTGCTTGGACAAGCTTTGCAGCAGAGTGCTGTTCACACTATCCACCTGACAACAGACATGTGGACCAGTTGCCAAGCCACTGATTACATGTGCATCACTGCACACTGGATCTCTTTTGTGGGGGTTAGAGAAAAGATATCTGCAGCAGGTGTTGTTGACACTGCTGAGATTTTTAATGCCACTCGTAAACATGCAACTGTAGCCATGTTCGCCATGGAGAAATCTCATACTGCTGCAAACATTTTGGAAGAGTTTAACAGCAAGGTCTTTGAATGGCTGCACCCAAGAGGGCTTAACATTGGTTTTGTTGCCACGGACAATGGCAGTAATATAGTTAAGGCCATGGGCGATGGTGGCTATTTCAGGGTCCTGTGTTTGGCGCACTGCATTAACATCATTGTTCAAGACTTTCTGAAAAAAGAATACCGAGTCAGCAACTTACTGACCACCTGCAGAAGAATATGCACACATTTCAGCCATTCTTTTAAAGCCCGGAAGCAGCTGCGGATCATTCAACATGAGCATAGAGTGCCAGTCAAAGCACTCATCCAGGAGGTGCCAACACGTTGGAACTCAACTTATTACATGCTTGAACGTCTGTTTGAGCAGTACAGACCAATCAATGACTATGTCATGCAAAGACTAGGGGATGCTACTGTGAAAGGCATGACCGTTGAGAAGGACCAATGGGGCCTAGTTAAATGCTTGACAGAGATGCTACTTCCTTTCGAGCTCTTCACACGTGAAGTCAGCAAGGAGGACTGTACTATGGGCCAAGCTATCCCATTGTTGCACATGCTAGAGCAACAGCTGAAGGCGGTGTCTGACACGTACGCAGGTGTGGAGGAAAAAAATGAAGCATATGAGTTGGTGGAGAGCTTAGCCCTTCGCTTAGCTGAAAATACAAGGGTGCAAACTAAGATTGTGTCAGACAAACATTACATTTCTGCCACAATTCTGGATCCACGGTACAAATCAGTACTGAACACTAAGACATTAATTCCTTTTTCAGAAGTGGATGTTGCCAAGTACAAAACTTGGATAGCTGAGGTAGCCAGTGACTTTGAAAAAGAACGGCTGGTAATTAAAGGCACACTACTCCAGCCCACAACAAGTACTGCAGGGCATCCGGCGTCAAGTTCAACTTCAGAGCCTGAGGGTAGTGCGTTTGGCTCACAGCAGTCACCAACACTATCAACAACAGCAAGAACAGGATCATCAGCTCCAGTAAAATCGGCACAGGATTGGTATCTACAGCAAGAGCTTGTTAGGTCCAGTGCTGATGCAAAGGAAAAGAGGCCCAGCAAAGCGGAGCACCCCTGAGCATTGAGCGGATGGTCCAGGCCTATCTGGATGACCCAACAGAGGTCTACATTGATCAAAACCCATTGGTGTATTGGTATGGGAAAAGGCGCCAATGGCCAGTCCTCAGCACGCTGGCGATAAACTATCTGGCTTGCCCTGTCGCAAGTGTCTCTTCTGAGCGTGTTTTCAGTGCTGCTGGTGCCATTGTAACAGTGAAAAGGACCAGTCTCTCGCCCAAAAACGTGGAGAGGTTAACCATGATCAAAATGAATCAGCACTTTATACCACCGGATTACAAAATACGTGAATCACAGCAGGAAGATGAGGACAGCGACCTAGGTGACGGAAGTAGTGTGTTAGATGACCTAATTCTGGTTGAACCACCAGAGTTTGAGGACGAGCTCTACTTCCCTGACAACTAGGCTTTCAACTTGTTACTTTCTTTCTTCCTTATTTACTTTTATTATTTGTGTGTGTGTCTGTCTTTCTGGTTCGAATCACAACAAATCCATCACCACCGTCTTTTATTTTTATTGCCATATTGGAGTTGCAGCTTTGTGCATTTAAGTCCACTCCTCCGAGTCCTGCTCCGTCCTCCTGACTCGCCCTAAATCCATTTCCCTCAAGCCAGACATTGGATGGAGAATAGTACAAGAAATGTTGCCTCGTCGAGTCCCTCCAAAAGAAGTGGAACATGATGACTATAGCTATCCTCCTTTCCGAGCCGAGAGAGACTGCCCCTTAACTTAAGATGAGAAGGAACAGGTAATGATGGCATGCATTGGACGCTGACTCTGAGTGATTGGTGTTTGTGTTGTTGTTGTTGTTTGTTGTGCATGAAGTGAAGTCAAAGTGTACCAGTATTTAATCTACACACTAAAAGTGACTCAAGTCAATGTTTCCCTTCTTGTTGTTTAATAACAAAATTGTACTTCTACTGCAGGCCGATCCATTGCATTTTTGAATATGGAATCTGGACTCACTCGGTACACTACAGACTGAGTTGGACAACACCATGATGATGACCACATAGTATCTTCGCAGTCAGTCAGTTGGATCGGAGATGATTGATGGAATAACTCAGGGTGTTTCAAATCATGAAGTGGCATAAAAGGTAAACAAGTCAACAACCACAGCAGACCTACATGTCTGTGTAGTAGTGGTGGAGTCGAGTAGTCACGAGTGTAGTAGTGGTATGACTGACAGCCGTGCATTGATTTATTTACTTACTTTGGAAAATGCTATGTTGCTGTATATGTGTGCTCTGTGACTGTCTGGCTAAGTCGAAATCTAAGCTAAGTGGAGGTTGGGTCGGTGCCGTGGGCCTGCTCTGTCCTGTTGCTGTTGTATGTTAATGCTGGAGACATACAACAGAGTAGACATGATTTAGCCATGCCGCCTCTGAAAGTGTTTGCACTCCTCCGTAATTCATGGGTTTTTTTCTCCTTGATTTTTCAATATCCCTTTTGTTTTTCCATCTACACTTACAGGCCTGCCTTTACCCTGTGCTAAACAGAGAAAAACAACTCACACTCACCTACCAATCCGTATCCGCCAGGCAGGCAGTGGCACCCGAGATTGACGGACGCAGCGTCCATGAAAGGGAGGACCAAGAGGAATGCCGAGATGCAACTCCCCAATTTGACCATGATAACATACAGTAACTTTAGTATCATTCATCATCTTTTAAATAATTTGATTTATTTTTTCTCTCCAATTATTACGACTGTGTGTTTGTTGTTGTTGTTATTATGTTTGCTCTTTGCTTATAATTGATCCCTACAGATATTTTTTAATTTTCTTTGCTAGCTCTAAAAGGAAGCCCGGTACAACAGAACATAAAATGTATGTAATTTGGGTCTCTCTGAGGGCAGACAGGCAAGGCAAATACCGTAATAATAATTAATAATATACTGCTGCCCTGTACTG
Source organism: Calotriton arnoldi (assembly GCA_963921515.1). NCBI lineage: Eukaryota > Metazoa > Chordata > Amphibia > Caudata > Salamandridae > Calotriton > Calotriton arnoldi. The sequence continues at coordinate 103,951 of CAWUFW010001658.1, forward strand.
TCTACTAGTCCAGTTAGTAAGTACTACTTATCATCATTAACCATCAAGTCATCATCATGCATGCATTTCCTTTTTCTCCCTTAACAGATATATGATGGTTGTCTGGCAAGATTGTATGTGTTGTTCAGTTGTTGTTGCCCATGTGTAGTGTTTGTCTTTGTCAAACCTTTCCCTCAAATACCCCTTCCCAACCATTCATCAAACCCTAACCCTCTTCCCCCGGGCTGTGTGATTTATATTGAGGTGTGACTAAATTAAATTTACACCAATAATTGATCACACACTTGCTGGGGCGGATGTGGTGAAAGCAACACTAATTCAATTTCACTCAAGGCAGGGCGAGTATCTTCTTCTGCTTGCCAATGCCCACCCATGCTCAGTATATTTGCAAGTCAATTTTTTTTCCAAAGGAACATAATCCATCATAATTAATTGCCGGTATCTATTGGATTCATCATCCCCCTCCTAAGTTACAGTACTAAAGGTTATGCTTGTGTCGAGTGACTCGAGTCAACTACAGTTTGTAACTTGTTGTACTAGGCTATCCCCGCCACCATTATGCCTTATTTTACTTCGTTCTACTACTCCTTCCACAGTCTCTCTCAGGCGACTGACTGTCTCATTTTTTTTTTTTGCAAATGCTACTGCCAGTGTATACTGTACTACCACCATAACCATGGCATCTTGGGAAACCAAACCGTCATCAACATGCAGCCATCGCTGTGCCTAAGTTTAAACATCAATCACAGGTAAGAGAAGAAGTTTGGGGGAGGCATAATTATTAATAGAAATTAATTCATTAATTCACACACCCACACCCTTGAGTCCAGTAGTTGCAGACTGCATAGACTAGGAGGAGAGACTGACAGTACTAGTAGGACAAGTCACTAAGTGAGGGTAACGCATCTATCTGTTCGTGTGTTACAAAATTGGCAGATTATTTAAATCAAAAACTGGCTGCGGCCCTGCAGCAGCAAAGGAAGGAAACCGTGTGACGTAAAAGAGTAACCCCCCACAAAACATTTACATCTTATGTAAAGTTTAAGTATATATATAATTTAATCCCCTAACAAAATAAACTAATGTAAAAAATCCCACAACACCTGACCCACCCCTCTCCCTAACCCCAACCAATGTCCAAAAAGATAAAGAGTCCAACCAATGTCCGTTAAATATTCAAAAATAAAATTGTCCATAAATATATAAACCCCAACTTTTCCCCAACGTAGCCCAATGCACACCCACCAAAAAAAGGAATAAAAAAGGGGCAATCCAACGGGATCTCTATCGGCGGGCTCGCAGTCTCCGGTTAATCGCCAGGACCTCCTTTACCTGCTCCTCTAGGCGCGCCATTCGGAGGAGCATGTGGCGCTTGAAAGCCCGACAATTGCATCCACAGGGGGGGCAGCAGTGCTGGATGAAGTGCGGTGGGCGGCTGCCAGACCGCGGCGCCGTACCACTCGAGGGGCCTGGCTGGGGCCAGGGGCATTGGAGGAGGCTGCAGCTGCTACCGCCTCCTCCTACGCCAGAGCCACCAGCCGCCGATATTCATTGCGGATGGCCTCAAGCTTCCGGCGCCGGGCCATGGCTGCCAACTCCTTCCTGTCTGGTTTTGCTTTTGGTTGGGAAGGAGTAGCTATATCAAAAAAGAAAAAAGACTATTGTAACCAATACTGTTAGCAAACCAGTAACACAAAATTAATTCTACACATAGTAGCACAGTAGCACTAGCAAGCACAGTACATAACATTTGTGATATCTATGGCCTCGAGTACACCAGTTTTCTTCTTCTCTCTTGTTTAGCTAAATTAAGTAACCTTGTTGTAGCCGGCATGCCAGCTCAGTCAGCTTGCGCCCAAGACAGACATACTTGTGACGCAGACTCACGTTATTTTTATTTACTACTGTCTGCAGGTGGGGAAGCTGACTACACAATCATCTTATTTTTTCTATTATGGGTGGCACTGGCCATACTCTGTTACATCAAGGCCAGGCTAACTGCTCAATTTCACTTTCACCCTGCCCTGACTACTACAACAAGGCAGAGGATATCTGATCCAAATGATCATTGCTTATATATATGGGACGACATGAGGTACTTTGTTTTGATTGATTGTGTAACCAACCATGCAGCCGATAGGCCACCCATGGCAGTCTGACACAGTCGAAAATAAATTAACATAGGTAGTGAGTGAGCCTCGGAGTCGGAGGGAGGCGCTTGATAACATACATGCACAAAATATATGCTGTGCTTGCAAACTACTGTGAGTCAAGGGAGTATTCTGAAAATACAACTTCTATTCTCCTTGGCTTTGCTACTCTGGCGCGGTTTATTTCCTTTTACATTCTCTTCAAAGACTCTTCATCCAGTGACAGTCTCCACCTATGCTATGATGAATACCATCCAGGCATCCATCCATTCAAAGTAAACATGTCTATCATTCTTCTTAACCTCTCAACAAACCTTAGTTTGTTTCAACAACAACAAACTTTTATCATTTTTTTTGTTTTAACCACCACCCATGCGTCCTTCCTTCCTTCCTTGCTTGCCTTTGAGTTTGACCCATGAAACACCCCGGAGGATTCTTGCTATCACCCATACAGTTTCACCCACCCACCCAGGCAGGCATCTTTTCTTTCACCTTCCACCCATCCAGGCTTCAACCACCCATGCATCTGATTTCTATCAGCCACCTCTGCATCCCACGTATCCTTCTCTGCCAGTCATATATATACATCTCGCCCGTCCTTCCTCCTTCCATCCTTCTTTCCCTTTTCGTTCAACCCATCCATCAAGGTCATCTGACTCTTAGTCTTCTCCATAAAACTTTCCCAGCTGAGTTGAAGTCAGATAGAAGAGGCCATTAGTTACTCAACTACTACTCCCGCCGCTAATGCTATTGCTCTAATGCTAAGTAAAGCGTGTCTTCTTTAACCGTTGTTCACAACAACTTAGTCTCTCTCAACATACAGTGTACACCCTTGCAGCGAGTGTGTAACTATTGTCAATAAGTAAGGAATATAAGCATAACTTACCACCGCCCGCCACAGCTGCTGGCTCACCCACCCCTGTGGCAGCTGCCGCATCCACTGCTCCCTCCTGGCTGGCGTCGCCTGCCCCGCCGCTGGCCCCGGCACTGGTGGTTGGTACGCCTAGAAAAAAACATTACTTATTTTTTAGATGCCATATACACCTCCCCCTATTTATTCTTTTTCACTAGCAAGATTGAAAAAAAAGTTAAAATACATATACCACATACATCACTAGTACAAATCGGGTACTAGAGTAGAGTAGACACTAGTAGTAGTATGTCCTATCCTATCAAAAATAGTAAAATATCTGGTTGGGCATTTTGTTGGTGGGAATTGTCAAAAAGCCTCTCAAGATTAAGAAGACTAGAAGAGGACAACCCAAAGGACTGGACTCAGTGGCTAGAGCTATTGGTGAATCTGAGTTTTAAAACCTTTTAAATAAAATTAAAGAGTGGCCAACTGGGCAAGCTTAGCTACAGACATACTAATATAGTAGTAGTACAGAGAGTCAGAGCAGAGGCAGTTAGAGGCAGGGATAACAACTAACAAGAATTTAAAAACAGATAGTCTAGATCGAAGAAGATTTGGTAAAAAATAGAATTAGGAAACGGAAATAATAGTTCGGAAAAAATAAGGTGCAGTAAAAGTTAGGGAAATATAATTATTAATATTAACAACTGGAGGACTTACTGGGGCCAGCAGCAGAGCCCTCGGTAGAAGAGCGGTCCTGGCCCTGGGATTGGGAGGCATCTTGTTGTCCAGCTGCTCCCGCCGACTCTGACCCTGTCTTCTTGCCCCTGGGTGCTGATCATGTAAGATATAATAAAGAAAGAGACAAACATTGATGGTTGGTATGAAACAAATAAAATATTTTAAAAAACGCTCAAAAAAACATTTTTGGAAACAACAAGTGCAATAAAATTGACCTATCTAATCTGATCGACTAGTATTATCGCGGGATTTGCGGACCGTCTAGTTATTATTTATGAACACTAATCCAGTGTTCCATTCTGATTCCAGAATCCTAAGCCTAAGTACCACCTGACCTAGCCCACCTATTCCAGACGGGCCAATTGTTCACTAAGTCTGCATTTCCATTTATTTTAGTCCTCAAGATGCATAGATGGAGGACGCATGCATAAATTTTTGCATACACCAAATTTTTGGTTAGTTGTTGCTGACGTTCTGCTAAGCCTATTACTCACTCACTAACAAACTACAAAAGGTTCACCTAAGGACTGGAGTAAGCAGCACTCAGCAGCACGTGACGTGACAGAGGATGCGTCACGCAGGCCGCTAACAAATTACCAACTAATACTAAGTAACTAAACTACCTATCAATTCACCACTATCTTAGTGACAGGAGGACAAAGGAAGGACTAGAGTCTCTCTAGCATTACCTAACTTAAGTTCTCTAAAGTAAACTCTTACATAATCAGCCCAAGCGAGCGCAAAGTTGCAAACAAGTAAGATTAGTAGCGCCGAGCACCTGTGTCTAGAAGAATAACAATCACAGAAGATTTTTAAACGTAATTTACCTGCAATGTAAGCAGCAGCATTCTTGCTATTCGGGAAAAAATTATATTCGCAATAACAGTAACACAGTCTAGAGAACACACAATACTACTAGTATTAGCTACTCACCAAGCCCCACGACCTCAACACCTAGCAGGTCCAGCAGGTGCTGCTCCCGGTCCAAGATGTCTGACCACCGGTGGGTCAGCTGGTTATGGGTGCGCCGGACCCCAGAGCAGCGAAACACTGCCCGGCGCACCCTCGCCCACCGGCGGTGATGCTCCTGGGTAGCGTACCCGGAGCCAGGCCTGCTGCCAAGGTCAAGGGGAGGTGGCGCTGTACAAAAAAACAAGGACGGCCACCTCCACCTCGCTAAAAAGGGACCGGGCCTGCACCCCTTCCGGGCGCAGTCTGTCGCAAGGAAGGCGGCTCTTCTTGGGTGCAGGCGCCTTGCCCTTGGAGCCGGTACCCTTAGCCATGGTTCTGAGGTGGGCGGGGGGCGGAAAAGAACATTTAGCAGTAAAAAATAAAGTCAGGGGAAGAAGTAGGAGAGTAAAAAAGGAAGCAATATAAAACAGTAGAAAAAAGTTAAAAAACGCAGTAAAAGTAGAAATAAAACACAAAATATACACTTAGGGACAGAAAGGATAGATAATAAATAAAAAAGATCAGAAAAACAGTGTAAAAAACAAAGGATTGAAAAGATTGGAGAGGGATTGAAAAACAGGCCCCAGAACCATGCAAAGAATAGGAAAACAAGATGGCCGCGCCCATTGGCGACCGCGTGGTGAAGTTCGCGCGATATTTCCCCCAAACACGTCATCCGCGTTGCCGAACGTCAAAAACATCTCTCGAGCATATGCGAGCATGCGGAAAGTAGCAACTCCGCATGCTCGCGTAGCGTTGCAGAGTTTTTGTGCCGCTTCGCGTAGCCTCGCGTAGCGCAGCTATGCGAACTTTGCCCAGGGTTAGTGGTGTGCAAAGGATGCTGGTCCAGGAAGGGGTTGGTTTCATACTGTGGTATGTGGGTGTGTCCACATGAGTGATGACCTCCAGATGTCTCTTCCATGCTGCGCATGGATTTCCTTACCAGGAGCAAGTTGGGGTGTGTCATTGTGGCGTGTGTGTTGTGATTGAGGGCAGCAGGAAGTACAGGCACACTTCGGGCATTGTTGTGAAGTTGGTTCCGTCCGCCATTCATTTGGCCTATGTGCGTGCGCGGCGGGCGAACGCAGTGCTCGGTCCGCCAGCTCCGCATTCTCATCGTAATTAGCCGTGCGGTCATGCCACGGCAGGAGCGGCCTTTCGAGCCGTTGAACAGCTTTCCCCATCCGCCGCGGTCGGATTTGCAGCTTTTCCGACCGTGGTGGACGGTCTTTTGTGACATCCGTCCGCCGCGGTGTGATTTTGCGTACATTGCATCGTAATTTGGCCAACGGAAATGCCGCGGGTCATGCGGGAGGTATTTTTCCGACACCATGGAGGACGGAAGGCTTTTCCGTCCGGCATCGTAATGGGCCCCTAAATTGGCATTTTACAATTATATCATTCGCTTTTAACAGGTCCAGGATACAAATGACAACATGGCAATTTCTTCCCCCCTTTCTTTATCTTATGGTGTTTCTCAGAAGAACAACAATATACGTTTTTATACAATTCCATCGGTGTACTCTGTTGCTCATATCTCTGTCTGTTATCTTATATGCCATTATAACAAACAAAACTCCCCTCCCTCCCTCCCTCTCTCCCACCCGTAACTCCTTCTGTGTCTTTATGTCAGTGTTGATCCTGTCTTGTTAAGTCTGGAGGGTGTCTATTATCCTATGGTAAATTGTCTCTTGTGGACTTTCTCATTTGTCTCAGGCATTCGGGGGGCTTGCAAATCTGTGTTCATAGCTGTCCATGCCCTAATATCGTCCTCGAGTTTGTCATCTTTCCGGATCTGTTTCATTCGGACCTTTTCTGCTGTTGTCCTTCGTCAATTCTCGGGGGAGTAGGGCTCATCCATGCTTTGACGATCTGCCTTTTTGCTATTATTTATCCCAAGAGCACAACCCTTCTGCTTAGTTTCTTGTTTTTTGGAGTGGGTAATAAACCCAACAATACTCGATCCAATATGAAGTTAAAACTGGACATGTCCACACCATATGCAGAAACCCTGACTCCGCTTCTTTACACCGGGGGCACTCACTGGAGCGGTCTGGATATATTATGCTTAGTGTTTTGGGGGTGAGGTAGGTCTGATGAACAAAATTATTGTGGCTCAGCTTAAAACATGAATTCAAAGTCACTGTTTTGACCCCTTCATGAATTCTTGCCCATTCTCCTACCGATTGATCCCATCTTTTCTGGATAGGAAGTGTCCCGCCCTCCCCCCCCCCCGGTAGGTCGTCTCGGATTGCTCGGTATAGATGGGAGATCAAATGCCCTCCCTGGGCCATATAGAGCATTACCTGCAGAACTTTGGTTGTGGTAGGTTCCTCTGGGAAGCATGGCCATATCTCTCTAGCTACCCGGGCTATCTTTTCGTACTGTAGAAACTGCCCTGTACCTAGTTCAAAGGAGGTTTCCGCACTATCTCTAGATATACACTGGCCGTTGTTATATAAGTCCCCCATCGTTAGACAGCCTCCTTCTTTCCATCTCCGCACTGACATAGATTCGGCTATTTTACAGAAGGATTGTACTACCCGTAAGGGCATGTCTGGACCTACTGAGCATGTTTCACCACTTTCGGTATTGTGTTTTCCCACACTTCCGCTACATGTTGAATTATGTAAGGGCAACCAAGAGGGACCCCCCTGCCGAGCATCAGAAGCACTGGTGAAGATTTGTCCCCATGCGTACCTGCAAGGAGTCTTTTTTCCCCAATTATCATGGTCATATAACCAATGAATCTCATGTTGGAGTTGGGCGGCCATGTAGTAAAATTCCAAACGGGGTACCTTCAAGCCCCCTTGCTGCCACGCTCTCTGCATTGTTGTCAGACAAATACGTTTATGCTTGGTGCCTCACAGAAGATCAATCAATAATCCATCTAGCACTTTAAAGAAATTACTAGGGATTTTGGATAATGAATGTTGTAACGCATACAGACATTGAGGCAGGATAATCATTTTTGTGATGGCGATCCTGCCCATGAGGGACAAGGGCAATTCCCTCCAGAAACTAATGGAGCCTCAAACACCCTCCACTACTTTACCTATCTTGAGTTCCATATACAATGCAGGTGTGGGTGCCACTTTAATCCCTAAATACCTAGGAGCAGTAGACACCCAGGGAAGCTCCGCCACAGGGAGCTGGTCACTCGGTTGCTTTGCTAATCTCCCAACTGGGACTAGTTTGGACTTCTCATGGTTCGTTCGAAGACCAGATACTTCCCCAAACTACTGTACTGTGTCGGTCGCCGGGTATATACCAACGTATCATCAGCATATAGGGAAACCACGTGGTTAGTATCACCCAATGGTATCCCCATGCGCTCATCCGATCCCTCAACGCTGCTGCCAAGGGTTCCATCGCCATCGCAAACATGAGTGGTGACAAGGGGCATCCTTGCCTGGTTCCCCTTTCCTACGGGAATGGTTCCGACACCCTTCCCCCAGCTCGGATTCTGGCACTAGGAGCCGTATAGAGTAGTTGCGTCCATTTAAGAAACCCCTGTCCCACCCCCATTTTTTGTAGAACGGTCCACTAAATGGACCAGTCCACTGAATCAAAAGCCTGTTCTATATCAGGCAGGGCTATGGTGTAATCCTCCTCTTCAAGGCAAGGGGCGTGCCATACATGCACTAGGCGCCGTAAATTATGAGTGGTGCTTCACTTTGGTATGAATCCCGCCTGACCCCCGTAGATCAGGTGGGGCATATTTGGGAGGAGTCTAGCCACCAGGATCCCACTTAACAGTTTCATATCCAGATTTAAAAAGCGAGATTGGTCTGTATGAGCTCGGCAGCCGGGGATCCCTGTCCGGTTTTGGAATCATAATTACCATTGCCTACCTCATAGATGCTGGTAGAATCTGAGTCAGCATAGCTTCGTTATATACCTCCAGGAGTCGGTCTACTAATAAGGGTGCAAGCTGTTGATAAAATGCAGCCGGGAAACCATCGCTTCCCTGGGTTTTGGCTGTTTTTAGACGTCTGATAGCCGCCAGTAGCTCGTCTCATGTAATTGGAGCCCCCAGCGCCTCCCCAGATACTTGATCCAACTGGGGTATCTCTAATGAGGCCAAGAAATGCTTTATCACCTCCTGTGGAGGCAGGGGTCGCTTTCTATAGACATTAGCTAAATGTTTGGCGGGTATATCTAGGACCACCCCTTGATTTTGCTCCAGTTTCCCATTACTATCCTGTATCTGTATTATAGGCAACGTGGCAGATTCTCTTTTTATCAACCTGGCAAGCATGGCTCCCGACCTATCCCCTTCCCTATATAAGCGTTGCTGATACGCCGTATAATTGAACTTTTCCATTTGTTTCCAGGACTCTAATAATTCCGTACGAGCCATTCACCACTCCCCCATTATGTGTGTAGAGGTATGGAGATCTGCCTCCAACTTGTCCAACTTTCTCTCCTGTGTGTGTATATCCTGCTCCAATTGGCGTTTCACCCCATATGCCGTCTGCATACAAACCCCTCTAAGGACCACCTTCATGGCCTCCCATTCAGATGCCCTGCTGGAGGCCGATCCCCAGTTTTCCTCAAAATATCTGACCAGAGCGGTTGAAACTGCCGCGGCAAAAGGGGGGTCCGATAGCGCTTCTGCCCGGAGTCTCCACATAGGTATTGCCGGATGTGGTCTTGGACCCCCAATACTATGTAAAACCGGTAAATGGTCAGAAAGGTACCTGGGCAAATGAGTTATCCCTTTCTATCTCAGGAGTTAGTTCCTCAGAAAGGAAACAATGATCCAGACGACTAAACATATTGGATGCTGGGGTATGACAAGAGAATGTCCTCTGTCTATGGCAGTGATACTCGAAGTACGGCCCGGGGGCCGCTTGCGGCCCTCTTGACCTTTACATGCAGCTCCCCGGTGAAAGCAGCATGAGCTGCTGTTCAATTGCTGAGCAATGCCGGCAGTAGGGCATTTTAAGTTTAGAGGCACAAACCCCACATATACATCATTTATGGGTATGATACAGTTTGCACTTATCTGGATCACCCAGGCTAGGTCGAGTTCCAGCATCATCAGCACGTAGAATCCTTTGATATATTGGAGTCCGGTATTACATCTTGAGTTCCTTCTTCAGAGTCTGAGACTATCTCCGCTATCCGCAGGGTTCCATCAGGGCGTACCTGTATTCGTCCCGGGCTACAATTGCTCTCATGGCGAGTCTTTTGATTCGATCGGTTTCTGTCTCTACTCGGGCCTCTCCTTTGTGAGGAGCAGGGAGACCCTGTGTGAGGTGCCAAACAGGAGTCCGGTTGGCCAGTTCCACCCAGCCAGTCATTCACTTCTGCTGCAGAGAAAAAGAATACGATTTTTCCTTTATGTTCCAGCCGTAGCTTAGCTGGATAGAAGAGACTGTATTTTATCCCTGTATCTCTGAGCCGTCGCTTAACCGCCAAAAAGGATTTCCTGTGGTCTTGTACCCTTTGTGTATAATCAGGGTAAATTGCAATTGCGTGACCTTCATATAGTTGTGGTCCATTGGGACGGGTAGCTTGTAAAATTGCGTCTCTATCTCGATAATTGAAGAATTGGGCTATTATAGCTCTCGGTGGTGCTCCAGGGCGGGGCGGCGGGACCAGCGCTCTATGGGCCCTCTCCACACTAAAGAACTTTGAGAGTCTTTTAGGGGCTAGGTCATTGATGATCCAGTTCTCTAGAAACAGCTCGGCCGAGGGTTCTTCGGCCGCTCCGGCAATCCGACAAACAGTAAATTATTTCTTCTTGACCTGCCTTCTGCATCCTCTGCACGGTGCTCCAAAAGTACCACTTTTTTTGCAGCTCAATGACCGTATCTCTGAAGGAGCGGACCTCTTTTTGCATTCGGTCTACATTTCGTTCAGTAGTGGTCACTCTATGTGATACCTTATGAAGGTCACAGCTTAACAAATTGACATAATTCGCAACAGCATCAATCCTGTGGACCATATACTCACGAGTGGATTGAATCACCGCTGGTATATCTGCGAGAGAGGGGTCCGGATCTGTAGCACACTGCACTTCCTCCCCTTGCTTCTCCGGGTTTACGTAATGAAGGTCTGGGCCCTGTGGGCAAGGCTGCGCATAGTTTGAGATTTTATTGGCATGGACCTTGTTGCTTGTGTCTTTCACCATTTTGGGACCTCCGCCAGACCGTTGCACTCCCCTGACTTATTATTGTTTTGCGGCCCAAGATACGCCACCTCTGGCTTGGGTGATCCTTAGGGTACCTGCTTCTCCCCTGTGCTTTGTTTAGCACCGATCCTCAGTGTTTTTATTTTTAACCCTCACAGAGTATTTGGGGGGGTACCCTACTATGGGTGGACTCGCTTAGTAACAGTGCAGGGATCAAAGTCTATATCGTGTCGCTGCTGGGCCCCTAGAATCCTCTGCCCTCGATGTTTATTCTGTTAGATCTTGCTGTTAGATCTTGTTGCCGGGACCAATTAATGTGCGGTCACTTCCTCCCTCCGTCTAGGCCCATCCGTGCGGACGGTACATTCAGAAAGTACCTTCACCCCTCTACGGCCCCTGAATGCGCAAAGGTCCTGTGGGCACTGTACTTTGGGCCCAGTGCGCCCTCCGGTTATAGTTCAATAAAGTGGACTTAAGCCAAAGTTACTAGATCTCGCTCTCTGTCTTTTGCAACACTCAGGGGGGATTGCCTCTTCCCCCAGCTCCGAGATTATACGGCTCATAGTTGTCTTTTGTTGGTTCTCCGGTCCATTATCCAGCTAACTCTGTTTGGTTGGTGTGTTTCATGTTACTCGTCACCTTAGGTTGGTGCACGCTTTTATGTTTTGGTGTCTGGCCTTTTCCCTATTATGGTCTGTGTCTCCCTTTCTCTAGACCTTTCGCAGCAGATCCAGTCTTTTGGTATTAGATTGGGCCTGCCCCACTCAAGAGTAAATCGGGTCCCCCAGGTGCAGCGCTGGGGGAGGAGGGGTACTCTATCGATCCCCACCTGGGTTGTTCCTCTCATTGAAATCAGGTTTTCGCATTTGGCGATGATGCAGCGCTCGCAACGAAATTCGTTTTATTTATTTAAATGTTTACTTACCTGTATTCGGCCTTAATCCATAGTTTACTACCCCTCCCCCTGCCCTCCCCCGCCCCACGTCACCGCCCGACCGGCACTCCTACCACGGGCCGTGCCTGATTACATGTCTCAAAAGTCTCGGTCTTGAAAACGGAAAATGTATGAGAAGAAGCTCTGACGGGGTCCTGCAGCTGCCTAACCGTCGTCTGGCCTGGGTGTGACCCAACACGTCTCTCAGTTTAGTGACTGCCAGTTCTGTCGCAACTCGTTTTTCCGACAGTTTTATCCGGACACTCTCCTCATCGTCGAGGTCGCTGAAGGCTCCGCTACTTTACAGTCGGACTCGGTAACACTTGTACGCCCAGAAGCCCAGTACTTTCTTTTCGGGCAGCACACACAAAGGGTGGACAGAAGCCAAGGGCTATGAAACCGGTTTCCCACCCTTTAGAGTAGTAGGCCATTTCTTGGCCAGATGAGATTTGGGCACTAAACTCCAACATCTTGCAGGACTACTTAGTACATAACAAGTAGTACACCGACTGGCATAGGAAGCCTAGTGACTCGTAAGTCGGCTATTTATATTGTGCTTAACTGTTAGCGCCACTTGACACTCCTCTCCTAGAGTCTCTCGTGAAGACTGGCTTGCTGCAGGATGGGTACTTGAGTGCCAAAGAACAGACATGGACGTGAAAGAAGACATACTGAAAATGAAGACAGTCAAGAAAGACGATGGAGAAATTAGAGTAGAACGGAACAAATAAACATCCACCTCTCTCAGTGTCTCTGGCAGAGACCGGTCTGCTACAGGAGAGATATTTGAGTGCCAAAGAACATACAGGGATGTGAGCGAATGAGACATGCTGAAAATGAAGACGGACAAGAAACACCGTGAAGAAATTGAGGTAAGATAGAACAAATAAACCATTGGGAAACCTATCAAAGAGAAAAAAGTATCAACGAGAGGGATAGAAAGAGAAAACTAGAATTAATGAAAAATTATCATAAAGGATGTGAGTGAATGAATAAAAGAAATGGGGAGCATGAGAGATAATACAGTTATGAAAAATTGAAAAATAAGTGAAGCAGCTAGACAATGCCAATAAATCTGGTGCTTATAAAAATGTTTTGCTAAGCTTACCAAGACAGTCAGCCCAGGTAAAACACATATAGATGGAACTAAAGGTTTCCTTGCAGATCAGAAGAGGAAAAGAATGGACCACAGACGTACAAGCCTCCCTCGCATTCACAGAGCATTTCTAGCACAGGAAGAAGCAGTGCAAGCTTCCTGTGTAATGGAGCAGCTTGGCGTTTTTACATCAGATGACCACAAACTGGGTAAACAGTGTAAAAAGGCTTCACCTGATGAGTCAGGTGTGCTGCACCCGGTGCTGCGAGAACCTTTGGTTTCGTGTTAAGTAGTCCTTCAGGCGCTACTGTCACAAAGGTTGAAAGAAAAGCTGTGATTCAGTTGTACATAGCGCCAGTTATACATAGTTTTAAGAAGCATGCACACTACTGTCAAGACAAAATGGTAGCCTGACCTTGGGCAGTGACCGTCCAGATGGGGACTGGGACATTGCTGAGGAACATGTTCCTAGTGTGTCCAGAAACATGCAGTTCCAATTCCTAAAATTCAGCTACCTACACCAGACTTGCGTGACAATCAGCGTTTAGGTATGATGTATCTGAGTGCGATTAACGAGTGCCCCAGATGTGACAATGATAATGGCAACTTTTACCATACGAGTTAGAGATAGCCCCCTTCAAAAATATGTTTCTTGAGTATTCACTGGTGCCATAGTAGGACCATTTGCAGAAATCATAAATGTCCACAAAAGTGATGGCATCGCTGATGTTGTTAGTGATGCCTTATAGGATCTTAAGTAAGAGAACGCTTTTTGCTCCTCTGTCTCTTTCTTTTAGCGAATGTGATACCATTTTTAAACTTTTAATCTTTTATTTTTATTGTTTTTATTGTGGGGAATCTACGGGGAGGGGATTTGTGTGCCTTTTGGAATTGTGACGGTTTTAATGTGCTGCGGAAATTGATGCTTTTTCGGGAAATCGTCCTTTTCTGGGCTATGTTTGAACAAGCAATCTCTCGTTTTGTATTACTCTTTTGCACTGGCTTAGCCTCCTACCGTTTGGTATGGTCTGTTTTTACGTGGTGGAGCTGTAATTCCACCAGCCACCTTGACTCTGTCTCCCGTCATAGCACTGCTTGGGGGCTGCTTGCTCTCTGCTCAGCGCTTCCAACGGTATTTAAATGGGACCGTGGCGGTCGCGCGCAGGGGGCGCACTACTGGCGCGCCTAAAGGCAGCATGTCTGCGCCCATCAGCGCACCGGAAGCATTCAGCACCAGCCACTATGCTCCTTCTCCCCATATTCTTAAGGTATGTTTTAAGTACTCTAAAGATGATTACTAGCCCTTAACAAACCCATCCGCTATCCTTGTTTACCATTACCTTCAGGGGTGGCCACTTCTTTGGCCTGTACTCTCTGTGGCTTGAAGTCTAGGGTATTCCCTGCTAATATGTTAAATGGCAACACCCCTACTATGTCTAATAAATCTCCCTTTAAGGCCCTCCTTCTTAATGTACGGTCTCTGCCAAAACATGCAGTCTGCATTTATGACCTCCTCTGTGAAGAGAGACCTGAGGTCCTTTTTCTTACCGAAACTCGGATGTCCGTATCTTCCAAGCCTCTCCTTGAAACTGCAATTCCAGCAAGCCCGTCCTGTTGCCGCCACTGTTTCTGTCCGTGAGGAGGGGGGAGCGGACCCAGGACCACAGGTCCCAGGCTCCCTGTGGCTTGTTGACGCCACCAACGCTGCACGTGATCCCCGCCCGGAGGTGCCCATTTAAACCCCAGCGGGCTCCCGCAGCGCGGGAAGCCCGTCCTGTTGCCGCCACTGTTGCTGTCCGTGAGGAGGGGGAGCGGACCCAGGACCACAGGTCCCCGGCTCCCTGTGACTTGTTGACGCCACCAACGCTGCACGTGATCCCCGCCCGGAGGCGCCCATTTAAACCACATCGGGCTCCCACAGCGCGGGAAGCCCGTCCTGTTGCCGCCACTGTTGCTGTCCGTGAGGAGGGGGGAGCGGACCCAGGACCACAGGTCCCAGGCTCCCTGTGGCTTGTTGACGCCACCAACGCTGCACGTGATCCCCGTCCGGAGGTACCCATTTAAACCCCAGCGGGATCCCGCAGTGCGGGAAGCCCGTCCTGTTGCCGCCACTGTTGCTGTCCGTGAGGAGGGGGGAGCGGACCCAGGACCACAGGTCCCCGGCTCCCTGTGACTTGTTGACGCCACCAACGCTGCACGTGATCCCCGCCCGGAGGCGCCCATTTAAACCACAGCGGGCTCCCACAGCGCGGGAAGCCTGTCCTGTTGCCGCCACTGTTGCTGTCCGTGAGGAGGGCGGAGCGGACCCAGGACCACAGGTCCCAGGCTCCCTGTGGCTTGTTGACACCACCAACGCTGCACGTGATCCCCGTCCGGAGGTACCCATTTAAACCCCAGCGGGATCCCGCAGTGCGGGAAGCCCGTCCTGTTGCCGCCACTGTTGCTGTCCGTGAGGAGGGGGGAGCGGACCCAGGACCACAGGTCCCCGGCTCCCTGTGACTTGTTGACGCCACCAACGCTGCACGTGATCCCCGCCCGGAGGCGCCCATTTAAACCACAGCGGGCTCCCACAGCGCGGGAAGCCTGTCCTGTTGCCGCCACTGTTGCTGTCCGTGAGGAGGGGGGAGCGGACCCAGGACCGCAGGTCCCAGGCTCCCTGTGGCTTGTTGACACCACCAACGCTGCACGTGATCCCCGTCCGGAGGTACCCATTTAAACCCCAGCGGGATCCCGCAGTGCGGGAAGCCCGTCCTGTTGCCGCCACTGTTGCTGTCTGTGAGGAGGGGGGAGCGGACCCAGGACCACAGGTCCCAGGCTCCCTGTGGCTTGTTGACGCCACCAACGCTGCACGTGATCCCCGCCCGGAGGTGCCCATTTAAACCCCAGCGGGCTCCCGCAGCGCGGGAAGCCCGTCCTGTTGCCGCCACTGTTGTTGTCCGTGAGGAGGGGGAAGCGGACCCAGGACCACAGGTCCCCGGCTCCCTGTGACTTGTTGACGCCACCAATGCTGCACGTGATCCCCGCCCGGAGGCGCCCATTTAAACCACAGCGGGCTCCCACAGTGCGGGAAGCCCGTCCTGTTGCCGCCACTGTTGCTGTCCGTGAGGAGGGGGGAGCGGACCCAGGACCACAGGTCCCAGGCTCCCTGTGGCTTGTTGACGCCACCAACCCTGCACGTGATCCCCGTCCGGAGGTACCCATTTAAACCCCAGCGGGATCCCGCAGTGCGGGAAGCCCGTCCTGTTGCCGCCACTGTTGCTGTCCGTGAGGAGGGGGGAGCGGACTCAGGACCACAGGTCCCAGGCTCCCTGTGGCTTGTTGACGCCACCAACGCTGCACGTGATCCCGCCCGGAGGCGCCTATTTAAACCCCTGCGGGCTCCCGCAGCGCGGGCAGCCCGTCCTGTTGCCGCCACTGTTGCTGTCCGTGAGGAGGGGGGAGCGGACCCAGGACCACAGGTCCCAGGCTCCCTGTGGCTTGTTGACGCCACCAACGCTGCACGTGATCCCCGCCCGGAGGCGCCCATTTAAACCCCAGCGGGCTCCCGCAGCGCGGGAAGCCCGTCCTGTTGCCGCCACTGTTGCTGTCCGTGAGGAGGGGGGAGCGGACCCAGGACCACAGGTCCCAGGCTCCCTGTGGCTTGTTGACGCCACCAACGCTGCACGTGATCCCCGCCCGGAGGCGCCCATTTAAACCCCAGCGGGCTCCCGCAGCGCGGGACGCGCGCGGCGTGCCTGGGCAAAGCCCGGGCCAAGGGCGGGCCCATCTCCGCCCGTCCGAGACCGGGCGAGGCTGGGCCACCCCTCTTCGAAGCAGTATTGGGATAAGACGGGTGAGTGCCCCATCAATTAACCACAACTTTATTGAGTTCATCTTGTTTTGATACCTATGTAAGCCCACAAAAACCAGTTACTATGGGAAAACGCACCACGCTACCGCCAGTACGCCCGATCACAGCTAGTATTGACAGTATGCTCGAGAGGACGGTTAGTATTGTCTCAGGCGAAATTGAACTCACAGAAAGGCGCTTGTCCCTGGATATTGAAGGGCGAGCGGCTGTCTCACATCTCAGAGGTGCTCTAGTAGACTGTACTCCAGACTGTACTCCAGATTTCTCTCTGTCCCTACCCCGCAGGCTTGAACCTGACAAATCCCCTACTACAAATAGGAGCACTAGTGGACCGGACATAACTGAGTCAGCCGAGTTACACTCAGTCAATAACACTACCACGCTTGTTGGAATCCCTGCGGTCAAACAGAAGAGAAAGGCTGGGAAACCCATCAGTACCAAAAGGAAACAGCCCACTCGCACCACCCCTGCACGAACCTGTCTCTCTGCCTGGATACAACCATCTTTAATTAATGTTATTGATAACCCTGAAGTCTCTGATGCTCCAGCGGCATCATCGACAACATTGACTACGAGGCTGAATTGCTCAATCGGCACACAGACTGAGCCATCACCCTGTTTTGAGAGCAGCGGGGATACTATTGCCGCCCTAGTGAACAAACAAGTTAATGTACTTTTGGAGGAAAAATTCGCCTTACTTAAGGCTTGTATAGATAACCTGGCTGTAATTATAGGGGGGGCCGGTCACTCAGTAGAGAATGCACAAATGCCCACTACTACCAAGGGAGGAGGGGGGGGGGGCTTTAAGGGTGTAACAACAAGCATACCGAGTACATCGACGCTCACCTCATTTTGAAATCAACCCTCCACTGCTAGTGTTATCACTTCTGTAAGTAAGCCATGCGTGTCACTTGATCAAACTTTGTCCTGCCCCGACTTAAACTCAGGCAGACAGGGCATTGGCATTGAACCCATCAGCAATCAAGCCACTATCACACGCACCCATCGCAGACAGGAGAATGTAAGCGGCCCCAGTGGATCCAAGGGAGCAGCTCAGAACCCATTGACTGGCAACTCGAGTAGCAATGTTTTATCCCCCACAAAAAGCAATCCCCTGGCAGCTAATCAAGACATCTTGAGTCTGCCGCCTGCTGCATGTCCCTACGTGCTGGTCTTGGCAGGGGTACCAACACTAAAAAAGGACCAGCACGAGACATGGGCTCAACTGCGCAACAAATGTGTTGATTGGCTGTCAAGGCATAGGAGGTTTCAAGTATCTGATTCGAAGGATATCGTCATGGTACGCAGAGTTGGGTGGGTTGGCGCATCCATAAAAAATATCGAAGGGGGCTGCATCGTAATTAATTTTCGCAGGCCAGCCTTGGTGAGATACCTACTGAGGCCTTGTGAGCTTGAAACCTTTAGGAGTACTAACATTTGCTCATTACCTCTTGGTTATTTTTATAAACCAAACCAAGGGCCTTGTTCCAACGTGACTCCTCCTGTCCACACCGCAAATAGGTTTCAGGCTCTTTCAGGTCTGGATATGCAAGATTGACTACCTTCTCTTGCGGTAGCACTTGCCCCTACAGATAGCCTTCCCCATTCAATGGATGCGGAAACGCTTGTTTCTGACACTAGTCCCTCTAATTCCATTGCATTTTGCCCTCCAACTCAATCACTGCGGGCTAACCTAGTAAAATCTGGTCCCACTCTGACTATGTAAACCTAGAATGGTATCAGTTCCTAAGTGAGTAAAAGAAAGAGAAAAGAATGATTGGCCACCCTATTAGGGGAATAGTCAAACTAAAATTTGTCTCTAAAAGAGAGTGAAGTGCACGTGAAGTGGGGAAGATGTCTCCCTTCTGTTCTTGTGCCCTCACACACTCTTACGAGTGTAAAGCATCATCATCGGGCTATGCTCCTCGTGGGGGTGGCGCTGCAGTCCCTCACGGGCCCTACAAGAGGGCTCTCTGTTGGAGATCTTTTCAGGAGATGCCGCAGTTGTGCATGTGGGTGTGTGGGAAAAAGGTGATGTGGTGAGTAAGTGATTTTAAAATTACCTGGTAGTTACCCAGAGGTTTAATGAGGAGTACTCCAGGTAAGTTAAAAATAAGGCAGGGTTGTAGAGCCTCCTCAAATAAATAAAGGGAGGGATGAGTTTGTTCCCACCGCTCTCAACCCGCAAAAATAGTAAGTGAAATTTAAGAATGTGAAATGGTCGACATGTTTCGCGCAATCTGTCGGTCCCTAATGGATCCCTGTGCGCTTCTTCAGGATTGTAAGAAAAGGATAAGATATAGAAGGAAATGGGTTACAGGGAAGAAACACCCTATAAACCCACCATACCTATCTTAAGGTCTAGGGAACGTCACAGCGTCCGAGACACGTCTTATTCGTGTGCTCGAGCTTATAAACCTAATGGAGACAGTAAAACAAAAGGGAAAGTGAATGAGGAATTAGTGGTCAGGGTACAGTATAAACCGGCACATGACGTTGTATACCAGATCTGTGCCTCTCAAACGTGACCCCTTGTATATGTTTAAAAAACAAGTGGGACTGTACATTAAAATAACATTCAAACTGAATGATTCAGCGGTCCGGTTAGTGACCTAATGCTAATATATGATACAGACAGTGATAAACCTAAAAGGTACATGGAAACATTCTCGCCCAATGAGGGGACACACATGGGTGGTTATTCTCAGCTCTTATTTACCACGGTCTTACGTCCATTCTCAATACTCTTGATCGTTCTCAGTGCTCAAAATTGTAAAGTGATCTTGAAAAGAGCAACCGTCGTGAAGATGGCAGCATGACCAATGCGCACTTCTAATGTGCACGTGCTGGTTCTGTGAAATAGTACAATATGAGGATACTCCCCCGCACACACACGCATGCAAGAATTTAAGCAAACATACCCTCCTCGTGCTAGAGTCAGGCCACATCGGCTGTTCGTGCAAATGCGGGGTGGGCAATCGTATCCGGTAAAAGTACGTAAAGCACTTCCTGATTGGGTCACCTGACTGCTATGTCATCAGACTAGTATGAAAGCTAGTACGTCGGGAAACCCATGGCGAGAGTGGCGGCCATATTGGATTGTATAATGTTAAGGTACTGATTTCCGAAAACGGGGTCTCAGGAGACCAGGAGGATTTTGAGGCCATCTCACACTTGTGACAGTTTTTCATATTTACTCAATCACCCCAATTTAGCGACTGTGAAGCCTGAAAGTCTGCCTGCGTGCGCCGGGGAAGTGTGGGGCACTCATATCTGATAAAAATATAAGGAGAAAATCCTGATTGGGTCACATGACTCCTATGTCATAAAAATGGTGTAGGAGCGAGTGCATCGGGAAATTGATGGTAAGAGTGGCGGCCATAATGGATTGTGCAATGAAAAGACAACGGTTACAGAAAGCAAGTTGTCAGAAGACCCAATGGATCTTTTGGATCTATCACACCTGCAACAATCTTATTGACATTGCACACTTTATAACATACAAGATAGTCAGTAGTGAGATAGAGGAAGCCATGTCCCCTATTGCTTATCTCGAGTGTATGGTAGTTACTTAAGAGAGCAAAAAATTGCATCTATTTGATTACCTGCCCTTGCAATAAGAAATATGTGGGGATGACTACAAGACCAGTAAAGGTGCGCATTGGGGAACATAAAAGCACAATCAGATGCAAAAGGACAGCCACTAAACTACAGAATCACTGCATTGAACAAGATCATGCTGCGGATAGCCTTAGGTGGACTATCATAGATTCTAACCCCCATTGGACACCATCTGTATTATTTCAACACGAACAACGTTGGGTGTTCAGGTTACAGAGTAATATAAGTGGGTTGAACGATGATATTCCGTGGGTGGAATTGGTATCCTGAGTCTAATTACCAACAGTACAAGCTGGAGTCTCCATGAACAGACAATATTCATTGGAGCTCTCTTAAGTAACTACCATACACTCGAGATAAGCAATAGGGGATATGGCTTCCTCTATCTCACTACTGACTATCTTGTATGTTATAAAGTGTGCAATGTCAATAAGATTGTTGCAGGTGTGATAGATCCAAAAGATCCATTGGGTCTTCTGACAACTTGCTTTCTGTAACTGTTGTCTTTTCATTGCACAATACATTATGGCCGCCACTCTTACCATCAATTTCCCGATGCACTCGCTCCTACACCATTTTTATGACATAGGAGTCATGTGACCCAATCAGGATTTGCTCCTTATATTTTTATCAGATATGAGTGCCCCACACTTCCCCGGCGCACGCAGGCAGACTTTCAGGCTTCACAGTCGCTAAATTGGGGTGATTGAGTAAATATGAAAAACTGTCACAAGTGTGAGATAGCCTCAAAATCCTCCTGGTCTCCTGAGACCCCGTTTTCGGAAATCAGTACCTTAACATTATACAATCCAATATGGCCGCCACTCTCGCCATGGGTTTCCCGACGTACTAGCTTTAATACTAGTCTGATGACATAGAAGTCAGGTGACCCAATCAGGAAGTGCTTTACGTACTTTTACCGGATACGATTGCCCTAAACTCTACCGGCGCTCGAAGGCAGACTGTTAGGTTGCTCAGTCGCCAAATTGGGGTGATCAAGTAAGTTCCCACCGCTGCTGACACCGAGTTGATGGTAACCTTCGCCGCGTTATGAGGGCCAGCGGCCTGACAACCGATACCTCCATCTATTTCTCCTTTCTTTTCTTTTTTGTTTACCCACAGCCTTGTCACCCCGCATTTGCACGAACAGCCGATGTGGCCTGACTCTAGCACGAGGAGGGTATGTTTGCTTAAATTCTTGCATGCGTGTGTGTGCGGGGGAGTATCCTCATATTGTACTATTTCACAGAACCAGCACGTGCACATTAGAAGTGCGCATTGGTCATGCTGCCATCTTCACGACGGTTGCTCTTTTCAAGATCACTTTACAATTTTGAGCACTGAGAACGATCAAGAGTACTGAGAATGGACGTAAGACCGTGGTAAATAAGAGCTGAGAATAACCACCCATGTGTGTCCCCTCATTGGGCGAGAATGTTTCCATGTACCTTTTAGGTTTATCACTGTCTGTATCATATATTAGCATTAGGTCACTAACCGGACCGCTGAATCATTCAGTTTGAATGTTATTTTAATGTACAGTCCCACTTGTTTTTTAAACATATACAAGGGGTCACGTTTGAGAGGCACAGATCTGGTATACAACGTCATGTGCCGGGTTATACTGTACCCTGACCACTAATTCCTCATTCACTTTCCCCTTTGTTTTACTGTCTCCATTAGGTTTATAAGCTCGAGCACACGAATAAGACGTGTCTCGGACGCTGTGACGTTCCCTAGACCTTAAGATAGGTATGGTGGGTTTATAGGGTGTTTCTTCCCTGTAACCCATTTCCTTCTATATCTTATCCTTTTCTTACGGTCCTGAAGAAGCGCACAGGGATCCATTAGGGACCGACAGATTGCGCGAAACATGTCGACCATTTCACATTCTTAAATTTCACTCACTATTTTTGCGGGTTGAGAGCGGTGGGAACAAACTCATCCCTCCCTTTATTTATTTGAGGAGGCTCTACAACCCTGCCTTATTTTTAACTTCCCTGGAGTACCCCTCATTAAACCTCTGGGTAACTACCAGGTAATTTTAAAATCACTTACTCACCACATCACCTTTTTCCCACACACCCATATGCACAACTGCGGCATCTCCTGAAAAGATCTCCAACAGAGAGCCCTCTTGTAGGGCCTGTGAGGGACTGCAGCGCCACCCCCACGAGGAGCATAGCCCGATGATGATGCTTTACACTCGTAAGGGTGTGTGAGGGCACAAGAACAGAAGGGAGACATCTTCCCCACTTCACGTGCACTTCACTCTCTTTTGGAGACAAATTTTAGTTTGACTATTCCCCTAATAGGGTGGCCAATCATTCTTTTCTCTTTCTTTTACTCACTTAGGAACTGATACCATTCTAGGTTTACAAGTTGTTCTCGGGAGCATTGGTACAGGACCTATACCTTTTTCTAATTAGCTCCCAGTCCCTCCTTTTCATTGTGTTGATGTCCCACTCTGACTATAACTGATGAAGCTAGGATGAAAGTCCTTTCATGGAACATAGCTGGGCTAAGGTCAAAAAAGGGTGATATCTCCTGGGAACACTTCCTTGCCACTCGTCACATTATTGCTCTACAAGAAACATGGGAGCCAACTGACCATTTTTATTTGGATGGTTTCATATCATTCTGTAAACTTGCTACACCGTCAAACATGGGTAGAGCTAGGGGGGGTCTTATTTTAATGTTTAGTCTTAAACTTTCTTATAATATCAAGCTGATTGACTCCTGTTCGCCCTATGTGCTAGCTGTAGAATTGTCAGGGAAGAACTTACCAACTCTGCTAGTGGTTAATTTTTATAATTCTTTCACCAGAACCCACGAGACCGAGCACCTAACGGCACTAGAGGGCTTCTTGGTAAGTTATGGTGAAAGAACAGAAGCCTATTATGATACACTAATTTTGGGAGATTTTAATACTCGTATTTGCCCCATTAATTGTTTAGCAATGCTGGAGGAGGAAGATGGCCTGCAGGAGCAAAATCACTTTGAGCATTCTCCGTCTGGCACCTTCTTAGAAGGCATCCTATCAGCTCATAACTTGAATTGCTTACAACAATCAGATAGGTCCGCATCTGTACCTACCTACGTTGGTCACGGCTGTCAAAGTATAATTGACCATATTCTGGTATCCTCCCCGTTGATATCGGCCGTAGGAACTCTAAGTGTTACCCAGAATTGTTTTAGTGACCACAACCCTTTGACATTGGATCTTCACCTTCAAGCTGTCTTCAAGGGCAGGATCACTAGTCAAGTTACTAACATAAATATTAATCTTAAAGACCAAGCAGGCAGAGTGAGGTGGGAAAGGATCACCCCCGAAAGCTTTATTGATAATCTGTTTACTATTTGTGCCACGGAGTTTAAGGTGTGTCTAGACCAGGAATCTCATGCCAGATCTATCTTGGATGCCTTTGAATTAATTGCGAAACAGGTTGCCTCTAATCTATCTACCACGACCAGAGTAAGGTGTCCAAAATTAAAAAGGTGGTTTGATGATACCTGCATGGCTACCCATAAGGAGCTCATGCAGGCTCTCAAGCAAAAACCGAGGGTGGCATCATTAGTCAAAAACAGCAGAAAGGCATATAAACTTGCAGTTCAGAGCAGGAAAAAATAATTAAGGGAGATGGCCTGGGAGGAGCTTAGCCAAGCCAGTGTGCTGGCCAACAGCTCCAAATTTTGGTCTGTTGTTAACAGTCCTCTCTTTGACGAGACACCAAATTCCAGCAGAGATTGTTTAGTTCCCGCAGAGAAATGGGTCCAGCACTTTGGCAAAATTTACAGTGATAATAACCTCGGGGACTCAGTGGGACAAACTGTTCCCGGATTAGCAGGTTCCCCTCTTATTTTTAACACAGACGAGGTCCATAAAGCCATTATTACAACTTCAGGGGGAAAAGCACCCGGCCCTGATGGAGTACCGGCTGACCTTTACAAGGCAGACCCAAAAGTCTGGGCTAAGATCTTAACACACGTCTTTAATGCAGCCTGTGTGTCTGGTTTTCCCATATCATGGGCAAAGGCGGTTATCATCCCCATTTTTAAAAAGGGCGCAAGGGATGACCCGGCATGTTATAGGCCCATCTCGCTCCTTGATTCTGCGGCCAAAATCATGGGAAAAGTAGTCTTGGAGCACCTAACAGCTTGTCTTGATCATGCGAACATCGTCTCTAACCTCCAATATGGTTTTAGGCAGGGGAAAGGGACTCTGGATCAATGCCTTAACCTTCACTTGGTGATAGGGAAGTATATTGTTGCCAAGGGAGGGGACCTACATCTGGCTTTCATGGACTTAACCTCAGCCTTCGACCTTGTCAATAGGTCTAAGCTGTGGTTGATCCTTCGTGATATGGGGCTAGATGCTGATCTGATCTCCTTCCTGGCTACCGTCCATGACAACACAACGGCTGCAGTACGCTTTAATGAAGATGGGAGCTTGACTGACTCCTGGGCAGTAAAAAGAGGGGTTCGGCAGGGATGCATATTGGCTCCTCTGCTGTTCACCCTCTACATCAACAAACTAGGGGATTCTTTAATAACCTGTTGTAAAGATATACCAAGAGCTGGCTCCAAAATGATTCCCGCACTTCTGTACGCCGATGATGCGGTTTTAGTGTCCAGAACAGCTAGGGGGCTGCAATTACTTTTACATTGTTTTATAGACTTCATGGACTCTTTGGATTTAATTACCAATTTTAAAAAATCGCACGCCATGACCATAGGCTCTAGGAGGGCGGCAAAGGCCAAATTCTACTGTAAGGGGCCGAGCTAACAAAAGTGTCCACCTTCCCATACCTAGGGGTACTTTTCGATGACCAACGTTCATGGTGCGCTCAACGCTCACTTAAAAAGAACGTTTTAGCCAGAGCAGCAGGGGCTACATTAGATTTTGCGAAAAGAATAGGGTCAAAGCCGTTCCCCGCGCTCTTGAAGGTCTATAATGCGAAGTGTATTCCTATGACCACCTATGGCAGCGACATTTGGGGTTATAAAGACGTGAAAGAAATCCAAGGGGCCGAGAACAATTTTATGCGCAAACTTCTCTCGGTCCCTGTATCCACCCCAATTTTTAATTTACATGAGGAACTGGGAGTGGGTTATATTTCAGACCTGATTGCAGCTGCACCGCTCCTACGTTGGTTGAGAATTTGGGCTCAACCAACCCCAAATCTAAATCAACTCATTATCCTAGACTGTTTAGCCCTAGAGAAGGCTTTAAATATTCCCTGGCTGAAATATATTAAGGATCAGACTGAGAATCTTGGCTGCCCCGATCTGTTTTTGACCCCTATTCCATTGGGCAAGTCCGCTATTAGAGCTTTTAAACAGCAGTTTTTAGACAGACGACAAGGCCTAAGGGAGGAAAAAGAACTAATCAAACCCTCAGTGAGAAAGGTTGTCACACTGAGCCTGGGCCAGCAGATGCAACCATATTTATCATATGTAAACAAAGCTTACCATCTCTTTGTTCTGACGAGATTCCGATTGAATATGGTTCCCTGGTTACTGGCCTTTCCTAAAGGCTACTCTAAACCGGACTCAACAAACCTTTGTCCTTGTGACAACTTCTCTGAGCAAGACACTCTTCATATAATGTTTTTCTGCGCTCTTTACGACTCCTTGCGCAGGAAGTTCATTCTCCCCCTGCTAAGAGGCCGTAATTTTGTGCAAGTAAGGCCGGCGCTGATTTATTTACAAATGCTAGCCTCTCCTATAGTCTGTGTCGGGGTGGCAAGTTTTTTAATTGGGGCTATTAGACATAGGAATAGGTTGTCGTCGAGCTAGCCTTTGTGGATACCGTGGCAGCATAAATATGTTTATTTCCTAAATAATGTAACATAATCTTAATGAGACCATGTACTCGCTCCCAGTATCCTGCTTTATTATTAATATGATTGCTTTTAATTTACCTGCCACCATGGAAAGCTAACGTAGGGCTATTTTTACCATGTAACGTTGTAATTTTTACCACTAGGATGAAGTGTGTCATAAAGGGCTGACCTTTTTATATGAATACTTCTCATATGAATCTCACAATGATGTTTTTCTTAAACTGAATGTCTCGTCCCCTTTTTATGACGGTCTGTATTTTAACCGGCTGTTTTTTTTTTTGTTTTTTTTTTAAAGCGATGTGTTGTTTATGAATTTCGTGTTGATATGAATTTTAGATCGATTATCCCACTGTGCCATGGAGTAACTGTTTATCTGACTTTTTTGCAACATCTCTGTTTATAACTGTCAAAAAGGCGGAACACTGTTTTCTTTGTTTACATTTTTAATGGTATTTGAGATCATTAGGACATGAACTTTTTATTGGTTCACATGATGCTTTATACTATGTTTTTCGGTGTACTTTTATGGCTCTAACCAGCCGATTAAAGTTGATTTTGACTTGACTTGACTTGACGTGGTGGAGCTGTAATTCCACCAGCCACCTTGACTCTGTCTCCCGTTCTAGCACTGCTTGGGGGCTGCTTGCTCTCTGCTCAGCGCTTCCAACGGTATTTAAATGGGACCGTGGCAGGCGTGCAGCGGGAAGTAAGAAACGTTTTTTGCTTCTCTGTCTCCTTCTTTTAGCAAATGGGACCGTGGCGGTCGCGCGCAGGGGGCGCACTACTGGCGCGCCTAAAGGCAGCATGTCTGCGCCCATCAGCGCACCGGAAGCATTCAGCACCAGCCACTATGCTCCTTCTCCCCATATTCTTAAGGTATGTTGATTACTAGCCCTTAACAAACCCATCCGCTATCCTTGTTTACCATTACCTTCAGGGGTGGCCACTTCTTTGGCCTGTACTCTCTGTGGCTTGAAGTCTAGGGTATTCCCTGCTAATATGTTAAATGGCAACACCCCTACTATGTCTAATAAATCTCCCTTTAAGGCCCTCCTTCTTAATGTAAGGTCTCTGCCAAAACATGCAGTCTGCATTTATGACCTCCTCTGTGAAGAGAGACCTGAGGTCCTTTTTCTTACCGAAACTCGGATGTCCGTATCTTCCAAGCCTCTCCTTGAAACTGCCATTCCAGCAGGATACAAGATTCAAAAACTTGACTGCTGCATTGGCACAGGAGGTGGTGTAGCTATTATTTTTAAAGACATGTTTCTGTGCACTACCTTTTTGGCTAAGGACCTTGTAGAGGACGAAGCCCTTGGCTTCTGCCTAACTTTCAGTCGGGGGACTCTTGATCTATTGTCCCCCAGGTCCTGCCGGCCTTTTTCTTAAATTCCTCATTGAAGTGGCATCTCAAGCTGTGTCACGCTCTTCTCATTGTTTGCTACTTGGGGACTTCAATATCCATTGGAATTCCCCCTTTAATAACTACACCCTCAGTCTTACTGAAATTAGGGCCCGCTGGGCTTTTCCCAGTCAGTTATTAACCACACACTGCAGTGGCCATACTATTGACTTAATTTTCTCAAACATAAACCTAAATATACTTGATTCCCTCCCTCTTCCTTGGACTGATCACTTTTTAATCCAATTTGGATGGGCAGCAACTTTTCATGGAAATCAAAAAATGTCGGTTCCCATGGATAAGTCCAAATTCATTTCTATGGTTTTTCAAGACAGCTTGCTTACCACTCTGGAAAGTACGGTACCCACCTTTGCTGGCCTACTTGACTTAGACACTCAAGTTTTGTGATAAATGGGTTTGATCCACAGTGTGACAGCTAGCATCTCCTAGTCGAGTGGGAGACAGGACTAAGAACTCTAGCCCCTGGTTTAATAAACCTCTTAGGGAGGCAAAAAAAACCTGCAAGAAAGCCGAAGCAGTATGGCGCAGCCATTATAAGATGGAGGATAAAATCAAGTATAAGATACCACTCAAAAACTATATCAACCTCATCAATGTGACAAAAAAAAAATACTAAGAGGATAAGATCAATAAGGCAGATAATAAATCAACTGAGATCTTCAAGATTGTAAACAAAATCCTCAATCCTGTAGCATGTCACCATAGCGCAATTCCCTAGGCCAAATGGTGTCAACAACTTCTTTCGTTAAGAATAAAATTGCAGAAATCCAATGTAGCCTTTCGGGAATGAATCCTCCCGATTTTTGCCTCCCTCCTACGGGTGGTGGTCATTGTGAGCTCTCCTCCTCTGATCCGATGCCACTCGAGGACTCGAGATTTGCCATTTTAAATCTTAGATCTGGCTCTCCATCTGACCCCGGTTTTTTCTCTGTTTTTATAAAGATAGTGGATGTCATCAACCCAGTGCTAAATTCCCTCCTCAACAGATCCCTGGCATCTGGGATCGTTCCCTCTATCTGGAAGCTGGCCAAAATTCTGCCACTTCTAAAAAAAATTAACACAGATCCAAATGTTGCAAGTAACTATAGACCCATTTCTCTGCTACCTGCTCCTTCAAAAATTGTGGAGAGGATCGTTAATCGGCAGCTGTCGAACCACGTTGAGTCAAATAAGTTCCTCCACCCCAGCCAGTCAGGGTTCATGCCCAGATTCAACAAGGAGACTGCCGTTTTGGAAGTGTCTGAAGAGATTAAATTCACCATAGATGATGGCGGCAAAGCAGTCCTGGATTTATTAGATCTCTCGGACGCTTTTGATATGGTCCCACATTCCAGGTTACTTGCCCGGCTGTCAGACATTGGCATTAGGGGTATGGCGTTAAGATGGCAGGCTTCCTTTCTTGAGGATAGACACCAAGAGGTATGGCTGCCACCTTTCTCCTCTAGTAAGAATAAAGTCTCGGTGGGAGTGCCCCAGGACTCGGCCTTTAGTCCAACCATGTTTAACATCTGTTCGACACCTCTGGCCACCCTGGTCGAATCGTTTGGGGCCAAGATAGTATCTTAAGCCTATAACACCCAGTTACTCTTTACCTTTAGGAAAGATGACCCAATCAATCAAGACGCCATTAAACCCTGTTTATCTGCGGTCTTTCAGTGGCTAGGTTTTAATCAACTCAAGTGCAACACTGACAGGACTGAGATTCTTAGCTTCGGACACACTTTCACTTTCGACCTACAAACTCATTGGCTAGACGAGGCTCCTTCTCCTTACGCCCAAACTGAAGTATTGAAGAATCTGGGTGTCAAGGTTGACAAACGATTGACTTTACAAACCCAACTAAATTTGGTAGTTGGTACATGTTTTGGTCTGCTGCGCATGGCCAAAAAATTCCTGCAAATCCTCTCTTTGCCTTTAAGGATCAGGGAAGTTCTGGCTCTGGTGATGTCTCTACAGGATTATGCTAATGCCCTTTATGCTGGACTCCCACAATATCTACTACAGAAACTACAAACTATTCAGAAGGCTGCTGCTCGCCTGGCCGTACATCTACCCAAGCGAGCCACTATCACTTCTCATGTGAAGAACTTGCATTGGCTTCCTATCAGAAATAGGATCTTGTTTAAAAACTTGACCCTTATGCATAGGCCGCGGCACCCTTCTGGCCCTGATTATCTGTCTTCTAGAATCCAATTCTACTCTCCCACTAGATCTCTGCGCTCTTCTTATGGCCATCTGGCCAAAGTTCAGAGAGTAAAACGAGCTAGATCGGGAGGCAGATCCTTTTGTCTCCTGGTCCTTCAAGCTTGGAACAAATTGCCTGTGGAACTCCGCCAAGTGAACAATGAACAATCGTTTAGAAAGCAACTCAAGACTTGGCTTTTTACTCTCTAATGAGCTCTTTCCTAATTTTTCTGACTTATTTCTCATGCAGCGCCGGGACACTCCTCGGAGTAGCCTTGCGCTTTAGAAATCCCGCCATCCATTCATTCAGTCATGTCATCAGTTATGTAATTTAAGTTGTCAACAGTGACGTCACGGATGATGTCCCCTGTGATATAATTTGTGAGGTTGTGAGTGATGGGTGTAAGTTATGGTTTACATAGTGTGATGACTGGTCGGTTCTGCAGGACTTACCTCTCACAGAACTCTTTCACGTCTGCTGGAGAATATGATGAGGTCAGTAGTGGATGGTAATGAAGAGACAACAGGGAATGGACGCTAAGGAGCTATAATGCGGTCATGCCTCTGATAAAGGCCCTCTCTCACTAAGAATTTGTCCTCTGGCTGTTACTTCTTCAACTATGATTAGGCGAGACTTCCACAATTTAGTGACGAGCTCTGGCTGACAAGTTGATGAGATCATTAGAGGTATGATTGTTTTTTTCACAGATCTAACTTACAACTACAATTGTTTGTAAGCGTGGGGACTGAAAAGTTCTTAGCATGATGACAAACGTGCACCCCTGCCAGAGTGCCCAAGCTGCAATGACTTCTGGATCCCTGGTGCTGATTTGTAAGTCATGTGTGAACATGGATAATGCGTATGCCCCATAACCTAGCCCTGTCTCATGGATTGCTGTGTGGTGGAACCGGGAGAGATGTCCAAAGCGCTACCGTCATAAGTGGAAAGGGCTATCGCCCTTACTAAAGATTTGAGTAGCACGAGCAAGGTGGTGGCAGCATACCATGTTTTAGTAAAGATGATTAGTAGTGTAAACAGGGCTTTTTACCTGTGTCACTGGACTGGGGGCCTACCAGCCCACTCATGTAAAATTCTGCTGCTCTGCGCTTAACTCTCCCTCTTCCTAAGTGATGTTAGCAGGTAGCCCTGTGCAGCACACATGTGTGCCTGCTGTGATGTATGTATGCCTGTGAGTGGTGCATTAAATGGAGGTCTTTGGGTTCCATTTTGGAAGTCCAGGGTCTTGAGGAAGACGTGGCGGAGCCATCCCAGACAGATTTGTGATTTGCCTGCATTCCTCAAAGCTGGATTGAACACACACTGGAGGTAGGGAGAGCCAGGCTCTCTTGTACACTTCAAAAGGGTTCTTTGATTTGGAAAAGGTCACTGGTCAGTGGGGCGTGGGCCCATCTTAGGAAAGAGATGGAGATGATAAGGGAATCATAAAGGGTCGGGCTGAGGGCCTTTGTACACTTTTGAGAGAGACATATCAGTGTGATCATCTACCTACTCCCATGGCCTGTGTTGTGGGGCTATCGAGTGGAGTCATTTCTGCTATGACAGACTGCTTCCTGGAGTGGAGTCACTTCTGCTGCAACAGACGGCTTCCTGGGCAAAGGACAAAATGTTTTGGGCCCTTGCCTGTCGCGGGTACTTGGGTCTCCCACCCGAGTGAGGCACCATTTTTATCGGGAGACCTGGAGGAACGCTGGGTGGTAGGAAATTTGTGTCAGCCCGGTGATGCCACATCTTTCCCACACACAAATGTGTGAAGTGATTTTTTCAGCAAAATTTCAGGTTTGCAGGGGATTCTGGTTAAGAAAACGTTGGGGGATCCACACAAGCCATACCTCCCTGGAATCCCCCGGGTGTCTACTTTTCAGAAATGTGTGGGTTTGGTAGGTTTCCCTAGGTGGCCACCGAGCCCCGGGCCAAAAAGTCATGGGACCCCCCTTGCAAAACCAGGTCGTTTTGTGATAGGCAATTTTGATGTCGCCTCAATACGTTTTGGGCCCTTGCCTGTCGCGGGTACTTGGGCCTCCCACCCGAGTGAGGCACCATTTTTATCGGGAGACCTGGGGGAACGCTGGGTGGTAGGAAATTTGTGTCAGCCCGGTGATGCCACAACTTTCCCACACACAAATGTGTGAAAAAAGTGATTTTTTCAGCAAAAGTTCAGGTTTGCAGGGGATTCTGGGTAAGAAAACGTTGGGGGATCCATGCAAGCCATACCTCCCTGGAATCCCCCGGGTGTCTAGTCTTCAGAAATGTGTGGATTTGGTAGGTTTTCCTAGGTGGCCGCCGAGCCCCGGCCAAAAAGTCATGGGACCCCCCTCGCAAAACCAGGTCGTTTTGTGATAGGCAATTTTGATGTCGCCTCAATACGTTTTGGGCCCTTGCCTGTCGCGGGTACTTGGGCCTCCCACCCGAGTGAGGCACCATTTTTATCGGGAGACCTGGGCGAACGCTGGGTGGTATTAAATTTTTGTCAGCCCGGTGATGCCACAACTTTCCCACAAACAAATGTGTGAAAAAAGTAATTTTTTTCAGCACAAATTCAGGTTTGCAGGGGATTCTGGGTAAGAAAACGTTGGAGGATCCACGCAAGCCATACCTCCCTGGAATCCCCCGGGTGTCTAGTTTTCAGAAATGTGTGGGTTTGGTAGGTTTCCCTAGGTGGCCGCCGAGCCCCGGGCCAAAAAGTCATGGGACCCACCTTGCAAAACCAGGTCGTTTTGTGATAGGCAATTTTGATGTCGCCTCAATACGTTTTGGGCCCTTGCCTGTCGCGGGTACTTGGGCCTCCCACCAGAGTGAGGCACCATTTTTATCGGGAGACCTGGGGGAACGCTGGGTGGTAGGAAATTTGTGTCAGCCCAGTGATGCCACAACTTTCCCACACACAAATGTGTGAAAAAAGTGATTTTTTCAGCAAAATTTCAGATTTGCAGGGGATTCTGGGTAAGAAAACGTTGGGGGATCCACGCAAGCCATACCTCACTGGAATCCCCCGGGTGTCTACTTTTCAGAAATGTGTGGGTTTGGTAGGTTTCCCTAGGTGCCGGTAGAGCTAGGGTTCAAAAACTACAGCTAGGCACTTTGCAAAAAAAGGGTCATTTTTCACTGTGAAAATGTGGTGTGTCCACGTTGCGTTTTGCGCTGTTTCCTGTCGCGGGCACCAGGCCTACCCACACAAGTGAGGTACCATTTTTCTCGGAAGACTTTGGGGAACGCGGGGTGGGTGGAATTTTGTGGATCCACGCAGATTCCAGAACTTTCCACCACAGAAAAGTGAGGGAAATGTGGTTTTTTTGGACAATTTTTTAGGTTTGCAAGGGATTCTGGGTAACAGAACCTGGTGAGAGCCAGTCAAGTCACCCCATCCTGGATTTCCCTGGGTGTCTAGTTTTCAAAAATGTATAGTTTTGCTAGGTTTCCCTAGGTGCCGGCAGAGCTACGGTTCAAAAACTACAGCTAGGCACTTTGCAAAAAAAGGGTCATTTTTCACTGTGAAAATGTGGTGTGTCCACGTTGCGTTTTGCGCTGTTTCCTGTCGCGGACACTAGGCCTACCCACACAAGTGAGGTACCATTTTTCTCGGAAGACTTTGGGGAATGCGGGGAGGGTGGAATTTTGTAGATCCACGCAGATTCCAGAACTTTCTACCACAGAAAAGTGAGGAAACCGAGAGCCAGTCAAGTCACCCCATCCTGGATTCCTCTGGGTGTCTAGTTTTCAAAAATGTATAGGTTTGCTAGGTTTCCCTAGGTGCCGGCAGAGCTAGGGTTCAAAAACTACAGCTAGGCACTTTGCAAAAAAAGGGTCATTTTCACTGTGAAAATGTGGTGTGTCCACGTTGCGTTTTGGGCCGTTTTCTGTCGCGGGTACTAGGCATACCCACACAAGTGGGGTACCATTTTTCTCGGAAGACTTTGGGGAACGCGGGGTGGGTGGAATTTTGTGGATCCACGCAGATTCCAGAACTTTCCACCACAGAAAAGTGAGGAAAATGTGTTTTTTTGGACAATTTTTTAGGTTTGTAAGGGATTCTGGGTACCAGAACCTGGTGAGAACCAGTCAAGTCACCCCATCCTGGATTCCCCTGGGTGTCTAGTTTTCAAAAATGTATAGGTTTGCTAGGTTTCCCTAGGTGCCGGCAGAGCTAGGGTTCAAAAACTACAGCTAGGCACTTTGCAAAAAAAGGGTAATTTTTCACTGTGAAAATGTGGTGTGTCCACGTTGCGTTTTGCTCTGTTTCCTGTCACGGGCACTAGGCCTACCCACACAAGTGAAGTACCAATTTTCTCGGAAGACTTTTGGGAACGCGGGGTGGGTGGAATTTTGTGGATCCACGCAGATTCCAGAACTTTCCACCACAGAAAAGTGAGGAAAATGTGGTTTTTTTGGACAATTTTTAGGTTTGCAAGGGATTCTGGGTAACAGAACCTGATGAGAGCCAGTCAAGTCACCCCATCCTGGATTCCCCTGGGTGTCTAGTTTTCAAAAATGTATAGTTTTGCTAGGTTTCCCTAGGTGCCGGCAGAGCTACAATTCAAAAACTACAGCTAGGCACTTTGCAAAAAAAGGGTCATTTTTCACTGTGAAAATGTGGTGTGTCCACGTTGCGTTTTGCGCTGTTTCCTGTCGCGGGCACTAGGCCTACCCACACAAGTGAGGTACCATTTTTCTCGGAAGACTTTGGGGAATGCGGGGAGGGTGGAATTTTGTAGATCCACGCAGATTCCAGAACTTTCTACCACAGAAAAGTGAGGAAACCGAGAGCCAGTCAAGTCACCCCATCCTGGATTCCCCTGGGTGTCTAGTTTTCAAAAATGTATAGGTTTGCTAGGTTTCCCTAGGTGCCGGCAGAGCTAGGGTTCAAAAACTACAGCTAGGCACTTTGCAAAAAAAGGGTCATTTTCACTGTGAAAATGTGATGTGTCCACGTTGCGTTTTGCGCTGTTTCCTGTCGCGGGCACTAGGCCTACCCACACAAGTGAGGTACCATTTTTCTCGGAAGACTTTGGGGAACGCGGGGTGGGTGGAATTTTGTGGATCCACGCAGATTCCAGAACTTTCCACCACAGAAAAGTGAGGAAAATGTGTTTTTTTGGACAATTGTTTAGGTTTGTAAGGGATTCTGGGTACCAGAACCTGGTGAGAACCAGTCAAGTCACCCCATCCTGGATTCCCCTGGGTGTCTAGTTTTAAAAAATGTATAGGTTTGCTAGGTTTCCCTAGGTGCCGGCAGAGCTAGGGTTCAAAAACTACAGCTAGGCACTTTGCAAAAAAGGGTCATTTTTCACTGTGAAAATGTGGTGTGTCCACGTTGCGTTTTGCTCTGTTTCCTGTCGCGGGCACTAGGCCTACCCACACAAGTGAGGTACAATTTTTCTCGGAAGACTTTTGGGAACGCAGGGTGGGTGGAATTTTGTGGATCCACGCAGATTCCAGAACTTTCCACCACAGAAAAGTGAGGAAAATGTGTTTTTTTGGACAATTTTTTAGGTTTGCAAGGGATTCTGGGTACCAGAACCTGGTGAGAGCCAGTCAAGTCACCCCATCCTGGATTCCCCTGGGTGTCTAGTTTTCAAAAGGTATAGGTTTGCTAGGTTTCCCTAGGTGCCGGCAGAGCTGGGGTTCAAAAACTACAGCTAGGCACTTTGCAAAAAAAGGGTAATTTTTCACTGTGAAAATGTGGTGTGTCCACGTTGCATTTTCTGCTGTTTCCTGTCGCGGGCACTAGGCCTACCCACACAAGTGAGGTACCATTTTTCTCGGAAGACTTTGGGGAACGCTGGGTGGGTGGAATTTTGTGGATCCACGCAGATTCCAGAACTTTCCACCACAGAAAAGTGAGGAAAATGTGGTTTTTTTGACAATTATTTAGGTTTGCAAGGGATTCTGGGTACCAGAACCTGGTGAGAGCCAGTCAAGTCACCCCGTCCTGGATTTCCCTGGGTGTCTAGTTTTAAAAAATGTATAGGTTTGCTAGGTTTTCCTAGGTGCCGGCAGAGGTAGTGTTCAAAAACTACAGCTAGGCACTTTGCAAAAAAAGGGTCATTTTTCACTGTGAAAATGTGTTGTGTCCATGTTGCGTTTTGCGCTGTTTCCTGTCTCGGGCACTAGGCCTACCCACATAAGTGAGGTACCATTTTTTTCAGAAGACTTTGGGGAACTCGGGGTGGGTGGATATTTGTGTATCCACGCAGATTCCAGAACTTTCCACCACAGAAAAGTGAGGAAAATGTGGTTTTTTTGACAATGTTTTAGGTTTGTAAGGGATTCTGGGTACCAGAACCTGGTGAGAACCAGTCAAGTCACCCCATCCTGGATTCCCCTGGGTGTCTAGTTTTCAAAAATGTATAGGTTTGCTAGGTTTCCCTAGGTGCCGGCAGAGCTAGGGTTCAAAAACTACAGCTAGGCACTTTGCAAAAAAAGGGTAATTTTTCACTGTGAAAATGTGGTGTGTCCACGTTGCGTTTTGCTCTGTTTCCTGTCACGGGCACTAGGCCTACCCACACAAGTGAAGTACCAATTTTCTCGGAAGACTTTTGGGAACGCGGGGTGGGTGGAATTTTGTGGATCCACGCAGATTCCAGAACTTTCCACCACAGAAAAGTGAGGAAAATGTGGTTTTTTGGACAATTTTTAGGTTTGCAAGGGATTCTGGGTAACAGAACCTGGTGAGAGCCAGTCAAGTCACCCCATCCTGGATTTCCCTGGGTGTCTAGTTTTCAAAAATGTATAGTTTTGCTAGGTTTCCCTAGGTGCCGGCAGAGCTACAATTCAAAAACTACAGCTAGGCACTTTGCAAAAAAAGGGTCATTTTTCACTGTGAAAATGTGGTGTGTCCACGTTGCGTTTTGCGCTGTTTCCTGTCGCGGGCACTAGGCCTACCCACACAAGTGAGGTACCATTTTTCTCGGAAGACTTTGGGGAATGCGGGGAGGGTGGAATTTTGTAGATCCACGCAGATTCCAGAACTTTCTACCACAGAAAAGTGAGGAAACCGAGAGCCAGTCAAGTCACCCCATCCTGGATTCCCCTGGGTGTCTAGTTTTCAAAAATGTATAGGTTTGCTAGGTTTCCCTAGGTGCCGGCAGAGCTAGGGTTCAAAAACTACAGCTAGGCACTTTGCAAAAAAGGGTCATTTTCACTGTGAAAATGTGATGTGTCCACGTTGCGTTTTGCGCTGTTTCCTGTCGCGGGCACTAGGCCTACCCACACAAGTGAGGTACCATTTTTCTCGGAAGACTTTGGGGAACGCGGGGTGGGTGGAATTTTGTGGATCCACGCAGATTCCAGAACTTTCCACCACAGAAAAGTGAGGAAAATGTGTTTTTTGGACAATTGTTTAGGTTTGTAAGGGATTCTGGGTACCAGAACCTGGTGAGAACCAGTCAAGTCACCCCATCCTGGATTCCCCTGGGTGTCTAGTTTTAAAAAATGTATAGGTTTGCTAGGTTTCCCTAGGTGCCGGCAGAGCTAGGGTTCAAAAACTACAGCTAGGCACTTTGCAAAAAAAGGGTCATTTTTCACTGTGAAAATGTGGTGTGTCCACGTTGCGTTTTGCTCTGTTTCCTGTCGCGGGCACTAGGCCTACCCACACAAGTGAGGTACAATTTTTCTCGGAAGACTTTTGGGAACGCAGGGTGGGTGGAATTTTGTGGATCCACGCAGATTCCAGAACTTTCCACCACAGAAAAGTGAGGAAAATGTGTTTTTTTGGACAATTTTTTAGGTTTGCAAGGGATTCTGGGTACCAGAACCTGGTGAGAGCCAGTCAAGTCACCCCATCCTGGATTCCCCTGGGTGTCTAGTTTTCAAAAAGGTATAGGTTTGCTAGGTTTCCCTAGGTGCCGGCAGAGCTGGGGTTCAAAAACTACAGCTAGGCACTTTGCAAAAAAAGGGTAATTTTTCACTGTGAAAATGTGGTGTGTCCACGTTGCATTTTCTGCTGTTTCCTGTCGCGGGCACTAGGCCTACCCACACAAGTGAGGTACCATTTTTCTCGGAAGACTTTGGGGAACGCTGGGTGGGTGGAATTTTGTGGATCCACGCAGATTCCAGAACTTTCCACCACAGAAAAGTGAGGAAAATGTGGTTTTTTTGACAATTATTTAGGTTTGCAAGGGATTCTGGGTACCAGAACCTGGTGAGAGCCAGTCAAGTCACCCCGTCCTGGATTTCCCTGGGTGTCTAGTTTTAAAAAATGTATAGGTTTGCTAGGTTTTCCTAGGTGCCGGCAGAGGTAGTGTTCAAAAACTACAGCTAGGCACTTTGCAAAAAAAGGGTCATTTTTCACTGTGAAAATGTGTTGTGTCCATGTTGCGTTTTGCGCTGTTTCCTGTCTCGGGCACTAGGCCTACCCACATAAGTGAGGTACCATTTTTTTCAGAAGACTTTGGGGAACTCGGGGTGGGTGGATATTTGTGTATCCACGCAGATTCCAGAACTTTCCACCACAGAAAAGTGAGGAAAATGTGGTTTTTTTGACAATGTTTTAGGTTTGCAAGGGATTCTGGGTACCAGATCCTGATGAGAGCCAGTCAAGTCACCCCATCCTGGATTCCCCTGGGTGTCTAGTTTTCAAAAATGTATAGGTTTGCTAGGTTTCCCTAAGTGCCGGCAGAGCTAGGGTTAAAAAACTATAGGTAGGCACTTTGCAAAAAAAGGGTCATTTTTCACTGTGAAAATGTGGTGTGTCCACGTTGCGTTTTGGGCCGTTTTCTGTCGCAGGTACTAGGCCTACCCACACAAGTGGGGTACAGTTTTTCTCGAAAGACTTTGGGGAACGCGGGGTGGGTGGAATTCTGTGGATCCACGCAGATTCTAAAACTTTCCACCACAGAAAAGTGAGGAAAATTTGTTTTTTTGACAATTTGTTTGGTTTGCAAGGGATTCTGGGTAACAGAACCAGGTGAGAGCCAGTCAAGTCACCCCATCCTGGATTTCCCTGGGTGTCTAGTTTTCAAAAATGTATAGGTTTGCTAGGTTTCCCTAGGTGCCGGCAGAGCTAGGGTTCAAAAACTACAGCTAGGCACTTTGCAAAAAAAGGGTCTTTTTTCACTGTGAAAATGTGGTGTGTCCACGTTGCGTTTTGGGCCGTTTCCTGTCGCGGGCACTAGGC
This sequence comes from Calotriton arnoldi, assembly GCA_963921515.1. Taxonomy (NCBI): domain Eukaryota; kingdom Metazoa; phylum Chordata; class Amphibia; order Caudata; family Salamandridae; genus Calotriton; species Calotriton arnoldi. The sequence goes on from CAWUFW010001658.1 coordinate 142,876, forward strand.
CTACCCACACAAGTGAGGTACCATTTTTATCGGGAGACTTAGGGTAACACAAAATTGTAGAGCAACTGTTATTATCTATTGACTTTCGATGCATTTCTGCCTTCCAAATGAAAGACAATGTGTAAAAAGAAATCATTTTGAAAAATGACCTATAATTCTCATGCTAGTATGGGTACTCCCAATTTCGGAAATGTGCAAATATCTACTGTTTCTAAACTCTATATTTTGTTCCCATTTCAGAAATACATAGGTGTCTATCATACCGATTTTTCCATGTATAAATTTTCCCAGAATAATTCCTATATACCTGGGACATAATAAAAAACCATTGCAAGACGCTGCTCAGTTATTGGCTCTGGGTTCGTCGGGTTCTTGGTGAACCTACAAATCCTATATATCACCACAACCAGAAAGGTCCAGCGGATGTAATGGTATATTTCTTTCAAATCGCTGTCATAATTAGAAGAAGTTACAGGTGAAAACGTTGACACAAATGGCTGTTTTTTTCAACTAATTTTCAATTTTTCCTATATTTAACTGTTTGTTTCTATAAAGAAAACTTGAAGGATCTACACAAATGACCCCTTGCTGAATTCAGAATTTTGTCTACTTTTCAGAAATGTATGGCTTTCCAGGATCCATTATTGCTTTCATACCCATTTCTACCATTAACTGGAAGGAGGTTAAAAGCACAAAAATTAGCAAAAATAGGCTATGTCCCAGAAAAATGCCAAAACTGTGTACAAAATTTTGGTTTTCTGACAAAAGTCTGCTTGTCCCTGAAAGCTGGGAAGATGGTGATTTCAGCACCACAACCCCTTTTTGATGCCATTTGCAGGAAAAACCAGATGCTTTCATCTGTAGCCCTTTTTCGCATTTTTCCCAAAAAACCCAAAATGTAGCTGTATTTTGGCTAATTTCTGGGTCCCCTCCAGGGGAATTCACAAACCCTGGGTACCTTTAGAATCCCCATGATGTTGGAAAAAAAGGACGGAAATTTGGCATGGATACCTTATGTGGTCAAAAAGTTACAGGGGCCTAAGCGCGAACTACCCCAAATAGTCAAAAAAAGGCTTAGCACAGGAGGGGAAAAGGCCTAGCAGCAAAGGGGTTAATTTATACGCAAAACACAAAATAAATATGGATAAATACAGATAAAATGGCCCAAAAATGAATATGGATAAATACAGATGGAAATGTTAAAAAAATAAATACCATAAAACCGGGAGCCCCAATCATAACGCCCCAGGAGAGCAAGTCATCTGTCACCCTCTCATCTCTACGTGTCTGTCTCATGTGTGCTTCCTCTGCCCCAGCCCACTCCAGCAGATCCCTCCTCTAATCCCGTTGCAATGGAGATCGTGGGCTCAACCAGCTAATAGCAATATGTCTTTTGGCTTGTATGAGACCCAACATCATAAACTTCCTACTCAGATTCTTCTTAGCTCTATGAGAGCAGACTCAGTAGACATTGCTCCAACGTGCAAGGGACTATCCACCCTATTATTTTCTTGATTTGGGCTAATACCTCCACCTAGTAGGATCTAATAACTGAACAATTCCACACTACATGTAAGAAATCTGCCTGTATACTCCCACATCTTGCACATCTCTGGTCCCTGGTTGGGTATGTGGCATGTAGTCTTGTCCTGTGTTCAGTGCATGGCCCATTGTAGTTTTCCCTATGTTAACCTAACTGTGCACGATACAGGCCACATTAGCTTTGCACATGCTTATTTTTGTGCCATATTGTACTTTCGCACAGAACTTGTAGCAGTTTTCGTGTTCTGTTCTTTCCTTGGATTTAGTCTGAACACAGCAGACATGGTCAAACAACAATGTCCCTTCTTATTTCATTTTGGTCAGGCACTAGCGCCTAGACACAACACACAATTGCAGTTGTTGTTTGTGAGCATATGAGCCTTGCCATATAGGCAGTCACAGTGATGTAACATACACAGAGAGACTTTCTGAGGGGAGAGCACGGCTTTACCTGTGATGTAGAACGTCCATCTGTGTATGCTAAGGTACGGGGTCCGCTACTAATCCCAGAGATCTTTGTTACATAATCATTCCGCTTCTGTAGAAGGGGAGGGGTGTTAGGCTAATCTGTCTTATAATATGACAGGGCTTTTCATAATATATGGTTTACTGACTATGCTGACTGTATTTTTGTTAGGCATTTGTTTTCTGATTGTGGCACGAATACTGCATTCTAGAGCACGATAGTTTAAATAAACATTTCAAACTTCCTTCGTGACTCTGTTATATCTTATTGTTGACCAGTACGAGTGTGAGAGCGAAAGGGGGTGTCCTGTTACCATGTTCCCTGAGAGGGTCGGAAGTGTTGTGTTCTGTGTTGTCAATTAACTTGTCTCTCTGGATATGGTTAGGAGAGCAAGTTTATCATCCATATGCACTTCTTGAAATTCCTCTTACCGTCTGGGAATACCAGACTTGGTGTAATGTCGCCCTTCCCTATGTCCCCGGCGTTGATTGTAGGGGGCCCCTTGAGTATTGATGGTGCCTCCTGGCCTACTCTAGCAGCATTTACGCTGTACCCAAATTTGGCTAATATGAATTTGGCGGAAACGCGTGTGTTGTATAACCAGTTAGTTCTTTTATATCGACTCTTGATACAGTTTGTTTCCCAAGCTTTTCTGGCTGGCCCTGCTAGGGCTGGTGCACCTGCACAGGCACAACAGGCAGTAGGACGTGTTATCAGTCCAGCATTGTACATTCTGTTATGGGCAAACACCCAACTAATAGAGAGGACATTCCCTTTTGGATTGCCCAGAAAATTTATCAACTTGATGCTGTGTTTCCCCTTACAGGACCACAAGAAAAACATAGAATTTTAACTATGTGTTTACCAAATGGTCTGGTTCTCCGTTTGGCCGACTGCAACACCTGGGGGACTGTTTTTGCCACAGTATGTACTCTCTGTTATAGCACACCCTTGATGGGCGTTCTGCAGAATGTCCTCAAACAAATACAGAATGAACATGGGGCAGGTCTAATGTTAAAGGTGAAGCGTCTTTGGCTATACGCCAGCGACTTGCTGCTGTGGCTGTAGCAGGCTGCGAACGTGAGTTGCCTATTATCATAGCACAGATGTATACGTCCTTGGGACGTAATAGTTTGGGGACCAGACCCTCCATACCACCTCTTGTGAAACCTGTTTTGAACAAAGAGGCCCGTCCACCCTGTGAATTTCCTAAAAAGGCATGGGACAAATCTAAACAACCTCAATAAAAAAGTAGACCTTGTGGTGGTTCTCTGCCACATGAGTCCTCTGAACGGCGATGCGATTTCCATGATCGCTCTAAAATCAAGACTCCTGATTGATATCAGATTCCTGATCATCGTTCCATTCAGGACTCGTCTGACCAGCAGTATGACAGAGGAGGGAGATCTGATTGCAGACAAGGAGAGTAGGTGTAATCTAAACGGGAGACACAATGCACCTTTGAAGTGAAGATAAAAAAAGAGGATCAACCACCTCCTTATAAAACCTCTTTTCAAAAGAAGAAAGTTGCAGCTTTGACAGCTAATATGCCCCGACGGTGAGAACTCTTCTCCTGGACAAGAGTAGGGTGGTGACTCACCTCGACATCGCAGCAGAAGTCACCATAGTGCGCAAGACACTCCGCCAGCTTCTGGAGGTGAGAGCAACTAAAACTTTTATCACTGTAGAGACCGCAGACGCCTGCGTTTCACCCCTGGATAGGCTCTATCATTTGGATATTCAAATTGAAGGTGACGTTAAATGCACCATTGCAAACACAACAAGATGATGGACGGAGTGCTGAAACTTTTAAGCACTCACCACCAGTCAAGAGATCGGATTTAATCCATTGTTATTTTGCTCACTATGCCACCCCAGTTTGGTCCCACCCATATGCAAATCAGTCCTGACCCTGTTTCTCATGGGAACAGTCCAGCCCGAACTGCCAGGCCAGGTCCTCCCTGGACCGGAAACAAGCATTCTGGGACCGGTTTTGGGGCATCAGCCCTCATCATCCAGGCTAGCTTGAATCCAGTGGCACAGCGAGCAAGGGACCCACATCTGGGCATACCCATGGCCACTTAGGGCGAAAATTGCAAACACAACAAGATGATGAACGGAGTGCTGAAACTTTTCAACCACTCACCCCCAGTCACAGATCTGGGTTTAATCCATCGTTCTTTTGCTCACTATACCACCCCAGTTTGGGGACTGGCCTGGCAGTTCGGGCTGGACTGTTCCTATGAGGAACATGGTCAAGACTGATTTGCATATGGGAGGGTCAAAACTGGGGTGGCATAGTGAGCAAACGAATGATGGATTTAACCCAGATCTCTTGACTGGGGGTGAGTGCTTGAAAAGTTTCAGCACTCCGTCCATCATCTTGTGTTTGCTATGTTCACCATAAGTGGCCAAGGGTATGCCCAGACGTAGGTCCCTTGCTCGCTGTGCCACTGTGTTCTAAGCAAAACAGGACATATACACATGAAAATCTGATGTAACTGTATCTTTTGCAAAAGTGAAACACAGAAAAAGTGAGGTGTTTTATACATATATCACAACACAATACGATTAGAACATAACAATTACTACATATAAAGAAATACATTTAGGCACAGCGTGAAAAACATGGTGAGGGTACTCTCAACGTGACCTAGAGTTTTGTCCTTCTATTTATGGTGGTCAGGTTGGACTGCAACGCTTATAATTACACGTCGACGTTTCGACCCTTTAGATTGTGTGCAATTTAGGAACATCAACACAGGGTCTTCATCAGGACTAAAAGGAAAATCTGTGTATGGCCTGCATAAGAGGAAAAATGGTTGTATTTTAGAATCCTGTGTTTAGACCTATTATATGTAGAATTAAAGGTAAAGGCTCTCTTGGTCTCTCACCGTTTGATTTGGTTCTGATCGATAGCCAACAAGTAGAAGGCGACCAGTCTATGGTGTCCTCCTTGAGCTTTCTCTATTGTGTGCACATTGATAATGATGCATCAATTGGCAGACACGGCGTGCTCCCAGAGCATCTGCAATAATACACAATCAATCATGTAGTGAAAAGCTTGTCACTACCTTATTTAAGATGTGGGCAATTGTTGAGGAGACGGTAAAAAATCACACTAACCTCCGGCATCATGCGCTCAGAGTCATCATTGTTATGTTCTAATCGTATTGTGTTGTGATATATGTATAAAACATCTCACTTTTTCTGTTTCACTTTTGCAAAAGATACAGTTACATCAGATTTTCATGTGTATATGTCCTGTTTTGTATTGAAATATGATTTTTTCCTTATAAAAATACACATCAAACATTACAATTAGTTTGGTTTTTCTAATAAGTGTTTAGGCATATCCTTGTATATAACATTTATCGAAATCCCACTGTAAGAGGGGACAGAAGAAAAGTTCATTATAGTTTTGTGTTTTGTGGCAGAACCACTGCTCGTTTAACGCACTAATCCCCAGGTTCTGCACATTACTGGGTTACCCCATTGATTAATATCGACTGTGTTCTAAGCAGCAATATTCTGCGGAATGCGCCATCGTTTTAGTTTCACCCTGCACTTACTCTCACTCAGTCTCTGGTGGACTGTACGGCGAAGTTGGCTGAACTGAGAGCTTTGCTTCTTGCACTTGAACATACGAATCACGATTTCCCCACACTCATAGTGACTTATTCGTTTTACAATCATTTAAAGATAATTTACATTTTTGGCAACAAAATAATTTCAAGGATTCCAAGGGCAGCACAATTAAGCACAAGATACTTTGGGTTAAGGTGGTAAATCTTAAGGCTACGCTGCCATGAACTCATGTTATACATACATTGAGTCATCAATTCCTGGTGGGCCTTTTCCATCCAGACAAGTGAAACCTCATCGAGGTAATCATTATAGGCCGAAGGGTGGTCAGAGGTTCTAGAAGTGTATAAAGTTATATAGTACTTAAGTACCTCCCACAGCACCCCCACGTTGCCCATGATCCGCTCACCACCATCCCCCCTCAGTTCTGCTATGTAGGGATACACAAACTCACCACCACCGGAGAGTGATCTGACAAGGTACGGGGGAGATGCGTGACCGCAGCAACCCACAATGCCACCCCGGTCGACAGGCACCAGTAATCTAACCGCGTCCAGGTATTATGGGGCGCGGAATAGTGAGTATACCCCTCACGATCCGCGCAGTGGTATCTCCATATGTCCACTAACCCAAGCTGTTCAATAGTGTCCAGCAACACGTGTCGCGCCGTTGGTTTGGTGGCTATCGCACGCGCCGTGCTATCGCGCCCCGGGTCCAGCAGCAAGTTGAAATCACCTCCCATATAAACACAGTCTGCCCCCATGCGAACCATATGGTTGCGGACAATCTCAACAAATTCAGGGTCGTCGACATTCGGGGCATATATATTCACAAGGAGCACTGAGTGATCAAGCATGGTGCCTTTAACCAGTAAATAACTCCCCCCCACATCCCGATAAACCTCCTCCTCCCGAAATGGCACCCGTTTGTGTATCAGCACTGCTACTCCCCTAGCATAGGAACTATATCCAGCAAAGTATTTATGAGGTCCCCAACCCGATGCCAATGGTGTCTTAACATTGACTGCCAGGTGGGTTTCTTGCAAAAACCCTATATCCACATGGTGTTGTTGCATATAGTTAGTCACCTGTTTACATTTACGGGCATTTTTTAACCCCCGAACATTCCATGACATTAACACCACGTTGGATTCCGCAACAACCTTATTAACCATAGTCTAGAACCTGCAATTCTAACGCACCGTTGTCAGGACTACGTACGCAACACTGCAATTGAGATGTACAATAATAACATGCTACAAACACTGACCAAGAATACCAGATCCCCCTCTCCCACCTCCCATCCCCCACACCCAACTCTGGGGGAAAGTCACCATCCCTTATAACCATAATAATGGAATCATACAAACAAAAACAAAGTAGACGGTAAACCTGCACAAGTCGAGACATGCGCAACTGCACTGGGGGGATGGCAACACCCCACTTCCCCGATTATTGGCATAGAGTGCCTGCATACGAACATGTGATACGTCTATGGCGGCACTCAAACGTGCGCATGGACACAGGTCCACAATGATGCAGCACAGGCAGCGGGAACCAATTATCACACTACTGCAATGTGAAATAACAGGCACGGCGCGACTAACTAGTAGAAAACAGGTCTGCACTGGCCCCGGAATCCGGTATGTCCTGGGTATGCTGCGGAGACGACGTGCCCTTCTTCCTTGCGGAGTTGGAGTACCTCTGGCAGAACTCCTGAGCATCGTGGGGAGAGTCAAACACACAAGACCGACCATCAAAGTCCACCTTCAGACGCGCTGGGTACAACATCCCATAACACAGTCCCATCTTTCGCAGGGCCGCCTTCACACCTGCGTACTTTCTACGTGCGTCCTGGACCATGGCAGTAAAGTCCAGGTAGAGGGAAATACTCGAGCCCTGCCACTCAAGTTGGCCTTTTTCACGTGCCATCCGTAAGGCTGTATCCCTATCCCTAAAATTCAGGAGCCGGGCTATGATCGGTCTTGGTGGGCACCCTGGGTTAGGTCGCGGCCCCAAGATGCGGTGGGCACGTTCAACCACAAAGGTAGCAGTAAAGGATTCACCTCCAAGCATATCGGTCAGAAGCGTTTCAACGAAGCGGTCCAGGCGCCCAGTGTTGGTGGATTCTGGCACCCACATAATACGGATGTTGTTCCTCCGCCCACAAGCTTCTAAATCTTTGTTTTTGAGGGCCACAGACTTAAGGAGCTTCTCCATCCTCTCAAGCTTCCTAGTTGTCTGAGCCGCGCCGTCCTCCAGGTCAGAGATCCGACTCTGCACCACTGTCAAACGCCCCTCCTGAGCGTCCAACCTGGCCCCCAGGGATTCCAGCTTCCTGTCAAGGGCATCAAATCTAGTGTCCAGGGCTCTAAAGCCAGCCCTCAGGTCCGCCAACAGGCTGTCGGGCTCCGCCGGGCCTGCCGCAGGTGTCTCACCACCCTCCGCCATGGTGGGCTGCTGCGCAGAGGTACCAGGACCAGGTGGCTTAAAGGGCAAGGTGCTTTGCTTGGGGTCCTTGCGCCCCATCCCCCAAGTAGTCGACGTGCTGCAGTCCAGGCGTGGCAAGGCCCCCACTACAGAGACCTAATGGACAAGGTGAAAGGCTTCCCAAGCGCAGGTGGGCCACACGCCAGCCAGGTGCTACTCACAGCCGAAGGACAAAGATTTCTGCCAGGGAGACCGGGAAGAATGGAAGCGCGGCTGTGCCCCTACAACCTGCACGTCCACAGCCACCACAATGCCCAACAGCAATCACTCACGTGCCGTGGGCCAAGACTCTACTGATGCATGGTGGGTGGCGGGGCCAGGAGGGCTCTACTGTCCACATCAGTCAGTGGCCGCGGGTGGGCATCCCCCCCTCGAGGTCTGGACCTGGGGCAACAACCCACGGCGCCGCTCATGCGTGTGATGGCCCTTCTCAGTGAGATCACCTCTTCATCCGAGGGCAGGTCCACAGTGCACTCCGGCCCTCTCTCCAACAGGGCCCGGTCCAACAATCTGGGAGAGGCCAGGCAGTCGGTAAGCAGAAAGCCCCCAGCACCGCAACATCAAGGCGGGCTGGGAGCCAAACGAGGATGGGTGCGGCCGCGGGTGAGGGAGGGCTACTTCAGGAAGCACTGAACCCGGCCGGGCGGCCGTTCCCAAACCCGCCCGCGGCCCCTGGCGCCGCGGGGCTTCCGGGGAGTGCCAGCGCCCAAGCAACGATGGAGACAGCCTCCAACCCCCCCACCGCTACCGCTCACCTCGACATGCCTGCAGTCTTGCAGCCGCTCCTGGCAAACCCGCCTCTCCTCCTTCCAATTTTGACCAGCATGTAAATCGAGGCCCCGGCATCTCACGCGTCCGCAGGCCACACCGCAGCAGTCAGGATAAACGGCGCCGACCCCCGCCTCGATCCACGATCAGCCGATTTCCCACACCTCAATCGGTGTTGAAGGAGCTGCAAATCACCATTATGCCGTCATGACGCGATCTGTAAGGGGAAACAGTGGCGGAGCTCCAAGCCTACGCGGCCATCAAGGTCGGCGGCTTGGCCACGCCCCCCGCAATATCCCCAACCTTGACAGCAGATGTTCTTTAATTGTAGCCGCACATGAAGGCATCGCTTAAGCACATGCAGGAGTGGCTGCCACTATTACCCTTTTATAACAGCGTTATTGGTGGCAGGGATTGTACCAGCAAACCAGAAAATATGTCTTATATTGTGACATTTGTCAACAAATTAAAAGTTCTACTGTGTCTCGTCCACCACAGACACATCTGTTTATTTCTAATCAGCCTTTTGGCTCTATTTACCTAGATCATTGCAGTTCCTTGATTTCAGATACTGCTTTCAAATTTATTTTCGTTGCAGTTGATTCTTGCTCCAGGTTCCTCTGGGATTGGCCACAGCACTCGGCTGACGCCCAGACTGTTATTAAAGACTTGCAAGTCTTCATCGGGACGTATGCCTGTCACGCATTCCACTCGGACCCAGGTCCGGCTTTCGCTTCTAAAGCGTACCGTGATTCAATGAAGTCCATGGGTGTGCAAGTGCTTTTTTCTTCTCAGTATAGGCCTGAGGGCAATTCTGTTGTGAAGAGAATGAACCGTGACTTAAAGCAATCCTTAACAGCTAGGGTTTTAGGTACAGGGCGTGGTTGGTTGAACCATCTCTATGGGATTCAAGGGGCATTAAATAATCACCTTAAAAGATCTCAGGGTGGGCGGACTCCATACGGAATGCTCTTTGATATTACAATGTACATTCCAGAACTTGATGGGCTAGAGGTTGTGGCAGCTGCCACGACCTTTGATGTAGATAACCATTGTGCTGTCTTAAAGGATCTACAAAAGTGCCATGGTTCCCTGGTCCGTACACATTTGCCTGCAACTCTCTTGCAGAATCCTGACACTCAGATTCCTGTTGCTGGTTGGCTTCTTAAAGTTGGAGACCTTGAATGCAAAAAAGTGGCCATCAAGAAGGAATTCAGACCAATGTACCTTGCTTCTGTTCCAGTCCTTGGTATTCAGGGAACAAGAACTGTGATTTTACCACCATTCCAGGATATAAAGAAAATCGCTTTGTCTCCATTAAACATGTCAAATTACACCATGTGGCTGATTCTCTATAGTATGCCCAGGAGTGATCCCCCACCAAACTTTTCTTTGCAATCCATGAGCTCCTCCGTTGCTGCTTCTCCCCGGCTGTTTGGGGAAGCGGCGGAAGGCCGAAACCTCAGTTGACTTAGCACCTGTTTCTATTTTTCCATCTTCTGCAAAGGAAGTTGTTTATGTTGTTTATGCTGATCCGCCGTTGGAAACATCTTCTGAGTTACACTTTTCTAATCCGACTGCTGAATCGCAGCCTCCTCTTTTCCAGTTGAATTCCTCGGGGTACTAAATGGATCAAGACCATTTCTCTTCTGACAGTTCTTCAGTTTCGTCTGTTTTGCATCCACCTCCAGCACGGATTTGTGTTTTTATTTCTTGGTTGAAACACACTTATCTAGTCCCTCCTTGGATATATGTGTGGATCGTATTTTCCTTGATTTTTGTATTCATGTAGATTGGATTTGTGACTGTTTTTTTCCTTTTGATTAATGGCCATTACCTCCCAGAAAGTTCGGCTACAGAACTGGTTGACGGGGTGTTGGCCCCCCCCATTCCTCCTCACATAAAATAAAAAAAGACTTGTCCTTTGTCAACTTTTCAGCCGTTCCAGTAACTGATGGAATTGTTTGCGATAAATTTCCATTTGATCTATTCGGTCGTAGGAAGACCCTTCAGATACCATATGTGTTCAAAGTTTCCATGGGTGATGTAATAGTACCGGGGTTACAGTCAGATAATTGGATCTTAACACTGTGAATTCAATGCTTTCTGAATTAGTTTATTATTCTGTGTTTCAATCAGAAGATTTCTTAATTCTGCTAATTACTCTGAGATGTTCTCGTACCACCATTATGGACATTATTTTCTACATAGGGCAGGTGGACAGCGTACCCATTGTAATTATACACAATGGCAACATTGGCCAACTCCAGCACAAGTGCAAAAACACAGATAGACAAATACACATATTTTACGAGCTATGACGTTTCAGACCCAAGGTCATACTATTTCAAATTGGTTCCAACCCCGCCAAAAATATATATGCTTACTCAGTTTAAGCTGATATATGGGGTTTCATTTGTCGACCAGCTGGCCCTTAAAGGATAAGAATATTGGAAAGACAATATTGACCAGGGCACAGAAACTTTATTTCGAGCTTTTCTCATTCCCGCACAAATTATTTTCTTAAACAAAACAAAACAACAGACTACTTGTCTGAGATTGGCAAAAATTAAAGATATGAATACCCTGACCATCCCTTCCATTGCCCGTTCTGATGATTGGCAGTCTTCCATAAACTATTCTGAAGCCCAGTTAAACAAAATGATACAAAACAGTACATTTAACTCATCATATTCGAATCTTGGTGGATGGTTATTATGGCCAGTGGATAACAATGGTTGACATGCCCGTTTTCTAAACTCCACACTGGGTTCAAATTAAGTATACCTGATCCACGGTATTCACAATCACCCCATTCGAACACTATTACCACCTATTCAGTGGGTAAGCTATGCCAGCAATGGTTAGAACATTCTACGTTATCTGCAGGGAAACAACATCTTTCTCTTTTGTCCGAAGACATAAATCTATCTGATTTTTTGCTGGGTCCTAAGCCCCCTTGTTCTAAAAGATTTTAAATGCAGCTTACAATGAAATTTGGAAACTATCACAAATGGAAGCTGCTGTACATCTCAGACAAATTGATCAAGATATTTTGGAAAAAGTACTTGCTGTAGTAGACAACAGTATTAACACATTGTCATCCTGTATTTATAGTCTGAATAACATTGTGTTGTCTACTATTGATATTGTGCAGAGTGATATGTCAACGTTATATCATGGTCAAAGTCACCTCAGATCTATTATGCAGTTTAGCTGGACGCTTCAAACACTAAAAAATGGCTGCGTTCTTTGGCATTACCTGAACTGCACTTCTTTGTTTCTGCCGATCAATTTAACACACAAACAATGTACAATGGCTATGAAAGACGCCACTTACACTATCTTACATTTAGAAAAAATAGAACAACTCCCATTTACTATTGCCGAAACGCTTTCAGAGGTGTGGTTAATACACAGTGTTATTTCATTGCCTATTTCGACCTTTCAGTTTACAGCTTGCATGAAACATTTTCCAATAGGTAGATATGAACCCCTTGGGAGCAGCCACATGCATGAGTTATGGGCCCTGCCCTTTGCCTATTGCTGTGAACATGCTGATAGGGACGTTTTTCTTACGGGAGAAGAATGTGACTCAACTGCTGGACATTCACTTGTTTGTCAGAATGTTAAAATTCATGGCACATGTAATGCTTCAGGACCCAATTTGGCTTGTTATTTAAAAGGAACTCCGGTTCCCGCAATTTTCCCGTTTGTTAGAGTTCTTTCAAATGGAAGCTATCTCATACTTTATAATCAAGACTGTTGTGGTATGCGGGCGGGAGTCCCGTATATTGTATCCTTTTCCCAGTTAGTCACTTGTTGCAACAACGTCTGGTTTCCCCCTCCGCATGGGATTGTAGATAACTCGTTGTGGCCTTCCATTCCAACCTTGAGAGCAAATTTTAACAAACTAAGCAGGCTCAAAGCATTAACATTGTTCCAACAAGAAGTGGCTCTCGCATCTGCTCTCGAGACCTTCGAATTGCAGGTGGCTAGAACTTCCAGTGTAATACAATAGTTGTTAAATACAAATCTTCCCCTGCCTTTTGGACAACTGATACATCAAATATTTAATACCTCCGATATCACAGGCCTAGTCCACTTTTAAAACTTTTAGGCTCTATCCTCGGGACATCTTTCCAAACTATCTTTGGAGGGATACCGGCTTTTATACACTCCATTTTTCCCAGTGTTTTCGGCGGGTTCCCATTACTACTGTACCTCATTGGAAGCATTCTTGTTCTGTTGCTGCTGTTCCGTAATGGATGCTCCTTCTGTGGATGCTCGGGAGCTGGCATCGCTCCAACACTACAGTGAGCGTATGCTTCACATCTTTGGGTTACTTCCGCTGTAAGTATTGGATGTAGATTGGTCATTAACATTTCGGTACTCTTATTTTACCTGCGTGCAACCTGTGTTTCACTGTATCCGCTGCCCCTTTCAATGGGCACTGGACATATGCCTGGCTTTGCAGACGCCCGCTGCTCTAAATTTCGAACTGCTGATAAGTCCTTTAGTGACCCATTATCAGGACTGTTACTTGGGTCTGCAACTTCTACACTCTTTGAGTCTGGAGCCAATGGCCAATGAAAATTCCTGTGCAACGGCACAGCGATTACTGTATCAAAGTTTCACTGAAATCAACCCGCGTTGCCCGGTGATTGTCTCCGTGTTAGCTGAGACTGTGGATCATGTATGCTCTTTAGAACTTTTGAATTGGGCCATTACCTTATCCTCCTACGCGGAGTAAGACTCTGTCATAGAGTCCTTTGCCTTGGCGATGGCTGATCACATATTGGCTACCTCCGAAACGCTTTAATTGGATACATTTTTATCAAATTGCATTTACATGCCCATCTTGGCAGCTAGCACTTGGGACCTGCTTTGAGCTTGTTTATCTTCCTAATTCTGTTAGCCCTTTTTGTGCTACCTTCCTGACCAAGGGGAGGGTGTGATGTGTTCAGTGCATGGCCCATTGTAGTTTTCCCTATGTTAGCCTAGCAGTTCACGTTACAGGCCGCATTTGCTTTGCACACGTTACTATGTAAACACGCTTATGTTTGTTCCACATTGTACTTTCACACAGAACTTGTAGCTTTTTTCGTGTTCTGTTCTTTCCTTGGATTTAGTCTGAACACAGACGACAAGGTCAAACAACAATGTCCCTTAATTTTGGTCAGGCACTAGCACCTATACATAACACACGAGTGCAGCTGTTGTTTGTGAGCATATGAGCCTTGTCATATAGGCATGCACAGCGATGTATCATACATAGAGAGAGAGAGAATTTCTGAGGGCAGAGCACGGCTGTACCTGTGATGTAGAAACTCCACCTGTGTATGCTAAGGTACGGGGTCTGCTACTAATCCCAGAGATCTTTGTTACATAATCATTCTGCTTCTGTAGAAAGGGTGGGGGGGAAGGGTTAGGCTAATCTGTCCTATAATATAACAGGGCTTTTCATAATATATATTTTACTGACTATGCTTTCTGTATTTTTGTTAGGCATTTGTTTTCGGATTGTGGTTCGAATGCTGAATTCTAGAGCGCAATAGTTTAAATAAACATTTCAAACTTTCTTCGTGTCTCTTTTATATCTTATTGTGGACGAGTGTGAGAGCGAAAGGGGGTGTCCTGTTACCGCGTTCCCAGAGAGGGTTAGGAGTGTTGTGTTCTGGGGTGTCAATTCACTTGTCTCTCTGGATAGGGTTAGGAGAGCAAGTGAGACACTATAGCTAGTCGGACTCGGGCTCATGGTTACTGAGGTAAAAAGAACAATTGATGAACAGAATGCAGAACAATGTCATACATTCACCCCAGTACAGAGATCTGGGCCAAAATCCATCGTTTTTTTGCTCACCATGCCATTCCAGTTTGGACCCAGCCATATGCAAATCAGTCTTGACCCTGAGCCCAATGGGAACAGTCCAGCCTGAACTGCCAGGCCAGGTCCTCCCTGGACTGGAAACAAGCATCCTAGGACCGGTTTCGGGGTTTCACCCCTCATCATCCAGGATAGCTTGACTCCAGTGGCATGGGAGCCCGGGACGCATGCCCGTCCCACTCGGGGTGACAAATGCAAAAAGAACAATTGATGGACAGAATACAGAACAAGGTCATACATTCACCCCAGTACAGAGATCTGGGCCTAAATCCATCGTTTTTTTGCTCACCATGCCATTCCAGTTTGGACCCAGCCATATGCAAATCAGTCTTGACCCTGCGCCCAATGGGAACAGTCCAGCCCGAACTGCCAGGCCAGGTCCGCCTGGACTGGAAACAAGCATCCTAGGACCGGTTTCGGGTTTCACCCCTCATCAGCCAGGATAGCTTGACTCCAGTGGCATGGAGAGCACGGGACCCATCCTGAAACCGGTCCCAGGATGCTTGTTTCCGGTCCAGGGAAGACCTGGCTTGGCAGTTCGGGCTGGACTGTTCCCACAAGGAACAGGGTCAAGACTGATTTGCATATGGCTGGTTCCAAACTGGGGTGGTGTGGTGAGCAAAAGAATGATGGATTAAACTCAGATCCTTGTGACTGGGGGTGAATGTTTGCATTGTCCAGCATTCCGTCCATCAATTGTTTCTTTTGCATATGTCGCCCTAAGTGGGAAGGGTATGCCCAGACGTGGGTCCCGTGCTCACTACACCACTGGATTCAAGCTAGCCTGGCTGATGAAGGATGATGCCCTGAAACCGGTCCCAGGATGCTTGTTTCCGGTCCAGGGAGGACTTGGCTTGGCAGTTCGGGCTGGACTGTTCCCACAAGGAACAGGGTCAAGACTGATTTGCATATGGCTGGGTCCAAACTGGGGTGGTGTGGTGAGCAAAAGAATGATGGATTAAACTCAGATCCTTGTGACTGGGGGTGAATGTTTGCATTGTCCAGCATTCCGTCCATCAATTTTTTCTTTTGCATATGTCGCCCTAAGTGGGAAGGGTATGCCCAGACGTGGGTCCCGTGCTCACTACACCACTGGATTCAAGCTAGCCTGGCTGATGAAGGGCGATGCCCTGAAACCGGTCCCAGGATGCTTGTTTCCGGTCCAGGGAGGACCTGGCTTGGCAGTTCGGGCTGGACTGTTCCCACAAGGAACAGGGTCAAGACTGATTTGCATATGGCTGGGTCCAAACTAGGGTGGTGTGTTGAGCAAAAGAATGATGGATTAAACTCAGATCCTTGTGACTGGGGGTGAATGTTTGCATTGTCCAGCATTCCGTCCGTCAGTTGTTTCTTTTGCATATGTCGCCCTAAGTGGGAAGGGTATGCCCAGACGTGGGTCCCCTGCTCACTACACCACTGGCTTCAAGCTAGCCTGGCTGATGAAGGGTGATGCCCCGAAACCGGTCCCAGGATGCTTGTTTCCGGTCCAGGGAGGACCTGGCTTGGCAGTTCGGGCTAGACTGTTCCCTCAAGGAACAGGGTCAAGACTGATTTGCATATGGCTGGGTCCAAACTGGGGTGGTGAGCAAAAGAATGATGGATTAAACTCAGATCCTTGTGACTGGGGGTGAATGTTTGCATTGCCCAGCATTCCGTCCATCAATTGTTTCTTTTGCATGGTTACTGAGGTGGCATGGTGAATCAGTCCCTGCCTACTGACCTTTTATGGTCCCAGGCATAGTTCTGTTTCTGAGCAGAATCCCTGTAACAGTCTCTTAGGGGAGAGGTAGGCTGTGTGGACAAAATTGTATTGCACCAGTGTGAATCTCGCATTTATCAACACCTTGCGGACACCATCATGTATTTTGAGCCAGTCTTTGGGGCTTATGGGGTGGTCGCTAATGTGCTGCCTGGTCTCTTCAACTCGGAGTGATGTCAACCGTCTATCTATATGTAAAGCGCTGTACAATTGTGTAATCAATTTACGCCTCCTGCTAGCAAGAGCATGGCAACTAATGTCTGTGTGGGTTCTGGGGCCTCAGGAAATAAGGGCCACACCTCTCGGGCCGTGGCCGCTATTTTGCATACTGGAGGAACTGCCCATAGCCCAGTACAAATGTCTCAAAGGCGTCCTGCATAGATATAAAGCAGCCTGCGGGAAAAAGATCAGACAACATGGTGCATCTTCCAGCCCACCATTGGCTGACCTCCATAGTCTAGGCCACCTGTGCAAAGGGTC
Organism: Calotriton arnoldi; assembly: GCA_963921515.1. Taxonomy (NCBI): domain Eukaryota; kingdom Metazoa; phylum Chordata; class Amphibia; order Caudata; family Salamandridae; genus Calotriton; species Calotriton arnoldi. The sequence continues at coordinate 159,852 of CAWUFW010001658.1, forward strand.
ATACTATCCAGAAGTCCAACTCTGGCACATACAGTGCCCGTTGTGTCACCCTTTGAACCACTTGTTCCCAGAGCCGGCATACCAAGCTGATCACATGAGGCAGTGAGGCCGGTACTCTCCTCCCCCTCATCAGTAGGGCTCCAAGGTGGTAGTTGCCATATGTGTCGTTACACATCCTGCCCTTTTCCCATTCTCTCTTAAGAATATCTAGTCCTACTCTGTATCATTTTCCAAACCACAGGAGGTCCTCCAGCATCTGGCCTAATTCCTGAAACACCCGACGGGGAATCTCATTAATGGCTTACAGGAGGATATAGAGACAGCTGGGTAGCACTACAATTCTGATGATTGCTATTTTCTCCATCGGACAATTTCAACATATTCCAAAAGACGATAGAGAAATGTAAATTATGGAGCACCTGTCCCAGATTCAGGTCATATGTTTGTTGTACATTGTGCTCTATGTGCATACTGAGATACTTGACACTATCCTCAGGCAACTGTGATACTTTTCATTTTTTTAATATATTTTTATTTTATTTTGCGACAATTGTAAACATTGACATAACTGTAACAACAACATTGCACTTAGACCTCAATCAACCACCTGTTTCTTCCCACATCCGGGGGGCATCTGAGGGATACAAATCATAATATAAAAAAAATTACAAATAGGACCTTAGTACACGTCACAGCAGGGCTGTCTCCCACAACCCGTCCCCAAACCCCATCCTGGGACCAGCAAGGTATCATTAGTCCGACACCTCAATTGCAGTAGATTGGGTATCCTCTTCGCTCGGGCTCAGACCATAGTATCTCATCCAGCACCCCCATATTTTCCTAAACTTTCTGGGGCAGCCTCTACTTTTGTATATGACCCTTTCAGCAGCCATGTATAAATCCATACCCCCTTTCCATTCTTGTAATGTAGGGGTCTCTTGCACGCCCCAGTGACGAGCAATATCCCGCTTGGCCACCACCAAGCCCAGTGTGCTGAAAAGGAGTTGGGGGTCAAGGGACATCTACCTCACCTGGGATCCCTAACAGGATAAATCTAGGGTCCATTGATAGGGAGATTCCCTGTATTGCGTTCAGTTCGGTGATTATCGTCTGCCAATAAATCCCTATTTGTGGACACTCCCAAAGCGTGTGAAGGAAATTGCCGGTGTCAGTACGACAGCGCAGACACAGAGGCAACTCTGCTTGTCCCACTTTGTGTCATTTGTCTCTGTTGTAATAGGCCTGGTGAAGGATTTTGAATTGAATTTCCGCGAAACCTGGCTTTGATTGCGACCTCCCTAGGGTGCATCAGGGCCGCCTCCCAATCGATGTCCTCCATTTCCCCTAGGTCTCCCTCCCACACCCCCCTTTGTTTAACCAGGATGTCGGGCATATTGTTGTTTATAGTTTTGTAGGTGGCAGAAACTGCCTTCGTTTTTAATTCCTTCTGAAGTAATCTGCCCTCCAGTGGTGCAAACTCGGGAAGCCCAGAAGCCTCTATTTCCTCTGCACTCCAAGCATGGCGCAACTGAGCGTATTTAAAGATTTGGGAGGCATGAAGTTGAAATTCCGTCTGGAGGGCTGGGAAGTGTTTGAGGTTGCCCTTGGCCATAATGTCTCCCACCGTTGAGATCCCGAGCAGATCCCAAGCCTCGAATCCCCGGAGCTTATTCAGTTCTTTGAACCAATTTCCTCTCCACAGGGGGGTGGACCTAGATATTTTGTGTGCCCAGCCTAACGTAGTATTAGTTCTGTTCCAGACCTCTATAGTGGCTCTGGTTGCGGGGAGTAGTCTGTGGGTCCCTTTTCCACCATATAAATAGTGTGTGAATGTTTTTTGTGTAAACGTTTCCCTTTCCAATCTATAGGTGGGATGGTCCCCGGGGGTGTGTATCCAGTCATTTATAGGAATAAGGTGGGCTGCCCAGTAATAAGCCTCTATATCTGGGAGTGCGAGTCCCCCATTGTACGGGTTGTGCTGTAAAGTCTTTAATGCAATTCTGGGATGGCCCTTCAGCCAAAGGAGTGCTCGGAGTTCGGAGTCGACTTCCCTGAATATTGATCGAGGGAGGAGGTGGTGTGTGTTCTGCAGCACGTATAAAAATTGGGGTAGTGAAATCATTTTGTACATTGCTGCGCGGCCCATTATTGTGAGTGGTAGTTCTCTCCACCTATCCACATCCTGCTTAAAGCTAGAGAGGACCCGGTGTACATTGCGTGTACGACATATTGTGGGGTTGGGGGTGAGGAAAATCCCAAGATACTTAAAGCCCTTTGTAGCTATGCATAGGTCTCCGGGTATCGGAGGCCATTCCATATCTTGCGTTGGGCAATATATTATAGACTTGTGGTAGTTAATTTTATAGCCCTAAAACTGCCCATATTCCCCTAGGATCGAGAACATGGTGGGGATTGTGATAGTTATGTTCGTAATGAACAAAAGAATATCATCCGCATACAGCGATATTCTTTCTTCCTCCCAATCGTCTGATGTGATCCGGAAGCCTGTGACTTGCGGCTGTTGTCTGTTCAAGCAAGCTAGGGGTTCTATTACTAGTGCGAATAATAGTGGGGACAAGGGACATTCCTGTCTGGTCCCGCGGGAGATCGGGCACTCAGATGAAAGCCTACCGTTAACCCTAACTTTTGACCTTGGTTCCGTGTATAGTAATGCCACCCATTTCCGAAAGTTCGGATCGAGACCGAATTTGGCGAGGACGGCGTCTAGGAAAGGCCAGTGTACAGCTTAGAAGGCCTTCTCAGCGTCCAGCGCCAGAAAGGCATGCGGGGTAGTCCGGTTCCTGACCGCCATCATCCAGTTATGGGCTCTTCGGAGGTTCCACCTGTTCGCCCTGCCCGGCATAAAGCCGGATTGGTCGCACTGGATAAGGGATGTAACGACTTACAGTAGCCGCTTGGCTAATATTGTCGCGAGGATTTTGACCTCCTTATTCAGGAGGGAGTTGGGCGGTATGAGTCGCATTTGACCCTGGGATTTCCCTTTTTATGGATGACCACAATAGTAGCAGTGCGAAGATCGATTGGGAGAATCCCCTCTGCATATGCATCCCTAGATAGAGCCAGGAGGTGGGGGCCAATGAGGTCTTTACTTTTTTTTTTTTAATTCAGCAGGGAGCCCATTCGGTCCAGGGGTTTTACCAGATCTTAACCTATTTACTGCATCTCCGACCTCTGTCAGTGTTATATCTTCCTCTGGTAGCTGGACATCCTCGTCTTCTAGCCCTGGGGTGGTAATATTTATGAGGTAATTATTAATCTCTTCAGTGGTACTGAATGTTTTCTGATCATAGAAATCTGCGTAATGGTGGGCAAATGCGGGCAGTATCTGTTTGTCTGTGTTATGTATCATCCCCCTATCATCAACAATGGAGTCAACCCATCTGGCCAAATTTTCTTTTTTGCTGAGCCAGGCCAGTAACTTCCCAGCATGTCGCCAACCTCATACAGGTGGTGCAGCGTCGTTAGCCTCAGTTTCCTAGCCTCTCCCTGAGCCAGTTCACAATACTCAATCCTTGGGGCTTCTATTTGTCGGGCAATCAGTGGGTCAGGCTTATCTAGGACTTTCTTTTCTAGGGTTAATAATTGTCCCTCTATTCGTTCTATGTGTTCCCGGTCTTTCTTTTTCTCCCAGGCTATCCAGTATTGTGCCCTGTCCTGCAGCACTGTTTTATATGCCTCCCAAAGTGTGACCCCTGAGTCCACTGTGCCCAGGTTTTCTTAGAAAATGTTTTGGTATCAGTCCAAAGCCCCTTTAGAATAACTTCCTTTTGAAGGTCCCATGTATTAAGCCTCCACGTGGGCCCAGATGTTCGGATCTGTTGCCCCCACGAAACCAGCAAAGGCGAATTATCCGACAGACCCCATGCCTGGTATTTAGCCTTGCCAACCACCCCCATCTCCCCCCTGGGGACAAACACGTAGTCCAGTCTGGAATATACTCCGTGTGCCCCGGAAAAGTAAGAGTATTGTCGGGCATTCGGGTGTTGGAGCCTCCATATGTCAGTAAGCCCTATAGAGTCTGTAAAACGGTAAAGGGGGGTTGTGTCTGTATTCCCTCTGACCCAGTGGACGAACCATTCCTGTATTAATGACATCATTAAAATCCCCCCCTATGACGTGGAAGGACATGGGGGTCTCGAGAAGGATATCAGCGATTTTAAGGAGTACAGGGGCTTGCAATCGAGGCGGTGAGTATGCACAGATGATAGTTATGTTGCGTCTGCCCCAGGTTCCTGTTACCCCAGCAAATCTACCATCTGGGTCGATCCATTTACGTGTCATTTCGAAGGAGGGAGATTTTTTATAAATAGTGACACCCCTCGACCCGGATGTAAAGCCGGCATGTGCCAAGACCGTATATGGTGCCCTCCCAAGGAACTTGCATTGTGTACCCAGTAGATGTGTTTCTTGTAACAAGATTACGTCTGGTCGCAGGCGCTCTATATACTGGGTGACCAACCCGCTTTTGATTCTATCTCTCAGTCCATTAACATTCCAGGTTAGGACTGAGACAGCTTGTTCTTCTATGTATGGGAACGTGAGTGTTGTGGCAACAGAGGTGCGGCCCCAACCATGTACCTATTCCTCCTATTGTGGGTCCCCCAGGGTATATAGGTGCCAATGCTAGGTCCAGCGCAAACAACATCACCAAATAAAAAAAATCCCTTTTTGTTGGGTTTCCTGAGTGCATAGGGCATCGCCAGACTCCTTCTCTTTGTTCCGCTCCAACTTCTCCTGGTTCTCCGTTGTCGATCCGTTGATCTAGCATTCCATGTTCTGCCCTCACCCCTGGTCTGTCGCTCCAGTGGGTGAAGGGTCGGCCTCTCCTCGATCCAAGCCCCTACTTTCTCCGGCGTCTGAAAAAACTGCGCCCTTCCGTTGTATATGACATTCAGCTTTGCAGGGAATAGCAGCATGTATTGAATTTGTAGTGATCTTAGCTTAGCCTTAGCAGAATCAAAAGTCTTTCTCTGCTTCTGCACATCTCTGCTATAATCGGGGAAAATCATGATCTTAGAGTTTTCGTGTCTAATTTCCCCCAGCCTGCGTGCCTCTCGTAGGATTATGTCTTGGTCCATGAAATTAAGAATTTTTGCAATAATGGGCCTTGGGGGAGCTCCAGGGGGAGGCCTAGCATTCAGGGCCCTATGCGCCCGCTCAAGAACAAAACATGTAGAGAAGTGTTCGGGCAGGATAATGTTTTTCAGCCATTTGGTCAAGAACGCAGGTAGATCCGTTCCCTCCACGCCTTCCGGGAATCCCACGAAGTGAAGATTATTTCTGCGAGCCCTGTTTTCTGCATCGTCCACGCGCCGTTGCAGGTCGCCACTGGTGCTTTGGAGCTCCGCCACAGCTTTTTGTAGATCCTTAACCACGTCTTCGACCTCCGAGATCCGGGATTCCGCCTCCGTGACTCTCTCCAATATGTTCCGGAGTTCCTGCCTCAGCAGCGTAACCTCGTAGCGCACCTCTTCGATTTTATTTTCTAGTGCCTCCCTGGAAGACTAAATGGCCTGGAGTTTGGTGGCCGCCTCCGATATGGGCTGTGCAGCCTCGTGTGGGGTGACAACTTTAGTATATTTGTCATTTTCCCCTGTCTGGGGGGCTTTGGGTCCTTGTCTTTGGTCATCATGGGGAAGGAAGGCACCCCAGCACCGCTCCCCACCCCAAGTACTTTCCAATGGTGTGTGGGGATCTCGCCAAATCCGAAAGTGTGTTCCGTCCCCGTCCCTCAGACCATGCATCCATGCAGGAGGGGTGGGGGGAGGAGAAGCTGCGGTCACACCGTGTCCCAGGGGGCTGCTATCAGGCTCGGATCCTCGCTGTGGGGAGCGGGAGGGGGCGCACCCCCGGGCGTACTTTAAACCTAGCACACCCCACACCAGTCTCACACGGGGCACCACTGCAGAGATCCACCGGTGTGTCCGCGCTAGGCCGCTCAAGGCCAGGGCTCCTCCCTGTCCTATTCAGCGCCGACCAGGACAGTGATCCATAGGCACATGGGGAGAGAGGGCTGGCAATGGTCCAAGGACCTCTCCTCCTTCCTGACTACGGGCGCCTTAAGACACAGGCCCTCCCAGGACCGAGAGGCACTCCGCGCCTCACTGCTCCTCACCCTGCCGGTTCCCACCCAGGGGGAGTGGCACTCACCGCAGCGTCCGTCGGGCCCTGTTCCGGATCCGCCCGCGTACTCCGGGCCGATGAAGGAGATCAGAGGCACAATTTCCAAGGCACTCAGGGCCTGATGGGCCGTATTCAGTCCCCTCACTCCAGTCTAGCAGCCACCAGACTCAAGGGCCCAGCCGAGACGGGAGGGGCAAGATCATCACACATGCCCCGGCCCCCGCCTCGCACGGAACTCCGAAGGTCCCGCTGCCTCCGGGACTTAACTTGGGTAATTAAACACCCAGCAGGGGCGACACGCAGAAGCGGCACACAGGCCCGTGTCTCGGCACCCGCGAGGCGCGAGGTGCGGAGGCCCTTCCCCCTCTACCAGGACCCAGCGCGGTCCCGCACTCCAACCAGGCCCCAGCACCGAGGGTCGGCCAGGCGACGAGCCACGGGTCCTCAGGCCCCCGATCGCGGCACTGCAGCTCACCGGGAGGTAGGCAGGGTCCTACGCTGGTGTCTCCCATCCGCTCAGCACTTCAGGGCCTTATAGGCGCCCGTCCGCCATTTTCGGCTCCGGCCAGAGAGCGCACAGCGCGTCCCAAACACCTCAATCGCGCCGGTCTCCGGGGCTCAGGTCTTCCGCTCAGTGCCACAGGGGTGTCGCAGGATAGGCAAGATCAAAATCAGGGGTTTAAGGATTAAGGATTGGGGCTCCGGTCGGGAGCTCCGGGAATCAGCATCTCACTCGGCCATGTTCTTGGCCACGCCCCAGGCAACTGTGATACTTGTGCGCAAGTCAAGTAATGTGTGTATCACAATTCAAAATAAGATATACACATACAATTAATATCATTTGGGTGGGTCTATATTGTATGTCGATGGCGTTTCAATCCACTATAAATGAGGGATCACAATCCGGTCTCAAGCCAGTATAGGCCCGAGAGGTTACTAAAACAAACACAAATGGTAGACATACATAAATATAAACGGAAACATTGACACTGAAGAATAAAAAAGTTGACACATCGAGGGCGAGTACACAATTACTCGACACCTTAGTCATTACATCATAGGGGTCGATTCCGATTCGGGCCGGAAAAAGCACCGACCGACTCGGATCCGGAAAAAATACCGACCGACACGTACCAGTGGCGCCCGACACGCCAAGTACGATGCAAGCCGCGATAAATCCGACCGACACGTCAGGAAACCAAGCCGACCGACCGAGCCGCTCGGAAAATAGCAATCCGGCCGGAAAAACACGCGAATCCAACCGACCGACACGCACCCGGAACAAATCCGACCGAATCGTACCCGCCAACTCCAACCCGCAAAGTACGATGCAAGGCGCGAAAACACGACCGAGTCGGACGGAGGACAAGCCGTACGACCGACACGCATACAAAACCGAGCCGAAGCAACACAATACACCGCGACCGACGCGTACGCAGCATACAAAACTGCACAAACACAGCGTGAACGAAACGGAAAACACCGTACGAGACCAATGCAGGGTCCGACTCGGTCACAAGAACGTTTCCAACATACACAAACAGCACAAAGGAAAAATCAACCAAAAAAGGCCAAACAAGCAATTACCAAGCCAATAAACACTGGGGGGTGGGGACAGAGAACAAAGACACACCCACAACTCCACCTATATAAAGGACACAAATCACTACCATGAGCCTTTGCAAATGCCATTTCACTGCCAGCACCCAAGAGAAAGCAACCACACACCCACAGCTCATCCCTCACACAAGCCACACACCATCAGCACACCAACAAATACCTACCTCACATACACCCAGCAAAACACACACTCACACACCCTCACCTGCACACCAACACACACATCACTCACCATCACCACCCATCACCATGCCCCCCAAGAAGAATCCCAAGTTCCTAGATTGTGAATTGGAAGTCCTGGTAGACGAGATCCTCAGGGTGGAGCCACAGCTGTTTGGCACTCTGGTCCAACAGACCCCCATGTCGCAGAAAACCAAGATGTGGGAGAGGATCATCAACAGGGTGAACGCCCAATCATCATGTCGGCGCACAAAGACGGACATCCAGAACAGGTGGTATGACGTGCGCAGGAGGGTACGGGACCTGCTGAAGATAGACTACAGCAACAGCCAACAGACCGGCAGTGGCCCTCCTGCCAAGCCAATATACCTCAGGCCCTGGGAGGAGAAGGTGCGGGCCATCCTTCCGCCAGTGAGCGTATATGGACTAGAGAACATCCCAGAGCCTGGTGAGTACACAACAAATGTACACAATAAACTGCCACAAAACACACACATCACTGTCAAGGGGAGAGTCAAACCATGCACACATAGCAATTACACAGCAACTAGAACAGAATCATCCCAAAATGTGTATGTCAGTCAGATAAACACAACACATGCCATCAAAAAAGTCACATCCAACTGTGCCAACACATGTACAAACACAACCACAACTACAGCTAGGCAGTGGCACAAATAGAACTAACACACACATCCACACATGTAGCCACCACAACAACACCAACACACAGTGAAGACCACTCAAAGGAAGGAATTCTGTGTATGCTGGCCAAGTCAGTGTAGCCAATAGCATCATGGGAGTCGCAGTCACACATATTGCCCCCCCACAACTGTCCCATCAACACCACCCTGAACCATGCTCACATCACAGGGAGTGGAGAAGGACTCACAAGATGGCTGACACTGGCTACTGCTGTGGGGAGCACAAGGCCCTGCTGCCAACTGTGCACCAACAAACAGCAGGACACCACTGACTGACATCCTGAGAGACAACTTACACTCCCTGCAATGCAAGCACGTTCCATGTTGGGCTATCTGGCTGGCTGGGTGGGAAGGGGGACTTGCAGCACTGACTATAGTCACCAGCACCTCCCCTCACACCCCCCCAACACAAACTCCACAGTACCCACCTGGTAGAATGCAATGCCCTCCATCCTAACACAAGATCCCACAAAGCACCACCACCCTGGGTTATGTTGTGTGAAGCACAGGGACACTCTTGGGACTCTTAGCCAAACAACTGCCAGGACAACACTCCCAGCCATCCTGTCAGCACAGCCAGCCCACCCCACAGGGAAGCAGAGTCAAAAGGAAGGAAGCATGGGCATGCTGGGAAGGGGGTGGAGGCAATAGCATGATGGGAGACGTAGTCACAAACATAGCTCACCCCCACAACTGTCCCATCAACACCACCCTGAACCATGCTCACATCACAGGGAGTGGAGAAGGACTCACAAGATGGCTGACACTGGCTACTGCTGTGGGGAGCACAAGGCCCTGCTGCCAACTGTGCACCAACAAACAGCAGGACACCACTGACTGACATCCTGAGAGACAACTTACACTCCCTGCAATGCAAGCACGTTCCATGGTGGGATAACTGACTGGGTGGGTGGGTGGGTGGGAAGGAGGTCTGGCTGTCAACCAAACACAATCAATGCAGACCATGTTCACACCCCAGAGAATACATAGAAATGCCCAAATAATGCAGGACAATGTGCCACACCAATATCAACCCCTGACTGTGACGACTTAGGACAATACAATGTACAGGCCCGCACCCCGAGGCACAGTCACAACTGTCAGGTGTGTCAACCACTGATGCCTGCAGAAACATGACATACATTGTTTGTGTCTCCCAAAAACAGGTGATGATAGGGACACAGCAGCAGACGCTGAGGAGTCCCAGTCCCAGGCTCAAGAGGATGCCGAGCTCACTGGCGTCGTACAGCCTCTGTCCTCCTCGGACGATGAAGAACAACCTGGCACATCCGGTGCAAGTCAACATGCTGCACCAGCAGGACCACCAGCTGCAGCACCAGCAGGTCCACCAGCTGCACCCCTGCACCCACCCCTCCAACGACTGTCACCACGAATACCATCCCTGCCGACATGGACAGAATAAGGAACAACACCAGCGCAGTGACCCTGGACCAACCTGGGGCCATGGACACCACCACCACCACCAACCCCCAAGGTGGACCAGGGTTATCTGTGCGTGCAACTGCACACACTGCACATGTCAGCAGGGGTGGTGGGAGGGGTGGGAGACAGAGGTCGCTGCTTGCAGACGTTGCTGGTGTGCATGAAGACCCACAACTGGTACGCATAGCTGATGCGTACCAGTCCAGCACCGGAGAGCTCAGCCAGGTAGTGGGGCTCCTCAGAGACATTAAACAGCAGCAGGCTGCCCATCATGCCCGCTTGGACTCCCACATGTCCCAAGTGGAGTCACACATGTCACGTGTGGACTCCCACATGTCACGTGTGGACTCCCACATGACCCGCGTGGAGTCCAAGTGGGATGTACTACATGAGATGACGGCGGTGCACAGGGACATTTTACAATGCCTCCGCCAGATGAACAGCAACCAGTCCACACCTCCCTGTGTGCCAACAACATCTGGTACCGAACAAACTGCAACTGCCACAGGGAGGGAGGAGGACTCTGGCGGAGAGTCCCTGCACCGCAGCAGCCTGCACTTGAGGGCCCCCCCCAAGAAGAGGGGTCGTCCGAGGAGGGGAAAGTGAGAGGCTGATGGCCAAGCGCAACTCCCAGGAAGCCTGAACCTGTTCTGGATTTTCGCCTTTGTGCACAGACTGTTCACCCTGTTGATGGCAACACTACTCCCACACATTGCATGGGGAGTATAAGTTGGAACAATGTGTCAGACAACAGTGGCCCCGATACTGGGGATCCTGTCTACCTGGACTTTCTATTCATCTAGGAACTTGGGATTGCAAGATTCATGTACAGCACAATCCATCCTATGCACTATTATCACAATAAACACACTAATACACCATACTTGCCTCTGTCGTGATTCCAACGTGGGTGCTGTTATGGGGATGATGAACTGCAAAATTACACAGTGTATGCGAACTGCAACAGCAAGGACAACACAGGCATGTGAGTACAGGCAACGTGACACATATGAGGGAGACACACCACCAGGGCTACACAACACATACACACCTAGGCCATCTGACTCATTGCCTACACTGATGTTGCCAGGGAAGACGGTGCAATGCACAGACACCACACCCATTCCCAGTTGTAGTCAAGTAGCCCACAGGTGCAGTAAGCAAATGGCAGTCAAATGTGTGACCACAGACAACGCACATCACAAAGTGAAGCACAGGTTTATTACACAGTTGCAACATGCTGTAACCACTACAGATGCAAGGTAATCCCACCTGGCAGCGGGCACACAGTCAACAACTGTAGACTGAAGGAAGTCCATGGGTGTGGCGCACATCACCTGTAGGGACACAACAGCTACCAGCCTGGATGTGCAATCACGTCGTCGGTGGACACAGTTCACCAAACGAATCTGAAAGTACCCTGTGAAGGACAGAAATGACACACAGTCAAAAGCAATGCAGTACAGGACAGAACAGCAAAACTCATGCACAATACATGTTACAAGATACCCACCCAGAACCAAGTTAGCATGTCAACACTGTTGGGGAGTACAGCCCACCTGTCACCACACATCGCAACACACATCCTGTCAAGTAGCCCATGGACACACTCCAACAGCACCAGAGCACCACCCACACATCATGCCAACTCACATCATTCACATGACACCTCAGGATACTCACATTCAGCTAAAGAAGTTGGTGATGAGCTGTGTGCGGACATCACCATCACCATCACCATCATCATCGTCACTGGCATCGTGGTCCAGGCCAGGATCCTCCACAGGTGGCGGATGTTGGTCATCGTCATCCTGGATGAGAGGCAACTCCTTCCGCACTGCCAGGTTGTGGAGCATGCAGCAGACGATGATAATCTTGCACACTTTCGCAGGGGCATATGGGAGGGACCCTCCGGTCTTGTCCAGGCAGCGGAAGCGGCTCTTCAGGAGACCAAAGGTCCGCTCAATCACTCTCCTGGTCCGACCATGTGCCTCATTGTAGCGCATCTGGGCAGGTGTCACAGGGTTCCTGAGGGGTGTCAGCAACCACGGCATGTTGGGGTATCCCGAGTCACCTACGGACAGACAAGTGCACATCAGCTGACTTGGAAAAGTGGGCGGAATACTACAGATCAGATCACACACAATGGCACAAAGTCAGTACACACCGACAAGCCAGGCACGCTGGTTCTGCATCTGTGCCATCAACCTGGGGATGCGACTACTCCTCATCACAAAGGCATCGTGTGCTGAACCAGGGAAACGGGCACACACGTGTGTGATGGTCATGTCTGCAAGACACACCACCAGTGCATTGACCGAGTGGTAGTGCTTGCGGTTCCTGTAGGCCTGCTCCTGGGCCTGTGGTGGTACCAAAGCCACATGTGTCCCATCAATGGAGCCAATGACATGCGGCATCCTCCCCAGGGCATAAAAGTCACTCTTCACGTCAGTGAGTCGTCGCAGTCTAGGGAAATAGATGTACCGGTTCAGGAAGAGCAACATTGCCGCCAAAACATCGCGGAGCACACGGCTGAACATGGTCTGTGACATCCCACCAGCAGACGCCACAGTATGTTGGAAGGTACCGGTGGCAAAGAAGTGTAGGGCTGCCATCACCTTCACCTTGGGGGTCAGCGCTGTAGGATACGGCCGGCCAGGCTGCAAATGTGGGGACAACTGCACTGCCAAATCCTCAATCAGCTGCCTGGTGAAGCGGTACCGTCGGATGCTGTCCCGTTCCACCATCGTTGCCAGGTCTGGGAATGGCCGATGGACAGCAGGAGCCCTACAGTGCAGAGGAGAAGTAAGCAAGATCGTCAGTCACCCCACATATGCGGCATTGAACACACTCAAGATCCCAACATACATCATCATGAGGCACAACTACATGAAGTGTGCAGTACCGGAACGACATTTATGGTACATACATGGCCAACATCTGTCAACACGGTCCTACAGGTGGCATCAATTTGTCCCAGGTTGGCCCATTGGATATCATGATGCTGTGTCACAGTCAACCCCCCAGTGACATGTGAGGACAGATGTGCCCCAGGCACCACAGCTCAACGACAGGCACATTCCCAGGGACCCTGTAATGCCACATGGACACTGGCATCACCTGGAGTATCATGTGTACACCACAACAAAACAAACATGACCCCCACAGGTAGTGGCCACACTTGCCATGGCAGGAGAGCCATGGACGTCTGTGACACACACGCACAACATCAGAGTCCATGCACACACAACGTGGATGTGGAGACTGTCTCCCATTGTGCACATGAAATCAGAGACATTGTAAACACTACATGCACAAAGACTGTGGAGGGCCATCACTATTGTGCCACTGGGACACCCTGGCTCAAACATACCGTCCCACATGGGACTCACGGGGTATGTGACATGACATACACAAACACCACTGTGAAATGTGACCATGGCACATGCACAGATATGAACAGTTGCACATCACAGTGGTCACGTACACGTAACACCCATGATCCTGTCCCCATGAACACGTGCACAGCCTGGGGGTGGCTGCCCACAGGTGACACCCACAGGACAACATGTACACCAACATACACACAATAGGAAATGCAGCCTTACATGCCTTATGATAAGGTTTGGACAGGCTGTCGTGATGTAGGTGTGCCCCTCACTCCCTGGGAGCTATCTGTGGCTGGCATATGTCCATCTGAGACAGGCATGCTGACATATGCCAGTCACATGTACAGTGATGCGTTGTACTGCAATGGACCGATCGGTGCCTCCGGCCGGCCCATTGCATTCAATGTGTGCGGGTACGCGTTGTACCCCTGTGCGCGTTGAACAGCAATGGACCGATCGGTGCCTCCGGCCGGCCCATTGCTTTCAATGTGTGCGGGTACGCGTTGTACCCCTGTGCGCGTTGAACAGCAATGGACCGATCGGTGCCTCCGGCCGGCCCATTGCATTCAATGTGTGCGGGTACGCGTTGTACCCCTGTGCGCGTTGTACTGCAATGGACCGATCGGTGCCTCCGGCCGGCCCATTGCTTTCAATGTGTGCGGGCACGCGTTGTACCCCTGTGCGCGTTGAACAGCAATGGACCGATCGGTGCCTCCGGCCGGCCCATTGCATTCAATGTGCGCGGTACGCGTTGTACCCCTGTGCGCGTTGTACTGCAATGGACCGATCGGTGCCTCCGGCCGGCCCATTGCTTTCAATGTGCGCGGTACGCGTTGTACCCCTGTGCGCGTTGAACAGCAATGGACCGATCGGTGCCTCCGGCCGGCCCATTGCTTTCAATGTGTGCGGGTACGCGTTGTACCCCTGTGCGCGTTGAACAGCAATGGACCGATCGGTGCGCACCCATTGACAATGGGCTTGCCTGGCAACGGACGCGTTTTTGAATATTCGAACGAGTCGGTTGCTGGAAAATCAGTTGGTCACCCACAACAATGTTGCAAAATAATGTATGTCATGAAGTTGAAGATTTGAAGGATGCTGTGGGCGTGTTTTGGTGCTGCTATTCCATGGATTGGCCAGATTCAGAAGATGCAAACGACTTGGACCTATCACTTTGGACACAAGGGACAGTATCTGCCTCTCCAGCACATATATATTGCTGCATGTTCCCCTGAGAGCCCACTTGCCTGCACTACATGCTCCAGGTCGACATCTGCCACTGCACTGCTGCTGTCTCTGCCCCTCTGGACCCTGCAATGGCACGTACTGTGGAGAGAGCCCCAGCCTTCAGCCTTGAAGAGAACCAGGCCCTGCTGGACAGCCTACTTCCACAGTACAGCAAGCTGTATGGGACACCAGGGGAGCAGGTGAGTGTTCTGTGCACTGCCTTTCTGAATGTGCATTTTGTCTGACTAGCAAGGCTGAGAGTCAGCACACCACTGGCTAGCAGGCTCACTGAGTAGTTGTCACCCCCCATAGTGTGTAGTGACTTGCACTGGACAGGTATGGTGCAGTGACAGTGCTTCTGAACAGGGTTTTACTCCCCATGCTATGATACCATGTAGTGACTTCTGGAAAACTGTCCATGGGCAGCCGTGCACTGCCTGGGTACACCATGTGCCCCTGTGATTGCGACATGTATATGCAACTGTGTCATGCACGGATATGTTGCATGTGTAGTAATGTCCTTATCACTTTGTCATCCTGACAGGCTTCTGCCCATCGGAAGCATGAGATCTGGAAGGACATCGTCCGGGCTGTCCGGTCCGTGGGGGTCTACAAGCGCCGGATCCGCAACTGCCAAAAGAGGTGGCAGGACCTTCGGGGCTGGACCCGGAGGATTGCACGGGTCCAGCTGAAGCTGTCGCCTCCTCGCAGGAGGGGCGGAACACGGACCCTGACCCCCACATGCTCAGGATCCTGGCGGTGGTCTTTCCAGACCTGGATGGGCAGCTGAAGGCCAGAGAGCAGCAAGGAGGGGGTGAGTCAAAGACTGCACTGTGTACTCTGTCTAACATGTTATGTGCCCTCCTCGGGCCAGGTTGAACTGCCACAGTACAGCAGTCATGTTGTCCAGGAGCCATGTCCCTCTATTGTGCACTGCCCACTCCTCATCTGATACCCAGGTGTGGCCCTTACATGCAGGGAATTCTGTCACTTAGGACTGTGTCCTTGCAGTTTGCTTGACTCAAGGTGGGAGACAGCATCTGTTTCCCTGACTCTGTGGTGGGCATCATGGGTGGGTCCATTGCTTACACAATGCCTGTATTCTGACATGTATTCAGCGTGTTACTTTGATCTGTGGTCCAATTGCTGAGCTGATCCACCACATGTGGCTGGGGTACCTGGCACACACCCATGCTGCGGGTGGGAACAATGTTTGGGCCCCAGGAGTATGTATATGACGTGTGTCACACATACTTAGCCAGCTGCCTACAGTCCAGGGCTCATCCCTCATTCATGTGGGGCTGGACAGTCATGCCTACTCCAGGCCATACAATACACTCTGTACTCCCACTCCCGTGTATCAGAGGACACATTGTGCACAGTGATTTGACCCCTCAGGTGTCTGCCTCTGTGTCAGTGTGCTGTGGATTAGTCGCCAGGACTGCTGTGGAGTTTCTTGGTAGGGGCTCAGCATGCCACTGGAGATGTGACCATAGGAGACGATACTTGTGTGACACATAGGTGTCTGATCAGCTGCCCATGCAGACTGGGGCATGTAAATGTGAAGTTCAGGCAGCTGTTCCCCATGCACAGCAGAGTGTGAGGGGCTCAGGTTCAGAGGGTAGTGTCACAGGTCTCCCATATGTCCAATAGGTATGACCTGGACAGATGAGGGTTAAGAGGATGTGTTGTGGGGGATGTACATGTGCACTTGTGCAGCTCCAGGACTTGCATTCCCCATGACCTACTATTGTGACACAGTGCAGAGTGTTGTTGATCTGGCTGCAAAGTCATACATCACTGAGCCAGTGATGTATGACTTTGCAGTCATGCCTCCGCCATGGCATGTGTCTACTGATTGGTGAGCCTGCAGGGGAGTGACATGTGCTACATGCACACCATAGTGGCGCTGGCTATCAGGACATGGGTGCATCATGGTGTCTGTCGCTGGTATGCATCACATGCATTTCCTATTTGACTCTGGGCATCCCTTACATCCGGAAACCTGTACTGACTCAGTGGCAAGAGCTGTGATGTGTCCACACCGTGTCCTCTGCACTGTCCAACTACTGTGTACTTGGTGCATGTGTCAACACTGGGGTGTTGCAATCCAACAGACACCAGACAGATGGGTGCAAGGCCATGTGGGATGTGAGTGCCATGCTTGGCATCAGACTGACAATTGACTTCTCCTGTTCAATTAGTGCACTTTTAGCAATGTACAACTAATGATGCCAGGGCTTGCTCTGTGATGTGCTGTGCTCACAGTGGTGTGTGCGTTATGTGCAGGTGACTGATGTCTGTCTGTTTCCCCATTGTTTGCAGATACATCCACGGCCACGGAAGGGGACAGCTCCACGGACCAGGAGGAGCCGGAGAGCCAGACTGGGTCAGCAGCCGAGGAGTGGTCGGAGGGACCCAGTGGCACGGAGGGCGAGGGGAGCCACACCGAGGAGTCCTCAGCAGCATCCACCTCAGCTGAGGACCAGAGCAACTCGGAGGATGACTCCCTTGTGGAGGCGGGTGTCAGCAGCCACCACACCCCAGCTAGTGTTGCTGTCCCCGCCACCACCAGCACCACCACCGCCCTCCCATCGGCTCCCATTCCCCAGGTCCGTGGAGGCTCCCATGTCCGGGAGCGTGTCTCCTTTGGGCCAGGCACCGCACCCCTGCCCCTGTGTCCCCTGCTGCCCTGAGTGAGGAGTCTGTGTACCTCCTTCGCCAGCTCCATGTAGGGCAGACAGCCATGCTGAGTGTCCTCCATGCGCACACCGCGCTGTTGACTCAGCTGGTGTCGTTCATGGAGGGCATCTCATCGGGCATGTCTGACCTACAGAGGGGCAATAGGTCCATGGACTCCTCCCTGACGGCAGCAGTGTCCCTCCTCAAACGGTCCCTCACCCCTCCTGCCTTTGCTCCATCCACACTCCCCAGCACCTTACCCATCCCAGGCACACACACACTGGCACACACCAGCACACACACATCCAGCACACTGACACACACGCCAATGACAAAACGCACACGCAAGCACATTCAGGGGACTGAAGCCAGACTCACAGGGGATGGGGCCCTGGAACACACACACGCATCCACATGCACTGCGCAGTCCTCAGTTCCCTCTCCCTCCAAAGCACCCTCCCTTGCCTCACCTGCAACCCCAAAGTCACAGCAGCTCTTCCTCTGTGACCTCGGCCTCTTCCCCACCGATGAAGCTGCTCCAGCATCCCGGGGGAAGAGGAAGCCCACCCACATGGAGCAGAGTGCCCCTCGCCCCCGGACACCCTCCCCCAGGCGCAGACGGACTGAGGCCCCCACCCGCAAGTCCCCCGGAGTGCTAAGAGCAAGACCCCGCCACCGCCCTGCAGCTCAGGCACAAGGTCTCCGTCCTCCATCCCTCAGGCCCCCACTGCACAGGTGCCCCCACCACACCCTGCCCCAGGTTCCCCCACCCACAGATATACCATCCCCAAGATGCTCCGGCCTTCTCCCCTGCCACTTGCTCTCCCAGCACCACACCCCCGCTGCGCTTGTCTGTGCCACTGATGTGGTGAGGGTGTCCTCCCCCTCTGTCCAACCCACCTTGCCTGTTCCCCATTCTCCTCCCCTGGAGGTAGGCACTGCAGTGGAGTCCACTACCGCCCTGTCTGACTTGGGCACTGCAGTGGCGGACCTGTCCACCCCATCTGCAGGGTCCACTGCAGTTGTGCCGGCACCCACGACATCTGTGTCATGCCCCCCAGTTGTGCCGGCACACACCATGTCAGACACCTCCACTGCAGTTGTCAGTGGCTCTCCAGCACCCACCACCCCTTCCCTGACTCCCCTGGTGAGCCCTGATCCTGTCCCTGCGGTGCCTGGCCTGCCCCCCGGTTGCCCCTCCTAGTGGATTGTCCCTGGTATTGTGCAGGCATGCGTAGGGTGACATCTGCCAGTGTCACCCTGTTTGAACTTTGACAATGGACTGGCCATTGGCCTTTGCTCTTTTTCAGGACTTCGTTTGGCCTCAACACATATGCTGAATAAAGCAACTTTCTTTTCTCTAGTGCTCATGCTTCAGATGTACATGTTGTTGGTGCAGCTAACCATGCCCTTGCTGCAGTGATGGTGATATCTGGTCTCATGATTATGAAGTGTTACTGTGCAGGAACCCATGTGGTCCAGGGGGAATGTGTCCTATCATGTGGTGTATCCATGTCATCAATAGCAGCATCTGAGGGTGTCATGTGTTCAGTATTTGGCAATGGGTTTCCTACTTACATTGGCAATTTCACATCTGTGGCTTCCACCCCTGCACATCTGTTGTGCCTGCCATCGTTGCTTTTGTCTACTTCCCTGACCGTGTTGCCATCTCCAGTGGACATGCAGGTTTGGGCATCAATGGGGAGGGACTCATCCGTGTAGTCAGTGCAACATTGCTATACAAGTGTGTTGGATCTGTGCTGATGATTCCGTTGGCACATCCATGACCAGGCTGATGTGATGGGAGCCCTCATTTGGTGCTAATTGTTGATTGTGTGACCAAGTGCTCAGCTGACATGATGGGGCCCTACTGAGGCAACATATGGCACAGCTTTCCTCACACAGGAGTGGAGTCCCCTCATGGCAGTGTGTACACGTGTGACATTGCCTGCGCCCAAGGTGTGTGTTGTATGTGCATGTCTGTGTGTTCACTTCCATTCATCTGCGCATGCTGTGATCCCTAGTGTTGTACCTGTTTGTGATGCTTGCTGACTTGAGCTATGTTCCCCCAAAGTCTTCTCCCTGTGTTCTCTGTGATGTGGGTGCATGGCACATTACTGGTCATCAGGGTGTCACCCATAGGTGTGTTTGCTGTCAGGGCAGAGTTTGTGTGCTGACGCAGATGGGTCACAGTCAGGTTTCCCTTTGGCACTTGTTGTTTGCCCCTGTCATGTGATTTCCAGTTTGTGTTATCTTTCAGTGATTGTGACACGTTGTGTGTGTGACTGCTGGCACTCCTTAGGGTCCGGGCTGCAATGTTGGTTGTTGTCTATGTGTGTTCTTTGTGGGTGACCTTGGTTTCTTCATTGGTGTGTGACTGTGGCTGGGATCCCATTGGTCGGTGTGGTATTGCCGTCATGTCCATGTACAGCGTAGTGTGCAGTGTGTCAGACATTCAGGAGTCTTGTTGAGTGTCCATGTGTGATGTGTTTCTACACCTTGGTTCCCACCCACCACCCTGGAATAGTAATGGGTGCATGTGCAATGTCACCAGTGCATGTGTACTTCACTGCTGCACATTGTTGGAGGTCGAGGGGTGTGGTGTTGAGTGTGTGCAGATGAGAGTTGTTGCCCGGCTAGTCCCCTGCCTCCATGTTGGCCTTGGCTTACTGGCCATGCTGATTGATTTGTGCTTGTGTAGGTGTGATGGTAGTTAGTTGCTCAGGACACCTGACTGTGGTTCACAGTGTGAACGACATTTAGCTTTGTCATCACAGTGGTATTTTTCTTCAGCCCAGGGTCACCACATTGTGGGGGCCCTGGGGGTGGTGCTGTGGTGTGTCTGTGACTTGCTGTGTCAGTTGTTGTTCCTACGTGCCTGTGTGACATGTGTGTTTTGTGCTCCCTCTCACCTGTCAATGCCTGCTTGCCCACATAGGGGATTTGGATCCATGAGTTACCTTAGTGTGGCAGTGTATGCACATCTGTATGATTGGTATTCAGCTCTCCTCATGTGTTGTGTTGTTGCCTGGGGACAATGGCACCCCCACCCCTCACCTGCTGTGTATGATGACAGTGTTGGTCTGCCTGTTTGTGTTTGTGCATCTGCACCACTGCATTGGCATATCTTGGGTGTGCCATTGGCTGTATGTTGTTTGGTGTGTTTCCCCTGCTGTCCCTGGGACTCCTAGGTCATCGGTCAGCACAGTGATCATGGTTTGTGTGTCCCATTGCTGCCATGGTATGGTATCTGTTCACCTCACATCTGCTGTCTCCACAGGGTATCTGCATTTGTGTGCCCATTGGTGCAAATATGTGGTTCTGCATTCTGATGGTCACTTCTGTCATTGTGTCATTGATGACTGTTGACGGTCTCAGCCACCATGGGTGTTGTTTGTCTGCACATGGCCAAAGGAATGTTTCATTTGCACTGCAGTATTTGGCTCCCCCAATTTATGTTGCAATGGGACACATACACTACTTTGCCACAGATGAGTTTTTGGTTCTGTGACCAGGAATGATCCATGCAGTTTGGCAGTTGCAGCTCTTTCTTTGTCAACAATTACCTTTTGGTCACTGTGATGATGAGGGTGTAGACCCCATTGCCACAATGGTCAAAATGTGCTTCAGCTATGGACCCCACACTTGCCTTTTGGTCACTGTGATGATGGGGGTTTAGACCCCATTGCCACAATGGTCAAACTGTGCTTCAGCTATGGACCCCACACTTACCTTTTGGTCACTGTGATGATGGGGGTTTAGGCCCCATTGCCACAATGGTCAAAATGTGCTTCAGCTATGGACCCCACACTTGCCTTTTGGTCACTGTGATGATGGGGGTTTAGGCCCCATTGCCACAATGGTCATGGGCTGCTTAGCATTGTGGGTGCCACACACATATATGTGTGGCACATGTGCTAGGGGTCACATTGTATGTTCAATGTCATGTTCGGTGTTGTAGGCATTTGACACAGCCTGCTCACACGCTTGTCATGGTGGTGGGGGATGTCTTAATCTTGCATTCCCTAGGTTGTGGTGTGCTTGTTGTGTCATGCATTGTCCATCCTATGAGTGGGGGTGGTAGTAGTGGTAGGCATCCAGCCCCCTGGCTAAGGGTGGTGGTAGGCATCCAGCCCCCTGGCTAAGGGTGGTAGTAGTGGTGGGCATCCTGCCCCCTGGCTAAGGGTGGTAGTGGTGGGCATCTGGCACCCCCTGGCTAAGGGTGGTAGTAGTGGTGGGCATCCTGCCCCCCTGGGTGAGGGTGGTAGTAGTGGTAGGCATCCTGCCCCCCTGGTTGAGGGTGGTAGTAGTGGTAGGCATCCAGCCCCCTGGCTAAGGGTGGTAGTAGTGGTGGGCATCCTGCCCCCTGGGTGAGGGTGGTAGTAGTGGTAGGCATCCTGCCCCCCTGGGTGGGGTGGTAGTAGTGGTAGGCATCCAGCCCCCCTGGTTGAGGGTGGTAGTAGTGGTAGGCATCCAGCCCCCTGGCTAAGGGTGGTGGTAGGCATCCAGCCCCCTGGCTAAGGGTGGTAGTAGTGGTGGGCATCCTGCCCCCTGGCTAAGGGTGGTAGTAGTGGTAGGCATCCTGCCCCCCTGGTTGAGGTGGTAGTAGTGGTAGGCATCCAGCCCCCCTGGCTAAGGGTGGTAGTAGTGGTGGGCATCCTGCCCCCCTGGGTGAGGGTGGTAGTAGTGGTAGGCATCCTGCCCCCTGGCTAAGGGTGGTAGTAGTGGTGGGCATCCTGCCCCCTGGGTGAGGGTGGTAGTAGTGGTAGGCATCCTGCCCCCCTGGGTGAGGGTGGTAGTGGTGGTGGGCATCCAGCCCCCTGGCTAAGGGTGGTAGTAGTGGTGGGCATCCTGCCCCCTGGGTGAGGGTGGTAGTAGTGGTGGGCATCCTGCCCCCTGGGTGAGGGTGGTAGTAGTGGTAGGCATCCAGCCCCCCTGGCTAAGGGTGGTGGTAGGCATCCAGCCCCCCTGGCTAAGGGTGGTAGTAGTGGTGGGCATCCTGCCCCCTGGCTAAGGGTGGTAGTAGTGGTAGGCATCCTGCCCCCTGGTTGAGGGTGGTAGTAGTGGTAGGCATCCAGCCCCCTGGCTAAGGGTGGTGGTAGGCATCCAGCCCCCTGGCTAAGGGTGGTAGTAGTGGTGGGCATCCTGCCCCCCTGGGTGAGGGTGGTAGTAGTGGTAGGCATCCTGCCCCCTGGCTAAGGGTGGTAGTAGTGGTGGGCATCCTGCCCCCCTGGGTGAGGGTGGTAGTAGTGGTAGGCATCCTGCCCCCTGGGTGAGGGTGGTAGTGGTGGTGGGCATCCAGCCCCCTGGCTAAGGGTGGTAGTAGTGGTGGGCATCCTGCCCCCTGGGTGGGGGTGGTAGTAGTGGTAGGCATCCAGCCCCCTGGTTGAGGGTGGTAGTAGTGGTAGGCATCCAGCCCCCCTGGCTAAGGGTGGTGGTAGGCATCCAGCCCCCCTGGCTAAGGGTGGTAGTAGTGGTGGGCATCCTGCCCCCTGGCTAAGGGTGGTAGTAGTGGTAGGCATCCTGCCCCCTGGTTGAGGGTGGTAGTAGTGGTAGGCATCCAGCCCCCCTGGCTAAGGGTGGTAGTAGTGGTGGGCATCCTGCCCCCTGGGTGAGGGTGGTAGTAGTGGTGGGCATCCTGCCCCCTGGCTAAGGGTGGTAGTAGTGGTGGGCATCCTGCCCCCCTGGGTGAGGGTGGTAGTAGTGGTAGGCATCCTGCCCCCCTGGGTGAGGGTGGTAGTGGTGGTGGGCATCCAGCCCCCTGGCTAAGGGTGGTAGTGGTGGTGGGCATCCTGCCCCCCTGGGTGAGGGTGGTAGTAGTGGTGGGCATCCTGCCCCCTGGCTAAGGGTGGTAGTAGTGGTGGGCATCCAGCCCCCTGGGTTGGGGTGGTGGCGCGCATTCAGGCCCCTGTGTGCATATGTGGCATTGGTGATGGGCATCCCGCCCCTATGGTGCTGCTGTTGCTGGTGTAAGTATATTCAGATTCCCAGTGTATGTGTGTGATGTGTCGTGTACGTGTTGTATGTGTTTTGTGGTTGGTGTCTGACTTACCTTCTGCGCCGTACGCGTCCGTGCCTGTTCCGGTAGTAGATGTAGAATATTGGTATGATCGGGACGAAGGGATTCATGGTTGGTTCGTGTCGTTCGTCCTTCTCGTTGCTTCGCGTCGTCCTCGTCGCTTGGCTTCGTCCTCGCCGCTCCGCGTCGTCCTCGTCGGTGCTGTGTTCGCCTCGTAGCCGTGGATCGTGTTGTGGCGCGATTCGGAGCTTATGTGCGCCTCTCCCGGATGCTTTGACGTGCCGTGCGTAGCGACGGGTTCGGCGCGTACGGAAAGCGCATCGTACTTGTCCGGCCGGACGGGGCTGCATTTTCCCTTCCGTGCGACTCGATTCGGCGTTTCCGGATTCGCCTCGGTCGGAGAACAGGACCTGGTTTGGGTGAGTACGGCTCGGCCGGGATTTTTGCTGTTGTGCGCATCGTACTTGCTCGTTCGGTGTACTGTACGGATCGGTCGGGAAACTGGCTTTCGCATGGCTTTTTTCCCGACCGAATAGTATTGGGTGCGCCTCCGACCGAGATCGGAATCGGCCCCATAGTCTTTCCTTTATTAAGTGCATACTGTTGATGAAGTAGCAATGCAAGAAGAGAAGTTGATGTCAGCACATCTATAGAGTAAAGAAAGAGAAAGAATGGTAAGGCCATGCATAAGCATTGAGCTATGAGTATATTGTACAGCATTACTATTACCACAGAGACCACTATACTTTGTAAGTATTTCACTTTATGTTCATATATAAATACTACTGTTTAATAAAAGCAAGCATCTGGCTGGACATTCATTTATTGGTGTACCTCTGAGAATTCAAGTGCAGGACTCATAGAAGGACATGGCACTGGAGATGAGAAGTAAAAGGCCACAACCAACATGGTTGGGCCCAGTAGCTCCTTCTTGTCCCGTGGCCTCCTGAAAGGACCTCTGACAGTGAGTATCATCTTGCTGGCGCTGTTTCCGCTTTCCACCAGCAAAATTAACATTTCAAGATAATGAGATCAAAATAAGTATGCTAGAGAGCATTCACTTATATAGTTAAACAGCCAGTGGGCAACTGCTTTCAGTTATAGTTGAGCACTCCATTACATATGCACCTCACCATGTTTATTTGTGGGTCTTCTGACTGGAGTGCAAAGTAGAGTCAAAGTATTTTTATTTCAGTTAATTAAAACCATACACATTTCCAGATCAGTGCAATATTAAAAATGTCAGAGCAATTAAAAAGATAACAATAGTTGCAACATAGGCGAGGAACTTTTAGGGACAGAAATTTGGCATGAAGGCCGATGTGGAGTCAAAAGAAAAGCATGGGGCAATCTTCTGCTGCTTAATGATCCTTTTAAGCATGCACCTCCAGTGGCCAATGTTATTGCTCCCAGTTTTTTTAACAAAAGTGCAAGGTTGTTGGTACAACCCGCTCTGTAAAGTGCAAAGGTAAATACTCATGGAGGTCTGACGCTGCTGGCCCTACAACTGCCTTTTGTTCTCCCTGCTTAAAAAACCTGTTAGACGTGCACCTCCAGCATCTTATGTTATCACTTCCATGCTTCCGGGCGAGGAGGACAAAAGTGTTGGCCCTTGAGTATAATTTGGCCCCCACACCAATTAAACTTATCAAGTGGAAACTGTTAGGGTCTGCTGGATCGTTTTTCTTATGTATTAGTTTTATAACTGCCCCTTTCCAGCTACTTAGGAACCACCCTGAATTAGTTATTGAGATAAACACTTTAGAAAAAAAGTGGGTCCTCCAGTTAACATATGGTTTTAATACATGTGCCAGTTCGTTGTCACATATCTGCCACATATACAGTTAACATCCATATTCAGTAGCCTTTGGAATTTACTATAAATACAGAACATTAAAAGCAACTCAAAACTTCAACAGCAGCATACGTAGAGGAGGGTTAGGTAAAAAGACAAATAAGGGTAGCTTTGATTTAATGGCCAGGGTTCCAAAATATAGCTAGCCAACCTCTTATTTGCCAAATAGCATAAGCGCGTAAGTCTTTATTCCCTAATACACATTTCTTTTTTCGAAAGAACCAGAGGCTCCACCACATTATAATTTCCAATATTAAGCCTTGATGCAATTTTCGTCAGTTTGCCATTGACCTTCCACACTCACTGCAATTCACTGATACTAGTTCCCATAGTACAAAGGGTTGAGATTTTTAAATCATTCAAACTACTTTTTTCCCCCCAAAATCATAATATTGATTTCCAAGCCAGGAAATTCCAGGATTGCAAATTAGGTTCTAATCATACTACAGGGGTCATTACTTCACTGGGTAACCACAAGCAATTTTTTAGACATTTGCCTTTATACTTCTTCCACAATACCTCGGAACTTAGACATAAATCTTGTAGCCCATTCAAACACTGAGGGGACACCATTGCCCTATATGCAGAAAGCACCGGGGAAAACGAGGGAGCACCAACAGCTTTCTTAAATTTGGTTAGCCCACCGATTGTGGATGAAGCTTTGACATCCCCTAACTCATGATGCAATAACCAATTCAGATCCTCTGTAAATGTCATCCCTAAATATTTATATGAGAATGCCACTTCTACTGGCTTATCCTCCAGGACCCACGTGTAAGGTTTTGATTTCTTGCCCTATTTAACTATTTTCGTTCCATATATATTAATGGACAAGACATTCGATGTACAATACTTACTGAACAACTCAAGCTTTTTTTGGAGCCCCACCTGCGTTGGGTCAAGAATTGCACGGTCATCAGCAAGATATTTTTCTTCCTCCTATTTTAGGGGGGAAAGGCCTTGACTTCTGTTAAGACCTGTGGCAAGACTGTGAGATACGAAGAAAAAAGCATTGGGGCCAACATACACCCTTGTCTCAGCCAATTCTCTAAGGTGATTTTCTTTGATAATGACCCTGACAGGTCTAGTTCCACCTGTGCCCAATTGTCATTGTGTAGTTCTTGAAGAATCCTCAAGAGGTATTGCGGGGTGCCCTAATTTCTCGATTTAGACCCAAAACGTTTCAGATTTACTAAGTCAAAAGCCAAGCGAAAATCCACAAAGCAAGAAAATAAAGTGCCAGTGGTTTCTATCGCCTTCTAACCCATTGCCCATAAGCTAAAGCAATGGCCTAATGTAGAGTAGCCTGATTTAAAACCTCCCTGTTCGATCGGAATCAAGTTATTATACTCTATCTATTCCTTCATATGCTGTTAAATATCCTTTGAGTATAATTTGGCCCCCACATCAATTAAACTTTACAAGCAGAAACCTTTCGGGTCTGCTGGATCGTTTTTCTTATCTATTGGTTCAATAACTGCCTCTTTCTAGCTAATTGGGAACAGTCCTGAATTAGTTATTGAGATAAACACTTAAGAAAAAGTGGGCCCACCAGTTAACATCAGATTTTATTACAAGTGCTGGTACGTTGTCTGGACCGGCTGTGCTCGTTTAATTAAGGGAGGATATTATTTTAATCAGGGAATTTATACTTCAGAGATTTAACAGGCTCTTTTATGGTGGATCCCAGGGGCATCTGATTGGTTGATCAGAAGATCTATATAGACAGGTTAGGTGAGAAACCCAAACCTCCTCCGAAACCAAGTGGACAAATGGACAAGTTTCCAAAATATATCATTAGCAATTAGGGCAATACTATTTCTTCTCAAATTACCTTAAAATAATCAGATTTCTTCCGCCTTAACAGTGATTCATTATCCACTTTGACCTTATCATACTCGTCTCTCTCCCCCATCCTCGCTGGGCACCGCCATTTGCGCCTCACTTTCTGAAGTCTTCTCTTTAAAGCTTGGCATTAACGATCAAAGGAGGGTTGATTACTCACCAGGGAACAAGTTGAGCCTTTACTGGTAACATTACTGTTAGAAATGGGGGTCTTTAGTTGGCAGAGGTAGGTACCTTTGTCCAAATAGGGACCCTTGCTTCTAGTCAGGGTAAGGGGGATACACACTTTAGATAACCCCTGCTCACCCCCTTGGTAGCTTGGCACGAGCAGACAGGCTTATCCCAAAGGCAATGTGTAAAATATTTGTACCAGCACTCACAGAAACACAGTGATAACACCACAAATGGACACCACACTGGTTTAGAAAAATAAAGTATCTTTATCTAAACTTAACAAGACCAAAACGACAAAAATCCAACATACAAGTATTAAGAAAAATGACTTTCAAAAGGTTTTAGCAACTGAGTCCATAGAAAACTATGGATGCGTGATTTCTTGCAAAGTACCTGTTGTTGCGACAAAGTTCACCAAGCCAAACAGCCGCAGCGATGAGAAGCGTGGAAAAACAAAGAGATGCGTCGTTCCTGAGACCTTTGTGGATGCAATGCGACAGTTCCGCTGTACACAGGGGAGCGATGCGTCGGGTACGGTCTGTAGGGGGAAGCGAGGCGTCGGTTCTGAGACGACTCCGATCTGCGGGTGATGCGTCGGGGAAAACTTGCGGCACAGGGACGACGCGTGGAAATCCGGGATGCGGCGGCGAACGATGCGGCGGCGGCAAGCGGCGCTGCGTCGACCCTTTTCAGCCGCGATCCCTCGATGCATCGATTCTTGCAGCGGCGGCAGGCGCTGCGTCGGTTTCAGCAGCGGCGCGGCGGTGCGGGGAGATTCTTCTTGCACCACGGCGTTGCATCGGAAAACTGTCGCCAGAAGAGCGATGCGTTGACTTCCTTGTTTGTTGCGTTGCTTTCCAGCTCCCAGCAGCAGAAACAACCTCCAGAGGCCACACACAGCCACAGGCACTCCTGGCAGGTCAGAACTCCCAGCAAGGAAGTTCAGGGGAGCTGGGGGTGAAGTCTTTGTGTTCCTGAGACTTCAAAACAGGAGGCATGCTCTATTCAAGGCCTTGGAGACTTTCCTCAAGCAGGGGACACAGCACACAGCAAAGTCATTCTCCTTTCTTTGGCAGAAACAGCAACTGCAGGCCAACCCCAGACACACAGCAAGGGCAGTACTTCTCCTCAGTTTCTCCAGCTCTTCTCCTCAGCAAAGGTTCCTCTTGATTCCAGAAGTAGTCTAAAGTTCAGGGGTTTTAGATCTAATACTTATACCCCAAAATGTCTTTGTTCTCTTTGTGCAAGGGTCTCTGAGCCCAGTCTAAACCAGTTCTGGGGGGCACTCTGCAAGTGCACAACAACATCCATTGTCAGTGTGAGCCTTGGCTCCAGACACACCACAGGGGGGTGGAGCCAGCATTGTGGAAGGCAGGCACAGCACTATTCAGGTACAGGTGCTACTCCTCCCACCACTCCAAATGCAGTTCAGGCCTATTCAACCTAGTGCTGACTCATTCAGGAAAGGCAGGACACACATCAACCCCCCCGGTGGTTGTCTGAGAGAATGCACCTCCCCAGCCCCTGTCACTCCAAAACAGTCAATACACAAACAGGCAGAGGCACACAGAATGTTTAAACAAGAAAATGCCTACTTTCTAAAAGTAAACGGGTAAACAACGCCTTCAAGGGATTTGTTTGAAATACTCTGTTCTATTGCTTCTGATAAATATTTTTTTGCTGAAAGAATTGTTGATAAACTTGCCACAGAAATGTTATTCAAACATCTTTTATCTAAAAAATAAAAATGTTGTTCCTTGTAAAAACACAAGGACCAATGAATCAATCACGGAACAATGAATATTCAAAACACGGGTATATATAGAAAACAAATTTTTATATTTTGAAATTTATCAAGGGTACTACACAGTTATATAAACAATGTAACACGAGGAAAATAGATACAATTGTATGATCCTTCAATGCCACTATTGTAAACACTTCTTCTCATTGTACATTATTTTCCAGAAGAGAGTGTAAGTGTCGACGTTTCGGTCTCTATGCATTTGTCCATGAGACCATCTTCAGGACTACCATAAATATAACAAATGACCCCTGAATGATGTTTCCAAAGATTCAAGAATTACAATTGGCACACATATGTCAAATCAATCGTCGTTCTGTAACTTTTGTTTAAGGTGAATAATCATCAAGAGATACAGGTTAATATTAATCCAACTGCTGACTGCTGAACTTTGGCTGCGCTACAAAATCTAACAGAATAAACTCTTTCAACTGAGAAGTGGCTGAGGACTGGAAATTTATTTACACCGTCCAATAAAGCACCAGAGTTTATTTACCTATATCATTTACCTGTATCTCTTGATGATTATTCACCTTAAACAAAAGTTACAGAACGACGATTGATTTGACATATGTGTGTCAATTGTAATTCTTGAATCTTTGGAAACATCATTCAGGGGTCATTTGTTATATTTATGGTAGTCCTGAAGATGGTCTCATGGACAAATGCATAGAGACCGAAACGTCGACACTTACACTCTCTTCTGGAAAATAATGTACAATGAGAAGAAGTGTTTACAATAGTGGCATTGAAGGATCATACAATTGTATCTATTTTCCTCGTGTTACATTGTTTATATAACTGTGTAGTACCCTTGATAAATTTCAAAAGATAAAAATTTGTTTTCTATATATACCCGTGTTTTGAATATTCATTGTTCCGTGATTGATTCATTGGTCCTTATGTTTTTACAAGGAACAAAATTATTATTTTTTAGATAAAAATTGTTTGAATAACATTTCTGTGGCAAGTTTATCAACAATTCTTGCAGCAAAAAATATTTATCAAAAGCAATAGAACAGAGTATTTCAAACAAATCCCTTGAAGGCGTTGTTTACCCGTTTATTTGAATTGCCCAAGCCCTCAAGGGTAGATTGGGTTTCCCATTATATTGAATTACTTTCTAAAAGTGGCATTTTCAAACACACTACTTAAAAACCATCTTTAGTAAAAGATGTGTTATTAAATTCTGAGTTCAGAGAGCCTAAACTTTATTTTCCGTCTTATCCCTATGGGAAGATATGCTTGTAAAATGTTACAAAGCATTCCCCATTCTGTCCTATGGGGCAAGATAGCCTTTCAATAGTGAAAAACGAAATTGGCTGTATTTCACTATCAGGACATGTCACACACACCAGTACATGTCCTACCTTTCACATACACTGCACCCTGCCCACAGGGGCTACCTTGGGCCTACCTTAGGGGTGACTGACATGTAAGAAAAGGAAAGGTTAGGGCCTGGTAAGTGGGTGCACTTGCCAAGTCGGCATGGCAGTTAACAACTGCGCAGACACTGCATTGGCAGATCTGTGTTACCTTTTCAGAGCTACTCATGTGTGTGGCACAATCAGTGCTGCAGGCCCACTAGTAGCAATTGATTTACCAGCCCTGGCACACTTAGTGCACTTTACTAGGGACTGACCAGTAAGTCAAATATGCCAACCATGGATAACCAATCATGTTCACAATTTACACAGAGAGCATATGTACTTTAGCACTGATCAGCAGTGGTAAAGTGCCCAGAGTCCTAGAACCAACAACAACAGGTCAGGAAAAAATAGGAGGAAGAAGCATAAAGTTTGGGGATAACCCTGCAAAAAGGGCCAAGTCCAACACAACCCCCTTCCAGCCTAAAGCCAGGGTAGACCAATCCATACCTCGATGGGCTTCCCTGCTTGGGGCGATAGAACATGGAACCTGGCCCGCAACAGCAGGAGTCTATTCCCGTTCTACGCCTTCCTGAACCCAGTTGGATCCCTCTATCCATACTCTCAGGGCCCACTAAGCTGACCCATGGGAAACCCTTCTCCTCACCTGTGGACCCCATCTGTGCAGCGCCTAAACTTACTTTGCTCACAGATGTGTCCCAACAGGCAGACAGTATCCACATGGCCAATACAGTGGTGTGGCCCAGTCCACCCCCGGGGTGTGACTCCTGTCCCCCTCCCAGGGGCAACTCTGTCCACCAGGACAGCCAGCCACAGTGGCCACTGACAGCTGTCAGTGATGAGAGCCAGGCCTCATGCCTTTCAGGCCTCTCTAACCTCTGTGGCGTCAGAAAGTGGGGGGGCGGTAGCCCCAGGTGCCTGGCACCTTTTGTCCACTCTCCCTCCTGCCAAGTCAGGTATGGCATCCTGACACTGGCCCACCAGCCCAGGGTCTGTACCCTGCGGCTGGACAGGAGACGGGGTGGGCTCTCCCACACCCTGTTCCCTCCCCAGGGCTCTGCATCCCCCACTGGGAGCAGTGGCCCTCGATTCCAGAATTGTCAGGGCACCTGTGGCAGGTGTTCTGCACAATTCTCCCACCAGTTCAGGGGTGCTATCCTGCAACTGGTACACCAGCCCAGGGTCTGTACCCTGCGGCTGGACACAGGGCTGGGGTGGGCTCTCCCACACCCGGTCCTCCTCCCTGGGGCTCTGCACCCTCCCACCTGGAGCGGTACCCCCAGAAGACAAACTGGTAGGGGCACTGTTAGCAGTCGCCCCTTGTTCCAGGTCAGGGGGTACACCCTGAACCTGGTCCTCCAACCCAGGGTCTGGACCCTTAGGCTGGACCTGAGCCTGGCAACCCAGGACTTCCGGGAGAGTACATGACCCCCCCCCAAGGGAAACACACTCCTCATGAGTTGTGCGAGAGTCCACCTGGTGCAGGTCTCCAGCCTCTTGTCCATCTGACAGAGCATGAAGACCCCCCAGGCCAGAAGTGGCCTCACCAGGGTCAGTCCTGGGGTGCTCTGATTTCAGAGCTGGCAACCCCTGACCCACTGGTCCTTCCACTGGGGACTTTGTCCCCCCCTCACCCTTTTCTCTGGACTCATGCACCCTCCCCACTGGAACGGTGCAGCCAGACACCAGAACTGGTGGGATGCTTGCTACAGCAGTCCCCCCCAGTCCACCTGACACTTTAGGATCCCCCTCAGGGTATGGCCTCTCGGTACAGACTAGGTCCACTCCTGGTGTTCACTCATGGAACCAACCAGGCTCGGGGACTGGGTTTCAGGCACCTTGGGACACAGCCCACTCCCACTCCTTCTCCTCTGAGCCAGGACGTGGGACCCTACACCCCTCCCACTACTCCAGGACCTTTCTGGGCTACCACAAACCTCCCCTACCTCGCTTGGTTGGGGAAAACCTGAGCCACCCCCTTCAGGATCACTCCCAAAAGCTTCTTCAGACCCTCTGGAATCCACCAAAAGGTCTGCCTCCAGTGCAAGCTCCCTGGGGTCAGAGAACTCACACTCCACCGGCTGTTGGCATAGCTCTGGAAAACAGGTACTTAAAATATGCTCTTCAACAATTGAATCACACAGCCCCACACAAGTGTTGACCAAGCTACTCTTTGCCTCACCATCCAGTGCCTCACACAAGTACCTCACATCACCCTCCTGAGACTGGCAAAACAGTGTCTGACTGTTTCTGTCACTCAACCCACACTCTTCTGGGCGGTCTCCATACTCACATACCAAGGCTTCTACCATGGGGGAACACCTCTCCCTGCACCTCTCATCTAGAGTCAGTAGAGTGTCCCTCCCACCACTAGGAATATGAACCCCTGTGCCAGTTCCCCAATCCACCTTAGGGACACTGTGCACCACTGGACCTACCTCATAACCCTGAACCCCTTGGTGTATGTTAACCCCCTCCTTCAAGTCAGGCGCCACATCTCTGGGTGTGTGTACTTCTCCCTCAGCACTAGACACTACATTTTTGCTGCCACCATCTGAGCTGGACTCCACCTCCAGCCCTGCCAAGCTCACTTCATGAGCTAAACACTTTTTCTTTTTCTTGGCTAAGACACTCATGGCCTCAAGCCTCTCGAGCTCCATTGTCGTGTAGTTCCTATATATAACTTATACAGAATCTGCGCGTTCGGATAACATGAACTGTGGGCTTGGTGGCAGACTGACTCTGAACACCCCCACCGAAAATGTTAGCCTGTTTGCATTAGCTAGCTCACAGTGCCACTAGTGTCTCCTCTTATCGGGGAGAGAATAGTTTCTGGCAACCTCAGAACATGACAACCCTGATCCCTCAGATCGTGGAAACAATATACTACCTCTCGCTCAGTCATTCGTGCTCACTTATTCGGTCTCAGAGAGTTACACAGAAGAAACAGTCGGGCGTGTTACAATAAGTATTTATTGTACAGTTGTTCTTCTAGTGTAAAATAGATGTGCTGCAATAATAGTGAGACAGAAGCAGTTATATATAATCAGCAGTATAGTGAATACAAATGGATAGTACAGTTCTACCATTTTGCAATAATCATAAATGCATACATGGATATAAAATGCATGATAAAAGAAAGCGCTTACTCCTACGATGCATGTCTAGATGTACCTAAGTGTACCTACCATGTGAGTAGGTGTAGAGCCAAGAATCAATCTAGGATTTAGTCTAACCCCATTACCTGAAGAGAGAGAGAGATTGTGGGACTCCGTCCTGGTCTCGAGTTGGACACCCCGCAAGGGATGTGTTAGACCACTGTCAGCTGGAGCGTCTGCATGCAGGAGCCTCAGCGTCTCTGGTCAGTGTGTCGGCCTGGAAGTCTCGGTTCCCTCCTCCTAACACTAGCAAGAGGTGCTGTATTTATACAGAAAGTATCTAGGGTTCCTTTGTCCCTTGTTGCTTGTATTAGCCATTGTTGGATTTGAAGATGACGTATGGGATGAACCGTGTACTTAGATATAGGGAGGAAGATGGTGTAGCCCCAGCCTGGTTTCTAAGAACCCTTATGAATATTCATTCATACTGTGTGAGTCTATTGATGGAGTTATAGGACTCTATTGTTTAGGAGAAACCCTCCTTCTGCACCCAGGACTAGAACGAGGTAAAGGTTCAACCCTAAAAGGCTTGTTACAGTGTAGTGTAGGGGAGGTAATGTAGGTGAAGGGGTATGATGTTACCCGGGCCTATATTAGGGTACCTATATGGAACATAACACCCACTCCTCTTCTGAACAGTCAACAATGATAAAAAAATGCTAGCAAACTACTATTTCAACTAGGTAGCAGCGCATAAAATATCAGTGAACCACGTAAAAACATATTTCTAAAACATTAAAAACATTTAAAAATAGTCTAAGAGGTGAAAAATCTACTGAAAGACAGTTATTTTGGAAATGTCATTTAAGACAAAGTCCTAATTGAGTTTGTTTATATAAGTCGAACCACTACACGCGTCTGAAGGCCATGCTTTTCAGTGAAAGTGTCAATTTTAAAGGAAATGTACCAAATTTAGTCAAGTTTTGGAGAAAAAGAAAAACAGAATTTTTTCCCAGCACACGATGAGCCAATTATCAATCAATCAATCAATTATAGATAATGGGGCACATGCATCAAAGTAGGCTTTTGCGATTCCTTAATTGCGATTATTAAGGAATCGCAATTAAGGAATTGCAAAAGCCTATGCATGTAGGGAATGCTAAAAATTACGATTCCCAAACATTCCTTAATTGCGACTCGCAAATTGCGACTCGCAATTAAGGAATGGCTTCCCATTCATTCCTATGGGCCTATAGGCCCATAGGAATGAATGGGAAATTGCATGCACAATTTGCGAGTACCCAATAGGTACTCGCAAATTGCACATGCAATTTCAAGGGTGCCAAAAGGATACCCTGTTGTACCCCTGAAATTGATATGTGCACCCATGTTGCGCACACACATGCCCCAAGGGTATGTGTGTGTGTAACCTGGAACTTTGAAAAATGCACTTTAGTGCATTTTTCAAAGTTTTCGCTAAATACCATCAGGTTTAAATTATCGGTATTTAGCGGACCCTAATAGCGAAATCGCTATTTTAAATGCAATCTTGCATTGCATTTAAGGCATCGCAATTTGCGATTCCTTAAATGCAATCGCAATTTGCTATTTTTGCATTTGGGATGATGCATCCCAAATGCAAAAATACCGGTCGCAAAGGGGCAGATTCTGAGAATCTGCTCATTTGCAAACGGTTTTTGCCTTGATGCATGTGCCCCTAAGTGTCCTGGCTGGGAGACGCAACATCGTCGTTGCTTGCTGCTGCAGGGGACGTTCCTTGTAACACCTCGCAAAGTACGTCAATGGAGCACAGATGATATTCGGCACTGCCAGTAGCTGGTGTAGAGGCAGCCGGTGCTGTAGTCGATACCTGGGTGCTAGTGGTGCTAGTGGTGGAGCTGATGCTCAACCCAGTTGTAAAAGGCACCTGTGGATTCTCGAGGAATGCAGCCATCAAGATGGGAATACGCTGGGGACATTGCCGAGCATGGGACCTCAGGGGTTCCAGCTTGGTATTTAAGTCCGCAGACGTGTCCGTCGCGAGTGTCAGACAGAGATCCAACACACATTCCTCACCGCAAAACAGGCATCGGAGAACAGGTAAGATGCAGTCCATCCAGACTGGTCTAAACGATAGGAACCAAGAGGCGCTCAGTTCCCGTAGGCGAGGTGTGCCCAGATGTTGCACCATGCGCTCACGATATTTGCGCTCAAGGAGTGCTTTTTCCATCTCGTTGGTAATTGGGCCGTCCATTGCGGAGCAGAAAAATGACAATCAGGATTCCTGCAATGGAAAGAAGGATCAGAGGAAGACCTCCAAACACGCTTCCCAATACGGAGTGTATAAAATTTGGAATAACTCCGAGGATTGTCTGAAAGGTGCTTAGAAATCCTAACTCTATGGTCTTAAATAGGTGTACAATACCACTCGTATCAGACATATTAAAGATACGACCCACCATTTCTACGAAATGAAAAGGGCAGTTTGTACGTATAAGTGCCTGTATCTCAGTCGAGATCCTTGCTATTTGAAGATCAAAGATCTCTCGAGCGGAGGTTAAGGGTACGGTTTGTTGTAAAAGCATGGCTTTCAGTCTGCTCAAAGTATCAAACTGTATAAAGGAAACACTCAACGAAGGCCATAACGGCGCCTCCCTGACTGTACTTGTTGGGGGAAACAATACTTGCATACAGCAAGTAACCCTGGAGTTCACAGTGACCAGATAGGCAATGCCCGGAAGCATCCCACAGCAACCTTGATCGTTCAGCATCAAGTAACTCCCATTCGAGAGCAGCTCGAATACCGGTGTAATCACGGCTGCTGGAGTCCCTCTCATGTGACAGGACAAGTTTGCTATTGAACCATTGCAAGCTCCGTGCAGTGAAATGTCCTGGCACATGAGAGAACCGCTTAAAGTGTTCTTGCAGTTTGTACCGCTTAGAAACACTTCTCGATCCCCACTCCGGCATCGGAATCTGTACGGTAATTCCCAAGATTCCTTAATGTATTCCTTACCCAATTTTTCATATTTGCCTGCCTGCCTTTGCTCAAGGCAATACTGAAACTGAAAGGTAGTGACCGGTAGAGTTATATGGCCATGGATTAGCCATTCCGTTGATGGTGATTCTGCTACCGTAAATGGTAATCTATCCAGCTTTTCAATGCGCAACATTGTATATTTAGCTCCCCTTTGTGCCATTTCTACCTGTTTTTCTGTTAGATTGTATTC
This sequence comes from Calotriton arnoldi, assembly GCA_963921515.1. Lineage (NCBI taxonomy): Eukaryota > Metazoa > Chordata > Amphibia > Caudata > Salamandridae > Calotriton > Calotriton arnoldi. The sequence continues at coordinate 196,654 of CAWUFW010001658.1, forward strand.
AGAAAACAGAGACGTACTGTTGATAAAACGCCAAGGCACATAGCCTTCACGCAAAGATTGCAGTGTCCAGCTTAACAACATAATAGAACGTAACTGAGATTGCCCGTGTTGTAACATGGCCAAATCTTGTTCCAGTATGTCTATTGCAGAAGATACAATGTTACCCAAGGAATATATCCTGGAGGTTAAAGTTGTTAATCCATTATCCACTACTGCTAATGCCTTCTCTAGGTTAATACGGTCTATTTCCCGTATCCTCTCTGCAGCCTGTTGTTGGGATATTTTCCAGTTTTCATTGTAGGCAGCATAAATGCCAGCATATATGAAACGTTTTTGTTGGGGTTTCCTGGGACCTAATAAAAAATCCCTAAGATCCATGTCTTGTGAGAGTAAGGCTAAGTGTTGTTTCACTTCTGTGAGTGTTGAGGTTTCTAGCCAATTAAGGCACGACTTCCCAACACTGTAGGATGTCACTACCCCTGGGTGTTCTCTTTGTACATAGCGTGGGTCTGGCCTATGGATACTGAATCCTTCGGTGGTACCCCAGAATCTTTTCTGACATGTGTTCATGTCTAAGGGCCAAACCACCCATTTTTCCCAATCGGGGTCTGTTCTATTGTACTGTAAAATGTCATCTATTGTTGCCCCTTCTTTTGAAGTCGAATTTTGCCACCTCTCCATTTGCGACGGTGTTGGAAATCGAGGTGTGTTCAGGTCCTTGTTCTTGGCTAGTCCAAGAAAGGATGTCTGTTGCACAGTGTCATTTAGAAATATCATCTGCTGTGGAATGAGGCATGCTCTAAATAGCGCTTCTGTTCCCTGGACTTGCCAGTCCCTAGAACCCCAGACTGATTTTAAGTCTATTGTGTCCTTCCATAGGTCAAAACCCTGTTCAGACAATTGGGCAATAAAGGAAGCAGAGTATATCTGTTTGGTGTTTGTTAACATTATTTTCAGTGCCGATGTCGGTGTAACCTTATAATAATATGAGGTCGGGTCAGTGGTGTTAAACCCTGAAAAATATGAAAATTTCTGTGCAAATGTTTGCGAAGTACTTTTAGGTGGTGTAGGGCAATGTTCCCACTGGTGGTACTCAAAAACATTTCTAGGTGATATAGATTTGTGTAGGAAATGATGACCATAATGTTGATCATGTTGATAACAGTACAAAATGTCGTAGTCTGAAGTACTTTCTAACATTTCATTGTTCGGAAATGCAGCAGTTTTCTCTAAATCAGACAACATATCATTAACAGTTTCAGAGTCCCAATCATCAGAAAATGTACTGGAGGTAATGATATCACTTAATGAAATTTTAAATACATGAGAAATTTTTAAAAGTTCAGTAGGACCGAATATTTCGAAATCAACCTTGTCCCAAACTATACCGTCCGGTCTAGGAACTGCTGCAATGTTCACTGATGACAAGTCTCTTTGTTCACGATGGGACGATTTATGTGGCTTCAGAATCAAATTAACTTTCTGTGTTGCAGAGCTTTGTTGCAGATAACGTCCATTAATAAGCATGCTAAAAGTTATAACTAAGCCTAGCCAGAAAAGAAGAAATTAGTATCCCAGTAATTACCCATAGTTCTACCCAAGGCGATACCAGGTAAGTCTTTTTGAGAAAGTTCACAAAGTCTTTAGCTTGCTGTTTACGTAATTTTTTGGCTGGCATTGTTTCAGGTTCGCTTGGATCCAAAGAAAAAATATCAAAGTTCATGAAGTAGCCAGAGGCAGTTCGATCAATTGTAGGAATTGCATCGGGATTTGTTGAAATCGCATTTTGCTCTTGTCGAGGCATGTTGACGTAAACGTCTGTATTTGGACTAATTGCAATTTGTGTGTTATTTTGAATTGAATTTTGAAGATGTACTTCCGGTTCAAGGGGAACGAGTTCCATAGCATTGTTGCATAGTCCTTCATTCCGTACAGGAGGCTCTTTAAACGTGATGAGTCTTTCTGTTTAAACTTCTTGGATGGTAGCTAGAGGAGGGCGTCTTCTACTGTGGAGTCCACGAGGCCTACTGTTCAGTATCGGGCGCATAGTGTGGTTTGATTAAGTCAATTGAGACAAATCGTTTCTCCTTTTTCCCGGCAAGAGGCGGCAAAAGAACAGTCCGTGTTCCTTGAATTGCTAGGACAGGTACAGGCTTTCTGTATGATGGTCCAAATTCTTTTTTGTCCGCTATTTTCTCTCTGACCAGATCCCCGACTTTTGGGATCCAGACAGGTCTTGCCGTTACTGCCTTGACTTCCCCAGTGGCAGTCTGTTTCTGGAGCACGTTACTTTGTTGTGTCCTGGATTCATTTAGATCCTGTAAAACAGCCAAACGATCATGGATATCAAATGGTTTCTCATCCGCCACTGTGCCTTCACAATCAAGATCAGGTACCCACATTCTCGTCCCAAATAGGACCTCATATGGAGTGACACCCCCTAGAGAGCTTCTTGGCTGGTTATTGAGTGCTCGCTGTACCCCATATAGGTGATTGACCCAACTACCGCCCTTGACTAATACCCTAGCTGTTAAAGATTGCTTTAAGTCCCGGTTTTTCCTCTCCACAACCGAATTTCCCTCAGGATGGTACGGAGAGGAGTACCGCAATGCTACGCCCATACTTTCCATGGCCTCTTTGTAAGCCCGAGAGCTAAACGCCGGGCCACGGTCAGAATGTAACATGCCAACTGCGTATGTCCCGATAAAGACTCGCAAATCTTTTATAACAGTTCGAGCGTCAGCCGAGCGCTGAGGCCAAACCCATAGGAATCTTGAGCAGGAATCCACTGCAACCATGATATACTTGTAAGCCCCATCAGATTGTAAGGGGCCGCAGTGGTCCAGATACACATAAGCGAGAGGTTTGTCTGATTTTAGTAACGGTGTCTGTGCCGGGCATTTTATGGTGGAGCCTTTCATCTGTTGGCAGATGTCACATTTCAAGACATAGGGGCTCAATACCATGGCGGGCGGACTTGGTCCGCCCGCCACCGTAGCGGTGATTGGGTCCGACCGCCATGCATGTGGCTGTCCCGCATATCCAATTATGATGGGACCGCCACTGCTGCGGTCGGATTCCGCACCTTTAACATTGCGGCGGTGGCTGCTGACAGCAGCACCGCCGCGATGTCAGAAATAGCATGTTGTGCATTTTAACTGCACTACATGGCAGGCACTACACTGTGCCTGCCACTTGGTGCAGTGAAATGTAGGGGGGTACCCCCAGTGCACCCACACCTCCCCCCAACACAAGGGGGGCCCGCAACGGGCCCCTGAAGGCATTCTCCGCCAGCCTTTCAATGGTGGTTCAACCGCCACGGAAAGGCTGGCTTCCGCAGGCATCATAATAGGGCCGGCGGAGCCTGCTAGGCTCCGCCGCCATTGTGAGCATGCTGACCGCTCTGCCAGGCAATCGTGACGGTTGCTACCGGCGGTAAAGTGGCGGACGGACTTTCCGTCCGCCGCGATACCCACCGCCATCATAATGTGGCGGGGGGTAAACCTCATGACGATGGCGGGCGGATCGCCACCACCGGCCCGGCGGTGACGATCCGCCCGCCATCGTAATCAGCCCCATAGTCTTTAGTCTGCTTTGTTAAACCTGGCCACCAGAAGCGCTGTTTCAACAATGAAATAGTAGCTGTAACGCCTGTATGCGCAGAGCCCAAACCCTCGTGTGCTGCTAGAATTAAACCTTGCCTACGATCCATATTTGGTATTACTCTATCCCCCACTCCAGGAATCTGAGCATATGGAATGTTGTTCGCATCTAACTTGTAGGAGTACTTGAGTGGAAATTTCTTTGGTACTGCTCCGCCGTTTTTGCTTGAAGCAATGACAGCGACCATAATCTTACCGTCTATCCTCGTTTTTTAATGAGTGATTGCAGCTACGGACGCTGTGTGTTCGGCCCCCTTCGCGGCTTCATCAGCCAATGAATTCCCTTCAACGTGATCGCCATCACGTTGATGACTCAGTGTATGAATCACGTGAGCCCTCGGTAGTTCGTTCTTCAACTCAACTACCTGTTCCCTTAGCATTTTATGCTTAATTGTGCCACCTTTTGCGTCTTTGAACCCGTTTAGTTCCCAATGATGTAAATATTCATTGTATGATTGTACACAGTAAAAGGAATCACACACTATAAGTGTGGGGAAGTTGTGATCCGTATTCACCAGTGCTAGTATTAGTGCTTTTAACTCTGCCAACTGAGCCGTGCAGTCTCCTAGAGATTGCGTTTTGGTGTAACTTGGATGGAATTTTCCATCCTGCATGCGACCTTCAACGATTGCACATGCGGCGCTGTATTGTTGCTTACTCCCTATGGCCAGTTGAGCAGAACCGTCAGTGTAAATAATATATTCATACTGATCTAGAGGCAAAATTTCATTTGGTAGAGGATATTCTTGTTCGTATTGCAGGAATGCCTGTGTTTTTAGACTTGGATCAAATCTGTATTCAACATCCGTTGCAGTAAGGGAATTAGCCCATTGTATCCATCTCGGTTGTAAGGCTTTAGCATTTGGAATGCTAGCCTTTGTAACAGCTTCTAAAGCTGGTACTGGGGTCACGACTATTATGCGTTTTCCCTGAACCTGGGCTCTTTCTCTTGCTACAGCAGTCTGTACTGCTGTCAGGATTTTTTCTGTTGAAGTGAAACGCATTTCTGCGTTTGTGTACAGGTGTGATTTGTATGCGATTGGTACCGTTTCGCCTTCATTGAAGGTTAAGTAAGTGTACCCGCATTGACCCGCTATTACTCGGATCACTAAGTTGCGTACATTTACGTGTGTCTGTAAGTGTTTTGAAGATATGAAATGAAATGAAAATAATATTTATAAAGCGCATGGTTACCCACGGGCATCCCAGCGCTGTGGGCAAAGTCAAATCAAGCTGAGACACGATTATTTGGGGAAAAGCCAAGTTTTGAGCATCTTGCGGAATGTCATGCAGTTGGGTTCCTTTCGGAGCTGCAGAGGAAGTGAATTCCATAGCTGAGCGGCGTTGTAAGAGAAAAGACGGCCGCCGCTTCGGGCCTTCTTGATTCTAGGCACAGAAGCCAAGTGAAGATTATTTGAACGAAGGTCCCTATTAGCTAAATAGGGCTGGATCAGAGAAGAAATAATAGGAGGTCCATTCCCTCCTATCAGCCTGTGAGTGATACACAAAGCTTTAAACTGGACTCTTTCCAAAACTGGAAGCCAGTGGAGAGCCTTTAAGGCTGGCCTTGCTGTTTGGCGACTATGAATTCCCATAAGAATCCTTATGGGAAGTGGAGAGGTGTGGTGCAGCGGCCAGGGCAGCTGACTTCGGAGCACAGGGTTCACGGTTCGATCCCCGGCTCCGGCGGCAGCTCAGCTCAGCACCATGTGACTCTGGGCAATAGCTCACTTAATTTCCACGACGGCCCCCAGCACCTTGAGACCCGTAAGGGTGAGTAGCTGCGCTATATAAAAACGGACTTACTTACAATCCTAGCAGCACAATTCTGCACAATTTGAAGTTTAGCCAACACCAGGCTAGGGGCAGCAAGGTACAAAGCATTTCCGTAGTCCAAACGAGATAAAATAAGCGATCGGACTACAAGCTTTCTGACCTGGTGGGGTAGCGAAGGAAGCACTTTGCGCAGCATTCTTAAAATGCCGAAGCAGGAAGCAACAACCTTTCTGGCTTGGGTTTTAAAGCCAAGCTCGGAGTCAAGCCAAACACCAAGGCTCTTTATCTCTGATTTAGGGGCCGGCATAGAGCCCATACAGGTAGGCCAGGCAGAAGCTATTTCGGAGAGAGAAGGTTTGCCAAGGAGCATAAGTTCAGTCTTGTCCCCATTGAGTTTGAGATGGGAATATTTCATCCATCTCATCACTTCCTCGAGACATGGGCCAAGACAGGTAGATGCTTTGTTGGTGTGGTTCAAAGCGACGACCAATTGAGTGTCGTCGGCATAAGTAATAATTTGCACCCCAAATGGAAGAACAATATCAGCAAGAGGAGCCATGTAAACATTAAAAAGAGTGGGGCTCAAGGACGACCCCTGATGAACCCCACAATAAAGAGGTCGAGGAGTGGAAATGGCCTCACCCTCAACTACTTGGAAGTATCTGTCCTCCAGAAAAGATCGCAGCCAGTCCAGAGCAACTCCAGTAATACCCAAGTCCTGAAGCCGTTGGACTAAAATACGGTGATTAACCGTATCGAAGGCCGCGCTAAGATCTAAGAGAAGCACGGCCGGGGAGCCTCCTGCGTCGAGGATCCTTCTGGAATCCTCGACGACTGCTAATAAAGCAGTTTCCGTCCCATGTCCTGGACGGAACCCAGTTTGGGACGCATGAAGAAGGTTCTCCCTTTCTAGGTATCTGGAGAGCAGCCGATTTACGTACTTTTCTGCAATTTTGCTCACCCCAGGAAGGAGCGAGATGGGACGATAGTTGCCAAGACAGTCGGGGTCTAAGTTCGGTTTTTTCAGTAAGGCTTTTACCAAGGCTTTTTTCCAGAGGAGAGGGACCACCCCAGAGGAAAGCGAGGCGTTAATCAGTTCCATAATAGTGGGGCCTACTAAGGCGGCTACAGATTTTAAGATATTAAGAGGGGCCGGGTCTCTAGGTGATCCACTCTTAACCGATGCAAACATGATTTTAAAAGTTTCGATGTCCAATGGCGGGAACACTTCAAGAGAATGTTCTTTACTCCATACCTTTATTTCCTCTGAAGGGGGAACAGGCAGGGAGTTGGGAAATAAGCAGCTCATGTCTTCTTGTAGTGAACGTAGGATGTTTGTGTGTTCCTGTGTCCATTGTCTAACTGAAAAGTCAGGTTTTATTAAGTCGTAAAAAAAGTTTTACTTTTTCTGCGTAATCTAAAATGTATGTTCTGCCGAAATTTAGGAATCCCAGTATCGATTGTAGATTTTCTAATGATCTTGGAGGCTGGAGCAGCGCACACTTTTCTAAAAAGTTAGCTGCCAGGCTTTTCCCTTCACTTGAAAGCTTGTATCCTAAAAACAGGACATTGAGGTGGGCTGTTTTAGATTTCTTAAAATTAAATTTGTAGCCCTCAGAGGCAAATCCCATTATAATGGTGCTCACCCTGGTCAAGTGCCTTTTTAAGTCATCGTCCGTCAGATAAATATCATCCACATAGGACAATGCTTCCTCATCAAAATTTTGGAGTAACTCAGTTACTCTTGCTGAGAATACCCCCGGGCTGTTCTTATACCCCTGGGGGAGACGACAAAATTGCCGCTGGGACCCCAACGCTGAGAATGAGGTCAAATACCTGCTTTCAGGCACTATATTTTGGCAGAAAAATCCATTTGAGATATCAAGTGTAGTTTTGTATTTTTTCCGCACAATGTTATTCATTAATGCGGCACTGTGTGCGTTTTGGACAGCGAATGTTTTCGTGCAAGTGTTTAAATGTCTGTAATCTAAAACTAGACGATATGAGTTGTCCGGTTTTGATATGGGAAACAAAGGATTGTTCATTGGTGAGGTGCATGTTTCAATCACCCCTTGGTATTCAAGTTGATCTAAGATCTCCCTGACCTGTTTTTTAGCTTCTTGCTTTATTGGATATTGTCTCTGTGCATTTGGTGAAGCTTTTAACGGGATCACGTGGTGGGTTGAATCTTCATCCCATCCGGCATGATTTTTGTACAGTGCTGGAGCTAGGGCAACTGCCCACTCCTGTGCATATGCATGTTTAAGATGAATGGGAACGAGGTCGGAAAATGCTGGAAAAATTACTGTTTCTCCCCTGGGGCACTCCATAACGAATGCTGGCGGCCAATCTTGTTCAGCTAACAGGATGTCATGACCAAATGATAGGTTTTTCCAAAAGAGACCTTTAACTTTCCTGGGCTTGTCCCCCTCCATTTGGAGTGTTATTTTGTGTAACTTATGTGGGACGCTCACCCTTGTATCTGGTGTTTCCACTGTGACGTAATCATTCAAGTCCGCTGTCACCAGATATTCCTTCAGGTTCTGGCGAGCTATTGTTACTTCTGCCGCACTGTCTAGCATCTTCTGAGCCCATTCCCCGTTCAGAAGTTGCGTCCTCAGAATTCTGGGCATGTCTGATCTTTATGCCTGCAACTTTCTTCTTCTTAAACTGAGGTTTGGATTTTGGCTTGTCTTCTTTTTTGGAAGTATATTCTTGAGCGTGCTGCTTGTCTCTGGACTTTATACGCTCTTCTTTGTGTTCTGACCGTCCTTCTCTCTGTGTGCTGAGGAACTTTCACCTGGCTAGGGCTACTAGACTGGGTGCCCCTAATCTGTGGATGAGGGGGTTCCTCTGGACAGGGAGCCCTTAGGGGTCCACTGACCTCCCTGACCTCTGCAGTCCTGGGCTGACAGAGGGAGGGTAGAGAGGGGCAGGTTACCTGCTCCAGACTGGGTACCACCTTGGAAGGGTCCCCTGCCATCAAGGGTGTTGCCAGGCCAGGCCTGACCACCTCTGGGGCAGTTCCTTCACTAGGGGTAGGATCAATTCCCTGAGGAAGCTGACCCTTACCTATAGTCTGGGGGGAAGAAGACTTTTCTTCAACCCTTCTGCTCTCCTGGGGAGTAGAGTGGGCCATTCTTTCAGGCTCTACTTCTCCAAAATTTCCCTGAGATGGGGCTGAGGCCCTAACAGCCCCACCAACCTTCTCAGAGAGGCCCAACATTTTTAAATGGGCCTGGTATTCAACTTCAGCCCAGGCTGAAACCTCCAGATCATTGCCCAACAGGCAATCTACAGGCAAGTTTGGGGACACTGCCACTCTCTTTGGTCCAGTGACCCCTCCCCAGCTGAGATTGACTATGGCCATGGGATGATCTCTTCTGATACCATCAATGTTGGTCACCTGGTACTTCAACTCAGGTAAAAGCTGTTGAGGGGGACTAGTTTCCTGTCACCATGGTGACACTAGCCCCTGTGTCCCTGAATGCCAACGCCTTCTGACCATTGATTAGGGGCTCCTGTCTGTACTTGCCCAAAGTATTGGGACTCATAGTAAAAGTGGCAAATCCCATGCCACCATCACAGACTAAGGAGGCCTGTGAGGGGACCTTAGTAATCCAGGGTCCACCTCAGTTCCCCATGAAAATGCACCAAACTTTTTGGGTGCATTACTACCACCTGGGGGATTACTACTTGTAGTACCAGGAGGAGTGGTAGTATTGCTGGGAGGAACATTTTCCTTATTGCCAGCCTTGGAGCAACTGGGGTAATTTTTCCAGTGGCCAGGCTTCTTACAGTTATGGCAATAAGGTTTCTTTTCAGGGAGGAAGGAGTTTGGGACCCACCCCCAGGAGAGGACTTTTGGGGCCCTGTAGGGGATTTGTCTTTTGATTTATCCCCACCTTTCTCTTGGTTTTTGGAAGAATCTTTCTTCTGGTCACCACCCTGGTTCTTTGGCTTTACTCTGGTTCTGACCCATTTGTCTGCCTTCTTTCCCAATTCTTGGGGAGAGGTCAGATCAGAGTCCACCAGGTACTGGTGTAAAAGCTGGTTTTGACAATTATTAAGGATCTGCTCCCTCATAATCAAATTGTACAATCCTAAAAAGTCATGCACCTTGCTGCCATGTATCCAACATTCCAGAGCCTTAGTAGCACAATCAACAAAGTCAACCCAGTCCTGAGTCTGTGCCTTTTGGGTGTCTCTGAACTTTAACCTGTATTGTTCAGTGGTTAGGCCAAACCCATCAATCAGAGCACTCTTCAGGACTTTATAATTATCAGCATCCTCTTCTCTTACAGTGAGGAGCTTGTCTCTACCTTTGTCTGCAAAGGAGAGCCACAAGATTGCTGCCCACTGCTCCTGAGGGACCCTCTGTACTTTACAGGCCCTCTCCAGTGCAGTTATCCATTTGTGGATGTCATCCCCACTCTGGTAGGGAGGGACAATCTTGTTCAGGTTCCTATGGGGATGAGTATCTTCTCTATTCCTAGGGACACTGTTGCTGCCACCATGGGACCCTAGTCCCAATTTCTGAGAAGCTCTCTGAAGCTCCAGGGATTCCCTGTCTAAGGCCAATTGCTCTCTCTTGATTCTGAGCTTAGCTCTCTCAAACTCAAGCAGTTGGCATTTCTTCTCATAAGAGGATGCCCTTTTATGAGAAGCAGAGGACCCTATAGAAGTACCAGAATGATTAGATTCCTGAGAAGGAGATCTTGATCTTCTTGGTAGACTATTAACCCTTCCAGGTGGGGTAAAGAGAACCCCTCTGGGGTCTCCCTCCTCACCTTCAGGAAGGATTGGCTGTTCCAGGTTAGAATCATTTTGATCCTCCTGGCCAGCATCAGAGTCTGGGTCATAGTAGTGTTCACTACCTGGCCTTTCCTCCTCTGCTGTCCCACCCCCTTTGCCAACCTCATCAGACCCTGGGGTCTTTCTGAGGTCATCTTCAGGCAACAACTTTATGAGATGTTGGGTGGTTGGGCTTTTCTCTGTCTTCAATTTCCTAGAGGCACACATAGTCCTCAATTCTTGGTATGAGACATTGTCATACTTAGTTGGGAGAGGTCCACTGACTTCTGCCCTTGAAGACATGACTAGTGTAGTGTGGTGTATGCACCTACCTACTCTAGTGGGGCCTAGTAAACTCTCTTGAGTTGTAAAAAGGGTGTGCTAAGCCCTTGACACACAACTCTAAGTTCAGTAGAACTTACTGTATTCTAAACTTGATTTATATGTACCTATGTACCTATAGTGGTTTTCAGTTAGTCACTCAAAGAGATTATCTGGTAAAGCAATAGCAAGCTTGAATCCAACCGCTGCACACCAAGAAAAAAGTGGGGGCAACCATGCAGTCAGATTCCACCTTCCTACACCGCGTACGTAGATATGGGGAGGAAGGTGGTGTAGCCCCAGCCTGGTTTCTAAGAACCCTTATGAATATTCATTCATACTGTGTGAGTCTATTGATGGAGTTATAGGACGTTATTGTTTAGGAGAACCCCTCCTTCTGCACCCAGGACTAGAACTAGGTAAAGGTTCAATCCTAAAAGGCTCGTTACAGTGTAGTGTAGGGGAGGTAATGTAGGTGAAGGGGTATGATGTTACCCAGGCCTATATTAGGGTACCTATATGGAACATAACACCATATCAAGCTCTCTCATTCTCAATTCATGTGCCAAAAGCAACTTCCTTTCTTCCAAGGCACGAGCGTTCTTGCTCTCCTCTGCCTTTAGTCTCATGACCTCCAATTCATGATCCCTGGCCTTTTGCCTTTCCTCCAAATCCTATGGAGAAAAAGTCCTGGAAGAATGACTGCTGTCAGCCCTAGAGGCTGCTCTCCCAACAGGCCAATTCTGGGATCTGAAACGGGCTTCTGGCACACCCCCATCCACATCTGCATCATCTGTCTCCCCAGCTTCTCTGGCCTTCCACCAGGCCCCTAAGGCCTTCTGTAGCTCCTCCTTCCTGGAGCTGCTCTTCATGGGACATCCGAAGCTCCTGCAGAACTGCTTGAGTTGGCCTACTTTGTAACCACTTAACATTTCAATATCAAACTCCAGTTCTGCAACATCACTTGCTGGTTTACCCTTTTGAGACATGGTGCGTGGATGCTTCAAGGGTCAGATCAAAAATAGAACCAAACATAAAACACAGTATGTTGTTGGGTAGTGGTCTGCACTAAACTAGTGATGTACACCAATGACTGTGGGTCAAGTACAAATACAAGTTCAAATCCTCACCGCTGACCACCAATGTTAGAAATGGGGGGTACCTTTGTCCAAAAAGGGACCCTTGCTTCTAGTCAGGGTAAGGGGGATACACACTTTAGATAACCCCTGCTCACCCCCTTGGTAGCTTGGCACGAACAGACAGGCTTATCCCAAAGGCAATGTGTAAAGTATTTGTACCAACACTCACAGTAACACAGTGATAACACCACAAATGGACACCACATCGGTTTAGAAAAATACAGTATCTTTATCTAAAATTAACAAGACCAAAACGACAAAAATTCAACATACAAGTATTAAGAAAAATGACTTTCAAAAGGTTATACCAACTGAGTCCATAGAAAACTATGGCTGCGTGATTTCTTGCAAAGTACCTGTTGTTGCGACAAAGTTCACCAAGCCAAACAGCCGCAGCGCTGAGAAGCGTAGAAAAACAAAGAGATGCGTCGTTCCTGAGACCTTCGTGGATGCGATGCGACAGTTCCGCTGTACACAGGGGAGCAATGCGTTGGGTCCGGTCTGTAGGGGGAAGCGAGGTGTCAGTTCTGAGACGACTCCGATCTGCGGGTGATGCGTCGGGGAAAACTTGCGGCACAGGGACGATGCGTGGAAATCCGGGATGCGTCGGCGGCGATCGGCGCTGCGTCGACCCTTTTCAGCCACGATCCCTCGATGCGACGATTTTTGCAGTGGCAAAAGGCGCTGCGTCGGTTTCAGCAGCGGCGGTGCAGGGAGATTCTTCTTGCACCACGGCGTTGCGTCGGAAAACTGTCGCCAGAAGAGCGATGCGTCGACTTCCTTGTTTGTTGCGTTGCTTTCCAGCTCCCAGCAGCAGAAACAACCTCCAGAGGCCACACACAGCCACAGGCACTCCTGGCAGGTCAGAACTCCCAGCAAGGAAGTTCAGGTGAGCTGGGGGTGAAGTCTTTGTGTTCCTGAGACTTCAAAGCAGGAGGCAAGCTCTACTCAAGCCCTTGGAGACTTTCCTCAAGCAGGGGACACAGCACACAGCAAAGTCCTTCTCCTTTCTTTGGCAGAAACAGCAACTGCAGGCCATCCCTAGACACACAGCAAGGGCAGTACTTCTCCTCAGTTTCTCCAACTCTTCTCCTCAGCAAAGGTTCCTCTTGATTCCAGAAGTAGTCTAAAGTTCAGGGGTTTTAAGTCTAATACTTATACCCCAAAATGTCTTTGTTCTCTTTGTGCAAGGGTCTCTGAGCCCAGTCTAAACCAGTTCTGGGGAGCACTCTGCAAGTGCACAACAACATCCATTGTCAGTGTGAGCCTTGGCTCCAGACACACCACAGGGGGGCGGAGCCAGCATTGTGGAAGGCAGGCACAGCCCTATTCAGGTACAGGTGCTACTCCTCCCACCACTCCAAATGCAGACAGGCCTATTCAACCTAGTGCTGACTCCTTCAGGAAAGGCAGGACACACATCAACCCCCTCCACCCCCCGGTGGCTGTCTGAGAGAATGCACCTCCCCAGCCCCAGTCACTCCAAAACCAGACAGTCAATACACAAGCAGGCAGAGGCACACAGAATGGTTAAACAAGAAAATGCCTACTTTCTAAAAGTGGCATTTTCAAACGCACAACTTAAAAACCATCTTTAGTAAAAGATGTGTTATTAAATTCTGAGTTCAGAGAGCCTAAACTTTATTTTTCTATCTTATCCCTATTGGAAGATATGCTTGTAAAATGTTACAAAGCATTCCCCATTCGGTCCTATGGGGCAAGATAGCCTTTCAATAGTGAAAAACGAAATTGGCTGTATTTCACTATCAGGACATGTCACACACACCAGTACAGAAGTAATCCCGGTCTTCAAAAAGGGGGACCGTGCTCTGCCCTCTAACTACAGACCGATTAGCTTAATCGATGGGGCTCAAAAGGTTTTCTCCCTTGCTCTTTTGTCTAAGATCGCACACTGGATGGAGGAAAATAACATCTTATCCCCATTCTAAGCAGGGTTCAGGAGGAAAGTCAGCACCATGGACCAAGTTTTTAGATTTGCGTTACTGGCCTAGAAGACAGTGACTATCGAACACGCCAGTCTTTATATTGCTTTTATTGACTTAAAGTCGGCCTTCGACCTTATCCCAAGGCCCAAACTATGGCAGGTACTGCGGGAATTGGGGCTACCTTTGGAGCTTCTTGCACTGGTTGTTCGGCTGCACGAGGATACTTATGCAAGGGTTCGTTGGGGGGATCAAGGGCAATTGACTGAACCAATCAAAGTCGTTAGGGGGGTCCGCCAAGGATGTGTCTTGGCCCCCGCCCTGTTTTCACTCTTCATCAACGGGGTGGTGAAGCATCTGGAGGAAGTCCCCGCTGATGCCCCTACACTGGGGGGAGGAAAAGTAACAACTCTACTATATCACACATTAATAGTCTCCAAGACCCCCAGTGGCCTCCAACTTCTCCTTGACCGTTTTGTAGCCTTCTGCAACCAGAGAGGCCTGGAGGTTAACACCTCAAAAACTAAGCTCCTGACGATTAACCCACACAAATCGTTTAAAGGTAAATTAATGCTGGGGGGGTTACCTCTGGAGAGAGTGGCCACTTTTGACTACTTAGGGGTGACCCTATCAGAGACAATGGCATGGAGACATCACATTACCAAGAGGAATCTACAGCAGATGAAAACCTCTGGGACATTGATCAAAGAACATAGGGCCTCCCAAACCAGACCAATAGCAGCCCCGCTGCAGATATATGATCAGAAGGTAGTAGCCTCAGCCTTGTATGGGGCGGAAATCTGGGGTTTTGACAATCTTGAGGGCCTATTGCATACAGAAAAAAGTTTATAAGATCTCTATGCTCCCTTCCCCAGAGTACTCCGCTCATCCCTCTAAGATTGGATATGGGTAGAACAACTATAGTGGACAAAGCAAGGCTTCGCCCCCTTCTCTTCTGGCTACGACTTAAACAAACACCTGAGCTTAACTGCTATGTTGTAGCCTTCCAAGACCTTTGCAGACTAGATCGCTTCAAAAAAATAGGCTGGCTCACCAAAGTCCAGACTCTGCTTACTGCAATAGGCCTGGGTACCTTGTGGGACGCTCCTGATCCGAGCCTTTTGCCAAACAGAGAAGTTATAAAGACCCATTATTGGAATTGGGTGGCACAGACAACCGCCTCCCAAATCTCCGTTGGCCGTTTATCACTAGAGTTTATCAACTCTAAGTGGCTAGGTGTCTACGAACAGTATCTAGAGGTAATTTCGACACCACAAGACAGGAAGCTCTACATACAATTTAGATTCAGCTGCCTCCCTGTGAATTCTTTCACAGTGGCTTGGCAGCGATCTACAGAGGCTACACAGCACTGCCCAGGTTGCTCCGGGTCCCTTGAGATGGTTAAGCAATTTTTTTTCGTGTGCCCTTTATATACCATCCTGTAGATTAAATTGGTTAGCACCTGTCTGTAGGCTGATGGGAATCCGGTGCCATCAAGAAGCTTTTCGTATTTTAAAAACAGATCCCAGGCCAGTAATAGTTTGTGCAGTGGCAAAATTTCTAGGGAAAATGTGGATTATCAGACGTCATGTACTAAAGAACAGATAAAGTAGGCTCCAATGAACGGATCACTGACAGAATATCGACAGTCAGAATATCGAGGTACAAAAATATCGACACAAAAATATCGATGTCAAGAATATCGAAGTCCTATCTACATAATGGTAAGTACAAAAATATTGAGAAAAAAAATATCGTCAAAAATATCGTTGTTAAAAATATTGTTTTTTTTAATGTTTAAAAAATAATGTAAAATAAAGTAAATAATACATATAATTAAAAGAAACATAGTTAAATTTATTTTAAAATGTTTAGAATGATAACTAATACATATAATGTAAAAATAAATTAAACATATATATGTATAAAATATAATATATATACTTAATATTTATAAATAATTATTTTAATAACTTATAAATTGTTAAAAAAAACATATTAAAAATTATAAATACATATATATACACATACACCAATAATATAAATACAAATATAAAAAATATATATAACAAATTAAAAAATTAGAATATTTTTTATCTTTTTAAAATACATTATACACTACATTAACTAAAACAATAGAGAAAATATTGGATAGCGAAGAGGATAAAATTACTATTCCTACTCCAGAGAGTGCAACAGTAGGGAAAGTGTTGGATAGCGTAGGGGTAAAAATTACTATTCCCACTCCAGAGAGTGTAACTGTAGGGAAAGTGTTGGATAGCAGAGGGTTAAAATTAACATACTTATCAATTAAATATTTTTTTTAATTAAATAACCAATTAATAATTAATTAATAATAAATTATTTACAAATAATAAGAAAAGAAAATTAATAATGACTTCATTATAATTAAATTACTTCCCACTCTATTCCCCTATAAACCCACAACCCGCTCCTAAAAAAATTACACAATTAATATAATTATCATTTAATCAATTTAAAAAATTAATTACCAATTAATAATTAATTAACAATAAATTAATTATCAATACCAGTAAATAAAAATTAATAATTACTTTATTAAAATTAAATTACTTCCCACCTTATTCCCTATAAACCCACAACCCGCTCCTTAAAAAATAACACAATTAATATAATTATCAATTAATCAATTAATAAAAATTAATTATCAATTAATAATTAATTAACAATAAATTAATTATCAATATCAATAAATAAAAATGTATAATTACTTTATTAAAATTAAATTACTTCCCACCCTATTCCCCTATAAACCCACAACCCACTCCTAAAAAACATTAACACAATTAATATAATTATCAATTAATAAAAATTAATTACCAATTAATAATTAATTAACAATAAATTAATTATCAATACCAATAAATTAACATTAATAATTACTTTATTATAATTAAATTACTTCCCACCCTATTCCCCTACAAACCCACAACCCGCTACGGAATAAAAACACAAGATCTAATTAAAAATAATTAATATTTTCCAAAAATTATTATTAAATTAACTATAATTAAATTACTTCCCACCCTATTCCCCTATAAACCCACAACCCGCTACAGAACTAAAACGCAAAATTTAATTAAAAATAATTAATAATTTCTAAAAATTATGATTACATTTACTATAATTAAATTACTTCCCACCCTATTCCCCTATAAACCCACAACCCGCTACGGAACTAAAACGTAAAAATTTACTTTTAAAAACATTAATAACTTTTAAAAATGTAATACATATATTTTTAAAAAAATACAATACTTAGCAAAAGATGTAGAACACATACATTTAAAATACATACTAAAATACATAACACTAATATAAACATCAATATTATTAACAACGATATTTTTACAAACTATATTACTGACTTCGATATTAACAAAACGATATTTCTTACCTTCATGTTGATATTCTGGTCACCGATATTCTTGATGTCGATATTCAGTCCCTTCGATATTTCCAACTCGATATTTTTGTACTCCAAAAATTAAAACTCGATATTATGTCTGTGCACCCCAATGAACAACCAGTGATCAATTTTAACTTGCTTTTAAAAAGGAATTATTGCTCTACCTGCTATATTGTATTTTTGTACTATTTTGCATTTGCACTTTACTTGTAAACCTCTGTGGGTTTTCAACTTTTTTAATTCAGTGTTTTTAATATCAACATCAAGATGTAGTTTTTAATTTGATATCCAATCTTGTCTAAAACTGTATTATCGCCACACTGGCAAAAAGTGATCTTTCTGTATTGTTTGCACTTGCACTTTTTTGGTCGTCATGAACAATATTCTATGCAATGTATTAGCCTTAGAGGAGTGGCCAGCTGCCAGTACCCCTGTATTTGTTCCAAACTGGGGGCAGGCGCAGGTGGCAGCGCACTACTTTTATGCTTTATTCCCACTTATTCTTGGTAAAAGCAATGAGGTAAAGCAGCCTTTCTCCCCCTTGCCCTTCGACAGACTGAGGGAGGGTGGAGGCAAGTGGGAAAAGGCACAGTTTCTCATCTCTTCCTTGATCAATGTGTATGGTGGGCATCTCCCCTCTCCCTGCAAGGGGGTTTATTTTTTACCCCGGCCCTTTGAACTTAGCAGAGCAGGGGCACATAATTGCCCACCAGCCCTTGGGCAAGGAAAGAGGGCATGGGCTGTATTGTCCCGTGTCCTGTGTCCGGCCCTGAGGCAAGCCCAGGGAGGGAGTTTATCAATCAATCAATCAATCAGGGGTTTGTAAAGCGCCCGTGAGGGTCTCAAGGCGCTTGGGGGGGGGAGGTGGTTCCGTTGAGTGCTGGGGTCATCAGAAGAGCCAGGTCTCGAGGTCCTTCCTGAACTGGGGGCAGTGTAGGGCTTTGCCGGAGGTGGAGGGGGAGGTCGTTCCAGGTCTTGGCTGTGAGGTAGGAGAAGGACTTTTCTCCTGTTCTGGTCTTGTAGATGCGTTGGATAGTGGCCAGAGAGAGGTCGGCTGATCGGAGGTTTCTCTTGGGTGCGTGGATAGAAAGGCAGTTGTTTAGGTATGCTGGTCCGATGTTGTGAAGGGCCTTGTATGCATGAGTGAGGAGCTTGAAGGTTATTCTTCTATTAATGGGAAGCCAGTGGAGATCGCAGAGGTGTTGGGTAATGTGGTTGTGACGGGGGATGTCTAGGATCAGTCTGGCTGTGGCGTACTGGACTGTCTGGTGCTTGCAAAGGAGTTTCTTGTTGATTCTGGCGTAGAGAGCGTTGCCGTAGTCCATTCTGCTGCTGATGAAGGCGTGTAACCGTTTTTCTGGATTCTAATAGGATCCATCTGAACATTTTTCGGAGTATGCCGAGGGTGTTGAAGCAGGCCGAGGATACGGCGTTGATCTGGCGGTCCATCGTGAGCGAAGAGTCTAGTATGATGTCAAGGTTTTGTGCGTGGTCTGTCGGGGTGGGGGGGTTTTGAGGGCGGGGGGCCACCAAGTGTCGTCCCATGCAGAGGGGGTGGAGTCAACGATGAGGACTTCTGTTTTCTCGGAGTTGAGTTTCAGGCAGCTCTTCTTCATCCAGGTGGCGAAGGCTATCATCCCTTCTTGGAAGTTGTGCCTGGTGATGTTGGGTTCTTTGGTGAGGGAGAGGATGATACGTCAGTCGTTTTCTGGCCAGACCAGGAGGGTTGGGGGTGAACGCCTCTCTTACAGGCCTTTTAAACAGGCTCATGAGGGGAAATTCATACATGGGCCGGCTTAGCCGCCCCCTTATGAATACTGCAACATCAGCTCTTCCAGTGTGCTACTTTATGTTTTGACTATAGTGTTCCTCCATGTTGTTGCGAACATTGAGAGGAAAACAGTCTTGAGTGTCCAGCGTGCATGCAAATGTACTGTACATGTGCAAAGTGCTGCTACTGTTCGCACATGCTGGTGAGGTTTCCAAACTTTTAAAAAAGAGAATGCAGTGCTTCATTTGAGCCGGTGGTTTCCAGGGCTTGGCTCCGGCAGTTAATTGTCAACAGCGGCGCTTGTGACAGTCTGCCAGAAGATGGCGATGTCTAGCTAATTTACAGATGACCACAACAGCAGTTAATTATTTATTCAATATACATTAGAAATTACCATTACCTGCCGACCAAACCTGGTAGACTTGGCCCTTTTTGCAGGGTCATCCCTGAACCTTTTGCCTTCCTCCTGGTATTTTTTCTGACCTGGTGTTGGTGGTTTTAGGACTCTGGGCACTTTATAACTGCGGTTCAGTGCTAAAGTGCATGTGCTCTCTATGGTAAACGTGGTAAGATTGGTCTACACCTGTTTGGCGTATTTAATTTACCTATCAGTCCCCAGTAAAGTGGTATCTCATACACCCGGGGCTAGTAAATTAAATGCTACTGGTGGGCTTGCAGCGCTGATTGCACCACCCACCAAAGTAGCCTTTCAAACCTGTCTCAGGCCTCTGCCATTGCAGGGCCTGCGCGTGCAGTTTACTGCCACTGTGACGTGGCGCATAAAGTGGGTGTCACGTCTGTGACTCCCCTTTTACTACATATCAGTCACCCCTAAGGTAGGCCCTAGCTAGCCCTATGAGCAGGGTGCATTGTAGGTGAAAGGTAGGACATATGCCTTAACTGTGTGGCATGTCCTGGTAGTGTCAAACAGCCATTTTGGCTTCCCACTACTGTGAGGCTGCCCTCTCATAGGAATGCATTGGGGATTCCCTTATATGTGTTTCAGTGGTAATTCCTGATCTGAGAGGAGTAGCGTGATCGAGTTTGGTATGTTTGGAATAGTGGTAATAAATGCTGCGTAATGGTGTGCTCAGATTATTATCACTATTTTAGAAATGCCACTTTTAGAAGTGGGCATTTCTGTGTGCTATGTGTCTATGTGCCTGCCTGATATGTATTGCATGTTTAGCTCTGGAGTAACAGGGGCTGGGGAGGTGCAGTGGCTCCAGAGGGGCTGGGTGAGTCAGCGCTAGGCTGAATAGGCTTATCTGCATTTGGAGTAGTGGGAGGAGTAGCACCTGGGCCTGAATAGGACTGTGCCTGCACTACACAATACTGGCTCCGCCCCCCTGGGACTGCTGGGCAAGGAGGAACCGCCGTGGGACCCAGCTGCTGTCTCCTGGGGGTCCCTACGTGCTGGCCTGCCTGTGCCCAGCTCTGCCCCTCTGAACTTGGGACTTAGCGCCTAGTGGGCGCTTCATGGTTATTGCCGTTGTGCTAGAGGACGGGAGGAGCGCTTGTGCCCTGCAGTGTGGGCAGCGCCCCCCTCCCCGAGGTGACCGGAGCCCCAGGTGGGGGCCCACACTGCCCCGAGGCGTGAGGAGTGCCTCATGGGTTTTGCGCTTGAAAGCGCTGTGCAGCAAAGCTCATTGCAGGGAAGAAATCCCCCTCCGGAGGAATCCCGGCATGGGGATTCCCCCGTGCTGCCTGGTGGTGGGACAGCCCGCCGGAAGTCAGGCAGGGGCCGCGCCAATCATCAACGTGGAGCGGTAGCCTACCCCGCCTTTGTAGGCGTCCAAGGGCCCCAGGGAGGAAGTCAGGCGGTTGCGGCCTGGTTGGGGGCCGGCCGGAGGAAGTGCGGCCAGAACGGAAGTCAGGCAAGCTTGTGCCTGAGGGTGGGTGGGACTCCCGTCTACATGTGAGAGCCCCGCTTGTTGGCCAGAACGAAGACGGAGCCTCGCGGGCTCCCTACTGCGGCGTCTTCCCTGTTTCCCGGCTTTCACCGAGAAGAGAGGCCGGCATCAGGAGCCACTGGGAGCTCCAGAATCCAGTCCGCTTGGCCCTGGGAGAGAAAGAGAAGCCCCGATGAGTGGGGCCTGGAGGGGAGCACTTTTGGTGCTTGCGGGTGCCTGCCGATTTCCCTGAGAGAGGAGCCCATGTGAGGGGGGCTCCCAAAGCACACGGGGGTGCCTGCTTGCGTCAGTCGCCCCAGAGGAGCCCCGGTGAGTGGGGCTCCCAAGGCACTGTTCGTGCCGGTGGCTATTTTCACAGCTGCACCGCCGGATTGCGGCAGCTGCAACGTGGGGGGCATGTTAGTCTCATAAGGAGACACGGGTGAGCTACACTCTCGCCCCCATTTATTTTGGTACCGGCCTGTTGGGGCCCGTACCCTGCTGCAGTGGCAGCCTGGTGGCAGATAGAGCCCTGACTTTGTGGGACAGAGGGCATACGGGGCAGCCCAGACGGGCCCCCGAGGAAGGCCAGTTGGCCTAGAGATCACCTTGCGTTCTGGTGGGGCGCAAGGCCCTAAGGTGATGTGTGCACCTTACCAGTGTTACTGTGGTGCACTGCTGATTTAGGATGTATGCCTAAATGTGATTTATGCATAATGTGTTTATGCTAAGTGCCTTTAGCAGTAGTTACTGGTTGTTTTATTACTCGCCTGTTCTGATGGTTATAACAGTGGCCCGTTTCGCCTTGTAATGTATATACTCCCCTGTAAAGTCATACCTAGTGCCAGGTGGCACAGTGTATATATGTGATTGCGTTCTAATGTGTTTTATGAGTAATACAAAGGCTATTTTTTATATAACCTGGTGTGGAGGTTCTTTTGTGGTGTGCCTAGTGTGTCGCTGCTGTGAGAGTGCATTGTTCGAACGCTTTACACATTGCCTCTGGGATACGCCTGACTGCTCTGCCAAGCTACCAAGGGGGTGAGCAGGGGTTATCTTCAGCGTGTAACTCCCTTGCTCTGACTAGAGTGGTGGTTCCTGCCTGGCTTAGGCGCAAGCCCTAGCCAACCAGAAATCCCATTTCTAACATTGGTTGTCTGCGGTGAGGATAGGACTTGCGTTTGCGCAGTACCGCAGCGACACCTGGTTGCACTACAAACTCTACAGTTTAGACTAATCACATGTTAGGGGATTTCTCCTGAGTATTTTTTCTCCTGAAAGTGTCATTTTTGAATTGTGTTTTTCTGCTCTTCTAAAAATTTTGGTGACACCCCTAAAGTGTCAGTCATGTCTCACCTCGGTGATCCAGCAGTTATTGTGACAGAAAGTGCATTTAATGTAAGGATGTTGCGTAGGTATACTGTGAAGGACCTAAAGAGGTTCTGTCAGGATCTTGGGTGTCAAGTGAGTAGGTCTGCCAGGAAGGTGGAACTGCAGGAGGCCATGTTGGCCTGTTGGACATCCAAAAACCGGGTGAGGGAGGAGTCTGGGAAGGAGGACCCCGAGATCAGTGAGGTCTCTGAGAGGGAGGGTCCCTGACCAGCACCCCTAGAGGGCAGCGGCCCTGGAGAGTTTGAGCAGGAGTGAAAAAGTGACAGGGCAGTGACGCCAGTAGCTAGCGAGGACCCTGTAGAGAGGGAGTCCCTTGCTGGGTCCAGTGCCAGGGGCAGTGCCCCATCCCTTTCCCTGTCCCCAGAGGAGTGGGTGGATAGGAGGGAAGAAAGGGAGCATCAGCTTGCGTTGGAAAGGCTCAGGTTGGAGCTAGCGCAGCTGGGTGTGGAGGAGAAAAAGCTAGAGACTGAGAGGGTCTTAGCGCAGTAGAGGATGGTGGAGGCAGAGAGGGCCTTCGCCAGAGAAAAGCTGACTCTTGAGGATATGTCCCCTGAGTGTAGTTTTAGTGGTCTGGATTCACCAGTGAGAGTGGGGTCCAGTGGTGGCAGTAAAAGTGAGTCCAGTGTAGGAAGTCCCACTCCCAGATCCCAGAACATGGTACCTAGTTCCCAGGAAGAGGGTGTCTCACCTGAAGGGTACAGGTTGAGGTTCAGGGGCAGTAGGAAACTGTCTCACCAGTTTTGGGGGAGTTTGTGGATGAATGTTGTGATGCACTGGAAGGTTGGGTGATGGGTAGCACGGCAAACAGTTTTGAAGGGCTGTTCAATCTGATTGTCAGAGAGCACATGTTCCGTTGTTGTTTTCCAGGGTTATGCCAACACCTGTTGGAGTGTGAGTTCTCTGATCCCAGGGAGCTTGCACGGGAGGCAGACCTCTGGGTGAGTGCCATAGGGTCTGAGAAGGCATTGGGGAGTGACCCTAAGAGGAGTGGCTCAGGTATTTCCCAGCGCAGGGTGGTGGGAAAGGTTCTTAGCAGCCCAGATGTAGTGGGAGGGGTGTAGGGACTCACGTCCTGTCTCTGCGGAGAAGGAGTGAGAATGGGATGCGTCCCAAGGTGCCCGAAACCCAGTCTCAGGGCCTGGAAGGTTCCCTAAGGGAACACCAGGTGGGGAGCCTAGGCTGTACTGGTAGGCAATCCGTTGAGGGGGATCTCCTAGTGTCAGGAGATCTTGGCGCGTCTGTAAGCGGAGCTTCATTAGTTCTGGTGTCTGGCGGTGCCACTCCTGGGTGGAGGGTGCAGAAGTCCAGATGGAGGGTTGAGAGGGGGATGTGGTCCCCAGTGGGAGAACCAGTGGTTCAGGGACCAGCCATAAGGGCTGAGCCTTCTAGGAGTGACCATGGTGACACCACTTCTGTCCAAGGGAGTCTTCGCGCACTCTCAGATGGACAGGGGTCGGGAGATCAGCGTCAGGCAGACTGTCACGCAACACATGAGGTATGTGTTACCCTTGAGGGGGGCATGCGTGCTCCCCAGGAAGTCCTGGTGTGCCAGGTGGGTGCTCAGCCGCAGGGTTTAGTCCCTGGGTTGGGAGGCCAGGTTCAGGTTCTGCCTGAACTGGAGTGTCCTGACCGGTTTGTCTTCTAGGGGTACCACTCCAGGTGGGAGGGTGCAGAACTCTGGAAGGGGGTGCAGAGGGAGGGAGTCCTCGCCTCTGACCCCGGTTCAACCTGAGGGTTTAGTCCCTGGGTTGGGAGCCAAGGTTCAGGTTCTGCCTGACCCAGAGGGAAGGACATCTGTAACCAGTGTCCCTACCGTGTTGTCTTCTGGGGGTACCACTCCAGGTGGGAGGGTGCAAAACTCTGGAAGGGTGTGCAGAGAGAAGGAGTACTCGCCTCTGGCCCCGGTTCAACCTGAGGGTTTAGATCCTAGGTTGGGAGACCAGTTGCAGGAGAGAGGTCCTGAACTGGTGGGAGAGTTGTGTTCTGAGGGTGCCTCTCCTAGGAGGAGAGTGCGGAACCCGAGGAGGAGAGGTAGGGGAAGGAGAGCTTCGCCCATGACCTCTGGTCAGCCTGAGGGTGCAGACCCTGGGTTGGAGGATCAGTGGCAGTTTAGAACTGCACGGATGAGAGGTAGAGTGGAGAATGGATACTATGTACCTGGGGCTACTGCCCCCCACTCTGGGAGATGGCAAGGACCAGAGACATCTGGATGGCCTAGGGCCTGGTCCTGGCCGCGGACAACTAGGGAGTCCCAGTGGGGTAGCTTAGTTGGTCCTGGGAGCTTAGACAGAGGGAACCACATGGGTTCAGATTGGCGTAGAACTGGAGTGTGCCCCTGCAGTTGCGGGCCCGCGTCCGTGTTTTATCGCCCCAAGCAGGAAAGCCCATCAAGGAATTGATTGGTCTACCCTGGCTTTAGGCTGGAAGGGGGTTGTGCTAGGCTTGGCCCTTTTTTCAGGGTCATCCCTGCCTCAACTGATGGTTATACCATCCTGCAGCCAGACAATTCTAGTCCTAGGAGCAAGGAACAGTCTTTAGAAGCCTTTCGCTTAATGGACTGTGAAACACTCCAGGCTACTTCTGCACTCGTCAAGAGCGGGTCGCCCAGAGACTCCGCCCCACCCAAGATTCTGAAACAGGTGGTTGAATCAGTCGGCCCAATCATCTTGGATGTAATCAACTCCTCGATTTCTGCTGGTGTGGTCCCTCCCTTATGGAAAAAGCCATGGTGAAATCCCTTTGAAAAACCTGGCTTGGACCCAGACTGCCTCGGCAACTATCGACCCATTTCGCTTCTCCCAGGGATCAGCAAAATTGCAGAGAAGCATGTTAATTCGGTGCTTTCCACATATCTGGAATCCCACAACCTCCTTCATTCCTCTCAAACAGGCTTTCGCCCGCGCCAAGGAACGGAAACGGCGCTCCTGGCTGTCGTTGAAAATTCCAAAAAGATCCTCGACGCAGGAGGCTCCTCGTCTGTGATTCTTCTGGACCTCAGCGCGGCCTTTGACACGGTCAACCACCATATTCTGGTCCAACGACTCAGAAGTTTGGGGGTGTCCGGAGTAGCCCTTACGTGGCTGCAATATTTCCTGGAAGAAAGATCCTTCCAGGTATTCCAGGATGAGGCTATTTCGAAATCCTTGCCTCTCCACTGTGGGGTTCTTCAGGGGTCGTCCCTGAGCCCCACTCTTTTCAATACTTACATGGCGCCTCTTGCGGACATCGTTCTTCCATTTGGGGTGCATATTGTGACCTATGCTGATGATACCCAACTGGTTGTTGCGCTGAACCACTCAAACAGGATCTCTAGCCGCCTTTGTCTTTGCCTTGAAGAAGTAGCAAAATGGATGAAACTCTCACATCTAAAATTGAATGGCGATAAGACCGGGCTTATGCTCCTTGGCAATCCCCTTCTTTTCAAGGCGGACACTATGTGGCCACCCTGCATGGGCCCCGCACCCGTCCCTAAGCCAGAGATAAAGAGCCTGGGCGTTTGGCTGGATTTAGACCTCAGCTTTAAAGCCCAAGCCAGGAAGGTCGTGGCTTCCTGCTTTGGCATTATAAGGATGCTCCGTAAAGTACTTCCCCTGCTCCCCTTCCAGGCGGGGAAACTCATGGTCCAGGCGCTTATTTGTTCCCGCCTGGACTACGGGAATGCCTTTTACCTTGGTGCCCCGAGCTCGGTCCTTGCTAAACTTCAAACAGTACAGAACTGCGCCGCAAGGATTCTTGTGGGGATTCCGAGCCAGCAGTCTGCAAAACCTGCCTTGATAGCTCTCCACTGGCTCCCAGTCCGGGAGAGAGTCCAATTCAAGGCTTTGTGTATTACCCACAAGATGATAGGAGGAAAAGGACCATCAATTATTTCCTCTCTGGTCCAGCCCTATCGAGCAAACAGGCGGCTGCGCTCAGACGAGCAATTTTTGGCCGCTGTCCCCAGAATTAAGAGGGCCAGAACCGGTGGCCGGCTATTCTCGTACAATGCTGCCAAACTTTGGAATTCCCTCCCTCTCCAGTTACGTAAGGAACCTAATCATATGGCCTTCCGTAAGATGTTGAAAACATGGCTCTTTCCCAAGTGATTCTTGACGCTTCAGTTTCACCGCTTAGCGATGGGATGCCTCTGGGTAGCTATGCGCTCTACAAGTGTTGTTTCATTCATTCATTCCTCCCTGAACTTTTTGCCTTCCTCCTGGTATTTTTTCTGACCTGGTGTTGGTGGTTTGAGGACTCTGGGCACTTTGTCACTGCTGTTCAGTGCTAAAGTGCATGTGCTCTCTATGGTAAACGTGGTAAGA
This sequence comes from Calotriton arnoldi, assembly GCA_963921515.1. Classification (NCBI taxonomy): domain Eukaryota; kingdom Metazoa; phylum Chordata; class Amphibia; order Caudata; family Salamandridae; genus Calotriton; species Calotriton arnoldi. Next base: position 223,096 of record CAWUFW010001658.1, read on the forward strand.
TTGGTCTACACCTGTTTGACGTATTTAATTTACCTATCAGTCCCCAGTAAAGTGGTATCTCATATACCCGGGGCCAGTAAATTAAATGCTACTGGTGGGCTTGCAGCGCTGATTGCGCCACCCACCAAAGTAGCCTTTCAAACCTGTCTCAGGCCTCTGCCATTGCAGGGCCTGCGCGCGCAGTTTACTGCCGCTGTGACGTGGCACATAAAGTGGGTGCCACGTCTGTGACTCCTCTTTTACTACATATCAGTCACCCCTAAGGTAGGCCCTAGCTAGCCCTATGGGCAGGGTGCATTGTAGGTAAAAGGTAGGAGATGTGCCTTAACTGTGTGGCATGTCCTGGTAGTGCCAAACAGCCATTTTGGCTTCCCACTACTGTGAGGCTGCCCTCTCATAGGAATGCATTGGGGATTCCCTGATATGTGTTTCAGTGGTAATTCCTGATCTGAGAGGAGTAGCGTGATCGAGTTTGGTATGTTTGGAATAGTGGTAATAAATGCTGCATAATGGTGTGCGCAGATTTATTATCACTATTTTAGAAATGCCACTTTTAGAAGTGGGCATTTCTGTCTGCAATGTGTCTTTGTGCCTGCCTGATGTGTATTGCATGTCTGGCTCTGGAGTAATGGGGCTGGGGAGGTGCAGTGGCTCCAGAGGGGCTGGGTGAGTCAGCGCTAGGCTGAATAGGCTGATTTGCATTTGGAGTAGTTGGAGGAGTAGCACCTGGGCCTGAATAGGACTGTGCCTGCACTACACAATGCTGGCTCCGCCCCCCTGTGGTGTGTCTGGGGCCAGAGCCTACACTAACAAAAGGGTTGTTGTGCACCTGAAAAGAGAGGTGTAAGTGCCCCCAGAACTGGTTTGGACCGGGCACAGAGCCCTGTGCCGGGGGAAGAACAAAGACATTTTGCCATATAAATATTAGGGCTGTGACCGCATGAAGAGGAGAACTTTTTGCTGACCTGCGGGAAGCTGAAGGACTGCTGGGCAAGGAGGAACCGCCGGGGGACCCAGCTGCTGTCTCCTGGGGGTCCCTACGTGCTGGCCTGCCTGTGCCCAGCTCTGCCCCTCTGAACTTGGGACTTAGCGCCTCGTGAGCGCTTCATGGTTATTGCCGTTGTGCCAGAGGATGGGAGGACCGCTTGTGCCCTGCAGCATGGGCAGCGCCCCCCTCCCTGAGGTGACCGGAGCCCCCTGTGGGGGCCCACACTGCCCCGAGGCATGAGGAGTGCCTCAGGGGTTTTGCGCTCGAAAGCGCTGTGCAGCAAAGCTCATTGCAGTGAAGAAATCCCCCTCCGAAGGAATCCCGGCGTGGGGATTCCCCCGTGCTGCCTGGTGGTGGGACAGCCCACAGGAAGTCAGGCAGGGGCCGCGCCAATCAGCAACGTGGAGCGGGAGCCTACCCCGCCTTTGTGGGCATCCAAGGGCCCCAGGGAGGAAGTCAGGCGGTTGCGGCCTGGTTGGGGACGGGCCAGAGGAAGTGCGGCCAGAACGGAAGTCAGGCAAGCTTGTGCCTGAGGGTGGGCGGGACTCCGTGTACCGGTGAGAGCCCCGCACGTTGGCCAGAACAAAGACGGAGCCTCACGGGCTCCCTACTGCGACGTCTTCCCTGTTTCCCGGCTTTCACCGAGAAGAGACGCCGGCATCAGGAGCCACTGGGAGCTCCAGAATCCAGTCCGCTTGGCCCTGGGAGAGAAAGAGAAGTCCTGGTGAGTGGGGCCTGAGGGGAGCACTGTTGGTGCCTGCGGGTGCCTGCCGATTTCCCTGAAAGAGGAGCCCCGGTGAGGGGGGCTCCCAAAGCACACGGCGGGTGCCTGCTTGCGTCAGTCGCCCCAGAGGAGCCCCAGTGAGTGGGGCCTTCCAAGGCACTGTTGGTGCTGGTGGCTATTTTCACAGCTGCACCGCCGGATCGCGGCAGCTGCAACGTGGGGGGCATGTTAGTCTCATAAGGAGACACGGGTGAGCTACACCCTTGCCCCCATTTTTTTTGGTACCGGTCTGTTGGGGCCTGTACCCTGCTGCAGTGGCAGCCTGGTGTGCAGACAAAAGCCACGTGCTCAGAGAGCCCTGACTTTGTGGGACAGAGGGCATACGGGGCAGCCCAGACGGGACCCCAAGGAAGGCCAGTTGGCCTAGAGATCACGTAGCGTTCTGGTGGGGCGCAAGGCCCTAAGGTGATGTGTGCACCTTACCAGTGTTACTGTGGTGCACTGCTGATTTAGGATATATGCCTAAATGTGATTTATGCATAATATGTTTATGCTAAGTGCCTTTACCAGTAGTTACTGGTTGTTTTATTACTTGCCTGTTCTGATGGTAATGACAGTGGCCTGATTGGCCCTGTAATGTATTTTCTCCCCTGTAAAGTCATACCTAGTGCCAGGTGGCACAGTGTATATATGTGATTGCGTTCTAATGTGTTTTATGAGTAATACAAAGGCTATTTTTTATATAACCTTGTGTGGAGGTTCTTTTGTGGTGTGCCTAGTGTGTCGCTGCTGTGAGAGTGTGTTGCGCAAACGCTTTATACATTGCCTCAGGGATAAGCCTGACTGCTCTGCCAAGCTACCAAGGGGGTGAGCAGGGGTTATCTTCAGCGTGTAACTCCCTTGCCCTGACTAGAGTGGTGGTTCCTGCCTGGCTTAGGCGCAAGCCCTAGCCAACCAGAAATCCCATTTCTAACAAAACCATTCTTACCTGCCGACCAAACCATTCTTATAGCTTTGGGTGCCTGTAATAGTCCAAATTGTCACACTTGTAGAAGTGTGATGGTTAGTAGTTGTGTTATGACTTTCCCTGGCCCAATGGAGGGGCAATGTATGCTGCAAGCTGCTGTGGCCTCTTGATGAGAGCCTTGGCACCTATTTATTTACAAACTAAGCACTGCCTAAATGACTAACCCAATTTTCACTAAAGCAAAAAAAGGCACATAAAATGTTGTTTTCAGCAGTTTGGGAGTTACAATCAGAGAAACATGTTTAAATGAGAAAGGTGAGTGAAACAATTTTGGGACCCCACCCTTATACCTTTTGAACCATTTGACTGATTTCCACCAAATCTGTCACACTGTAAGATATTCCTGCTATATATCTTTTCTCAAATTTTGGTGTAAATTGGTTGCGGGGTGGCAAAGCTTTTGATGGATTGTCAACATATTTACTTGGACACAGCACTTTCTAGCGCACCATTATTGAGCTTGCTTGGCCAGTGACAATTTTACTGCTGAGGTACAGGCTGCCTTTGAGGCTCCCATGCGACCAAGTAAGAGAGACAAATTAGTTGGTGAGTAGTTCACTTTTGAGTATAGGTCTTACTGTGCCCAGGTATTTCTTTCCATAATTCATGAACACTAGGTCCCTTTTGAGGTGCTAACTGGTGCCCCACTACAAAGAATAGAAGCAAATACAAGGTACTCACAGATGGCTTTTCATCATCCTTGCCCTTTCAGCACTTCATGATTTTTTATTTTTAGTGACTTAAACTGTTAGCCCTGACAGCCTTAGGGTGGTCTTCCTCCAACTTTTTGACTTCCTCCTCCACTTTTCTGACCTTGTCTTTGATGGTAATTGGACCCTGTGCACGTTACCACTGCTAGCCATTGCTTAAGTGCGTGTTCTCTCTCTCCTAAACATGGTAATATTGGCTTACACCCAGTTGGCATATTTAATTTAATTATAAATCACTAGTAAAGTGCTGTATATTTGCCCAGGGCCTGTAAATTAAATGCTACTAGTGGGCCTGCAGCACTGCTTATGCCACCCATTTAATTAGCCCTCTAACCATGTCTCATGCCTGCCATTTCAGAGCCTGTGTGTGCAGTTAACACTGCCATTTTGACCTGGCAAAATAGAAATTTTGCCAGGCTCAAACCTTCCCTTTTTTATATATAATTCACGCCTAAGGTAGGCCCTGGACAACCCTGAGGGCAAGGTGAAATGTATCTAAAAGGCAGGACATGTACTTTTAAGTTTTACATGTCCTGGTAGTGAAAAACACTTAAATTAGTTTTTCACTACTGCGAGACCTATATAACCCATAGGATAATATTGGGATTATCTTACTACATTTTATAAGTGTCATTTCCAAACGGCAAGATATAACTGATTCAAGTTTGGTGGCTCGGGAATGCTAATTTAAAATCCTAACTTAAGGTGAAGTCGGATTTTAAATTACAATTCTGAAAAAAATCCAGTTTTAGAAAGTTGGTATTTTCTTGCATTAGCCATTTGGTGCCTGTAGCCTGTCTCTGATCACATGACTGGATGTAGTTGGCAGTTGGGCTTTTTGTATTCCTCCTCAACAGCTACACACAATGGGAGCTTAGGTGTGTCTCAATGGGCCATCTCTGGTGTTGTGTAGTTCCTATATATCCTATACAGGATCTGCGCGTTCAGATAACATAAACTGTGGGATTGGTGGCGGACGGATTCCGTGCACCCCCACTGGATACGTTAGCCTGTCTGTATTAGCTAGCTCACAGCGCCACTAGAGTCTCCTCTTATCGGGTAGGGAATAGTTCTTATCAACCTCAGAACATGACAACCCTGATCCATCAGGATTGTGGAAACAATATACTACCTTTCACTCAGTCACTCGTGCTCACTTAGTTTGTCTCAGAGAGATACACAGAATAAACAGGCTGGGCGTTTCAATAAGTATTTATTGAACAGTTGTTATTCCAGTGTATAATAGATGAGCTGCAACAACCATTAGACAGTAGCAGAGATATATTATTAGCAATACTATGAAAGTAAAGGGATGGTATAGTTCTTCCATCTTGAAGAAATCATGAATATATACATGTCCATAAAACACATGATAAAAAGTGAGTACTCCTACGATGTCTCCCTAACTAGATGTACCTAAATGTACCTAGCATCTGTGTAGGTGTTATGCCAAGAATCCCTCTAGGATCTAGTCCACCCCATTACCTGAGAGTTTAGAGAATGTGGGACCCCGTCCTGGTCTCGAGTTGGACACCACGCGAGGGATGTTAGACCACTGCTAGCTGGAGCGTCTGCATGCAGGAACCTCAGCGTCTCTGGTCAGTGTGTCAGCCGGGAAGTCACGGTCTCCTCTATCTTCCCAAGCAAGATGTGTTGTATATATACCCATAGGTCTCCCCAGGGGTCCTACCTTGCTGTGTTACTGTGTCGGCCTAAAGGCTGACGTTGGGCCTGAACTTTATACAGATATATTATACAGGAGATGGTAATCCTACTGTTAGTCCTGCTGTGCTTCCAAGAAGCCTCATGCATAATGTATGAGAATCGAACCAGGGAAAAACCCGCGTTCTGAGTGCAGTGTCATATCTAGGTAAAAGGTCAGTGCCTAAGAACCGTTATGTATGTAATGTAGGGAAGGATGTAGGTGAAAGGTTGCGATGTTACCTGCGCCTATATAGGGTACCTATATGGAATATAATACCCACTCCTCTTCCGAATAGACAACATATGTAAATTATTACTGTACTACTAATATGACTAAATAGCGGTACGCACAAAGTTTATAAAAACATCTCTTGAACTAAAATGTTTAAAAACTTCTAAAAAATTTTACTAAAACTTAAAAACGATTTTTTTAAAAAGTTTGCAAGCCCTAGCTCTAAAATGTCCGTTGGTATAGTCTGGATCACTATAAGCATTATAAAGCCATGTATGCCCAAAAAATGAAAGGAATCTCAATTTAGTTCCATAGTTCCAAATTTGAGCTTTGTTTAAAAAAGGGCGAATTTTTTCCCAGCACACGACGAGCCAAATGAGTTCAAATGTTTGTGTCCTGGCTGGTAGACGCAACATTTTCGTTGCTTGATTCCGCAGTAGACCGCCCCTGTAGCACCTCGCAGAGCACATCAATTGAGCACAGATGTTCCACGCTGTCCACAGCCGGTGCTGGGGCAGCTTGTGCGATGTCCAAAGCCTGGGTGTCAGAGGAGGAGCCGGTGTTCAGACCAACAGGTGCAGTTACTACCCGTGGTGGGTCAAGGAATGCCGCCATCAACATTGGAATATGCTGAGGACACTGCAGAACATGGGCCGTTATCGGGTCCAGTAAAGCATTCAAGTCCGGTGGCGCACATGATGGTAGTGTCAACCAAAGTTCTAACACGCATTCTTCTCCGCAAAATAGGCAATGGAGGACAGGTAAGATGCAGTCTATCCAGACCGGTCGAAATGACAAGAACCAAGATTCACTTAGTTCTCTTAGGCGAGGCGTGCCTAGAATTTGTACCATGCGGTCACCGTATTTATGCTCCAGGAGTGTTCTTTCCATCGCCTTGGTGACTGGGACATCCATTGCGTAGCAAATAGAAAACAATCAGGATACCTGCTATTAGAAACAGGATCAGCGGAAGTCCTCCAAAGATGCTTCCGAATATGGAGTGTATGAAGTTTGGTATAACTCCAAGTACCGTCTGAAAGGTGCTCAGAAGTCCAGAACCTATGGTCTTAAATAGGTGGACAATGCCTGTCGTATCAGACATGTTAAAGATACGATTCACCATTTCTGCGAAATGGAAAGGGCAGTTAGTATGAATGAGCGCCTGTATCTCTGCTGAGGACCTTGCAAGTTGAAGATCAAAAGTCTCTCGAGCGGAGGTTAAGGGCACAGACTTCTGTAGAAGCATGGCTTTCATTCTGCTTAGAGTATCAAACCGTATTAAGGAAACATTCAGTGAAGGCCATAACGGCGCCTCCCTGACTATATGTGTCTGTGGAAACAATACTTGCATACAACAAGTAACCCTGGAACTCACGGTTACCAGATATGCGATGCCCGGGAGCATGCCACAGCAGCCTTGACTGTTCAGCATCAAGTAACTCCCATTTGAAAGTAGCCTGAATGCTGGAGTAATCACTGCAGCTGGGGCACCCTTCAAATGACAGGACAGGTTTGCTACAGAACCATTACAAGCCCCGTGCAACATAATATCCTGGCATATGAGTGATCCACTTAAAGCGTTCTCACAGTTTGTACCGCTTAGAAACACTTCTCGATCCCCACTCCGGGATAGAAATCTGTATGGTAATTCCCAAGATTCCTTAATGTATTCCTTACCCATTTCTTCATATCTGCCCGCCTGCTTTTGTTCAAGGCAATATTGAAACTGAAAAGTAGTGACCGGTAGAGTTATGTGGCCATGGATTAGCCATTCTGTAGACGGCGATTCTGCCACTGTGAATGATAATCTATCCAGTTTTTTGATACGCAGCATTGTATATTTTGCTCCCCTTTGTGCCATTTCTATCTGTTTATCGGTTAGATTGTATTCAGAAAACAGAAACGTGCTGTTGATAAAACGCCAAGGATAAGTGTTGTTTCACCTGTGTGAGTGTTGAGGTTTTTAGCCAATCGAGGCACAACTTCCCAACACTGTAGGATGTCACTACCCCTGGATGTTGTCTTTGTACATAATGTGGATCTGGCCTATGGATACTAAACCCTTCGGTTTTACCCATGAATCTTGCCTGACAACTATTAGTGTCTGTGGGCCAAATCAACCATTTTCTCCAATCGGGGTCTGATCTGGTGTATTGTATAATGTCATCTACTGTAATCTCTTTTTGTGATGTTATATTGTCCTCGGTGTGCGTTGGAGTTGGCACCGAGGTGTGTTCAAGTCCTTGCTCTTAGCTAGTCCAAGGCAAGACGTCTGTTGCACTGTCTCGTTCAAAAACATGATTTGTTGAGGGATGAGGTATGCTCTAAACAAAGCTTCTGTTCCCTGTACCTGTCATTCTCTAGTACCCCAGACTTATTTTAAGTCTATGGTGTCTTTCCATAAGTCGAAACCTTGTTCGGACAACTGGGCAATAAAAGCAGCAGAGTAAATCTGTTTGGTGTTTGTTAACATATTTTTCTGTGCTGATGTTGGTGCAACCTTATAATAGTATGAGGCTGGGTCAGACATATTAAACCCTGAAAAATATGGAAATTTCTGTGTAAATGTTTTTGAACTACCTTTTGGTGGTGTTGGACAATGTTCCCACTGGTGGTATGTGAACACATTTCTAGGATTTGCAGATTTATGCAAAAATGATGACCATAATGTTGATAACAATACATATTCTCGAATGTGCTTTCCAATGTTTCACTATTAGAAAACGCAGCAGATTTTCCAAATCAGATAACATGTTATTAACAGTTTCAAAATCCCAATCATCGGAAAATGTACTTGAGGTAATGATATCACTCAATGATATTTTAAATAAATGAGGAATTCTTAAAATTCAGTCGGACCAAATATATCGAAATCAACCTTGTCCCACACTATACCATTAGGTATAGGAACTGCTGTAATGTTCACTGATGACAAGTCTCTTTGTTCTCGATGAGATGATTGGTGTGGTTTTAAAAGTAAGTTCAACTTTTGGGCTGCAGAGCTTTGTCGAATGTATTTCCCATTAATAAGTATACTAAAAACTATTACCAAGCCTACCCAGAAAAAAAAGAAAAGTATCCCGGTGCTTATCCATAGTTCTACCCAGGGTGACACCAGGTAAGTATTAAGAAAGTTCATAAAGTCTTTTATTTGCTGTTTGCTTGATTTTTTGGCTGGCATCGTGTCCGGTTCGTTTGGATCCAAAGAAAACGTATCAAAGTTTATGAAGTAGCCAGAAGCAGTTCGATCAATTGTTGGAATTGCTTCAGGATTTGTAGAAATCGTATTTTGCTCTTTTTGAGGCATGTTGACGTAGACATCTGTATTTGGTCTAATTGCAATTTGATTTTGAGTCTGATTTTGAATTTGAACTTCAGGTTGAAGAGGAACGAGTTCCATAGCATTGTTGCTTAGTCCTTCATTCTGTGTTGGAGGCTCTTCGAACGTGATGAGTCTTTCCGTTTGAACTTCTTGGATTGTAGCGAGAGGAGGGCGTCTGCTACTTTGGAGTCCACGTGGCCTACTGCTTAGTATCGGCCACATAGTGTGGTTTGATTAGGTCAATTGAGACAAATCTTTTCTCCTTTTTTCCGGCAAGAGGCGGTAGAAGTACAGTTCTTGTTCCTTCAATTGCTAGGACCGGTACAGGCTTTCTTTATGATGGCGCCACAGGAAGCCAGTCGGAAGATTGGCAGTCCCTTTCAACCATGAAAAGAGAATGGGTTAGGATAACCCTGCACGGAGCACTAATGACGGAATATTTGAGGGCTAATATATCCCCCAATGGTCTAGTTGTCAAGAACTTCCCGAGAATTTTCTTGGAGGACATCCTGTTTAAGACGGAGTGGTCCCAGATCTCGTGGAAATGCACGAGGGACCTACTAATACTGGTAATCAACACGGCAAAGAGACTAGCCGATGAATTACTAGCACGGATTCAAATAGCTGAGAGTACCCTTAAAAGTGCACTACCAGGCCCCAGCTTTAAATCGAAACTCACAGAACTGAATAACGAGATTGCTGAACATAAGGAATACCTTATGAAGCAAAAGGTGGTCAAACTTCAGAAAGATATTCGACGTTTTGACAAAGAGAAGGTATATCCATACCTCAAGCAGGATTTCACACCCCTGACTCGAATAATCTCTCTGATACCAGCTCAAATTCCACCAGACGGGGCTCATCCAGCAATAGTGACTCCAGCGGAGAGAACTGGAACACTAACCAAACGAGAAGGGGCGGTAGGCAGGGATACTTTGGTTACCAATCACCACAGTACCAGCCACCACAGTACCAGGGACCATCTTACTGGCAATACCCCATGTACCCCCAGGGCCCACTGCAATTCGGACCCCCAGGCATGAGCCAACCTTTTTTAGGCAGAGGTTGGGGCAGACGGCGCGGGCGAAAAAGAGGAAACCCACAAGAAAAGAGGGTACAGTGGGAAGAACCCCAGCAACGGACAATGGAAACCAGGAGTTACACGAAAAGGAGAATTTAGTAGTGAATCTGTCCACTAGGACATTGACTGAGTTGGAAGAAAGAGTCTTACAAAAGGGTCTGGGCCTCGTCCCCACTCCCAAGGTGGACCAATTCCAACAATTATGTGAATTACAACAATTCTTCCGCAAAGTACGCCTCAGGGCCTTCTTTGACAATAAACCCCACCTACAAGTAAATGACTCAGGACTACACAATACCTCCACTTTCACCCCCACCAGCGGCATGATACCACATGAGGTGGCGACCTTTGAACAGGCAGTCCTGAAGGATACACAGGCAACCACCAACCTGGGACATTTTTGCAATATCCCTAGGGGTGAACTGATGGCCGTTGAGACGCTGGCTAACGACCCCACAATAACTATAAAACAAGCAGACAAAGGGGGTGCCACTGTCATCATGGCTACCCTGGATTACGAGACTGAATGCCTAAGACAGCTGAGCAATAGAAAATACTATACACCAATTGCCAGCAGTCCACTGGAAAGGTTGACAAAGACTATCTCGGCTCTAGTCTTCTCCGCAGAGACCCAAGGGTGGGTTAGCAAAAAGGAAGCCTCCTTCCTAATTAAACAAGAACCTCAGACCCCTTATTTCTATGTACTACCTAAGATCCATAAGGGGACCACCCCGGTACCGGGTAAACCAATTGTTTCGGGGATCGATTCCATACTGGAACCGCTGTCACAATTCTGTGACCACTTCCTGCAACCCCTGGTAAAGCTGATTCCTTCCTATATCCAGGACACCATGGACGTACTCTGTCTATTAGACGAGTTTCAACCCACTAATGACATCGACTTCCTCATCACGCTAGATGTGGAAGCGCTCTATACTAACATCCCTCAGAGAGCCACTCTAGACGTGATAGAGGAGGAATTGAGTTCAGTAACATGGGAATCGCCTACACCTCGCAGTTTCATTATGGAATGCGCTACCCTAGCTCTCACCGAAAAACTTTTTTCGAGTTTAAAGGCCAGCTCTATCATCAAACTCAAGGTACTTCCATGGGAAGTACCTTCGCTCCCAGCTTAGCCTGTTTATACATGGCGGCCTTTGAGGGTAAGCTGATTTTCCATGAATCCAACCCATACCAGTCAAACATACGGTTGTGGAAAAGGTTCATAGATGATATCCTCATCTTCTGGACAGGTGACTCACAGTCCTACACTGAATTCTTTGAATGGATCAACAACAAGAATCCATATCTCAGATTTACCAGCACGGTGTCTTCCAACCAAATTGCATTCCTGGACTTAACTATCAAACTTGAGCAAAGTACTTTGTCAACAACTATGCACAGGAAAAGCACTGACCGCAATAGCCTATTGCTGTATAGCAGCCACCACCCACGGGCCCTGAAAGAAAACTCCCCTTCGGTCAATTTCTACGGGTGAGGAGAAATTGCAGCACATTAGAGGCATTCAAATCTGAATCTGAAATCCTCGCAAAAATCTGGCAGCACGCGACTACCCACCACGCAGTATAGCTCTCTCTAGGAAGAGAGCTAGAAATAACAACTGCGAGGGCCTGTTAGAACCTAGAGAGAAGACCCCTACTGAAACCCTAACCTGTGTTACCACGTTTACATATAAAGAAGTATTGGAACATACTTAACACTGGCGGGATGACTCTGGCACAACCGCGCTTTGCGTTCAGACGCTCCAGGAATCTCAAAGATATGTTGATTCATACAAGACCTAAGGCACCCACGGGGGGACAACAAAGAACACTGTGGCAACTACCGCCTGTAATGGGCCATTATCCATGCGGCTCATGCACGGCCTGTGCCTTTACAAAAATACAGAAAACCATCACCTTCAATAACGGTTTCACGTGGGAAATAAGGTCGCACACTAACTGTAATACACACAATTGCGTATACCTGATCACATGCCAATGCGGGCTGTACTACGTAGGGATGACCACACACCCCATAAAACTACGCATCTCAGAACATCGTAGCAGTTTCCGTTGCCACAAAAGCAACACCAAAATGTGCATCCACTATTTGGAAAAGCATCATACACCAGAATCATTACAGTGGGTCATCTTGGAGGCTTTCCCAAAATCTCAAAGAATGCCCTACTTGTCAAAGAACAGAGGTGGGTATACAGATTATCCTCCCATATTACAGGACTCAATGAGGAAATTCCTTGGAATTCTCTGAGGATTTAACATGAACAGACTAACCACATGAGAATGGGTTCCTGTGCACAGAGACGACAATATACTATCAGGGGCACACAATTACTATAAATGCAGTAAACAAACCAGCCAACATTTACCACTTTAAAATGGCTGCCACACTATAGTATAAAAAACCATGGGAAACACCACTCCAAGATGGCCGCCATTTCCAACTAGGAACAGACTCCCGCCTTTTGGTTAGAGACATCCCACTTTAGAAAGCAGCGACGGACTATAAAAATAGATCAGCAACTGACAACCTCACCTCCCGGACCCGGTAGATGTGGGTAGGTCGACTCGATACGTGACAATAGCACAAAAGTGAGTACTGCCAATGCGCGCGCTGTTTCCTTGCCATACAGATATTGAGGATGGTAGTTATAAATAGTTATAAATAGATAATCCCTCAAGGTTTCACCGATACCACCACCCTGAGCTATTGGCTGTCCCCCTTGATGGTGATTTAGATATACATTCTGTGAACCACGAGCCCGATGAGAGTGAGTATGTGGACAAAAAAAGAAGTTCTCAATACAACAAGCTCCCCTGAAATATAACTGCATAAGTCATGAACCCGTTAAGAATGAGTATGTAGACTAGGAATTGAGGTGTGCAAGGCAACTAGGTTTTTATAAGCAGTATGACTGACCTTTGCAACATCCATGCTCTCTCCTAATTGACCTCGTGTAGCTCGTGAGGAACTCCTCTAGTTTGACCTACCGGGTACTGATGCCGCCTGGTTAGCTTACAACAATGGGTGAGTCCAAACGATATTTACCTGCTGCAGTACACTTGTGCCACTAAGGTTGTAGTTCACACTAGCTCACTGTGGGCACTCACCGTGTAGCACAGTTGTTTTTACAATGTTTTTAATTCTCTGAATTTTGGCTTTCACAATTCACTGACAGAAAACTAAATTTGAGTCACAAGGGAAATGATACTGTATATATATTCGAATGTGTACCATTAATACCAATGTCACCCTTCTATCCCCACACAGGTAGGACCAGGTCTGACAGGTACACGATTTAGGTAGTTACCTGGTTGATGTGAGTATGTTGCCACGTCGCCAATTTTAAGTGTAGATAGTTTCCACAATATAGGTCCTGATGAATCGCATGTAGACTATTACAGTGAGCGAGAAACATGTTGACCTCATTTGCACCAATAGCGACGCTTAGACCTAAGACATAATACTTAGCCAAGCACCGCATTGTTTATATTTTTAACTAGGGTAGGAGACCCACTGATTAAAAATTGTCATCACGGATACTCCGAACCTTATTTTAAATCACACACATACATCTACACAGTTCTGGCCCCTCACCCCCACTTCACCATACGGCTATTGGAAAAAGATCTCCGCCAAAGTGCCCCTACTACAGGGAGCCCGTTGGGTATTGCACCGCCGACCCGACGAGGAGCAGCCCAGATGATGAAGCATGACACCCGATTGGGTGTGTGAGGGCATTATAATCCAATAAATGGACTCCCAACTCTGAACCCAAACGTTCAGGGTGGTGTCAATTTCCTTTGCTCGTACACTCTTGAGGAACAGCATAACCTTCTTCTTCTAATACTTCAATTAGGGCACCTATGCTGGACCTCCCTCGACACTGATAGAGGAAAAAGCCCTGTAGTCCCTCCTTTGTATACTGTTTCTGTATGATGGCCCAAATTCTTTTTTGTCCGCTATTTTCTCTCTGACCAGATCCCCGACTTTTGGGATCCAGACAGGTCTTGCCGTGACTGATATGACTTCCCCAGTGGCAGTCTGCTTCAGATGGACATTACTTTGTTGTGTCCTGGATTCATTTAGATCCTGTAAAACAGCCAAACGATCATGGATGTCAAAAGGTTTTTCAACTGCCACTGTGCCTTCACAATCAAGATCAGGTACCCACATTCTTGTCCCAAATAGGACCTCATATGGAGTGACCCCCCCCTAGAAAACTTCTTGGCATGTTGTTAAGAGCACGCTGGACTCCATACAGATGTTTTACCCAACTTTCACCCATGCCTAATACTTTAGTTGTTAAAGATTACTTTAAGTCTCGGTTTTTTCTCTCCACTACCGAATTTCCCTTGGGGTGGTACGGAGATAAGTACCGCAATGCTACACCCAATCCTCGCATGGCCTCCTTGTAAGCCCGAGAGCTAAACGCAGGGCGCTGGTCAGAATGTAATGTGCCAATTGCGTATGTCCCTATAAAGACTCGCAAATCTTTTATAACAGTTCGAGCTTCAGCTGAGCGCTGGGGCCACACCCATAGGAATCTCGAGCAGGAATCCACTGCAACCATGATATACTTGTAAGCCCCATGTCTTTGTAAGGGGCCGCAGTGGTCCAAATAAACACATGCTAGTGGTTTGTCAGATATTAACAGCGATGTCTGCGCTGGACGTGTTACGGTGGAACCTTTCATCTGCTGACAAATGTCGCATTTCAAGACATAGTCTTTAGTCTGCTTTGTTAATCCAGGCCACCAATAGCGTTGTTTCCACAAAGAAACAGTAGCCGCAACTTCTGCATGTGCAGAACCTATCCCTTTGTGTGCTGCTAGAATTAAACCTAACCTACGATCCATGTTTGGAATTACTCTATCCCCCACTCCAGGAATCTGAGCAAATGGAATGTTATTGGCATCTACCTTGTAGGAGTACTTGAGTGGAAACCTTTTTGGTACTGCTCCGCTGTATTTGCGTGTTGCATTAATAGCTACCATAATCTCACAGTCTATTCTCATTTTAGAACGAGTGATTGCAGCTACGGAAGCCGTGCGTACAGCCCCCTTTGCGGCTTCATCAGCCAATTAATTCCCTTCAACGTGAACGCCATCACGCTGATGACTCAGTGTATGTATCACGTGAGCCCTCGGTAGTTCGGTTTTCAACTCCACTACCTGTTCCCATAGCATTTTATGGTTAATTGTGCCACCTTTTGCATCTTTGAACCCGTTTTGAACCCAGTACTGCAAATATTCATTGTAAGACTGCACACAGTAAAAGGAATCGCACACAATTAGTGTGGGGAATTCCCGATCCGTATTTACCAGTGCCAGTATCAGCGCTTTTAACTCTGCCAACTGTGCCGTGCAGTCTCCTAGAGACTGCGTTTTTGTGCAACTTGGGTGGAACTTTCCATCCCGCATGCGAACCTTTAACGATTGCACATGCTGCGCTATATTGTTGCTTACTCCTATGGCCGGTTGAGCAGATCCGTCAGTGTAAATGATATATTCATACTGATCTAGAGGCATTATTTCGTTTGGTAGAGGATATTCTTCTTCGTATTGCAGGAATGCTTGTGTCTTTAAATTTGGGTCCTACCTGTATTCTACATCTGTTGCAGTGAGAGAATTAGCCCATTGTATCCATCTCGGATGTAAAGCTTTAGCATTAGGAACGCTTGCCTTTGTCGCAGCCTATAAGGCTGGAACCGGAGTTACTACTATTATTCGTTTTCCCTGAGCCAGTGCTCTTTCTCTCACTACAGCAGTCTGTACTGCTGTTAGAATCTTTTCTGTAGTTGCGAAGCGCATCTCAGCATTTGTGTACAAATGTGATTTGTATGCAATTGGTACTGTCTCACCTTCATTATATGTTAGATAGGTGTACCCAGATTGACCCGCAACTATACGGATCACTAGGTTGCGTACGTTTATGCGTGTCTGTAAGTGTTTGGAAGCTATCATGTCAGCTTGTAAGGAACGAAGTGTATCTGTATGTTCCTGTGTCCATTGTTTTACTGAAAAATCAGGTTTTATTAAATTGTAGAAAGGTTTCACTCTTGCGTAATCTAAAATGTATGTTCTACCAAAATTTAGGAATCCCAGAATTGACTGTAAATTTTTCAATGATTTTGGAGGTTGGAGCAGCGCGCATTTTTCTAAAAAATTGGCTGGCAGGCTTTTTCCTTCACTTGACAGCTCACATCCTAAGAACAGGACACTGAGGTGGGCAATTTTTGATTTTTTTAACGTTGAATTTGTAGCCCTCAGATGCAAATCCCAATATTATGGTATTCACTCTGTTCAAGTGTTCCTCTAGGTCATCGTCTGTCAGATAAATATTATCCACATAGGACAATGCCTCTTCATCCAAATTTTGAAGTAACTCAGTTACTCTGGCCGAAAACAGCCCCGGGCTGTTCTTATACCCCTGGGGGAGTCGACAAAATTGACGCTGGGTCCCTAGCGCTGAGAAGGCTGTCAGATACCTGCTTTCAGGCGCTATATTTTGGCAGAAAAATCCATTTGAGATATCAAGTGTTGTTTTATATTTTTTCCGCACAATGTTATTCATTAATGCGGCACTGTGTGCATTTTGGACTGCAAATGTCTTAGTGCAAGTGTTTAAATGTCTGTAATCTAAAACTAAACAATATGAATAGTCAGGTTTCATGACAGGAAACAAAGGATTGTTCATTGGTGAGGTGCAAGTTTCAATCACCCTTTGGTATTCAAGTTGATCTAAGATCTCCCTGACCTGTTTTTTATCTTCTTGCTTTATTGGATACTGCCTCTGTGCAGTTGGAGTATTTTTTATAGGAATTATGTGGTGGGTTGAATCCTTATCCCATCCAACATGGTTTTTGTATAATGCCGGAGCCTGGGCTACCTCCCACTCCTGCGCATATGTGTGTTGCAAGTGCCTGGGAATATGGTCTGAGAAGGCTGGAAGAATTACCGTTTCTCCTTTAGGGCAATCCACGACGAATGCTGGTGCCAATCTTGTTCAGCTAATAAAATATCATAGCCAAACATCAGGTTCTCCCAAAAGAGACCTGTTACTGTTCTACATTTGTCCCCCTCCATTTGGAGCGTTATTTCATATACTTTTTGTGGGACACTTACCCTAGTATCGGGTGTTTCTACCGTGATATAATCATTCAAGTCCGCTCTCACCAGAAATTCCTTCAGGTTCTGGCGAGCTTTTGTGACTTTTGCCGCACTGTCTAGCATCGTCAGAGCCCATTCCCCATTCAGTAGTCGAGTCCTCAGAATTCTGGGCATGTCTGATCTTTAGATCTGCAACTTTCTTCTTTTTGAACTGTGGCTGTTGCTTTGGTTTCTCTTCTTTTTTAGAAGTGTAATCCTGAGCGTGCTGCTTGTCTCTGGACTTTGTACGCTCTTCTTGTCTTTCTGACCATCCTTCCCTCTCGGAGTTTTTCGATGAACCCTGAAAGGAACGAGAGGAACGTATATCAGTATCCTGATACCTGTCAGGTTTCCTAATATTATCCCTATTCCTAAGGTTATACCTCTTTTCGGAGGGCTCCTGTGGAGGAGATCTACCTCTGGATTGAGATCTATTTCCTTTAAAGTTTTGTTTTTTATTGTCCCACTTCTTCTTAGTGGAAGCAGGTGTCTGCTTGGAAGTGTCCTTTTCAAGACTGCCCATCAGTTGTGGTTTTAATGCTTTCTCACCCAAACTGTCTCTGCCTAATTCTGCATATGCAGTTTAAATTATTTTGGATAGTTCGTTTTCCTGTTCTAAAGGATAGAACTCCCTCAGGCGTTGGCGGATGGCCACTGAAGCTGCTTCTCCCTTAATGTTAGCTAGTATTATGGCTGATACTCTGGGCATAGTTACCTAGTAACTTCATCCCTAAGTTTAGGGCAGGTTCTGCTCTCGTACTCGCTTTGTATCTGTCTCAATACATCAGGTACTACTGCTAATGACGGGATACCATGTGTTCTGGTATAAATGGCAGCAAAGACTGTACCCCAAGTGGTACAATCCTCTAATTGTGGTGTTATCCCCATGGGCAGGCAGATTGTTAGCATTCTGTGTTTATCATACGGGGTAGTATTCAGGAATACTGCCTCTAGCTGCGTTATTTTCTGAGCTACCCAGAATGGTATTTGTTCACGTTTTGTGGGCATTTGACCCATTACTGCGTGTAATGTTTGTGGTGTAATTTTAGTTGATGTACCCTGAATTTGAGTTCCATTTGTTGCAACTATTGCTGGATGGACTGCGAGTGTCCTCATGACGAATTGCGTCAAGTTCCTATAGATTTTAATTAAATCTTAGGGGCCGATTCCGATTTCGGACGGAAGGGCTCCGAACGATGGTTGGAGCCCTTCCGCCTGAATCGGAACATGCCGGCCGGATTCCTTTCTGACCGAGCCATTCCGATGGGCTCGGTCGGAAAGGAATCCGACTCGGATTTCCGGATGGCTTCCAACGGGCTTGGAGAGCCCGTCCGCCGTCCGGAAATCCTTCAGTACTCCCCGGCCGCTCTTTACGACCGAGGGAGTACGATGGCAGCCACTGCCTTTTCGTGGCCGGTCTTTCCGGCATGAAAAGGCAGTCGGAAACTGTCTTTGGGGCGCCAGTAGGGCCCCCATGGTGCGTGGCCGCCGAATGGCGGCCTGGGGGCTCTTCTAGGATCCCTGCACCCGGTGGAAGGCACCTTGGGGTGCCGGGCCACAGGGTGCAGGGATGAACTGCACTCCTGCTTTTCACAATGCAAGCATGCATTCCGCTGAATGCATGCTCCCATTGTGAAGTATACGAGTGCGACCGAACAGGGTTCGGTCGCATCGTACTTGCAGGGCCGTAACCAACGACAGCAGGTCGGTCGGTTACGGCTCCTGACCGATGTCGGACGGACCTGAGTCTGTCCGACATCGGAATCGGCCCCTTTATGTTGTATGAGTAAGTCTCCTGGTGACATTGTGTCAATGTCAGGATGTGGTGTGTAGGCCGCTAATATTGGCCATGTTGCCCCTTCTCTTCCGAGCGGGCCGAGTCTTACTCTTCTTCTTGTATGGGGTAGGACGCCTTTAAACCAGTATAAATGTTCCCGGTACGTGAGCGGAACCTCTATGTCCTCAAATGGACAATATTCCCCTGGTGCATCTCCTTCTGTGTAAGAGTGAAATGTTTTTGTTCTTGCATTTGCTGCTGGAAATGTAACCACGAATAAAATACCTCTGTTCTGTTTGATTCGTGTGCCTCAATCACGAAAACTACTATGCCACCCCTAGCTGATAAACCATGTGCTAGTAGTTTCAGGGTGACTGTATTTCTAAAGTTTTGTGCAATTTGTATTGCGTCTGCATCGTCATCGTCTGTGAGGGGCAGATTTTGTTGCATTGGGTCTAATTCTTCGTTAATTTCTGTCCTCAGTCATTTTGTAAAGAAGAAGTTTTTCAAGGGAACTAAGATAAGGTGTTTTGCACAATTTTAGGAACAATGTGTCCTTCAAGCTTGATTAACCAACAGCCAATAAATAGGATTTCTCGGCCTACTCAGCTGTGGCGGAATTTGTGCCCACCCACACCAGACGTCTCTGGTGTTTTGTGAGTAGGGATCTCTGAGAATAGCACGACTGAACTACTCAGATTCTACTGTTAAAGAAGTACCCAACCAACGTTGGCGGCGCCATGTCGTGTAGTTCCTATATATCCTATACAGGATCTGCGCGTTCGGATAACATAAACTGTGGGATTGGTGGCGGACGGATTCCGTGCACCCCCACCGGATACGTTAGCCTGTCTGTATTAGCTAGCTCACAGTGCCACTAGAGTCTCCTCTTATAGGGGAGAGAATAGTTCTTGGCAACCTCAGAACATGACAACCCTGATCCCTCAGGATCGTGGAAACAATATACTACCTTTCTCTCAGTCACTCGTGCTCACTTAGTTTGTCTCAGAGAGATACACAGAATAAACAGGCTGGGCGTTTCAATAAGTATTTATTGAACAGTTGTTATTCCAGTGTATAATAGATGAGCTGCAACAACCATTAGACAGTAGCAGAGATATATGATTAGCAATACTATGAAAGTAAAGGGATGGTATAGTTCTACCATCTTGCAGAAATCATGAATATATACATGTACATAAAACACATGATAAAAAGTGCGTACTCCTACGATGTCTCCCTAACTAGATGTACCTAAATGTACCTAGCATCTGTGTAGGTGTTATGCCAAGAATCCCTCTAGGATCTAGTCCACCCCATTACCTGAGAGTTTAGAGAATGTGGGACCCCGTCCTGGTCTCAAGTTGGACACCCCGCGAGGGATGTTAGACTACTGCTAGCTGGAGCGTCTGCATGCAGGAACCTCAGCGTCTCTGGTCAGTGTGTCAGCCGGGAAGTCACGGTCTCCTCTATCTTCCTAAGCAAGATGTGTTGTATATATACCCATAGGTCTCCCCAGGGGTCCTACCTTGCTGTGTTACTGTGTCGGCCTAAAGGATGACGTTGGGCCTGAACTTTATACAGAGATATTATACAGGAGATGGTAATCCTACTGTTAGTCCTGCTGTGCTTCCAAGAAGCCTCATGCATAATGTATGAGAATCGAACCAGGGAAAACCCGCGTTCTGAGTGCAGTGTCATATCTAGGTAAAAGGTCAGTGCCTAAGAACCGTTATGTATGTAATGTAGGGAAGGATGTAGGTGAAAGGTTGCGATGTTACCTGCGCCTATATAGGGTACCTATATGGAATATAACACTGGAAGGATGAGAGGGAGGAGCTGGGCACAGCCTCACTTACACCTGAATAGGCTGTGTCCTGCACAAAGAGCTGCTTACCTCTGTGTAGTGAGTCTTGAGCCAGAGCAGGAACGGAGGACCTTTGTGTACTTCAAAGGCCCGTCTTTGAAGTCTCCCCCACTTCAAATGCACCACTGGGTATAAGTACTCGACCTCAGGCACTACCACTTCAGTACACTTCTGAAGCTGTGAATACTCTGCCAGGAAGAAGGACTGCTGTGCTGTTGAAGGACTGCCAGTCTGCTGCACTGCACTCTG
This sequence comes from Calotriton arnoldi, assembly GCA_963921515.1. Lineage (NCBI taxonomy): Eukaryota > Metazoa > Chordata > Amphibia > Caudata > Salamandridae > Calotriton > Calotriton arnoldi. The sequence goes on from CAWUFW010001658.1 coordinate 243,948, forward strand.
CTTGACTCCTTCTTTGCTGTGCTGGTCTGCTGTTTGCTGCCTCTTGCCTGGGTGAGAAGGACTAGTCCTGCATCACTTGCCCCCAGAGTGACTCCAAGGGCTAGTTGGCTGCCCTCCTGATCTGTAGCCTCTGGGGCATGACAGGCTTCGAATCCCTGCACCTGGACTCTGCTATCTGTGAGTCTACCCATCCCAAGTGGTGCCACCCCAGTCCTGGACCCTTGGAAGTGGGCCTAAGGTGCTTGCCAGCGGAACAAACGCATCTTCTCAGCTGAGCGACGCATCCCTGAGCAGAACCGACTCATCTCCTCGGCTGAGCGGCGCTTCCCTGAGCAGAACCAACGCTGCTGCGTGGATTAGACCTGTTGCAAAAGACTCACATCGCCACCGCCTCCTGCATCTTGGAACCAACGTATCCCCTTCGGAACCGCCTCTGTGCACCACTTTTCCCGGTGCATGCTCTTTGCATCCCTTGTCGACGGCAGCCTCGATGACAAAAACGAAATTCCGCAACGCAGCTTAACCACTTATTGGAACCAGCGCATCCTCGATGCCTGACTTTGCATCACAAGCCCCGTCGACAGGATGCTCCTCGTCGACACATCAGGACCTCGCGCCGCAGCCTCACCGCATCTCGGATCCGACGCATCGCCTCGGCTGAGCGACGCATCTTCAACGCGGATCCATGCAACGCTTCGCAACCAGGATTTATGTTACTTTGTTCAACAGGCCTAACTGGGTCCCTGTACACGGCCCGCGCTCCATCGCGGTTGGCCTGAGCCTGTGACCTTGTCCTGGTCCGGCACGATCAGATATTCCCAATAGCTCTTTGTGCTTTTTGGAGCTATTTATCGATATAAACTTTCAAAATCAATATCTCCGGTTCTACTGATTGGATTTTTGTCATTTTGGTCTTGTTTTATTTATTAAAGTCAGATCTATTCTTCTTGGTGTGGAATCATTTTGTGTGGTGTTTTCACTGTTTCAATGTGTTGCACAAATACTTTACACACTGCCTCTAAGTTAAGCCTGACTGCTGTGTGCCAAGCTACCAGAGGGTGAGCACAGGTTAATTTAGGGTTTGCCTGCCGTTACCCTGACTAGTATTGTGGTTGCTGCTTGACCAGGGCTTACACTCCAGTCAACCAACAACCCAATTTCTAACATAAACCTTCATGGCTGCCCATTTGATTTCAGGAACTGCATTGCATACAGTTTTGTGAGTATTGCTACCTGTGTGTACATCTATCAATATAGCACTTTTTCACAACTGTTCTCATCGCTTTTTCGAATTTGTAACTATTGCTCAGTATGTTTTTGTTTATTCATTTTACTCCTTTATACCTTTAATCACTCTAATTTAGCCAGTCTTAGTATTTAACATTTTATGACAGCAACTATTGGCTGACGCAGTTGAGCACAGGTTACTGTTACTTCTCCCAAAGTGCTGCAACTCAATTTGTTAGATCTTATTTCCTTTCCCCACAGACCTCCTCTTTTTGCTTCAAATGTTGCTCTTCCTCAATCAATCAGTCAGGTATTGGTGAAGCTCACTACTCACCCGTGAGGATACAAGGCGCTGGGGGGGGGAGGGGAGAATATCGGGCACCTCTGAGTCATCCGAAGAGCCGGGTCTTGAGGCTCTTCAAGAATGCTTGCAGTGTGGGGGTTCATCTGATGCTGAGGGGTAGTTCGTTCTAGGTCTTGGCCGCGATGTAGGAGAAGGCTCTTCCTCCCGTTCTGGCTCTCTGGATGCGAAGGATTTCAGCCAGGGCGAGGTTGGCGGAGTGGAGGTTTCTCTTGGGGCGTGGAAGGAGATTCTTTTGTTGAGGTATTGGGGTCAGGTGTTGTGGAGGGATTTGTAGGCATGAGTGAGCAGCGTGAAGGTCACTCTCTTTTAGACGGGGAGCCAGTGGAGGTCTCGTAGGTGCTGGGTGATGTGGTCTTGTCGTGGGATGCCGAGGACGAGTCTGGCTGCGGTGTTCTGGACGGTCTGGAGTTTGTGGAGTAGAGATTTGTTAATTCCGGCGTAGAGGGCATTTCCGTAGTCCAGTCTGCTTGTTATGAGTGTGTGGGATGACGGTATTCCTGGCTTCGGGGGGGATCCACTTGAAGGTCTTGCGGAGTATGCGGAGGGTGTTGAAGCAAGTGGAAGATACTGCGTTGATCTGTCGGTTCATGGTGAGGGAGGAGTCAAGTATGCTATGTTATAAATGTTATAGAGCGCACAGCTGACCCAGCAAAGGGGCGTCCCAGTGCTAAAATGCAAACTGTCATAGGCCGACCAAGTGATGCACAGGGAGACCAATTATGCAGGAAAGAGATAGGTTTTTATGGCCTTACGGAATAGCACAAGGCTTTGGATACTTCTGATGCTCACAGGGAGGGAGTTCCAGAGCTTCGGAGCGAGAGCACGGAAGGAGCGCCCACCTGCTCATACTCTTTTAACCCGGGGGACAACCGCCAGGCACTGTCCCTTGGAGCGCAGCTGGCGGGTGGGTATGTAAGGTGTAAGGAGATTAGCCAGAATATCGGGGGATTGGAAATTCATGATTCTATAGGCGATACAGAGAGTTTTGAACTGGATGCGTTTCTCCACCGGGAGCCAATGCAGCCTGCGAAAGTGGTGGAGCAGGCTCTCGGCAGGCCGAGGAGAGTTCGGACCGCAGCATTTTGTGCCCTTTGAAGGCGAACTATCTCTGCTCTATTAGCCCCTAAGTATAGGGAGCTAGCATAATCCAGCCTGGATAGTATTGTGGCCTGGATGATCACCTGACGGATGGTGGGTTCCAAGAATCCCAACAATGGTTTAAGCCCACGTAGGAGTCCGAAACAGACCCCGGCTACCGCTTTAGTTTGAGCCTGAATGGTAAGAGCGGAGTCCACCCATACTCCCAGATTTTTTACTGTCTGCTTTCGGACAGGCGGGAGACCCAGAGTGGATGGCCACCAATGCTCGCTCCACAGATAAGTATCTTTACCCACCAACAAGATCTCAGATTTACTGGCATTAAGTTGGAGGCAGTTGGCGGTCCTCCAGTCTGCGATAGCTGTTAGGTCTTCCTTAAACTTGAGCACATCCTGCGCAGAATTGTCTGATAGGGCTACCACCAACTGTGTGTCATCCGCATAAGATACCACAGTTAATCCTCTGCTCCTGGCTACTGCTGCTAGGGGTTGAATGTAGATGGTAAATAGGGTAGGGCTCAGAGCCGATCCCCGAGGAACCCCTTGGTGGACAGCATGTACCTGGGAGCAGAAGGGGGGGACAGACACTTGGAAGGTTCTCTCCGATAGAAAGGAGGTGAGCCAGCCGAGGGCAGGACCACCGATACCGATATCCTCCAAGCGCTGCAGCAGAATCTGATGGGACACTGTGTCGAACGCAGCTCTCAGATCCAGTAGGATCAGAGCTGAGGTGTGTCCGACATCTAATGTGCCCCTTAGATGTTCTGTTACAGCCAGAAGGGCGGTTTCAGTACTGTGACATGGGCGGAAGCCATTCTGGGAAGGGTCCAACAGATTGTTGTCTTCGATGAATCTAGTAAGAATAGAGTTGATGTAGGCCTCAGTGATCATAGATACCAACGGGAGGAGAGAAATAGGGCAAAAGTTCTCCGGTTTAGAGGCATCCAGTGTAGGTTTTTTGAGTAAAGGGACCACCTTGGCATGTTTCCAGGCCATGGGAACTACCGCAGAGGACATAGATAGATTGATAAGTTTGCAGAAAGGAGAAAGGAGCTGAGGTTAAAATTTCAGAAATAGATCCGGTTTGAGAGGGTCTGCTGGGGATCCTGATTTAAGTTTATTGCAGATCATGCGCATCCCTTCTTGAGAGAGCAACAGAAAGACAAAGAGTATAGGGGTATCGCTGGGCTGCGGGGAGGGGCCTCTTCTGATCTCAGTGTGGGGGAAAGTCCTGTAGATGTTCTCAAGCTTCTCGATAAAGAAGGTGGCGAGGATCTCGCATTGCTGATTAGAGGAAAGAGGGGAGGCTTTGGGTTGCCCTGAAGATTTAAGATCTTTAAGCAGGGAAAAGATACATTTTGCAGGGTTGCTTCTGTTTCTGATCTCATCAGCATAATAGGCAGCTCTTTCCTTCTGAATGGCCCTATGATAGTTCTTGATGGCTAAACGGTATTGTATTTTCAGAACTGGGTCGTAATCCCGCCTCCATGCACGTTCCAGGCCTTTACAGGTTTTCCGGACTGAAGCCAGGTTACCATTGTACCACGGGCTAGACTGGGTACTGCGACTCTGGGACCACCTGGCGGGGATGAGGGTGCCAAGGGAGTGCGTGAGCCAGTCAGATAGGGTGCTCTCAGCCCTATCAAGGTTGTCAGGAAGGCTGGGTGTGTGACTCAGGAGGAGGGCACGAAACTGCTCGGCATCAAGTTTATGCCAAGGGCGTTTTAAAACCGATTTATGAGCTGTGCCCTGGAGGGGCCTAACTCCCTGTAATGCCATTGATACCAGGTAGTGGTCGGACCAGCTCATAGGGATAGGTGTATCGACTGTAAGAGCGGTTAGGTTGGAAAAAACAGGATCCAACAGAAGTCCAGCAGAATGTGTGCAGCCTGGAACGCGCTGGGTAAGTAGGAGTGCGGTGAGATCAGCTAAAAAATTACCAATCTTACAGTCTTGGCTTGCATCTAAATGCAGGTTGAGATCTCCAATGATGCTGAAATTGGCCGATCTGATGGCTAATATTCCAGATGTGGCAGTAAGCGCATCCCTGTACTCTTTGGAAGGCCTTGGGGGGCGATAGATCAGGAGCCCAGACAGTGTAAAATTGGCATTGAAGGAGATCCTGAAACGTGCACACTCACAGCCCACCAAGGCTTCTTTGATCAGGGTGCAGCTGTAGCTAGTCTTAAAAATAATTGCGATGCCGAGGTTGCGGGCGTGGTCCGTGGGTGTGAGAGGGTTACCGAGGGTGCGTGGCGGAGGGGGTGGTTCCGAGGACGAGGACTTCTGTCTTCTCCGAGTTGAGCTTCAGGCAGCTGCTGCTCATCCAGGATGCAACGTCCTTCATTCCTTCCTGGAAGCTGTGTCTGGTGATGTTGAGTTCCTTGGTGAGGGAGAAGATGAGCTGGGTGTCGTCGGCGTAGGATACTATGCTGAGTCCTTATTTCCTGACGGTGGCTGCGAGAGGGGCCATGTAGATGTTGAAGAGCATGGGGCTGAGTGAAGAGCCTTGGGGTACTCCGCATCTGATCTCTGTGGGTTCGGAGAGGAAGGGCAGGAGTCTTATTCTTTGAGTTCTGTCGGCGAGGAAGGAGCAGATCCAGTCTAGGGCAGTTCCCTGAATGCCGGCGTCGTGGAGTCTGGCGGCTAGTGTGCGGTGGGAGGCGGTGTTGAAGGCTGCCGAGAGGTCTAGTAGGATGAGTGCTGCCATGTGGCCTTGGTCGTGGAGAGTGCGGATGTCGTCGGTGGCGGCTAGGAGGGAGGTCTTGGTGCTATGGTTGCTGCGGGAATCAGATTGAGACGTGTCGAGGATCGAGTTGGATTCTATGAAGTTCGTGAGCTGGTTGTTGACGATCTTCTCGGTGACTTTGGCAGCGAAGGGGAGGAGGGAGATGGGTCTGTAGTTCCTGAGGTCGGTCGGGTCTGCGGAGGGCTTCTTGAGGAGGGGTTTTACTTCTGCACATTTCCAGTCGTCGGTTAAGCTGCCTGTTTCGAGGGAGCCATTGATTGTACATCGTAGTTCAGGTGCTATGGCGGAGGCGGCTCTGTTGTGGATGTGCGGCGGGCAGGGGTCGGTGGGTGCCACCTTGTTACTGGTTTAAAGGGTTGAAACGTAGTTGACGTGCAGTTAGACTAAGGACAATATTGCTGATATATTCAACATATTGTGTGTTCCTAAAGATTCAGGGCCACAATTTATGATTGTGTCCAGTGGTCCTTTACCATTTCTGTAAATGCACATCTCTGTCTTGTTCTTTCGTGTTTTGATCCATAGGAGGACAATTTACTGTTATTTTTATATTATTTTCATTTAGAAATATTTTGGGTATTTCCGTGGAGAATCGAGTAAAAACCTTGTATAACAAGTTAGCTGCTATTATGTACTATCTTGGGGCAAAACATGAGCGCTGCTAGGAGGAATAGCATGGCTTTATGAATGTTAAGCGAATGGAAATGAGTCCTTCATGAGCCGGTGTTTCCTATGGTGATCTCAACTACAGAAGCAAACTGTGCCTCTTAAATGTATATATGTATTTGACGAGCGAGAAATAGAGTGGGTGAGAGAAATGATAAGAGGCCTGGCAAACGAGCGTGACAATGGAGGAAAAACATAGAGGATAAAATCTGTGTATAGACAGAGAGCGACCAAGAGGGACAAAACAATCGGAAGGGAGAACGAAGAGTACTTTGTGGAAGGAAGAGATTAAAAGAGCTTTGGAACGAGGTAGACTGTGGAGGGTGAATGGAAACAGAAAGGAAAATCGGGAGCGTCGGGCACAAGCCAGATGTGTCACTTTCATCAGTTTACGGCGTCTAAACATCGCTTTGTTCTTCTTCGCCTGATCTGATCACAGACAAAATTGCTACTAAAGTCTCTGCCGTCGCTGCCATGTCACAAAGCATCTCGTGTCGACATCAAAGGGAGATAGAAGAGGAAAGAGGGTGCATTGTGTGAGCGAGTGCCAAGGAGCGAGATCAGGAGGAGAGCAAGAGCATGGGTGACAGAGAGTGGAGCGTTCTTAAAACAACAGGGAGCCAAAAGGGAAGACTAAAGAGACAGAGAGGGAGCAGAGAGAGAGTGTGTGTGTAGGTGTGTTAAAAAGGGTGGACATATTGACATTATTGAGATATTGAGATTAACACCAAGCTACACTGTTAAACATACCTGTTAAGGCAAAACACACTGGCAGGCTAGGATCTCTATTTGGAGAGGTCAAACACTCTCCTGTATTGTTCCAATATATGTATGAATTTAAAATTAATCTGATTCGAGATTAGTTGGTGCCATCCATTTTTAGGTCGAGTCTACTTGAGCATGCACTAGTGCATCAGTTCTCGCTTGCAAGTCCTCTGTATTCAGTAATGGGCTTGGAAACCGTCCATTGCTTACCATTCATTGGCATCATTGCCACTCTTTTGTGCTGCCTTCTAATTGGACAGCGCTTTCCATGCGTCACTTCCTTTTGATTCTGTGGTGCACGGAGCAAGCACAGAGTAATGTAATCTTATTAGTGTCCCTCCACTGCTCACTCTATGATCCTGGGACTGCTTCTTTTATCCCTCCCACCACTGTTCTTTTAGCTTTTATCGCCCCACCCGACCCCTATCCTGTTTTGCTATTACCTATCCCATCTCTCCCATTAACGCCAATGCTTTTCTTTTTCTTTTTTTGTGTGCAGATTTTCATAGTGCGAACTTGGTCTGAGGGCATTATAGCACTTCACAAGAAAATCAGCTCCCCTTACAAAACTTTATTTAAGCACAAGGTAATTAAACGATTTGCACAGAATCACAAGATTTTGCGTCGAAGTCGGGATTCAAACCTAGTTACCCGGCTCTAACGTCTGCAGTCCTAGCAAGTATACTACATACCCACACAGTACTACAGCTAATCACGGGTGTGAGATTAGGATATTGGGAGACATTAGCATGCAATATGTCTGCCAACTTTGCACATCACAGTAAATGTCAGAGGCCAGTGCATTACTGGCAAAGTCGTTTTTCTGACAATCTGCAGTGTGAGCAACGACAGCAAATGGCAATGCACCTACTTCCTTTTTATTCATTTATTGAACTGCAGCACACTCGTAGGTGGTAACTTCGGATCCCCAAGATACATACCAAGAGGTACCCCACTCTAATATACCTTTAGAGCAGTGGTTCTTAACCTTTTGACTTCTGTGGACCCCCACTTAATCATTATTGTAAACTGGGGACCCCCACTTAATTACTGGAATCCCACTGTTGTGTGTATCCTTTACAACACACACAATAAAGGTGCACGCAGTGTAAATGTTTTTAGAAGTTCTTTATTGAGGGAGCTCAGCATCACAGGAAAAAGGTCCGGTCCTCTCCTCTGCCACAGCAACTGTCCACCCAGAGAACGCTGGCCAGTGGAAGGTCACAATGCCATGCATGACATCTGCCCCATTGCATGTCGTTCACCACATACAAAAGATGCAAACCGTAACACATTCCCCCCTCTTTACCACTAAAGAGAAATACCCCTAGCCATCAATATAAATAAACATTAACAACACTAATAAAATACAATATCAACAACTTGCCCCACCTGAAAAATAAACTTATAAAAAAATGAAAAAAACAAGAAAAATTATGATAAAATACAATTGCATCAGCAATTAGATTACATGCATCACAAATTAGGACCTAAGAGTTAACCTACAACAAAATCCTTCAGCCATCCTAGTAATTTCCTTTCACTTTTCTCGCAGTCTAACTCAACTGTTCTACACTCTTTGATACTGTCATCAGTTGTCTCATCACCTTCACAAGGATACTCCTCCAAAACAACGCCAGGCATACATTGGGCCTCATTACTCCCATCCAACGATGACGCTGACTGTTCACTTTCCAACTCGATCATGTCCCCCAACCAAAGGGAATTCTCACATTAATTTGTCTTCTCTTTGCCACAATCTTTCCACTGATTCTTTGAACCCAAAGCGACACGCTTAAGGTTCCACACCTTGCCACTCTTAAATCTGACAGCATTCTGTAAAGTTTCCATGACTTTTTCTGGATCAAAAAATTGACTTTCCCCTTTAGGCACCTTGTTGGGCTTCCTCACATGTACCCAGTCTCCAACTTTAACCAGAACTGGTTTGACCCCATGTGTGGAATCGTAGTAAGACTTACTCCTCCTATGCGTCTCTTCCAACATTTTCTTTACTGAGCTGGTGTGCTCACAGGTTAGGAATGCTCTCCTTCAAAACAGAGTGCACTGCAGGTTCCCTACTGGCAGTCAGACTTCCATACCGACAGTAACACCCAGTCGTAGCTGTAAATTATCCATGTACTTGGGCTAAGTGGCACCGGCAGTCTGTGCTTCGACGTTGTACGAGAACGTGGTTCATTTGTGGGTCGAATCAGCTCATCGCCAAATTGTTGTGTGTATCCTTTACAACACACACAATAAAGGTGCACTCAGCGTAAACGTATAGAAGTTTCTATATTGAGGGAGCTCAGCACGACAGGAAACAGATCCGCTCTGTTCCTCTGCGACTGCAACTGTCCACACACAGAACGCTGGCCAGTGGAACATCACAATGTAATGCATGACATCTGCCCCATTACATGTCATTCTGTTGTGTGTATCCTGCATTGCCCATTGTAGTTTTCCCCTATGTTAGCCTAACTGTGCACGTTGTAGGCCTCAATTTCCTTTGCACACATTAATATATATATACGTTTGCTTTTGTGCCACATTGTACTTTCACACGGAACCTGTATATATGTTTTTGTGTTCTGTTCCTTTCCTGGGATTTAGTCTAACACAATAGACAAGGTCAAACAACAGTGTTCCTTGTTATTCTTTCTGACCAGGCACTAGCACCTAGACTTAACACAAGAATGCAGCTGTTGTTTATGTGCACACATGTTCTATCATATAGATGAGCACATGAGCCAAAAACAGACACATGGAACGAAAATTCCGAGACAAGAGCACTGCATCTGCGAAGATGTAGAGCACCCATCTATGAATGCTAAGGTACGGGGTCTGCCAGTAAACCCAGAGATCTTTGAGATATAGGAATAAATATATATAAAATCATTTAACTTCATTAGCAAGGTAGGGGGATCAGGTTACTCTGTCTTATAAAATGACTGGGGTTTTCATGATATATAGATTATTAACCATGGTAACAGTATTTTTAGTATGCATTTGTTTTCCAGTTGTAACACGTATACTGCATTTCAGAGCATTTCAGAGCACGATAGTTTAAAAAAAAAATTCTAAACTTCCTTCATGTCTCCAGGTTATCTTATTGTGGATGAGTACGAGTGAGAGAGTGAAAGGGTGTGTCCTGTTACCACGATCCCTGAGAGGATCGAGAGTGTTGTGTTCCGGGGTGCCAATTCACTTGCTTCTCTGGTATGGGTAGGAGGACAAGTGAGGTGCTATAGCTAGTCGGATTTGACTCCTAGCTACTGAGATGGTATGGTAACTCAGTCCCTACATACTTATGTTCTATGGTTCTATGCATAGTTCTGTTCCAAGAGCAGAATACCTGCAACATGGCGCCACCAACGCTTGGTCTGGTACTTACTGACAGGTCCCTTGAGTAGTGCTTGTGCTTGTCCACGAAACCCTCGCACCTTTTCCCGGAGACGTCCGTGGTGGTATGGATTTTTCCTCCACAGTTATTAGGCAGCAGCTAGTCCTGTTGTTTTTTCAAGTTTGAGTATTAAAGGGTTTATACACCCTAATTGTACTATGCTTTGAATCCTTTTCTAGTTAGCTATGGCTCAACCCGTAGCTATTGCTGTTAATTGCTGCCCAGCAGTAACTCAGCATTTAATGCAACACGGAGTTCCTAATGCAGGGGTTGCTGTGATTTTTGTATTAGAAGCAGACACAGCTTTCCGCTTTGAAGGCTTTTATTCTTGGGTCACGTTCTCGGCTGTCGATGCTAATGATAATATTTTCCATGAATATCAAGTAGCACCAGCTCCTGCTGCATATCGATCATATGCTCTTACTGAAATTCCAGTTACTGTCTGGTAGCACCAGACTTGGTTTAATGGCTCCCTTCCCCACGTGTTTGGCACAGTTCGAATGGGCCCCTTAAGTATTGAAGGGGCCACCTGGCCGGCGCTGACGTGTTATACCCCTTATACGGATTTACGTAATATTAATTTGGAGCTTTATAAAATGTTCTTGTTGTCTTATATCGACGCAGGACCCAATTTATTGCACGCGCCTTACTGGCTGGACCAGCTAGAGTTGCCGTACAGGGACAACCGCAGGTGCCTGCTGGTCACGTTATTAGTTGCGTAATTGTTCATTCAGTTATGGGCAAACGACCCACAAATTGTGAAGAAATACCAATTGGATTGCCCCAAAAAATAGATCAGCTCGAAGCTGTGCTTCCTCTTACGGGACCACAACACAAGCACAGAATTTTGACCATGTGCTTACCCAGTGGTCTAGTTCCCCCTCTAGCAGACTGCAACACCTGGGGGACTATTTTTGCCACAGTCTACACTCTTTGTCATTGCACTCCCTCAATTGCTGTTCTCCTGAATGTCCTCAAACAGATACAGAATGAGCATGGGGCAGGTCCTGCCCCCGATTTGGGGATGAAACTTGTAGGAAACTTTCCCGTCGTCTCCGAAATGATTCATTCTAATGTTAAAGGTGAAGCAGCATCTTTGGCAATACACCAGCGTCTTGCCGTGATGGCAGTAGCCGAATGCGAATGCAAGTTGCCGGTCATTATTGCTAATGTATATACATCTTTGGAACGTAATAGTTTGGGAACCAGACCTTCAGTTCCACTGCTTGGCAAGCCTAGCTCTGACAAGGATACCAGACCTGCCTGTAAGTTTCCTAAGAAACCATGGGACAAATCTAAACAACAACAAAAACCTAGACAACGCAGAGGTACTCCACCCCCGAAACCTCTGGGAGGCGATACGATTTTCGTGATCGCACAAAAATTAGAGCTCCTGACAGGTATCAGATTCCTAATCCCTGTTCTCCTCGTTCCTTTCAGGACTCATCTGACCAACAGTACGACAGAGGAGGGTGATCTGATCGTAGACAAAGAGAGTGCAACCAAAACGAGAAACTCAACGCTCATCTGACATGAAGATAAAGAAGGAGGATAGACCTCCTCCATATAAACCCCCTTTTCAGAAAAAGAAAGTTGCAGCTTTAACGGCTAAATATGCCACTGACAGTAAGAACCCTACTCCTGGACAGGAGTTGGGCGGTGATTCCCACTGCTATACAAATGGCCATCCTGAAAGAACGGCCACTTGCTCAAGGTAAACACATTATTGTCGTTTCTGCTGAGCCTGCCCTGGATGCCGTAACAAAAGCCAGCATCCCTGATGCGAAAGACCTCCACTCTCGTTGGATGCAATAGGCTACTTCCTTATCAGCCGTGGATGTCGACTATGTCTTTTACCCTTCTTTGCAAACATAAGAATTTTTGCAATCGAACATGTTTATCCTTTGCCATCTTCAATTCTGCCTCTTGACCAATATAAGTCCATCATTTACACGGATGGATCTGCACAACCGGCTTTAGGTTCTAAGTAGCAGTATTCTGCCGCATGCCATTGTACTGATCTGTTTTCACCTTTTAATCTAATACATAAACAACAATTGATAGTCATGAAAAACGTGACCTATATAATGCTGCACTTGGAAAAATTAGAACAACTCCCATTCACTATAGCTGAAACGCCTTTGGCGGTCTGGTTAATGCATGGAGTTATTTCACTGCCTATATCGACATTTCAATTCACAGCTTGCATGAAACATTTTCCTGTAGGTAGATACAAACCCCTAGGTAGCAGTTACATACATGAAGTATGGTCACTTCCCTTTGCTTATCGTTGTGAATGTAGTGACAAGGAAGTCGTTATCATTGGTGAAGAATGCAACTCTACTGTCGGACATTCACTTGTTTGTAAACACATAAAAATTCACGGCGCATGTAACACTTCGGCACCAAATTTAGCATGTTCTTTAAAAGGAATCCCGGTTCCCGCAATGCTCCCTTTCATTATGGTACTCTCTAATGGTAGTTATCCTATGCTTAGTGATCAAGATTGTTGCTAAATGCGGGCTGGAGTCCCGTATATTTTGTCTGTTTCCCAGTTAGTCACTTGTTGCACCAATGTCTTGTTTCCTCCTCCGCATGGTATTGTAGATAGCTTGCTATGGCATTCCATTCCAACTATTTTTTTTTCTTCAAATTTGTTTATTCAGTTTTTCATTGAAAGAATACAAAATACAACATAGCAGCATTGTTACATATTAGCATGAGAAGAAGGACAGTATCTCAGGGGGTGGGGTTAAGCAGGTCCCAATCAGAATAGGGAGGCCGTACATATCTCTGTTGTCAGAGAGGAGTGACGAGACCACAGATCTTCACCTCTATCCTCATTTCGCCATGCATAGTGGCGTACATATAAGACAAAGAAGGGGAGCCACTATCGGCACTCATTCCCACCCTTGCGGCGCGGTCAGGGGGGCCCACAGACAATACCCTCCCAACCCACACCCCGTGCCCTATCAAGTGACATGCATTATTCCGTTCCACTCTCCCGCACACTCTCACTAGTCGCATCTGTTTCGCCCTCCTCGCCACCATCATCCCGCCCCTCCCCCTCATCCTGTTGTCCTTTATTTTCATCAAGGACATCCAGCATGCTTGACCACATCTCAATATTTCTCTCCGTTTGTATATCCTTATGCACTTTCCTCAATCTACATTCCTCATCTACCGCCCATTCTCTCAAGTCTGCCTTCCACATAAGGAGCGCCGGGGGAACGGGGCTAGCCGAATGGATAGCTATGCGGCGGCGTGCCAATAGTAGGCTAAGTTGGGCAAATTTATAATGCATCTTTTGCCCCTTCTTGGGGATGGGTAAAAACCCAACAGGGAATAATGGACTGAAACCTCCACTGCCACCTTTGTCACCCCCACATCTCACCTCGTATCTCACTCCAGTATGGTCGAAGCTGTTCACAATGCCAAGTCACATGGCAAAAGTCTGCGGGTGTTAAACCTGCACCTAATGCAACTCGGTGATCTCCCGTGGTATGCCCTATGAAGTTGCGCCGGGGTCAGATCTGATGGAGAAAGTAAAAATGCACTAACTGAAAATGGGCATTGCTTGCTACCTCGCACACCTGTGCACACGCCTTGCGTCATTCACTGTCTGTCAGCGGGGTGTTCACCTCCCTATCCCACGCTTTCTGTTTCCTGGCCACAGCAGTCGCCCTATCTGCCTTCAGTGCTGTATTCAATCTGGAGATGATGCCTTTATAGGAGCCCGGATCCAGAATCACCCCAAGGTTCTTCCGGGAAAGTGGGCCATATCCCATGCACAGTGCGCAAATGCTTGCATATTGCAGAAACTATCGGTCGTCTATCCCGTAATGGATCCCCATCTCCACTAAGCCCATGAAAGTTCCACCCATGTACAAATCGCCGCTGTCTCGCATCCCTCTGTGATCCAGCTCTCATTATTCATTGCCTCACGGATATGCAAGAAGGGGCGTAGCCACCAAAGCGGGAGAAGTGGGTCATATGGCGCTCACTTAATGACTTCACAAATTGCCGCATACCATGCTCTCTCCACATTTGCGACGCAATAGGGGGTGTTCGGCGGCAGATCCCTGCCTCACATCAACAACTGGGAAGCCGAGCAGTACCAGTGGTCCCTGCCATCAGGCTTTTTTCCCAGTTCGGCTCCGTAACACACCACATTGCCGCATACTGTAGAAGGCCAGACAGATAGTACAAATGCAAATCAGTTAGTCCCAGTCGCCCCTCACTCAAACCCAACTTCAGCACTTCCAGACGCACCCTACATCTCTTCATCGCCCATACCAGGTTCACCAGTAACTTATCTATTTGTTTAAACATGCCTGCCGGCATCGAACAAAAGCAGGACGTCGCATCCTTGATGAGCAGCAACTGCCTGAAGCTCGACTCGGAAAAGACAGAGGTCCTCATCCTCGGACCCTCCCCCTCTGCATGGGACAACAACTGGTGGCCCACCGCCCTCAGCAGCTCCCCAACGGACCACGCCTAGAACCTCGGCATCGTACTCGACTCCTCCCTCTGCATGACCCGACAGGTCAACGCCGTCGCCTCCACCTGCTTCAACACCCTCTGCATCCTCCGAAAGACCTACAAATGGATCCCCCCTGAATCAAGGAAAACTGTCACCCACGCACTCAACACCAGCGGACTGGACTATGGAAACGCCCTCTACGCGGGTATCAACAAGTCACTGCTCCGCAAACTCCAGACCATACAGAACACCACAGCCAGACTCGTCCTTGGCATCCCTCAACATGAACACATCACCCAACACGTGCGCAACCTCCACTGGCTACCCGTTGAGAAGAGAGTAACTTTCAAGATACTCACCCACGCCTACAAATGCCTCCACAACACTGGACCCCAATATCTCAACGACAGAATCTCCTTCCACGTACCCAAGAGGAACCTCTGATCGGCCGACCTCGCCCTCGCAGAAACCCCTGCGCATCCGCAGAGCAAGAACGGGTGGCAGAACCTTCTCCTACATCGCGGCCAAGACCTGGAATAAGCTCCCTATCAATATCAGACGCGCCCCCACCCTGCACATCTTCAGGAAGACCCTCAAGACCAGGCTCTTCGACTGACCGGAGCTGCTCTCGCCTGCCCCCTAGCGCCTTGAGACCCTCACGGGTGAGTAGCGCGCTTAAAGAATCCCTGATTGATTGATTGATATGACAAATATGTAGAAAACTCAAATTGCCCTCGCCATTTTTTACCAAGCTTTTGGTCTTCTGCATCCATGAGGTGCGTCTCCTGCAGGAAGGCAATGCTAACCCTCAACCTTCTAAGGTAAGTGTGTGTACGGTATCGCTTAACAAAGGAAGTGAGTTTATTGCTTCAGCCATCATACATCAATTCCGTATGCATCCAACCCATCCATCCCCTGTCCTTCCTTAAAATATGTCACTGTAAGTAACAACAAAAAACACTGTAAATCAGCCTGTCCCCCCCACCCTGGGTAAACATCCCTCAACTCATTTCGCGTCTGCCCATCCATCCCTGACAACTCCCTCCTATCAATACAGTCACGTCACCCAAATGTCGGAGTCTTGTGAGACCTGTCGCGGACGTTACTGTATGTAAGGGAATAACTCCTCCCCCAGTCCCTGTCTCCCTCCTATGTGTCCCAGAGTCCCATCCCTCCGGGCTCCGAGAGTATGTATTCAACAGGTATTTAAGAGAAGCAACTGACCAATTGGGCAACAAGAACAAAAACAGAAAGCTATGATGTACTGATCAAAAGAAAGAAAAGGGGTAAATGGGAGAAGTACTGCAGGCCAACATGTCCAAAGCACCACAAAAGCAGCTGCCCCCGTGCATCCATCTCATCCACATACATTACCAATTGAGGTATCTATCAGTAACATACATTTATAGAGTGTCCCCAGTTATATTTCAACACGTAAATTTTTTGGCAGAGAATGTCCCAAATAGGGACAGCAAAGCCATGTCCAGTGCAAGCACCCCTTCAAAGACAGGGTGTGTATCTTACCAGTAGGTGGAGGTGCAGTCCTTCACTCACAATGCCCCAACACCACAACGTCTCCTCACCCCTCAGACCTCCGCAGTGTCCAACGGTGTACCCCCGGTCTCACCCTGTATCTTTGAATCTTCCCTAGAGGACGTCGCAGATGTGACCATTTCGACTAGTGCCCTGGCCTTCGCCTTCTCTTGCTGCTGTGATTCCAAGAAGATGGTGCCATCAGTCCTCACCACCACTCTCGCGCCAGATCGTAAGCTCCTCCTTCACATGCTCCGTTTCCTTGGCTTTGCCTCCAGAGATTGCCGAGTCCCAGTCGTGCTGCATCTCCGCACCTCAGTCCTCGCCTACATCTGGTCCCCACCTCGTATCTCCAGCCAATCCCATGTTTCCTCTGATGTAGTGAAGAAGAAGGTCCGGCCATCATAAATCACCTTCAGCTTGACATGGTATAACAACATATATTGCAGCGCATAGCCGACATCTGCTTGACAGCACGGAATGATTGTCTCTGCAATTGTACTGCTGTAGAGTAGTCCGGGAAGATACGAATGATTACATTACCAAATTTTGGGTCGCCCTGCTTCTGGACAGTCTGCAAAATTTTGTCCCGATCCATATAGTTCAGGAATTTTGCAATAATCGTTCGGGGGGAGGGGGGCTCTGGGCTGAGGAGGTGGGGCCAGCAACCGATGCGCCCTCTCCACAGTGAAGAAGTTGGAGAGCCTGGCATTCACGAGTGTTGATTTTATCCATTCTTCCAAGAAGGCTTCGGCCCTCCCCACTCAGCTCCCTCCGGGAAGCCCACAAATCGGAGGTTACACCTACGTGATCTCCCCTCCGCATCCTCCATCCTAACTTCCATTTTGCTCGAGAGGGTCTCAAGCGTGCTCACCTTCTTCTTCAACAGGGATACCTCTTCTCTGAGTTCTGTCACCTGGCTCTCCGTCTCCTTTGAGCATTCCGCCACCTTGTGTAAGTCCGCCCTCAACAGGTTCACATCTATCGATATCGCCTCCACCTTAGCCTGCACCGCCAGGCCGAACGCCTCTATGGCTGCCAAGATCTGAGTCCCCATGTGTTCCGGCACATTTGGGGGGTGTGCCCCCTCCGTCGCCAGCTGTCCCCCCCCAGTATGTGGGGCAGTGTATTGATCCATTTTCGTTTGCTGCGTAGAACGTGTAGCCTTATCCTTGCCCATGATGCAATACGACAGACTCATTGGTCTATTGCTCTGGTCAGCGGTAAGCTGCCAAGTTCCCTAGCCTGGTTGGCCAATACCAGGGGCCCAAACTGCAGGTGTAGTCACAGTCCGGCCCTCCAATTTCCACTGTATCAAGTCGTACCAGGTATGTTTTCGTCACAGCAGGTTCTCCCGTTACGTCAGGGAGGCCCGCGCCACAGCCCCGTGGCTGCTAGGGCACTGTGGCGCTGGATCCTCAAATGCACCACCGGTACCAATATAGATCAATGTGACATCCCCAATACGCAGTCACTGGCTGAGATGGCAGTTCTGTTTGGGCCGGCGGCAACCTTCCACGCGATCGGCTATCACCGAGCCCCGCTGGGGCCCCCACAGGGCACCATCATCACCCTAGCGCAGAGAACATGCACTGCAAGGAGGAGATCCTGAGTGTTCTCTATATGGGAGGCCAGATGATCCCCCCGACTTGATTGTTCCAGGGCCTATCCCAGGCCAGTTCAGGAGGCCAGCGCCCATGGATTCATAGAGTCTCAAAGGAAGGAGTTCATGCAGGGAAAGGGTCCAATAATTCGCTCCCCTCTTCCACTGGTCTGAATTGGAGATGGTAGAAAAAAGGGGGGCCTGGAGAATGGGTCTCCAGCACCTCCTACCGCATCAACAACCCCCAGGGGGGCTCACCGTGCAGCAGAGCTTTTTCCCTAGCGCTCACCACTCAGGCCGTTGCAGCCGCAGTAGGCTGAGTCCCTTATTGCAGCATCCTCGTCAGGCAGCCTCACAGTGAACCGCGGAACTCGCCAGTCCACGGCTAATTAATGTCCTCAATTACAGCCAGAATGCAGCTGTCTGCCATCCATTTTGTGGGCCCTGAGCCGACTTCAGGTCCACTCTGGGGCCAAGCCCAGGCCCGCTGCAGCATGGTCCTCCCACGGCCAGTGCCCTCTCCAGCAGTCTGCCCCGACGTTAACGTCACCAAAGGAGCCAATCCAGTCACAGGTGCTCTTCAAGGCGGGGCGAGAGGCTCCACCACGTCTCCCCCAGGTAGGACACAAGTGGGGGGGTACAACCAGGACCTCACCTCGGACGCTTCAGCCCCCAGCCAGCGGCTCCAGGGTTTACCGCTCAACCAGCAAGACAACCACTATGTCGCAGTGGCGGCTCCTACTCATACCCACAGGCCGTGTTCACGCCACCGGCATCTGGCGCTCCATCACCGCGTCAGAGGCCAAATCCACGCCTCGCCCGAAGCCCCCACTCACCCGTGGCTAATTGGCTTTATCAGGGGGAACGGGTGCGGCAGGATGACACAGGATTTCCCATTTAGGGCCGGAGCGAGCGTTCAGTGCTGGCGCTCGGCCATCTTGCTGGCTACGCCTCCATTCCAACTTTGAAGGAAGATTTCAACAAACTAAGCAGACTCAAAGCATTATTGTTCCAGCAAGAAGTAGCTCTTACATCTGCTAACGAGACCTTCGAATTGCAGGTGGCTAGAACGTCTAGTGAAATACAGTCATTGTTAAACACTAACCTTCCCCTGCATTTCGGAGAATTAGTGCATCAAATATTTAATGCCTCCAGTAGGACCGGCCAGGCACACTATTTTTAAGTTGTGGGCTCGGCCCTCGTTAGTTCTTTTCAGACCACCTTCGGAGTAATCCCGGCTTTTATCCACTCCATTTTCTCTAGTGTATTCGGAAGATTCCTGTTACTGTTATTCCTAATTTGCGGCATTCTCATCCTGTTTCTGCCTCTCCACGATGGATGCTCCTTTTACGGGCGCTCTGGAACTGGCATCGCTCCACCATTACTGTGAGCGTATGAATTAAATCTTTGGACTGCGTCTACTACAAGAACTGGATCTCGATTGGTCTTTGACATTTTGGCCCGCCTGGTTTACCTGCGTGTTCCAGTGCATCTGCTGTCAATTCGAATGGACACTGGATATAGGCCTGGATTCGCAGAGATTCGCTGCTTTGGACTTTGGACTGCTGATGAGTCCTTTAGTGAACCATTTTCAGTACTGTCCTTTGGGCTTACAGCTTCTATACAATGCAAAGTTTGAGCCATTGGCCTACGAAGAAACGTGTGCATCGGTGCATGGATCACAAGATACAGACACTGTTAACACGGACGCAGGTTGCCTGGTAACTGTCTCAGCATTGGCTGAGAGTGGAGAGTATGCTTGTTCTTTGGAACTCGTGACTTGGGCTGTGGACCAATCGTTATGTGCGGAGTCGGATTCCTTCATGGAGTCTTTGGCCTACGAAATGGCGAATAACATTATGGATTCCCCCGAATCACCTTGATTTGATCATTTATTCCAAATTGACATTTTCTTCTGTTTTTAGTTTTTAGTCATTGATATTTCTGGAGCAAATCTTTGAGTATGCTTACTTTCAAATTACATTTATCATATCTAGTATCTTTGTAAGTGCTAGTATCCTGGCCAAAGGGAGGGTGTTGTGTGTTTCCTGCATGGCCCATAGTAGTTTTTCCCTATGTTAGCCTAACTGTGCATGTTGTAGGCCTCATTTTCCTTTGCACGTTACTATATAAACACATTTGCGCCACATTGTACTTTCACACGGAACCTGTATATGTTTTCGCGTTCTGTTCTTTTCCTGGGATTTAGTCTGAACACCATAGACAATGTCAAACAACAATGTTCCTTGTTATTCTTTATGACCAGGCACTAGCACCTAGATATAACACAAGAATACAGCCGTTGTTTATGTGCACACATGTCCTATCATACAGATGAGCACATGAGCCAAAAACAGACACATGGAACAAGAGTTCTGAGACAAGAGCACTGCTTCTGCAAAGATGTAGAGCACCCATCTATGAATGCTAAGGTACGGGGTCTGCCAGTACACCCAGAGATCTTTGATATATATATATATATATTATCTACTGGCGGTCGCCAGTAGATAGTTATAGTTAGGACCTATTTTCCATAGGAAATCCGCAACATTCTATTTGAAATAACACTTGCGTCGGTTGACGAATCTTTGCGAAATTTTCAAACTTTATGGCCTGCTCCGGTCCGCTCCTACCCTGAAAGTTTCGGGGTGATTCGTCAAGCAGGGGCCGAGAAAAAGGGGTGTCCCAAAACGTGTTTTCCCCATTCATTTTCCCATAGGAAACTTTAGCCACGGCTACAGCCCGAACTGCTGAACGGAATTACACAAAATTTGGCAAAGAGGTAGTTCTTGGTTCAGAAAGAACCCTTTTTGTTAAATGGTGTAAATCCGCTCAGTAGTTGCGGAGAAATTAAAAAAATAAGAGTCAAAAAATCAATTTCCCATAGGAAACTTTATGCAAGGCTACAGCCCGAACTGCTGAACGGAATTACACCAAATTTGGCAAAGAGGTAGTTCTTGGTTCAGAAAGAACCCTTTTTGTTAAATGGTGTAAATCCGTTCAGTAGTTGCTGAGAAAATCAAAAGTAAAAACACATATATATCTGGGCGGAGCCTAACCACACATGTCATCGTGAGATCTGATTGGCTGTCAGCACTTCATCCTGGAATTGCTGGCAGCCATCTTGGGACCAATATAAATGATAGTACCCCATTGAAATGCATTGTAGTGAATCGAAGATTTTGAGGGTTACCAAAAGGAGAACTATAAAGGGTGATAACAGACTTTAGTTACATTAGAATTCATTTGTTGATGGTACCATACTAATTTCAGGAATTGTGGTGTGTGCTAAGGTGATTTTACCCTGTGAAAAACCTTCTGCTGGGATATCATGAATCATGTTTGAGAGAAAACTATTTTCACATGCTTGTCCCATACAGTTTTGAAAGGTGCTCCAGAAGCTAAAATGAGAGCATATTTTCTGTAAATTCACATTATCTTTCTCAGTCATGTGAGAATGAAGTCTGACATTCTCAGTAAAACATGTACATCCAACAATGGCAGAGACTGTCAGTTGATTCCTTTGTGTTCTACTGCAGCTTCCCAGAGTGTTCTAAAGAACAACTAGAGTGCTAACAGCCTTACTTATGACAAAAGTATGGCACACCTGAAGCCATCTTGATTGGAATAAACTGGTAACACTTAAATAATATAATTTAAAAAGGAACAAAATGATGGGGTTCATTTTGTCATAGAAATTATGGTTAGTGCTGTAGAAAGAAAAATTAGGACTTGTTTCAAGTGTGATCTCAAATATCTTCCTGTTATATTTCAACAGGAGCAGCCTGTCAGTTGATGCCTTTGTGTTCTACTGCAGCTTCCCAGAGTGTTCTAAAGAACAACTAGAGCGCTAACAATCTTACTTATGACAAAAGTATGGCACACCTAAAGCCATCTTGATTGGAATAAACTGGAAACACTTAAAACATTTAATTTAACCCCTTGACCGCGATCGGAATTCCGCTCGTGTGCTGGACATTCCGATCGCGGGTGGGGTCGTGACGAGCTCAGCTCGTCATGCGCACAGCGCTACCGCGCAGCATGACGAGCTGAGCTCGTCATGAGCATGGAAGGGGATAAAAAGGAACAAAATGAGGGGGTTCATTTTGCCATAGAAATTATGGTTAGTGCTGTAGAAAGAAAAATTAGGACATGTTTTAAGTGAGATCTCAAATATCTTCCTGTTATATTTCAACAGGAGCAGCCTGTCAGTTGATGCCTTTGTGTTCTACTGCAGCTTCCCAGAGTGTTCTAAAGAACAACTAGAGTGCTAACAGCCTTACTTATGACAAAAGTATGGCACACCTGAAGCCATCTTGATTGGAATAAACTGGTAACACTTAAAACATTTAATTTAAAAAGGAACAAAATGAGGGGGTTCATTTTGCCATAGAAATTATGGTTAGTGCTGCAAAAAGAAAATTTAGGGCATGTTTTAAGTGAGATCTCAAATCCTCTTCTAATTCATTAGAAAATTCTGACATGGAGACTGAAACAATCACTTTCAATACCAGCAGTAGACTTCCAGTTAACTCCTTGGTGAGCAGTAGCTTTACTACAGTGATCTAATGAACAACTAGAGTGCTAACATTCTGAATTTATGGCAAATGTGTGACACATCTGAATGCCTTCTTGATGGAATCAAAGTAAAAACTGAAAGCATTTCCTACTGAGGAGACTGTAGTAAATGAGGAAATTAGGAAACTTCATAACAAATAAGTCTCCCAAGATGGCCACCAGAGAACAAAAGAGCCCAAATGTAGCACAAATATCACCCAGAGGTAGCCCACGTATAGCCCAATGACAGAAGTGTGCAAAACACTTTTTATTTTTTGTTTTTTTGCAGTTTTATATAGTGCAGACTGGTCAGGTATTGGAGTGCTTTACATGAGCATTGGTTACATCACACAAGGACAAATTCATGTTAGTTGACCCCTACACTACCCAAACACCACTGCACTACCCTAAACCCTAAAACACTACCCCCAGCACGACCCCTTCACTACCCAAACACAACTGCACTACCCTAAACTCAAAAACACTACCCCCAGCACGACCCCCTACACTACCCAAACACCACTGCACTACCCTAAACCCTAAATCTACCCCCTACACTACACAAATACCACTGCACTACCCTAAACCCTAAAACACTAGAACCCAGCACGACCCCCTACAGTACACAAACACCACTGCACTACCCTAAACCTTAAAACACTACCCCTACACTACACAAACACCATTGCACTACCCTAAACCCTAAAACACTACCCCCAGCGTGACCCCTACACTACACAAACACCACTGCACTACCCTAAACCCTAAAACACTACCCCAGCACGACCCCCTACACTACCCAAACACCACTGCACTACCCTAAACCCTAAAACACTACCCCCAGCACGACTCCCTACACTACACAAACACCACTGGACTACCCTAAACCCTAAAACACTACCCCCAGCACGACTCCCTACACTACCTAAACACCACTGCACTACACTAAACCCTAAATCTACCCCCAGCATGACCTCCCACACTACACAAACACCACTGCACTACCCTAAACCCTAAAACACTAACCCCAGCATGAACCCCTACACTACCCAAACACCACTGCACTACCCTATACCCTAAAACACGACCCCGTACACTACACAAACACAACTGCACTACCCTAAACCCTAAAACACTACCCACAGCATGACCCCCTACACTACACAAACACCACCGCACTACCCTAAACACTAAAACACTACCCCCTACACTACACAAACACCACTGCCCTACCCTAAACCCTAAAACACAACCCCCAGCATGACCCCTATACTACACAAACACCACTGCACTACCCTAAACCCCCTACACTATACAAACACCACTGCATTACTCTAAACCCTAAAACACTACCCCCAGCACGACCCCCTCACAACACAAACACCACTGCACTACCCTAAACCCTAAATCGACCCCCAGCACGACCCCCTACACTACCCAAACACCACTGCCATACCCTAAACCCTAAAACACTACCCCCAGCATGAACCCCTACACTACCCAAACACCACTGCACTACCCTAAACCTTAAAACACTACCCCCAGCACTACACCCTACACTACACAAACACCACTGCACTACCCTAAACCCTAAAACACTACCCCAGCACTACCCCCTACACTACCCAAACACCACTGCACTAACAAACCCTAAAACACTACCCCCAGCACAACCCCTACACTACACAAACACCACTGCACTACCCTAAACCCTAAAACACTACCCCCAGCACGACTCCCTACACTACCCAAACACCACTGCACTACCCTAAACCATAAAACACTACCCCCAGCACGACCCCCTACACTACACAAACACCACTGCACTACCCTAAACCCTAAAACACTATCCCCAGCACGACCCCCTACACTACTGCACTACCCTAAACCCTAAAACACTACCCCCAGCACGACCCCCCACACTACCCAAACACCACTGCACTACCCTAAACCCTAAATCTACCCCCTACACTACACAAATACCACTGCACTACCCTAAACCCTAAAACACTAAAACCCAGCACGACCCCCTACAGTACACAAACACCACTGCACTACCCTAAACCCTAAAACACTACCCCTACACTACACAAACACCATTGCACTACCCTAAACCCTAAAACACTACCCCCAGCATGACCCCCTACACTACACAAACACCACTGCACTACCCTAAACCCTAAAACTACCCCAGCACGACCCCTACACTACCCAAACACCACTGCACTACCCTAAACCCTAAAACACTACCCCCAGCACGACTCCCTACACTACACAAACCCCACTGGACCACCCTAAACCCTAAAACACTACCCCCAGCACGACTCCCTACACTACCTAAACACCACTGCACTACACTAAACCCTAAATCTACCCCCAGCATGACCTCCCACACTACACAAACACCACTGCACTACCCTAAACCCTAAAACACTACCCCCAGCACGACCCCCTACACTACCCAAACACCACTGCACTACCCTAAACCCTAAAACACTAACCCCAGCATGACCCCTACACTACCCAAACACCACTGCACTACCCTATACCCTAAAACACGACCCTGTACACTACACAAACACAACTGCACTACCCTAAACCCTAAAACACTACCCACAGCATGACCCCCTACACTACACAAACACCACTGCACTACCCTAAACCCTAAAACACTACCCCCTACACTACACAAACACCACTGCCCTACCCTAAACCCTAAAACACAACCCCCAGCATGACCCCCTACACTACACAAACACCACTGCACTACCCTAAACCCTAAAACACTACCCCAGCACGACCCCTACACTACCCAAACACCACTGCACTACCCTAAACCCTAAAACACTACCCCCAGCACGACTCCCTACACTACACAAACACCACTGGACTACCCTAAACCCTAAAACACTACCCCCAGCACGACTCCCTACACTACCTAAACACCACTGCACTACACTAAACCCTAAATCTACCCCCAGCATGACCTCCCACACTACACAAACACCACTGCACTACCCTAAACCCTAAAACACTAACCCCAGCATGACCCCCTACACTACCCAAACACCACTGCACTACCCTATACCCTAAAACACGACCCCGTACACTACACAAACTCAACTGCACTACCCTAAACCCTAAAACACTACCCACAGCATGACCCCCTACACTACACAAACACCACCGCACTACCCTAAACCCTAAAACACTACCCCTACACTACACAAACACCACTGCCCTACCCTAAACCCTAAAACACAACCCCCAGCATGACCCCCTACACTACACAAACACCACTGCACTACCCTAAACCCCTACACTATACAAACACCACTGCATTACTCTAAACCCTAAAACACTACCCCCAGCACGACCCCCTCACAACACAAACACCACTGCACTACCCTAAACCCTAAATCGACCCCCAGCACGACCCCCTACACTACCCAAACACCACTGCCATACCCTAAACCCTAAAACACTACCCCCAGCATGAACCCCTACACTACCCAAACACCACTGCACTACCCTAAACCTTAAAACACTGCCCCCAGCACTACACCCTACACTACACAAACACCACTGCACTACCCTAAACCCTAAAACACTACCCCAGCACTACCCCCTACACTACCCAAACACCACTGCACTAACATAAACCCTAAAACACTACCCCCAGCACAACCCCTACACTACACAAACACCACTGCACTACCCTAAACCCTAAAACACTACCCCCAGCACGACTCCCTACACTACCCAAACACCACTGCACTACCCTAAACCATAAAATACTACCCCCAGCACGACCCCTATACTACACAAACACCACTGCACTACCCTAAACCCTAAAACACTAACCCAGCACGACCCCTACACTACCCATACACCACTGCACTACCCTAAAGCCTAAAACACTACCCCCAGCACGACCCCTACACTACTGCACTACCCTATACCCTAAAGCACTACCCCCAGCACGACCCCCACACTACCCAAACACCACTGCACTACCCTAAACCCTAAATCTACCCCCTACACTACACAAATACCACTGCACTACCCTAAACCCTAAAACACTAGAACCCAGCACGACCCCCTACAGTACACAAACACCACTGCACTACCCTAAACCCTAAAACACTACCCCCTACACTACACAAACACCATTGCACTACCCTAAACCCTAAAACACTACCCCCAGCATGACCCCCTACACTACACAAACACCACTGCACTACCCTAAACCCTAAAACACTACCCCAGCACGACCCCCTACACTACCCAAACACCACTGCACTACCCTAAACCCTAAAACACTACCCCCAGCACGACTCCCTACACTACACAAACACCACTGGACCACCCTAAACCCTAAAACACTACCCCCAGCACGACTCCCTACACTACCTAAACACCACTGCACTACACTAAACCCTAAATCTACCCCCAGCATGACCTCCCACACTACACAAACACCACTGCACTACCCTAAACCCTAAAACACTACCCCCAGCACGACCCCCTACACTACCCAAACACCACTGCACTACCCTAAACCCTAAAACACTAACCCCAGCATGACCCCCTACACTACCCAAACACCACTGCACTACCCTATACCCTAAAACACGACCCTGTACACTACACAAACACAACTGCACTACCCTAAACCCTAAAACACTACCCACAGCATGACCCCCTACACTACACAAACACCACTGCACTACCCTAAACCCTAAAACACTACCCCCTACACTACACAAACACCACTGCCCTATCCTAAACCCTAAAACACAACCCCCAGCATGACCCCCTACACTACACAAACACCACTGCACTACCCTAAACCCCCTACACTATACAAACACCACTGCATTACTCTAAACCCTAAAACACTACCCCCAGCACGACCCCCTCACAACACAAACACTACTGCACTACCCTAAACCCTAAATCGACCCCCAGCACGACCCCCTACACTACCCAAACACCACTGCCATACCCTAAACCCTAAAACACTACCCCCAGCATGAACCCCTACACTACCCAAACACCACTGCACTACCCTAAACCATAAAACACTACCCCCAGCATGACCCCCTACACTACACAAACACCACTGCACTACCCTAAACCCTAAAACACTACCCCCAGCATGACCCCCTACACTACACAAACACCACTGCACTACCCTAAACCCTAAAACACTACCACCAGCATGACCCCCTACACTACTCAAACACCACTGCACTACCCTAAACCCTAAAACACTAACCCAGCACGACCCCCTACACTAACCATACACCACTGCACTACCCTAAAGCCTAAAACACTACCCCCAGCACGACCCCCTACACTACTGCACTACCCTAAACCCTAAAACACTACCCCCAGCACGACCCCCTACACTACCCAAACACCACTGCACTACCCTAAACCCTAAAACACTACCCCCAGCATGACCTCCTACACCACCCAAACAGCACTGCACTACCCTAAACCCTAGAAAAGAAACCCCCACCCCATGCCCAATCCCCCTTACCTCTCACTCCTCGTGGTTCCTCTCTCCTCGTGGTTCCTGCTTCACGTCGTCTCTGAGGGGCGGTGCACGCCGTTGTGAGGAAACGGAACAGCCTCTGTTTCCTTACAACGACATGGATCGTCTACATGTTTTTTAGAACGCATGGTCATTTACCATACATACCATACAAAATTCGTTGTAAAGGCATGCGTGGTAAATGACCATGCGTTCTAAAAAAATGCGTAGTAATGACTTCGTGATGTACAACGCATGCGTGGTAATGAATGCGTTGTAATGGTATCGCAAAGTAAAAAGTCGTTGTAACGGCTGTTTACCGATCGAAGCTGGCCCCTGTTCTTCAGTGAGACGTTTATTTGATTAATTAGGAGGAAGGAATGTGTTTTTTTACCGAAAAGTGCATTCCCGGCTGTTGTATTGTGAAAGTGTCCGCGTGGCCTGGTTTCACTTCCGGTGAGAGAGTGGAAGAGTCTGTTTGGATCTAAAGGAGTTCTGTTGTTGGACGGGGCCGGCGCGACATGTCATCAGAAAACATAGCTAATGGAAACGTCCTCCCTGAAGTGTGGAGCAGTGCCATGAGAGGTCAACGAGTGTGCGTCCCACCGCAGTATGACCGTACCGCGTGACACATGTGCCACCTCCAGGGTATGGGAGGCAGAAGCGGCATCGCAGGTCCTCTTGAAGACCGTTGTAGCACTAATTCTACATTTTGGTACTAGGGCATTTTAACTTCGTTGTTCCTGCCAGATACAAAGAGAAGATCCTGTGTTATTCAGTGCCCTCGTTACCTTTTTGTGGGTTGTGGTGCTTGTCACTTCGCTGCCCCGCCGGTGCACACGACTGGGCACCCCACCTCGTGTGCCATCTGCAGGGCCTCTGCCCTCGGATCACTGGTTTCGGTTTCTGGAGTGGCAACATAAACAGTTGCTCCCAAAGTACTAGCCTGAACACTTAGGTGAATATCCCCTGCACCAGCATTCCACGGAAATTCTTTCCTAGCTCTCCCACGTCAACGAGGACGTCATAATAGCACGGCTCCGCTCGCGACACCGTATGACGTCATCGGAGCCATAAGAGAACCTCGTCGGCGTGCTGACGTCAGTTCCACCCATTTTTCCGATCCACCGAGGCAAACAGGGGACCGAGACATTTTCACATGTATACATAGTATAATAAATATATATATATTCACTGAAAAACCATAGGTTTCAGGCACGTTATAGTTAGAAATTAGCATTTAAAAAACCTTAGAAATTCACTGAAAAACCATAGGCTTCAGGCACGTTATAGTTAGAAATTAGCATTTAAAAAACCTTAGAAATTCACTGAAAAACCATAGGTTTCAGGGGCGTTATAGTTAGTTGGACATTTCACTCGTACAAAACCATAGAAATTCCCCCGTTATAGTTAGTTCAGCTAACTATAACTCGCGCACCCGCAATACACTGCTGATGACGTCACATATTACATCACTCATGACATGGTCAGTGACATCACTCATGACATCACTGATGACATCTCAAATGACATCACTGATGTCATCACTGATGACATCATCCAGTGAATGTGTGTTTTTCTGAAAATTAAATATGTTTTATATATGTATATCTCAAGGTCGATGGAAGAATAAATGGGTATATAAGTGGATGATTTTATTTTGTAAAATTGATTGTATAACTGACTAAGTGTATCTTAGTGAATACATGGGTTAGTGAGTAATGTTTAAATATGAAAATATCTGTATCAGTCTCTCACTTTGTGTATAAGTGGCTGCATGGGTTGGTGAGTAGCTACATGAGTGTCTATATGGGTTATTAGTTGGTTTTTGAGTATCAGTATGAGTGTCTGAGTGTCTGTATGGTTCGGTGGGGGTATTACTTAGTGCATAGATGCATGAATGAGTGACTCACTGTTTGTATGTGTTGAAGACAGCATGTGTGCAGGACTGTATAGGTGGATGAGTATGTGTATGGGTGTGTTAGTGAGTGAATGACTGTCTCAATAGTGTCTTTATGAGTAACTACATATGTTTTAAACTAGTATATGTGAGTATTGGTGTATATAAGTGAGTATATGTGAGTGTGAGAGATTGGAAGAGTTCCTGTACAAATAAGTAGGTGTTTCTATAAGTGATTGTTTAAGAGAGTAAGTATGTGTAAGTTTCTGTAGAAGTAAGTGTGGTAGTGTGTGTATAACTGTATATGCAAGTAAATGGATGTTTGATACGTTGTTTGCATGTGTGACTATGTGTGTGAGTAACTCTATGGATGAGTGGCGGTGTGTAACAGGATGTATAGGTGTATGAGTACATATGATGAGTGAGTACATGTATGAGTGACTGTATAGGGACTGTTGGTGAATGAGTGGATGTGTGTGTAGATCTTGGAATTACTGAATAGGTGTGTTGTAACTGGTATTGGTATGTCCATTGTTTTGAAAATGTTAGTTTGTATTTTTGAGTGTGTGTATCTAATCTATTATACGGGACTGCCTCAATCTGGAGAATTGTTTAAGAATACCCTGGCTTAACTATATTATTTATTGGTTTAAATCTTTATTCAATTGTGACATCAGATTGGATCCTGGGTGTACTTTCTCTGTTGCTAGAGCTGAGATAAAACTAACCATGCTAGCAAATAAAATAGAGGCCCGTTCACGTGTTATTAAGAATCAATCAACCTTCCTCTTTATTCGCAATTGGACCTTAAACAGGGTTTCCAAACTTATTTGTCAGCCGTGACAAGAGCTTCAC
Organism: Calotriton arnoldi; assembly: GCA_963921515.1. NCBI lineage: Eukaryota > Metazoa > Chordata > Amphibia > Caudata > Salamandridae > Calotriton > Calotriton arnoldi. The sequence goes on from CAWUFW010001658.1 coordinate 274,689, forward strand.
ATCGATTTGTGCTGACACGCTTAAGATTGGGTATTGTACATCATCTTGTTAATTTTCCAATTATGAACCAGTGCTCTGTTCATGTATGCCCATGTGATGGAGTTTCAAGACAAAGCTGTTGCCATATGTTATTACACAAACGCTCCGTCCATCATCCCCTTTGGTATCGCTATGTTATTATTCTGCATATTTTATTCTCATCTTAGGAGATTTTATTTAAAACCCTTTTTTTTACACTACAATATAAGATCCACTACAGATGCCTTGAACTTGCTCTTTAGATTGGATGACCCACGATTGTGCTTTTATTTAGCTACATTTCTTCTGAAATCTATTAGTATTAGGAAATCTATGATCATTGACATCTGATTGTGTGTTTTAAGGGTATCATGTAATTATATGTAATTATATGCATTTGCACTTTTGAATTAGGACAATATATGATCCAGTAAATGTTTGGACCCTCATGTGAATTATGCACTTGCACTTTGTATCTGTATTAATATGTTTACGCACCTTGATGTATTCGCACTTTTCATCCCACTGTTTTATACCTTTTTGATTTAACTGTAGATTGAGCTTTTTTTATGTCTGTACTGCTTATATGGTTGATTTATTTAACCGAATAAAAGCTCTAAAATCGAATCGAATCGAGTGTGTGTATCAAAGATTATATTAGGGTGAGAGGAGGTCTGCCACTCTATCACAAGGATGATGTCATCAGTGATGTCATCAGTGATGTCATCAGTGATGTCATTTGAGATGTCATCAGTGATGTCATGAGTGATGTCACTGACCATGTCATGAGTGATGTAATATGTGACGTCATCAGCAGTGCATTGCGGGCGCGCGAGTTATAGTTAGCTGAACTAACTATAACGGGGGAATTTCTATGGTTTTGTACGCAGTGAAATGTCCAACTAACTATAACGCCCTGAAACCTATGGTTTTTTCAGTGAATATATATATATATATATATATATATATATATATATATATATATATATATATACACACACATATATGTGTGTGTATATATATATATATATATCATTTAGCTTCATTAGCAAGGGAGGGGGTTCAGGTTACTTTTTCTTAAAAAATGGCAGAGTTTTTCATGATATATGGATTATTAACCATGCTAACAGTTTTTTTAGTATGCATTTGTTTTCTAATTGTGGCATTTATACTGCATTTCAATGCACGCTAGTTTAAATAAATATTCTAAACTTCCTTTGTGTCTCATGGTTATCTTATTGTGGATGAGTATGAGTGAGAGAGTGAAAGGGTGTGTGTCCTGTTACCACGATCCCTGAGAGGGTCAAGAGTGTTGTGTTCCGGGGTGCCAACTCACTTGCTTCTCTGGTAAGGTTAGGAGGGCAAGTGAGATGCTATAGCTAGTTGGACTTAGACTCATAGGTACTGAGGTGGTATGGTGTCTCAGTCCGTACATCTTGATGTTCTGGGGTTCTAAGCATAGTTCTGTTCTAAGAGCAGAATCCCTGCAACAGTTCCTTACACTACAAAGGATGCAAACCATAATACCCACTGAGTCATTATTGGAAGTCTGGGACCCAGGTATAAGCATTTTTGATGATTTGTACCATAAAACAATACGCAAAACATATAGAAAAAAGCTTTAATCAAACAATGATGCTATATTTTATTCAATTATTCAATTCACAAACACATATTTAAAATAACACAATTTTAATGGAAAGGTCGGACCTTTTCTAAATTCAAATTAGGCCACTCATGGTCCATACTATATTCTATTTGGTGCACTTGCACTGCTCCCACGTATCAATCTGAGGATACTAACTTAATTTTTAGCCTTTAATTTACAATTCCTTCACATCTACAGAACATTTTAACATTTTCAATTTGACATTTTTCTTCATTGTTTATATACACTTTATTAATCTGTTATTATTATTACATTTTCTAAGCAGTCGCGGACCCCTTGAGTAGGCTTTTCGGACCACAGCGGGGCAAGCCTACTTGTTTTGGAGAAACACATCTCGCAACACACAAATATTCTCAGCGGTGATATCGATTTATTTTTTAAACCAGCCTGTAACATTCAAATACCTTGTATCACAATAGGTCCCTAAAACATGAGCCTCGTCTTTATCTCTGAACAAAGTCTGCTGAAAGACAGCCTTTAGAAGAGACTAGCACCTCAGTGTGTCTGGTGTTTGGTTACTAGACAGTGCACGATGTCTGCACCTTGGCTCTTTGGGGTCAGCCATTCATTGTGCTCACAATGTTGTGCTGCCGACAAAGATATCGACAGGGGCATAGCTTCAGGGAGGGTGTTTGGGGTGGTACACCCCCCTAATAAATGTTTTTTTTCTGGAAAATAGTTGGGTGTAGATGCTTTCAGTCTGGTATGATGAGGTGTCTGTTGGATTTCACAAGGAATTTTTACATAAATAGACAAGTCTTCAAAAAGTTTGGTTATTTTGCTAAATAATGTTTTCTCTCACTTGGTACCCCTACCAATCTGAATTTGTCTCCCTTTCTACTGCCCCTTTATCCCCTCCCATGTGCCCTGCTTGTCATATGATTTATTTTAACATTATATGCCAGCGTGTTTGTTGGAAATCTGAAGCTCACCCCCCCCCCTATCTTACAGACCAAGCTATGCCGCTGGATACCGATAGAATTCCGCAGCTAGGGTTACTTCAGCCAACCTGTGCCCAATCTTTGCATTTATTTTTCCACTTGCAAAATACGTCTCGTCCTAGGTTTTACTGTTCAGTCTGTATCTGTAAAAATGGGAACCATCATCTTTTTTCATTAATCGTGTATGAGTTGCCCGAGACCATGCACTGATGCCAGGACCTGCATCCAGACATGTCTGCACTGATGCAACACTCACAGATAGCACACTCTGCAGCTCTTTATCTGAATATGTTATTTCTTCCCCTCCCAACTGACTGAAAGAAATAAAACGCTATGACGTGGCCATCACTAGCCGCTTCATAGCGATTTTTATTTAACACCCTGATATCTACCAACCACACACCCTCCTGTTCACCGCCCGCACTCCATTGCCAAAGCCAATAATAGCTTGCCCATAGGTGAGACCTGTTGGCTTTGCCAGTGCTTGTTTCCGTAGCAAGTGTTAGCTGACACATGTATCTCAAGGACTGACAGTATACCCACTTTCTTTTTTAAAGCAAAAATGCACAAAAACACAAAGCCCATATAGACAAACTATTGTGATTACATGTGTAGAATAAAAAGGTAGTGATTTCCAGGTGAAGCACCTCTAGCTCCAGATGTGCCTGTGCATTCACTCCAAGCATAATGTGTGATTAGTAAAAGCAACAGTAGGACGTTAAATGTCCAGAGAGATAGTTAGCCAACCCATATGTGCCTAGGAATAGAGAGATGAAAGATTCAAACGCTATTCTTTAGAAGATAAAGATATAGTGCAGTGGAGTAGACCTGTGCATTTACCTTTTATTCCACAGTAGTATGTGCATTTGTATGGAATAGGAAAAACATACGAGTAGGACCTAATATCAAGCGAAAGACCCTCAAAATCCATAGGAGCACTGCACAAAGTTTGGCTCTTAAGATGGTCTGTTATATTGTTGAAGTTATTTATAGGTCTATATAATATACAATTATACGTCTAAGGACAATATCCTAATGTTCTATTTTTTGTGTCTTTTATTTGGAAATATATTTGCACTGTAGAATAACAGCAATATCTAAATGGATGACTTGGGTGAGCGGATGCTATATGTTATTGTGGTTGGAGCTGGGGTGCAACTAGACTCAAACTTCGGGAAGGGCTAACATCAGAACCTGAGTCAAAGTGTCTTGTTGGGGGTTCCTTCAATGTTGTGCTTTATTGCATAATATGGGTAGCATTTTTCTGGCAATATATGGCCAATGGCACATTTTAAAACACATTGAACCAAAAATGTTAGTCTCAATTTAATAGTTTTAGAGGGTTTAAGGTTCTCTCTCAAGGAATTTTAGCAGAATCAGTGGCGAATGCTACAGTTTAATAAACATTGGGCCAGTAGAGTGAGTAGGGTGCAGGATTTTGGGTTTGATTTTAGGAATGATCAGTTGCAAATAGTGTATTTGAAAATGTATTGGGCCAATTGCATTTGTTTCAACATATTAGGACTTCTAAAATTTCTTACAATATATTTAGGCATTTTTCCCCAAAGGGAGTTTTGCAAAATTGGTAACAAATGGTGCAATTTAATCAAGTTTTTCAGTCATGGTTCTGTTCATAGCACATTAGGTTTACATTATTTGCAGAACGAGCTTATTACAAGTGACAGCTCTCTTGCTGTCCAGTCGAAGGGTACCTCGTGACCGGGCCTATAACATACAGAATGTTGCAGCTGTATTCAGTAGTACTATATGTCACTATATGGTAATCCTAAACTCCTGCTTCCATTATGTATTCATTGTTTTGGTATGCTTGGCTAGTACCATTGCCAGAAATTCAACTCATCTTTGGACAGATTCTGGTGCTGACGGTCCATGAAGCTCAGAAACAAAGCATAAAGTGTGACTGTTCATGGTGCCTCTACACCACATAAATTAGAGTTAAACAGGGGAATCAGCTGGTGCACTCATTAGGCCATTTGCTAACCCTGACACAGTCCTCGCTATTCCTGGTTTTGGGGTTCATCAGTACAGTGGCAGGATCAGAAATTACTTGTGCTTAAAAGTCCTGCTTTCTTTCTTTAGTTCACACTCCTTTGCCATGTTCAGTGGTTGCCAGAAACTGTTCGCTCCCTGGTAGGTTATGGGGGCTCACAGTGGCACTGTGAGCTAGCTGGTCTATAGTCCAACATATCCTGCGGGGGTGTCGGGAACCAGTCCTGTTAACTTACCAAGAGCTAATAAATTGGTTTAGAGGTGCCCTCCCCCACACCTTAGAAAACATGACACTTGGTTTGCTCAGTAAAGAGAGGTGACCTGGCCGGTCTTAGCTTCGTATACACCACACCCAGACATTCACAGGTTACCAGGAGCAGACAAGCGCACACTATACGAAGATTTTGTAAAAAATGGACAGAAATCTTACACAATTCATAATGCGAACACTTATAGTTCAGCCTGTGATGGCTGCTCAGGCTGCACAACCTCAATTGGCTACTATGGGTATCAGCTCTCAAACGCTGAATGCCGTAATGGGAAAGATTCCCACCAGTCGGGAGCAAGTACCGTTCTGGATAGCACAAAAAATTGCACAGCTTGAAGCAGCTTTTCCCCCCAGGAAAAACACAGAATTCTAACAGTTTGCTTGCCAATGCTGATGGCTCCCCTGATAGAAGATTGTGCCACTTGGGATACAGTCTTTGCTGCCGTTTACACCAGAACTCATGGTAACCCTTCAATAGCGGTAATACCAGATGTATTGAAACAAATACAGAATGAGTACGGGGCAGAACCTGCCCTGGACTTAGAGATGAAACTAATAGGCAATTGTGCCCAAATTTGAGCAAATATGTTAGGCAACATAAAAGGGAAGGCAGCCGCGATGGCTATACACCAACGCTTGAGGGAATTCACTACTATATAATAGGAGAGGGAGTTACCTAAGATTATTGCAGAAACATGCGCTTCTCTGGGAAGAGATAATCTGGAAGCCAGACCTGGGGAACCAGTGGTTAAGGGTAATTCTGTAAAGGATAACTCCAAGCAAGCACCCGATTCTTCCAAAAAGAAATGGGACAATAAACAAAAAAATAATAAGCAAAATAAACAACAATCATGGAGTGGGTCTTCTCAGCAGGAACGCACTGAAAAGAGATATAATCTAAGAAACTGTGATAACATTAGAAAACCTGACAGATATCAGGATACTGATACACGTTCCTCTTGTTCCTTTGCGGATCAATCTGAGAAATGCTCGGAGAGAGGAGGACGGTCAGAGCCAAGATCAGAAGAGTGAGTCAAGCCGAAAAGGGAGACATATCACACTTCAGACTACATCATCAAACAAGAAGATAAACAAAAATTAACAAAACCTCAATTAAAAAATAAAAAGGTAGCAGGGATTAAGATCAGAAAAGCCCAGGCTGCTGAGGACTCTGCTTCTGAACGGGGAATGGGCAGTGATGATGCTGGACAGCTCAGCAGAAGCCACAGTGGCGCACCAGAACCTGATGGATTTTCTGGAAGTAGTAGCGCTGAGTGAGTATATCATGGTGGAAACACCTGATACGAGAGTAAGTCTCCCACATCGTTTACACAAAATAACACTCCAAATAGAAAGGGACATACAAAGACAGGTGAAGGGTCTTTTTTTGGGAGGACCTGACACATGGTTACGACGACATTCTTTTGGCTGAAAAGGATTGGCCACCTGAGTTTGTAATAGATTGCCCAATGTGGGAAGAAGTAATTTCACCTGCTTTCTCCGACCTCATAGCAGAATCAATAAAAAATGTATACGCGCAGGAGTGAGCGTCAGCTTTAGCGCCTGCTCTATACCACAATCATGTTGGGTGAGATGATGAGTCTCCTCATCACGAGAACCCATTAAAAATGATCCCTCAACCGCAGAGACAGTACCCAATTAAACATGAGGCAAAGAAACAAGTCAGAGAGATCTTAGATCAACTTGAGTACCAGGCTGTAATAGAAAATTGCACCTCATCTATGAATAATCCTTTATTTCCCTAATGAAACCTGACAATTCATATCGTTTAGTCTTAGATTACAGACATTTAAATGCATCCATACGCACATTTGCAGTACAGAATGCACTCAGTGCAGCACTGATGAATAACATCATGCAGAAAAAATACAAAACAACACTAGACATCTCAAATGTTTTTTCTGCCAGAATATAGCGCCTGGAAGTAGGTATTTGACTGCATTTTCAGTTCTAGGGTCTCAGCTGCAATTTTGTCGTTTACCACAAGGGTATAAGAATAGCGTTGGGCTGTTTTCAGCCACAGTGACAGAGTTAATTCAAAGTATTGATGAGGAGGCAGTGTCCTATGTAGATGATATTTATCTGACGGACGATGAATTAATGGAACATTTGGCTAGAGTGAACAACATAATAGTGGGGTTTGCTTACCTGAACTACAAATTTAATTTCAAGAAATCAAAAATAGCCCACCTCAGTGTCCTGTTTCTGGGATACGAGTTATCAAGTGAAGGCAAAAGCCTGGCAACACATTTTTTTGAAAAATGTGCACTGCTTCAACCTCCAACAACTCTGAAAAGACTACAATCCATTTTAGGATTTTTGAATTTTTGCAGAACTTACATTTTGGATTACGCAGAAAGGGTAAACTTTTCAGTGCAACAAGACACAGGAACATACTGATATTTTACGCTCCGTGCAAGCTGACATGCTTGCTTCCAGGCATTTTTTATACGTGTCAACACAACTAACCTGTTGATCCGCGTAGTAGCTGGACCGATTGAGTACACTACATCACTTTCAATGAAGGTGATACGGTACCTATAGCATACAAATCACATCTGTACACAAACGCTGAAATGCGTTTTGCACCCACTGAGAAAATTCTCACAGCTGTACAGACTGCTGTAATGAGAGAGAGAGCCCTAGCTCAGGGAAAACACATAATTGTTGTCACCCCAGTACCGACCCTACAAGTGGTTACTAAAGCAAGCATTACGAATGCTAAGGCTCTACATCCAAGATGGATTCAATGGGCTAACTGTCTCACTGCAACAGATGTAGACTTCAGATTTGACGCTACATTACAAACACATGCATTCCTGGAGTATGAACAAGAATATCCTCTGCCAAATGAAATTATGCCTCTGGATCGGTATGGATGTGTCATTTATACCGATGGAGCTGCTCAACCTGCTGTTGGATCGAAACAGCAATATTCCGCAGCATGCGCAATAGTGAAAGGGCACAGGCAAGACGAATAGTTTCTTCCTGAAAAAACACACACACAGTCCGTAGGGGACTGTACTTCGCAGCTGGCAGAACTAAAAGCCCCGATACTCACACTAGAAAATACGGATCGCGAATTCCCAACACTTATCGTGTGTGATTCATTTTACTGTCTCCAGTCTTACAAGGAATACCTTCACTATTTGGGCGAAAATGGGTTTTGAGATTCCAAGGGTTGTACAATCAAGCACAAGATGCTTTGGGAACAAGTGGCACAGCTGAAAGAAGGCCTGCCACGGGCTCATGTTATTCATACATTGAGTCATCAGAGTGTTGCCGTTCATGTTGAAGGGAATTCAATGGCGGATGAAGCCACCAAGGCAACAGTTCATACTGCTGCCATTGCTGCAATCACTCATTCTTGTACGAGTATAGATGGAACAACTATGATAGCTGTCAATGCAACGCGCAACAGCTCACCACCGCTGAAAGGCTTTCCATTCAAGTACTCCTACAAGTTGAATGCACACAACATTCTGTATGCTCAGACTCCAGGAGTGGGGGATAGAGTAATACCAAACACTGATCGCAGATTGGGATTGATACAAGCTGGACATGAGGGTCTGGGTTCAGCTCACGCAGGGATTACTGCTACAGTTTCACTATTGAAGCAGCGCTACTGGTGGCCAGGTCTCACAAAACAGACCAAGAACTTTGTCCTCAAATGCATCTGCCTGCAGATGAAAGGCTCCACCGTAGCACGTCCACCCCAAACAGCTTTATTGAGCTCAGATAAACCTCTCGTATGTGCCTGTTTTGATCACTGCGGCCCCTTACACTCTGACGGGGCTTATAATTACATCTTGGTGGTAGGGGATTTATGCTCTAGATCCCTATGGGTTTGACCCCAGCACTTGGCTGACGCCCGGACTGTTATAAAGGATTTGCGAGTCTTTATCGGGACATACGCAATTGGCACACTACATTCCGACCATGGTCCGGCGTTTACCTCTCGGGCTTACAAAGAAGCCATAGGAAGTTTGACTGTGGCCCTGCGGTACTCCCTCCCCCTACCATCCCGAGGGAAATTCGGTTGTTGAGAGTAAAAACCAGGACTTAAAGCAATCCTTAACAGCTAGGGTACTAGGCCCGGGTGGCAGTTGGGTAAATCACCTATACAGGGTCCAGAGGGCACTTAATAACATGCCAAGGAAATCCCTGGGTGGCGGGGGGCGGGGAGTCGTACACCCTATGAGCTCCTGTTTGGGGTGAGAATGTGGGTACCAGACCTAAATAGTGTCAGCACAGTGGCGGCTGAAACCCCATTTGACCTCAATGATCGTTAGGATGTTTTACAGGACCTGAAAGAATTTGCAGCTTCAAGAAGCAACATCCAAGTGAAACGCACTGACACTGGGCAAGTGAAAGCAGTATCGGCAAGACATGCTTGGGTCCCGAAGATTGCGGACCAGGTCAGAGAAAAAATAGTGGACAAGAAAGAATTTGAGCCATCTTACAGAGCGCCTGTACCTGTCCTGGCTATTGAAGGTACCAGAACTGTAATTCTTCCGCCTCTTGCAGGTCGCCGAGACAAAAGATTTGTCTCCATCGATCTGATCAAACCACACTATGTGGCTGATTCTCAACAGTAGGTCGCGTGGGCTCCTGGGTAGCCGCCGATCTCCTCTCTCTACCGTACAGGAAGTTCAGATGGAAGCTTTAATATCAAATGAAGACTCCACTTTCCAAAGAAAAGCAGTAAACAACAATGAAATGATACTTCTCCCTATTGAACAACTACAACTGTACAGTCAACAAGTACATAAATTTCAATTAAAAAAATTGACGACGTCTATGTCAACATACCACAGATCGAGTCATCTCACAGTTCTACATAACCTGCTGAGCTGCCAAAAACAGACTGGATGGCGTCTGGCTACTTTGTACATTATGATGACTTTTCATCGGATCCAGTGAACCTGAATTGCCAATACCGCCACTCCCTTTCAAGCTACGAGTTTATTCTCTCTATCTTTGGCTAAAAAAGACATACCTCGTTGCTCCCTGGATACATCTCTGTGTTACAATTGGATTACGTTTCCCGGTACTCTGGATTGGTTTGGTGACTGTCTTTTTTCTACTTTTGAATGGACATTATCTCCTAGAACTCCCTGCAGTCCAACTTGTGAACTTGGTACTAAAACCACATGCATCATCTCACCGTGACCTGAGGGACCTGTCCCCGGTGAGCATTACAGCAATTCTAGTTCCTGATGGTTTAGTGTGGGACAGGATATCGTATGATGTGTATGGATCTACTGAACCTTTGCAAATTCCATATTTGTTTAAAATTTCTTTAAATGATATCATCACCTCTAGTACATTCTCTGATGATTGGGACATTTAAACTGTGCATAGTTTGCTTTCAGATCTAAAGCAATCAGCAACATTTTCTAATGATGAATTGTATGAATGGTACAAGTAATTTTGGGGACATGTTCTGTTAACCAGTATTATGGTCACCATTTTTTACACAAAGCTAGCATCCCACGTGCTGTTTACAATTACACCCAATGGGTACACTGCCCAATACCACCGAAAGGTAGTTCAAATATATTTGCAAGAAAGTTTGCATATTTTTCTGGTTGTGACACATCAGACCCAGCCTCTTATTACTATAGGCTTTCACCTACATCTGCAAAGAAAAATATGCTCATGAACACCAAGCTGATTTACTCTGCTTCCTTTATTTCCCAACTGTCTATACAAGGTTTCAACTTTTGGAAAGACACAATAGATTCTAAATCTATCTGGGGAACAAGAGACTGGCAGGTTCAGGGACAAGAGGCCTTATTTAGAGCTGGCCTCATACCACATTAAATGATTTTCCTGAATAAAACATTGAAACAGACTTCCTGTCTTGATTTAGCTAAGGCAAAAGATTTGAACATACCTCGCATTCCCACATTTGCACCCTTTGAACATTGGCAACAATACACAAAGTTTAGTGTCGATACATTAGATGCCATGCTCCGCAGTGGATCATACAATACATCAGACCCCAAACAGCAGGGTTGGTTTGTTTGGATCCTAGACAAAAATAAATGTCAGTCTAGATTCCTGGGTAACTCTGGATGGTTTAAGATCAACAGGCCCGATATACGCTATGTACAAACAGAACACGCAGGGATGGTGACATCATATTGTTTTGGGAAGTTATGCCTAGATTGGCTAAAGACCTCAACACTTCCCCAGATGAAACAACACTTGTCCCTTCTTTCTGATGACCTGGATCTCAGGGATGTTTATCTAGGTCCCAGAAACCCACGTCAAAAGCGCTTCTTGTATGGAATATACAACTAGCTATGGAAGATTTCTCAGCAGGAAGCTGCAGAGAGATTGCGCGAGATTGACAGGGTAAATATATAAAAGGCTTTGGCTGTGGTTGACAACGGTATGACCACCTTATCATCCAGAATATATTCACTGGGCAACATTATGTCTTCTGCAATCTACATAATTCAGCAGGACATGTCTATTTTACAACATGGACAGTAACAATTACATTCCATCGTAATACTGAGCTGGACGTTGCAAGCACTACGTTCTGGCCACGTGCCGTGGTGTTACATCAACACTACCAGTCTGTTTTCTGAATATGATCAGACTGAAAGACAGATAACTATGGCACGCAGAGATGCAAAATACACCTTTTACTGTGGCAGAGACACCATCCACAGACTGGATTATCCATGGTTATATCACCCTACCGGTCACGACTTTCCAAATCCAATATTATCTCCAATACCAACTGGTAGGCAGATACGAAGCGCTAGGGGAAGGTTATGTGCATGGGTATTGGGAATTACCTTTCAGGTTTAAATGCAGGAAAGGGGACACAGACGTTTTTCTGAGTGGTTTCGACTGCGAGGAAGCCTTAAGCAGGTCTTTAGCTTGCAAAGACATTTCTCTTCACAGGGCATGCAATGCTTCTATTGTGAACTTGTCCTGTTATCTGAAGGGTTCTCCAGCTGCTGTGATACGTCCGGTTTTCAAATTGCTCTCGAATGGGAGCTTCTTGATGCTGAATGATCAAGGTTGCTGTGCAATGGAACTGGGCATCGCTTATCTGGTGACGGTTAATTCCTTAGTCACTTGTTGTACACAAGTACTGTTTCCACCTGCCCACAAAATTAGGGAGGCAGCGCTGCGGCCTTCAATAAATGTTTCCAACATAGGCTTTGATTCCCTTAGCAGACTGAAAGCCATGCTTTTTCAACAGGATGTGGCCTTAACTTCGGCCATAGAGACGTTTGATCTCCAGGTTGCAAGGTCCTCGTCTGAGATACAGACACTACTCCACAGTAACTTCCAGCTGCTTTTTGGGGAGCTTGTCCATCATATCTTCAACATTTCTGATACTAGAGGAATAATACATTTTTTAAATGTATTGGCTCTGGACTGGTTAGCACCTTTCAGACAATCTTCGGAGTTATTCCAACATTCATACACTCCGTGCTGGGAAGCATTTTTGGAGGGCTCCCGCTTGTCCTGCTACTTTTGGCGGGAATCCTGATTTTAATTTTTCTACTCCGCAGTGGACATCCCAGTTTGATTCGGAATGGAGACAGCACTGCTTGTGCTACGATGATGTGAGCATATGGTTCACACGTTTAGCCCACTTCGACTTCGAGAACTGGACGAGCATTGGTTCTTGTCCTTCAGGCCTGTTTGGCTTAATTGCATACAACCTGTATTCTACTGCATGCTTTGCGGCCATGACAAAGCAGACATATGCCTCGGATCACAACTGGTTGTGCCATTGGACATTGATGTACTGCTGGACCCATTAACGGCCCATGGGTATTATTGTCCCCAGTGCTTCCATTGCTGATTAATGCATTTCTTGAGCCACCCTGGGATGCTTCGGCTCCCAGTGACTTGGACAACGGCTCTGCGATACGCATAGAGGATGCAGTCTCTCCCTAGCGGCTGCTGTGGGACTTGAATGGAATCACCTTTGCTCCATAAATCTGCTTCGAGGTGCACCTCTGGGATCGTCGTCTGCGGTTATGGACAGCAACAATGTTGTGTCTGCCACTCGGAACACATGAAATAATTGGCCTCAAAATTCATCCAAAACAGTTTTGTTTTATTTTTATTTTTCTAAGCACCATGGCCTTCGGAGTGCTTAGGATTTCAAACAGTATAATGACTTTAAGGCTTTTATGAATATTTTAAAGGGAAGCTTGCTTTTAGACGATGTTAAGAGTAGTTTTTACCTTTTATTCCATTTTTATGATATGCTGATATAGTGGCTTTTTAGATAGCTTTTATATATCAACCCTTAGGATGAGGAGTGGGTGTCATATTCCCGAGTTAGGCCCAAGTAGCGAGGCAGCTTATTCCTTACATTGTCCTAGAAAATAACATTTCAGCTGTGAACTTTTGCACACATTTGTGTGCACGACAATGTTGGATTAGTTTCTCTGAAACGACTTTGTTTACACATCCAGCTTTGCACAACATTATCACAATGCCTTGAACATCATGTACTAGGCCTCTCTATGCACCAGGTACAAAAGTTGTCCTATCTTCATCCACGGGGCGACAGCACTATCTACATATCCATAACATCACTAATCTAGCATGCACATCGCAAATGCTGCTTTTTATTATAAATAATAGGCATCCCGATAGATTGGTAGATGAAGCACTTCTGCTGACACTGAAGGTCCCTGCATGCTGAGAAATCACCACGCACCGGTCTGACATTCAATGAGGGGTGTCCAACTCAAGACCAAGACAGGGTGCTTCACTCTCTTCTATCAGGTAATGGGGTTGGATTGTCCCTTGGGGGTATTCTTGGCTCTACACCCATGCACACTCTAGGTACACTTAGTGAAGGGTCTGCATCGTAGGAGTATGTTAGATTACCACATTGCATATATGCCTGCATATATTCATTGCTTTAGCACTGTGGTAGAAATGTATCTACTGTTTACCCTTTTGTTGCTTGTAAACTCCTTTATTTGCTTCTGTCTCCCAATCATTGCAGCACATGTATTTTATACAAGAATAACGGTTCAATAAATATATTGAAAAAGCCCCACTGTGTATTCTGTATACTTCTCTGGGAGAAAGTAAGCACGAGTAACTGAGCAGAAGATTCTGTACTGTTTCCACAATGCTTGAGTGATCAGAGTTGTCATGTTCAGTGGTTGACAGAAACTGTTCGCTCCCTGGAAGGTTAGGGGGGCTTACAGTGCCACTGTGAACTAGCTGGTCTATAGGCCAACATATCCTGTGGGGGTGTCCGGAACCATTCTGGGCACCAAGCACTTAGTTTATGTTGTCCAAACAATGCGCAGATCCTACGGATTAGTAGGAACTGCACGACAATTATTTATGAATTAACCTAATTTCCTTTCTCATCCCTCCTGCCACCCATTTCTCCTTTTCACCAATCCCTGCCTGTTGTCAGATGCCAAAGGCTGGTTACTTATAAAGCCCTGCTGCATATCTGGTTAGATACCATGGGCAATATCCGTGTCATCTCCAATGCCCTGCTCTCCTTCTCTCTGCCTTGTGTCCCTTCATTCTCTCTCATTGCACATATTTTCTCTCCCCCACTCCCTCTGTATATTGAGATTATCTTATGATGTCTTAAAAAGCTATTAGAGCTGGTTCCCAAAAATTAGTGCCAGCGGGCCCCACTGCAACCACAGGCTCAAATGAAGTACTAACAGCACCATTTCCAGCACCCACATTGTATCAGCAATTCTTTCATTCCTTGCAGTCATGGAGGCTTTGCTGTGTCTTGTTTTCTCCTCAAGACAGCTCCTACCATGGCAGTGGGTGCCGGCCTTTGAGAAAACTCCCACACCATCCTTACAAAAAATGTAAAATATAATGGACAGTCCTCCGCCAGTGTAGTGGAGGTATTCCTTTTGCTACACTGGAGGCATTGATGACCGTCCATCTAACGTCAATCAGGCCAAAGTGTCACTGGACACCTTGAGCTGGGCAAGGTTCTGGAACATAGTCGGGCTTGGACAACAGACTGCAAAATCAAGATACAGTGATTAATGTTACTTTGACTCATGACCTGATTTAGAGTTCCATAATAATGGAAAAGCCTCTGATTTTAGGAGGAAATGGTAGATTCAGATGACCATATTCCTAAGGGATCGTGTGGTGGAGGGAATCTGTTTTATAGATTCCGCTTCAAAGTTAACAATTCTTTCAGAAAACGGAGGATTTTGTCATTACCATCCATCTTTAAATCAAGCCCTTAACCGTTTTAGAACAAACTCTGTCAAGTGGGAGCTAGGTGCAAAAGGTGTTCAGAATCAGAAATAACATTTTTGTATTGGATCAATTGGTGCTCACAGTCACTATCTTTGAATGCATAAAAATGATGTCGGGCGAGAGAGACAAAGGGAGCAGAAGGATAAATGTATTTTGTGAGTTCAGAAAATCTTTGGCGCAGTCATAGGTGCTTCTGTGGCTTAGTTCATAAAACAGCGAACGTGTTCCCACACATAGTTTTGTGAATGTTTTGTCAGAATTGCATCTAAATATTTAAACTCTGCAGGATACCGGAACAGAAATTATTGATTCTATCCATTGTATGAAAGAGGATTATTTAGCAGCATACCTGTGCTCTACTAGATGCCAGAAGCTGTTGCCAAAATGGCAAAATCCCAAACTTTAGTTATCCTAGCTCCAACTACTACTGGCACAATCAACTGCTCTTCTCCCTTCTTTAATTAATACACTAAGTTGATGATTCCAGATGTTGCATAAAAGGTCCTCTAATGATGACTAATGTCTTGGACTGGTATATTCTCAAACAGTTTGTGTCGGGAAGTAATGTGACATGAATTAGTTGGCTCACATGCTGGCTCTTAGTGGACCCATTGTTGGCACATCTCGTGCTTGTCACATGGTGCTTCAAACCCAACAGAACTGAAGTTGTGCTTCATGACTGGAACAAAATATTAGTCATAAAAACAACCCAAGAGAAATATGTCTGAAATAAAACAGACTAACCAGCTACAGGAAAATAGACAAAAACCTCTCTAAAAAGGCCTGTAGTATGAATGTAGTATGAATGCCTGTTAAACTTGGCTTGGAAATTGCGCTTCTTCTAGCCACTGTACTCCTTTCCAACCGGGAAAACAGAAAGGGAAGTCTCGGCCACTGTTCTCCCAGCTTCTAACATTCTTGGGGTGACTGCATGTGTCACTACTAAGCATGATTGTGCATTGAAGCTCAGGAGCACTTCCAAGTGGGATTACACCAACAGCACACATACCAGTAATTGACCCAGCACCCATTGAATGTGATCTTTATGCGAAACTACTATTGCCTGAGATAGCGATGACCAGGCACGTATCAAGACATACTGGCCGTGCAGATGCAACAGCAACGCAGTATGAAACGACTGAAGTCTGGTTCGATATGCAGAAGTGGAATTGCTATGACTCCTTCCCCTAGGCCAGACACTCGCCTGTTGGAGTTATACTGGTGTGGCAATAATTGCATCCCTCCGAAGTGTCAGAGTAATATATCCGAATACTTGACTTTAAGGAATACATAATCACCAACGGTTGTCCAAGAGGTAGAGGGCAATGAAGAAATCATACAATCCTCAGCTAATCTTACACTAGGGTAGTGGCAAAAATAAAAGGTAACAGGAAGCTGGCCCAACATAATCTTCAGCATGAGCCGCTCAGTCACTTTTCCGTTGTTTTGAATCAGCCTTTTAAATGAGTTTCTGATTAGTGAAACGGTATCAAGGTCACTCAATAAAATAAACATCTTGAGTTGCAGAGAATTGGCTGGCGGAAAAATGATGGGGCAATTAGCAAGGGCATTTTTTAATGGTGAAAAATGCCTTCATTTATGCATGAGATGTGGACAAATGTGCAGTAATAACTTCCACGCCATGTATATTCAGTAGTTAGCTTTGTAACTTAAAAAGTATCCACATTTACATTTGTACATTTGTGGGCATTCACAATATTCACTTCCAGGATCACCCCAAAACGAGATGTTGAAGAAGGGTTTTTTCCACATTAATAAATATTTCTCTCATGGAGGAAAAAATTGAATGTGCATTTGTACATCGGTTAACATTTCCCCGGTGCTTAGGAGTACGCTATGTAGAATATTGCATTTGGGGAAATGGGAACCCATAGAACGTCACATGGCATTCTCAGTAGTTTTCCTGGAAACCAGTGTTTGCCTTAGCTTTCCAGATGTACTACTGGAAATGTTTGTGAATTCCAAAAATCAGTAAATCTGCACCCTTTCACGGGCATACGTTTATGGTTGCAGACTTACTACTTCATGTGAATTCCCCTTGATGTCTTTTTGCAATGTCTTTGGATTTCTGGAGAGCCATAGCCATCTTTTCATAGTCTTGGATGAGCTTGCATACTGTACCTCCTGAATCTGGAATCTCTTTCAGGAGGATTGGTAGCATCCTATATTGAAAAAAACACAAGAACTATTCATTGTGAGGTAGCAAGAGGTTTATACATTGAATTATGAGATGCAAATTCTGCTCTTGGTAGCGCTGGTAACCAATCACTGTTTGGGTTAGTGCTGTTGCATTGTAAGTACTGGTCAGTCATGTGGCCGTCTTTTTTGGATTGATCATTGGTCTGGGTGCGCATAGAGATTGAAAGGCACAGTTGCATTACCAGTAGTTAGCTAGTCTCTACGGAATCTGAGGATGATCTAGTCACCACAGTCAGTGGCTATGTTTCGGGGAATCTATGAAGGCAAATTGAGAAAGACTCTAAAGGCAAAATACATTAGTCAAGAAGACAGCAGCTAAGACTTTGGTAGTGGGAAAGGTCTTTAAAGCAATGAAGTATGAGGATTAGTCCAGGAGTCTGACAGTAAAAAGACTTAGTTTCTCTGTATGGGAGACATATCAGTGATAATGTCCACATAAAATATATGAATTTGTCTTGAAGTTACTAGTAACAAATAAAGTATTTGAATTGAATTACATCAATACTGTGCTGCTGCTTGTTCTATATGTTTTATTGTTTGCATTTTGCACACATTTCACAAAGTTTTCTCGGTTTTTAAATAGCTCCTCCATTACTACCCTACCTACCTACCTTTCCTGGGGGAAATTTGGGGCACAGTTCTTACTCATCAATTTTAAGTTTTATTATAAAGTTTTTGTGCTATTTTTTAATTAAGTAGAGATTGCTCCCATTTCCTATTGAAAACCAAAAAAAACAAGCGTCTTCTTGATTGAACTTAGGACTTACTGTAAACTTACTTTAAACTTTGATCTGTGGAGAGAATGCTTACTTCTTTCTTTAATCTCCTGTTTGATGCTGGCTGTAGCACAGCAGTCAAGGACATGGGCTCTCGTGAGCGTAGGGGAGAGACACACTGCTTGAGGGTGTGGTGTCCGCCATTTCTGCTCAGGACTAGCAGGACTTTTGGACGCCGTTTTGGTTGGCATACTAGGTGTCTTCAGGCAAGTCATTGATTGATTAATGTATAAAGAGAACAGGGGTGTGCGGCTGCGCAACAGATGATTTCAGCGTGCGCACCGGCAAGCCCATCTGCGCCTGTTCGCACACTGGCTGTCGACAGCGCCAGCCACTCTGACTGTTTTTCTTCAGAGGCAGGTCCCTATCCCAAGGTAAGATATGCAAGACATGTTTTACTGGTCATTGGGCTAGGATGGCTGAGGTCCAAAAGGTTTGAGAGATTAATTAGGCTGCAGTGTAGTGTTAACTTCACACAAGAAATGTTATGTTATGTTATATTGATTTGTATAGCGCACTAATCACCCAAGAGGCTATCCAGGCGCTTGGGCAGGTGTGGTAGATGTCCCAAGGTGCTTATACGAAGAGAGAGGTCTTCAGCTTCTTGTGGAACTTAAAAAGTGAAGAGGAGGCTCTGAGGTGTTGAGGGAAGTCGTTTTTGTCTTGGGTGCGATGTAGGAGAATGAGCGACCTCCAGTTTTGCTTTTGTGGATGCGGGGAATGTGTGCGACTAAGAGTGAGGCAGAGCTTAGGTGTCTGGTGGGTTGGTGGAAGTGTATGCGGCTGTTGAGGTATTCTGGTCCTGTGTTGTATAGGGCTTGTGTGTGCATGAGAAGTTTGAATTGGCTGCTCTTGTAAATGGGGAGCCAGTTAAACTTCTTGAGGTGCGAAGTGATGTGGTTTTGGCGTGGAAGGTCGAGTTTGAGACTTGCAGCTGTGTTCAGGATGGTCTGGAGTCTTTGTAGGAGTTGTTTGGAGATTGAGGCGTAGAGAGTTTTGCCGTAGTCTAGCCTGCTGTTGATGAGTGCTTGTGGGATGGTCCTTCTGGTGTTCTGAGGCAACCATTTGACGATCTTTCGTAGCATGCGTAGGATGTGGAAGCAGGCGGTTCACACTGCTTTGAATTGAGCCGTCAGGTTGAGCTTGTCATCTAGGATGATTCCTAGATTTCTTGCATGGTCTGTGGGTTTGGGTGTTGGTCCTAGCTCCAACAGCCACCAGGTGGAGTCCCATGGAGAGGTCTCGTTGCCAAAGAGTCTTGCTGGAGTTTAGCTGCAGGCAGTTGATTCGCATCCAGTCTGCAACCATGGTTGTGCAGTTGATGAAGTTGGTCCTGGTGGTGGTCGTCTTGTCCGTCAGGGATAGGATGAGTTGGGTGTCATCAGCATAGGAGATGACAGTGATGTCTTGTGATCGGATGATGCTGACGAGTGGTGTCATGTATATGTTGAAAATGGTGGGGCTGAGGGACGATCCCTGTGGGACTCCGTATATCAATCTCTTGGTCTCTGATGTGGAGGGTGAAAGCCTGACCCCTTGGGTTCTTCCCGTGAGGAAGGAACAGATCCATTTGAGAACAGATCCTTGTTTGCCAATCTCCTGGAGTATTGTGATGAGGATGTTATAGGAGACAGTGTCAAATGCTGTGGAGAGGGCAAGCAGGATGAGGGCTGCTGTTTGTCCTCGGTCCAGGATGATTCAAATGTTGTCAGTGGCTGGGATGAGTGCTGATTCGGTGCTTTGTTCTTTCTAAATCCTGTTAAAGTGTTGTCTAGAAAATGGTGAAGTTCGAGGTGGGTTTTGAGTTGCTTTTTGATGGCCTACTCAATCACTTTGGCTCGATAGGGGAGCAGGGATATGGATCGGAAGTTGCTTATTTGATTCGGGTCGCCTATGGGCTACTTGAGAATGGCATTGATTTCTGCAAGTTTCCAATGATCCAGAAAAGTGGCGGACATGACGAAGGTGTTAATGATGTATGTTAAGGTGGTGCTGATTGGTGATGTTCCCAGGTTGTATAAACTTTTTTATTGGGTTTTCAGCATTTTTCAGAGTAAAACAATACATCATTGTCGATTGAGACTATGTTCCCAGGTTGTAGATGTAGTCGGGTCAGTTTGGGCCCCTGAGTAGATGTTCCGTAAGATTGCCGCTGCGTAGTTTCTAGTGAAGGATGTCCATTCGGTCAGGTGGCCGTCGTGGTTGGTGGTGGGTGGGTTCTCTGGGGTTGGATTGGTTGGTGTGCGAAGTTGCTGCAGATGTTTGTGATTTTGCTGTGGAAGAAGTTGGATAGGTTGTCACAGAGTTGTTGGGAGGCAGCTATGTTGACCGTGGCTAAGTGTGAGGTGAAATCCTTAACGATGGAAAAAATCTCCTTGCAGCTGTTTGAGCTTCCTTCGATGCTGACCACTAGTGCTGCTTTCTTGGTGTCTCTTATTTGCTGGTGATAGAGATGAGGGTTCTCTGGAGGGAGGAGGTTACTGAAAAACAAAATAATAAGGGGACAGATTTGAAGTTACTTTCTCTGGGGAACAAGCATTTGGGGCAAACGGGCAACATCAATAGCAAGATCCGTGAGAAAATGTTATAATGGTTGGTGCAGGTGGACTAGAGGGATCCGGATGGGCATTGATTAATGCCCGTTCAGCGGTCTGCCACGCTTTGGAACTACATGAGCTCCTAGAGTCAGAGACGTTAGCTATATTGTTTATTACAGAAACTTGGACTATAGATTCAAGTTGCCCTGACAGATCTGCTATGTGTCTTCCAGCTAACACTATTACTCACTGTGTCCGTCCCAATCATAGTGGAGGAGACGTGGAGATTATAGCACGGGGAAAATGTGTTGTCAGGGAACTGGACCTTTCTATGACAGAAGTCATGGGCTTCACCATTGCAACCACCACTGCTACACTTTTTTACAGTTTGCTTCGCTATCATCCTCCAGGCCCAGCGAAGACTTTTGTTGACCCAATTTTGGACCTGAGTCTACCAAATCCCTTGGCTTACGTCAATTTTGTAGTACTAGGAGGCTTTAATCTGTGGGTGGACACTCCTCTGAGCCTGGCGGCTGCTAAATTTATTGATGGTATGAGGGCTGTTTGATTGAACATGTTAGTTAGGGCCCCTATTCATATTAAAGGCCATATGCTGAATCTCATTATCAGACCTGATGACACACAGGCCTGAAAGAATCACTCACTGATACCTTTTCAGTTTAATTCTGTGACCAAAAGGGTGGATAGATTGAAGACTCGGCTCAATCGTCTGAGGAAACGTCCGTGGACTAAATTAGCTGTTGCGTACCTTGTGCAGGCACTGAGGGGTTCTGAACCTATAGGTTATAAATACTCAGCCTCGGAGGGCTATGAGGGTTACACTGAGTGGCTCAAGTCAGCCTTGGATACAGTGGTGCCCTATAAAACCTTAGAAATGTTAGATCTACTCCCACTGAACCCTGGTACATGACACTCTTGAAAGAAACGAAACTGGACTGTAAAAAATTGTAGTGCCTCTGGCGGAGCAATTATTTTAGCTTGGCAAGGGAGGAATTGAGAAAGGTTCTGAAGGACTATAAGAAATTGGTAGCCAGTGAAAAAACTAAATTCAATGCTGCCAAAATTCTGGGGAATAAAAATTCTAACAAGGAAATGTTTCAAATTTTGAGGGACTTCTCGTCACATATATGTGTTTTTTTTATGCAATTGATAACACTCAAGAGTAGGCAGACAAGTTGTCTGATTTCTTTGAAAACAAGATTTCGGCTATCCTGGCTTCTATTACTCCCTCCCCCTCCGTTAATCCTTCAACTTCAGATGGGATTAATACAGCCGACAGAACTCTAGATGGGCAGGAAGACAAGGGAGCATTCAATAAAAATAATATTAATATTAATCAGGACCTCCACCCTGACCATTGAGCACTGATGTCTGGGGATGAATTCTCCTCCAGACCAGAGCACTTAAGTCAGGGTCTCCTTTGGATCCTCTTCCTCCTCTACAGAGGAAATCTGCAGCAGAAGTATTGGGACCCTCATTACTTGGAGTGTGCAATAGCTCTTTGTCCACTAGACTTGTTCCTGATGTTTGGAAAAAAAGAACTAAAAGTACCTGTGTTGAAAAAACCTAGTACAGATACTAGGAGACCACCGAGAGACTCGTAAACGCCCAGCTGACCACCTTCATCGAAGAGAACTCCATCCTGGACGCCTCCCAGTCTGGATTCCGCAGCAACCACAGCACCGAGACCGCCCTCCTCGCCGCCACTGACGACATCCGCATGCTACTGGATCAGGGACACACTGCGGCCCTCATCCTTCTAGACCTCTCCGCAGCTTTCGACACCGTCTCACATCGCACGCTCGTAGCCAGACTTCACGACGCGGGAATACAAGGAGCCGCCCTCGACTGGATCCAATCCTTCCTCTCCGGCAGAACCCAGAGGACTTGACTCCCTCCCTTCCTCTCCAAACCCACGGAAATCAACTGCGGAGTACCCCAGGGATCATCACTCAGCCCCACGCTCTTCAACATCTACATGGCCCCCCTCGCCGCCATCGTCAGACAGCATGGGTTCAGCATCGTATCCTACGCCGACGACACCCAGCTCATCCTCTCACTAACGAAGAATCCCGAAGACACCAGACTCTGCTTCCAGGAAGGAATGAAGAACGTGGCAGCCTGGATGAAAGACAGCTGCCTGAAGCTAAACTCAGAGAAGACCGAGGTCCTCATCCTCGGACCTTGCACTTCCGCCTGGGACAACACCTGGTGGCCCTCCGCCCTCGGAGCCCACCCACCCCTACAGACCACGCCCGGAACCTCGGCATCATCCTTGACGCCTCCCTCTCCATGAACCGCCAGATCAACGCCGTCGCCTCCACTAGTTTCAACTGCCTTCGCATCCTCCGTAAGACCTTCAAATGGATCCCCCCCGACTGCAGAAGGACCGTCACCCACGCACTCATAACCAGCAGACTGGACTACGGCAACGCCCTCTACGCCGGAATCAACAAAACTCTTCTACACAAACTCCAAACCATCCAGAATGCCGCAGCCAGACTCGTCCTCGGGACAACGCGTCATGAGCACATGACCCAACACCTACGAGGCCTCCACTGGCTCCCCGTCAAGAAAAGGGTCACCTTCAAACTCCTCACCCACGCCTACAAATCCCTCAACAACATTGGACCCAAATACCTCAACGAGAGAGTATCCTTCCACGTACCCGAGAGGAACCTCCGCTCCGCCGACCTCGCCCTGGCAGAGGTCCCCCGCATCCGCAGAAACAGAACCGGCGGGAGAGCTTTCTCCTACATCGCAGCCAAAACCTGGAACGAGCTCCCTGTGAACATCAGACGCTCCCCGACCCTGCACACGTTCAGGAAGGACCTCAAGACCTGGCTTTTCGACTGAACCGGAGCCGCTCCCCCCCATCCCCCCTAGCGCCTTGAGACCCTCACGGGTGAGTAGCGCGCTATATAAACCCCTGATTGATTGATTGATTGATTGATACTGGGATACTTTTTAACGTTCATCCCATATCTTTACTGCCCTTTGCTGTCAAGATTATTGAAACGCACGTTAACCAACTACTATTGAAGAGTTTGGCTAATAGCCAAATTCTACACTCAGGACAGTCGGGCTATTGCCCCTTGCACAGCACAGAGACAGCTTTGATGGCTGTGGTGGATGACCATCATATGCTGTCAGACCAAGCTGCATTCTCAGCTTTGGTATTACTTGATCTTTCCGCAGCCTTGGCTACGCTCTCCCATGACAACCGCCTGGCCAGCCTGCATGAAATTTGGTTAAGACAGGGAGTTAGATTGGTGCAATCGTACTTAACCAACAGGACACAAATATTCTACCTTCACCCTGTGTGTCAGACTATAAGACCCTGCTTAATGGAGTACCTTGAGGGTCAGCACTTAGACCAACCTTTTAAATATTTACATTTGCCCGTTGGTGAAACTGATTAATTAGTTTGGCTTGCAGTACATGAATTATGCTGACGACACGCAGGTAATTATCACAGTGGAGAAATCGGGCACTGGCCCTTTGGAACCTGTACATCAATGTATTACAGCGGTTTCAGCTTAGTTGCAACATACCTCCTAAAATGGAGGTACTCTGGCTACAACATTCTTGTGCTCCTAGTGTTAGACCTGGCATCCTTGCCGTGGTTTCCCCTGTCTTTTGGCCTCTGCCTCCTATGTTTTTGCTGCGTGCTGGATTTCGTTTTTGCTGGCCTAGATGCTTTAGGCACTTTGCCACTGCTGATCAGTGCCAAAGTGCAAGTGCTCCCTATGGAAATTGTGTTTATGGATTGGTGTTTCCATGATTAGCTTATTTGATTTACTAGTAAGTCCCTAGTACAGTGCCCTGTGTGTGCCCAGGGCCTGTAAATCAAATGCTGCTAGTGGGCCTGCAGCACTGATTGTGCCACCCACACAAGCAGCCTTTCAGAGGATTCTCGGACCTGCCACTGCAGTGTCTGCGCGCAGTTTCTAACTGCCATGTCAACCAGACCCTAACCTTCCCTTTTCTTACATGTAAGGCACCCCTCAGGTAGGCCCAGGGTACCCCCATGGGCAGGGTGCAGTGTATGTGAAAGGTAGGACATGTAGTAAGGGTTTGAGCATTTGCTCCTCCTTCAAAGATGTGGACAATTCCAGTCATAAGGATAATTCCTTTACATGCAGAGAGACGATTGTCGTGTGTTGTTTTTAGATGAAGTTACTTTATTGGCATCAACATCTTTGTAATCCCAGAGATCATGTTTTTTTGCTCCTCTGGGAGCGCAACAGCCGACACGTGTTTCGCCCTTCGTGGTCAATTAGACCAGGGCTGTCTCAAGGCTAGTAGAATAATTCACAAACCATTAGAAAGATGACTAAAAAATAGAATCCATCGGTCTTCAAATACAGTGTATAAACTGCTGAAATCTGGTCCGGGCGCTGTGTATGAGACCAGCCCACGGGCATTAAATGCCCGTGGGCTAGTCTCATACAAAGATGTTGATGCCAATAAAGTAACTTCATCTAAAAACAACACACGACAATCGTCTCTCTTCATGTAAAGGAATTATCCTTATGACTGGAATCGTCCACATCTTTGAAGGAGGAGCAAATGCTCAAACCCTTACTATATATTCACAAATACGAGGCTGGAAAGGTCCAGGGCCTCGAGCGAAGTTCCTCCGTCACTTACCTATAAAGTAGGCATTCCCATCCAGGACCAGGGTCTCTGGACCTTTCTCTACAGTTCTGAAAGGTATGTACTGGTGTGTGTGACATGTCCTGGTAGTGAAATACAGTGTATTTCGTTTTTCACTACTGAAAGGCTATCTGTCCCATAGGATAGCATGGCAAATACTTTGTAACATCTTACAAGTATAACCTCCCATGGGGACAAGATAGGAAGATGGAGTTTAGGTTCTCTGAACTCAGAATTTAATAACACATCTTTTAGTAGAGATGGTTTTTAAATTGTGGGTTTGAAAATGCCACTTTTAGAAAGTAGGCATTTTCTTGCTTAGCCATCCTATGTGCCTCTGCTGAGTTGTGGATTGACTGTCTGGTTTTGGAGTGACAGGGACTGGGAATGTGCATTCACTGCAGACAGCCACTGGGGGAGGGGTTGAGGTGTGTCCTGCCTTTCCTGGATGAGTCAGGGCTGGGCTGAATAGGCCAGGGCTGCATTTATAGTAGTGGGTGGAGATTTCCTTGCACCTGAATAGGTCTGGTCTGCCTTACACAATGCTGTCTCCACCTCCTGCCAGGAAGTTGG
The DNA here is from genome assembly GCA_963921515.1 of Calotriton arnoldi. Lineage (NCBI taxonomy): Eukaryota > Metazoa > Chordata > Amphibia > Caudata > Salamandridae > Calotriton > Calotriton arnoldi. Next base: position 300,659 of record CAWUFW010001658.1, read on the forward strand.
ACCAGAGAGGACACAACTGGTTTGGACTGAGCTACGAGACTCTGTTACAAAAGAACAAAGGAAAATGTGGTATAAATATTGGGGCCCCGACCCAAGAACTTTAGATTACTTCTGGACTCAAGAGGAACCTTTGCCAAGGAGAAAAGCTGGGAAAGCTGAAGGAGACGTACTGCCCCTGTGCTGTGTGCTGTGTGGGGCTGGCAGGCAGTGGCTTTTTCTGCCAAGGAGAGGACAAAGACTGAATGGTGCTGTGTATCCTGCTTGAAGAAGATCTCCAGGGGCTAGGTGTAGAGCGTGCCTCCTGTTCTGAAGTCTCAGGGACACAAAGACTTCATTTCCTCTGTCCTCCTGCACCTGGAACTGCTGTTTCAGCTGCCACAGGGGGAAATAGCAACACCGACGAGCGACGCATCGACCTGCAACGAAGCCAGGGCACAGCTCGAGAAGTGCATGACGCACCATCCCAACTTGCACTGCAGCCCTGATGCCTGCCGCCGCCGCACCGTAGCGACTCTGACACCGTCACCGAGGCTGCTGCTGGCACTGGAGCCGATGGCACTGCTCGTAATGCATCGCCCCGACTTGCACTGCAGCACCGACCTCACTTCATCATCGTGGAGCCGATACCTGATCTGGGTGACCTCCCGAATCCATCGACCCGCATCGTTGTAAGGAACCGATGCCTCGATGCCACCGCAACGTCACCTCCCTGGCAACAGTAAGGAATCGACGTCTCACCTCCCCTGCATCGAAGCAAGGAACCAACGCCTCACCTCCCCTGTGGTCGCAAGGAACCGGCGCCGCCTGGCGTCAACGAAACATTACCTCCTCAACGCCTTGCACCGTCTTTGTTTTCATCGTTTGCCAAGGTACTGTTCTTTGGGGTCCGTGTGACTCCCTGCCCAACGCCGCGCACCTCACGATTGGCGCCATACTTTGGGATTTTCATCTGTCACGACGTCGTAATAGCCCCAGGTGGAGCTATTTGTTGCTACAAGCCTAATTTTTGCGAAGAACCTATTTTGGTGATATCTTGATATATGTATTGTGGATTTTTGTCGTTTTGGTCTTGTTGTGTTTAGATAAAGATTTCCTATTTTTCTAAACTGGTGTGGTGTCCATTTGTAGCGTTTTCACTGTATTACTGTATGTGTGCACAAATGTTTTACACACTGCCTCTGAGATAAGTCTATCTGCTCGTGCCAAGCTGCCATGGGAGTGATCAGGGGTTGTCTAAGGGCGTACCTCCCTTACCCTGACTAGAAGCAAGGGTCCCTACTTGGACAAAGGTGCAAACCATTGCCAACTAGAGACCCCCATTTCTAACACCTAGTCTAGCTACAATCAGACTTCTGGCCTGCTTCTTGTTCTGTTCGTCCTACCCCATCTAAGGTGATAACAAATCTAGGGGTGTATTTGGAACTGGAGCTCTCTTTGGCTGGACAGATCAAACATGTGGTCGCAACCTGTTTCTTTCTGTGTAGGGTGCTTAAGAAAATGTTGCCGTTTCTTCTGAAGAATGTTCACCGAATAGAGACCCATGCGACCATATCTAGTTGCCTGGATTACTGCAATTTCCTCTATCTCGGGATGGACAGGGGGCAAATGAGGAAGCTCCAGAGGATACAAAAAGCAGCTGGAAGTATGGCACTAGGACTTCCATGTTTTTTCTCTTATTCAGTTTTGATAAAAATATTACACTGGCTCCCAGAGTTAAAAAGAGTTGCCTTCAAATCCCTCTACCATGTTTTCAAAGCAGTCCATGGCAGTGGACCGATTTATCTACCACTAAATCTTCATAATTACATTTCAGCACCCTGCCTACTCTCCTCTGAGGCTTGACTGCTTGTCCTACCAAGAACCTAGCGTAGTCGTTCGGGGGGAAAGCCTTTTCACTCAGAGCAGTCGAACTCTGAAATGAGCATCCCTTTTACCCTGCGGAGGCTTCCCTTCTTGCTTCACTTTAGAAAGTCCATAAAGGGACTAGGGTTCTTTTGTCAAACCTAGTTTGTCCTGCTTACCTACATTGTGAAATCCCCTGTTGATGTGTCATTTTTATCGTTAGTGCCAGAACACTCTTCGGGGTAATCGTTGCGCTCGATAAGTTGGTTAAGATAACATACACACAACATACCATATCATAAAAAGTAGTCCCACTCGAGCAACATGATGCCCTTTATCTCTGGCACAGCTGTCAGAAGCATATTTCCAATCATATAAATCATAGTTCATAGATAAACACAATATGCATATCTGGAGCACTTCTGCAGGTTTCTCACATTCCTTAACGTCCTGCTACACATCCATAATAACACCTCTGGAGCTTTTGTTGTGGCAGTGTTCGAGAGGGCACTGAGAGCTGTTTTTGTGTGAAACAATATTCTCTCTTGTTCATTAGGTTGTGGGTTGCATTAAAAAAAATCTTCTCTGGATTTCATTATGTAGAGAAAACATACTTGCTTTTTGAAGAAACTATCTGGGACAGTAAGAGTGGCAAGAATGTATTCTGCAGGTAAAAAGGGAAGACTCTATTCTTCTCCTTTATCAGCATTTCACTGTGATAAAGCAGCCAGTTATGAAGATTGGGAACCAGATGTGTATGTTTCTCAAAAATTAATTTGAGGAAAGGCGTGGATATATCTCTTTCTGTTGAGGTTGATAGATCAGGCAGATTAAAAAACAAAACAAAAAAAAACGGCTCTGAATGCAAACGCTGAGGCGTCAGTTTCTACGATAAATTGCTTTGACAGATCCAGGTACATGATAAACAAAGCCATGGTAAAGGCTGCCTGCAATACTTCTAATCTATCAACAGATAGGACTAGCCGCATCCATGTGGGTGTATGGATATATATACACATACAACATAAAATGGCTCCCATTGGTAATCATTTTGATAGATTATTTCACTTATGTATACATGTAGCTAGACCCATTTGGGGTCTAGTATATTGTATTATTTAAGCATTAAATTCAGGAAGACACATATATATATATATATATATATATATATATATATATATATATATCTGACGGATGAAACTGAAACTTATCATCCGCATTTGAGTCTGTTCCATCTGTCGGTACCTAGCATGAGTGATATATATATACATACTCAACAAGAAAAGAGGAGTGTTGAAGCCAAGTCTTGAAATACCAATGCTTTTATTTCCTTAAATCAAAAAGTGACAGCGTGCATATATTAGCCATATTCCTGACGCGTTTCAGCTCTTCCGTGAGCCTTGATCACAGGTGAAGCAGGTTACAGTTGTTAGGTAACCATGCGATTTAAATGCAAGCTACAGTATGCCAGATAATCCAATAGTACTACAATGACCAGCATGCCTCCGGATAAAATACTTAATGTCAAAGTACTTGAAGTGCTTTTTAAATACAGGTTAAATGCCATCCTTAACACCGCAGATATTTGTAAAGTGACTGTGTGCATTTATACTAAAATCCAATTAGTGCGCAATAGTCTTTTGTAAAACAAACGGATCACAGAACAAAAGAAAGTAGCCACATGCTGCTTCTTTCTCCCTTATTCGCCTCGTCCATGGGACAGTTTGCTTCTCAAATCTACTTGTCCTGTAACAAAATCCACTTGTACCTTTGTTGCCATGTAGTGCGGCGATAAATTATGGCAACAGACATTATATAAGAGCTCTGATAATAGCCTCGCTGATTATGCAGGGGCTCATAATATAGTAGGGTTTGAATACTAGCAATTCCCTTATTATACCACCTTTCCACAGATCTACATACTGGGGCTGGAATTAGCGATAAGCTATAGTTCCAGGGTTGGAATGCCCTTTTGAGTATATGCAAACCTACTAACTTGCATGTTTTAGGGATTTTCACTAGCTCTTCTCTAATCTTTTCCCAAACTGAGAAACGTTGGAAATGTACTCCTGAAAATGGCAGAAGTAAAACTTCTTCTTCCAGGGTTCGAAAAAAGTGGTTGGAGGGAAAGTGAACTTGTAAACGCTCAACAGATTTTCACATGAGCAAATCTACACATGCATATATGCATGTGCTAAAATGCAGTTCAAAAATATTTTCTAGGAGTACAATTTCCTGGCCTATTTCTGTAAATTCTTGTGATTTCATGAAGGCCATAAATCTGTACTAATGCAAGGACTTATATCACAGGTGCAATTTGTGAATTGTGCCCCTAATTAGGCCTGGCGTTAATCAAGACCTTTTGTTTTTAATAAAATTCTAACTCTCTCTCAGCTATCTATCGGTCGGCTTCACTGTGAGTGACAGCATTCTTCTCTTTCACAATGACCATATTGGCACACAAAGTAGTTTTGTTCTGTGCGAGGAACTACTGTGGCACTGTGTAATTTTTTAGACCATTTTCATGTTTCACATAATGTTATTGAAACTGGCTACACTGATTCTCCATTATGAATATGTTTTGGAAATACTAGCATGCATCATCAACACATTTTACTAAATGATGCTTCAAAGAAATAGTACCTAAAATGTCCCAGTAGTTTAGCAAAACTTTTTTCCTAGTTGCATTTTTCGTGAACAATTTATTTTGAAAGCAATGAATCATCAATCTTGCTTTCAAGCTTCTGCAGATATTTACATCTAATCAGAGAGCATTCTGGGAGCATTATTTGTAGCCTCACAGTGTAAAACTTTGCAAACGTTTTTATACTGGGACCACTGTCAGTAGTGCAGTCAGAGCTTACAACATTTCCTTAGAGCTTTGTATTAATGAACCGTAAATACAAGTTTAAACAACATTAACAGATGGGCACAAATATTACCTTAAATGTAGATAATGCGTTTCCATGATCCATAATGTGGTACCGTAAGCTGGCAGGGTTTGTGCTGCAGGAGGTTGGGCCTACTTGTCCCAAGGACAAAATAAACATGAACACTTGTTGTCCTTTACCTTAAACAACATAACAACATGTGGGCTATAGGAATTTCATACCCCTGAGATATATATATATATATATATATATATATATATATATATATATATATATATATATATATAGAGAGAGAGAGAGAGAGAGAGAGAGAGAGAGAGAGAGAGATATTCTACATTTTAGTGCTCATACACAAATACAATTTGTCAATTGAAAACAGAAACAGATGAAAAATGTGGAAGTGCCATCACAACATGTGGCACAGTTAATTGACTTATCAAGTATATTCGTAAAATGTATAATTGTTGCAAACTTTTTAGGTTAAGCAATCTATTTAAGACTATTAATTGGAACTACAGACACATTTGATTTTGTAGGTAGGACACACAGTCAATGAAATGTAGACAGGATGTCTTCTCTTGCTTAGTGCTACTCCAAATCATGTCTGATTTGCTACTTTTGGAAGCATGCTTTGAAAAGGGTCTTAGTTAAGAACTGGCATCTTTCGAGTCATGGAAACATCACCTTTTACCATTGACATACCTTTATTTGCCTTTCGTAATGCTTAACAATTGGATTGCTAGATTCCAATTCTAGTGAATGCAGATAGAGGTCTCTAAGTCCAGTTTCTTCACAGATAACCTGTACATCAAGAATGGTTGACAGCAAATGGAAGAAGCAAGCTTGAGAACCCTATTGTAGATATATTGAAGCAGATGTGCTGGTATGGGGACAGATGGGCTCCAATGTGTTAGGGTGGTACCTTAGCAGTTATGCACCAATGGAAGAACGAGGCCCTTATAGAAAAAGAGAGGTTTGCATGCAGCCTATGGGAGAGTTCATTTGAAAATGCCTCGGATAACAATGTTTTAGACTGATACACTCAGAATCCCTGAGTACAGACACCCAAAGGTTGGCCCCCAAAATGTCCCCTAGTTTGTTTTCCAGAGTTTTCTTTAGATAGTCACTTTCACCCATCTTTTGGGTATCTATATTCCGTGTCGCAGGTATTACCCCCTTTGGTAGGTTAAAGTTTGGATATTCCCTGTAGTTTAAACTAGCACTCCAGAAAGTTAAGGAAGAGTGTGAGGGTAGAGAGTTTGTGGGTGGATGTGAAGTCTTGCCAGTGCCTAAATATGTTAGTGATATTTGAGCGACTCATGAAGAGTGCTCTAACTTGCTCAGAAAGTACTTATTTGACCTTATTTAGGAGAATCCAGAAAAGCTTGCTGTGTTAGCTGCAAACGTTTAGCAAACAGGGTGAACATGGGACTGGAGCAGCATGTTTTCATGCCAGAAGGGGAGAAGAGCTCTTAACAGAATGGTTTTCAGGCTGGAAAGGAAGTTTAGCATGGTTTCACAAGGCCCTGACTTGGACAGATGTTTCAAGAGAACTCAATTCCTACTCGTAACCAGAAGGAGAGGGTAGAGATAGAGACAGGCCAAGGTAGTAACCTGTTTTAGATGCTAAAGGGAAGAGCATTACAAGGACCCTGTGCCATCAGAACTCTGATAGACTGTAAGTTCTCAGCAGGGGTGGGTACTAATGACACCCCAGGGGCACTCATCCCTGTCTCTCTGGACATCTAGGGAAGGGATCCAGATGCTCCTAAGCATATTCAACCAAACACTGCTGGGTTTGTCAGTGAGGTAGACGGTTTCTGCCCTGATGGATGCTGAAACATAAGGACACTGTTTGACAGGAATCATCTCAAACCTGAGGAGCTTTTCCCTGGCATGATGGGAATGGCCTGGTAGTCAGTAGGGAAGACTGGAGGCACCTGTTTCTGTTTACCGTGGTTGAGGTAGAAGTCTGCTAGATGGTTGACATAGGTGTGTGAAATGAACGGGATGCTGGATGCCTGCTAGGCAATGCCCTGATTGTGCCTGCAGTTTCCAGAAGTCTACATGGCCTGGACAACATCCCCTGTGCTGATCAGTGTACCAGCTCCATGTCAGCCTCACTTTCAGTCTGGGATCACTGCTGCACTGGGGGTATCAGGAAAGAGTAACGTAGTACGGAACAGGGCAGGTTCTTGAGAAGACATTGTTTCACTTAAAGAGTAGGATGAAACCCCCATGGCAGAACGTGTTTTGGATTCTGGGTCCTAACCGGAGCTCCGATAGTTGCTAGCTGCTGGACGACCGTCCTGAGAGGAATTCACCAGGCACAAGAAGGGTGATTTACTCTACTTACTTTATATACAGTGTCTTAGGAATATTCTGCCACATGAATGGTTGGCAAACACAGCATGGTATGGGAGGATGGGATAGTATATAATGAATCTGTAAATCCAGAGCCAGTAGCCAACAAAAGGATGGGGATTCCGCAAGCGCACCTAATTTTTATGTTGTTGCTAGCCCAATAGGTACTTTTAGCAGGGCTCCTTCGCATCATAAAGACCAAGGATAAGTTAGAACCTTTCACTACTTGCCAGGTATGGACTGAGATGTAAAGAGGCTTTGTTCACCCTGCCCGACTTGTCAAGTGGCAAGTTTGGGGGCAAGTCTGAACCACCTTTGGTTCCTCTGCCTGGAGTTGGTGTGCCATTTGAGAGGGTAGGCTTAGACCTAGTTCATTTAATCCCCTCTCTGTTTGATGCACAAATAAATTTTAGTTGTGGTGGACCACCAGATCTCCAGAGTTGGTGCACATGGAGAGCAGGACCGCCAAGGTAGTATCGAGGGGCCCCCTTCTCTAGTGTGGTATTTTCAAATATTGTGTACTGCGGCAGAGGAAAAAATGTCATCTCTTCATACATGAGAGCGATGTGGCAGCAAGTTGGTGTAACTTACTACTTCTCCATTGTGTACTACCTGAAAACCAATGGATTAGTGGAATGCGTCAACAAAAACCTAAAGGGAATGATCGAAACTCTACCAGAGAACCACATGTGGAAATGGGATCATCTCCTGCCATACCAATCACAGCGTTAAAGGAAAATCAAGTTCCCACCTAGCAGTAGTAGCTGAGAGGTGAGGAAGAGGCAGTCAGTGAGTCAAGAAATAGTGCCTGTACCCCAATGATAGAAGGGGGGTTTATAAAGGGTTGCATAATAGGTACAGAATGCCTCATTGATGGCCAACTGCTTGGTCAACACCCCGCCAGAGGGATGAGTTAGTCTGAGTGGAATGGAAGTGGAAGCTCCTGCCTTGGCTAGATCAGCTAAGAGTCGACCCGCTCAGTCGCCTTTGTGGTGAGCTTCAGTGTGTTGTGTAGCGTAAATGAAACAGCACAATTTTTCTAGGGTATCCGAGAGAGAGCGGCTGGACAAGGTCAGATCTGCAGCCCTGTCTGGGTTGGTCAGCAATATCTCTTCAACCGAGTAAGCTCCCCTGTTAATATTCATCTAATCCTCACCACCAAGTTAATACAGAATACCCGGATGACAACCTTAAACGCCTCCCACTCCGTTAAGAAAGAGGAGGCAGTACCCTTGGTATCTGCAAAATGGGAATCAATATTGTCAAGTAAGGCTTGATGAAACCCCATATCATCCGATACTGACAGTTGTAAACACCAGGTCAGGATTGGCGTCAGTTGCCTTCCCCAGGCCAGCTCCACCTGCAGGGGGTTATGGTTGGATAGTGACCGAGCACAGTATGATATGGCCACCACCGTGAGTGGATACCTGGGGTGTCGTGTAGTTCCTATAAATCTATATAGTATCTGCGCGTTTAGACAACATAAACTGTGGGATTGGTGTCCAGACTGATTCTAGACACCCCACCGGGTATGTTCGCCTGTATACCAGCTAGCTCACAGTGCCACTATGAACTCCTCTTACCAAGGAGGGAATAGTTTCTGGCAACTATCGAACATGACAACCCTGTCCCATCCGGGATCGTGGAAACAGTACAGTACTTTTTGCTCAGTCACTCGTGCTCAATTTGTCTCAGAGAGATACACAGAATAAACGGTGGGGATGGTTTCAATAAGCATTTATTGAACCAGCGTCATTCTAGTGTAAAATAGGTGTGCTGAAACAACCATAAGACAGAAACAGATATAAACGATTATAAGCACCAACAAAGTAAATGGATGGTAGATTTCTACTGTAGTGCTAAAACAATGAATATATGCAAGCATATAAATACATGACAGTAATAATGCGTACTCCTACGATGAAAACCCAACTAGATGTACCCAAGTGTACCTCGCATGTATGTAGGTGTAGAGCCACGAATCCCCCTAGGTTAAGACCAACCCCATTACCTGGTGTGAGAGAATGAATGCCCCTATCTTGGTCTCGAGGTGAACACTCCGCAAGGGATGTCAGACCACTGCGTGATGGAGTGTCTGCGTGCAGGAACCTCAGCATCTCGTGTCAGTGTGTCGGCATGGAAGTCTTTCTCCTCTGCCTGCCCTAGCAAAGATATGGTGTTTATATATCCAAAAGGTACCCTCAGGCGTTCTAGATTGCTGTGTCATGTCGGCCGAGGATGACGAAAGGTATGACCCTTATACATAGTTCTTATGCAGAAGATGGTAATCCTGCTGTGATTCCGAGAATCCTCATGCTTTATTAATGAGGCTAGTTTTCTGGGAAACCACATGACATTTTATGCAGCACCTGACTAGGTAAAAGGCCAATACCAAAAACCGTTATGTAGTTCAATGGCAGGGAAACTGTAGGTGAAAGGTTTGGTGGCTACCGAGGCCTATATTGGGGTACATTACAAAACATAACAGGGGTACCCCCAAATCTAGAGATTCTAGAGCAGGATTCTCCAACAACTAACTCATGAGCTACTGGTAGCTCTACAGCTACTTGTAAGTAGCTCTCCAGTGTGCAGCCCAGTCTACCAAAGTAGAAACTTTTGCTTGGTTTAGTTAATGTATGTATCCCAGAAATAACAAGGTAATATTTTATTGTTCAGTCGTGTTTCATTGGGGAGACTTATTACTAATATTATTACATTTGTGCAAGGAGCTTTGCAGCTATGGTTGTCATGTATTAACCATAGATAGGCATTCCAAATTGATAAAGCCTTTTTCACAATTACTGCTTGCAACCCTGCCTGATGCAATTAGGTGATCACTGCTGGTAATCTTGCTTGGGGTGGCCACTAATGTAATCTTGTCTGACGTGGTCACTATTACCATACTAATAATATTAGTAGCTCTTGATGATTTTTATTTACCATAAGTAGCTCATTTTACAGAAAAGGTTGGAGATGCCTGTTCTTGAGTGACTGTGGTGTACTGGGGAATAAAAAAAAAGGATAGTCCAGCTGAAGCAGGAATTTTGAGCACCAAAGGTCTTTAAGCTTCCAACCGTCAAGCCAGACTCGGATGCTCAAGCAGCTGGAATGGGCAACAAATGTGGGAGTGGAGGCGTAGAGCGATCCAAAGATGTATCGAGCACACAATTAAAGTCTCCTCCCAGGACCGAAGGGGTTTCACCTAATTGAGCAAACAAGCAGACAAGGAGGTCCAAAGGCTAGCTTAAGCTACTTCATGGGCGTATATACCTCCCAGAACTAAAGGCAAACCATTCAGCCGGCCCCACAGCAATACATAATGGCCATCCGCATTAATCTAGGTTTCCTCAGCCTCAAAAGGTACTCCGGTTCTAATCCAAACCACAACTGCCCTTGCATAGGCAGAGAAACTAGTCCCAACCACTTGACCTCGCCATGTGTGCAGAGCCTGGAAACCCCTGGGGCCAATAAATGAGTCTCCTGTAAAATAGCCATATGTGTTTTCCAGCAAACCAGCATAGAGCAAATTCTTGTTTTTCGAGAAACATTTACGTTTTTACAACAAAGGTGAAAAGTGGCACGTCACGCGTGACATAGTCATAAAATACAAAAAGAACAATTGATGCACAGAATGCAGAACAATGTCATACATTCACCCCAGTACAGAGATCTGGGCCTAAATCCATCGTTTTTTTGCTCACCATGCCATTCCAGTTTGGACCCAGCCATATGTAAATCAGTCTTGACCCTGCGCCCAATGGGAACAGTCCAACCCGAACTGCCAGGCCAGGTCCTCCCTGGACTAGAAACAAGCATCCTAGGACCAGTTTCGGGCTTTCAGCCCTCATCAGTCAGGATAGCTTGACTCCAGTGGCATGGAGAGCACGGGACCCACGTCTGGGCATACCCGTCCCACTCGGGGTGACAAATGCGAAAAGAACAATTGATGGACAGAATGCAGAACAATGTCATACATTCACCCCAGTACAGAGATCTGGGCCTAAATCCATTGTTTTTTTGCTCACCATGCCATTCCAGTTTGGACCCAGCCATATGCAAATCAGTCTTGACCCTGCGCCCAATGGGAACAGTCCAGCCCGAACTGCCAGGCCAGGTCCTCCCTGGACTGGAAACAAGCATCCTAGGACCGGTTTCGGGCTTTCAGCCCTCATCAGCCAGGATAGCTTGACTCCAGTGGCATGGAGAGCACGGGACCCACGTCTGGGCATACCCGTCCCACTCGGGGTGACAAATGCAAAAAGAACAATTGATGGACAGAATGCAGAACAATGTCATACATTCACCCCAGTACAGAGATCTGGGCCTAAATCCATCGTTTTTTTGCTCACCATGCCATTCCAGTTTGGACCCAGCCAGCATTCCGTCCAACATTTGTTTGCTGTAACACTTTTCGCCCTTAGTGGGATGGGTATGCCCAGAAGTGGGTCCCTTGCTCACTGTGCCACTGGATTCAAGCTAGCCTGGCTGAAGAAGGGTGACATACCCTGAAACCGGTCCCAGGATGCTTGTTTCCGGTCCAGGGAGGACCTGGCCTGGCAGTTCGGTCTGGACTGTTCCCATGGGGCACAGGGTCAAGACTGATTTGCATATGGCTGGTTCCAAACTGGGGTGGCGTAGTGGGCAAAATAACGATGGATTTAACACAGATCTTTTGACTGGGGGAGAATGTTTGCATTGTCAGCATTCCGTCCATCATTTGTTTGCTGTAACACTTTTCGCCCTTAGTGGGATGGGTATGCCCAGACGTGGGTCCCTTGCTCACTGTGCCACTGGATTCAAGCTAGCCTGGCTGAAGAAGGGTGACATACCCTGAAACCGGTCCCAGGATGCTTGTTTCCGGTCCAGGGAGGACCTGGCCTGGCAGTTCGGTCTGGACTGTTCCCATGGGGCACAGGGTCAAGACTGATTTGCATATGGCTGGGTCCAAACTGGGGTGGCGTAGTGGGCAAAATAACGATGGATTTAACCCAGATCTTTTGACTGGGGGAGAATGTTTGCATTGTCAGTATTCCGTCCATCATTTTTTTGCTGTAACTCAATAGTCATAAAATACAGCACCACAAGTAGCACTACAAAAGAGCATTAAGACAACAATACCAAGAAACATGGCAGAACAACAATCAGTATTATACCAGGGCCTGAGCCACTCCTCCTGTTTGTGTATTGGGTGTGTCCATGCTGCGTTGGCGTATGTCTCCCACATTGGACCATGGTCTGTCTGTGCAGGGTTCCAGCTGTATGCCCCTGAGTCTAGCCTATTCCTTCCAAATTTTAAAGTGTTTCTGGGGGCATCCCCTTGAAAGGTATATTGGGCGTTCCAGTCCCATGCCCTTGGCCCATGTTTCCACAGGGGTGGCTGTTGCATCTTTCGAGGCCCTAGCAATGTCCCGCTTGACGACAATCAAACCTAACCAGAGAAGCGCCCTTTGGTATCGTGTTCCCTCCAGATCATCTGTGATGTGTAGAAGGATGAGTCTGGGGTCCCGGGGTATATTCCATCCCAGCAGCCCCTCCAACCACCCCATAACATCGTTCCGGAAGTTGGACAGTACAGGGCAATGCCAGACCCTGTGGGGTATGTCTCCTTGTGGGTTATCACACCTGAGGCAGTTCCCTGTGGGAATCAGGCCCATACGATGTAGCCAGTGAAATAGGCACAGTGGAGCACTTTCAGATGAATTCATCTAAATTGGGAGACTATTCCCGCCTCTCTGGGGGCCTAAACTGCCTCTCTCCAATCATCATCATCCATCTGACTCAGCTCCCCCTCCCACGCCCTCCTCACTGCCACCATTGGATCTGATAGGTTATACAGCAGCATTTGATAGATCTCAGACAATTTATGCTCCTTGAGGTTCATAAGAACAATTTTGGCCTCTGGTGGGGAAAATTTGAGGATATCCTCTACTGATTGAAGGACAGGAAGAAGCGCGTGGCAAAGCTGTAAGTAGCGGAAGAACTGCGTCCGGTGCATATCATGTTCTACCTGCAGGTCTTGAAAGGACTTTAACGTCCCATTAAGGATCACTTCCCCTATTGTCAAAATACCTATGATGTCCCTGGCAGAGAAACCACATAGAGACACCACCTGCGGGAGTCGAATGTATGACGGAATCCTGCATGTGTTTAGCACGCATGCCTTCACAGTGCCTGTATTAGAACGAATGCGTCGTAATGACGTGTTCCTTTAGCATGCAAATCATTATAAAGACTTGTCTTAGGGGAGCGTTGGACTTTGGAATAGTATCATTTACTATTCCAACTCCAGTCTGCGCAACAGTAGGGAAGGTGTTGGACTTAAAATCCAACACCATTCCAACAATTCCATACCTAACGCAAGTTGTTGTAATGACTTACATGTTGAACGAATGCATGGTAACAACGTGTTCGTTCTATTGCCGGCGCTGTAAAGGCACAGCATGATTCCGGCTTTGTTCTAAAAGATGTTTCCCGCAGGATTCTAGTGCCCTGCCATAGTGGGGTCTCCAACATCAGCCTGTCGGCTCACCCAGTAACTCTCAAGGCTGCAGTCCAAGCCTCACACACAAATAGTGTGGCGGGCAGAGAGACGCCGGGGCAGCGCCACCATAAAGGAGGTGCAGAAGTTTTCTGGCGGCCCATCCCTCTACTGTGTATGCCGGATCATCAAAACCCCCAAACCACCCTTCATTTACATTAGTATAAAAGCATATCTGGAGTAGCTATCCCTCCCCCAAAGGTTGGCTTGCAGCATTTCCCCAGAGCAATGTGGGGCAGGTCACCCGTCCCCCCATAGCAGCAGTCTGATCTGCGCTTTCACCTCGGTCTTATCTGTCAGGAAGGGGTGGTTTTGAAGCTGGTAGAGTAGACGCGACAGAGAGATAATTTTGAAAATGGCAGAGTGTCCCAAGAGGGACAGAGGGAAAGCGGACCAGAATTTAATATTGAGCACAAGGCCATCCACCTGAGGCGCCAGGTTCCATTCATAAGATTGCGATGCGTAGTGCGTGACAAAGACCCCTAAATATTTTAACCCGAAGGGGAGAATTGGTATCCGCAACGCCCACAGCATATCTGCTGGACAGGGAGCAATGGAGTAGATCGCAGATTTTTGAGGGTTCACACGAAGGCCAGAGAAGGACCCAACGACATGTAAAATTTGGAGCCCCCTGGGTCCCGACACATCTGGGCCATCTAGAAATAGGAGGACGTTGTCAGCATAGAGCGAAATTCTATCGCAACAGTGTGTCTAGCATGACCGGCTGCTGCGACAGGGCAATCCCAGAAAGAGCCGTGAGTGAGTACAGGAATGCCAATTTCGCCTACGTGAACCACGTGTTCTACCCGTGTGAGAGAGAGCTGGATGTGAAGGACCCAATATACACACTGCCGGCCAATACCAACTGAAGTCAATGAAGCTGGTGGTCTGGATGTGTCCACACACCTGACCTGCCTCGCCCGTGTTAAAAATACACAGGCAGCGGGGGGCACAAGCAGCCAAGAGTACGAGGGGCGATATTAAGTCCATGGCCTTCAATAGTCCACGTCCACGAGGCAATGGTGCTGATATGACAGCGAAGAGACAAGGGGGTGAAAGTTGAATGTATCTCAGGGCTGCTCCACCTCCTGGCGCCTGCCTCACCCCTGGGGCCTCCTGACAAGGGGGCACGAGCAGCCCCCAGGGCAATCAATCCACAACAGTGAGGGGTGCAGGAGGCCATTGTCAATTTTGGGAATGCTTTCCAGGGAGGGGAAAGGTCAAGTCACTCACCTGGCCTTGAGGCCCCCTCTGCATGCGCGGGCCCTCCAACTCCAATTAACTCACGGTGCGCCGGCCGGTTGAGGGGAAAAACACCCTGAGAAGGCCGTCAAGCTCTCTGCAGCCCACCCAAGGTCCACTGGGTGCTGAGAAGAAACTTCAAACATCGGCGCTGGCTGCCGCACTCTGCAAGGCCTGGCCGCCACAAAGTCCAAGAGGAGTCATGCTCATGCCATTCCAAATCAGCACAACCCCGGGCCACCCAAGGGAGGCGCAGTCCATCGGCTGCAGAGGAAAAAGCCCTGAACACTTCCGCCGGCTGCTGCACTCGGCGAGGCCCCGATGCTGCAAACCCGACAAGGAGGAATGTTCAGGCCCCTTCCAACCAGTGTGTCTCCAGGCCGCTCCAGCAAGGTGTTGCCCAGGGTGCGGGAGTGACCCTGATGCCGCCGGGGAGTCAAAGACATGACCCGTCACCACCTGTCGACCAGCGCCAGCCCTCGGACCCCACCACACCAGACAAGGAGCTCCGATGTGTTCCCGCACCACCAGAATTACAAGATCTAGCGGGCCACACACTGACCTCCCTCATACTGCTGCCGCCATGTTCGGTGGCTTGGCCACGCCCTTCGAGGGTGGAGAGGCTAACGAGGAAAGTGCACGACTCCCAAACCTGTTGCACAGTGATGAGAAAGATGGTTTAGTAGAAGGGGTGAATATTGCCCCTAAGCTGATGCCTAAAAAACAGATGAAGTGTTTAGAGGATTTGTGATGACTTGCCCACCTCTTCTCACTCACCCAACTGTTAAGTCCTGTCTTTGCCCAAGACACGGGGGATATTTGTC
This sequence comes from Calotriton arnoldi, assembly GCA_963921515.1. NCBI lineage: Eukaryota > Metazoa > Chordata > Amphibia > Caudata > Salamandridae > Calotriton > Calotriton arnoldi. Next base: position 316,360 of record CAWUFW010001658.1, read on the forward strand.
CAGTGTAAAGCAAACTATACAGGATGTTTGACCGGGTCCAAGAGTGTAAGTAAGTAAATTAAATTCTTTATAGCATAAGTTTCAATAAAACCTTGAGCGATAAAAGTAACCTAACATAAAAAAAAGCATAAGTACAATTTTCCATTCCTTTTGCTGCAAAATCTATTTTTCATTTTAATGCTCACAAGAAATTTGCTGTAAAATCTATTTTACATTATTTTACTCAAAAGAAATTTAAAAATGTGACTAACTATTTTTGAAGAGGAACCCATAACACATTGACATTGAAAAGTCGCCTCATTGACTGATCTTATATCTCCTAGTCAAAAAATTGATTTCAATTATTTTCTTCATAGATCAAGAAAACTTAGACACAAACAGTGTTTGTGTTTGTCTCATCTGGAGAGTTCCAAAACTGACAAAGAGTGCTCTCCTTTATTACATTCACAATCATAGAGGAATGAATCACTAGTGTCAACGAACCAGAGTCTCAAATATGTTGTATCGGAGACCCTCTGACCCTTAACCACGCTTTGATGCGCACACTTACATGCACTGGTATATATTTTTTCTCCGCTCGTGTGGTAAGGTGGATAGTGTCATCATCGGGTCGTAATCACCTGAGGGTTAGGTTCTCCAAGGGATTAACCAACCTCGTCCAGGAGGGAGACTGTCTGGGTGGTTCGCAGTCGTGGAAAGTAACTAGTGATTAAGAATATCTCCTAATCCTGTTTAGAGAAGTTTTAATTAGTCAGGATAGGGACATGATTAAAAGAAATGGTGGTGCTTGAGTGGATTAGTGAATGGTTTACAGCACCTAGTGGGGGGTCAACATGTTTTGGCCTAAGGGTTGCTATTATGAGTCAGGTGGCCTTCTTCAGGACTGTGGTATGAGAGGTGGTCTTTTATTTTCAGAGCACCTTTGTATCGAACAGGGTAAGTACATTTACTCACCCTTCTTCGTCAGTGAGCGCAGTGGCTCATTGCTGACGTGGTCATAGGTGCAGTCTTTACCCATGACTTTAGTAGGGGACTTGAGTCCTCCTTAGGACGCAGGAGAAAATGGCGGTCCTCGATTGCGGACCATCTTGGCAGGCGTTGCTGCAGTTCTCCCGCATCCTAAGGAGGACTCCTCATCAACATGCTGGAGCTCTGCGCGAATGGCACTAAAAGCCTTTCTACCCTCTATCAAGGGAAGGCTAGTGCAGGTGTTCACGGACAACACCACCGCCATGTGGTACTGCAACAACCAGGGCAGGGTGGGGTCTGGGACCCTTTGCCAAGAAGTCCAGTATCTCTGGACATGGCTGGAACAGCAGGACATTTCCCTGGTGGTTCAACACTTGGCAGGTTTGCTGAGCGCCAGGGTGGCCAAACTTAGCCGTCGATGCCTTGCGGATCACAAAGGCATCTCCATCCGGAGGTGGCACAATGTCTCTTTCAACAGTGGTAAGAGCGTTGGTTAGATCTGTTTGCCTCCGTCGAGAACTCGCAATGCCAGCAGTTTTGGGCACTGGAGTTTCCAAGGAGGCTCTCGCTTGGAGACGCTTTTTGTTTCGAGTAGAGTTCAGACCTCCTGTACGTCTTTCCGCCCATACCACTCATGCCCAGAGTTCTCAAGAAGATCAGGAATGACCGGGCCCAAGTCAGGCTTGTGGCTCCGGACTGGGCACAGAGAGTCTGTTATCCTGAGCTACTGAGCATGGCCATCGATCCTCCGATCAGGCTGCCCCTTTGGGAGGATCTTCCGACGCAGCAGCAGGGGAGAGTTCTCCACCTGAACTTGTCCACTCGCCGCCTTCTTGCATGGGTATTTGAATTAAGTGGCGGCACTTGACAGCATTCGACCTTCTTCCCGAAGTCCGGCAGTCGGGCATTCCTCCAAGACAGTATAATCCTGCCGTTGGAAAACATTTGTGGCATGGTGTGCATAAAAGTCCATTGATCCCATTTCTGCCCCTTTTTCTGAAGTTCTACTCTTTGTTCTTTCACTTGCCTAGGAGGCTCTACACTGGGCACTGGGCACCATTAAGGGATATCTTTCTGCTCTGTCTGTCTTCATGCGGGTGCCTGACCAACCCTCCTTGTTTAAATCCCCTATTGTACATAGGTTTTTTCTAATGGTCTTGTCCACCTTTTTCCCCCTTCACCATTCATTATACCTCAGTGGGACCTTAATTTGGTTCTGACATTTTTGATATGTGCTCGGTTTGAGACTGTACACAACTGTCCACTCAGGCTCCTCACGCTCAAAACAGCCTTCATGGTTGCAATTACTTCTGCCCGTATAGGAAGTGAAATGCAGGCCTTATCATCTAAGATTCCTTACCTCTCAGTCTATCCTGACAAAGTGGTGCTTTGCACTCTGCCCTCCTTACTGCCTCAAGTGGTCACCCCATTGCATGTAGGCCGGTCGATCACCCTGCCTACATTCTGTGCTCCTTCACTTCCCTCTAAAGAAGAGGAGCGGATCCACCGTCTATCTTGACCACACACATGAGTTCCGGGTGGACGAGCAACTATTTGTGGGGTATGTTGGTGCAAAGAAAGGTCAGGCGGTGCAGAAGCGAACCATCTCTCACTGGGTCATGCTCTGCATGTGAGCTCATTCCACCAGAGATAAGCCTGCGACCACTGCGTTAGATCATGGAGTTCCAGTTCTGGATATCTGCCAGCCAGCAACGTGGACTTCCTTGCACATGTTCACCAAACATCACTGTCTGGACAGTCAGGTCCATAGAGTTGGGCACTTCGCCCATTCTGTCCGACAGGACTTCCTAGACTGAAATTCGCCCACATACTCTCCTCTGGGGACAGTAATGCTTAGGTATCTATACAAAGGTAAGGAATCTACGGCTATAAGTCTCTATTAGATGAACAAGTTACGTAGCTTTGGTAACGCCTTATCTGGTAGAGACTATATATAGCTGCAGATTCCTTACTGACCCACCCATCCTCTCCGCTCTGCGGCCAGATTTCTAAGGTCAGGGCTGATCCCTCTCCGGGCCCTAGTTTGGACACACCAGTGTCAGTGGACTTCATGGCTCTGCGCTTCTGGGGTGGAAAGTTGTGAAAAGTAAGTGACGTCAGCACGGCTGGGTGGGGCATATATAGGTTCCACAGACATCACTTCTGGTGCGGACGCTGCTGCGACACGAAGCAGATCAATGCCACCTACTGGTGTGCAGGGGTTCTGCTCACGAAAAAATCTTCCGTATCTAGTCTGACACCTGGGGAAATTCAAAGGTAAGGAATCTGCGGCTAGATATAGTCTCAACCAGATAAGGCGTTACCGAAGGTAAGTAATTTTTTCCTTAATCTATATACCTATCTTTGTTCACACTCAGTCAGAGTCTTCTCTTGATTATGTTTGTGTTCACTGTCACTTTTTCAATTATCGTCCATTCTTTATCTTTTTCATTGTTACCCATGGACAAAAAATGGTTTGTCATTTTTGTAGTACTGCAGTGGCACCTAAAAGTGCTATGGTGTTCTATGATTTGTAACCTTATCTTCTTGCTTGTCATGTCTACGTACTTCAGACTGCAGGGACACCTAATTAAGTACATCACATTGCTTGAGTTAAAATTAGTGTGACTTCTTGGGATATTGAAGGCCAAGCTCTATTGTATTGGTATCGCCTGTGTATGCACATACAGAGAGTAGTGTCCACATGGGAAGTGGCCCTTAACTGGAAGGAGGTCCTAAAGTGTGTTTTTCTCTTTTTTTTCTTTCTTTGGGCATCTGTGAACCAGCATGTTTGTGAAACCAGTGTTTTTTCTAAAGGAGAACATGGGTTTGTTCAGATTAAGAGTGTTATTATTAAGTATCTTCCAATGTTTGTTGATTATTCTTTTCTCTTGGTTTGAAGTGTTAGTGCTCACACAAATTAACTGTTGTTTGTCATGTTTTTCTTCATCATTAGAAGATGTTCTCTATTGCTATACATAGCCCTTCTTTCTGCGTTTTTTACCAGGTGTTGTGGGTATTTCCTATTCTTCAATTTTTCAGTTAGTAGTTTTGCTTCATTTTTATACTCGTACAAAAGGGAGCAATTTTGTCTTAAACGTAGAAATTGGCATAAAGCTCTTGGGTATGCACTGTCAAACTGAAGGAGACTGTTTCTGTCTGTTGTTTTAGTATATACTTTCACAGTCAGCATCCCATCTGATGTCCTTATTAGTAAGCTTAGGAATGAGTTCACAGTTGCTTGCTGTCATTGTAAATTTAAGAAACTGATTCTCCATGTTGAGCCAAGTCAGAAATGCAGCTGCTCTTGCTGCTGTGCCATGCCAGATGACTCAGACGTCGTCTGTATAGCTTCGCCAAAGTTTTATTTCACAAAAATGTTGATTGCTCTTCTTGACGTTCTTTTTTTTTCTCAATTGATTTTTATTGTCATTTGTTATGTTAAGTACATGTCCAGTATATGTCAGACAACACTTCACAATATTAGTTATGCATAAAACAATGGCATGAATATTGACAGTAAGGTGAACAGTTGTCGTTTGTACAAATCGTTACCAGGATATGTTGACACAACAGAAGATCAAAGGATGCCAACTAGCAGAGAGGTGGAGAAAAAAGTGTTTGGCAACAGCGCTAGAACAATCTTATTAATAACAAATGAAGCTGGGGTGGTGCACTCGTTCACAGTGGAGGATGCTACAGTGCACATGCCAGTAAAGCGTGGGGTCTATAGGTGTTAATGGAACAAGCATCAGGCGGTATGGAGGTCTGTAGGTGGAGAGGGAGGGGAAGGTACTACCTGTAGGGGTGAACCAGAAATGTGTTGAGTATCTAGTGGTCCTTCACTGTATTTCTCTAAAAGTGTATCCCAGAGCTCCGCAAGGGATATTTACGGAGACCCGTAACTTCTTCTCTATGCAACAATGTGCTCTCGGTTTGAACCCATGCAAGCATGGAGCGTACCCATCCTGAAACCACAGGTGGGTGCGCTGTCTTCCACCTTCGAGTGATTAGGCATTTCGCTAGAAGAAGGGCCAGGTCGGCGAATTGCATTGCGGCCTTATGTTTTTTGGTGCAGCGGTAGAGTCCCAATAGGCAGACTTCCCAAGTGTACGAGAGGACAGTTCCTGTGCAGTGTTCAAGGCGTGTTTTAACATCCTCCAGTACATTGCCAGTGTGGGGCAGGACCAGAGCATATGTATTATGTCTGCATCTGTGGTCAGGGCGCGAGGACAGGCAGCATCCGTACGGTGGAAATATCGGTTGATATTTCTAGGAGTTAAGTTAGCTCTGTGTAAAACGTATAATTGGATCAATTTGAAGCGGGTGTTGCAGGACATGAGGGAAGAATATTGCAGAATAGTCTGCCATTCACTGTCTGTACAGGTGCAGCCAAAATCTGCGTCCTAGCGCCCATGTAGTGTGTCGAGGGGAAGTGCAGTTTGCGTGCGCATGGTGCTGGCTTATCAACGTTCTCCCTGAGGTTCTCTTGCTCAAACAAATGCACATATAAGCATGCTCTGCTTGGAGCGAATGTGCTTTCCATTGATGTTTCATGCTGTTGTTCATATATAGTTCCCTCAAATTCAAAATAATTTTTCTTTAGTGCCAGCCTGGTCAAAGTCATGATGAACAAAATTAGTGCTGCTCATTCCTGTATACTTTGTCTCAACAGGTCCTCTATGGCTTTCAAGCATTCGCCTTGAAGTATGCTAGTATGGAGGGCTTCCGCATCTAGCCCATCATCAATTCTTCCGATGGATTGAACTGTATGCCTGTGGGATTTCAGCCAGAGACAGACACAATAAGTGGGCTAGGAAGACTTTTATTCAATCTTCTTTTAAGCCAAAATGATAGTAAGAAAACATAAGTCAAGGCCAGTCCATCTAGTTTCGTGGTTCCTTATCGCCAGGATTTTGAAGTAGACTCCCAATGGTTTATCCTCCGCTTCCGGCAGGTTGAGGTCAGGTAACCGAATGGGAAAAAAAACAAAGAAGAGAGAAACAGCCTTCACTCTGGGATCTTGTAATACTCGCGTGATAAGGGGAAGGAGTGAGGGAAGAACACCCGAACCGTCACCAACGCCGTACGAAACGTTTGTGTAATACAACAAAAGAAGAAAACAAAAGCGTTCGTCCTGGGAGTTAAGGACTCAGGGCTCTCCTCCCTCCCCTGGGTTATGGGCACTTGTGGGAGACCCCTTGCGGAACCAACCACGCACTCGAGCACGTACCTCTGGAAGCCACGCTCCCCCGTGAGCGTGGCTGGCGGTCTCGTGGTACCGGATCGGGTCCGGCTCCCGCTCGTGGTTCCTCCCTCGATGGCTGTGCTGAGGCTTCGGTGTCCCCTGCTCTTCGTAGCGCAGCGGGGCTTGGTCAGCGTCTTCACTCTGTTCCGCGATTCCTCTCCGGCTCCTTCTGGACTCGCAGCTTCCGTGGTCCCAATACGTGACAACCTCCTCGATTTCCGTATTGGTTAAAAAGGCCACCTCCTCCGGTAATCCTATAGGTGCATGTGACCCCGTCACGTGGGACGTCTGCTCCTCCAGGGAGTGGGAAGCTGTTGGTTTAAAGGGACCGCTGCAATCCTGGCTAAGCGTATCCCATGGCGACTGCAAAAAAAGCACAGGAGAGACGTAAGGAGGTAACTGGTCATCCTCCTCTTCTCGCATCGTGTCCCGGGTGAGCATATCGTGACACATCCCTCCCCTAGGCAGTTCCCGCTCGTGGAACTGAGGAACACGGGACAAAAAGTCAGCATTTGCGTTTCAACTACCCTTCCGATGTCGGATCTCAAAGGAGTAGGGTTGAAGGGAGAGGCACCACCTAAGAACCCTGGCATTGTTCCCTTTGTTGCGACATAACCATTGGAGGGGGCATGGTCAGTATATAAAAGAAAAGAAGTCCCTTCCAGGCAGTATCTCATCTTTTCAATCGCCCACTTGACCGCTAGGCACTCCTTCTCAATAGTTGGATAGTTTTTCTCACGTGGAAACAATTTGCGACTGATGAAGGCAACCGGGCGCTCAACCCCGTTCCCTGTCTCTTGAGAAAGTACAGCAACCAGACCTGTGTCGGAGGCATCGGTCTGGAGAATGAATGGATGATTGAAATTAGGGGATATCAACACAGGACTAGAGGTAATGGTTCTTTTCAGCTCGCAGAAAGCCTGGAGGGCCTGGGAGGGAGGTGATAGGAGGTCTTTTTCTCTAATTCCCTTCCGGAGCAGATCGGTTAAGGGTGCGGCTATCTGGAAATAATGGGGATGAACCTGCAATAGTATCCAAGTAACCCCAGGAATGCCCGGATCCCTTTTTTTGTTGTGGGAAACGGGGTATTGGTGATGGCCTCGACTTTTTCATGTTGTGGTTCTATCAGCCCATTCCCTAAGAGATAACCCAGATATCGGACTTTCTGGTATGCGACTCTGGATTTTTTGGAGTTAATGTGTAATCCAGCAGTTTGGAGGGCCTGAAGAACGTTCTGGCAGTGTAACAGATGTTGTTCCCAGTTAGGGCTGAAAACAATGTCATCGAGGTATGCAGATGTGTACCCCTGATGTTCTCTTAGGACAATGTCCATGAGGCGCTGAAAAGTGGCGGGTGCGCCATGCAGGCCAAATGGTAGAACCGTAAATTCATAAAGGCCGGATGGTGTAGAGAAGGCTGTTTTGTGTTGGTCCTGTGGGGAAAGGGGTACTTGCCAATAACCTTTGGTCAAATCTAAGGTCGTAATGTATCTGGCTTCTCCCAATCGCTCAACTAGTTTGTCTACTCGTGGTAGGGGGTAGGAATCAAACTGGGTGATTGAATTTACTGCCCTAAAGTCAATACAGAATCTTATGGTACCGTCGGGTTTCGGGACCAAGACAATAGGCGAGGACCATTCGCTCTTGGAGGGTTTTATAACGCCGGAAGCAAGCATGTGCTGTACCTCATTTTCAACAGCTGCTCGCCGGGCAGCCGGAATCCTATAAGGTCGTTGTCGTATGACCTTCCCGGGCACGGAAGGGATGGAATGCTCGACTAGGGAGGTTTGCCCGGGGTTGTCAGAGAAGAGATGTCTCTTTGTAGGTCCTTATTTATGTCGAGTAGTGGTAGAGTGGATTCAGTTGTTATCGTGACCATGTCAGGTTTAGGGAGAGGACCCAGCCATTTCTTCAACAGATTTATGTAGAAGATCTGTGTTTTAGTCTTGGAGAGGCGAAGTTTGTATGTAGTGAGACCCAGTTTCTCTATTATTTCATAGGGTCCCTTCCATTCGGACCGGCCCTTAGGGAGAGCGGAGGGTAATAATACCAAGACCCAATCGTGTATTTGCAGATGTCGCCACTTTTTGCCTTTGTCATAGAACACCTGCTGCTTCCGCTGAGCTTTCTCCAGGTTGCTATGTGCGAACTCCCGTAATTTGGACAACCTTGTCCTCAGTCCTCTGGAATAGTCAAGCAATGCCTGGGTTTCCTCCGGGGTTTCCTTTTCCCAAGCTTCCTTGGTCATCTCGAGGAGAGTACGAGGCTGTCTTCCGTACAGGAGTTCGATAGGGGTTTTTTCGCTGGCACACTTCACATTCCTGACAATATTTGGTTATTTGTGCGTGTATACCGGGCCAATAAAAATGTTCCAGGATAGTCTGGCTAGTTTTCTGCACGCCTGTATGGCCTGCTAGGAGATGGGTGTGCGCGAAAAACATGACCTGTTCCCTAAAGCTTTGGGGAACCAGAAGTTGCGTGGGACCCGTCGGACTACCTTTTCTGTATAGCAGATCGTTTTCTTTTAAGAAAGCTGGGTAGGTAGTAATAGGAAGGGTTGCCTGCTGCCATGCTACCTGGAGTGTAGGGTAGTTTCTTTGGGCATAATGGAAGTTTTGATCCCCTTGCCATGGAGCCTGGGTGAGAAAAACAGAGGTTTTATGGGTGTAAGTTTTAACCTTCATACTAAGGTATTTCATAAACTCGGGATGGTCGATTCCTAATATGAGCTTCTCGGGTAAATTCGGCAGGACCCCTACGATAGCCTGGAGATCCCTCCTGTCGGGCATTCTGACTTTTATGGAAGCTGCTGGATAAATTTTAACATCCCCATGTACGCACCTAATGGGTATTTGACGGTGGATTATGACATTCTCGGGTTTGACCAAGGAACTCTGGATGACTGATTGTCTGCACCCGGAGTCTAAGAGAGCCCTAATGTGCACCCCTCAATGACCAAACTTACATAGAAACCTGTGCCCATTTCTTCGGTGTACATGACATGTTGTGGGAGGTAGCTAACGTCCATAGGTTCGTCAGTGTTCCGTTTCTGGGGACAGAAGCGGGCTATATGCCCCCATGCACTGCATTCAAAACACTGAGGTCCTTTTGTAGTAGGTGCTGCGGGTTTTGATGGACGTGTTCTAGCGACTTCTACCGGGGGTCTGCTAATAATTGTCTTGTCCTGTTTACCAGTCGCGGGGCGTGGTTTATTCTCTCCTTCCCATATGGAGGTCCTTGGTTGTGCCCTAGAATAAGTAGTGGCCATTTCTACGGTCTGTTCCACAGAAAGGCCGGTGTGCTGATTTAGCCATCTCTGGGTGGGGTAAGGCAGGGCTTCTAGAAACTGCTCGAGGTAAATAAATGACATTATTTCCTCTTTGGTATGTTCTTGAGGTTTAAGCCATTTGTCAGCGGCTGTCTTCAATTTATGAAAGAGAGTTTTAGGTGTATCTCCGGGGTTACCCTTCTCCTGCCTAAAACGCACCCGGTAAGCTTCGGCATCAAGCCCCAGGTGGTCCAAGATGACCCCTTTTATTGTGGTATAGCTGGCAGTGCCTGTAGGATTGGCCGCTTGATAAGCGGCCTGGGCTTCTCCCGTTAATAGGGGAGCCAGAAAAAAAGGCCACTTGCCTTCAGGCCAGCCTGATGCTCGGGCAGCTCGTTCGAAGTTCAGAAGGAAAGAATCCGGGTCATCCCCGGCGACATACTTTTGTAAGACAATGTTCGGAAAGGGGGATGGAGACCCTTGACGTGGGGTTGTCTCTTTGGTGTACTCTTCTTGTCAGTCGGATAGTTTATATAGGCCTACCATTTGCTGATTCATGGATGTGCTAAAAAGTTCTCTATCCGCTTGCGCTGATGACATGTGCCTCTCGAGAGCCCACTCTAATTTTGTCTGACCGGCAACAAGTTGATGAAGAAGGTTTTCCATTTTGTCTTACAATGGACAGAATCCCACTTCTGACACCATATGTGGGATTTCAGCCAGAGACAGACACAATAAGTGGGCTAGGAAGACTTTTATTCAATCTTCTTTTAAGCCAAAACGATAGTAAGAAAACATAAGTCAAGGCCAGTCCATCTAGTTTCGTGGTTCCTTATCGCCAGGATTTTGAAGTAGACTCCCAATGGTTTATCCTCCGCTTCTGGCAGGTTGAGGTCAGGTTACCGAATGGGAAAAAAAACAAAGAAGAGAGAAACAGCCGTCACTCTGGGATCTTGTAATACTCGCGTGATAAGGGGAAGGAGTGAGGGAAGAACACCCGAACCGTCACCAACGCCGTACGAAATGTTTGTGTAATACAACCAAAGAAGAAAACAAAAGCGTTCGTCCTGGGAGTTAAGGACTCAGGGCTCTCCTCCCTCCCCTGGGTTATGGGCACTTGTGGGAGACCCCTTGCGGAACCAACCACGCACTCGAGCACGTACCTCTGGAAGCCACGCTCCCCGTGAGCGTGGCTGGCGGTCTCGTGGTACCGGATCGGGTCCGGCTCCCGCTCGTGGTTCCTCCCTCGATGGCTGTGCTGAGGCTTCGGTGTCCCCTGCTCTTCGTAGCGCAGCGGGGCTTGGTCAGCGTCTTCCCTCTGTTCCGCGATTCCTCTCCGGCTCCTTCTGGACTCGCAGCTTCCGTGGTCCCAATACGTGACAACCTCCTCGGTTTCCGTATTGGTTAAAAAGGCCACCTCCTCGTCATCCGGTAATCCTATAAGTGCATGTGACCCCGTCACGTCGGACGTCTGCTCCTCCAGGGAGTGGGAAGCTGTTGGTTTAAAGGGACCGCTGCAATCCTGGCTAAGCGTATCCCATGGCGACTGCAAGAAAAGCACAGGAGAGACGTAAGGAGGTAACTGGTCATCCTCCTCTTCTCGCATCGTGTCCCGGGTGAGCATATCGTGACAATGCCCTTAAGAATGTTTAATTGGTGTTTTGTATCCTTGATGTGTGAAGGCATCTCAGACACCAACGGCTGTAAAAACCAGTCTACAAATGGTTCTAATACTGAACTAGAGACTGTTGGACGTCCTGGGCGTGGATTCCTATTTTTGTGGATTTTTGGAATGTGTAAAAGTAGGAAATACTGGGTTTTTCATTGATCAAAAAATCGGCCTCTTTGTTGGTTACTGTTGGAAGTGGCCATTTTTGGTTGGCTGAGGCGATGCCCCAGCAGGCAGAACCTACCACTCCCGTCAGGGGCGGGTGAATACACTCACTGTATAACCTTTGCTCACCCTTGGGTAGCTTGGCACTGAGTAGTTAAGCTTATCACAGAGGCAATCTGTAAAGCATTGGCACAGCACTCCCATATAATAGATACACTGAGTGTCACAAAAGAGACTTCACATTTGGTGTATATAAATAAAGTTTATATTTAACACACACATTAATTAACACAATAGGAATATCATGTATTTCTGGGCATAAATCACACTTGGAAATATTATTAGCAGTATTAGGCCCAACCGTGTTAAAATGTCATCAGTAGTATGCACACTTGGGAAAGACCCTACTATACCTCCCAACACCCTTATGCGGCGCAAAATTTAATCAAACCTAGGCCCACACTGGCAATCAATAAAATTCAATACCACACAATTATAGGGTGCACCACAGAACACAACAGCCTCCTACAATGTACATGCAAAGAATTATCACCCTTTTAAGCAGTCGTGGGCCAAGGCTGCATGGGTAAAACCAGTGTCAAATGTAGTATACTGTTTGCAAGGAACTAACGTGTAAAGCAACACCGCTGGGCGGTGTAATGAAACCCGGCCGGTCCGCAGGCAGTCACTCCCACACACACACATACACTCACTCAGCACCGATACGCGGTGCAAAGGATATCAGGCAGGTTTGTGTGGTATGCACTCTCACACATACTCACACAGCACCGTAATGCAGTGCAAACGATATCCAGAAGGTCAATGGATAGCACACTGCAGACCCCGTGGCCCAAGCCTCCCTCTACCCTCCAACTCACCCCTACTACCCTGCGCCCACGGGTTGGGGATAACCAGCACTCCCCCGGAGACTAGGTTGATTGCAGCCAAAGTCACAGTTAGTCAGAGGCCTCGGGAAGAAGGTGTGGGTAGATAGCAGGACTAATTAGGAGGCAGTCGTCAAATGGGGCTTGGCCACCACTCTGGAAATTCACCCTCAGGATGCGGAGCAGAAGCGGGCTGAGGGCGATAGTTGGTCACTTAAAAGCGTTCCACAATGTGCCTCCCAGCACCAGCCCAATTCTGCGAAGCACAGGGGGTGTCATGCAGTCTCTTGACCCGCTTCCGATCGCTCTCATGAGCATTCCTTCAGCCCAGTCAATCCCTCTCACTACCCAAGCCCGATCCGGGCAATACTACCTGGCAACACCATGTCGTCAGGGGCCTGATGAGGAGAGGGCAGTTTGTCCACTGCACTGAGGGCCCCAAAAAGGAACAGTCGAAAAATGGGGAATGAAGCAGGGGATCCTCTCCGAAGAAAGAGGCACCCCGTCAGGTACACATCGATTAGAGTTGCACCCAAGCAATCTGGGCACAAAGTCAGATGCGCAGTGATGCGAGTTGCACCAGACAATTCTGACTTCCCACAATAAAGAGTTGCACTCTCAGTACCTCCCTGGAAAGGGGGCACAACGTCTGGTGTGCATTGACAAGGGTTGCACCAAATAGTTCCGGTCACACACAACGAAGAGTTGCGAATTCCATACCTCCCTGGGAATGAGGCACAACGCCTGGTGAGCATTGATATGGCTCGCACCAGACAGTTCCGGTCTCACACACAGGCGCAAGTTTAGCATGGCCACATGAGGTAGAATGAGGCACTAAAACGGATACCCCCTCACCTCCGAGGGTCACACCCTGTGAATCAGACACCGCACACAATGAGAATGCAGTCAGCGTGTCGCTTGAGAGAGATGCGGCACAATCGACGAAGCGGGCCATGTTGGATCCCGCAACCGGTGAATCTGCTTGCAGCCAACAAGACGCATATGCGTGTTTGTGTCCCCACGATGCAGGGGCCACACGCCTTAGATGAGGGCAAGACTTCTGGGGCTCTACACAAGGTGATCTGGTCTCCATGCACAATTCTTAGTTGCACGCTCACGCAGTGCTACTAGTTGGGATCCAGCAGATGATGTGTGCACTTAAGTGGGCATCGCTTTCCAGGTGTCACAAGTAGACGGTGTGGATCCCTCGTAGGAGATCTTTGATTTCCCTGAAACCTCCAAAACAACAGGGGGCAAGCCTACAAGCCCTTGGAGAGCACACTTCAGGGAGCCAAACAGCAGCAGGTAGTCAGCCCAGGCCAGCCACTATTCAGCGAGGGTGCAATGTTCCTCCCAGTGGCAGTATTCCTTCTTGTGCACAATTGATTCCTCTGGCAGTGTGCACCACGCAGTTCCAGGTTCTCCGGTCCCACGTCCCCATAAGTGTATCTCTACCCTGCTGAGTTATGGCACCAGTAGTTATACTGTAGTGTGCCTTTGAAGTTGGGAGTGGTTCATAGGGTTTCCCTTTGAACCACAGATGTGTCCACTAAATTTCAGTCCTGTCTGCCATAGGGCTGTGGAATGCACATCTTAATCTTTAGTGGGGCCATGATCTGGCTCCCAGAGGCCAAGTGTCAAAACCTCTTCCTCTAGTCAATCGAGCCAGGCCCTCAAATGGCAGAGGTCTGTCATTCCAATTGCATGCCCACTGTTTATAGCTGTCTCTGGGGAATACACAGATGTGATCCCCCAACCACCAGTGTTTACTGGAGTCAAACTAAACGGCATGCAAAGAGTTTTAGAGCAGACAAATGCCTACTTTCTAGAAGTGGCATTTCTAAGTTAGTAATGACAAATCCTTTTTTACCACAGGAGAGGGTTTGTCATTGTGAATCCAATGATAGGAAACATTATGAGGCTGCTCCATTGTAAACCACTAATGCAGCTTGAAGTAATTTCAACCATTCCCCCTTGTTAACCTATGGGAAGAGCATAGCTCATAGGTAGTGAAAACACACGTGTATTCTTCAGTATCTGGGCAGGGAACACATGTGTACCTGTACTGCCTTTCACCTACCACTTGCCTCACCCCTCAGGACTTACCCTATGGGTGCTCTAGTGGTAGTGAAAGGTGCCCTCAGGATGGTAAGTGATTTAGAAAGGCCAGCCTGAGCATAAGCGCAGTTGCGCACACACAGATCTGTAATGGCAGGCAGGACACATTTAAGAACACCATAGGCGCAAGCGCACACACTGGCCTGCAATGGCAGGCTGGACACATGTTAAAGCACATCATTGGTGCAAGTGCGCACACACAGGCCTGCAATGGCAGGTTTGTGACCTGTTTTAAAAACATCAGGTAAGCACCACTTCCTACAGTGTGTAGGAAGGGCGCATGCACTTTCACCCTGCATTTACAGTGGGAAAGTGCCCAGAGCCCTAAGGCCACAAGAGAATCAGCAAACCCCAAGAGATGTCCCATTGGAAGAGTGCCCCCCCCCCGGTAGAGAAAACCCACATGGGAGTTCTTCACTATCCGGGCAGAGAATACACATGTGTACCTACCCGGCCGCTCATCTACTACGTGCTACACCCCTCAGGACTTACCCTAGGGGTGCTTTGGGGATAGTGAAAGGCTCACTCAGGGTTGGCTAATGAGTGAGAAAGGCCAACCTGAGCATGATGCATGCTTGACAGGCTATTCTAGTGGGTGACACACTCGGTGCTGCGTCCCACTACTAGCTAGTGCATTACCCGCCCTAGGTATGTGGTGTACCTTTTTACAGGGCACTCACAGGTACAACTCTTAAACCAATTAAGTAAGCACCCCTTCCTGGCATGTGTAGTCGGGGTCCAAGCGCTTTCCCACTTCAGTACAGTGGGAAAGTCCCCAGCGTCCTAATGCCACGAACAGTGAGTCAGCAAAAACTAGGATGACAAAAAGCAAAAGGTTTTAGGGAAATTCCCTAAGAAGGGTCATGTCCAACAGTTACCCATTGTTGTCTCTATTGCATTTTTAACGACTATATCTCTTTCTGTAATGGTTTGGTGGGATGTCTCATAATGGTTTTTGTAGTTTCATCTGTCATTCAAAAGTTCAATAATTGGTGGGCTTAAGCACTATGTCCTCCTAAAACTTTAAGGGCTTGATTCGCAAAGGGCTTCCGCACTCGTGGCGGAGGCCCCACAGTTGTGGGAGAGTCTCCGCTTTCAGGGCAGAATCTCCGCAATGAGAATTCTCACTGAGCAGATTCCACCCGAGTGCGGAGATTCCCCCATGACTGCTAGGCCTCCGCCACGAGTGTGTAGCCCCTTTGTGATTTAGGACCTAAGTCTTTAAGGGCTTTCTGCTCATTAATAGTGAAGTTGTAACACATTTCGTTGGTATTTAGTGCTTCAATATCTTTTTTAACAGCTTGCTCAAAAGCTAAAACTTCGGAGGTGGTTTAAAAAAGGATTTCTTCCTTAAAGTGGTATGTGTAGTAGTCTCCACCATTGATGTAAGTTAAAACTACATGGATAAAAGTGGTTAATCAGTATTTAATGAAGTCCTGGGCAACAGGACATGAGCATTACAACTTCAACTGCCAACTTCTTTGCCACTCTAAAGTTCATCTCTAGAAAACATCTATAAACATTCTGTGGAACACATGACTCCATTACACTCTACCTCTAGATTTGTCATGCATCTGAACATCACACATATAAGTGTACTACAACCATTATATCTAGGAGAGAAGCCTTAATCTGAATTTTTCTAAAAAAACTCTGCAAGTTCGCAGCTTAGATTGAACTTATCTGTTCTACCAGTGGGAACAAAGTCTAGGCCTTTGTTCAGGACGCATATTTCATGTTCTGAAAATTTGATGGGCGTCAAATTTACCTCTGAATCTGGGTGCTGCTTGTCCCTGGTTATGGTTGTTGTTTCCTGGCCTTGCTCCTGGTCCCCATCCCTTCCTGCTTTTTCTATCTGAATCTTCTATCTGGTTTTCTTTACTAAAAAATTATGATTATTCGGGTTAAAGGGAGGTTATGTTGCAGTGGGTGGTGGACCATAAGGTGTGGCCACTAATGCATATTTGGTTGTGGTGGCGGGTGTGGGCCTGGTAACGGTTATTCACTATTATATTAAACCTTCTACCTCAACTTTTGCTTTTTCTGTTCTAGTTGTTTCCTGGAGAACTGTCACTACTCCATCCCTCTGAATCAGAATTGGAGGACTAATCATTGCCAGAGTTACCGGTTTTGGATTGTGATTGGGCGCTTCATTGTTTAATATATTTATCTGTTGTGTAGGGATATGTCTTTATGTGGGAAATCTTTTAACATCCTTTTGAAGTTTAGAAACTTTGGTCTGCTTAAGGAAATCTTTGTAATTCAAGATCTCATTATTGATTTTGTTTAGTTTCTTCTTCTACACTACTATCTGTACCTGAGTTTTTAGGTGGTCTTCGGCCATTTTTATTTCGACAATCATGTCGTCTGATAAGCCCTGGCTGTATTTATAATTAAAATAAGCCAATCCCTGCTGCAGGTAGGGTAGTCAGGAGCAAGACCAATGACCTACCTAGTCAGTGTCACTGCTCTCGCCCCACGCAGCTCCACCGTTGAGGGACTGCCCTCTGAGCCCAGAGCTCCCGTGCCAGGTAGGTGTTCCAGGCCCTCCAACACCCACAGGCTCCTGCCTGCGCCTCATCCCTGGTGATCCAGTGGAAGAGCACTCTGCTCTTCTGCTGTTCCGCTCTGTTCTGTGCCCTCTGTGCCCTATTTTTCTCTTTTCGATCTTTCTGTTTTTGCTCTTTCTCTTTTTGTTCTCCATTTTTCTCTTTTGCCCCCTCTTTCTATTTTGATCCTTTTTTTCTATTTTTTGCCCCTTTTTTCCCACGCTGCCCGCCATTGCTGCTCCCGTGGCCCCTCCCCTTCCAGCGTGCCCCTCCCGCTTCCGCCTCCCACCTGACCGACCTCCCCAACACCCCTACTTAATGGGAGCTGCTGCGCGACAAGAGTAGCAAGACCACTGACCTACCTGGTCAGTGTCACTGCTCTCCCACCGTGCAGCTCCACCGCTGAGGGACTGACCTCTGAGCTCGGAGCTCCCATGTCAGGTAAGTGTTCGAGGCCCTCCTCCGCCTCATCCCTGGTGGTCCAGTGGTAGAGCACTCTGCTCTTCTGCTGTTCCGCTCTGTTCTGTGCCCTCTGTGCCCTTTTTTCTCTTTTCGCTCTTTCTGTTTTCGCTCTTGCCGTTTTTGCTCTTTCTCTTTTTGTTTTTTCTCTTTCGGCTCTTTCTCTTTTTGCTGTCCCTTTTTCTCTTTTGCCCCCTTTTTCCATTTTGATCCTTCTTTCTATTTTTTGTCCCTATTATCCCGCGCTTCCTGCCGCTGCTGCCCCCACGGCCCCTCCCTCCTCCAGTATGCTCCTCCCGCTTGCGCGTCCCAGCTGACCGCTGTCCCCCCTACCCCTACTTAATGGCAGCCGCTGTGCTGCCGTGCCACTGGTGTGCCCCTGGCGCGCCAAAGGCAAGCCCGTCTGCGCTCGTCTGTGACCCGACCGTGACCAGCACCATGGACTCTGGTCCCCCACCCCACCGCCGTTACGACCCCAGCACCCTCCACGCTCTCAACCCCGGACCCAGCAACAACTGCCAGCTCTTGACGCTGAGCAACACCCAAGGCCCGATTTCCTGCTGATACTGCCGCTGCACCTTCACCCACCTCCGGACCCCAGCAGTAGCCTCCAGCCCACCGGTTGCCACCGCACACAAACCACTGAACTGCATCCTCCTCAAGGTGCGCTCCCTGCATAGACACGCCATAGAAATCTGGGACCTCCTCAACACTCATACACCTGGCATCGCTTTCCTCACAGAGACCTGGACCAACGCCAACTCCGCACCCAACATCGCAACCACAATTCCCGAGGGATACAAGATCCTGAGAAAAGACCGCCCCACCTGCCCAGGAGGAAGCATCGCCATCATCCACAAAAGCTCCCTCCGAATAACAACCACCGACCCGGACGACGCCTCGCCCCCCATGGAATATCTCCACTTCCAGATCCAGACCAACCCCAAAACGACTCTCTGCAGAACCCTCGCCTACAGACCGCCTGGCCCCCACGCTCCTTTCACCGACATCATTGCCGACCTCATCACACCCTCACCTCCACAGACTACATACTACTCGGAGACCTAAACTTTCACCTCGACAACCACTGCGACCCCAACACCACCACCCTCCTAGAGAACCTCACCAACATAGGACTGAAACAACTTGTCACCGCCCCCACGCACACAGCAGGACACACACTTGACCTCGTCTTTGCAGGAGGAAACAACGTCTCCTACAGCCACACCACGGAACTGCTCTGACGGACCACCACTGCATTCACTTCTCCTTTAGAAACCCCACCGTACACAAGCACGCACGCCACCTCCCCCACAGAAGCTGGAACAAAGTAATTGAAGAGCACATCACCTCCATCCTCACCAGCACTCCACCTCCAACTACGCCAGACGCCAACACCGCGACAAGCAACCTCCACCGCTGGATCACCAACTGTGCCGACACACTCGCCCCCCTCTAGAAAGCCACAGGATGACACATCATAAAGCAAGCTGGTTCACCACGGCACTCCAAGAATCCAAGCGCTCCCGTCGACGACTTGAAAAGACATGGAGAAACAGCAAAACCCCTGAAACACGCACCGCCTACAGAACAGCCACCACAGCACACCACCAACTCATCAAATCCACAAAGAAGAACTTCCTCCAAGACAGAATCCTCTCCAATGCCCAGAGCTCCAAGGAACTCTTTTCCATCATACAGGAATTTGCCAAAACCGGCAGCGAAACAACAGACGTCCCACCCTCCCAAGACCTCTGCAACAGACTCAGCTCCTTCTTACACCTCAAGATTAAGACACTCTACGACAACTTCAGCAACCAAGACCTAACACCGCCTCAGCCCTCACCCCCAGCGACACCACCCAACAGACCCTACTCACTTGGACCCCGCTCACGACAGAAGACACCTTAAAGACCATGAAGAGCATCCACTCCGGAGCACCCTCAGACCCCTGTCCGCCCCACATCTTCCACAGGGCCGCCACAGCCATCGCACCCAAGCTACGTCGGATGATCAACTGCTCCCTCGAAGCTGTCACATTCCCCGACAACTGGAAGCCCGCCGAAGTCAACCCCCTAATGAGAAACCCTTAGCAGACCTGACGGACCTCAAAAACTTCAGACCCATCTCTCTGCTTCCATTCGCAGCCAAGGTCTTCAAAAAGGCCGTCAACACCTAGCTAGCAAACTTCATCGAAGCCAACGATGTCCTAAACATTTCCCAATCCGGAATCCGCAGCAACCACAGCACCGAGACCGCCTTTCTCACTATCACTGACGACATCCACGCCCTCCTCGACCTGGGCCAAATGGCAGCCCTCATCCTCCTGGACCTATAAGCAGCCTTCGACACCGTCTCCCACCGCACACAAGCCACCAGACTCCATGACGCCGGCATCCGCGGAAAGGCCCTAGACTGGATACGCTCATTCCTTACAGGCAGAACACAGAGATTCAGACTCCCGCCCTACCTCTCAGAACCAACAGAGACCAAATGCGGAGTACCCCAGGGATCCTCCCTGAGCCCCACACTCTTGAACATCTACATGGCCCCCCTCACAACCATCGTCAGAAACCACGGGCTCAACATCGTCTCCTACACCGATGACACCCAGCTCATCCACTCCCTCACCAAGGAACCCAACAGCACGAGGCACAACTTCCAAGAAGGGATGAAAGCTGTCGCAACCTGGATAAAGGACAGCTGCCTGAAACTTAACTCAGAGAAAACAGAAGTCCTCATCCTTGGCTCCACCCCCTCAGCTTGGGATGACACCTGGTGGGCCCCCGCCCTCGGAAACCCACCCATCCCGACGGGCCATGCACCTAACCTCTGCATCATATTGGACTCATTGCTCACTATGAACCACCAGATCAACGCCGTATACTCGGCCTGCTTCAACACCCTCCACATACTCTGAAAAACATTCAAATGAAACCCCTCCGAATCCAGAAAAACTGTCACGCACGCCCCCATCACCAGCAGACTGGACTATGGCAACGCCCTCTAGTTTGGAATCAAACAAAAACCTCCTCTGCAAGTTCCAGACCGCCGCAGCCAGACTAATCCTCGACATCTCCCGGGACAACCACATCACCCAACACCTCCACGATCTACACTGGCTCCCCGTCGAAAGAAGAATAACATTCAAGCTGCTCACGCACGCATACAAGGCCCCCCACAACAACGGACCAGAATACCTCAACAACCGTCTCTCCTTCCACGCCCCCAAGAGAAACCTCTGATCAGCCGACCTCTCACTGGCCACCGTCCCACGCTTCTATAGGACCAGAGCGGGTGGAAGGTCCTTCTCCTACCTCGCAGCCAAAACCTGGAACGACCTACCCCTCCACCTCCGGCAAAGCCCTACACTGCTACGGTTCAGGAAAGACCTCAAGACCTCGATCTTCAGATGACCTCAATGGAGCAGCACCCACCCACCCCCAGCGCCTTGAGACCCTAACGGTTGAGTAGTGCGCTTTACAAACCCCTGATTGATTGATCTTCATGCTGTGAGGGACCAGTCCATCCTGAATTGCTTATCGTCCAGAAAGATACATGGTACATTGCTGTCTATCAACCCGGTGGGTGCTGCGTTTGATCGCAAATATTTAGTCATTACGGCCCCATGTAACAGTATTTTCACTTGTTCTTTCTTTATGTTGCTGAGGCTATCCCAACCTTCGACCTGTGCTCAGTCCTGTTTTATGTTTCTTTCACTTAATATTGTAGTAAAATTTGTGCTGTCATATCATCTGTACCCAAGACCTGTTTCTTCAGTCATTTAAAAACTTTCTGATGTAGTTTATTCCAGAAATTCACACATCCAAAGTAGTGTGGGAATGTACAACCCAAATGGTCCCCATGTTATTTAAGTATTGCTTTTCCAACAGATAACCCCTGCAGCTGTGCGCTGCGCTCTACAACTATACTCTATACCCACAAACCTATGTAGGAAGGAGAGAGAGGTTTTCTAAGTGCATGGGGCGATTCGCAGGATACTGTCTCCCTAACGGTAAACACCCCTTACTCCGCATCCGTCACCCCGCATGTTGTTACAAAGCGGTTGTTACAACGACCGCGTTGTAACAACGCATACCATTACCCCGCAAGTCGTTACAACGACTTGCGGAGGGAGGAGAAGGTGTTGGATTTCAAATCCAACACCTTCCCTACTGTCCGCACAGACTGGAGTTGGAATAGTAAATTATACTATTCCAACATCCAGCGCCCCCCTCAACAACGACTTGCGGGTAATGGTATGCGTTGTTACAACGCGGTTGTTGTAACGACCGCGTTGTAACAACATGCGGGGTGAGGGAAAGCAGAAAAAAGAGGCATATTCCTCCCCAACTCATCCTTCTAACAGTTAGGTATCCCACCACCCTTATGACTCAGCCTTGGCTCAGTTCAGACTTGCTCCTCCGGGAAACAGAACAAACCTAAAACGTTTGTTTATAGACCCTCGCACACCCTGTTGGTGTCATGCTTCATCATCGGGTCCCTATAAACAAGTGTGGACTCAACTGTATTCCAGGGAGCATTTTGAATACTGTTCTTAACGGAATTTCAAGATTACAAATAACTAAAGTACACCCCAGTTTCCCTTTATTATTGGGTGCCTTTGGTATAGTTACAAACTATATGGTTTGGGTGTTTCTTGGGGGGCGGGGGATATTACTACCACTGCACCCGAATTAATTGTCAACATGTTTCAGCTCTCTTAATGGCCTATCAAGAGGTCCTGGGCTTTCATTAGGACTGTTGGTTTCTTAATGCCCCGTATTAGTTTTGGTTGAATTTTTACTGTGGTTATTGTCATGTCCCAGTCTCCCATGTCAAACAAGGGACACATGTGTAACAAATAAATAAATATCTTGAGGCAGGCCTAATTGCCTGTCTCCTGGTTGGAAGGCCTGTTGTCATCCAATAAATAAGGAGAAACAAGTTATTTAGAAATAGCAGTATCATATGTAAAAGCCGCTGACAAAAGGTACACATACGACTTACAGATACACACATTTGTGTTTTATTTTCTCATTTTTATTTTTACCTCATTGTTTGTTTCCCAGAGGGCTAACAAATATGTAAAAATGTCTTTTGATCATGTCTGCTCCTGTAGTGTAGTTCCTATTTCCCTAATAGGCTCTGCGCCTTGGAATAATATACCCTATAGGTTTGGCATAGGACTGAGGTCAGTATGCCCCTATCGAGTATATTAAACTTAATTACTTTGTGCCAGCTAACTCAGAGGCCACTAGAAACTCCTTGTAAACAAGAAGGGAGTAGTTTCTGGCAACCGCATAAACATGACAACTTTGTTTCCCTTTAGAATTGGAACACTCTCAGAATCGTGGAAACAACAGATAACAGTTTCACTCAGCTAATCGTGCATGCTTAGTTTCTTCAGAGTTACAAAGAAAGAATAGACGGGCGTTTCAATAAAAGGATTTATTGAACAGTCTTGTTTCTCGTGTAGGAGATATGAGCTGTTACAATCGTAAGACAGTATGCGAGATATATTATGTACAGCGTAAGCAGTAGAAAGAAATAATACTGCGCTAGCATTATCTTTTAGCTATGACACATATATTCATATACATAAATAACATAAGCTAAAAATGCGAGTACTCATAAGATGCTTCTCTAACTAGTTCTACCCCAGTGTACCTAACCTAAGTGTAGTGCAAGGTAAGAAGTAGGTGATGTATTCTATAGTACGGTATGCTATAGTATGCCAAGTCTGGTATGCTAAGTCTGGTATGCCAAGTCTGGTATGCCAAGAGTCCCTCTAGGTTCTAGTCAGCTCCATACCTTGAGAATGAGAGAGGTGGGAATCTCTTTCCGGGTCTCGAACTCTAACAACCCGCGAAGGGAGTCAGAACACTGGAAGCTGGATTCTCTGCGAGCAGGGATGACAGCGTCTCTTGTCAGTGCGTCAGGCCGGGACACGGGCTCCTCTAAAGTCGAGGTCTCCTCCTACTTGCTAGGGCAAGGGAAGGTATATTTATACCCGGTAGGTGCCTTGGAATGTTAGCATTGACGTAAAGTCGGGCAGAGGAAGACGTCAGAAATGAACCCTTAACCCCTTCCGTGCGTCGGACGGCTGGGAGCCGTCCGACGTCACGGTGGGCGTGTGCGTCGGACGGCTCCCAGCCGTCCTAGCACCCACCCACGGGGGAAGCGCTGGCGCTCCCCCCGTGGGCTGCCCTCCTACGTGCCTCCCCCCGCCCCCCCTCCTCGTCATCATTGGAGGTTTCCCTTTTGTTTCCCGACGCGCTGGAAGCCATTTGCTTCCATCGCGTCGGGGAACAAAGGTGAGTTTTGGCTCTGGGGAGGGGGGATTTAAACAAAAGAGGCATTGGGGAAAGGAAAGGGTTTTCCTTTCCCCGATGCCTCTTTAGTGCATTCCTGCTGCACGATCGTGCGATCGTGCAGCAGGAATGCCCACTAGCGCCAGGGATTTTTTTCTTAACTAATTTAAATGCCTGCAACAGCGTGCGGGGAGCGGCCCCTTAGGCAAGGGTCGCTCCCCTATTGGGGCCAATATGTTTTGGCGGTCTGCCCCCCTGGGGGGGGCAGATCTCGCCACTAAATAAAATTTTAAAAGCCCACTAGACCACCAGGGACTAACTGTGGGGAGTGGCCCCTTGGGCAAGGGTCACTCCCCATTGGGGGCAATGTTTTTGGCTGTCTTCCCCCCTGGGGGGGCAGATCTTGCCATACAATGTTGCTTTAGATGCCCACTAGACCACCAGGGACTAACTGGGGGGAGTGGCCCCTTGGGCAAGGGTCACTCCCCATTGGGGGCAATGTTTTTGGCTGTCTGCCCCCCTGGGGGGCAGATCTCGCCATGTAATGTTATTTTAGATGCCCACTAGACCACCAGGGACTAACTGTGGGGAGTGGCCCCTTGGGCAAGGGTTGCTCCCCTTTTACGGGGGTGAATATTTTATTTATACTCCTAGGCCCACCTATCCCTTAGCTTGGCTGGTGCATATTTGCATATGTGATTGTAATGTTTTTTTCTCCTTTTTATTCTAGTGTAAAGCTTTTGATTCTTGTTTGCGGTTTCGGCAGTGGTTGTTCTGCAGTTTTGCGTAGTTGCATTTATTTGGTAAGAAAAACATTTTTGTTGTGTTTACTCCAAATGAGTATTATTGTCATGCATGAATGAATTTTTTTGTAAGTGGTGTGATAATGCCAGCATATTTAGTTAGTGTTTTGAGCATGAAATTCTTTGCGATGTGTTTTGCATTGTCTTATGTGTAATTTTCTTTTCTTTTTCTTTTTCATTTTTAGTGGGCTATTGTTGATCCTTACTGTGTCTGTGCAGAGTAGGTGGTGGTGAGTCTAGCTGCTTCTGGCAAGTGAGTGGTATAGTTTTGGAGTATATAGGTCTTTGTGATAAAGACGCATTTTGTTTATTACTTATTTTACAAAGTGTTTGTTGTTGTTGACTTGTTTGACCAGTTACCTTTATTAGTAAGAATTACTGCTCAGCAGGTGGTTGGTATGCTTTTTGAATCTTCCTCTGACCATGATTATGAGACTGACAGTGAGTCTGAGGGGAAGATTCAGGCAGTGAGTTTTCTCTCCACGTGGAATCATCGGATGATGAAGCTACTCTCAGTGCGGATGAAGCTACTCTCGGTGTGGATGAAGCTACTCTCAGTGTGGATGAAGCTACTCTCAGTGCGGATGAAGTGCCTGTTTTAGAGGAGGGCACTGATGTGCAGATGGTGCAAGAGGCATCTGTATTGCAGCCTGGGGCTGTAAGGCTTCCCATTGGTAGTGCTGGACTCTGGGTTGATCCAAACATGGTGCAGCTGGTGTTGCCTGCCTTTAGTGGTGATGCAGGGTGTAGAGTGAATTGTGATTTTTTTTTGCCTATACAGTTTTTCAGTTGTTTATGGATGATGTATTTTTGGCTGAGATAGTTGAGCAGACTAATTTGTATGCTGAACAGTATTTGAGGGACCGCCGAGCACGGGGCGAAAAACAAAGGTGACCCCCCGTGCAAAACCAGGTCGTTTTGAGATAGGCAATTTTGATGTCGCCTCAATACATTTTGGGCCCTTGCCTGTCGCGGGTACTTGGGCCTCCCACAAGAGTGAGGCACCATTTTTATCGGGAGACCCGGGGGAACGCTGGGTGGTAGGAAATTTGTGTCAGCCCGGTGATGCCACAACTTTCCCACACAAAAATGTGCGAAAAAAGTGATTTCTTTCAGCTAAATTTGAGGTTTGCAGGGGATTCTGGGTAAGGAAACGTTGGGGGATCCACGCAAGCCATACCTCCCTGGAATCCCCCGGGTGTCTAGTTTTCAGAAATATGTGGGTTTGGTAGGTTTCCCTAGATGGCCGCCGAGCACGGGGCCAAAAACAAAGGTGACCCCCCTTGCAAAACCAGGTCGTTTTGAGATAGGCAATTTTGATGTCGCCTCAATACATTTTGGGCCCTTGCCTGCTGCGGGTACTTGGGCCTCCCACACGAGTGAGGCACCATTTTATCGGGAGACCCGGGGGAACGCTGGGTGGTAGGAAATTTGTGTCAGCCCGGTGATGCCACAACTTTCCCACACAAAAATGTGCGAAAAAAGTGATTTTTTTCAGCTAAATTTGAGGTTTGCAGGGGATTCCGGGTAAGGAAACGTTGGGGGATCCACGCAAGCCATACCTCGCTGGAATCCCCCGGGTGTCTAGTTTTCAGAAATGTGTGGGTTTGGTAGGTTTCCCTAGATGGCCGCCGAGCACGGGGCCAAAAACCCAGGTGACCCCCCTTGCAAAACCAGGTCGTTTTGAGATAGGCAATTTTGATGTCGCCTCAATACGTTTTGGGCCCTTGCCTGCCGCGTGTACTTGGGCCTCCCACACGAGTGAGGCACCATTTTTATCGGGAGACCCGGGGGAACGCTGGGTGGTAGGAAATTTGTGTCAGCCCGGTGATGCCACAACTTTCCAACACAAAAATGTGTGAAAAAAGTGATTTTTTTCAGCTAAATTTGAGGTTTGCAGGGGATTCTGGGTAAGGAAACGTTGGGGGATCCACGCAAGCCATACCTCCCTGGAATCCCCAGGGTGTCTAGTTTTCAAAAATGTATAGGTTTGTTAGGTTTCCCTAGGTGCTGGCAGAGCTAGGGTTCAAAAACTACAGCTAGGCACTTTGCCAAAAAAGGGTCATTTTTCACTGTGAAATTGTGCTGTGTCCACGTTGCGTTTTGCGCCGTTTCATGTCGCGGGCACTAGGCCTACCCACGCAACTGAGGTACCATTTTTCTCGGAAGACTTTGGGGAACGCGGTGTGGGTGGAAATTTGTGGATCCACGCATATTCCAGAACTTTCCGCCACAGAAATGTAAGGAAAATGTGTTTTTTTTGACAATTTTTTAGGTTTGCAAGGGATTCTGGGTAACAGAACCTGGTGGGAGCCAGTCAAGTCACCCCATCCTGGATTCCCCTGTGTGTCTAGTTTTAACAAATGTATAGGTTTGCTAGGTTTCCCTAGCTGCCGGCAGAGCTAGGGTTCAAAAACTACAGCTAGGCACTTTGCCAAAAAAGGGTCATTTTTCACTGTGAAATTGTGGTGTGTCCACGTTGCATTTTGCGCCGTTTCCTGTCGCGGGCACTAGGCCTACCCATGCAAGTGAGGTACCATTTTTCTCGGAAGACTTTGGGGAACGCGGGGTGAGTGGAAATTTGTGGATCCACGCAGATTCCAGAACTTTCCACCTCAGAAATGTGAGGAAAATGTGTTTTTTTGACATTTTTTTAGGTTTGCAAGGGATTCTGGGTAACAGAACCTGGTGAGAGCCAGTCAAGTCACCCCATCCTGGATTCCCCTGGGTGTCTAGTTTTCAAAAATGTATAGATTTTCTAGGTTTCCCTAGGTGCCGACAGAGCTAGGGTTCAAAAACTACAGCTAGGTACTTTGCAAAAAAAGGGTAATTTTTCATTGTGAAAATGTGGTGTGTTCACGTTGCGTTTTGAGCCGTTTCCTGTTGTGGGCTCTATGCCTACCCACACAAGTGAGGTACCATTTTTAACGGGGGACTTAGGGTAATTCAGATTTGTAAAGCAACTGTTATTACCTATTGACTTTCAATGCATTTCTGCCTTCCAAATGAAAGACAATATGTAAAAAAGAAGTCATTTTGAAAAATGCCCGATAATTCTCATGCTAGTATGAGTATTCCTAATTTCGGAAATGTGCAAAGATCTACTGTTTCTAAACTCTATATTTTGTTCCCATTTCAGAAATACATAGGTGTCTTTCATACCGATTTTTCCATGTATACATTTTCCCAGAATAATTGCTATATACCCGGTACATAATAAAAAACCATTGCAAGTCCCTGCTCAGTTTTTGGATTTGGGTTCGTCTGGTTCTTGGTGAACCTACAAGTCCTATATATCCCCACAACCAGTAAGGTCCCGCGGATGTAATGGTATATTGCTTTCAAAGAGCTGTCATAATTAGAAGAAGTTACAGGTGAAAACGTTAACACAAAAGGCTGTTTTTTTCAACTAATTTTCAATTTTTCCTATATTTAACTGTTAGTTTCTATAAAGAAACCTTGAAGGATCTACACAAATGACCCCTTGCTTAATTCGGAATTTTGTCTACTTTACTAAAAGGTATAGCTTTCCAGGATCCATTATTGCTTTCATACCCATTTCTACCAGTAACTGGAAGGAGGTTGAAAGCACAAAAAATAGCAAAAATAGGCTATGTCCCAGAAAAATGCCAAAACTGTGTAAAAAATGTTGGTTTTCTGACAAAGTCTGTCATTCCCTAAAAGCTGGGAAAATGGTGATTTCAGCCCCACAAACTTTTTTTTGATACCATTTGCAGGGAAAAACCCAGACGCTTTCATTTGCAGCCCTTTTTTCCCATTTTTCCCCAAAAAAACAAAATGTTGCTGTATTTTGGCTAATTTCTGGGTCCCCTCCAGGGGAATCCACAAACCCTGGGTACCTTTAGAATCCCCATGATTTTGGAAGAACAGGACGCAAATTTGGCGTGGATACCTTATGTGGTCAAAAAGTTACAGGGGCCTAAGCGCGAACTACCCCAAATAGCCAAAAAAAAGGCTTAGCACAGGGGGGGAAAAGGCCTAGCAGCGAAGGGGTTAAGGAATAGCGGTTCATGCATAATAAATGAGTTCTTGGAGAAATCAATAATCCTGTGCTAGGGGAACTCCCAAGAGCTTAAGGGTCTGGTTTCTAAGAACTCGTTGTGACGTTAGGGTGGACGGATGTAGGTGACCATGCCTGTATTTGGATAGCATGGCTAATGCCTAAATAAGGACTGGGATCTCATGCCTATATAAGGGCAATGCGAATTGTGCCTATATAAGGACATGTATCAGGAAACCCTATATACGGACACCTAAAGCGGAATACAACACCCACTCCACTTTCGAATGAACGATAATACTAAATGCTTAAACATTAAATGCTAAACATTAAACTGAGTACCACATGTTGCTAAAAACATTTCTAAAAGCATACTAAAAGAAGTTTAAAAAAACTGTTGCTAAACATGTAATGCAATAGGTACTGTACATTTTAAAGCATTTTTTCATTCTAAGCATATATTGGAAATAAATGCAACATGAATGATAAAACAGAAATATATTCATATGACGAAATGGTTGACAAGTATTCAAAAATCAAAGCCATTTCATATCATGGTACTAAATGAAATTTGTGGTAAATAAGACAATGTGTCCCTGGAAGTATTCAAAGAAGTCCGTTCTATATGAATAGTTCTACTGTAAGCAGATTGAATTGCCATGTATTTTCAAAAATAGAGAAAGAAAAAAAATTCAATTTTTAGGAAGAGTTCCAAGTTTTGGTCTGTTTTGAAAATATGGAGGCCAAATTCATTGCTTCCCCAGTACACTGTGAGCCGAATCAAAGTCAGTGTATGGGTCTGGTGTAAACATGAAATCATCTATTCCTGTAGACAAAAGATCATCTACCGATGTCAGTGACAGTTGGAACACCTCGTTTAGAAGGTTAACTGCACAGAGATGTGAAGCATCGCCTTCAGCATAGGATGCTGCAGCAATGTTCACGTCCGTTGTTACCTGTGTGCCTGTTGATCCATCTCGTACCTCAGCAGCAGCAGGAAGCGTCTGTGAGATCTCAACGAATGCCGTCATCAGGATTGGTAGCCTCTGGGGACAGCACAGAGCATGGGCCGTTATCGGGTCCAGCAGAGTATCGATATCCGTTGGCATGACTGATGGGAGTGTTAGACAGATGTCTAGCACGCATTCTTCACCGCAAAGCAGGCAGCGTAGAACAGGTAAGATGCAATCTTGCCAGATTGGTCTAAATGATAGAAAGCATGTTGTATTAAGTTCCTGTAGACGAAGTATGCCCAAAAGTTGCACTATGCGCTCACGGCACTTCCGTTCTAGGAGAGCTTTCTCCAAATTGCTGGGAGTGACGCCGGTTGATAGGCTTGCCATAGCGTAGTAGTAGGAATAAAAACAGGATTCCTGCAACGAGTGCTAGAATTAATGGCACCCCACCAAACAACGAATGTGCGAAGTTTGGAATGATTCCGAGGACTGCCTGAAAAGGTGTTAACAGTCCTGAACAGATGGTCTTAAATACATGTAAAATCCCGCTCGTATCAGACATGTTTAAGATACGTCCCATCATTTCTACGAAATGTATAGGGCAGTTTGTATGAATTAGAGCCTGTATCTCAGCCGAAGTCCTTGCAATTTGTAGATCATAGATTTCTTTGGCCGAGGTCAAAGGCACTGTTTGTTGTAAAAGCATGGCTTTCATTCTGCTTAAAGTATCAAAACGTATAAAAGAAACATTCAATGAAGGCCATAGAGGCAACTCCCTGACTGTGTCTATTTGGGGGAACAATACTTGCATACAACAAGTAACCATGGAGCTAACCGTTACCAGATATGGGATTCCTGGCAACATGCCACAGCAACTCTGATCATTCAACATGAGGTAACTGTGAGAAGTTGGCCTGGCATATGCTGTCCACTAATTATAGTGGGCACCTTGCACCAGTCCAAATCGACTCTTATGGTAGGTAGGTTAAAGACAACCTTATTGAAAGCTATCCTAGTGGTAGCTATGGAGAGCAGCCTTCAGGCTAAGTCTTGAAGGAATGTAAAGCAGCTTGTTTTACCAGTCTATAATCTCTTGAGTGACCAAATGAAAGAGCACCACACCAGGTATATATTCAAAATATATGTATTTATTACTAAACACACCCCTCTAGTCTCTTTATGAGGCTAGAGTTCGAAGTACATAGGTTATAAGATCTTAAATCACAGTAATAGCACAAATACACGTTTGAGCCCTAGGGGCGTACCAAGCCATATACCAATAAAATGGTATGCGAACCACGACTGAACTAGACACTAGGCCTAGAGCCTCTAGAAGTGCTTGGACCACAAGGAACCACCCAAGGTAGTGACACAGGGGACCCACGGGAGACGCGTGCAGTGTAAATACACAACCGCGATACGCCGTTAACTTCTATGGAGAAAGTCGGGATCGGGAAAATAGAGGAAAGGGACACTTAAAAGAGGACTAGGACAAAACCCTTTGAGATCTAGGACTTTGAAGAGTCTCTACCCACGGGAGCACCGGAGTACTCGTGTTACCTCACCCAGGGAAGCCGGGTGCATAGGTGCCTTTCGGGGTCGGTTTTCGTCGTCGTTTCTTATGGCGATCTGCTGCAAAGTGCTGCTGGCGACCAGGAGAAAAGTGTCCGGGTGGATCCAGGAGTGGATCGGAGTTCTGAAGAACCTGAAAGCAGAGGGGACAGAGTCTGGGTCACTAGCCAGTGACCAGGAGGGCGATGGACAGATGCCCACCGATGTCGAGTGCTTCAAGTTCGTTGACGGTCGTCTTGACTCTTCAGCCACGAGGTCCGGGAGGCGTTGTCGGCGACCAGGAGCAGGATTCGGGCTGTTGCTCGATGTCTGTCGAGTGCAGAGGTGTCGGCGACCAGATTGGACCCAACAGGCCTTGGCAACGGCAAGTCTCGAGTAAGATGTAGATCGTCGATGATGCAGACCAGCAAGGTCTGGGGAACTCACCCAGCAAGGGTAAGTGAGGGCAGGCCTGGAGCAACCAGACTGCCAAGTAAAGAAAAGATTGGCCTTCGGTAAGGGCTACTAGCCAACGGGCTAGCGACCGCGAAGGAGCCTCGTGACGCCGCACGTGGAGCTGGCTTACAGGACACTCGTGGAGTGGGGGCCAGTGATCTTCGGTGCAGGTGGTGCTGGAGGCTAGGGCTACTCGGAGCCCAAAGCACGACTTCTTGGGAGACCCAGAAGATGGTGCACTTGCAAGTGTGCTCGGTGTCCAGGGGTCACGGTCTCACGTTACCCACGATAGCCACGGGCCTCAGCTTTGCTGGGGACTCAGGGTAGCCTCGGGAAGTCTGAGAATCCACCTCTGGTGATGCGATGACTTCGGCGTCCAACGGGAGCTTCAGTGATGCGAACCGGACAGATGCTTCTTTGGTGCCTGCCAAGCAGGGGAGTCACTCCTTGACCCCAAGGGAGATTCTTCAGTCCTCTAATCGTGAGTAGAGCGTCGAAGGTCCAGGATTCTGTTTCAGAGTTTCGTCCAGGTATAATCTAAAGTCCTAAGGACTGGGTTCCTACCTTTATTCCAAAAATAGGGGATGGACTACTCTGTGGCCCCACCTATGGGTGGGTCAGGGCAGAGGGGTGGCTACACCCCTTTCCCTTTGTCCAGTTCGCGCCAAAGCAGGGGCTGCAAGCCCCTGATCCGGTTTGAACTGGGGTATGCACAGGGACACCAAATGTGCCCCCAGTGCAGGACTTCAAAGCACCCGAAAGTGCTCCCGCCCAGCCCCAATACACATTGTCCTGTCTGGGGAGGTGGTCACACCTCCCTGGGACAGGAAACCTATTGTCCAGGCCTCCCCTGCCGGAGTTTCGTCCAGCAGCAGGAGGCCAGACTCGTGTCTGTGGCAGCAGCATCCATTTTGTGATGCCAGGGCTCTGGAAAGAAGTTACCGGACTCGTCAGAGTTAACATGCCTTTCCCTCTAGAAGGGTGGAATGCTACCCCCACCGCCAGGATTGGCGGGGGGTAGTATTCCAAGATGTTTGACACCAAACACGACATGTTTTGGTGCAGCCATTCCATAGTTAGCATTTTACCGCGAGGATATAATGCGTTTAAGAGTATATGGTCAGGCTGCACTACAAACAGCATCAGAGATGGTCTCCGAACGCTGCAGAGGGGCCCTGCTCATGCAGGGGCACCCTCTCACATAAGAACCACGCACTCTGCCTTTAGGATTGATAAGGCCTGCCTTAGGAGTGACTTATAGGTTTATATGTGTGTATGCTTTTAGTGATATAGGTAACCTATACCACAGCAAGGGGTGCATGCACCACCTTACCCAGGCTGCAGTAGCAGACCTGTGGTGTCAGTTTGGATGGCCTACCAGGGGTGGCATAATACATGCTGCAGCCCCTGGCAGCCCTCTGAGGTACCTATGCCCTTGGTACATAGTATACCATATACTAGGGACTTACAAGGGCACTCCAGATCCCAATCAGTGATGTGCCTAAGGCACATGGAGACCCTTTTAAAGAGGAAACAGCTAGGCTGGGGTTCTGAATAGCAGGGCCCCAGCCAGACTAATGTCGAAAACCAGTGAAGTATCAGCAAAAAGTGGGGGTACCCCTGTGAAGCAGATCCTACTCTCCTACACAACCCCCCAAACGTAGGGACATTAAACTAACCTTGCCCAGTTAAGTCTTCATGTTCTAAGTGGAAATACCTAGAGAGTCCATCTGCATTCGCATGGTTACTCCCAGGCCTATGTTCCACTGTAAAGTCCATCCCCTGTAGGGAAATGGACCACCTAAGCAGTTTGGGGTTTTCACCCTTCATTTGTTTTAGCCATAAGAGGGGCTTATGGTCTGTCTGAACCAGGAAGTGTGTACCAAACAAGTATGGCCTCAACTTCTTCAGAGCCCAGATCACAGCAAAGGCCGCCCTCTCTATGGCTTACCAACGTTTCTCTCTAGGGGTCAGCCTTCTGCTAATAAAAGCTACTGGCTGATCCTGACCTTCTTCATTCAATTGTGACAGTACAGCCCCTACCCCCAATTCAGATGCATCTGTTTGAACAATGAACTTCTTGGAGTAATCAGGACTCTGCAGAATTGGAGCAGTGCACATGGCCTGCTTGAGGTCATCAAATGCCTTTTGACAGCTAACTGTCCACTGAACCTTTTTGGGCATTTTCTTAGAAGTTAAGTCATTCAAGGGTGTCACTATTGATCCATACCCCTTGACAAATCTCCTATAGTACCCAGTCAGGCCTAAGAAGGCTCTCACCTGAGTCTGGGTAGTTGGAGCAGTCCAGTCCATGATGGTCTGGATCTTGCTCTGCAAAGGTTGAACCTGGCCTCCACCCACAAGGTGGCCCAGGTACACAACCTGACTCTGCCCTATCTGGCACTTAGTGGCCTTGATAGTCAGGCCTGCCTTTTGCAGGGCCTGTAAAACATTCCTGAGGTGGACCAGGTGATCCTCCCAGGTGGAGCTAAAGACAGCAATATCATCTAGATAAGCTGCACTATAGGCCTCCAGTCCTGTGAGAACTGTGTTCACCAACCTCTGGAAAGTGGCAGGTGCATTTTTCAGACCAAAGGGCATCACCACAAATTGATAATGCCCACTAGGGGTTGAAAATGCTGTTTTGGGCTTTGCAGCATCAGCTAGTCTGATCTGCCAGTAGCCAGCTGTTAGGTCAAATGTGCTGAGATATTTGGCAGAGGCCAAAGTATCTATGAGCTCATCTGCCCTGGGTATTGGATGGGCATCAGTCCTAGTGACTGCATTGAGGCCTCTGTAGTCTACACAAAACCTCATCTCTCTTTTCCCACCACTGGTGTGAGGTTTAGGTACTAGGACTACTGGACTAGCCCAAGGGCTATCTGAGGGCTCAATCACTCCCAATTCCAACATCTTCTGGACTTCAGTCCTGATACAGTCCCTGACATGGTCAGGTTGCCTATAAATCTTGTTTTTAATAGGCAGACTGTCCCCAGTGTCCACTTCATGAGTGCACCAGGTGGTCTGACTGGGTGTCAGAGAAAACATATGTCTAAACTGATTGAGGACTTGCCTGCAATCAGTTTGTTGCTGGGTAGTGAGGCTGCCTGCCAAGGCTACACCATCAACTGACCCATCGTCAGGGTTCTGTGAGAGCAGGTCAGGGAGTGGGTCACTCTCTTCCTCCTGCCCTTCATCAGTAGCCATGAGCAAGCCCATGTCTGCCCTGTCCACATATGGCTTAAGTCTGTTGACATGGAGAACCCTGTGGGGACTCCTGGGTGTTCCCAGGTCTACTAAGTAAGTGACCTCACCCTTCTGCTCAACAATAGTGTGGGGTCCACTCCATTTGTCTTGGAGAGCTGCTGGGGCCACTGGCTCCAACACCCACACCTTCTGTCCTGGCTGGTAAACAGTTAGGACAGCCTTTTGGTCATGCCAGGCCTTTTGAAGTTCCTGGCTAGCCTCAAGGTTTTTGGTTGCCTTTTTCATGTACTCAGCCATCCTGGAGCGGAGACCAAGTACATAGTCCACTATATCTTGCTTTGGGGGCTTGAGAGGTAACTCCCATCCTTCCTTCACCAAGCACAGTGGACCCCTCACAGGGTGGCCAAACAGAAGTTCAAAAGGGCTGTAACCAACCCCCTTCTGAGGCACCTCCCTATATGCGAATAAAAGGCAGGGCAAGAGTATGTCCCATCTATGCCTAAGCTTTTCTGGGAGCCCTTTAATCATGCCCTTCAAGGTTTTGTTGAATCTCTCAACTAAACCATTGCATTGTGGGTGATAGGGTGTGGTGAACTTATAAGTAACTCCACACTCCTTCCACATTGCCTTTAAGTACCCAGACATGAAGTTTGCACCCCTGTCTGATACCACCTCCTTAGGAAAGCCCACTCTTGAGAAAATTCCCAGGAGGGCCCTTGCCACCACAGGTGCTGTAGTGGTCCTAAGGGGTATAGCCTCTGGATACCTGGTGGCATGATCCACTACCACCAGTATAAATCTGTGTCCAGATGCTGTTTGGGGATCCATGGGACCAACAATGTCAATCCCTACCCTCTCAAAGGGCACCCCCACCACAGGTAGTGGTATCAGGGGGCCTTTGTAGTGCCACCTGCTTTGCCACTGGCTTGGCAGGTTACACAGGAGCGACAAAACTCCTTACTGTCTTCAGACATGTGGGGCCAGTGAAAGTGAGGGACAATTCTGTCCCAAGTCTTGTTCTGGCCCAGGTGTCCTGCTAAGGGAATATCATGGGCTAGGGTCAATAGGAAGCCCCTGAACTTCAAAGGTATTACCAACCTCCTGGTAGCACCAGGCTTGGGGTCTCTACTCTCTGAGTACAGGAGTCCATCATCCCAATACACTGTATGGGGACCACTAGCTTTCCCAGCAGCCTCAGCAGCAGCTTGCTGTCTGAGGGGTTCAAGGGAGGGGCAGCTCTGCTGCTCCTGGCTCAGATCTGCCCTAGAAGGTCCCCCTGTCCCCAAGAACTCAACCTGGTCAGGCTCAAGTTCCTCTGGGACAGTTCCTTCTTCAGGGCTGAGATCATCCCCCTCAAGGGACTGATCTTCCTCCTGAGCCAAGGGGAAGGCACTGCCTTAACCCTACTACTCCTCCTCTTGGAAGGCACTTGGTCCATTCTTCCAGAATCCAAGGCCTGTTCAGTTTTAGACAGTTTAGCTTGTGACCTGGTCACAGCAAACACATCTGCAGGGATCCCCAGCATTTCTGCATGGGTCCTGAGCTCCACTTCTGCCCAAGCAGAAGTCTCTAAGTCATTGCCAAGCAAGCATTCGACTGGTAGGTTTGCACTTACCACAACCTTCTTAAGGCCAGTTACCCCTCCCCAGGAGAAGTTAACAACTGCCAGAGTATGGTCTGTTCTGACATTGCTAGCATTGGTCACTTGGTACATTTCACCAAGTATAACTTGCCCAGGTAGCACAAGGTCTTGTGTCACCATTGTGACACTTGCCCCTGTGTCCCTAAATGCCAAAGCCTCTCGTCCATTGATTAAAGGCTGTTGTCTGTACTTGCCCAGATTACTGGGACTCACAGTGGAGGTCACATCCATGCCTCCATCACAGACTAACACAGCCTGAGTCAGCTCCCTGACTAAGTCAGAGCCCAACTCAGTTCCCAGGGTGAACCCTACTAAACCCTTTGCTGGAGCACTTCCACCAACTGTACTAGGGGGAACAGGTGCCTTAGGGGCATTGGTGGATGCTGGACTGGAGTCTTTGGACTTGGTGCAATCACTGGTCCAGTGGGTCTTTTGCTTACAGACCTTGCACCATGGTTTTCTTTGGCCTTTACCCTTGGTAGACTGGGAATCCCCACCAGAAGAAGATTTTTGGGGGCCTGATGAAGACTTTTGATCTTTACCCTTCTCCCCACCCTTGTCAGAGTTCTTAGCATCTTGCTTCTTGGTTTCCCCACCTTGGTTCTGTACCTTCTGCTTCACCCTGGTTCTGACCCATTTGTCTGCCTTCTTTCCCAATTCTTGGGGAGAGGTCAGATCAGAGTCAACCAGGTACTGATGCAACAGCTGGTTTTGACAGTTATTAAGAATCTGCTCCCTCATTATCAGATTATACAATCCTGAGAAGTCACACACCTTACTGCCCATCAACCAGCCTTCCAGAGCCTTGGCAGAACAATCCACATAGTCTACCCAGTCTTGAGTCTGTGCTTTTTGGGTGTCTCTGAACTTCAACCTGTACTGTTCAGTGGTTAGGCCAAACCCATCAATAAGAGCACTCTTCAAGACCCTGTAATTGTCAGCATCCTCCTCTCTAACAGTGAGGAGCTTGTCTCTACCTTTGTCAGCAAAGGAGAGCCACAAGATTGCTGCCCACTGCTCCTGAGGGACCTTCTGTACTTTACAGGCCCTCTCTAAAGCAGTTATCCATTTGTGGATATCATCCCCACTCTGGTAGGGAGGGACAATCTTGCTCAGGTTCCTATGGTCATAGGACCTTTCCCTATCTCTAGGGACATGGCTGCCACCATGGGACTCTAGTCCCAACTTTCTTCTCTCCCTAAGGAGATCTAGGGATTCTCTATCTAAAGCCAATTGCTTCTTCCTGATCTCCAGTTGAGTTTCCTCATACTGGACCAGTCTCTTTCTTCTCTCATGAGAGGATTCCCTCCTGTGAGAAGAAACAGAGCTCCCTATTGAGGTGCCAGAGTGGTTAGACTCCTGAGAAGGAGACCTAGACTTTCTGAGCACACTCATAATCCTTCCTGGGGGACAAAGGTGTGGTTCTCCAGATCCTCATCTTCATCTTCCCCAGAAGGGATTGGGTTTTCCAGGTCAGGGTCATTGTCACCCTCCTGGTCAGTTTCAGAGGGGGGCTGGGGGTAGTAGTACCCCTGGCCCCTTCCTCATCTGCTGGCCCACCCTCTGCTCCTACCCCTTCAGTCTCTGAGGACTTACTAAGATCATAAGCCACCAACATCTCCTGGAGGTGTTGGGTGGTGGGACTTTGGCCTGTCCTTAATTTCCTCACGTTACACAAAGCTCTCAGTTCCAAGAATGGGAGTGTGTCATACTTGGAGGGGGAAGCTCAATGGCTTCCTGCAGGGCATCTCTAGATCCTGCTTTTAAAGACATTACTAGTGTGGTGTGGTGTATGCACTACCTACTCTAGTGTGGCCTACTAAACTCTCTTGAGTTGTAGAAAGGGTTGTGCTATCCCTTAACACACAACTCTAAGTTCAGTAGAACTTACTGATATTCTAAGCTTAAATTATATGTACCTTAGGTACCTTTAGTGGTTTTCAGTTGATCAATTCAATTGAGATTATCTGGTAAAACAATAGCAAGCTGGAATCCCACACGCTGCACACCAATGTGAGAAGTTGGCCTGGCATATGCTGTCCACTAATTATAGTGGGCACCTTGCACCAGTCCAAATCGACTCTTATGGTAGGTAGGTTAAAGACAACCTTATTGAAAGCTATCCTAGTGGTAGCTATGGAGAGCAGCCTTCAGGCTAAGTCTTGAAGGAATGTAAAGCAGCTTGTTTTACCAGTCTATAATCTCTTGAGTGACCAAATGAAAGAGCACCACACCAGGTATATATTCAAAATATATGTATTTATTACTAAACACACCCCTCTAGTCTCTTTATGAGGCTAGAGTTCGAAGTACATAGGTTATAAGATCTTAAATCACAGTAATAGCACAAATACACGTTTGAGCCCTAGGGGCGTACCAAGCCATATACCAATAAAATGGTATGCGAACCACGACTGAACTAGACACTAGGCCT
This sequence comes from Calotriton arnoldi, assembly GCA_963921515.1. Classification (NCBI taxonomy): domain Eukaryota; kingdom Metazoa; phylum Chordata; class Amphibia; order Caudata; family Salamandridae; genus Calotriton; species Calotriton arnoldi. Next base: position 355,072 of record CAWUFW010001658.1, read on the forward strand.
AGAGCCTCTAGAAGTGCTTGGACCACAAGGAACCACCCAAGGTAGTGACACAGGGGACCCACGGGAGACGCGTGCAGTGTAAATACACAACCGCGATACGCCGTTAACTTCTATGGAGAAAGTCGGGATCGGGAAAATAGAGGAAAGGGACACTTAAAAGAGGACTAGGACAAAACCCTTTGAGATCTAGGACTTTGAAGAGTCTCTACCCACGGGAGCACCGGAGTACTCGTGTTACCTCACCCAGGGAAGCCGGGTGCATAGGTGCCTTTCGGGGTCGGGTTTCGTCGTCGTTTCTTATGGCGATCTGCTGCAAAGTGCTGCTGGCGACCAGGAGAAAAGTGTCCGGGTGGATCCAGGAGTGGATCGGAGTTCTGAAGAACCTGAAAGCAGAGGGGACAGAGTCTGGGTCACTAGCCAGTGACCAGGAGGGCGATGGACAGATGCCCACCGATGTCGAGTGCTTCAAGTTCGTTGACGGTCGTCTTGACTCTTCAGCCACGAGGTCCAGGAGGCGTTGTCGGCGACCAGGAGCAGGATTCGGGCTGTTGCTCGATGTCTGTCGAGTGCAGAGGTGTCGGCGACCAGATTGGACCCAACAGGCCTTGGCAACGGCAAGTCTCGAGTAAGATGTAGATCGTCGATGATGCAGACCAGCAAGGTCTGGGGAACTCACCCAGCAAGGGTAAGTGAGGGCAGGCCTGGAGCAACCAGACTGTCAAGTAAAGAAAAGATTGGCCTTCGGTAAGGGCTACTAGCCAACGGGCTAGCGACCGCGAAGGAGCCTCGTGACGCCGCACGTGGAGCTGGCTTACAGGACACTCGTGGAGTGGGGGCCAGTGATCTTCGGTGCAGGTGGTGCTGGAGGCTAGGGCTACTCGGAGCCCAAAGCACGACTTCTTGGGAGGCCCAGAAGATGGTGCACTTGCAAGTGTGCTCGGTGTCCAGGGGTCACGGTCTCACGTTACCCACGATAGCCACGGGCCTCAGCTTTGCTGGGGACTCAGGGTAGCCTCGGGGAAGTCTGAGAATCCACCTCTGGTGATGCGATGACTTCGGCGTCCAACGGGAGCTTCAGTGATGCGAACCGGACAGATGCTTCTTTGGTGCCTGCCAAGCAGGGGAGTCACTCCTTGACCCCAAGGGAGATTCTTCTGTCCTCTAATCGTGAGTAGAGCGTCGAAGGTCCAGGATTCTGTTTCAGAGTTTCGTCCAGGTATAATCTAAAGTCCTAAGGACTGGGTTCCTACCTTTATTCCAAAAATAGGGGATGGACTACTCTGTGGCCCCACCTATGGGTGGGTCAGGGCAGAGGGGTGGCTACACCCCTTTCCCTTTGTCCAGTTCGCGCCAAAGCAGGGGCTGCAAGCCCCTGATCCGGTTTGAACTGGGGTATGCACAGGGACACCAAATGTGCCCCCAGTGCAGGACTTCAAAGCACCCGAAAGTGCTCCCGCCCAGCCCCAATACACATTGTCCTGTCTGGGGAGGTGGTCACACCTCCCTGGGACAGGAAACCTATTGTCCAGGCCTCCCCTGCCGGAGTTTCGTCCAGCAGCAGGAGGCCAGACTCGTGTCTGTGGCAGCAGCATCCATTTTGTGATGCCAGGGCTCTGGAAAGAAGTTACCGGACTCGTCAGAGTTAACATGCCTTTCCCTCTAGAAGGGTGGAATGCTACCCCCGCCGCCAGGATTGGCGGGGGGTAGTATTCCAAGATGTTTGACACCAAACACGACATGTTTTGGTGCAGCCATTCCATAGTTAGCATTTTACCGCGAGGATATAATGCGTTTAAGAGTATATGGTCAGGCTGCACTACAAACAGCATCAGAGATGGTCTCCGAATGCTGCAGAGGGGCCCTGCTCATGCAGGGGCACCCTCTCACATAAGAACCACGCACTCTGCCTTTAGGATTGATAAGGCCTGCCTTAGGAGTGACTTATAGGTTTATATGTGTGTATGCTTTTAGTGATATAGGTAACCTATACCACAGCAAGGGGTGCATGCACCACCTTACCCAGGCTGCAGTAGCAGACCTGTGGTGTCAGTTTGGATGGCCTACCAGGGGTGGCATAATACATGCTGCAGCCCCTGGCAGGCCTCTGAGGTACCTATGCCCTTGGTACATAGTATACCATATACTAGGGACTTACAAGGGCACTCCAGATCCCAATCAGTGATGTGCCTAAGGCACATGGAGACCCTTTTAAAGAGGAAACAGCTAGGCTGGGGTTCTGAATAGCAGGGCCCCAGCCAGACTAATGTCGAAAACCAGTGAAGTATCAGCAAAAAGTGGGGGTACCCCTGTGAAGCAGATCCTACTCTCCTACAGTAACTCCCGTTAGAAAGTTGGCCAAACGTTGGATTAATCACAGCAGCCGGTGTACCCTGCAGGTGGCAGGACAAGTTTGCCACAGAACCATTACAAGCCCCGTGTAAAGAAATGTCCTGACATATGAGAGATCCGCTCAGTGCATTTTCACAGTGTGTACCGCTTAGAAACACTTCACGATCCCCACTCCAACATCTGTATTCGTAAGGTAAATCCCAGGATGTCTTAATGTATTCTTTACCCGACCTTTCATATTTGCCTGCTTGCATTTGTTTGAGGCAATACTGAAACTGAAAAGTAGTGACAGGCAGAGTTATTTTGCCATGGATAAGCCATTCTGTAGCTGGTTTTTCTGCTACCGTAAATGGTAATTTTTCCAGTTTTTCAATGCTCAGCACTGTATACTTTGCTCCCCTTTGTGCCAGTTCGACCTGTTTATCCGTGAGATTGTATTCAGAAAACAGAGACAACGTGTTGATAAAACGCCAAGGCACATAGCCTGCACGCAAGGATTGCAGCGTCCAGCCTAATAACATCATAGAACGTAACTGAGATTGGCCTTGTTGTAACATGGCTAAATCTTGTTCCAGTATGTCAATAACAGAGGATACAATGTTGTCCAGTGAATAAATTCTGGATGACAAAGTTGTTAACCCATTGTCGACCACAGTGAGAGATTTCTCTAAGTTAATACGATCAAGCTCACGTATTCTTTCTGCGGCCTCTGCCTGTGAAACCTTCCATATTTCATTATAAGCAGCATAAATGCCGGCATATATGAAACGTTTTTGACGCGGTTTTCTTGGTCCTAGCAAGAATTCCCTAAGGTCTGCGTCTTCTTTAAGTAAAGATAAGTGTTGTTTCACATCCTCGAGTGTAGATTTTTGTAACCATTCGAGGCACAATTTTCCTACACTGTATGTTGTTACTACCCCCGGATGTTGTCGTTGAACATAACGTGGGTCTGGCCTATGGATAGTAAAGCCCTGTATTCTATTCAGGAATCTTTCTTGACAGATGTTTGTGTCTGTGGGCCAGAGCAACCATTTTTCCCAATCAGGATCTGATCTGTTGTTTTGTAGTATTGTGTCTACTGTGACCGCTCCCTGTGTAGTGCTATTACTTGCAGGTGTTGGTACAGAAGGTGTGTTCATGTCTTTGATCTTGGCTAAACCAAGGCAAGACGTTTGTTGCACAGTGTCATTCAAAAACATTATTTGCTGTGGGATGATACAGGCTCTAAACAAAGCTTCTATCCCCTGCACTTGCCAATCTTTAGAACCCCAGACAGATTTTGTGTCGATTGTGTCTTTCCAAAAGTTAAATCCTTGTCAAGACAGCTGGGTAATAAAGGCTGCAGAATAAATCTGTTTTGTATTAGTTAACATAATTTTCTGTCCTGTTTTGTTTACATTCTTATTGTAAAATGTTTCTGGATCAGATATATTGTACCCTGAAAAATATGGAAACTTCTTTGCAAACGTTTTTGAACTACCCCTTGGTGGTGTAGGACAATGTTCCCATTGGTTAAACATAAACACATTTCTAGGTGTTGCAGATTTATGCAAAAAATGATGACCATAGTGGTTGTAACAATAAAGCTGTTCGTAGTCTGATGAGCCCTCTAAGTATTCATTGTTAGAGAACGCAGCAGACCTTTCTAGATCAGACATCATGTCATTTACAGTCTCAAAGTCCCAATCATCAGAATAGGTACTGGAGGTAATAAAGTCACTTAATGAAATTTTAAATAAATGTGGAATCTTCAAAAGTTCCGTCGGGCCGAATATGTCGAAATTGGTTTTGTCCCAAACTATACCATCCTGTATAGGAACGGCTGTGATGTTCACTGCGGACAAGTCTCTTGTTTCACGATGGGATGATTTGTGTGGTTTTAAAAGTAAGTTCACATTTTTACTTTCAGTGTCCATACGAATGTTTCTGCCATTTATAAGCACGCTAAGAGTCATTACTAAAGCTAGCCAAAGCAGAAAGAAAAATATTCCAGAAATTATCCATAGTTCAATCCATGGTGAAACCAGATAAGTCTCTTTCAGAAAATGAAAAAGGTCTTGTACTTGTTTTTTGAAAGTTTGTAGGGCTGGCGTCGTTTCAGGCTCACTTGGATCCTCAGAAAACGTATCAAAGTTAATGAAATAGCCAGAAGCAGTTCGGTCAATTGTTGGAATTGCATCAGGATTTGTTGAAATCGCTGGAACCAGTTGATCACGTGTTACGTTGGTGTAGACAAGTGTATCTGGACGAACTGTTACTTGAGTTTCAAGAGGGATGAGTTCCATAGCATTGTTGCTTAGTCCTTCATCTCTTACTGCTGAATTCTCGATGGTTATGAGTCTTTCAGTCTGAACCTCTTGGATAGTAGCGAGAGGAGTGCGTCTGCTACTAGGTCGGAGTCCAGGAGGCCTACTATTTAGTATTGGCCACATAGTGTGGTTTGATGAGGTCGATTGACACAAATCTTTTCTCCTTTTTTCCAGCAAGGGGCGGCAGAAGTACTGTTCTTGTTCCGTGGACGGCTAGGACAGTTACTGGTTGTCTGTAAGAAGGTCCAAATTCCTTCTTGTCCGCAATCTTCTCTCTGACTAGATCCCCAACTTTTGAGTTCCAGACAGGCCTTGCTGGGACTGCCGGTGTTTCCCCAGTGGTGGTTGGCTTCAGGAACACATTGCTTTGTTTCGATCTTAGTTCATTTAGATCCTGTAAAACAGCCAAACGATCTTTAATATCAAAGGGTTTATTTTCCACCACTGTGCCTTTACATTCGAGATCAGGAACCCACATTCTTGTCCCAAATAGGACCTCATATGGAGTGACCCCCCCTAGAGAACTTCTTGGCAAATTATTTAATGAGCGTTGGACCCCATAAAGATGTTTGACCCACCCATCACCCGAACCTAATACTCTAGCTGTTATAGACTGCTTTATGTCCCGGTTTTTCCTTTCCACAACAGAATTTCCCTCAGGATGAAACGGAGAGGAGTACCGCAATTCTACACCCAAACTGGCTATGGCTTCTTTGTAAGCCCGAGAGCTAAACGCAGGGCCCTGGTCAGAATGTAGTGTGCCAATTGCGTATGTGCCGATAAAGACTCGCAAATCTTTTATAACAGTTCGAGCGCCAGCCGAGCGCTGAGGCCATATCCATAGGAACCTTGACTTAGTGTTTGTGGGATTGCATTCGTCATAAAGGACGCCTGCGTGTAGATAGTCTAATGCTGTCTAACAATGGTGTCTGTACTGGGCAGGCTACTTCGTAGTCTGGTGTCTGTTGGCGTTCTGCACCACGCTGTCTATTGCAGTCTCTGCAGTCATCGATGAAGATGTGAATCTGTGTATTCACTCCAGGCCACCAGTACATCTCTTTTAATGTTAATATTGTTTTAGAGATCCCTTGATGTGACAGACTCTCCCCCAGATCTTCTTCATAAATCAAAGCTGCTCTACGTTCCATGTTTGGAATTACCCTATCCCCCACTCCAGGGATTCAAGCAAAAGGAATGTTGTTCGCATCAATTACATAAGAGTACTTGAGTGGAAATTTCTTTGGTAACGCTGCACCACTGCCTTTGCTTGAAGCATTGACAGCCAACAATATCTCACTGTCTATTCTCGTTTTTGAACGAGTGATCGCAGCTACGGAAGCCGTCTGAACAGCCCCCTTTGCAGCTTCATCAGCCAATGAATTCCCTGTAACGTGAACGCCATCACGTTGATGACTCAGCGTGTGTATCACGTGAGCTTTTGGTAGTTCGTTTTTCAACTGAACTACTTGTTCCCAAAGCGTTTTATGCTTTATTGTGCCACCTTTTGCATCTTTGAATCCGTTTTGAAGCCAATTCTGTATATATTCATTATATGACTGAACACAGTAAAAGGAATCGCACACTATAAGTGTGGGGAATTCGCGATCTGTATTTTCAAGTGCCAGTTTGAATGCTTGTAGTTCAGCTCGCTGAGCTGTACAATCTCCTAGAGATTGAGTTTGAGTGACCATTGGTCTGAAGTTACCATCGCGCATGCGACCTTTAACGATTGCGCACGCTGCACTGTAAGCTTGCTTACTCCCTGTAGCGGGTTGTGCTGATCCGTCAGTATAAATTATAAATTCGTACTGATCGAGAGGCAGAATTTCAGTGGGCAGAGGACATTCATGTTCATATTGCAGGAATGCTTGTGTTTTTAAATCAGGATCAAAAACATATTCAACATCTGCTGCAGCAAGAGAATTAACCCATTGTATCCATCTAGGATGTAAAGCTTTTGCATTTGGAATGCTCGCTTTTGTGACCGCCTCTAAGGCTGGTACTGGAGTTACGACAATAATGCGTCTCCCTTGAGCTAGAGCTCTTTCTTTTGCTAGAGCGGTTTGAACTGCTGTCAGTATTTTTTCTGTTGAAGTGAAGCGCATTTCTGCTTGTGTATACAAATGTGATTTGTATGCTATTGTACTTTTTCACCCTCATTAAATGTTAAATAGGTGAATCCGCATTGACCCGAAATTATTCGGATCACTAAATTGCGATTATTTACGCGTGTTTGTAAGTGATTTGTTGCTAACATGTTAGCTTGGAGTGAACGCAGGATTTCTGTGTGTTCTTGTGTCCAATGTTTTGTTGAAAAATCAGGTTTGATTAATTCGTAGAGGTTTAACCCTTTCTGCGTAATTTAGAATGTAAGTTCTTCCAAAATTTAGGAAACCCAAGATGGATTGTAAATTTTTCAGCGTTTTTGGAGGTTGGAGTAGCGCACACTTTTCTAAAAGTTAGCTTCCAAGCTCTTGCCTTCACTTGAAAGCTCATATCCTAGGATAGGAAAAGGACATTGAGATGGGCAATTCTGGATTTTTTAAAGTTGAATTTATAGCCCTCAGAGGCGAAGCCCAATATAATGGTACTCACCCTGTTCAAGTGCCTATCTAGGTCATTGTCGGTCAGATAGATGTCATCGACGTATGACAATGCCTCATTATCATAAATTTGTAGTTACTCTGTTACTCTTGCTGAGAATAACCCCTGGCTGTTTTTGAACCCCTGTGGGAGTCTACAAAATTGACGCTGGGTCCCCATTATTGAGAAAGCTGTTAAGTACCTGCTTTCAGGTGCTATGTTTTGGCAAAAGAAACCATTTGAAATGTCCAATGTGGTTTTATATTTTTCACGCACAATGTTATTCATTAATGCTGTACTATGTGCATTTTGCACTGCAAATGTTTTGGAACAAGTGTTTAAGTGTCTGTAATCCAAAACTAGACGATATGTATTGTCTGGTTTGGATACAGGAAACAAAGGATTGTTCATTGAGGAGGTGCATGTTTCAATCACCCCTTGGTATTCAAGTTGATCTAAGATCTCCCTGACCTGTTTTTTAGCTTCTTGCTTTATTGGGTACTGCCTTTATGCAGTAGGTTCATTTTTTAGCTGTATTTTGTGGTGAGGTGAGTCCTCATCCCATCCTACATGATTTTTGTATAATGCTGGGGCCTGGGCAACTACCCATTTCCTGGCATAAGTATATTTTAGGTGAATTGGAATATGGTTGGAGAAGGCTGGCATAATGATGTCCTCACCATGTGGGCACTCCCTGACAAAGTTTGGTGGCCAGTCCTTTTCTGCTAGAAGTATATCATAACCCCTTGAAAGTTTCTCCCAAAAGAGTACTTTCACTTTTCTTGGTATGTCTCCCTCCATTCGGAGTGTTATTTCATATAACTTTTGTGGAGTACTAACCCTGGTGTCTACAGTCTCTACTGTGATGTACTCATTCAAGTCCACTATCTCCAGAAGTTCCTTCAGGTTCTGGCGAGCTATTGTTACTTCTGCTGCACTGTCCAGCATTGTCTGAGCCCATTCTCCGTTCTTGAGTTGTGTTCTCATTATCCTCTGCATGTCTGATCTTCAGACCTGCTACCTTCTTTTTTGTGAATTGAGGTTTTTTATTTATTTTTCTGAACGTGTTTATTGTCTTTGCATTTCATGCGTTCTTCTTTGTGATCTGACCGTCCTCTTCTTTCTGATGTCTGTGACGATATATGAAAGGTACGAGAGGAACGTGTATCAGTATCTTGATATCTGTCAGGTTTTCTTAAATTATCCCTATTCCTGAAGTTATACCTCCTTTCAGAGGGCACCTTTTGAGGAGACCTACCTCGGGATTGAGAACGTGTCTCGTTTGAATTTTGTTTATTAGTTTCCCACTTCTTTTTAGAAGATGTAGGAGTTTGTTTAATAGAGTCCTTCTCAGGACTTTCAGATAGTTTTGGCTTCAAAGGTTTCCCACCCAAACTATCTCTGCCTAATTCTGCATAAGATTGTTCTATTATTCTGGGTAGTTCATGTTGATGTTCTGTTACATCAAATTCCCTTAACCCCTTCGATGCGCGTGACGAGCTCAGCTCGTCATGCTGCGCGGTAGCGCTGTGCGCATGACGAGCTGAGCTCGTCACGACCACACGCGCGATCGGAATGTCCAGCACACGAGCGGAATTCCGATCGCGGTCAAGGGGTTAAGCGTTGGCGGATCGCCACTGATGCTGCCTCCCCTTTAATATTAGATAATATTATTGTTGAGACATGGTCGAAGTTTTTCAGTAATTTCATACCTAAATTCAGAGCAGGTTCTGCAGGACATCTGGTATTACTGCAATTGACGGAACACCATGTGTTTTAGTATAGATGGCAGCAAAGACTGTGCCCCAAGTGGTGCAGTCTTCCAGTTGTGGTGTGATCCCCATTGGTAAACATATTGTTAGCATTCTGTGTTTCTCATAAGGGCTAGTATTTGGAAATACTGCTTCTATTTGAGTAATTTTTGAGCTATCCAGAATGGAATTTGTTCACGTTTTGTGGGCATTTTACCCATGACTGCGTGCAAAGTCTGTGGAGTAATTTTTAGTGTATACCCCTGTTGGGGTGTTTGATTTGGAATTGTTATAGGTGGTTGGACTTCTTTAAAGAAGTGAAATACTTTTGTTATTGGATTTGATTCTGGGAATACAATCCATGAATAGAATACCTCTGTCTGAAAGGATTCGTGTGCCTCTATCACGAAAACTGCTCTACCACCTCCTGGTGTTAGGCCGTGTTTTATAAGTTTTAGAGTGATGGCTCTCCTTAAGTTTGGAGGGATGTGTATAACACCCTCATCGGTTTAATTTAAACCTGTAAAATTAAAAGCTGTTACGACTGGGTCAACCGCAGCTACACCGTTCTCAGTGATAGTATCCCCGTTCAGGGACATTTTTTGAAAAAAATGCAGAACAAGTTTCAAGGAAACAAAGATAAGGTGCACAATATTTTCGAACACTGTATCCTTCAACGTTGAACAAACCATACAGCTAATATATAGGATTTTTGTCCTATTCAGCTTTGGCGGATACTTAACCCTACCCACTCCAGATGTCTTATGGAGTATGTGAGTAGGGGTCTCTGAGAAAAGCACGACTGAGTTACTCAGTATCTAGCGTTAAATTAATGCCTTACCAAACGTTGGGCGCCATGTAGTGTAGTTCCTATTTCCCTAATAGGCTCTGCGCATTGGAATAATATACCCTATAGGTTTGGCATAGGACTGAGGTCAGTATGCCCCTATCGAGTATATTAAACTTAATTACTTTGTGCCAGCTATCTCAGAGGCCACTAGAAACTCCTTGTAAACAAGAAGGGAGTAGTTTCTGGCAACCGCATAAACATGACAACGTTGTTTCCCTTTAGAATCGGAACACTCTCAGAATCGTGGAAACAACAGATAACAGTTTCACTCAGCTAATCGTGCATGCTTAGTTTCTTCAGAGTTACACAGAAAGAATAGACGGGCATTTCAATAAAAGGATTTATTGAACAGTCTTGTTTCTCGTGTAAGAGATATGAGCTGTTACAATCGTAAGACAGTATGCGAGATATATTATGTACAGCATAAGCAGTAGAAAGAAATAATACTGCGCTAGCATTATCTTTTAGCTATGACACATATATTCATATACATAAATAACATAAGCTAAAAATGCGAGTACTCATAAGATGCTTCTCTAACTAGTTCTACCCCAGTGTACCTAAGTGTAGTGCAAGGTAAGAAGTAGGTAATGTATTCTATAGTACGGTATGCTATAGTATGCCAAGTCTGGTATGCGAAGTCTGGTATGCCAATTCTGGTATGCCAAGAGTCCCTCTAGGTTCTAGTCAGCTCCATACCTTGAGAATGAGAGAGGTGGGAATCTCTTTCCGGGTCTCGAACTCTAACACCCCGCGAAGGGAGTCAGAACACTGGAAGCTGGATTCTCTGCGAGCAGGGATGACAGCGTCTCTTGTCAGTGTGTCAGGCCGGGACACGGGCTCCTCTAAAGTTGAGGTCTCCTCCTACTTGCTAGGGCAAGGGAAGGTATATTTATACCCGGTAGGTGCCTTGGAATGTTAGCATTGACGTAAAGTCGGGCAGAGGAAGACGTCAGGAATGAACCCTTAAGGAATAGCAGTTCGTGCATAATAAATGAGTTCTTGGAGAAATCAATAATCCTGTGCTAGGGGAACTCCCAAGAGCTTAAGGGTCTGGTTTCTAAGAACTCGTTGTGACGTTAAAGTGGACGGATGTAGGTGACCATGCCTGTATTTGGATAGCATGGCTAATGCCTAAATAAGGACTGGGATCTCATGCCTATATAAGGGCAATGCGAATTGTGCCTATATAAGGACATGTATCAGGAAACCCTATATACGGACACCTAAAACGGAATACAACACTCCCAGCCGGGGGGAGATTTTAAAATGGTCCAGCTGGGTGAGAGTAGACTACGGTTTTCCTGCCCGCACTCCTGCGGGCAGGAAAACAGAACAAACATTGCTCCTGCCTCTGGGAGCATGCAGAAAACAGCTGCTCTTTCCAGGCGGGAGCAATGCTGGTTCCTGCACTATGTGGGGAGCAGGCTGGGGCTGCGGGGGCCTTGGGCCTTCCTTCGTGGTCCCCAAATTTCTGCTCGGTGGGTTCCTTGAGTGGCAGCCTGATAGATGTCCAGGGTGGGGACTCTGTGAGCTAACACAGTGGTCACAGTTTTGGCTCTGGTGGAATGTGCCCGCAAGCACTCATCTTAATGCAGAGCGCAATCCATTTGGAGATGGGCCGTTTATGCACTGATTTTTCTTTTTTCGCTCTGGCGAACTCAACAAAGAGTTGATCAACCACCTGGTATTCCGTAGTGTTTTGATGTAGAACGACAATGCTCATTTTTGGGACCACGTGATGGAGTCTCTCCTCCTCCTTAAAAGGGTGAGGCAGAGCAAAGAAGGTCGGCAGCGTGATGCTTTGGTTGATGTGGAAAGGTGTCACCTCCTTTGGCAGAAAAGTGGCAAGTGTGCATAGAACCAGTTTGTCTGGGAAGAAGCTGGTGTATGGAGGGTGTACAGAGAGCGCCCTTTAACTGTGCCCGAAGCAAAGCCTTGCTGGGCTGATGATAAAACAAAGAATACTTCAAAGGTGCAGGACGAGGATTGATCAACATGTTTGTTTTCAGTGCACCAAGCATCTTGTTGATGCACGCCTGCCTGCCAGTATGACTTCACAGACTTCTGATGGGAGTTCAAACAGTGGCAACTGCTGCAGCTCAATCTCCACGCATGAAGGCGTAGAGTGTGCAATCCAATTGGATTTGCATCTTGTATAATTGATGTGAGACACTCACTCTCGTGTCTGGGGTTTCCACCTGGACATAGTCACACAGTGCTAGTGCCACAGACAGTCCAACAGGTTCCGGCAAACTGTCGTGACTTCTGCCTTCCTGTCCAGCATGGTCAGAGACCACTCCCCGCTCAGAAGCAGTGTCCTCAATATCCACGGCATGCTTGACTTTTATGCCAGCCACGTTTTTCTTTTTAAATTGACGTTTGGACTGTTTAGGTTTATCTTCCTTTTTTATTATGCAGTCAGAGAAGCGTTGTGAGTCCTTCTTCGGTATCTCGTACTCCTCTGATCTGCGCTCTGACTGACCTCCTGTCTCCGAACGTTTTTCGGATGACTCCTGAAAGGAAAGAGATGAATGTGTATCAGTAAGCTGATACCTGTCAGGCATTTTAAGATTATCACGGTTACGCAGATTATAGCGCTTTGCAGTGGCCTCCTGTTGCGGAGATCCACCCTGTGACTATGGGCTTGATTTAGATCTTCGCTGGACTACCGTTGTCCTGCGGCAGTTGTAAGTAGTCCGTCGAGCTGACGGCGTTCTGCCTGCCGTATTTAGATGTGGCAATAGACAGGAGACCGACGCAGCGGCTGTCTTTTCTGCTGGGTAACAGTACTCTGTTGCTACAGGCCGGCGGGATTGCGCCGAGCCGATTTAGAAGTTCCCATTGTGCTGGTGGTGTCCTGGTGGCGGGGTCCTGACGGAGTGAGTTTCATGGTAGTGTGGAGACAGGTAAGTACTACTCATCATAATGTAATTACACATATTAGTTGTAAGATTACCACACATGCATGGCAGTTACAAAAATTGCATGCGAGAGCAATGTTAAAATACACAAGGCGAAAGCAAATGTTAACACACGATTCATTGTGAGACAAATGACACAGTAGCCTACCTTATATTGCGGTGACAATGGAGTTGCTGAGCGCTGTGGAGCAGTAGCAGCAGCACAGAAGGACCTGGACAATGGGGTTCAAGGCGGAAACTGAAGTAGGGAAATGAAAAAATTTAAGTTTTCACCTCTTTTCCTTCCATTCCATCAACTCAAGTTTGGAGGTGTTCCCTCCACAGTTATCTAGCGTGAAGGTACATCATAATCAGCTCGGCTGGAATAAAAGTGTAGGCACCAGCTGTTTCTGGCTGTGGCGGTGTTGAGTTGGGAGAAGATTCTTGGCGGAGGTGGTGGGACTGTGGCGGTCTTTCACCCATGGCCCTGCTAAAATCTAAATACAGCGGGTGGACCTCCAAGTCGGCGGGCGGGAAAACCATTGAGAAAGTGACGGTGGGACCTCAAGATTTAAATCAGGCCCTTAGTCTTTTCTTTATATTTCTTACTATTCCACTTCGTTTTAGAAGAGTCGTGCGCTTGCTTTGAGTTATACTTTTCAGAATTACTCTTAATTTGTGGTTGAGTAGGTCTGGCTCCCAAATTATCTCTGCCTATGAATGCATAGGTTTCTTCAATAATTTTAGGTAACTTGTGCTCCTGTTCTTCTGGAGTCAAGTTTGTGAGTCATTGGCGTACCGCCAGCGCTGCTACTTCCCCTTTAATGTTACTCAACATTATGGTGGATACTGCTGCAAAGTTGCCCATCATTCCCAAATCCAGGACAGGGGCTGCCTCGTGCTCATTTTGGATCTGTCTAAGCACCTCTGGCAAAACAGCTTATGAGGGTGTACCGTGTGTTCTGGTATATACTGCAGCAAAGACTGTACCCCAAGTGGTGCACTCCTCTACCGGGGGAGCCATCCCCATTGGCAAGCATATTGTAAGAATTCTCTGTTGTTCCTGGGATCCCATATGGGGAAACACTGCTTCAAGCTGGCTTGTTTTTTATGCATTCCAGAACGGGACTTCCTACTGCCTAACAGGTATCTTACACATGACCGCAATTATTGTTGGTGGACTAATTCCAGGAGTACCCAATTGTTGTTGTGCAGCTTGAGCAGCCATCACAGGATTTATAGTCTTTATTTGCACGACAAATTGTGTTAAACATCTATGTGTTTTAACCAGATCTGTGTATAATGCACTTAATTCTAGAGCTCTCAGATTATCTATATCTGGATATGGTGTGTATCCGGATGAGACTGGCCATGTTGCTTCCTCTTTGCTAAGGGGACCTAGGCTAACATCTTTGTATGTATGTGGTAGGGCACCTTCAAACCAATTTTGATGTTCTTGGTAAGTTAATAGTATTCCTAGTGCTTCATAAGCTGTGTAGTTATTAAGTACTGCATCTGCAGAGTATGTGTGAAATAGTCTTGTAGTTGTATTTACTGCTGGGAATGTAACCCATAAATAGAATACCTATGTCCTGAATGCTTTTTGAGCCTCAACCTCGAAGGGAACGTCTCCACCCTTAAGGAGCAGACCACGTTGTACCAGCATTTGTGTAACTGTATGCCTGCAGTTACCTTGTATGTTAATTACTGTTGGCTTTTCGATCTCAGACATTTAAATATGTGGAATCAGAGGGGGTACCTCAATGGGGAGATCCTTTGAAAGGTTTAAGCTTGAACAACCTACAGCCAATACATAGGGGTTACTTACTCAACTGAGGAGGATATTTTCCCTTACACCAAGGATTTCTCCTGTTAGTAGGTGTATAGGGGTCTTTGGGTACACAAAAGAAAGCTACTCATGCAATCCATTAAATAAGAACCCAACCTAGAACGGTGGTGGCGTATGGCTTGTACTTTCTCAAGTAAAACTGTGTCTTTGTTGGACTACATAAACATTGGACTGGTGCAAGACTGATTCTGACCACCCCTCAGGATATATTGGCCTATAGTCCTGCTAGCTCACAGTGCACCATCTGCACCCCTACCCTTACAGGGCAACAATGGATGTGGAACCTCAGAATATGACAACCGTGACTCCCCAAGGAATTCATTGTAACAGATCTAGAATCCTTCCGCTTAGTTTCTTATGCGAACCCAAAGAGATACACAAGAAATACACAACCTGCAGTTTCAATATTTATTTATTCTTGAGCAGAATATGTGTGCTGCAATGATTAATAGAAGGAAACAGAATAATGTGATCAACATTACAAGAATGGTGATAAAGAGGAACAATTCAACCATTTTGCGATTACAGAAAAATATATGCTTGCATACACGTACTGTAATTTAGTGCACTCCCACCTAGCCCATTTTACCCTAGCATGTCTAAGGTGAGTGGATCTGCCAAATCCCTGTCGGGTGGTCTAACTCCCCATTACCTTGGGTAAGTGTCAGCGAGCTAAGCTGCCCGTCTTGGTGTAGAATTTGAGAGCATCCCACACATGAGGTGACAGGAATCAGCTGAGCTGGAATTCCAACATGGACTGACCTCTCAGTGCCCAGCGAAATGCTCCTTTGAATAAACAAAGACTTGATGTCATATATATAATAATATCTTCCATGCTGCCATGCCGAAGCCCCAGTCAGGCTGCTATTACGTATTCTATTGTGATAGCTCTGTCGCCGAGCTGCCCAAAACACATAACAACATCTTGCGTGCTGAACTTCGCCCTAGTAGAGAATGTTCAAGATGTTTTGATGGAGTGCCTACAAAGCCATGTTGTAAGCAAACTGAGTTTGAAGAATGTTAGCCTGTGTGTGCATGCAAATGAATGTGCCATATGTCACCATGTTTAGAGAGAGAAGGCAACTTAAGAACGTGTGAATGTAAAATTGTGCTTCTTAACCAGGCTTAGTGTGCCCACGTAACAACGTCATTTAAGATCTGCAAGGCATCGATGGCTGAGTTTGTCCACTCTGGTGTTCAGAGAGCCCGCCAAATGCTGTACGACCAGGAAAATGTCCTGACATTGCAGCCATGTCCAGAGACGCTGAGCCTCTTGGCACAAGATTTATGACCCAACCCCGCCCTGCTTGTTTCTGTACCACCACAATGCGTTGGTGTTGTCCATGAACACCTGAACCAGCTTCCCCTTGATGGAAGGTAGGATGGAATTCAACTAATCAAAAAAACAAAAGAGGGCCCCCTGGGCAAACAAATAACTGGCAGGGAAAACAGGGGAACAAATGCTTAAGCAAAAAATAGTGAAACTGACTGATAAATTCAATTAGCGGCGGAGTATCTCACCCTACTTCAAAAGATGCTTACCAAGTCATCTCGGATTCGTGATATATATACATATATTATTAACAATTATATTCAAACAGCAGAGAGAGTATCGAAAAATATCTCATCATTCGGAATTTTATCAAAAATATGAATCATTTATTGTAATAATATCTATAGAAAATATGCATATATCCATACATATCACAATTCAAGACATTCCACAAAGTCCATAAATATAAAACAAGGGGATAGCTATACCCTCAAAAATGACCATAGAAATGCCCCAAATGACACTGAAGCACGTCACCCATACCGCTCACACCATATTCGTTTAACCCACAACCCTTTCACATATCAAGAAATCAGACCAACATGCAAAAACAAAAAGGGAGTAAAACAAATGCTGGGCAAGCAAGAAATATTTCAATATTCAATAATTATGCATACAAATATGTAATGAGGTTGTTCTTAAAAATCATTGCCCAATGTATCATCCCTTGGATTTCCTAATGAACGCGTCTTGTTATCTAATAATGTGCCGATGCCCGTTTCGCTAGAGACCCACAATCTTGATCACACCTTCTTCAGGGTGCAAAACAACATCAATAGCAGGGCGACAAGGAGTGCATCCTGAGGAAAATCTGGGTATTGGCTTATCGCTATAAACTAAAGCGGAGCTCCTCTATAGAGTTCTGAGAATATAGGTGGATGGGGCTAGTTCCTTGAAATGGTTCAACCCAGCTGAACAATTTGAAGCACCCATTTGTCCAAGGTTATAGATTATGTTGGGGCAGGTGGTGCTCGATTCTGTCACCAACCGGTTGCCCATGATGGTGAGAGGGCATATTAAAGGGGTTTTGGAGGCTGCGGCTGCCAGGGGAGGGTGGCAGATTGGGCAGATCTCTGGCCTTCTGTCCCATGAGGCTTGTGGGAGACGCGTACGCAGTCTTGAAAGGACTAGAGAGTGTGCTGGCCATGGTGGCTGAGCGGGGATGGACGCAGCTGATAGCCCCTGCTGTAGCCACAGAATGGGTAGAAGGCAGAATAGGGCTGACATGGGGCCATGGAGAGTCCCAATGACCGGGCGGTGGCCCTGCCGTCCTGTCGAGCACCAAATCTGCCTTGTCGCCAAACAGGCGAGTGCCATTGAAGGGCATGTCCATTAGAATGCCTGGGTATCCACCGAAAACCCAGGAGATCTCAGCCAGGCATGACATCAAAGTGCTTCCGACAAAGCAATCGCTCTACCTAGTGAGTTAGTCGTGTCCAGTCCATGCCTATTGTTAACTTTGTTGCATCCCTGCCACCAGCAATAGCCTGGGAGAGGATGACTGGCCTCCTCCAAGACCATGGGCAAGTGCTGGAAGTTGGTCATTATGAAATCCACAGCTCCCTTATGGCTTTGCTAAAACCTGGGAAGTTTGGTAGCAAACGTCTCAGCACATTAATACCACACTGATGCCAGTGTGGGATTTAATATAAAATGCACTCAGAGGGCATCTTAGACATGCCCCCTGAAAAACGACCAGCCCTGGTGTGGTTCCTGAATAGCTGCCTGCCATTTGCCACCACCAGACAGGTTTCTGGACCCCTGGGTAGAGGGCCTCTGCTCTCTGGGTCCAGAAACAAAGCCCATCCTGGGCAGAGGTGTCATGCTTCCTCCCCCAGGATGGGCTGGGTCCACGAAGGGGAAGCTTCAACGACCTGCCGCCTTTCTAAGCTGTTCCTGCCTTTTGCTGCCCCCAGCAGCTGGCTCCCACCGGTTCTGACCCACACTTTGGGTGGGAGAATCGGCAGGAAAACCAAGTTAGGAGGAGAGATGTGCCCACCTTTGCCAACCCCACCACTCAGGTGGGGGCGGCGAGGTGAAGCACACATCTCAGTCCCCTCCATCTTGAAGACGAGGGGACCCAGCCAATTAGGAAGAGGCTCATGCCCCCCTCCCACTGGAGGGTGGCATAATAGGGTGTGTACTCACCCCAATGAAGGGACCCATTGGTCCCAACCTGCACACCCCTGTAAATGCCCCTAAGTTTAGTATTTAAAGGGGACTCTGAACCTTGCCTCCTCAGATTCGAGGAAGAAACCAGGAAGAAGAGGACACCAACTGCTTTGGCCCTAGCCCTACCAGCTTGTCCCGACTACGACCGGACTACAGAGAAACCCTGGCATGTCCAGCAGCCAGAAGCCCCCCAGAGCCCAGAGGACCTGCTCTGCAACCATCTTATAGATTCTGTCTCCCGTGAGCACCGGATTTGCTCAACAAAGACTCACCCACAGAATCCGGATCCAGGAGGCTCTGCGATTTTGCACCACTCTGCACCCGACGCCTACGGCCCGGGTTCAAGTGGCCTAACACCACGGGGAGGTCTCCCCAGCAATCCTGACCTGAGATCTGGTGTTCCCCGACCTCTCTCAAGCTTCAATCCGACACCTGCAGTCTCAACTTGAAGGGTCCCCGGGACCGCGACCTGAGCTGGTAAGAAGAACCGGATGCCAAAAGAGACCCCTGCACCCAGGGCCGGCTCTAGGGCGGTGCGATCGGTGCGACCGCACCGGGCGTTGACTTGGGGTGGGGGCGTCATTTTTTAAAATGGGTATTATCATTTTAAAAGCACCTGCTGCCTCGTTCCTGGCCTCCAGCAACTTTCAGACATCAATTAAAATGTCAAGAGAAGTCCGGTGATTAATCGTCTTCCTGGAAAGGGACCGGAGGTTTGTCTAGTGGAAGTTTTGACTCATCCTAAGGTAGCGCAGAGGGTTAAAATGCCTGCTGCTAAGAACGTGTACCATGCAGATAAGGAAGTGCATATAATGTAAATAGGTCAGTGGGTTACTGATTCTGTAAGAGAGCTCCTTTTGTTTCTTGTCGTTTATAAGTCAAAATCCTAATATAGAACATAGAGCTAATAACTATCATCCTAGAGCTGCATGCAAACTGCAGGGAATATGTTAGAGCTATATGTTTTTTTGCCCAGTCTTTCATCATCCTAATCTTGTGAAAAGGGTTCATTTGGGTAGAAAACAATTCTTATTATGAAAGAGAACCCCTAACAATGATGTTACGTTTTAAATTCTTAATTTGTGCCGTTCCTGAATAAGAACAAACTATATTGCCTATCAGTATCGATGACATGTCACCCCTACACTACACCTTGTAGTACTGTCTGATGTAACATTTCCTATACACTGATTTACACACATATGATTGTCTCTGTGCAATGTGTGTGTGGTGTAAAGTGCTCTGACACCTTACACTGGTATGAGTGGCGCTATAAAACTAAATGAATCTGAGAGACAGTGGTTATGGAGACTTGAGAGGCACTGTTAAAGGGTGCTAGTGAGGGAATCCATGGCAGAGGTGGTCATTGGGGGGGCGCCAACAGACACTATCGCACAGGGCGCCACCAACGCTAAAGTCGGCCCTGCCTGCACCAGACGCTCCACAGCCTTGGGTGGCCCAACTGACAGTGTCCAGGCATCCCCCAAGATCCCAACTTACCTCTCCGGCTGGTAGTCCCCTTCCGGAATCCTCCCTGCCCGAGCCTGCAGCATCTTTGCTGAATGGAAGATCTCCATTGGAATCCACAGGGTCCCGACGTCTCATTGGCACTCTGCACCCAGCCGCCCCTGTGCCGCTGGTGGTGCAGCTCCTGTGCTGATTGTTGGCCCCTGCAGTGCTGATCCTGACCCCAGGAGCTTTGCTCCCCTAGCCAATTGGCCTGCTCGTAAGCAGTCCCTGACCGAAGGCCCCTTAGCCCTATTGGCTAACTTTGGGCCCCTGCACTCCGCACCCGGCCGCCCCAGTGCCGCTGGTGGTGCAACTTGAGTGCCTAACTGGACCTTGGGGAATCTTGGTCTTAACCCCCAAAACTCCCCCTCATAAGTCATTTACTTACCTGAGAACTGTTAATCCTTTTTCTCCCATAGGAACCAGTGTTACGAGTTTTGTTCCTAAAAATGTTCTGTTGAGCTGAACATTTGTATGAAAGAAAAGTAACTATATTGCAAACCGGAAAAAGTCTTACTTACCTTGTATTGTAGGATCCACTGTGTGGTATCTAGGCATACCACCCCCGAGTAGTCGGTGTAATCCAAAAGTAATGCAAAAGTAATCAACAGTAATTTCTATGTAATTTAAACAGTTTTTAAAGCATATACAAACCTGTAACAATTGGTAATCAATTCCCATTTGCATTACCTTGTAAAGTTCTACAATTGCAAGTACATTTTACCTACCTGTACCAAGTCCTGCTTGGTTCTAGAAATAAAAGACAAGTATACCTTTTTTATACTTACCCAATTGGTCTGGATTCTGTCTCTGAGTGTGTGAAATCAGTCCTTGATTGAGTGAATACAATAAATGCTTAACACACCCTCCTGATAGGCCTAACTGATCGCCCACACTACCTCAAAAAGAGCTGTTAGTACTTATCTAATTTACCCTCTGCTATACCTCTGGGGACTCCCTGGACTCTGTGCACACTATACCTTAGTTTGGTATAGTATATACAGAGCCAGCTTCCTACATATGTTAACTATCTCAGACCAGCATAAAAGGTCGAAGAGGGATGATATGATGGCACTCCAGGCGAAGATTAGCAATGCTACATCTGATGTCCTGAAAGAAGGATGGATATGTAAACAACAATGTGAATATCTAAATAAGATCGATCAGGTTATACCAGGCTTTTATGGTGTCCCAAAGAGACATAAAAATGAAAAACATCCCCTACTTTGTCCTAGTAACTCTACCATTAATGCAATGATGGAACCACTCTCCAAATATATAGATACCTTTCTCAGCCCTATAATTAAAATGCTTCAATCTTATGTTAAAGACACTAGGGACATGATAGAGAAAGTAGAAAATCTACCTTATAGTATGCAGCAGGAGATACCAGTAACTTTAGATATAGTAGCGCTTTATACTAATATATCCCAGAGAGAAATTCTTGAAGTGATTCAGGAAGTATTGGAGAGCACTACAGAGAAAAGACCTACAGAATTCACCCTGGAATGTCTAGAGATCATACTCTTTAATATTTTTTAGAAGTTGATGGAGACCTATTTCAACAAGTGAAAGGAACCAGTATGGGGGCATCATGTGCCCCAAGTATATCAAATATCAAATGGGTGCATATGAGGAGAAACATATTTTCAATGAAATCACACAGTTTTTTGAGAATGTGAGGAACTGGGTCCTTTTCATAGATGATATAATTTTCATCTGGAATGGCGAGGAAGATCAGCTTAAGAAACTTTTGATGTTCCTTAATTCTAGTAATCAAAATCTGAGGTTCACAGACAACATCAACAGGGAAACTATGGAATTCCTGGATATTTGTATTGTAGGCACAAGTGGTAGCTTGCAGGTAAACCTATATAGAAAAACTACACTAGCAATACTCTCCTCCGCTTCTCTAGCTTTCATACCAGTTGTCAAAAAGAATCAGTGCCTTTAGGACAATTCCTCAGAATTAGGAGTAATTACTCCAGAATAGAGAATTATGTAAAGAATGGGGAGGAACTAAAGAAAAAGTTGATCCAGAGGGGTTACCCTCGACGTCTGCTGAAGGATGCGCTCAAAAGGGCTAACTACTACGTTCAAGAAGACCTTTTTTGAAAAGGAGGAGGATAGATTGGCATGTGTAACAAATCATTCAAACATAAACAACAAAATTAGGAGGATCATTGACTCTGATTGGAAAATCCTCAATATTAATGAGGAGGACTTGAGGCTTGAATGACCTTCATATGTCTACAGGTGGAATGCCATCATGAAGGATAAATGTGTGTGTACCAGGTTAAAGTCAAGAAACAAATGAATACAATAGTGCATAAACTGTGTCAAATCTGTACAAGGTAGCCACCGCTGTGGGCATGCCACATATTCAAGGCTGCCATCATCACAGATAATTGGGAGCATAATGGATATAGAGAGATGACTAACTGTAGAACTGAGAACTTTGTGTACCTGCTGGTGTACCCCTGTATTCTAGGATAAGTAGGGGAGACCAGTAGGGAATTCAGACTAAGGTGTGGAGATAATAAAGCAGCCATACGCACTAGAAAGACACAAGCTCCATTAGTGCGGCACTGTATAAAGAAAGGACACAAGGATTTTGAACTCAAGTGGTTAATTTTGGAGAAGATAAAAGGGTAGCCAAAAAGGTCAGAGACAGTGAGACGTAAAGAAAGAGAAACTTTTTCAGATTTTTTCTCAGTACTTATGAGAAAACATTGAATGAGAAAGTTAGTTGGGAAAAAGATTAATGATGACATCATTAACTTGTATCCTGTAAGGGAGTACCAACATGTTTTGTATATAGTTTACTCTATAGTGCTTTATGTTGGCAGTGCATATTATTTGGTTTTTCATCTACAAGGTTAGTGGATTTCGAATGTAGACATATACAAGTCTATCTCCTATTAGGTGATGTGTTTTGTAGAATTAGTTATAGGTCCTTTTTTACGGACCCTACATCCATCAAGACGACTAGGTATAATATACGGTCTCATTATTTGGGAGGAATCCTTTTTGTCTGCGTTCTGGCATTATTGCAGAGAGGAAAAAAAATTAGGGACTATTTACATAACACATAGCGCAGATTCGGCAGATGTCCTCACAAGGTCCTACCACCATGAACTCTGCATCCAATATGGTGACTAGGTAAGCCTCATACTGTTGGTAGGCTTTCTTATAAAGCCTCCTACACGTTTCTTTCTACCAACTAGGCGCATAGCGATGAAATGTGGCCCTTTAGATAAGGTTTGCTTCTATCAACATAATGAGTGCCCTTCCATCCCTGGACCTCGGAGACCGGCACCCCCAAGGATGGAAAACAAGTGTGCCTGGATCTGACCTGACTGGTCAGTTGGCGACGGGGGAGCAGTGAGAGCCGCACTGTATCACAGTATTAAGAATTAAACAGATAGCAGGGGCTGAAGATCAGACCCCAGGACTTGGGTCGTCGGGATAGCGGCACCATTCTTGCCATTCCCACTGAAGCTGCAACAAAAAGTGGTGGGGTGGCAGTTCCCGATAGGATCGCAAGTGGGTGAGCTAACCGAGAAGCCATGTTACTCCCCGAGATGTGTATCACAAGTTAATGAACATACAAAAGTGGACCTAACTAACTTAACCTACTGCCTGATCGAAATCTACACCGAGATGCATATAGATATAATGCTATGCATATATAGTGCTGTGTGCTAACAAGTGAGGTGTAGTCAGGGCAAAGTGGCAGTGATTCCCCCTGAGGTGCAGTCTCTATTATCATGGACGCCACCACTGGCTGATGTTGCTTACTCAGATCCCCCCTCACAAATCAAAAAGTGAAGGCTATATGTGCAGAGAATACTATTACTGAATGGGGATGCAATACAGGCTACCAGATTCTACTAGATCTAAGTAAAAGAGTAACGACTAAGCATGATTATGCTGCCAATTAAACTACTGTATTATCCTTAAAGCATAAAAAACAGAGACAGAAATAGGCATTTGGCACCCCCTTAGGAGCAAAAATCAAACAGTTCAACTAGTTCAAGATCCGACTGAAATATGAGGCCCACTCACCATGCTTTGTCACAGAGAGAGCACACTTCACACTGATCTCCAAGCCCCCACTGGGTGCACTAGCACACTCATTATCAAAAGATTCCTCAATTATGCGCTATCCTAAAGGATGCACACAGAGCCGGCCGGATGGCATCTGAATCTCGTAAAATAATGATTTTTCCTGGCTGCACCTGAATGGTGCAACAACCAAGACCTTCCCAGCTGAAAATCAAAAACTTGTTCAATGCTGCTGGAATGTTTTGATGTTTTCAGCCAAACTCAGAATACATTTTGGAGATATAGCACATTTCTTTCAATCAGCAGAAGCAGCATGGGACAGGGTGGAAGAACAGAAGAATTTCCCAGATGTGATAAAACAGTCAACATAAAACCTCTAAGACAGAGGTTCAAACTGAGGGGGGGAGGAGGGGGCAAGCCCACCTGGATGGGCCTGAATTGAACACAAAAAGGACCCAGGCACTGGCCAAGACGAGTATCTGATAACTGTGCTATGCTTTTTGCTATAAACGTTTGTCAGTGAGCCACTCTGTAGTGGGCCTTCAAACATCTTTTATCATTTATGTCCTGGCTCGTAGTAGGTGTCATGGAGGGGCACTCCAAATAACCCTCAAAGTCCCTAACCCCCTATTTCTGATAAAGGATCACTCTGTTGACCTGTTTCCGCTTCAGTGAAACAAGGGGCCATATTACACATAGTGCCTATCGTGGTCTGTATTCATAAACAAGCATAAGAATAAATTCCGACAGCAATAATATAATTACTCTATGTATGTGCAATCGATATAAAGTGCACACATAGTGCTCGTGAAAAATGACGCAATACAGTTCAAAACGCCATCGACACAATCCAGCGGATATACTTCCTTTGGCACTTAACATGCTTCTGTAAAATGATTTCCTCCAGTATTCATGTTTTGTACCATTTTAAAGTAACACCCTCTCGCTGTTACCTTCACTTTGTCACGTGCCTCACATGTGCCGTTTTACGGAAGAGGGCGCAGAGGCAAACGTGTCCTTAGGAGGTGCAATGACAGCATGCCATAAAAAGGTGGCGCACTGTGAATGTACCCTCTGCAGGGCCGGATTGGGAACAGAAACCGGCCCTGGCAAACTGCTCAGCCGCCCCCCCCCCCTGGGGTGAGGGGAAGTGCAGCCGAGCAGTTTGCGAGGGCCGGTTTCGGCCGATTTTGTTGCCGGGGGCCGATATTACCGACCCCCGGTAACAAAAACGGCCCCCCAGGGGCCCAAAACCGGCCCTCGCCCTAGCGGCCTATTGGGGAAACGCCCGGTGCCCGCTATGGCCTGTCCGGCCCTGACCCCTTAGGGGCAGCCCTCTGTACAGGGGGAAAGGGTCCCCATGGAATCCCTCCACCAGACATTCCCCTGCAGGCAGGTGTAGTTACTCACTGCACATGCCTGCAAGAGGATCTCTCGCCCCACTTTAAAGTGAAGGCAACATGCTGCCTGCACACAAAAACACGGAGCGGCTTGGAAGCAGCTACTCCGTATTTCACTGAATGCGCTGATCACAGGGCAGCTCAAGTTCGTAGCTGGCCTGGGGGCAACACATTAATCGAAATAGGGCTTACTATCCTGATCCACGCCAGGCACACCTTTTCAATGGTCCGCCATGGCACAAACAGGGAAAGTGTGACCTATGTGTAATAAGGGCCCAGGCTGCCCTTAGCATGTTGGCAATATTATAACTGATTGCAGTTTTAAAAGGGATAGCTCAGCATAACTGCAATGGTGTAAGTAGTAAATATGGTTAGAGCTGCCAAATTTATAAAATAATTGGGAAAAAATAAGTTTGTCATTCTGTGGAGGAACTCGATTAAAGATTTTTACATGGGTCCAGAGGATCATCAGCATTAATATTTTTGAAGACGGCTGCTCTCAGGAGTCAGCAAAACAGAAGTGCTTCTCAGGCGAGTTAAAGTGACAATGGCAGCGAGTCCAATGCACAGAACAATCAAGAAAATCCTATCCCAAGAATTAGATAAGAAGAAGCCATATCGTAGGGCAATCTTCCAAATCTGAATTGCCTAAATATGTGCTCTGCACTTGAGACGATATTGGTCACTTTGTTTCTTACCTGGAGTCATATATATATATATATATATATATAAAATCCTGGCTCAAAGCAGTTGAATTCTATTTGAACACTAGACCCATGCAATACTATGCACATAACAGAATGTTATTAGATATGATTTCCACATGCTTAGAGAATAATTTCTTTCTCTTCCTCAATCAGATTTTTCAGCAAGTCAGGGGGGTTGCCATGGGGGCTTGCTTTTCTCCCAGTTATGCCTGTTTGCATATGGGCATGTGGGAGGAGCGGGTCCTCATGGCAACACACAGTGAGACCCTGGCCAGTCATGTACTCTGCTGGCATAGATATATCGATGACTTGTTCTTTATTTGGAGGGGCAGTGAATGTGATGCGTGTGCATTTGTATCAGATCTCAATAATAACAACTTGAATCTGCAGTTTTCAGCGCAGATGAGCAAAACCAGCATAGCCTTCCTTGATGTAGAGATATACATTGCAAATAACAAACTAGAAACTCGACTCCACAGGAAGCCATCTGCAGGCAACACTGTGCTGCATGCTTCCAGCCATCATCCGGGCCATCTGATCAACAGCATCCCCTACGGGGAGATGTTGAGGATCAGAAGGATTTGTAGTACTGAACTTGATTGCAGGTTGGCACAGAGAGAAAGTAAGGAAAGGTTCTTAGCAAGGAGGTACCCAGAGGGAGTGATTACTACAGCCATAAACAAGGCAAACACATTACAGCGCTCAGCAGCATTAACATCGAAAGCCAGCAAAGTGAATGATACTAATGAAGTTATGTCACAGCCAACTAGGTTAGTGCTGACATTTAACCGTCAACACAAAATCCTTCGCAAAATTGTGAACAAAAACTGGCCACTGGTACTTAATGACCCAGTACTAGGCAGTTGTTTGACAGCTACTCCAAGCATTTCCTATAGGAAGGCCCGTTCTATGAGCAACGCTCTAGTAAAAAGCAGTCCGGAGGTTTCTTTGACTAAAAATTGGCTTGGTGGTAGGACAGGCTTTTATAAGTGTTTCACATGTAAAGCCTGTAAATATGGCCTTAACACTAAGACATATACTACTCCATTTAAACCAAAACCAGTTGCCATTACAAAATCCCTTAACTGCAAAACTGAATTTGCAATATACGTGCTGGAGTGTCCATGTGGCCTGCGCTATGTGGGAAGTACTAAGCTGCAGGTCCACAAACGGATACTCCAGCACATGAGGGCCATAAAAAACAATGACTCCGCTTACCCAGTGGCGAGACATTTCCAGGAACATCATGGCAGCAACATACAATATTTGAAGTATTTTGCTGTGGACACTGTCTTGCCTCTTAGAAGGGGCGGTAACCGTGAACACCTCCTTAGGAAACTAGAAACCAAATATATCTTGGAGCTCAATTGCAAAACACCGTACGGCCTGAACATTAGTGAGGATTTTTTCACCTGCCTAGGAATAACTTTACTCTAACACTTAGCATGTTTTAAGCCGACATCAGTACCGCTTCACTTACATTAGAATTGCAAAAAAAATTTTTTATATTACTTTAAAAAAAAATGTAATACAATTTCACATTCTTTGAATGACGGACTTGATTCAAAGAGGGTTAGAGCACTTTCTTTTATTTCTTAAGCACTAGTACTTTCTTAGCATTTCTGTAAGGTCATTTATGGTTATTGGCCCACTGGGGCAGGAGCTTAGAACCTAGGATTTCCAATTAACAGAGCATATGTGCAATTCAGGTTTTCATGCATAACTGGGGCAAATAACAAAAGATGTACTATTAATAAATCACGTGGTTTTAAGACAAAAAATTCTTTTTAGATAGGTTTTGATTGCCTTTAAATAATAAGAAATTTTTATATATTTATATATGATCTTTTTTATGTCATTTTTATTGGTGGTTTTAGTACTGTCTGCATAATATCACATCCGAATAATTTGTCTATTCAGTCTTGTCATGTATTTTTTATATATCTGAAATATTTGACTTTATGACTATTTATAATGTTTGCTGATTTTGCACATATTTATTGTATTTCCCACAGTGGGGATAAATGCTTTAATGCACTAGGTTCAGTGTTACCGATTTTTACCTTCTATGTCTATGATGCTGCTTTTTTTTGCACGTGAGATTGATTGCACTGTCACTTTAAAAAAGAAAAAATGGTTTCGAAACGCGTCATGTGATCAAGGCCTCGGAGGAGGCTGAAACGCGTAATGGCGGAGGTGCGGGCATTCCTGAAATAAACCCGTTTTGCACTAATTTTGGGTCTGCTTTCTCGTCTTTGGAGAGGTTTCTGTTGGCGTGGAGCGTTGTGGATATATATATATATATATATATATATATATATATATATATATATATATATATATATATATAAAATCCTGGCTCGCCACCACCTTCCACCGGCGCAAAACAGGTACGGACCACTAAATGGTTCAGTGAAAATTCGGTGCTTTATTCAAAATAATCCACACAGCAACCAGTCAGTCCTGGCCAGTGCCCAGCATGACGTGTTTCGACCAAGGCAACTCGGTCTTGTTCACATGACACGCTACTAAGTGTGCTTCATTTAAATAGTGACAACAATTGATTAAACGCTCACACCTGAAAACAATTAGTTTCATGCTACGTTACAATAAACACAGACAAAAGACTCTTGATGGTATGCAAATAAAAATACATCATAATATTGATAAATATCTAAAAAACCATTAAAAAATTAAATACAATGGAATTTTATACAATTTCAGTTAAAAGACATAATTTCACAATGCTATGGGTCTAGGAAATGCCTTGAGTAACTACAGAGTGCAAAGTTATACTATCATAACATTTCAAAGGTAAACACCGACCACTTCCGGCAGGAAAAAATGTGCAAATAACAAATGTAAACTGTAACTGATGTGCAAATCAAGTCAATGTGGTCTGTAAAATATCGCCCAGAACTCATGAAGTTCTAAATTGGCAGGTATGAAAGTGCAAAACATGCTAGTGCAAATATAATAAAATCAATTATTTATTGAGCAAAAATAGATAAGCTCGCCGGAGCCCCGGCAAAGCCTTTTATAATAGAAAAACCAAAATAATAGGAGCAGCAAAATTCTGGGCAAGTGCCCAAATCAGCAAAATGAAAACAGAACTCGAAAATTACAAACAATCCATACATTAAAAGTAGCAAAGTATGTTGTTTAAAGGACCACATATGGTGTAAAAAGTAACACCAAGTGTAGAACGGCAGGCTAATCATAAAGGTGTGGAATGAAAAACCTGTAGTGTTGCACATCAAGGGACACAGAAATGCTGCCTGCACACAAAGACACGGAGCGGCTTGGAAGCAGCTACTCCGTATTTCACTGAATGCGCTGATCACAGGGCAGCTCAAGTTCGTAGCTGGCCTGGGGGCAACACATTCATCGAAATAGGGCTTACCATCCTGATCCACGCCAGGCACACCTTTTCAATGGCCCGCCATGGCACAAACAGGGAAAGTGTGACCTATGTGTAATAACGGCCCAGGCTGCCCTTAGCATGTTGGCAATATTATAACTGATTGCAGTTTTAAAAAGGATAGCTCAGCATAACTGCAATGGTGTAAGTAGTAAATATGGTTAGAGCTGCCAAATCTATAAAATAATTGGGAAAAAATAAGTTTGTCATTCTGTGGAGGAACTCGATTAAAGATTTTTACATGGGTCCAGAGGATCATCAGCATTAATATTTTTGAAGACTGCTGCTCTCAGGAGTCAGCAAAACAGAAGGGCTTCTCAGGCGAGTTAAAGTGACAATAGCAGCAAGTCCAATGCACAGAACAATCAAGAAAATCCTATCCCAAGAATTAGATAAGAAGAAGCCATATCGTAGGGCAATTTTCCAAATCTGAATTGCCTAAATATGTGCTCTGCACTTGAGACGATATTGGTCACTTTGTTTCTTACCTGGAGTCATATATATATATATATATATATATATATATATATATATATATATATATATATATATATATATATATATATATATATATATATATATATAAATAAATATATATATATATATATATTCCAAATGTGAAGAGAAACGTGGGACGAAGAAACTCCACGAGCCCGCTGATCAATTCCAAGGTATTTTAATTACACAGCAGAAAGACGCGTTTCAACCACGTCTGTGGTCTTGGTCACATGACCTCTTCCCGGGTCAGACCCCATTTTAAAAGCACCAAACACATACGTGGACACCACGTGTCAGTTACTAGAAATAAAAGAAATTTTAACAGAAAATAAACATGTATGCTAAGTAGCATGTACATTTTACAGGATGTTACGTTGTTCCTTAACAATGCCCTATTATTGTCGGCACAATAGTCAAATCAGCATTTGCCCTGTGTGTGATGACTCTATTTGCATTGGGGTGAGTGCAGTGTTTATGTGGACGTGCAGATGGGAGGTCAGGAAATGTTGGGTCTAGTACCCTGTGTGGGCTGTGTCACGTAGGCTACGCTGTGATAGTGTCAAAAGGACTAGTAGAGGCCAGTGACTGGCCTGAAATACGCAGGGACAGCCGCAATTCCGGTATATTACCAAAATCATGGGTAACCTATGTAAGTACAGTTACCCCGTGTAGATGCCTGGCGTCACTGTGTGTTCTCTTGTAGGTGTTTCCATGTAGTCCAGTGACAAGGTCTCAAATGGGCAGTATAGGGGTGACTACAGTGACTAGGAGTGGTGAGGATTTCCGAGGACGTCCATCCACTCCGGTGCGCATAACTGCAACGGAGGTGAGTCAGTCCATTTATCAATAACAGCCCAGTGTACCTGTAAAGACAAGTTCAAACACAACAATTAATTTCAGCAAAGTCGCCAGTTTTCCAACTGCACAATTGCTTAATTCCATTCTGAATATGTATCTGATTGGCACAATGCTTGATATGTGTTTTTTACATCCTG
Source organism: Calotriton arnoldi (assembly GCA_963921515.1). Lineage (NCBI taxonomy): Eukaryota > Metazoa > Chordata > Amphibia > Caudata > Salamandridae > Calotriton > Calotriton arnoldi. The sequence goes on from CAWUFW010001658.1 coordinate 385,769, forward strand.
TAACAGAAACCATTCTATATACATTTCAACACCAAAATTATAGGAAGGGAAAAAGGGGAAAAGGGGGTGAGACCTGAGGACTCTGACATACATTGCCAGTGTATCAGCTAAAACTATTCTACAGATGGGAGTGTAGCTCCTCATCCAAGTTGAGCCCACCAGGGAACTTGGTACCAGCCTGTAGGATAAAGCGGGATTCTAGCCTGCGCAAGGCCGCCTGTCGGTTGCCCCCTCTGGGGTTTGGGCTCACTGAGTCCAGGCCAAAGTATTTGGCTTGTGTCCAGTCTCCATCATGTTTGTCGGTAAAGTGTCTGGCTGTGTTGTAACTGTGGTCTTTGTTACTAATAGCCCTCCAGTGTTCTAAAATTCGCTTTTCTACCAGAAATGTAGTGGAGCCAATGTACCATAGGCCGCAGGGGCACACAATAGTGTACACCACAAAATCAGTACTGCAAGTGATCAGTCTTGGGATCTTCCATTTGGTTTTAACTCTGTCTAAGGTGACTTCTGCCACATTACTGCTATGCCTACAGGCTTTGCAATTGCCGCACCTGCGGAAACCCTTAGTTTGTTTCAGCCAATTGGTCTCTCTGTTCTGGAGGTGGCTGTGTACGAGAAGGTCTCTGAGGGATGTACTTCTCTTGTAGGTCATAGATGGATTTGGTCCCACTTTGTTTCTCAAGATGGAATCCTGCCTCAGAATCCCCCATCTGGTTTTCAATATCTTTCGTAACTGATAAGCATGGCTACTATATTTGGTGATGAACCGGATGGGTTCTGACATGTTTTCTTTGGGTATTCTTTTAGGGCTTTGTTCCGATAGAATCTCACTCCTAGATAGTTTCTCCACCCGGGCTTCTGCCTGTTTTAGTGCTTTGGGTGAGTAGCCTCTTTCTCTAAACTTCACTATCATATCTTGTTTAGTTTGCTCATATGTAGTGGCAGTACTGCAGTTTCGTTTGTCCCTTAAAAACTCAATGTAAAGTATCCCCCATCTGAAGCTGGGTGGATGACAGCTGGAGGCATGCAGTATCGAATTTCCTGCAGTTTTTTTTCAAAAAAGATTGGTACAGATGGTTCCCTTCTCAACAGCGAGCTTGAGGTCAAGGAAATCAATCGATTCTTTGCTGTAATATCTGGTAAATCTTAACTTAACAGAGTTCTCATTCAATACATCAATAAACTTGTTAAGTTCCACTTCCGTCCCCTCCCAGACAAAGAACACATCATTGATATACCGTAGCAATTTTTTGACATTATAGATCCACTGTTAAGTTTTTTCGTTCCAGAGCACCTGCTTCTCCCACCAGCCCACCATGAGGTTGGCATAGCTCGGGGCAAAGCAGGTGCCCATGGAAGTCCCTTGTAGCTGCTTATAATGATCTTTCTCAAAGATAAATACATTCTCTCTAAGGCAAATCTTGATCATTTCCAGGAGCATATGTGTGTGTTCCAGGTGTTATATGTCGCGTGTTTAGAGGAAGAATTTACATGCTTTGAGTCCGTCTGAGTGTCTAATGCTAGTGTACAAAGCCTCCACATCTAAACTTACTAGCCAATGGTTCTCTTTCATGACCACATCACTTATTTTCTTCAAAAAATCAGTTGTGTCTCCCAAGTATGATTTTAAGTCTTTGACAAAGGGAAAAAGAAAGTAATCGACAAAGGTCAAGTTGTTCTCCAGGAGGCTATTTTTGGAGGAAACTATGGGTCTACCCGGTGGTTCTTGGGCATTTTTATGAACCTTGGGCAGGAGATAGAATGTGGGTGTGGTGGGTGTCTCATTCTTGAGAAATTGCTTCTCATCCCAAGTAAGTAGTTCCTTTCGTACCAATCCTGTATTCTTCCAAATATCTATGCTGTAAGTCAACCAGGTACTTCTTGTCCACCCTACAGTAGCACCTTGTGTCGTTTAGTTGTCGATATGCCTCTTTGGTATACATGGCCCTCGTCATCAATACTATATTGCCCCCTTTGTCAGAAGGTTTGATGATAAGGTCACGGTCACTCTGTAAATTCTTGACAGGCTCTCACTGTGTTTTGGTCATGTTCCTATGGCGTGTTGTGGTGTTGACTAGTTTCTGAAGATCTTGCGCTACCAGATCTCTAAAAATATCAATGTTGTCCTTCGCAGTCGTTGGCACATACCTCGATCTGGCCCTAAAGTCAGTGAAAATAGCTTCTCCTGTTTGTATGCCAAATAGTTGTATGATGTCGTCTACATGTGTGGGATCAAAGGGATCGACTTGTTGACTTGTCTCGTTAGATTGTCCTTTGCCTAGGTCCCTCATTACCTGCAACATGGGAATGTCCTCAATTGTCAGCCTAGTCTCGTCATTGGATGGGGTGAGTTGTCTCCCTCCAGTAGTTCCTGTACTAGTGCGTAAAGTGTGCATTTTACATAGTTTAAGTTTGCGTTCAAATTTATATAGGTCGACTCGTGTCTGGGCATAGTCAAAATCCATTTCGGGACAAAATTACAGGCCTAGTTTCAGTGCATTCTCCTCCTCAACTGTTAGAACTCTATTGGTCAACAGAGTCCTCCATTATACTTTCTTCGTTGTCTGGCCTCGTGTTCCCATGCCAGCGGTTCTCGTGCTTCCTTCGTCTGTCCCTCCGTTTCCGGTTTTGTCTTTGTTTCCGCGTCCTTTTCCTTTCGACCTCCCTCTGGTCCAATGTTCTTTTGTCATTTGTAGGAGGCTTAGTTCCTCGAAAAAAAAGAGTGCTGCTCCAGGGTACTTGATGACATGCTGTCTATTGACTCTTCGTCGGAGCTGAGATCCGTTGTCGACCCCTTCTTGTTGGCTTCTAGTATTCTAGTGCTTTGTCTTTCGCCAATTCCGATCTCACCCTGTCAAATTCCCTGGAGAATGTCAGTAATCTGCCCGTGGCGTAATCTCTCTCGTCCCTTTGGAACTTTCGTTGTTTCCTGGCCACGCCTTCCTTCTCATATGTTTTGATTCTTTCATATACTAGTTTAAGCACTATGTCTGTCTCGGTTTGATCTGCTTCTTTCTTGCACTCTTCCATTAGTGCCTGTATGCGTGATATAAGTTCCTCATGTTCCTCCCAGGCATTCATGATGAGGATCTCTAGCATCCTCCTGGAGCATGCGGTTGTGTTCTCCATCCAATCTTTGAGGACTTGCGTTTTGGGGATCGCTAGAGTTGGGGTGATAAAGATTCTCAAACCCCTTGGTATTCTGTTTACTTCTAGGTAATTTTGGAGGGAGGTTGCCTCCCACCATCGGCTGATTTCCTTGCGCCTCAGGCGTTCTAAAATGTTGCCTCTCTGCTTTATTCCCACTGACGCTGTTTCCGACACCGTGCTCCCCGATGCATTTATTTGTGCGTTGCTTTTACTTTTACTAAAAATTGCTTTGGCTGAGGCCTCACGCCCCTTCAGAAACTCATCTACCACGGTTTCAATTTTCCACTGTAATGATACTGGGCTTAGTTCCACTCCTTTGCTGTGGATTGATCACACGTCAAATAGCTTCTGTAGCTGACGTGAACTCTGGTTTAGCAGTGGTGTGGCAGGGTTAGTGCAGGGTCAGCGCGCGGCCGTGTCTGACTCCAGTGCACTAGTCTCGCGACCGGAGAGCAGAGCATGGACTAAGCCACACGCTAGCGGTGTGTAGCCACCTACCTGTCACCGTCGCCACTTCCCCAGGTGCTGATAGTGTCCCTCTGTTGACTGCCACGGTCCACAGGAAGCTGGCGGGCGTTCCTAACGGCAAGGGATCCAGATGAAGATTGGTCGGAAGGGAACGCCCTTCCTGACGAGTCGAGGCTTCGCTGGCGGACGCTGCCACTGAAATATTCCAAATGTGAAGAGAAACGTGGGATGAAGAAACTCCACGAGCCCGCTGATCAATTCCAAGGTATTTTAATTACACAGCAGAAAGACGCGTTTCGACCACGTCCGTGGTCTTGGTCACATGACATCTTCCCGGGTCAGACCCCATTTTAAAAGCACCAAACACATAGGTGGACACCACGTGTCAGTTACTAGACATAAAAGAAATTTTAACAGAAAATAAACGTATGCTAAGTAGCATGTACATTTTACAGGATGTTACGTTGTTCCTTAACAATGGCCTATTATTGTCGGCATAATAGTCAAATCAGCATTTGCCCTGTGTGTGATGACTCTATTTGCATTGGGGTGAGTGCAACAGAAAAAAGAAGCACTGAAGCACCAGATCCAGAAGGGGGGCTTTATTGGTGTTCTTACTGCCAGCCTGCTCTCTTACTCTGACTCGTTTGGGCTGCTACAATCAGCCTTTATCACAGGTGAGCGGTTCCATCATCAAATGTGACCACGTGTTTTTAAAGTGATATTGCCTAAGTGGCTCCGTAGTCTCTTTGGTCATCAATGTCCCATAATGCACTAAAAGAGATTCAAAAAATAACTCAGGACTGTAGTGCAAGTAAAAATAAATTCGTAATAAATTATATCCAGTGCCACAGTTCCCAATTGATGTCATAATACTTTAAAAGCACTACTCAGGGTAGCCATAACTAAAATGTCTTACTGTGCACGCTTCCTGGATATTGAAAGAGGTAGTGAATACTCCTCCTTCATCCCTTGCTTGCCGCTTTCCCCCAGTGGTTCGAGTAAGTCCCATTGCGGCAGGCGGGTCATGCTCCCAAATTCAAACAAAACATACACACTCCGTTGAAGGGAGCCTCCGACCCTGGCAGGGCAGCTTCAGTGAAATGCGGGAAAGGAGAGTCCCGTAATTGCATCCGCAACAGAAAAAAGAAGCACTGAAGTACCAGATCCAGAAAGGGTGCTTTATTTGATGTTCTTACTGGCAGCCTGCTCACTTACTCTGACACGTTTCGGCTGCTACAATCAGCCTTTATCACAGGTGAGCAGGTCCATGATCAAAGGTGACCATGTGTTTTTAAAGTGATATTGCCTAAGTGGCTCTGTAGTCTCTTTGGTCATCAATGTCCCATAATGCACTTAAAGAGATTCAAAAAATAAGTCAGGACTGTAGTGCAAGTAAAAATAAATTGCTCCGTGCCCATTGTTCTGAGGCCGCCCTGTAGGGTCGGGGGCCCCTTTGCTCGGAGGCTGTTTTTGGATTCAAAGCTGGGGCATGACCCACTCACCGTCACAAACCCACAAGAGGAAATGCTATTAGCGAAGTTGTGACGGCGCTGGAAGGGATTCGGAAAGGGATGATTCCCTGTTCTGATCGTGCCGTAGGACAGGCATTGTTGCAAGGCCAAAATGAAAAACAAGCACTTGGCATGATTAAGCAAGCACAAGACATCGTGAGTAAATAAACCCACTATGACATCTAATGCAGGCACGAAAAAAATTGAACTGTTTATTGAAAAAGGCATATGGATGTAACAAGATTCCATGCATCACTTTGCAACTGCCAAGCAAAATGCATTATGGGGACTGTATTTTTCAAAGACTGTCATGTGACTTTTAACTTAAAGGCGCGCACAAAAGCACTTTGCACTTTAAAGATCTCCACCTGTGATCAAGACATTATTGTCGAAACGCGTAAGGAAAAGGAGAAACTTACTGCGCTGCTGGGCCTGCAATTAAAATGCTTTGACTCCGGTATTGGGCCTCATCGTGTTTCTTGCTGGAAAGGTAATTGATGGGCTGCTCCGTGCCCATTGTTCTGAGGCCGCCCTGTAGGGTCGGGGGCCCCTTTGCTCGGAGGCTGTTTTTGGATTCAAAGCTGGGGCATGACCCACTCACCGTCACAAACCCACAAGAGGAAATGCTATTAGCGAAGTTGTGACGAGCGCTGGAAGGGATTCGGAAAGGGATGATTCCCTGTTCTGATCGTGCCGGAGGACAGGCATTGTTGCAAGGCCAAAATGAAAAACAAGCACTTGGCATGATTAAGCAAGCAGCAAGCACAAGACATCGTGAGTAAATAAACCCACTATGACATCTAATGCAGGCACGAAAAAATGGAACTGTTTATTGAAAAAGGCATATGGATGTAACAAGATTCCATGCATCACTTTGCAACTGCCAAGCAAAATGCATTATGGGGACTGTATTTTCCAAAGACTGTCATGTGACTTTTAACTTAAAAGGCGCGCACAAAAGCACTTTGCACTTTAAAGATCTCCACCTGTGATCAAGACATTATTGTCGAAACGCGTAAGGAAAAGGAGAAACTTACTGCGCTGCTGGGCCTGCAATTAAAATGCTTTGACTCCGGTATTGGGCCTCATCGTGTTTCTTGCTGGAAAGGTAATTGATGGGCTGCTCCGTGCCCATTGTTCTGAGGCCGCCCTGTAGGGTCGGGGGCCCCTTTGCTCGGAGGCTGTTTTTGGATTCAAAGCTGGGGCATGACCCACTCACCGTCACAAACCCACAAGAGGAAATGCTATTAGCGAAGTTGTGACGAGCGCTGGAAGGGATTCGGAAAGGGATGATTCCCTGTTCTGATCGTGCCGGAGGACAGGCATTGTTGCAAGGCCAAAATGAAAAACAAGCACTTGGCATGATTAAGCAAGCAGCAAGCACAAGACATCGTGAGTAAATAAACCCACTATGACATCTAATGCAGGCACGAAAAAATTGAACTGTTTATTGAAAAAGGCATATGGATGTAACAAGATTCCATGCATCACTTTGCAACTGCCAAGCAAAATGCATTATGGGGACTGTATTTTCCAAAGACTGTCATGTGACTTTTAACTTAAAAGGCGCACACAAAAGCACTTTGCGCTTTAAAGATCTCCACCTGTGTTCAAGACATTATTGTCGAAACGCGTAAGGAAAAGGAGAAACTTACTGCGCTGCTGGGCCTGCAATTAAAATGCTTTGACTCCGGTATTGGGCCTCATCGTGTTTCTTGCTGGAAAGGTAATTGATGGGCTGCTCCGTGCCCATTGTTCTGAGGCCGCCCTGTAGGGTCGGGGGCCGCTTTGCTCGGAGGCTGTTTTTGGATTCAAAGCTGGGGCATGACCCACTCACCGTCACAAACCCACAAGAGGAAATGCTATTAGCGAAGTTGTGACGGCGCTGGAAGGGATTCGGAAAGGGATGATTCCCTGTTCTGATCGTGCCGGAGGACAGGCATTGTTGCAAGGCCAAAATGAAAAACAAGCACTTGGCATGATTAAGCAAGCAGCAAGCACAAGACATCGTGAGTAAATAAACCCACTATGACATCTAATGCAGGCACGAAAAAATTGAACTGTTTATTGAAAAAGGCATATGGATGTAACAAGATTCCATGCATCACTTTGCAACTGCCAAGCAAAATGCATTATGGGGACTGTATTTTCCAAAGACTGTCATGTGACTTTTAACTTAAAAGGCGCGCACAAAGCACTTTGCACTTTAAAGATCTCCACCTGTGATCAAGACATTATTGTCGAAACGCGTAAGGAAAAGGAGAAACTTACTGCGCTGCTGGGCCTGCAATTAAAATGCTTTGACTCCGGTATTGGGCCTCATCGTGTTTCTTGCTGGAAAGGTAATTGATGGGCTGCTCCGTGCCCATTGTTCTGAGGCCGCCCTGTAGGGTCGGGGGCCCCTTTGCTCGGAGGCTGTTTTTGGATTCAAAGCTGGGGCATGACCCACTCACCGTCACAAACCCACAAGAGGAAATGCTATTAGCGAAGTTGTGACGGCGCTGGAAGGGATTCGGAAAGGGACGATTCCCTGTTCTGATAGTGCCGGAGGACAGGCATTGTTGCAAGGCCAAAATGAAAAACAAGCACTTGGCATGATTAAGCAAGCAGCAAGCACAAGACATCGTGAGTAAATAAACCCACTATGACATCTAATGCAGGCACGAAAAAATTGAACTGTTTATTGAAAAAGGCATATGGATGTAACAAGATTCCATGCATCACTTTGCAACTGCCAAGCAAAATGCATTATGGGGACTGTATTTTCCAAAGACTGTCATGTGACTTTTAACTTAAAAGGCGCGCACAAAAGCACTTTGCACTTTAAAGATCTCCACCTGTGATCAAGACATTATTGTCGAAACGCGTAAGGAAAGGAGAAACTTACTGCGTTGCTGGGCCTGCAATTAAAATGCTTTGACTCCGGTATTGGGCCTCATCGTGTTTCTTGCTGGAAAGGTAATTGATGGGCTGCTCCGTGCCCATTGTTCTGAGGCCGCCCTGTAGGGTCGGGGGCCCCTTTGCTCGGAGGCTGTTTTTGGATTCAAAGCTGGGGCATGACCCACTCACCGTCACAAACCCACAAGAGGAAATGCTATTAGCGAAGTTGTGACGGCGCTGGAAGGGATTCGGAAAGGGATGATTCCCTGTTCTGATCGTGCCGGAGGACAGGCATTGTTGCAAGGCCAAAATGAAAAACAAGCACTTGGCATGATTAAGCAAGCAGCAAGCACAAGACATCGTGAGTAAATAAACCCACTATGACATCTAATGCAGGCACGAAAAAATGGAACTGTTTATTGAAAAAGGCATATGGATGTAACAAGATTCCATGCATCACTTTGCAACTGCCAAGCAAAATGCATTATGGGGACTGTATTTTCCAAAGACTGTCATGTGACTTTTAACTTAAAGGCGCGCACAAAAGCACTTTGCACTTTAAAGATCTCCACCTGTGATCAAGACATTATTGTCGAAACGCGTAAGGAAAAGGAGAAACTTACTGCGCTGCTGGGCCTGCAATTAAAATGCTTTGACTCCGGTATTGGGCCTCATCGTGTTTCTTGCTGGAAAGGTAATTGATGGGCTGCTCCGTGCCCATTGTTCTGAGGCCGCCCTGTAGGGTCGGGGGCCCCTTTGCTCGGAGGCTGTTTTTGGATTCAAAGCTGGGGCATGACCCACTCACCGTCACAAACCCACAAGAGGAAATGCTATTAGCGAAGTTGTGACGGCGCTGGAAGGGATTCGGAAAGGGATGATTCCCTGTTCTGATCGTGCCGGAGGACAGGCATTGTTGCAAGGCCAAAATGAAAAACAAGCACTTGGCATGATTAAGCAAGCAGCAAGCACAAGACATCGTGAGTAAATAAACCCACTATGACATCTAATGCAGGCACGAAAAAATTGAACTGTTTATTGAAAAAGGCATATGGATGTAACAAGATTCCATGCATCACTTTGCAACTGCCAAGCAAAATGCATTATGGGGACTGTATTTTCCAAAGACTGTCATGTGACTTTTAACTTAAAAGGCGCGCACAAAAGCACTTTGCACTTTAAAGATCTCCACCTGTGATCAAGACATTATTGTCGAAACGCGTAAGGAAAAGGAGAAACTTACTGCGCTGCTGGGCCTGCAATTAAAATGCTTTGACTCCGGTATTGGGCCTCATCGTGTTTCTTGCTGGAAAGGTAATTGATGGGCTGCTCCGTGCCCATTGTTCTGAGGCCGCCCTGTAGGGTCGGGGCCCCTTTGCTCGGAGGCTGTTTTTGGATTCAAAGCTGGGGCATGACCCACTCACCGTCACAAACCCACAAGAGGAAATGCTATTAGCGAAGTTGTGACGGCGCTGGAAGGGATTCGGAAAGGGATGATTCCCTGTTCTGATCGTGCCGGAGGACAGGCATTGTTGCAAGGCCAAAATGAAAAACAAGCACTTGGCATGATTAAGCAAGCAGCAAGCACAAGACATCGTGAGTAAATAAACCCACTATGACATCTAATGCAGGCACGAAAAAATTGAACTGTTTATTGAAAAAGGCATATGGATGTAACAAGATTCCATGCATCACTTTGCAACTGCCAAGCAAAATGCATTATGGGGACTGTATTTTCCAAAGACTGTCATGTGACTTTTAACTTAAAGGCGCGCACAAAAGCACTTTGCACTTTAAAGATCTCCACCTGTGATCAAGACATTATTGTCGAAACGCGTAAGGAAAAGGAGAAACTTACTGCGCTGCTGGGCCTGCAATTAAAATGCTTTGACTCCGGTATTGGGCCTCATCGTGTTTCTTGCTGGAAAGGTAATTGATGGGCTGCTCCGTGCCCATTGTTCTGAGGCCGCCCTGTAGGGTCGGGGGCCCCTTTGCTCGGAGGCTGTTTTTGGATATATATATATATATATACATATACATACATATATATATATATATATATATATATATATGCCGAAGTTTTCGCCACAGAGGTTCCTGCAGTCCCCAATCTCCTGGAAACAACGGGAACAGACGATAACCGACCCAGTTGAAAGTGCAAGTGAGTATTTTATTGAAATCTCAGCACGCCGGCCATTATATATATATGAGAAATCACGGTTCTTTATTGCACGGAAGTGTTGGAGGATTCTCAATTTGAGTTTATTGATCGTTGTTAGAAATGGGGGTCTCTAGTTGGCAGAGGTAGGTACCCTTGTCCTAACAGGGAGCTTGCTTCTAGTCAGGGAAAGGGGGATACACCCTCTAGATAACCCCTGCTCACCCCCTGGGTAGCTTGGCACGAGAAGACAGAGTTATCCCAAAGGCAATGTGTAAAGTAAATGGACACCACACCAGTTTAGAAAAATAAAGTGTCTTTATCTAAACTCAACAAGACCAAAATGACAAAATTCCAACATACATGTAATAAGAATATGACTTTAAAAAGGTTTCAAACAACTTGGCCCATAGAAAACTATGGATGCGTGATTTCTCTCAAAGTACCTGTAGTTGCGACAAAATTCACAAGGCCAAACAGCTGCAGAGATGGGAAGCGTCGAAAAACAAAGAGATGCGTCAGTTTCTGAGACCACGGGGAGGCGATGCAACAGTTCTGCTGCACGCAGGAGAAGTGATGCGTCAAATCTGGTCTGTAGGGGGAAGTGATGCGTCGATTCCGAGACGGTTCTGGTCCGCGGGTGATGCGTCGGGAAAACTTGCCGCACAGGTATGATGCGTGGAAATCCGTGATGCGTCGGCGATTGATGGGGCGGCATCGAGCGGCGCTGCGTCGGTTTCTTCTGCCACGATCCCTCGATGCGGCGGTTCTTGCAGCGGCAACAAGTGCTGCGTCGGTTTCGGCAGCGGCGCGGCGATGCGTGAAGATTCTTCTCGCACATCGGTGCTGCGCCGGAAAAACTGCAGCAAGAAGAGTGATGTGTCGATTTTTTTGTAGTTGCGTTGCTTTTTCAGCTCCCAACAGCAGGAACATCCACCAGAGGCCCAACACAGTCACAGGCACCTCTTGGCAGGTCAAAACTCCCAGCAAGGACGTTCAGGGGAGCTGGGGGTGAAGTCTTAGTGTCCCTGAGACTTCAGAACAGGAGGCAAGCTCTACTCAAGCCCTTGGAGATCTTCCTCAAGCAGGGAGACCCAGCACACAGCAAAGTCCTTGTCCTTTCCTTGGCAGAAGCAGCTACTACAGGCCAACCCCAGACAGCACACAGCAAAGGGGCAGTATTCCTCCTCTATTTTCTCCAGCTCTTCTCCTTGGCAAAGGTTCCTCTTGATTCCAGAAGTAGTCTAAAGTTCAGGGGTTTTAGGTCTAATACTTATACCCCAAAATGTCTTAGTTCTCTTTGTGCAAGGGTCTCTGAGCCCAGTCCAAACCAGTTCTGTCCTCACTGGTGCAGCATCACCACAGGGGGTGGAGACAGCATTGTGCAAGGGAGACAGGCCCTATTCAGGTGCAAAGAAAATCTCCTCCCACTACTCTAAATGCAGCCAAGGTCTATTCAGCTCAGCTCTGAGTCATCCAGGAAGGGCCAGGCACACCTCAACCCCCCCCCCCCCAGTGGCTGTCTACAGTAAATGCTCATCCACAGCCCCTGTCACTCCAAAACCAGACAGTCAATACACAAACAGGCAGAGGCTCACAGAATGGTTAAACAAGAAAATGCCTACTTTCTAAAAGTGGCATTTTCAAACACATAATTTAAAAACCATCTTTACTAAAAGATGCATTATTAAATTCTGAGTTCAGAGAGCCTAAACTTGATTTTTCTATCTTGTCCCAATGGGAAGTTATATTTATAAGATGTTATAAATAAACTCCCATTCTATCCTATGGGGCAAGATAGCCTTTCAATAGTGAAAAACGAAATTGGCAGTATTTCACTATCGGGACATGTCACACACACCAGTACATGTCCTACCTTTCACATACATTGCACCCTTTCCAGGGGTGTACCTTACATGTAGAAAAAGGGAAGGTTAGGGCCTGGCAAGGGGGTGCACTTCCCAATTCGACATGGTAGTTAACAACTGCGCACAGCCACTGCAGCAGCAGGCCTGAGTTACCTTTTTAGAGCTACTCATGTGGGTGGCACAATCAATGCTGCAGGCCCACTAGTAGCATTTGATGTACAGGCCCTGGCACACTTCAGTGCACTTTACTAGGGACTTAACAGTAAATCAAATATGCCGATCAGGGAGAACCAATTGTAACAACAGTTTACACAGGGAGCATATGCACTTTAGCACTGATTATCAGTCGTAAAGTGCCCAGAGTCCTATAGCCAACAACAAAAGGGCAGGAAAACATAGGAGGAAGAAGCAAAAAGTTTGGGGATAACCCTGCAAAAAGTGCCAAGTCCAACAATCGTTCTCCCTACATACTGTTTTCCACAGGGACATTCCAACTCGTAAATTACAATTTTAGATTCACATGTAATATGTACTTTGATGATTTCAGATTTTCCATTTCGAAGTTTATACGATAATGTATTTTTGCCTTGTTCACATGCTTTACATTTGGAACATTTCCAGAAACCTGGCGTATTTAACCACGACAAAGTTGGTGGTTTCTGTGTGACAAGATGACTTTGTGTATGTATGTCTCCCAAAGAGGCTACTTTTCTGTAAGTGATGCTTGGTTGTTTTGTCAATGTCTCCTTCAATGTTTCATCTAATGCGAGAAATTTCCCATTTCGCTGTAGGATTTCTCTTAGTTCTTTATTTTCTTTATTGAAGTCTATGATCAAGCAAATTGTTTCTTTTTTTACATTTCCTGCATGGGTTATTAATAATTCCTCTCTTGGCCGTTGCCTAACTCTTTCCTTTGCAGTTTTTATTACTTCCAGGGGATATCCTCTTGCAAGAAATCGGTTGCTCATTTCTTCCAATTGCTCTTTAATATCACGTGTCTCTGAGCAATTCCTTTTTGCCTTAGCATTTCTCCATACGGTATGCTCCACTTTAGATTTTTTGAGTGTCCGCTATTGGCATGGAGAATGCTATTGCATGAAGTTGGCTTTCGATGCATTTATGTACAAAGTTTCCGATTCTTTACAAAAACTTCTACATCCAAGAAGGTGACACATTCTTTGCTAATGGAAGAAGTAAAGGATAAGTTGTATTTGTTATTATTAAGTGAATGTATGAAATTCTCACATTCTATATGGTCTCCTTCCCATATGACCAAAAGATCATCACTGAATCTTGTCCAAAGTTTGATATATATTTGATATCTATATAGCCTCACCCTTGCTCCCGTACCCTATTATAGCCAGGAGGTGATAGTTAGGTCAGTTCATTTTTACCTAGATAAATGATTCTGGGCGAAGATAAGAACCTCTGTTTTAACCTCTTATCTGGGGATGAGGAAGGCTTGCTTATGATTTGGAAGGGATTCCCCTGGTTCCCATGAGCATTACAGGTAACAATGTTTCCTTCTCTTCCAGGGAATCCTCATCAATAGTCAGAAGCACTGAATAGAATAGCAGTTTCATCTCACTAAATCTAACGGACAAGAAAAAAAACAAAGTACATGTCCTTCTTGGGTATCAGCTCGTGAATCTGAATCCAAACTATATTTTCTGGTAAAGGTATATATTGATCTTCACTTAGCAGCTTTCCAAATTTCAGAAAAGGGCACATTTCTTAATAGAGCCATTGTAGCGGCTTTTTAAAGCTGCTTTAGAGTGACTAAGGGGGGGATTTCTTAGCTAACAGAATGTAATCTAAGAAACTATCCGTCTATAAATGGACTTCTTTGAAGTTGACGGACCAGTTCTTAGCAGGCCATAGTTTTCGATTAGATGACCAGTGTGGCTGATCCCTCTTGTTTTGTCTAAATAGAACTTTAGTGCACTTTTTTGACATCTAGCCAGTGAAGAGCCCTTACCTCTGGAGCGGAAGGGTTTGGCAAGGAAATAGCTTTATTCGCATGAAAGTCCAACACTACTTTTGGAAAAGAGGAAGGGTGGGTTCTCATTACAACTCTGTTCTTATGAAAAACAATGCTCATATGAATATAAGGCCTGTATTTCACTTCCTTTGCGCACAAAATGAATAGCTATGAGAAAGACTGTCTTCCATCATAAATGCTGCAGAGGCGCCTTGTGAATATCTTCAATTCCCATGGTGGAAAAGGGTCCCAAATGGAAAGGAAAACCTTCTTGAAATCTTCCAGAACATCCTTCATGACTAGTCTTTTAAATAAAGAGGTTTGTGAAGGAGATTTCCTATATGAAGTAATAGCTGTATGGTGTACTTTCATAGATGTAAAGAAAAGGCCGATCTTGCTAGATGCAAAACATATGGAATAACCACCTCCTCTTGCATCTAATAGGATTACAAAAGACACACAATTGATGGACGGAATGCAGAACAAATCAAAACATTCACCCCAGTCAAGAGATCTGGGTTAAATCCATCATTCTTTTGCTCACCATGCCACCCCAGTTTAGACCTGGCCATATGCAAATCAGTCTTGACCCTGGGCCTCATGGGAACAGTCCAGCCCGAACTGCTAAGCCAGGTCCTCCCTGGACCGGAAACAAGCATCCTAGGACCGGTTTCGGGGTTTCACCCCTCTTCAGCCAGGATAGCTTGAATCCAGTGGCACAGTGAGCCCGAGACCCACGTCTGGGCATACCCGGCGCACCTAGGGCGAGGAAGCAAAAGACACACAATTGATGGACGGAATGCAGAACAAATCAAAACATTCACCCCCAGTCAAGAGATCTGGGTTAAATCCATCATTCTTTTGCTCACCATGCCACCCCAGTTTAGACCTGGTCATATGCAAATCAGTCTTGACCCTGTGCCTCATGGGAACAGTCCAGCCCGAACTGCTAAGCCAGGTCCTCCCTGGACCGGAAACAAGCATCCTAGGACCGGTTTCGGGGTTTCACCCCTCTTCAGCCAGGATAGCTTGAATCCAGTGGCACAGTGAGCCCGAGACCCACGTCTGGGCATACCCTGCGCACTTAGGGTGAGAAAGCAAAAGACACACAACTGATGGACGGAATGCAGAACAAATCAAAACACAGAATGTGCATTGCCATTTGTAGTGCCATTTCAGCACCTGGGCTTACCCAAAACCGCACAAAACTAAGCCTGGGCGTAGTTTGCGTAGTAGCACTTCACGTAGCTACATGAAGTACATTTTGAACTACACGTAGCTATGCAAATTGCGTAGTTGTGTGCTTGACTGCACTGTACAATAATTGCCAAAGGCATCTTGCACAGTGCAAGTTAAGCTAAAATTAATATCTGTCTTTATATGCTAAAAATGCATATAGTTATTTCACAAAAGTGAAAATAATAAATTAAGAAGCAGTGAGAGAGGTGATGATTTTGGGATACTCCCTAACCTAGGGAGAGAACCAAGCAGATGCCTTGAAAACAAAAAGCACATCTTTTGAACGATTCAGTGGTGGTCCCATCCTCTTAGGACCACCCCAAACACAGTTATTGGCAAAAATACAATCCCAACCAAAGGCCCTGCAAAGCATTATGGGACGAGATTAGCAGTGGGCAGTGAATATTATAGTATCCAATATCAAAATAATTCTACAAAGAGCTGCAGTTCCACTAGTCGTTACTAGATGTCCCTCACGAGTCAAATGCAAAAGCTTCATGAAAGGGTTTCAATGCTTTTGCATTTGACTCGTGAGGGACATCTAGTAACGACTAGTGGAACTGCAGCTTGATGTATTAATAATTTCAATGCTTTTGCATTTGACTCGTGAGGGACATCTAGTAACGACTAGTTGAACTGCAGCTCTTTGTAGAATTATTTTGATATTGGACACTATAATATTCACTGCCCACTGCTAATCTCGTCCCATAATGCTTTGCAGGGCCTTTGGTTGGGATTGTATTTTTGCCCATAACTGTGCTTGGGGTGGTCCTAGGAGGAAGGGACCACCACTGAATCGTTCACATGATATGCTTTTTGTGTTCAAGGCATCTGCTTGGTCCTCCTCCTAGGTTAGGGGGGACTCCAAAATCATCACCTCTCTCATTGGTTGATATTTTCATTGTCAAAGTTCACTTTTGTGAATTGGTTATATGCTTTTTAACATAGAAAATTGCGTTATTGAAGCATTTGAAGGTGTTTGTTATACTGCTGCTACGCTACGTCAATTAGCACAGTTTTTCACTCTGCTATGTGCAATTTGCGTAGTGCGTAGTAGCACAAACTTTGCATGCTCCGTGAGCGTAGCGAAGTATTATGCCCAGGGTTACACAAAACGACTTAAAATAAATGGGTGGCATAGACTGTGCAAACGAAGACAACCACCCACTTTAGAGTTACTAGTTTAAACCCACCCTAGAGTGACTGGAACTCTGGGATTATGTGCAGGTCTGGGTCAATCGGTGCCGGAACTCGTTTTCACCGACCTGGCCAGCCAAACAAATCCGAAACGTATGTGGGGTATTTGGAAGTAACGAGATTTGGAAGTAACGGGACACAGCAGCACAGGGAGAGGATACATGGTTTGTTAACCGGGAAGGGTAAAAAAAACAAAAAAAACACAGGAATGGAATTTAAAATGGCCAAATTGCTATTGGTTTAGATATAGCGCTTCCAGCTTTCACTTTTACTACTATCCCACGCTTGATTTAGTAATTACATTTATTAAAAATAAAAACATTTTCTCTCAATTAAGTGAAAATCAAAAGCTACAACGTATGAAACATTTGTAATTTCCAAACTGCCAACTTGTGGGCACAATCCAAATTTCAGTCCGGGCAAAATGTTGCTCCGACGCAAATCCTAGACGAATATTAATAATACTGTTTAATATGCACAGCTCTGATTTTAACGCAGTAGTATAAAGATGCACTTTAAAAATATTTGAATTCTGCTGTACTAGAGGCTATCGTTTCTTGGCGCCTTAAATAGCAAACGTGACTACTAGCCGCTCATTATGGTGAAAGGTGACTTCTGCCCTGGGGAGATTTAAAACAGTGTTCAGGTGCATACACACCCATCTTTGCCGCAGTCGCCCACCGAGTTGCACAATTAAAGGCGTGAACTTTGCGGGAGTGCCCAACTCGCCTGAACGTAGAAACCGGCTTTTCCAGCCTTAGACCGTTCTTGATTTCCATGTGATTTTTGTCCGCGGCCCCTTTATTGACACAGCACTAAGGCTTAACTATGTACAGGGATAGTGTACTTTACAGAACAAAAACATTTATTTAAATCCCACGCAATGCTGGACGCAGCTTGTGACAACTGACTAACTTTGCACACATTCAATAAGCCATGAGGGAAGACAACGGTCATATGAGGCGGCGAGACCGCGCCCCGGAAGCACGGTCACCACGGCAGAATGTAACTATCGAAGCAGCCATGTTAATGCCAGGCAAAGCAATAACTATATAAATCCAAATAGAGATGGAAATGGAGGCTCGGGCGTAGACCGTAAAATATGTTGTCTATGCTGCCTGACCTTAAATGACTGTCTCCCAAGACGATACAGGAAAATCCAGTTTTGCACGCGACTCTCGTTTTTTGCCTTCATTTGTGCCATTGTGGAGGCGCCTTTCTGATTGGTACGACGACGCATACAGCTATCTCTCATTGGCTAATGCAGCTCTCTGCAGCTATTGCAGACTCGAGCAAGGGCAGACAGCTCCGCTGGCCAAAAGATTGACGTCGCTATATAAAACTGTAAAAACAAGCATTTGCAGTGCAATAGAACTCGCATTTACGCGAGGCCTATTGCATTACAAACAAGAGTGCGTGCGGGGGACAAGGCACGAACGGGAGGGGGGGGCGGGCGAGAAGACATCGGACTGCGGGATGGGGGGGCACGGGAATAAAGTAGTCTGTGCAGTAAATGGGCCGATAGCCATGGAAGGACACAAATGACGACATGGCCGTCAGGAGGAGGGACTAACAAGCCTAAAACTAATGGGAAAGCTGCATTTTAGGACCTAAGCAAATTGTTATATCCTGCTAATGTTAATGCAATGCTATTCTACCACCAGTGGAATGTTAATGTGATGATGCTGTCAGAATGTTGGTAATCTGTCAGAGGAGTCACAGTTGACTGGGCTGAGCTGCCTGCTGGCTGCTCCTGGTGGGGTCTTATCCTAGTCTTGATCTGGTCTACTTATGGTCTCCCTGTGATCTTGTACCATCTTGTAATAAACCTCTTTGAATCACCTAAACTGAGTGGACCTGATCACTACAGAATTTTGGCGACGATCTTCAAAAGAACCTACATTTATCACCTCTTCAAACTTCAAGGAACTTCAAGTACAGATTCTACACTAACTCAAGCTAAGCATCTACCTTCAACTGGCATCATTGCCCCACCAGTGACCTCCCATCGGTCGCCCACAGCAGTCTGCCAGTTGTTCCTGTGCGTCTGGGGAAGTGCTGCTTCTGGAGCTGCCCATTCAAGCATGGGCGTCTACTCCCCATTAACTCTACGTGTTTAGTGCTCTGCCTTCAGTGAGGGTAAGCCTGACGCTCTTCTAGTCTCTCTACGTCTCTATCTTGTGCTGTGCCTTCAGTGAGGGTAAGCCAGATTTACTGTCTGCAATGCCACACATCAACGTCTACACTGTCTAGTGAAGAAGTGTGTAGTTGTCCCTTATCCTCTGGAGAAGTGCTACTTCAGGAGCTGCCCATCCTATCTTGGGCGTCTACTCTCCAGAGTCTGCCTTCAGTGAGGGTAAGCCTGCCTGCCTGCCTGCTATTGTTACTGCAATGTCTGCCAGTTCCAGCTATTTTAGTATTACCTGCAGCTCAAGTGTCTTACTCACAAGGAATAATTCTACAGATACTGGTCTGTCAAGGAGCCATATGAAAAACCATCGTGAGGTACATCCAGCTCGAGATAATGCTCGCAGCACTAAGATTTATTTTATGTACTTTCCTGTGTTCGATCTCTTTGACATTGAGAGTGCTCCTTTTAATGTTTTTGTATCGGTGTACGATCAGGAGGAAACCTTTTTGTGCCTGTTGCACCATGTTTTCTGAGCTTTCTGCTAGGATCTACACTTTGTAGTGGGTGATCTTCCCATCCACATCGGAAGTTATGGGATTATTTGTGAGTATTCAAAGTAGTTTAATTGTTTTGGGAACAATTTTGGGCTTTTGACAGTTCAACCGCTGTGTTGCGGTTTAAACACCAGCGCGTGGGGATACCTGTGAGCGCGCTCTCACCTTCATCGCTTCTGGAGATCTTCATCTCTCACGTGCCTGCCTTTGTTGTCTCTGTGTCCACGAGACCTCGCTGTTGCGCATCGTGGGGCGCACACACATGCCGTGAGCCATCCCGTGTTGGCGTGCTCAGCGTGCCGCCATCTTACGATTGTCCCTGCACCTTTGTAGCAAACATTTTGCCGAGCAGTGTCTGCCAATAACGTTTTTGGTGTGACAATAAAGTTTTTCAAATTGAAGAATTACAGGGAACGTCGTTCTGTCATGATCTTTTGTGGATATTTACTGGAGCACCGGAAAACAGCAGGTTTGGTTATTTTTATTCTCGAACGTTGCAAGTGGATGTCAGTCTTCAAGTATCCTTCGGAATTTCAATGACTGCATCGTTGCCTTTATTGTTGCCACTCTTGTAGTCTTCTAATTTGCTCAACTCGATCGAATGGTTTATCGGAGCGGGAGTGTCTTTACAACATGAACTGTCTTTACAACATGAACTGTGACAGCATTATAATGTTCAAAAATGTAGGCTATGATTGTGCTTTTATGCAGAAATTTTCTTTTTCATCAGTATTTTCATGCTGTTACGCTGCCATCTAGTGGCAAGTGGGACCATGGGACCATTTTCTCACATAGTCACATGTAGGTGGGCAGCAATGTTTTCTCTGTTGAAACCTGACTTATGCAAGCTAAGTGTCTTTTCAATATGTAACGGTGTCTGTTTATTTCAAATTTTAGGCATACTGTAATGTCACTTTTGATGCATTATCTCAGTACTCTTGCCCTTTGTTCTATGTTTTACTGTGTTGCTTCAGGGCAATTATGCATAGGTTCCAGTCCTCTGGCATCTTTTAGGCATCTCTTTCTTTAGAGATTTGTCATGGGTCCCTACCCATTGGTTCGGGTTCCTACCCACATTTAAGTCTTGGGTCCCTACCCATGTGTTCGGGTTCCTACCCACATTTTAGTCACGGGTTCCTACCCGAAAAGCTAACATTTATGTTGCTTTAGTGCACAGTGTGGTATATTCACACTATTTGTCCATACACGGACACCTCTCGTCTTATTTGTTTACCCTACATAGGGTGTGCACAACTCTGTTCTACCTCCCTCCTGGGAGCTATGCAAGGGTGTAGCCCCTTTGCATTAAGTATATGGGTTCCCACCCATACACTGTTTTTTTGGGGGAATTTGTCATGAGTACCTACTTATATGTGCTGTATTAACACAGTTACATCACTACAGTGCACGGTATGGTTTTTCCACACAAAGTTGGTCCTTACACGTGTATGGGGAGCATTACCAGTTTTGTACACAACGCATCTCTATCCCAAGAGATTAGTCATGGGTTCTCACCCATGCATTCGAGTTTACATATTTAGCTTACGTTTTTACTCTTTTTGAGTGCATTTCATGCTTTTATTGCTAAGTATGTTCCGTTTATATTGTATTTTATATTGCTATATTTGCACTGTTATCTTTGCATTACATTTTTGTCATTGTGTAACGATAATGGTGTTTGGATGAAGAATCACCCTTCTGTTTTCCATCTGAGGTTTTCTTCTTGTGTCTCTTGTGGATTCTGGGCTTTCCTCTGCTTTTCTGTCGTGTTTCCTTCCTCTGCGTTCGTCGCAGCCCATAGCCCTGTGTTCTGTTAGTTTTCCTTTTTCAGCCTCCATTCATTCCTGTTCTGGCCAGTGGGTGTGCTTTGGGGCAGTCTTTTGTGCTTTCTTTTATCCTTTCCTCTGACGTTGTTGTTTTTTCTCCTTCGCTGTTGTGTAAGAAGGGAGGATGGTTCCTATGTTTGGTTCCTATGTTTGGTTTCCTATCTTCTCTGTTTCTTGATTTCCCTTTCGTTGCTCTGCTTTCGATGGTTGTTCTTTCATTGCTCTTCTTTTGATGGTTGTTCTCTCATTGTTGTTCTTCTCTTTGCTTTTGTATAATCATTTCGCTTTCACTTTCTCTTGTTCTCCTTTTCCGTTTCTAGCTTTTTGTTTTCCCGTATAAGAAAGGGGGATATGTTATATCCTGCTAATGTTAATGCAATGCTATTCTACCACCAGTGGAATGTTAATGTGATGATGCTGTCAGAATGTTGGTAATCTGTCAGAGGAGTCACAGTTGACTAGGCTGAGCTGCCTGCTGGCTGCTCCTGGTGGGGTCTTATCCTCGTCTTGATCTGGTCTACTTATGGTCTCCCTGTGATCTTGTACCATCTTGTAATAAACCTCTTTGAATCACCTAAACTGAGTGGACCTGATCACTACAGAATTACAATCGATGGGCGGGAAGTGGGCGGAGCTTAAACGAAGCTTCCACACTATAGTATATACTGCATGTCTCAACGAGACAGCGCAAGCGCTGCCTAGGCGAGACCTAAAAAGGAGCATTATCAGGCTCTGCTATTACGAATTCCTTCAACAGCCTCAGAGTGGATTGGAATGGTGCAAAGTAAACTCCTTCAAACAAAAAGAATTTACATAATGCGGGCCTGGGTATGTTTAACATAGCTCTGCAGTTGCAGATGCACAATGCAGCATAGCTCTCCTCCTCTAAAGGAACTCTGAGACACATCAGCCGAACAATATAAGGTACAATTTGTGTGCCCTCGAGATCTATCACCAGAGGTCCTGCCAACATTATACCCCATCCAAATGTCAAATTCTACCAGATAACTACCATTCATTTACGCATTTAGAGGTAAAAATGCAAAAGCAGCAACACCATTTGACACCATGTTATAGTTAGCTCACTTATTTCAGTGAATTTCAGTGTTTTTTTGTTTTTGAGCACTAGTTTTTATAACGTTAGTTTAACCTTTAGTTTTTTCAGTGAATTTCCAGGGTTTTCTAATGTAAGGTAAGATATTATTATCATGCCTAACTGTAACGTCATTGTCAGAACCCCATTCAGAGGGCCACGGGTAAAGCAGTAGCTACCAGGCCCAACCGTGGGGGTTGAGGCCTTTAATTCTCGAAGTAACGGCCCGACCGACTATGGGTCCTGAGCAACCGGGCCAAGTACTCCTTCAGCACTTGAATAAAATCTGTTTAAAAAAAAAAAGTACTCCTTCAGCTCTTGACTCTTAGTATTAAAGTTGGTCGAGCAGTCCAATGCGTCCCGGGGGCGGGGATGGGGGGGTGGGGGCAGGGGAAAGGTAGATGAAGGGGTTGAACACAGGCTCACATCTCAAGATATGTTAATAGCAGCAATAAATGATTGTCCAGTCAAATACTTGCTTTTATGGAAAATCAAGTAAATACTTTGTATACAAATAATACAAACAACCCTTCTGAGTGTTACATACTCAGGTCCCTGAGTCCCACGTCCCCCTCTCTAATGGTAGTGGTTATTCCCCATTTACAATAGGTGATGTTCAGGTTAGGCCCACTCGAAATCGGAGTATTAAGAGATCCACTCCGACTCTTTCAAAGTCAAAAGTGGTCCGAGGCCTACGGTGTTACGAGGCAGAATAAGTTCCTCTGGGTCCTTCGGCCCTGTGATGAGTCTTAACCGCCACGCCTGCCAAAATAGCTCTACTAGATTCCATGGGATCATTCCACTCTCAGACGTCCCGGAGGTCTGCAGTGGCTGCCGGCCGTGAGTAACACTCTCGGCTTTGCTGGGGTACCAGTTGGTCTTCCCCATTGCTCCCTCCCATGAAGCAGTACGTTTCTGTGATCCCTCCCACAGGTAGGAGGCTGATAGTTTGGGTTCCGATGTTTCAGGAACTCACAGATCTCCACAGCGGCCATCCCTCTTGGCATCAGCGAAACCAGGTGACAACCCTTTGTCAACATGGTGGTTCCACCCGTCATACAGGTTCGCCAACTTTACTACGCACATTTGCTACGGCCCGATCGGCAGAACTGTAATGCAGTCTTCAAGGCAGCCCTCTCTGGCATAAGGGGTCACCGACTTTACTCCGCTCACAGGCTATGGCCCGATCAGTACAGCAGTAATGCACTCTTCACAGCGGCCCCCTCTGGCATACAGGGTCGCTGACTTTACTCCGCTCACAGACTATGGCCTGATCGGCACATCAGTAATGCAATCTTCACGGCAGCCCCCTCTGGCATATGCGGTCAGCAACATTAGCCTGCACACGGGTGAGGGCCCGATCAGTGTAGCAATGGCTAACTTCACAGTGGCCCCCTCTGGCATCCAGGCTCGCTGACTTAAGTCTGCAGACGGGCGATGGCCCTATGGATGCAGCAGCTGCTTCCTCACACCTTGCTTCAGCGATCCAGTCTCCAGGATCCCCCACATCTTCCTCACAGGGCACACTAGTCTTGGCAAGCCGGGAGGCACTGGTACTCCAGGCTCCAGGGCAGATGGTCTTGGATTTCCCTGTGTGATGTCCCCTCACCCATCTAGGAGACTGGCAGACCTTAGCACCCAGTCCTGGTCACAAGTAGAAGGGTTGTAGAGCCTCTCCTCCTCAACCTACAGTCCGACTGGCTGCTTGACAGTTGAGAATTTTGGGGGCCTCAAGCTACCCTTCTTACAGTCCATTTCAAAACACAAAATGTGATTTAATGTCTGAGGGCCCGATTCACAAAGGTAAACTTAGACTTAAGTGTAAGTGTACTACTTTTTGGTATTCACAAAGGTAAGTTACTACTAGTAATGTCCCTACTAGTAATCATACTAGTAGTAACTTTACTAGTAGTAAAGTTACTTGTAGTAACGTACCTTTGTGAATACCAAAAAGTAGTAAACTTAGACTTAAGTAGTAAAGTTAGACTTAAGTCTAAGTTTACTACTTTTTGGTATTCACAAAGGTAAGTTACTACTAGTACCTTTACTACTAGTAAACTTACTTGTTGTAAATTTACTACTAGTAACTTTACTACTAGTATGTTTACTAGTAGTAAAGCTACTAGTAGTAACGTATCTTTGTGAATACCAAAAAGTAGTGAACTTACATTTAAATCTAAGCTTACCTTTGTGAATTGGGCCCTGAGGGCCCGATTCACAAAAGTAATCTGAGACAAAATCCTAACTTTACAACTTTCGGTATTCACAAAAGGCATTTAGGAGTAGTAAAGTTAGGATTCCTAACTTTACTACTCCGAAATGCCTTTTGTGAACATCGAAAGTCGTAAAGTTAGGATTTTGTCTCAGTTTAGGAGTATCCTAACTTTACTACTCCTAAATGCCTTTTGTGAACACCGAAAGTCGTAAAGTTAGGATTTTGTCTCAGTTTAGGAGTAGTAAAGTTAGGAATCCTAACTTTACTACTCCTAAATGCCTTTTGTAAATACCAAAAGTCGTAAAGTTAGGATTTGTCTCAGATTACTTTTGTGAATCGGGCCCTGAGTCTTTAAAGTTTGTGTTGGGTGTCTGCTTCCTTTTGAATTACCCACTACTCTGTCCTTCCCTTCCTCCAGAGTAGTCTGTCACAACAAGAGTAGCTCTAAACCCGATATCCCCAAACAGATGCCATTGGAGTTACTAGATGTTCACACCTGGATATCAGCCACTGTGATATGTGCACCAAAGGGCTGTAGCCCTACTGTTTATTATTCTCTCATCAGCCCTAACTCCTTCCTGAGATGTACCCAGGTCCCTTTCCAGTGACCTCTTTCAGAGTCAAAGAGCACTCTTTAAAGTGCATTGAAGAGCCTGGCTCTGCCTTCCTCCAGTGTGTGTCCCACCCAGCTCTCAGGAATGAGGTCCACAAATCTGTCTGGGGAGAATCCTCTACCTCCCCATGCTCCTTCAGTCAGCCTTGGGTCTCCCAGAATCTTCCATGTATTGTACCACTCACAGGCACACATACACCCAGCACATGCATGCAACCACCCGCGTGCTATGCACCACGACATACTAACTTGATATAGGCCAAGGTTGAGTTAAGCACACAGCACCAAACCTTTACATGAGTGGGCCTGTAAGTCTCATTTCAAGGTAAAGAGGCCTGTTCACTCCTACTGATTACTACACGGTACGCTGCCATCAACACACTTGTCCTATTTTACGCCTGGTAAAGGCAGTAGCCTTTCACCACCATGAGGGTAGCACTTTGTGTGCTTCTCCTGGTCTATAAAGACACTGAGACTGTCCTATATCATAGCGCACATTCATGATCTGTGTTTTTCCATGATGAAAGACTACAAGCAGGGATCGAGATATTGTTGCAGCGGGGGCACTCATGGCAGAGGTGCACGTACGTCACCATGCACAGGACTTTTCTGCCCCCATCAGTCACTTTAACCATTGTCTTTTTCAGTGAATATCTGGGGTTTTTTAATGTTACGTGAGATCACGTTACCTTAACTGACTATAATGTCTATTTAAGCTTTTTTTCATGAATTTCTAGGGTTTTTTATGCATATTCAGCCTGCGTGGTCAGCTTGCTACCCTTTCCTCCCTCCCCCCGCCCTCTGTTGTCTGTGTGCCTACCCATGTCACCTCCCTGCGCATGGGTAGGCACACAGACAACAGCCATTAGCCTTCAGCCATTAGCAATATAGGATTGGCACAGGCCGAGCCCCTTCTGGTGGCCAACACACCGCAGCCTGCCTTTCTTGGTCAACTTGTTGCTCCAGCCGCTGTTCCCCTCGTGCTTGCCCTCGTTCTCTGTCTGCATGCCCAAGCCCCTCCCATCCGCCCTCCGTGGTCAGATTGCTGCCCCTCCTCCCTGCTCTCAGGTCTCTGTGTGTATGGCTCTGTCTCATTTCGCCTGCCCTCAATTATGCTGCCCCGGCTCATGCCGGTCTGCTCTCTGTGGGCAGCTTGCCACCCCTACATCTCACCTCCTGTCCTCCATGTGTGGGCCGCTTTCCTCTTTCACTTGCCCTCCATGGTGCATTGATCTGCTCTTGTGGTCAGCTTGCTACTCCTGCATCCAATCCCCTCCCTCTGTTCTCCGTGTGTGTGCCCCTTTTTCGTCTTGCCTGTCCTTCATGGTCCATTGTGCTGACCATGCCCATGCTGGCCTGTTCGCCGTGGTCAGATTGCTGCCCCTGCCCCCTTCTGTCTGACCTCCATTCACCATCTATCTGCCCCTGCCCAATCCCGCCAGCCTTCTGTGGACAGCTTACTGCCCCTGCCGGCCTTACTTCATGGTCAGTTTGCTGCCCCTGCTCCTGCCCCCCTCCTCTCGGCCCTCTGTTCTCTGTGTGCATGCACCTGCCCCCTCCCTCCTGCCCTCCATAGAACGTTGTGCTGCCTGTGCCCATTCAGCCCTTATCTCCATGGTCAGCTTACTGCTCCTTCCCCCATCCTTACTGCCGTCCATTGTCCGAGGTTGTACCCTCTCCCCTCTCTACTGCCCTGCGTGGTCTTTTACGCAGCCACTGCCCCTTCCACTCGCCCTCCGTACTTATCTTGCTGACCTTACCCACATCCTACCTGTCCTCTGTTTTCTGAGTCTATGCCCTTGCCCCCCCTCCTGCCCTGCATTGTCTGATGTGTTGCCACTGCCCCCCTCCACCTGCTCTCCATGGTTAGCTTCTTGTTCCTGTATCTTCCCTCCTTTCCCTGCTCTCCTGCACATGCCCTCCATTGTCAGAGTCCATGCTCCCGCCCCTTCACTCCAGCCCTACCTGGTACGTTGTGCTGCCACCTCGTGCCCTGCCTAGTTAGCAGGCTGCCCTGCTCCTCTGTGGCCTCAGATGTCTGTGTGTGCGTCCCTGCCATGTCCCTCATGCTCTCCTTGGTCCATTGAGCTGCACTGCCCCCCTAATGGCCGTGCACATTCCGATGTGCCTTCACTGCTCCTCCTGCCTGCCCAGAATGGCCAACTTGCTGCCCCTGCTCTCTCCTCACTGTCTTCCATCGCCCACGTCCATGCCCTTATCACCTCGCTCCGGCCCTCCTTGTTCCATTGTTCTATCCCTCCCTCCTGCCCTTCATGGTCCATTATGATATAATTGCTCCTCATGCCTGCCATATGTGGTCTGTTTTGCTGCCACTGCCCCCTTCCAGTCCTATGTGGTCAGCTTTTTGTCCATGCTCTTGCCCCCTTCCCCCTGCCCTCTCCTATCTGAGTTCAGCTCCTGCCACCTCCCTTCTGCCCTCCAAGGTTCTTTGTGTATGCCCCTGCCCCCTCCCACTTGCCCACAGTGGTCCGTTGTGCTTCCACTAACCCTCCTATCTGCCATATGTGGTTCTTTGTGCTGCAGCTGTTCCTCTTGCCTGCCGTATGTATCAGCTTGCTGCCCCTGATCCCCTTGCCCCTGCCCTTTGTTGTCCACGTGTGGGTCCATCCCCCTCACTCTTTCTGCTGCCACTACCCCTCCTGCCTGCCCGGCGTGGTGAGCAGGCTGCCCATGCCCCTGACCTTGCCCCCTTGCCTCTGCCCTCTGTTGTCCGAGTCTGTGCTCCTATCTCCTCCCTCCTACCTTCCCCTGATTTGTTGGCATGCCCATGCCCCCTGCTTCCTACCCTCCATGGTACGTTGTGCTGCCACCGGCCCTCCTGCTTGACTTTAGTGGTCAGCTTGCTGCCTCTGCCGATCAGTGTGCATCCCCTATCCCCTCCCTTAGCTCTACATGGTCCATTGTGCTGCCTCTCACCCTCCCACCTGCTCTGCATGGCCAGTTTGCTGCCTCTGCCCTCTTTGCCCTGCCCTCCATGCGTGCCCTTGTCCCCTCTTTCTTGCCCTCCATGGTCCATTATGCTACCACTGCCCTCCTGCCTGACCTATGTGGTCTATTGTGCTGCTACTATCCCTGCCATCTGCCCTTTGTGGTCAACTTTCTGCCCTGCCACCTACCTCCTGCCCTCTGTTCTCTGAGTCCGTATCCCAGCCCAAACCCTCCTGCCCGCCATGGTCCATTGTTCTGCCACTGGCCCTCCCTCTTGCCCTCCATGGCTCGTTGTGCTTCCACAGCCTCTCTCACTTGTCCTGCATGGTTGGCTTGTTGCACCTGCCCCCCTCTCACCTGCTCTCCATGGTGTGTTCTGCTACTGCCCCTCACACTGTACCTCTGTGTGGTCCGCTGTGTTGCCACTGCCCCTCCCATCTACCCTGTGTGGTCAGTTTGCTACCTCTACCCCTACTCCGTCTCACCTGCCCTCTGTTTTCTGAGTTAGTGCCGCCCCCCCCCCCACTCCCCACAGTGTTCTAATGACCAACTAAGTGCTAGTATTGTGTACTTAAGCTAAATGTGTGGCACACTTGAAGTCATCTTGACGAAATCAAAATTGTAAAACCTAAAGCATGTCCTTTAGAAACATCAAAATAAGGGGGCTATTTTTCTCATAGAAATTATGGTTAACGCTCTAAAGCTAAAACGAAGACACTTTTTTTGAGATCTCAAATAGCGACAAAGGGCTTTTAGACTAGTTGCTATTTTATGATTTTCATCCAATTGATCACTTGATTATTTGTTGCACAAATTACTTAAGTGTCAACAATATCTTCCATGTTTATTGTTATAAGTTAATAAAAACCCTCACAATATTTTACAGTTAATACAGGGTAATAAAACATTTTGCAATAAAATACATCACTTTTCTTATTAATCAGTTTCTTTGACGTGCATGTTGATATTTCAAGGATACGAGATATTAAAACCTTTGGCATCTCAAACAAATTATTATTTCATTTCCTTTCGATTGTGGCCCATAGATTTCAGCTAAGTTGTTATAAAGTGGCATGTGCATCAGAATAAGAAATTAAGTTCTAATTTTAAAATGTGCAAGGTACTAGAGTCCCATAGTTTTATAAATGTCAAATTGTTGTCTTTTACTCACAATCATCCGTTTATTTAGACCTTAGGTGGACCCGGTTTCTCATACTGGAGCTACGCCCTCGGAATTCTGTTTGAGTGATTTATCATGTGATTGTAAAAATTTCAAACGTTTACAATTTAGCTGAGGGTCCGTAGAATCAAGGCTCCTCATGATTGCCGTTCTGCAGGTACGGATCCCCCTCTCGTTGAATAGCCGTCTTAAGAATATGAGGCGTGCTTTCCTTAATGTCGGACATATGCAGACCAAATGCAAAAAATCCTCTTTGGGGGCGCTGCATAACCTGCACGTTGTTGGGACTTTTATCTCCATGAGGGTTTGTCTGCTAAGGATGGCAGATCTCCTAATCGTATAGCTAATAACTTTTTCTTAAAATGCACTGGATAAGTTAAAAAAAGCTATGCAGGTGTTGCAAGGTGACGTATGTTTGAATTGTCATCCAAAGAAACAACAATCTCCAGAGAGTTACCCTTTGTAAAGAAAAGGGACAGAGTATGACAACCAAGGACAAAGAGGGGCTCCCTTTTCAAGAATATTTGTCAAAATTGCATAAATGTGCGCATATTCACATATGCAACAATAGGTTATAATAGACGTTCCCTCGTCAAGTCGAACCAATAAGTTCTCAGTGTGTAATAACACTATCTCCACTCGAGACTGTACAAGAATAGCATCAATTGGTGAACAAAAAGCAATATGTAAACAACAGCCCGTACGTATCAAATATCATAAAAACATCATAAAAAACAAATATCATAAAAAGCCATTCTTATTGTTAAAAAGACTGTCTTTGTATCATTTATTGTTTAGACAACTAATACATAAAACAAATGATATCACAATATTATATAACAAAAATCACAATTCAATACTTCACAATAAAATATTTTTATTCCTCCAAAATAGGCAAAGTTATAGCACTTATGTTGTTAAAATACTTACATAATGAACAACTGTTATTACATGATTGTAGTGCTGAACAGGTCAAGTCTGTAATTTCATTAGTACAAGTCACATATTACATAAAAAATACAATCAATAATTCAAGAAGATGAGTATATAATAAAACAGCAAGCTCCAAGGAAATGGCTGACTCAAAACATGTATCGACGCAGCGTTTCTGTGAAACTGACAATATTCATCACCTTCTTCAGGACAAATTCTATTTAAAAACTTCTCTAAAAAATCTATTCAATTGGAGTTTCAAAAGAATCCAAACTGTCTTAAGTAGAACATCCAGGTGGTAGACCTTGGATAATTGGATATCTTTAAGGTGCTTTCTTTTTAAAAACAACCAAGCCCGTTTGTTTGTCCTGCCACCAGCTGCCACACAGGGGGACCCGGACTAGCGGTCCCAGCCCGCATCGCGGCCGCCCACGTGGTTTCTTCGCGCCCGGAGGCGCCACAAAAGCTTTCGCGGGCTCCCGCAGCGCGGGACGCGCCCGGGCAAAGCCCGGGCCAAGGGCGGGCCCATTTGCGCCCGTCAGCGTCCGGAGGAGGCCGGGCTGGGCCATATCTCTTGGACGCCCCTCTTTGGATTGCTGGGAAATTGAGAACGGAGAGAACAGTCAAAAATAAGGTACCTGGGCCACTATCAGTTATTTTGTACTTTGTCCTTATTTCAGAGATACTGGGGTTAGGAATATTGTTTTGTTATGGGTAAGAGGAAAACCCTGTCTTGCAAGGAGGGGGCCCGGGAGCTAGTGTGACTGGCACAATTGATGCTTTTTTAACTAAAGCCGCACACGTGCTCACACAAGAAATAGCACTGACAGAAAGAAGGCTGTCACTGGAGACAGTGAAGTGCGCCCAGACATCGGCCGGCGATAGGGATGGGACACAAGCAGAGCAAATTAATCCTGTAGTATCCCAGACCAGTCTTTGATTGTTACCACCGTTGCTGCGCCTTTATGTCAAGCGCCAACCCCGGAGGACCCCGGTACGCTATTAAATACCCTGGCTGTTAAAACAGTAGAAGGGAGTGATGTGGCCTCGGATTTACCCCCATCAAAGAGAAAACGACTTGCCTGTAATAAGCCTATGAGAAAGTCTCCACGGAAACAAACACGGTCACAAACATCCCCGCAATCTGGTTCGAACTTTGAACAACTATTGGATATTTTATTTGTAAGGCTGGAAGAAATGACAAAGGCCCTTTTAACACCAATATTGCATAGGATGGAAAAGATTGAAAAATTATGCCATGATTCTATCATAGCTAACAAACATTGTGCTGTGACGCTTGTGCCTAGACCTGTGGGGGAGGGGCGGAAAATTCATCAGAGAAAAGGAACCAATGCCCGCCTGGCCTGGGTGCGAATGTTTCAGGGACTAAGGGCAGGGCTAGGGAAAGCAGACAAATAAATGGGAGCGAGGAAATAAGACCTGCAGTCCAGAATCCCATAACAGATCAGATAAATATGCCCCAAAGTATTGAGAGGGCTATTCCGCCTGTATGTACCCAACCGAATACTGTTTTACCTAAGGTCGCTAATCAGTGTATACTTGACCTGCCCCCTGCATCCGCACCTTTAGTAGCAGTCTTATTGAAGGTCCCTCCGCTTTCCCAAAATTCCAGGGAATCCGCTCAGGATTTAATACATATGTTCTGTGTATTAATTTGAGTGTTGTGCTTCTTTGGTTTGTGGGTTTCGTCTCCTTCTACGTTATTGTTGTTCAGCTGTGCTAGTAATCTACTAGGGTTTTCCCTGTTTGAATGCCAAATTGATCCCTACTTGGACTAAACGCTGTTTCAATTATTGAACTGTATTTTGAATCAATCTGAATTTGTGTTGACGAATGGCTGGGAATTTCTATGATCGAAGAACTATTCTGATTTTTTGATGTGTCAATCGAGTTTACTGCGAGAACTTGATTCAATTTATATGATTGGTTTGTAGTTTCTGCTTGCAGTGTAACGGAAACGGCTTCCAAGTTTGTCTGATTCATTGTTTTAGTCTCAAGAGCTTTTACAAGTTCCGCGTTATCCATTATTAATGTAGAATGTAGCCATCATCTTTTTCCGATCCCTTGCAGGGCTCGAAAAATCCCAAAAATGGTACTATTCCTGCAGGTCTAGTACCTTGAAAAGTCTCCTCGACCTAACTGCAACCTACTTGACCTCCGTCTCTGAAAGCGGAGCAAATGTGACAAGATAACAAGATTTAAAGGCATCTTTATTGCTCATTAACTTTGTGAGCAATAAAAATGTCTTTAAATCTTGTAATCTTGTCACATTTGCTCCGTTTTCAGAGACAGAGGACAAAAGTTAGTTTGTCTTCCTACTCGCCAGAAAGGGCGAGTAGGACCTAAAAACAGCTCGCCCTCGTTAAATTTAGCTCGCATATGCGAGCGGTCGAGTGGATTTTTCGAGCCATGCCTTGTTATTATTAGGTGTTACGTCATGTTCAGGCAGTTGGTTTAGGTCGGCTTGCTTATCTTTATTTGGAGTTGAGTGTTGGTGGTTCAGTGTTTTAGTCTCTGCCGACGATTCAATCCCGTAATGATGTGGATTTTTTTCAGCGGATTCTGTGAATGCTTGCTTGCCAAGTTCCAACTTGTTATTGCAGTTGTTTGTGGAGTGCATCACCGCCTGGACGGTAATTTTATTATTTCTTAACAGGTGAGTTTTTGTTTGGTTTTCGTTGTCTCTTGACTCTTTTGTACTGTTTAGTTGCTGAGTTTCATGCGGTTTTGATAAAGTTGCTTTTTGCGTTGCAAGGGCGGTGGGCAAACCCTTTATATTTTCCGTTTGGGAAAAGATTACTGCCGTTGGGTCCTTTAAAAAAGAACATTTATCTTTGTTTTCAAATTTGGCTGATTTTCCAAAATATGCTTCTAGTGGTGAAATTATTGGGCTAGACTGGCCTACAACCCCCTGCGATCTATTGAGTGCTGCCATCCCTGTTGTAGTCAAATTCTTTTGGGACTTTTTATGTTGGCGTATTTTTTGGGGGGGATGTGCTTGCCTGACCCGGCCCGATCTCATCTTGCCTTTCTTCCCCCTTATTGATGATGCGCCAGTTCCGGTGCGCTTTTGGCTTCCAATCAGTGGAGTCGTGCACTCAGGAGTGTCTTTCCTGGTGAAAGGTTGCGAATCCTTCAAGGTTCTCGTCTCCACTAGGACAGTAGGAGCAGGCAGCACTTGGTTCTAGTCACGGTGTAGGCACAGCACAGCACAATACTGTTGTACTGAGGTGTCTGCCTTTTGCTTCTAGAACTACACAGGTCATAAGAGGGGAGAGTCTGTAAGGGAACGCACAACTCAACACAGATCAATTCTGCCAAAACAGAACGTGGAATCAGCTAAAATCACTCACTTCGTAGTGTGCACTGTGGCCGTCCTTGCTGCCATCCAGGAGTCCTCTTGGTGTCCCCCGGCGCCAGATTTGTTGTATCGGGGGACGTTCTCTCTTTGGCGTTCAAAACCAGCACTGTACTGTGAGCACACCCAGCTATCCGCAGACCACACCCGGTCGGGCAGCGGATCACTCAGGGCACACTCCCACAGCACCAAGCACTCAAAGAAACTCCTTGTGTTGCCTTGGAGGAGTTGAGGGAAGGGCGCAGGGTCTTGTCACCAACACCGAAGCCGACAATTCCACACGCCACCCCGCCTCAATCGCTTCAAACCACTGTCCGGTCGCTGGATCATATCGAGTTAGTTCGGGTGTCAGCCCCCCAATGGAAGCTTGAGCCGAGGAAAGAAAAATGGCTAAGTATCAGCCAGGCTGAGCTCCGTGGGGCTCCGGGGCACCGTGCAGCAAGATCCTTGTACTTGTGCCGCTGCCTCTACCCGCTGCCTCCTCCTTGCATTGGCCCTCCCCCCGTGACAGCTCCAATTTGTTGGGGACTCTTGCAGTCTTTCTACGCTTCTCACTGCTTCTCTAGTTCCACAGTGCTGCGGCCGAGCGGGAGCGGTTCGGGCGTGGTGCGGGTGCGGGTGCAGGGCGTCTCCGGCGTCTCCAGTTCCTCGTACAGACTCGGTCAATCGAATTCAGGTCAGCATTGGTCAACAATAGTTAATTACTTAAAATTACTTAAGCATTTTGCACACCTGTCATTAGGCTATATTTGGGAGATATTTTGGCTACATTTATGCTCTTTTTTTCTTTGGTGGCCATCATGGGAGACTTTATGTTATCATGCTCCCTTAATTCTTCATTTATTGCAGTAGCCACTGTAGGAAATACTTTCAGTTTTACAGCTTTAATTCCATCAAAATGGCATTTAGGTGTGTCACACTTTTGTCATAAATACTGAATGTTACACTCTAGTTGCTCATTAGAACACTGTGGTAAAGCTGCAGTTGATCACCAGGGAGTTAACTGGCAGGCTGCTCCTGTTGCCAAAAGTATATATTTCAGTCTGCATGTGAGAATGTTTTGCTGAAATGGATGAGGAAGTTAAGAAATCACAGAAATCATGTCCTAATTTTACTTTGTACAGCAGTAATGATAATTTCTGTGACAAACAAAACCCCTCATTTTCGTAATTTCTAAAGGAAATGTTTTAAGTTTTGCACTTTGATTCTATCAAGTTGCATTCAGGTGTACCACACATGTCATAAATAATAATGTTAGCAATGTAGTTGTTCATCAAAGCACTGTGGCAGGCTGCAGTAGAACAGTGCGGAATCAACTGACAGGCTGCTTCTGCTGTTGGGAGTTTTACTCAGTAAGTCAGATTTTATTCTCGCATGGCTGAGGACAATAGTGTGACTTTACAGAAAATATGCTCTCATTTTAGATTCTGGAGCACCTTCCGTAACCTCTATGTATAACTCATGAGAGAAAACAGTTTTCTCTCAAATTTGGTTAATCGAATCCAAGCAGAGGATCTGCATTTTACACTGGGCAAAGTCACCTTAGAATACACCACTATTCCTAAAAAATTTATTTTACCACCACCAAATGATGTATATTGTGATTAAAATCTGTTATCACTGTTTATATGTGCTCCTTTTTGTGACCCTCAAAAACAGACTTTCTGGTCGGCCGGTGGCCATGCTTTTGGCCGATATAGATAAAGCATTCGACTCCCTTAGTTGGGTATACCTCTTTCAATTGCTTGAGGCAATTAACTTCGGACCACGATTCATTGCGTATGTACGCCTACTTTAAACAAACTTAACAGCGTCGGTGGGAATAGCTGGGCATCGCTCAACCCCCTTCCCCTATACAAAGAGGCACTAGGCAGGGCTGCCCCCTGTCACCGTTATTGTTCGCCCTTGCGGTTGAGC
Organism: Calotriton arnoldi; assembly: GCA_963921515.1. Classification (NCBI taxonomy): domain Eukaryota; kingdom Metazoa; phylum Chordata; class Amphibia; order Caudata; family Salamandridae; genus Calotriton; species Calotriton arnoldi. The sequence goes on from CAWUFW010001658.1 coordinate 421,011, forward strand.
CCTTGGCAGCGTGGGTCAGAAATGACCCGGTTCTCCGGGGCTTTGAATGGTCGCAGTCGCGCTCGGACCGCATCGCGTTATAAGCTGACGATGTCCTGTTTTTCATCACGGACCCTTGGTTTTACGGGCCCCGAATCCTGCAAATCCTCAGAGTATTCGGGGAAACTACTGCCCTGCACACGAATCCTGCAAAATCCGTATTGTTTCCAGTGTGCGGCCATAAAGGCCGCGAAGCTTGGGCATCGCAGTTATCCCATGCGACAGACGGTTTTAAATATCTCGGCATCTTCGTGTCACCATGCCCCAAAATCTCTTGGGCGCATAACATCACTCCACTGCTCGCAAGCCTCAATAGTGAAACTGCAGTATGGTCCTCCCTTCCCTTGTCCCTATATGCATGCTCGGCCATCTTTAAGATGGTATCGCTGCCCCGGATTTTATATCGCCTCCAAAACTTCCCGTATCATATCCCGCACTCCTGGTTCGCGCAGGTCAACGCCATACAAAACAGATTTCTCTGGAATGGTGGAGCGGTCAGGGTCGCTCTTCGCACATACGTGCAGTCCACGTACTGCGGGGGCATCGCGGCGGCAGACATCTATTCCTATTATGTGGCGTCACATTTTCTCGTGGTTAACGAGTGGTGGTACAACTCCCCCACGGACCCAGCATACGCGATTGAGCATGCAGCAATGGAGCGGTCCCCCCTCTTCCATCTCCTATACAGCGCCACACGCCTGGATTTTATGCCTCCAGCAGGTAAAGTCGTAATATTGCTATGGCGGGCTAAAGTCAGACAGATGGGTTGGAACGGAAAGCTCACCCGGGCAACCCCACTATGGCAGGGTACGTACCTCCGTCCGGTGGCCGCCTTGAGGGGGTTCCGGGGATGGGACCTGGTGGGGATATCGACCCTCGGCGATGTGATGCGGGGCACTTCCTTGAAATCCTACCAGCAACTACAAGCGGAGTATACATTACACAAATTCCTCCAACTCCGCCATGCACTCACCCCCCTTATCCGCACGCTTGAGACCCTTCCGGAATTCCATCCATTAGAGGGCCGTCTACTGATGAGGGATTTGGGCCTCCACAAGATTAGGCAAATATACCAGACCTTAACGACCCACACACAGACAACGCTCGACAAGACGCGACTGGCGTGGCAAGCCGACATCCCTGACTTGACGGACGACGACTGGGCTGAGGCCATCGCTAGCCCACGGGGAGCGGCGGTCTCTACGAGATACCGCCTGATACAGTTTAAGTACTTGCACAGGGCTTATTATACACGGACTAGACTCTGGCGGATGGGAGGGATCCCATCCCCCGCATGTCTGCGGTGTGACCGAGCGGAGGGGACATTTTTGCACACAGTTTGGAGTTGCACAGTGTTGCAACCCTTTTGCCGTAGAATTAGGTCCTGCCTCCAGGAGGTGCTAGCGTGGGAACTCCCGCTCGACCCATGACTCTTCCTCCTGCATAGCACGGACGACATTGGGGGAAACATATATAAGCAACACTTACTGTTTTTAGCTCTCACTATTGCCAAGAGAGACATAGCGCAATTATGGAAAGGGACGTCTCCCCCAACGCTGGGTAAATGGAAGACCGAAATGGACAGATGTATGGGGGCCGAAATGGCAGTATTTCTAGCTTGCGGTTGCCCAGTTAAACATAGGAAAATTTGGACCCGATGGGCGTCATACCGAGGTATCGAGCTTCCCCCATTGCCGCCTACAGACCCCTGATTGGTGCCCCGTTCCTAATGTATATTATTCGGACTATCCCGCACTGTTTGATAATGGTCTCCTATGCTAATGTATCATGTATTCAAGTCTTGAGATCTTGCAATGTCTGCAATCTGTTTGAGTTATACCTCCTGCATGTTCGGCAGGTGTTTGAATTTGGTCAAAACGCTGGAATTATCGTGGTATTATGTCATTTTCTCCTGCAGGTCATTGTAGGGCTGTCGCCCGCCTTTTCAACGAAAAACTAAATAAAATCTGTTGTTAAAAAAAAACCAGACTTTCTCTACAATGCATTTCAGTGGAGACCACGTCCCAGAGTCATGTAATGGCTGCCACAACATGCGGTCCATGTTGTCGCCTGCCAATTAAGCCTTTGCCCCTTGGGGGCGCAGCATCATGGCTGCTCAGTACTGTGCACGGACACGGACTGTGTGTAGCACATCTTGACGCACGTGAGCCACGTCCAGACTTATGCGCCGGGCCCCGTCCAATGAGTCATGACACTAAACCTGGAGACAAGGAGCCCGATTCACAAAAGTAATCTGAGACAAAATCCTAACTTTACGACTTTCGGTATTCACAAAAGGCATTTAGGAGTAGTAAAGTTAGGATTCCTAACTTTACTACTCCTAAACTGAGACAAAATCTTAACTTTACGACTTTCGATATTCACAAAAGGCATTTAGAAGTAGTAAAGTTAGGATTCCTAACTTTACTACTCTTAAACTGAGACAAAATCCTAACTTTACGACTTTCGGTATTCACAAAAGGCATTTAGGAGTAGCAAAGTTAGGATTCCTAACTTTACTACTCCTAAACTGAGAAAAATCCTAACTTTAAGACTTTAGGTATTCACAAAAGGCATTTAGGAGTAGCAAAATTAGGATTCCTAACTTTACTACTCCTATACTGAGAAAAATCCTAACTTTATGACTTTCGGTATTCACAAAAGGCATTTAGGAGTAATAAAGTTAGGGTTCCTAACTTTGCTACTCCTAAATGCCTTTTGTGAATACCAAAAGTCGTAAAGTTAGGATTTTTCTCAGTTTAGGAGTATTAAAGTTAGGAATCCTAACTTTGCTACTCCTAAATGCCTTTTGTGAATACCGAAAGTCGTAAAGTTAGGATTTTGTCTCAGTTTAGGAGTAGTAAAGTTAGGAATCCTAACTTTACTACTCCTAAATGCCTTTTGTGAATACCGAAAGTCGTAAAGTTAGGATTTTGTCTCAGATTACTTTTGTGAATTGGGCCCATGGTTCTTGCAAGAGTTTCATTCCTTCCGAAAAATTGCGGCGATTTGTGGGGGATGCAGCTGTTTACAAAAGACGCGTCCACCTGAATGACAGTGCCTGTTATTTTCTCTACTTACCTCATCTTCTTGATTGAGGAGTCTACTGCCGGTACTGCTATTGCTACAAACCCGTCACTCCTGATTCAGCGAGAGAGGTCTGATTACTTTACGATCGCAGTCCACTGCAGTTTCGCACCAAGGGTCCCACACTGGAACATGCAAACTTTCAAAACCTGTAGGGAAAAAAATCAAAGAACAACTTACCAACAGATGTCTGTCTGGATAAAAATGGAAATGAGTGCATGTGCTGCGCTAATGCGCTCTTCTACTTACAGTCCTGGTTTACGTAGATGCCTCCTGGCTCTCTGTATCTTGATGACCTAAAACCCCTAAAAGGACAAAAGATAAGTCAATCCGTGGGAAGCCATAACATGAAGGTTTGTCTTCTGAATGCTTTTAATGAATGCCATTAATTACTGAATGAAATAACCAGTACATTCATTGTGAGGTTGAAATCAGGTAATACGGGGGCAGTAAGTTTAAGCAGTGTTGAAAACGGGCTGGATCTTTTTAGTACTTAAGAGGTAACCATGTCACTTTTTCCCCCCTTCTTTAGAAAGATTTCCTAACAAAACTCAGTCTTGAAACTAATAATTACCTCCTTGGGTGCCCCCCCCGCACCGCGGGGGCTGCGGGGGCCTGTGTTACGCCCCTGCCTTGTGGGAAGAAGAGATTACTTAGGTAAGACTTAGGTAACACTTTACAAGGAGAATTGAAACTAAGTAAACACAGCTTAACTTGAAGTAGTTTGTAACCAGTTTCGTGCATTCCATTAGGAAATACACAAACACATACCAAACACCGATGAGGGGACACCCAAACAGAAGATACAAAAGGAAAGTCCACACAGAGAAGTGGCCAGGCTGACTGAAGGGTGCTTCTCTCTTTCTTTCTCGCAATACCATTCCTCTTTCCCCTGGGAACCGGCCTAGTCTGAAGTGCACAACTGCGTTTTGGATGCAACAGTCTTTTGGAGAAGTTGGGTATCATCGTCTTTGACATCACCTTGCTCCTACAGGATCGCACAACCCATCAGATCAGTGCTCAGTTGTTACAAAGGGTGTGTCCACCCTGCCTTCTTCTATATTTTTTTAATTAATTTTCAGGACACAGAGACCATGTCTTTGATTCCTATAATGTCTCCCACAACATATTGTTCAGGTTGTGACCAACCAGTTAGGATTGATTAGTCCTCTTTAAAGTGCCCATTCACAGCATTTCTGGACATCTCGCGCCCAGATATCACTAACTTTTTAACCTTAATTTTTCAAAAATGACAGAACGGATTTATACTAGATTACAAAAATCACGCTTTCTGAGTAAAGGTCTAGATTTCTGTCAAAATTATTGTAATTCTGTGCAGCCTTGTTTCGGTAATGCTCTGTAAATTCCTAAGGGAAATTGCATTGGGAAAATGCTGTTTGGGGCCCTCCGTTTTTCTCAGCACCCGCTTGATGAATCACCCTTAAACTTTCTAGGAGGGAGTTGAGGTGGATGAAACTTTTTTTGGTAAGTTTCATGAAGATTCATCAAATGACGCCACGGTTATCATCAAAACAATAAACACTCTTCTAATGGAAACTCTGACCTAACCACAACTATACCTTCACAGTGGCGACCTCCACTGTGTAATATATATATATATATTTTTTTTCTCCAATGGCCCTCGCTTTCAGAAGCACTCGACAGCTCCCCCATTCCTCGGCAGTACGATATCTGTTGGTCAGCCCTACGCGTTTCGAGGCCGTCCGCCTCTCTTCAGGGGCTTGCTTCACAGTTTTGGCACTTGTGACGTCTCTGTGGTGCATGCAATTTATTTAATTGATGGCGTTAGTACGCTGTAGATTGCAACTGCATACTGGGACATGTGGTCCCTTAGAGATATATTGTTACCCGTAGTGGGCTCCATGCACCAAACAAAGTTGTAGTCATTTACTTCCTATGTAGGAAATCGTCTACCGGGACACTTTCCTTTAGTAGTTGGGCTCACTGTGCTGTTCGGTCGGGCTTAGTTACCAGCCTCAGCCTCTTTGTATTCAAGATGGTGCTCTTCTGCACGGCTGGACGGCCGTGTAATATATTTTTCTCCAATGGCACTCGCTTTCAGAAGGCACTCGACAGCTCCCCCATTCCTCGGCAGTACGATATCTGTTGGTCAGGCCTACGCGTTTCGAGGCCGTCCGCCTCTCTTCAGGGGCTTGCTTCACAGTTTTGGTGCTTGTGACGTCTCTGTGGTGCATGCAATTTATTTAATTGATGGCGTTAGTACGCTGTAGATTGGAACTGCATGCTGGGACATGTGGTCCCTTAGAGATATATTGTTACCCGTAGTGGGCTCCATGTGCCAAACATAGTTGAAGTCATTTACTTCCTATGTAGGAAATCGTCTACCGGGACACTTTCCTTTAGTAGTTGGGCTAAAAATATATATATATATATATATATATATATATATATATATATATATATATATATATATATATATATATTCACCGAAAAAACAAAATTTAAACGTTATAGGTAGGTATGGTAATTAGATATTCACTTGCGTTAAAAGACAGAAATTGACTGAAACAAAACAAGGAAATTTACCAGTTATAGTTTAGTTAACTAACTATAACTTTCGTCCCCGTCATGCACTCCTTGATGACCTCACATACTACTTTACTCAAGACATGTTAAATTAAAAAAAATATATATATATATGTATATATGTAGATATATATATATATATATATATATATATATATATATAAATATTTATATCTCAAAACAATACCTTTTCAGGGTTAGAGTGCCGCATAAATTTTGCAAAAAAGAAGCAGAGAACTATGGGTAGTTCCGAAGTTTAGGTGGAGAGCAGCTCCTGTATAGAGCATCCTACAACACCAGCAACACTCTGAATCTGCTCATATATACACACACAGTGAAAATAACAAAGATTAAAGTAATGTTATAGTTAGGTGAGAATTTCAGTGTCAACGTAACGTTTTAAATGTACAAAACCACTGAAATTCATCAGTTATAGTTAGCTGTGGTAACTATAACTTATGTCCTAACGTAAATATAACTCGCTCCCCCACCATGCACAGTTTTCATATCAATGATGTCATTGCAAATGTTCCAGTGACATTATCAATGATGTCATAGAAGATGTCATGAGTGATGTAATATGTGGGGTGATTAGCAGTGGTGAGGGCGCAAGTTACAGTTACCTTAGGGCGCAAGTTATAGATACCAGAGCTAACTATAACTGGTGATGTTCAGTGGATTGGTACGTTTTAAACGTTATGTTGTCACCAAAATTCTCATCTAACTATAAAGTTACTTTAACCCCTGTTTTTTCAGTGAATTTCTAGTTTTTTTACATAAAGTAATATTTTCTTACCATACGTAAAGCTATCCCCCTTTGTCCTTGTTTGGCAGGGGGGTGGCCAAAGGGCCTAGCCTATGGCCACGCCTTCTGGCCAACACCCTTCAGGCAGCCAACTCCACGCTGCGCATGGCCTGTGGTCATGCACGGCGCTGGGTTGGCCGCAGGGCCTGGCTTGCGGCCAGGCCCTGTGTTCAACCCCCCACAGGCAGCCAACCCCACGCTGTGCACGGCCTTTCTCTGTGCGCAGCAGGGGGTTGGCCACAGGTCCTGGCCTACCGGCTGGCCCTGCAGCCCTGCATCACCCCATAGGCAGCCATCCCCACACTGCACACGGACTTCGGCCATGCACAGAAGGGGATTGACCACAGGGCCTGCGGCCAGGGCCCGTAGTAAATCACCCCAGCAGGCAGACAACCTACTCGGGCCAATAGTGGCCCCTGGGACTCCATCCCCTGGGGCCACATGACATTAAAAGGGGGATGGGGAAGCGCAACACCCCCTGCCTGAGCCTTATAGGCCTTGAGGGACCCCATTCTCTAGGGCCGCGTGTCATTATTAGGCCCTCGCCCTTTTAACTTAAGTTAGGCCCCGGGGCCTCTTAGAGGCTTAGGGTGGGGGGGGCACGCAACCCCTCCCCTTTACAAACATGTCAGCGACGGGGGATGGAATCCTTGGGCCTTTTTAGGCTCAGGAAGGCGGACCGCCTCTACTTTATTTAAGTATTTACCCCGGGGGATGAAGTCCTACGACCTCAGGAGACTTGGGAGGGGGGCGTTGCCCCCCCTAAATTACCTGTGTGCTGCCCCTGGATTGTGGCCCACCCCGAGGGATCCTTCGCAGTTTTATATATATGTGTATATATTTATATACGACCTACTGGCGATATCCAGTAGGTAGTTATAGTTAGGTTATATAGTTATAGTTAGGACCAAAGTTTCCATAGGAAAAGCGTTTTTTATTTTGCCAATAACATTGGCGCCGCTTGATGAATCTTCACGAACGTTTCACAAAACGTTCGTTCAGCTGCTGTGTTGAAAGTTTCGGGGTGATTTGTCAAGCGGGGGCCGAGAAAAAGGAGGAGTCCCAAAATACATTTTCCCCATGTTATGTCTATGGGGATTTTTCATTTTTTGAACATGACGGAATTACACCAAATTTGGCAGAAAGCTAGATGTTGGTTCAGAAAGCATGCTTTTTGTGATTTGGTGTAAATCCGTTCAGTAGTTTCAGAGACATTTAGGTTTAAAAAATATTAATATCTGGGAGCCCAAAATCCTACTGAAATCCTACTGAAATTTGATTGCCTGCCAATACTTCAACCAGGAAGTGTTGGCAGCCATCTTCGGACCAATATACATGATAGCACCCTATTGAAATGCATTGTAGTGAATGGCAGGTTTTGAGGGTCACAAAAAGGAGAACGTATAAAGGGTGATAACAGATTTTAGTTACAATATAAATCATTTGTTGATGGTACGATACTAATTTTAGGAATTGTGGTGTGTTCTAAGGTGATTTTACCCTGTGGAAAAGCCTTCTACTTGGATTTCAAGAATCATGTTTGAGAGAAAACTGTTTTCTAATGATTTCCCCATAGAGGTTATGGCAGCCGCGGTCTGTGCAGGTAACAGCGGTGGGGCCGGGTGGATGGTGGATTCTGATGGACGATGACTAGGGAAAATTAATTATTTATTTAAATTTCCCTCGGCATCGTCCCTCGAAATCACCCACCCGACCCCACCGCTGTTACCTTCACGGACCGTGGCTGGGTTATGGAAGGTGCGCCAGATGCTAAAATGAGAGGATATCTTCTGTAAATTCTCAGTATCTTTCTCAGCCATATGAAAATTAAGTCTGACAGTTGATTCCCTTGTGTTCTACTGCCACCTCCCAGAATGTTCTAAAGAACAACTAGAGCGCTAACGGTGTTACTTATGACAAAAGTATGGCACACCCGAAGCCATGTTGATTGAATCAAACTGGTAAAACTTGAAACATCTAATTTAAAAAGGAACAGAATGAGGGGGTTCAGTTTGTTATAGAAATTATAGTTAGTACTGTAGAAAGAAAAATTAGGACACATTTTAAGTGAGTTCTCAAATATCTTCCTCTTCTATTTCATTAAAACATTCTGACATGCAGACTGAAACATGCACTTTCAACACATGCACACATGCAGACTGAAACATGCACTTTCAACAACAGCAGCACACTGCCAGTTAACTACCTGGCGATCAGCAGTTTTACTTCAGTGCTCTAATGAGCAACTAGAGTGCTAACATTCTGAATTTATGCCAAAAAGTGTGGCACATATGAACGCCGTCTTAATGGAATCAAAGTAGAAAACTGAAAGCATTTTCTACTGAGGATACTGCAGTAAATGATTAAATTAGGGAGCTTCACAAAATGGCCACTGGAGAAAAAAGAGCCCAAATGTAGCACAAATATTACCAAAATGTAGCCCAAGTGTAGCCCAATGACAGAAGTGTGCAAAACAATTTTGGTTTTTTGCAGTTTTATATAATGCAGACTTGACTCAAAGGTACAGGAGTGTTTTACATAGCATCAGTCACATTAAACAAGGACACATTCATTTTGGTTTTAGGCATGGGGAGATTAAGTGATTTGCCAAGAATCACAGGATATCGAGATGACACCGAAACTCGAACCTGATTCCCTGTTGCAAAGTCTGCAGCTCTGGCTGTAACGCCACATCCTCTCCCTTAAGTGTAACATATAATCAAGTGATCAATAAAATAAATAAAAGAACCATAAAGATAGCAAATTATTTAAAAGTGCTTTGTTGTTATTTGAGACCTTAGAAAATATGTCCTCATTTTAGTTGTTTTGAGCACCAACCATAATTTCTATCGGAATAAGACCCACTCATGGAGGAGGGTGCAGAGGCAACAGGTTGACCACGCTGTGCAGGCAGGAGGGGCAGTGGCAGCGCAACGGACCATGGAGGGCAGGGAAAAGGGGGGCAGAGGCAACAAACCAACCATGCAGTGCAGGTGAGAGAGGCTCTGGCAATATAAAAGACCATTGAGGGCAGAAGGAAGAGGCAGTGGCAGTACAACCATGCATGCCAACAGACTCAATTCAGGCAGGAGACTCCCAATGTTTTTAAGCCCAAAAGGCCTTTTTTTTATTTGTCTCCTGCCTAAAATCTCCTCTTTTTCAATGTAAGTCAATAGGGAAAATCAGTTCCCCAGGGTTTTTTTCAAAATCTCCCTCTTACCAAGTTCAAAATGTTGCCAAATTTGGTACATTGGATCTTGAAGGGCAGGAGGAATGGGGTAGGGACACGGACTTGGTTAAGAGAGGGCAGGAGGGAGATGGGCAGGGGCACCAAACTGACCTTACATGGCAGGCGTCAGGGGTTGCAGCAGCACAATGCATCACACAGGGCAAGTGGGACGGCAGCGCAGCAAATGGACCATAAAAAGCAATAGGGAGGGAACAGGGCCATGCACATGGACAACAGAGAGCTGAGGGGAAAGAGGCAAGGGCAGCAAGCTGACCATAGATGACAGACAGGAGGGACAGTTGCAGCTTAACGGACCGTGAAGGACAGGAGGGAGGGGGCAGGGGAATGACAGCGGACCAAACAAGGCAGGAGGGAGGCGATAGGGGTTTGCACATGGAAAACGGAGGGCACAGGGAAAGGGGGCAGGGTAGGAGCAGCAAGCTGACCACGGAGGGCAGGTGGGATGGGCACTGGAAGCACAACACACCATTTAGGGCAACAGGGAGACTATAATTGCATACACCGAGACAACGGAGGGAAGGTGGGATGGGGTCAGGGGCAGCAAGCTGACCACACAGGGCAGGTGGGACAGACTGTGGCAGCACAGAAGACCATGCATGGCAAGCGGGAGCATTAGTGGCAGCACAACCACCATGGTGAGCAAGAGGGAGGTGGCTGGGGTATGCACAAAAGACCATGGAGGACAGAAGGGAGGGGTAGGGGCTGGACACAGACAAAAGAGGGCAGGGAAAGGTACTTCACAACAGACCATGCAGGGCAGACACGAGGAGCAGTTGCAGCACAACAGAGCATGGAGGGCAGAAGGGAGTGGCAGCAAAATGGACCATGGAGGACACGTGGAAGGGGATAAGGGCATGGAACTTGGACAGGCAGGGTGGAGATGGCAGGGACAGGCGGTAGCCATCTGACCATGCTAGGCAGGTGGGAGGGACAGTGGCAGCTCAACAGAACACTCAGAGTAGATAGGAGGGTGGCAGGTCCATGGAATATGATGTGCAGAAAGGAGGAAGCAGTGGCATGCACACAGACATTGGAGGGGAGGGAGAGTAGGGTCAGCAAGATAAGCACAGAGATTATTGACACACAGGTGGATATGCCCTTTGCGAATGCACATCTATTCAAATTGTTTTCCGGATGATAGTAGGGTTAACAAATAGTGCGCTGTGGTGCTCTCAAGGTATTAGCCTTCCAGCCACTCGGAGGGTGTACACTCTAGAGAGAAAACTCTCTAAGGGAGATAACTATTTACATCCACAGATACAGAGACACACAATGAATACTCCATGCAGTATATAGGTTAGGAACCATGAGAGTAATCAAAGGTAGTCCAATTCAAATTTCCTTTCTTTTATTTTCCGGTCTTTATCAAATCGGTGAGACACGCTGGCAGATAAGCACAGGGGCTAAGCAGGAGGACAATGATGCTGCATAGAATTGGGGAACAGAGGGCAGGAGGAGTGGGCAGGGATATCGAGCTAAATGGAAGGCAGTGGTAGCCCATCGAACCATGCAGGGCAGGAAAGGAGGGCTGGTGTATGGACTCGGACAACAGAGGGTAGGGAGGAGGTGGAAGGGGGCAGCAAGCTAACTGTTTAGGGCAGGCAGGAAGGGCAGTAGCAGAACAACGTCCACACATGGCTGTAATGTGGTCATGGACAATGGATGGCAAGGAGGAGGGGAGGCAGGAGCAGCAGGCTTGGGTGGAGGCAGCACAATGCCAGGCCAGGCCCTGCGTTCAACCCCACCCCCACTGTGCTTTGCGATGGGCATCTTACTTCACATTAAAAAAACGTAGAAATTCATTGAAAAAAACGAACGTTACAGGGACGTTATAGTTAGGCTCAGGTTTCACATACTCCTTGTGTTTGGTTTGTTCGCCCTAAGTTGGCAGGGTATTCCCAGACGTGGGTCCCTTGCTCACTTTGCCAGCTGGGTCTGAACTGAGGTGGCGAAGTGAGCTAAAGAACGATGATGGATTCAACCCAGATCTGTGACTGGGCGTGAGTGTCTGAAAAGTTTCAGCTCTCCGTCCATCATCTCCTTGTGTTTGCTTTGTTCGCCCTAAGTTGGCAGGGTATGCCCAGACGTGGGTCCCTTGCTCACTTTGCCACTGGATTCAAGCTAGCCTGGCTGATGAGGGGTGTTACCCCCAAACCGGTCCCAGGATGCTTGTTTCCGGTTCAGGGAAGACCTGGCTTGGCAGTTCGGGCTTGACTGTTCCAATGAGGCACAGGGTCAAGACTGATTTGCATATAGCTGGGTCTGAACTGAGGTGGCAAAGTGAGCTAAAGAACGATGATGGATTCAACCCAGATGGTGAGTGTCTGAAAAGTTTCAGCTCTCCGTCCATCATCTCCTTGTGTCAGATTTCACATGCTACATCACTCATGATATGGTCAGTGGCATCTCAAATGACATCACTGCTGACATCATCCACAAAATCACCTCCACACCCCCATAGAATTTTTCATTCACCCACTCCCATTCCTACACAACCATTCACAAACCCATTCACAGACCCATACCAGTACTTACACACTAACTCACTGATTCATAGATCTACACAGAAATTCACTCACTCACCCAAACAGCCACTCATACACCCAATCACTGTTACAGCCATTGATATATCCACTCATACACCCATACAGCCACTCATACACTGAGTCAGTCACCCATAGAGCTACTCACACACCTACTCACTCACCCATTCAGTCAAACACACAGCAGCTTACCCATACAGTTACACACACACCCACTTACTTGCTCATACATATACTAACACGTACTCACCTATACATTCACTGACACAAGCACAAGCTTACCCATACAGCCACTCCCACATTCATGCACTCACACACACAGTCACTCATATGCCCCATCATTCACCTATACTGCCTTTCATATACCCCGTTACTCACCCATATACCACTGACACATCCACTCACATATACAGCCCTTCTCACACACACACTAACCCATACAGCCACTGACTCACCCACTCACTCATCCATACAGGCAGTCACACACACCCTCACCCACCCCCACAGGCACTCATACAGGTACTCAGGCAACCAATCAATCACCCGTACAGCCACTCACACACCCATACAGCTACTTAGACACCAACTGACAGACTGATACAAACATTCACACAACCAGTCACTAACCCATTCATTCACTGAGACACCTAATCACTCACTTATGCAGTCAGTCACGCCCCCACTGATCACCCATTCAGGCACTCATACACCCACTGATTCACCAATACACCTTGGTATATATATTTAACACTCATAAACTTTTTAAGAACACTCACAGTCACTGGATGATATATGTATATATATATATGTACACACACACACGTATATATATATATATATATATATATATATATATATATATATATATATATACACATATATATATCCCTGTGGTGGTTGCCACTGGGTAGTAATAGTTCAGCGCCAAAGGTATTAGCGACACCAAAAACACATTTCCTATGGAAACGCTGACCTAACTATAAATACATAGTGGCGACTGCCACAGGGCAAAACATGTATAAAGTGAGGGAGGTATTCCAAGAATAACATCTATGTATGTGCAGCAACACGGCACCTAGCGGATTTGTTGTAGCCCATACAGGGCAGATATTTGGCAGGAGGACTTCATTGATTGGCCTAAGTGCGTGAGATAACATGAGTAAATACCAGCAGTGTTTTTATTCATTTGAGAAGGCATGAACAATTGAGACATTTGAGATCTGGAATTATTGTTGATTGTAAACATGCAGGTATGTCCATTTGGATTGTATGTGGATTTCGTCACGCAAATATTTCGGCCTGAGATAAAGTATAAAGACTATGATTGCATTAGTCCTCTTTCCCTAGCCACATTCTAATTCCCTAATAGGAGTGCCTCATGTGATTTTTGAAATATAAAGGAAATTGACATGACTGTTGAAACTGCATTCACAATCAAGCATTGAGAAAGGCTACTCGCCGAAACGCGTTTGCTTAAAAATAAATGGAACTGTCTGCCCATGAGTGCTCCGAGTCTGTTTCTTGGAAATGCATTGTCCATACTTATGTGAGTCCACCCTCACGATTGGAGACACCCGCCTGTGAGTTCGACAAGCACCTGATGGACACTTTGTTGGAAATTGTAATTGGTTATTGCTTCAACCGCCAGCATTGGGAGTAAAGGACGTAGTCTGCAGCCGACAGTGATTGCAGATTATTGAATTTGGTGGATTGCTGTCATCGGACCGATACCTGCTGAAATGATGCACAATGATTTCATATAAGCTGGTAAGGCGAGGGAGGTATTCCAAGGATACCATCTATGTTTGTGCAGTGCCATGGCACCTAGGAGATTTGTGGCAGCCCATGCAGCGCAGATATTTGGCAGGAAGACAACTGATTTGGCCTAGGTGTGTGAGTTAATATGAGTAAATACCCGCAGTGTTTTTATCTATTTGAGGAGACATGAACAATTGAAACATTTAAGATCTGGAATTATTGTTGATTGTAAACACGCAGGTATGTCCATTTGGATTGTATGCGGATTTCGTCACGCAAATATGGCATCCTGAGAAAAAGTATAGAGACTATGATGGCTTTAGTCCTCTTTCCCTTGCCACGTTCTTATTCCCTAATAGGAGTGCCTCAAGTGATTTTTTAAATATAAAGGAATTTGACATGGCTGTTGAAACTGCATTCACTATCAAGCATTGAGAAAGGCTACTCGCCGAAACGCGTTTGCTTAAAATAAATGGAACTATCTGCCCATGAGTGCTCCGAGTCTGTTTCTTGGAAATGCATTGTTCATACTTACGTGAGTCCACCCTCAGGATTGGAGGCATCCGCCTGTGAGTTGGGCAAGCATCTGGTGGACACTTTGTTGTAAATAGTTAATGGTTATTGCCTGAACTACCAGCATTGGGAGTAAAGGAGGTACTCTGCAGCCGGCAGTGATCGCAGACGATTGAATTTGGGGGATTTCGGTCATCGGACTGATACCCGCTGAAATGATGCACAATGACTTTCATATAAGCTGGTAAAGCGAGGGAGATATTCCAGGGATACTATGTATGTTTGTGCAGTGACACGGCACCTAAAGGATTTGTGGCAGCCTATGCAGGGCAGATATTTGGCAGGAGAATTTAACTGATTTGGCCTAAGTGCGTTAGATAATATGAGTAAATACCTGCAATATTTTTATCTATTTGAGGAGACATGAACAATTGAGACATTTCATTTGTGGAATTATTGTTAATTGTAAACACTCACATATGTCCATTTGGATTGTATGTGGATTTGGACATGCTAATATGGTGGCCGGAGATAAATTATACAGACTATGATGGCATTAGTCCTCTTTCTAATTCCCCAATAGGAGTGCCTCATGTGATTTTTGAAATATAAAAGAATTAGACATGACTATGCAAACTGCATTCACTATCAAACATTGAGATAGGCTACTCGCCGAAACACGTTTGCTTAAAATAAATGGAACTATCTGACCGTGAGTGCTCAGAGTCTTTTTGGGGGAGTGTGTGTGTGTGTGTGTGTGTGTGTGCGTGTGTGCGTGCGCGTGCGCGTGTGTGTGCGCGTGCGCGTGTGCGTGTGTGAGACTTCGGCCGAAACGCGTTGGTCTCCTTTCTGCACTGTTGGTGGATGAAATATATATGATAAAATAAAACGACTTACGAACTCGCTGGTGCCTGGCTGTGCTGCTTTTCCGAGTCCCTGGATCGTGGGGAAATTCGCTTCGGATATATATATGTGGTGATACACGGGAAGAAGGCAGCGCACGGTCAGCAGACCCTTTTCCGAGGTATCGCTAAACAATAAACAATTGAAACTGCTCTAACGACAACAATGTCAGCTGATGCGCTGAGAGAAAGAGAAGCGGCGGCGGCGGCCGATATGTTTGATGATGAAAAGCCTCAGAAACAGGACTCTGTTTCCCAAAATGCATCAGTGGGGCCTCGAAACACCAGCCTAAGGGATAAAATCAAACAATTGGAAAAACTAATGAAGTCAGAACAAAGCAAATGGTGGGAGGCTAAATCCCTCCAACGCTATCTGGATGTAGGCAGAGTACCATGAGGGCTACGGATATTAATAGCCCCCAGTTATGAAAACCCGGATCATGAAATGATGAGGGAATGGGCGGAGTCAAATCTTGAATCGTCTCATAGATTAACTACAATACTTGTCAAATATGCTGAAAAAGAGCGAGCAAAATTGAAAGAACAAATAGAAGCATTAAATATGGAATTAAGCACATTGGAGCAAAATGATGAACTGGCTAAATTAAAAGAAGAAATGATGAAAAGACTCAAAAAAGAGGAGGACAAGATTCGTGAAAGAAAGGCTTTCAAGTTTCACCGAGACCGCATGGATTATGAAAGCGGGCGCATATTCACGTTCGCAAAAAAATATGATTCATTGAAAGTCTCCAAATACAATGAAACACAAGTTACAAAGGCCAGCTCTGCAGGCGGAAGGGCAAGACCAGAGATATCATCTAACTCGGATCTAAGCTCGGCCCTGGAAAGTGAGACTGAGGTGGAGGCCCGCAAACAGGCGTTTAAACAAATACCAGCGAAAATCACACTGGCTGAAGAGGTGGATTTTTTATGTTTCGAACGCAGATAGACTCTTCCCCCCAGAAATCAATCAAACAAACAACCAAAAGTAGATCCACAAAACGCCGGGAGAGGCGACAAGCCAAGCGACGAAGGGTCGAAAAAACAAACACAGCAACCGAGGAGGAATTGGAGACGGTAACACACTGCGAACAATCTAACAGCCAGACGGTCATAAATCTAACCAATGTGAACCTCAACAGGGCTGAGGAACAACTACTAGCACTAGGGCTGTCATATTGCCCCGAAAGTTCTTTCAATTATGCGGCAACCAGAATGGACATTTTTAAAAGCATAAGAAAACTCAAACTGAAAAAACATTTTCTCCAGCAAAATAAAACAAGAATTGAGTTAAGTGAAAATCAGCCCAAACAACTGACAGCCAGTTCCCCCCCCGTTTAACCTAACAGCATCAGACATGACAATCTTACGGGACATACAGGATTTAGCAAATTTAACAAGTGCCTCAACAAACACCATCGGGGAAAGTGCATCAATGAGCAACACGGACGAACAACGCACAGAAGTTACTCCTTTCAGGCCCCGCTCGACCTTCAACCCTATTACACCTCGGGACACTATAGATATTTTTCATGAGCAGGTAGTGATGGGCATCAAGCAACTCAACCACAAAGTGCATAGCACTATAAGGAGTAAAACTAACAGACAAGAGCTCCAATACCATCTGTTGGTGACCAAACTCAAAGCCAACAAGGAAATAGTCATCGGTAATACAGACAAAGGAGGCAATATAGTATTATGGAGCAAAGCTGAATACATCAAGGAAGCAATGAACCAACTAACGGACCGCCGTAGTGATCAAATAGCTCTAAGAATCATGTACAACGACTATAAAATTAAACTAGTTGCATGGAAAAATGCAGGACTACTGACCCTACAGGAGTACAAATTCCTACGGAACGATAATCCGGTAACGCCAATTCTGTATTTTATACCAAAAATACATTTAAAAAAAAAAAACCCCAGGGAGGCCAATCATTTCGGCACGTAACAGTCTATTGGAAAGAACATCTCAGTATGTAGACTTTTATTTACAAGAACATGTGCAACAGCTCCCTTCTTATATCAGGGACACTGGGGACTTTTTATCTAAAATACAGAATGTTGAGTGGCAGAATGACTATTTACTCATTAGGTTAGATGTAACGTCACTATATACGTCCATCAACCATCAAGATGGACTAAGAGCGCTCCAACACTATCTAGCGAGGAGATCACCAGAATATGTGCAGCACAGTAAAATGATTATCAATATGGTTGAGTTTTGTTTATGCAACAACATTTTCATATTCAATAATGCTCTGTACCAACAACAACGAGGCGTGGCTATGGGGGCCAGCTTCTCCCCCAGTTATGCTTGCCTGCACATGGGTTGGTGGGAGGAGCTGGTCCTACATAAAGATCATGTAACATATGTTGCAAATAACATTAAAATTTGGTTGAGGTTTATAGATGACCTTTTTTTAATTTGTAAAGGCTCAAGGGCAGAAGCTGAGAAATTTATAGAAGGTCTCAACTCTAATAGCCTCAACCTTCACTTCTCGGCCTCTGTCAGCTCTGAGACAGTTAACTTCCTCGATGTTGAGGTTTACATCAGGGATAGCCGACTGGACACAAAGCTGCATAGAAAACCTACTGCTGGCAACTCAGTGCTGCATGCTAGGAGCTCTCATACCCACCATTAAATCCAAAGTATCCCCTTTGGGGAGATTCTCCGGCTTAAACGCATATGCAGCTGTGAAGATGACTTGAAGGAAGCCCAAGCAGTCAGTAAGAGCAGGTTCTTAGCAAGGGACTACTCCGCCAAATGTATCAATACTGCTATCAAGAAAAGTAATGCAGTCAAGAGAGAGACCCTCCTAATTAAACCTATAGATCCTGAGAAAACTCAGCGTGACAATACTGAAACCTTCAGGTTTATCCTAGGATATAACAGACAGGAAAAAGCCATTAAAAACATCATCAGGAAAAATTGGCCTCTAATCCTGGGTTACCCGGTCATAGGCCACCTACTACCCAATAGAGCAGCCATAACGTACAGCAGAGCACCCTCTATAAAGACACTCTAGTCCGAAATGATCCTGGCACCATATAAGACACCTTTTGGTGACCAGGAATGGTCCATCAGTAAGGCCTTAACATGCAAATCGGATTTCGTGATCTATGTGCTGGAATGCCCCTGTGGCCTGCGCTATGTAGGCAGTACAATATTACAAGGGCATAAGAGAATACTACAGCACATTAGGGCAATCAAAAACAAGGACCAGGCGTATCCGGTAGCCCGGCCTTTCGGAGAAGCACATAATGCGGATCCTAAAGACCTAAGTACTTCCTGGTAGATAGCATCCCACCCAACAAAAGGGGAGGGGATAGGGAAAAAGCACTTAGACGCTTGGAGACGCGCTATATTTTAGATCTCGATACTAAGTACCCAGGGGGCCTCAATGCCACGGAGGAACTTTATACATGCCTCTAGACCGAGACCTATGACCAGAAAATGTAGAATCATTAGAGAATAATACATCATTGAACACTTATTATGTAACCACAGGGCTAAAAGAGAAACCGCCGGAAAATCCGCCTTTTTTTTTTAACTTATACACGGTTTTAGATAGGTTTTAGTGTCTATACACCTAAGGTGAAATATGCACTTAACACTTTTAGTAATACAATTTGCACTAGCACATGTTTTTTTAAAAAGTCGTAAGGTTTTAAGTATGATGTTTACATAGAGAGTACTGTAACAGGCACTTGCACTTTACATCTGCCAATACCATTGACAATCATGGAAATGAGAAGTTCGGGTATTTAAACCAGGATGTGTTGATCAGGCAATGTTAGCAATGAAATCTTTTACAAAAACAATTTTTATAGAAGGTTTGTTACTGCTTTTAACATTTAACAGTACTTTTAAGTATATATGCTTTTAAGGATTAATGGTTTTAGGTTCAATGTTCAAAATGTTGTTCCGGTATTTATACCTGAATCTATATAAAAAAACAAAAAAGCCAGTCTTATTGAAACCAGGAACTTATTCTGTTGTTTATGTCTATGATGACCTTACAAAGTGTTTGCACATGTCACTTTAAGAAAAAACAAAAAAAATGGTATAAAAGTAAACCACTTACCATGATGCGCGTCATGTGATCAAGGCCCTCCGGGGTCGAAACGCGTCATCGATGCTGTTGTCTGACGAAGCCAAATAAATAATTTTTCTGCACCAAAAACGTGGTCCGTGCTCCAGTTCCTGAAGCGACAGCCAAGGTGTGGGCAGAGGGCTTGCTGATATATATATATATATATATGTACAACATCAATCCGTAGCCCACAGCAGCAGGGCACACAAGGTACGGACCACAAGACGTTTCGGTATTCAATTCAATAAAGTGCTTTATTTAGATCACGGCACATCGTGTTGTACAGGCCAGTGCATGCCATGACGCGTTTCGACCGTTAGAGACACGGTCTTGATCACATGACACTGCCCACAATGCCATTGTTAAATAGTGCAACCAAACTCCACCCAAAACGCAGCAACACCACATAAGATTCATGGACAGAATAAAAAGACTGCGGGGGAGACTATTACGACATAGTTTCAACTGAAATTAACATGGGAAAAAAAAATAATAATATACAATTGCAATGATATACCCCTAGCCACATATATAGTGTCCTCAAAGAAAAATTAATTAATGATGGCATCATAAATGTAAATCAGAGAACTAAAATTAGAGATAAACAATTACTGAATCAATACACGCATAGATAGGAAAATACAAAATTCTCCATTATCTAAAAGTAGCATTACATAAAGTGCAAGTGCAAGATCCTCAAAATGCAAGTGCAAAGAGAATCCCTACTTAAGAGGTACAGTGACCCAACTCAATTTAAAATGCACAACAGTAATGTAAAAAATCTCTAAAAGAACTCTGAAATACATATGTTCAAATATAATAAAACCACAATGGACTACAATATAGCACCAAATATTCATAGCAGCAATTGGCAGAAAACCCCCCCACAAGATTAGTCCATGAGTATGTAACTAAAGTGCTATTGCAAACTACCATCAAAGTGCATAAGGATTAAAGTGCTGAATAAGAAAAATGGAAAGAAAATAAGCATAAAAAAGGCCCAAAAGCGTTAATGCAAATCTCATCATAAAGCATCCAGGGAGAACAACCAACTCATAAGTACAGGTATTGACAGATCATATCTATATTGTATAACCAACCACAAAATGGGGGAATAATAAACATGAGGATCATTACGCACAACTGAATAAAAAACACAATATATGATAAAATAGGTGATGAAAGAATGTATCAAAAAATTGTCTCTATAAGAAGTTGTGCAAATCTTCACTCATGTTGAGTCCATTAGGCATTTTAGTGTCGAGGGCTAAAATAAAATGGGACTCTAATTGTCTAAGTCGTTTTTCTCTGTTACCACCGTTCCGTGATGCGGGAATAGACCCAATGACAAAATATTTAAGATCTTTCAAGTTATTGTCATGGACTAATTTAAAATGCCGAGCCACAGGATAATTCGGGTCTGAGTTTACCACTGCCCTCAGGTGTTGCAAAATATGATTAAAAACTTGGAGCTTGGTACTACAAACGTATTTCAGGCCACAAGAACATTCTAAAACATACACTGCAAAATCTGTACGGCAAGTATAATGTCCTTTGATTTTAGTGGGCCTAGAGTCAAATGCCTTAATATATTCGGTGGTGTTGATTCCAAATTTGCAGGCACAACATGAAGCACACTTAAAAAAACCTGTCTTGTTGGTCAACCACGTTTGTGTGGGGGAAAACTCAGGACTTGATTTAACTAATGATTCCCTCATAGAACTGGCTCGTATAAAAGTGATTGAAGGTTGCTTAGGGAGAATTTGGCCAAGAGTAATATCTGTTAAAATGATTGGCCAATGAGCATTCACTATTCTAGGTATTTGTCTTTCTTGCTTACTGTACGTGGTGATAAGCCTAACCTCTAAAGTACTGACAGATGACGCAACCCTTTTGTTAGTTGACAAACAGTGTTCTCTAGTATGCGAGTTAGCTCTCTCAAGGGCACTTTTAACCAAGGAGTGACTATACCCCCTAGAGGTGAAGCGATTTACTGCTTCACTCTGGCACCGCTCTAGATCGACTTCAGAGCTACAAATATGCCGAATTCTCAAGAATTCCCTGTAGGGAATACTACGTATGAGGTGCCAAGGGGGTGCGATACTCGTATGCAATATGGAATTTCCCGCAGTGCTTTTACGGTGCAATCTGGTATGAATAGCAGCATCATCTATAAAGATTTGCACATCTAAAAATTCCACACACTGAGCACTAATGGATGCTGTGAAATTTAGATTTAGATCATTACAATTGATAGAGGTTACAAAACGTTCTGCCTCCTCACTGGTGCCTTTCCAAATTTATTTATTTATTTATTTATAAAGTTTTATATAGCGCGAACATGACCTCCGGGGGTATCAGAGCGCTTTACAATATATGTGGCAAGAGGGTACATGTAAACAACCAAGAGTAACCAAAGAGAAGGAATCATATACATAAAATATCACAGCAGTAGAAAATAAACGAAGTGATAATTACACAGTCATAGGTGTCCGAGCATCCTCATGACCCTTAATTGTCCAACATGGTAAACACAGCTAAAATTTCACAGTCAAAAGTGATCAAACATTCTCCTGAGTCATAAAATGTCAAGGCCGTAATATACAGAGCGAAAATTCACAGACATGAAAAGTCCGGGCATTCAAATGGACCAGGCCGCCGGGCCACGGATCGACAGTTAGGCCACGGCATCAAGAGGTGGGGCCAGGCTGAGGTAAGAATTTCTTCATTAGGAGCCTTTTGGCTTCTTTCTTGAAGAGGAACGTGGAAGGATTCATCCTGAGTTCGGGGGGGGAGGGAGTTCCAGATCCTTGGAGCCAAACCAGAGAAGGCACGAATGTAGGTCTTTTTTTTCATGAATTTATGGGGTTTGAGTAGTAGGGTGCTGGCACTTCTGGAAGCTCTCGAACCACATGAGGGCTCCAATTTCTGCGCGAGGTATTGCAGAGTCTGGTAGTGGATGGCTTTGTGTGCCATGCATGCGATTTTTAAGTGTATCCGGGCTTCATAAGGAAGCCAATTAAGGGCTAACAAGTCCGGAGAGATATGGTTGACTTTTTTTGTGCCAGTTATGAGCCTAGCAGCAGAATTGAGGGCAGCCCTAAGAGGAGCCGTCTTCACTCTGGGCAAGCCACAGCGTAGCACTTCCATAGTCCAGCTTTGAAATCACTAGGGCTTGCACTACAACCTTAAGGTCAGGAGCATGAAGGTATTGTTTGAGTTTTCTGAGGATGTTGAGTTGGAAGTTTGCTCCTTTGGTGAGGGAACTGATGTGCTTCTGCATGTTTAGGCTTTTGTCTAAAATGATCCCCAGAGAGGAAGCCGAATCCACGAGGTAAGGTCTGCATTTCAAGGCAGTGATCTGAGACAGCCATTGGTCCATGTCCAGGGATTTTTTCTGGGGAGAGATTAGGAGGAACTCAGTTTTTAAAGCATTAAGCTTCAGGTGATTGCGTGTCAGCCAGCATTGTGTTTCCAACAGGATTAAGTTGAGGGATTGAACGTCCTCGGCGGAAGCGATCTTCAGGTAAAGTTGAGTATCGTCCGCGTACATGTGATAATGAATGTTGGATGATTTCAAGATTTCTGTCAGAGGCTCCATGAACAAATTAAAGAGCGTGGGAGACAGTGCTGACCCTTGTGGAACTCCAAGAGAAACCGGAGCCTGGTGAGACAGGGATTGGTTCACCTTGAAGCATTGTGATCTATTGTGAAGGAAAGAGGAGAACCAGTTAAGTACAGGCCCAGACAACCCCATCCTGTGTTCTTGGAGGTCAGTTAGGTTATCGTGTTTGACCGTATCAAAGGCTGACGACAGGTCGAGAAGGATCAAAAGGCAGGCCTCATTATGGTCCAACATTCTAAGTGCATCATCTACGATGTGCGTCAACGCTGACTCTGTACTATGGCCCGCGCGGAAACCAGATTGACAATGGTCCAGGAGCTGGAAATGATCGATGTGGTTGCAGAGTTGGGCGAGCACACATTTCTCCAGGAGCTTTGCCAAGGTGGGGATGTTGGAAATTGGGCAAAAGTTATAAAGATCCGTGGGATCCAAGGATGATTTCTTTAAAATCGGGATAACTTGGCCCGCTTTAAGGCAATCAGGAATATCACCTTGACTGAGAGAAGCATTTACGATCCTAGTCCAGAGTGTTAGAAGGGAGGATCTGACTTCCGGGAACAGATTCGCAGGTAGAGGGTCGTTGTAATGATTAGAAGGTTTCAAAGACAACAGCATTTTGCGTATAGTGAGTTCATCAACCGTTTGGAAAGAACTCCAGGAAGCATTGTTTTTGGGGAGGTAGGGGAGCGCCGGGAGTGTATCTGCCCTCGGGTGACGGAGGGAGGTCTGAGGACTGCTTGACAGTTGCTCAAGGGCGGCGGCTAAGTCAGATTCAATCTTCAAGGACTTCTCCGAGAAGAAATCCGCAAACTGTTCACAACTCGGCAGTGATCCTTGGACCAGTGGTGGGAGGTTGGTATGACTATTAGTTTGAGCTTTGATGATTTCGAACAGTTTTTTTGGCCGGTTTTTTGCTTGGTCAAGTTGAGTTCTGAGGAAGGTAGCCTTTGAGCACCTGATGTGTTTGTTGTATAAGCACCTCCGGGATCTCAAATGGTGGAGGTGTTCGAGGGAGGGATGGGATCGCCACCGCCTTTCTGCCAGTCTTAAGTTTCTTCTTTCGGAATTAAGACTCTCATTGAACCAAAGTTTGGAGGTTTTGGCGGACTGTCTTTTAAGTTGTACCGGTGCAACCGAGTCTAGAATATTAAGCATAGCATTGTTATAATGGTGCGTAAGGTCATGGACGTCTGACATGTTTGAGGGCGGGGGCATGATGTTATCGCAGAGGTCGGTCAGATCTTGTGAATTGATGTTCCGTAGACATCTTTTCATCTGTTTTGGGTTCTTAGTCTGGGCTCCACTTGCTCTTCCCGAAGTCAGGGCGAGGAAGGTGATGCAGAAGTGATCTGTCCAGTCACAAGGGAGGATAGACTCCAGAAGGATGGAGTTGGGTTTGGCAATGACAAGATCTAAGGTAGCTCCTTTTATGTGAGTCGGACTGTCACAGAGTTGAATTAGGTTGAGGTCAGAAAGGAAGGATTTGAGGCTATTGACCCCCACATCATTTCCATCGTTCCAATGGAGATTGAAATCTCCCAAGAAGATCTGAGTGCCATGGAAATCCGCATTGTCCGCCATGATGTCCATGAGCTGCTCAATGAAGGGAAGGTTGTCACGAGGGGGGTGGTAAAACGTGTGCAATTTGCATGAGTGCTTATTTTGACCAGATACTTCAATACACAGGTATTCACACGATGGCAGTGGGTCGGCATGTCGTACCTTCACCGATAGATTGCTACGATGTAAGCATGCAATGCCTCCCCTTGGCCAGTAGTTCTGTCCAACCTGATGATATCAAAATTGGGAGGCAATAGGAGGTCGAGGATGGGAGCAGCAGCGTCATTTAGCCAGGTTTCGGTAAGCATAACAAGGTCGGGATCCTGGTCAAGGAGGAGGTCGGCAATGTCCGCTGCATGTTTAACAGCCGACCTGCAGTTAAGGAGCACGCATTTGAGATTTATGTTGGTGTAAATAGAGTGGTGGCTATTCTCGTGAGGTTGTTCTCGTTTAGAGATCTGGTGTTTGACCTTGTTTCCCTGAAGGGATCGGAGAGGATGGGCTCAATTTGTTGCTCGATTGATGCGGAGGAGGGGTGACCCATGCCGTAAGAGGGCAGGAGAGACTGAATATCCATATCAGACAATGCGGCTCTACATCTCGGGCGAGAGGGGTCATTAGGGTGCGGGGCAGAAGCCCAATTGCGAATACATCATCGATGTATCTCCACCAAAGAACAATGTGTGAATCCCATGCAGTTTTATGGTGAGCCCTGAGGACATGCTCCTCCCACCAGCCCACGTGGAGACATGCGTAACTGGGGGAGAAGCATGCCCCCATAGCCACGCCCCTCTTCTGGTGGTACAAGTCCTTATTAGACAAAAAGAAATTGTTGTTTATACAAAAATTAATCATAGACAACAACATGCGGTTATGTTCATACATAACAATAGGTCTTGAGTCAAGGAAAGATTGGACTGCTTGTATTCCATCACTATGATTGATACTCGTGTATAATGATGAAATGTCCATCACCAAGAGGAGATAGTTCTCTTGCCATGTAATCCCCTCTAATTTTCTGATGAAATCACTAGTATCTTTTACAAATGAAGGAAGGCCAGAAACAAAGTCCTGCAGGAAGAAGTCAACATACTTCGACATTGACTCCAACAAACTCTTTTTTGCAGATATGATCGGCCTACCCGGAATAGGAGTAATCTCTTTGTGGACTTTGGGGAGAAAATATAAAATTGGAATAATTGGATAATCGTTTCTGAGAAAGTTTACTTAATTTTTAGTTAAAAGTCCAGATCTCTTCCAGTGATTTAAATGTTCACACACAGTATCTTTAACTTTGCGTAACTGAGACATAGATGCTTTCTGATAACATAAATTGTCCCCCAAATGTCTATTTGCCTCCTCCAGGTATAGTTGTTTAGGCCAAAGAACAATGTTCCCTCCTTTGTCGGCCTTGTTGATTATAATTTCCTGATTTTCACTCAACTTTTTCATCAGTTTGAGGTATTGATGTTGTCTATACTTGATACGTTGTTTGCTATGTTTCGTGGTGATGTCAATTTCTTGAGATCCTCAATTACAATATCACTATAGACATTGATGGCATCTTTGGGCATAATGAAGACGAATTTGGAAGGGGGACAAAAGGGACTCGTAACTGATTTGTTAATGGTCACCCCTGCTCCCACAAGGTCCGCTTGTGTAGATTCAGACAACTCTTCATCGGTGATCAAAGAATGCAGGACCCTTAACGTGTTAACATCCCTGGCTAGTAGATTTGTAATAGCTTCTTCAGGGCTGGAGACTGGTTTAGTATTAGTTGTAGAATCCTTTAATTGATGGAATTTAATCAGCTTTAATTTGCGAATAAATTTGTAAATATCAACCCTCGATTGATTGTAACTGAAGTTACTTTCTGGGCAGTAGGTGAGCCCTAAAGAGAGCAATTGCGATTCCGCTGATGTAAGGACGGTATCTGAGAGGATGATGACAGTGTTATCCATTTTGTCATTTAGCGTTTCCATTTCTTCGCTCAATTTCCTCTGTTTGAGGTGCTGTTGTTTACATTTGCACCTCTGCTTCCTCCGTTGATTCCTTCTTCGCTTATTTTCGTTTGGATGTTCCGAGGCCGGAGGTTTTGACGTCGGTCCTGGCGCAAAAAATGCAACTCTTCTGCTGGTGTCAAATTTGTATTTGTATTGGTCTGTAAGCCAGAAGATGAAGCCACACTGTTCTTCAGAATCACTATTGCTAGTAAAGGAACTTATATCAGAGGCAACATTCTGTCGCTGTACCTGATGTTTGTACTGTCATTTGTATGGGTACAACCTTACTAGCTAATGATTGCCTTTTAGCAGTATCAAATTTTTTCGCAAACGTGAAAACACGGCCAGTTTCATAATCGTTCTTATCCCTGGCGAACTTAAATGCCTTCCTTGTCTTGATGACATCTTCATGTTTTTTGATTTTACCATTAATTTCGATTCGCCCTTTGGTCACTGCATCTTTATATTCTTCACCTAGACCATCAAGTAGCCCATTAATTTTGTCAATTTCTTTTAAGATCTGCTCTCGATCTATTTCCGCATATTTGATAAGTATCGTTACCATATTCATTGAGGCCAATAAATTGTTCTCTGCCCACTCAGTGAGCATAGCTGGATTCGGGTTTTCAAATGTTGGTGCAATCAGCACTCGCAGTCCTCTCGGCACCCTATTCACCTCTTTATACTTCTCTAGGGATCTCTTTTCCCACCATTTTGTGAGGTCGGTTTTAGACAATTTCTCAAGAGTTTTTAATAAACTTTTTACATCGTTGTTGATAACTGAGTTAGTTGGTCCAAGCTGTTCGTTTGTAATCTGAGGGAGATTGGCAAATAACGCCTCAGCTGCCGCTTCATGCTCTCGCAGCGCGTCGTTGCTAGACATGATGTGAATGCCAAGAAAAGCACTTTTGTATATTTCGGCGTTAAAGGAATGGAACGCCAGTGAAAACGAAAATCTCTTACTCGCTGAGAAAGGTACAATACCAAAAATCCAGAGACAAGCTTACCAAATGAGACAAACCTCCGGTTCCCTGAAGTCCTCCGACCGCCTGGGGCCCGCGGTTACTCACTGGAAACGGCTCACTCTGGTTCGGCAATCCGACAGACAGCGAGGGGCAGATTGACCCAGTACTCCTTCCGGGTCAGTAGAGGCGCAAAAGTGGAAAAACTGCTGCAAATCAATCCGCCACCTTCAAGAGAGGGTCCGTAGATCCGAAGACCGCCAACTCCAGATGGAATTAATGTACAACAACAATCCTTAGCCCACAGCAGCAGGGCTCGCAAGGTACGGACCACAAGACGTTTCGGTATTCAATTCAATAAAGTGCTTTATTTAGATCACGGCACAGCGTGTTGTACAGGCCAGTGCCTTCCATGACGCGTTTCGACCATTAGAGACGCGGTCTTGATCACATGACACACTGCCCACAATGCCATTGTTAAATAGTGCAACCAACCTCCACCCAAAACGCAGCAACACCACATAAGATTCATGGACAGAGTAAAAAGACTGCGGGAAAGACTATTACGACATAGTTTCAACTGAAATTAACATGGAAAAAAAATAATATTAATATACAATTGCAATGATATACGACTAGCCACATATATAGTGTCCTCAAAGAAAAATTAATTAATGATGGCATCATAAATGTAAATCAGAGAACTAAAATTAGAGATAAACAATTATTGAATCAATACACGCATAGATAGCAGAATACAAAATTCTCCATTATCTACGTTTCCCTAGCCACGTTCTAATTCCCCATTAGGAGTGTCTCATGTGATTTTTGAAATATAAAAGAATTAGACATGACTATGCAAACTGCATTCACTATCAAACATTGAGATAGGCTACTCGCCGAAACACGTTTGCTTAAAATAAATGGAACTATCTGTCCTTGAGTGCTCAGAGTCTTTTTTGGGGGAAAAGCATTGTGAATGTGTGTGTATATATATATATAGATATGAACAAGATGACCCCTGAGCCCAGGGATCAATTGAAAGCGCACTCACTCGAAATCCGCTGTTTTTTTTCAAGTTGCTTTTTATTACTTTTAAGCAAACATCGCTATGCCCAACGCGTTTCGGTTCCTCACACGAACCTTGATCACGCATTGGTCTCCTTTCTGCACTGTTGGTGGATGAAATATATATGATAAAATAAAATAAAACGACTTACGAACTCGCTGGTGCCTGGCTGTGCTGCTTTTCCGAGTCCCTGGATCGTGGGGAAATTCGCTTTGGATATATATATATATCTATATATATATAGATATATATATAGCCCAGTTTATGAATTTTAGGGATGGGAGCGCGTGGCCTCTCTTCCTGAGCCATTTGCGGGCCTTGGGACCCCATCCCTGGGGCCCAAATTCATTACGGCCCTCCTCGGTGAGCTGTATTCGGCCCAAGCATCCCATCCTTTGGGCCCAAAGCATATTTTAAGGGGAGAGGATCTGGCGCCTCTCCCTAAACCTTTAAAAGGCCATGGGGACCGCTTCCCCCAGTGCCGCTACTTAAATTAAAAGGGAAGGGGCCGTGCTGACACCCCTCCCTGAGCCTTTAATGGCCCTTGGTACGGGCGCAGGCATGGAAACTTGTGTTTTCTCCCACCTGCCGGAAGTATTTACAAATCTCTCACCAAATGGGAGCAAACAGAAAGTCTCTTCCCAGCGGGCGGGAGCTGAAAAAGTGCTCCCACCAGCTGATCTGTTTCCAAGCCCACACTGATGTGGGCAGGGAAACAAAATAATAAATTGCTCCCGTCCGGAGGGAGCAGCATAAATAGCTGCTCCATCCGGGCGGAAGCAATGCCTACTCCAGCACCAAGCGGGGAGCTGTCTGGGGATACAGGGTTCCCGGGGCACCCACCTATATTAAAATAAGGCTGCAGGAAAGGGGGTCCACGGGCCATTATAGGCTCGGGGAGGGGGCAGCACGGCTCCCCCCTCCCCTTTAAAATAAAAAAGGCCCAGAGGGATGGGGTCCCCAGGGCCTAATGTGGCTCAGGGAGGGGGCCACGCTGCCCCCCTCCCCTTTAAAATAAAAACAGCCCTGGGGAATGGGGTCCCCAGGGCCTAATGAGGCTCATGGCTGGGAGGGAGGGTGCAGCAGTCCCCCATTCCTTTAAGAAAAAGTACGGCCCTGGAGGATGGGGTCCCCAGGCCCCCTAATAAGTCTTGGGGAGGTGGGCCTACCGGCCGCACTCCCATTATATTTAAATTTTGACCCCAGGGGTGGGGTACCTGGGGCCTATTAAGGCTCAGGGAGGGGGGCTGTGCCCCTCCTTTTATTAATTACTCTGAAGGCTCAGAGGAGGGAGGCCACGCAGTCCCCCTTCTCCTTTATAATATATTGCGACCCAAGGTATGGTGTCCCCAGGGCCTAGTGAGGTTTTGCGAGGGGTCCTTGGGCCCCCTTTTAAAAAACTTACAGCCCCTCACCATTTTTTATACCCCTCCCTTTTTTAGGTCGAGCCTAGAGCAGCGCACATGCGCTGCTCTAGGAAAACGACCTCTTGGAATCACTCTGGACTTTTTTTTTTGAGCATTTTTTCTATTGGGCTTTGCGTGCGTCTTTGTAAAAAGACAGCACGCAATTGGGCAAAGGCAGGTGCATGTCCCAACTTTCCCAGGAAATGTATCCGCCCACGGCCTATGGCTTGCGGTTACGAGCAGCGGCGCGCAGTGTGCCATCTGTTATGTGTCAGATTTCACACGAGTGCGCGCGCACCACTCGCGGGACGCTGCAGCTGCATTCCACGCATCCCACGGCGTTTTGCCTGCGGGAGCGAGCAGCTGCAGTGCCTCCTTGTTTTTAAACTACAGGCTCGGTGCTGCCACGGTCCCCAGCTAACTTGGTCTAGTTCCCTGTTCCGCCCTCCTTCTTTCATGCCTCTCCGGTCACCTCTGGCCCTCTCCCCCTGTATCTTGTTCTTCGCCTGTTTCTCTCCTCTCCCGTCTCTCTCTCTCTAATTACCTCTCACTCTGTTTGTCTCTCTTACTCTGCCCCGTCTTGTTATTACTCCGTTCTTCCCCTTTCTTTGCTGTCTCCCAAGTTCCCCTTTATTTTTAGGTATCACCCAAAAACGCTACAGGCTCGGTGCTCACCCCGTACCTGTTCCGCCCTCCTTCTTTCATGCCTCTCCGGTCACCTCTGGCCCTCTCCCCCTGTATCTTGCTCTTCGTCTGTTTCTCTCCTCTCCCATCTCTCTCTCTCTAATTACCTCTCACTCTGTTTGTCTCTCTTACTCTGTCCCGTCTTGTTATTACTCCGTTCTTCCCCTTTCTTTGCTGTCTCCCGAGTTCCCCTTCATTTTCATTATCGCCGAATGTGGCATCATTGGTGTGTTGTGATGTCACACTTAATGGATAAAGGACTTTATCGCATGTTAGTATAATGGTATTGTGTTTGTGTGGCTGCACCTTCTCTTTTGCTTCTAAGCGCCCGCTGATTGACAGAGAGGTGTGTTTACTGTTTTACTTGCTCCCTTGGGTCGCACAGTCACTCAGCTTGCAGGATACCGGTGAAATTCACTCTCCCCTCACTTCCTTCACACTGACAGCCTCGAGCTCACCATGACATGACTAGATGACATATC
Organism: Calotriton arnoldi; assembly: GCA_963921515.1. Taxonomy (NCBI): domain Eukaryota; kingdom Metazoa; phylum Chordata; class Amphibia; order Caudata; family Salamandridae; genus Calotriton; species Calotriton arnoldi. The sequence goes on from CAWUFW010001658.1 coordinate 452,364, forward strand.
AGGACTTCGTGCACCACACCAAACTATTCCCATAGAAGTTATTTCCTACAAACACACACCTTGCAACTAAAGCTGCAGCCGCCTGCAGTCATTCCTGACAGGGCCTCCCTGGTTACAATGACGCGTTGTACAAGTCCGATATAACATAATAAAGACATAATATAGCACCTACTCTGTAGGTACTAAGACACAATTCAATTTGTGGCGCACCTTACATAAATGACTGTGTAATATCATTATGGGGGTGCTCCAGAAGCAGAGGGCTTGGGCGAGGTCACCCCGGCTTCAATCAGCGATTATTCCATTAAGTCCAGACCGCAGGCCCATCTGCACCAACAGGCCTCGGTGTGTGATTCCATGACTGTCTGCGAGGGCGGGGGGGGGGCTGCATTAGCACTCGGTGTGTGATTCCATGAGGGGACCTTCCAGGTCACTTGTCTGCATTACAGTAATGGCTGCTGAGCCTGGCTGGGTGTGTTGGTAGCTGAGACCCCCCCCACAAACACAACTTACAATACAATATCAGGACAAAAGAAAACTGAGGACATTTTTTATTGTAAATACTTTTTTTTAATATGGTCGTTCAGTTGTACATAAAGCCTTCCTTGGTCATATATAAGGTAACAAAATGCTTCTGACACTTTTTTATTATAACTTTTCAGCTTGCTGCACAGCAGCCACACTTCTCTACAGCGTAGCTTAAAGACATTGGCAAAGTCAATAGCTCTGACTAAACACTTATAAGGTCCCAAAGGCGAGACCTATTGGCTATGCCAATGCTTGTTTAATAATGTTTTGCGCCGGGTATGGGGTCCCCGGTGCCGAAAGGACTTGGGGTGGGGTCCATGCGTCCCCCTCCCCTTTTTATTGTATTTTGCCTTGGAGATGAAGTCCCCAGGACTAATAGGGCTCGGGGAGGGGGACTGCATGGCCCCATCCCCTTAGATTTTGGTTCTGGGGGGTGGGGTAGCCAGGGCCCAAGAAGGCTTGGGGAGGGGGGCTCCGTGGCTTCCCTCCACTTTTTTATTGTATTTGGCCCTGGAGGAATGGGGTCCCCTGGTTATATTAAGGCTTGGGGAGGGGTCTGCACGCCTTCCTCCCCTCTTTAATTGTATTTGGTCACAGGGGATAGGGCCCGTGGGGCCATTTAAGGCTTGGGCAGAGAGGCTATACAGCTTCCTCCCATTTTTATTGAAACTCACCCAAGGGAGAGTCCCCGGGGCCAAGTAAAGGTCGGGGAGGGGACTGCAAGCCCCCCTCCTATAATATATATGTTTTGCCCTTTGGGGATGGGGTCCCCGGGGCTTAAATGTCAATCCTACAATGGCCATACCAAAGGCTGTGTGGGGTGTGGGGTTAGCAGCCTGCTGAGAGTTTGGTCAGAGGGCCTGGTGGCAGGCCAAGCCCTGTGACCAATACCCTGGTTCACATGGCCAAAGGCAGTCTACAGTGTGGGGCCTGGCTGCAAGACTAGCCCTGCAGCTAACCCCACGCCATGCATGAACAAAGGCCGTGCACGGCGTGGGCTTTGCTGCCTCTGGGTGGCTGCCTATGGGAGTTGGATGCAGGGCCTGGATCCAAGCCAGCATGGGGTTGGCTGCCTGCAGGAGGGGTTGGCTGCCTCCGTTTGTTTTGGCCGAAGGCCGTGCACAGAATGGGTTTGGCTGCCTGTGGGGGTTTGTCGCAGGTTGGCTTTATGTATGGTAATAAAATATTACTTTACGTTAAAAAAACTAGAAATTCACTGGAAAAAAACAAAGGTTAAAGTAACGTTATAGTTAGGTCAGATAAAAATATCTGTTTTGTTAAAAAAAACGTAGAAATTCACTGAAGAAAACAAAGGTTAAAGTAACGTTTTAGTTAGGTGACTATGTCAGTGACAACATTAACGTTTTGTACTATAAAAAACACAGAAATTCACCAGTTATAGTTCGCAGAGCTGGCTATAACTTGCGACACCACCATGCGCTCTTCATGACCTCACATATTACATCACTCATGACATGTTCTATGACATCCTTTATGACATCACTCATGACATCTCAAACGACATCATTGATAACACCACTGATGACCTCACTGATGACACCGTCCAAGCTTCTTTTGTACACATTACTCTATAAACTAGCATGGTATTAGAGGTCTGAAAGTAAGTACAAAATTGCTCAGAATAATATGAAGCATAATTAATGCCATCACAGATACAACTCCCTTAGGTGTAGCAAGCATGTGTTATGTGCAGCACTGAACCTATACCATACACTTCACCGGTAGCCTAGTTCACATTAACAATCAACCACAGATATATGGGAAACCCACATTGCACACAGTGTTCAATATGTAGACAACTGTTCAGAGAAAGCCAAGTTCCTCTGTTCCAAAATTAATGCCCTACTACAGGCAGCTTTTATCTGTATCAAAACCCTCACAGTCACTGACCCTACATTAAGAAATGAAGTGGATATGAGTTGAAAAGAGGGTACTGTTAACACTGTTTACTTTATGGAGTCAGTTTACTCTGTACCATACTGTTTGCAGACAGTGAAACTCTCATGTGAAATACACCACAGAGTATTAAAAAGTATTTACTAAGAACAGTGTACACTTAATCCAAAACTTGTCCAAAGAGGGACTATTCACTTAAAATAACTAAGGTCTAAAGGTGCTAAAGATCATACTGCCTGCATCCTTCATACTGTAGTAAAAACTTTAGATAGCCCATCTTCTGAAGAAAAAGAAGCACATGTATATAGGTTAGTACCTGGTGTACACAGCCTTTTATGTTATGTAGAAATGGTCTCGCTGAGACGATTCTGTCTAATAACTCAAGACTGTTTATAGTACTCAGAATCTACTACGTAGAATCTTTGCCCTGTCATAAACTTTTTCTGCAGAACCAAAAAACTTGTGTGCAACATACTGGACACAAGTCATAATCTGCACACAGAGTTACACTTCAAAACAAAGATTTATAATGTGTTCAGTACCTCTACACACATATTATGCATCAGGAGCACATATGTTTTGTAAATACACCCATTAGCTGGACACACACTGTACAAAATTAGGTGGAAAAGAAATAATGGCAGTTACCCACCACTATGTAAATTATAAAACAAGATAACACACTCATTGCATGATGTCATCAGTAATGTAATCAATTATGTCATTTGAGATGTCATCAGTGATGTCATAAATTATGTCATAGCACATGTAATGAGCGATATAATATATGAGATCATAAGCAGTGCATGGCGGGGGTGCAAGTTATTGTTAGCTCTGCTAACTATAACTGGTAAAGTTATGGGTTTTTTTTTGTCAAAACATTAATATTGTCACTGACATATTCACCTAACTATAATGTCACTTTAACCTTTCATTTTTTAGGGAATATATAAGTGTGTGTGTGTGTGTGTGTGTGTGCGCGCACATGCGTGTGTTAAAAGTTATTTTCAATTTAACATTATTACTTTTGAAATAAGTAAATTACTATTTAACTTTTGTTTAAATGTAATTAAAACAAAAAATAAAAGTAATTAAAAAATTGATTTAATAACATTTACTTAATAGTAATTAAATACAAAAATCAAAGTGAGAGCGGGTTTCTTTCATCAATGTAACAATTTTTAAAGATAATTATAATTTAATATATTTTGTTTTTGGTTATTATTTTTTTTAAAACATATTTTATTGCATTTTCAGTTGGAATAAGATATAACATACACGCATCAGTGCTGCAATGCATAATTAAGTGGTACATTTATACTCTTAGCATTGTATAAGATGCGCACTATGCGCGTTGCAACATCATGGATAACAAACTCGAAGAGGGTAGAAACAAAATAGAGGTTAAACAACCCCAAACCCCCGACCCACCCCCCAAGAACATTGGGTAGTCATGTTGTAGACAGAGGTACAATCGATAGGGTGTATGTGGAGTCCCCGTTGGTATTTGATTAGATGTAGCCCACTCTCCCTGTGAACAGTTAGAGAGGGGTGCTTCGATACAAGGGAAGAAAGAATAACCCTGTGAGGGTATTCGGGCCTCACTACTGAACAAGCATTAGGTGCTAGTAGTGGATCCACATGGCACTAGCTATGCTGCCATCCGCAATGTGACCCCGTCCAAGGCAATGAGCATGTATGTATCCCGCTTCCCCTTACTCAGGCATCTTACACCTGTGCGCGAAACTTTTCAAGTAGTGTGTTCCAATCGAAGGAGATTGTTTTTTTTACGTAGGACCCTATACTCCTCATGACGCAGCGCTTCACTTTCTGCCGAGCCCCATCGCAAAACTTCCTCCCACCAGGTCTCTACTCAAGGAGCTTGAGTGGATTTCCAGCGCTTAATAAGTAATCTCCTGGCTAGTATCAGTGAGAGGCTTGTAAAGTGCTGCAACACTTTAACAGTTTTGGGCAGAGGCGATAACCCCAGTATGCAGTGTGCTAGTACGGCCCAGTGGTGCAAGCCTGTCAGCTCTGATGGTGCAACTGAGACCACCCCCCCAGTACCCACCAAGAGAAGGGCAAGCCCAAAGCATGTGTATTATTTCTGCATTTGGCATACGACAACGCGGTCACTCTGAAGTTGCTGCTGGGAACATTGCATGAATTTTGTGCAGGGTTAAATATGCCCTGTGTAATGTTGAAAATCGAATAAACTTGAATCATGTATTACGTGAACTTTTTTGGGGATATTCCAAAATATAGGACCATTTCCTGTCGTGAGTTCCCTAGACAGGTCAGTTTCCCATTTAACTTTCAGGGGAGTGAGCGATATCATGAGGTGCTCCCTCAGACCCCGATAGAGCCAACGTATTAAGTGGCTCCCATGCCCCATTGTATGCAGTGCCTGGAGTAATTCATAAGTAATGGGTTCTGTATTATCCGACGCCCACTGTTTGCGTACATAACGGAGAACACTAGCGTGTGTCAAGAACAACGAGTCAGGCAATCCATGAGTTTGTACAAAGTCTGCATGGGACATGAGGATGCCATCTGCAAACAGCAAACCGACCGACGTCACCTTGACCTGGTCCCAGGGAGCTAGTCTGCGGGCAGTTAATGTGCCTATGGGGTAGGAAGGCCACAGAGTGGAATGTTTGGGGCGTACGGCGTCCGTGTGTTGAAGTATTTTACTGCCATTTTCCGATAGGTCAGAGCTATGCGTAGTAAGAGTGAACCCTCGTGTAATGCTGAGGACTCTGGACACAGCAGTCTATGTAACCTTCCCTGCCATAGGTATGTGATTGTGCATCCTATTTGAAACAAGTTATGTCCTGCCAGCCAGTATGATAACCATTGCAACTGCCCTGGTATGCAATAGGCTTTAAAATCAGGGGCACCCATTCCTCCCATGGACGCCGGCAGCTGCAATTTAGACAGGCTAACTCCTTTTCCCCATATGAGGTCAATCAACATGGTATTCACAAGTTTAAATACCCAGGCTGGGACTACCATCAAGAGGTTCACAAAATGATACAGTAAACGTGGTAACATCACCATTTTTGCCAATGCCAGCCTGCCTGCAATCAATATAGGTAACGTGACCCAGAAGGACACCTGAGATCTCAGTGAATTAATTGTGCGTACAAGGATACCTTCCAATAGATCTCGTATTTCCCGGTATACCTGGATCCCTAAATAACGGAAGGTGTTATGCTCCGTTTTTAGCTGTATCTCACCAAATTGGAAAGTGGGCGCAGTGTAAGTATTAAAGAAGGAGTATCCGCATGACTTAGTGGTGTTAATTTGCATTCCTGACAGTTGATCAAACGGAAAGAGCAATTGGTCCAGTTCTACTGTACTCACCTTGAGATATCTGAGATAAAGGAGCATATCATCAGCGTATAGGGACACAGAATGCACAACCCGACCCTGCGGGATCCCATCATAAACCATTATGTGGCGGATGTGTTGTGCGAGTGGCTCCCCCGCCAACACAAAAAGGAGCGGGGACAGAGGGAAGCCCTGTCGGGTACCGCAAAATATCTGATAGGATTGGGAAATATGTTGACCAGTGTTGCAAAGTCATTTTGTGCCCTGGGCACCCCCCAACTTTTTTGCTGACTGGTACTGGTGGTATCAGACTCTGACTGACCCTTGGCTCTGACTGACCCTTGGCTCTGACTGACCCTTGGCTTTGCCTAACCCTGGGGTCTGCCTAACCAGGCCCAGGGCCACTGCTATGCTGAAAGAGACACTTGGAATACAGTGAAAACACCTACATACACTAGGGTACACTATGGGTTCGGGTATCCCTATGATTGGCATGACCTCCCCTTTAAGGCCCTAGTACATAATAGGGCATGAGGATTGCACCTACCTTTAAGTCTCTAGTATATAATAGGGTATGGCAGTTTAGAGGCCAGCAGCCCTTTCTGCACTTGCATGTGTGCGCTTCTGAAGCCTGAGGTCAGTTTAAAAGCAGCCCTGTGTTGCAGGACTGCTTTTAAAATGCAAATTGTGCCCAAACTCGACTTTGGTGCTTGGGGCACTTACAAATTGATAAACTACAATGTTTGGGCATATTAGAGCCCCCACCCCTTAGTGTCCTAGGGGTGGGGGCTCAAGTATTTATAAGGAAGACCCTTATAAAATGAGTTGTATATGCCCTGGGGTTAGTGAAATTGTACATTTCACTACCCGCATTGTTGTAAAGTGCTTTGCAAAATCGACTTTTGTACTAGAAGCACTGTGGAGTGAGGGTCTGCAATATTTTTACTTATTCAGAACCCTAAAGTCTCCCCTAGGTATCCCAGGGGTGTGGGGTCCTGTAGATATAGGCAGGGTCATTATAAAATGTGTTTGTATAAGCCCTGGTGATGGAAAAATGGCCCAAGTCACTTTTCCCATTGCAAATCCCCTGCTACATAGGTTAACATGGCAGGAAGTTATTAACTAATAATTCCTGCTATGAGAATCATAAAAATGCCATTCAAAGACTTCCTAGAATGGTATTGATAAATCCAACAATATGGTATTGTTGAATTTCTCCTAAAGTGTACAGACAACTCGTTATAAGACTTTCTTGCCTGTAAACCAAAATGCAGCCTTCCAATGGTCTGCCCTATTTGGTCAGAGGTAAGTGGATTAGCCAGGCTCCTTTGATGAGGTGATAAATTGCCCCTGGGGTTAGCCAGCTCTTCTGGGAGGGCAGGGTTTTGCTACTTAGGAATGCCAGAGCAGGGGGAGGGGTTGTAAACCATATTCTTCAATGGAAGGATTGAGCAGAGGCAAAGGGGAGAGACTATGGAGATTAACCATCCTGAGGGTGTGTTTAGCCAGCTCTTCTCTCCCTGCTGAAAAATCAGCCATGATGAATTTTGGAGAAATGGTGCTCTCTGGGAGAAAATAGTGCCACACTTTGGAGGATGTGGTCATACTCTAGTGTGTTGACCTGCACTTCATTGGACAGGAGTGCCCTCCTGCTTGACCCAGAGAACTTGGAATAAGTATCTGAGAGGGGCAGAGCCTCTCAGATCTGCTGCTTGAAACTTAAGTGAGAAGAAGGGTCCATGCTGAGGAGTTTGATTGCCACCAACCAGGCCCTGCACTCTGAAGATTGCACCTGCTGCACAATCTGAACTACAGCCCTGTGGATCTAACTTGCTTCAAAAGGACTAAACAGTGGACTCCCTACAAGCTACAGGTTAACAGAGCTCTCCTGGAACATCACCACCAAGACTCCTAAGCCTGGAGTACTACCAGTGGATTTGTAAGGGTTTTGTCAAAATGGATTGTGGGAACTGAAGTCCCGAACTTTCAAGGATCATCTTGGAGATTCCAGACCCTTGGAGTACGTTTTGGACACTCTGGGACCCGTTGGGGAACTACAATAAGAGGTTTGGAGAAGTTTGGAGGAACTTTGGGAAAAAAGCTCCATAAGTGGACCGACTTGACCAGGCCAGCCAAGCCGGTGACCCTCAACTCTGATAAGTGAAAAAAAGAGAGGTGGCCCCTCACACCCAAGGGACCAGGGCACTGCTTAATAGTGGAAGGAAATACTGTCCCAAGGCCAAAATAAGATCCCTCAAATTCACACAGATACAGAATCACTCAAGCTGTTGCGTCCCTACAAATTGGGAATACACACATACACATACAGATTATATTACTAAGATTCCACCAGACCCAAGAGTGTGGTATCAAAAAGGCTTTATTCATGTACATAAAAATCCAAGGCCATGATCAGAACATTATAAGTCACAGTAAACAACTGTCAATTTCCTGTAATCCCTGGAGGCATAAAAAATACCAATGTATTGTAAAAACAATTCATACACAATATAATAAATCAGGAACACAATAGGAACTGTTTGACTGTTCCTTCGTTATAACAGATGAATAAATCATAAAAACAATATATCAAATTTCAATCACATCATACACAGTAAGCATACATTTAAAAACACTTCAAAGCTACAAACAGGGAGGCCCTACTGCACAGTTCAAAGTACTGTTACACAACCTGATCCAACATCTTACGTAGAGTTTATATTATTATTCTCACTCCTCTGTGTTTTTTTGGGCGATAATCACTCTTGTGGTTGGATTCAGTGCAAAGAACAGCGTCGACGCGTTTCGGTGGTCATGGAATTATAAACCCCACCTTCCTCAGGACAACAAAGTGTATAAGGGATTGATAACCTCCCTTTCATATGAAATTATGTGTGGATCAAATCTATAGAAAGGAGAGGGGAGGAAGAAAATATACAAAAATACAATTTGGTACATACTTCCCCTATCCAACATCAAGATTTTTATAAAAAAACAATGCTATCTGTGTCCATATCTTATTTTATATCAAACAGAAGCTCAAAACTTAAACATAAATCCCCCAATGAACACAAATATGCCACCTAGGGCATCTGCATAGTGACAATCATTAGGTATGGTGGATCATCCTTAATGTTATAGCATTCACACAATACTTACATGCCCAATCATTCGTATCCCATTCATATCTCACAGTATTCAAATAGTAGGGTAAAATAAATTTCCACTCTCCAAAAATGAAGGTGATGTGCTAATTGATGACGTTAAAATAATGTGTTTTGATTAAAACAGCCCTGTTAATTCTTTTCATATATTTTGCCACAGAAAGTTTTTTTTGTCCTCAATTCTAAAAGAAAGTATAATATATCTATATAAATATCACATAATTTAAAGACTTTGAAGTTGCTGCTGGGAACATTGCATGAATTTTGTGCGGGGTTAAATATGCCCTGTGTAATATTGAAAATCGAATAAACTTGAATCATGTATTACGTGAACTTTTTTGGGGATATTCCAAAATATAGGACCATTTCCTGTCGTGAGTTCCCTAGACAGGTCAGTTTCCCATTTAACTTTCAGGGGAGTGAGCGATATCATGAGGTGCTCCCTCAGACCCCGATAGAGCCAACGTATTAAGTGGCTCCCATGCCCCATTGTATGCAGTGCCTGGAGTAATTCATAAGTAATGGGTTCTGTATTATCCGACGCCCACTGTTTGCGTACATAACGGAGAACACTAGCGTGTGTAAAGAACAACGAGTCAGGCAATCCATGAGTTTGTACAAAGTCTGCATGGGACATGAGGATGCCATCTGCAAACAGCAAACCGACCGACGTCACCTTGACCTGGTCCCAGGGAGCTAGTTTGCGGGCAGTTAATGTGCCTATGGGGTAGGAAGGCCACAGAGTGGAATGTTTGGGGCATACGGCGTCCGTGTGTTGAAGTATTTTACTGCCATTTTCCGATAGGTCAGAGCTATGCGTAGTAAGAGTGAACCCTCGTGTAATGCTGAGGACTCTGGACACAGCAGTCTATGTAACCTTCCCTGCCGTAGGTATGTGATTGTGCATCCTATTTGAAACAAGTTATGTCCTGCCAGCCAGTATGATAACCATTGCAACTGCCCTGGTATGCAATAGGCTTTAAAATCAGGGGCACCCATTCCTCCCATGGACGCCGGCAGCTGCAATTTAGACAGGCTAACTCCTTTTCCCCATATGAGGTCAATCAACATGGTATTCAGAAGTTTAAATACCCAGGCTGGGACTACCATCAAGAGGTTCACAAAATGATACAGTAAACGTGGTAACATCACCATTTTTGCCAATGCCAGCCTGCCTGCAATCAATATAGGTAACGTGACCCAGAAGGACACCTGAGATCTCAGTGAATTAATTGTGCGTACAAGGATACCTTCCAATAGATCTCGTATTTCCCGGTATACCTGGATCCCTAAATAACGGAATGTGTTATGCTCCGTTTTTAGTTGTATCTCACCAAATTGGAAAGTGGGCGCAGTGTAAGTATTAAAGAAGGAGTATCCGCATGACTTAGTGGTGTTAATTTGCATTCCTGACAGTTGATCAAACGGAAAGAGCAATTGGTCCAGTTCTACTGTACTCACCTTGAGATATCTGAGATAAAGGAGCATATCATCAGCGTATAGGGACACAGAATGCACAACCCGACACTGCGGGATCCCATCATAAACCATTATGTGGCGGATGTGTTGTGCGAGTGGCTCCCCCGCCAACACAAAAAGGAGTGGGGACAGGGGGAAGCCCGGTCGGGTACCGCAAAATATCTGATAGGATTGGGAAATATGTTGACCAGTGTTGCAAAGTCATTTTGTGCCCTGGGCACCCCCCAACTTTTTTGCTGACTGGTGCTGGTGGTATCAGATTCTGACTGACCCTTGGCTCTTACTGACCCTTGGCTTTACCTAACCCTGGGGTCTCCCTAACCAGGCCCAGCGCCAGTGCTTTGCTGAAAGAGACACTTGGAATACAGTGAAAACACCTACATACACTAGGGTACACTATGGGTTCGGGTATCCCTATGATTGGCATGACATCCCCTTTAAGGCCCTAGTACATAATAGGGCATGAGGATTGCAACTACCTTTAAGTCTCTAGTATATAATAGGGTATGGCAGTTTAGAGGCCAGCAGCACTTTCAGCACTTGCATGTGTGCGCTTCTGAAGCCTGAGGTCAGTTTAAAAGCAGGCCTGTGTTGCAGGACTGCTTTTATAATGCAAATTGTGCCCAAACTCGACTTTGGTGCTTGGGGCACTTACAAATTGATAAACTACAATGTTTGGGCATATTAGAGCCCCCACCCCTTAGTGTCCTAGGGGTGGGGGCTCAAGTATTTATAAGGAAGACCCTTATAAAATGAGTTGTATATGCCCTGGGGTTAGTGAAATTGTAAATTTCACTACCCGCATTGTTAAAGTGCTTTGCAAAAATCGATTTTTGTACTAGAAGCACTGTGGAGTGAGGATCTGCAATATTTTTTACATATTCAGAACCCTAAAGTCCCCCCGAGGTATCCCAGGGGTGTGGGGTCCTGTAGATATAGGCAGGGTCATTATAAAATGTGTTTGTATAAGCCCTGGTGATGGAAAAAAGGCCCAAGTCACTTTTCCCATTGCAAATCCCCTGCCACATAGGTTAACATGGCAGGAAGTTATTAACTAATAATTCCTGCTATGAGAATCATAAAAATGCCATTCAAAGACTTCCTAGAATGGTATTGATAAATCCAACAATATGGTATTGTTGAATTTCTCCTAAAGTGTACAGACAACACGTTATAAGACTTTCTTGCCTGTAAACCAAAATTCAGCCTTCCAGTGGTCTGCCCTATTTGGTCAGAGGTAAGTGGATTAGCCAGGCTCCTTTGATGAGGTGATAAATTGCCCCTGGGGTTAGCCAGCTCTACTGGGAGGGCAGGGTTTTGCTACTTAGGAATGCCAGAGCAGGGGAAGGGGTTGTAAACCATATTCTTCAATGGAAGGAGGAGACAGGCAGAAGAAGTCAGTTTCAATTTACACCTCTCATCCCAGATGGTGGGATTAAGGAAGGAATGAGCAGAGGCAAAGGGGAGAGACTATGGAGATTAACCATCCTGAGGGTGTGTTTAGCCAGCTCTTCTCTCCCTGCTGAAAAATCAGCCATGATGAATTTTGGAGAAATGGTGCTCTCTGGGAGAAAATAGTGCCACACTTTGGAGGATGTGGTCAACCTCCAGTGTGTTGACCTGCACTTCATTGGACAGGAGTGCCCTCCTGCTTGACCCAGAGAACTTGGAATAAGTATCTGAGAGGGGCAGTGCCTCTCAGATCTGCTGCTTGAAACTTAAGTGAGAAGAAGGGTCCATGCTGAGGAGTTTGATTGCCACCAACCAGGCCCTGCACTCTGAAGATTGCACCTGCTACACAATCTGAACTACAGCCCTGTGGATCTAACTTGCTTCAAAAGGACTAAACAGTGGACTCCCTACAAGCTACAGGTTAACAGAGCTCTCCTGGAACATCACCACCAAGACTCCTAAGCCTGGAGTACTACCGGTGGATTTGTAAGGGTTTTGTCAAAATGGATTGTGGGAACTGAAGTCCCAAACTTTCAAGGATCATCTTGTAGATTCCAGACCCTTGGAGTACGTTTTGGACACTCTGGGACCTGTTGGGGAACTACAATAGGAGGTTTGGAGAAGTTTGGAGGAACTTTGGGAAAAAAGTTCCATAAGTGGACCGACTTGACCAGGCCAGCCATGGCGGTGACCCTCAACTCTGATAAGTGAAAAAAAGAGAGGTGGCCCCTCACATCCAAGGGACCAGGGCACTGCTTAATAGTGAAAGGAAATACTGTCCCAAGGCCAAAATAAGATACCTCAAATTCACACAGATACAGAATCACTCAAGCTGTTGCGTCCCTACAAATAGGGAATACACACATACACATACAGATTATATTACTAAGATTCCACCAGACCCAAGAGTGTGGTATCAAAAAGGCTTTATTCATGTACATAAACAAATCCAAGGCCATGATCAGAACATTATAAGTCACAGTAAACAACTGTCAATTTCCTGTAATCCCGGGAGGCATAAAAAATACCATTGTATTGTAAAAACAATTCATTCACAATATAATAAATCAGGAACACAATAGGAACTGTTTGACTGTTCCTTCGTTATAACAGATGAATAAATCATAAAAACAATATATCAAATTTCAATAACATCACATTATACACAGTAAGCATACATTTAAAAACACTTCAAAGCTACAAACAGGGAGGCCCTACTGCACAGTTCAAAGTACTGTTACACAACCTGATCCAACATCTTACGTAGAGTTTCTATTATTATTCTCACTCCTCTTTGGGTTTTTTGGGCGATAATCACTCTTGTGGTTGGATTCAGTGCAAAGAACAGCGTCGACGCGTTTCGGTGGTCATGGAATTATAAACCCCACCTTCCTCAGGACAACAAAGTGTATAAGGGATTGACAACTTCCCTTTCATATGAAATTACGTGTGGATCAAATCTATAGAAAGGAGAGGGGAGGAGGTAAATATACAAAAATACAATTTGGTACATACTTCCCCTATCCAACATCAACATTTTTATAAAAAACAATGCTATCTGTGTCCATATCTTATTTTATATCAAACAGAAGCTCAAAACTTAAACATAAATCCCCCAATGAACACAAATATGCCACGTAGGGCATCTGCATAGTGACAATCATTAGGTATGGTGGATCATCCTTAATAAATCAATTGTTATAGCATTCACACAATACTTACATGCCCAATCATTCGTATCCCATTCATATCTCACAGTATTCAAATAGGCTAAAATAAATTTCCACTCACCAAAAAATGAAGGTGATGTGCTAATTGATGACGTTAAAATAATGTGTTTCGATTAAAACAGCCCTGTAATTCTTTTCTTATATTTTGCCAAGAAAGTTTTTTTGTCCTCAATTCTAAAAGAAAGTATAATATATCTATATAAATATCACATAATTTAAAGACTTTGAAGTTGCTGCTGGGAACATTGCATGAATTTTGTGCGGGGTTAAATATGCCCTGTGTAATATTGAAAATCGAATAAACTTGAATCATGTATTACGTGAACTTTTTAGGGATATTCCAAAATATAGGACCATTTCCTGTCGTGAGTTCCCTAGACAGGTCAGTTTCCCATTTAACTTTCAGGGGAGTGAGCGATATCATGAGGTGCTCCCTCAGACCCCGATAGAGCCAACGTATTAAGTGGCTCCCATGCCCCATTGTATGCAGTGCCTGGAGTAATTCATAAGTAATGGGTTCTGTATTATCCGACGCCCACTGTTTGCGTACATAACGGAGAACACTAGCGTGTGTCAAGAACAACGAGTCAGGCAATCCATGAGTTTGTACAAAGTCTGCATGGGACATGAGGATGCCATCTGCAAACAGCAAACCGACCGACGTCACCTTGACCTGGTCCCAGGGAGCTAGTCTGCGGGCAGTTAATGTGCCTATGGGGTAGGAAGGCCACAGAGTGGAATGTTTGGGGCGTACGAGCGTCCGTGTGTTGAAGTATTTTACTGCCATTTTCCGATAGGTCAGAGCTATGCGTAGTAAGAGTGAACCCTCGTGTAATGCTGAGGACTCTGGACACAGCAGTCTATGTAACCTTCCCTGCCGTAGGTATGTGATTGTGCATCCTATTTGAAACAAGTTATGTCCTGCCAGCCAGTATGATAACCATTGCAACTGCCCTGGTATGCAATAGGCTTTAAAATCAGGGGCACCCATTCCTCCCATGGACGCCGGCAGCTGCAATTTAGACAGGCTAACTCCTTTTCCCAATATGAGGTCAATCAACATGGTATTCAGAAGTTTAAATACCCAGGCTGGGACTACCATCAAGAGGTTCACAAAATGATACAGTAAACGTGGTAACATCACCATTTTTGCCAATGCCAGCCTGCCTGCAATCAATATAGGTAACGTGACCCAGAAGGACACCTGAGATCTCAGTGAATTAATTGTGCGTACAAGGATACCTTCCAATAGATCTCGTATTTCCCGGTATACCTGGATCCCTAAATAACGGAAGGTGTTATGCTCCGTTTTTAGTTGTATCTCACCAAATTGGAAAGTGGGCGCAGTGTAAGTATTAAAGAAGGAGTATCCGCATGACTTAGTGGTGTTAATTTGCATTCCTGACAGTTGATCAAACGGAAAGAGCAATTGGTCCAGTTCTACTGTACTCACCTTGAGATATCTGAGATAAAGGAGCATATCATCAGCGTATAGGGACACAGAATGCACAACCCGACCCTGCGGGATCCCATCATAAACCATTATGTGGCGGATGTGTTGTGCGAGTGGCTCCCCCTCCAACACAAAAAGGAGCGGGGACAGGGGGAAGCCCTGTCGGGTACCTCAAAATATCTGATAGGATTGGGAAATATGTTGACCAGTGTTGCAAAGTCATTTTGTGCCCTGGGCACCCCCCAACTTTTTTGCTGACTGGTGCTGGTGGTATCAGACTCTGACTGACCCTTGGCTCTGACTGACCCTTGGCTTTGCCTAACCCTGGGGTCTGCCTAACCAGGCCCAGGGCCAGTGCTATGCTGAAAGAGACACTTGGAATACAGTGAAAACACCTACATACACTAGGATACACTATGGGTTCGGGTATCCCTATGATTGGCATGACCTCCCCTTTAAGGCCCTAGTACATAATAGGGCATGAGGATTGCAACTACCTTTAAGTCTCTAGTATATAATAGGGTATGGCAGTTTAGAGGCCAGCAGCCCTTTCAGCACTTGCATGTGTGCGCTTCTGAAGCCTGAGGTCAGTTTAAAAGCAGCCCTGTGTTGCAGGACTGCTTTTAAAATGCAAATTGTGCCCAAACTCGACTTTGGTGCTTGGGGCACTTACAAATTGATAAACTACAATGTTTGGGCATATTAGAGCCCCCACCCCTTAGTGTCCTAGGGGTGGGGGCTCAAGTATTTATAAGGAAGACCCTTATAAAATGAGTTGTATATGCCCTGGGGTTAGTGAAATTGTATATTTCACTACCCGCATTGTTAAAGTGCTTTGCAAAATCGATTTTTGTACTAGAAGCACTGTGGAGTGAGGATCTGCAATATTTTTACATATTCAGAACCCTAAAGTCCCCCCGAGGTATCCCAGGGGTGTGGGGTCCTGTAGATATAGGCAGGGTCATTATAAAATGTGTTTGTATAAGCCCTGGTGATGGAAAAATGGCCCAAGTCACTTTTCCCATTGCAAATCCCCTGCCACATAGGTTAACATGGCAGGAAGTTATTAACTAATAATTCCTGCTATGAGAATCATAAAAATGCCATTCAAAGACTTCCTAGAATGGTATTGATAAATCCAACAATATGGTATTGTTGAATTTCTCCTAAAGTGTACAGACAACACGTTATAAGACTTTCTTGCCTGTAAACCAAAATTCAGCCTTCCAGTGGTCTGCCCTATTTGGTCAGAGGTAAGTGGATTAGCCAGGCTCCTTTGATGAGGTGATAAATTGCCCCTGGGGTTAGCCAGCTCTTCTGGGAGGGCAGGATTTTGCTACTTAGGAATGCCAGAGCAGGGGGAGGGGTTGTAAACCATATTCTTCAATGGAAGGAGGAGACGGGCAGAAGAAGTCAGTTTCAGTTTACACCTCTCATCTTTGAACCCAGCCAGATGGTGGGATTAAGGAAGGAATGAGCAGAGGCAAAGGGGAGAGACTATGGAGATTAACCATCCTGAGGGTGTGTTTAGCCAGCTCTTCTCTCCCTGCTGAAAAATCAGCCATGATGAATTTTGGAGAAATGGTGCTCTCTGGGAGAAAATAGTGCCACACTTTGGAGGATGTGGTCATACTCTAGTGTGTTGACCTGCACTTCATTGGACAGGAGTGCCCTCCTGCTTGACCTAGAGAACTTGGAATAAGTATCTGAGAGGGGCAGAGCCTCTCAGATCTGCTGCTTGAAACTTAAGTGAGAAGAAGGGTCCATGCTGAGGAGTTTGATTGCCACCAACCAGGCCCTGCACTCTGAAGATTGCACCTGCTGCACAATCTGAACTACAGCCCTGTGGATCTAACTTGCTTCAAAAGGACTAAACAGTGGACTCCCTACAAGCTACAGGTTAACAGAGCTCTCCTGGAACATCACCACCAAGACTCCTAAGCCTGGAGTACTACCGGTGGATTTGTAAGGGTTTTGTCAAAATGGATTGTGGGAACTGAAGTCCCAAACTTTCAAGGATCATCTTGGAGATTCCAGACCCTTGGAGTACGTTTTGGACACTGTGGGACCTGTTGGGGAACTACAATAAGAGGTTTGGAGAAGTTTGGAGGAACTTTGGGAAAAAAGCTACATAAGTGGACCGACTTGACCAGGCCAGCCATGCCAATGAGCCTCAACTCTGATAAGTGAAAAAAAGAGAGGTGGCCCCTCACATCCAAGGGACCAGGGCACTGCTTAATAGTGAAAGGAAATACTGTCCCAAGGCCAAAATAAGATACCTCAAATTCACACAGATACAGAATCACTCAAGCTGTTGCGTCCCTACAAATAGGGAATACACACATACACATACAGATTATATTACTAAGATTCCACCAGACCCAAGAGTGTGGTATCAAAAAGGCTTTATTCATGTACATAAACAAATCCAAGGCCATGATCAGAACATTATAAGTCACAGTAAACAACTGTCAATTTCCTGTAATCCCTGGAGGCATAAAAAATACCAATGTATTGTAAAAACAATTCATACACAATATAATAAATCAGGAACACAATAGGAACTGTTTGACTGTTCCTTCGTTATAACAGATGAATAAATCATAAAAACAATATATCAAATTTCAATAACATCACATTATACACAGTAAGCATACATTTAAAAACACTTCAAAGCTACAAACAGGGAGGCCCTACTGCACAGTTCAAAGTACTGTTACACAACCTGATGCAACATCTTACGTAGAGTTTCTATTATTATTCTCACTCCTCTTTGTTTTTTTTTTGGCGATAATCACTCTTGTGGTTGGATTCAGTGCAAAGAACAGCGTCGATGCGTTTCGGTGGTCATGGAATTATAAACCACACCTTCCTCAGGACAACAAAGTGTATAAGGGAATGACAACCTCCCTTTCATATGAAATTACGTGTGGATCAAATCTATAGAAAGGAGAGTGGAGGAGGTAAATATACAAAAATACAATTTGGTACATACTTCCCCTATCCAACATCAAGATTTTTATAAAAAACAATGCTATCTGAGTCCATATCTTATTTTATATCAAACAGAAGCTCAAAATGTAAACATAAATCCCCCAATGAACACAAATATGCCACTTAGGGCATCTGCATAGTGACAATCATTAGGTATGGTGGATCATCCTTAATAAATCAATTGTTATAGCATTCACACAATACTTACATGCCCAATCATTCGTATCCCATTCATATCTCACAGTATTCAAATAGTAGGCTAAAATAAATTTCCACTCACCAAAAAATGAAGGTGATGTGCTAATTGATGACGTTAAAATAATGTGTTTCGATTAAAACAGCCCTGTTAATTCTTTTCTCATATTTTGTCCCGGAAAGTTTTTTTTGTCCTCAATTCTAAAAGAAAGTATAATATATCTATATAAATATCACATAATTTTAAGACTAGGTTAATAACCTTTTCATAAATTCCTTCTAAGTAACTTGTTCTTACCTGAGAGACAGAATTTTTGTTTTGTGGACGATATCTAGTAGGTATTTAATTCCCAATCAATCAATCCAAAATGAACATTCTCAATGCCGGTGTTTTATACAACCGGAACTATGGTAAATCCTTTTTCCACAGTGGGGAGGACTTTAAGTGGTGGCTACAAGCTCACCTACTCTTCGTCTGGATAGCCCCACCGGATAACGGAATATGGCCTGCGTATGTAGTTTCTAAATGGAAACAAACAACAAGATATTCCCAGATTTATAAGGCGATTTGTCGTCTATAAATAAATCTACCTGACTACAAAGGATTGTATAACGGTCCCATGTCTCCCCGATCTAATCGGACTATGTGATACTACCCTCTACTACTGTCTTTCCAAATGAAGGGTATTCCCAACCCTGTGTGGCAGAAAGGTAACTAAATAAGGAAAGCCTCCATAGTTGTGAGTTTAATGCCCACACGCTCCGTTTGTAAGTCATGCAGATAATACGGCATGAAAATAGCGTCTGTATCTATGGCGTATACTCCAATTTACATAGGTATTTATGGAAATTGCAAGGTGCCGAATCCTTCACACAGCATCTCAATCATGAAGCTACACCTTTATTTAATTAAAAAAGGAGTGAAAAACACAACAGGAACCATTATCCAACCCAACTGGCAACAGGGGTATACTTCCGTCGCCCTGCTCAGTCACACCCAGAACCTATAAGGGGCCGCCCTCAGTGACCCAGGCTGTTTAAAAATAACGCCCATGCGGTTCCCGATGCACTCACCTCACGTTCCTAAACGCCACACTTCAACAGCTCCTTCCGTAACCAACGCTGGAGGAGCCACTTTATTTAAATCTAGACTAACCCGGAAGTGAATAGATAAGAGGCTCGGGTGTATCTCGTTTACGTGGCGGCCATCTTAAAATGCCTCACACACAGGGTTTCTAACACAATATACTGATGCTACCACTTAGAGTCGTGGATAGGTGTACAAACTGAGGAGGGAATGTTACTATCCTCTCTCAGGACCCCCATTACAATACAAAAGTATACTAAAATGTGTATATTGTCCGACATATTTAGATATACAGTAATATATGCATCCCTCTTCTAAATGCAGGGTAAAAATTAAAAAAAGTTTATACTAATAGTGCCGAAATATTTTTCATTTTCGAGGACTGCATAATGAAAATTAAATTAAATTTTTTTTAATCATCTATTGTTGATCAAATTTACACTGTGGTACTACCTGTGATCTAATATAAAGTGTCACCTCTCGACGCTCACTACTATATACTAAACTCAACTCTCAGTTCTGAGATGTATATATTGAGATGGATACTACTAATATCTTAAGTTCTCTCCAAATAACGGAGTGCTTCAAGAATATATTTATACTCACACCCTAACCTACAGAGACTCACCCGCCGATAAATATTTCAGGTACAATAAGTAACGTTCAGGGATTAACTAGAATATCAGCAGTTTTTTTATATCTCCTTTGCCAATGATAATGCGTTCCAGGTCCTCCCTTCTGTTCAGGCCCTTTTTAATGGTGTCGAACTTCACCATAAACCACTGTTCTCTAAGATTCTTTCTGCTCTCTTTGTTACCACCCCTCTTCTGGTCCTTAATCTTCTCTACGACAACCCACTTAATATCGGTGAGGGTGTGATTTTCTTGAATCCAGTGGTTGACCAGTGGGGCATTCTCCTTCCTGGTCTTAATCGCGGACCTGTGTTCGCATAGACGTTGTCGGAACTCACGTCCCGTTTTTCCAATATACCCTAATCCACATGGGCAGATTACTAAGTAGATAACGTGTTTACTCATACAGTTGTTAAGGGTAGTAATCTGGTGGGTGGTTCCATTAAGGGTCACTTCTTGAGTCACCATACAGAGATCACAGATGCTGCAGTTCCCACATTTGTGGTTTCCATTCGCTTTGCCGCCATCGGCAGCGGTTGTCTTAGAGAAGATTGAGGACCAGAAGAGGGGTGGTAACAAAGAGAGCAGAAGGAAACTTAGAGAACAGTGGTTTATGGTGAAGTTCAACACCATTAAAAAGGGCCTGAACAGAAGGGAGGACTGGGAACGCATTATCATTGGCTAAGGAGATATAAAAACTGCTGATATTCTAGTTCATCCCTGAACGTTACTTATTGTACCTGAAATATTTATCTGCGGGTGAGTCTCTGTAGGTTAGGGGTGTGAGTATAAATATATTCGTGAAGCACTCCGTTATTTGGAGAGAACTTAAGATATTAGTAGTATCCATCTCAATGTATACATCTCAGAACTGAGAGTTGAGTTTAGTATATAGTAGTGAGCGTCGAGAGGTGACACTTTATATTAGATCACAGGGTAGTGTCACTGTGTAAATTTGCTCAACAATAGATGATTAAAAAAGTTTTTATTTAATTTTCATTATGCAGTCCTCGAAAATGAAAAATATTTCGGCACTATTAGTATATACTTTTTTTAATTTTTACCCTGCATTTAGAAGAGGGATGCATATATTACTGTATATCTAAATATGTCCGACAATATACACGTTTTAGTATACTTTTGTATTGTAATGGGGGTCCTGAGAGAGGATAGTAACATTCCCTCCTCAATTTGTACACCTATCCACGACTCTAAGTGGTAGCATCAGTATATTGTGTTAGAAACCCTGGGTGCGAGGCAGTCTAAGATGGCCGCCACGTAAACGAGATACACCCGAGCCTCTTATCTATTCACTTCCGGGTTAGTCTAGATTTAAATAAAGTGGCTCCTCCAGCGTACAGCGTTGGTTACGGAAGGAGCTGTTGAAGTGTGGCGTTTAGGAACGTGAGGTGAGTGCATCGGGAACCGCATGGGCATTATTTTTAAGCACCGTGGGTCACTGAGGGAGGCCCCTTATAGGTTCTGGGTGTGACTGAGCAGGACGACGAAAGTATACCCCTGTTGCCAGTTGGGTTGGATAATGGTTCCTGTTGTGTTTTTCACTCCTTTTTTTATTAAATAAAGGGGTAGCTTCATGATTGAGGTGCCGTGTAAAGGATTCGGCACCTTGCAATTTCCATAAATACCTATGTAAATTGGAGTACACGCCATAGATACAGACGGTATTTTCATGCTGTATTAAATGCATGACTTACAAACGGAGCGTGTGGGCATAAACTCACAACTATGGAGGCTTTCCTTATTTAGTTACCTTCCTGCCACACAGGGTTGGGAATACCCTTCATTTGAAAAGACAGTAGTAGATGGTAGTATCACATATTCCGATTAGATCGGAGAGACATGGGACCGTTATACAATCCTTTGTAGTCAGGTAGATTTATTTATCGACGACAAATGGCCTTATAAATCTAGGAATATCTTGTTGTTTGTTTCCATTTAGAAACTACATACACGGGCCATATTCCGTTATCCGGTGGGGCTATCCAGACGAGGAGTAGGTGAGCTTGTAGCCACCACCTAAAGTCCTCCCCACTGTGGAAAAAGGATTTACCATAGTTCCAGTTGTATAAAACACCGGCATTGAGAATGCTCATTTTGGATTGATTGATTGGGAATTTAATACCTACTAGATATAGTCCACACAAAAAAATTCTGTCTCTCAGGTAAGAACAAGTTACTTAGAAGGAATTTATGAAAAGGTTATTGACCTAGTATTTAAATTATGTGATATTTATATAGATATATTATACTTTCTTTTAGAATTGAGGACAAAAAAAAATTTCCGTGACAAAATATAAGAAAAGAATTAACATGGCTGTTTTAATCAAAACACAATATTTTAACGTCATCAATTAGCACATCACCTTCATTTTTTGGTGAGTGGAAATTTATTTTAGCCTACTATTTGAATACTGTGAGATATGAATGGGATACGAATGATTGGGCATGTAAGTATTGTGTGAATGCTATAACAATTGATTTATTAAGGATGATCCACCATACCTAATGATTGTCACTATGCAGATGCCCTACGTGGCATATTTGTGTTCATTGGGGGATTTATGTTTAAGTTTTGAGCTTCTGTTTGATATAAAATAAGATATGGACACAGATAGCATTGTTTTTTATAAAAATCTTGATGTTGGATAGGGGAAGTATGACCCAATTAGATTTTTGTATATTTACCTCCTCCCCTCTCCTTTCTATAGATTTGATCCACACGTAATTTCATATGAAAGGGAGGTTGTCAATCCCTTATACACTTTGTTGTCCTGAGGAAGGTGGGGTTTATAATTCCATGACCACCGAAACGCGTCAACGCTGTTCTTTGCACTGAATCCAACCACGAAAGTGATTATCGCCCAAAAAAAACAAAGAGGAGTGAGAATAATAATATAAACTCTAAGTAAGATGTTGGATCAGGTTGTGTAACAGTACTTTGAACTGTGCAGTAGGGCCTCCTGTTTGTAGCTTTGAGGTGTTTTTAAATGTATGCTTACTGTGTATAATGTGATGTTATTGAAATTTGATATATTGTTTTTATGATTTATTCATCTGTTATAACGAAGGAACAGTCAAACAGTTCCTATTGTGTTCCTGATTTATTATATTGTGTATGAATTGTTTTTACAATACATTGGTATTTTTTATGCCTCCAGGGATTACAGGAAATTGGCAGTCGTTTACTGTGACTTATAATGCTCTGATCATGGCCTTGGATTTTTATGTACATGAATAAAGCCTTTTTGATACTACAAACCTTGGTTCTGGTGGCATCTTAGTAATATAATCTGTATGTGTATGTGTGTATTCCCTATTTGTAGGGACGCAACAGCTTGAGTGATTCTGTATCTGTGTGAATTTGAGGTATCTTATTTTGGCCTTGGTACCCTCAACTCTGAGCCAGCCTGCCGTCCAGGTTCGTACCTCTGAAAAGCTCCGGAGGTCCGACTTCCAGAGTTTGACCAGGAGTAGGCTAAAACCCAAGCCGGCGAACCCTCACCGAATCCGGCTTGGTGAAGAGCATCGAGGGACCCCGCAAAAAAAAGCATTGTAAAGTTTTTTAAGTTGTGGCACCAATTGTGTGGCAAAGTTGGAATAAAATTCTATTGGGAGGCTGCCAAGTCCTCCACGGTCCCCTGAATCCCGTTAATCGTAATAGGCGCCGCCAGTTCCTTTCAAACCGTGGCTGGCACCATAGGCCGTGTCACACGATGCAAAACGTTTGAGAGCTCCTCTCTACTTGCGTTGTCACCAATCCCCGTGTGGATGTATCAAGTGACACGATGGGTGTAGGGGATGGGTCTGGTCTAATTAAGCGATCCAGTGTGGTGCCCGACCTGCCAGCCTCTGTGTGTGTCCTTTGTGTATCAATCAGACCTAGGTGCTCTAAAAGCTCAGCGTGTGAGATTCTGGCCTCGCGCAACTCAACAGCCTTTTCCTTGCTCTCAAGTGCTGCCACTTCCAAGGGGACCAGCCTATCCTCCAGGTTCACATGGTCCCTAGTGACCTTGTGTCTGTCACACACCACTGCGCCAAGCCAGGCGCAACGTACTACCACTTTAAAAGCTTCCCACTCCATAAACGGTGAGGAAGCCATATCCTCGTTCTCAGAAAAATTTGAAGGGATGGTTTAGCCAGCGTTTCACGAAACACTGTCATCCAATAGTTGTGGCTTCAAGCGCCCAGTTGGTATGAGAGCAGTGACCCGACCCCAAGAGAGTGTAAGTTCCAGAGGGTTATGATCGGATATTGTTTTGCGGAGATACTTTGTGTGTGCGATGGACATGTGTAGGCGTTGTGTACAAAGGAACCTATCTAGACGGGAGTGTAGGGCATGGGATTGGGAGTAAAAGGAGTATTCGCATAGATCTGCATTACGATCCCACCATACATCCGATAGACCCCACCCATCCACCCAGCGGCACAACTCTTTAGCCTGGTGTACAGTTCTTGTACCAGGGAGGGGTGGGTGTGAGCGACCCAGGTCTGTGTCCAGTACAGCATTGAAGTCCCCTCCTAGAAGCTGGGGATAGTGAGACCAATCCGCTAGTGTGGCCAGCAAGTGGGCCAGGAATTCGGCTTGGTCGGTGTTGGGTATGTATATACATCGTAGGACTATCTGCTCCCTGTCTAGCGTACCCCTGAGTAAGACATAGCGACCCTGGGTGTCAATCTTGAATTCAAGTACTCCGAATGAGACCCCAGCCCGCAACCAAACAGCCGCACCTCAAGAGAATGCGGATTGTAGGTGTGGTATATTTGCCTTCTCTATCTTTTACTAAGTTTGTGAGCTCTCTGAACGGTGAACAGGTCAGAGAGACCAGTAGGGTCACTTCCCTTCTGAGCCAGTCCTCAATGTGTTGTGTTGTACGGGGGCCCTCTGCTCCCTCAGGTAATCCCATTATACATATATTATTACGGCAGGACCTTCCCTCAGCTCCTCTGCACGTGCTTGGAGATGCTCCACCTGTTGGCGCAGTTGCAGAATCCTTTGAACATGGAGCTAAAGCTGTCAGCGCCGATTCATTAGCTTTAACTCAGTCCATTAACTTAGTGGTCGTCCTTCAGTAGGCTGATATCCATGGTGATCACCCCTAGTTGCTGCGAGATGGCCACCCGAGACTCCAGAATTTCCTGCAGTATTACATTTAATTTGTCCACAGAAGAGGTTGGCGATACACTGCCCCCATTCAAAGAGTAATTTGGTGAGCCCACGGATTGTGAGGAGTGGGAGTGGATCCGCGCTAGAGGAGCCCCAGTCTTGGTTTTAGTATGCCCCTTTGTTACCGCCCAGGTGACAGCCAAGCCTGGCTAGCGAGTGATGGGATCTCCCACCCCGAACTTGGACATGGGGGTCAGAGAATATATAGGTAATGTTGTAGGCGTTACATGGACGTGATTTAAGTCTTTTCACAGACCTCCTGATGTGTAGTCAAACAATGATCCGGAACGAAGCTCAATGGCTAAGTGGTTCACTAGAGAATGTCAGAGTGTGCTCCAGGAAGGAGGGCAAAGTGATGGACCATCTAGGTGACACAGTTCAAGAGTCCATAGGCTTCCTGTGCAGTTGCACTCCCAACAAGCACCTCCTCACCAGACTCCGCCGCCGCTACCCAAGTGGTCTACAATGACAGTCTCAGCACCTGACAGCAATTAGGGAGTCTATCTATCAGTGGTACCTTAAGGCTTGCAAGTAGAAGCATGGGGATGCATCTCATGGCTAGATATAGTCACCAGTGTGGTGCACCACCACTCTCCCCCTCCAGACTCCCCTCAGCAGATTATCAGGTGAAGGAAGGTGCCCGAGTTAACAGCAGTCACTTATGAGGGGGAGCAAAGAGCCTATGGTGCGCCCCCACCCGGTCCTCAGGAGGAACAGGGGCCCACAGCCAACTCCACTGGACCACTCCTCACCTCAGCTACAAGTCCGCTATGGGGCAGGGCAGTCCAGCAGCCACAGTGATCAGCGGGCCTGAATCCACACCAAACCTGCCCAAGACAGTAGGAGCGAGAAAGGGCCCACACCGTCCCTCTATGGACGTCGAATGGGCGTCAACAATGTGGGAGTTACTGCATGTGCCTGGGCGGCACCACTGCAGGAGAAAGGCAGCTCTAAATTGCCTCCACAAAGGCAATACACGGGCCCAGGCATCACGGCCTTGCAGCCAGCCTTCGAGTGTAGCGAGAAGGAGGGCCTCCAAGTGCAGGGGGAGGAAGGGCCTCCGATCCCGCTGCCGCCCCCAACCAGCAGGAAGCGCCGATGCACCCGGGTCTCACAACCTCCTGGGCCATGGACAGCGCAGCCACGCCACACCTGGGCCGCGGCACGAAGGGGCAAGCGTGCCAATAGCCCCCAGGGGCAGCCCAGCAGAGCACGAGCAGCAGCGGTCCCCGTCTCCAGTTGGCAGGACTTCAGGTATGAAGGGGAGGCAGGGCCCCAGTCCTGGTCACGGCTCCGGGCCTTCACCAGCAGGCGCACCACTGCGATCGGGTCTCACAGATACCCGGGCCGAGGCCCACACAGCCGCACCACGTATAGGCTGCAGCACAGAAGGGACACACTCACCAACAGCCCGTGTAACAGTCACTGGCTCCAGCACCGCTGCCGCAGAGTCCTCGTCCGACAATGAAGGCGATGTGGACCGGATGCCGACAGAGCCTTCCGCCGTCCTCCGTCTCCAACCTCAGTTGGATGCCCGTTTTCCGGGCAGCATTCCTCCGTCTCCAGCTTCAGTTTAATGCCCGTTCCCCGGGCAGGATTACCCCGTCTGCCATGTTGTCTGCCGGATGCCAGGAGCTCCGGCTGTGCTGGCCACTAATTGGACCCCAGGTCCACACCGAGTGTAGCAGCCCACATCCAGGCAGCGTCCTGGGGCCAGCCGCTGGTCAGATGCTGCAGACTAGCGGGGATGTAGGAAGGATACTAGTCCCCGGGTCTGGGAATGTTCGGTTTATGCAGCCGCCATCTCGGGCTGCTTGCCCCTTGTTTTTGGTTATTTAATGCACTTTTTAATTTGCTGAGTTAATGTGCTGTAATATTTTATTTTTTAGCACTAGGTTGATAATTATTTAAGTTAATTTACAATTTTATTTAAAACATTTTTAATTGTGCTTAAATAAGTATTAAACTCTATTATTCTACCTTATACTCTATGTAGTGGTTCTTAACCGGTGGTCCGGGGGCACCTGGGGGTCCGTGAAGCCTACTCCGGTGGTCCACGACTGCTTGGAAGATGAAATAATATAAACAGATCATTAAAGTGTACATAAATAAATAAGCAAAATTGAAAATGTTTAAATGGTCTGTAAATGCGAAATTCGAGGCAAAAAAATTAGTTAGTATCCTCAGATTGATTCATGGGAGAATGCAAGTGTGTCAAAAAGAATATATTATTGACAATAAGTCGCCTCAATTGAACTTAGAAAAGCTCTAACCTTCCTATTAAAATTGAAAATGTGATTTTCTGTACATATTTGTAAATTAAATAAAATATTTAATTATTTGTGTATTTGTTTGATGAATGCTTGTTTCTGTACTTTTTGTGAATTAGTTTAAGGTTCATATCATCGAAAATGCTCAGGCCAAGGTCCCTATGTTCCAGTAATGACTCAGTGGAGAGGGGAGGTTCCCGGCAGTGCTTAATTTGTAAAATATTAAGTGCCAGGGCTCTGACCAGGAGGCCACTGCAGCTTGCACCACCCATCGCCCTTGTCATCGCTGCCAAAACAACTACAAACCATCTCTCTCGCATGTAAATGCGAAAGTTCAGATTATTCCAGGTCCCCAAAGCTAAAGGAATGGCTGGGGAGGCAGGTATTAGCCATTTTAATGTATATTGTAGTCCTAAACTACCATTGTTCTGCTCATCTCTAAATTAGATGAGCAGCGCCACCGTGTGCTGGACTGTTCTAAGAATGGTGTTGACAATTAGGTGCCGGTGCCGAGCACTGGAAACCAATTAAGTGCCGGTGCTGAGCACCGGAAAGCACCGGCTCAAATTAAGCACTGGTTCCCGGATTACAATAATGATTCATTCAGGGTCCCCGGATTCCAGTAATGATTAAGTGGGGGTCCACAGAAGTCAAAAGGTTAGGAACCACTGTCCTGGGAAATCTGTGCCTACGTGTGAAAAGTTACTAGTGGTTACTTTACACTTGTAAATTTTGTTCTGGCGAGCACCACCCACAGATTTAAAGGGGGTGGAGACATGCAAGTCTACAACTAGTAGTAAATTCAAACTCTGAAATTGTGAATTGCACAAAAGGGGAAAGTTACTACTTGATGCTGTAGTAAGTTTACACATGAGTAAATTTACACTTGTAGGGGCGTGGCCAAATTGGCGGTCAGAGCAGACGAAGTCTAAAGAGCTCTGCTGTCCGCCCGCTGAAAGATCCAAATTCAAGATGCCCATCCAGCATGGGGAGCCACTTAAGATGCCGTCAGGTGGAGACAAATAAGGAGGACCGAACAGAAGTCCCAATTGACGCATCCCTCCTGAGAGCTGCTGCTCAGATGCCCGGCTGAGATGCCCTGGGCCCCAGACGAGACCAGGCAGGCGACCAACTGGTGCTGGCAGCGAGCCGGGATAAAGAACGACGCCCCCGGCGGCCCTTCCCCTGCCGAAAAGGACGGTGCTGCACACCTCTGCAGGACTGGAGGCAGCGAGAGGCCCAGGAAGAGAGTGCGGTGCAGAAGACCTAGAGTGGCTGGGAGGAGTCGGGGCCTCAATTGGAGACGGCCGTGCCTGCAAGACGGCGAGGGACTCGATGCGAGTGCCGAGGCTGACGTGCGGCCTGTGCCGAGAGGGACTTCATCTGCGGGACATGAGGCTGACGGACTCGTGCGACCACCGCAGGCCACTGAGGTGAGAGCCGCAGCGAGAACAAAAGGATTGGCTGGGAGTGGGGACCTGATCCCTGCCGATCGGTGAGGAGACCCGCGGGCGCTGATCTCGACCAGGGGGCTGTCCTGAGACCCTGCTGCCCAAGGATAGACCTACAGAGGGAAAAAAAACATCCCAGGAGTGAGGCAGACTGCTGGAGGCGCATACTGTGTAAAGAGGCCAAACTGGAAGACTATATACACGGAATATTGGCTGCCCATTATATACTGTCTGCTATGTACTATCAGCCCTCCCTAATCAACAAGCAGCACGGCATTGAGACACGGCTAATAAGTCAGAGGCGCGCTGCCCAGGCCGCATTATGCATGGGTCTCTAATTGCTGCTGGTGGAGAAAAGCTTTAGAAAAGGAAAAACTACACACACACACACAAAAAAGACTGGGCAACCATGCGTGTTAACGATACTACAACCCACTGAACAGTTCAACACACAGGGCTGTAGGAACTAAAAAGTGCAAAGGAGGAGATCTAAGCGACCCCTGTGGACACAGCGCAGTGCAGGAACTTCCCAGGATTATTTCGTCATAACAGAAAAACTACAACATGACACAGAAGTGTAAAATTGCGGACTCACTGAGGCACATTTAACTGGCCGAAATAACACAGAGTGGGCAGGACGTGTGGTTCAGGCATTTGCAGCCCTCAGTACGGAACACGACCCGGAGCGCATAGCCCAACTTTCTGGCCGGGATACTACATGGACTGCGCTATTGGTTGGCGGCACGCGTTGCTCGGCTCTTCCCACACAACTGCCTTGAGAGCACAAGGGGGAGCACAGCAAATGGAAATGGACCAGTACACGGCGCAAGGAGGGGCATCGAAAGCAGATGCCACATGGGAGCCACCCGCGGAGGGCGAAAATATACAAAAGGCCACCACTGGAGCCCAAATCATCGCAGCTATAGAAGCCTCTAGTGCTGCAGTGCAGGCCAAGAATGATGCTATGTCACTGGATGTCGGGCTACTGCGTGTCGACCTCCGCACTGTTGCAGAAAATCCCTGGCCACTGAGAAGAATGTTGCAGAACTGCAGAGTGAAGTTCCTGCGCTTAAGACAACCCTAACTGAATTGTCTGCTAAGACAGCGGTACTGGAACGCCGTGCTGAAGACGCGGAGGGACGCTCCAGAAGATGCAATCTCCAATTTGTGGGATTTCCAGAAGGAGTAGAGGCGAAGACTCCGGAATACTTCCTCGAAAAATGGATCAAGGAGGCACTACCCAGATATCTGTGATTGAAAGGACGCATAGTGCCTCCCCCCCTCCCGGGTGCTCATCCCCGAACACTCATTGCAAAGGTTCTGAATTACAGAGATCGTGACAACATCTTAAAAGCTGCACGACGAGAGGGGGGCCCTGCCTTTGGAAACCAAGTGATCGGAATTTTCCCAGACTACACGCGGCTGGTAGAGCAGCAGAGAGCATCGTTTGGAGTGGTGAAGCAGAAACTCAGAGTGATGGACCTCCAGTATATGCTCCTGTTTCCAGCCAAGTTGAAGGTCATGCATGGAGACCAAGCTCACTTTTTCACAACACCAGAGGATGTGTCGGATTGCCTAGAGGTGCGTGGAGAGGGGAGGTCCCTGCGACAGGGAGACTCGACCCGAAGAAATGTTGGTGCAGCTTTAACAGGAAAGTTAAATATGACAAGGTGCCTCTATAACCATAAATTCAAAACGACTTCTTCAGAAAGTAGGGAGAAACTCTTGCCTACTCTACTGTTCAACTAATGAACTGGATTACTCATAGCCATTCTATTTTGTGGGTCAACAAGCAAATCAAAATGGAATCAATTTGAAAGATAATCAATATTCAATTCAAACATTTCACTGAAAATGGATTTTTACTTCATCATTATTTCATTTTTCTTTGTTTTTTTATATATATGTTAACAAACAGTGGTGTAAACTTCGACAAGATACATGAGGCGGTCTCTGACCTTTATCCCCCCTTTTTTGGACCATGTATTAATTCAGTATCGAGGACAAGTAGAAAATATCCCGATATACGAGTATAATGTAGTAGGACCCGTTGATTTTTATACATACTGTTTATGTATAAGTGATTTGATTTATGCACTGTATATAGTTATTGCACTTCTTTTATGCATGAATTTGTAAAGCATAAATGTATGTACTTCAATTGAGACATTTACATATATAAAAAAACAAAGAAAAATGAAATAATGATGAAGTAAAAATCCATTTTCAGTGAAATGTTTGAATTGAATATTGATTATCTTTCAAATTGATTCCATTTTGATTTGCTTGTTGACCCACAAAATAGAATGGCTATGAGTAATCCAGTTCATTAGTTGAACAGTAAAGTAGGCAAGAGTTTCTCCCTACTTTCTGAAGAAGTCGTTTTGAATTTATGGTTATAGAGGCACCTTGTCATATTTAATGTTCAATAGATTCCAGCCTCTAGGTTCCTTAAATGAATCAATCCCCGCGTTTTGAATGCTTTAACAGGAAAGAGCAGTAGAGGAAAACCAAGAAGAGCCTCACGTTCCACCCAACGGGTAGTAGTGCGCCAAGAAGGATCACTAGATCTGGAACAGCCGGAAACCGGTATCGAAGATAGACGATCCCACAGACTTGACCTGAAGACACAACAGGCTGATTAAAGAGGCAGCCAAAGCATTGGTGGAGGAAGTCACTGCATCAAGCTCTGAAGCCAGTATAGGAGACATAGTCGAAGACACCCCCCAACAGGAAAACCCCTGATTCTCCTTTGAACTGCGATCACAGATGTATGCAGGGAATATCTGCAGCGAAAACGGACAGAGCGGGGGATAATAGACGTGAGTCCTGAGGCGTGAGCAGGAGAGACCTCAGAGTAAGGCCTATAGATCTGACTGAGCCAAGAAGAGACCGAGATTGGCACCACCAGGAAACGGGCAGACAACCCCCCACCCTTCTACTTTTTCACTACTTTCTTCACTATTGTCCCACTTCATGCTATTCTTGTTCATTTTCTCACTCCTCTCTTTCTTCTTTAGGCCTCACTAACCTATGCTACATCTTCATTGCTGACACCCTCATAGTATAAAGCGAGTACGACGGATGAGTGGGAGACTGTGCGACTGGATATGAGTGGAAACCGGAACAGGGGGAGGGCAGAGGTGTACACCATCCTGAACTGGCATATGATATAAGCTGGATGTGTGATTACACAGTAAATGCAAATAAGATTGTGAGTGTGGTTGATAGTTCTTGTATGAATGGGTGAAGACTGGTATGCATGCGAATTCCTGTACGACTCAGATGCATGTTTTTAAAGTCAATGTTTGACACATAATGATGGTTCTGTAATTTTTTCGGAGATTGGGACTTGGGTGGGCATTGGGAGAGTTGAATACAATATGGGTATGCACATGTTACGTTATGCAGTGTTTACCCGGGGGTGGGAAGTGTTAACTGTTATTGCTCTGTATTTTTCTTTGCTTTCCTCCCTTGATGTTTCTCTTTTCCCTGCGGGTTATGGCAGCCACAGAGCAGTGGGCGAACAGTGTACAGGTGGCTGTAAATTCATGAGCCATGGGACAGTTTAAATTTATAACGTGGAATGTGAGAGGGCTGAATTCATTTGTGAAACGCTACAGGGTCCATACGTACTTACGAAGGCAGCGTATCCAGGTGGCGATGCTGCAGGAGACTCACCTATTGGACTCTGAGACGCAGAAGCTCCATAGGAAGTGGAGGGGACAACTATTCTCATCCACTTACTTCACTTATGCAAGGGGAATGGCAGTCTGGGTGGCCCCACAAGTCTCATTCCGAGTGCACGACTACATGGCAGATATCAAAGGGAGATATGTGATTGTGCATGGTGTGCTAGATGGAATGGAGGTATGCTTGGTGAATATCTATGCCCCAAATATAGACGACGGATATAGACGACGGGGAGTTTTATTTAAATCTAGAGAAATTGCTGCTCCCATATATAGGGATACCATTAATATGGGCAGGAGATTTCAATTGTATATTAGACTGCAGCCTAGACAGACACCCCCACAGGCTACATACCAAGCCCAATATGTATGCAGCTTTGCGAGGGGTGATGGGCCTCCTGCACTGTGTCAACATCTGGCGTGAAACGCACCCTAACATACAGGGATACACCTGTTATGTGGCATCGCATGACTTTGCTAGCAGACTTGACCGCTTCTTACTCTCGGATGGGGCTATTGAAGCCGCAGTACAGACACGGATGCTGGGGCGATTTTTGTCAGACCATGTCCGGTTCTCCTAGTGTGGGGACCCAAATGCCAGCGACCGAGGGTCCCGCTGTGGCGTTTACGCCCAGAGACACTTCAAGATGCGACCTTTCGAGAGGAGATTTGAGTGGCCGTTCTGGGATTTTTTGACACGAACTGAACAACTTCGAATAGTAGAGGAACGGAATGGGACACACTCAAAGTGGTGACCAGGGGAGAATGCCTATCCAGAATAGGCGGAACAAGAAGAAGACTGGAGAGAGAGTTGACTGAAGTTGAAAATGAACTGACTGTGGCACAGCATGGGGGGCAGAGACCGGAACTGCAAGGTGACTCCCTCCTACAAGCACAACGCTGGGTCAAGGAGGTAATGGGGCAGGTTGAACTGCCTCACTAGACGTGAGTACCGCCAGTTGCTCCAGAGGAAAGGCGATAAATCTGAGAGACTTTTAGCGTGGCTGCTCAAACTGGAGCGCTCTCTTCCGCTTATTTTGTCGCTCTGGCGCCCAGATGGCACCGTTGCCAACATGCAGGCTGAAAACAATATTGTGATGGACAACTACCTTGCCGAGATTTATCGGGATAACTCAGAAACAGACCCTTCTTATGACGGGGGATTTCTATTGAGAGTACCCCTTTCCCGTCTCACTGAGGAACATGCCGCAGGCCTAGATGCGAAGATCCAATTAGGAGACCTAAAGGAAGCGGCACAAAGTATGGCTCGCTGTAAGTCCCCCGGGCCCAGATGGAATACCTGTGGAACTCTACCAGACATACGCCGACCTTCTACTCCCCCGCTTGCTGGAAACCCTCCGGGAAGCTAAATGTGTGGGAGCCTTGCACCAATCTATGAGAGAGGCGCAGATTGTCTTGATTCCGAAACTGGGCAAAGACACTCGCGAACCGGGCTCCTATAGACCTCTGTCAATGCTAAATGTGGATGCAAAGCTCCTTGCTAAGGTCCTGGCAACACGCCTTGGTAAGGTGGTGACCTATCTGGTTCATGAGGACCGGTGTGGGTTTAAGCCAGGAAGAGGAACACATATGAACATATGGCGCCTCTCACATGTATTACACTCAGTAGCAGACAGCAAGATACGGGTGGCAGTAGTCACCCTAGATATTTAGAAGGCATTCGACACCCTGCGGTGGGGGTACCTGTGGGAGGTCTTGAGGAGAATGGGGCTGGGTAAGGAATATATGTCCTGGATTCATCTCCTCTATCACCAACCAAGTGCTCGGGTACGAAGTGGCGGGCTAATATCGGAGACATTATCCATTTAGAGGGGCACACGACAGGGGTGTCCATTGTCGCTGCTCCTGTTTGTCCTGCCGATGGAGCCACTGGCGATCATGCTACGACGGGACATGCTCCAGTGGGGTATCCCCATAGATGGTCGCACCCACGTAGTCTCTTTATATGTGGACGATGCATAATTATACATCCGCCAGCCAGAGGAGGCGGTCCCAGCGCTCCGAGATATCCTAACTTCCTTTGGATCGATGTCGAGCTCGTGCGTAAATTGTCGGAAGACAGTCATCTTCCCATTAGCGGCCCTCGCGAGGGAGGGAGCATCGGACCTCCCGGAGGTTGTATTCAGCTGGGAGAGCAATCATTTTCGCTATCTAGGCATACAGGTGGCCCATTGGCCAAAAGCGCAGTACTAGCTGAATGTAGGAAAAGTTGTTGAGGGCCTCAAAGACTCGATCAGATTCTGGAACAACCTCCCCCTATCGGCCATTGGAAGGGTAGCCATGGCGAGGATGGTAATGCTCCCATGGTCCCTTTAGGCACTCAAACTCATTCTGTAAAATACCGAAAGCCACATTTGATACCCTGAATAGTCTCCTAATCTCATTAGTATGGGCTGGAGGACGCAGCAGGCTAAAACTAGACATCCTCAAGCGGGACACAGAATTGGGGGACTGGGTCTCCCAGACTTTAGGCTCTACTATCTTGCAGGACTGCTGCAATATGCAGCGCAGTGGTGTGCCGAAGGCCGAAATATGGAGAAGGAATTACTGGCAGGTCGAAGCAATGGAATCGAACTCCCAAGATACCTCATGATGGGCTCCCGGATCCCTGGAGACTGCCCACATGTGGTCCGACAGGTAGCAGAGGCATAGGATCAAGCAGTCACCCTGGTCATTTGAAGAGCTCCGTACGCCAATACGCTCCCCCTACAGTGGCTGCAGGGTTTTTTCAAAATCCAAACGGTTATGGATATCACAAAGTGATACGAAGGGAGATTCCTGACAGCTGGATACATGTTTGCAAATGGAGTATATTTAACGTTTGATGAGGCAAAAGAATGGTTCCAAGTACCAGACGGCCAGTTCTTGCCATATGCAAAAATCGACCCGGTCAGTACTATATTTGTAAAACTTGTCCAGCCGGACAGAGGTTTAATATTTAATATTTGGATCAAACAAAAATAATACAAACAACAATTCAAGTGGGACACAAGCCTGCATCCTACTTGGTCAGGAAGGACAAACAGTGGGGAACATAAAAGGCTCAGGCAGAACTGTAGGTTTGTTAAAGACCCAATTTTCAATATAACAAACAAATCACGAAGAAACACCTTTACACAAAAAATGGCAAATTAGAGCAGTGTTTAAGGTGTATAGAGTGTCGACGGCGTTTCGATCCATATAGAACATAAATGGATCATCATCAGGACATTTAGAATTAGCATGCCTGTGTACAATTGCCTGTAATAAGTGTTGTAAATTCCCGCGTGGATAGAGATAGACAAGCAGCTGACGGCACAGTTGGCGAGCAGCTGGACCACGAGGAATGCATCCCGAACGCCGGCACACATTGTTTGCCTCATAGGAACTCGGACCGAGGAATTCCCCGTCTGGACTCTGGAGTCCGCCTGCGCGGCTCCCCCAAATTCCGTCTTTCATCTTGAATACACGCCATCGAGCGCATCCTTTCCCATCACTGTATGGGTCATCCTCCTAAACACTGCGCCATAGCCACAGACGCCTCTAAGCGGTCCGATTTCCCTAGAATACACCCGTGACTTCCTCGTGGTCCAGCTGCTCGCCAACTGTGCCGTCAGCTGCTCGTCTATCTCTATCCACGCGGGAATTTACAACGCTTATTACAGGCAATTGTACACAGGCATGCTAATTCTAAATGTCCTGATGATGATCCATTTATGTTCTATATGGATCGAAACGCCGTCGACACTCTATACACCTTATACACTGCTCTAATTTGCCATTTTATGTGTAAAGGAGTTTCTTCGTGATTTGTTTGTTATATTGAAAATTGTGTCTTTAACAAACCTACAGTTCTGCCTGAGCCTTTTATGTTCCCCACTGTTTGTCCTTCCTGACCAAGTAGGATGCAGGCTTGTGTCTCACCTGAATTGTTATTTGTATTATTTTTGTTTGATCCAAATATTAAATATTAAACCTCTGTCCGGCTGGACAAGTTTTACAAATATAGTACTGACCGGGTCTATATTCATTCCCCTCACCCCATTGTTGTTTGTCTAGGGACCACTGTTCTCGATAATAGCTTAATTCCCAAGGTCCCTGGTAGACCTTACTTGGGTTCCCTTGTTTCTTTACAAATTATGCAAAAATACCACGCACGGTTCGCAATGTGTGGACTTCGTTTCCTGACCAACCGGCAGAGTCCCACACTTTGGCCCTGCTCGACCCGGACTCCACTAGAGGGTTAATCTCGCGTCTATATAAAGCCCCAAAGGCAGACCGTACTGTTGAGACGCCTGCAGTTAAAGACAGGTGGGAAGTGGACCTACCAACTCCACTTATAGAGGGCGAATGGAAAAGAGTGTTCGCACAGGTCCGCGAAGCAGCTAGTAATGGCAGATTCAAACGTACTCAATTCTACTATTTACACAGTGCGTATTTGACGCCTCAGCGATTTGCATGAATTACCCCTCGGAGGTCCGCAGCCTGCCCCAGATGCGGCACGCACCCAGCCACATTCCTCCATATGACCTGGAGCTGTGTCCGCCTCTCCGCGTATTGGTAGCAAGTGAACCAGGCGCTCCGCACTACCACATCGGTACGTGTGGAGGCCTCCATTAAGCAGTGTCTCCTGGGAGTATTACCAGTGCCAAAAAAGGGGGCACGCATGAAACACGGATTTGCACTTTTGGGCGTAGTCGTGGCCAAGCGTCACATTGCAATACATTGGACCCACAATACACCCCTCAGCATAGACAAGTGGAGGGCAGACATGCGAGAATGGGGCGTGGCTGAAGAATGTCGCTTGAAAATGGTACGCAAAGATGAGAATGCAGAACGAGACCTGGATGAATGGGGGCGCATGCAGGAAGCACTCCAGTCAACCACGGATCAGACTGGAGCGGGAGAGGGCGCAACGCAGGTGTCAAATCCCATTCACTCTGCGCAAAATTCAGACAACGATGAAAACCCCCAAAAGCAAGTAGATAGATACCATTGGAGGGGAGAAAAGGTCGCTCCCTTAACTCTCCCAAAAACATAACTCCAGACAGCTAACAGTTGAGCCCTAGAGGGTAAACATCTTTCGCCCATGAGGAGGCCCATCGCTAGTCGCTGCCATTCCCACTTCCCATTCTTTTTTCCTTCTTGTATAATTAGTTAAATTGTCTTGAACTATTTTCAGTATTTTGATAGTTTTAGATAAAAATCGTTGCACACAGAACTCCGGGATGGACAGGCGCCTGGACACTGTCAAGGCTATAGGCATGCCCAATGACTGTAACAGTTGAGCAACATCTATGTAAATGTAATGTTAAGGCATCCTATGGTTGCAAACAGACTGCTTGCCAAATATGTATGTGGCCAACTATGCGATGTGATTTTGTGGAACATGCAAATAAAAAGAAGTTTTTAAAAACATTTACACTTGTAAATGTACCTTTGTGAAAGGGCCCCACAGAAAGAACAATGTGACAATGACAGCAAGAGGCCTCGTGTAGACATTAAACAAATAGGCAGCTAATAGAGAGTCCTGTGGAACTCCACAATTAATGTTACCAGAGGATTAATGTATGATTGATTGTACAGCACGATTTGTGAATTCTTTCCTTTCGAAATGAAGTAAACCATTGCAGTACTTTGCCATTGATACCTATTGTGTGTAGGTGGTTAATAAATATACCATACCGAACAGTGTCAAAAGCCTCTGAAACATCGAGTAAAACCTGATTATTTGAACTGTCATCCGCTACCATGCTCAGATCGTCAGACCCCATCGACGTGGCGAACTCTGTGCTGCACGTTGGGCTCTACAGGTAGCATAGACATATGCGCCAATTTCATACATATTCATTTATATAGTCAAATGCATCTTCTATCTACTTATGAACGTCCAGTGCTGGAAATGGGGGGATCCTAGACCCGGCAGCTATTATTGAGATGTATCAAGGATGCGAACATTGGTGAACTCTGTCCTGGTGCCGGAACATATTCAGAAGCTCCAGCAGAGCAGCAACCTCTTCGGGTGAGGGAAGCCTATAGTTTTAAGCTACAGCTTCGTCCAGCTCGGCTGTAAACAGGCTGGAGCCTAACACCTTGATGCCATTGTCAACTAGGAAACAAAGGCACTCAATTTGTTGTCACTTAACAAGTGCCTAAGAGAGAAACTGTGATTCTTTGCCAGGTATTTTACTTTTTAAAACTTTGTAGGAAAATAACGTGCATGCAATGTAAGAATGTCAGATATATCTAAATATTGGTATAACTATACCAGTTACTATTTACATAGCCCTTGCAATAAGTATTTATTATCATCCAAAGGCATAAACGTAAGCCCTGCAGAGTTCATGTAACTCCTTGGTGCCTGTTCATAATTAATCATGTTCACTAAGCTATATTATAAGGAATTTTAACTTGTGATTTGCATGCAACACCATCGTGTCTGCAACGAAGGCAGTAACCTATTGAGCCATCTACATAAAAATACAAATCTGTGACATGAACGTTTGCAGGAGGTACATTAACACTGGTGTAATGCTAAATGATAGTCTCTATGTAGAAGGTGGTAGGGGCCACTGCACTTTTATCTTGCAGATACTTACAGACCTAGACTGACGAGCTGCTTCTGATGGGTGCCTCAGGCAACAGAGACTAAACGGGCCAGCACATTAACTTTCTGAACTGTTTTTATAATGAGTCGAATGTGTGAATCTCTGAAGCAAGTGCATTTACGACCAGACTTATGTTACTGCTGTTATACCGGCAACCTTGCTGGGAACACAAAGATCACTGCAGCAGGTGATTAACTCATTAAGCTATCTTTATTCTGTGTGTGATCAATTAAATATTCCAGAACATAAATATTTTCACGTGTCCTTGTTGTCAATTTCTTTGCAGGGCAGAGTTTTTTAAGCATAAATAAAGAAAGGTATAAGTCGACTGTTGGACTAGCTCCACATGACTCCATCTGTTGTGGCTATCTCTCTGTTTCCATCCATTATTCCCAATGCTTAAGATCCGGAGTACAGTATTTCCATTTCTAGTATTTTGAACCATAGTAGCATTAATTTCACTCTGGCATTTTTATGTTTTGCTTATGTAGCTTCCATAAGCTCTGAAAGTTCCTTCTGATCAATTTGAAACTTTAGATCATCCTTAATTATATCAAGATCTCCAGGTGTAGCAGTAACCACTATTCATTGGTCCTGCTTCACTGTGAATCTGTCTCTGAAGGGAAGATTTCTGCTTTGGACACTGTTAGACCTGGCACTGTTGGCGTGGGTCTCCCTTCCATTTTTTGCTGTTGCCTCATGTGTTTTTTGCTGGTTATAGATGCTTTGGGCACTGTGCCACTGCTATTCAGTGCCACAGTGCAAGTGCTCCCTATGGTAAATTGATGTATGGATTAGTGACTCCATGATTGGTTGGTTTGGTTTACTTGTCAGACCCTAGTACATTGCACTGAGTGTGCCCAGGGCTTGTAAACCAAATGCTGCTGGTGGGCTTGCAGCACTGGTTGTGCCACCCACAGAAGCAGCCTGTAAAAGTGTGTCTCAGTTCTGCCATTGCAGAGCCTGTGTGCAGTCTGGTACTGCCATGTTGACTGGGCAAGTACACCCACTTGCCAGTCCCTAAACCTTCCCTTTTCTGCATATTAGTCACCCCTATGGTAGGCCCTAGGGCAGGGTGCATTGTAAGTATAAGGTAGGACATGCTCTGGTGTGTGTGGCATGTCCTAATAGTGAATTACAGCCATTTTCGTTTTTCACTATTGCAAGGCTACCTATTCTCCATAGGCCAGAATGGGCAGTTTGATTATTACAGCTTATAATCCTAACTGACCCAGGGAACATGGTAGAAAAACGAATTTAGTATGCCTGAACTCAGAATGATAAAATACATCTTTTAGTGAAGTTGGTTTTAACATTCTGTGTTTGAAAATACCACTTTTAGAAAGTAGGTATTTTCTTGCCTAACTATCCAAGCCTGCCTCTGCTAGGTTGTGTATTCCTTGTCTGGGTTTGTGAGTGACAGGGGCTGGGGGACTCCAGGAGACAGGGTGAGTCAGCACAGGGCTGAATAGAGAGATCTGCATGGAGATAGGTGGGAGGAGTTGCACCTGGGACCTGAATAGTGCTGTGCCTTCCCTCCACAATGCTGGCTCCACCTCCTGTGGTGTGTCTGATGTCCCTGGCCTACTCTGTGAAAGGAAAGAAGGAGTCTTGTCAACAAAGTGCTCCAGGACTGACCAGAACTGGTTTGGACTAGGCAAAGGCCTCTCTGCCTTCAGAGAACAAAGAGAATATGTGTATAAAAGAGGGAACCCAAACCCCAGAAGATCAGATCACTTTGGGAAACAAGAAGAAACCTTTGCTGAGGAGAAACTGAGGAGGAGACTATCCCTAAGCTGAGTGCTGTTTGGGGGATGGCCTGCAGTGGTTGCCTGACTGCCAAAGAAAGGAGAAAGGAACTTTGTGTGTACTTTCATCAACTTGTAAAAGATCTCCAAGGGCTTGAGAGAAGAGCTTGCCTCCTGCTGAAGTCTCAGGGACAACAGACTTCACCAACTAGCTCCCCAAGAGTCTTTCTGTAAAGTGCCTGCTGCTGAGCTGGACTTTCTGAGGGACTTCGTGTCGCAAGGAGCTGGAAGCGCGACTCACGAAGGAGAAGCGTCGCCGCCGAAGCGCCTCGCATCGCCGAAGAAGAGGATCGACGTCGCATCAGACGCCGCCGCATCAACGGAGAAGAGTGTCGCTGCCGCTGCCGCATCGTTGCCGAAGCGTCTCGCATCGCCGGAGAAGAGGACCGACGTCGCATCAGACGCCGCCGCATCACCGGGAAGCGTGTCGCAGGGCCTGTCGCGGCTCAGAAGAATCGTTGAGTCGCCGCACGGCTGTCGCATCATTGCCGAAGCGCTTCGCATCACCGGAGAAGAGGACCGACGTCGCATCAGACGCCGCTGCATCACCGGGAAGCGTGTCGCAGGGCCTGTCGCGGCTCAGAAGCATCGTTGCCGAAGCGCCCCGCATCGTCAGAGAAGAGGACCGACGTCGCATCAGACGCCGCCGCATCACCGGGAAGCGTGTTGCAGGGCCTGTCGCGGCTCAGAAGAATCGTTGAGTCGCCGCACGACCGTCGGGCGTGCACGCATCGTGTCGCATCAAGAAGAAGACGCCATCTTTGTTCATTGCACCGGATCTTCATCGCATTACGGCGTTGCTGGTCGCATCGCCATGAAAGCGCAGTAAGAAACAGACGCATCACCTCCCCTCGCAGAGAAGAAACGATGCATCCCCTACGCCTCAGTAGGGACCCAACGCATCACCGTTCTTGCGTGTAAGGAACCGACGCATCACCTTCCCTGCAACACTTTCGTTGTATAGCGTTACGCATCCAAAGGTACATTGAACTCAAAGTGTCGCATTTACCATCTTAAGAGAACTAAGCTAATTCTACCATTTTTTGAAGTACAGTATTGTGGATTTTTGTCATTTGTGGTCTTGTGTTAAATCTATATAAAAGATACTTATTTTTAATATACATCTGGTGTGGTGTCCATCTGTAGTGTTGTCACTTGATTACTGTATGTGTTCACAAATGCTTTACACACTGCCTCTGAGATAAGCCTGTCTGCTCGTGCCAAGCTACCAAGGGGGTGAGCAGGGGTTATTTTAGTAGTGTATCCCCCTTACCCTGACTAGACGCAAGGGTCCCTATTTGGACAAAGGTGCCTACCTCTGCCAACTAGAGACCCCCAAATCTAACAGACACCCTACAATGACGCTTGTGGTGTGTCATCACATTTAAATAATGACACTATAGTGGCAGTTTTTTTTATGTCTCGTCTGCGACAGCGCATGCTCTACCTGCATATGCACTCTCGCTTGCTAGACTATTGTGTATAACAGGGGGCTTGCAGCTTGTCGATTGCTTACCATTCGTTGGTTTCCTTGTTACTCTTCTGTGCTGTCCCCTAATTGGCCAGCACATGCCAAGCATCACTTCCTTTCCTTTCTGTCGCGTATGGACCAAGCACAGATTGATTCAACTTAATTAGTGCCTGTTCACTGCTTGTGCTGTGATTAAGGTACTGTTTATTCTTCCCCTTCCCTCTTGTGCGAGGTGCTTTTTTCCCCTACCACACACTCTTTCTCCGTTTTGCTGCCCCCCATCCCCAACAGCTTCTCCCAACATAACGCACAGTAAGGGTTGAAATTTAATAAGGAATTCAGCATAATAGGAAAACAGGAGACTGAGGACATGGCAGGGGTTGGGAGAGGGAGAGGAAAAGGGCAGTGGGATACTGGCTATTCAAGTATGGGCAAGTGGAAAGGAAAAGAAACAAGCATTTGCAAAGCTAGTAGATCTCACCTATGCGAGATCTATTGGCTTTGTAAAAAAAGGTTTGCCATGTTACACAGCAGCGCAGCTGCTGTGCAACATGTCTGAAACCAAATAAAAGAGCTGTGACATGATCAACACTGGCTGTGTCATAGTGCTTTTTTAAAATTATAATCATGTTGTACAGTAGCTGCTGTGCAACATGCCTGAAAGTAGCAGCAGGTCAGCAGGGCAGTTGCAGGGAGTCCTCTGGAGCCTGTTGTGTCCATGTAGCTCAGAACAGGAGGTCAGCTAACTGAAACTTGGAGTCGCTCTGGTAGCCCTGGGTTCAAGGAGATGGTCCACTCTCCTTCAAGCAGCAAGGCAGGCCTCAAGCAAGCAGGGCAGTCCTCTAAAGAGCAAGGAACACCTCAAGCGTCAGGGCAGTCCTCTGGTAGCAGCAGAGCAGTCCACTGAGAAACAAAGCAGGACTTATAGAGCAGGGCAGTCCTCTGAGAAACAAGGCAGGGTTCAAGCAGCAGGGCAGTACTCTGAAGTACAAGGCAGTCCTTCTGAAGTCTTCCACAGTTCCAGGAGTGTACTGATTAGTGGCACAGGAGGTCCAATATTTATACCTGTTGTCGCCCATAGAAGTGGCGGAAACTTCTAGAGCACCCCCACAAATGGTTCTAGAAAGTTCCTTCCTTCCCCCCTTCTTTCCCTGCCCAACAAGAGGTCTAGTGTGACAAAAGGCTGGTGCCAAGTTCCTTTGTGAGTGTGCTAAAGGCACCACTTTGACATGTAAGTGGGGCAGGGAACATCTCTGCCCCTCCCATCCTGGCAGAATTACCATCTCCCAGCTAAACCAAGGTCCTATTGTTCTCTGTCTGGGCTCAATATGCATTCTGATGGGGGAGTAATTAACAGGCCCAGGAAGCTGGTAACTCCTAGAAGGCCTCAGAAAGCTTAGGGCAGGAAAATGCCAACTTTCTAAAGGGGGACATAGATGTTGAGGCTCTGCATATATGATCCCATAACATATGGTTTGTTAACTTTTAGGGCTACAAGTCTGAATACTGAGATGCACATAAGCAAGAGGTTTTCCCATTTTCAAAATGTGACACACATTTCTTACTTTTCATCTCGCTTTATATGTTGTGTCCTCCACTTAAGGCCTGAGGAAGACCTTTACCAATTAATTATCAGGCCCATATAGAAGGTCCCAACTCGTTGGTGTAACAAAGTGTGGTACATACAACCCCACAAGGCCATTAAAAGCTAAAGGAAAGTAACCAAGAGGACTCATACCTCTCAGATAATCAACTAGGGGTGAAATACTGTGCCCCAACCACAGAGGGCCACCTGCTGTACTTATGACAACACACCTGGAGGATACTGTTGTAGCCCCTTTGTTGATATATCATTTATGTTGGACATTTTTCTATGTTGATATGAGAGTATTTTTGAGAATATTGTAAATGTTTATATTGGGTATTGATGTAATTTGTTTGAGCGTAGAGTCAACAGTCAGTTGTCATTATGATTTGCATATCAATGTGAATACACGTTGTGAATAGATAATATGTTATGTTATGTTATGTTATATAGGTTTATAAAGCGCACTGTTACCCAAGGGTGTCCTGGCGCTGAGCACTGTCTACCTGGTACCCTCCACCCCTGAGCCCAGACTGAGACTAAGCTGAAAACAACCAGGTCTTCAGACCTTTCCTGAACGAGAGGAATTCCGTAACAGTCCTTAGGTTTAACGGAAGGTCATTCCAGGCATTGGTGGCTCTAAGGACAAAGCTCTTCCCACCCCAGTTAGCCTTTTTCGCTCTAGGAACGACCACCCGCTTTGCTTCCATTGAGCGCAACGTTCTCCCGGGGACATACCATTGAATGCGCTTTTTTAGGTCTTCAGGGCCAGTCCCCATCAGGGACTTAAAGACCATACAGAGAGCCTTGAATTGAACTCTTTGTTTGATTGGGAGCCAGTGAAGGTA
Source organism: Calotriton arnoldi (assembly GCA_963921515.1). Classification (NCBI taxonomy): domain Eukaryota; kingdom Metazoa; phylum Chordata; class Amphibia; order Caudata; family Salamandridae; genus Calotriton; species Calotriton arnoldi. The sequence continues at coordinate 497,246 of CAWUFW010001658.1, forward strand.
ACGTAGGCCATTTCTGACCGACCTAAACCTCGGAGTGCCCGTAAGCAGCCTGGCTGCCGCATTCTGCACCATCTGTAATCTGTTAAGATGTTTCTTATTAATAGTCAGATACAGGCTGTTACAGTAGTCCAGACGGGACAGAATGAGGGCTGAGACGACTGTTCTGAAGCTTTCTTCCGTGAGGAAGAGTTTTATTTTCCTCAGGGTTCTCAGGATAAAAAAGCTTGTTGACACCACCCCGCTGACCTGGTCCCCAAATGTGAGGGTGTTATCCACGATCACCCCCAAGTTCTTAACTTTCCGCGAAGGGAGTGGGGGGAGGCCCATATCACTGGGCCACCATGCTGGAGTCCAGAGGTTGGGGTTGTTCCCAAAAATAATCACCTCTGTTTTGCCTGCATTCAGCTTCAGGCAGTTAGCAGACATCCAGCCAGTTATTGCTAACATGCAGTCATGGCAGCTGGGGGCCTTTTCCGCTTCTTTACCTCTCTGCAGGGATAGCACGATTTGAGTATCATCTGCGTAAGCGGTTAAGAGTAGCCCAAAAGATCTTATAAGGGCAGCCAGCGGTCTCACATATATATTGAAAAGCGTCGGACTAAGGGAGGACCCCTGTGGGATTCCACAGGGGAGGGAAAACGGTTTCGATCTGTCCGCTCCTAGATCTACCGTTTGTACTCTGTCGGCCAGGAATGATTTCAGTAGGTTCCAGGCCACAACCTGGACCCCAGCCTTCGATAGACGGCCCATCAACACATCGTGATGGACCGTATCGAAGGCTGCCGACAGATCCAGCATGATCAAAATGGCTGAGCCTCCCTGGTCCACTGCCTCACGAACCTCCTCCGTGGCTTTGATCAACGCTGACTCCGTACTGTGTCCCGCGCGGAACCCATACTGAGAAGGGTCCAACGTGTTGTTTTTCTCAATGAACAGACTTAATTGCATGTTCATAGCCTTCTCCAGTATTTTAGCTGGTAAGGGGAGTCGGGAGATGGGTCGGTAGCTATTAGGATCGCTAGGTTCTAGATTGGGTTTTTTAATCAGTGGCAGAATTGAGGTGGTTTTCCATGCTATAGGGTAGTGACCTGCCCCCATTATGAGGTTCAGTAAGGAGGTTAGGGTGTTAGAGATGACTTCCGGGGAGATTTTGATTACCGCAGCCGGACAAGGGTCCATAGGGGAACCGGATCTGCAACCCATAAGCAGATTGGTAACCTCCTTGTTCACCAAAGGGGTGAAACTGTTAAACGTGGGAGAGTTGTTGGTTACCATTGTCCCGGCTGCCAGATCACTGGGCTCACCCTGTTGATTGCTGAAGGAGGAGAAAATGACCTCAACTTTGTTCAGAAAAAAAGAGGCTAGGGCATCACAGAAATCTGGACTGCTATGAATAATAGGTTTGGGGGGGTTCATGAGATTGGTCACTGTTCTGAAGAGTTCCTTCGCAGAGGATTTAGCTCCAGTAATCTGTTCGGAAAAATAGGCCTTTTTCGCTTCCTGAAGTGATTTTTTATAGATTGTAAGACTGGCTTTATATACTTCCTTATTGGCCAAACTGTACCCCTTTCTCCAGAGCCGCTCCAGCCTCTTACAGTCTGATTTATGCTCCTGTAGGTTCTGAGTAAACCAGGGGGCGGAGGGAAGACCACGTCTGGGGGTACACCATTTGACCGGGGCCAGTCTGTGACAAGCGGCATTAATCCAATTCGCATAGGCCGCTGTGGCTTCCTCTATGTTAACGGAAAGATTTGGGACCGAGTCTATCAGGGTTTTATCAAAATTGACACTGTTAATATTCTTCCAGGCCCGTGTGGCTATCTTTTCCCTGGGCTTAGAGTTGGATACTTTAAGGGGGGACAGAGCGTTAGTGAAAATGATGGCAGCGTGATCTGTCCAGGGAAGTGGCAGTATATCCAAGACGGAGAGGCTGGAAGAATTTGTGAAGATTCCGTCCAGGGTGTGACCAGCCTCATGAGTCGGGCCTTCTACCCGCTGCATGAGGTCCCCTCTCAACATAATTTGCATCAGTCTTGAGGTGTCTGGGTCGGTGGAGTCCTCAAGGTGGAAGTTAAAATCTCCAAGAATTGTAAAGGCTTTGGCGCAGAACCCCTCCTCCAGCAGTGAGCCGATGGACTCCAAAAAACCACCTCTGGGGTCAGGGGGCCGGTAAATGAGCATAGCCTTAAACGTGTCTTGCGGCGCGAATCGCACGCTGACTGACATTGCCTCACAAGCTGTATTGGAGGCAGTCTTGAATGAGGGCACTAGGCTCTTGTGATAGATAACAGCCAACCCCCCTCCTTTCCTTAACGGTCTATCCAGCGTGTGGCAGAGGAAGTCTGGGGTAAGAGCCTTAACAATGTCAGGCCCCGAGGCGCTATCCGTCCAGGCCTCCGTAATGAAAGCCATCTTGATGTTGTGTTCCTCAATGAACAGTGAACATTCCACGCTGTGTTTAACCAGTGATCTGGCGTTTAAAAGAAGACATTTAAACTCAGGCCCAACCATCGGCTTCCCTGATCCCATTTTGATACTAGAGGAAAATTTACAGGGGAGCGCCAGGATGTGGGGGAGTGGACAGTGGCAGTTTATGCAGTATTTCGCCATGGCCGTAGGTTTGGCACAAGGCAGAAATCTGGGACAGCACGCTGTACCCCCTGGTGGGTCCAGTTTCCTCAGGGTGTCACTGGTATAAATCCGGCAATCTGGCGGCAAAGATCCAGGGATCCTGGCCCTGAGCCCGGGCCGAGCGCGGACGGGCGCAGACGGGCTTGCCTTAGGCGCGCCCGCTGTGCGCGTCCGCTGCGTGGTCGCGTCAGCATGCGTATTTATGGCCCTGAAACAGCAACTAGCCCGCTAACCTCCCAATGGCCGCCGCTCACCACCCCCAGCCCCAGCAGCAGTGCCGGTCGGCGTCTGGCGGCTTCTGGGGTCGAGCAAATTAGGAATATGTTCACAAGAAAGAAAACCTATTGTCTGTCATGTTTAATGTTTTGATTAATTCATTATGCATCCAGTAGAAACTTGTAGTGCAGATATAGACCTGTGAGGATATCTGAAAAAAACATTTTGAAATACAGACAAAGTAGGCTTGTAAGAGTAGGTGTGAAACAGTAACGCTGCCTTGTTAATTTCTTAACAAATCTATGGTATGGGGGTCCTCCTCTTTTGTATATTGAACTTTCTAAAGGTGGCATTTTCAAAATTGTAATCTAAATTTTGACTTTACCTTTAATTTGGATTTAAGTCCAAACTTATCATTTCTACCTGCTCTCAATCAAAGGTCCGCACCTATTAAATTTCATAAGGTAACCCTGTGTTATCCAATGGGAGAGGTAGGCCTTACAGTAGTGGAAAACTAATTTATGAGTTTTCACTACCAGGACATGCAAAACTTAAAAACACATGTCCTACTTATTCAATACAATGCACCCTGGCCTATAGGCTGTTTAGAGCCTACTTAAGGGGGGGTTTATATGTAATAAATAGGAAGGTTTAGGCCTGGAAAAAGGTTTATTTTGCCAGGTCGAATTGGCAGTTTAAAACTGTACTACATGCTGCAATGGTAGACCTGAAACATGTTTTAAAGGCTACTATTAGTGGGTGGCACAATTAGTCCTGGTGCCCACTAGTAGCATTTAATTTACAGGCCCTGGGTACTCTTGGTACTGATGGAGCAGGGTAAATGAATTTTTTTTTTAACCTCCTAATAATTTTCGTTAAATAATTAATAAACATGTTCGTTTAAGTAAATAACCAACAATGTATGTTACATGTAAAGGGTTAAAGGTAACACGGTATTTTATGTGCAAATTAATCAACTTATAATTGTTTACGTGTCTAACATAACGTAATATTTGCATACTAATAAAATAATAAACGCATGATTTGTGCTTTTTAAATAAAACGTGTGGTGGCAAAATAAAGCGATGGTAAGTAAGGGACGGCTTTATATGTTGCTTTTTGCTAGGTAATACCTAATTGGGGTACGTAGAAAGACGGGAGGGAAACGAAAGGGTTTATATTCTTTATTTTAACAATATTTTGTTTATCTTTGAAAATAGTGCGCTTAGGACTGTTGAGCGGAGATATAAAATGGCCGCCATAAGCTAGAGTACGCATGTCCAAGAAGCCGTGTGGTAGAGGAGAAAGGCTGTGAAAAAGGATGATCACGTGTTCGTGCTGAGAGGCTAAGACGGAAGTATGGTCAAGGCTATTGTGACCTTTCTGAGCAAATGTGTGCCAAGATGATCAGCAAGAAGCGTGAGAAGTCAAACTGAATAAATGGACGAAACTGTTGAATCTAAAAAGTAGCAGAAAAAGATACAAATTGGACTGATCGAAACTGATGAGCAATGTCATGAACTGTGGGAAACGATGCAAGCATGGACATTCCACAAAGAACTGGTTAAGACAAGGAAGTTTGATTAAAATGTATATGGACCTGAATGAACCAATGAGAAAGAATCACGCCATAGAGAAGCAACATTTTTATTCAGTAAGCTAGAATTAGGGTATAAGAAGACCTACTCTTGGTGGGGAGGGGTTAGATGCTGGAGAGAGTTAGATGCTGGAGAAGTAGATGCTGGAGAGAGGAGATGCTGTAGATGGGTGAAGTTGCGGTTGCTGATGCTGACGAGCTGATGCTGCTGCTGCTATTTTATATTTCTAGTTGAGTATAAGATGCTGCTTTTGGAGAACCTTTTTACTCCTGATAGATTTTTCATTTAGAACTATTAGATTTTCTAAAACAGATAGATTGATCTTTTGGAGTTCTTGCTATGACAACCTTATTTTTCCGTCTAATAGGTATGCATTGCAATTTCAATTTATTCTTATATTGATGATAAATGTAATAATCTGAATAATAAGCTTAAACTTATTTCTTGCTTCGAAACTTTATATAAACTTTATTATTCTTTAAACAAATGACTCAGTGATTCTTTAGCTCAATACTTAAGGTAAAATGTTAAAGAGTTTATTGTGATTGAGCTGGTCTTAATCACCATCAACTGATTCCTACTAGTTGGTCCATCGACCAATGAGCGGAATACCTTAAAAGCAAATGAGAAACATTATGTCATATTAAAAGAGGTATCCCGTCTCCTTCCAGCGAATCGTTTTCTCCTAGGTTAAGGACGGGGGTAATCCAGGGAATAAATGAGTAAGTGAATGTATAAGCGGTGTTATGGGCCCCACCGTCATATGGATATAGTTTGTGTGTTGGAGAGATAGTTGCACCTGGATGACCGAAGCATATAGGAGAATAATTTTTATTGTTAGCGCTGGATCAGATTTCTTGGTAGCAGAGTTATGGTTACTATAGATTAGTTTGGTGATTATTGATTATTGATTATTGATTATTGATAAGTTCATGTCTAACACTTTATGTTGAGTCGCGTTATGTTATATGTAAGTTTTCACGCTTCCGGGAAGTAGGAAGTGGAACACGTGTGGCAAGAGAAGTCACATGGAATGGTGCATTGTCTGAGTTCATATTGGTGATAACACAGGTTGTGTTATGATAGGGACATTTTCTGCATAAAAGGTGTGTAAGTGAAATAGTGACCGGTTTTCTTGTGAAAATCTGGCCTTAATTCTCAGGAGCAATATAGTCTCCACATGTGTTTTATCCCCAGAGAAACGGGTTTACCGCTTGCTTGAAAGAAGGGTAAGGTAGAGGGAAGTGCTACTTTATCGGCGAAACCGAAAATTCTGTGGTAGGGTAGAGGTAAGCGCTGCCTACTGGAAAATACAGAGTTCTTGTGTAAATGGTCAAAGCTATCTCTTTTGTTTAGCGAATCAGACAATGGAAATGTGTTTTAAATGTTGTAACTAACGAAGAATTGTTGAAAAAGAAATTGCCGATAAATTTTGTAAAGGAGGGGTCAAGAGCAGAACTGACGTAGACAAAAGCCGCGCTGGGATTGGACAGTGCACAAGTCATACAGAAACAGGAGCAGAGCTGACGTAGACAAAAAGCCGCGCTGTGATTGGACAGTGTGCTGTAGACAGAAATCGCTCTGATTGGAGCTTTGGTGTGAGTCGTGCTAGGATTGGTCGAATAGCCTAGTGACGTGGAAGTTTGTGATTGGAGTGTTAGTGTGAGTCGCGCTAGTATTGGTCCGAATAACGCATAGAGAACAGTGTTGAATTGCGGATCGTTTGAGGAGAAAAAGCGATTGTGAATCATGTCGTATTATGAATACGGTAGAGAGAAAACGTCATGGATGTCGAAAGTTAAGAACTTCTTTAAGAAAGACAAAAAGGTAGTGACTAGAGAGGGACAAATAATTCCTCCGCCGAAATCACCAGCTTCACACATGATGCTGAAATATGGATATCATACATGCATATGGTTAGAAAATTGGACAAAATATACCAAGAATGATGGAGCATTGGCTTTCCCTGAGAATGGTTCATTTAATGTAGCTGTACTACGGAATTTAAGAGAAAAGATGGCAATGTTAGAACCTAGACCTAGACCGACACAGTTTGAAGCTTTAACCGAATGGGAAGATGAGATGTATGAACGAGAGAGATTCAGAGGATTAAAGAATCATGAGTTTGTGCCTGGAAGGTTATGGGGAGTAAATCATGAGGACAGAATAAAGCGTTGGAGATGTGCTAATATGACAGGAGGTTTGTTTCCAGCTTTTACAGTTGAGGAAGAAGCAAAGAGAAAGTGTACAGAGAAAAAGAAACATGTAGTTATAGAAAAGTATGGGTATGGTGGTAGTGAAACGGATGACGAATTGCTGGAAGATATTTTAAACAGAAACCCACCTCCATACCAACAGACTTCTGCGGTGGTGACACCTAATGCACCGCCAATGGAAACTGGGAGGAATAAAAATCCCGAACGAAGAGAAGAGATAAATAGGTCACAAGATCAATTAAAAACTTCACAAAATGAAGAGATAGAAAGTGACAATGCAACTGAATTAGCAAAAACCACAAGAGAATTGACTGAGAAGATAAGAGCATTGACAAAGAATATGGAAGCTGTAACTGTACCAGTAACGATAGGTCCAGTAATGCCAATTTTTGAGAATCAGAAAATTGATGAATGTTCTTTAGTGATTCCCATGAATTCACATTTGCAAAGAAAAAGAGAAGGGATTGAACTGAATAATGAAGGTACACACCATTTGGCTAGTACCTATAGACCAAGCCCACCTACTAATTTGACGATAAATGAGAATGAGATCAGGAGAATACCTATGGTAACGGAGTCGGCATCAGGGACACCAGAAAGAAGTAGCAATTGGATAGAATTAAATAGTACGCCTGTAGGTCCGACTCCAGATGAGTTAAATGAATGGATGAAAACGCTAAAAACGAAAGAGACAGAAGTAAAAACATTAGATGTAATTAGGTTGAAAATAGACATGGAAGAATTGATTTTAGGAACGATTGGTACAGAAAAATTAAAAAATTATCAGGATGATGAGATCATGTTTTTGTGCAAAAGTCTTACATGGGAGCTAGAAATTTACATGACAAATTGGAAGAGACAGCAAGTGAACTAGGAGTAGAGTTTGTAAAAGTGAGAACGTTGCAGAAACCATACAGAGTAGATTTTTGTGAGAAAGATATAGAGAATTTGAACACATCAGGAAGATTGACCCAAATAAAAGAGTTAATTGTTTTACTGAGAAAATGGGGTGATGTGGATAGATGGAGAAATAGATGGACGAAAAAGAACGAGAAAATAACAGATAAAGCATCTTTGGCTTTTGCAGTGACAGATAAGGAACCAGTTGTAAGGGAGTACCCGATGAGAGAAACTCCAGGTGGTAGTTATGTGCATGTTCCATGGACTAGACAGGATATACTGTCATTTACAAATGACTTCCCAAAGTTGAGAGAGAAGCCAGTAGAATGGTACAGACAAGTGGAAAGATTTGTTAAGGTTTCAAAAGTGTTGTGGATAGACTTAGATGGATTGTTTGATACAGTAGTGCCAGCTGATTTGTGGACAGAATGTAAGATTACTATTGATTGGCCAACTGTAGAATATCCAAGGGATGCTAAAACAGGAGCGCCAGGACCAGAAGTGATGAGGAAGTATGATCAAGTAATTACCTTTTTGAAGAATAAGATTCCACCTAAAGAAAAAGATTGGGTAAAAATAGACAGAACAACGCAGGAAAGTAAAGAATCAGTGCATGCTTATTACGAAAGGCTGTTGTTGGTTTTCAAACAGTACAGTGGTTATGAGACACTAAATGAGAAGGATATGAGTCATTTTGTATATAGATTTGTGTATGGATTGAAACCAGAGATAAGTGAAATGATTAAGCAGCATATGATTTGCTGGCAGAATAGCACAGTCGACGAAGTTTTGAGATATGCTAAGTATTGCAGTGATGATATTGAGAGTAGACAGCGTAAATTGAAAGAAAAAGCCATGTGGGCACAGGTGAAAGTTGCAGAAAAACAAGAAGCTCAATTGAGTAATACCGGTAATGAAGCAGGACAGGTTAGATCTCGACCAAATATAGGTAAAGGAAAAGCACAAATGAGCATAGATGAGGCAAAGAAAAAGTGGCCATGCCACAACTGCGGAAAGCTAGGGCATTGGAGAAACGAGTGTAAATTTCCTCCAAAACTTAATGTGGACAATCAATCATTAAATTCACAGGTGCAGAGTGAGGTAGTTACTCAACAGAGTCAGGTGCCACAACCACCACTTCCCAAGAGTGTTAACCAACAGAAATACAGTGCAGAAACAGGATTCTACGGAGGAGAACAGGTAACACAGATGCTGCGTGCAGCTGCCATTTCTCAATATTGGTTACGACAGGATGAGGATGAAACGGATGAAAGTTTCTGACGGTGCCTAGGAGAGGGGGAAGAGTGCGTGCTTGGCGCAACTCTAGAGATAGATCAGTCTGGTCCATTTGTGGATGGAGAAGTGAATGGTGCAAATGTAACATTCCTTGTGGACACTGGAGCTACCCGTTCTACTGTTAGGTCAGTGGAAATTCCAAACCTTCCTCTCTCAGGTGAACATATCCAAGTAGTTGGAGTTTCAAATCAGCAAATTAAGACGCCTCTTACTAAATTAGTGGAGGTAAAATTGGTCCATTTAGTGAAATGCACCGATTTGTGGTATGCGATAGTAGTCCCGTGAACCTATTAGGACGCGATCTATTGTGCAAGATGAATTGCACTATCTATTGTACTCCAGATGGAATTGCATTTCAGACCCCAGATGAAGATGTATTGTATAAAATGACACTGGTGAATTTAGAACCAGAAGTAAATGATTTGTTTCCTGTATTTGATGCAGAGAAAATCCCAATTGAATTGAAAAAGACCGTGAAAGAAGAAGTGTGGGACTTTACAGGAGAAGATATAGGATTAATGAAAGAAGTAGATCCAGTTAAAATAACAGTAAAAGAAGGAACGAGTTACCCAAATACGCCCCAGTATAAATTGACACCAGAAATAATTGAAGGAAGAATGCCAGTAATAAATAAAATGGTTGAACAAGGAATTCTAAAAGAAATCATGAGCAGTCCATGTAATTCACCAATAATGGGACTGAAAAAGCCAAACGGAACATATAGAATTGTACAGGATTTGAGGAAGGTAAACAAAATTGTAGTGCCTTGTTGCCCAATAGTACCGAACCCTGCTGTGATTCTATACCAGATTCCACGTGAAGCAGAATGGTACACAGTAACTGATTTATGTCATGCATTTTTCTCTATTCCATTACATCCAGATAGCCAGCCATTATTTGCGTTTAGGTTTGGAGAGCGTATTTTGGCATGGTGCCGAATTCCTCAAGGGTACACAGAAAGCCCCTCAATCTTTAATCAGATTCTAAAGAAATCGTTGGAAGATTTAAAAATGCCAGAAAAGTCAGTGATGGTTCAGTATGTTGATGACCTACTGGTGGCATCAAAAACGAAGGAAGCATGTGTCAATGATACAATTGCTTTGCTGAATCATTTAGCAAAAAGAGGACATAAAGTGTCCCCATCAAAATTGCAGTTTTGTCAACAAGAAGTCCAATATTTAGGGCATAAAATTGAGAAAGGAGTGCGAAAGGTAACGACTGAAAGAATAAAAATGATTCAAGGAATGAGAGCTCCAATGACGCAAAGAGAGGTAAGAATGTTTCTGGGAATGGTTGGATATTGTCGACAATGGATAAGCGGTTTTTCGCTGATTGCTAAACCGTTGCAAAAACTGACAAAGAAGGATGTTAAAGATCCTTTTGAAATGAATGATGAAGAAATGAAAGCATTCAGAGAGCTGAAAAAGAAATTATGTGAAGCCCCAGCATTGGGAATGCCTGACTATGAGAAAGATTTTGAGTTGTATTGCAGTGAAAGAGATGAATGTGCATTTTCAGTCTTGGTACAGAGACATGGAACTATGAAAAGACCCATTGCATATTTTTCAGCTGTTTTAGACCCTGTAGCGAAAGCGTTGCCTGGATGTTTGAAAGCAGTTGCTGCTACTTGTGTGAGTCTGGAACAGAGTGAAGGCATAGTGATGGGATATCCACTGAGAGTATATGTTCCCCATTCTGTGGAAATTCTTTTGCCAAGAACGAAAACCCAATACATGACACATAGTCAGCTGACTAGGTATGAAAAAGTAATTTTGAGTGCAGATAATGTGACCATTGACAGATGTATGAATGTGAATCCTTCGACATCATTGCCAGATGAAGAGAGTGTGATTGAAATGGATGAAGTAGATCACGATTGTCTGAATGTGCTTGAATATTGTACATAGATCAGACATACGAGATGAGCCCTTAAAGGAATCAGATTATATTCTGTTTGTGGATGGCTCATGTTTGAGAACGAATGATGGAGTTCTAAGTGCAGCATATGCAGTTTGCACAGTAACAACTGTAATGGAAGCATCTTGTCTGAAAGGGATACGGTCTGCCCAAGTCGCAGAACTAGTAGCTCTGATTCAAGCATGCAAGTTGGGAAGAAATGTACGGGTTACGATTGTGACAGATAGCCAGTACGGCTTTGGGGTGGTGCATGATTTCGGTCAGATTTGGTCACAAAGAGGTTTCTTGACGTCTGCAGGAACGCCAATTAGAAATGGAGATTTTGTGAAAAAGTTGCTTGAGGCGATACAGCTGCCTAAACAGATTGCTGTTGTGAAGTGCAATGCACATAAAAATGGGGAAGACTACATAACTGTTGGCAATAAATATGCTGACGAGATTGCACAGTACTGTGCAAAGAATGTGGTTTCTTTAAACAGGAACCGAGAGAGAGAGCATATTTCTTGTCCTTTGCTTTTTACTAACCAAGTTGAGAAATGGGATGAGGTAAGACAGTTACAGGAAGCAGCAGATGATGAGGAAAAAGATACATGGCTAAAAGCAGGATGTAGAAAAAATGAAGAAAATGATGTTTGGGTTTACAGAGATGAAAGACCAGTTATGCCTGATAGTATGATTTCTGACATGGCACGGATGTACCATGGACAAGCCCATATTGGGAGAGATTCAATGATTAGACTTTTTAGACAAACATGGTATAATCCAAAATTCAGAGCCATAGCTGAGAGTCTTTGTCAAAGATGTCTTATTTGTCAACAGTTAAATCCAGGAAGGAAGACAGTAGTGAGTCTAGGAACAATAGGACGAGAAGGAGGTCCGTTCACTAGAATGCAAATGGATTTTATTGAAATGCCCCCGTGCAACAGACTGAGGTATGTCCTTGTAGTCGTCTGTTTGTTTTCCCGTTGGGTGGAGGCATACCCGACCAGAAGGAATGATGGAATCACGGTAGCAAAACTTATGCTGCGAGAATTCATTCCGAGGTATGGTTTTCCAGTCACGATTGAAACAGATAGAGGAACACATTTCCAAAATGAATTAGTTAAACTAATTTGTGAAGCACTTAGTATAAAACAGAAACTGCATTGTGCATACAGACCAGAGGCTTCTGGACTAGTAGAGCAAGTGAATGGAACAATTAAAAACAGGTTAGGAAAAATGTGTCAAGCTACAGGACTCAAATGGCCAGATGCCTTGCCATTAGTTTTAATGACAATCAGAAGTATTCCGGAAAGGAAAACTGGACTCAGTCCCCATGAGATAATTATGGGACGAGCAATGAGACAAGCACATGTACCTGTCAACAAACTACTGACTATAACTGATGATCTGGTACTGGATTATTGCAAAGGATTGGCTGATATGGTGCGTTCTGTGTTTCATCAGGTTGGACCGGATGCGACCACTCTTGAAAGAAAACCAGCTCATGACTTGAATCCAGGAGATTGGGTCCGCATAAAAGTCCACAGGAGAAGAAACTGTTTGGTTCCTCGCTGGGACGAACCACGACAAGTGATCCTGGTGACAACCACTGCAGTCAAATGTGCAGGAGTGAAACACTGGGTGCATGCCAGTCACACCATCAGAGTTCCAGAACCTGAAGATCGACATGTGAGTCGACATCTGGAAGTGTTGGATAACAGTTCAGCATCAGAAGCGGAAGAAGAAACAAACAGGGTGCCAGAATCTGAAGATCGACCTGTAAGTCGACATCTGGATGACCCAACTACAAGTGCAACGACAGAAGAAGTAGAGAAATAGCTGAAGTTCCAGAACTTGAAGATCGACATGTGAGTCGACATCTGGAAATATCAGATACCAGTTCAGAATCTGATACAGATCATTCGGATTGTGAAGAAATTCTGAAAAGAAATTGGAAATTTGAAAGCATAAGAGAAGAAACTGAGCCAGAAGATAGTAACAGTGAACAGCCAAGTACAAGTTGTGGTAAAAATCCTTCGGAGATAATATTAATAGATGAAGAAGGGAGAGTTTCAAACAGAAAGTTAGAAAAATCGGAGGATCCCCGAGGAGCAATAGGGACAGATAGTCAAACAAAAGAACAGGGAAATTTAGAAGCAGATAGAGAGACTGACACAAATTCGGAAGAACCTCGAGGAGGGACAGAAATAGGTGAACGAAGGAAGATAAGAAAAGAACCACAAGTAGAGGAAGAAAATGAAATTATAAGATTCAAAATAAGAGACAATAACGAAAAAACTGAAACAGAGTCTGAAGAAAGTGGAGAAGAAAGAAACCAAAAACTAGAGTCAAGAAAAAGGAATTGGAAAACAGAAAAAGAGGAAAAAGGAAGTGAGGCAAAAAGGCCAAGAAAAGGAGACAATTGGCCCAATGAAGTAAGAAAATTAAGATACAGAATCATAAGGTTGGATGGAAAAAGTGCTGAACAAGTGAATGAAATAACAAGTCAGAAAGAGCAAGAAAAACAAGGTGGAAAACACTTGCAGAAAACGAAAAGAGTAAAGAAAGTAAATCCGAAAGTATAGATCGCCTGAATGGTTGTATCTTGCTTTGACTGATATCAAAGAAGAAAAGAACACTCACGAGAACCCAGAACAAAGAAACCTAATGGGTGAAGGTGAGGTGCAACAAACTTGAAGAAATTTGAACAATTTCTACCGGACTTGACAAAACACTGGATCTGACGAATTTCTACCGGATTTGACAAAATACTGGATTTGACAAAGAAAGAATTCTGAAAAGAATTAAAAGAAAGTACCAAGCAAAGACAAAAACATTGGAGTGCAGAGTGGCTAATAAGTTATTTCTGAGGTGTAGTGACACAATTTTCTTGAAAAAGAAATAAATAAGGTTATAAAACAAAATGGAGGATACTAGAGATAGAAAATGTAAATGTGAGTTTTTAAGTAGATGGTGTAAAATGTGCTTCTTTTGTACAGGATTATTAATGACAGTATGGGTGGTTTTAGCAATCACTATTCCAATTAGTTTAGCTGTAGTAGAAACGTCTAATAAAACAGAAAAAGAAAAGGGAGCTAACACTCAAGAACCAGTTATATTAAAAAGTAGTGCAGAATTACATAAGGACAAATCAATAACAGATTTTTCTAAGAATGTTTTTACTAAATTATTATATGAGTATGTAGAAACAATGGATGTAAGAGATTGCTATGTTTGTATGCAATTGCCTGCATCTGTAGCAGAGGGTGTGACTTATCATCACCTTCCTTTGACGTAGGGAATAACATGTAGTGTTTTAGCAAGTTTATTTTATAAAACAGGTAGATTAGAATATTATTACACTGACATAGATAAGATTTTTGCGAAGGTTTCTGTAGTTCCCGAGCTAAACAAAATAAAAGAGGGAAAAACGTTTGGTGAATATTTTATAGAAGATAAGATTTTAACATTAGAGTATATAGTTAAAAACAACCTTACCTGTGAGTTAAAAAAGGAAGAAAAAGTATTTTTAGAGATGGTTGAAGAGAGAAGAGTGAAATTTCAAAGAAAAGTGATAGAAGAGACAAAAACACCTCTTTGGGCGTTTGAGGAAGACAATCATGACAAGAAAAAGACAAATGCAGCTATGACTCTGGATTGGCCCCAACAGGGAAGGTTGTGCATTAGAAGAAATAAGACAAGATATGACAATTATTTTGTGGGTTCCAGTATTTGCCATGACAATTATCAAATTTTAGGCGGATGGGGATTCAAAGGGGAAAAGATCCAATCTTTCCAGGGATCTATTATGTTTGCGGTAATAGGGCTTATTACTGGTTGCCGGACCATTGGTATGGGTCATGTTATTTAGGCCTGGTCTTTCCAAAGATTTTTCATATGGATAGAAAAGAAAAAGGAACACACAAAATGATAAATACCTTTACACGTAGAAAAAGGGAAAGTTTTTCAGAAATAGTAGGTGAAATTTTTGGTGCATTGATACCAGCAGTGGGAATATCTTTGAATGCGTTTAGAATTCGGAAATTATCCACAGTGGTAGATCGTTTATCTACAGATACTGCTGGAGGGTTCTTGATGGTAAATACCGAAATGGTTGCCATGAGAGCTATGGTGATGCAAAATCGACTTGCCCTTGACATTCTTTTGGCAAAAGAGGGTGGAGTCTGTGGAATGCTGAAAGTCCAACATTGTTGCACTTACATTCCAGATAAAAGTGAAAATATACAAAAGTATATAACAAATATTACAAGTTTGCACAAAGAACTTGTTCCACTGGAGGTTGAAAGTGCTTTTGGAAAACTTGGTAAAGGGTTTTCTTCAGTAATAAATTGGTTAACAAGAATGAGTGGATTAATAATAGGGAAAGTTATAATAATAGCAACCATGATAATAATAATTTTAGTGCTGAAGCTTGTAATTACATGTATAAAGAGAAGAAGAAGACAGAATAAAATAGAAAAAGAAAATATGATAAACAAGGAGAGAGAGAGAGAAATGGGTGAAATAGAGCTGGAAGAAATAAAAGAGAACATGTACAAGAAGACGAAGAGACAAGTTGAAAGGGATACAGTTGTGTAAACTAACAAAAGCAAAGGGATAAAAGATATATGCTGCCTGAAAGAATTGTATAACTTGGGTTTTGTGGTGATATTAAAAATCACCAAAGGTGGGAGTTGATGGAGCAAGGTAAATGAAATTTTTTTTTAACCTCCTAATAATTTTCGTAAAATAATTAATAAACATGTTTGTTTAAGTAAATAACCAACAATGTATGTTACATGTAAAGGGTTAAAGGTAACACGCTATTTTATGTGCAAATTAATCAACTTATAATTGTTTACGTGTCTAACATAACGTAATATTTGCGTACTAATAAAATAATAAACGCATGATTTGTGCTTTTTAAATAAAACGTGTGGTGGCAAAATAAAGCGATGGTAAGTAAGGGACGGCTTTATATGTTGCTTTTTGCTAGGTAATACCTAATTGGGGTACGTAGAAAGACGGGAGGGAAACGAAAGGGTTTATATTCTTTATTTTAACAATATTTTGTTTATCTTTGAAAATAGTGCGCTTAGGCCTGTTGAGCAGCGATATAAAATGGCCGCCATAAGCTACAGTACGCATGTCCAAGAAGCCGTGTGGTAGAGGAGAAAGGCTGTGAAAAAGGATGATCACGTGTTCGTGCTGAGAGGCTAAGACGGAAGTATGGTCAAGGCTATTGTGACCTTTCTGAGCAAATGTGTGCCAAGATGATCAGCAAGAAGCGTGAGAAGTCAAACTGAATAAAAGGACGGAACTGTTGAATCTAAAAAGTAGCAGAAAAAGATACAAATTGGACTGATCGAAACTGATGAGCAATGTCATGAACTGTGGGAAACGATGCAAGCATGGACATTCCACAAAGAACTGGTTAAGACAAGGAAGTTTGATTAAAATGTATATGGACCTGAATGAACCAATGAGAAAGAATCACGCCATAGAGATGCAACATTTTTATTCAGTAAGCTAGAATTAGGGTATAAGAAGACCTACTCTTGGTGGGGAGGGATTAGATGCTGGAGAGAGTTAGATGCTGGAGAAGTAGATGCTGGAGAGAGGAGATGCTGTAGATGGGTGAAGTTGCGGTTGCTGATGCTGACGAGCTGATGCTGCTGCTGCTATTTTATATTTCTAGTTGAGTATAAGATGCTGCTTTTGGAGAACCTTTTTACTCCTGATAGATTTTTCATTTAGAACTATTAGATTTTCTAAAACAGATAGATTGATCTTTTGGAGTTCTTGCTATGACAACCTTATTTTTCCGTCTAATAGGTATGCATTGCAATTTCAATTTATTCTTATATTGATGATAAATGTAATAATCTGAATAATAAGCTTAAACTTATTTCTTGCTTCGAGACTTTATATAAACTTTATTATTCTTTAAACAAATGACTCAGTGATTCTTTAGCTCAATACTTAAGGTAAAATGTTAAAGAGTTTATTGTGATTGAGCTGGTCTTAATCACCATCAACTGATTCCTACTAGTTGGTCCATCGACCAATGAGCGGAATACCTTAAAAGCAAATGAGAAACATTATGTCATATTAAAAGAGGTATCCCGTCTCCTTCCAGCGAATCGTTTTCTCCTAGGTTAAGGACGGAGGTAATCCAGGGAATAAATGAGTAAGTGAATGTATATGCGGTGTTATGGGCCCCACCGTCATATGGATATAGTTTGTGTGTTGGAGAGATAGTTGCACCTGGATGACCGAAGCATATAGGAGAATAATTTTTATTGTTAGCGCTGGATCAGTACCATATACGAGGGACATTCAAGTAACTTAAATGTACCAATCAGGTGTGAGCCAATTGTACCATGTTTTGGGGGAGGGGGATGGGCATAAACACTTTAGCACTGGTTAGCAGTGGTAACATGCACAGTGTATTAAAAGCCAACAAAAACAGGTACAGATGACATGTGGGGGGAAGGCAAAACGTTTGGGGGGTAACCCTGCAAAGAGTGCCGAGTCCAAAATTGCCTAAATAGAATGTTATAGAAAATCACTTTTATTCAATGTTAACATGGCCTTTCAGTCTTTTTTACTTTGGTTATCAGCTAGGGATCAGCAATGCATCTCCAGAATACATTTTAAAATGGCTTCTTCTTGTATTTACTGTTTAAAGTGTGTACTGATAAGTGGACAAAATATCCGCTTTGGTGCTTTTCCCAATTTTTGTACTGGCCAAGACAGTAAAAAACTGGTCATGTCGGTAAGAAAAACAGCCGGTGGCAACCGTACCTAAGAGGCTTCTAGCAACATGGTGGGAGCCTCCTTAGGTGAAAACGTCCTTGACGTGAAATTCATCATGCACACTTCCATTACCCGCATGACAAGTGTTACTGACATGCTGGAAGATTTCTCCCAGCATGCCAGGGACACTTGAGTGACTTTCTCTGCAAGATCGCTTTGGTTCAAATGGCGATTTTGCATGGATTTGGCAATGACAACAGGTTTAAATTGGGTGTGCTGTCTTTCACCGTTTTAGGCGGCATCATGATTGTCTGGTGTTTTCTCTATATGCACAGTGGGATACAATTGAACCTTGCGACCTTCACATCACTCAAAGATGGAGCGGAACACAATAGTAATACACAAAGCACATAATTGTAAGACGACTTAGAGTCTAGTCGGTGAACAATCCCCTGAACCATATACACAAGCACATCCCAGACAGACAGACAGCCTGCACTGATGTTTTAAAGTCAGCTGTTTGCTGATCAAATGACATAGTATAACATACATACACGATATTTCACGTGAAGAGGAGCGAACTGTCTTGGGGTGGACCTTCGCACCATGGGTTTCAGTCTCATTTATTTAATGGCCAGATACTCTACACTCCCCCTTGGGATCCACCTGCGCTTACTCATTGTTGCTACCTCGATGTACCACGCCACAGCCACATCACCCCCCACCTGAGGAACCTGCACTGGCTCCCCGTCGACAGGAGAATCTCCTTCAAACTCCTCATCCACGCACACAAGGCACTCCACAAGACTGGCCCAGCCTACCTCAACAGACGACTCTTCTTCTACGTCCCCAACCGCCAGCTCCGCTCTGCCGACCTCTCCCTCGCCACCGTCCCTCGCATTCGAAGAACAACCACCAGCGGCAGATCCTTCTCACCTCGCCGCCAAGACCTGGAACACCCTTCCACTAAGCCTACGACAGACCCAAGACCTGCTGACCTTCAGGAGGCTACTCAAGACCTGGTTGTTCGACCAGTAGCAGCACCCCCCCCCCTTTTTTTCCCCAGCGCCTTGAGACCCTCGCGGGTAAGTAGTGCGCTTTACAAATTCTGTGATTGATTGATTGATTCTGGTTGGTTTCGTTGTGTTCCACCCTCTAAACCTGTTCTGTGGACGCTAAAGGTCCGCTCCTCCTTTCAAACCCCACTCCCACCCACAGCTCCGGCCCTTTCCCACGCATTCCTTCACTCACTTAAGTAACATTGCTTTGCAACCCTTTTAAGGTGGATTTGTCCGCTGTCAGTGTGGTGTGTGTGTTGGGGAGGGGCAGTCTGCGATAGAGGAGGGGAGATGGGGCATGATAAAGCAATGATGACCCCTCCAAGGCGGGTGATTAGTCACCCTGCTCATTCTCTGCGTGCTCGTGGGTTCTTGCACATTGGGGCCCCGGTGTTCTGTGCTGTGCCTGCAGACTTCACCATTACCTCCCCCAGTTCTATTCTGCGAACCCCCATTTCCCAAATCTATTTTCTAAGGGCATGGACGTGTTCTGCCTGCTCCTCCCCCACCACCTCTAAACACACACAGCAGTCAAGGGGGTGGGGAAGTGAGCATTCATCTCCCACCTTAAGGAGCCGGTGATGTCATCAGCCATCTGCAGCAGCCTGGCCACAACCCATTTCTGCATCCTCCAAGCTGGAGAGCTCCACGGGCAGGCACCGAGAAACCCTGGGCTCCCGTTAGCCCCTCTCAGCTCCCTAGCAGGCCCAGCGAGATACTGCAGACAAGCAGCCCCCTGGAGCTGAGGCCTGCCTCTGCATCCGTCAACCAGCCTTCCCCTGCGTAGACATATATGTGCACTGTATGGGGCCCAGACACCTCTCTGCAGGCAGAGTCCATAAAGGGCGCGTTACACCTAGATGCACTGAGAACATAACAGCAGACCCACCCGTGTGAAAGCTAAAGGGGGCTCTCGGCAAGTAAGTATCGCATTTTCCCTGTTTTCATAGAGAGGAGTGGGAAGACGGGGGAGGGGCACGTAAGGTTGCGGAGAAACAGGAAGAATTTGAGGAGGAGAAGAGGGACTTAATGGAAGGAGAGGACGAAGAGGATACAGGTGGTTGGAAGAGGAAAGAAAGAAGCGAGGAAAGGCGGGTGGCGAGACTGAGTGATGGAAAAAAGGAAGAAACGAGAGGGGCGAGAAAGTAAGGCTGGAGTATGGCGAAAAAGGTGGGGAGGGAGCGAAAACAGAGGAGTGGTAGAATGACAGTGTGCGGTTCGAGATGCGGAGAGGGCACATGAATGAGAGAGAGCCCGCGGAGGAATTAATAGATTGGAAGAGGAGAGTAAGAACTGGAAAGGAAATATGAGATTCTGCTATAGAGGGAGAGAGAAGGAAAGCCGTTCTGAAAAGATATGGAAAATTCAAGTAGGCTTGAAAAATGGCGCGAGAGAAGATGGACAGATCGCCTTTAAAATATAGCGTTAGACAGATAGGATGTTTGAGACTGAGATGTGGAAATAGCTTGCAGTGAAAAGAGACGAGAAGATGGGTGGTAGAAAAGAGGGGCAAATGATAAAATAGACGAGGTGAGACTTGTGGAGAAGGAGTGGAAATTTCTGAGCGAAGGAGGTGTGGCGTGTGGCTAACAGGTGCTCACGGCTCTGCACATACTTTGCTGCTGCTGTTTATGGCTGCCTTGCGCACGTGACTACATGCCTTGCCGAGAGCAGCCTGGGGTGCCCCGTAGTTTTCTGCACTCAGACGCGAGCCCTGTTCCTTGCCGTTGTCAGCCCGCACTGCACCCTGTAATACTCAGCCCTCATTCATGACCAGTGTACCATTCAGTGCTATGTACCCTGCGGCGCTCATCATTGACACAAGACATTTGCACCTTGTTGTACCCACACCCCACGAACACCACGGTGCTCAGCCATTTACAGCGCATTGCTACGCACTAGGACGAGGCCACACTGCAAATTGCAGTGCTCATGTCCCACACAAAATCCATGTACCACAAAGTACTCAGCCGTCGCACAATGGACCACGTATCCTGCATTTTGCAGCCCTTAAAAGAGATCCATGTCCTCTGCTGTCCTCACACAGGACTCACGAAGCATTCATTTCTCAGTCCTCTCACAAGACGCGTTATCTGAAGTGTTCAACTCGCACATAACTCCAGAACCTCGCGCACACCTCTCGTTCGAGTCCCTTTCACCTAGGAGAGCTCCTCTACCACGCAAGCCGCCCCCTGTGCCCCATATTGTTGAGACCTCACGCGCGACCCCTCTGCCCTTGAGTTACCAGCGCGCGCACACGACCCCTTCAGCTCGCAGTCCTCAGTCCTCACATATCTCTCTCTGATGTACAGTGTTCGCAATCACAGAAGCCCCTCACACTGTGTAGTGCTCGTTCCTCACACATGCAGTGCTGAGCCCTCACATATGCCCACTGCAATACTCAGGTCCCTTTGCCCTGCAGTGCTCATCCTAGGGGTTGTGTGTGCCCCGACGTGCTGAGTCTTAACACCCGGCTCTTGTGCCCTGCATTGTTCTTCCCTCACACGCGTGCCTACCGCGCTGAACCGTCACACTCGACCTCTGTGCTCTGCAGTTCCCAGCCCTCAAAATATGACTCATATCGCCCATCGTATCTCCCGCTCCGTTCTGGCAGGAATTTGTCTTAACTTAAGACCAGTGTATCACGTGGTGCTCCGCCTCCACACATGACCCATGTTAGCCCTCAGACATGACCCCTGTCTTCAAGTGCTGAGTTCTGAAACATGACCAAAGCACTCTGCACTTATTGGCTCCTGCTCTATGCAGTGCACAGCCATCAGAGGCGACTAATGTCAGCCGTTTTAAAGAGTCCCTTTATATTTCAATGCTCAGCTGTCAAACATAAACACAGCACCCTGAAAGACTTATCCCGTCCGGAAGCATGAACCTCATACCCAGCACTGCTAAGTCCTCACACTCCACCCGCGTACCCTGCAGTGCTTAACTCATACACACTCTTTGTATCCTGCAGTGCTTAGCCCTCACACGTGGTTCCCGTGCTATCAGTACTTCGGCTTCATACATGACTGTTGTTTTGCACTGCTCATCCATCATACAGTAGTGCAGCACTCACACATGAGTTTTTCAGTGCTTAGCCTTCATACATGTTGCCGGAAGTGTTCATCCCTCAAACTCTACTCCCGTGCTCTGCATTGTTTAGACTTAACACATAGCCCTCATACACCATTCCTATTCTGCACTGCCCAGCCCTCACACGAGCATTATACATGTAGCATTTTGCTGTTAAACATACAGCGTCAAGCCCTACACATGATTTCTGTGCGGTAGGGTTCAGTCCTCACAAATGTTCCTTTCTAACCCTGCAGTGATCAGCCCTCTTACCATGTCCAGTGTCAACCTTTATACGTGGCAGTTGTACTGTAGTGCCTAGGCCTCATTACCATTGCACCCTGTATTATTCAGCCCTCACACACGACCATTTACAGCCCTTGTACACGACCCTTGTCCTGCAGTGCGCAGCCACCATCCATGGCCAGAGCACTGTCCGTTATCAGCCCTCAGAAAGAATCTACATGCCCTGTAGTCTCAGCCCTATCACCTGATCCACATGCTCTGCAGCCCTAACCCCTCACGCATGAACTCTGTGCTTGGCACTGTCGTGTGCTGTATGACCTCTGCCCTGCGGCGATTAGCCCTTACACATGACCATAGCTGCCTGCAGTGCTTAGCCTTCACTTTTTTTTTTTAAATATGTTTTTATTGGTTTTTCCGCGCAGCAACAAACAAATAATACAACATTACTAATACTCAGTACTCATCATGGCAACAGCCCTTCTAGCCAGAAGTCTCACTGCCCACTTTCGTCATTATCACGTGGATTATATGCTTACAATCTTTAGGCTATCTCTCGCTAGCCCTATCCCATTACAGCATACAACAGTCGGACGGAGGCCCATCCCTTATAACTATCAAGGTGTGCCCGTTCCATGGTAACTGGGTAATTTAACAAAAAATAAGCCAACCCCCCTCCTACCCCCCTCCCACCCCACCCTCGTCCACCGGTGTGTCCCAACGACTAATTGTCCATACAGTGTAGGGCAACAAGTCCCTCAGCAGTACTTATCGTAGTAACATTAGTACGGTACGTCTTAACCTCTAATCGCACCGTTGCAATAACTGCACAGCATGACTGCACGAGGGGGTTCCCTACTGCCCTTATATTTCAGGGTGGTCCCGTCTGTGCATCCGGGACCGAGTTTGCATCCGAATCTACCTCTGGTGTTTGCAGTGACATAACTAAGGCCTCCCATGCCCTTGCGGTCTCCAGCGACTTATCGTTATTAGTCCGCTTTGCATGCTGAAGCCGAACTGTACTTTCACTCGTCGCCCATTTAACTAGTTCTGCTTTCCACCTCTCAAAGCTGGGCCCTCCCCTTGACTTCCAGTGCGCTGTGATATCTCTTTTAGCCAACAGCAATCCCAGGTCCAAAAACGTGCTCGTTACCTTCGTTTTGGGGGTGTGCGGAAACCAATGCAATAAACAGGTACCCATGTCAAGTTCAATTCGTCGTTCCGTAATTTCGCAGAGCAGGTCCACTACCTCCTCCCAATATGTACCCAGTTGTGGACAGCCCCACATCATGTGGTGAAACTCTGCCCCCTCTAAAGTACAACGTGGACACTGGGCAGTATCTATTTTAAAATACTTATTAATCTTAGCAGGAGTAAGATATGCCCTATGTAATATAAAAAAGTGAACCAGCTGAAATCTGGCGTTCCTGGTACTTTTCCACGCTCTCCGGACTATTTGAGCCCATGTTTTCTCGGGGATCTCCTTGCCTAGATCCACCTCCCATTTTCGTTGCAATTCCCTCAGAGGCTCCATTCCCTCCCCCACCATGCGCCGGTATAAACATGTAACTGCTTTGAAGGTCCCTGCTGCCATCACTACATACTGGCACGCCATGGCCGTCCGCGGTTCAGAGAGTCCCTCCCTCCAATGTCGCTGCACTGCGGAAACCAGGGCAGAATGTAATAAGTAATCCCCCCGAGGGAGACCATATCTATCCTGCAGGGCCTGATAGGGCAACAGGGCGCCGTCTTCATACAAATCCCCCAATACTTGTACTCCCAATGCCTCCCACTCGGCCAACGCAGTCCAATCCCCCCATTCGGGAAAGCTGTACACATGCCTAGAGGTATCTCCGGGGCGTAAGGACGGGCAATTCCAGCTCTGCGCTGACTCCGATTCCAACATAGCCTCAGCGTCTGCTCCTCGTTAGAAAGCGTCCCAAGGCGCAACCGCTGCTGAAGTACTATAAAGGACAATACATGGCGCGGAATCCATCGTCCCTCAGGACCATCAGGGCCCCTGAACTCCAACGCCACCGCTTGGGTAAGCCACTGCAGTTGGGCTGCCAAATAATAGAGCTCGAAGTCCGGCACCGCCAGTCACCCATCGGCCCTCGGGCGCATCATCGTACCCAGTGCCACCCGCCGTCTTCCGTTCCCCACAGGAACCCCTGACCAGTGAGCGGAGCTGTCTAAAAATGGATCCCGGTATCCAAATCGGCAGTGTCCTAAAATAATACAACAACCGGGGAAGCGCCACCATCTTTAATAGGGCTACCCGGCCGGCCACCGAAAGCGGCAAAGTACTCCAAAATGTTAAGCTACCCCTAAGCCCTCGCACAGCTCTGCCTATGTTCCCTTCTAACAGGTCATCAGGTGCATGATAGATGTTAGTTCCGAGATAGGGCAAACAATAGGACTCCCACCGAATGCCTTTGACATGGGCGGGGCCAGCACCCGATGGGGTCACTGGAAACAGGCAAGTCTTCGCCCAATTCAACCCAAGCCCCGAGACCCTGCCAAATTCGCGGAGCAGCGTCGTCGCTCCATCCAGAGCCTCCTCTGTATTAGCCAGAAACATAAGTAAATCGTCTGCATAGAGTGAAATATACTGCACAGCCCCGCGTAGGTCTAACCCGAGATAATTCCGTCCCAATCTGGCATGTGCTGCTAATGGCTCAATGGCCAATGCAAATAACAAAGGAGAAAGCGGGCACCCCTGTCGCGTTCCTCGCCCTACTGGGCAAGAGGAGGAAATCATAGTCCCTGTCCGAACCTGAGCCGTCGCCGATCTGTAGAGAATTTCTGTCCATCCCACAAAAGCATCCCCAAGGCCAAACGTCCTCATAACGTGGAACAGGTATGGCCATTCTAGACTGTCAAACGCCTTTTCAATATCCACCGATAGGACTGCCGCCGAGGTAGCTACACAGTAGTCCTCCCCCAATATGCGAAGTAATCGTCGCACATTGGTGGCTGTATTCCGGGTTGGTATAAATCCCGCTTGATCCCGATGTACCAATTGCACCATATATGGGAGGAGCCGAGTCGCGAGGATCCGACTCAGAATTTTATAATCGGATGCAAGCATGGATAAGGGGCGATAAGCTGTCTTATCAGAAGCATTCTTCCCTGGCTTCAGCAGTGGAATAATGACCGCCTCCCGAGTGGAGGCCGGCAATACTCCAACCTCCCTGGCCTCCTTAAAAACCGCCAACAACTTAGGGGCCAAGAAGTCAATGTAAGCCGAATAAAACTCTATGGGCAGCCCGTCCGTACCTGGTGTTTTATTGCGTGCCATATGTTTAACCGCGCTCCTAATTTCCCCTAGCGTAATCTCCTGTCCAAGCAAGTCCGCCTGCGTCTTTTCTAATTGTGGTAGCGCGATGTCAGCCAAGAAATCCCCTATGACGTCCCCAGTAACCAGTAATTTGCTCCGGTACAACTCGTTATAATAGTCTAAGAACAGCCCATTAATCCCCTGTTGGGTATATACCAGGGTCCCCGTCGGAGAGGTTAAGTTTAGTATGGGAGTGCCTCGGGGGGCCGGGTTATCCAACCAGGCAAGCAGCGTGCTTGCTTTGTCTCATTCTGCGTGTGCGCGCGCCAAATATTTCTTGTGGTCAAAACAACGCAACCTCTCTATTTGTACAGCCACCGCCTCTCTAGCATCCGAAACTTCCCCCTGTTCATCCGTGTTCTCAGGGCGGGCCCTCTCAGCCGTCCGCAAGCGTTGCTCTGCCACTTCTATATCCCGCAATAGTGTCTTCCGCACTCCCACCATTTTAGCGATGCATAATCCCCTTACCACCACTTTAAAAGCATCCCATTCCATTGCCGTCGTCGACGCCGTACCCTCATTTTCAAGAAAATATTGCGTGATTCCGGTCCCGACCTCTTCGCGGAAGACCGGGTCTTCCAATGCCTCTGGTCGCAACCTCCAGGCCGGGATCACGGGTCTCTCTTGGGCCCATTGAATCCTCAACAATAACGGATTATGGTCCGAGAGTGTTCTCGCAAGATATTCACTATGACCCACCGTAGTATGTATATCCGGGGAGCATAATATCGCGTCCAGCCGCACATGCAATTCGTGCAGCGCAGAAAAGAAGGAATAATCTCGCTCCCCCGGGTGCTGCGCGCGCCACGTGTCAATTAGTCCCCAGCTGTCCTGCCAGTCTCGTCTGATTTTGGAAATTCTATGTATAGGCGCTTCAGGCAACGGGGGATGAGACCTATCCATATCAGTGTCAGTTATAGAATTAAAATCGCCTCCCATAATTATCGGGCCAGTTAAGTATGGCGCCAACATCCCTGACAGATGGGTAAAAAAGGCCACCTGGTCCACATTGGGGGTATATACGCTACATAACGTCACATCTTTCCCATTAAGGCGCCCCGCCACCACCACAAATCTCCCTTCTGGGTCCACTAATTGACGTGTCGGCTGGAAGGGAACCCCTGCTCTAACCCATATCAACGCCCCCCTGGCAAAAGCTGAATATGTTGTGTAAAAATGTTGCGCTCTCCATCTACGTTGCAACGCCAAGCCTTCAGCACGATTAATATGAGTTTCCTGGAGGAACACAATTTGGATCCCCCTGCGCACCAAATAAGCGTGCACCCTATGGCGCCTCAGCATTGTATGTAACCCCCGTACATTCCATGTAATGCATTTTACTTCAGGTAACGTCCCCATATTGCATTTGGAGTCCCATACGTGGCTGCTCGCTCTCTTTGGACACACCGGTGGCCCCAATTTCCCCAACAGAAACCCCAAAACCCCCCAACATCCCCACCTCAAAACCCCCTCCCCCCCTCCCCCCAGAACAGGCGCTAAAACTCTAGTTCCCAGCCAAACCAAAAAAAAACAAACTATGTCCTCCAGTAGCTACTGAGGACTCACAAACCGAAAAGGCAGGGGAGGCTGCCAAGAGCCAAGAAGACCCGATTTACTGTGTCGCCACTGTCTGGCGCCATACCCCCATTAATTGCATGGCCCCTGAATTCTCAGGGGGCCCGCATCTCTGTGAGAGCCGCCACATTACAAAAGGCTAACATCCCCAGGGCCTACCAACCGCCATCATCCCTGTAAAATAATTGCAAAAATATTCCAATGTGAAAAAAGGCACAAATAAAGCGTAGCCCCGCTCAAATAATATCTAATCGCTCTCCTATCACATTAAGCATCAACAAGCTCATCTGCTGTCCCAGGCGTAACATGCGGCAAAGCAACACTTCCCGTCTCGG
Organism: Calotriton arnoldi; assembly: GCA_963921515.1. Lineage (NCBI taxonomy): Eukaryota > Metazoa > Chordata > Amphibia > Caudata > Salamandridae > Calotriton > Calotriton arnoldi. The sequence continues at coordinate 524,381 of CAWUFW010001658.1, forward strand.
TCCCATCTGAGTCAGTCCCTTCCGAGCCCTTCTCCGATTCCGTGTCCATCACCGATTGAGAAAGCCTTTCGTGGGAAATTTCGGACATGGCCTTCAGCGCCGCTGACCTCTCTGTCTCTGTTTGGGTCTCCGTGGGCCCTCTTGCGCCAGGGCGGCGCCACCTGACATGCTGCGATCTGCGAGGGTGCGGTTCCTCAGCAAGTGGCCTCGTGTTGCGCCCTGCTTCTCCCGTCCCCGCTCGATAAGACTCCAGCCAAGCCCACGCCTCCTCCGGACTATCACTAAAGTGTGTTTTACCGTCCAAGATTATTCTCAGGCCCGCGGGGAACATCAACGAATACTGCATTCCTTCATCTCACAGTGCCTTCTTGACCGCTAAGAATGAAGCGCGACGTCGTTGTACTTCGAATGTGTAATCCGGGAACAGTGTCACATTGCCATTTCCCACCTTGTAGGGGCCTGATGATCGGGCTTTGTGCAACAACAGGTCCCTGTCTTTGTAATGAAGTAGACGCGCCACCACCGGCCTAGGGGGCCTTCTGGGCGCCAGCGGGCGTGCCGGTACCCTATGTGCTCTCTCCAAGGTGTAGAATGGAGACAGGCCCTCTGGTGCCACCTCGGTTCTCAGCCAGTTTTCCAAATAGTCCACCATATTGGCCCCTTCCACTCCCTCCGGCAACCCCACCACCCTTAAGTTGTTCCTGCGGTTCCGGCCTTCAGCGTCCTCAGCTCTCTGTTCCAGGGCCTGCAATCGATTCGTAACATCCCCCATCTGGGCCTCCAGCGCCCTGTGAGTCGCTTCCATGACCTCCAACGTCGTTTCTGTCTGCTTCACCCGGTCAGCCAGTTTAGCATGTTCCGTTCGAAGGAGACCCAGGCCTGATGCCACATGCGCAATGTCCTGCTGTAGGGTTTCCCTTGTGTCAGTGATGGCTTTCAGTATTTGGTCCACTTGCTGCTGCATCAGGGTCTCAGGCGGCGATTCCGCGGCCTCCTGCTTCCCGTATTCCGTCGCCGAGTCTTCAGGGTCCAGGGATGCACCCCCTTGTTTCCCCCTTGTTTCCCCATGCCCTGCTGTGCTCCCGGTCACCTGCTCGACTTCCCGGGTGGTTCTGCACTCTGTCACAATCAGTCCCGAGCCTCAGAAAGAGTCCGCGATGTGCAAAGCATGTCCCAAATAGCTCTCCTGGAGGGTCCCCCTACGAGCGTATAGTAGTTATGAGATCGCTTCACCCCTTCCAGATGGCTCCCGGCCCCTTGCGTTCGAACCACTCCTGACTGGTCAGCAGAACCTACTGCGCATGGATAGTCCACAGGGCACCCCAAGGCAGCTGCTCCCTCTTCAGCGGTCCACTCTCCTCACCAGCTAGGCAAAGCTGTTAAAACCGCAGTCAGGGGGCAGCCCTTCTCAGCCAGAGTCCCGTCTGGTGGTATCACTCCCCTCGTGGCCCTGACCCAGCCTTAGAAGTCCAGCGATGACAGAGGATTCGCGGCTCTCCACCCAGCCTGAGCGCGCCAAGAATAATGTGCACCCCTTATATGCCAACTCTGGGGGGGCCCATCACAGCCACCTCTGTGTGCGAACTATCATTTGTCCCTCAGCGCGATATCCTCCGACCTTTTACACATCCAAGATGGCGGCCAGGCCCTCTCTCAAGTCCTCCGACTAGGGCAGCCTTCCGGGGCTTGACGAAAGGAGGCACTGCTGAGCCCCCCTCTGGTCCCCGCTCCCCAGGGCAGACTTCGGTCACTCTTCCGCCCGCTCCACTCACCACCGCAATCTTCGGCTCTCTTGCGCTCCCCCCGCAGTCAAGCCGGCTCGCACTGTAATTGCGCCGCAGCGGCCCCCACTCAACTTGCTCTTCAGGGATCCCGCCAGCATCCGGAATGGGCACAGCCAGGTACAGCCAGCAGGGCTCCGCCGAACCAGTCAGCACTGGGGGTACACCTCCACCGGGCCCCAGTCACGCTGCCCGCCGGAGCCTCCAAAATGGCGGTCCCCTCTGTTCTCGGCGTTCCGGCCGTGACAACTCTCTGGGTCTCCAAGTGAAGAGGCTCCCTCCAGTCCCCCCACGGGACGTCGCTCATCAGGGGCTATCTCGGGCCACTCGTCCGCCTCCTCTGCACCTCGCCGCCATCCGCCGCCCAATCGAGCTCCTCCGCAGTCAGGCGGGCCCTCGCGGTCTCCGCAGTCCTCCGGTCCCCACTCAGCGCATTCTTCGGTGATCGCACTAAAAGAGGAACGGGTGCAGCCACTCACGTTCCGCAGTGCCCCCTCGACCTCCGGGGCTCTGCTCTGTTCTGACCTCCGGGAGCCCTACAGGCCCCGAGCTGCCATTGCCAGCGCCATCTTGGAGGCGCCCGGACCGGGCTCTTCATGTTGCTCGGCCTCCAGCCACCTGCGAGGGTTCGATCTCTGCCAGCACCGCCGCCCGCAACTCCCAGGGCCAGCCAGCACGGTCCCTGGTCCTCAGGCGGTTCTCTGCAGCTCTCAGCACAGGATAATTACTGGGGTCGGCGCGGAGCTCCTGGCTCACGCGTCCGTCCTCATCAGCCCCTTAGCCACGCCCCGTGCTTAGCCTTCACATATGACACCGAAACCCTGCTTTATTCAGTCCCAGACACATACAACTGTCTATAATTCATTAGTCAGCCAAGTGGCGTAATCCTAAAAGACGCACCTCCGAAGAAATGGGGTGACGAGTTCCTGAAGCTCCCATGTCTTACAGGTGCCCTTGGGCTTTAGGCTGCATTGGGGACCCCATGAAGGGTGTCCCGCCTTCGGTGCAGGGGCCTGCGTAACGCCCGAGTCAGCCTTTAAGCCTGATTTATTTCCTGCAGTTCTCCGTTCCTCGTAGAAGCCCACTTGAATCATGTAGGAGCTTAGCCCTTCACACGCCCCCCGTACCTAGCCCTGTGTATTTCACAGTGACCAGCGGCAGCCCCTCATACACCCCTTTGTCTTCCAGGATTGAGCCCTCCAAGAATGCTTGTGCAGTTTCCTGTGCTTTCATATTCTGCAGTGCTCACCATCTGATACACGCGACTGTCTCTTTACAGTGTATAGCCAATCATGCATGTATCTATGTATCTTACAGTGCTCAGTCCCTCACACATTCTTGAGAGTACTTTCCCTCAAACATGCCTCTGTGCACCTGGCAATGTTAAAGCTCTTACACTCGCTCCTCTGCAGTACTCAACCTCTCGCATATCCTCATGCCCTTGACACCGTATTGGTTGCAGCATTGGCAGGCATGCCAATGCACGGCGTTCAGTGTTAGGGAATTCATAAGCCAAATGTATCCTGCAGTGCTGAACCCTCACACAAACCACGTGAACCCTGCAATGTTCAGCCACAGTTCTGTCCACACACCCTCCGAAGTGTTGCTACCATGAGGCAACCCGTTTGTCATGAATTGCTCAGTCAACAAGTATTTCCCTGTGCATCCTCAATATATGGATGTATGCAAACCTAGCCAAAAGTCATCAGGGTTATAATGTTTATTCTAGCCTCCAGTTACTCCTCTGCTAAACCTGCATTCTTCCTCCCCCGGGGTATCCTGAATAGCACAACCCTCAGTTATGCTTCAGGGTGCCCACAGACCTTCCCTGACACATACCCCTATGTATCCAGCAGTTCTCAGGCCCAAAGTATACCCCTGTTTCTTGCAGTGTTACTCGCCTGACACTTGACCCTGTGTAGTCCTGCAGTGCCCTGTCCCCAGTTGTGGCCCAATATATCCTGCAGTATTCCTACCATGTGCATCCCTCAGTGCACAGCCCACCGCTATGACCCTGTATTTCTTACAGTGTTTCTCCCACTACACATGCTCCTATGTGTCTCCTGCATTGCCCCACCCATGATATGCTTGCAGTGTTTTCCCTTGATGCATATTTGTGTATCCCCAGCCCCAAAGTATTCCCATGTGTTTTTTGCAGTGTGCCTGCTCTGACACCTGACCCCGTGTATCCTGCAGTGCTCAGCACCCAGGTATACCCCAACATATCCTGCAGTGTTCCTGGAACATAACTGTGTATATCCCATAGTACCCAGCCTACAGGAGGTATTCTGATTTGTTTCTTACAGTGTTCCTCCTGTAACAATGGCCCTAAATAGCCTCCAGTGCTCAGTCCCTGGTATGTTCCTTGTTTCTTGTTTGTTTTCTCCTGGCAGTGACCTGTGTATTCTCTGCCCCAAAGTATGTCCATGGCTTTCATTCAGTGTGCCTCCTCTGACACTTGACTTAGTGTAATCTGCATTGCTCAGACCCAAAGTATAGCGATACCAAAGGAAATGATGGACGGAGCGCTAGAGCAAATCAAACACTCACCCCCAGTCAACTGATCTGGGTTTAATCATCCCCTTTGGTATCGCTTTGTTCGCCCTAAGTTGGCAGGGTATGCCCAGACGTGGGTCCCTTGCTCACTTTGCCACTGGATTCAAGATAGCCTGGCTGATGAGGGTTATGAACCCGAAACCGGTCCCAGGATGCTTGTTTCCGGTCCAGGGAAGACATGGCTTGGCAGTTCAGGCTGGACTGTTCCCATGAGGCACAGGGTCAGACTGATTTGCATATGGCCATGTCTGAACTGGGGTCGTGGAGTGAGCTAAAGAATGATGATGGATTAAACCCAGATCAGTTGACTGGGGGTAGTGTTTGACTTGCTCTAACGCTCCGTCCATCATCCCCTTTGGTATCGCTTTGTTCGCCCTAAGTTGGCAGGGTATGCCCAGACGTGGGTCCCTTGCTCACTTTGCCACTGGATTCAAGATAGCCTGGCTGATGAGGGTTATGAACCCGAAACCGGTCCCAGGATGCTTGTTTCCGGTCCAGGGAAGACATGGCTTGGCAGTTCGGGCTGGACTGTTCCCATGAGGCACAGGGTCAGACTGATTTGCATATGGCCATGTCTGAACTGGGGTGGTGGAGTGAGCTAAAGAATGATGATGGATTAAACCCAGATCAGTTGACTGGGGGTAGTGATTGATTTGCTCTAACGCTCCGTCCATCATCCCCTTTGGTTTCGCTTTGTTCGCCCTAAGTTGGCAGGGTATGCCCAGATGTGGGTCCCTTGCTCCCTTTGCCACTGGATTCAAGATAGCCTGGCTGATGAGGGTTTTTAACCCGAAACCGGTCCCAGGATGCTTGTTTCCGGTCCAGGGAAGACATGACTTGGCAGTTCGGGCTGGACTGTTCCCATGAGGCACAGGGTCAGACTGATTTGCATATGGCCACGTCTGAACTGGGGTGGTGGAGTGAGCTAAAGAATGATGATGGATTAAACCCAGATCAGTTGACTGGGGGTGAGTGTTTGATTTGCTCTAACGCTCCGTCCATCATCCCCTTTGGTATCGCTTTGTTCGCCCTAAGTTGGCAGGGTATGCCCAGACGTGAGTCCCTTGGTCACTTTGCCACTGGATTCAAGATAGCCTGGCTGATGAGGGTTTTTAACCCGAAACCGGTCCCAGGATGCTTGTTTCCGGTCCAGGGATGACATGGCTTGGCAGTTCGGGCTGGACTGTTCCCATGAGGCACAGGGTCAGACTGATTTGCATATGGCCATGTCTGAACTGGGGTGGTGGAGTGAGCTAAAGAATGATGATGGATTAAACCCAGATCAGTTGACTGGGGGTGAGTGTTTGATTTGCTCTAACGCTCCGTCCATCATCCCCTTTGGTATCGCTTTGTTCGCCCTAAGTTGGCAGGGTATGCCCAGACGTGGGTCCCTTGCTCACTTTGCCACTGGATTCAAGATAGCCTGGCTGATGAGGGTTATGAACCCGAAACCGGTCCCAGGATGCTTGTTTCCGGTCCAGGGAAGACATGGCTTGGCAGTTCGGGCTGGACTGTTCCCATGAGGCACAGGGTCAGACTGATTTGCATATGGCCATGTCTGAACTGGGGTGGTGGAGTGAGCTAAAGAATGATGATGGATTAAACCCAGATCAGTTGACTGGGGGTGAGTGTTTGATTTGCTCTAACGCTCCGTCCATCATCCCCTTTGGTATCGCTTTGTTCGCCCTAAGTTGGCAGGGTATGCCCAGACGTGGGTCCCTTGCTAACTTTGCCACTGGATTCAAGATAGCCTGGCTGATGAGGGTTATGAACCCGAAACCGGTCCCAGGATGCTTGTTTCTGGTCCAGGGAAGACATGGCTTGGCAGTTCGGGGTGGACTGTTCCCATGAGGCATAGGGTCAGACTGATTTGCATATGGCCATGTCTGAACTGGGGTGGTAGAGTGAGCTAAAGAATGATGATGGATTAAACCCATATCAGTTGACTGGGGGTGAGTGTTTGATTTGCTCTAACGCTCCGTCCATCATCCCCTTTGGTATCGCTTTGTTCGCCCTAAGTTGGCAGGGTATGCCCAGACGTGGGTCCCTTGCTCACTTTGCCACTGGATTCAAGATAGCCTGGCTGATGAGGGTTATGAACCCGAAACCGGTCCCAGGATGCTTGTTTCCGGTCCAGGGAAGACATGGCTTGGCAGTTCGGGCTGGACTGTTCCCATTAGGCACAGGGTCAGACTGATTTGCATATGGCCATGTCTGAACTGGGGTGGTGGAGTGAGCTAAAGAATGATGATGGATTAAACCCAGATCAGTTGACTGGGGGTAGTGTTTGATTTGCTCTAACGCTCCGTCCATCATCCCCTTTGGTATCGCTTTGTTCGCCCTAAGTTGGCAGGGTATGCCCAGACGTGGGTCCCTTGCTCACTTTGCCACTGGATTCAAGATAGCCTGGCTGATGAGGGTTATGAACCCGAAACCGGTCCCAGGATGCTTGTTTCCGGTCCAGGGAAGACATGGCTTGGCAGTTCGGGCTGGACTGTTCCCATGAGGCACAGGGTCAGACTGATTTGCATATGGCCATGTCTGAACTGGGGTGGTGGAGTGAGCTAAAGAATGATGATGGATTAAACCCAGATCAGTTGACTGGGGGTAGTGATTGATTTGCTCTAACGCTCCGTCCATCATCCCCTTTGGTATCGCTTTGTTCGCCCTAAGTTGGCAGGGTATGCCCAGATGTGGGTCCCTTGCTCACTTTGCCACTGGATTCAAGATAGCCTGGCTGATGAGGGTTTTTAAGCCGAAACCGGTCCCAGGATGCTTGTTTCCGGTCCAGGGAAGACATGGCTTGGCAGTTCGGGCTGGACTGTTCCCATGAGGCACAGGGTCAGACTGATTTGCATATGGCCATGTCTGAACTGGGGTGGTGGAGTGAGCTAAAGAATGATGATGGATTAAACCCAGATCAGTTGACTGGGGGTGAGTGTTTGATTTGCTCTAACGCTCCGTCCATCATCCCCTTTGGTATCGCTTTGTTCGCCCTAAGTTGGCAGGGTATGCCCAGACGTGGGTCCCTTGGTCACTTTGCCACTGGATTCAAGATAGCCTGGCTGATGAGGGTTTTTAACCCAAAACCGGTCCCAGGATGCTTGTTTCCGGTCCAGGGATGACATGGCTTGGCAGTTCGGGCTGGACTGTTCCCATGAGGCACAGGGTCAGACTGATTTGCATATGGCCATGTCTGAACTGGGGTGGTGGAGTGAGCTAAAGAATGATGATGGATTAAACGCAGATCAGTTGACTGGGGGTGAGTGTTTGATTTGCTCTAACGCTCCGTCCATCATCCCCTTTGGTATCGCTTTGTTCGCCCTAAGTTGGCAGGGTATGCCCAGACGTGGGTCCCTTGCTAACTTTGCCACTGGATTCAAGATAGCCTGGCTGATGAGGGTTATGAACCCGAAACCGGTCCCAGGATGCTTGTTTCCGGTCCAGGGAAGACATGGCTTGGCAGTTCGGGGTGGACTGTTCCCATGAGGCACAGGGTCAGACTTGTTTGCATATGGCCATGTCTGAACTGGGGTGGTAGAGTGAGCTAAAGAATGATGATGGATTAAACCCAGATCAGTTGACTGGGGGTTAGTGTTTGATTTGCTCTAACGCTCCGTCCATCATCCCCTTTGGTATCGCTTTGTTCGCCCTAAGTTGGCAGGGTATGCCCAGACGTGGGTCCCTTGCTCACTTTGGCACTGGATTCAAGATAGCCTGGCTGATGAGGGTTATGAACCCGAAACCGGTCCCAGGATGCTTGTTTCTGGTCCAGGGAAGACATGGCTTGGCAGTTCGGGCTGGACTGTTCCCATGAGGCACAGGGTCAGACTGATTTGCATATGGCCATGTCTGAACTGGGGTGGTGGAGTGAGCTAAAGAATGATGATGGATTAAACCCAGATCAGTTGACTGGGGGTGAATGTTTGATTTGCTCTAACGCTCCGTCCATCATCCCCTTTGGTATCGCTTTGTTCGCCCTAAGTTGGCAGGGTATGCCCAGACGTGGGTCCCTTGCTCACTTTGCCACTGGATTCAAGATAGCCTGGCTGATGAGGGTTTTTAACCCGAAACCGGTCCCAGGATGCTTGTTTCCGGTCCAGGGAAGACATGACTTGGCAGTTCGGGCTGGACTGTTCCCATGAGGCACAGGGTCAGACTGATTTGCATATGGCCACGTCTGAACTGGGGTGGTGGAGTGAGCTAAAGAATGATGATGGATTAAACCCAGATCAGTTGACTGGGGGTGAGTGTTTGATTTGCTCTAACGCTCCGTCCATCATCCCCTTTGGTATCGCTTTGTTCGCCCTAAGTTGGCAGGGTATGCCCAGACGTGAGTCCCTTGGTCACTTTGCCACTGGATTCAAGATAGCCTGGCTGATGAGGGTTTTTAACCCGAAACCGGTCCCAGGATGCTTGTTTCCGGTCCAGGGATGACATGGCTTGGCAGTTCGGGCTGGACTGTTCCCATGAGGCACAGGGTCAGACTGATTTGCATATGGCCATGTCTGAACTGGGGTGGTGGAGTGAGCTAAAGAATGATGATGGATTAAACCCAGATCAGTTGACTGGGGGTGAGTGTTTGATTTGCTCTAACGCTCCGTCCATCATCCCCTTTGGTATCGCTTTGTTCGCCCTAAGTTGGCAGGGTATGCCCAGACGTGGGTCCCTTGCTCACTTTGCCACTGGATTCAAGATAGCCTGGCTGATGAGGGTTATGAACCCGAAACCGGTCCCAGGATGCTTGTTTCCGGTCCAGGGAAGACATGGCTTGGCAGTTCGGGGTGGACTGTTCCCATGAGGCATAGGGTCAGACTGATTTGCATATGGCCATGTCTGAACTGGGGTGGTAGAGTGAGCTAAAGAATGATGATGGATTAAACCCATATCAGTTGACTGGGGGTGAGTGTTTGATTTGCTCTAACGCTCCGTCCATCATCCCCTTTGGTATCGCTTTGTTCGCCCTAAGTTGGCAGGGTATGCCCAGACGTGGGTCCCTTGCTCACTTTGCCACTGGATTCAAGATAGCCTGGCTGATGAGGGTTATGAACCCGAAACCGGTCCCAGGATGCTTGTTTCCGGTCCAGGGAAGACATGGCTTGGCAGTTCGGGCTGGACTGTTCCCATTAGGCACAGGGTCAGACTGATTTGCATATGGCCATGTCTGAACTGGGGTGGTGGAGTGAGCTAAAGAATGATGATGGATTAAACCCAGATCAGTTGACTGGGGGTAGTGTTTGATTTGCTCTAACGCTCCGTCCATCATCCCCTTTGGTATCGCTTTGTTCGCCCTAAGTTGGCAGGGTATGCCCAGACGTGGGTCCCTTGCTCACTTTGCCACTGGATTCAAGATAGCCTGGCTGATGAGGGTTATGAACCCGAAACCGGTCCCAGGATGCTTGTTTCCGGTCCAGGGAAGACATGGCTTGGCAGTTCGGGCTGGACTGTTCCCATGAGGCACAGGGTCAGACTGATTTGCATATGGCCATGTCTGAACTGGGGTGGTGGAGTGAGCTAAAGAATGATGATGGATTAAACCCAGATCAGTTGACTGGGGGTAGTGATTGATTTGCTCTAACGCTCCGTCCATCATCCCCTTTGGTATCGCTTTGTTCGCCCTAAGTTGGCAGGGTATGCCCAGATGTGGGTCCCTTGCTCACTTTGCCACTGGATTCAAGATAGCCTGGCTGATGAGGGTTTTAAGCCGAAACCGGTCCCAGGATGCTTGTTTCCGGTCCAGGGAAGACATGGCTTGGCAGTTCGGGCTGGACTGTTCCCATGAGGCACAGGGTCAGACTGATTTGCATATGGCCATGTCTGAACTGGGGTGGTGGAGTGAGCTAAAGAATGATGATGGATTAAACCCAGATCAGTTGACTGGGGGTGAGTGTTTGATTTGCTCTAACGCTCCGTCCATCATCCCCTTTGGTATCGCTTTGTTCGCCCTAAGTTGGCAGGGTATGCCCAGACGTGGGTCCCTTGGTCACTTTGCCACTGGATTCAAGATAGCCTGGCTGATGAGGGTTTTTAACCCAAAACCGGTCCCAGGATGCTTGTTTCCGGTCCAGGGATGACATGGCTTGGCAGTTCGGGCTGGACTGTTCCCATGAGGCACAGGGTCAGACTGATTTGCATATGGCCATGTCTGAACTGGGGTGGTGGAGTGAGCTAAAGAATGATGATGGATTAAACGCAGATCAGTTGACTGGGGGTGAGTGTTTGATTTGCTCTAACGCTCCGTCCATCATCCCCTTTGGTATCGCTTTGTTCGCCCTAAGTTGGCAGGGTATGCCCAGACGTGGGTCCCTTGCTAACTTTGCCACTGGATTCAAGATAGCCTGGCTGATGAGGGTTATGAACCCGAAACCGGTCCCAGGATGCTTGTTTCCGGTCCAGGGAAGACATGGCTTGGCAGTTCGGGGTGGACTGTTCCCATGAGGCACAGGGTCAGACTTGTTTGCATATGGCCATGTCTGAACTGGGGTGGTAGAGTGAGCTAAAGAATGATGATGGATTAAACCCAGATCAGTTGACTGGGGGTTAGTGTTTGATTTGCTCTAACGCTCCGTCCATCATCCCCTTTGGTATCGCTTTGTTCGCCCTAAGTTGGCAGGGTATGCCCAGACGTGGGTCCCTTGCTCACTTTGGCACTGGATTCAAGATAGCCTGGCTGATGAGGGTTATGAACCCGAAACCGGTCCCAGGATGCTTGTTTCTGGTCCAGGGAAGACATGGCTTGGCAGTTCGGGCTGGACTGTTCCCATGAGGCACAGGGTCAGACTGATTTGCATATGGCCATGTCTGAACTGGGGTGGTGGAGTGAGCTAAAGAATGATGATGGATTAAACCCAGATCAGTTGACTGGGGGTGAATGTTTGATTTGCTCTAACGCTCCGTCCATCATCCCCTTTGGTATCGCTTTGTTCGCCCTAAGTTGGCAGGGTATGCCCAGACGTGGGTCCCTTGCTCACTTTGCCACTGGATTCAAGATAGCCTGGCTGATGAGGGTTTTTAACCCGAAACCGGTCCCAGGATGCTTGTTTCCGGTCCAGGGAAGACATGACTTGGCAGTTCGGGCTGGACTGTTCCCATGAGGCACAGGGTCAGACTGATTTGCATATGGCCACGTCTGAACTGGGGTGGTGGAGTGAGCTAAAGAATGATGATGGATTAAACCCAGATCAGTTGACTGGGGGTGAGTGTTTGATTTGCTCTAACGCTCCGTCCATCATCCCCTTTGGTATCGCTTTGTTCGCCCTAAGTTGGCAGGGTATGCCCAGACGTGAGTCCCTTGGTCACTTTGCCACTGGATTCAAGATAGCCTGGCTGATGAGGGTTTTTAACCCGAAACCGGTCCCAGGATGCTTGTTTCCGGTCCAGGGATGACATGGCTTGGCAGTTCGGGCTGGACTGTTCCCATGAGGCACAGGGTCAGACTGATTTGCATATGGCCATGTCTGAACTGGGGTGGTGGAGTGAGCTAAAGAATGATGATGGATTAAACCCAGATCAGTTGACTGGGGGTGAGTGTTTGATTTGCTCTAACGCTCCGTCCATCATCCCCTTTGGTATCGCTTTGTTCGCCCTAAGTTGGCAGGGTATGCCCAGACGTGGGTCCCTTGCTCACTTTGCCACTGGATTCAAGATAGCCTGGCTGATGAGGGTTATGAACCCGAAACCGGTCCCAGGATGCTTGTTTCCGGTCCAGGGAAGACATGGCTTGGCAGTTCGGGGTGGACTGTTCCCATGAGGCATAGGGTCAGACTGATTTGCATATGGCCATGTCTGAACTGGGGTGGTAGAGTGAGCTAAAGAATGATGATGGATTAAACCCATATCAGTTGACTGGGGGTGAGTGTTTGATTTGCTCTAACGCTCCGTCCATCATCCCCTTTGGTATCGCTTTGTTCGCCCTAAGTTGGCAGGGTATGCCCAGACGTGGGTCCCTTGCTCACTTTGCCACTGGATTCAAGATAGCCTGGCTGATGAGGGTTATGAACCCGAAACCGGTCCCAGGATGCTTGTTTCCGGTCCAGGGAAGACATGGCTTGGCAGTTCGGGCTGGACTGTTCCCATTAGGCACAGGGTCAGACTGATTTGCATATGGCCATGTCTGAACTGGGGTGGTGGAGTGAGCTAAAGAATGATGATGGATTAAACCCAGATCAGTTGACTGGGGGTAGTGTTTGATTTGCTCTAACGCTCCGTCCATCATCCCCTTTGGTATCGCTTTGTTCGCCCTAAGTTGGCAGGGTATGCCCAGACGTGGGTCCCTTGCTCACTTTGCCACTGGATTCAAGATAGCCTGGCTGATGAGGGTTATGAACCCGAAACCGGTCCCAGGATGCTTGTTTCCGGTCCAGGGAAGACATGGCTTGGCAGTTCGGGCTGGACTGTTCCCATGAGGCACAGGGTCAGACTGATTTGCATATGGCCATGTCTGAACTGGGGTGGTGGAGTGAGCTAAAGAATGATGATGGATTAAACCCAGATCAGTTGACTGGGGGTAGTGATTGATTTGCTCTAACGCTCCGTCCATCATCCCCTTTGGTATCGCTTTGTTCGCCCTAAGTTGGCAGGGTATGCCCAGATGTGGGTCCCTTGCTCACTTTGCCACTGGATTCAAGATAGCCTGGCTGATGAGGGTTTTAAGCCGAAACCGGTCCCAGGATGCTTGTTTCCGGTCCAGGGAAGACATGGCTTGGCAGTTCGGGCTGGACTGTTCCCATGAGGCACAGGGTCAGACTGATTTGCATATGGCCATGTCTGAACTGGGGTGGTGGAGTGAGCTAAAGAATGATGATGGATTAAACCCAGATCAGTTGACTGGGGGTGAGTGTTTGATTTGCTCTAACGCTCCGTCCATCATCCCCTTTGGTATCGCTTTGTTCGCCCTAAGTTGGCAGGGTATGCCCAGACGTGGGTCCCTTGGTCACTTTGCCACTGGATTCAAGATAGCCTGGCTGATGAGGGTTTTTAACCCAAAACCGGTCCCAGGATGCTTGTTTCCGGTCCAGGGATGACATGGCTTGGCAGTTCGGGCTGGACTGTTCCCATGAGGCACAGGGTCAGACTGATTTGCATATGGCCATGTCTGAACTGGGGTGGTGGAGTGAGCTAAAGAATGATGATGGATTAAACGCAGATCAGTTGACTGGGGGTGAGTGTTTGATTTGCTCTAACGCTCAGTCCATCATCCCCTTTGGTATCGCTTTGTTCGCCCTAAGTTGGCAGGGTATGCCCAGACGTGGGTCCCTTGCTAACTTTGCCACTGGATTCAAGATAGCCTGGCTGATGAGGGTTATGAACCCGAAACCGGTCCCAGGATGCTTGTTTCCGGTCCAGGGAAGACATGGCTTGGCAGTTCGGGGTGGACTGTTCCCATGAGGCACAGGGTCAGACTTGTTTGCATATGGCCATGTCTGAACTGGGGTGGTAGAGTGAGCTAAAGAATGATGATGGATTAAACCCAGATCAGTTGACTGGGGGTTAGTGTTTGATTTGCTCTAACGCTCCGTCCATCATCCCCTTTGGTATCGCTTTGTTCGCCCTAAGTTGGCAGGGTATGCCCAGACGTGGGTCCCTTGCTCACTTTGGCACTGGATTCAAGATAGCCTGGCTGATGAGGGTTATGAACCCGAAACCGGTCCCAGGATGCTTGTTTCTGGTCCAGGGAAGACATGGCTTGGCAGTTCGGGCTGGACTGTTCCCATGAGGCACAGGGTCAGACTGATTTGCATATGGCCATGTCTGAACTGGGGTGGTGGAGTGAGCTAAAGAATGATGATGGATTAAACCCAGATCAGTTGACTGGGGGTGAATGTTTGATTTGCTCTAACGCTCCGTCCATCATCCCCTTTGGTATCGCTTTGTTCGCCCTAAGTTGGCAGGGTATGCCCAGACGTGGGTCCCTTGCTCACTTTGCCACTGGATTCAAGATAGCCTGGCTGATGAGGGTTATAAACCCGAAACCGGTCCCAGGATGCTTGTTTCCGGTCCAGGGAAGACATGGCTTGGCAGTTCGGGCTGGACTGTTCCCATGAGGCACAGGGTCAGACTGATTTGCATATGGCCATGTCTGAACTGGGGTGGTGGAGTGAGCTAAAGAATGATGATGGATTAAACCCAGATCAGTTGACTGGGGGTGAGTGTTTGATTTGCTCTAACGCTCCGTCCATCATCCCCTTTGGTATCGCTTTGTTCGCCCTAAGTTGGCAGGGTATGCCCAGACGTGGGTCTCTTGCTAACTTTGCCACTGGATTCAAGATAGCCTGGCTGATGAGGGTTATGAACCCGAAACCGGTCCCAGGATGCTTGTTTCTGGTCCAGGGAAGACATGGCTTGGCAGTTCGGGCTGGACTGTTCCCATGAGGCACAGGGTCAGACTGATTTGCATATGGCCATGTCTGAACTGGGGTGGTGGAGTGAGCTAAAGAATGATGATGGATTAAACCCAGATCAGTTGACTGGGGGTGAGTGTTTGATTTGCTCTAACGCTCCGTCCATCATCCCCTTTGGTATCGCTTTGTTCGCCCTAAGTTGGCAGGGTATGCCCAGACGTGGGTCCCTTGCTCACTTTGCCACTGGATTCAAGATAGCCTGGCTGATGAGGGTTATGAACCCGAAACCGGTCCCAGGATGCTTGTTTCCGGTCCAGGGAAGACATGGCTTGGCAGTTCGGGCTGGACTGTTCCCATGAGGCACAGGGTCAGACTGATTTGCATATGGCCATGTCTGAACTGGGGTGGTGGAGTGAGCTAAAGAATGATGATGAATTAAACCCAGATCAGTTGACTGGGGGTGACTGTTTGATTTGCTCTAACGCTCCGTCCATCATCCCCTTTGGTATCGCTTTGTTCGCCCTAAGTTGGCAGGGTATGCCCAGACGTGGGTCCCTTGCTCACTTTGCCACTGGATTCAAGATAGCCTGGCTGATGAGGGTTATGAACCCGAAACCAATCCCAGGATGCTTGTTTCCGGTCCAGGGAAGACATGGCTTGGCAGTTCGGGCTGGACTGTTCCCATGAGGCACAGGGTCAGACTGATTTGCATATGGCCATGTCTGAACTGGGGTGGTGGAGTGAGCTAAAGAATGATGATGGATTAAACCCAGATCAGTTGACTGGGGGTGAGTGTTTGATTTGCTCTAACGCTCCGTCCATCATCCCCTTTGGTATCGCTTTGTTCAGCCCCAAAGCATAGCCCAATATTTCCTGCACTGTTCCTGGCACATGGCCTGTGTATCACGTAGTACTCACGCCACAGATATGCCCCTTGTTCCTTTCATCACAAATGCCACTAAGTATCCGGGAATGTTCAGTCTTTCAATGACCCGTGTTTCTTGTAGTGTTTTCGTCTGACACATGCCTGTGTATCCTAAGCCCCAAAGTATGCCTATGTGTTTCTTGCAGTGCACCCCCTGACACTTGACTCTGTGTATCTTGCAGTACTCAGCCCCCAAGTATGTCCCACGTATCCTGCAGTGTCCCTGGTAGACGACCTTGTGTATTCCGTAGTCCTCAGCCCACATATTTGCCCTTTGTTTCTTGCAGTGTTACTATGATACATGTCCTTTGTATCCTACGGTGCTCAATCCTCAGCTATGCCCCTTTATACCTTGACTGTGTTCATTCACTGCCATATGCATCTTTGTATCCTGCAGTACTCCACCTCCAAGAGTGTCTTGCTTTGTTCCCCGCATAACCCTGTGTATCCCGTAGCGCTCTGTCCCCAAATATGGCCTCATGCATCCTGTAGTTTTCCTCCCGTGACGCCAATCCTGTGTATCTTGCAGTGCTAAGACCCCAGATATGCCCCGAGTTTCTCGCAGTGTTTTGTCCCTAACGTACATCCTTGTGTATATCTTGAGGTGCTCGTGTTCATCCGGCAGTTTTCATTTTCTGGCACGTGCCACTCTATCTTGCCATGCTCAGCCTGAAGGTGTGCACCCATGTATCCTGCAGTACTCAACACCCAGGTATGTTCCTGTGTATTCTGCCGCTTTAATCCTCTCACCCACGCCCCTGTGTATTCTGTAGTGGTCAGCCCAGATATGCCCTTGTGTTTTCAGCAGTGTTACACTCCTGCAGCCTACCATTTTGTCTGTCTTGCAGTCCTCATCAATAAGTTATGCCCCCCTGTTTCTTGCAGTGCTCTTTCCCTGGCTCGTGGCACTGAATACCCTGCGGAGATCGGACCCCATGTATTTTTGAATGCTTCTTGCAGTGTTCCTTCACTGACACATGCCCTCTATATCCTGCATTGCTCCTCCCCCAGTTATGCCCCTGTGCATCCTGCTGTATTTCTCCACTGGCACATGTGCCCGTGTATACTGCATTGCTAAATTTCCAGATATGCACATGAGCATCTTGCATTGTTATTCCACTGAGACATGTCCTGTGTTTCTGATGGATACTTCTACCTGTAGATCTCTCATCTTCTGCAGGTACCAAACTGGATCCCGGAAATTTTGCTATTGTGCTGACAGATGACAACATTGCTCCAAGTGGGCTCTTACACGTCCCCTGATGTGACGTCACAAAGCTATATATGGCATCACTCAGCACTCTGACTGCAGTTACTTTTTGTCCATGCCTTCCACGCAGATCTGATGTGCTCTCTTCTGATGTTTGACTGCGCGGGTGAGTTTGCTGTTCAGCTCACCTCTCAATTCCGACCTCAGCATCATCTTCAGATTCGGCTCCTTCCCTTTTGGGTAGAGGCTCGCACACTCAGCTCTGTTCCGGTTCTGCGCCTGGTGCTACAAGATCCACTCCTGGCAATTTTGGCACCTGGTGTTGACTCCACTCAATTGGCGATGTTCACCAAGTTTTTCTGGCTAAGCTCCAAACCCCTCTGAATCCCTCTGGTGCACCTAAGGGGCTTCCTGACCCATCAAAGGCCCGATCGCCAGTGGTCTCTCCTCGGTGCCAGTCAGCTTCAAGACAGCTGGTCTTCTCCATCTTGGCCTTGATTTGTCCCACTCTGTTGCTGTCATTGCTATCAGGGCTGATGCTGATGCCATGATCGGCGTTGGCACAGAGCCTCCACCCGTCCAGGGGTTGGCTCATCCATTAGTCGGTGTTAACTTGATGTTTAGGGCATACTTATGCTGGTGCTCTGTCCCCTCATGCCTCGCAATGTCAGCCCTGGAGTCCCAGACACTCTTGTGGGTCCTCTTCTTGCTCCATTATGGTGTCAGGGAAGGTGTGTGTTCATCAAAGTCTCAGAGGGGTTTGTATCATGCCTTCAGATGGGAGTCTGAGGCTGAGGTGGGTCTTGACTGGATCCTGATTCCTCTTTCGGAGGACATTACATCTTTTATTGAGACTGTGCAAGCTGTGGAGGTATTTTTTTTGTCCTCATATGCCTATTGAATTTTCTACTAACTAGGAGGTTTAAACTAATTTCTTGACAGCCGTCCTCCAGTCTGCCCTGTTCTCATCCGAGCCTGTGTCTGCCCTATAATGAGGTGCTGCTTGAAACCATTCGGTATGTTTGAAATAGTCCACCCTCTACTGCAGTGGTCAGTGATCTTGACTGCATTATCACCAGGCTTCTGGCATCCGTAATTTTCTGTCTTCCAATCTGGAGTTTGACAATGCTGTGTGGTGATCTTCCTTAGATCACAGGTTTATTGTCAGCCCCACCTATAAGTCTTCATCCATTGATTTGGATGTCCATTGGAAGCGTATTGATGCAATGGGAAAGAAAGATTTCTTGTTGAGTGGTATGGCCCTCTCTTCTTGTAATGCTGTATGCCTGCAGGCTCGCTATTGCCTTGCTCTTTGGAATATAGCACAGATGCTCCTTCCAGGTTATCTGGGTGGCTTACCTGCTGAGGTGGTTTGTGATGGATTTGGAGCTCCCAGACTATCCCTTAAGTCTGGCCTTGACACTGGAGACTCAGTTGCAGGACCCATGGACTTATGTATATCTCCACACCGTAGAGTTCAGTTTGGTCCCTAAGGACTGTACAGCTTGGATTGTTGAACTTATCTTTTGATGGCTCCCATTTTTTAGACTAGGAGCTGAGCACGTTGCCTCTCATTTGAAATTACCAGCTACTCCTTTGAGTAATGTGCAGAGGAAGTGTGGGCAGGCCAACAGTAGTACAATGGCATGACTATATATTAGACACTTGCCTGTTAAAGGCCTTCAAGCTTTCACTAGTGCTGAATGGGGCGTTGTGTCTTTGAAGGTCCCTAGTGCAGCTCTGTGGCCCTTTTGTTAGGCTTCTCACTCATCTTTACACCATGATAGTGCATTTGCAGTCACTTGTGTGGGGAATAAGAAGGATATTCCTTCTGATGTTCACACCAATGTTTTCACCAACTTTGTTCCTCATATTTTTGAAAACGGTGTCCTAGTTCTCGTTAGAGTCATATTATAGGCTACGCCTGCTTCGACAGAAATAGAGTGCCATGGTTCGTTTTATTTGTCCTCCCCTGGGTGTCACCCTGTTAATAGTATTCTTCTATTACTATTTCAGATATTCTTGAGGGATGACTTCTTTGTGGGTCCTGGTTCCAGAGCTTGTGTTCCTCTGCCCTGGTTTGCTTTTCTTTGGTTCTTGTTTTGAGTCCTGCGCTGTCCTTTACTTGCACCTGCAGGTGTGCACCCATGTATACTAGGTGCACAGCTGCAGGTGCAAGTAAAGGACTACTGATGCTACTTATATTATTCTCCCGCATTTTATTTCTGGCCATAGCGAAGATTGTACTATGTAGTTTCCAATGGAACCCTAACGGGGGGTGTGGGGGCGAGGGGGGACCCCTTGTAGTCACACATTCATCAATGGGTTTAGAGTAACAAATTACTTTTTCAGCATGCACAATTGATGTATGGTATGACTGCAGTTGAATGAGTGGGTATTCAAATCAATACACTACCTGGATCCTGGTCCTGATGAATGCCACAGACCCAGTCGGAGGCTACAAGGGAGAAACATGTTGACTACAACGACACAGCAGTGATTAATCTCATAGGCATCCTTAACCATCGAACAACCTTATCGATCAACCAGTAAAAGCATCCTCTAGGCACCTTGGAGATTTTTAGCTTTACTCTCTGGATCACATTTCTTTAATAAAATCCTGAAAGTACCTCCTACAAATTAGGAAGCCCATTCGTCATTATAAGCATTTTTAATGAATGAGGAAGATAGAGGATGAAGCATAGGTTTGTGAGGGTTTACCTATCCGTTTTTCCAAGTATGCTGAATCCTTCCTGTACACACACACATGACCAACTAAGTGTACACATTACAGGGTCAGACTGATTTGCATATGGCCATGTCTGAACTGGGGTGGCGGGGTGAGCTAAAGAATGTTCAACACTCCGTCCATCATCCCCTTTGGTTTTGCTATGTTCGCCCTAAGTTGGCAGGGTATGCCCAGACGTGGGTTCCTTGCTCACTTTGCCACTGGATTCAAGATAGCCTGGCTGATGACGGCTGTAAGCCAGAAACCGGTCACAGGATGCTTGTTTCCGGTCCAGGGAAGACATGGCTTGGCAGTTCGGGCTGGACTGTTCCCATGAGGCACAGGGTCAGACTGATTTGCATATGGCCATGTCTGAACTGGGGTGGCGGAGTGAGCTAAAGAATGATGATGGATTAAACCCAGATCAGTTGACTGGGGGTGAGTGCTTGCAATGTTCAACACTCCGTCCATCATCCCTTTTGGTTTTGCTATGTTCGCCCTAAGTAGGCAGGGTATGCCCAGACGTGGGTCCCTTGCTCACTTTGCCACTGGATTCAAGATAGCCTGGCTGATGACGGCTGTAAGCCAGAAACCGGTCCCAGGATGCTTGTTTCCGGTCCAGGGAAGACATGGCTTGGCAGTTCGGGCTGGACTGTTCCCATGAGGCACAGGGTCAGACTGATTTGCATTTGGCCATGTCTGAACTGGGGTGGCGGA
The DNA here is from genome assembly GCA_963921515.1 of Calotriton arnoldi. Lineage (NCBI taxonomy): Eukaryota > Metazoa > Chordata > Amphibia > Caudata > Salamandridae > Calotriton > Calotriton arnoldi. The sequence continues at coordinate 544,638 of CAWUFW010001658.1, forward strand.
GTGAGCTAAAGAATGATGATGGATTAAACCCTGATCAGTGCTTGCAATGTTCAACACTCCGTCCATCATCCCCTTTGGTTTTACACTGCAGTCCTATGCAGTGTTCTCTTCAGTTCTGTTACAGTTCTCTAGCCAGGGATCGCAGCCCCAGTACTCATAGTACTAACAGTCTTTGTTCTGCCCTGGCACAGGGCCCTGAGCCCAGTTTAAACCAGTTTAAACCAGTTCTAGGGGCACTTTTCAATTATCTTTACAAGTGCACAACAATCTCCTTTGTTAGTGTAAGCCTTGGCCCCAGACACACCACAGGGGGGCTGAGCCATCATTGTGGAAGACAGGCACAGCCTTATTCAGGTGCAGGTGCTACTCCTCCCACCACTCCAAATTCAGACCAGGCCTATTCAGCCTAGCGCTGAGTCACCCAGGCAGGGCAGAACACACCTCAACCCCCCCAGGGACTGGCTGGAGGGAATGCACATCCCCTCTCCCCCTGTCAGTCAGAACCAGACGGTTAATACACATCAGGCAGGCACAAAGACACATAGCACACAGAAATGCCCACTTCTAAAAGTGGCATTTCTAAAATAGTAATAATAAATCTGCTTTCACCAATAAGCAGGATTTATCACTACTATTCTAAACATACCAAACTTGATCACGCCACCCCTCTCAGTTTAGGAATTACCACTGAAGCACATATCAGGGAATCCCCAATGCAATCCATTGAGAGGGCAGCCTCACAGCAGTGAGAAACCAAATAGGCTGTTTGTCACTCCCGGGACATGCCACACAGTTAAGGCACATGTCCTACCTTTTACCAACACCGCACCCTGCCCATAGGGCTAGCTAGGACCTACCTTAGGGGTGACTTATATGTAGTAAAAGGGGAGTTGCAGATGTGGCAACCACTTTATGTGCCACGTAACAGCGACAGCAAACTGTGCGCGCAGGCCCTGCAGTGGCAGAGGCCTGAGACAGGTTTGAAAGGCTACTTTGGTGGAAGGCGCAAACAGCGCAGCAAGCCCACCAGTAGCATTTAATTTCCAGGCCCTGGGTATATGGGATACCACTGTACAAGGGACTTACAGGTAAATTAAATATGCCAAACAGGTGTAGACCAATCTTACCAAGTTCACCATAGAGAGCACATGCACTTTAGCACTAAACAGCAGTGATAAAGTCCCCAGAGTCATAAAACCACCAACAACGGGTCAGAAAAATACAGGAGGAAGGCAAAAAGTTCTGGGATGACCCTGCAAAAGGGCCAAGTCCAACAAGTTATCATACAGACTACTCCTCTGTAGTGTTCACTGGGAGTTTAGTCAAGTGAATGACTTATGGTTAATCTGGACCAATGTGCCGTACAAGTAAGGCTGTAGCTTCAAGAAAACCCAGACCGCACCTAGATACTCGCTCTCTCCAAATGCTGTTGTCACAGTAGCAGATTTTGAGGTTGATATATAATGATAGCCCAGTCATGTCCCTGCTATTGTTTTCTGAATATGAGTAGCCCTAGCCCCTTTGTTGTTGCCATGAGTCTAAATTTCAAAGGATTCTACGGGGTCTAGTTTGGCCAATAAAAGGATCTAATTGAAAACTGTCTTCAGGGCATCACATCACGGATGGTAGGCAGGGTACCATTGGCAGATTCTGTTTTTTTTTTCCTTTTTTGCACCAGCCCACTTTGACGAATGTCTACACCACGGACTCCCTGGATAAAACCCCTATAATATTTAGTCAAAACATGCACTGTAACGTGATTTTGCATTTTAGGAACAAGCGAAGCAAATATGACATCCAGCCTGACCTACACATGCTCCAGGCTCGTTTAGTCGATAGCATTACTGCTGTTTGTTGTTGTGCAAAAAGGCGCTTCTCTGATTTTATGGTTATACCTGTCTGGCCAGTGTAGTCCATTACCGCCCTGATGCATTTCAGGTACAAGTTTCAACCTTGGCTTAAGATGGCAATACCATGTGAGTAAACCAGGATGTAAAGTTCCAGACCAACCATCACTTCATTCATAAGGCACTTCATTGTCCTGGGAGCATTCTTATATTTATTTGTATTCCATTAGTCTCATTGGACATATGGAAACCATCGTGGCTGGATCCAAGTCAGTAATCATCCCCTGCCAAAACTTGCTTTTGACCTTTTGGTTCAGTTATACTTTCAAATGAGAACTCTTTTGTTGGAGCTTAGGGGCTTCTTTTAGATTGATGTTCTGGAGGTCTGGACAAAAGACTTGTCTTGCGAGAGAAGCAGACACATTGCCATGTGTACTAAGATTAAAATTAGTGCTTTCGTTTTTTATTCCCAGAGACTCCCTCCGGATATGTCTTCTCCAACCCACACACTGCCATTTTCTTTTGTCAGAGATTTAATTATTGGCGAACCCCGTCTTTTTGTTTTAATATTGCCCCAAACAACACTAATACAAAAAAGGTTTTTAGTTGATGTGAAGGCAATGTTACACATAGATAGAAAGAAAATACAATTTCTCTACCTCCTAAAAACATCTCCACGAAGAATAGCTCATACATTGGAGCCCCTTTGGCCTTCAGCTTTGTGAAAGGTGATGGCGAGGTCCGATGATGAAGCATGCCACCCAGGTAGGAGGGTGAGGCTTGCGCTATTTTAGCAAAGGCTTCTTGTCACACAGGACTTTTGTATTTGCTGCATTCTCAGTGTCACATCTGTGACACTAGACAAGAATACATTGTATAGTCACAGCGTTCTTTGTGTTTTGCCTGACAATCAGAAGTCACATTACTGACACACTCTACCGTTTTGGGCCTAGCGCTGGTAAATCAGAATCCTTGACACGCAGAACAGAGCAAGTGACGAATCTTTATTTTCGGCTTGACCATTCACCACTTTGTTCAATTTTTGGGAGACTTCTCCAGTGCAGTCATCCTGCCTGATAATTGAATGGCTGGGGTGTTTTCCATTGGACCTCTCCCCCATCCGCTTCCAGGCTGTTCCACTACCAAGAGGTACACTGGCATCCTTTGTTATACAAATGCAGCAGCAAGAGAGGTGGAGCTGTTTCCCGGGCAGGGAACAGGAGTCTAAACCAAAGGGAAGGAAATGGCATCCCACCTTTCACTGCTGTTACCTTAACTTCAGTGACGTTCCTGGGGGATGGAGCTAGGATCTTAAAATGCTTACTTCCAAGCAAGGGTAAAGGATATCTCTCCTCGCCCTACAACTACCAGAGCCAAGCTTAAGTCAAAGATTTCTGGGAAGTGTTCAGGAAATTTCTGTGCCTGCTTGCAGATTCAAAGATCCAGACTTGGGCAGCTTTACCTAAAGCCTGCATTTTGTATGGCCAGCCACACACACAGGAAATCCCAAACTTATTTCAGTTCCCATGCAATAAAGAACCAACATACTCTCCACGTACAGCTAACCTCCTGCATGAACAGGGAACAAACTCTGCACCCATGTCCCACATAGATGGGGCGAAGGGCTCAGTTGAGGGAGACTCGAAGACATTTGATCAGGAAAGGCCTGTAGACATCTCTGCCCTGAAGGTGACAAGCAAAAAGTGCCTGTCCCTTCAGTTATAATTGAATGCTGACAATACTGCCAGTTCCTCGCTCTGTGTTCGGTGAATGTCACATTTAAAAGGGTGGGTGCACCTTGGCTGTCCCTCCGAACCTTAGAGCCACCCAGGGCCGGCTTTTGGCATGGGCGAGCTGGGCCCAGGCCTAGGGCGCCAATCTTTTAAGGGGTGCACGGAGCTGTGTGCATTAAGTTTATGGAATCAGCAAAACCCTTCTTATCTTGCTCCAGCCTTGTCCATGTTCCTGCGTGCTCGTTTCTCTGTCAGATTTGCATTTTAATGTGGTCTTTCATTATCATACTGTAGACAATGTTTTTAACACCCCGTTAGCCCCATTCCTTCCCTTCCCTTCACCCTCTCACCCACTCTGACACACACCAACAACACCCTCACCAGCCTGTGGCTTCTAAGTTATGGGTGATTTGGGTGAGCTGAGGTTGTTTGTGTTCAGGGGCCATTCACTGCTCAGCCAGGGACTGACCAGTGAACACAAAAGCCCCCCCTCTTCCCCCTGCTTCCTCATTGTATTCACTAGCATCAGCAAGGGCGCCAAATTTATCTCTGCCCAGGGTGCTATCTTAGCAAGGGCCTGCTCTGGGCAGCCACCAGAACCATCAGTGAACACACATTATTGTCGTGATCAATGAGGCAAAAAATTCGAAAGCTGCATTAAGTATAATGTGACTCTCATATCAGTTTAACATGGGGCGGGGGCAGACACTGTTTTGGCTCAACACCTACATAGTATTTTACCTTTTCAAAGTAGTCACAAGTTAAATCTTGGCACTCCTTAATTTGTGGTGAATGTCTTTGCTCTGTAGTCATACTTAGCGAGCAACAGGGCCGTTTCTAGGTGTTTTGCCGCCCTAGGCGAGAATTGAAAAATGCCGCCCCCTCAGTAAGATTTCTTCAAATATACATTTATTTTCAAGAGTAAGTGAACAGCGAGCCACCGGTAGGCACACTCAGCAGCAACTGTCCCAAATGTCTCTCCTACATTCACTAAAGGAACTTGGAATCACCAAATGGCACCATTCCAATTCCCAGCATTCCTACCTAAGCTACTACATGGGTTTCCCCTCTTATATTATCTGGTACAAAGATATAATCTATAACAAAATAATAAATGACTTATACATGAGCATTAAACAAAATACAGCCAATGCAGACACACCAAAATATTATTGGATGAAGTAGTGTCAGATTGCCACCTAACGGACAGACATGTGGAATCACTGGAACAGCAGGAACACCTAGAACACCACCTAAAGCATACTGTAAAATGCGACGGTACATTCTTTACTCTACCACAACGTCTTATAATTCCACCTGGCTGCACTCGCTCTTTCCAAATCTTCCCAAGCATCTTCCTCCTCACACTCTTTGTCCCTGCCACGCCTTTCTTCTACATGCTCCACCTTGACCACCTGACAGATATTCTACAGTTGACTACCTTCAAGCCGTGCACTGTTGCTGCCTTTTGGCATTGGTACAGCGCGTACCTGACCAGGCCTTAAATAATTAGCCCCCTATATTTTTTTTACATTTGATTTGATCTACCCTGGCAGTGGCTGCCTGCCGCTACCAGCCGACCCGGTTCCATCCCATCCCGGCCTCCCCCCGGACCCCGGTACCTGATAGGCCTGCAGGCGGGCCGCAGCCCCGTAGTAACTCTCTCTGCTGCTCTGCACTGCCTGCCTCTTCTTGCCGGCCGCGCGGCGCGCGCGCATAGGCACAGCCCCCGCGCAGTGTTGCCAGATTTTGAGACCCATCCCAAGCCCAAAGCCGCTCAAATATAAGCCCAAATCCAGCCCAACGCAGACCAGTTTCAGCCCAAAAACCAGCCCAAAGTAGCAAGTCTCAAATTATGCAGAAATAGTCATCAGAAACAATTTTAAAGACAAATATACGTTCTATTCAATATACAGATAGTGGGAGGGAGTTAACTGGGCACCTGCCTTAATGCTACTCATTTTTAAGACCAGTCCTCACTCATAGCTGCCAAGGTTTGAGATTGCTTATGTGTGACATTTTCATAATTTAAGTGTAATTATGAGTGACATTCAACAACTATGAGTGACACTTTCTCGCGAACTAAATCAAGCAATGAAAAAAGGGAAACATATAAATATCAGGATTTACACCCAGTTGAGCAAAAAGAAACTCTAAGAATACCTTTAAACTGCTGCAAAGCACCAGAAATGGAAGGGCACTAGGATGTGAGATAGGGCCCAGCGTGGAGCCTGAGCCTCACTGACGCTGAACTCAACGTTGTGAAAACTGCAGACAGTGACTGCAATGCAGAGCTCAGCTCAGGCACTGTAATTTTACTTAGAGCGGGTAGGCACATTTACATAAACCATGTGCCGAACAGGGTCACAACCATGAGCCAGAGCCAGAATCAAATAACTGAGCCCCCTCCACCTAAAAATATTTCTATTCACGTATTTTTGCAAATAACGATCCCGCCATTAAGGAGCATGTATAACCTGAGCTGCCTTCAGGCATGGATGATGCATGCTTTTACCAAACTCAATGACACTCGGACCCCTGAATCTGAGCCAGAAGCATACACAGCTCACGGATCTCTAGTCTGGGTTAGTGCACTAGCCACACAAGCCATCTTGCACTCCATAGTTTCAATAGCTATCGTTTTTCAGTGAAATGGGATCAATTAATAGACCAGACGTAAATTACTGATTTTTCATCTTATCTCTTTGACCCAGACCAAGATGGAAAAGGCAGAAAATGGGAGAACGGGGGAAGCGAAAGCAAGGCAAACAAACAGAATGGGAGAAAACAGTGATGAACAATGACCTGCATGATAGAGTCAGAAATTGTGGACTGGTGGAAGAAAGAGTATGCAAGGGGGAATCAAGACTAACTAGACAGACAGGCTGCTAAGAAAAACTTTGGGGCCCTGCACTTACCTTTTTCACAAATTAAAGGTTGGTTATTAGTATTTACTAGATACTTTAGTAACCCACTAATACACTTTGGCACTCTTACGTTCCCTGTATGGCAAGAAGTAAATAAAGTGCCTGCTCTTATAATTCTAAATATGGCAGGTTTTCTCTTGTTCAGCTGCAGCACAGATGTGCTGCTCAACTCTTGTTTAAAAACACAGTTCACCTTTAGAAATGCTACTAAGAAGCAGTATCCTGAAATGGATCCTAAACCAGCAGGGTAGCAATTCAAAACCATCAGGTAAAGGCCCCAGAGCAGCATTAGCCAGTTTGTTTTATTGCTTAGTCTCTTCTGTTTCAGTCTGCCTGTATTCCTCCTGAGTCTGCCCACTGTCCCTAGTTTTTGTCCACTGCAATCTCACCCTGCCCTCTTTCCCAAACAACCCGTCGTTTTCCCTTCCCAGGTATCCGCACTTCCCCCTGAGCTGGCTTGAACTATCACAGTACGATGAAAATACATACTTGCTTTGTGAAATATTGCTTGCAACTAAACGAGATGACTAGAAAATTGATCGAGGCAAAGTATTATATACCCGTCGTACGCGTGGAACTCACAGCATCTTTCTTGTTCTTTGCAAAATGTTGTATTTTTACTTTAAATTCCTGTTTGTATAGAGGTAACATGGGTCCGTCCAATGTGCCCCTCCCCTCTCAACGCCGCCTATAACCTCGAAAATGGAGTCCGTTGGAAAGGGAGGGGGAGAAAAGAGGCCGAATCAGGTTTGGGGTAACCACGAAACTGGATTTTTTGTTTAATTCAAACAATCTTAAGAAAAAACAAAAACAGACCAATTGAAAGAACGGTGCGTTTTTAAGAGCGCGGATCGAGAGCTTGTTTATCGATTACTGTAGGGGGTTGCTTGAAACGCGATGTAAAATAATTGGCGAAAATAATTAATACACCAAGACCACCCGTGGCGCGTCATTTTATTTTTTGTAATGAAAATAAATGCAGGTTCGGCTAGGCCACGGAGGAGGCGGGGTTGAAAAGCGGGAGGGGTGAAGAAAACAACTGAAACTATTAAAAGGGGTATACTGTAAATGAATTTTATATTAAGAGGCGGGAACAGCAGCGTGTGCAGCAGAGGAGATGGCGCCCTCCATTCGGACCTCCTTTGGGGAGGACAGTTCACAAAACCCGCTGCTTGCATCAAACACAACAAACTGCTAATGTGTGCGTAAAATATCACGGCCTTGAAACGATGGGACAAAAACAATTAAAGTACACACATTTTCACGCATTTGCAATCACATCTTATTGTGGAGGAAGCGACGTACTCAAAGCAGCTAGCATGTCATTCATTGGCTAAACACATAACCCAGTATTCGTTTCTGAAGAAGAGCACAGGGAGCATTTCCTCGTTTTGGTAAAGAACCAAAGTTATTTATATCTGGCCCAGTGGACGCGGTCTACTGTTGTGAGCACAGCATCTGGTGAGGTATTCTTTTACTTACAGGCTAAGTCGACGCTGCACCTTATCCGTCTGGAACCCTTCCTCGTCCTTTTCTTTCCTGGCAGGGGGAAGGAGGGTAGAGAGGGTGGGGTCAAGTGCGCACAGGCAGGTCCTGGTCGGTCCTGATTGGCACTGTTAGCGCGCGCTACGCGCTCATTTGCCAAATGGACCCTTCTGCGCCATGATAGGCGTACGCCACAGACTCGGCGTGACGGCGCCCGCCCAAGCCAGAAAATTGCGCACACTGCACTGATTCCAGCCCAAAAAGTAGCCCCCCACCAGGTATGGGTTTTTTCCCGCACAATTGAGAAAAATGTCGCCCAATTGTGCGGGAAATAGCCCAATCTGGCAACACTGCCCCCGCGGCCGCCGTGGCCGGCCGAACGTGACCTCACATCACGTCACCCTGCTCATGATGATGTCGTGTCGACGCTCTAATTTGAAGGCGAGCCGCGCCCACGCTACAGTCACCGACACCTACACTACCTACCTGGTAGATTCTTCATTCAATAGAACGAAGTCAGGACAGAGTCAAGAAGAGAGTAAAGAAGAACTCTCATGTTTTTAACTTTTGCCAAATTGCCACGGCACGGCCGCCGGCCGCCCTCCACATTTTGCCGCCCTAGGCAGCCGCCTAGTCCGGCCTAGTGGTAGAAACGGCCCTGGCGAGCAAGACTGTCTGCAGCCTTCCATCATGTTCCGAAATTCCGTTCCTCCACCCACCTATCAGCCTTTATAGGTTTCCTCATTTGCATGACAAAAAGTAGGAAGGGCAATGTCCAAGTTGACCAAAATGGCCCTCAAACAACACCACAAAGGTCTGGATCTCGACCTTTTCCTCCACAAAGGCGGCATCAGCACCACCCCCTTTGAATGTCGACAAAGCCACTGGTATCGAGGCTGCCTGCATGACGATTCAATCCCTGTTCCCTCAGAGGGAGAGCCCGGAGTCCCTTTTTAGGTCTCACCTTGGCAGCGCATGCATTGTCTCTTCGAGACATGTTATATCTACTCTGTGGGCTTACAGCCCCCTTATTGCTTTCTATTCGTTATATTGTGTGTCCTTCTAAAAGGCTTGCTTCCATCTGGCTAATATGTGTTCTTTCTCCCTCTTTTGGTATCTTGCTCCCTCCCAAGGAGCACTGCCCTATTACTAGTAAGCTTTCAGTATCAGCCATTTCTATTTGTTTCGGCGCACTATTTTTTTAGTTTGTATCTGCCTGTAATACGAGCAAACGTATTTTCAGTCGCTCCGTTCCTGTTTATTGTCACATTTGCTGGGACAGATGTCGCTCCTAGCTCTGTTCCTGTTTATCGTCACATTTACCACATTTGACTTGAGCGCTCAAGTTTTGAGTCGCTCCGTTCCTGTTTATTGTCACATTCGCTGTGACAAATGTCGCTCTTAGCTCTGTTCCTGTTTTTAGTCACATTTAATAATTCTTGTTTACATTATGTGTTGTAATTTTTACTTTCTTTTACGCATAGAGTTTTAGTTTTACAATGTTGTCATGTGATGTAAAAATTCTTGGCTCATTTTCATCCTCATAACGCTCGATCCATTAGCAGAACCAGAGCGCCTGAGAGGATCGTTCATGGGAGGGGTGGGGCTAACACCCGGCGCATTGCGCATGCGCATACTTTCTGTGCATGGCTCGTTACTTCAGCAGGCGTCAGCGCTGCCGCTAGTTCCTGAAATGTGCCAGTGGAACGCTTGACACTTTAAGGCTGCCTCAGCCACCAGTACTTCTAAAGCAGAGTGGCTGCATGTGAGTCCATTTATTCTGCTTAAAAGCACAGCGGCGAGGCATTATAAATGCAGTGCTTTACTTATCCCCACCCGCTCCCTGTTTTTTCAACCCTTTGTCTTCTCCCTATCTCTGTTTCTTCACTACTCCTGTTAGCCACCCCTACCCAATTGACATAGCCAGTAGGTCTCCCATCGACAAAACCTATTGGCTTTGCCAATTATTGTTTGAAAATACTCTGCTTTTGACCCCATGATATATTTCACCTCTCTTCCTGTTTCTTATCAAGGCCCATTTGAATTTCCGAAAAGGAATGGGAGTTGTAGGCTCTTTGCCCATGGGAAAGCCCCAGGTATCACGAGCCACACCTGGATTATGAGAACTGATTTACTGGTGTCGCTTGCACCAGACTGGGCCAGCTCTTGGTAAATATGCTAGACCACACAGAGGATCCCTCTCTCATAGGTGATGCTGCAACTACAGAAGAGAAGTGAAGTCCATCAGTCTTTGTTGTGCACTCCTGCAGTCCATCCCAGCTATCACCAGCTACCAGCGCGTGAGACGCACTGCCGGAATAGAGGAATCAAAGTTCTACATGAAGGGTTCTACATCAGAACCTTGCTGCACATAACAGCGCTCATGTCCTCTAATTACGCATTCATTTCCTCTGTTACAGGCTCATGCTTTCTGGTATGCATCAATCTCCTTTGGTGTGGGCCCATACAGATGTTCTCTGGTACACATTTGGCCCTCTTAAACACGCTCATGCCCTCTGTAGATGCTCATGTCCTCTGGTGCACCCCCATGCACTCCTCTGGTGTGTTTTCATGCCCTCCGGTACAGGATCATGCGCTTTTATCCTCGGATGTGTGCTCAAGCCCTCTGGTATGTGCTCAAGCTATCTGTTATACGTTCTTGTTCATTGATGTTCTTGCACGCTGATCCAACTAAGCAGGACATGGTTTTGATTTCTAAATTGATTGATCTTAAAATGATTCCTAATACCAAACTCCTGCCACCAATTAGGGCTGGTTTGGGACGGAAAAACATCCTAGATGTTTTTCATATCTGATAGAGACATCTAGCCGCAGATTCCTTACCATAGAATTCTCCCCAGGCACCAGACTGGATTCGGAATTTTTTTACAGCAGTACCTCTGCACGTCGGTAGAAGGCATCGAGCGACTCCGTAGATATGTCATTCTCCAGATGTGATGTAGACAGTGTCCATATAAGTCCTCTGCTGATGCCAGTTTCTTCTTTTCCGCGCTTTCAATGCGGATACAGTAGCGGTTCCTCGGGCTGTTTTTCGGCCTACTTCGACATTTTCATCTACGGAACAGTGTGCCTTCTACGTCTGTATCTTCAGGTTTCAAGCCTTGTGGGTCTTGTGGACGGCAAATGTCGGCCACAGACCCTCATTTTATTTGTATGTGGTGCTTGGGGGAGCACCATGACTCAGAGTAGTGTGACTCCTGTCGTCAACTGCGACTGAAGGTGTTGTGGAAACGTATGAAACTCCTAGCGGTACGGCTGTTGCAAACTTCCAAGACTTCCCAATGACCTAGTTCTCCTTCTCGCTCCACGGTCCTTTCCCGGGTTCGTTCCAGGAACCGTTCCCGTGGATGTCACTCTCCATCGATGTCCTGAGGCAAGTCTAAGCGCAGGCAGTCGAAGTTGCGGCATCTCCCGACTGCACTGCGTAAAGCCTCTTCCCCTGTCTCCTCCAACTCTTCGGGTGAGAAGTCGATAAGCGAGTCCATCCAACGCCTCCCTACCTTCCCTGGAGACAGGGCGACTCTGACCCAGATGCGAGAATATTATAATTCACTTTATGCTTTCTTTAGTTCTTCACCTTCCCCTAGAGGTCCTTTGGGCCCCGAGAAGGTACCTTGACTGTGTTCGCCCTCGGCTTCAGTTAGGCCTTCTTATCCCATTGTCGAATCCGTTTCGGCGCCGGTGCGCCCTTCAGGGTTCCCACCTTTGGCGCCTGTAACTGATCAGCCGACGACGACGTAGGCAGCACAGATCGAGGCCACACCACTTTCCTGTTCCGATGACGCCGCTTCAGCGCTGCTCGGCGTCAGATGCGATGCCGGTTGTGCCGCCTGGCTCGAAATTCCTTCCTCTGCTCTCTGTGGAGTCCCCTCGTGTTTTTCCTTCTGAGGAACACTGTTTTGGAGGGGGTGGAGAAGAGTTGGGGTTTCTGCACACCTTGTCTGACACTGCCCAGCCTCCCCTTCAGGATAGTTGGCTGACTGAGCTGGGTGAAGCTAGTGGCTTAGAGTCTTCACCGGCCTCAGGCCACTGCCCCCCCCACCCCTTTTCTCCTTCACCAGTTCTGCACTACAATTCATTAATACATCTTGCATCCTGGTATGTTTTTCCCATGCATTGTGGGAGTCATTGACACGTTTGCTGCCTTCGGTTCCAGATGATATCCAGGATGAACTTGCCCAATTAATCTGAGATGGGCAACAGGCAGCTAAATTGATCATTCGTTGTGGTAAAGATACCACTTCTTCAGTGGGTCGGCCTCTTCTGTGGTGTTACATCGTCATGCCTGGCTACACACCTTTTGGTTTTTCGGAGGTTTGTTCAAGTCACCTTGATTGATATGCCTTTTGATGGCGCCCGTCTGGCGCACATGCCGGCTCTGCTTTGCAGCGATTTCAAGATAGCCGGGGTGTAGCAGACTCAACACTTTCGTCTGCTTCCCTAGTTCTCCCATACTAGGTTTGTGTGGGGAAATCCCTTTTGATTCACAAATGAGTCATTTCTTTTCAAAATTCCCTTTCAATCTACGGGTGACACCCGGTGACGTGTTCCTGCTTTATGCAGGTACTTTTATTCTTCTTATACTGTCAATGACAGGTTTATGGTTCCTGTTATCTGGGACGTATGTTATTTTGTGGCTCTATGTGCACCTGTTCTAACATGCTTTTTTCTGAAGCTAGTTTTCTATCCAAGTTCTCATTCTATAGAGGGTATTTTACTTGCATTGTGTGAATACACTGTTGCCTTTTTCTCTGTTCTACGGGGACCATCTTCTGTACGCCTTATAGGCATTTTGAGATCTGTTTGTTACACTTAGTATCCCATATTGGGACTACATTTTATCTGCTTCTGAAAACATAGTGCTTGCACATTTCGCATTGCACCAACGGAATATAACCCCACCCCACAACCATCTTAAGGGTTACCTGTCATCACCATGGGGCATTTCTTTCCTTTAATGGTGTCCTTCTTTCCATAGCGAAGGCAGTGAAACGAGTGGCATGATCCTTGGCCCGGGTAGACTTTCCGCTCTGGTCTAAGACAGTGTTCCTACTTAGGACATTTATTAGTGCGTTGACATTTCCTATTGTTCTGCTCTTGCTATGCATTGGCAGAAGGCTTCATGCCACTGATCTTTCAGGTTCCTTGTTAGGCTAAAGCCCAGTGGTGCATTGGGTATCAAGACCCTTCTAATGCAATGGTTCATATCCCACCACTGTCGCAAGGTTACCTTGGCCCTGGGCCACCAACCTTGTTGCCTTTACTCTACTTCATCCCTGGAGAGGATGTTATTACTTGTCGCTTTCTGGAATACCTTGTAACTTTGTTATCCATAGGCATTATTTATTTTCCAACTCAGATCACAGCCACAGCATTTAGTTACTGTATTGGTTGTCTTCAGATGTTGCCATCTCACCGCCATTTTTTGGTGTTTTGACTGATTTTTATCTTCAGTTTTCCTTGTGGAACATGTGTCTGAAGATTTGTTTCCAAGGGGGCTTGAGTCTCCCTTCCAAGAAGGATTGAAAGACGTCGCAGCTTGGATGAACGACATCTGCCTAAAACTGAACTCGGAGAAGACTGAGGTCCTCGTCCTTGGGCCCTCCCCCACGGCGTTGGACAGCTCCTGGTGGCCCCCTGCTCTCGGAAACCCACCCACGCCGACGGACCACGCCCGGAACCTCGGCCTCATCCTAGACTCCTCCCTCACCATGACTCGCCAGATCAACGCCGTCGCCTCGACCTGCTTCAAGTCCCTCCGCATCCTTCGAAAGACCTTCAAGTGGATTTCCCATGAATGCAGAAAGACCATCACCCACGCACTCGTAACAAGCAGACTGGACTACGGTAACGCCCTCTACGCCGGAATCAACAAAACCCTGCTACACAAGCTCCAAACCATCCAGAACATCGCGGCCAGACTCATCCTCGGAACCCCACGACACGAGCACATGACCCCGCACCTACGAGACCTCCACCGGCTCCCCACTGAGAAGAGAGTAACCTTCAAGCTACTCACCCACACCTACAAATCCCTCCACAACATCAGACCCAAATACCTCAGCGAAAGAGTCTCCTTCCACGTACCCAAAAGGAACCTCCGCTCCGCCGACCTCGCCCTAGCAGAGACCCCACGCATCCGCAGAACCAGAGCAGGCAGAAGAGCCTTCTCCTACGTCGCAGCAAAGACCTGGAACGAGCTCCCAGTCAACATCAGACACTCCCCCACTCTGAACACCTTTTAGGAAGAGCCTCAAGACCTGGCTCTTCGACTGACCCGGAGCTCCACCCCTCCTCCCCCCCAGCGCCTTGAGACCCTCACGGGTGAGTAGCGCGCTTTATAAACCCCTGATTGATTGATTGATCGATTGATTGCTACTATTCCTGAAGGGTCTCCTTACTCCCCATAGGATGTGATAAGGATTCTAACCATCAAAGGCTTGTTATACCACTTCCACCTTATTTCTGCGAATTCCTTCTGCTTGAAGGAATCTTTCTCTCTCCCTTTCTTCCTTTTGGAGGCTCTTTTCCCCTTTTTAGTTGTTGTAAACTGAAGGTTTTGCAATGTATAGATCCTGTCTCCTGTAGTGACAGTCTTTACTGGCCTCAATTCTTGTTGTGCTTGTACGCATAGCCATCCATTGATTTTGGCTTTTTTATTTTGTGGGGCTTGGTCTGTACATGACTGTGTACTCCATCTTTTATCTGATGTTTCAGTCAGGTCTTGCTTTCCCTGATATCCTTGTCTATTGGATTTGAAATTGGCTATCTGTCGAGGCCTTCCTTGTCTTGACCTTTATTTCAGTGATACCTTTTTATGGACCCCGGTGGTGGTCTTCATTTCCTTCATAGCAGGGTTTTCACACCTGCTGTTTTCTTTCAATTTCCTGTCAACTGACTGACGGTATCTTTGTCAGTCAGTAGCGTTGTTTCATGGACGATTGACATTATTTTTCTGGGGTGGGTGGTGCCCTCCACTCCCTCCCTCCTCTTACACGGTACCATGTTGCTGGTTATCAAGCTTGGTACTAATGGTTTTATATCTAGAATTTTCACTCCGTTGTTGTCTCGACTTTGGTCTATTGCCAAGCATGTGTGTAATTATATGTATCTTTCAATGGATACTTCTATTCTATAGGTGTTCCTCGTTCCTACACTGGTCAGTATCCCAGCTTGTCACAGGAGACCGGGGCTCACTTCCCCGACGGGGAGGATATACTTTTAGTGTATTACTGATATATTTCTGTGGGTGTGTGTGTATATATATATATATATATATTATCTACTGGCGGTCGCCAGTAGATAGTTATAGTTTAGGACCTATTTTCCATAGGAAATCCGCGACATTCTATTTGAAATAACTCTTGGGTCGGTTGACGAATCTTCGCGAAATTTTCAAATTTTATGGCCCGCTCCGGTCCGCTCCTACCCTGAAAGTCTCAGGGTGATTCGTCAAGCGGGGGCCGAGAAAAAAGGGGGGTCCCAAAGCGTGTTTTCCCCATTTATTTTCCCATAGGAAACTTTAGACACGGCTACAGCCCGAACTGCTGAACGGAATTACACCAAATTTGCCAAAGAGGTAGTTCTTGGTTCAGAAAGAACCCTTTTTGTTAAATGGTGTAAATCCGTTCAGTAGTTCCTGTGAAAATCAAAATGAAAATCACATATATATCTATGGCCGCGTCGGATTTGCGCACCCTGCGCACACCGTCCCGATCACGAGCTGCATGTTAATTGGCTTTCAAGTGGCTGTCAACACTCCAAATCAGGAAGTGTTGGCAGCCATTTTATCCCTCGGTAGAACCGAGGGACAGAAACAAGTGCGCAAAACGCACAAAGGGGGCAGGGTAGAAACACCCTGACCCCCTAGGTCTGCTCAGGGGTCCCACAAGGACCCCTGGGCAGAAAAAGCTTTTTTTTTTTTAAATCGGCAGGATTCGCTCAGGGTGCGCGGATCCTGCCGAAAAAAATCGAAGCGCGGTCTCCCGCGCTTCGATGCAAATTTGCCCCCGGGTGGCCCAAGTCCCGGGGGCATGCGGGGGTGGGTTTATTGTTTATATGGGGGCCTCTAAGGCCCCCAAGCCCCGAGGACCGCCACCCCCAGGGGCTTAATAAAAAAAATGGTTCGGGAGGGCTCTCCTGCCCTCCCGCAGCCCCGAGGACCGCCACCCCCGGGGCTTCTTTTTAAAATTTTAAATAACGTGTGGGGGCTCCAGCCCCCACACGCCCGAGACCACCACCTCCCGGGGCACATAGAAAATAAATGTGGGGGTCCGTTACGGACCCCAGAGCCCGGGGACCACCACCTCCCCGGGGCTGTGCAATTCAAGGGAGGGGGCCGCGCGGCCCCCTCCTGGAGCCCTTGATGGCCCTGGGGACCGCCACCCCCAGGGCCGGCTCCTGCAGTGTCCCGGGGTGCCTACCCCCGGGGCACTGTAGTTTGCAATGACAGGACGGGAGCCTCGCGGCTCCTGTCCTGTCATTGCAAACTGCTTTGGATATTGGAAGAGAGAGCAGGAAACCTGCTCTCTCTTCCAATATCCAAAGCACATTGCTTTCCACATGGGGAGCTGCATGTTAGCAGCTCCCCATGTGGAAAAGCAATGCCGGCTCCCAAGGGACGCGGGGAGCCGGCGGGACTGTGGGGGATTGGGGACCCCCCCACAGTCCCCAACGGAGAGGGCCAGCCCCGGGGGATGGGGTCCCCGGGGCAAGTAGTGGCCCGGGAGGGAAGCCACGCAATCCCCCTCCCCAAAAACAAACAAAAAAAAAATTCAAAAAAAAAAAAAGGAAAGGCCGGCCCCGGGAGATGGGGTCCCCGGGGCCTTAAATGGCCTGAGGAGGGGGGCCACGCAGCCCCCCTCCAAATATTAATTTTTTTTTAAAAAGAGGGCATGCCCCGGGGGATGGGGTCCCCGGGGCCAATACAGGCCCCCTTCCCGTTTTTTTATAATTTTATCCAAAAAAAAAAAACTCCTCAGGCCCCGGGGGATGGGGTCCCCGGGGCAAAAAGTGGAAGAGGGAAGGGGGGCCACGCAGCCCCCCTCCCAATCAAAAAAAAAAAAAAAAAAGACCGGCATCGTGCCGGAGGCCCCGCCCCCTCCCTGCAGCAGTCTGCAAACGCGCCCCCTGGCGCGTTTTGAGAAGGGGAAGTAATTCCCCTTGAATACTGGGGGTCCCTGGGGGCAAACTAGCCCACCAGGAACCTCCAGTATGCGCCAGGGGCTGCGTTGCAGAGAGGTGTACAGAGGCCACGCCCCTTTTACAACTCTCTGCAACGCAGCTCTGTGGCGCTTTTGGAAGTACATGGTGGGCTAGTTGGACTCCAGGGACCCTCAGGATTCAAGGGGACTTAATCCCCCAACATAAAACGCGCCATGGGGCGCGTTTGCACAGTGGTGAAGGGAGGGGGCGGGGCTTCAGGTGACATGCGTGCAAACAGGCCCCATGGCGTGTTTTAAGATGGGGAATTAAATCCCCTTCAATCCTGAGGGTCCCTGGGGGCCAACTAGCCCAACAGGTACGTCCAGAAAGCGCCACAGAGCTGCGTTGCAGAGAGGTGTAAAAGGGGTGTGGCCTCTGTACACGTCTCTGCAACGCAGCCCCTGGCGCATACTGGAGGTTCCTGGTGGGCTAGTTGGCCCCAGGACCCTCATGATTCAAGGGGACTTAATCCCCCAACTTAAAACGCGCCACGAGGCGCGTTTGCACAGATGTCACCTCAGGCCCCGCCCCCTCCCTTCACCATTGTGCAAATATTCCTCTAAAATCAGCCGAAATACGGATTCCGATTTACTCACCTGTTATCAGGAGAGACCTCAGTGCTGCATCTTTCAGCCCAATACTGATCCTGAAAAGTAATTTTAACCGTACTTACCAGCAACTTGAATTTCCTTCCATAGGCTAACATTGACTGGTTTCACTTGGAAATTCTTCTAAGTGTGGAGTTTTGGAACTTTATAATATTCCTCTAAAATCAACCGAACTACGAATTCCGATTTACTCAGCTGTTATCAGGAGAGAACCCAGTGCTGCATCTTTTAGCCCAGCACTGACTCTGAAAAGTAATTCTAATCGTACTTACCAGTAACTTATATTTCCTTCCATAGGAATCCATTGTCTGGTTTTCAGCAGAAAAGTTTGTGTCGATTTTCACAAACTACAAATATTCCTTAAAAATCGCCTGTATGACTTAAACGCATTCTTTCAACTGTTTACAGGAGATGCACCAGTGCTGGATCCAGGATCCAACACTGAGTAAGAAAAAGTAACGATAACACTACTTACCTGCTAAGTGAATTTCCTCCCATAGGATAACATTGGTGATTCTATGTGAAAAAGTTTCTAAGTGTCAACTTTTAAAATACAATAATATTCCTTAAAAATCACTACTGTAACCAAAACGCTTTTACTCAACTGTTTACAGGAGATGTCCCAGGACTGAATCTAGGATCCAGTCCTGTGGTTAGAAAAAGTAATCCATAAAGTAACTAATTGCATTTAACTAGAAATTCACATTGAGGTCAATGTTGCATTGTGTTTGAAATTGTGTTGCCCATTGCAACAACTGTAACTACTGTACTTAAAACTCTATTGCCTATTTGCAAACTATTTAAACTAAAGTAATTCATTCTGAGAAAGTATATTTTGTAATGTAATGTATAATGTAATTACAATGTAATTTAATAAATAAAATATCTAAAAATAAATAGTTTTAAAAAATGTAGTAAATCAGTATCAAAAAAATAAATATAACAATTAATACATTTAAAAATTGTCATTTACAAAACCTTTGAAATTCACTGAAAAAACCATAGGTTTTAGGGGCGTTATAGTTAGAAATTAGCATTTAAAAAACCTTTGAAATTCACTGAAAAAACCATAGGTTTCAGGCACGTTATAGTTAGAAATTAGCATTTAAAAAACCTTTGAAATTCACTGAAAAAACCATAGGTTTTAGGGAGAGTTATAGTTAGTTGGACATTTCACTCGTACAAAACCCATGAAATTCCCCCGTTATAGTTAGTTCAGCTAACTATAACTCGCGCCCCGCAATGCACTGCTGATGACGTCACATATTACATCACTCATGACATGGTCAGTGACATCACTGATGACATCACTGATGACATCTCAAATGACATCACTGATGACATCACTGATGACATCATCCACGTGATAATCTGATGCACCTCCTCACACCCTAATATAACCTTTGATACACCCACTCTAAATTACAGACTGCCATTCGCAAAACCATAGGCACTCCAACACCAATAACTACATACCCACTCACTGATTCTTAGGTCTACACACACACATCCACTCACTCACCCGTACAGTCACTCATACTTATGGCCACTCAGTACAGGACTATCATATGCACTCTTACTCCTATATAGACACTCAAACACCGCCACTCATCCATAGAGGAACTCACACACCTAGTCAGTCATGCAAATAATTAAACACACTGCCATTTACTCACCTATACAGTTATACACACACCAGCTCACTTAATCATACAAATATTAGCACATTGTTACGCTCTTATACAATCACTGATACAAGCACACACTCATCCATACAGCCACTATCACAATCACTCACTCTCGCTTATAGCTATTTATATACTCCAACACACATATATACTGCCTTTCACATATGTAGTTACTCACACATGTACCACTGGGACATACATTCACTCACTAACACACTCTTACCCACCCATACAGTCTATCACAGATGCACTCTTGAAACCATCCACCCAGTGAATCACCCACTCACACATCTATACACACAGTCGCACACACCCCTCCCACACAAACACTCAGGCACCCATACAGATACTCAGACAACCATTCAATAACTCATATACACACTCATGTAGCTATTCACAAACACATGCAGTCACTTACACAGCAACAGACAGACGGATACAGACATTCACCCAGTTTAGTCACTAACCCATGCATTCAGTAAGATACGTTAAATCACTCACTTATAGAGTCAGTCACGCACCTACTAAATCATCCATACAGACACTTATACACCCACTCATTCTTCAATACGTCTTTTCCGATATATATTAAAAATATTTAAACTTTAGAGAAACACACAGTCACTGCATGATGTCATCAGTGATGTCATTTGAGATGTCATCAGTGATGTCATCAGTGATGTCACTGACCATGTCATGAGTGATGTAATATGTGACGTCATCAGCAGTGCATTGCGGGGCGCGAGTTATAGTTAGCTGAACTAACTATAACGGGGAATTTCACGGGTTTTGTACGAGTGAAATGTCCAACTAACTATAACTGTCCCTAAAACCTATGGTTTTTTCAGTGAATTTCAAAGGTTTTTTAAATGCTAATTTCTAACTATAACGTGCCTGAAACCTATGGTTTTTTCAGTGAAAATATATATATATATATATATATATATATCTACTTGAAAATTTCCCACGCTCGCAGAACGAAAGAAAGAAGAGCCGCACTCAGGATTTCAAATTTGGAGTCTAGTATTTTAATGACTCGACGAGTTTCGACAGCACGGTCTTTGTCAAAAAGTCAATACAAAGAACAGGAAGTGGCAGTGTCTTTTAAACAATTCATGTTTTAACCATGGACATAGAAAACACAGCATGGTATGATCGTCTGCCTTGTGAGTAAAAAGAAGACAGACTTGCAAAAACTTTATCTATTCATTCGTAAAGATTATGAACAATGCATACAATTCATGAATATGACAGTTTAATTAAACCTATGCAAAGTGACTTGAAATTAAATAATTTAATCCTTAAATCAATTCTCATGTGGCAATGGGTGAATATATATCTACATATATATTTTGCAAATGAACTGTAAAGCAAAAGGATGCCCAGCCTGGCTGTCGTGGCTTGGTAGCGACGTCACAGCTAAATGCAGCGCAAGACAAATCACTGTGAAAAGGCATAATTGCGTCCTTCCTTTTAACACACAGTCATTAAATGCTTGTTTACAGTTATGAAAAAACAATGCTCTCTTTTTGCCTCATATGGAGTAATTTTCATGTAGGGCTGAGCAGGAACAGTTATATCACATTATATCCAGAACACTTATTCTCGTGCGCTCGTTGTTATCATCTCAATGTCAGTACCTGCTATCTATATGTGCATATATGTGTTCACGTATATACGCGTATATTTTGTAAGTATGGTTGTGCTGAACTTCTTCCACAGGGTATTCATGTCTGTTTTTGTAACTTCGCCTTTCTTGGTGCTCAAGTACGACCTTACCTTGGTCGTTGCCTATGCGTTTCTTTTTCCTTTCTCCTCTGGGCCTCTAAGTTACATAGTTTCGGAGGGTTACCTGCTCACTAGAAAAGTTTTCTCTGACCGAGCTTGGTCTCTACCAAATGTTGTTGTTGTTCTTCTCGCAATACTTTTGTTTCAGCATTGATTGGTTTTCTCTCTCTTTCTCTCTCCACGTGGATGGGCTCGGAGATTCCCTTTTTCTCTGTGTTTCACAGGTTAGGGTTAGCTCACATACTAGTTTCCACAGCAAGGAGCTGGAGCTCTAACTCAGTGGTATGGGCTGTTGTCCTTGATCCTTTAGCCTTGTCCAGTCATGGTTTGAATACCTTCGGCAGGGCTACATAGTATTATTGTTTCTATGAAGTGTTCTTGCCAACACTTTCTTATCCCTCTGATGTGGGTAATGTTTTCAACATGCTTTTCACAGTCTTGCAGAATTTAGCTCCCTACGGACTTCCTACAGTTCTTCTGGTGGAGCGTCTCTATTTCCTCACCTATATTCTTAAGACAGCCTGGTCACTTTATCCCATTACGAACTGGCTTGTCCTATTCAGGGATCTTTCTTGGGTTCAGTTTGCAGATCCTCCTCCAAGGATAGTGTTGCTTGGGTATCTAACTCTTATGTAACAAATCTGCGGCTAGATGTCTCTATCAGATGAATACATTACTTACCTTTGGTAACACCTTATCTGGTAGAGACAGGATCTAGCCGCAGATTCTTTACCGACCCACCCACCCTCCCGCTCTGCAAACTGCTTGTCTTGTTACCTACAAGATTGTTTTACACAAAGATGTCTCTTTTTTGGCACACTGCTTCCATAGGCAGTTTCTATAAGTGGCTCCACATTTTTTGCACAAAAAATAGTCACAGAAGAATCTGGTGCCAGCGCGTGAGGGGAGGGCTTATATACACTTCATGGACTTCATAACCTGAGGACGACGTTGCTACGGAGTCGCTCAATGCCCTCTACTGACGTGCAGAGATACTGCTTTAAAAAAGTTCCAGATCCAGTCTGGCGCCTGGGAAGAATTCTAGGGTAAGGAATCTGCAGCTAGATCTTGTCTCTACCAGATAAGGCATTACCAAAGGTAAGTAACTTATTCGTCAACCCCAAACTGCACTTAGTAAGAGCATAGTTTGCAAACCCACTTCTACAAGAGAGTTGGAAGGATGAGAAAGTTTCCCTGTTGGACATTTTGGAAAAATTGGGACTGGGTGGTGCCATACGTAACATATTTTTCAAAATACCTTGGGTATAAAGCCAAAGGTTTTATATGTAGCTTCAATAAAAAATATTCAAACATCTAGGCCCTACAATAGTACCCCTGAGCAATAATTCTCCGTAGCAGTTCCCTAAAGCACACTGTGCACCAAATACAAGCGATTGTTAGCACAGCTAGCAAACACCAGTGCCACAGGACAACTTGCGCATATCTGTCAAAGAATGACCCACTGGAAAAATGGCCATAGAAGTCATTCTGAGAGAAAAAGACAACAGTTTTATATCCTGTACCCGAACGAAATGCCCATTGCTTATCTTGTGCCATTTAATAGCACCATTTCTGACAAAAACAAATAAAATATTGCCAGAATTGGTGCTATATGTAAGCCAGGATGCTGCCATCAAATGCAATGATATATCCAGTAAATCTGTTCAAATATTTTACATGTGCAAACTACACACGTCAATATGGATAATGCTGTTGATGCCATATGTGATGCCATCGGTGATGCTGAAAGCCATGCCTGGTTCCCAAGGGAGCAGTCCAATCAAAGAGTACCTCTGAGAACTAAGGGCCAGATGTGCAAAGGCAGTTTGCGATCGCAAATCCTGTGATTTATAAAAATATTAAACAATATACAGACAAAGGTATACCAAAGAATGTTAACTAATACGAGCACTCAGATGCCTTTGATATGAGTGGCTCTTTAAAATTCCTGGAATTTCCCCACTTTGAAATTATTGTTACCCAAGGACCCAGTAATTCCAGAGGTGGGAGAATGACAGGGATTATAAGATTTTAGGAAGTAATGTGCAAGGGATTTGTTCTGCACCAATTTCCACATGTTTTTGTTTTTCTCTGGAGTTTCACACAGAGATTTCTGGTGCTTTTGAGGCGGAAATCTCCTTGGAAAAGGCAAAGAACTTGTCATTTCGATGGACCTGGTAACTCCTACTACTACTCAAAATGAATATAAAGTAGTAACATTGGTGTCCGAACCCCTTTCAGAGGGCCATGGGGCAAGCAGGACCTACTGGGCACCCAGCTGTGGGAGTTGAGGCCTTTTAGTCCTGATGTCCCAAAGCCTGACCTACTATGGATCCAGAGCAACTGGGTCAAGAACCCCTCCAGCACTTGACTCTCAAGAATAGTGTGATGGGAGCAGTCAAAGGCTCCCTCGGGGGAGGTGGATACAGAGGAGTCAGCACAGGCTTACAACTCAAAATGCATGCAGCAGTAGTAATAAATCATTGTCCAGCCTAATACTTTTATGGAAAAGAAAAGTATTTGAATTCTACTGATGCCAACACAAAGGAAAAATATGAACTTCACAAACAACTACACAGTCCCCCTGAGGTCAGGACTCTAATGTTTCAGTAGGCTGTCCACTGGGTCCCACTCCCTCCTCACTTTTAACGTTAGTGATTATTCCCCATTCACTATAGGCAACATCTAGGGCAAGCCCCACTACTAGTCCGAGTCTCAAGAGTCCACTCTAACTCTATTTTAAAGTCAACAGTGTTCCAGCGCCACAGCGCTAACTAGCAGACAAGTTCCATTACGACCGACTGAACCAAAATCAGTCTTACCCGCACCTGCAGACTTGGAGCATCTGGAGTTCCTGAGGGCGCCTGTCTGCTGGTGCTTGGAGCGGCAGCAGCTGAATCAGGTGAGTTCGTTGCACGTGGCTCAGGCGGGCTGCACTCAACGGACGAAGAGTCCCTCACACCTGGTCAAACCACAGAAGCGACCAGAGGGTCTTGCGGCTCCTCCTTGCAGGAGCTGCCGAGTGGGGGAAGAGGTGATGTGATGACCCTGAAGTTGGTCCCTCGCCATAATGATGGTGCACAGGTGCTTCCATGGTGGCCTCACTTCTACTGCGGAGGTGTATAGATCAGGACGTACATCTTGTTTCTCCTAGTAACCCCCTCTGGCAAACGACCTCATATGCCAGGAGGGGCTGCTGCTGAGGACTTCTCTGTGCCAGGGTCAACATATCCTCCCTGTACACGGCCCGACCCGTTTGGCACAGAGACGTCCTCAGCAGCAGCCCCTCCTGGCATATGAGGTCGTGGTTCACCACAGCACAAGGGCTATGGCCCTCACAGCATGGCAATATTCTCGTGGCAGCCCCACCTGGCATACGGAGTCGCGGCTCACCATTGCACAAGGGTTACGACCCTCACAGCATGGCACTTTTCTTGCAATTTCGTCTCCTGGCTTACGGGTTTGCCTGCTCCTCACTATGCACAGGCTCCGGCCCAGTCAGCGCAGCGCTGCACACGGCTCAATTCACAGTGGCCCTCTTCTGGCATATGAGGGTCGCAGACTTCGACCTACACAAGCTCCCCTTCTTATTGTCAATTGCCAGATACCAAATGTGATTTATTTTATGAGTCTTTGAAGTTTATGTTGTGAGTCTGCTTCTTTTGAAGTGCCCACTCCTCTGCCCTCTCTTCCTCTTGAAAGCAATCTGTCACAGCAGGAGCGAATCCAAAGCTGATAACCCAGGGGCCTCCAATCTTTTCTGTAGTGAGAGCTACGTCTGATCAGTGAAAATCATTGTGAGCTACTGAAGGCCAAGCCACTCGCTCAATGTTATCAGACACCCCCACGCCCAGTTAAATTGAATTTAAGCTTGATGTTCATAGAGCCAAATACTATGGTTTGAAAAAAAGACTTTGACAAGGGGCACTATGACAGGGCTGCAATGTGTGTTAGTGCGAGTGTGGCCTTTGGGGATGTATGAACCAGCCGCGGTCCGTGCAGGCAACAGCGGTGGGGCGATGGGGCCGGGTAAGGGGGGGATTTCGAGGGACGATGCAGAGGGAAATTTAATTATTTCTTTAATTTTCCCTCTGCATCGTCCCTCGAAATTCCCCCTTACCCGGCCCCACCGCCCCACTGCTGTTACCTGCACGGACCGTGGCTGGTATGAACAGGTGTGCGTATGAATGGGATATATGTGTATGGGTGACTGAGAGCCTATGTTGTATTTACTTGTGACTCAGGAGACACTGTTTGCCATATGGTGCACAGTTACATATATAACACAAACATACAACCATTTTTTTAATTGGGAGAAATTTAAAGTTTAGGAAAAAGGCTGTATTTTTCAGTTATAAATATGGCATCATGCCTACCAGCCACTGGGAGCAAGATGCCTGCTGTGTGCAAAAGGCAATACTTTGAAATGGGTGAAAATTAAACTGAAGAGTTAACTTTATGTTTATATGGATTCCATAGAACTCATCATTTAAATGTTCTACCAGTTCTAAATGTCACATTTACAAACAGCAGGCATTTTGCTCCCAGTGGCTTGTAGACACAGTGCCATATTTATAACAGAAAGACACAGCCATTTGTTTAATTGGGAGGAGTTTTAAGTGAAGAAACATGCTTCATAAAACATTAAGATGTATTGGCTTACTTGAAAGTGGAGAAAAACATTAAAACTTAATGTTACATATAAATATTTTCTTCTGTTTAAATTTCTCCCATTTAAAAAGAATGATTTTATTTTTCAGTTATACATATGGGACAGTGTCTACTGGCCACTGAGGGCCTGCTGTTTGTAAATGCATCACTTTTAAATGGGAGAAAAATAAAATGAAGAGTTAGCTTAATCGTTAAGGTACCTTTTCATTTAAATTTTCTCCCAATAAAAAGCATTCAGAAACATCATTTTGTTCTCATGCTTCAATATTGAGTTGACAGGACTTTTATTTAAGAGTTAAATACCTCAGTGCTTCAGTTCTTCACTTCTGTGCCTCAGCCTGGATCATAAATCTGACTGAGCACTGCTCATCATCAGGTCCTGCTATCTGCAGTCTGCTGATAATAATGTAAAATAAACACAGTCTTCCCTTCATTTTAAAAGTGAAATGTGACCCTGTGTTTTTTAATGAACTCAAGGCTGTGAGCTACTCTGAATGTGTCTGGGAGCTACAGGTTGCTCTGTGATCAACTGGTTGGAGACACCTGTGATAGCCCCACTCCTCAGGTCATGGGACTGACTAGATAGAGTTCACACCTGGATGTCAGCCTCAGTGATATGTGCATCAAAAGCTTAGCCCACTTCATAAGCTCTACTCTTATTTGATTCTCTTATCAGCCCCATCTCCTTCCTGATATGTGCCCAGGTCCCTTCTTTGTGACCTTTCACTGAATCAAAAAGCATCCTTTGAAGTTTACAGGGGAAGTCTGGTTCTCCCCTCTCCAGTGTGTTTTGCACCCAGGTTACAAGAATGCAGCAGTACACAAATCTGTCTGATGGGATTCCTCTACCTACTCTCCATGCTTCCCCATGCAGGCATGGGTGTCTCAAAATGGACCCCAGGGTAGGTCATGTATTGTACCATTCACCGGCATTCCTACACCCAGTGAATGTATACAGCAAACACACACTGAACAGCACTGTGTCCTTTCTGTACTGTACCACTCATAGTCACACATACACCAAGCACATACATTTAACATGCACGCACCGTATAGCACTACTACCTTTGTGTATTGTACTACTCAAAGGCACACATATATCCAGCATATACATTTACAATGCACATACTGCACAGCACTACATCCTTCATGTATTGTACCACTCATAAGCAAAGATACATCCAGCACATGCTTTCAAAATGCATGCACTACACAGAACTGCATTAGCCCTGTTTTGTACCCTTCCCAGGCACATATACACCCAGCGAAGATACACCACTCATGCACTTTGCAAGACTATACACCAAACCGATGTAGGCCAATGGTGAGTGAAGCACACAGCAGCGGAACTTCAACTGAGTGAGCCTGTAGGCCTCACTTCAGAGACACAGGTTAAAAGGGACCTGCTCATTCCTACTGATCACTACACAGTATGCTACCACCACTTCGTTCGTGCTGCTTAACTCCTGGTGGAGGCAATAACTTCTCACCACCATGCGGGTAGTGCTATGGGCGCCTCTCCCAGTCCAACAAGACTGCTATCCATGAGACAGGCCTATGTCATGGAGCACACGCATGATCCGTGTTTGCATATGACAACAGAAATCAGCATCAGAAATCCAGACATCAGTGTAGTTGGGCACGCACAGCAGGGGTGTACGTCCATTATCATGCAGAGAATGTTTCAGTCTTAACAATTGGATATCCAAATTATAATCAAAACACACTGTTCGCTATCACTACCGGGATGTGTTGTTCGTAATCTGAATTACAAAGCTCACTATGATTATTCAAAAATATATATTTTTTCTCTGGGAGTAGATAGGACTACTCTTCCTCCTCCAAAAACGTTGACTCGTACTAGGCTGTTTATGATCATAGTCACTAATTTCAGTCTCTAGTCAACATTTAAAATACATTAACGTGTTAATATTTGAGTTCTCAGTATTCACGTTTTAGAGTTCTTCCCTAGGAAATCTGCCTGATCCCCTAGTTTAGGGTTAGGTTTTCCCAATACCCTAAAAGTTGGATGTCTCACGACCCAAAGATTCTAACAATGCTGGATCAATGGTTCCATGACCAGAGAGGACATATTTTTGTGCTAGAGGAGTCACACAGGGCTCTGAACATCAGGGAAAATTGTGAATATGAGCTCAACATGATAAACTGCACACAAAATATTGGTACACTCAAGATATTCTTTGAGCTCTAAGTCCGGCTAGCAAGCAAACGTCGCATTGGAATTAGTCCTATCTATGAAAAATGTGTAAAACTTAGTTTTGAGCTTTGCATTCAGTTAGCTAGCAAGTAGTTGGGTACTGGACCTTTGAGAAACAGGACAAAGTCAGAGGACCTCCTAGTGCAGCTCATGTAAAACGAGAAAGTACTGCAATGTGTTCTATGCAAGTCTGTGTCAATGTAGTTCCTCAAGTGCTGGAGTGGGTCAGCAGAATGTATTCACAGTCCATGGCATTTGGCACTGGGCTTGACAACCAGATCAGGTGCATCATTATAGTTTAAAATTCAAATTGATCAGGCTGGGACAGGTTTTTCCTTCAGAGGATACAGATTTGCCCTTCACCCAAAATGCATTGTGGGTCTGTTGCCTGCATGACACCAGCCAAGTACACTCCTTGGTGGTCTGCTCTGGTGTGAATCAAATCTTGTATTTCAGTACAGTCAGGGCCAGGGAGGTAGAAGTGAGAAATCGGATTACCCTATTCTTTTCGTGTAGGAAGTAGCCATTCTCCATCTTACATTCAGCTTTCATGCAAAGATATGTTTTGATCAACTAAGGGTAACCAACATATCAGGTGTACCAATTGGTTTGTGAATATTCTTTCAAACAATTTTCTCAAGCAATATATTTCACAAAAACAAAATAACAAATAGAATGGGTTCCCAGTTAACAGATGTTACTCTATAAAGCTCTGTGAAGCCAGTAGGCCTTACACTTCGGTTCAAGTACTGCTCCTGAAACCTATGTATGTGCTGCCACTGGCCAAGATTTAGTTAAATGGGTTCAGTCCTTTGAGAATATGGGGTAGAGGTTCCAGTGTAGGGCCTCTAGTCTCCTAGAGAACACCTAGAAAATCCCTGTAGTGTCCGTTAGATTACATGCTATTCAAACTAAATAAAATAAAGGTGAATTACTGAGGCCAAAAAGATGGCAGAGATGTCAAAGGATGGACAGGCAACTGGGGGCCTTCTTCCTCACAGCAGCCTATTGGACACAGTGCTGTCCTCTGCCTCATGCTTCAGACTTACTCCACCAGTATGTACAATCACTGCCACCTAAACATGGCTTCCGGTCACATACACCTGAAAAGAGATGGGTACAATCATGCCATACCATGCCAGGGGAAAAGAAAATGGAAGATCTTCCGTAGGAGGAAAACACTCCTCAGTGCTTCTGATCAAGAACCCAAAATGTGGACTTGATGCAAACAGTGAGCCACACAGCTGCTCGAAGTTACATAAAACCACTGGGTTGCACACAGTTACATAGGACCACTCACGTCTGCATTACTGTGTCTGTCATACCCAACTACGTAAAGCCACAGTCAACTACAGTGCTTTAAAAAAACCACACAGAACCTTATTAAGCCACATAGGAACACATGTAGCTGCTTTCTGGCATACACACAGCCACACAGTCACAAAGAGGTGTAAAAGCAGCAAATAATCAACACGAATCACACAAAGCAAAACAGTTACATACATACATCTGCAGCAGAGCAGCAATGGATAGCAATATTCTCCAGTATTGAATCTTTCATAGATTCACATGCTTGAATCTTCCCTGTCGTCATGGTGGGAGTCCCACGGTACTTAGATAAGCAATACTATAGAATTACATTAGAAACCATTAAGAAAGAAAGGACATTTTAAAACCAATCTGCATCTTTATGCTAGATCCAAACTTTGACCAATCAGAGACAAGCCCCAGACCCTATCTTCCCTGCAGAGCGACCATACCTCAGATTTCAAACCGCACGTCGTGTGTGAGGGAGTCTCCCTGAGCTCTGCTCAGTTTGCCAGTTAGTGAACTTTTGACCCTGCTGAATTCAGCTTAAGGTATTGTTTTCTATCTTTTATACTTTCAAGGATGTCGGAGGGATCTAAGAAAAGGCTTTTTAGACCCTGCAGATCTTGTGGGAAGGCAAGACTTTTCTCTGAGGACTCCCACAAGGACTGTCTATACTGCCTATATCCCAATCATACTGCCATGTACTGTAAATATTGCAGAACTGTTTCAGCCAAAACTCTGAAGGACAGAGAGGCCAGATTATTATTATGGCTTCAGAAGAAAAAGTCCAGATCTGATTCTGGATCTGATGTGGAGGAAAGTCCTGGTACTTCCTCATCTGAGTGAAAACGTAAAAATGAGGGCTCCACCACATTAAAGGCAGAATCAAAGAAGATGAACGCTGACAAACCATCCACTTCTGATAAAGCAGCCATGAAACAGCCATCCAAAGGTTCTGACCAGAAGAAATCCTCCTCTTCTTCTGCCTCTGTGCCTGTCACGCCTCAGAAGTAGGCTTCGTCCACGAAAAAGGCTCAGTCGACGGACACGTCGAGAACAACGGCCAAATCACCGTCTACTTTGCTGGCTTCGACCATGTCGACGGTGGCAGTGGCATCAACCTCGCCGACGAGCACAGTGACGACAATCACCTCGTCGACGGCTTCGTCGACAGCATCGACGACGACAACTTCGTCAATGGCCACGTCTACGGCTCTGACGATGGTGACTCCGTCGATGACATCGTTCACAGACTCGTCGACGGTCACTCCGTCGACAACGGTGTTCAAGTCCCCTACAAGAATACCGGTGTCGACGACGATTACCTTTAGACGTCTTCTTTCGTTGACAGCGTCGTCGACGAAGCAAAAAAAGGACATTAAAAGGCATCAGTTGATCCAGAAATCTCCAGGCCTGACATCCTTAACCAAAGTATCACCTCTACCCCAATCTCATCTTCTGGATACGGAGAAATCAGGGGACGAGACCTTCTTTGGTCCAGCTTACAGCCCATCACAGCTTAAGGTTAAATGCCAGGACACTGATGATGAGGATGACGCTCATATCCAGGATACCTCAAAGTACATGGAGGGGGACTACTTCTTCACGGCTTGTCATCAACCACAACGATATGACTCTTTTCAGGAGCATTATCCGTATGAAGTATACGAGGAACATCAGGATGTATGAGGGGATGCCATGTTGGTACTAACTTCTCTTGTCACCGACCTTAGGCACATGCTTCATGATTATTATAAACGTTTTCCAGACTCTCACGCCCCAGTTCCGCTCACGCTGGGGGGGCCTGGCATACAGGTTTCATCGCCACCGCCAGTGGCTACTCCGCCACCTCGAACACAGTAGGAGAGACCAACTCCTCAGAGTATTACAATAATGGACGACTACATTGAAAGTGATGCTGATGATCAGCCTGAGGAGGGAGAACTCATTCAGACATGATCGGCCGGGAATGGGACGAGTATGTTGCTCCATCTTGACCGTCGCCATCTCCCCCACCAGCGAGTTCTCCTCCAGGGGATATTGGAGGTTTCCATGAGTTATTGGAAAGAGCTTCCAAAAGATTTGATTTACCACTGCCCGTAACCCAGACCGAATGTTTCCTCTATGATTTTAAAGATCCTGCCAGGAAATCGGTACGATCCATACCAATAGTCGATTACATCTGGGAGGAAGGGCTGAAGTTAATGAGAAATCCGGCCTCTGCAGCGCAGAGGAACTCCAGGAATCCAGCAGCTCCTTGCTCAGTGCCTCCAGACAGGGAGGGGTGCCTCCAGACAGGGAGGGAAAACGACTAGACAACATCAACAGGCGCTTTGCCACTATGGCAGCTACTTCCATTAAGGCCTCCAAGGCCTTAGCGATTCTTGGGGGGTACGACCGCCAGCTGTGGTCAGATCTTGCACCGCTACTAGAACACCTACCTGAAGACAAGACATAGGAGGCAAAAGATATTCTGCAGGAAAGTGCCTGAGCATCTTCTGAAGGTATTGATTCGGTTATGGATCTGTCTTCAATCGCATTCAGGCAGATGGCAGGTGCCGCTGTTCTCCATAGGCAGGGCTGGTTGAAGGCTACGTCTATCCGCCTGGAGATCCAATCGCAAATCCTAGACAGGCCCTTCGATGGAGAGAACTTGTTTGGCAAACATGTGGACGAGGCGTTACAGGGCATCAAGATGGATACGGAGACGGCACGTTCTAGGTACACTACAACAAAGGCGTTTTCAGTCTTTTCATGGAGGAAGGGGACGGTGTCAGTTTCAGCAGAGACCCTCCTTTCAATCGTACAGATTTCAGCCTTATTCTCAACAGAGGTATAGGCCACAGTACGCTGGTCAGCAGCAGCAACAGTTTCGTTCTTCCAATGCGCCGTACAACCAGCAGTCGGCTAGACGCAGATCTTCGACACGAGGTAAATCCCAAGATACCTCCAGACGACAGTGCGGTTTTTCGCCCACCAGCCACCTCTTCTCGTCATCAGCCTCAGGGGATCCATCATCTGTCCCCTTTTTTCCATCAATGGGAAGCCGTCACGAATGACAAATGGGTGTTGGATATCATCCATCGAGGTCACACCCTGGACTTTGTTCAAAAGCCTCCACGCCATCAACCTTCGAGGAGGACACATCAACATCTTCCTCTCTTAAAGCAAGAGATTTCGACTCTGCTGTTGAAAGGGGCAATTGAAAGAGTTCCTTTCCACCAACGAAGGAAGGGCTTCTATTTAAATTTCTTCCTCATAAGAGAGAAATGTGGGAAATGGAGACAGGTCATGGATCTCAGACAGCTGAACAAATACATCAAGAAACAACGATTCAGAATGCTGTCTCTGCAAGAGATTCTCTTCTTGGTGAACAAGGGGGATTTTTTTGCGTCACTCGATCTATTAGACCCATATTTCCACATTCCCATTCATGCCAAACACCTTCAGTTCCTGAGGTTCGAGGTGGCAGGGTGCCACTATCAGTTCAAAGTTCTTCCTTTCGGCCTTTGTTCAGCCCCCAGAGTTTTCACAAAGTGCATGGCTCCGGTAGCAGCTTTCCTGAGAAGGCAGGGCCGTCAGGTTTTTCCCTACCTGGACATTTGGCTGGTAAAATGGTCCACGTTCCACTCTGCAAGAAGATCTACATGGGCCTGTCTTCAGCTTTTCAAATCTCTAGGCTTGTAACTCAAAGTAGAAAAGTTATGTCTTATTCCAAGCCAGAAACGGATATTTCTCGAAGCGGTCTTGAACACCAGAATAATGAAATAATTTCCTACGCCAGAGCGAAAGCACAAGATAATGCACATGGCAGCCCTGCGTGCAAAAGAGTCCACTTCAGTAAGAGTGTACAAATCTATGCTGGGAATGCTATTATCATGCATCCCATTGATACCTAATTGTCGTTTGCACATGAGGCCTCTTCAGGAACAACTGGATATGCAGTGGATTCAGGTGTGGGCTCTTTCGAAGACGTCATTCTCATCTCTCAGACAATGAAACAGGCCCTGTCATGGTGGGAGAAAGAACGCAATATCTCTCCAGGCCTATCATTCCAGGCAGCACCACCTAGTTTCATTATGACAACGGATGCCTTGATGGACAGTTGGGGAGCACACCTCCAAGACTTACAAATTCATGGAAGATGGTCTGTCCAAGAGGCGCAAATGCACATCAACCTCTTGGAATTGAGGGCAGTGTTTCTGGGGCTGCTGGCGTTCCCTCCAAGGATTGAAGGCACTTCTGTTCTAGTAAGAACAGACAACACCACAATGATGTTCTACCTGGCCAAGCAAGGGGGCACCAGGTCTCGCACGTTATCGACTCAAGCCCAGGAAATCTGGAGATGGCTGATAGAGCACAAGATAACTATGCATATAGAACATGGTCCAGGCGTGGACAACGAGTGGGCGGATGCTTTAAGCAGAACCAGCTCATGATGTCACGAATGGGAATTGGACTGGGAACAGCTGAAGCGAGTTTTCAGACTGTGGGGCACTCCGAGGCTGGATCTCTTCGCAACCCTAAACAACAAAAAGTGCGAAACGTTTGTCAGCAGGTTTCCTCAGACCAAGTCTTGGGGGAACACTCTACACATGCAGTGGACAGGGATGTTCGCTTATGCTTTTGCGCCGTTCCCACTCATCCCAAGGGTGGTGTGCAAAAAGAAGAAGGAACCATGCCATCTCATTCTCATAGCCCCGGCATGGCCACGGTAGTTTTGGTACCCAGAGCTTCTACTGCGGTCACCAACCCTGCACATTCTCTTTCAACCTCTGCCCAACTTGCTGTCCATGGACAATGGTCAAATTCTACACCCTCAGATAAAATCTCTGAGTTTATCAGCTTGGAACCTCACGACTATAAGTTTAGAGATCTAGACATTTCACCAGAGTGTAAGTCCATCCTACAGCATTCCAGAGCTTTTTCCACTAATAAATCATACGCAGCAAAATGGAGGAGATTCTGCCACTGGTGCATTGAAAAGGGTATTTATCCTCTCCGTTCTTCACTGGAGCAAGTACTGCCATATCTCCTCCTTTTGGCAAAATCAAAATTGGCGCATTCATCGATCAGTGTGTACCTGGCAGCAATTTCCATGTTTCGCAGGATGCCAGTAGAGCTCTTGCTGTGGTCTACGAGAACAGTGAAGGAATTCATGAAGGGCCTTTTCAGGGCTTTTCCACCTTTGAAGCATCCTGCGGCTCCTTGGCAGTTAAACACGGTTCTCGCTCAACTCATGAAGCCACCCTTTGAGCCGATCCTTAAAGCAGAATTAAAATACATCTCGTGGAAAACTGCACTCTTGTTGGCTCTCACGTCGGCCAGAAGGGTCAGCGAAATTCAGGCGTTCACGGTGGCTGAACTGTTTCTCCAGTATAAACAGGACAAGGTAATGTTGAGAACAAATCCACATTTTATACCAAAAGTCCCAACCTCTTTTCATCTAAATGAACTGGCAACTTACTTCGGAAACCCTTCCACTCCTGCAGAAAGGGCTCTACATTCTTTGTTGGATGTGAGTCTTTGCCTAAAATTCTACATTCACAGAACAAAGGCTTTCAGGAAGTCAGAACAGCTCTTTGTATCGTTTGCATCTCCAAGGAAAGGCCATGCTCTTTTAAGGAGTAGTATTGCTCGTTGGATATCATCTGCGATTGCATTCTGCCATGAAAAAGCCAGAAGACCTCTGTCCGCAAAGGTTACAGCGCATTCCACAAGAAAGGTGGCAGCCTCTACATCCCTTTTTGCCAGAGTATCACTCCCAGATATCAGTAGAGGGGCAACATGGTCAAACATGCATATGTTCACCAAGCACTACTGCCTGGATTCAGCATGGAAGACTGATGCGGTTGTGGGTCAGGCGGTCCTGAGGCATCTGTTCATGTGAGGTACAGTCTTTTTTGTATTCTTTATCTGTTATGTAGAGGAGCTACTACGAGATATATATTATTATTAGTGATTAGATATGAGGAGTGTTACTTATGAAACTATATATATATATATATTCACTGAAAAAACCGTAGGTTTCAGACATGTTATAGTTACAAATTAGCATTTAAAAAACCTTTGAAATTCACTGAAAAAACCATAGGTTTCAGGGACGTTATAGTTACAAATTAGCATTTAAAAAACCTTTGAAATTCACTAAAAAAACCATAGGTTTTAGGGACAGTTATAGTTAGTTGGACATTGTACTCGTACAAAACCCGTGAAATTCCCCCGTTATAGTTAGTCCAGCTAACTATAACTCGCGCCCCGCAATGCACTGCTGATGACGTCACATATTACATCACTCATGACATGGTCAGTGACATCACTGATGACATCACTGATGACATCTCAAATGACATCACTGATGACATCACTGATGACATCATCCAGTGACTGTGTGTTTCTGTAAAGTTTAAATATTTTTAATATATATAGGAAAAGACGTATTGAAGAATGAGTGGGTGTGTAAGTGTCTGTATGGATGATTTAGTAGGTGCGTGACTGACTGTATAAGTGAGTGATTTAACGTATCTTACTGAATGCATGGGTTAGTGACTAAACTGGGTGAATGTCTGTATCCGTCTGTCTGTTGCTGTGTAAGTGGCTGCATGTGTTTGAGAATAGCTACATGAGTGTCTATATGAGTTATTGAATGCTTGTGTGAGTATCTGTATGGGTGCCTGAGTGTTTGTGTGGGAGGGGTGTGTGCGACTCTGTGCATAGATGTGTGAGTGGGTGATTCACTGGGTGGATGGTTTCAAGAGTGCATCTGTGATAGACTGTATGGGTGGGTAAGTGTGTGTAAGAGTGTGTTAGTGAGTGAATGTATGTCCCAGTGGTACATGTGTGAGTAACTACATATGTGAAAGGCAATATATATGTGTGTTGGAGTATATAAATAGCTATAAGCAAGAGTGACTGATTGTGATAGTGGCTGTATGGATGAGTGTGTGCTTGTATCAGTGATTGTATAAGAGCGTAAGAATGTGCTAGTATTTGTATGAGTAAGTGAGCTGGTGTGTGTATAACTGTATAGGTGAGTAAATGGTAGTGTGTTTAATTATTTGCATGACTGACTAGGTGTGTGAGTACCTCTATGGATGAGTGGCGGTGTTTGAGTGTCTATATAGGAGTATGAGTGCATATGATAGTCCTGTACTGAGTGACCGTAAATATGAGTGACTGTTCGGGTGAGTGAGTGGATGTGTGCGTAGACCTAAGAATCAGTGAGTGGGTATGTAGTTATTGGTGTTGGAGTGTCTATGGTTTTGCGAATGGCAGTCTGTACTTTAGAGTGGGTGTATCAAAGGTTATATTAGGGTGTGAGAAGATGCATGAAATTATCACATGGATGATGTCATCAGTGATGTCATCAGTGATGTCATTTGAGATGTCATCAGTGATGTCATCAGTGATGTCACTGACCATGTCATGAGTGATGTAATATGTGACGTCATCAGCAGTGCATTGCGGGGGCGCGAGTTATAGTTAGCTGGACTAACTATAACGGGGGAATTTCACGGGTTTTGTACGAGTGCAATGTCCAACTAACTATAACTGTCCCTAAAACCTATGGTTTTTTCAGTGAATTTCAAAGGTTTTTTAAATGCTAATTTGTAACTATAACGTCCCTGAAACCTATGGTTTTTTCAGTGAATTTCAAAGGTTTTTTAAATGCTAATTTGTAACTATAACATGTCTGAAACCTACGGTTTTTTCAGTGAATTTCAAAGGTTTTGTAAATGACAATTTTTAAATGTATTAATTGTTATATACATTTTTAAAATACTGATTTACTACATTTTTAGAAACAATTTTTTTTTACATATTTTATTATTTAAATTACATTGTAATTACATTATACATTACATTACAAAAAATACTTTCTCTTAATGAATTACTTTAGTTTAAATACTTTGCAGATAGGCAATAGACTTTTAAGTACAGTAGTTACAGTTGTTGCAATGGGCAACACATTTTCAAACACAATGCAACATTCAGCTCAATGTGAATTTCTAGTTAAATGCAATTAGTTACTTTATGGATTACTTTTCTAACCACAGGACTGGATCCTAGATTCAGTCCTGGGACATCTCCTGTAAACAGTTGAGTAAAAGCGTTTTGGTTACAGTCGTGATTTTTAAGGAATATTATTGTATTTTAAAAGTTGACACTTTGAAACTTTTTCTCATAGAATCACCAATGTTATCCTATGGAAGGAAATTCACTTAGCAGGTAAAAACTGTTATCGTTACTTTTTCTTACTCAGTGTTGGATCCTGGATCCAGCACTGGTGCATCTCCTGTAAACAGTTGAAAGAATGCGTTTAAGTCATACTGTCGATTTTTAAGGAATATTTGTAGTTTGTGAAAATTAACACTTTGAAACTTTTTTGCTGAAAACCAGTCAATGTTAGCCTATGAAGGAAATTCAAGTTACCGGTAAGTACGGTTAAAATTACTTTTGAGGATCAGTACTGGGCTGAAACATGCAGCACTGAGGTCTCTCCTGATAACAGGTGAGTAAATCGGAATTCGTATTTCGGCTGATTTTAGAGGAATATTTTAAAGTTCCAAAACTCCACACTTAGAAGAATTTCCAAGTGAAACCAGTCAATGTTAGCCTATGAAGGAAATTCAAGTTACCGGTAAGTACGGTTAAAATTACTTTTCAGGACCAGTACTGGGCTGAAAGATGCAGCACTGAGGTCTCTCCTGATAACAGGTGAGTAAATCGGAATTCGTATTTCGGCTGATTTTAGAGGAATATTTTAAAGTTCCAAAACTCCACACTTAGAAGAATTTCCAAGTGAAACCAGTCAATGTTAGCCTATGGAAGGAAATTCAAGTTACTGGTAAGTACGGTTAAAATTACTTTTCAGGACCAGTACTGGGCTGAAAGATACAGCACTGAGGTCTCTCCTTATAACAGGTGAGTAAATCGGAATTCCTATTTCGGCTGATTTTAGAGGAATATTTGCACAATGGTGAAGGGAGGGGGCGGGGCCTGAGGTGACATCTTTGCAAACGCGCCCCGTGGCGCGTTTTAAGTTGGGGGATTAAGTCCCCTTGAATCCTGAGGGTCCCTAGGGGCCAACTAGACCACCAGGAACCTCCAATATGTGCCAGGGGGCTGCGTTGCAGAGACGTGTAGAGAGGCCACACCCCTTTTTACACCTCTCTGCAATGCAGCTCTGTGGCGCATTCTGGATGTACCTGTTGGGCTAGTTGGCCCCCAGGGACCCTCAGGATTGAAGGGGATTTAATTCCCCATCTTAAAACGCGCCACGGGGCCTGTTTGCACACATGTCACCTGAAGCCCCGCCCCCTCCCTTCACCACTGTGCAAACGCGCCCCGTGGCGCGTTTTAAGTTGGGGGATTAAGTCCCCTTGAATCCTGAGGGTCCCCGGAGTCCAACTAGCCCACCATATACCTCCAAAAAGCGCCACAGAGCTGCGTTGCAGAGAGGTGTAAAAGGGGCGTGGCCTCTGTACACCTCTCTGCAAGGCAGCCCCTGGCGCATACTGGAGGTACCTGGTGGGCTAGTTGGCCCCCAGGGACCCCCAGTATTCAAGGGGAATTCGTTCCCCCTCTGCAAACGCGCCAGGGGCGCGTTTGCAGAGTGGTGAAGGAAGGGGGCGGGGCCTGCGGGCCCGATCGTTTTTTTTTTTTTTTTTTTTTTCTCCCCTGAAGGGGGGCTGTGTGGCCCCCCTTCCTTTTTTCTTTTTTTGGGCCCTGGGGACCCCATCCCCCAGGGCCTTACCCCTTTTTTTAAATTACCTTAAAAAAAAAAAACGGGAAGGGGGCCGCGTGGCCCCCCTTCCCTGGGCCTGTATTGGCCCCGGGGACCCCATCCCCCGGGGCATGGCCTCTATATTTATTTTTTTGAGGGGGCAGCGTGGCCCCCTCCTCTGGCCATTTTAAGGCCCCGGGGACCCCATCTCCCGGGGCCGGCCTTTCCATTTTTTTTTTTTTTTAAATTTTTCTCTTTTTTTGGGGAGTGGGGCCGCGTGGCCCCCCTCCCGGGCCACTACTTGCCCCGGGGACCCCATCCCCCGGGGCTGGCCCTCTCCGTTGGGGACTGTGGGGGGTCCCCAATCCCCCACAGTCCCGCCGGCTCCCCACGTCCCTTGGGAGCCGGCATTGCTGTTCCACATGGGGAGCAGCTGACATGCTGCTCCCCATGTGGAAAAGCAATCGCTTTGGATATTGGAAGAGAGAGCAGGTTTCCCTGCTCTCTCTTCCAATATCCAAAGCAGTTTGCTATGGCAGGACGGGAGCCGCGAGGCTCCCGTCCTGCCATAGCAAACTACAGTGTCCCGGGGGTAGGCACCCGGGACACTGCAGGAGCCGGCCCTGGGGGGTGGTGGTCCCCAGGGCCATCAAGGGCTCCAGGAGGGGGGCCGCGCGGCCCCCCCTCCCATTCAGTACACAGCCCCGGGGAGGTGGTGGTCCCCAGGGCTCTGGGGGTCCGTAACGGACCCCCATATTAAAATGTTTAGTGCCCCGGGAGGTGGTGGTCCCCGGGCGTGTGGGGGCTGGAGCCCCCCCACACAGGTTTAATAATTATTTTAAAAAAGCCCCGGGGAGGTGGTGGTCCCCGGGGCTGCGGGAGGGCTCAGAGCCCTCCCGCACCATTTTTTAAAAAGCTCCGGGGGTGGCGGTCCCCGGGGCTTGGGGAGCCCTTTGAGGCCCCCACACATTAAATTATCCCCCCACAATGCCCCCGGGACTTGGGCCACCCGGGGGCCAATTAACTATCGAGCGCGGGAGACCGCGCTTCGATTTTCGGCAGGATTCGCGCACCCTGAGCGCATCCTGCCGATTTTTAAAAAAATTTTTTTTTTTGCCCAGGGGTCCTTGTGGGACCCCCTGAGCAAACCTAGGGGGTCAGGGTGTTTCTACCCTGCCCCCTTTGTGCGCTTTGCGCACTTGTTTCTGTCCCTCGGTTCTACCGAGGGACAAAATGACTGCCAACATTTCCTGAATCGGAATGTTGACAGCCAGCTGACAACTAATTAACATGCAGCTCGTGATCGGGACGGTGCGCGCAGGGTGCGCTGAGGGTACGCGGACCCTACTCGGCCATAGATATATATGTACTTTTACTTTTGATTTTCTCAGCAACTACTGAACGGATTTACACCATTTAACAAAAGGGTTCTTTCTGAACCAAGAACTACCTCTTTGCCAAATTTGGTGTAATTCCGTTCAGCAGTTCGGGCTGTAGCCGTGTCTAAAGTTTCCTATGGGAAAATGCATGGGGAAAACGCGTTTTGGGACCCCCCTTTTTCTCGGCCCCCGCTTGACGTATCCCCCCGAGACTTTCAGGGTAGGAGCGGACCGGAGCGCCCCACGAAGTTTGAAAATTTCGCGAAGATACGTCAACCGGCAAGAGAGTTATTTCAAATAGAATGTCGCGGATTTCCTATGGATAATAGGTTGTAACTATAACTATCTACTGGCGACCACCAGTAGATAATATATATATATATATATATATATATATATATTGTTATGTTTTTGTGGATTCTTGACAAAATATATAATTCATACAGAGGTGTCTTCGCCTAATCACTTTGATTTTAAGCATTGTACTGCTAACCACTATGATTCAAGCATGTGAATCTTTGAAAGATTCAATACTGGAGAATAAAGAAGTTACTTACCTGTACACTGTGGTTCTCCAGTATTGAGATCTTTCATAGATTCACATGCGGCCCACCTCCCCGTTTAGGCTTGCCACCTTTTACCTCATACGACTATTCACTTGGGCACACTTGTGCGCGAAATCTGAGGTATGGTGGCTCTGTTGGGGAGATGGGGTCTGGGGTTTGTTCTGATTGGTCAAAGTTTGGATCTAGCATAAAGATGCAGATTGGTTTTAAAATTTCCTTTCTTTCTTAATGGTTTCTAATGTACCTCTATAGTACTGCTCATTTAAGTACCGTGGGACTCCCACCATGACGACGGGAAAGATTCAAGCATGTGAATCGATGCAAGATCTCAATACTGGAGAACCACAGTGTATATGTAAGTAACTTGTTTTTTACCCCCTGCACTGTGACACTGAGTCTAATAGGGCCACAAAAAACACACAGAGCAGTACAGGGCCAAGCAGTGCCACACAGTACTAGAAGGTATCACACTGAACCACAAAGAACCATACGATTGTACACTCGGTCACAAAGAGTCACGCAATACAGTACAGTTCCAAATAATATAGCACAGTGCTACACAAAGACACATAAAGTTCACAAGAGCCTCATCGAGCCAATCATAGACAAACATTGCAAGATATAGCCAGACTGTTGCTGGGCTGACTTGGTAGAGCATACAGAGCCAACTAGAGTTACACACAGGTGTAATGAAGATGCTGCTCAAATAGCTTTTAGTTGTAGTTTTTTGATGCCCCAACGCCACATATCCTTCCATCTTCTAGTCCATTGTCAACTTCCTGGTGTCCTACAAATTCAAATCCATGAAATCCTATGACAACATAACC
Organism: Calotriton arnoldi; assembly: GCA_963921515.1. Taxonomy (NCBI): domain Eukaryota; kingdom Metazoa; phylum Chordata; class Amphibia; order Caudata; family Salamandridae; genus Calotriton; species Calotriton arnoldi. The sequence continues at coordinate 586,638 of CAWUFW010001658.1, forward strand.
TATTACATATGTACATTCTACTTCAGCACTACACCAGGCAGAGTTGCACTTTGGGGCAAGCAGGGTTAGACAGAGCATGCTACCCATTTATATATGGCTACACAGTGTTGCAAGGTGGCATAGGATCACACAGGGAATATTAAGCTGTGTCAAGCCTATCTGTGTCATATAATCAGTTCAATCCACATAGTCTCCTCTACCCACGGAGTCCAATACTGTCTCACACAACTATAAAGACCAGTATAGGCCAGGAAAATTATCAAACACAGAACCATAGCAAGCTAGAAAAGGCCACACACATTCATACAGAGTAGTGACATAGATCAGCGCCACGTCAAACAGAACCATAGAGAACAGTACAGTGCCAAATATAGCAAAGAGAGCCAAACATTGCACACTGGGTCACAATGAGCCATCCATTGTCTCAGGATGCCATATTTGACCACTTTGAGCTCCCCATGCAGAAACCTCATCATCATAGTCAGTGTCATAGCAAATGCTTCTAACAGAGCCCTCTACAAGGAGATCAAGCATTGCATTAATCAGATCCCTGACTTCTAATTTCCACTGAACTAGCAAGTATGGTGCCGTTAATCAAATCTTCCCTGAAGAAAGCTAGGATCCTGCCTCCTGCTGTCCGTTCCATTCCTTCAGGCATCATACTGAAGTGGACATAATGCTTCCATATACCGACCTTGTTGACATCCTCACCACCCTCAAAGATCAGAGGCAAGAAAGTCAAAACAACAGCAAAAATCTAGAATCCTGTCAAGATGAAAAGACAAAAACTAGTGCAAATGAACAAATCTGGAGATTCCTCACACATATAACGACTCAAAGATATTTGGTTAATAAAATCAGGTGTCCAAATTATGTGCCATCCAGATATTCTGATTCCTATGCAGAACTGCATTTAGATTCTCAATAGATTCATCAGTATCAGAGCTTAGTCTGACATCTTGTGGTTCATTATTGAGCAGCAATAAAGTTCTGGGGTAAATTGAAGGCCATTCTTTACACATTTGCTATTTCCTCTGTTGATGCAATATGTCTCCTAGGAAAGTTTATAGAGAGTCTATAAGTGCCTTCTCTGTGGTGGACTGCTTTGCTCTAAAAGCTGATTTCTTATTCAGTGCGACTGATGATGAAGAACAATATGCTTTCAAATAACTCGACGTTGACTTGGAAAATACAATTTAGGGCATGGATCAAATCAGGTAGCCCCCATTAGCAGTCTAACCCAGTCAACACCAGTCATTTTGGCCAGAAGTGCAATACTTCAACTCTGGTGGATAATTGGCAACCTGAAAGTTAGTTCTGAGTGCAAAGGTTGTGGTGTCGGTAGTGGAAGTCAGTAGCAATTCTGGGTAGGCCCTCTAGATGGCTCCATAAAAGGTCATTCACCTTCCTGCAGAATCTCATTGAAGGGTTTGACAGAAAAATCTAATTTTATCCTCCAGCTCTGTAACAGAGTTCGATTCTTCTCGGCAACCTTCTAGTAGATGAACAGTGAATGTGACATAAGTACATGAAATTCATAAACTCTTATTGGTACCAATCAGAAATTATTTTGTTCCTCTGGAGCAACAGGACTTGATCAAGAGACTGATATAGAGTTGGGCGGAAAAAGAAAATCCTCTGATTTCTGGAGGAAGTCATACATCCTGAGGAGAATCTCTGATCACAATTTCAACTATAATTGGGATACTATAGTAAGGACAATTCCACTGGCAGTTTCTTCTGTGAATTTAGACTTTCCTTCATAAATGGTAGCGTTTTTTGTGTCCACTGAACATTGAAACAGGTACTAAGTGAGAAGGGATTGCTCACACCCAGTCCTGACGTCCTGCTTTAGGCACTATTGCGTAGGATTGAGTCTCTCTGCAGTAGAGGCTTAGTGTTGTTGGATAGGTAGAGCTAATATTGCAGACCAATCCAAACAAATCACAAAAATAGTGAACCACACAGAGCCAGGTGAATTTTCCTAAACACACAGAGCAACACAGAACCATACTTAGGCAGAACAGCCACATTGAGCCATGTAGATTCACACTGTGGCCCACTGAGTCTCTCAGAAACAGTGAAAGGGTGTCACACAGACCCGAACAGAGGTACAGGCTGGTATATATGGGCCCACTGTAAAACACTGGTATCAACTGTATCATAGATGACACTGGGAACCATACGTTGCTTCACTGTGGCACTCCTTGTGTCCTCCTAACTTTGCCAAATTTCTCATATAAACCTTACCTCAAGCCTAGCTACCAAGCCTGTTAGGAGCTAAACTGTACTTTCTAATGTTTTTAAGTTTAACGCCCGCCTCAGTCAAACCAATAACTGGGTTACTTGAAAAAAGTGTAAAGGAATGTACATAAAGCCCTCTCTTATATTTGCTCTCACATGATGGGAATTAGAAGGATGTTCACAGGAATGCTACACTACTACCTCCCTTGTTCTGACCGCACACAAGTGGACAAATCCTCCGGCGCAAGGTTTCACACTTGGGGCCAGTGACATATGGTCCTGTTCCCTTTCTTCTCCTTCTAGATTGGGGGCAAAGGAGACTGAGCTATAGATGGGGCCAGAGTCTGATTCTATCTTGCAAAGCAAACCAACTCTACATAAGACCACCAACAAAGTTATCCCTGTCGTTACATCCCTTTGGAAAGGAGGGGGATTAGGGCTGACGTTGAAAGTGGAGTGGGGTACTTGTTAGTAAAACCATCACCAAGTAGATTCTAAGCTCCCTGCCACTGCAGTGTTACTACTCATGTAAATAGGTGTAGAGTGGTGGCTCTGTGACTATATAGTAAGTGCAGTCCTTCTTCCCTTTCCAGTCTTGTATTTATATTGTGGTCCTGTCCCAAGGTTATGGGGATTTAGATTCCAGGCAAAAGTTCGGGGAGAACATACGAATTGCCCTAAGAAGTGTTAGACTGTCATTTGGTACAGATCACTGGATTTGGTCGCACCTAGTCTTCAAGCTCCCTTTTACCAAAAAGAGAACACATGTGCTGTGCAGAGGAATGCAAATTTACAATTAGACTTGGCACACCCAGGAAACATTTTCATTGCTCATTGTGATCAATTTGTCTGAAATTGGACAAACAGCATCAGTCTCACCCCTCCCACTCTGCAGACAGCAATAAGTATCTTATCAGCCTTTTCTTGATGTGCGTGGCTGAGGTATCAAGAACAGTTTAGTATTTGCGATCGGTTCTGTTATGGTGGCGCCTCCACAGAGCCCTTTGCACTGTAATATGCATTGATGGTTAGCAGTGGCCAACCCAGACTCCTTCTATTTCCATTATTAGCGTTAGTCAGTGCTTACTTCGTGAAGGGGTTAGAAGTTTGGACTTGGCTACAATATAGCACAATTGTTATCAGAGAGGATAGAAGTGAATGTTGTGTCAGGGTTATTATTTGAAAAAAAATAATTATTTATTCCACGTTTAGAATAAAAGATCAGGTTATACTTATCACAGTAGTGAAACCTCACCGTCTCTAGCACTTTTCAAATAAGCTTTATTCGGTTTACCAAGAACCATCACAGTTTACAGATAAAAAAAACACGTATATCATTAAAAGTCTAAAATACAATTCATACAATATAAAAAAAGAGTAAAAGAGACCATTCAACTTTTCTCTCAGGTATAAAAAATCTGATAAAAAAGAAAAAAAATCAATTGTAATAGCAAAGGTACAACGGTGCTGTTCTGGAACAATATCTGTGCAGATCTAACAAATCTTGCAGGGTATAATGTATCCTTACTTCGCTGTATGACCATGCAGTGCTGTAATCTAATTGAAGGGAGCACAGGAACCCCAGCTTACACAATTCAATCCTTTTTTTTGGTTAAACGTTGTTCCCAGTTCACATATAGTAAGGTAATGATGGAAATAATATACTCTTCCTCTCGCTAGAGCACAACCTTACTTTGTGCCAAACATTGGCTAAAAATTAGCTGACAGAAAAAACTATTACTTCTGAGGTGTCAGTTGTAAAAATTCTGTATGTGTTTTTGTAAGAATTAATCTTCAAGTTTAAACAGACAGGGCGTATCCATTTCCTGGGGGGGGGGGGGCAGGGGTTCCGTATTCTGGGCAGAAACAACAAACGTGTTCCTCTGTCTCGGGTTCTACCCTGCAGGCAGTACATTTATCTGAATTTCGCCCGCTTGCCCACTTACGCGTGAAGGTTTCTAGTGGTAATATAGCACAGAAAATTCCACTGGCCGTTTCTTCCGTGAATTTAGCATTTATAAAACATACATTATGATCCAAGACGTATTCAGTTATTGATATCGCGATTGGTGTCAGAGCACTGTGCAGATGTAAGTGGTGTGTTGGACCCTAAAAGAAAATGGCTCTTTTGCATTTACCTGTACATTGTGATTCATACTCACACCATGGGTAATGTGTTGGTATTTCTGCTTCATTTTAATGTTTTCTGTGTACTTATTATGGTTCAAAAGCGCATCTTTCATGCTCTCTCTCACACAGAGAGATTGCTTACTTGCATCAGGCTCCAAAATCACCTCATTCACATGGAGAGGCAGAACCCTATGTATTCTTATCCATCAATGCATGCCTGTCAGAAGCAAGCGTAGAAGAAGCCAGTTAGGCTTACATATCCATAGTGACTATTTATTACCTACTACCTCATTGAGCATATCGGGACTGATAGATGCTTTGTGTTTAGTGGCTCCAATAGGGATAGATGCTTCTAACTCGTAACTCTTTTCAGTTCAGTTTTCTTAACTAGCTTATCTTGAAAGGCTTACTCTTGTTCTTTATCTATAAGCAGAGACACCCTCTTTTTCTGGTCAAGCAGTAGGGCCCGGCTGCCTATTCCTTCTCTTCTAGGACTTTCTCACATTCCCCGTTAGCCATTTCTCTCTCCTTCTCTCCCCGACTCTAATGACTTGGTTTATCCAGAGCTTCTCTTACTCTGACCCCTGAACTGCAGTCAATCTTTACCTCGACATCTTTTAGGTGGACCTTTGTTTTTAACTGCGTCTTTCCCAAAATGTTCACAAACGATAATAGTGATACATACCTCCCTAGAATTCTGCTTAAATTTTTGTAATTCCATCTTCTTAGGGCTTCCAGTAAACGCACAATCAGAAAAGAGCGGCAGCGGTGTTTCTGGCTCTGAAAAACAGTTGATTGCATCTCTGGCAGACTGAGAGAGTTACAATGGCTTCTAGGGAGATGGTGACTTTGAAAAATGCATGTATGATGCATCATTTCTATTTTTTAGGATGCCTATCCTTTCTGATTAATAAGTTTCATAAGTAAAAGCCTTTTGTAAACTTTTGTTCCAGGCCCAGCCCCAGCCCCAACTGCTTTTTGCTTTCCCCAGCTTCAAGGGTGCCAGATAGGAAAAAATATTTGTCTTTTATCAGCCTGCACTTTATGGAGCTCACTTCGGCATGAACTGAGCTTAGAGATCATGTTTCGCAGCTTTCGCAGGCACTTGAAAACCTTGCTTTTCTACCCATGCAGACTTGCAGGTCTGTAACCTAGTGTATTTGACCTGAGGCTAGGCACTCTGGAGCGCCGTAAAATTGTTTGTTAGAATGAACAATGTTCTGCATAAATGTTCGGTTAGAATAGAATAGATTAGAATAGAGCCATGGCTTCTGCTGAGTTAATGTCTGTTGTCTAGCAGCACTAGGTTTCTGACTGCAAGGGATGGCTGAGGGTTGTGAGGGTTTTGATAACACGACTAGGATCCTAACAACAATATTGGCTGAGGCCAGATGTAGAAAGAGACGTTTGTGAAAATTGGTTAAGGGTCAGAGTGCTGGTTGAAAGTGTTGGGTGAGGGTGAGTTTGTTGGTTTAGGGATCGGATTGTGGGTGTGGTGGTTCTTTGAGAGAATAGTGGTATTTAGTTTTAGGCCAGACGACTCGTGTAAGGAGTTGGCTAAAAATCGTATGGCTGTTCTAAAGACTTAGTTGAAGATCAGAGGGCTGCTTGTGGGAGGTGTTTGAGGGTCATATTGTTAGTTTAGGGAAGGTAGTGGAGAGTCAGTAGGTTTGTTGGAGTTCGGGGGGAGTTGGCCAGAAGGTTGGGCTAGAGACTTTGTTTAGGGCTTGAGAGCTGATTGAGAGAGATGATTCAGGGTCAAAGACTGTTGAATAAGGAATAAAGGCAGAGAGATTTCAGCTTAGCTATCAGAAATGGTTTTGCAGATCAGGATTTCCAGCCCTGACAATAGCGGACATGAGGTCAGCATTCCATTAGGCAAGGAAGAGTATGGGGCGTTTGCTCCAGTACAACACATGCATCTTTAATTATTGCAACTTTGCAGCACATCTCTCTCTTTCCATTTAGCTTTAATGCGAAGAAATTGACAAGATCATTGCTTGTGTTTCTGCCACAAGGATTGTCAGGACTCTCTTTAGCTGGTCTCCTTTCCTGTGCAAATACTCTGCTGTCTGTAGCCACTTAGCCCAAGGCCCCCAGAGCCTTGATGTGGACAGTGCAGCTGAGAGCTACTAAAATAGCTTGATTCACAAAACTTGAGCTGTCCTGATCGGCAGGAATAAATGCAGCCATTTCGTTCATTGTACTGTTTGGCTTCAAGTTAAATAAAGCAAACACAAGGCGATAATGGACGGAGTGCTGAAACTTTTCAGACACTCACCTCCAGTCACAGATCTGGGTTCAATCCATCATCATTCTTTAGCTCACTTCGCCACCTCAGTTCAGACCCAGCTGTATGCAAATCAGTCTTGACCCTGTGCCTCATGGGAACAGTCCAGCCGAAATGCCAAGCCAGGTCTTCCCTGAACCGGAAACAAACATCCTGGGACCGGTTTCGGGCTAACAGCCCTCATCAGCCAGGCTAGCTTGAATCCAGTGGCAAAGTGAGCAAGGGACCCACGTCTGGGCGTACCCTGCCAACTTAGGGCGAACAAAGCAAACACAAGGAGATAATGGACGGAGTGCTGAAACTTTTCAGACACTCATCCCCAGTCACAGATCTGGGTTGAATCCATCATCGTTCTTTAGCTCACTTCGCCACCTCAGTTCAGACCCAGCTGTATGCAAATCAGTCTTAACCATGTGCCTCCTGGGAACAGTCCAGCCCGAAATGCCAAGCCAGGTCTTCCCTGAACTGGAAACAAGCATCCTGGGACCGGTTTCGGGCTAACAGCCCTCATCAGCCAGGCTAGCTTGAATCTAGTGGCAAAGTGAGCAAGGGACCCACGTCTGGGCGTACCCTGCCAACTTAGGGCGAACAAAGCAAACACAAGGAGATAATGGATGGAGTGCTGAAACTTTTCAGACACTCATCCCCAGTCACAGATCTGGGTTGAATCCATCATCGTTCTTTAGCTCACTTCGCCACCTCAATTCAGACCCAGCTGTATGCAAATCAGTCTTGACCCTGTGCCTCATGGGAACAGTCCAGCCCGAAATGCCAAGCCAGGTCTTCCCTGAACTGGAAACAAGCATCCCGGGACCGGTTTCGGGCTAACAGCCCTCATCAGCCAGGCTAGCTTGAATCCAGTGGCAAAGTAAGCAAGGGACCCACGTCTGGGCGTACCCTGCCAACTTAGGGCAAACAAAGCAAACACAAGGAGATAATGGACGGAGTGTTGAAACTTTTCAGACACTCACCCCCAGTCACAGATCTGGGTTGAATCCATCATCGTTCTTTAGCTCACTTCGCCACCTCAGTTCAGACCCAGCTGTATGCAAATCAGTCTTGACCCTGTGCCTCATGGGAACAGTCCAGCCCGAACTGCCAAGCCAGGTCTTCTCTGAACCGGAAACAAGCATCCTGGGACTGTTTTCGTGCTAACAGCCCTCATCAGCCAGGCTAGCTTGAATCCAGTGGCAAAGTGAGCAAGGGACCCACGTCTGGGCGTACCCTGCCAACTTAGGGTGAACAAAGCAAACACAAGGAGATAATGGACGGAGTGCTGAAACTTTTCAGACACTCACCCCCAGTCACAGATCTGGGTTGAATCCATCATCGTTCTTTAGCTCACTTCGCCACCTCAGTTCAGACCAAGCTGTATGCAAATCAGTCTTGACCCTGTGCCTCATGGGAACAGTCTAGCCCGAACTACCAAGCCAGGTCTTCCCTAAACCGGAAACAAGCATCCTGGGACCGGTTTCGGGCTAACAGCCCTCATCAGCCAGGCTAGCTTGAATCCAGTGGCAAAGTGAGCAAGGGACCCATGTCTGGGCGTACCCTGCCAACTTACGGCGAACAAAGCAAACACAAGGAGATAATGGACGGAGTGTTGAAACTTTTCAGACACTCACCCCCAGTCACAGATCTGGGTTGAATCCATCATCGTTCTTTAGCTCACTTCACGACCTCAGTTCAGACCCAGCTGTATGCAAATCAGTCTTGACCCTGTGCCTCATGGGAACAGTCCAGCCTGAACTGCCAAGCCAGGTCTACCCTGAACCGGAAACAAGCATCCTGGGACCGGTTTCGGGCTAACAGCCCTCATCAGCCAGGCTAGCTTGAATCCAGTGGCAAAGTGAGCAAGGGACCCACGTCTGGGCGTACCCTGCCAACTTAGGGCAAACAAAGCAAACACAAGGAGATAATGGACGGAGTGCTGAAACGTTTCAGACACTCACCCCCTCCTTGTGTTTGTTAGTCTAAACCAGGTCTTTCAGTGATCACAGTCCAGTCTAGTTCTCTGATTGTGATAGTCCAAATCTGCCTGCCTGCAGATGCAGAGCAGTAGATGCAGATTCTATGCTGAACATTTTTTCTATTGTTCAGAAGAGGTATGAAGGTGTGAAGTATCTCTGAAACTCAAAGTAGGCCTATTTTGGTGATACGCTTAGCTTAGTTAGCTGATAGGAAGTTGGGGTTGGAGGTCCTGTCATAAAGAAGCATTATGATATCATCACGATGTTACAATCTTTATTTATTATTCACACTCCTGATAAGTATTGTTACCACTATTTTGCTTGTTTTTATAATAGTTAATATTCATATTGCGATTTTAATACATCGTGAAAATAGATTCCTGGTTTCCTAGTGTGCTTGAATGTGCCTTTACATGATGAAAGAGGGCTTGGGTTCCACTAATTATCCCAGTGCAATCTCATAGGATTGATTTTTACCTAGAATGCACCTCACTCAAGTAATGCTTAGTTGGTGGCTTGGTGGTTGCAGTCCATTGATTTTGCTGCATGAGACTGATATATTAACTAAGTCCTTGATACAAGAGGGTCTAGAGGGTCTAGAAAACCCATTTTCAAGGAATGTTCTAGAAAAAATCCAGAAACTGTATTACAAATAGATCTATGTTCATCCGTTTTTCCAATGGGTACTTCCCAGAATTATCTTCGAGAGTAGATAGTGCAGCCTGCTTTTTCTAACAATCATAATAATAGCTGTGTGTTCTAAAGAGTCAGTCTTAGTTTGGCATTGACAGTGGGCATCAAAAGGCATGGTTTTCCATTAGGATTCACTGCTATTGTTTAAAATTCTCACAATCTAGTCTACCAGATTCTACTAAAATAAAAACCTCTCTCTTTTCAGTGTTTATCTGACCATCATATTCCTGTCTTTTTTATCACTTCCTATAAGCAATTATAGGTCACTGCAATCGCTGTAGTCTTCATGACATGGGCCAATGGACACAGAACTGCTTGCCTTAATCAGCTGACATGTCTGAAATAGTTTTTTAAATTTTATTTATGGAAAGACAAAATACTGTAATTATAGAAATAAGGAGGGGAGAGAGGAGAAGAAAAAGGGGTACAACAGTAATCGTAATAAAATATATAGTATAAAAGTAGGAGGGCTTAATACAATATAAAAAGATATCAATATTTTATAGAGTAATAGCTGTAATGATGTGTTAAAGGAAAAAGGGGAATGGATTATATGAATAAGTAAACAAAATATATACAAAAGAGGTCAATAAAAACAATTCAGGGTGGTTTGGGAACTTCCTCCAGTAAAGGATGGTGCTGAGCAGATTTTTGTGCTAGTACATCTATGAAATCCGTTATAGGGGACCATATTAGCTGTTTTTTCAGATGTAAAAATAAAGGGGAAACATATGCACGATCAAGACGGTGATTATAACAAACACTATACCACCAAGCTTGGAAGGAGAGCTGTATAGCTTGTTTCCAATGTTTTGTTATTTGCTGGAAGGCAATTGCAATCAATAAATCTACAATATTTGTGTTAGAGGGAAAATCATGCCAATGGTCAGACAGGGAACCCAGAAAGATATCTACAGGTGAGTAAGGGAAATGAGTATGGAAAATGGCATTGACTTGAGACCAGATCTTCAACCAGAATTGGTGAGTGGAGGGACAAGCAAATAGCATATGATATAAATCAGCTTGGGGAGTGTTACATGACCAACAGTTTGGGGAAGAGGTAGAGTTAAATTTATGTAAAGACACTGGAGTAAACATAAGTCTATTATAGATAAAGAAGAGAGTTTAAGTTGTGCTTGCTGATCTAGAAGTTTTACGAAGTTTTGACCATAGAAGGGCACCATGGTATAATGAACAGCTTTTAGAATTGAAGAAACAATGTAAAAAATTGGAGAGGCTCTGGAGGAAGAATTACGACCCTGTCCTAAAATCTAAATATAAGCGGTTAATCAGGACCTATCATAATGATATGAAGAGCGCTCAAGCCAAATTCTATGAAGAAAAAATCTCTCAATCTGCCAATTCCTCAAGAGAACTATTTAGAGTGGTAAAAACTTTAACGAGTCCCCACGAAAATATGAATACCCCCCCGACCTCAGTAGAAAGGTGCAATGATATAGCAGTTTTTTTTCAGAAAAAAGTAACAGATATTTATGACCATTTCCCGAAGAAGAACAGGGACGCTATTCCTGAATTAGGCTTAGAGGCAAAGGAACTTACATCCCCAAGCAAACTAGCCTACTTTCCTAGACTTGAAGAAGAAAATGTCCGAAATTTATTTAAATCTATTAAATCTGGTTCACTTATTGACCCAGCCCCCCCCACATCTTAGCCAAAGCATTGTAGACCATTTTACCTTCCATAACGGAACTGCTCAATGTATCTTTAGATACGGCTTCGGTCCCTAAATCTTGGAAGCATGCGGTCATTAGGCCACTTAAAAAAAAAGCTAATATGGACCCCTCTGTTCTTAGCAATCTGCGTCCTATCTCCCTCTTGCCGTTCATTAGCAAACTGTTAGAGAGGCGGGTCAACAATACCTTGACAAACTTTCTGGAAACGAATGACACATTGCATCCCACTCAGATGGGTTACAGAGCCTCTCACAGTACAGAATCAGCATTATTGGTGGTTACAGAGGAGCTTAAGGCATTATTGGATGAGGGTGGATCGGCTGCCATCCTCCTATTAGATCTTAGTGCAGCATTTGACACCGTAGACCACACCACCTTAATAGAAATGGAAACAGGAGTCCAAGGCATAGCCTTGGATTGACTGGCCTCCTTCTTGGAAGACAGATCCTTCCAAGTTATGGAGGGGGACTGTTTTTCAGATCACTTCCCAATTACATGCGGTGTCCCACAGGGATCCTCCCTTAGCCCTACATTATTTAATGTTTATGTACGACAGCTGGCTCACATAGTACAGGATTCGGGTATCTCAGTGGTGTCATATGCTGATGACACCCAACTGTTAGTATCCCTAACAGATAACGCAAATCAGCAGCTGGGTAAATGCCTTGAGAGAGTAGTAAACTGGATGTCAAATAGCTATCTGAAATTAAATGGCGAAAAAACAGAGATTATGATACTAGGAAATCCTACTATCCAGGCACCTATGACACAGTGGCCCCAAAGTATGGGAAACCCGCCCACCCCCAAAATAGCTGTAAAGAATCTGGGGGTCTGGCTAGAAAACTCACTCGCGATGGACTGTAAATCTGGGAAGCTGTCAGGAATATGTTTTTCTCTCCTGAAAATGTTAAGGAAAATAATTGAGGTGATTCCGGAGCACCTGGAAAAAACGGTCATTCAGTCTCTTATAGTGTCGCGCCTGGACTACGGCAACTCACTTTATGTGGGTGCGCCTAAATATGTAACGAAGAGACTCCAGGTAGTGCAAAATGCGGCAGCAAGACTTTTACAAAAAATTCCCAACCACACATCAGCTAAAGACTCACTAAAACATTTACACTGGTTGCCGGTTGAGACAAGAATAAAGTTTAAATCCCTCTGCCTGGCCTACAGGGCCATCAACAATAAAGGCCCACTAAAACTTAGACAACTGTTGTCCAAGTACACCCCAACCAGGCATTTAAGGTCTGCACAGCAACAGCTTCTCAGGACTCCCAGAGTCAAAAGAGCTAGGTGGGGAGGCAGATCTTTCACCCATCTGGTGCCAAGGATGTGGAATGCCATCCCATATGATGTCAGAACCCTACCCAATGAAACATCTTTTAGGAAACGCCTTAAAACTCTGTTGTTTCCCGTGTAGGCGCTGCTGGTCAGAGTTCGAAAACAGTATCTCTTAGCGCTGGGAAGCCTTTGGGCAGCCATGCGCTTTATAAATCTAAAACATAAACATAATTTATCCCAAATAGTAATAGACCACGATGAATGGAATTCACGTTCCCATTGGAGTTCTAGCTTAGTTTTAGTTCTAGGATTGGGGGATGTAGTAAGAGATTTATATATGGATGAGGCGCTAGATTGAGCACTTAAAGTTGGAAGTATATTACAATAAGGAGATAAGGTAGGTGGAACGGAGGATAATGATGACAGAGATGAAGAGATGCTCTGTGTCAATATATTAAATTTGGTGGAAAAAGAATTTGGTAATTTATAAAGAGTTTGTGCTTCACAAAAAGTGAGTAGAGTATCACTAGAATAAAATTGATGGATCCAAAGTAACCCTTTATCTCTCCAAGTTTTCCAAAATATGGGTTTATTATTAATTTTAAGAAAGCGATTATGCCAAATGGAGGAATTAAGAAATTGATCTTTAGAGGAAAAATGAGAAATCAGAAAAGAATGATAGAGCCTATGAGCTGTTTTTTACGTAGGGGAGGATAGAAAGCGTGTCTTGTGAGTAAATGTGAGAGATTCTGTGTTGGAAAAAGGAGATAAGAAAGGGCGCTCCATGGCTGACCATAATGGAAGAAAAGCAGGAAAGGATTGATTTAAGGATTTAGCTAGTTGCTTAAGAAGAAAAGCATTATGATAATATCGAAAGTTAGGAAAATTAACCCCGCCTTGTGATTTGGGGCGTTGAAGCATGTTTAAGGACAAGCGTGCTTTCTTTTTATTCCATAAAAATTTAGATAAAAGAGAATTAACCTTTTTGAAAAAAGAAACTGGAAAACTGAGAGGGGTAGCAGAAATCATATAAAAAATGATGAGAGCGAGCATCATTTTGATCGTATCAAGTCTTCCCCCACCAGGATAGATATAAGGGATGCCATTTAGAGATGGATGTAGATAATGTGGATAGAACTTGAGACATGTTTAGAGATAACGTTTGTTTAATAGAAGGGGCAAACCAAAGACCTAGATACTTAATCTTTTGGGGATTCCATGAGAAATTAGTGAGGACAAAATCTTGTTTAAAACATAAAATATTAAGGGGAAGAATTTTGCATTTATCATGATTTAATTTATAACCACAAATGGCAGAAAAGGCCTTAACCTCTGCGATAAAAGCAGGGATAGAATGTTCTGGGTTAGAGATATATAATAAAATATCGTCTGCATAGACGCTCATTTTAACATGGAAATTATCATGTTGAAAACCATGTATATTAGAATTGTGTTTAATTTTTGCGAGAAAGGGTTCTAGAGCGAGGATAAATAAAAGCGGGGAGAGAGGGCAACCTTGACGGACTCCTCTCTGTAAGGTAAAAGAATCAGAAATGGATCCATTGGTGAAAATAGAAGCTTTGGGCGAAGTATATAGTAAAGAAATATAAGAAATAAATTTGGGTCCAAAGCCAAACCAAGATAGTGTGTGGAAGATAAATGACCAATCCATGCGGTCAAAAGCCTTCTCCGCATCGAGAGAGATAGCTGCCAATGAGTGAGGATATTTATTAGCTTTATGTAATAAATTAAAGAAAATTCTAGTGTTATCAGAAATGTGTCGTCCTTTGATGAAACCAGATTGTTCTTTACAAATAATAGAATGAAGAAAGGGTTCAAGACGGAGAGCGAGAATTTTGGCAAATATTTTGTAGTCAGAATTAACTAACGAAATTGGTCTGTAATTTTTACAAAGGTGAAGATCTTTTCCTTCTTTAGGGATTAGGCAAATGAGAGCATCTTGAAATGTGCCACTAGAAACTTTAGAGGAAATAAAGTGTGAGAATAAAGAGAGGAGATAGGGAAGAAGGATTTAGAGAAATGGGCGTAAAATTCCATGGGGAAACCATCTGGGCCAGGAGCTTTTCCGGGCCTAAGAAGTTTCAATGCGTGAGAAATATCTTTAATAGAAATATCGCTTTATAATGGTGAAAAATCAATATCTATGGGCGACTGTTTTGGTATAGAGGCAAGATAGGTTTGAATGTCTGTAGGATCTGGGATAGTTTCAGGGGTATAAAGAGAGGCATAGTATTTCTTGAATTCTTTTAGTATTTCCAAATTTTTAGTTACTGGGGAGGAATTTGAATTTAGGACATAATCAATGTTATTACGATCTTTTTTAATTTTGAGGTATGAAGCAAGTAATTTTCCTGCTTTATTTTGGCCGCCATAATAACGGGCACTACCTCGGAGGAGATATGCAGATGCATTTTCCGTAGATAGCTTATTATATTAAAATTTTTCTTTTATAAGGTTTTTGAGATCAGCTTTAGAATTCGTAACTGTATAAAGTGACTCCAGTAATTTGATAGTTTTAAGGATTTCATCTGTTTTTCGGGAATTAAGGCGTTTTTTTGTAGCAACATAAGAGATAATAAAGTCCCTAGATGAAGCTTTAAAAGCGTCCCAAATAATTGGAAAAGATGATACAGAAGATATGTTACGCTTAAAGAAGTCTGAAATGAAGTCTTCAAAAGAAGAAGTGAAGATGTGATCAGTCAGCAAGGATGTATTAAAACGCCATCTTTTACTGGTAACATTAATTGGAAGCAACTCTAAGTCCAATATCACAGGGGCATGATCCGAAATCAATATGGAACCAATGTCAGCATGTAGTGTAGATTGTGTTAGTGCTTTGGAAATAAATAAATGGTCAATGCGTGACTGTGAGAGGTGAGTGGGTGAGAAAAAAGTATATTGACGGAGTTGTGGGTTACAAAATCGCCATGAGTCAACAAGAGATCTGTGGGAGATCAGGTTAGTGAAGTGGTGATGCATTGTGGAGGGAACAAAAGGTGTTTTGGATGTACGGTCAATATAGGGATCAACAACTAAATTGCAATTGCCTCCAAAAACAACATATGGAGTAGAAATAGACATCAAAAGAGTAGAAATATGAGGCCAAAAATTATTATCAGGGTTTGTGGGAGCATACACATTGAACAAAGTAATAGGGATATCATTAACTTTAAGGTGAACAATTAACCAACGCCCTTCATCATCTGAGTCTTGAGAAAGAAGGGCCACTTTAAGTTTTTATGACATAGAATCACAGCCCCATTTCTTTTACTAGTACCAGGAGAAGAAAAAACATTTCTTACCCACTGTCGTTTAAGCTTAAGAACTTCTGAAGCAATTAAATGTGATTCTTGCAAAAATACAATATCTGCTCTAAGATTAGATAAATGTGAGAGAACTCTCTGCCGTTTGATAGGTGTACCCAAACCTTTAACATTCCATGTAATAATACGTAACGTCATTGATTAACTGTAAAAACTAAGAATAACTTTTGAAAAGCATTACAGCACAACAGGAAAACAATAAAGAATTCGCAATAAGCAGAAAAGCAAGAAGTAAGCACTCTAACAATAACAGAGTAAGATATAAAATAGAAAACATTGAAATAGAGAAGAGAAAGGAAAGGAATAGAAGAAAAGGAAAGAAGGGAAGAAGAAGAATAAAAGAGGAGTAAGAAGAAAAGACAGGAATAAAGGACAAACAAAACAATAAAACATACCAAATACTGAAACATGGATGGAGGGTGTTGGAGCCACATGGGAGGAAACGAAACAGTCAGCCACGATACTCCATGGAACGAGACCACGAGGGAAATATCCAATTAGACGGACTTTATGACAATGGGTGAACCAGGAAGAGAAATCAATACCTGATGGGTAAAAACACAAGGAAAGGAAAACAATTAATGAAACATATCATAAGAACATCGTAAAATTACAATTACGATTAACTTTAGCATGAGGAAATGAATGTTCAAGAAGAAGATGCTCCTGCAAACTCCATGGGATCTTCTCTACAGCTATCAAGAAATTGTTGAAGTACAGCCGGGTCTTCATACGTTGTTGTCTTGTTTTTGTAAGTCACTTTAAAAACGCATGGATGTATTAGACCAAATCTAGCATTTAGGTTACGTAAAGCTGGGCGCATGCTTAAAAAACTCTTTCATTTATCAGCAGTAGTTTTTGCATAATCCTGGGAAAAGAATAGTTGAAATCCTTGCCATGTTATATGACGTTTTGCTTTAGCAGCTTGTAAAACTTTCAACAAATCTGTGTATTCCAAGAAGTATAATATTACACCTCTTGGATTGCATTGAATAGACGTATTTTGTGGAGGTTGACCAAGTCTATGGGCTCGTTGTATGTTAAGTGACGGAGACTCTGGAAGTTGAAGGACCTGCAATAAGAAAGAGTGGAAAAAAGAGATAGGATTGGAGCCTTCCAATCCCTCAGGCAGGCCATATATGCGCAGATTGTTACGCCTGCTCCGAATTTCAAGATTTTCTATTTGTTTTTGTAGATGCAAAATATCTGTTTTGATGGGTGGAATTTGTTGAGAGGATATATGTAGAGAAGTCATTTGATGTTCAATTGTAGTTACTTTATTATCCAGATTTGTCCATTTATCTTCGATAGCTTGCAAGCGAATGTTGGTTTCCGTCATATAAGGTTTAAGAGCTCGAATCTCATCTAGAAGTAGTTCCAAGGAAACTGGTGGTGGAGATATGGTCGGTGAAGGGGGATCTTTCTTTACCCTTTTAATCGTTGAAGAAGTAGAAGAAGATGGTATTTTAGAGGTATTCTTCCCAGCTGGTGTAGATGGAAGAGATATAGGCGCAGCATCTGTACATTGGGGAGATGTAACTTGTCCAGGTTCCTCCATATCGGAGTGTAAGACAGAAAAAGAATTCGAAGTGAATACTGCAGTGGATTTAGGACGTGTAAAAAGAAAGGACGATGAAGTCGCACCTCTACCAGATTTAATTCTCCCCATAGACATATATGTCGCAGTAAAGGAAGCGTTGGTTCTTCGAAAAATCCGTTGGTATTATGAAATCCAGGAGAGAAACGGTGTTTGTAAAGAAGAAATTGCAAAAAGATCAAGATGGAGTTCACAAGGATAGCAAATGATGGTATAACCTGTTTCTGGCCAGAGTGATAAGCTTGTGACAAGATTAGTGAGCAGCGCCAAAAAATAATGCACAAGGCGCGTCAGAAACGCAAAATGACGGACACATTGTGGTGTCGCGCCACACACTTTTATAGAAAGAGAGTGCTACTCAAAGTTATGCCAGTTGTAATACCTTTCACATTAGTAGGAAGTTCTTCACATATTAGGTTGTGTAGAAATGTTTAGTAACGGTGAGAAATTTCAGGAGAACCCATGTTGTTCAGACAGGAATGATGATAAAGTTGCAGGAAAAAGAAGAAAACATAAATAAATCCAGTAAAAGAAGTAGTTATATTTGCAGCATGGCACTGAAAAAACGAGGATATGCAGCGGTGCCAATATCGCGCTGAGCACGTTAGAACTACAAAATGCTGGCCGCGAATCCAGTCACGGAGACGCGCCGCACATTTGTAATAAAATTTTTCTCTTATCGGGCTTACCGCGACTGCAGAAAATCCTCACTAGAGTCCAGGCATCTTTAGGAAGAAGGTCCCCGCAAGTAGAAAACAGCGCGGGCCTGCCGCCTGTCGTTGTAAAAGTCCTCCGGTCGCGGCACGAAGCAACACTAGGCGGCCGCCATTTCCTCCGGCGCCAAGCCACGCCCCCCACTGAAATAGTTTTTTTGAAGGGCAAAACAAAGCCATTTTAATGAGAAAACGCCTATCCTACTATTGTTAAATTAAAGATTAACAAATATTTATTGTCTTCCTCCTAATTGATTTATCCAATTGATTTATTTTTAACCATTTTGACCTGTGGTATAGTCTTGATTTCTTTATCCAACAAATACATTTCTGGCTGCTTTATTCATTAAATTCAGTTTTGACTGGGTAATCCACTGAATAAATGCTCAACTAGTTTACGCAAGGGAAATAACGCCTCATTTAGACTTGGACGGGGGAGCTGTCAAGTGGCTTTGGTGGCAGAAAGACCACTTTTACTGTCGCAGCCCTATTGCCATAGTTTCCGGCCTCTTAATGAGACAGGAAAACCAAGAGTTGCATAGATGGAAGTTTTGTCAAATTTTTGCAGATGTGCTGTTACCACCCAAAATGAGGCCCATAGTCTACTTGGTATGGTACCAGAATATCATTGTCTGTCTTCTAACAAACTATCATGTCTACATGCCTTAAAGGTAATGTAGATAAATATAGCCCTGTTGGAGTTACTAGACCCAATCGAGCAATATCTTTGTAAATGATATTAGGCCAGCATTTTGGCAGTGATATTCTGACATACAACCAGTTTAGGCTATATGTTTGGACATCAAGGGAAAAAATATCAACTGCAAAAATCATGTGGCCTAAATAGCATCTACAAAAATATTGCAGCGGTAAATATTTAGAGGTAAGGATAAGTTTACTGTTCTTAACTCCACATTTGTGTACCTTGAAGATATGTACCGTTAAGGCACATAGATATGGAGCTTGCTGTTCTTAACTCCACACCTACATTTCTTACAGATATATATCTTCAAGGTATCTGTGTGTTTCTGGATGTAGAGTTAAAAATAGTAAACCTGTACTTACCTATATATAATTACTCTCATATTTGATATTTAGGCCATAGTCTTTTTGTAGAATGTTATTCTGCTCACAAAACCTGGTAGAAGACCCATTCTGGAACAGAATGTAACACTGGAGCTAATGTCTATACTGGACCTGCGATCCCTCAAGAAAACAGTCTAAGCACAGGTATAAACATTTGTAGCTTTGAAAGTCAAGCAAGACCACATGCTCAACCAGTCTGTCTATTTCATTGCCTGCTCAACATTGAAGACTGTAATTTGTCCCTCTTTTGAAGTTCTGAAGAAATCGTGAAATAGGGATTTGAAGTAGTCTGACATTTACTCCACATAGAAATCATCACACTTGCCAATGACCGCACATCTGCGGTTTTTCCAGAAAAGCCTGGTACAATTTATCCAGGGAAAATGGCCGTAAAAATGAGAAACATGCAATATTAATTTCATAAAAAACAGTACTGAGTGTTATGCCTCATTCTGACCTAAGGACCTCGGGATAGGTTGTAATTACCACACCTGGTACATATCACACCCTGGGTTTTCGGTAGAATCTATAACTTGGAAAGACATATTAATTCTCCAGCTGTGTCTTTTTTCCTCAAACTAGGAATACAGCAGTGTACCCGACCCAGATATTGTGACAATTGTTCCAGGTTCACTCTCCCATGTATCATTTCTGTGGGAAGGTGTTCTTGTATGTTTTATACCTGGGGCCCTATTACAGAAGGTGCCCCGAGGGCGCAATGGGCATTTGCACCCATTTTGCGCACCCCCGGGGCACTTTGGTATTACTGAAGGTAATCCCGATATCGCTGGCGCACATAGAGCGCCAGCGCTATCTTCAGGGGTCGTTCCCTCATTTTCATGGGGGCGTGCCCCATGCAAATGAGGGAATCCCTTTGCCTCAGAGCCCGCGCCCTATGACAAACGCAGGCGCAGAGGCAAATAATCTCTCAGGATGCATACTGACAGTGTGCCACTAAAAAATGGCGCACTGTCAGTGTGCGTCCTGAGAGCAGCCCTCTGGTTGGGGTAAAGGGGGTCCTATGGACCCCCCCACACATCCCCTTGCAGGCAGGTGCAGTCGTTGACTGCACCAGCCTGCAAAGGAATCTCTACTCTACCTTCAAAGTTCAGGCGGGTTGCCGCCTGCACTGTGAAAACACAGAGCGGCTTTAAAGCAGCCGCTCCGTTTTTCACAATAATGCGAGAGGGCAGCGCATTTCATGTAATAGGGCGCACTTTCCCTGTTTTGCGCCCGCGCACCTGTTTTAAGGTGCACTGTGTGCAAACAGGAAAAGTGCGCCCTTTACTTAATAGGGCCACTGTTTGCAAATAAGTATTACTTAAGATTCAAGAGCCAACATGGCACTGGAATATGCTATAGGCAATGACTATTGGAAAAGACAACGCATACGCTGCTTTAGAAAAATTAATTATGCACTGCAAGCTGAAACATAGCTTTCATTTGGAAAAATAAGCAGGACAACTGTGTTTTCACTAAATAAACTAGTGAAAACTGTACTCTGGATGGATCAGTCAAGGCTATGCCCACTAGAAAAAACTGTCAAACTATGCCCACCAGGTACACCAGTCAAGAATATGTCCAGTGGCTAAAACCAATCGAGACTTCCTATTGGATAAAAAAGGAAAGAGTATGTCTATTTGGTAAACTAATTAAGATGGTGTATGTTGAACAAGCCAGTTAAGACACTCTGTTGGACCAATCGGTTAAGACTACATCTTTTTAATATAACATGCAAGGTTATTCCCAGTAGATGAACTGGTCAAAATGATTATCATGAGATAAAACAGAAAATACTACATCAAATGGATAACACATTCAAAATGGTTCATTGCATAAAGCAGTCAAAACTTTTACAGCGATGCATATGATCAGGTAGGAAGGACTACATGCATAATCCTCGCAAAACTTTCCATTAAATGAAATAGTCCAGTAGTGCACTGGATGAATGATACATGATGTTAAATAGGGCAGGTCAACGTGTCAGCTGGTGGTTGTCCATGAAGGCTTTTTCGACAGCAGAGCTGGTACAGCTCCTCCATCAGAAACACCGTGTTTTCCCTACCTCTAAATGGGAAGGATGGCTAATAGTTGGAGGCTATCTACCAAAATTCTATAAATATATAATATAAACTACCAATGAGTTTTAAATGAAGCTCTATGTCCCTTGTGTAATACAGCTGAGACTATGTCGTAGGTTTGGCCTTTGAGAGAATGCCTGTAGTATAAACCAGTTAACGCTGTACCCATTTATAAACAGGGCCGAGGCCACAAAATAATCTGTAATAGAAATGATTGTAATTAATCACATATTGGAAGTCCTTTGTGTAAACAGGAGTGAAGGAAAGGAGGTGGAATAGTGAGGGATAAATGAAGAGAGGGTTGGCCCACTCAGGTGTGATTTACCTTCCCTCTTCTATCTAGATGATTGTGCATGATTACCAATCTATCATCGCGTCTCCATGGTCTAATCTACTCCATTGCTTCTAGGTTAGGTTTGTGTTCTATAAATATTAGCACACACTTATATACATTTGGATCCTGTACTTTCCAATGATTTCACTACTTTTGATGTCTAGGGGACTGTTGACCATTGGGATCTTGCATAATGTAGGCTGCTATGACAGCTATGCCAGGATTCAAGTTTATGTCATGAAGAGCTACTCTCCAGCCATGTTCCCATGATAATGGTGGAGTCAAATGATACTGTCGGTTGCATATCAGGAGACCTGGCATGGTCTCTCTGGGTGGGTATGATCATTGTTTCCAGCTTTACCTTTGATTTCGGTGTGTTCCCCACGTTACTGAGCAAGACTGACTACCAGAAACACTCATTGTCACTATCTTTTGAGATCTCAATGGAAATGCTTCCTGAGAGCAGACTGACATCCTGGTCCTACTTAACTGGTTGGGCTGCGTGATCCCAGCCAGAGGTGGCACAGGTGAGGATAAGTAATGAACACCATACAGACACCCTAGTTCTATGGGCGTGGTGAAGGATAGGTATCTAAATATAGAATAAATTGGCCATTTGAGCTAGTTTATTTAAAAGTTCTTTTTAATGAAGTTTTCAAAAGAGTAAATAGAAACAAGGAAGGGAGACGTAGCAGTTACATGGCTCCATACATACATTTTAGCATTCTTGATTATAACAGAGTAACCTCAGAGGGTACCAGTACATAGTCTTGAGTAATATAAGTGAGCCGATAACCCAAACCCTTTATGCGCCCTGCTGCTCTCTATAGCATCCATCTTACTGAGATAAGTTCCAGGGCCCTGCGGCCATTTGAGCTAGTTAGTTTTCTACTTATTGGGAGAGAAATGTCCACTGAATGGTGTACAGCCACATTCCCTGTCTGGAGTGTCCTGCTGCGATTATCTGGTATCCTGGTTTTTGGATTTTTGGACCCAACTTCACACGAATCTAACATGTGTATGACTCCCTTGACGTGAGTGCGATCCTAGTTCATCCTGGGCCAGAGGGGCTTACAAAGCACTTTTTCTTTAATGACATCAGACTACCATCCCTGTCACGAGCACTAGCATGCAGAGTGGTGGTGGCAGCATACTGTGTTTTAATGATCATATATTCATGATCAGACCTTTTTTATCTGTGTCACATGAATGGTGTCCAATTTGCCAACTCGTGTAAAATGCCTCTGCTACAAGCTAGACCCAGATCCTTGCGCTAACTTCGCACCAAATGTGTACCTATATGTATATGCGTGGTCTGGTTGATACATTCATCATATGTGTCTGTATGAAGCAGCGTGAAAAAGGCCTGTGGGTTCCATTTTGGAAACTCCAGCCCTACTCTAGTGCACAAGACAGAGATGAAGTAACTTTTTCAGACAGTGGATGGCTATTGCTGACATTCCTGAGACCAGAGGGAGGGAACCAAGACTTTGAAGTGGGCAAATGGTGACAGGCATCCCCTTAGTAATTCAATAAGGCCCTTCTCTGATTAGTCTTGCTGAGTACAGCATTTAGTGTAGGGTGGGCTGCAGTCTCTGTTGTTCAGGGAGTGAACTGCAGTGAGCGAATTGTGAATGAGCCCAATCGGACTTTGTGGCCTCATCTGAATTGGGAAGCAGCCCAACTTTTGCCACCCAGACCAAAAGATGACTGTACCAATGCCTCGCCTTTGGGAGTTCTGCCAAGCTCATCCGCTGACTCACCAACCTCTAGCCGAGTCACTGTTTGCTCGGTGGAGGGCTGCTAATCAGAAACTGTACCCTTGCTTACCAGATTTCAGACACCACTATGGTGCCACGTGTCTACTCCCAGGCTGTGAGCATAATGCCCTTGCACCTGCGGCTAGTGCGTCTTCCTGCACAGAGAGGAGGACATGGACTGAAGCATGTGGAGGCTTAGTCGAGGCCTACCAAAGAGACCTGCATTTTGTGAGAGACCTAAGTCTGAGAGACTGAGCACACAAATCTGCTTTGGTGGGTGGGTGGGCATTTCACTTAAGCCTTAGACCCCCCCCCCCCAGGGTTAATCTATGGTGAAAGAAAGTGATGGGGTGGAGCAGAGCAGACAGGGGTATCTTTGTCTGTAGGACAGTGGCCTTATGGCAGAAAGTCAAAGGTCCTGAGTGTTGTAGTTTGTAGTGTTATGTTTAAAAGTGCATATTACACTTTTGCGTCTTTATTGAGCGCCGAGCCATAGTAGGACAGATCCTGAGGCAAATTAACCCAGCAACAATGATGAGCTGAGTAGCTCCTTTTTTCCTCACGGGCCCCCGAACGAATTGGTGGTAGAAATGGGATCCCTCAAAGACCAGTTCTAACTGTCAACATCAGAGTAATATGTTCAACCTTTACGCCTTCAATGCTACATAACAAAATATCAGATACAAGTTTAGTGGGAGTAGAATGTGACCCCTTGTCCCTAGATCAGTTATAAGATTGGTGTTTCAATGGAGGATGGAAAGCTCTCATAAACAAGGACAGGGAAGTCCGTGTTAGTTACATTGGAAGGCAATTAGAGAAACTGGAGGAGAGGGAAGAAACTGTAATGGACTCTGGGGAGGGTACCACGATAGAAAACCAAGAAGGGAGTGTTATAGAGCCATGCTGTCTTAGCCCCTCAGCACAGGTTTCTCCCAGATACACGGTGTGTGTATCCCAAAATTTGTTTTACAGCAATTATCCAAAACAATCACTGACACTAATTTCCAGGGTACCATTGTTACTGACTCAAATAGCAATTCCTGAGGGAGGGTTGAGTAACATGCAGTGGGCCTCCAGAACGTTAAGACTGAGTAAGAGGCGAAAGACGGGGAGTTTGAGCAGAAGAAGCTGAGGTTAGCTCACCTGGAACAAGAGGAAAGTAGCAGAGAGAGAGACTGGGATAATGGGCCTATGAAGAGAGAAAGAAGGATCATGAAGAGTGGGAAAAAGACAGACAGAAAAAGGTGGGTATTTTGGAGATAAAGGATAGCTTTAGAGAAAAAGAATTCAGGATGTCAACAAAGATGAGTATGTCTGGTAAAATGTCCTGCCAAGGCTCCAAAAGAGTTGTTGCACATTTTGAGGATGGGGAGATATTTTGGAATGTTTTGTGTGTTTTGTGATTGTTTGTAAATCTTTGGCTTTGAATGAGATGTGAAAGGCAGCCACTTTCATAAGTTGCTTGCCAAAAGAGAGAACATCGAATGAAAGATCCTTTAATCAAAAGGTTTGGGCTGAAGCCCGCTCAGTATCTACAAAATTTAAGGACAACAAGACAGCATATGGCATACCACTTTGAGACTTTAATTAATTTAGTATTGCATAAGTGGAATGAGTGGTTGAGGGATGGATGATAAGGATTGTCATACCCTTAACCAGTTAATAGTGAAGGAGAGACTCATCGGGGAGTGCTCTGCTTCACTTAGGCAAAGCCTATTAGATCTAACAGAGAGGGATCCGAATAAACTTGGAATGTTGACTGACAATTGGGTAGCTAGTTAGGGTAACAAAGGGGTGAAGCAGCGTTTCTCTAAGCCTAATGGAGAGAGGAACTTTCAACTAATTCCAAACTGGAAGGTAAAGGCCACTGGAAATCCCAGAAACAGAAAGAGATTAAGGTTCCAAGTCTGGAACATAGGTGGGACAAGGGAGAACAGGAATGTTCTCCTAAGCCCAAAGTAATAGCTTGTTTTAAGTGCCTCAAGGAAGGGCAGTATAAATTAGACTGTCGGGAGAATGGCACTGTATCAGCTGCACCCATCATAGCTAATATGTGGACTTTGGGGTAAGGGAACGGAGAGACCCTTGTAGAACTTAACTTAGTTGCTATGGATATTTGGGAGAGGGACCCATATGTCTGGCAGCATTTACACCCAAACATGGGGGTGTTTGTGTTAGACGCTAGTGTCAGTTGGAGAAAGGTTACTGCTGTGCCAATAAGCGGAAAATTAATGACAGGTTGGTCATGATTGCTGTAAGGGTGAGAGAGAAGTAAGATACTAGATGCCTCTTGGGCAATGATTTCATTGCCCGTTTTTTAGTACTATGCCCAGAAGCCTATATGGCATGGACAACATCTGTGTTGATGGGAGCCCAGGCTGTGTGTCAGTCTCAAGAGAAGACTGGAACCCTTCAGAATTTGTAGAGACAAGTATATGATAGTCAGTGGATCAGAGCAGACTCGGAGAAGGCACTGCCCATGGCATTTACTGCACCTGCTCCAGATGGGGAGGAGGGTTAGGTATGCAAAGTGGAACAAGCATTAGAATCTAGGTCACTGCCAGAGCTGCAAGGGTTGTTAGCTGCTTGATTACCTACTCGGGAAGATTTCAACAAGGCACAGAGTGAGTGCCCTATGCTTGTGGGATTTCGGAAGGAAGCTCAGATACAGGACCTGTTTTACTTGCTAGCTGAATGATATGTCTATAGGTAAGACCGAGGTGCCGTTAGAGCCTCTAC
The DNA here is from genome assembly GCA_963921515.1 of Calotriton arnoldi. Taxonomy (NCBI): domain Eukaryota; kingdom Metazoa; phylum Chordata; class Amphibia; order Caudata; family Salamandridae; genus Calotriton; species Calotriton arnoldi. The sequence continues at coordinate 612,594 of CAWUFW010001658.1, forward strand.
TGGTTGTAGGTGCTCCGTTTGTGTGTGTGGGAAGAGACATTGTAGGTCCATTCGATCCACTCTCAGCAATAGGCTACAAATGCATTTTGATTTTGGTGGATCGTGCCACCAGATATCCAGAAACGGTACCGCTTAGGAGCACAGCTGTAAAGGTGGTAGTAGCTAGAGCTCTCCTAGGAATCTTTTCTACGGTTGGATTTCAGGGGGAGTGATTTTCAACCAATCTCATCTCCTTACCGGGAGATTCCACAGAAGGAAGTAGGGTTCAGTCCATTATACTTCTGTTTGGGCACCCAGAGCGTGGCCCACTCATTTTAATTAGGGAAGGATGGGATGGAACTTGGGAGTCTCTTCAGAAGGATGTTGTGGGCTATGTGATTTGCCTAAGGAATTTGATGGTGCAGTACATGGGTCAACCAAAGAAAAACTTTCAGACTAGCCAATAGCTGATGAAGAAATGGTATACCAGAATGTGATGATGACTGGGTACCAGGAAGGTCAGGAAGTATTGTTATCAAAGCTCATTTGTCCAACAGCTTTGGAGGATAAGCAGTATGGTCCATACAAGGTAGTGGGTGGAAAATGTGTCTGATGTGAACTAACTGGTGGACACAGGCAGCCGCAGTCTGTGCAGGTAACAGCGGTGGGGCAGCGGGGCCGGGTGGGTGGGGAGTTCGAGGGACGATGCAGAGGGAAAATGAATTATTTATTTTAATTTTCCCTCAGCATCGTCCCTCGAAATCCCCACCCCCACCCGGCCCCACCGCCCCACCGCTGTTACCTGAATGGACCGCGGCTGGACACAGGTGCCATTATGGGTACCCAGGAGGGTGTTCCATGTGAACCGGCTACAGGTTTACCTTCGGAGAGATTACACAGTGAACATCTTGGCAGAGGAAGTTGTGGAAGACATTGAACCTCCTCCTGATTTACTTCATGGTGACATAAAGGATGAATCTGCGGCAGGGGTACAGCTTGCCCCACAGTATACACATATGCATAAGAGATAATGTAGAGAGGTTCTGGGATGATTTTCCCACCTATTCTCTCTGTCTCCAGGATTGTCTATGTTCATGAGATTAACACAGAAGATAGCCTTCCTGTCAATAGAAAGACTTATCATTTGTCGAACCAAGTCCAGAAATGTCTTAATGCAGCCATGGCCAAGATCTTGGACTTTGGAGGGTGATTGAGAGATCTCGTAATCCTTGGGCATCCCAATGGTGTTGGTGCCTGGGGCATTGTGAACCCCCTGCTTTAGCCTTGTCTGCCTGCAACTCTGCATAGACAGACGATCATAATTAACGCTAAAAGGAAGAAAGAAAAATGGATTGGTAGAAAAGGGAAAGATTAATGGAAAGGTGTGAGTAAGCAAGCATGAAAGAAAGGTAGGAATGGTGCTAAGAATGATAGATAAAGGAGTGGGTGGATGTATGGAGAGGTGGATAGATGAGTGGGTTAAAGGATGAGTGAATGGATAGGTGGTGGACTCTGGGTGAATGAATGGAAGAGTAAATGGAAATCTTGAAGTGTGGATGGATGGGTGGGTTTTGGATGGACGGATGGATGAATAAAGGCTTTATTGAGGATGGGAAAGTCAGAGGAGGGATGTATGGGTGGATGGATGGTTGCATGCATAGATGATAGCTGTGTAAATGGATAGATGGATCAAATGGTGAAAGATTGAAAGATGGATATTAGCAGTTGGATGCAAGGGTCAAATGGGTAAGTTGTAGATGCTTGAATGGAAGACACAAGGTAACTCGTCTAGGGAGGGTTGGGGGTCATTTGCTTCATTTCTTCGGTGCCACCAGAGCTTTGGTTCAAAGTGGGGGGTATTTTTATTTTCTGACTAATCCCTTGGTTGGTGCCCATGCAAGGTTGCACAGACTTGCCCTTTTGGGTGTACTGCAGTGCCCTCAAGTCATCAAGACTGATGCACATCCAGCCCCTAGAGTTCGTGATCTTCATTGACCGGTAAGTGATGCAAGGCTCTGGAGCGCCTTTGATCTGACCAGTGGCAACTGACAGATTGCTTTAGTGCCTTGTGCCAAAGAGAAGACTGCATTTTGTATGTCAGAGGGCTTATTCCAGTTTAATGTAATGCCCTTCCATTGAAAAATGCTCCTTCCACTTTCCAGTGCCTGGTGAACAAATTTCTGTCAGGGCTAGAAGAGTGTGCGGCCTACCTGGATGACATTGCTGTATTTAGCAATTCATGGGAGTACCACCGGAAGCACCTAGAACAGGTGTTGGTTAAGATGAAGGGGCGACTAGTCTTGCCCACTATTTGGCACCATCCATAACGATATTGTTCAACCTTTCGCTAGATTCGGCAAAAGTGCCAACTGAATGGAAGTGTGCACAAGTATCTCCTCTCCCCAAAATGCCCTCTCTAAATCATGATGTCTTATCAAACTACAGACCAATCTCATTACTTCCCCTGCTTGAAAAAACCATAGAAAGTTTTTGTAATAACAAGCAACTAATATCCTTTCTAGAAACCCACAAGACCTTTGATTCTTCTCAATCAGGTTTTAGAGCACTACACAACACAGAGACGGCTCTACTGGCAGTCAAAGGCAGCATTCGCCTCTCCCTGGACATAGGAACTTTAGTCATGCTTGTATTACTGGATCTTTCTGCTGCGTTTGACATGGTCTACCACTCCATTCTGATCCGCAGATTGCAGGAAGCAGGCATCCAGTGGCGCCAGCCAAGCGTTCAGAGACTCTGGATTGCCTCCTAGTGTCTAGGACTGAATTTGCCACAGTGGTCCTGCACAGCACTGTCTAGGGGACTTCCTTGACAATCGCACACAAAACGTTTAAATCAAGAACAATGTACATCAATAAAAGCATCCCTCAGGGCTCATATTAGCGCCCAACACAATTCAATGTCTATGTGGCTTCTTTGGCCCAGATTGTGAGAGCATGCGGAGTGGAGATCGTTTCATACGCGGACGACACCCAACTCCTTATTTCCTTATGTCCTGAGCTCGACAAAGTGGAAACTCAATTTGCACTCTGTATGTTTGAAAATGCCAACCGGATGGCCAACAATTGCCCCCAACTTAACAGTGAAAACACTGAGATCGTGCTTTTTGGCAAAGCACAAAAGCTATGGTCAGCAGATTGGTGCCCCCCCCCGATCTTGGCCCAGCCCTCTCAACTAAGCAAGTGGTGAAGAACCTGGGAGTTAAGATCGACCACACACTGTCCATGAGGGACCAAGTTAATACCACCTGTGGCATGTGCTTTGCTACAGTGAGGTCATTAAAAAAGTATTCCCCTGGCTTCCTTCTACTGCCAGGAAAACCCTTGCCTAGGCTCTCATTGTTAGTCTCCTGCACTATGGCAGTGCCCTATTGGTATCCGCTAATGATAACTTGCTGGCCAAACTACAGGTTGTTCAGAATCCAGCCGCACGGCTAATCGGCAATCTTCCTGCACGGACTCCCTCTGCCCCCATATTAAGAAAACTGCATTGGCTGCCCATTAGAAAATGCAGTGTCTTCAAGCTGTGCTATTTAACACACAAGGCCTTCCATAAATTCTCACATGTTCTCCTTCATTCTAAGCTCAGATACTATCGGCCCTCTGGACAGTTAAGGTCCTCCAATAAAGCCTTTTTGCATACCCTCGCATCTGCTTGGCCAGATATGGCAGCAGGTCCTTTTCGTACCTAGCCCCTTTTCATTGGAATAAACTGCCCCTTCATATTCGTACCTGCCCCGACTTCCATAACTTCAAGAAGTTGTTGAAAACATGGTTGTTTTCAACTCCACTTTGCTTTGGCCTGCAGTGCAAGCGCCAACATACTCCTTCGGGAGTGAGTCGTGAACTATACTATGTCTAATAATAAATAAATGAAAATTGACCATGAAGGTAACCAAGTGCCAGATGGGGCAGTCCACTGTAGTCTATATTGGGATCAGGTAAGGGGCGGAAAGGTTTGCCCATTGGATGCTAAGATGCAATCTGTCGTACAGTGCAAGGTGCCCACTACCCAGACTGAAGTGTTTATGGTAGGGGCTATCAAGGGCAGAATAGTGAAGGGTCACAATATCGCGACCAGGAAATCGAAGGACAAAATTTCAAAGAGCTAACTGTACAGAGGGAGGTATGAATTTAGTATTCTTAACTCCACATCTGCATACCTTAAAGATATATACTACCAAAGGGAAAATGTGTGGACTTAGGTGCAGAATATCTATACAAATGTGCCTTTCAATATTTTGTCCCTCGATATTCTGGTCACGATATTGTGACCCTTCTATATTCTGTCTTTCATATTCCTGAACCACTCCGACTGAAGTGAGAGCCTTTTTAGGACTCACTGATTACTAAAGAAAATTTGTAGCTAACTATGGGACCACACTGCCCCCTGTGACAGTGTCTGAAAGCTTTTTAGGAACTGAAGAGAGCACTAAGTATTGCACCTGTACTGAAGGGCCCTGACTTCAGTCAGCCTTCAAAGTACAGACGGTTTCCTCAAAGGACAAAGGCTGAACTTTATGACAAGGCTGGATAGGATCTGGTGGCCATTATTAGTTGAAGATTACCACCCAGGGACCAGAACTGGGCAGCCATTGAGGAGTGCTCTGTGATAGTGTGGGTTTTGAGAAGGTTCTGCTCTATCTGACACTAAGTTTGTGGTTCAAACTGCTCACTAACCACCTAAATGGTTGATGGCAATGGAGAATGAAATGGTCTGTCTCACTGTAAGTCTTACATTTTGCAGTAGTGCAAACGGCTGAAATGAACCACAGAAATGCAGGTATTGCCAATTTCAAAGACCAGATTTCTCCAATAATGGAGTATGGTTCTGGGTAGTCTGATCTGGGAGAGGGGTCTGTTGGGATGGAAATATCCCCTACAAGGTGAACAGTCCCTTGATGTGGACACAGAGGTCTGCACCAAATGCTCTCCGTTTAATGATCGTAGACTACTATCCCTGTTGTCGGCATACAGTGTTTCAGTGATTGTATAGTTGTGCACTGACCTTTTTTATCTGTGTCACAGAAGTCGTGGCCTATTGGCCCACTCGTGTAAATAGTAGGTGTGGGTATTCACCTTCAGCTAGTAATAATACATACTCAATAATCGGTCCAGTCAAGTCTCAATAAATTAATCCCTGCTCAACCCTTGGTAACTTAGCAAATGAGCAGTCAGGCTTAATTTAGGAGACAGGTGTGTGTAAAGCATTTAATATCACCAAAACAGTAAATAAGTAAAGGACACAACACAATAAAAATCCAACAACAATTTATAAAATTAGAGAATATTTGTATCTTTAAAAGAACACCAAAATGACAAATATCCAATGTAAGGAACCGAAGATATGAATTTTTAAAGACTAAATCAAAAACTGTGCTTTCTAGCGCCAAAAAGCTTAAAGCACCACTCGCGGCTATCTGGTTATGCTGGACTAGGACAAAGTCAAAGCTTTCGGCCGACCTCGATGGAGCGCGGGTCAGGTAGGCTAAGTGCTAGATCCGAGTCAAAAGTTTACCTTCGGACTTACAGCCTAATTATGATCTTGGCAGACAGGGTTACTTAGTCACAAATGTGATGGATATCACGTACACCAAATTACAATTCGATTATATCCAATGGAACTTGTAATACGGTGGACAGGATATCCGTCACGTTTGTGATGAAGTTTTCTCACGTCCACGGGCTTGTCGACTGGTCCTCGGGCTTCTCGGATCCGAAGTTCAATTCAACAATAGCAGCCTGCTGTAGCGTGATGCCTCGGTGAGCTCTGGAAGTCTTTGTCCTTGATGTCAAAGATGAGGAGCTCCAGACCTTTCAGCAGGATAAACTAGCACGGTCAGGCTCATTCGCGAGTCGACGACGGATGCTTGACTCTGGACGTCGAGCTGGCCTCCATCCTGGAGCTTTTCTACCAAAACTTTGCAGAAAGTTTCCAATCTTTGAGATCTTGATTCTTGTTGATTCCTTTGGGGAAAATAAGGGTCCAGTGGCGCCAGCCAAGCGTTCAGAGACTCTGGATTGCCTCCTAGTGTCTAGGACTGAATTTGCCACAGTGGTCCTGCACAGCACAGCCTCATGTATACTCCAAGGTTCAGAGCAGGTCAGAACAGATCCCATTTGGTGAGAGACCTAAGACTGAGAGCCTGAGTGCATGACTTTGGCTAAGGAGGGGCACATTGCACCTGTGCTTGAGACCCACACCAGAGTTGAATGATGAAAGAATGTGAAGGGAGAGGGTAGAGGGAGGTACCCTTGCCTGTAGGACAGTGGCCCTGCGACTGAGACTCTTGAGTACCTGAGTTTTGTCATGTTTAGTATTATGTTTCAAAGTGTATTAAAGTACTTCTCTTTTATAAAGATAAGCACTGGGATAGACAATCAAGTTATTACATAGTCAGGTGTTAGTTGAGTGCTGAACTTTTTGTATACACCCTGAGAAGCTTGTGACTGCTTGTCATCGCTACCACTAAGAGTGCAGAGGCAAAAGGGTTGTATGTGGCCCAATTTGCCGAGCCATAGTTGGGTGGACCTCGGGACATCAGAAGCAAATGACCCCAGGACCCATGGCTGAGGCCCAGTAGCCCTTGCTTGCTCAGTGCCCCCCAAACAGGGTTAGACACTACCACTGGACCCTTTTGAACCACCCTCTTTCTTTACCCATTTATATACACTTACCTAAAGGATAATTCGTCTCTAGTGCTTATAGGACACTTAAGCCTGCTTGCTTCAATCACCCTATTTACTACTAAACATAGGGTCTTAGCAAATTTGTACCAACACCACCTTACATGACTCCAGTATGTTAACAGGCATCCCATCCTACTACGGCACTAAATAATATCTAGATCCACACCCAGTTTAGTCATCTTCAGATGCAGAGGGGAGGCTTTTTGCAGAGCTTTCCTATCTGCAGTTCATTCTCATTGGTGGAATGCTTAATTCCTGTTGATAAAGGTTGCACTGGCCTGGTAGTTCAGTGGCAACAGAATCCGTGGCTCCTTTAGGCAGAGATGTAGTGGGACCTATATGGGTGAAGACTTGTAAATTTTAAGCTCTAGAGTGTAGAACAGAAGACAGTTGCCCTCATCTCTGTTATAGCTGTGGTAGTGTACTATCTTTGTGGACATAATTCAGGAGGCTGGTGGAGCGAGGAGGAGAATATCCTTTAGATTTAGGAACGTTTTGGGGTCAGTTCGTGTTTTCTCCAAAAATCTAAAAATTCTGAGAGCAAATATCAAGTGTCTGCACCAACTACTGTGCGATGAAGGTAAAGCTTATGAACTAAGTACATGTCTCTTAGCCTGTGGTGGATGGAATGTTTTGGCTAAATGACTAATGGCCTGATTTTAAGTTTTTACATCATACACACAAAAGGTAATGGGAGGAATGCTTACAATAAGTCTACCCACTGTTAATCGCTCAGGGTAGCATTCCAAGCCATTTTTCTTTGCCTACCATGTCACCTCAGTTTGGACCCAGCCATGTGCAAATCAGTCTCAACCCTGCTCCAATAGGAACAGCCCAGGCGGAACTGCCAGGCCAGGCCATGCCTCCCTGAACCGAACACAAGCAATCCAAGTTCGGTTTTGCCCTGATTGGTGCTCGTCAATCGGATATATCTTGGTTCCAGTTACACCGCGAGCATGGGACCCATGCCTTGCCATACCCTTGCCACTTAGGGCCTTACATCAAAAACACAAAGGGTGATTGGAGGAATGCTTGCAATTAGCCTAACCATTGGCAATTACTCGGGGTAACATTCAAATCCATTGTTCTCTTGCCCACCATGCCACCTTAGTTTGGAAGTCTGGCTTGACCCTGCTCCAATAGGAACAGTCCAGCCCGAACTGCCAGGCTAGGTCCTCCCTGAACCGAACACAAGCAACCTAAGACCTGTTGCGTCCTGATTAGGGCTCATCAGTTGAATCTTGGAAACTGGGGGGCATTGTGTGCAAAATAATTGTGAACTGGTATCTGGCCCTGAGTATTAAGCAGTGGCTGAGATTGATTCAAGCATTTCATCCATCACTTTTTGGTATACCTCAGTGTGATTTCTAAGTGTGATGGGTATGCCCAGACGTAGGTTCTCTCTCAGGGGATCTCTATTGATAATCATCAGCACTGAATAGTCCTGCCCATGTGCGGGGATCCCGGAGCAGTCCTTTCAAAGTCACATCTACTTGGAAAGGCCAGGACAGATATGTGACAGACATGTTACATTTTTGCAGCCTTAAAAATAGGCGATATTGCCAATCTTTATTGAATTACTTTAAAATTTAGAAGGAAAAAAGGGTAATACCCTTAAAAATCACTTAAGCAAAATGAAAAGTGATCTTTTAAAAACATCCTTCACAAACGCTTTTTACTTCTTTTTTAAATAAGATAAAGAGCAGTACATAGCAAGTAGCCTGTATAGGCTGTAGCATTGAAACAATGTGAGTAAGACACTGCACCTTAGGCCTTCTAACCTCTGGTGTCCCATCATGCCCTGATGGTGGCAGATTACTCTGTTCTTTTTGACGAGCGAATCAGCAGTACAGTGGCATATTTATACACATATATTAGGAGGAGGGAGGGCTGCTTATGATTTCAATTGAGATTCCTCTGTAAGAGAACTAGGATTACAGATAAGAAACCATTCCTTCTCTTTCAGGGGATTTCCATTGATAATCATAAGCACTGAATAGATTAGCAAGCTTATCCCTCAAATATTCCTTGATGGAAGAGATAAAAAAGGAGCAAAGTAAAATTAGGTAAACAAATTCTTTAGAAATGTTTGCCCCACCTGGGCATCAGCCTTAGCGTCCGAATCAAGACAGCAGTTTCTCATAAAGGTGTGAACTGATCTCCAAGTTGCAGCCTTGCAAATCTCTGCAAATGGGATGTTCCTAAGCAAAGCAGCAGTATTTGATTTACCCCTGGTGGAGTGGGCCCTAGGTTTACCGGGTAGGGTTTTGTTTGCTTTTTGATAAAAAGGGATTATACCTTTAAAAATAACTTAAGCAAAATGAAAAGTGATCTTTTAAAAATATCCTTCACAAATGCTTTTTACGGTTTTTAAAAATAAGATAAAGAGCAAAACATAGCAATGTAGCCTGTACATGCTCCAGCTATGGAACAATGTAAATAGGACACTGCACCTTTAAGGGCCTTCTGATCTCCAGTGTCCATCATATCCTGTAGGTGGCAGTTTACTCAGTTCTTTTTTCCGGCTCCTGCTGACGGGATTTTGGAGCAGAGATCTGCCTTTTTTTAAAGGTTTTTCCTCACAATTTTCATCCAAAGCTTTTTCAAAGCTGGTTCACTCAATGTCCTTTAGGGCGAAGAGTATTTTTCGATAATTTTCTGACCGAAAAAGTATCTATTTTTTTTCAAAATTCCATCTCTTTTTGCAAATTACCTAGAGTGTAGCAGGAAAATGGTAAAAACAGACCAACACAGGATCTCTATTTTCTATTTGCCAGACTCTCAAGACCTGATGACGTTTCACCACTGCAAGACCCTCTCCAGGCACTCTTTGAGGGAGAGAGTGAAAATGTGCTTCCATCGCCAAGTGGAGCACTGCAGATAACAAGACTCCCTGACTGGTGAGACTTCTGAAGGGCGAAGAGAGACTTTACCCTCTACCAGTGCCCCTAAGTCACGCTTTGAAGACTCCCACAGAGGGAGACCCAACAAAAGAACATCTGGAGGAAGACATTGCTCCTGTTCGACGTTGAGGACATCGAAGGTGAGAAGAGGTACTGCACCTACTTGCTCACCGTCAAGGGCTGGGTCGATGCCGAGAACATTTGCGACATTGAGGATAGGAACTTCGATGTTGAGACACCCTACAACATCGAGAACTTCGGTGTTAAGACATGGTTCGACATCAAGACATCATTCAGCTTCATTAAATAAGATGGTTGAGCGGCTTGCATGCATGAAAGCTAGCTGACTTCCATCAGAGTCTGACTCGGGGTGTTCCAGAGCATATTCGCCATCAAGACCAACATCTCCTGTTACCATACTGGATTCGCCAACACCTCCTCAGGCTCCGGCAGGATCAGCTCCTATGCCTCCGATTGCTCCTCCACAATCAGATGTGCCAGGAATACCTCCCCCACAGCCCACAACTCCATCTCAGCCTCCACCTATACCTTCAATTGTGCTCTAGATCGCGCTCCCGTCACCCCAGACCTCGCACCTATAGGTTTAGGTGACACTCAAGATCTAGATCTAACTGCCGACATCGTCAATCCAGACGATCACACTCATGGTGACGAAGATTGTCTTCCTCCAGATCGAGATCTTCATGGTCCCATCACACAATTAAGTCTTCTGACCTATATTCACCTACTCTGACACATTCTCCACCATTGCGAATGTCTCTTATAGATGACATTACTACAATCCAGGTGTTACAATAATAATAAGAAGAATTTACTGTGTAGTTAGTTAAAACCATTACAATTTTAGCATAAAATCATCAAGTGTGACAACATTCCTATTTACATTTTAAATTTGTTGAAAGTTAAAAAGGTCATTTGGACTTCTTACATAAAACCTTAAACATAGTGTATCTAATGCCTAGCGAGCACATTTGAGTCCACGTAGCTCGTGTGCAAAAATGCAAATGTGCAAATCAATGTGAGCACTTAGAAGATAGCGCGATCGTAAACAGCTTGGCACAATGTGCGTCAAAACATGAGAAAAGTGTACCATGTACGAGTTGATGACAGATGTACATCTACACTGTGCCCTTTGTAGCAACCACATAATTGAAGATTGTGTGCAAAATAAGCAGATTTAATACAGCAGTCGTATAATGGATTATTCAATTGAATATTAAACACTATTTATTTGATATTTATAGTAATTTGCTGACTTGGTGCAGGAATTTGGCTGCCCTGCATGAAATCTGTAGCGACTGGCTGTTTAGTAACGCCATTACGGCTGGTCGACATGATCTGACCCGAAGAGAACGAAAAGCAGGAATTCGAAAATGCTGTGTCCAGTTGTTCACAGCTGGGCAGATACACAGAGGGTGTAAGAGTGACTCTTCCGCCTGTTCACAGAGTCTGCACTGAGTGGATGGCCATGTTCTTTTCCATGTTGGAACCTGATCTTTTTAGCAAGAGTAGAGAATGCTGTACGGTTGGCGTTATGTGTTGGACCAGATACGGCTGTGGTGAACGGATCTCATATGAAGATAAAACCATCCAGCCGTGTTTTTTCTTTGCCAGGGCAGCTTTGTCCAGTAGCCAGGCTTTTTGTTTTGCAGCATTGCTTGCTATTTTTTTAAATGCATGGAAGCTATAGTCTGTGTCCAAGGCTTCGTGTAAGTTGAGTGCGAGTAAAGCTTGGTCAAGGGCGGTTGGCCAGTCTTTCTTTCCTTTTGGCTGGTTCTTCAGTTCCGTCCAGCAAAGCCCCTGCAAAGATTCTTCTTGAGCTGCTCTCAGTTTCCAGCACAATTTTAGTATTGCTGCTTGCCTTTCTGGGAGTTGATTGAATAGCCCGAATTCCAGGCGAACTTGTGCTTGAGATGTAAATTGAGGAATCCGAAAAATTTGTTTGAAGAGGCCGGATTGTTGGAGATTCAAAAAATTTGCATCTTGGCCCTTAAATAATTCGGAGCCATAAGTAAGGGTTGGGAGAAACTTAGCAGCAATGACTTTTAGTAAATGGGAGTTTGATGGGCGCATTAGTTTCTGTCTTAGGGTGTTTAGTGCGCAGCGTAATTTGTTCGCCTGTGCTCGTCTTTTGATTAGATGGTCTTTAAGTGTAAATCTGGAATCTACCACCACTCCTAAATATTTGTAAGATCCACTCTGCTCTATGCTGTTCCGTGCTGCATACCACTTATGTTTTTTTCTATGTGGCCCGGTGTTTGCAGAGAAACAGATGACCTTGGTTTTGTTGTAATTTAGAAATAGGCCGAGCTCCTCTGTGTATTCCAACAGATTCGTGATCAGGCACTGTAGGCCTACTGGGGTCTGGCTACATAGGACAATGTCATCTGCGTACTGCAAACTTCGGACCTGGCGGTGTGCTAGTTTTGGAGGGTCACTTTGAACTTCTGTGAGCCTTTTATCCAGATCTGCTGTAAATATGTTAAATAGGCTGGGGGCTAGCACACACCCTTGTTTTAGGCCTCTGTGCGTTGGTATCCTTGCTGTGGTTCTTTCTCCATTTCCTAGTTTTATCTGGACCCAAGTCGATGAGTACAAATTGATTATGGCCCTTAGTAGCCGAGGCGGGATGCCCCATTTTTCCATCTTTTGCCATAGGAGTTCTCTGGGTACCATGTCGAACGCTGCTTTCAGGTCGATGAAACACGTATACAGTTTGATGGACTTTCGCTGCGCTTTTTCGACCAGGAGATTCAAGGCCAGAAGGTTACACATTGTGCTTGTGCCGGGTCTGAAACCTGTTTGTGAAGTTGGAAGAATCTTGCTGGAAGTGACCCATTCTTCGAGGTCGATAAGGAGGTTTGACGCATATAGTTTGGCTTCTACGTCAATAAGAGCAATTAGTCTGTAGTTCGCCGGGTCTAACCTGATGCCAGCTTTAAATATCGGGTGCAGAACACTGCCTCTCCATGATGCTGGTATGCTGTTTGATTGGAAAGCGTAATTGAACAGCGGTGTGAGAAATTCGGCCAAGAAACATTTATCAGATTTAAAAAGCTTGTTTGGCAAGCCATTTGGGCCGGGGCTCCACTGGATCTAAGTTTGTTTAGGACTGTCTCAACTTGGGTAATTCCAATCCAATTACCCTTGGAGACAGTTTCTACATGGTCCCTTTTCGATTGGTACTGGGCATACTGATGTTTATCCATAGCTACATCTTTGTTGGTTTGGCTCAAATGGGCTATCCAATCTGCCTCAAGGATGTTTGCATTGTGGTGACGGAAGGAGCCATTTGCTATATTATTTATTTCTGCCCAGAACTTCTTATTATTATTTGATTTACTTGTCTGCAGCAGCTTTAGCCAGATGTTTGTTTGATGTGATTTCTTTGCAGTCCATACTTCCTGTTTGTATTTCCGCCTTAACTGATTGATTTGGAGATTTACACCTTCGCTCGTTGTTAGTGCGTTGCCACGAAGTCTTCTTATTTCCCTGTGAAGTGTCCTTTTTTTCCCTGCTAACAAACTGACAAACTCTGGTGTTGCTTTCTTGGATCTATTTCCGTGTTGGTGGTTGTGTGATGAAAATTCAGAAATAAGCACCATTATCATATTTTCCCATTTTTTCCATGACCGTTGCGTGTTTTGTGCTTGGTTATTTGCTATGAAGTTTTTATGTAATTCATTAATACACCGGCATTTTTGCTGTTCCACACCAGCCTTTTTAGGTTGTACGGGCTAGGGACTTACAGCAGGTCATTGCTTTCAGCCGCTCTCATAGTGTGAATGCAAAAATCAATTGCCTGCAGACTATGGTCGCTCTCTAATCTGTGGACGATTTGGTAGCTGGAAGTCATTTGTAGTAAATCTGTATCCACTATAGTGTAGTCTAGAACGGAGTTGGCATACCTCGATATTCTGGTTGGGGCAGCCGGTTGGTCTTGTGGTAGACGTCCATTTAGAGTTAACATCCCCATTTTGGCTAATGATGAGGCACAGAGTTTGCCATATCGATCATGTTTGTGATGATTTGTGATTACTGAAGGAATATTTTTCCCTTTAAATTTGTTTTGTTGTTTGCTTTGGAATGGGCCCGATAGTAGTAAGAACATATTGAAGTCACCTGACAGCACGATGCCTGCTTGCAGGAAGGTGAATTGCAATGATTTGAGTAAGGCAATTAAGGTCTCGATTTTCTCAGATTTTTCCTCTGTACCCGGATGGATGTACACATTACATATTAGTAATGAATCTTTCTCATATTTACGCAACGGTTCCTTGAGAGGATTTTGCGATAATGAGATTTTAATACATTGGATCCAGGGTTGTCCTAACTCGATTGACTCCGATTTCCACCTTATGTTGGTGGTAAGGTAGATTGATAAACCACCAGACGCTCTGCCTGATGCTTTTCCTTTGATGGCATATTGGTGGTATACTTTAAAGCCATTGATCGTTGTTGGTGTCATAGCCCAGGTCTCCTGGAATAGTAAGATGTCAAATTTTTGGAGAAAAGTTAGAAGATCGGCCTCCTCTATCTTACAACCGAGGCCGTTGATGTTCCAAGAGCACAATTTTAAATCGCTTACTCATGCCTCATTTTTTATGGTCGCAGTGCCCCAGGCTGTTGAAATGAAAACTTGTCTGTTTTGACTGGCTGCTCCAGATGGTACGTGGTGGGTAATTTGCAATCCAGGTGTTTTTTATCAGATGAGCCATAAACTAAATATTAACTTGCCAACTACTACCACTTTCACATCGGAAATCTGTGAAATGCTCCATCAGAGGTACGCTTCTAGAACTTTAGTACCACTGGTACCCGGTTTGTTGGAACTGGCCATGGAACTTTTTCTGACACCAGCTTCTGTAAAGCCTGCTCCGTCCTGTCTTCAGAAGAAATGCAAGCCTCCGGATCAAGATCCTTCTTTCCTATGTACGAACCCTGTTCCTGATTCAGTTATAGTCTCTGTGGCCTGTAAGTTGCATGCTACAACACCTTCATCCACAGTTCCTCCTGACAAGGTAAAAAGTTGGATTCTAGGAAGAAAGATATGTGGTACTTCCACTGTCATAATGAAAGCAGTCAGCGTTTTTGCACTTCTGGGGCGTTATGACGGATCTCTTTGGGATTCCATCCAATAATTCACAGATGATCTTCCAAGAGACAGATGTCAAGATTTTCAAGAAATTATCAACGAAGGCATGATGGTGTCTAATCACATCATCAGTGCTGCAGCCGATACTTCTACTTTCAGCGCATGGATATTGTCATGGCCTTGCTCTCCGTCACTCGTCGTGGCTCCAGTTTACAGGGTTAAAGCCAGAAGCACAGCACCATATCCTAAATCTTCCTTTTTCAGGAAACACGTTATTTGGATCTCATGCGGATGATGAGATGTATTGCATGAAGACGGAACTGGGCAAACTTGACGCTGTTGGGCAGGAGAAAAGAAAGGCTTATTGAAGAATCTATAGACCATATGACGCCAGTACTACCATCAGAGGGTTCAATCGCCTCCTTGGCTTCAGGAGCAACAACAGCATCAACAAATACACAGACCCCAACAACATAGACGTCAGTTGAGAGGCAGAGGAGGTTGGCAACCTTCTGCCCAAACTGGCAAACCAACCACCACTGGAAACCAATGAATCACATCTTTCCCCTCTTCCGTTATCCATTCCAGTAGGGATAAGCATAACATCTTTCCTGCAAGAATGGCAAAGGATAACCACCATCAAATGTGTTCTAAATATTGTAGAGCATGGATACTATCTCTTATTCAAGTGTCCACCACCATCTGTTCCACGGAACGGTTCCACGGTACCAACGAGAACAACTGCAACAAGAAGTGTCCATCATCTTGCAGAAATATGCGGCGGCGAAGGTTCCCTCTCACCTGAAAGCAATGGGAATTTATTCCTGTTAATTTCTGGTGAAGGTGAAAGGACCCATAAATGAATACAGACCCATTTCGGACCTCAAGAAAGCGAACAAATGATTTTGCAAAGAAAAATTCAGGATGTTGGTTCTTCATCCGATCTACCCTCAACTCCATCAAGGGGACTGGCTATGCTCAATAGACCTGCAAGGTGCCTATTTTCACATCCCAATAGACAAAAAACATCGAAAATTCCTGAGGTTCATAATAGGAAAAGACCACCATCAAAACAAGTTCCTTTCCTTCAGCCTTAAGTCTGCACCGCACACTTTCTCCAAATATATGTTGGTTGTATTAGCCCACCTCAGAAAAATGAGAATCTTCATCTATCTATATCTGGACGATTCGCTCATCAAGGCATCTTCCTATCAGTAAGCAAACCAACATTATCACATACCCGTCATGACTCTCAATCGACTAGGTCTACACATGAATCAAGACAATCACTGCATTACCTAGGTGCAGTTCTAGACACAGTACACACAAAAGTGTTTCCTTCGGAGGAGAGACGATTATCAATCCTTCAGAAATGTCACTATCTGAAGAAAACATCCCATCCAACAGTGAGACAAGTCTCTTTCCTCCTGGGTTCAATGGCGTCATGCATCTTCCTGGTTCCACATGCACGTCTCTTCATGCAACCTCTCCAACAATATCTGGAAGATCAGTGGGATCAGATCTTAAGAAGATGGGAAGGCAGAGTGATACTGACCACTCATGTGAAACAATCAATCAAATGGTGGTGCCGCTCAGAGAATCTCAACGGGAAGAATTTCCATCATGACATTCCAACCCCAACCATAGTGTCAGATGCTTCCGGCTTCCTTGACATGTTGGGGTGTTCAGATGGACCATCTACAGAATCAAGGCCTGTAGTCTCTGAAGGAACAGTCTTACCACATCAATCTTCGGGAACTGAGGGCATTTCATCCAGCCCGGAAGGCTTTTATCCTGTCATTCAGAACAGACTCTCTCCTTGTTCAAACGGACAAAACAACAACCATGCGTTATCTTAACAAGTAGGGAGGGAGGGACAAACAATTAGGAAGTGGCTCATCTCCAGGGACTCAAGATCACAGCGGTCCATCTTACTGGAACCCAGAATGCTCAGGTAGACACTGTCAGCAGAGTCATTCAAGAAAATTACTAATGGGTTGTCCCCAAATTGATATTTTCACAGACAGAGAAAACAAAAAATGCCAAACAGGCACACTGAGGAATCTTTGAGAGATAAGCTTGCTAATCTATTCAGTGCTTATGATCATCAATGGAAATCCCCTGAAAGAGAAGGAATGGTTTCTTACCTGTAATCCTAGTTCTCTCACAGATGAAGCTCCATTGAAATCATAAGCAGCCCTCCCTTCTACTGTTATATATATATTTTATATATATATGCCACTATACTGCTGATTCGCTCGTCAAAAAGAATTGAGTAATCTGCCACCTACAGGGCATGATGGGACACTAGAGGTCAGAAGGCCCAATGTGCAGTGTCCTACTTACATTGTTTCAATGCTACAGCCTATACAGGCTACATTGCTATGTACTGCTCTTTATCTTATTTTAAAAAAGAAGTAAAAAGCGTTTGTGAAGGATGTTTTTAAAAGATCACTTTTCGTTTTGCTTAAGTGATTTTTAAGGGTATTACCCCTTTTTTCCTTTTAAATTGTAAAGTAATTTAATAAAGATTGCCAGTATAGCCTGTTGTTAATGCTGCAAAAATGTAACATGTCTGTCACATAAGTGTCCTGGTCTTTCTAAAGTATGGCACAGTAGATGTGACTTTGAAAGTGCTGCTCCAGGATCCCTGCACCTGGACTGGACTATTCAGTGCTTATGATTTCAATGGAGATTCCCCTGAGAGATAACTAGTATTCCAGGTAGGAAACCATTGCTTCTTGCTCACTGTGCCACTGGAACCAAGCTTTGACCCAATGATGAGCCCCAATCATGGTGAAAACGGTTTTGGTTGCTTGTGTTCTGGTTCAGGGAGGACCTGGCCTGGCGGTTTGTGCAGGACTGTTCATACTGGAGCAGGGTCAAGACTGATTTGCATATGGCTGGGCCCAAACTGAGGTGACATGGTGTGTAACATAACTATAGACTGGGATGTTGTCTTAAGTAATTATCAGTGTCTGTGATGAATTCAAGCATTCCATCCATAACTTTTTTGTATTCTTCACTGATTTTAAGTTTGGCATATGCGGGACATCCGACAAAAAAGTAATGGATGTTCGTCTGTCATATTTAGCATGCATAAGCATCTGTACACTCTAAAGAGAGTGGCCAGGACATCTGTCAAACTCTATATGAAGTCCTAAGGGCGTGATTTAGAGTTTGGCAGATGTGAACATCCGTAGCAAACATGACTGACATCCCATCCACTGTTTTACAAGTACATTATATCCTATGGCGCACTTATAGTATGGTGAAAGGGATAACCGTCATGTTTGTGACTAAGCATTCCATCCACCAAACTCTAAATCAGGCGCGGTGTCTGGATGAACCAGACTATTTGACAGAGTAACCATGACCAATCAACTCATATCAAAGCCAGAACCATCAGAAGAGAAAGGCAGGGGAGACGTTACACCCCAGGCCCCTCACTTTTTCAGGTCCCACAGTTTTTACTGCAAAAGGTATTCGTAGATTTTGAGTCAATCCTGTCCTGGTTATTAATGATGAAGCACTGATAAGGCTATACCACTAGATGGAGCATATATATATATATATATATATATATTCACTGAAAAAACCATAGGTTTTAGGGACAGTTATAGTTAGTTGGACATTTCACTCGTACAAAACCAGTGAAATGCCCCCGTTATAGTTAGTTCAGCTAACTATAACTCGCGCCCCCGCAATGCACTGCTGATGACGTCACATATTGCATCACTCATGACATGGTTAGTGACATCACTGATGACATCACTGATGACATCATCCAGTGACTGTGTGTTTCTGTAAAGTTTAAATATGTTTAATATATATAGGGAAAGGCGTATTGAAGAATGAGTGGGTGTATAAGTGTCTGAATGGATGATTTAGTAGGTGCGTGACTGACTCTATAAGTGAGTGATTAAACGTATCTTACTGAATGCATGGGTTAGTGACTAAACTGTGTGAATGTCTGTATCCGTCTGTCTGTTGCTGTGTAAGCGGCTGCATGGGTTTGTGAATAGCTACATGAGTGTCTATATGAGTTATTGATTGGTTGTCTGAGTATCTGTATGGGTGCCTGAGTGTTTGTGTGGGTGGGGTGTGTGTGACTCTGTGCATAGATGTGTGAGTGGGTGATTCACTGGGTGCATGGTTTCAAGAGTGCATCTGTGATGGACTGTATGGGTGGGTGAGTGTGTGTATGGGTGTGTTAGTGAGTGAATGTATATCTCAGTGGTACATGTGTGAGTAACTACATATGTGAAAGGCAGTATATATGTGTGTTGGAGTATATAAATGGCTATAAGTGAGAGTGTGTGATTGTGAGAGTGGCTGTATGGATGAGTGTGTACTTGTATCAGTGATTGTATACGAGCGTAAGAATGTGCTAGTATTTGTATGAGTAAGTGAGCTGGTGTGTGTATAACTGCATAGGTGAGTAAATGTCAGTCTGATTAATTATTTGCATGACTGACTAGGTGTGTGAGTACCTCTATGGATGAGTGGTGGTGTGTGAGTGTCTATGTAGGTGTATGAGTGCATATGATAGTCCTGTTCTGAGTGACCGTAAGTAGGAGTGACTGTACGGGTGAGTGAGTGGATGTGTGTGTAGACCTAAGAATCAGTGAGTGGGTATGTAGTTATTGGTGTTGGAGTGTCTATGGTTTTGAGAATGGCAGTCTGTAATTTAGAGCGGGTGTATCAAAGGTTATATTAGGGTGTGAGAAGATGCATCAAATTATCACATGGATGATGTCATCAGTGATGTCATCAGTGATGTCATTTGAGATGTCATCAGTGATGTCACTGACCATGTCATGAGTGATGTAATATGTGACGTCATCAGCAGTGCATTGTGGGCGCGAGATATAGTTAGCTGAACTAACTATAATGGGGAATTTCACTGGTTTTGTACGAGTGAAATGTCCAACTAACTATAACTGTCCCTAAAACCTATGCTTTTTTCAGTGAATTTCTAAGGTTTTTTAAATGCTAATTTCTAACTATAACGTGCCTGAAACCTATGGTTTTTTCAGTGAATTTCAAAGGTTTTTTAAATGCTAATTTCTAACTATAACGTGTCTGAAACCTATGGTTTTTTCAGTGAATTTCAAAGGTTTTTAAATGCTAATTTCTAACTATAACGTGCCTGAAACCTATGGTTTTTAAGTGAATTTCAAAGGTTTTTAAATGCTAGTTTCTAACTATGCCTACAGAGGTAGGACATGTGAAGAAAGAAGAAAAAACGCTCAGAAAGAAGCAAAAGAAATGTAGAAAGAAGCAACAGAAGTCCACAAAGACGAAGAAAAGAGCAGGAAGAAGCAAGACATGTGCAGAAAGAACCAACAGAGGAGCAGAAAGAGGCCTTGTTGCAAAATCATCCTGTGCCCACAACTTTTTCAGACGGGTACTGGTGGTAACTGACTCGGACTAACCAGGCCTAGAGCCAGTGCTATGCTAAAAGACACTTAGAATACAGTGAAAACACCTCCATACACTAGGGAACACTATGCGTTGGGGTACCCCTGTCATTAGCATGACCTCCTCTGTAAGGCCCTAGTACATAATAGGGCAGGGGGATTAAAACTTCCTCTTAAAACGCGCCCCGGGGCGCGTTTGCACAGTGGTGAAGGGAGGGGGGGGCCTGAGGTGACATGTGTGCAAACAAGCCCTGTGGCTGTTTTAAGTTGGGAGATTAAGTCCCCTAGAATCCTGAGGGTCCCTGGGGTCCAACTAGCCCACTAGGTACCTCCAGTAAGCGCCACACAGCTGCGTTGCACAGAGGTGTAAAAAGGGGCGTGGCCTGGACCACCTCTCTGCAACGCAGCCCAGTGGCGCGCACTGGAGGTACCTGGTGGGCTAGTTGGCCCCCAGGGTCCCTCAGGATTCAAGGGGAATTAATTCCCCAACTTAAAACGCGCCACAGGGCGTGTTTGCACACATGTCACCTGAGGCCCCGCCCTCACCACTGTGCAACGCGCCCTGTGGCGCGTTTTAAGTTGGGGTATTAGGTCACCTTGAATCCTGAGGGTCCCTGGGGCCCAACTAGCCCACCAGGTACTTCCAGTAAGTGCCACAGGCCTGCGTTGCAGAGAGGTGGTCCGAGGCCACGCCCCTTTTTACACCTCTCTGCAACGCAGCTCTGTGGCGCTTACTGGAGGTACCTGGTGGGCTAGTTGGACCCCAGGGACCCTCAGGATTCAAGGGACTTAATCCCCAACTTAAAACACGCCACAGGGCGTGTTTGCACACATGTCACCTCAGGCCCCGCCCCCTCCCTTCACCACTGTGCAAACGCGCCTCGTGGCGCGTTTTAAGTTGGGGGATAAAGTCCCCTTGAATCCTGAGGGTCCCTGGAGTCCAACCAGCCCACCAGGTACCTCCAGTAAGCGCCACAGAGCTGCGTTGCAGAGAGGTGTAAAAAGGGGCGTGGCCTGCACCACCTCTCTGCAACGCAGCCCTGTGGCGCGCACTGGAGGTACCTGGTGGGCTAGTTGGCCCCAGGGACCCCCAGTATTCAAGGGGAATTAATGCCCCAATTTAAAACGCGCCACAGGGCGCGTTTGCAGAGTGGTGAAGGGAGGAGGCACGATCGCGTCTTTTTTGGTTTGTTTTTTAGAAGGGGGCTGTGTGGCCCCCTTTTTCTCCTTTTTGGGCCCTGGGGACCCCATCCCCCAGGGCTTGACCCCTTTTTTTTTTTTTTAAACTGAACGGGAAGGGGGCCGCGTGGCCCCCCTCCTGTGGCCAATTCCGGCCCCGGGGACCCCATCCCCCAGGGCATGGCCACATTTTTTTAATTTTGTAAGGAGGGGGGCTGCGTGGCCCCCCTACTGAGGCCTCTATTGCTCCGGGGACCCCATCCCCCGGGGCCAGCCTTTTTTTTTTTTTTTTTATTTTGGGGAGGGGGCCGCGTGGCCCGCCTCCCGAGCCACTACTAGCCCCGGGACCCCATCCCCGGGGCAGGCCCTATCTGTTGGGGAACGTGGGGGAGCCCCAATGCCCCCACGGTCCCGCCGGCTCCCGCGTCCTGCGGGAGCCGGCATTGCTTTCCACATGGGGAGCTGCTAACATGCAGCTCCCCATGTGGAAAGCAATCTGCTTTAGATTTTGGAAGAGAGGCAGGTTTCCTGCTCTCTCTTCCAAAATCCAAAGCAAGTTTGCTATGGCAGGACGGGAGCCGCGAGGCTCCGTCCTGCCATAGCAAGCAGCAGTGTCCCAGGGTGGGCACCCGGGACACTGCAGGAGCCGGCCCTGGGGGTGGCGGTCCCCATGGCCATCACAGGCTCCAGGAGGGGGCCGCGTGGCCCCCTCCCAACATTTTCAAAGCCCGGGGAGGTGGTGGTCCCGGGGCTCTGGGGATCCGTAACGGACCCCATTTTTAAATATTTAGTGCCCCGGGAGGTGGCGGTCCCGGGGCATGTGGGGGTGCTCGAGCCCCCCCACACAGGTAATTTTTTTTTTTTAAACAAACCCCGGGGGTGGCGGTCTCCGGGGCTGCGGGGGGGCTGTGTGCCCCCGCAAATATTTGACAAAAGCCCCGGGAGTGGCGGTCCCCGGGGCTTGGGGGGGGCCCCCAACATTAACAAAACAAAGCCCCGGGGAGTGGCGGGCCCCGGGGCTGCGGGGGGCCGTGAGCCCCCCGCAAATATTTATGGAAAGCCCCGGGGGTGGAGGTCCCCGGGGCTGCGGGGCCTCCTGGGCCCCCACTATTAAGTTCGCATGCCCCCGGGACTTGGCCCACCCAGGGGCTAAATATTAACGAGCGCGGAGACCGCGCTCGTTTTTTCCTTCACGGCGGGATTCGCGGATCCTACGCGAATTTTGCCGTTTTAAAAAAAATGCTTTTGGGCCTTGGGGTCCTTGTGGGACCCCTGAGCAGGCCTAGGGGTCAGGGTGTTTCTACCCTGCCCCCTTTTCTTGTTTTGCGCCTTAGTTTTTCTGTTTTCTTGTGCCTCGGTTCTACCGAGAGCATAAGATGGCTGCCAACACTTCCTGGTTTGGAGTGTTGACAGCCAATTAGCATGAAGCTCGTGGTCGGGAGGGTTCGCAGATCCTCCGTGCCTCTAAATATCGAAACTTTTATTTTTGATTTTCTCAGCAACTACTGAACGGATTTACACCATTTTTAAAAAGGTCGCTTTCTGAGCCAAGCAGTACCTTTTTGCCAAATTTGGGATAAATCCGTTCAGTAGTTTCGGCTGTAGCCTTGCATAAAGTTTCCTATGGGAAATTGATTTTTTTACTCTTATTTTTTGAATTTCTCTGGAATTACTGAACGGATTCACACCATTTTAAAAAAAGGGCGCTTTCTGAACCAAGCACTACCTTTTTGCCAAATTTGGTGTAATTCCGTTCAGCAGTTTGGGCTGTAGCCGTGGCTAAAGTTTCCTATGGGAATTAACATGGAGAAAACACGTTTTAGGACCCCCCCCTTTTTTCTCGGCCCCTGCTTGCCGAATCACCCCGAAAATTTCAAGATAGGAGCTGACCGGAGCGGGCCATAAGTTTTGAAAATTTCGCGAAGATTCGTCAACCGGCGCCAAAGTTATTGGGAAAAGAATGTTACAAATTTCCTATGGATAATAGGTCCTAACTATAACTACCTACTGGCGACCGCCAGTAGGTAATATATATATATATATGCCCCATGTGAAAATTTGGATCCGGGACTTTAAACATTTCACACATTTCTGATCAGAGTTCAGCCAGAGGATCCAGAAAGTATAGTCCTCCAACTTTCTCCTTCTCCTCAGTTTCAGACTAAGTTGAAATTTAGAAAGCCCTTTAGAGGGAATGTGCTTTGTCCATCCTGCGATGCCGCCCTCCTGAGCCAGCAATAGCATGTTTTGGGCTCTTGTCTTCTCTACTTGGGCTGGCGAAAAAATGTCTCTGAAATGTAATATTTAAATAGATAGCTTCACTGAACATGTTTTCAGGGCTTCAGTAAGTCCACTGTACAAAATTCCAAAATCACCCTGTCATTTTATTCATTTCAGTGTAGTTTCTGTCAAATCTTTTTAATTAAACAGCTGACAATTAACACTTGGAATAGGCCATCTTTCTCCTTTTTGCTATTCCCTGACACATTTCAAGTGAAGAGAGGCTCGTGTTACTTTGCCTTCTACTCGCAGTGTGTTAGAAATAGCGAGGAGAGAAAAAGACGGCCCTTTCCAGATGTTAACATTCAGCTTTTAACGTCGAAAAAATAAAATCAGTGGATTATTCTGAGATTTTTTTTTATTTTGGCCCGTTGAATGCCCAAAAATGTGCATGGTGGAACTTTTCCTTGAACATCCCGGTAAAGTTTATTTTGTCGTTTACATTTACCATGGTTTTAGAAGATACTTTAGGTCATGACTGAGGAATTAAAATCTTTTTAGAGCTGTTTTTCACTTTGGGAGGTCCATAATATATGCATAGCTTTCTAATTGGTTTTAGGATTCATTCATTGTATATTCGTTTAGGTTATTATTTACTTTTAGGTACAACATGTATTAAACGTGCATGCTTCCTTTTGAATACTAATGACTTGGCCTTGTTTTTTGTTTCTTTACCTTGTTCCAATGTAATTCCTTGATAGTGCAAATCCCTTCCAGGAGGTGTTTTACCAAACGGACGTTTATTTGCAATCTTTGCGAACGTCTATAGAATACTTATTACGTTAGGATGTTTGTTGCTTTGAGAAGCCAATGTTAAAATTATGGTTTTTAGAGCAATTTATGTTGTTTGACGCTAGGAAAATGTTCTACAAAAGGCATACTTTCCAAATAACGGTTAGGCTCTCATTCTAGGAACTGTGTAGATTTCGCGCAGCATTTTGACCTCGAATCAGTGTCAATTTAGGAGCTAATTGTGCATATCTTTGCCTTCGGTATTTTCTCTAGGTGAAGTAAAGTGCAAATTGTGTGTGCAAACTGCACAAATTCACATTTTTCAGACATCAAAATGAAGGAAATCACGGGTTAGTAGCTCGTTAACCCCCATTCTAGGGTCCGAAACTCAGAATGGTGCATTAATTGCTCACCCGGAAATAACCCACCCAGCAATATCGATAGTAAACTGCTGTACACCTACTAAGTGATATTGCACATGTCATGGAATGAGAGACTTACTATTCTCCTTAAGGCTTATTTATGTCAAACGGCTATACTGGTGAATAACATTGTTTGCCTCAAATTTATAGTTTTATTTTTTTAAATTCCACATATTTTATAAACCTTATTTGCAAAATTGGGGTTAAAAAAACAAGTAAACAAACCCTTTAAAAATACATTTTGCCTGAGAAAAATACATCAGTGCCTACTTTTAGAGGGAGACTTTGCCCACGAAAAGATAAGGATTTTGCTTGACAGTTAACCTTTCACCCAGAAAAGAGTACAGGGAAGTTTGGCGAAATTCGCTACTCTGTGAAGAGTGAAGGTTCATTCAGTATGCTGCCTCATTTCACTGGCAAAATTACAACTTCATAGACCCTCCTCATTTCTGTAAGTAATCAGAGCTTGAGTGAGGGCAGAAACTTCGGGTATCGAAGGAAAAGCCCACTATGGTTGCTGGGGACAGTGCTGTCAATGTCCATGGTAGTAGCCTGGCCTATGCTGCCAGAGTTCTAGAGTTTTTTAGGCTGCCAAAGTCAGTGCTCTGGTATAGCCCCAGCTCTCCAAGCTAAGGCTCTGGCTGAGAATCTGTTAGAGACATGGTAAAGGACGCCGCCTGCATTACAGGATACCTGTGAAGTGGCGCAGTTGACTGTACAGCGCATGCGTAGCTATGCACTCTAATGTAATGTCCTGTTGTTAGCAGCAATAGAAAGCTTGCCGCTGGAGTTTCAACAGCACACAGCACCGTGGATTTGGGGCAGTTACTTGGAGATGACTGGGACCCTCCCTTCTGCAAGGAAGGTGGCACGGCCCCAAACTTTCCCAGAAGAGTATTTACACGTCTAGGCCAGATGGTAAACCAGTTAAGTGTGGGAGGCTGTGTGGGTGGGTTGCATATAGAAACTGGCATGCATCTTTCTTTTGCATACTGGGACAATGTAGAAACTGCCATGAGCAATGCATCATTTACATTGTTTGGACAGGTTGGTTACTGGAATGTCAATGGTACTTTACAAATCGTGACAAAGTTTAAACTGGCATGAGCAATGTATGCTGTGTATCACTGGGGACAGTTTGACTACTAACATGGAAATGGAACTTTAAATACTGGCGTAATGTTGAAATGGCATGACAAAAATGCTTAAAATACTGGGGCAATAGGAAAACTCGCATTGGCAATGTATGCTTTACATACTTAAAGGAAATATGTTTTCTGGCTTGTAATGGCAATTTAATTATTAATTTTGTGTGAGGTCTTGGCAGTGTGCTTCACATACTTGGGACAGTGTAGCTACTGGCATGTCAGTGGTGTTTTACACCCCAGAAGCGATGGAGAAACCGAAATGGACAATGCAAACTTTGCTTAGTGGGGGGAGAGGGGTGGCAATAGGGCTTTACATGCGGGACAAAATAGGATACTGGCATGGCCAATATGTGTATTGCATATTAGGGAGTAATGTAGCATACCAGTGGTATTTTATCTACAGGAACAATGTGGCAGGGGTCTTCATGGCAACTGGTATGACAATGTCCTTGCATGCCAGTTTGTGCTAAACAAACCTATGCCATATACATATGTGCATAGCACTGTGTGATTTACATACTGGCGGCAACTGTGAATCACCTGACTCTGTGATGTAAGATCCTGTCCTTTAACTTCAGTGACCTTAAGGTAATTAAATCACTTTGACCAATCCTAGAAACCTCGCAAACTGTGCAGGTCCTTGGCACAGTTAACCTCCTGCAGGTATTTGAGCATCCGTAATCACCTGTGATGTGCTAGCATACTAAGCAGAATCCTAACATATTGAGTAGCAAGTACGAATGTCCTATTATTAACAGCAAACTGGAATATTTTAAAAGGATCCTAATAAAATTGGTTGCAACACAATGGAAAATATGAGCAACACTCATAGATGTGTTTCATAAGTAACCTTATATATGGTGGCAGTTCCTTCAATATCTGGTAAAAATAAGATAGGATAGTCAAAAGTCAGGCGAATTATCCAAACCAGCCCAATGAAATCTAGTCAACTTGAACCCCTCTCGGTGGAAGGCTTTTATACCTTGGCAATGGCCACTCCATCCTTCTCCCCCCTAGATATCCTCCCAGTTCAAATCTGGAAAGATCATGCAGAAGTTCTGTTTCTCCTGCTCAGGCAAATTTGCAATCTATCTTTGCTATCGGGCACAGTGTCCCCCATATGTAAGAAAGCGGTTGTTACTCCCATACTGAAAAAGCCATCTTTGGATCCAGCCATTCTGAGCAATTACAGACCCATTTCTCTTCAACCGTATCTGGTCAAAATCCTGGAACTTAATGTCAGCAAGACACTAGCCCAATATCTCGAAAACAACAACTGCCTGGAGGAAGAGCAATTTTGGTTTAGGCCCGGGCACAGGACTGAATCAGCTCTGATCATAGTGATGGATGAGCTAGGGATGCGAGTCGATGAGCGGCAATCAGCGGTACTGATTCTACTTGACCTCTCTGCTGCATTCAATATGGTCTGTCATACCACACTTTTAGCTTGGTTAGAGTCTATTGGGTTGGGGGGGACAGTCCTGAAGTGGTTCCGTTCAAATCTTATGGACAGATGTCAAGCGGTTGCTCTCCCTCCGTTTCACTCCCAGGTCAGGGCTATCAAATATGAAGTGCCCCAGGGCTCCTCCATAAGCCTGATTTTGTTTAATTCCTATATGACTCCCCTAATCAGACTCATTAAGTCCTACAAGATGACGTTGGTCAACTATGCCGACAATATTCAACGTATTCTTTCTTTGGCAAACGATCAGCAGCTCACCATTTTGCATGACTTTATGAAGGATATCATAAAGTGGCTCAATCTGGTGAGAAGACTGAGCTGCTCTGCTGCTCAGCACATAAAGTTCCAGTTGTACTCCCGTCCAATTTTCGGCCTAGGCCATTTGAGGGGCCAGTGGCCCCTGTCAAAGTGGTCCAAAATCTGGGAGACACTTTTAATGACAAACTCAGTCTGGAGAGTCACATGAACAAAATTGCAGGCACATGCTTCTCGCTCATGAGATCTCTGTGGAAGATCCTGCAGATGCTTCGTTACTCCTCTAAAGCTTTAGTAGTCCGTAGTGTCATTCTTAGTCAACTGGACCATTGTAATGCCCTTCTGTTGGATGCACCGGAGTACCTACTACACCGCCTGTCAAGGATTCAGGCAACTGCAGCTAAACTAGCCCTCAACAGATCTTGGAGAGCATCTATCACCCTGGCTCTAAAGGAGCTACATAGGCTACCGTTCAAGCAAAGAAACTGGTTTAAATCTCTCTGCATTGCGTTCATAGCTTTTCAGGGGGATGGCCCTGCTCCTTTGCGTAAGAGGGTTAAAAGATATATTCATAACAGAGCTCTCTGCTCCACATCAGCCTATCTGCTATGCGTGACCAAGTTTAGGAAATCCGGGCAAGGTACCTTTATGGTCAGCACAGCCAAGCTTTGGAACTCACTTTCTCTTTCATTGAGATCTATGACCGACTTGTTACAATTTAGGAGGGTGCTCAAGACCTGGCTCTTCCCCAAGTAATCGGATGAGTGTTGGTTCCCAATTATTCCTAGGTGAGCCTCACTGTTTTTCTTTTTAGGGCCTTCGAGCTTTCTGTGTCTCTCTTTTCTCGGTTATTTGGCCAGCGCCAGGATACCCTTTGGGTGGCATAGCACTTAATAAATTCTATAAATAAATAAATAGACCGTTACCTGATGTAACAAAATTGAAGGTCATTATTTTTTAATACACTATTTAAAACCAGCATTTTTCCCCGGCACATTAAAGATGTCAGATTCTTTTCAAGTAATGGCAGCATCTCTGCTAAGACGTGCTCCTTTTGTGGCACAACTGTTCGTTTCCTTTGTATCTATTTCTTTTCATCTAGTACACAACCTACTGATAGACAGTCACATGAATTGCTGCTATTGGTAAAAGTTGCTTCTGTGTACACTTGAAAGCCCTGACGTATTGGAATAATGAATTAGTAACTCTGAAGGTACCTGCTAAGCCTGCGGTTTTTAATCTAATACATATCATGCCATATAGTGATAATAGGAAGAACTCCACAACTTAAGCCCTAATCGAGAGAGTTGGCTTGCTTGCCATGCTCACTTGCAAGTTGGGGCTGGTAAAGACACTTTTTTTCCCAGGACTGCTTTGGCTTCCGGTCCGGCCCTGTCTGTTCCATCTTCCTAGAAGTTTGTTTTAGCCTGGCATGCACTCGTGCCAAGAAACGCCCCTCACCAAACACTGCTCCCTTCAGATCTGAAGGCAATAGATAATTGAATGCAAGATGCTCTTCCGATTGTTGAATTTGAAATTATGGTACTGACCCACCTGACCTTAAATTGCACTAGGTTGGTGGACAGGTTGAAGACACATTAAGGGACAGTTTGGATAGTTGGTATTACCAGGTTGAATTTACGGACCAGTAAATAAATTTGTCCTGCCATGGTTGTCTTTTTCTGGTGCGACTGGGTACAGGGTTTTCTCTTCACAGGGCCGTATGTCAGATGGGCCACCATGGTCAAAATATTTCAGTCCTAATACTTCTGGGAATCTTGACGTTTGAAGATTTCACTATAGGTCCTACCATCTGGCCTGTGAGAAGCCTCCAGTCACGGTCACAATATTTGGTTGCTGGTTGTCTTAGAGCAGGTTTCACTGATCCAATGGCAGACAAACCTGGTGCAACCAAATGGATCTGAAACTCTCATGTTGAGGACCCAGAAAACCTCTATGCACCTCCAGACACTGCTTTTCCACCAAGGGGAGGGGGGAGGGTGGGACTCACCCAGGTCCACTGTCAAGCATAGACAGCTTCTATGCGAGAGCTTTGGCATCATAGGAGGCCTGAGCAGTGCAGAAAACAACGTTCTTTATATTGGCAGAGGAGGTGAGCAATCCTGTCAAGCGAAGTCATTACTCAACGGATTCTCACCTGCTCATTTGTAATGTAGTCTTTAGAGTTCTCTTCTTGGCTGCTGGATGGGTTCCTACATGCTGCCCCCTTGCTCGGATAGCATGCACAGTCTCTGGGGAAATGCAGGCTGTCCTCGACCGCAGCACGCTTTTCACTTGAATGTACTTCTGTCTCTCCAGGCACTACTTCAATAGAGAGGATGGTAGCGCTTCGGGAAGAGTTTCTCCCAACTTTTTTGAAAGGGGAGGGAAACGTGGCCACAGAGATTGTTCGATATCCTAAGGAGCATTGATATAAAGTCCCAGATCACTGAGATAGTGATTGAATTGATTAACATGTCCTTAACCTCAGTAGTGGTCTCTACCAACTGGAAGGCGGGATAGTTTTTCCTTAGGTCAAAAGACAATCTGGGTATTCACAGCGCTGTCAGTTATTCTATGATACTGCTCCCTGCATTGGCTGAATTGATGGGGAAGATCATTGCTGGGGAACTCTCCGAATTTAGATGAGATCAGAGCTATTGGTGACTCGAAAAATCTTTTTGGATCTCTTCGCCCAGCTCGGTCGGTCAATATTCCACTTTGGTCCAGAAACTGGAAGAGGTCGGGATCAGAACCATGATATCAGAATAGTTTAGGTCCTTTTTTAAGGACTGCACACACTCTGTCCTAACTCCCATTCTGGTTAGAAAGGGTCATCTTGCAGTATGGGGGTCCACCGGGCTTCATCCTTGTCCCCCACTCTGTTTAATATCCCTGTTAGACCCTTATCAGAGCTGATATGGTCGTTTGACTGCTTTGCCATTGCCTAAGCTCATGACACTCAGCTGGCCATCTGTCTTGACAAACAAGTCCCT
Source organism: Calotriton arnoldi (assembly GCA_963921515.1). Taxonomy (NCBI): domain Eukaryota; kingdom Metazoa; phylum Chordata; class Amphibia; order Caudata; family Salamandridae; genus Calotriton; species Calotriton arnoldi. The sequence continues at coordinate 643,196 of CAWUFW010001658.1, forward strand.
AGCTCAATCATGCATGTAAGAGGATATCTGCTGGCCATCCAGCAGTGGTGGATATGCTATGACGTTGTACAACTGAATCAATCAATCAATCAATCAATCATGTCACTTATAAAGCGTACTACATACCCGCGAGGGTCTCAAGGCGCTGGGGGAAGAGGGGGGTGGTGCTGCTACTGATCGAAGAGCCAGGTCTTGAGGAGTCTTCTGAAGGCCAGTAGGTCTTGGGTCTGTCGGAGGTTGGTGGGGAGGGTGTTCCAGGTCTTGGCGGCGAGGTGGGAGAAGGATCTGCCGCCGGCGGTCGTTTTCCGGATGCGGGGGACTGTGGCGAGGGCGAGGCTGGTCGAGCGGAGCTGGCGGAGCTGGCGGGTGGGGGTGTAGAAGCTGAGTCGTCTGTTGAGGTAGGCTGGTCCGGAGTTGTGGAGTGCTTTGTGTGCGTGGGTGAGAAGCTTGAAGGTTATCCTCTTGTTGACAGGGAGCCAGTGCAGGTCTCTCAGGTGGGGTGACATGTGGCTGCGTCGGGGGATGTCGAGAATAAGACGTGCAGAGGCGTTCTGGATGCGTTGCAGCCGTCTCAGGAGCTTAGCCGTCGTTCCTGCGTAGAGGGCGTTTCCGTAGTCCAGCCTGCTGGTGACGAGGGCCTGGGTGACTGTTTTTCTTGTTTCGGTGGGGATCCACTTGAAGATCCTGCGGAGCATTCGGAGGATGTTGAAGCAGGATGAGGAAACGGCGTTGACCTGCTTAGTCATGGAGAGGGTGGGGTCGAGGATGACCCCTAGGTTGCGTACGTGGTCGGTGGGTGGCGGGGCTGTTCCCAGTGATGTTGGCCACCAGGAGTCGTCCCAGGCTGAAGGGTTGAACCAAGGATGAGGATCTCCGTCTTGTCCGAGTTCAGCTTCAGGCGGCTGGTCCTCATCCATTCGGCGACGGCCTTCATTCCTTCGTGGAGGTGGGCTTTGGCGGTGTGAGGGTCTTTGGTGAGGGAGAGGATCAGCTGGGTGTTGTCGGCGTAGGAGATGATGTTGAGGTTGTGCTGTCGGGCGACGTGGGCGAGGGGTGCCATGTAGATGTTGAACAGCGTTGGGCTGAGGGAGGAGCCTTGGGGTACGCCGCAGATGATCTTGGTGGCCTTGGATCGGAAGGGGCGAGGTGGACGCTTTGTGTTCTGCCGGAAAGGAAGGATGTGGTCCAGTCCAGGGCCTTCTCTTGGATCCCGGCGTCGTGAAGGCGTGTTCGTAGTGTGTGGTGGCAGACCGTGTCGAAGGCGGCTGATAGGTCCAGGAGGATGAGGGCTGGTGTTTCTCCGTTGTCTAGCAGGGTCCTGATGTCATCGGTGGCGGCGATGAGGGCGGTTTCGGTGCTGTGGTTGCTGCGGAAGCCGGACTGGGAAGGGTCCAGGATGTTGTTCTCCTCGAGGTAGCGGGTCAGTTGTTTGTTGACGATTTTCTCGGTGACCTTCGCGGGGGAACGGGAGCAGAGAGATGGGTCGGAAGTTCTTGAGGTCCTTGGGGTCTGCCTTGGGTTTCTTGAGTAAGGCGGTGATCTCGGCGTGCTTCCAGCTTTCCGGGAAGGTTGCTGTCTCGAAGGAGATGTTGATTATTTTCCGGAGATGGGGCGCGATGGCTGTACTGGCTTTGTTGAAGATGTGGTGAGGGCACGGGTCTAGCGGTGAACCGGAGTGGATGGTGTTCATGATCTCGCTGGTGTCCTCGTCATTGATGTTGGTCCAGGAGAGCAGGCGGTTGGTGGTTGTGGGGGCAGTGGTCTCGGTGGTTGCCGGGCGGTCGTGGTGTTGAAGCTGTCGTGGATGTCGGCGATTTTGCGGTGGAAGAAGGTGGCCAGTGAGTCGCACAGGTCTCGCGATGGCTGGATGTCGTTGCTGTTGGAGCTGGGGTTGGAGAGTTCCTTCACGATGTTGAAGAGCTCTTTGCTGTTGTGTGCGTTGTTGTCTAGGCGGTCTTTGAGTGAGGCCCTTTTGGCGGATCTGATGAGGTGATGGTGACTGCGGGTGGCGCTCTTGTGGGCGGCGTAGCTGTCCGCTGTCCGTTCGTGGAGCCAGATCTTCTCCAGTTTTCGGCATGTTCGTTTGGAGGCCTGGAGGTCTTCGGTGAACCAGGTGGCTTTCTTGCTGGTGTGGCTGTTGGGCGGATTCTTGAGCGGGGCGAGGGTGTTGGCGCAGTCGTCGATCCACTGTCTGAGGTTGCGGGCGGCGGTGTCGGGGTCGGAGGGTTCGGCGGGTGGGCTCAGGGCGAGGGTTGTGGTTAGCTGGTCTTCCGTGACTCGGCTCCAGCAGCGGCGAGGCATTTGTTCGGTGCGGTGGTGCGTGGTGGGCTTCCTGTAGGTGAAGTGGATGCAGTGGTGGTCAGTCCAGTGGGGTTCGGAGGTGTGGTTGAAGGAGACGTGTGGGCTTGCGGAAAAGATGGAGTCTAGCGTGTGGCCGGCGGCGTGGGTGGGTGTAGTCACGAGCTGTCTGAGTCCGAGGGTGGCGAGGTTGTCGATCAGGGTGGTGGAGTTGGTGTCCTTGTTGTTCTCGAGGTGGAAGTTCAGGTCCCGAGGAGGATGTAGTCCGTGGAGGCGATGGCGTGTGTGCTGACGAAGTCAGCGATGGAATCGCTGAACTGTGGTCGGGGTCCGGGGGTCTGTAGATGAGGGTTCCTCTGAGGGTGGTGTTGGGATCGGTGTGGATCTGGAAGTGCATGTGTTCGGCGGTGCTGAGGGTGTCGTCGGTGTTGGTTGAGACTCTGAGGGTGTTCCTGTGGACGATGGCGATGCCTCCTCCGACTCCGTTGGTGCGGTCCCTGCGGGTGATCTTGTATCCGTCCGGGATGGCAATGGCGATGTCGGGGGCTGAAGCGGGATTCAGCCAGGTCTCCGTCAGGAATGCGACGTCTGGGGAGGTTGAGTCGAGAAGGTCCCAGAGTTCGATGGCGTGTTTGCGGGCGGAGCGGGTGTTGAGGAGGATGCATCTGAGGTAGTTGGGTTCTTTCCTGGGCGGTGGTTTGGCGGGGCGGGTGCTGGCGAAGCTGCAGTTCCGGCAGGTGAAGGGCCCTTGGGTGCGCTTCGGGGTGGCCTGGTAGCAGGCGTGATCTTTTCCGGGGTTGAGTGCGTGGAGGGTGCTGGCGTCGTATCGGCGTCTGTTGATGTGGCGGGCGCGGGGATGCCCGGACCAGGGGTCTGGCGCTGGGCACGGTCACGGCGCGGACGGGCGCAGACGGGCTTGCCTTAGGCGCGCCAGCGGCGCGCCCGCTGCGAACGTCCACTGCGCGGCCGCGCAGCGGCCGCCATAAATGGGGAGGTGGGAGGGAGGAGCAGGGAATGGGGCAGCGAATGGGCAGTGAGGGGGCGGGGCCGCAGGGACGCAGCGGCGGAAACAGGCACAGAAGGGAAAACGAGCACAATCAGGGCATCAAGGGGGCACAGAAAGGAAAAAAAATGAGCACAATCAGGGGCAGCAAGGGGGCACAGAAAGGAAAAACGAGCACAATCAGGGGCAGCAAGGGGGCACAGAAAGGAAAAAAACGAGCACAATCAGGGGCAGCAAGGGGGCACAGAAAGGAAAAACGAGCACAATCAGGGGCAGCAAGGGGGCACAGAAAGGAAAAAAACGAGCACAATCAGGGGCAGCAAGGGGGCACAGAAAGGAAAAACGAGCACAATCAGGGGCAGCAAGGGGGCACAGAAAGGAAAAACGAGCACAATCAGGGGCAGCAAGGGGGCACAGAAAGGAAAAAAACGAGCACAATCAGGGGCAGCAAGGGGGCACAGAAAGGAAAAAACGAGCACAATCAGGGGCAGCAAGGGGGCACAGAAAGGAAAAAAACAGAGCACAATCAGGGGCAGCAAGGGGGCACAGAAAGGAAAAACGAGCACAATCAGGGGCAGCAAGGGGGCACAGAAAGGAAAAACGAGCACAATCAGGGGCAGCAAGGGGGCACAGAAAGGAAAAAACGAGGCACAATCAGGGGCAGCAGCAGGGCACACAGACGGAGCTGTGTGGTGGGGGAGCGACCTACCAGTCAAGGTCAGGGTCGTTCTCTTCACCACGCAGCGGCCGCCATAAATGGGGAGGTGGGAGGGAGGAGCAGGGAATGGGGCAGCGAATGGGCAGTGAGGGGCGGGGCCGCAGGGGCGCAGCGGCAGGAAACAGGCACAGAAGGGAAAACGAGCACAATCAGGGCATCAAGGGGGCACAGAAAGGGAAAAAAATGAGCACAATCCAGGGGCAGCAAGGGGGCACAGAAAGGAAAAACGAGCACAATCAGGGGCAGCAAGGGGGCACAGAAAGGAAAAACGAGCACAATCAGGGGCAGCAAGGGGGCACAGAATGCCAGCAAGGCCGAACTTATAATTGTAGAGATACAGGGAGATAAATGGAACCATGGCCTCTGCCCTTCTAAGATATGCGAGCCCCCTCTCTGGAGCAGAAACTGAAGTCTTCCTAGATTAGGAATCTTCCTAGATTAGGATACCTCTCAGAACTCACAAACTGAATCGGTTGCCTGGTGCTCCTTCCGCTTATTGTGTCTGTTTAAGAAATCCCTGGGCTGTCCTCCAAAAGATCAACAAACGAACTAAGTGTCTGCCTGTGTACTCTTCACTTTAGAATACGGATTACTGAAGTAGCCGGAATCTATGGCTGTTGGCCAGTGCCTTCACTGAGCTACAGAGAAGTGAAAACTTTGCTGTGTCACCAAGCGCATGCCAAAACTCATCATGTCTCCAGCGCTGTGTGTGTTCCTGCACTGGCTGTCAGTTGATCAGAACGTTATCTTTAAAAGCCTTTGATTAGTGCACAAACCTTTTTATGGAGCAGACCCAGCTCTTTGACGGAATGCTTGAAGTGATTTAGCCCCAGCAGATCTCTGAGCTCAGAGAACCAGCTACTTATGATTCTCCCACAGGGTGAGTGGGCGCCGTTTCATGTGCTCACCCTTAGGTTTGGAATGAACTCCTGCCCTCTTTTAGGGCATTTTTAAAACATGTTTGTTTCAAAACGGTTATAAAACTGTATTTTTTATGTTCCTTATCTTTCTGGTGTACTTGCTCAAGGGTCCAGTGTTCCAGTATATATTCCGTGGCGGGTAATCTGAGCAGGGACCAAGCTTCAATGGCGCGGTATTGTGCTGTTAGAGGCAAATGTGAATTTTCAGACTGGTTTCCCAGAGTGGCAGACCAGAACTAGTTTCAGCCAGGTCTGAATGTTGATTCCACTCCTGGGTTAAACTGGTTGAACGAACGCCAATTCCTCGAGCAAGATTCGGGGAGTAGCACAGGGAACAAAAGCACTCTAACTGAGGGGCTATGAAATCATGAGCCGCGCACACGGGCGCGGTGGGAGGTGGCCCTGCATCCATCCTTGATCCAGAGATCCCAGGCATTCGGGCACACAGTGGGTGGTGAACTCGCTTTGGGGGTAACTTGCAATCACTCTGCCGCCTATCAAGAGGCCGTACATTATTCCTAAGGGAGGTTATGTGCTCTGAAGGTAGGATGAGAGCTGCTTAGCCAGGCAGAGTCTTGTGTGACATCTTAGAATTGGCAGGCGTGAGGAAAATGTCACAGGCAGGGGGGCTTTGATAAAGATACTGCTGCCACCGGAGCACAGTATGAGCGGCCTCTTGTACTTGTTTAGCTATATAACGATGGTTTTACATTTCGAAACATCTACTATTTGCAAGAGGCCCTTGGCGCCGCTGAACGCCAGCCGGCAGAGCAGCTCCTCGCCCTAAGGCGCGTTCTATGGGGTCTCCAATTCCTCCGCTCCGCCATTTGGCAGCAGTCTGCCCTTCCCTAGTTTCATAAGCCCTGTTTGTGGACAGGTACGAGAATGGGTCCCGGAAGGTACCTAGCGGATCGCGGCTGTACGTGCCCTGTAAAACAGTGTCGGCTTCAAAGCGCTATAAGCACACGCAGTCGTATTACCCTCGTTCCAGATTTGTGATCGAAGCACCATTTCGAGACCTTGGACAGAGCTGCGAGTAACTGCAATGGGAAGCTGACAGCAAACGTTTCAGCACCTTGGACAGGCCTCTCGATTCTGTGCTCAGATCATGGTGGCATTGATCCGCGCAGCTAGTTCTGATGCGGGGTTTCTCCTCTTCGTTCGCTCGGTCATATCTTTTGAATGATGGATGTGGAGTGCGGGAATAGGGAAAGGGGCGAGGAGGTGAGCGTCAGAGAGAGAGAGTGAGGAGAGGGGAACGTATCTGAGGGAAGAGTGCAAGGAAAGCCACCGACTGTGAGGAGCTTAGAAATATTATAGCCAAAGTGAATGCCGAGGCCACAATAATGCCTGTGAGAGGGGACGAGGAAGGGGCTGAAACACGGAGAGAAAATGTGAGACCGAGAGGCGGTAGTCAGCGGTAGCGAGCGAGATGGGAACTAAAGATGAGAGAGAGACGCGAGGAGCGCTGCGGGGCTGCTGGGGCCGAAACGCTGCGTGAAAGACCGTGCCCAGCAGAAAAAATGCAGTATTGCACCCCAGCTACCCCCATCCCTCCCCCCGGAAGAGGCAGTGGTCTCCCCCAGCCCCATGAAGGGAGCAGGCTCCACCCTCATTCCTCATGCTCCTCCCCCAGCCCACGTGCTCCATCCTCCTCTTCCAAGACAGCCTCTACCTGCACAGCGCGAAGCGCATCGATTCGGAGGGAAAGAGCCCACTCAGCGTTTTTACTGTTGCATGGAGCATGCGGCAGGAGGGAGAGAATCCCGCTAGACACAGCGCAGGGAGAGGGGGCTGCGCCACAGACCCGGTGCAGCACACGCTGCTGGGATGTATGTGCGGAGGGGAGAGGGGAGGGCTGCGCCAGAAACCCTGTGTAGCACAGGCTGCTGGAATCGTGTGCGGAGGGAGCGTACACCAGAGACCCCATGCAGCACACGGTGCTGGGACAGTCGGGGAGGGGGCGGAGGCAGCAACAAAGACGTGGTGCATCGTGCATACGCTGCTGGGATTTGGGCTATTCGGAGGTGGGGGTGGGGAGGGAGCGCGGCCGTGGATCTACAACATAGAGCCGCTGGAGCACACGTTGCTGGAACTGTGTGCAGATTGGGAGAGGGTGAGGGTGCGGGTGTACCAGAGGCCCCCGGAGCACACACTTCTGAACTGTGTGCAGGATATAAGCATGGGTGGGCTGCACCATAAGCCCAATAGATCACACACTACTAGGGTAGTTTGCCTTGGGGGCATTGGAGGCCCCACCTTAGACCTCCTGGAACACACACTGCTGGGGTTGTATGAGGGGGAGAGGGCATGGCGGAGAGCCGGTGCAACACACAGTGCAGGGAATGTGTGACGGGGAATCTCACGGGGGAGGGGGGGGCGACAGAAAGACCTTGGAACACAGACTGCTGGAGGAGTGAGAAGGGAATGCCTGGGGTGCAGCACGGACCTAATAAATCACACACTGATAGACCTGTATGTGAGGAGGTGCACCTGACGGGGGCACACTTCGCTGGACAACCGATGGAACACACACTACTAGGACTGTGCAGTGGGGTTTATTAGGAGCGGACTGGGGCTCGTCAGATCCATGGTGTGCGGCACACAATAATGTTTTAAAGACGTGTACTAGGAGCGTATGAGCAGGGAGAAGATGAATGTAATGCACACAACCGGGACTGTGTTCCAGCGCTGCGGTAATACAGTGACTGTCCTTCGGCTGGCCAGTGTTACCTGCACTAGAGAGATTGGCTGAAGGAGAGGCAGAGAGCAGGGGCGCATGGGAGCGTGCTAGAAAGGGCGTGCAGATGAAAGAGCGCTGCACCAGAGAGTGCACGGGGGTTGGATCAGAGTGCACGATAGACTGCAGTGATGAGCGTTCCTGACAAACTGCACCAGAGATAATTCAAGAGGCTGCACTCGAGTGCACGGGGCTGCACCTGAGACAGGGGGCGTAGGGGTGAGCAAGAGAGTACATTGGGGGGCGCACCGCAGACAGAATGCCTGACGGTTGTCCCAAAGCCAGTATTTGTGAGGAGCACCAAAGACCAAAGAGTTGCACCAAAGACTGTACATGGCTTGCAGCAACAAAGATATAGTGCATATGCGTCAGAGACATGTACATGGGCTGCTGCAAAGACAGAGTTCGTGGTGATCTGCACCAAAAACATGGCACATTGAGTTCTGCTCAAGATACCGATTACATGGGGATGCAGCAAATCCAATGGAGGTGGCTAGTTGCACCAACGACGGAGTACATGGGGGAGGGGTGCACAAAAGAACAGAGCCCATGGGGTAACTGCACACGAGAGTACACCGGGGGCTGCACCAAAGACAGTTCTGATTAATTCCAAAGCCCTTTGCGCGTATTCTATCATTGCAATGGTGTGTATTAACTGTGCAAATAAAGATTTGACTTGTATGCACCCAAACACAGAATACGTGGGATCGCTGTACCCTACAGCACATAAGTAGCTGCACAGGAGAGTGCCTGGGCAATTGCATCAAACATAGAGTACACGGGTGGCCACACTAGAGGCAGAGCAGATGGGGGCTGTACCAGAACGGAGCCCATGGGGTGACTGTGCCAGAACGGAGCCCATGAGGTGACTGTGCCAGAACGGAGCCCATGAGGTGACTGCACACCAGAGTACACAAGTCGCTGCACAGGAGAGTACCTGGGTGGTTGCAACAAACATAGAATACATGGGTGGCCCCACCAGAGTAGATGGAAGCAGTACCAAAGACAGAGTACAGGTGGTGTCTACACCAAAGAAAAGAATACATGGGACCCGCTCCAAGCATGGAGTACATGGCGACTGCACTAGAAACAGAATTTGACTCACACTGTTCATATGGAGTGGTCGAAGGGAGGGATGTAAACGGGTACACCGCATCGTACTCCTTTGGGACCCACGATTACAGCACAGTTACTAGATGCACTGTTGGCAAGGATCAGGAGGCAGGCGGGCACAAGGCATGCGGGAATACAGAGGGTCCAAGCATACATGTAATTTGGTAGAGAACAATTGGTACCGGTAAATGCACTTCTGATATGGATGGGGCAGGAGGGGGTTCAACATTCCAAGTTACTACAAGGCTAGAAGGGGTAGATGGTGTGGAGAGAAATCAAATGGCCACGTCGGTGCGACTTGTACATGGAGTAGAATAGAACGGGGGCGGGGGAGGTACGGATGAATAGTGATAAATGATGCACTACGGGCACATATGGTACACGTGAGATCCATACAGGGGCGCGTAATACCAGGGTACAGAACTGCCCAGGGTCACCATGTGTACAGTGCACTGTGGGTTATAGAGGGTGCATGGCTGCCCGGGCGGGGGGAGTATGGCCACTGTGGATACAGAGAATGCTGGTGATTCATGGGACCGGCCCGGGACGTGCAGCTGTGCTAGCTAGCGTGGGTTAGCTGCAGAGGCATGGGGTCCTAGTGATACGACGATGCAGGTGTACACGGGTTTTTGGGACCATAGGGGTGCATCCGGAGTAGAAGGGATGCAGGGTGCACAGGGTGAGAGGGCGGTACATGCACTTTGACTGATGCAGTGATGCAGTGATGCATTGGGTCATCGAGAATACACGGGGCTAGGGGACACAACGAACTCCCGCCATATCTCAGGCAAATAGAAGATTTTCTACACTTTAGGAAGAAGCTTAAAACTTGGCTCTTCCCAAGGGTGTAATGCGGAACAGTCATGCTCATGGTACTACGTGCAAATAGGGGAGCTAATGTAACCTCAGCGCCAGGATACCCGTGGGGTGACAGTGCGCTTTATAAGACTGTATTACATTACATTACATATATGAAGGGACGAGGATCAGCAGTTCAAGAAGCGCGGTTACAGGGATGCTGTGGTCTCAAGGGGAGGTTGGGTGAAGGGGCTTCCGGAGTACCGCAAGCAAGTATCGGGGTGTAGAGGACACTCTTGGCCTGGGGATAGATACATGTAGTGTCACATGAAATCGAAGAGTTACATCAGCGTATGAGGCTGCAAGACGTGCGGGAGAAGTTGCAGGAGATATAGAAAAATGGAGTACAGGATGGGGTACCGCAGTTACTGGGGTGGCTGCGCGGTTTTAGGGGTATTGAAGTGGAGTTGCGGGGTGGCAATGGCACATACCTCGTAGGGAAACACTAAGTATTTGGATATCAGGGTGCAGGAGGAAGTTGGGGTGCCAGGGAATGCAAAGCTATCCGGGACCTCGGGGTAGATGAGGTGCAGGGGTTCATGGAATACAAGGGTATAGTGGTACTGGAGTTAGTTGGTGTGCAGGATCACGAGGGTACATGGCTGTGGATGTATCTGGTGCACCGTGTATAGTTAGGACGCGAGACTTTTGGAGTACGGGGGATAGCTGGGGGCATTGGTGTATGTGGAATACAAGGCGATATAGAAATGAAGGGTGTCCGCAATATTTGGGATGTGTGGAGTCCATGTGGTGTGGCATTGTGTGAGATGCAGGGATATCGGAGCTTCGGGAGATTGTTGGGGTGTCAGCGCCCTTGGGGTGCACGGGGACATGCAGTGCACCGATTTCGGGGGGCACGAGGGCGGTTTGATCCGGGGCCCAGGAAGGGCGCAGATTCATGGAAGGCACGGCGCACCGTGGGAGCGCACGCTGCGGTCCGTCCGTGCCATAATTGAACAAGTCCCTGCATAGTTGGCTGTCCCACGCTCGCGCTGTCTCCTGGCTCCGCGCCTTCTGCTGGCAGCGGCTCCACATGGACGTGGAAGACTGGAAGGGAAGCGCGTAGGACGAGCCTCCCTAATACAAGTGAAACGCGGGATACGATAGGGTAGTGGGAAAAAAGAGGTTGACGAGCTTGCAGGAAAGAGAGACCGGAGAAATGCGAGAAAGCCAAAAAAGCTCAGTACACACACACATGCAAATTGTCAGCGCGAAGCTGTTTTATGTTATCGGTGTTTTAAGAGCGCGTTAATCACTCGTGAGGGTATCCAGGCGCTCTGAAGCGAATGGGATTAGTTTGGGGCGGAAATCTGTAGAGCAAAAGAAAACAGGGGAAGTGGCAAAGAAAGCAAAGAGTCTGACCACGGTGGGGGAGAGAAGATGGGATAATGTCTAATACTGACCTTGGTTTCTCTCCCTCTTCCAGAGGCTGCGTTGTTCTGTGGCGGCTGCGGTGCTGTTGGGTCCTCTCTCATCTTCAGCCTTCTCGTCTCAGCGTTATCTAAAGACACAGACACCGCACACAGTCGGAGATTTATTGTGTACAACTGCGACTGTAATTAGAAATTTATTTAAAAATACAGAAGGAACATCCTCCTCCTACCCCATCAGAGCCGGATCCTTCCTGCAGCATCCACACCTGCTAAGTCCCCCTTCTTTCGTGTTTTCTTTTTTAGGGAAGGGTGTCACATTGGCAGGGAGGGCTCTCGGAGCATTGCGTGTGTGCTCCCGGAGGAGGGTGCAGGGACACTCTCCACCAAGGGATGACGCCTCCTCCAGCTTGAGGGCACCTGATTCGATGTGCCCCCTCTCCGCCTGCGCCCCCCTTTCCCTCTGGATACGCGATCTTAGCTTTGCGGATTTTTTTCCAGGGGGGCGGGGGGAGGAGAAACAAGAGGAGGAGAAAAAAAAGAGAAAAGGGGAAAAAAATAGTAAAAGAAGGGAAGAGGAACCAACCAGGGAAAAGGGGAAAAAAGGAGGCGGTGCCAAAAAAAAATCGGTCGGTGGTGCAGGCACCGGGAGCCCCTATGATCAGCTCAGTCTGCGTCTCCTCCTTCCGTGGGCGCAAGTCTGGCAGCAAACCGGGCTCCAAGTCATGTGTGAAAGGAGATATGGGCCGCAACGAGGACAACGACAAGATTGTCATCAATGTGGGGGGCGTGCGGCACGAGACCTACCGCAGCACCCTCAAGACTCTGCCGGGCACGCGGCTGTCCTGGCTCACGGAGCCCGATGCGCACAGTAACTTCGACTACGACCCCAAGGTCGATGAGTTCTTCTTCGACCGCCACCCGTCCGTCTTCGCCTACGTGCTCAACTACTACCGCACGGGCAAGCTGCACTGCCCGGCCGATGTGTGCGGCCCTCTCTACGAAGAGGAGCTGGCCTTCTGGGGCATCGACGAGACGGACGTGGAGGCGTGCTGCTGGATGAACTACCGCCAGCACCGCGACGCAGAGGAGGCGCTGGACAGCTTCGAAACGCCCGAGCCCGAGGAGGAGGAAGACGGCGACCTCAAGCGGCTCTGCCTGCAGGAGGATGGCCGCCAGCTGGGCTGGTGGAAGCGGCTGCAGCCGAAGGTCTGGGCTCTCTTCGAAGACCCCTACTCGTCCAAGGCCGCCCGGGTGAGTGCCAGAGGGCATGGGAGCATCGCGGGGAGGGGCATGGGGGACTTCCCGTAGCAGCATGCATCTGAAGACGTGCATATGCAGGGGAATGCTGGTGCATGGGGGAGATCCTGCAGCAGCATCCCCGGGAACACGCGCCTGAAAGGGATAGGTTATGCATGGGGGAGATCTTACAGCAACGTCCGGTGTGTAAATGCATCTGTAAGTGGCTAGCTGTGCATGGGGGAGATCTCACCACCAGGGTCTGGGTATGTATATGCATCTGCAAGTGGACATCTGTGCGTGAGGAGATCTCACCACAAGGTATTGAGTATGTACATGCATCTGTAAGTGGCTAGCTGTGCATGGGGGAGATCTCACCACAAGGGTCTGAGTATGTACATGCATCTGCAAGTGGACATCTGTGCGTGAGGAGATCTCACCACAAGGGTCTGAGTATGTACATGCATCTGCAAGTGGCTAGCTGTGCATGGGGGAGATCTCACCACAAGGGTCTGAGTATGTAAATGCATCTGCAAGTGCAGATCTGTGCTTCGGGGCGATCTCACCACAAGGGTCTGAGTATGTACATGCATCTGCAAGTGGACAGCTGTGCGTGGGGAGATCTCACCACAAGGGTGTGAGTATGTACATGCATCTGCTAGTGGACATCTGTGCGTGGGGGAGATCTCACCACAAGGGTCTGAGTATGCATCTGCAAGTGCAGATCTGTGCGTGGGGGAGATCTCACCACAAGGGTCTGAGTATATACATTCACCTGCAAGTGCAGATCTGTGCGTGGGGGAGATCTCACCACAAGGGGTTGAGTATGTACATGCATCTGCAAGTGCAGATCTGTGCGTGGGGGAGATCTCACCACAAGGGTCTGAGTATGTACATGCATCTGCAAGTGCGGATCTGTGCGTGGGGGAGATCTCACCACAAGGGGTTGAATATGTACATGCATCTGCAAGTGGACAGCTGCACGTGGGGGAGATCTCACCACAAAGGGTCTGAGTATGTACATTCATCTGCAAGTGGACATCTGTGTGTGGGGAGATCTCACCACAAGGGTCTTAGTATGTACATGCATCTGCAAGTGGCTAGCTGTGCATGGGGAGATCTCACCACAAGGGTCTGAGTATGTACATGCATCTGCAAGTGGACATCTGTGTGTGGGGAGATCTCACCACAAGGGTCTTAGTATGTACATGCATCTGCAAGTGGCTAGCTGTGCATGGGGAGATCTCACCACAAGGGTCTGAGTATGTACATGCATCTGCAAGCCGAGGGTACTGCATGAGATACAGCTCACAGCAAGGTCGGGTGATCTGCAGATGAAGTGTCGTGCATTTGGGGTATTTCATAGCATGGTCCTCTCTGAACGTGAAACCACAGATGGAGGGAGGGCTGTAAATGAGGTGTAGCTCACATCAAGATCGCGTATATGCGTCTGCATTCAAAGGGCTGTCGTGAGGTATTCCTAACTGCAAGGTCCTCTGGGTGTTTGCATCTGTAGTCAAGTTATTGTGCATGGGGAATCCCACAATAGTGTTTTGTTTACGTGTATCCGAGGACCAAAGGTTGTACTTGTGGAATATCTCACACAAACGCCCTTTGTGTGTATGCATCTACTGCCCCTTAGGGCAGGAGGGAGGTTGCTTATTAGGTATATTTCACACCAAGGTCCTCTGGGTATTTGCAAGTGCAGGTGTATGGTTGTGTATACAGTAGATCTCACACTGGGGTGGTTTATGTTTACGCATCTATTCCTTATGGCAGGTGGAAGGTTGTGCATGTGGCAGAGCTCACTGCAGAATCTCTCTCTCTGTGAATCAACCTCTGCAGGGGAAGGGTTATGCGTGTAGTGTATGTCAAATCAAGGTCCCCTTGGTGTATGCATCTGCAGATGGAAGGTAGATCTAACGCGAAGTCTCTGCCTGTGTGTGTATCTGTCCACTAGGGCAGCTGGAAAGTTGTGCATGGGCTAGAGCTCACATCAAGGTCCATTTTATGTGTACATTTGTCTGTCTTCGGGGCTGGTGGATGGTGGCTAATGGGGATGAAGTAGGTAGAGCTCGTAGAAACAGGCTACAGACGAGGAGGTGTGCAGGCATGCTTTTGTGCATCTGCCGATGAAGGCTTGAAGGGTATGCCACAGCAAGGTTCTCTTGCCAGTACGGATGCTCGTGGAGTGTTGTACAAAAGGTATACAGCATATGATCCTCCGCATTCGCTGTATATGCCTCTTCCTCTGGGGCTAGTGGTATACGGGGTAGATCTGTGCACACTGATCTGCTGGTGTGTAGATGATTCGCCCCAAAGTCCTCTCTGTCTGTATATGGCGGTAGCTCTGACACCAAAGTCCTCTGCGCCTGTGCACTTGCAAACGCAAGGCTGTGCATTAAATAACGTACGCCAAGGTTCTGTGTGTGCGCGCACGCAAATTATGAATGTGGGGGTTCGTTGATGGGTTAGATGTCACACCAAGGTGTGTGGACAGTCGTTTCTACCCTCTGATGGGCTGGCAGGCGGAGGGGTTACTGTGTCGTACTTGATCGAGTAACTGTTCGGTATAGTCCATGCATGGGGTGGGGGATCCGGAGATTGGCAGACGGGGGAGGGGGAGGGATTGGGTGAGGAGGCCATGGTATTATGTAAAACAAGGCGTTGTACCGGTGTCTATGAATCTGCATCCTGGCAAAGGCTGGTGGGATGAATTCCACATCAAAATGTCATCTTTTCAACATCTCTAATGCTAGTCCCGCACAAGTGTGACTAGCTCTCCGAGGGTGCCTACGATATACACAGCTCGAATGACAGTACAGCTGTCCTGTCCCAGTGCATGGTTTATATATCTAACATAGAGGCCCTGCCAGCGTTCATGAAGCTTACCTCCCTCAGTGTTTCCTGTACATATATCTTACATTGGCGGCCCCTGCCAAGGACAGTGTATCTCTCCTATCCAGTGCCCAGGGTTCAGATAGCACACGACGGGCCCCTGCCTTCAGGGGCAAGGGATATCTGCCTCACACAAGGCCCTCACAAGGACAGTGCACCCGTACTGCTCTGGTGCATGGGGTATGTATCTTACTCGAAGGTCCTCTACCAAGGACAGTGCAGCTCTCCTCTGTGCATGGTGTGTGTGTATTATACACGAGGACCCCTGCCTAAGACATTGCAGCTCTCCTGTCCCAATACGCGGGTTATATAACCCACCAGAAGGGCAGTGGAGGCCTTCTTTCTAGGCCCGTGGGATATTATTCTCATTTAGTACTGAACGTGGCATGTAAGCAGTGACCTCAAAGCACTGCATATAAATCTGTCTTCCCTAATGCCACACAAGGTATGTGGTTCGTTTTTAGATCTGGGTTTTAAAGTGGAGCTGTCGAGCAGACATATTGCTGTTAACATACATAGAGAAGACTTTGGGACCGCCCCTTTCAACCATTGGCTTTCATCAGCCTCTTTCAACCACTGGCTTAAAACTTTGTCGATCATGTCTTAGCTCAGCTCGGTGGAGTATTTGTCTATTCCCTAATGCTGTTGGCTGTTTAGATGTATCCTTCTGCCTCCACTCAAGTGTTTGCATTGGACTGCACTAGGGACTATTTTACAGTCGTAGCCCTCTATATCCACTTCTCTTGCCCTCTCCTGTGTGTCTCACTCTAATGTGCTAACACTGGTTGCATCAGCACATTAAACACATACCTGTTGGCCTTGCCAGTGGTTGTTATTACTGAACGTGGCATGTAAGCATTGTCCCCGAACACTACATGTACATCTCGTAATGAGCAGTTGGTATGTGAACAGTAGATCCCTAGTGGTATCTTTGTAAGTCTAAATTTATGCTGCATGCGGTGTGTGGCAGTAGGTTTGAGAAGTAGGCCTGGGAGCATCACACCCCTAGCAATTGTTCTACAGCTCTCTTGGTGCTGCATGCGCTCTTTGAGCAGCAGGCCCTCTATCCATGTCTTTCACATTTCTTTGAGTGTTGCATAAGCTCTGTTAGCAGGAGGTCCTTCAGAAGTCTCTGTTTCCGTGTTCCTTGGGGCCTGTGAGCATACAGCCCCCGAGCAGTATCTCTGCAGCTTACTTTCCATGCTCCTTGGGGCCTGTGAGCAGCCGCCCCATAGCAGTTTTTTTGTAGCTCTCTTTCCATGTTTCGTCAGGATCTGTAAGCAGCAGTTTCTCTGCAGCTATATATGCTCCTTGTGATCTGTGAGCAGCAGGCCTCTTACCAGTTTATTTCTAATTCATTTTCCCTACTCCTTGGTTCTTTGAGCAGTTGGCCCCCTACCAGTGTCTGTGCAGCTCTCTGTCCGTGCTCTTTGAGTCTGTGAGCAGCAGGCTCTCTAGCAGTTTCTTTGCAGCTCTCTTCCCGTCCTCCTTAGTTTTTTTTAGCAGATAGCCCCATAGCAGTTCCTCTGTAGTCCTCTTTCAATGCTCATTGGGGTCTGTGAACAGACAATCCCCAGGCAGTTTCTCTGTAGCTCTCTTTAAATGTCCCTTGTAGTCTGTGAGCAGCAGATCACCTAGTTTCTCTAAAGTTCTCTCCATTCTGAATATGGAATGTGATCAGCAAGTTCCCTAAAAGCATATCTGTAGCTCTGTTTCGAAGGTACATGTAGTCTGTGAGCAGGAAGCCCCCTTGTTATGTCAACTCACCTTTCTGTATGTGCTGCATGAGGCCTGGGAGCAGTAGGCACCCTTGCCACACATCTGAAACTCTCCGAAGCACTCCGTGAGGTCAGTGAGTAGCAGGTTTCCTGGTCGTGACCATGCACCTTTCTTTGCGTGCTCCATGATGTCTGTGAGAAACAGGTCCTCTACCAGCCTCTGTAGCTCTCCTTCCATGGTCTTTGAGGTCTGTGATCAGAAGGTTCCCGAGCATCATATTTTAGCCTCTCCTTCTGTACTGCATGTAGTCTGTGAGCAGCCGGACTCCTAGCAATGTCTGTGCACCTTTCTTTCTGCAGTGCATGAGGTCTGTGAGCAGTAGGCCCCTAGCAGCACATATGTAATTGCCTCTCGGCGCTCCACGTGCTCTTTGCGCCACAAGCCCCACAGCAGTGTCTATGCAGCTCTATTTCTGTACTGCATGTGGTCTGCGAGCATCATGCCACTGGCAGTGTCTGTGCAGCTCTTTGTGGTTCATGAGATCTGTGAGCAGCAGTTTTTCTAGCAGTATCTATGTCACTCTCTTCACGAGGTCTGGGTGTAGCTCACCCCCAGCAGTCTCTCTGCTGCTGTCTTTCTATGCTCCTTGTGCTCTGTGTGGCTTGAGAGCAGCAGGTCCCCTTGCACCAGATTTGAAGCTCTCCTTCTGTGTTGCATGAGGTCTATGGGCCAGTAGGCCTCTTACAGCTTCCCTCCCGCTCTTTCTGTGCTCCTCGAGATTTGTGAGTAGCAGGCGTTCTAACAGTCTGTGCTGCTCTCTTTGTGTGCTACACGAGGTGTGTGAAAGGCAGGTTCTCTAGCAGCATCTCTTTAGTTACAGGTGAGGGACCGGCACCAGACCGGTGTGCTGAAAAAGAAGACCGAGATTGCCCTCCCCAAAATACAGCCGTACTCTTCATATGAAGCCACAACAGACAACTATATTTGCGTTACAGAAATGTCCCCATTCTCTGGCCGTATTTATTACACTTCATAAACACGACATTAAAAATTCAACTGTTGTCTTCATATTGCATAACATTTCTATTATATACAAAATTTAAACAGTCTTTTACTAACACAACTAATGTCCTGCCCACTTATTCCCACACTATATTCGGAGTCATGATTAACCACCTCACGGCTCCTCGTGCCATCGTTTAGAAGGCGAACTTTCCACTCACTTAAGATAGAGGGAGCTAGGGCCAACCCAGCACCTGGCCCCCAAAAAGAACCATACAAAAACAACAATTGATGGACAGAATGCAGAATAATGTCATACATTCACCCCAGTACAGAGATCTGGGCCTAAATCCATCGTTTTTTTGCTCACCATGCCATTCCAGTTTGAACCCAGCCATATGCAAATCAGTCTTGACCCTGTGCCTCATGGGAACAGTCCAGCCCGAACTGCCAAGCCAGGTCCTCCCTGGACTGGAAACAAGCATCCTAGGACCGGTTTCGGGGTTTCACCCCTCTTCAGCCAGGATAGCTTGATTGCAGTGGCATGGAGAGCACTGGACCCACGTCTGGGCATACACGTCCCACTCGGGGTGACAAATGCAAAAACAACAATTGATGGACAGAATGCAGAACAATGTCATACATTCACCCCAGCACAGAGATCTGGGCCTAAATCCATCGTTTTTTGCTCACTTTGCCACTGGATTCAAGCTAGCCTGGCTGATGACGGCTGAATAGCCAGAAACCGGTCCCAGGATGCTTGTTTCCGGTCCAGGGAAGACATGGCTTGGCAGTTCGGGCTGGACTGTTCCCATGAGGCACAGGGTCAGACTGATTTGCATATGGCCATGTCTGAACTGGGGTGGTGGAGTGAGCTAAAGAATGATGATGGATTAAACCCAGATCAGTTGACTGGGGGTGAGTGTTTGATTAGCTCAAACGCTCCGTCCATCATCCCCTTTGGTATCGCTTTGTTCGCCCTAATTTGGCAGGGTATGCCCAGATGTGGGTCCCTTGCTCACTTTGCCACTGGATTCAAGCTAGCCTGGCTGATGACGCCTGAATAGCCAGAAACCGGTCCCAGGATGCTTGTTTCCGGTCCAGAGAAGACATGGCTTGGCAGTTTGGGCTGGACTGTTCCCATGAGGCACAGGGTCAGACTGATTTGCATATAGCCATGTCTGAACTGGGGTGGCGGAGTGAGCTAAAGAATGATGATGGATTAAACCCAGATCAGTTGACTGGGGGTGAGTGCTTGCAATGTTCAACACTCCGTCCATCATCCCCTTTGGTTTTGCTTTGTTCGCCCTAAGTTGGCAGGGTATGCCCAGACGTGGGTCCCTTGCTCACTTTGCCACTGGATTCAAGATAGCCTGGCTGATGAGGGCTGTGAGCCCGAAACCGGTCCCAGGATGCTTGTTTCCGGTCCAGGGAAGACATGGCTTGGCAGTTCGGGCTGGACTGTTCCCATGAGGCACAGGGTCAGACTGATTTGAATATAGCCATGTCTGAACTGGGGTGGCGGAGTGAGCTAAAGAATGATGATGGATTAAACCCAGATCAGTTGACTGGGGGTGAGTGCTTGCAATGTTCAACACTCCGTCCATCATCCCCTTTGGTTTTGCTTTGTTCGCCCCAAAAAGAACCATGCCAGAGCAACCCAATGAAGGGACACCCCCTGGCACCCAATCGGGCCACACCTTGGTCCCCTGGGGCAGCCACCATCTCCCCCAAACCCACGGGGCGTATCATGGGGTACCCTCTAGGGCCATGGACAATTGCGGTTGTTGATGCCTCCAGCCCTTAACCAGTGACCGTGTTACCCCTGCCCCGGGTTATTCAAAATCAGCAACATCTTGAATCCGCCTGCGCTTAGATCAGTGATGCCCCACGTTGGCAACCCGTTTTGTGGTAAAAAACATGACTCCTTAACCGCCTTCCCTAAAAGATTGTTGAAGCTAAAGGGATGGGAGGGTGGAAAAAAGAAATTCCCGTCGTCGGATCTTAGAGCGGCGTGTATCTGCAGTCCCCAGGGGCAGGCAGGCAGCAAGGTGATCAATAGGCTAAACTACCGCCTTTTAAGCTGTCCTGCTGCCCCTGCGAGCCGCCCAGGTAACCTCGCACCCCACACCCCCTTCGCCCCCGGCAACCAATCATTGCCAATCTCTGGAAAGCTCCCCGCGAAAATTCGGACAATGCGGCCACAGTTAGGCTGCAGTCCCCAACCGGCCCGCACCTGTCTTCGGGGCCTGTGAGGGGGGGTGGCCCCTTGTCCATTTTCACAAGTTCTGGTTGCAGCAGGTCCCCAGCAGCCTCTCTGCAGGCCTCTACTCATGCTGCGAATGGCAACCTCCTCCCAAAGGCCCTTTTCTGAAGGTGCTTTTGAAGGCAGCACGGCGGTGACGTGGCAGAATATAGTCTCAGCTCCGGGTTCCTTTCGTGTGTTTGCGAGGCTGCGCTTTGAGGCGCACGAACACATGTCAGTAGCTGTGCTTCGTGGGGCTCTTGTCCCGTTTGTGCTATGTGCTGCACCTTGGCTCTGGGGTCTCGGCCTGTGCAGCTACCTTTTGTGCAGAATGCAAGCTGTGCGCCCCTGTTCTGTCTGTGCCGTGGCCCCCTGTCTCTTAGCACCTCACACTCGAAGGTCCAAGGACTGCATCTGGTCTGAACTACAAGACTTATTCCGTAGGTAGAACTGCATTTCTGTGATGGTTCTCTAGTTATGTGTGAGCGGTCGGTTTGCTCCCAGTCAATATGCAGCACTTTCTGATGGCGCCTGAATGGGTCCCGGAAGGTACCTAGCGATCCTGCAGTTGTTATCTGCAGTTGTTTTCTTTTCAAATATAAGGTGTGGACGATATGGCCCTGTTAGGGCAGTATATGCAGCTCTCTTCAGATAGTGCTGCTGTATCCTTGCCCCGCCCCTCCTCGTCCCTCTCCCTTGCCCCATTTCTTACAGGTTGAGCCCCCTGTGGACAGAAACTTTTCCCAATGCAAATTACCAAGAGTGAGCACAGGTGTAGGAGGGCACGTTATAGCTGACCTGCGCTCAGGGTTTTACACTAATGTTGGAAGCGACTCTAGCACTTGATCAGCAGGGCAACAAGACCGGAGAACATTGAAATGCTGGGGGTTAGTGGACCGAACCACGCTGCCTCTGTTTCGGGTGCATTTACACCGGTGTTCATGTTCAATTCGAGCGCCGCCTGACTCTAAGAGAGACGTGCGTGTAGGTCGTATTTAAAGTAAGTCTGCATTAAGTTCCCTTGCTGCAGACAGGCATGCAGTGATAGCAATAAAGATGGACTAGAGAAAGAACATGGCGCTGATGCCTCTTGTGATGAACTGGGTGAATCCCTAATGTCGCAGATTTCGACTGTGTGTGACATACAGACAATGATAGAGTAGGCAGTTTCAGCTGCCTTTAGGGCCAGAGAACGCTTGTTTCCTCCTAAACGTCCTCGTGTGGAGTGGTCTGACCCTGACCAGGACCTGCAGAAAGTGGGGGCTGAAATACCTTTCTACACTTTGTATTCAGGAAGTAACATATTCAGGCGTTGCAGAGGAATTTCCTTTGATACTCAAAGTGGATTCTTAAATGGCCAGGCTTTCCTCCCAGTCGACAGTTATGATAGAGGATGCCTCGCTGCCGGATCCAATGGATAAAAAAGGGTGGACCTAGCAGTCAACACGGCATATGCAGCAGCAATTCGTGCAACCACATATACCAATCACACCGTTCAATCCTTGCTGAAGGATGTCTACAAAACTGGCTTAACAGGTTGGCTAAGGGACAGATTTTTCAGCCATGCTGTCAGTGATGGAGCAGCAGGTTAAATATCTCCTATGATGCCCTTGGTGCAGCAGAAGCAATAGTAGGTTTAGCGGTAGCGACCAGTAGAGAATTGTAAATGAGGGCATGGAAAGCTGAAACCTCTCAAAAAAGAATTTGTTGTTGCTCCTCCCCTTTTTGTGTTCAAAGCTTTTCATTTCGCAGCGTGAGATGCTGGTGAAGAAGTCCATGGAGGACAGAAAATCAAGGGCCCAACTAAACTTACATTCAAGGGGAAGTTTTTTTATGTCTCAAAGAGCCTGTGGCAGAGCATTTTTGGCAAAGGGAACAAATCGACCCTTTTGGAAGGGATGAGGTCAGGAAGTCCTTGCTGACGACATGGCTACTGCAGCGTCCACTCCTATTCCGCCCCCTTCCAAGGCATGACTGTGCCTCTCAGGATCACCAACTTTCAGTATGGGGAAGATTGAGATATTTTGTTGACAAATGGTCATTGTCGATAACAAACAAGTGGGTCCTGGACATTATTCGAATAGGGCATCGGATTGTTTTTTAGGATATTCCTGGCGATTATTTTTGAGAGTTGGCTCTCCCAAGGAATCCACAGAAAAGCTGTGCTTTGTTGGAGGGAATACACAAATCGCTAGAGAAATGAGCAGTTGCCCGAGTCCCACTCTCTCAGATCGGGGAACGATTTTACTCAATTCTGTTCCTCGTACAAAAGGCATTGGTTGACTACAGGCCTCTCCTGGATTTGAAGGATGTCAGCAAGCACATCCCTCACATAAGGTTCAAGATAATGTTGCTGCAAAAGATCTTGGCTTACTTGAGAAAATTAGATTTCCTTGTGTCTTTGGACCTGTTAAATGCATATTTACACATACCAGTTTGATAAGCTTCCCGGAAGTACTTTAGGTTTTGCTACTAGAAGAAGACACCTCTAATTTGCTCTTCTGATCCCCACACCATTCATCCCAGGGGCCCTGGAGGGTGTTGTTTTGTCCTTTTAGTGGCAGAGTGTTTTGATGCATGCTTTTCCTCCTGTATCTCTCATTCTGAATGTTCTCAAGAAACCTCGGGAGGACCAAGCAAACATGATTTTGGTGGTTCCAGGGTGGTGGTGCCATCCCTGATTTCCTGTACGCGTTCAGTTAACATTGAGGGAGTGCTGGACTCTTCCACTGGAACCATACCCTTTGAGAGGTACCCCTTTTCCACAGGGGTCCTTAGCTCGCTTTCAGTTGGGGGTCTGGCAGTTGAGAGGGTAAATCTTCAGGCAATGTGTTGCTCAACTGTTGTACCAATGCTTATTCAGCAGTCTCACCACCCTGCAACATTAAAATCCTACTCCTGGCACTGGAGACATTTTGAGAAATGGTGTGAGGAGAAGAAAGTCAGTTCTGTCTCAGGGGATCCTGTATTAGTTTTATACTTTTTAAGTGAAGGCTTACTGTTGGGTTTGACAGTCCCAATGTTAAGGTTGCAATGGCACTATGAGAGCCTTCAGAAATTGTCCTTTGGTGTATTTAGTGCCCTTGGTGACTATATTACTGAGGAGCATCTTCCGAAAAGGCCTGTTATTCATTCACCAGTCCCTGTGTGGGATTTCCCTATGGTTCTGCAGGCGTTACAGAAAGAGCCATTTGAGTTATTCTAAAAGGTGGACCCCAGTTTTCTGCCTTATGAATTTGTATTTCTTGTGGCTATTTCTTCAGGAAGAAGAATAGGGGAGTTGGGCACCCTGTTAAGTTCAAAACCTTTTTTAAGATTCTACACAGACAATGTATTGTTACTCCCAAGTCCTGATTTTGTTTCTAAGGTTCCTTCAGCCTTTCACTGCTCTTTTGATCTGGTGTTATCTCAGTATTTTTCTAATCCATCTTCCCCTGAAGAGGAGTTACTCCACTTGCTCGACGTGAGAAGAGTATTGGAAATCTACTTGTTCAGAACAAAATCTTTTTGTAAAGTAGATTTTTGTTTGCATCGGTTGGGGTCTCTAGCTGAGGTATTATGCCATCGACTCTACCACTTCACAGCTGGATGAAGCAATCTATTGTGCTAGCATATGAGAGACAAGGAGGGTCTGTGTCAACCCAAGTTCAGGGAAGGTTTATGAGGTGGGCCAACATCTTGGACGGTTTTGAAAGGGGCATCAAAAATGGAAACCTGTAATGCCGCAGACTGGTCTACACCCATATATTTATGAAACATTACAGGCTGCATTTGGAGGCATGGGGGTAGTCGTTCCTCAACATTTTGCTCAGAGTTTTGGATCGAGTGGCAGAGTAAGAAGAAGTAAATAAACAGTTCTGTGTGTGTGCCGGGTTGGAGTCATTGTCATCCATTACTTGAAGCCAATTGTTGATTTGGGTATAAGCACAACCCGTAAGGACTGAGGCAAGGAAGACAGACGAGCAAGTAACGGGCCCGTTACTTGGCAGTATTTTTCATTACTCTGAGTCCTGGTCTTCCTCACCACAGTCCAGGTTTCCCATCCTTCACTTCCCCTTGGTGGATTCGGCTTCAAGAGGGATGGACAACTTGGGACTACAGGAAGTGGGGATGGAAGGATTCTGTTTTTATGACCTTAAAAGAAGTGACATAGAGTTGCAGCCATCATGGGGTGGGAATAATTTACTTTAGCTTGGGGAAAGTTTCTGTCATCAGGGAGAGGATTCTTAAACTGTAAGGGCTGTGGCAAGGAAGCCTAGGAGTTAGAATAATGAAGATTACTGCTAAGTAACCAGGCCATTACTTCTTGTAATGTTGCAAACTAGTGCCGTCTGTGTCTATGCTGTTTTCCCAGCACAGCACAAATGAAACATCAGCTGCTACTTCTATAGCTCTGCTAATGTATTTCTCATTTTATTGTGCGTAACTCTCTCATCTTTCGTGGTGCGTACTGTACCTGGGCTCTACTTTAGCCCCCTCCCCCTCCCCAGCCCTTACTCTGCAGCTTGACTTCATGATGCACAATGTCTCTGAACTGTGGGTTATCTACTCAGCTTTTCATCAATAGGGACCATTGTATGTGAGCTCCACAACTTTCACCGGTGAATGGTTTCACTGACCACTATTGGAGAAGTGAGCGGCTAAGGTACATCGGCCTGGGACCCTCTCCTTTGTCTATGGATCTTTTCTTTACTGATACACAGTGTATCTCTTTTCTGGACCCTCTGCTTTTGTCTCTGCAGTATATTAGGTCCGGGGTGACAGCACACCTGAAGCTTACTGTATGTGATCAACAGAAAAAGGGCTTCAAGAAGTACTACTGAAAGACGGGGTTTGGCTCTGACCAAATGCTTAATATTCTTGAGGAAAGATTTAGACTATGCAGAGGTTGTGTGCTTCAGCTGAAAAAAAGTGCTTGTAGTGTACGTGTTGTTTGTAACATGGAAACTAGTTTGCTCAATACAGCAGGACTGAGTTGGTTATGACGATAGGCCATTGATCAAGAATGTAGGCCTGAGCTGTTTATTCTGAAAAGTTATGGCAAAGAATGTAGGCCTGATTTTTTATTGTGAAAAGCATATGTTAAACCCGATAGGCATAAAGGGTAGATTGTCATCACACTGTGCTAAAGCTTGAAAACAGGTACCTTGTTACAGGTAATCTTACAGAGCACCGTGGTAGACAAGGGCTTTGGTATTGTTTACCCCTGTGACAAACCCTAGAAGAAGACCATTTGCACTTTGGTATATATTTTTATACCTTTTTAGGAAGGGTTGTATATGGTTATGCCAACTGTATTTTTGTACATATTTGTTATTTCACGACTATACCAGTAGTTGATTTGTGGAAAGCTTATACGAACTACAGCATTAGGACAGGTTTGGGTATGGTGACAAGCCAATGGTAAAGATTATAGGTGTGATGTGTTCATTGGTAAAAGTTTTGTCAGAGGCTATAGGCCTAATCTTTTTACTATGAAAATTAATGACACATGCAGTAGGCCTGGCTTCCTTATTGCACAAATCATATGTTAAAGCCAATAGGACTTTAAGGGTGTATTGTTACTGCACTGTGTTAAAGCCAGTAGACATGTATTGTTTCACATGGATCCTCATGGATTGCTGTAGTAGGCAAGGGTTTTAGAGTTGGTTTCCCACTCTTGCTTCCCTCTCTGATACATCTAAGGCTGCAATCTCTGTATAAATATGGTTTCTAAAGTGCTTTTTATTGTCACATTGTGATATCTCTGGTCAAATGTAATAAGGAAAGGCTGTAGCTTCGCATCTATAATAACTTACTACAGTTGAGTTGGGATGTCATAATGCCTACTGCCAGAGCTATCAGCCAAGCGGAAAGCAGGTTATGGAACATAATTAAACCTACAGCTTATCTAACAGAAACTGTTGTTTCCTTCTTCTGATCTGTTTTTCCTAAAATGATCAGTACACAGAAAGATAATTATTGCAACATGTTAATTTTGTTACACGCTGAAGGTCATTACAGGAAAGATAGAATTTCTGCATGTTTTTGCACATTCTGATCTACAGCATTTTTTAATCTGACTTACATTAAACAGATTCTAATTTCATTTAGCAATAAACTGATTTTGGTCTGTTTAATTTTGACACTACAGATTCTGCTTTTATTCTTCATATCTGCAAACTTACTATCTCTTTCCCACGAAAAGGCAAGACACCAAAGATTTAAGGGACTATGGGTAAGATGATAGTGTGACCATCTATTAATATGTTATAAAATACCTCCTCTCATACATTTAAAGGATATCGCATTTCATCTCGAGGTTCAATGAGCTTACAGAGGACCTCTTAAGCGTTGTTCCTCTGTATGGTGACGGAAATTCTGGGTGACTTGCAATAGCATTATAATGTATGGCAGGGGTACTTATCAGATTTCAGATAAGAGGTTCAATATTGTTTTGCCAATTGAGGATTGCCTTGTGGGAAAGCTTAGGCTGAATTCAGTAGTCCTCAATTGGTTATGGTATTAAGTCAATAATAAAGGCTATAGATCTGATTGGGTCTCTGGGAAAAGTTATGTCAGATGCAATAGTTCCAGTTGCGGCCGGCACAGGTAAGAGCTGTGGAGTGAGGTGAGGGTCGGGGGAGTCGACATATGACGTGATAAGTTAAATTAAATTAAATAAAAAATAAAGCCACTTACCTTGCGCTCACCGCATCGCCGAGTCGGCGATGCGGCGAGCACAAGGTATTGTTTAAAAAAATTTTTTTTTAAATTTAACTTATACCGTCGTATGTTGACTTCCTCGACCCCCGCACCGCCCTGCCCCACCGCCTCACCACACCTACCTGTGCCAGCTGCCACTGCATAGTTCTGATCAGTTTATTATGAAAAGTTAAGAAATGGGTAGGAGGCCTGATTTACTTATTGTGAAATGCATTTATTAAAGCCAGTATACGTTAAAGTATTCACTGGCATTTTGTTACACTGATTCACGCAGGTTAACTTAGTTAGCCCCCCTACGGATAAACCTTTAGGGTAGGAGATTTGCACTATCATAATCCTTGGTAGACCTTCTTGAGAGCGTTTGTAAGTTGTTTTCTAACTGTAATTGTAAACATAATTGTAATTGTGCCGACTGCCAGGTGGCTGCCTTGTGAGAAAGACGATGCTCATATGGTAGGCCTGAGTTGGGATGGTGACATGCCAACAAAAAAGGTTATAAGCCTGATTGGTTCGTTTTGTAAAGTTATGTCAATTGCCATATGACTGATTGGTTTATTAAAAAGATAAGAGCTCAGATATATTTATTGTGAAAAGCATATATTTTTTTTAAAGTACATTAAGTGGTGCCAAACAATCATACATTGCCGCTTTGTTCAAGTTTGCATCGATTCATGGAAGAATTGTATGTATAGACTAGTCATCCTCGACGTCAGACCTGGATGACCACGGGCCCCAGATCTGCTGGTGCTTAGAGGTACAGCCCCTCCATTTATAAATCTCCTTCTCGGCTCTGCAGCAAAAGTTCATCCCGGTCTCCCATAAAGTCATCAAAGGGGGATCTGGAGATTTCCAGCTCTTACCAATGTCTCTCTATGCACTAAGGCAACCTAGCCCCATAAAGAGACCCTAGTATCTAGTGTGTGCCCAGCCCTGTATTATCCTCAGCAGAGCGGTTTTTAAGTCTAGGCACTCGGTGATCTGGAGGATACCTGTTAATCTGGTGTGGAGAGTTGTCCAGTATTTAGCAATGCGCAGACAAGCCCACATGATGTGATAACAGGATCCTCTTGGGTCACCACAGCAGCAGCAGTTCAGTGATTTGGCTTTCCCCATTCTCCACGGACGGTCTGGACTGTAATATGGGCGGTGAAACTATTTGAACTGAATTAGTCTCAGGGTAGCTGGAATGGGCCATCCAGGCCTCAGGCCAGTCGTCATCGTCCAGGTCTCCAATGTTTTTTACCCACCTGTCGCGCAGCACGACCAGGGGGTCAGGCACGTTGAGTACAAGGGAGTTGTACAATTGTGAGATAACTTTACGATTTAGTGGGCCTAATGTCAGTTTTGTCTCCATAGGGTTGAAGTCTGGGACTACTCCTAGAGTGTCTCTGTGAGCCATTAGAGCATGTCTCACTTGCAAGTATTTAAAGAATTGAGTGAAGTGTCGCTCAAATTCGGTTTTAAGGTGATCAAAGGATACTGTATGGTAGGTCCCCTGGAGAGGAGATTCTGATGAGCTCCCACCCACAGAAACCCTCAGGCGTGGCACGTGTTTTAACCAGGTACCCCTCCATAGTAGCGAGAGGGCAGTGGGCTTCCCAGCCATTTAATTGAAGACAGGGCTTCTCTCCAACAGACAGGGAATCGTAGATATCTGGGGTAGAGAGGTGGGGAGGCGGGTACCATAGAGTAAATCATGTACACCCCAGTATTCCAGTATTGTGAGTTCCAAGTGGTAAATTGGGTCATGGCGGTCCCCAAAGAGCCAGTCTCCTATGGGGACCATCTGGGCCGCCCAATAGTACTGGTGGAGGTCTGGTGTGCCAAGGCCACCCTCGTACATTGGTGCCATGCATTTGGCCGAGGACACTCTAGGTGTTTTGCCTGCTCAGTAAAACCGTATGTCTGCCGACTGAGTGTCGGGAAAGAAAGTCGGGATGAGTAAGAAGGAATAGTTTTTCAGCAAGTATAAATAATGGGGGAGCACTAACAACTTATATAGTGTCATCCGCCCCAGAAGGTTGAGAGGTAGATGGGCCCAGTGGTCTAAGTCCTTGCATACCTGTTTTGTGATGGGGACGATGTTATGCTCCCATGCCCTCTGAGCCTCACGGGTGATGGCGATACTCAAGTATCGAAAGGGTTCCATGGAGATCTTCAATTGTGGTTTTGGCATTGGGGTGGGGGTATGTCTGTCAGGAGAATGTATATCGATTTTTCCCAAGTCACCCGTAGGCCTGCAGCATCTTCATAAATATCAAGCATATGTACAAAGCGGGGCAGAGTGACCTGTGGGGATTGGATATGCATCAGCAAGACGTCTGCATTTAGCGCCACACTATATTCGTGGTTCGGTGCCCACCGGAAGCCCTGTATCTGTGCATCTGCTCTGACCCACGAGGCCAGGGGCTCGATGGTTATGGCAAACAGAAGAGGGGAGAGGGGGCAGCCCTGTCATGTTCCTCGTTGTACAGGAAATGTAGATGAAAGTGTCCCGTTTATTCGGACTCAAGCGCAACACGCATTATAGAGCTCTGCTATCAAAGATAGGAATTTCGAACCGAAGTTCATTTGGAGCAGTATGTGGAAGAGGAAGGGCCAGTGTACTGTATCGAAAGCCTTCTCGTAGTCGACTAGCAGCAGGGCCACTGCTCCCTCTAATCTGTCCAGCTGGGACAGAGCTACTTGGAGCCTGTGTAGACAGTGACGGGTGCTTCTGTGTGGCATGAAGCCATTTTGGTCACTGTGTATCAGGGTTGGGATGATTGCTAGCAGTCTAGTTGCCAATATTTTGGTCGGTAATTTACATTTAACTTTTATGAGGGAGATGGGCCTATAGGAAGAGCAGAGGTCAGGTGGTTTGTAGAGTTTGAGTATTGTGTTAATAGTGGCAGCGCTGAGATCAATCTGGAGTGTGCCCATGCAACCTATGTTTAGGAATAATGGCAGCTCTAATGAGGTCAGTCAGTGACTTTTTGTGCAGTCACCAGGCATTTAATTTTCAAATTCCTGGCGTACTGGAGTTCGTGGCTCTCCGGAGAAACTCAATTGGGGCATGGTCAGACAATGCCCAAGGCAGGATATGGGCGCCTGTAATCAGGGTAAGTGAGCCTGGGGGTGCGAAAAAGTAGTCTAGTCTTGAGAAGCTCTTGTGGGAGGCAGATCAGTGTGTGTACAATTTCTCTTGGGGGTGCCAGTGTCTCACATATCAATTAATCCCAGTGAGGTGGCCCAGCAATGCAGCCCAAGAGGCCTGGGGAATCATGCATCTGAGTTCGTGTCAAGAGATCTATCCATTGTTGCATTAAAGTCTCAGCCTAGAAGGAGAACTCAGGGGTGAGTGTGTAGTAGGGCAGCAGAGAGATCCTTGAGTGATTTGGCAACCAGTGCTGAGAGAACGTATATGCTCCCTGTCACCCAGGGCTTCCCTTCCAAGGTCCCCTCAATGAGCATGAAACGGCCTAGCAAGTCGCTTTGGGATTGGTTGATGAAGATTGGACTGGTCTTGTGAAATAAAATGGCAACACCCGTTGCCCCCTGGGTGAAACCCACGTGGAAGCCTCTAGTGTAACTGGCACGATTGGGGAGTTAAAGCCCAGGAGATGGGTTTCTTGTAAGAGGAGAATGGCCGGGGATAGTCTCTTAACGTACTGGAGTACTGACCCCCTCTTGATTTTGTCTAGGAGCTCGTTGACATTCCAGCTTACTATCGTAAAGCATGAGAGCGGGTCTGCTGTCATCTAGCCCATTCTGCTATCTCATTTCTGGTCGAGTCCAGCTCGTGTTGTGTGCCTGCCATGTAACCTATCAACAAAGGAACAAACAAACCACAGTAATTTCTGGCTTAAAACACCCAACTTCCCCCTCCCTGCACTTCCCTCCCACAAGCATCCGTCGACCCAGCATTAATAACCTATCTGGAAAAACAGTCAAGGAACTATGGGGGTTCACCAAGGTGAATCGGAGGCATTATCTGCCCCAGGCGGGTGCAAGGATACCGCATCCGTCGCCAGGGTCTGGGGAAATCCTAGCGAGGCCCGGCCGTTATCTAAGTCTGAGGCAGGCCCCTTGGATCCACGGATGGATTTGGATCAGCGCCGGTCGTACCATCTCAACCTTCAAAAAATGATAATAACAACACTTTATTATCATTTTATTTTTCTTAGCCGACTCTGAGCCAGGTTGGGCAGAGCGGGACTGGGCTCGCCGCCGTGAGAGGGAGCAGGAGTGGTTTGCACTCCCTCTCCAAGTGCGCATGACTGTTTGGCCGGTGCTAACTTTGTTTTATTTTATTTTTCACCCCCCTTCTGCCCTAACACCTCTGTTCCGAGGCAGCCTCCACTGTGCCAGTGGACTGGACACCTCCCCAGATAGTGGTATGGTCTCTCTTCCTACCATGGCTATGGAGGAGGGAGCTTCTTTTGCTATGGTGGTGAGAAGGGTGGCCGAGGCCCTGGACCTTAGCCTACCCTCAGTAACAGTCAAGACTAACGTCTTGAGGTGCTTCAGCCGGGAGTGACCCCCTCAGAATCACCTTTTCTATTTGATGAAGCTCTTGCTGACGTCCTGCTTGGGACCTGGTCCAAGCCCAGCACAGGGGCTCCTGTGAACAGGACAATTGCCCACTGCCATTGCCTTGCCCCAGGGGACCCTCAATATCCTCACGCTAACACCCTACCCTGGAGAGCTTGGTGGTCCAAGCCTCCATTTCCCATGTAAACCCTGGCGCATTCCCTATCCTAGGAATCCAAGAGGCTGGACACCTATGGCAAGAAGATGTTTTCTTCCATCAGCCTGACACTGCGGTCAGTGAACACTGCATGCCTTTTGGGACGCTACTTCCATCCGCAATGGGATTCGGTTGTGCAGGTGCTGCCAGTGGTTCCGAAGGAGGCACGGCCAGACTCTCTCAGGCTTTGGCAGACAGGAGAGATGCAGCCAAGTTCACGATTAGATGTGGGCTGGACATGACCAACTTGCTAGGCAGAGCGGTTTCATTGTCGGTGGCCTTACGGCGCCATGCCTGGCTGAGAATGACTGACTTTTCAGGGGATATCCAAACCTTGCTTATGGACATGCCCTTTGATGGCTCCCATTTCTTCGAAGACAAGGGGGGCTCGGCGTTGCAGCGCTTCAAGGATAGCAGAGCTACAACCAGGTCCTTGGGCCTTTTCATGGCCCCACCAACCCCAGTCTGCCGTTCATGGCCTCAAAAGGGGGTTCCAGCAGCGCCTTTACCCGCTCAGCCACCACAGCACACAAGCTTCTCAGCCTCTGAGTGGCCGAGGACGCGGTACCCCCAGACCCTGTGGGTCAGGCAGCAAGAGGTCGGGCCAGTCTACAACCCCGCCTGGCAGCCGCAACCTTCAAACCTCTTTAGTTCACCCCCCAACAATCATGGGCAACCAGTGGGAGGCAGGATACGCCATCACCGGCGCCACTAGAGGTCGATAACATCAGACCGCTCGGTTCTCCAGGTTGTCCAATGGAGCTACTCCCTCCCCTTCGTGACTAGACCCCCCACCCATGCCACCCACTTGTGCTAAGCTGACAGAGGACCATCTCTCCTTACTCCGCCAGGAAGTGGTGGCTCTCTTGGCCAAGGGAGCCATAGAGAGGGTGCCGACGCCAGAAGTAGGTCGTGGTTGTTATTCCCGCTACTTTCTGGTGCCCAAGAAGGACGGAGGCCTTCGTCCTATCCTAGACCTTTTCCCTCTTAATTTCTTACTCAAAAAGGAGAAATCCAAAATGCTCATGCTCGCTCAATTCGTGTCTGCTCTATAACTGGGAGACTGAATGGTAGCTTTGGACTTGCAGGGCACATATTTCCACATTCCAGTCCTGCCTGCACACAGATGTTAAGTGCGTTTCACGGTGGGTCACAAACATTTTCAGTTCGTCGTGCTCCCTTTTGGCCTTACCAGCGACTCTCGGGTATTCAAAGTGATGACGATGGTTGCAGCTCATCTGCGGAGATCACGGGTGCCAGTCTTTCCCTAACCTGACAATGTTGAAGGCGGGCTCACCCCAGGCAGTTGTCTCCCACCTCTAGACTACGGCGGACCTCCTGCAGTCACTGGGGTTCATTATCAATGTGCCAAAGTCACACCTGACTCCCTCTCAGACGCATCCTTTCATCAAAGCTGTTCTGTACACAGTTCAGTTTTGCGCTTTTCCTCCCAAACGGCGAGTCCAGGATATTCAGGCTATGATACTGATGTTTCAGCCTCTATCCTGGTTTTCGGTGAGACTGATTCTGGGGCTGCTGGGCCTCACGTCTTCCTGCCTACATCCTGCTGATGACACATGCCCACTGGCATATGCTGGCTCTGCAGTGGGAACTGAAGTTCCAGTGGGGACAGCATCAGGGGAATCTGACATGGCCCAGGTCTCGGAGGAAACTGCAAAAGATCTGTAGTGGTGGTTAATGGACCGCGATTGGGTCAGCGGCAGACCCCTCTCCCTTCCGTAACCAGATCTGACAGTGGTGACAGATGCAGCACTCCTGAGATGGGGCAGCCATCTGCGAGAGGTAGAGATCAGAGGCCTCTGGTCTCTGGCGGACTCTGGACTCCACATCAACCTACCTGGGTGATCTGGCTAGCACTGAAAGTCTTTCTACCCTCCATCAAGGGAAGGAAGGCTAGTGCAGGTGTTCATGGACTGCACCACAGCCATTTGGTACTGCAGCAAACAGGGCGGGTGGGGTCATGGACCCTTTGTCAAGAAGCCCTGCACCTCTGGACCTGCCTGAAACATATGGGCATATCCCTGGTGGTTCAACACCTGGCGGGCTCTCTAAACGCCAGGGCAGATGAACTCAGTCAAAGATGCCTAGCTGATCACGAATGGGATCTCCATCCAGAGGTCTTTTTTAGCAGTGGGGAGAGCCTTGGTTACTTCTGTTCGCCACTGCCAAGAACACACAATGTCAGCACTTCTGCCTACTGTAGTTTCCAAGGCGTCTCTCTCTTGGAAACACATTCATCTTGTGTGGAGCTCAGGCCTCCTGTACGCATTTCTGCCCAAAACAATCCTGTCCAGAGTTCTCAGGAAGTTAAGGAACAGTCGGGCCTAAGTCATTCTTGTGGCTCCGGACTGGGCTCTGAGAGTTTGGTATCCCGAGCTGTTGAGCATGGCGATCGGTCCTCCGATCAGGCTTCCTCTTCTGTAGGATCTTCTATCACAGCAGCAGGGGAGGACCTGAACCTCTCAACCCTCTGCTGTCATGCGTGGAGATTGAGCGGTGACAGTTGACAACTTTCGACCTTCCACCCGAAGTCTGCAATGTTATTTTGACATCTTGGCATCCCTCTGCCAAGATGGTATACGCCTGCCGCTGGGGCAAGTTTGCGTCATGGTGTGCAGAAACGCACATTGACCCTCTGTTTCTGCTCTCCTTTCTCAGGTCCTTCTATTTATTCTTTCTCTTGCATTGCAGGGCTCTGTTTTGGGCACCTTAAGGGCTATCTTTCTGCCATCCCAGCCTTTCGGCAGTTGCCCGATCAGCCATCCCTGTTCAAATCCCCTGTTGTAAATAGGTTTTTGAAAGGTCTTCAGCATATATTTCCACCTTCATCCTTTAGCATGCCTCAGTGGGACCTCAATCTTATGCTTACATTTCTGATGTGTGCTCCCTTAGAGCCACTGCATACCTGTCCTCTCAGGCTCCTTACCATCAAGATGGCCTTGGTAGTGGCAATAACATCTGCCTGGAGGGTCAGTGCTCTTCAAGCTTTGTCATCTAAGCCTCCATACCTAACCATCTTTCCAGACAAGCTGGTTCTTCGCACAAGAGCTTCCTTTCTGCCGAAAATTGTCACTCCCTTTCATGTAGGCCAGTCCACCACTCTGCCTACCTTTTATGCTCTGCTGCATTCCCTAAGGAAGAGGAGCAACTCAATTGACTGGGCCCAAAAAGAGCATTGATGTCCTGCCTTGGCCACACAAAAGATTTCTGAGTGGGCAACCAACACTTTGTGGGGTATGTTGGAGCCAAGAAGGGGAAGGCTGTGCAGAAACGGACCGTCCTACGATGGATCGTCCTCTCCATTAAGATCTGCTACACACTGGCCAAGAGGCAACCACCTGAGGGTTTGCGTGCTCATTCCACTATTACTACGACTGCGACCATTGCGTTAGGATGAGGAATTCCTGTCCTGGACATCTGCCAGGCAGCAACGTGTACTTCCCTGCACACGTTCACCTACCACTACTGCCTAAACAGTCCGGAATGTGCACTTTACCCTTTTGGTCCTGCATGACTTTCTAGTGTGAATCCATTCCGCAGACCCATCTGCAGGGAAGTATTGCTTGGTTATCTGTTTTAAGGTAAGGAATCTGTGACTAGAAGTCTCTATCATATGAACAAGTTGCTTACCTTCGGTAACGCCTTATCTGGTAGAGACTCTATATAGCTGCAGATTCCTTACCGACCCACCCATCTTCCCCGCCTTGCAAACAGATTTCTATGGTCAGAGCTGTTCCCCTTCAGGGCCCTAGTCTTACACACCAGTGCTCAATGTTCTTCGTGGCTCTGGGCTCCTGGTGTGGAAAGTTGCGAAAAGAAACTCATGTCAGCACGCTGGGGTGGTGCCTATATATGCACTGCACATGCCACTTCCGGCGCGGATAATGCCGCCGTGGAGGCAAACAAGGCCACTTACTGGTGCACCGAGGTACTGCTCATGAAAAAATTTCCAGATCCAGTCTGGCACCTGGGGATAATTCTGCGGTAAGGAATCTGTGGCTAGATACTGTCTCTCCCAGAAAAACGTTACCAAAAGTAAGTAACTTGTTCGTTACGTCTAAAATGTACCTACTGGGCAATAGATATACAGCAGAGAGGTCTGTGGTGATTGCCCACCCCCAGCAACTTACCCACTGCTCTGGGGTCCTGTCATTGTTTGTTTATAGCACAATTTTAATGTTTGTAAACAGCGGTATCTGTGGTGGATATGGCTGCTTACCTTTAGTGTCCTAGAGCCTAAGATACTATTACATTCCAATTCAATAACATAGAAAGCTTCTTCACTTGATAGATGGCCTTGCCACAATAAATATGTTATTGGATCAGTTATGTGTACTTTTCTAAAGTCTTCGAAAAACACCGTCTTTGTCAAAATTTGGAGTTTTTAAGTGTATAAGTACTGATAAGCACAGATTTTCCTAAGTTTGGAAAACACTGAACATTACTAGGGCTCCCGATTTTATGGTATTTATTTTTTCCCATTTCCATCTGTATTTATCCATATTTATTTTTTGCTAACTTTATCTGAATTTATCCATATTTATTTTGGGTTTTGTGGAAAAAATGAAGCTGTAATTAGTATATTTCCACATTTATTTAACCGATAAATATGCAGTCATGCTTGAATGCCTGCCAGGTTTCAGTGCTGTGAA
Organism: Calotriton arnoldi; assembly: GCA_963921515.1. Taxonomy (NCBI): domain Eukaryota; kingdom Metazoa; phylum Chordata; class Amphibia; order Caudata; family Salamandridae; genus Calotriton; species Calotriton arnoldi. The sequence continues at coordinate 679,426 of CAWUFW010001658.1, forward strand.
CACCTGCAGAAGATAAATGAGTGCACTTATATGAAAATATGCAAATGTTAGTATCAACCTTGTGCATATCTACTGCTGTTAAATCCTCTTTACTAAAATTCTTTTCTTTTTTTAACCCCCTTACCTATCAATCCACACAGTTATTGGCTTGGCAGTCATGGCAGACAGTATTTAGAATCACTCAAAAAGCACCCAATTTCCGTTTTTATCCACATTTAAAAATAAATACAGACAAGAAAATTAATGTTTTCTGTCTGTATTTATCTGTAAAAATCAGTAAAAACGGAAAACAGGGAGCCTTAAACATTACCCACAGAAATCCACAAAAAATAAACACTGAAAACGGGAAACCCTAGTTATAAGCCGGACCATTAGCACTGCCAATGCTTTTCTTTGGTGGCGCATAATGTATGTCAGTGCTGTGTTATCAACCTTTGTCTTTGAGTCTTTTCTTTGATGGCACAAAGTGTATCTCAGTGCTAGTTCATAAGTTTCTGTCTGGTACCTTTACATTGGGGTGCACAGTGAATATCAGCTCTGTTTGTTCTTCCTCTGTCATTACTGTGTTACATTCAGCAGAGGCTCCTCCGCTAAGGTGAGGAGGAGCGTCGCCCCACTGCTCTCAGAGCAGTGCAAAGAAAAAATAAAATAATAATAACAGAGCGTTATCATCATCTTATTTTTAGTGGAGCTTGGAGCCAGGTTAGGGCGGGGTGGGGCTCGGCTCGCCGTGTCAGAGGGAGGAGGAGTTGTATAATGTGCACCTTAAGTGCGCATGACGGTTTGGCCGGCCGTCTTGGGCGGGCCTAACAGTCATGCACACTTAGCATGTTCTCTATCTGGCTGTATTGCACAGCCTGGGGGGAGAACATGCACAGACTCCCACTTCCTGTCTGAGGGCCGAACAACGGTGCTCAGACCAATCATGATGCTGCTGTCAGCGCGTTGTGATTGGCTAGGGGAGTCTGGGAGCCTGGGTGCTGCCGGGAGCCAGGAGCTTAGCGAGGATGGAGGAGAGGCGGCGTCTGGTGACCGGTGACAAGCAGGTAAGTCTTCTTTTTTTTCTATTTTTCTAAACCTTCCTTCCCCGCCCCTGCCCCTACCCCCACCCCCGCTGTTCCCTACCAGCCCCCTCTGGTTACATTGTTGATGCATGGTGTATCCCATCTCTAGGTAACCTACCTCTCTTGTAGTAACTCAGCTCTGAGTTTTCTATTTCTGTCTGTTTATCTTTTCTTTGATAGTATATTGTGTATCTCAGCTCAGGGCGACCTACCCTAGTCATTGTAGTTTTCCCTTGGTGCCGCGTAGAGGGTATCTCTATCATCGGTCTTCTATTTCTGTTTTTGTGACTATTGTTTGATGCTGCATTGTGTATTTTACCTCTTGACCTAATTCTGATGGCGTTTAGTGTCAGCTGTTTGCATTATGCCTCTGATTACATACCTTTTCTTTGATGGTGCATAATGTATCTCAGCAAGTGTAATCTACCTCTAGCACTGCAACTTGGTTTTCATTTTGCAGGCTACATCTGAGCCCCAAAGAATAGTTGCCCAATGTCTAGGCATCTATTCTTAGAACATGCATAGTGTATCTTAGCTATGAGTGTTCTACCTCTGTAGTGTTTCTTCTCTGCCCTCAATTCTTGCCTATGCAACTTTTCTTAGATGGTGCTTAGTGGAGTTAACTGAGCTTTGTTGTGTAGGCATACAGCGGACCTCACCTGTTTGTGACTATGCAGCGTTTTTAAAAAATGCATGGTGGTTTTAACTCTGAGACACTTCCTTGTGAAGTTCTGTTTGATCGTGAGCAGTTGTGTAGCTGGAGTAGGGTCCCCTACCAGTTTGCAAGCAGGTCTATTTTCATCGAGTGTTCTCTGTAGTTGCCCTGCTAGTCTTGGCGCAGCTTTTTCCCAGGTGCATGCAATATTTACGCAGTGGGGCATCTGTCTGCAACAGTGATACTATCCTTTCATAGTGCAAACTGTCTGTGAGCTGAAGGGCCTCTACTTGTGGATTGTAAACCTCTCCTTTCACAGTTCTTGCGATATGCGACAACTAAGCTCTCAATTCAGTGTACATACTTTCAGTATGAAATTCAGGGCCCACTCCCTTCAAAGCGTATGTTGTAGTGGAGGAGTGGGCTTGTTCTTGTAACAACTAAGCTCTCATTTCTTGGCAAATGCTGTTAGTGTGAATTATAGTGAGGATGCACTTGTGACAGCAAACTCTCATTTCATGGTGCAATTGTATGTATAAACTGTGGGTCTGGTCCGTACCTGTGAGAGCTAAGCTCTCTTTTCATGTTGCATGTTGTATGTAGTGGGCTTTGACCCTTGCCCCTGTGATAGCAAAGCTATATTTTCATAGTGTAAACTGTGTGCTGTGAGCAGTAGGTGCACCTGTGGAAGTAAAACTCAGTTTTTATGGTATAGGCATTGTGGGTACTCTTGAAATTGTAACTAACGTGTGTTGAAACTGGCACTTCTGGTTGGCTAAGGTGATGCCCCAGCCAGGCAGAACCTACCACTCCTGTCAGGAGCGGGTGATTACACACACTGTATAACCTGCGCTCATCCTTAGGTAGCTTAGCACTGAGCAGTCAGGCTTACCACAGAGGCAATGTTTAAAGCATTGGCACAGCACTCACTCACGATAAATACACTGAGCGTCACAAAAGAGACTCCACACAGGATGTATGTAAATAACTTTTGTATTCAACACACACACATAAATCAACACAACATGAATATCACGTATTGCAGGGCATAAATCACACTTGAAAATCGTGTTGAAATGACATCAATAATATGCACACTTGGGAAAGATCCTATTCTAACCACCCACAGCACCCTTATTCTGTGCGACACGTTGTCCTCCCCAGGCCCACCCTAGCAATTCTCATAATTCAAAACCACACAGTTAGAGGGTGCACCCGAGTCACAACAATATCAGAAATATGTGCATACAACAAATTATAACACTTTTTACCAGCACCGTGGGTCGAGGCTGCGCAGGTAAAACCAATGTTAACCGTAGTTTTCTACTGGCAAGAATTCAACGTACAAAGCAACACCGCTGGCAAGTGTCGTGAATCACAGACGGTCTGCAGACTGTCACACCTAAACACACACTCACTCTGCAGGCAGATCTGTACAGAATGCGCTCGCACACATACGCACTAAGCACCCTAATGCGGTGCCCTGATACCCAACATGTCAATTGATAGCCCAATTCAGACCCTTTGGCCTGAGCCTCACTCCACCCTCCAGATCACCATGACTGTCCCAGGCCTACAAATGAAAGATACCCCCCTACCCACCCCCAGATACTAGGCTGCACGCGGCTGAAGTCACGCTTAGTCAGGGTTTCAGGGGAGCAGGTGGGGGTAGGCAGCAGGATTAATTAGAAGGCTGTCGGCAAATGGGGGCTTGGCAGCCACTTGGGATGTTCACCCACAGGATGCGGAGCAGAAACGGGCTGAGGGCAATAGTCGGTCATTCAAAAGGGTTCCACAGGGTCTTCCGGCGCCAGCCCAGTTCTGCGAAGCACAGAGGGGTCACTCAGTCTCTTGACCACCTTCTGATAACTCACGGAAGTGTTCCTTCAACCCAGTTAGTCACTCTCCCTACCCAAGCCAGAGCCGGGTAATACTACCTGGCAACACAATGCCATCAGGGGCCAGGTGAGGAGAGGGCATTTGGTCTGCCGCACTGAGAGCCAAACAAGGAACAATTGATGAATGGGGAGTGAAGCAGGGGAGCCTCTCGGAAGAACAAGGCACCCCGTCAGGTACATGTTGATCAGTATTGCACCCAGGCAATCCGGGCACAACATCTGGTGTGCGTTGATAAGGGTCGCTCGCGCCAGACCGTTCTGATCACCCACAACGAAGAGTTGCAAATTCCGTACCGCTCTGGAAATGAGACACAACACCTGGTGTGTGTTGATACTGGTCGCACCAGGCAATTCTGGTCACACACACAGGCGCAAGTTCAGCAATGCCTCACGTGGGAGAATAAGGTAATACTATGGTTATGCCCCCACCTCCAAGGGCCACAATCTGTGAATTGGACACCGCACACAATGAGCATGCAGTCGGCGTGTTGCACGAGAGTGATGCGGCACAATCGACGAAGCAGGCCACACTGGATCCCGCAACTGGTGAATCCACACACCACCAAGACGCTTATGCGTGCTGACGCCCCACGATGCAGAGGCCACACGCCTTAGATGCAGACACGATTTCTGGGGCTCCGCGCCAGGCAATCCGGTCTCCATTCACAATTCTTAGTACGACTCTCACGCCGCTCTACCAGTTGGGATCACGCAGACGATGTGGGCACAAAAGAGGGCACCGCTGTCCAGGTGTCACAAGTAGATGGTGTGGGTCCCTCATAGAAAATTTTTGATGTCCCTGAGACCTCTGAAAGAACAGGGGTCAAGCCAACAAGCCCTTGGAGAGCACACTTCAAGGTGCCACACAGCAGCAGGTAGTCAGCCAGGCCAACCACTATTCAGGAAAGGCGCGTGGTCCCTTTCAATGGCAGTTATCCTCCTTGTGCATAACAGATTTCTGTGGCAGTGTGCACCACGCAGTTCCAGGTTCTCCGGTCCAGCGTCCCTACAAGGGTATCTCTGCCCTGCTGAAGTATGTCATCAGTAGTTATACTATAGTGTGCCTTTGAAGTTGGGGGTGGTTCAAAGGGCCTCCCTTTGAACCACAGATGTCTCCACTAAATTTCAGGCCCGTCTGCCATGAGGCCGTGGAATGCAGATCTTAATCTTTAGTGGGGCCATGATCTGGCTCCAGAGGCCACGTGTCAAAACCTCTCCCTCCAATCTATCTAGCCAGGCCCACAAATGGCAGAGGTTTGTTGTTCCAGTTGCATGGCCAATGTTTTTTAGCTGTTGCTAGTAAATGCTCAGATGTGCCCACCCCCCACCCCCCCAGCCTCCAGTGTGGACGGGAGCCCAGCTAAAAGGCACACAAAGAGATTTAGAGCAGAAAAATGCACACTTTTTAGGAGAGGCATTTAAAAGCTAGTAATGACAAAACCACCTTTACCACAGGAAAGGGGTTGTAATTGTGAATCCAATGATAGGAACATTATGAGGCTGCTCCCCTGAAATCCACTATTGCAACTTGTAGTAATTCCAACTCTTTCCCCATGTCAGCCTGTGGGAAGTGAAAACACACATGGTTATTCCTCACTAACTGGGCAGGAACACACGTGTACCTGCACACGTGTACCTGCCCGAACTTTTACCTACCACCCGCTACATCCCTTAACCCCTTCCATGCGTCGGACGGCCGGGGGCCGTCCGACGTCACGGTGGGCGTGTGCGTCGGACGGCCGGGGGCCGTCCGATCTGCGCACGCGTCAAATTCGCCCGCACTGCGGGGGAATTTGACGCGCATCGAAGAGGTAATACGTACCCTTGGGGTGCTCTAGTGGTAGTGAAAGGTCCTCTCAGGATGGCTAGTGATTTAAAAAGGCCACCCTGAGCAGAAGCGCAATTGTGCACACACAGACCTGTAATGGCAGGCTGGACACATGTTTAGAAACACCATAGATGCAAGTGCGCACACTGGCCTGCATTGGCAGGCTGGACACATTTTTAAGAACATCATTGGTGCAAGTGTGCAGACCTGCCTGCAAAGGCAGGCTGGACACCTGTGGAATCAAGCTAGCCTGGTTGATGAGGGCTGTTAGCCCGAAACCGGTACCAGGATGCTTGTTTCCGGTCCAGAGAAGACATGGCTTGGCAGTTCGGGCTGGACTGTTCCCATGAGGCACAGGGTCAAGACTGATTTGCATATAGCTGTGTCTGAACTGGGGTGGCAAAGTGAGCTAAAGAATGATGATGGATTCAACACAGATCTGTGACTGTGGTTGAGTGTTTGAAAAGTTTCAGCACTCCGTCCATCATCTCCTTGTGTTTGCTTTGTTCGCCATAAGTTGGCAGGGTATGCCCAGACTTGGGTCCCTTGCTCACTTTGCCACTGGAATCAAGCTAGCCTGGCTGATGAGGGCTGTTAGCCCGAAACCGGTCCCAGGATGCTTGTTTCCAGTCCAGGGAAGACATGGCTTGGCAGTTCGGGCTGGACTGTTCCCATGAGGCACAGGGTCAAGACTGATTTGCATATAGCTGTGTCTGAACTGGGGTGGCAAAGTGAGCTAAAGAATGATGATGGATTCAACCCAGGTCTGTGACTGGGGGTGAGTTTTTGAAAAGTTTCAGCACTCCGTCCATCATCTCCTTGTGTTTACACACATCAGTTCAGCACCACTTCCTAACAGGGCATGTGCACTGCCACGCTGCATTACAGCTGGAAAGTGCCCCAAAGCCCTAAGGCCTCTACAAGAGAATCAGCCCTGGAGGAAAAAGCAAAAAGTTTAGGGAAATCCTACCTGTATCAGGTCTAACGTGTGTGTGAGTGCCTGGGCATGTGCTGTTGAAGCTGTAATTATTTCACCCAGACTCTCTTTTCATGCTGCACCCTGCATGTTAGCTGTGACGTCAACGCTCTCTTCTTTTATGATGCACATGGTATACCAGCTGTGGAGCACCATACGTGTGTCAGCAAATCTCTCCTTTCATGGTGTATACAGGAAGGGAGCTGTGGGGCTACTATCTGTAACGTCAATGCCACCTTAATGATGCGTGCAGTTTATGAGCTCTGCAGTCTCTTTTTGTGTTGCACTGTTTGTGAGCTAGTGGACTTCTGCACGTAACAGCCAAGTTCTGTTTTTACGGTATACACATTACGAGAGTTTTGGAGGTTCTGTGTAAGCTCTATTTTCCTGGCGCACATTGTACGTGGGCTATGGGGCTCAGGTCTATAACATTTAAGCCCCCCCTTCAAGGTACTTGCAGTATATCTTGTATGGGACTTCTGCGTTAGATAGGCAAGGCTTCCTTTATAGCGCATGCAGCCTACAAACAGTAGGGTTTTTTCCGTATCTTCTGGCTTTCTTCGTACGGCACATCGGATATCTGTACTTGAAACACTGTTGCGGTCTCTATGCATCTCTGATTGGACGGTCAGTAGGAGCAAGTCGTACTTCGGTGCTCTATTGCAAGCTTTGTGTTTGTACGGACCTGGCTGATGCACTTTTTTTTTTTTTAATTGAGAGCGAGAATATAGTTACAAATATATTGATGCACCCAATTTCATAAATATTATACATGCACTAGTCATCCATAAATACAACATACATAGTCAAAAAATCGAAATTACAAACCAGATTATGAGGAGGAATAATAATAATAGCTAAAAAAAACACATAGGATAAAAGTCAGGAATAAATAGTATTAGGTGCTGCCTGAGTTAGGCATAGTCAAGTAACTAAAGTGAATATATGGAGCAAGATGTGCAAAATAGCAGTATGGCAATCTAACCATCAGTTCTGACCTTTACTTTTACTCAAAATACTGTTGCCATAAATTTTCAAACTTCTTAATCCCTCCATTGCACATTGCATATAACCTTTTGCTGTTTCTAACCTGCCTCATTTTTCGTACCCAATCCCGAATTGTTGGAACCTGTTGTGATCGCCATTTTTAAAGCAGGATGGGTTCTGGCCACCGCCATTGTGATATAAACTAATCTGGCCCACTTGATAGCTAGGCCGAGAGATGGATCATATCCCAATACTTTCAGCCAAGTGCTGGAGACCAATCCAATTTGCCATTCAATCTCCAAATATAGGAATACATCATTCCAGAACCCCTGGATAAAAGAGCACTGATCAATGATGTGAACTCAATTGGCTGCCGGTCCATCTAGGCACATAAAACAATAACTCGGTAAATTGGGATTAATTTGTAAAAGAAATTGTGGGGTTCTGTATAATAGCCATTTATTGAAGAATAACATCCAAAGCCAATTGGCTCCTCTTAACGCGCTAAAGTTAAGTTTGTTAACTTCGTCACACATCCTAGCAGTTAGTTCCAAACCCTCATGTTTTCCCCGTTTATCTATTGCTTTCTGGGTAAGATCCGGACTTTTTATAGAGGCCAACGTTTTTTTTCCATACCTCAGGGTTTTTATCATTATCGGCTTCAAATAATGCCAGAACGATATTTTTACTGGAAATTATTTGGCCCAGATCCAGATTACTAGGAAATTTATATAATATTCTGTAGGAGCCAAGAAGAAAAAAAATCGTTTTGAATTAGCTCGTGAATTTCAGAAATAATTAGCCATCTTTCCATCCGAAGGAAGTCTGATATTTTCCTAAACCCTGCTTTGGCCCATTTTTTGACTATTTCCAATGGTAATTTATTTCCAGATCTTATGACATGTTCTGACAGAGGTGTTGCAACCTTAATATGGGGAATAGCATATCTTCTAAAAAAAATCCCTGTGTTTTTGAAGAAACCACTGCATGCTCTTATTTCGGACTTTTTGGGTGATTTCACGATTTTTAGCACATTGCCTATCTGGTGTTCTGCACAAACCAACTGCATGAAATAATTCAAAAATAATCCTATATGGAGCTTTTCCCTAAACCTAGACATGTACTGTGCAAAATAGGCAAAATAATAATCCCGGAGGTTGGGGAATGCCATCCCACCTTTCTCCAGGTCCTCATATAAAGTGCTTAGTGCAATTCTAGCAACTTTTTTTTTGCCAAATGAAGGACGTAAACATAGATTCTACCTTTTAAAAAAAAGGATGCAGTTAAAACACATGGGATGGGATGTCTCTGCCACTCGCCTTCAGGGGTGAATGTGTGTCCTTCCAACCCATATCAGTGCAGCTTTGCTTTGAGGGTGTATGGGAAACTCCTCTACCCATATCTTCTGTAGTTTCGTTAGTTTAGTTGGGCAGCTGTAGATCACACATATAACGTTGCAGGTTTCATAATATAAATCAGTGAGGTAGCCACATGAAGACCAACACGAGCCAGTGCAGAGAGATAAAACTTGCAGGATTTCATGAGCTTTCAAGAGATGGGTTTCAGAGTGTGAGGAAGCATTTTCCACAGTCAAGGGACTGGGGCCAGGAATACATGACGTCCTTTGTGTTTCCTTTGAACCATGGAGCAGATAAGAGAGCAAAGCTGGTTGAGCGTAGCAAGCAAAGTGCGGTGCAATGAAGAATTTCTGTGATAATGCATTGAGGTGAGCATCCAAATAGGGCAATAGTGCAAGGGGTCCCCCTTCACTGTGTTTTTGTAAGTATGCTGCATAGGTACCTCGAGATTTATGCAGTTGTACTTCTGCAGCTATGCCGCTCTATGGTTGCATATGTATACTTTCTCCCAAACTTACATGTGTTCTGCTGTGAATAAGGGGATATTCTGTAATCTCAGTTTTTGATCCACTGTCTGTGCAGTCCTGGTTTATGGGTCTGGGCTGACTTCATAGATGTAGGCCCCCTTCCTCGTACATCTTGCTTGAGCAGCAGATTTATCTTTTTGCCCACTAGAAATGTTAAACATAACCATAGCTATGTAGATTCTGGTTGATGATCGGAATGCTCATGTAGGTTCATAATTAGTCTGCATTGTGTTTCTTCATGCAAAATTCAGAAGGAACGAAGTCAGGCCTGTCTATCCTTGTCTGGGCTGCTTTGCATGCAAGACTCTTTCTGAATTTTGAACAAAGAGGTAGACTATAGGGTAATCCTGCCTCCATTAGCAAACCACTGTCATTGGTCAGTTACAGCTGCAAATAGCAAAATCCAATCCATTCATACCATCCTCCTTAATCCTAATCAGGAATTTGATCTTCAGAAATGTCACTTCTATTGCATCTGAATGCCTCAATTCAATACAAGAAACCACATTCACTTCCATAAGTATATTTTTCCTGATCAAGATCCCTAATCAGCTTTCTAGTGTCCAAAATACAGTGACGCCTATTTTCACATCTACGTGGATAACCCCAATACTTTATGCAAATTTTGTGAATGGTTTGTCTCCAAAAGATTTGTTTTCTCCCTATGCCTTATGTGCTAATGGACTACCAGTTACTCCAGTATTGGAATTTTCATAGATTCACATGCTTGAATCATTCCCCGTCGTTGAGATGGGAGTTCCATGGTACACTAAAATAGCAATGCAATGTTAAACATAGATCAGAAAGGCCCTAGGCTCTTTCATTTTGTAACATATAGTCTTTTTTTAAAAAGAGACCAAAGTTAGGTTTCAACCAATCAGGTTGCCCAGTCCTCTAGAACACTCCTGTGAGAAGCTCCATTCCCTCAGATTTCTACAGCACATTGTGTTAGGGAGTCTTCCCTGAGCTCTACTCTGTTATCTTGGTTCTACCTTTTCAAGGATTAAAACCCTTTACTGCTTCAGAGAATATACAGATTGCACTTTAACATCTACTTGGGTCGGTATTTCTGCCCTTTTTTATTCTCACTATATCATGTCAGATAAGGAAAAGATGGGCCTTTTCAGAGCCTGTAGTACCAGGTGCTAAAAAAAAGGCTTTATTCAGATTACCCTCATCAGGACTGTATTTATTGCCTTTATCCACATCATAAGGCCAAGGATTGTAAGGTATGTCATACATTTCCACCAAGACTCGGAAAGACCATGAGGGGCTTTTAATATGGCTAAAGAAGCTTAAAACAAGGAAAGACCCAGAATCTAGTGATGACTGAGGATTCATCATCATCCTCCAGATGGTCTCTTAAAAGAGAAAGATCATCCCTAGAGCAGCCTAAGAAACCCTCAAAAAAGACCACTCATGGGTCGTACAGGTGGCACAGTCCTTCAAGATCTCCTCATGAAAGGCGACAGGAGAAACAAGCATTTGCAATACAATAGGTCTCACATTTGCGAGAGTTTAAGGTATTGGCATTGTAAATGACAATGCCTTTTATTTCTCTGTTTTGATAATTAACACATAAATAAAAGGCATTGTCATTTACAATGCCAATAGCTCAAACTCATGTAAATGTGAGACCTATTCAAAGAAGCGTCCACCATTGTCCAGGGCTGCTTGATAAGTGAAAGCACGCCAATGTTGCAGGAACGTATGTCGTGCCTGCAGTAGGAGAAACTCATCAAAGAAAAAGTGCTTACAGACTAAAAAAGATGTACCGTGTAACAACCGAAGTAAAAGGGCCAGCCCTCATGGGAGGTTACAAATGAAGAAAAGGCAGTACTAAGGAGGGACTAACAAGCCTATTAACGAATCAGAAGCCAGCATTTTCGAGGACAATGACACAAGCCAATGACAATATGGGCGGAGAGTGGTCGGGGCTTCTATTCCATACTCCAATACAGCATGCCGCAGAGCAGCGCATGCGCTGCCCAGGCTCGACCCCAAAATGGAACTTCTACCTCCTCAAAAAGATCGGAAAAAGCAAAGTCTGAGCCACCTACACCACCTACTAAGGTACCGCTCTCTTTCAAAAAACCCTCTTCAGTGCCATCCACTGTAAAAACGTTGAGGAGCATCTCCCCGTTGACGAGAATATCATCGTTGGCTTTGCAGATGGCGAAGACATTCACGGCAACATTGACAACAGCTGCCTTTAGCACTGTGACTACGCTATCTACAGTGGTATCTGCTTCGATGACGACATCCTCGCAGACGATCCTAGTCTCTAGACCAGCAACGCTGAAAATTTCCATAACTTCTTTGTCGACATCAGTGAAGACAACTCCTCTATTGGCGATTACGACGACGACAAAGTCGATGACACCCATTCCGTCGGCAGAAATCTCTTTCGCCTCGTCAACGCTTAAACCCTTGTCGACGTTGACAATGCCAGCTACGATACCTTCGACGAGAAAAAGGAGGGAAAAAATGAAAAACATGACAAAATAAGGCATTTGACCCCTGAACAGACCTCCCCAAGCAAGGTGTCACCATTGCTGCCAACCCATCTGTTGTCCATTTGGGGTTGCGCACAGCCCATCGCAACTCCATGTCAAGTGCCAGGAAGATGATTACGAGGAAGAACAATATGAGGAACAGGCTTATTATGCCTCTCAGGAGCAATACACCATCAATACTAGGAAGAAATGGTATGCTTGCCTTCTTTATTGGTGACTGACTTGCACTGTGTGCTTTCAGATTACAAACAGCGTTTCCCTCCAACTTCTACGATCACAGCACCGGTTTCCAGTGGCAGCTCGCCGAGGGAGTGCTGCGGGGCGGTGGGGTAGTAGAGTCCGACATACGACGGACAGGAGTAAGGTAAGTAATTAAATAAAACTATTTACCTTGCGCGCGCTGCATCGCCAACGCGATGCAGCGCCCGCAAGGTAAATAGTTTTATTTATTTAATTACTTACCTTACTCCTGTCCGTCGTATGTCGGACTCCACTACCCCCCACCCTGCCCCTCCCCCGCCCTGCCCCACCGCCCCGCAGCACTCCCTCAGCGAGCCGTCACTGCCGGCTTCCTCACCTGCAAAATCTCCACCCGTTCAGCCTTCTTCTCCACAGCAAAGGCCTCCTACGTCAGTAAGACATACTCTGGAAGCAACTCTTCTCCAAGACCCCGCAACTTCTGAGGAGGATAGAGAGGAGGGTGAGCTTTGCGATGCCCATACAGAATGGGTGATTATTTGATACCTACGCCTTCATCGTCCTCATCAACTCCTGTGGATTCTCCTTCTGAGGACATTGGTGAGTTTTCACAACCTGCTGCAAAGGGTTGCAGAAAGATTCGACTTGCCCATGCCCAATAAGCAGATAGACTGCTTTCTTTATGATTTTAAAGAGCCATTTAGAAAGAGTGTACGAGCGATGCCGATTGTGAGCTACATACGGGAAGAGGGCTTAAAAGTCATAAAGACTTCAGCCACTGTTACTGCGGTCCTTCCCCACCTACATAAAAATATACAAGGCTACAGAGGATGCTCCTGCATGTTTGACTGGCCACCGGAAGCCAGATTCTGTCATTACACAGGCAGCTCGGCGCAGATCAAAGAAACAAGTGGTACCAATCACTGTGCTTCCTGACAAAGAAGGTAGGCTCCTGGGTAATATCAGGAAGAGGTTTTCATCCATGTCAGCACTTACAGTTAGGACAGCAAATTCCTTTGCTGTTTTTGGACGGTATGACCGCCAAATGTGGTCGGACAGCGCCTCATATCTGGACCAGCTCCAGGAGGGTATTAAACAGGAAGCCAAAAAGGTTCTACAGGAAGGAGAACACACATCATCAGAGGTGATTGACTGTGCAATGAATATTACCACCACCGCAGTCAGACAACTTGCGGGTGCTGTGGTGCTACGAAGGCAGGGCTGACTCAAAGCTACCTCGTTTAGGCCGGAGGTCTAAAACAAAATACTGGATATGCCTTTCAACGGGGAAGCCCTTTCCGGCAAGCACGTTGACGAAGCGCTCCAAACAATGAAGACAGACACAGATACAGTAAAATCATTAGTGACGCTTCAATATAGAAATGTGCCTTTTCGGGGTGCCCGAGGAAGGGGTCTTCCCTCCTACAGGGAGGTTATCAAAAATATCATTACCCCTCATATACATCTTCCTCACAGCAAATTCGTCCCCAGTACTCAGCGCCAATCACCACAAGCAGCCTACAATAGGCTTTCACCAAGAGGTAGAGAATGACACCAAGGAAAGGACACAGGCCGTCGCCAATGACTGCTTAAAGGCTTCGGCTATTCTTCCTTTCTCATCACTCAACCTAGGAGGCATAATATCCAGCTATCGTCATCGCTGGCAAGGCATAACTACAGACCAATGGGTCCTAAACCTTATTCAATTTGGCCATACACTAGAATTTATCAAAACCCCTCCGCCCACCCCACCTCAACCCTCTATTCTGAAGCATCTACACCTTCTCAAGTTAGAGGTCATCTCAAAGGTCAAGAAAGGGGCGATAGAAAGAGTTCCTGCATCACAACAGGGGAAGGGATACTATTCCCTTTACTTTTTGATCCGCAAAAAGCTCAAAGAATAGCGATTAATTCTGGACCTCAGAAATCTCAACACCAATCTCAGAAAACAATACTTACAGATGGTAACATTGCAAGACATCCTATTACTTCTGAATCAAGGGGTATATATGAAAACACTTCGACCTTCAGGATGCGTATTTTTTCACATCCCCGTCCATCCATCCCACAGGAAGTTCCTATGATTTTTATTAGCCGGTAGCCATTACCAGCTCAGGGTCCTTCTTTTTGGCCTGAAGTCAGCCAAAGTGTTTCTGGGAGTGGTCGTTGCGCCACGAAGTGCACCTGTGGGCAGAACATGTCCCCAGAAAGCAGAACACAATAGCAGACACTCAGCAGGCTGAGATCACCCTGCCACGAATGGGAACTGGATCCAAAAACTCTCAACAACATCTTTCTTCAGTGGGGCAAGCCAAACCTCGACATCTTTGTAACCCCCCAAAACAAGAAATGCCAGTTCTTCGCAAGTTGGCATCACCATCAGGGATCATGGGGCAATGCATTTTCAATGACATGGTCTGGCATCTTTGCTTGTGCCTTTCCTCCCACTCCTCTCCCCCCAAGGGTCCTCATGAAGAAGAAGGCTGAACTGTGCAGGATGATCCTCCTAGCCCCGACCTGGCCACATCACCATTGGTTTGCGGAGCTCCTTCTTCTCTCGGAGAAACCTCACATCCAATTGAAGCCGATAGCATCTTCTTCTAACAATGTCTCTGGGGTTGATGTTGCATCCGGATCCCAGATCCCTTACTTATCGGCATGGCTCCTGAGCACAATGGGTTTGCCTATCTAAACATCTCTTAAGACTTCAGAGAAATACTGTATAGAGCCTGTGCAGAGACTACTAACAAAACCTATCGCCTTAAGTGGAAGCATTTTTGCATATGGTGCCAACAAGCTAATGTGCACCCATTCTCCTCTTCGCTTGAAGAGATTCTTCCTTATCTTCTGCACTTAGCGAGATCATGATTGGCTCACGCTTACATCAAGATCCACTTGGCGGCCATATCCCGGTTTAGGAGATCACCCACTTCACCATCAATATGGTCTGTTAGAATAGTTAAACAATTCCTCAAGGGATTATTTAGAGTTTTTCTACCAGTAAGACCTCCTTCTCCACTCTGGCAATTGATTATTGTGCTCTCACAGCTTATGAAACACCCGTTTGAACCCATTCACAAAGCAGATATAAAATTCATTTCCTGGAAGGTTGCTCTCCTCGTAGCTTTAACATCTGCCAGACGAGTTAGCGAAATTCAAGCCCTCACCATTCAGGAAACTTACCTGCAATTTCGGGACTATAGAGTGGTTCTTCGCACAAATCCAAAGTTCATTTCTAAAGTCCCTTCAGACTTTTATCTTAATGAGGCTCTTATCCTGCGAACATTTTTTCCAGCTTCTGCAACACCAGCCTTCATTCTTTGAACATTAAGAGGTGTTTGAAATTTCATCTAGACGAAACCAAGGGTTTTCGCAAGTCTAATCAACTATTCGTAAGTTCCAGCGCACCATGGAAAGGTTATCCTTTCTAAGTAAAGCATTGCTAGGTGGATATCCAGCGCAATTCACTACTGTCATCAAGCGGCAGGCAAACCGTTGCAGACTGCAGTGCACACCCACTCTACAGCTATATCTGCTTCGATTGCGCTGTTTGCTGGTGTGTCACTTCAGGATACTGCTGCTACCTGGAAGAACACACACACATTTACCAGACATTACTGTTTGCAAACTGTGGTTCGCAGCAATATGGCAGTGGGTCAGGCAGTCCTGTGACACCTGTTTCAGTGAGGATGAGCTTTTTACTCCTCACCATCCTTTACTGGTTCTGCACATTTTTACTCTTTGCATTGTATTCTTGTTTATGGCGATTGATATATTTATATATGTGTTTATGGAACTTTCGGGCCCTTGTTTCTCATCACAATATATGTATCTGTATAAGTATATATGTTTATATTTCTGCAACTGTATACTTTGCATTTCTATTTAAAAATGTGCTTCATAACTTCTTTATAATCTGATTCAAGCATGTAAATCTATGAAGGTTCCAATACCGGAGTAAGAAAATAAGTTACTTACCTGTAACTGTAGTTCTCCAGTATTGGAATCTGTCATAGATTCACATGTGACCCACCCTCCTCCCCTGAGGAAGCTCACTTTTTTCTCTCTTTTTTCTGGGTGTATCTCTCACACTTGTGCTTTAAAAATCTGAGGCAATGGAGCTTCTCACAGGGGTGTTTTAAAAGGCAGGGTAACCTATTGGTTGAAACCTAACTTTGGTCTCTTTTAAAAAAAAAAAGATTATGATATGTTACAAGATGAAAGGGCCTAGGACCTTTCTGGTCTATATTTAACATTGCATAGCTATTTTAGTGTACTATGGGACTCCCATCTCGACGACAGGGAATGATTCAAGCTTGTGAATCTATAAAACATTCTAATACTGGAGAACTATAGTTACAGGTAAGTAACTTATTTTCTTACACACATGTACAGTATTGTAAAGTTTGTGTGTCTAATGTTTTTTACAATCGGTTAAATAAACTGATATTGGGAGGTTTATGAATATTAAAAGGTTAATTTATTAATCTTAAAACACATGCAAGCAATATCATGGAGTCTAGGGGTTAATACTCACTTGCCTAGATATTAGGCCCATCCGAGACATACACAATGAACAAAACTGCTCCTATGTAGAACTACTTCCTTGTGTACATGTGTTGTTGGTGGGCTATGCTTGCAATTTGTGCTGACGCTTTGTAAGTATGTAATGTAATATCTGATGTAGGACCTCTTCCTTATATAGTTGTGTCGATGTTGTGAATATCGGCTAATATCATGTGTATGTGATGTGATGTGTTTTGCAAATCTTGTATTGATGCTATCTGGGTCTGTATTGACATCTCATATGTAGGCTTTGTTCTTTTTGTGTTCTGTCAATAATGGTCTCTACTGAGATCTTGTGTTGATGCTGTGAGGATCTATAATGATATGTCCGATCTAAGCTGTCTACTATGTATACTTTTGTCAATGCTGTGGAGTTCTATTTTGACATTTTGTGTCAGCGCTGTGAGCCAGTGCTTAATTTGTAAAATATTAAGTGCCAGGGCTCTGACCAGGAGGCCACTGCAGCTTGCACCACCCATCGCCCCTGGCATCGCTACCAAAACAACTATTAACCATCTCTCTCGCATATAAATGCGACAGTTCAGATTATTCCAGGTCCCCAAAGCTAAAGGAATGGCTGGGGAGGTAGGTATTAGCAATTTTAATGTATATTGTATTCCTAAACTACCGTTGTTCTGCTCATCTCTAAATTAGATGAGCAGCGCCACCATGTGGTGGACTGTTCTAAGTATGGTGTTGACAATAAGGTGCCGGTGCCGAGCACCGGAAACCAATTAAGTGCTGGTGCTTAGCGCCGGAAAGCCCCGGCTCAAATTAAGCACTGGTGAGGTCTATGCTGTTGTATTGTAATGATGTTATGAATATCTATTGTTCAAATCTTGTGTCAGTGCTGTGAGCATTCATGCTGACAACTATGACCTCTAATTAGAGATGCACGGATTTGGTTTAGGGGTCTTAACTTCTACCAATTTGGTGCTCCTCTGCTTTAACCTCATTTGTCTCTCCTGGTCTGCAATGAGAGCTGGCTTTTGTTGGTGTGCACCCTGAATATCGACCCCAGAATATCGATGGGACACAATATTGAGGACAAAATTAAAAAAAATTATCGACAGGTATGTTTAGATTTTCTATACCTAACTCTACATATATGTACCTATGCAATACATATATCTTCGAGAAACGCAAATGTGGAGTTAGGAATAGTAAATCTATACTTCTGTATATGCACTTAACTTTAAATCTTTTGTCCCATGATATTCTGTCCACAATATTCTTGTACCATCATATGCTGGGGGTCAATATTCTGTAGTATGATCGCTTTTGTTATATATTTGAGCAGGTCCAGGAGAGACTAGCTCAAATATACCAGCTCTACATTACCTGTTTTATACTAATGTATTGGAAGGAGTGGCCTAATGTTTTTGGAGTTATTGTTAGAAATTGAGTTTCTGGTTGGCTAGGGTATGCACCTAAGCCAGGCAGAACCCATATCATTTGTATTATATACACATAACACACATTAGACCATAAATCACTGCGTTACACATATAGACCACATAACATAAATCACATAAATCGCTGCGTCACTAAGCGCTTGTGACAAAGGGGCACATAAAGTCATAAATCACTTGGCATGAAATATACCAATGAACCACAATTACACAAATCACTTGTGCCACTAGGCACTTGTCACAACATTACATAAACCACAAATCACTTTGCATCAGATGAGACTATAAGCAAATATGGTAATGGTCATAATTTCACAGGTAGTGCACTCAAGTAAAATACCTGCACGTTGTACGGGTCACAACATTATGCAGAATACGAGATGCAGTAGATCAGACTAGGGACAGACTCCCTGAATCACCATGTTTTGCTGCACAGGCAGCACCTGATGCCCAGTACTCCCAACGCATTAGGGAGGCCTCGCTGGGTCCTCCTTCGGCCTAGGCACCGGCCGCAAACCGGGAGCTTCGTGGGAGGGGGGTCTGGGAGCGAGCAACACCGTCCCTGCTGTCCCAACCCCCCTTCTTTTATGCACAGGGGGAAAACAAGGCAAGCACCTGGGGAGGCCTCTCGGGGCCCTCCCCTCCTTCACGCATATGGGGAAAAAGGCAGACACGTGGGGAGTCCTCTCGGGCCCTCCCCTTCTGTTGGGACTTCGCTCCCAAGTCTGCGGCGTAATGGGGCCTCACTGGTCCCGGCCTCATAGGGACACCCGCCGCAGACTCCCGATGCCTCTCCTTCTCGGCCTACGCCTCAATCCGGGGCAGGGCAGGACTGGCACGTCCCAAGTATCTGGGCTGCTTGGTGACTTCTCTCTGAATTCTTGCAGCGCGGGTCGGGCGCATCCGCTGGACGCTCACAGTGGACGACTGGCCTCCTGGGACACTTGATTTGCTACGGCAACCTGAGGGCGGGCCAGGTTCCTTCGCGGCTCCCTCGTTGTTACGGCAACTGGGAGGGGCCGCACAGCTGGTTACAATGTCCGTACTGCAGCTTTTCTGGGACGGTGCGATATTTCTCCGCTGTGCCAGCAGCAAGAGTAGTGCAAGCCCATGCCTTGGGTTTCACCAGCAAATAAGTCCAAAAGTTTACCACACGCTTTACGAGAAGCGCTTCACCCGCGCTTCCTTCAGGTAGCCGGCGCTTGGGTAATCTTCTTTGACCACGGGGGGGACACAGCGCCCACCACGCGCCGCTCCAGTAAACTGGGGTGAGAGGGCAAGCACAGTTACAAAGGTAATGGACACAGTGCTCTCCACGCGCTGAGCTGGAACCACCAAGCGCTCTCCAGCACCTGTGATTTTGAACACGGGGTGTAGCACAGTCCAGCTCTTCTTCCTGCTTCAACAGGTGGGGGGGCATCAATTGCAGGCCGTCCTACCCCACACATAACAGGGGCAGCGCTCCTTACACAGTTCGGCTGCTTCCGATCCAGGCAGGTTATTTGTAGACCCCACAGGGATCTTTTCCCCTTGAAGTCTTTTGTATCCCTGAGACTTCTAACAGGAGGCTAGCGCACACAAGCCCTTGGAGATTCTTCACAAGCAGGATACTACAGCAGGGTCAAAATAGTCAGTCCTTTTCCTCCACCACAGACAAAAGCAGCAACTGCAGGCCACCCCACACAGCACACAGCAAAGGGACAGTACTCCTCCTTACAGCTCTCCAGCTTCTTCTTGGCAGGGTCCTCTCGTTCCTGGAAGTAATCTAAAGTCCCTGAGGTTTTAGGTCTAATACTTATACCCCAAAATGCCTTTGTTCTCTTTGTGGCAAGGGTCTCTGAACCCAGTCCAAACCAGTTCTGCATTCACTGGTGCAGCATGACCACAGGGGGAGGAGACAGCATTGTGCAAAAGGAGACACAACCTATTCAGGTGTAATCACGACTCCTCCCACTACTCTAAATGCGGACCAGGTCTATCCAGGCCTGCAATGAGTCACCCAGGCAAGGCAGGGCACACCTCAACCCTCCCCCCCAGTGACTGTCTAGAGTGAATGCACATCTCAGCTCCTCTCACTCACACACCAGACGCTGAATACACAAACCGCCAGAGGCACACAGAATGGTAAAGTAAGAAAATGCCCACTTTCTAAAAGTCAAAAAAAGAAACAAGGAGACCCTGAAAGTCTGAAGGGACCAAGGGTGGACATATGTTAAGAAAAACAGTGGTCCCATACAAGGTAGATAATTACAATATCACAATTTTACAATCAAAATTGGGATTATAAGTGTTTCAAATGGAAAGATAGAAATATTTATTCACAATTAAATTCGACGCACAGATTATTATACAGAAGGCGAGTGAGCAGGACGTGACAAGGTAATGGGAAATCAGCCGATTTCCTTACCGCAGGCAAGTGACTTAAAAAGTGACTTTTCAATTTGTGAAAATGTAGATAAGCAAAAAGTCACAATCAAATTTACATCTCATACTCCACAATTAGATACGAATTACAGTATAGAGTTGAAGATGTATGTGTCGACGACGTTTCGATCCCAGCTAGGTATTGGGATCTCATCAGGACTAAGTGATGTAACAAGTGCCTGGGAAGTTGCCTGGGTAAGTATAGGTGGAGAAGGTAGGGAAAGGGGTGAAGAGAAACGGGAAAGGAAATAAGGTAAAATTAGAAATTAAAAGGGCAAGGTCATATAAGCTCAATTGTGGTCAACATACAATCAGAGAAAAGTACGCAAGGCAAGATTGCCTGAAGTAACGCGCACGTGACATGGTGAAAATCAAGAAAGATTAGTAAGCGTAGGCTCGTCGAGTTAAGGATAGTCAACTGCTAAAGTTGATGTTGAGGTAGGGCTGAGTATTGTCATAACCACGGGGTGGTGATACGTCAGGTAAAGGACCAGTAGGGAGGGTCCATTGTGAAAGTTGAATAGAATTGGAGTCTGGAAGTTGGAGGAACTGTCAGGATACGGCCAGGAGTCAGAAGGAAGTAATGGATATTTGACCAAGAGAATAGTGTGCCGGATGAATGCGCAAGGGAAAGGACCAGATATTGAGTTAAGCGTGCAGCGTGCAATGGGACCTAGTGTGGCAAGATAGCAGTGAATAGAGGCAGTGAAGGGGCGCTGTGTGGCAGGGCAAGAGTAGACAAGATAGCAGTGAATGGAGGCAGTGAAGGGGCGCTGTGTAGCAAGGCAATAAGGAGCGAGGACTTACTATGAGAATGAGTCGCAAAGGGTCCGGGCGGATCCCGATTGGTAGAGGAACGGAGCGGCGGGGGGCTAGAATGAGGGGGAAGGTCAGATTAGATGGAGGAGGGAAAACTGGGGTGAGGGGAGCAATTCCCGAATGAAGACCCTGAGTGTTACCAGAAAAGTGATCGCGGCAGGGAAGCGCCTACATAGGCGGTAGGAGGAGATGTCCCGTCCGGGACTGTGTGGGCAGAATTGTCGGAGGTCGAAATATTGGCAAGCCTGTGGGAAGGAGAGAATGATAAGTAGGGTGAAGGGCCAAGTGACTACCAATTGGGGCGATGTGAGAAGTGGAGGGCGCTTACCTCAATGGGCGGCAGATGAGCTGCGAAGGTGAAGACAGGGTATTGTCCCGTCCGGGACCGAAGGGGCAATTGGCCGGTGTTGATGAGTGGATCCAGGCCTAAGGGAGGGGAGTAATCAGTACAGTGTGCGAGGAATCAATTAATACCCAAGGGGGATCAATGAGGAGCGGATCGCGCTTACCTCAATATGCGGTATGTCGGACTCCCGTGCGCTCTGACCAAGAGGGGGAGCAGGAACTGTTCCGTGTAGTAACCGCACTCAGATTATGAGTGGGCTAGCAGGCGCAAGGCGGTCTAAGTGTGCGATGTGCCCGGATGTGACGTCACCCATAGGGCGCTGGCAACCCGTAGGAGAGTGTCTGTGGGCGGTGGCGGCCATCTTAGAAGAGGGTGAGAGTAAGGGGTGTAATTAATATCGGTATAGGGGAATTTTAGGATGCTCCAAATTAGAAGAGTCACTGAGGTTAGATAGAAGGTTGGGAGGGAGCGTGAATTATAAGGTAAAATTAGTAGTGATGCTCATGTTCTTCCATGTGGTCAAGATATACAGGTATGGAGAACAGAGGCATGGACGCACTAATTATCTGTAGGCAAGGGCGGCCATTTTGGAAGGGAGTGTCAGATTGGAGTGTTAGTGGTGTCGATAGTATGGAAAGCATGCGCACACTTATACTAGATGAGTGAGGGAGGTGAAATAGAAGGTAGGGAGGGAACGTGAAAAGTAGGGTTGATAAAAAAAACGGAGCAGTGAGGCTAATCTTCATGTGGTCAAGATATTACAGATATGGAGACCAGAGGCCAGGGCGCACTGCATGCGCGTCGAATTAGCATCAGATGGGGATAGGGGTGAGAGAGGTCAAGCCATTGCAACATCGTAGAGGGCGAGGGGTAGAAAAGGGATTAGATAGTGTGATAAAGAAAAGGAAAAAACGAATTCCTAAGGTAAGGAGTGTCCCGATAGAGAGAGGGGGAGTAGTGAGGGGATAAAGGGTAGCCCGGATGGTCTAACCATAAGATGCTGGGTTGAATAGAGTAACTATGATAGTACAGAAGGTAACTAAAATAATGCAGACGGTAACCAGTGTTGAGACAGAACATTCCAAGGGTTTAACAGGGAAAATGATAAACACAAAGGGAAGTGTAATTGACAACAAGCATCATATAGAGTTGGTCCCAACTCAGAAATCAGAAGAAGTATGATAGTTATAAATGGTGAAATTGTACATAGTGAACAACGGGAGAACATCATAAGTCAATCAAGAGTGTAGCCAAGTTATTGCAAATCGGTCCAGTCCTCCAGGCGCTTCAGACTTGTGAGGAGGCTGTCAGTTCATATAGAGTTGGTCCCAACTCAGATATCAGAACAAGTTGGACAGTTATAATAGGTTAAAAGTGTACATAGTGAGCAACGGGGGAACATCATAAGTCAATCAAGAGTGAAGCCAAGTTAAAGCAAATTGGTCCAGTCCTCCAGGCGATTCAGTCCTGTGTGGAGACTGTCAGTTCGTATGATCCATTTTAGTTCTTCCTTGTTGAGGATGCCAGCAATGTTCGTATTCCTAGCGGGCTGCTGAATCACAGTGATCACTTGCCACCTTATGTCATCCTCAGTGTGGTTAAGGGAAGTAAAATGTTCAACAAGTGGTGCATTCGGTGTTCTGCAGCGCACACGGCTTCTGTGCTGACAAATCCGGATTCTGATTTTCTGTGTCGTTTGGCCCACATAAATTAAGTTACAAGGGCAAATAATAGCGTATATTACATTGACAGTGTTGCAGTTAGAAGAATTAGTCAGCCTGATATCAATGTTTGCATGCACACATTTTTTTGTGTCCGTGGTGAGGTGGCATACACTGCATCCACCGCATTTGAAATGGCCTATTACTGGTGGTAAACCCCATAATCCCCTTAGAGTGGAGTTACTTTTGGTGCTCGGGAGGGCTGCCCTTACCAGGTGGTCCTTTATGCTTTTATTTTTCTTGAAAGCAAAAAGAGGGCGTTCTAGATTGAGGATACCTGCATTCAATGTGGGCCAGTGTTTCAAAATGCATTTCCTAATTGCATTGGAGATGGGTGAAAATGTGGTGACACATACTATTTTATTCCCACTGCTTCTTTCTTTGGGGCTCAGTAATGTCTCCCTAGGGCAGTACCATGCTCTTTTGAGGGCTATCTTCACTAGTTTACGAGGGTAGCCTCTACCTGTCAGTTTTTTGGATAGGATTCTAGCCTCCATAAAATAATCCTCTTTGCGATAGCAATTGCGGCGTATGCGAAGGAATTGTGAATACGAGAGGGAGTTGCATAGGGCTCTCGGGTGATGGCTGCTGTATGCCAATAATGTGTTTTTCTCTGTTGGTTTGCGGTAAAGTGTTGTGTAGAGTGTCCCATTGTCAGCTATGATGGTCAAGTCAAGGAAAGTCACCTCTTGTTTACTTTTGTTGATGGTAAAAGTGAGGCCATTACTGTGTGTGTTGAGCCAGTCTTGAAAGTTCATCAGACTTGCATCAGTCCCATTCCATATGAGGAAGATGTCATCTATGTAACGCTTCCATTCTAGTATGTTATTTCTGAACGGATTGTGGGGGGATAGTATTCTCTGTGTTTCGAGCCAGTCCATATATAGTATGGCAAAATTTGGGGCAAAAACTGCGCCCATACTGGTACCCTTAACCTGTTGGTAAAAGTTGCCATTAAATAGGAAAAAATTGCGGGTAAGGCATATTTTCAATAGATGGAGAATAAAGGAGGAGGGGACTGGGTGGGGTTGGGGGTCTGGAATTAAGAACCATGCCAATAACATCAATGCCTTCGTCTTGGGGAATGTTAGTGTAGAGTGACTCTACGTCAAGGGTACACAGGAGGCACTGTTGGGGATCAAAAGGGAGGCCTTCTACAAGGTTGACCATGGCCATGGTATCCTTGATATAACACAGGGTGTCAGGTACAAAGTCCTTAATAAAATGATCAATATATCTGCCTAGCGGCTCAAGAATTGAGCCACATCCAGATACAATAGGGCGACCTGGTGGTGTAGTGGCATTTTAATGCATTTTAGGGAGAGTGTATATCACCGGTGTGCGTGGTGTTTTGGTGTTGAGATATAGGAATTCCTTTTTGCTCAAGAAACCCTGTGCCACCCCTTCCTCTGTAATATCAAGAATGAGTTTCTGTATCTCCTTGGTAGGGTCAGAAGGGAGTCTCAGATAGTGGTCTGGTCTAGATAGTTGCCTAAGGATTTCCTGTGTGTAGGTGTCAATATTCTGAAGAACGATCCCACCTCCCTTGTCAGCCGGTTTAATAACCAAGCTCTCAATTTGTTTGAGTCCGTGTAGGGCATTTTTCTCAGAGAGTGTGAGGTTGTAAGGAATGTATCTAGGTGTCTGTTCCTGATCTGTAATGTCTTTAAGTACCAACTTCTCGAAGGTTAGAATCTCAGATGGTATGCTATGTTGCGGAGGGGAGAAGGTCGAAGGAGGGCGAAATGTAGTGAAGGCTGTTGAAGGGGTATAGGGTTTGTCAAGAAAAAATGCTTGGAGGCATATCTTTCTGAAGAATCGTAAGAGTTCAATCTGGAGTTGGAGATAGTCAGGTTTAACGGTAGGGACGAACGATAATCCCTTACTGAGTAATGTGATTTCTTTCTCAGATAGTTGGTAATTTGAGAGGTTGAAAATCGGGATAGATTCAGTATCAGGCATGCTGTCAATACTAGAAATAGTTGTTGGATCAGTATGAGCTCTTGAGTGTCTTACCATTGGTAGTATCTCTGACGCGTTTGTCTGTCCCCTGGCGCGCTGTACCAACGAGGGGGCCGTGGCGTGCCCCGGTTGGCCTGACGTCCCTGTTCTTGTCCTAAAAAATTAGGGTTGATGCCTCTATTTCTAGAAGTGCTGGGGCCTTCACCTGTGTCTGAATTGTTCGAATGATTCGGCCGAGGTGTCAGAGAATCCTACTACGTTCTGTTGTTTGTTAAACCTGCCCCAAGGTCTCTGTGTCCTGGGACCCAAGTAAGATCTATTTGTGTAGAAATCTTCCACTAGGTAGGGATAGGTCCTCTCGGTTTTGTAGTTTTTTACGTCCTGTTTAACCTTAGTGATTTTCTTGTTCTGTTTAATTCTATGGAACTCAGAGAGGGTTTTTTCAACTTTATCTAGAAGGGTTTTTGCGTCTTTAATCCCACTATTGTCTTTTATCTGTCTCTCAATGTCTTTTATTTCTATCTCTAGTTTTGTAGCTTCTTCGTTGGCTATGTCTAGGCCCAAGACCATCCAATGTCTTGAGCAGGTTGTTCCAATATAGCTAAATCCAGTGAGATATTTTTTGATATCAGTGAAAACTCCCGGGATGTTGCGAACTTGCAAGCCCGCAGGGATTGTATCTGTTTTAAGATACTCAGTGAGCATCCGGACCATCAGTTGCAGCCTGATAAATTTCTTGGTAGATTTCTCTAGTTGATCAAAAATGGAACTTTCTGGTGTACTTGGAGTGTCAGATGTTTCTGAGAAGAGGGAAGGACCCTCCAAATTTTTTTTAATATATTCGTCTGAATATAGGGGAGCGTGTTGTGCCATGCCTTGCCTAAAGGAAGATGAAACGGACAAGGGAGTGGTGGAGGGAAGGAAGGGAGGGGTGGACAGCCCACTAGTTATTTAGTAGGAGGAATAAAAATATATATTCCTTGCAATCCAGCGATTGCGCTTGTATTCAAAAAAAGAAACAAGGAGACCCTGAAAGTCTGAAGGGACCAAGGGTGGACATATGTTAAGAAAAACAGTGGTCCCCTACAAGGTAGATAATTACAATATCACAATTTTACAATCAAAATTGGGATTACGAGTGTTTCAAATGGAAAGATATAAATATTTATTCACAATTAAATTCGACGCACAGATTATTATACAGAAGGTGAGTGAGCAGGACGTGACAAGGTAATGGGAAATCAGCCGTTTCCTTACCGCAGGCAAGTGACTTAAAAAGTGACTTTTCAATTTGTGAAAATGTAGATAAGCAAAAAGTCACAATCAAATTTACATCTCATACTCCACAATTAGATACGAATTACAGTATAGAGTTGAAGATGTATGTGTCGACGACGTTTCGATCCCAGCTAGGTATTGGGATCTCATCAGGACTAAGTGATGTAACAAGTGCCTGGGAAGTTGCCTGGGTAGGTATAGGTGGAGAAGGTAGGGAAAGGGGTGAAGAGAAACGGGAAGGGAAATAAGGTAAAATTAGAAATTAAAAGGGCAAGTTCATATAAGCTCAATTGCGGTCAACATACAATCAGAGAAAAGTACGCAAGGCAAGATTGCCTGAAGTAACGCGCAAGTGACATGGTGAAAATCAAGAAAAATTAGTAAGCGTAGGCTCGTCGAGTTAAGGATAGTCAACTGCTAAAGTTGATGTTGAGGTAGGGCTGAGTATTGTCATAACCACGGGGTGGTGATACGTCAGGTAAAGGACCAGTAGGGAGGGTCCATTGTGAAAGTTGAATAGAATTGGAGTCTGGAAGTTGAAGGAACTGTCAGGATACGGCCAGGAGTCAGAAGGAAGTAATGGATATTTGACCAAGAGAATAGTGTGCCGGATGTATGCGCAAGGGAAAGGACCAGATATTGAGTTAAGCGGGCAGCGTGCAATGGGACCTAGTGTGGACAATATAGCAGTGAATAGAGGCAGTGAAGGGGCGCTGTGTGGCAGGGCAATAGTAGACAAGATAGCAGTGAATGGAGGCAGTGAAGGGGCGATGTGTAGCAAGGCAATAAGGAGCGAGGACTTACTATGAGAATGAGTCGCAAAGGGTCCGGGCGGATCCCTATTGGTAGAGGAACGGAGCGGCAGGGGGCCCAGGCAACTTCCCAGTCACTTGTTACATCACTTAGTCCTGATGAGATCCCAATACCTAGCTGGGATCGAAACGTCGTCGACACATACATCTTCAACTCTATACTGTAATTCGTATCTAATTGTGGAGTATAAGATGTAAATTTGATTGTGACTTTTTGCTTATCTACATTTTCACAAATTGAAAAGTCACTTTTTAAGTCACTTGCCTGCGGTAAGGAAATCGGCTGATTTCCCATTACCTTGTCACGTCCTGCTCACTCACCTTCTGTATAATAATCTGTGCGTCGAATTTAATTGTGAATAAATATTTATATCTTTCCATTTGAAACACTCGTAATCCCAATTTTGATTGTAAAATTGTGATATTGTAATTATCTACCTTGTATGGGACCACTGTTTTTCTTAACACTTTCTAAAAGTGGCATTTTCAAACACAGGATTTAAAAACCACCTTCACCAAAAGGTGCGTTAATAAATTCTGAGTTCAGAGAGTCTAAACTTAATTTTCCTATCTTGTCCCTATTGCAAGTTACACATGTAAAAATGTTACAGTGTAACTACAATGATATGCCTATGGGACAGATAGCCTTTCAACAGTGAAAAAATGAATTACACAGTATTTCACTATCAGGACATGTCACCCACACTAGTACATGTCCTGCCTTTCACATACACTGCACCCTGCCCATGGGGGTACCTTGGGTCTACCTTAGGCGTGCCTTACATGTAAGGAGAGGGAAGGTTTGGCCTGGCAAGTGGGTGCACTTGTCAGGACAACATGGCAGTTTACAACTGTGCACGCAGACACTACAGTGGTAGGCCTGAGATACATTTACAGGGCTACTCATGTGGCTGGCACAACCAGTGCTGCAAGCCCACTAGTAGCATTTGATTTACAGGCCCTGACACACACCGTGCACTTTACTAGGGACTCACCAGTAAATCAAATATGCCAGTCATGGATAACCAATCATTGTCACAATTTATACAGAGAGGATATGCACTTTAGCACTGGTCAGCAGTGGTAAAGTGCCCAGAATCCTATAGCCAACAAAAACGGTCAGAAAAATAGGAGGCAAAAGGCAAAAAGTTTGGGGATGAACCTGGCAAAAGGGCCAGGTCTAACAGTTATCTTATTTGGAGTTTCGGGCACCTTATTGTTACTTCATTTACCTGTGCTGGTTTGGTTTTGCCGGGAGCGGGGGAGGTTCAAAATGCAGACCATGTGTTAATCTCACCTCTGCCTCTTGTATCACTTCCGGCCTGATGTGAAAATCTATGGTCCACGTATTATTGACCTATTTCTGTGCTGGTCTGAGAAAACTCGAGATTATTTCATGTAATTTTACTCGTCTGCTCTGGGAGTCCATGGGGGGTCCTCAGTTTCCCCTCATATCTACAAGGGTCTCGTCTGGGGTCTCGAAGGGCAACCCAACTATGCAGTATATCAGTACTTATCTGGTTTTAGGAGTCCATGGATAATCTCAGCTTCACCTCATATCTACATTAGTGAGGTTTGGGGGTCGATGGGGTAACAGCTTTATATAGTGAGGCTGTGCTAATCTTATTTTGGGTAATTCATCAGAGAATTTGCTCCCAGTTACTCTTTCATCTCTCTCTTAGCTTGTTTGGCCTGATATTTGCTGTGCACATTATAATTTGTGTTTGAGGGAAGACACTGTGCCTAATACACAAACACTTTGCGCCTATAATGGAAGTGTTTCAAATATAGGCTGGAGCAACCGAGGCCTGATAAAATAGTGTTAAAATCTCTTAAATACAGGGCCACAATAGAACCCTCAAACAAGGCCCAGTAAGTCTTGGAAACACAGGGTCCATATAAAGCATTAAATGGTTAATTCTGAAATGCTGGCTCCATAAAACCCTCAAAAACAGGCTGACTCGAAACTCTCAAAAACAGGGTGAATAAAACCCATGAAACACTTAATCTGTAAAATTCTCAAACACAGCCCGCATTATAACCCTGAAACAGTGGTCACATAAAAACCTGAAAAAATACAGGCTGCATTAAAAACCTCGAACATGGGTTCAAGAAATACCTCAATCATTGGGACCATAAAACAATGAAGCATGATGCGTGAAAGGGAGCCCTTCAAATGGTGCATTGCTTGCATTAAGGGCCTCAAACCTGTCCAATAAACTATTGAACACAGTGTCCATAAATAATCATCAAGCAGGGCTCATAAACTCCCTCATACAAAGGATCCACAACATCCCTCAAGCAAAGTGCTTTTTTAAACTCAAGGTCTTTAAAACTGTAACACAAAGTGAATTAAAACTTTCATTAATTACTGTTAACCTGGGGGGGAAACCTAAGCAAGAGCGGCCGTGGACATTTGAGAGAGGTTTATTAAAGGATCCTGAATATATTAGGCATATAAGCGAATGGATTAAGACATTCTGGGAGATTAATAGGGGATCGCTAGCCCTGGGGTAGTATGGGACACCTTTAAGGCTGGAGTTAGGGGTGAAACAATGAGTTATAGCCTATTTAGACGTAAGAGGAAACCCAGAGGGAGAAAGCGTTGAATGACAGATTGAAGGAGCTAGAGGAGGATCTGGCTGTGGGGGTTAGTAGGAATGACTCTCTGGACGGGATACTGTCCAACTTAGCTTTGACTAAAGCTGAATTGGGAGATTTAGCTACGGCTAAAGCGGCAGAAAGGTTTCTAACTAGAAGGGAGCATTGCTATGAGTATAATGAAAGAATTGGGCATACCCTGGCAGTGCGACTGAGGCAAAAGAGCCTAGCGGCTGAGATTAGAGGGGTTTCAGATGCTAATGGGAGAGTAGTAGAAGACCCGCAGGAGATTCGGGAGGTGTTTCGCCTCTACTATGAAAAACTTTACTCCGAGGATAAGAATAAAGAACTGGCTCCCAATCAGGCTCTCAGCCAGAATTATCTAAATACGGCAGGTTTGCAAGGCGCAGATGTTAATGATAGAGATGCGCTGGGGAGATCACTAACCCTAGAAGAGACATTTGAGGCACTGCGAAGTCTTCCCTCGGGGAAAGCGGCAGGACCCGATCAGATTCCGGTAGAGTTTTATAAAACCTTCGCTGAAGTAATAGGGCCGGATCTACTGGAAACGATGTGTCAGGCTCAGCAGGGGAGCTCAATTCCTGACTCATGGGGAGGGGCAGATATTATTGTATTTTTAAAAAAGGGGAAACCCCCGGAAGAACCTGGCTCTTACCGGCCGATAACACTTATGAATAGTGATGCCAAAATCTATTCCAAGGCATTGGCAACCCGGCTAAATAAAATAATAGAGAACTTAGTTCATTCGAATCAGCATGGCTTCATACCTGGCTGGGGGACAACGGAACACATCGGCAAGGTCATTACATTGTTTGACGCAGCCGAGATCTCAGGAGACCCTATGGCACTGATTTTATTAGATGCCGAAAAAGCATTCGATAGGGTCTCCTGGGACTACCTCTGGGAGGCACTGAATAAGTATGGCTTGGGCACCGGCTTCATTAAGGTAGTGCAGGCCTTGTATAAAGCTGCGATGGCTCTGCTGAGAGTCAATTGGGGATATACGCTACCTATGAGAATTAATCGTGGTACACGGCAAGGGTGTCCATGCTCGCCTCTTTTGTTTGCCTTATATATTGACCCCTGATCAGGAAATTAGAGATTAACAACAGTATTAGACCAATTAGATTTCATGAGTTGGATGCAAAGATAATGGCATATGCAGATGATGTCGCCGTGGTTACTCCAGATCCAGCTGCAGCTTTAGTTAGTATAGAGCGTGAAGCAGAAGCTTTCGGCTCAGTAGCCGGATACGCTTTAAATAGGGCTAAGACCCAAATAGTCTTAAATAAGGGGTTCAACTTGATGATCCACGGGTGGTTGATTCAGCAATATATTTAGGCATTAATATAATGCCTGATCTGGGGAAATTAGTGGGGGAAAACATCGACCCAATTATTACCAAGGCTAAGAAAGACTTTGATCGAATAAATAATTTGCATATGTCGATTGTGGGACGCTGCAACGTAGTTAAGATGGTATTTTTGCCTAGAATACTGTATTTGTTTAGAGCAATACCGCTAGAATTCGAGAAACACTGGTTTAGGGTCCTGGAGCATATGGTGAACAGGTTTATTTGGGCGCACGGTAAAACCAGAGGGGCCCTGAGATTTATGTCCTTGCCGCGAGATAGGGGGGGCTGGGCGGTCCCTGATTTCAGAATGTATTATTGGGCTGTGGCTTTGCAATATATGATTAACTTGGTGGGTGGAAGTAAGGTAGATCGCTGGACTAAAACAGAGCCCTCGGATCCATATCAATATCTGATAGGAAAAGAAGCCAAGAATTGCTTCATGAAATTTAGCGAACCTAGCTACTTTAAAAAGACAAGGTTTAAAACGTTAAACGCTGCATTTAAAATCTGGACTGCATTTAAGAAGAGTCTGGGCCTTGGGAGAATTCACTTCTATACTCAGCTATATAAGAACCCCTCCTTCCCGGGGATTTTTGCAGACGCGACTATGAAGGTATGGGATGAGTGTGGAATACGGATGATAGGTGATTTGCTGGGGCAAGGTGGGATAAGATCATTTAGCGAAGTACAAAGCGAGCACGGTTTAAGTAAGAGGAGTTTTTTTAAGTATTTGCAATTAGCTATCTTCCTAAAAGGGAAAAAAGGGGGATTATATCATTTTGGAAGAATCAGAATCATTGATAATATTCGATCAGGGGAGAATTGTACTATCAAGTGGATATATGCGGAATTGACCCAGCTTAAACCAGACGATCTAGATAAGCATGGGGGAAAGTGGGCTGAGAAGTTTGATATAGATAGGGATGATTTTCTTGACTCCCTCGAGCTAGGTAACACCATTCTGTGCTCAGCGGGACTTCAGGCGCAGCACTACAAGACAGTCTTCTCTCTATATATCACACCCGCTAAAATCGCGCAATGGGGGGGTCAAGAGGGGATCAGATGTTCTCGTTGTGGTAGTTTAGAAGCGGATGCAATACATATGTTCGCAACCTGTCCGCAACTGGAAACCCTGATTAAAGATATAGAAAAATTTATCAACCAAACTCTGAGACTAAGAGGCTCCCTGTCTCCTGCTTTAATGTTACTAGGGGTGAGAAATTCTGGTTTGCGAGATTCAGCGAGTTATTTTTGGTTCATTGCAATGGCTGTTCTACGTATATGTATCTCCTCTGCATGGTTGGATCGGGCAGCCCCTACTTTTCAGCAATGGCTAGCCAAACTACTGTCTATCTATAACCTTGAGAAAGGAATATACGAGAGGAAAGGTAAAAGAGGCAGGAAGCTTGGTAGGACAATATGGGCCCCTGTTTATAGTTGGAAAGAACAAATGAGCAACTAATGGCTCTTTATGTGTCTGTATAATTAATTACTTTTTGTTTCAAGCTGTCCTAGTTTATAGAATGAGTTTTGTATGTTATTATGTTACTGCTACAATATTGCATTTATGTTAAGTACTGTATTAACTAAGTGGGTCGACCCCTAAGTAGCTGAACTGTGTAATGAATTTTAGATGCTGTGCATTTAAAAACCCAATAAAAATATTTATAAAAAAATAAAAAAAACTTTCATAAACAGA
Organism: Calotriton arnoldi; assembly: GCA_963921515.1. Taxonomy (NCBI): domain Eukaryota; kingdom Metazoa; phylum Chordata; class Amphibia; order Caudata; family Salamandridae; genus Calotriton; species Calotriton arnoldi. The sequence continues at coordinate 712,448 of CAWUFW010001658.1, forward strand.
TTAACACAATCCTGTTTTTAAAACTTTGAGGCACATGGTTCATAAAAACAGTGGGTATATATAAGTTTTTAAACTCACGCCATAAATATAATGAACACCGTTTCGATACAGAATGTGGAGCACAAAGTCCATAATGAACCGCCGAAAAAGATCTCATGAAATCATCCAAAACCTGATCCATAAAACCTGCAACCACGGCTGCACTAAAGCTCTCAAACACATGGTACATAAAAGCCCTCAAACACCGGATCCAGAATCATCCTTAAACACCAGCTCCATTAAAAATGCTCAAAAACAGTTCCATCAAAACCGTCAAACACATGGTCCACAACAAATTCCACACCTAGACACATAAAACCTTTAAACACAGGGTTTGTAGAAACCCTCAAACACCTAGTTCATTAACCTCTCAAACACAGACTGAATTAAAACTCTCAAACGGTAAATATACCCCCATCCCACCTGAGACGGGCCCATAAAACTGTCCAACACAGGCCAGTAAAGCACTCAAACAGAACATGCATAAAACAAATTCGAACAACAGAGTCCACAAAAACCATAAAACACAGGGTGCCAACACCCCATCGCACATAATTTTTTATTATATGAGTTCTATGGTGCGGCATACCCCTAATGGGGTCTCCAGGTACTTTGATTTGTACCACTCAAATCACTTTCATATTTCACTATACTAATTCACCACTAATCCTTTATGGGTTCCGGAGTAGCGTGCCACTCGCCGAAAAAGCGCTTCAACACCTCAACAGGGGTAGCAAGCACTATATAAATGCAAACCTTTTTCCCTCTTCTATCCCTCCACTATCCTTCTCAATCCAAATAACTGACTAACATACCCACCACTCAAATTGCTTTAATATTTCACTATACTAATTCACCACTAATCCTTTATGGGTTCCGGAGTAACGTGCTACTCGCTGAAAAAGCGCTTTGACACCTCGTCAAGGGTAGTAAGCAATTTATAAATGCAATTACAATACAATACAATCAGTTTCCTAGGCGCCTGTTTGGTGTGCTTGACTGAAAATGGCAATGCTTACAGGTTGGCTGGAGAGTTGCTGTAAACACTTTCTCTCTTCTATGTTTTGAAAGCCTTAAAAAATTATGATTAGTTTGAAAAATATTGCATTTTAACTACCTCTAAAAATCCGCACTCCTGTTTCTTTCCCTTGCCCTTTAAGCCCCCTCCTGTCCTGCTTCTCCTATAATGTGTTTTAACAACATGCCCCAGCGTGTTTGTTGGGAAATCTGATGCTCCCACCCCCTCAGGAGATTGGGGCTGCCCCTGCCCCACCCCTTGCAGATACAGAACCAGTTCCAGCAGCCTTGTCTCCTACCTCACTCCTAAATTCTGCAAGTAACTGAAGACTCTTCATCTAGTCCCAGCCCTGGCTCAGCCCATACAGCTCCTGCTCCAGTGCCAGAATATCCTCCCGGATGAATCGTGCGCTGTGCAAATACACATACCATAATATAACTTTGCGCACAAGCTGTCTGGTGTGATCAGCACAGATATACATGTTACATGTTTCATCTGTCACTGCCCATTTTATGAAGTTATTTCGAACAAAGAAGAGGGAAGAAAACAAATCTTGCTTGCTTTTTGTTGTATTCTATGTTAGTAACAACTTTAAGAAACTTGCTGCGCTGGAGCTTCCTACTTACAACAAGATGTTTGTTGTGTGTTGATTTATTGTTATTTATATAGCAAGAAGACATAGCTAGTAGGCTGTAAATGTGTAGTAAAATACCAAGGTTCCATCGGCCTGGGTTGCACGGGTTTGGACATAATTCTGGAAAGGATGGGAGGTCTGGATAAGAGTTTCACAGAGGGGAGTTAGAGTGGGACAAGTGCTGCATGGGAAGCGGAGAGCTGGGCGGGATAGGGAATGGTAGCTGGACGAGGGGTGCAATTAAGGGACAGAGGTAAAACAGGTGTACAGAGCTGGGGAGCTGATTAGGGGATACATGACAAGAAGGCTGGAAAAACGCATTGAGAGTGTGAAGAGGGAGTGGGACATTGCATTGAATGGTGTTGTGAAAGTGGATCATGGGACATTGGATGGGCTTAACCAGTTGGAAAGGGGGTGTATGAGATTGGGGCTGGCTATGAATACAAAAGATAAGGAGAGGCTGATAATGGGGTGTACTGGATGCGAAGGGGAAATGGGCAGCCGATGTACGGTGTGAGTGGCCTGGGCATGTGATGTACAAATTGGGGAGGGTAACCGGATAGGTGTGTATGGGATAGGTAAGCTGGGCTTGGAGTACACTGGTTTGGGAGTGAACCTGAGCAATGGGACATTGAATGGGGTTGGATTAGCTTGGAAAGGGTATGTGATATGGGAAACTGTCAAAGAATATAATGGAGAGAGGCTGAAATAGGATGTACTTCACTGGCGACCCTCAACATTTTAAACAGGTGCAGCACCGACCCTGGGATGGCACAATGCCTAGTACACGTGCACTCCAAATCCTTTCATAGACGTTGGCACCTGTCTGCCTTTCTAAAGCATAGTTAGTTCCTCTTGGCGAGGTTTCTCCAAATAACAACGACCTACTAAGTGAAGGCTGCTTCTTAATACTTGGAACAACAAAGAATCAACTCAAACAGAAGGTCTCCAAATAACACCAGCAGGACTTTCAAGATGCTGATTTGAAATTTCACCTATGCAAGAATGGTGTTAGACCCTCGCATATTCACTAACTCATCCACCTATACATTCACCTCAGTGACTTAAGAACCCACTCCAGCGATCTGGCTGTAACTTTCATGTCACTCTTGCCTTAACGGTACATATTCTGTAAGCAATGAAAGCTAGTACTAGTCTGCCCTTCTTGATCTATTCTACGAGAAATGGAAGACTGCATGCATTGCCCTCTGTGAGAGAGGAAAGCTTGCTTTGCTACTGCTGATATTGTCCTAGTTCTCTGAGGAAGTAAAGGTTGCACTGCTGCTGCCCGATTTGTACCTGTCCAGTGGTGTGAGAAGCTAGCTGTACCTGGCTTGTGAAGTTGGGAAGCTTGAACTGTTTCTGCTCAAGGTTTGCCTGTTCTATGAAGAGGGGTGTTGCCAGTGCTGTTACCCCATCTTATAAAAATACTAAGGATATTTTGAATGCACTTGCATAACATGCCCAGGCCAGTGAGAAGCTTTTCTTGGACCATTGACAAAAACTATTTGGGAGCCCCTGACCCAGAAGCCCTGGTTTCAGTGACAGCTTATCAGGTTGGCCAAACGGTATGATCCTGGACAATTACTTTTCTTTCCTCTGTCTCCTTTTCTGTGGTCATCACATTTGAGAGCACCTTGAAATAATTCAGTTCAGAATGTGCACTCTACAAAACTCTTCTATCATATATAGTTAATTGACAATAATGTTGCTTCATCTATAACAGCAATAAAGGCTTTGTTTAGGAGGCACAAGACAACTGACTTTCCACTTGGGTCACTAATAAAATTGTCATCAGGGCAGAAAGGGGAAAGAATGTGATACCAATCCAGGATCAAAATTGCACAGTGTCTATACAGGAAACCTGATTTCAATCTTGGCTTCCAAGCTTGAACAAATAGTGTGATTTCGGCGATTACTTTTCTTCCCTGTGCCTCATTTTCCATGATCATCACATCTGAGTGCACCTGGAGGAAATTTGCCTAATCACCCCCCACAACCCACCCCTGAGTCTGGCGAACATGCCCTATAAAGCAGGGACTGTTTCACAGTATTTGATGTGAGATACCTATATTTTTTAAGGAAGACACTTGACCCCACAGTGGCAATATTCAAAACATGTTGATGGAAAAGAAAAGTAGAGTCTATTGCTCGGCCCTCCTGTTTTTAATCCTGTGATAGGGAGACATTAGTAGAAAAACATGTTAGTTCACCACATACACTTTTAATATGTCTGTCATTTTAACAAAGGCAGAACATAAATGTTGACATAAGCGAAATAGCTGCACCCAAACTAGGGAACCTATAACTAGGACAGGGAGGTGGAATTCCTATAGCCCGATGCCCAGGACATATTGTTTGGGGTCAAGGGCAACAAGTTTTTATGTGTATTTTGTCCTTGGGACAAGTAGGCCCAACCCCCTGCAGCACAAACCCTTTGGCTGTCAGTTTATGTTACCACATTCTGGATCAGGAAAGAGCATTGTCTACAGTTTAGGTAATATGTGTATCCATGTGTTAATGCTGTTCAAACTTGTATTTATGGTTCATTAATGCAAAGCCTTTATTATTAGGATGAGCACCAAAAGTAAATGTTGTAAGTTCGGCCTGCACTACTGACGATGGTTCCAGTATAAATGTATACACACGTTTTCAAAGTTTAGTAATATGATGCTATGTATAATGCTCCCAGAATGCTCTCTGATTATATGCAAATATTTGTAGAAGCTTGAAAGCAAAAGTAATGATTCTTTGCTTTCAAAATAAAATGTTTACAAAAAATGCAACTCGGAAAAAAATCATTTAGCTAAACGTCTCTAAGATTTTAGGTACCATATCTTTGCTGCTTCATTTAGTAACATGTTGATGTATGCTTGTATTTCCCAAAAATATTCATAATGGAAAATCAGTGTAACCAGTTTAAATACGATTATGGGAAACAAAAATAAACAAGCATTGGCAAAGCCAGTAGGTCTGAAATTGGTGGTCAGCCTTTTTGTTTTGTCAATGCGTGACTTGTTTAGGCATGGCTTTTGTAAAACCTTATCGGTGTGGGAGCTGCTGGGCCCTCACCATTCTAACAAGCATTGGCAAAAGCAAAAATTGTTTTTGGTTTCAAAAAGCACACATTGCCACAGCAGTTCCGGGCACTGAACAAAACTACTTTGTGTGCCAATATGCTCCTTGTAAAAGAGCAGAATACTGTCACTCACAGTGAAGCCAGCTGATAGACCGAGAGAAAGAGAGAGAGAGAGACAGAATTTTATTAAACACAAAAGGTCATGGTTAACGCAAGGCCTAATTAGAGGCCCAATTATTAAAGAAAGTCTCAAAAGTGCATCCATGGTATATGTCCTTGCATTAAGTGCATATATACAGTTTCCGTGAATTCACAAGAATTTACAGAAGTAGGCCAAGAAATAGTACTCCTAGAAAATATTTGTGAACTGCATTTTAGTATGAGCAAATTTGCATGTGTAGATTTGCTCATGTGAAAATCTGAATGTTTCAAGTTCACTTTTCCTCCAAACACTTTTTTCCCAACCCTGGAAAAAGTTTTACGTCTGCCACTGTCAGGAGTAAATTTCAAACCTTTTTCAGTATGGGAAAAGATTAGAAAAGAGTTGGTGAAAACCCTTAAAACATGCAAGTTAGTAGGTTTGCACAGACTTAAAAGGGCATTCCAACCCTTGAACTATTGCTTACCACTACCTTCAGCCCCAGTATGTAGAACTGCAGAAACGTAGCAACATAAGGGAATTGCTAGTATACAAACCCTACTATGGTACGAGCCCTGGCATAATTAGAGAGGCTATATCAGAACTCTTATATAATGATATTGCTGCCGTAATTTGTTGCCGCATTACATGGCACAAAAGGGACAAGTGGATTTTGTTACAGGACAAGTAGATTTATGAAGCAACCTGCCCTATGGACAAGTAAATATTTTATTAAATTCCACACCCCTGACTAGGAGATTGTATAATGAGTGAACAATAGTACTCTTGAATGCTTCCCAGTGCAAAATATGGGACCCACTAATAAAGCATTCCATACTAGGTAGGTGAGCATTCATCATAGTATATGAGTACATGAATGCGTGGTAATACATTAGAGGTTTGGTTGTTTCTTCCAGGAGTTTTGTACATCTTACATGTTTATAGAAATTGCACAACAGTCTTTAATTTCTCTCACTCCCTCTTTAGTGTGTTCGCTATCTGTGTTGTGCCTGTTCTATATGCATGAGAGAATTGTGTTCTGTTCCTTTTACTACTGCCACCTGTCCTTAACCTATTACTTGTGTTATGGAAGGTTGTCCTCCTATTATACATGTTGTACCTTCATTGTGTTATGAAGCTCGGCATAAAACTTTCTACTACATACAGGAAAAAAAATGATTCAGATTGCCATTGCTTGTTTCAATGCATGCTGTGTATTGGTCTCGGCGAAATTGTAATTACTCTGGCATAATGTTAGAAATGGGATTTCTGGTTGGCTTGGGCAAGTGCCTAAGCCAGGCAGAAACCACCACTCTAGTCAGGGCAAGGGAGTTACACACCAAAGATAGCCCCTGCTCACCCCCTTGGTAGCTTGGCACGAGCAGTCAGGCTTATCCCAGAGGCAATGTGTAAAGTGTTTGCGCAACACACTCACACAGCAGCGACACACTAGGTACACCACAAAAGAAACTTCACACAAGGTTATATAAAAAATAGCCTTTGTATTACTCATAAAACACATTAGAATGCAATCACATATATACAGTGACCACCTGGCACTAAGTATTACTTTACAGGGGATTATATACATTACAGGGCCAATCGGGCCACTGTCATCACCATTAGAACAGTAAGTAATAAAACAACCAGTAACTACTGTTAAAGGCACCTAGCATAAACACATTAGGCATAAACCACATTAGGCATAAACCACATTATGCATCAATCACATTAGGCATAAACCACATTAGGCATAAACCACATTATGCATCAATCATGAGCACGAACATCATCGATACATAAGGCCCCTCTGAGGCATAACCATCACAGTTGATGAGAACAACCAGTCATTACAGGCGATAGGGCACCTTCAGCGACATCATACCCAGCAGTGTGCCTTAGTAAACACTAATAACAGGCCCACCCTATAAATGCATGAGTCCTTAGGCATAACACAGTATAGTAGGCATGACATAGCATATTATGTAAAACATAACCATTCCGGCGGGCCCACCGTAGGCCTACCTCCTCAGCAGTAGAAACCTAAGATAGTGCTCCTGTGCTTGTTTTCCAGATTTCATTGGGCTCCTCACACGGAGGCGGGGCCCTGCTGCATCTGCGTGCCCCCAACTGGGATTCCTACACACCCCGCAAGTTGTCCCCGAGGTCAGCTCATTTCTAAGCGGGGGCCCCGTCCCGGGCTCATCCCGGAATGCCCCCTTAGGACAAATATTGCCCCCAAACCGGACCAAATATGCAGCTGCCCGCGGCCACGCACTTCAGCTGTGGCGAGCTTCAGACAAAGATAGCGGGAAGTGCGTTGGTGCTACAAAAGCACCTGGGCGAAATCCTGCAATGGCCCCTCGGGCCGGGTCACCACAGTACGGCCCACACCCTTGGAAGGGCACTCGATCCCCCAGACACTCACCAGCTCACTCTGGGGTGGTCTCACAGAGCCCCGGAAGTTCCGTAGTCTGCATCACGCTTCTCGCAGCAAGACTTCCAGCGGGGTCCCCGCCCACGGTCAGCCTCCTTCGGGATGGCACAGTGGCGGCGGGACCCGCATCAAAGTCTCAGTCCCCTTAGTCTCCTACCTCGTGAGGCTCACCTCTCTCAGTTTGGGCAGACACGCGGGGCTCTCCTCGTCGTCTCGGGAGCCCAGCCCACCAACAGACCGCAACTCTGCCTCACTTCCACGGGACTCTCGTTCTCCTGAGAGCCCCGCCCGCAACCAGGCAATCTTTGCCTGCCTCCCAGTTTCGGCGCTCGCGCCAGGTCCGCCACAAGAGCCCTCTCCTCCGGCTTCTGTAAATGCAGAAACAGGTGCCCACACCTTTTCTCCTGGTGGGCAGACAGCACAGCAGGGCGTCGTGCCGCAGAAGCGCCCCACACGCTTCCCTGAGGCACAAGCCCACCCCAGGGCCCAAACACTCGAGGCACAAGAATCCTGTAGCGCCGCAAGCTCAGGCCTACAGGACAAAGTAAAGAAAATACAGCGCTCAGCCTGTCTCCCCCTTTAAGGCACAACCAGGGGGCAGGCAGCGCTTTTCTCCAGTACCCTGGCAGGGATAGGGCTGGCACAGGCAGGCCAGCACACTGGGTCTCCTCCGCAGAACAGCAGTCACTTCAGCTGCCCAGCAGGGCAGCAGGGCAGTCCTCCAGTGGCGGATCCTCTTGCCAGTCCAGCAGCCTGCCGGCCGCAGGCTTCAAGTAAGCACCCAGTAGCACTCCTTCATGGGGTCACAGCCCCAATACTTATACCCCAAATGTCTTTGTTCTCCCCCTGGCCCAGGGCTCTGCGCCCGGTCCAAACCAGTTCTGGGGGCACTCACACCTTTCTCTAAAGGTGCACCACCACCTCCTTGGTCAGCGTAGGCTCTGGCCCAAGACACACCACAGGGGGGGCGGAACCAGCATTGTGGAATGCAGGCACAGACCCATTCAGTCCCAGGTGCTACTCCTCCCACCACTCCAAATGCAGATGGGCCTATTCGGCCTAGGGCTGGGTCATCCCGGAAGGGCCAGACACACCTCAACCTCCCCCAGGGGCTGTCTACAGGGAATGCACATCCTCTGTCTCTCTCACACTGAAACCAGACAGTCAATCCACAAACAGGCAGGCACAAAGACACATAGCACACAGAAATGCCCACTTCTATAAGTGGCATTTCTAAAATAGTGATAATAAATCTGCGAACACCATAACGCAGCATTTATTACCATTATTCCAAACATACCAAACTTGACCACTCTACTCCACTCAGGTCAGGAATTAGCACTGAAGCACATATCAGGGAATCCCAATGCATTCCTATGAGAGGGCAGCCTCACAGTAGTGAGAAACCAAAATGGCTGTTTGTCACTACCAGGACATGCCACACAGTTAAGGCACATGTCCTACCTTTTCCCTACATTGCACCCTGTCCATAGGGCTAGCTAGGGCCTACCTTAGGGGTGACTGATATGTAGTCAAAGGGGAGTCACAGACGTGGCACCCACTTTATGTGCCACGTCACAGCGGCAGTAAATTGCACGTGCAGGCCCTGCAATGGCAGAGGCCTGAGACAGGTTTGAAAGGATACTTTGGTGGGTGGCGCAATCAGCGCTGCAAGCCCACCAGTAGCATTTAATTTACTGGCCCCGGGTATATGAGATACCTCTTTACTAGGGACTGATAGGTAAATTAAATACGCCAAACAGGTGTAGACCAATCTTACCACGTTTTACCATAGAGAGCACATGCACTTTACACTGGACAGCAGTGATAAAGTGCCCAGAGTCCTAAAAGCACCAACACCATGTCAGAAAAAATACCAGGATGAAGGCAAAAAGTTCAGGGATGACCCTGCAAAAAGGGCCAAGTCCAACACAACCCCCTTCCAGCCAAAAGCCAGGGTAGACCAATGAATACCTTGATGGGCTTCCCTGCTTGTGGCGATAGAACATGGACGCGGGCCCGCAACTGCAGGGGCACACTCCAGTTCTACGCCAATCTGAACCCATGTGGTTCCCTCTGTCAAAGCCCCCAGGACCAACTAAGCTACCCACCTGGGACTCCCTAGCTGTCCGCGGCAAGTACCAGGCCCTAGGCCATCCAGATGTCTCTGGACCTTGCCATCTCACAGAGTGGGGGGCAGTAGCCCCAGGTACATAGTACCCATTCTCCACTCTTCCTCTCATCAGTGCAGTTCTAAACTGCCACTGATCCTCCAACCTAGGGTCCGCACCCTCAGGTGGACCAGAGGTCACAGGCAAGGCTCTCCTCCCCCTACCTCTCCTTCTAGGGTTCCGCACTCTCCTAGGAGAGGCAACCTCAGAACACAACTCTCCCACCAGTTCAGGACCTCTCTCCTGCAACTGGTCTCCCAACCTAGGATCTAAACCTTCTGCTTGAACCGGGGCCAGAGGCGAGTACTCCTTCCCTCTGCACCCCCTTCCAAAGTTCTAGACCCTCCCACCTGGAGTGGTACCCCCAGAAGACAAAATGGTAGGGACACTGGTTACAGATGTTCTTCCCTCCAGGTCAGGCAGAACCTGAACCTGGCCTCCCAAAACAGGGATTAAACCCTGCGGCTGAGCACCCGCCTGGCACACCAGGACTTCCTGGGTAGCACACATGCCCCCCCCCCAGTGTAACACATACCGCATGAGTTGCGTGACAGTCTGCCTGGCGCTGATCTCCCGACCCCTGTCCATCTGACAGTGCGCGAAGACCCCCCAGGACAGAGGTGGTGTCACCATGGTCACTCCTAGGAGGCTCAACCCTTATGGCTGGCCCCTGACCCATTGGTTCTTCCACTGGGGACTCTCCCCCCTCACCCCTCCATCTGGACTTCTGCGCCCTCAACTTAGGAGTGGCACCGCCAGACACCAGAACTGATGGAGCTCCGCTTACAGACGCTCCAAGTTCTCCTGACACTAGGAGATCCCCCTCAACAGATGGCCTACCAGTACAGCCTAGGCTCCCCACCTGGTGTTCCCTTAGGGAACCCTCCATGCCCTGAGACTGGGTTTCGGGCACCTTGGGACACAGCCCACTCTCACTCCTTCTCCGTGGAGACAGGACGTGAGCCCCTACACCCCTCCCACTACACCGGGACCTATCTGGGCTACTAAGAACCTTTCCCACCACCCTGGGCTGGGAAATACCTGAGCCACTCCACTTAGGGTCACTCCCCAATGCCTCCTCAGTCCCTCTGGCACTCACTCGGAGGTCTGCCTCCCGTGCAAGCTCCCTGGGATCAGAGAACTCACACTCCAACAGGTGTTGGCGTAACCCTGGAAAACAACAACGGAACATGTGCTCTGATTGAACAGCCCTTCAAAATTGTTTGCTGTGCTACCCATCACCCAACCTTCCAATGCATCACAACACTCATCCACAAACTCCCCCCAAGACTGGTGAGACAGTTTCCTACTGCCCTGAACCTCAACCTATACCCTTCAGGTGTGACACCCTCTTCCTGGGAACTAGGTACCACGCTCTGGGATCTGGGAGTGGGACTTCCTACACTGGACTAACTTCTGCTGCCACTGCTGGACCCCACCCTCACTGGTGAATCCAGACCACTAAAACGACACTCAGGGGACATATCCTCAAGAGTTAGCTTTTCTCTGGCGAAGGCCCTCTCTGCCTCCACCATCCTCTCCTGCGCTAAGACCCTCTCAGTCTCTAGCTTTTTTTCTTCAAAGACCAACTCCTTGAGTCTCAACTCCTGAGCCAACAAGGCCTTTTTTTCCTCCACACCCAGCTGCGCTATCTCCCTGGCATGCTCTAACCTAAGCCTTTCCAAAGCCAGCTGGTGCTCCCTTTCTTCCCTCCTATCTACCCACTCCTCTGGGGACAGGGAAAGGGATGGGGCACTGCCCCCCAGCACTGGCCCAGCAAGGGACTTCCTCTCTACGGGGTCGTCACTATCTGAAGGCGTCCCTGCCCTGTCATTTTCTCCCTCCTGTGCACACTCTTCAGGGCCACCCTCAGACCCACCACCCTCTTGGTATGCGGACAGGGCACTCTTCCCCTCATAGTACTCACGTCTCCATTCATCCTCTTGCCATTGGAGCAGGACTTTCTGGAGGCTTAGCTGGGTGTCTGACCCACTCACTGCTATGTCTCTCTCCTCACAGAACCCCCTCAACTCCAACATACTGTATTTGAACAGATCACCTACAATAAAGGCAGATTCCATTTTTGGCAAGGGACTAAGGCACAAGTGCAACACAAGAGACCTAGGTGTAAAAAGCTGCAACAGGAGTACACAATAAAAATGACTTTTGCGAGGAGAAATAATAAAATCAGGAGAAATCCCCAAACATGTGATTGTCTAAAATGCAGAGTTTTGTAGTGCAACCATGCGTCACTGTGGTACTGCGCAAACGCAAGTCCTATCCTCACCGCTGACAACCAATGTTAGAAATGGGATTTCTGGTTGGCTAGGGCAAGTGCCTAAGCCAGGCAGAAACTACCACTCTAGTCAGGGCAAGGGAGTTACACACCAAAGATAACCCCTGCTCACCCCCTTGGTAGCTTGGCACGAGCAGTCAGGCTTATCCCAGAGGCAATATGTAAAGCGTTTGCGCGACACACTAGGTACACCACAAAATAAAATCCACACAAGGTTATATAAAAAATAGCCTTTGTATTACTCATAAAACACATTAGAATGCAATCACATATATACACTGTACCACGTGGCACTAAGTATTACTTTACAGGGGATTATATACATTACATGGCCAATCTGGCCACTGTCATCACCATTAGAACAGGTAAGTAATAAAACAATCAGTAACTACTGTTAAAGGCACCTAGCATAAGCACATTATGCATCAATCACATTAGGCATAAACCACATTAGGCATAAACCACATTATGCATCAATCACATTAGGCATAAACCACATTAGGCATAAACCACATTATGCATCAATCATGAGCACGAACATTATCAATACATCAGGCCCCTCTTAGGCATAACCATGACAGTTGATGAGAACAACCAGTCATTACTGGCGATAGAGCACCTTCAGCGACATCATACCCAGCAGTGTGCCTTAGTAAACACTAATAACAGACCCACCCTATAAATGCATGCGGCCTTAGGCATAGCACAGTATAGTAGGCATGACATAGCATATTATGTCAAACATAACCATTCCGACGGGCCCACCGTAGGCCTACCTCCTCAGCAGCAGAAACCTAAGATAGTGCTCCTGTGCTTGTTTTCCATATGTCATGGGGCTCCTCACACGGAGGCGGGGCCCTTCTGCATCTGCGTGCCCCCAACTGGGATTCCTACACACCCCGCGAAGTTGTCCCCTAGGTCAGCTCATTTCTAAGCGGGGGCCCCGTCCTGGGCTCATCCCGCAATGCCCCCTTAGGACAAATATTGCCCCCAAACCGGACCAAATATGCAGCTGCCCGCGGCCACGCACATCAGCTGTGGCGAGCTTCAGACAAAGATAGGGGGAAGTGCGTTGGTGCTACAAAAGCACCTGGGCGAAATCCTGCAATGGCCCCTTGGGGCCGGGTCATCACAGTATGGCCCACACCCTTGAAAGAGTACTCGATCCCCTGGACACTCACCAGCTCACACTGGGGCGGTCTCACGGAGCCCTGGAGGTTCCGTAGTCTGCATCACGCTTCTCACAGCAAGACTTCCAGCGGGGTCCCCGCCCACGGTCAGCCTCCTTTGGCACGGCACTGTGGCGGCGGGACCCGCATCAAAGTCTCAGTCCCCTTCGTCTCCTACCTCGTGAGGCTCGCCTCTCTCAGTTTGGGCAGACACGCGGGGCTCTCCACGTCGTCTCGGGAGCCCCGCCCACCAACAGGCCGCAACTCTGCCTGACTTCCGCGGGGCTCTCCTCGTTCTCCTGAGAGCCCCGCCCGCAACCAGGCAATCTTTGCCTGCCTTCCGGTTTCGGCGCTCGCGCCAGGTCCGTCAAGAGCCCTCTCCTCTGGCTACCGTAAATGCAGAAACAGGTGCCCACACCTTCTCTCCTGGTGGGCAGACAGCGCGGCAGGGCGTTGTGCCGCGTAAGCGCCCCGCACGCTTCCCTGAGGCACAAGCCCACCCCAGGGCCCAAACACTCGGGGCACAAGAATCCTGTAGCGCCGCAAGCTCAGGGCTACAGGACAAAGTAAAGAAAATACAGCGCTCAGCCTGTCTCCCCCTTTAAGGCACAACCAGGGGGCAGGCAGCGCTTTTCTCCAGTACCCTGGCAGGGGTAGGGCTGGCACAGGCAGACCAGCACACTGGGTCTCCTCCGCAGAACAGCAGTCCCTTCAGCTGCCCAGCAGGGCAGCAGGGCAGTCCTCCAGTGGCGGTTCCTCTTGCCAGTCCAGCAGCCTGCCGGCCACAGGCTTCAAGTAAGCACCCACTAGCACTCCTTCATGGGGTCACAGCCCCAATACTTATACCCCAAATGTCTTTGTTCTCCCCCTGGCCCAGGGCTCTGCGCCCGATCCAAACCAGTTCTGGGGGCACTCACACCTTTCTCTAAAGGTGCACCACCACCTCCTTTGTCAGCGTAGGCTCTGGCCCCAGACACACCACAGGGGGACGGAGCCAGCATTGTGGAAGGCAGGCACAGTCCCATTCAGTCCCAGGTGCTACTCCTCCCACCACTCCAAATGCAGATGGGCCTATTCAGCCTAGGGCTGGGTCATCCCGGAAGGGCCAAGCACACCTCAACCTCCCCCAGGGGCTGTCTACAGGGAATGCACATCCTCTGTCTCTCTCACACTGAAACCAGACAGTCAATCCACAAACAGGCAGGCACAAAGACACATAGCACACAGAAATGCCCACTTCTAAAAGTGGCATTTCTAAAATAGTGATAATAAATCTGCGAACACCATTACGCAGCATTTATTACCACTATTCCAAACATACCAAACTTGACCACTCTACTCCTCTCAGGTCAGGAATTACCACTGAAGCACATATCAGGGAATCCCCAATGCATTCCTATGAGAGGGCAGCCTCACAGTAGTGAGAAACCAAAATGGCTGTTTGTCACTACCAGGACATGCCACACAGTTAAGGCACATGTCCTACCTTTTACCTACATTGCACCCTGCCCATAGGGCTAGCTAGGGCCTACCTTAGGGGTGACTGATATGTAGTCAAAGGGGAGTCACAGACGTGGCACCCACTTTATGTGCCACGTCACAGCGGCAGTAAACTGCTCGCGCAGGCCATGCAGCGGCAGAGGCCTGAGGCAGGTTTAAAAGGCTACTTTGGTGGGTGGCGCAATCAGCGCTGCAAGCCCACCAGTAGCATTTAATTTACTGGCCCCGAGTATATGAGATACCACTTTACAAGGGACTGATAGGTAAATTAAATACGCCAAACAGGTGTAGACCAATCTTACCACGTTTTACCATAGAGAGCACATGCACTTTACACTGGACAGCAGTGATAAAGTGCCCAGAGTCCTAAAACCACCAACACCATGTCAGAAAAAATACCAGGAGGAAGGCAAAAAGTTCAGCGATGACCCTGCAAAAAGGGCCAAGTCCAACACATAAACTGAGTAATTTTGGTAATTTTGCTTTACCCTTGACACTAAAATTACACAAGTATGCCTGTTTGCATGATTGTTAGAATTTTTTCCAGAAAAATCCTAAAACAGGAGCACAGGAACAACAAATTTAGCTAGTGTGATCGGCTTCTGCTGTTTGTGTTCTGTTGCATTTAGCGTCATTTTCTTAGCACAAAATGCATCCTCGGATCCATTTTGGATGAGAGGGTGCATTTTACGCTATTAAAATGGCACTAAACGTTGGGCTAATTTGCTTGCATAATCTGGCATAATTTTGCTGTCATTTGCTACAGCAAATTAAGCAAGTCATGCCCACCCTTAGATGTAAGAGAAGGAGTGAACCCTCACAAAATATATATGCGCAGTGTTTACTTTTGGCTTAAGCGTGAAACCAGCAATTTTTCAAATGGAGTAGTTGACTTTATAAAATTTTAAAACATAGCGGACAAGTTGACAGTAAAATGTTAAAAGACCGCTGACAAGTGGGAAAATCTGCATTTTAGCTAACAGCACGTTGTATGCTGGGGTTTTGGGTCAATGGTGAACCTGTTAAAAGCTAAACTACAAGCCCCACACTACTGTCCCAAAAAAAGCAAAAAACGGATGATGGTAGCGCATGTTGAAACACCAAAGGATAGAGACGTGACATGCAAAATAAAATGTTGTTCCTCGCTTTCTGTTTTTTTCTTGTAGGCAATTGCAAGTTAAACATGCCAGTGGGTAAGAGGGCAGGGATAGCCTTTCAAATGCACACGCCAGCATCTCGCTGCTGATGGGTCAACAATGACGCTCCTTAGAAAACCTGAAAAAGGTGCCATTTACCACAAGCCGGTCAGCAGTTAGACGTGTCTAGAGAGACACAGAAAGTGAAGGTGATGATTTGCCTCTCACCACTATTCACTATTCTTATGCACATCCTGGGCCTAGAACGTGGTGTGATTTTGATTATTTGTAATTGTATTTATCCAGTGCTTACTACCCCTGACGAGGCTGAAGAGCTTTTTCGGCGAGGAACACAAAAAGGATTAGTGGTGAATTTGTTTAGGGAAATACAAAATTAATTTGAGCGGTGGACATGTTAGTCTGTTATTTGTATTGAAAAGGATAGTGGAGGGAAAGAAGAGGGAAGGGTTTGCATTTATATAGTGTTTGCTACCCATGATGAGGTGCTGAAGCGCTTTTTGGCGGGTAGCACTCCACTCCAGAACCCAAACAGGATTAGTGGGGAATTAGTATAGGGAAATATAAAATTAATTTGAGCGGTGGACATGTTAGTCTGTTTGGATTGAAAAGGATAGTGGAGGGATAGAAGAGGGAAGGGTCTAGAAAGCTTTTTGGAGCTCATAGCTCAGTAGGGGGAGGTTTGGGATGAGTAAAGGGTATGTGGAGGGGGAAGAGTCAGAGGCAGGGTCGGATTGGTAACGCGGACACTGGGCAATGCCAGAGGGGCCGGTGTCCAGTTCCAGCTGCGGGCTGCTTTTTTGAGCAGTCTAGGGGGCCGATTTGGGTGGTTTCTCCATTGTTCGGATACTGCCAGCGGCCCAGTGGGTGCCTGAGTGGAGGCAGATGGGCGTCCATTTCCTCCCTTTTATCAACGGACAGAGGTGTCACTCCCTTTGTCTCGCTGGGCCACCCATTAATGTATGCATATAGAGCGGGGGCAAGGGGCCTGAGCAGAAGTGGCCTCACTTGTTTTCAGGTGTGTTTCACCAGTGTAAACAAATCCGTGCATTTTTTTTTACCTCCCCCCCCCCTTTTTTTTTTTTTAAATAAAATTTCGCCGAAGCAGTGTTTTGCGGAAAGGCAATATGCAAATGTGGGCCACTTTTTTTTAGCGTGCCCGGGCCTATTTTTAATCCCAATCCAACCCTGGTCAGAGGGAAGGGTTTAGAAAGGCTTGTTTTGGGAGAGCGGAATAGTAAAGGAGGTATGAGATGGTGCAAGGAGGGACAGAGGAGGGAAGAGTCTGGAAAGGGGTATTTTGGGGATCATAGTAGTAGAATGGGGTTTGGGATGAGTGAGAGAGTGGAGGTAGAAGATATATTGAGAGAGGTATAGGGTGAGGTATAGGGTAGTGAATTGATTTGATTATTTTGACAACGCTAATATAAAGCACCCTGCGCAGAAGCAGTGCAGCACAAGCTTCAGCAGCGAGGGTCACCAGTGATGGACTTGAAGAGGAGGGGAGAGTTGGACAGAGTGTGAATGGGGGGGGGGCGCACAGTGAAAGAGGGAAATAGACAATGCGTGAATAGGAGGGGGGTCCTTGTGGTGGGGGCGTGGCTGTGCTGTTGGTTTGACTTGAGTATGCGTCTAGAAGAAATAACCAGCAAAACAGGAGGAATTAACAAAGGAAGAGGATCCCCGTCGGCGGGTCCGCACTGGTGAACGGACCCTTCCATGGCGGATTGGAATGAACCGTGCCCTTTTCATGGAGCCCCATGAGGGCGAAGAGGGCTCTGCGGAAGGAGGAGGCGGGAGGCAGCGGTGCTCTGCCTATCTAGGGTACCTCCTCGCGGCTTGGTCTCTTGCGGGTGGTGCCCCGCCCACACACGCATGCGCAGCAGCCAGTGCAGGGAGCGGAGCATGTCTCAGCAGAGTGCTGGATTCTCGGTTGTAATGAGAAGCGAGAGAAAGAAGTGCCTATTTCGGGGTCTCAACGCCGACTCCTCAAGCACTGGGGCATTAACGGGGAGGGGGTGACGCGGGTGCAGAAACTGAACAGGTAAAGACAGATGAAAAAACGACCAGAATATGCGTGCGGGGGGGGGGAGGAGGGCGATGGGTATTGAGTACAAATAACCACGGGAGGTGTGAAGAGTAGGGGATGTGGCAGACAGAACAAAGATTCATGAGGCAGAAAGAGAGAAGAGGCTTGCGAAAATGAAGGAGAAAAGGACGAGGTGTGACGAAGGAGCAATGAGAGGTGATTGCGGGCGCGAAGATAACGAGACGAGGGGGAGTGGAGGGTGAAGAGAGGAATGAGATAGAAGAGAAAGAGAAAGGACGAACAGCGGTCACGAGATAAGAGAAGACCTGAGAAGGGAAAGCCGAGAGAGCAGTGAAAAATCAAACAAGGTTGGGAGATACAGATTGGAAGCGAAACCAAGGACGACCTATGGAAGGGGGTTGGGAAGGGGCCTTGTAATAAATATAAATGGTCTCATGTCTGCTCGTAATGACACCTCCGCCGCACAACAATGCGGCCTCAGACATCAGCTTTGGAGATGGCCATTTTTTTCTTTTTTCATTCTGCAGTGCACCACCCACCTTACTCCTGCGCCAGCTCGAACAGCTTAGATCCCAGAATATGTCCTATCTCTGCCCCAGCCCCCACCCCACAGACGTACACACTCGCAAAGTTTATCCTTCCCAAGGAAAGCAGGGGCGCAAATTTGTCTATTAGACTGCACCCCTCCCCTTAAATATGGCTTCCCCGCCCGAGCTGCACATATGGAGTGGAAGCCCAGTGGACCTGCATCTATGGAGGATGCCATCGGAACTGCATATACAGAGGCCCCAGTAAAGCCGAATATATGGAGGCCCCCAGCTGAGCTGCATATATGGAGGCCTCCCACCCGAGCTGTATATATGGATGTACCCACTGACGCTATATATACGAGGCCCCAGTGGAGCCGTAAATATGGAGGCTCCCACCTGAGCGCAGGGCCGGCTTTAGGGCAGTGCGACTGGTGCGGCCGCACTGGGCGCTGGCCAGTGGAGGGGGCGCCGACCTCATGGGAGGCGGGCGTTTGTTTAGCAATAACTTATCATTGGAGAGATGAGGGGCCCTTATGCCTGGTGGTAGTGAGAGAATCGAGGAGGCGGTCATGGGGCGCCAAAAATGATTCTCGCACCGGGCGCCACCAGCGCTAAAGCCGGCCCTGCCTGAGCGTATATGTGGAGGCACCCACTGACGCTATATATACGAGTCCCCAGTTGAGACGTATTAATTGGAGTCCCCCACCTGAGCTGTATATATGGAGGCCCCACCTGAGCTGCATATATGGAGGCTCCCACTGACGCTGCATATACAGAGGCCCCAGGGAAACCTAATATATGGAGCCCCCACCTCGGCTGCATATATGGAGGCCTCCCACCTGAGCTGCATATATGGAGGCACCCACTGACGCTGCATATACAGAGGCCCCAGTGGAGCCGAATATATGGAGGCTCCCACCTGAGCTGCATATATGGAGGCTCCCACTGACGCTGCATATACAGAGGCCCCAGCCGAGCCGAATATATGGAGGCTCCCACCTGAGCTGCATATATGGAGGCACCCACTGACGCTGCATATACAGAGGCCCCAGTGGAGCCGAATATATGGAGGCTCCCACCTGAGCTGCATATATGGAGGCTCCCACTGACGCTGCATATACAGAGGCCCCAGCCGAGCCGAATATATGGAGGCCTCCCACCTGAGCTTCATATATGGAGGCACCCACTGACGCTGCATATACAGAGGCCCCAGTGGAGCCGAATATATGGAGGCTCCCACCTGAGCTGCATATATGGAGGCTCCCACTGACGCTGCATATACAGAGGCCCCATGGAAGACTAATATATGGAGACTCCCACCTGAGCTGTATATATGGAGGCTCTCACTGACGCTGCATATGCAGAGGCCCCAGTGGAGCCGAATATATGGAGGCTCCCACCTAAGCTGCATATATGGAGGCTCCCACTGACGCTGCATATACAGAGGCCCCATGGAAGCCGAATATATGGAGGCCCCCAGCTGAGCTGCATATATGGAGGCCTCCCACCTGAGCTGTATATATGGATGTACCCACTGACGCTATATATACGAGGTCCCAGTGGAGCCGTAAATATGGAGGCTCCCACCTGAGCGTATATGTGGAGGCACCCACTGACGCTATATATACGAGTCCCCAGTTGAGCCGTATTAATTGGAGTCCCCCACCTGAGCTGTATATATGGAGGCCCCACCTGAGCTGCATATATGGAGGCTCCCACTGACGCTGCATATACAGAGGCCCCAGTGGAGCCGAATATATGGAGGCTCCCACCTGAGCTGCATATATGGAGGCTCTCACTGACGCTGTATATACAGAGGCCCCAGCGGAGCCGAATATATGGAGGCCTCCCACCTGAGCTTCATATATGGAGGCACCCACTGACGCTGCATATACAGAGGCCCCAGTGGAGCCGAATATATGGAGGCTCCCACCTGAGCTGCATATATGGAGGCTCCCACTGATGCTGCATATACAGAGGCCCCAGCGGAGCCGAATATATGGAGGCTCTCACCTGAGCTGCATATATATGGAGGCTCCCACTGACGCTGCATATGCAGAGGCCCCAATATATGGAGGCTCCCACCTGAGCTGCATATATGGAGGCTCCCCCTGACGCTGCATATACGGAGGCCCCAGGGAAGCCTGATATATGGAGGCTCCCACCTGAGCTGCATATATGGAGGCTCCCACTGACGCTGCATATACAGAGGCCCCAGTGGAGCCGAATATATGAAGGCCCCCACCTGAGCTGCATAAATGAAGGCTCCCACTGACGCTGCATATGCAGAGGCCTCAGTGGAGCCGAATATATGGAGGCCTCCCACCTGAGCTGCATATATGGAAGCACCCACTGGCGCTGCATATACAGAGGCCCCAATGGAGCCGAATATATTTAGGCTCCCACCTGAGCTGCGTATATGGAGCCCCCCACCTGAGCTTCATATATGTAGGCTCCTACAGCCGCTGCATATACAGAGGCCCCAGTGGAGCCGAATATATTTAGGCTCCCACCTGAGCTGCGTATATGGAGGCCCCCACCTAAGCTGCATATATGGAGGTTCCCACTGGCGCTGCATATACAGAGGCCCCTAGTGGAGCCTAATATATGGAGGCCCCCACCTGAGCTGCACATATAAAAGCCGCATGAATCTGCGCACACAGAAGCCCCCTGCGGATCTGCATGTATGGAGACTCCTATTGAAGCTGCTTCTCAGGAGGATCCTGTGGAGCTGTCCATAAATCGGTCCCCTGGGCTCTGTACATTGGAGGACCCCAGAGAGGGGAGAGGGCCTGCTTGGAATCCGTCTTGTCCCGCAGGAAGCTGTAGGCTCGAGCAGCAGCGGTGAACGTTCTGCGTCCGAAGCTGTCCGTGGTGCTGGAGGAGAGGAAGAGGCGGCTAACTGCACTGCAGAGGAAAGCAGCTGTCCTATGCTGGCAGCCCGCAGCCCCCACCGCGAGTGGGGCCCCCATACCTTCCCTCGGGGGGAGAGCTGCGGACAAAGGCGGCAGCGAAAGAGCCCCAGAGCTGAAAATCTTAACCCCCCCCCTTTCCCCCGTTCGTTTTCTATGCTTGCAGCAGACCCTGGCCGTCAGCGTGCTCAGTCCCCTTAAGCAGCATCTAATGGGGGAAGGGTATTTACTGCATCACCCAAGTACAGCAGATCTCGCCAACCCTTTCTCCCAATAGACCGCATCTGCTGGAGGAATCCTGATGCGGGGGGTGTGGGGAGGCGAGGGCGAGCGCACAAGTGCTGCGGAGTTCTGTCGGCCCATCCCCCTCCAGTGGCCCGCCACGCTGCAGATGTTCAGAACAATGAACGGAGGAGATTTCCAGAAGAAAAGCAAGATATGAAATGAAACGATGAGAGTGTCCTCGAAAGGAGGGGGCTTCCCCGTGGAACCTGGAGATGTCATTTTGTCACGCGCACTGTGTTTAGGAGAAATGTTGTACATAGAATATATGCCATTAAACCATTCACAAATGTGTTTTTAAGATAGTGTGCATTCTGAACTGGATTTTTACATATTGGTCACAGATTTGAAAGTTAGAACGAGGCACAGTGAAGTAAAGTGATAGACGTATGATCATTCAGTTCGTTCTAGCAGAGAAGCCAGGATTTGAACTCAGGTTTCCTGGTTACATATTGTGCAAACTAACCACTGAATAAATATCTCATTCTCTCTTCTTTTAGAACCGAAGGAAAATTCTTTTGGAGCTATTCACAAAGGTTAGTTTCACTTGTGAGTAATTTACATATGTAAATGTAGTCTTACACTTTTAAGCAACTTTACTGCTTTTGGCTGGTCACAAAATCCAAGTGCAAAGTTACTTAAAAATGTAGACTTACACAGTGTGTAAGTTACTACAAAAAACAGTATTAATTCTAACACCACACATGGCCAACCTCTGGTAGTGCAACACTTTCCCAAAGGAAATAATGGAGACAGGGACTTAAATGTAAACGCAACAAGAAGTAAAGTCGAATTAAATAAAATGTCTTTAAATAGTTAAAAGACAAACAGTTATGACAATGTAAAAAATATAAAAATAGTGCATATTGTTAATTTAATTATAAAATATTTTAATAATCTTTTTTAGATAACAATAAATGTAACAATACATTTTATTAAATATAATGAAATTACTTTTATTTCATTGTATACATCACTTAACAATTAGTGCATAGTAAAAAAACTTTTATATTTAGTTAATAGCGCTGCCGCATTTTTTGTCTTTAGTTCTATATTAAAAATATTTATAAAAATAATTTATATTAATATTTCACATACAAGTATTTTTACAAGCTTTTTCCCAAGTTTAAAAAATGTTTAACTTTTCCCTATACTTTACCGTGCGGAAATTTCCACCACTAAGGTGGAAACAGACAAAGTTTGAAATCTAAAGAAGCGAGTCCTGAAAAAGAGCCATCTCCCTCCAATCTTTTCTTGTAAAAACAAGGGATTGAAAGGAGATGTGATGTACGAATCGTAATACTTTGCATATGAAAGTATTTTCGGATAGGCTTTTTCTTCAGGATGACCTGACCATAAACATTACAAGCAATGGCCTAGACACAGAGGTTTGAATGAAACCTTGGCTTCGATTAAAGGGCAATGCAATGCACAACAAAGACAGGTGGCGCTGTAAGATGTAGGCATGTTTAAGGTGTCTAACTTTTGCATTTTTGATAGACTGAAGACTTTTTATTAATTTTTTCAGGATTCCAAAGTAAAGAACATTGCCGTAGCCTAGTCCCCAGTCTATCATAGACAGGATTGCTAATTGCCTACCTTCAAGGGTTAGAAATGGAACACTTGACTTTATTTGTGTGATATGAAGGGAACAGGCCACATTGACTGGGCACAGGGCAACTGAAAATAGTCTTCATCAATGTTCCTACCATTCACAGAAGGCGCTTTGAGGGAAATTCAGGGAAAATTGGCTCCAAGTATGGCTTATATCTGAATAACAGCAGAGTTTGGTGTGGGATAGAATATAGGGTGGGGTGGCTGTGAGTGGATTGTAGAGCATTGGAGGGTGATGCCTGGAGAGAAGCATGGAGAAGGGACTTTGCCATGAATGGGAGATGGATAACATTGCAGGGGATGAAGTGAGGAAAAGAGAGGGCATGAGACAAGCATGTGGTGGTGGCTGTGATTGGGGACGGCTGCCAAGTGATGCCACTCCACCCGCTCTCTTTGTTGCCACATTTGGATGTAGGGTTTGTTTCCCACTGCCTTAAAGAGCCAATAGAGCTACCATCTTCTTTTATAAGTCTAGCTTGAGAGTACGACGGTTTCAACAGAAAAAAAGAGCTTTAAGAAGCACTACTGAGAGAGGAGCTTAGACTCCACCCATAAGTTGACCCTCCTCTCTACAAGCACTTGATTTGACTGTAGTTGTGTTAGGCCGCCTTGCATACATTGACTCAAACAACCAGGGAGACCAACTCACCTGAATATAATTAAAATAGAAAGACAATGCCACTGAACGATTTTGCCTTTCAAAGTCAAAATAATCTATGAAAGTAGACTAAATATGTTAATAGTGGTTTGTTTTCATATGCCCTCATTACGAGTGGGCTTTCCCCCCGATCCTTGCACAAACAAGTTTGCGCAAGAATTGGAATCACGAGTTGTGTAGTAATTGCTGCATCCTTGCAATTTTGAACAAATTAATTTCAGCAAGTCAAACAGGCCAACATTTATTGTTGAAAGTGTCCACTAAACACTGGAGAATGTGGAGTTTGGCATGCAAAGCAATAAAATGTGCATGTTATGACCCAATGTAGAGGGCACAACTTGTAACAGCAACAATGATCTCACCTTTGGAGGGGTGTTGGATTTTAAAAGGTCCAACAGTTATCGAATCTCCAGCTGGGCTTCTCGTGATGAGGGCCATAGTGCTTTGAGATCATTCATAACAGAAGGAATGCATTATTGTATTTTAGCATCACGTTCTGTCTTTCTAATTAAGGATGATATCCTCGTGTGCTTCTACCAGTATTGATCTATGTCAACCTGCAGATCATGGGTCTGAATTTCAGCAAGGTCATCTCAGCCCTTCCTCCTGCCTAGACTGATAAATCAGGTGTCACTGAGTGCACTATGAAACATTTGCTGTTTACAGTGCTGAAAAATGGCAACATCTGCTGTTGCAAGGGCTGCAAGAATCACAAGTTATTTGTTAAATAAAAAAAACAACCAAACCGAAGGCTACAATACATAGGCATCCCAACAGCTGGTTCCTATGGGTTCATGTGTGCACTCCGTAGATCTATTTTTGATGCCACAGTCACAGATTCAAATCCTGGCA
Organism: Calotriton arnoldi; assembly: GCA_963921515.1. Lineage (NCBI taxonomy): Eukaryota > Metazoa > Chordata > Amphibia > Caudata > Salamandridae > Calotriton > Calotriton arnoldi. The sequence continues at coordinate 736,982 of CAWUFW010001658.1, forward strand.
GGTCCACTCAATATTTCATCCTTCTGCGGTCGATCAAATAAGAACCATTGCATTGGAAAACTATTGGCATCCTTTATCTGTCAACAGTAGTTTGCATATCTGCCTGCCATATTTAAGTTTACTCATAAAGACAAAGTGTCAGAAGTACTGAAACACAAACTTCCTCCATAAGGAGCGGCTGTTGCTACAGTGCTATGTTACATTTTTTAATTTATTTTATTTCAAAAGTTTTTTATAGCGCAAACATGACCCTTGCGGGTATCAGAGTGCTTTACAAATTTACAGAGAGCAAACCAGTAATAACAATATTATCAATTCAAGAAATAAAATGCAGGAGAGAGTAGTACACAGAAAAGGGAGGGTATGCCTTACCATGATCAGAGAGCAGGGGAGATAAACTAATAAAAACAGAATATCGTAGTCCAGACAACTGCAAGTATTAGGCAGTGTTGAGAAGAGGGAGGGTAATGTTGGTACAGATAAGACAAAAGCACTAGGAAGCTAGTGATAATCATGCATCTGACAGAGGCAAACAGAATCTTGGGATCTAGGGAAGAAATTTGTTCATAAGGAGTACTTTGACTTCTTTCTTAAGGAATACAATCGAGGGATTCATTCTGACTTCAGGAGGTAATGTGCTCCAAATTCTTGGGGCAATCCCAGAGAAGGATCGGTTGTAAGTTTTCTTCTTGTGGAATCTCTGAGGTTTCAGAAGAAAGGTGTTGGAGCTTCTGGGTGATCTGTGGCCACCAGAGAGTTCGAGCTTCTGGACGACATATCTAAGGGTTTTGAAGTGGACGGCTTTATGTGTCATGCAGGCAATTTTTTGCTGGATTCTTGCTTCGTAAGGGAGCCATAGGTGATGTGGTTGTATCTTTTTGAGCCATTGATAAGCCTCGCGGCAGAGCTGCGCGAGGCCCTTAGAGGAGCCAGTCTGGATCTGGGTAGTCCAGACAGCACTACCATAGTCCAACCTGGGAATCACTAGAGCTTGTACCGCATGCTTGAAGTCGGGGGAGGAAAGGCTTCAATTTTCTTGGAATGTTCATTCGGTGAATTGCTCTTTGGTGGTGGCACTGATGTGCTTCTGCATGTTGAGGTTCTTGTCGAGAGTTATACCCAGTGAGCTTGCAGAGCCACTGACTTGTGGAATGCAGTTGAGGGCTGTTAGCTGTTTCAACCATTCTTCGATGACGGCAACTGGTTGGGTTGGGTGATTAGGAGGAATTCAGTTTTTTGAGTATTTAGTTTGAGGTCATTGGTTGCTAGCCAATTTTGAGTTTTCTGTAGAGTTATGTTGAGGGAATTGATATCTTCTGCGGTGGAGATTTTTAGGTATAGTTGGGTATCGTCAGCATACATGTGGTAGTGGATGTTGCATGAGCTCAGAATTTCTGTTAGAGGCTTCATGAATAGGTTGAAGAGAGTGGGCAAAGAGATGAGCCCTGTGGGACCTCTAATGTGATCGGCGTGGTCTGCAATAATGAGTGATTAACCTTGACTCTTTGAGTCCTGTTTTGGAGATAGGAGGAAAACCTAGAAGAATTGATCCTGGAGGCCCATACGGTATTCCAAAAGGTCTAAGAGGTTGTCATGCTTAACCGTATCGAATGCCGACGATAGGTCAAGGAGAGCTAAGAGACAAGCTTGGTTCTGAACCAGAATTTCTTTGGTGCATCGTCCACTATGTGTGTCTCAGGTGCTTGAGGTGCTCATGGGGATGGAGCTGATCTCTATGATGTTCAGCTAGTCTGAAATTGCATCTTTCTGTAATGAGACTACCATTATACCAAGGTTTAGAGTCTTTAGTGGACACTCTTTTTCGTTGTAATGGCGAGATCAAGTCAAGAACAGTCTCCATGGAGCGAGTGTAGTGATTTGTAAGAACATGGACATCTGACATCTCTCCAGTGGGAGTAAAGATGTTTCGGCTGAGAGAAGACAGATCATTACCATTTATGTTGTGCATGTTCCTTTTCCAGATTCTGGGCTTGGATAGTTGAACTGTATTTGTTATCACAATTTCCGTGATGAGGAATGTGATGTGGTGGTAGTCGGTCCAATCACATGGGAGGATAGATTCCAATTGAATTGAGTTGGGTTTCGCAGTGATAAGATCTAAGTTTGACCCTTTGTTGTGAGTGGGTTTGTCACTGAATTGGATCAGGTTAATGTCTGCAAGGAAGGTTTTGAGGCTGTTGACTGCTAGATCATTCAGGTCATTCCAGTGAAGGTTGAAGTCTCTGAGGAAGATTTGAGGGCAATGCTGGCCAGTGTTTGTTTAAATAGGTTTCCATGATTTGTTCAATGAAATCCAGATTGTCTCCTGTAGAGTAGTATATTGTGTGCAGCTTGCATGGAGGTCTATTGTTGTATGAGATATCAAGGTATAGGTATTCGCAGGTGGATAAAACTGGAGTTTGTGCTTGTATGACTGATAAGTTGAGGCTGTGTATGCAAGCTATGCCTCCACCTGCTCTACTGGGTTTATCCAGTCTGGTAATACCATGGTTAGGAGGGACTAGAATGTCAATGACTGTAGCAGAAGAATCATTTAGCCAGGTTTCAGTCAGGATTAGGAGGTCAAGATCATGTGTGAGGATAAGGTCAGCAATATCTCCCGCATGTCTTGAAGCAGATCTGCAATTGATCAGCATGCATTTCAGTTGGGGTTTGTGGTGTGCTGGGGTAGACTGTGTGAGGATAACTCATCTGAGGTTGTGTTTGTTGACCGCTCTATGGTTGAGCCTAGGATCTCTGTGGGGGTTTGTCATGATGGAATGGATTATTTCCTGATTATCAGTGTTATCAGGGTGTGAACAGTTGTATGACAGGAGGAGAATTTGGATATCATTATCAGATAGGAGGACTTTACATCTAGTTGGTCATGAAGGCTCGTTGGGACAGGGTCTCGTTCTCCCAAATCCATTGCGAGGGCAGTGTGGAAGGAAAGGTCCAGTTGGAAGGGTGGTGTGTTCGAGATATGGCGGGGTGGTTGGAGGGTTGGTCATGTGTGAGAGTATGCATCCTATGGTTCCTAATAGGCACCTGAGAGTTGGTTGTCTCTGCTGTGATGTGAATGAGTCTATGTAGGTCTGCTATGAGATCTTGCAAGTTCTTTGTAATCTCATCCAGTTTGGATTCTAGTGAGCTATGGGAGCGGGTTGACAGGTCGTGAGCCAGTGGGGATGGGGGCGTAGTGGAGAAGATGGTGCTAGGGTGCTGATATATTGAAGGAGAAGGCATACGAGAGGGCAGATTGGGGGTTGAAGTAAGGTCTAATTTAGGAAGGGGAGAGCTCGATTGACGGGTGCGAGGAGGTGCTAACGGTATATCATTGGGTATTATAGGAGGAGCAGCATTTGGGGGAGACAGAGGTTGAGGGAGAGGTAGAGAGGGGGAGGGTAGCTTGGCTATGTAAATCTGGGTGTGGGATGAGCCAGCGATCTAGACTGCTGGGCAGTGGTTACCGACCCACTGGGAGATGAAGGTGAGTTAGAGATGTCTACAATGATAGGAAAGAATGGAACGTTGGAAGAATCAGAAATCGATGCAGATTTCTTCATGAGTGGAAAAAATTATTCAAATAATTTAAGGTGGCGATCAGATGCCTGGATGAGGATAATACCATTGTTGTAGATGGTGATGGAGACTGCTGCTTTACATGCCGATGAAGGGGCTACCGACAGTTTGAGGCCATGTGGAGTTTTCTTGGTTATCGAGATCAAGAGCATTACACAGACAGAACAGAAATGAGAAGGCTCAATAGAGCAAATGAGGAAAAAGTCTTGAGAATGGAATGGAGTGGGCTTCACCATGACAGAAGAAAACAGTGCTGATCAACAGGTAGGGAGGGAAAGAAATGAGTATTAATGGGGAACAACAGAGTGCAGAAGGAACGAGGGGGGAGAAAGAAGTATTGTCTTGTGACAGTGGGAAGAATTGGGATAACAGAGTTAGAAATACATGCACTGTTCAAGAGCTATTAGGGAAGGCAGAGAACACCCCTGAGAACCCAGGCATTGTCCACCCACTCCACAATGTCAACAGTGAGTTCTCACATGAGCCTTTTCTAGTGACTTACATCAGCTCGGAGAACATACAGATTTGGAGAAATCAGGTGTTTGCCAATATTTTAAGAGGGAGAAGTAATGTTAGCAGGAGGGCAGAGGTTGAAATGGAAATGCTAAGTGCAGGTTTTAACTGCTTTAGAGTAGCTGCTTCTGTATGAGATCAGACAGTCCTCCATATTGGAAAAGCAAATGAGTTTAGGATTGGGATTGGTGGGCCTATTTATTGTTCCCACTCCCTTGCTTGCTGCAACACAGTAGATCCTTGCATGTTGGCAACTTTGGTCGAAGCAGGTTTATGCATTTACCATTATTTACCACTTATTACCAATATTTCTGCAATATCTTTTTTTTGCCACTACGGAGTGCTTCCCCAAAGAGTCTTATTGCATGATTCATTCGCCTTGCTGAAGAATCATAATGGAAGACACTCACCATGCAACCAGTAAAACATTATAAAAATCACAGGCTTAAATTGTTGAGGAGTTATTCTTCACGCACTGCTAGCAGGTATCTCCTCAAAGTGGTACTGTTAGAAATGGGATTTCTGGTTGGCTTGGGCAAACGCCTAAGCCAGGCAGAAACCACCACTCTAGTCAGGGCAAGGGAGTTACACACCAAAGATAACCCCTGCTCACCCCCTTGGTAGCTTGGCACGAGCAGTCAGGCTTATCCCAGAGGCAATGTGTAAAGCGTTTGCGCAACACACTCACACAGCAGCGACAACTAGGCACACCACAAAAGAAACTCCACACAAGGTTCTATAAAAAATAGCCTTTGTATTACTCATAAAACACATTAGAATGCAATCACATATATACACTGTGCCACCTGGCACTAGGTATTACTTTACAGGGGATTATATACATTACAGGGCCAATAGGGCCACTGTCATCACCAAGTAGTAAAACAACCAGTAAATACTGGTAACAGTACACTCAGCATAAACCCATTATACATAGACATATTATGTAACACATAATCACCAGCAGTGTAGTATATCACCACACCCCATCCTGCCCACCATCGTCAGCAGTGCACGTTAATCGCTTACTAGGTGCACACCTTACCACCATGGCCTAAGCACATTATGCATAAACATCGCTAGTCGTGCACCATAGGAGCTACTAGCAGTGGGCACACCATACAGTAGAATCACTGGTAGGAAAGGATCACCACATACACATTTCAATCAGGGCAAAAGCTGTAAACATCCTGTAAAAGTACTCATTACCCCAGGATGGCAGTAACTCCCCAGTCCACATGGAGTGCAGGAATCTCCGTTCCCCCCTCCTTTGGGAAATGCGATACAGCGCTTAGGGCCCTTGTCCTGGGCTCGCCCCGCACAGCCCCTTTTCAAAAGTGAGGGCTGGGGCCAAGGGGGGGCCGGCCGTGCCCCTAGACCAGCAAGGCTGTATTTCCCTTTGTACAATTACTCCCAGTAAGGAGGCAGCTGCCCGCGATCATGCGGCGCAGCTGCACAATACTAAACTTGCGGGGCCCGTCACCACCGCGGCCCGGTGTAAGAAAAAGGAAGCTCAGCCCCACTCACCACTCCTTGGGGGCTGAGCGCGATAATTTGGCAGCTGTCGTCCTCCGGTCAGGTGCGTCTGGGGCGGCAAGGCACGGAGCGATGTCTCCGCCTCTCTATTTCTTTACGTTGAGCCTCCGGCGGCCCTCAGATGATGGGAGTCCGCGAGGCTCTGCTACCTTCAGCTTGTCTCCTTCGCGCTAGTGGGCCCCGCCCACAACCAGGCACAGGTGTTGCCTGACTTCTGCCTGCTTTCTTCTTCGCGCTAGTGGGCCCCGCCCACAACCAGGCACAGGCGTTGCCTGACTTCCGCCTGCTTTCTCCGGCTTCCTCGTGCCCCGCAACGCCAGGGAACTCCCGCCTGTGTTGCGTCGTGGTCTCCTGCAGCCCGGGGCCACTCAGCAGAGCCCCGGCTGCACACACCGCAGGAAAACAGTGACAGGTTGCCAGGGAGAGGGGGAGCACTTCTCCTGGCTCAGCTCCCCTCTCCCGTCCCTCGATAGCCACAGGCAAGGGCGGCACGGTAATAAAAACGGAAGCGCTTCACCCTTAGGTCATAGAACTGACGAGGGAGCACCCTTGAGCACTCCACACACTTCCTTTCAAATTAACAGGAAGGATGGCAGTCCAGCCCTTCTTGTGCTCCAGGTAGGAGCAGCGCCTGCATGTCAATTCACCCCTCACAGCAGGGCAGCATCTAGGGTAGAGCTGGGCCCAGGCAGGCCAGCTCACAGGGCCCTCCAGCAGAGGGGGAGTCTTTGTGGCGGTTCCTCCTGGCGCCCAGCAGTCCTTCAGCTCCCAGTCAGCACCAAGCAGCACACAGACATGGGGTCACAGCCCCAATATTTATACCACAATTGTCTTTGTTCTTCCTCCTGGCACAGAGCTCTCTGCCCGGTCCAAACCAGTTCTGGGGGGCACTTACACATTTCTTTTCAAGTGCACACCAACCCTTTTGTTAGTGTAGGTTCTGGCCCCAGACACACCACAGGGGGGCAGAGCCAGCATTGTGTAGTGCAGGCACAGTCCCATTCAGGCCCAGGTGCTACTCCTCACACTACTCCAAATGCAGATCAGCCTATTTAGCCTAGCGCTGACTCACCCAGCCCCTCTGGAGCCACTGCACCTCCCCAGGCCCTGTCACTCCAGAGCCAGACATGCAATATACATCAGGCAGGCACAAAGACACATAGCACACAGAAATTCTAAAAGTGCCATTTCTAAAATAGTGATAATAAATCTGTGCACACCATTACGCAGCATTTATTACCACTATTCCAAACATACCAAACTTGATCCCGCTACTCCTCTCAGATCAGGAATTACCACTGAAACACTTATCAGGGAATCCCCAATGCATTCCTATGAGAGGGCAGCCTCACAGCAGTGAGAAACCAGAGTGGCTGTCTGTCACTACCAGGACATGCCACACAGTTAAGGCACATGTCCTACCTTTTACCTACAATGCACCCTGCCCATAGGGCTAGCTAGGGCCTACCTTAGGGGTGACTGATATGTAGTAAAAGGGGAGTCACAGACGTGGCACCCATTTTATGTGCCACTTCACAGCGGCAGTAAACTGCGCACGCAGGCCCTGCAATGGCAGAGGCCTGAGACAGGTTTGAGAGGCTACTTTTGGTGGGTGGCGCAATCAGCGTTGCAAGCCCACCAGTAGCATTTAATTTACTGGCCCTGGGTATCTGGGATACCCCTTTACAAGGGACTGACAGGTAAATTAAATTAGCCAAACAGGTGTAGACCAATCTTACCACGTTTTACCATAGAGAGCACATGCACTTTACACTGGACAGCAGTGATAAAGTGGCCAGAGTCCTAAAACCACCAATACCTGGTCAGAAAAAATACTAGGAGGAAGGCAAAAAGTTCAGGGATGACCCTGCAAAAAGGGCCAAGATTAACACATACCATTTTATCTTCTGCTGGTACCAGTGTACGTGATGTAGTTTCACGTTTGAGTATCTGTGTGATACACCGTGAGTTTGGTTTGTGTGTTTCGTGTGGTTTTACAGACAACATCTGGCCAAAAGTGGATTGTAGTTCAGGCTTTTGAAGTGCCCAATCATATCATAATCATTAATATTTGATGAGAGCTGCCGCTTAGGGCTACCGTCTAGTACCATGGAGAATAGAGTCAGCATTGTGTTAAATAGGGCAAGTACATAAGCATCCTCGCCAAGACAACTTGAAATGTATCTCGTGTACTGATATCCTTTCCTGCAATTTAAAGGTATTTTATGCAGGTACGTATGGTATGGATACAAAACAACCAAAGAAATATGCTTAAGCTGCACCGCTGACCACCAATTTTCTGCAACATCTGGGATGGGTGGGAATTATATCAAATATAATGTAAACATATTTTAAATACTGTCACGGAAACTGGAGCACGAACGTCCAGGTATACTACCCAGTTGAGTATTAACAGTGATGGGAGAGCTCATGAGGAGTTGTGGTTTGGGCTTTGAAGATGGCTCTGCCCGCTCATTCTAATATTAGCCCCTCCTCTCCCAAAGTGTGGCCTAGTTACGCCCCTGCTTGCCACGCATCCGCACTGGCTTAAGAAGTGACACTTGGGGCTCACCTATCACAGTCCCTGTTATAACAGACTGAAAGGAAGGGCAAGTGAGTTTTCATGTTCACTTTCAAATTCCATCCCTTGCTTTATTTCTGAACAAACCGGAGCCCCGAGTACCCCTTTATAACAAAGGCAGAGCAGGAAGAAGCCGAGGCTTCGAGGCCTCGGGCCCTCAGTGTTCGGCCAGTGGTGTGCAGCTGAGCTCCGAGTGCGCGCGCTCATTTCCTTTTCCGCGGTGTCTGATGCGGCCGCGAAAGGACGGCTCGCGCGAGCGCGCTCTGCACTTCCATCTCCCCGATCCCTGTCTCTCAGAGAGGCGCCTAAATGGCACGCAAAGTAGCGTTTTGCTCAAGAGAGACCCCGGGAGCTTCGCAAGGCATTGTCGAAAAGCTGCATCATGTTAATAAACTGGACGAGAATAAGAGGGAAGGTGTCTGCGAGGAGAAAGGAGGGTTAATGAGGTACTGACAAACTTCGTGCTTTTGAGTGACCTGCGCGGAGGTGCGCAGATAATACACAGTTCGTTTGTAGCAGCCCTCTTCTCTGTACCCTAATCTGTGAATCATCTGTCACACAGATATAACAAAAGCGCCCATGAAATAGCCACTATCTCCATCTCTGCACCAAAGCACACACGGGTATCAAATCATCTACACACAAAAAAATCGAATCTTTTGTATCAAACGTGTCCCAAAGACAGGCAGAGTGGACCCTGGAGATTGTGAAACGGGCGGAGGTTGAGCGTGTTTCATCAATATTCCTATCACTAGCACCCGGTAGTGAAGTGAAGGGGACACATTGTAGGTCACCCATCCTCACACATTTAGTCATCGGAATCAATAACTAAATAAGTTACGCGACCACAAACGTAACAAATTAAAAACGTGTCCTTACCAAGAGCTTGTAAATTCAGCGCCCTGTCACATAAGAAGGCGCTTTACAGCAGCATGAAGATGGCAATTGCAACACACACCAGAGGCGCAGTAAGGTGGGAAAATTCCAGATGCTCCAACATTTATTTAACAGTGTTCCCTACGAAATAAATAAACGAGTTCTAAAAATGTCTGAATTGCTAGAGTGATCAACCCGTTCTAGAGAAGTGTAACTTAGGGAAAGCAGTGTATAAGATGACATGTGAAGGCATTAGATTCCTTGGTTTGTATTGTGGTGATGGAGGCATTCAGTTCAGTTTTTTGTAGTATATTGGTGCTGGAGGCCTTCAGTTCCATGTTTTGTATTTTGGTGCTGCTGGAGGCCTTGAGTTCCGTGTTTTGTATTTTGGTGCTGCTGGAGGCCTTGAGTTCCGTGTTTTGTAAGATTGGTGGTGCTGGAGTCCTTCAGTTCGGTGTTTGGTGTTGTGGTGGTTCTGGAGGACTTCACTTCCGTGTTTTGTAGTATGGTGGTGCTGGAGGCCTTCAATTCCATGGTTTGTATTTTGGCAGCGCAGGAGGCCTTGTTCCATGTTTTGTAGATGTTCCGTAACTCTTGCAGGTCATGTCCCCGATCTGCTTCCTCAAATTGTGTTATTGGTGCTAATCTTGATGTTCTGTTACTCCTTGATCTGCGTCTTGAAGGTCAGTGTCTGGTTCGGAAAACAACTGCAGGCCCTGTCCCTGGTCTCCGCTCTGCATGAAATTGGCTGTGCCCCTGGTTCTCACGTGTGCCGTGCAGGCTCTGCCTTTGGTGTTGATCTCGGGGTCTCGCTGGCTCTGTCCATGGTTCTGTTCGCTTACCTCGGGGAGTACGCCCAGAGCGCTGTATTCCCTGGACACTGACCTTGAACTGATCTTTTCCCCTAAGGCTTTGTCCTGCAGATGTGTGTCCTGTACGTGCTCTCACCAGTGATGATCTGTACTCTGCGTCAGTGGCGTCACTAGGGTTGGTGTCACCCAGTGCGGTAACTCATGGTGTCACCCCCTCGTGAGCCTCTGCTTTAAATCGCTACATAAATCAGGAGGCTCACGGTGTCACCCCATGTGATGGTGTCACCCGGTGCGGTCCGCACCCCTCCCCCCCCCCCCACCTCCCTAGTGACGCCGCTGCTCTGCGTGAAATGGCCTGTGCCCCTGGTTCCCACGTGTGGCGTAAAGGCTCTGTCCATGGTGCTGATCACGGAATCTCGCGGGCTCTGTCCATGGTCCTGTTCTCTTATCTCGTCTCTGGTGCGGGTCTTTGGTGCTGATATGTGTCTTCAAAACTGCGCCCCTTGTGCTGATCTCGGTGCTTATCCTGACGTAAGTGGCCTGCAGGCTCTGATGTGTATATCTCGCGAGCTCTGTCTATGATTCTCTCTTAACTCATGCGATCTGTCCTTAGTGCTGATCTCTGTATGTCCTGGGCTTTTGTTTGTATCCCTTGCACGTTGTCCTTGGAGCTGATCTCTGTCACTCGTACTGATCCGTGTCCTTCAAGCTCTGTTTCTGGTCCTCAACTGCTTCTTGTAATCTCTTTCCTTTGTGCTATTCTCCGTTTCCTCATAGCTCTCTTCCTGGGGCTGATTTGTGCCCTAAAGCGCTGTCCCTCGTGCTGATGTTTGTGTCTCCTTTAGGCTGTGTCCAAGGCGACCGCTCAGCCCTCCACAGGGCTTGGTCGCCCCACTCACTGCTGCCGCTCCTGCCTGCCTTGCCGCCTCCTGCCTGGAGATTCCTTCGCTCGCTGCCCGCTGCTCCTGGGACTTTCCCGCTGCCTGCTGCTCCTGGGACTTTCCCGCTGCTCCTGGGACTTTCCCGCTGCCCGCTGCTCCTGGGACTTCCCGCCACTGCCTCCCTGCGGCCCCGCCCCCGTGATTCCATTCGCCGCCCCGCTCCCGCCACCCAGCTGCTCCTCCCTCCAGGCTCCTTACTTATGACGCCCCTGAGCGACCGCGCAGCGGCCGCGCGCAGCGGGAGCACCGACGGAGCGCCGAAGGTGCGCCAAAGGTAAGCCCGTCTGCGCCCGTCCGCGCCTGGCCCGCGCCCAGCGCCAGGACCCCTGGATCCCACCGATGCAACACTACTCGACGGACCTACGACGCCGCCACCCTCACCGCACTCAATGCCGGCCGGAACCCTGCCTGCTACCGAGCCTCACCGAGACGCACCCACGGACCCTTCACCTGCCAAGCCTGCCGATTCACCTGCCCCCGGACGTGCACCACCTCCGCCAAGTCGAGCACCAGCAGCAACCACCTGAAATGCATCCTGTTGAACACCCGCTCCGTCCACAGGCACGCCGTGGAACTCTGGGACCTGCTCGACGCAACAGCACCGGACGCCGCCTTCCTCACCGAAACCTGGATGAACGCCTCCTCAGCGCCCGACATCGCCATAGCCATCCCGGACGGATACAAGATCACCCGGAAGGACCGCGTCAACCAGACGGGAGGAGGCATCGCCATCGCACACAAGAACACCATCCGCATCTCGACTAACTCCGACGAGACCTTCACCGCCGCCGAACACCTACACTTCCAGATACACACTGACCCCAAGACCACCCTCCGAGGCACCCTCATCTACAGACCCCCGGGACCACGCACACTATTCAGCGAAGACATCGCAGACTTCATCAGCCCGCACGCCATGCCCTCCGCCGACTACATCCTCCTAGGGGACCTCAACTTCCACCTGGAGAACAACAACGACAGAAACACCACCGCCCTGCTGGACAACCTCGCCAACCTCGGACTCAAGCAACTGGTGAACACGCCCACCCACTACGCCGGCCACACGCTTGACCCCGTCTTCTCTTCCAGCAAGCACATCTCCTTCAGCCACGCCACCGGACTCCACTGGACCGACCACAGCTGCGTCCACTTCAGCTTCAGAAAGACTGCGACCCACCACCACCCGCAACAGGCTCCCCGCCGGAGCTGGAGCAAGATCACCGCCGAGCAGCTCACCGTCTCCCTCAGCCAGAACACACCCACCAACACAACGGACCCAAACGAAGCAGCCAGCAACCTCGCCAAGTGGCTGACCGCCTGCGCCGACGACCTCGCACCACTAAAAACCCTCCCAGCAGACCCGGAAGCAAGAAAACCCCTTGGTTCACCAACGAACTCAAGGAATCCAAGAAGAACTGCCGCACTCTCGAGAAAGCCTGGCGACTCGACCAGACCACAGACAACAGGACCGCCCTCAAGCACGCCACCCGCAAACACCACCAGCTGATCCGTGCCACCAAGAAGTCGGCACTCAAAGAACGACTGGACAACAACGCCCACGACAGCAAGGAACTTTTCAGCATCGTCAAAGAGTTCTCCAACCCCAGCGCCGGAAACAACGACATCACCCCCTCGCAAGACCTCTGCAACTCACTCGCCGCGTTCTTCCACCGCAAGATCACCGACATACATAACAGCTTCGACGCACAGACCACGCACCCTACCGCCGAACCAACGCCCGCCACCACCACCCTCTGCAACTGGACCCCGATCAGCACCGAAGACACCACCCGCACGATGAACTCCATCCACTCCGGATCACCAACCGACCCCTGCCCACACCACGCCTTCAACAAAGCCGACGCCACCATCGCACCCCATCTCCGGGACATCATCAACTCCTCCTTCCACACCGCCACCTTCCCGGAGAGCTGGAAGCACGCCGAGCTTACCGCCCTCCTGAAGAAACCAACGGCGGACCCCACCGACCTCAAGAACTACCGTCCCATCTCGCTCCTTCCGTTTCCGGCCAAAGTCATCGAGAAGACCGTCAACAGACAGCTTGCCGCCTTCCTTGAGACGAATGGATCCCTCGACCCCTCGCAGTCCGGGTTTCGGGCCAACCACAGCACCGAGACCGCCCTTATCGCAGCCACCAACGACATCAGAACCCTAACCGACAACGGGGAAACAGCAGCCCTCATCCTCTTGGACCTCTCTGCGGCGTTCGACACCGTCTGCCACCGCACCCTAGTGAAGCGCCTCAGCAACATCGGAATCCAAGAGAAAGCACTGGAATGGATCATCTCGTTCCTCGCCGGAAGAACCCAGAGAGTCCGCCTCCCCCCGTTCAGATCCGAGGCCACCGAAGTCATCTGCGGCGTTCCACAAGGATCTTCACTCAGTCCAACCCTCTTCAACGTCTACATGAGCCCCTCGCAGCCATCGCACGCCAACACAACCTCAACATCATCTCCTACGCCGACGACACCCAGCTGATCCTCTCCCTCACCAACGACCCCACCACCGCCAGAGCCAACCTACACGACGGGATGAGAGACGTCGCCGACTGGATGAGGAACAGCCACCTTAAACTGAACTCAGACAAGACGGAAGTCCTCATCCTGGGCTCATCACCCTCCGCCTGGGACGACTCTTGGTGGCCCCCGGCCCTGGGCACCGCGCCCAAGCCAACGGACCACGCACACAACCTGGGCTTCATCCTGGACTCCTCCCTGTCGATGACCAGACAAGTCAACGCCGTCTCATCTTCGTGCTTCAACACCCTGCGCATGCTCCGCAAGATCTTCAGATGGATCCCCACTGAAACCAGGAAGACCGTCACCCAGGCACTCGTCACCAGCCGACTGGACTATGGGAACACCCTCTACGCCGGAACCACAGCCAAACTTCAAAAAGACTCCAGCGCATCCAGAACGCCTCCGCACGACTCATCCTGGACATCCCCCGACACAGCCACATCACCGGACACCTGAAAGACCTGCACTGGCTCCCCGTCAGCAAGAGAATCACGTTCAGACTCCTCACCCACGCACACAAGGCCCTCCACGACCTGGGCCCCAAGTACCTCAACGACCGCATGACCTTCTACACGCCCACCCGCCAGCTACGATCAACCAGCCACGCCCTCGCCACCGTACCACGCATCCGCAGAGCCACCGCCGGAGGAAGATCCTTCTCCTACCTGGCAGCCAAGACCTGGAACTCCCTCCCCACTCACCTTCGGCGAACCCAGGACCATCTCTCCTTCAGGAAGCAGCTCAAGACCTGGCTGTTCGAGCAGTAACTTACCCCTCCCCCAGCGCCTTGAGACCCTCCCGGGTGAGTAGCGCGCTCTATAAATGCCGTGATTGATTGATTGATTGAAAATCTATGTGGCCTGTGCACTCTGACCCTGCTGCTGATCTCTGTGCTCTGCAGACAGACCGATCTCTGATCTTTGTACTATAGGCTATTTGCCTATATCTGATCTGGTTTCTGTACCTGCTGTCCTTGTGTTTCATTTTTGTTCTGTAGGCTCAGAGCTGTATCGTGCAGGCTAAATCCCAGTATCTGATCTGTGCTCTGCAGGCCTCATCTTGATTCTGAAGTTGTACGGAAACCATATCCTATCAAATCAGATTTACCAAATCTTGGCCCGGTAACTGCAGGGCTTTAAGTGGGATGAAAAAACTGGGGGGGGGGCGGCAGTTCTCAAAGGGGTGTGGCCGATGTAATTAAGGGCGTGGCTTAAAAACACATAATCTAAAAATCTGTGCTTAGCATAGTGTGCCTCCCGACTGGTATTTTGCTGCTTCTGTCATTGTATGCAGATATATAATACAACAAGTAACATTACACCTACAACAACCTAGGACTATTGGCTTTGTCAATGGTTGTCAGTTGCATATGATAAATAAGCACCAACTACGGCGTCCTTGTATATAACATTGAAAATGCTTCAGTTCTGACATGATGAGACTATGAAAGAACTATAATGAGCCTCTGTGAAGTTACCTCAAAGCAAGTGAAGGGTGGTACTTCTACAGAGTTAAGATTTTATTTTTCACCCTGAGGGTGTGGACAAAAATGGAACGCTCGATAGGGACCCGTCTCAGCAGCTGCTTTTTAGAACTGCCGGTGCTGAGCAAAGGCAAGACCCGGCCCACTTAAAGCCATACCGGAAATTTATATACGCTCATGAAGGCGCCGTGAGGAGGACGCCGACTCATGTGAGTTAGATATGCACCGCGAGGCGCAGGGAAAAGGGTGCAGGGAGAATGGCTGTAGTAGAAACAATGGAGTCGGATACAAAGGGAACAATCATTTGCAATGCAATAGGTCTCGCATTTGCAAGAGTTTGAGCTATTGGTATTGTAAATGACAATGCCTTTTATTTACGTGTTGGTTTTCAAAACAGATAAATAAAAAGCTTTGTCATTTACAATGGCAATAGCTTAAACTCTTGCAAATGCGAGACCTATTGCATTGCAAATGCTAGTTTGTAAAAGCGCCCCATGCCGCGCTTTCACTTTAATGGCGGCCGCGCCCATTTCTTTACGGAAGCCGCGTCTAAAGAAAGGGGTGCGGCCGCCATTAAAATGAAAGCGCAGAATGCGACGTTTTTGCAAAAAAAGCGCAAAAAAAACCATTTATCCTGTCCTGTCCAGAAGTCTGGACAGGACTGGCTCCGCCTCTCATCCATCTGCAGGAAATAAAATGAGTTCCATCGAGTGCGGTAATAGTAACGTGTTATTCAAGCACCTAGAAGCAATTCCGTTTGTGATGTGTGCTAAAATGCAACGCAGTTGCTAAATATTTACATACCTACTTCCTTTGCCTGGCTTCACAGGGAACACCTGCTTACAAGTGAAAATGGTGCCAATAATTTAATTGCATTACGGATATAATGATTTTTTAGCATTTGTATAGCACTTCGTACACCGTTATGGGAAGCCAAAGCGAATTTTCAGGCGGACAGCGTGCTGCATGCCGGGGGATTGTGTGATTGCCAGAACGCTATATAATAATAATAATAATAATAATACTGATGCTTATAAAGCGCGACAGCTACCCCTGATAGGGGTGTCCCGGCGCTGAAACAACAGGTAAATGCGCCCAGAGCGAGCACCAGGACCAGCGAACCCTCTCTAGTCAGCCATAAAGAGCCATGTCTTCAGGGCCCTTCTAAAACAGGCTTCGGAATTGATCTGTCGCAGGGGCCCTGGCAAAGCATTCCATAGTGTATTTGTTGTGATCATGTGTGTGATGTGTTTTGACCAGAGAGGCGCTCTGCTGTTGTCTTGGGTCATAGCGCCTAGCGGTGTGATGGAGGAGGGCGTATGAGCTATAGCCACGCAAAAAATAGTTCTAGCTGTCAGAACTAAGTTACTCTGCAGATTCCAGTTATCTTTCATGGTTCTCTTAGGCTAGGACAGGGGTGTTATAACACAGCCCGTCAAACAGGGGCAGAGGGGGGCTGTGAGCACGTGCGCCAAACACGGAGGGGACCACAGACGCCCTGCAGTCCATGCAGCGCGAGTTTAAGCTATTGGCATTGTAAATAACAATGCGTTTTATTTATGTTTTAAAAACCAAAACATAAATAAAAGGCATTGTCATTTACAATGCCAATAGCTCAAACTCGCGTAAATGCGAAACCTATTGCATTGCAAATGGTAGGCATCACTGACAACTGGAGGTTGGGTGGGGGACAGGGAGGAAGAAGGCACAGACAACGGGAGGGATGGAGGGCGGGCGGGATTAAACAAGGTATGACAACGGGAGGGGGGGAGGGGTAAAGAAGGCACCAAAGCAGGTCGTGCCTGCAGTAAGAGAAACTGAATAAAGAAAATCGGGCTCACAGTCTAAATAACATGTACCGTGTAACAACCGAAGTAAAGGGGCCAGTCGCCATGGGAGGTGACAAATGAAGAGGCGGTACTAAGGAGGGACTAACAAGCCTATTTACGAATCAGAAGCCATCATTTAGGACAGACAATGACACAAGCCAATGGCAAATATGGGCGGAGAGTGGACGAGGCTTCTATTCGCTACTCAACCACAAGAAGTCTCGCAGCACATGCGCCCTGGCTCTAGGCTCGACCTAAAAACAAGGGAACGAGTTTAGAGTGCAGCTGGGCCGAAATACGCCACAGCAGTGCAAGCTTCTCACCACTACCATCAGCTTCTCACACTGCTCTTCAGTCCCTTACACTACCCACATTTGAGAACATATCTTACTGCCCACCAATGCCAGTTTTTTACATCGCCCACCAGTCATTCCAACACTATCTGCCAGCCCCTCTCCCTGCCCATGCGTTAGAGCTTCCCTTTCTCCCCACCAACAACAGCTTCTCACAGTAACAAAAATAATAGTTCTATGATTTCATTTGAATTCAATTATCCATTGTTTTTCGGGAGTTCATATCCAAAAATGATTAATAACAGAACATAATCAGCCACAGTCAATTACTGAAAGAAACTTATGTAATACTTGTGAAAATAGATTTGACAAAATAATTTGGGTCCTCCAGGCATGGGAGATGGCGCAAAGCACGTGGGTTGTGAGAAAATGTAAAATGTATAGACCAACTCTGGAAATGTAAGTCATTGTCTGATAGGTAGAGTGATTAGTAAGCAGAAAAGGCCTGATAGATCATAATGCGCATCCTACAAATTTACATTTAATTCATTGCAAAACTTAAAGTGGTTGGCGTTTTGCCCCACCACTATTAAAAATAGGGTTTTCATGGGGTAAAACTGGATGCGGCACTCACCATGTGGAACTCATGCCTATACAACACAAGGACAATCGGTGGTGGAAGCAATCCTTTGGCTTCACATAGTCTGAATAGAAAGGGGTTAAAGATTCCCCAAAGCTCAGCGCTCAAGCTGGATAGATTTCTCAGGCTAAAAAAGTTGGAGTTACACCAATTTTTCCATAATGTTAGTCTTGGGCATTACTTCAGTAATAACACTTATCAGGGACCACAGATTGGACAGGCTTTCATCTACCATCATTGTTCACTCTTCGCACTCATACGGTACCAATAGAAATTTTGACCAGTGATTAAGTTGCTTTAAGGGGAATTCGTGTTTTCACAAAGAGAATAATCCCATCTTTTCACACAGCCATTCAGCCCCAACCTCTTGGTCGTGGCCTCGGCGGGTCACATTGGTCTGTTGCAGATACATAACATTGCCATGGCTTTTTATGTTGTGTTAACATTGCTACAGCGCCAGTTCTGCTATACAAGCCTTTTCAACATTTCTGCTGCATGCTTCAGCCCCAGAGCATGAATGTGTTCTTCATCCAAAGTACTTGAACTGGTCTTACATCCAATCCATAGTCCAGAAAAATATCTTTTGAGCGTCTAGTTGAATCAAAGTAGACTCTGAATTGCTACGGAATATGAATCTGTTGGGCTATCCCCTTCTCCTCGCCGGTCTCAGAGATCAGGCACGCCCATAGAGAGGAAGAATAGTTTTCTACGCAGGGCAAGGGCAAAGATAGTGGCATGGCAGCTGCACCCCTAAAAGGCCGGTGGGGCCCTGCTAGTGACATGTCAGTTGCACCTGTGAACAGGCCTGCAGGAATATGGCAGAGCTAGTGACATGTCAGCTGTTCTTCTAAAAGGCCAGCCTGTGCACATCTTTACTGCAAGTGCTTTCAGGAGCAACAATTGAACTTGGGACGTGCAAGAGGATTTGACGCCCCATCTGTTTTCTTATGATATGCAGTCTCAAGACCGTGAGACCTAAACATAGCCAGCATGTAGGCCTGAAATGTTGACATGTTGTCATGTAAGATGCACCTCTGAAATGCCAGCAGCTTCAGGGCAGAGCTAGTGGTATGTCCGCTCATATTTGAGATGCCAGCAGGGCGAGGACAGACCTAGTAATTTGTCCCTTGTACCTTTGAGAAGGCGGCAGGATTAGGGCAACCCTGGCTGCATGTCAGCTGAACTCCTAAAAGCCCAGCGACATTTGGGAATAGCTGGTGGCATTTTAGCGGCACCGCCAAAGGGCTAGTAGGACTGGGGACCTCTGCGTGTCCAGCAGAGTTTGTGCAGATTTAGTGGCATGTCAGCGGGACCTCAGAAAGGCCAGTGTGGCTTAGGAAGTCTCAATCGCAAACAAGCTTCACTCCTGAAAAAATATAGGACTGCTATGAAGCCAACAAAGTGCCAGGTATGGCTGAAAGTCGATGTAGCTGCAACAGTGCCAGTCACGAGCCAGGCTCACATTTGCGTGGCTGCCGGAGCCGGGCACGTGCCAGACACTCCTCTGACAGTCCGCTATAATTGCAGTAAAATCAGTTTGTGCCTGACATGCACTTAATATACATTTCACACTTACCTTTGCGGAAGCCCTGAACGATGATTGACAACACCAGCCCTAATGTCAGGTTCCCACGCTATTCCTTATGCGCTCTCTTTATTCACTCTGGACCGATTCACAAAGGCCCGCGCTCGTGACGAAGGCCCGCAGTCCTGGCGGGGGTGAGGAGGGGGGCGCACTCGTAGGGTGCTCCGCATTGCAGTTTCTCTTTGTGCGATCTCGCCAAGAGGGGGGAGGCCCTTTGTGAATCGGGCCCTCTATGTCATAGAAATCCGGGCCTGACCTTGAGGGTAGCCTTCCCAGGCCGGTATTGTTTAGTTGAGCAAACATTCTGTTTAAATCCCATGTCCAAGGCACACCACCACACATGCTCAAGCCGTCTGTGCGAGCAGAGAGCTGCACCCTGGGCCCAGAGCACAGAGCGCGCCCCCTGGAAATAAGTGAATGGGCTGCGAGAGATACAAAGCCAGGGGGGGGGGGGGCTAATGTTTGCACTCATTTCTCAGAGCCCGTCTCAAAAATAGCGGTAGCCTATATTTAGCCCCGTCTTCTCCCTGCACTTGAAAAGGGTTCTCTCAGAGGCTGGAAAGAAAAGCCTACAAGGCAAGCCTCGCGACTAACAGGCCTCTTTATGTTCGAGGAGATGATTTTTTGGAACAGATTCCAGGCAGTTAAAGGGAAGGGGTATTGTTCGCAATACTCTGGAAGGCAGCGCGCTGTTAGAGACCCTCCCTTCAAGGATAAGTGACGGAGATTCTGTCAGAGCTCCAGTGCGCAATGGGATGGTCTGGAATGCGGGGATGACCAGGGATGAGGTAGAGCCAGACATGTCCCTGAGGAGCAACGCTGCAGCGCGCTGCAGAAAACAGACAGAGCTGGATACTAGAATCGTTCAACGTGCAGTGAGAGAAATTCAGTGTGACAATTTAACAAGGCCTTAGATACACACAGTGCAACCTGACCGTGAGACAATGGCATAGATGGAGATTTAAGTGTTTAATCTTTCAGCAGGAAAAATACTTTGTGTAGATTGCCTGGCGTGTACAGGTGTGAGCATGTTCGGTGCAGCCAGGCTCGTTTGCAGGGGCGTCAACGGATTAGGTGCAACTAGGCTCCTTGTTTGCAGGGGCGTGAACGGATTGGGTGCAGCTGGACTCCTCGTTTGCAGGGGCGTCAACGGATTAGGTGCAACTAGGCTCCTTGTTTGTAGGGGCGTGAGCGGATTAGGTGCAACTAGGCTCCTTGTTTGCAGGAGCGTGAACGGATTGGGTGCAGCTAGGCTCCTTGTTTGCAGGGGCATGAACGGAATGGGTGCAGCTGGACTCCTTGTTTGCAGGGGCGTGAACGGATTGGGTGCAGCTGGACTCCTTGTTTGCAGGGGCGTGAACGGATTGGGTGAAGCAAGGCTCCTTGTTTGCAGGGGCGTGAACAGAATGGGTGCAGCTAGACTCCTTGTTTGCAGGGGTGTAAACAGAATGGGTGCAGCTAAGCTCCTTTTTTTTGCAGGGGAGTGAATGGAATGGGTGAAGCAAGGCTCCTTGTTTGCAGGGGCGTGAACGGATTGGGTGCAGCTAGGCTCCTTGTTTGCAGGGGTGTGAACAGAATGGGTGCAGCTAGGCTCCTTGTTTGCAGGGGCGTGAGCAGATTGGGTCCAGCTAGGCTCCTTGTTTGCAGGGGCGAGAGCGGATTGGGAGAAGCAAGGCTCCTTGTTTGCAGGAGCGTGAACGGATTGGGTGCAGCTAGGCTCCTTGTTTGTAGGCGTGTGAACAGAATGGGTGCAGCTAGGCTCCTTGTTTGCAGGGGCGTGAACAGATTGGGTGCAGCTAGGCTCCTTGTTTGCAGGGGTGTGAACAGAATGGGTGCAGCTAGGCTCCTTGTTTGCAGGGGCGTGAGCAGATTGGGTCCAGCTAGGCTCCTTGTTTGCAGGGGCGAGAGCGGATTGGGTGAAGCAAGGCTCCTTGTTTGCAGGAGCGTGAACGGAATGGATGTCCTATTACTTACCGGTAATCTTCATTACTCCTGGTCCCGTTGTCCTCGTCCCCTTCATAAATAAATAAGGAGATAGTCCTATCTCGCATACAGAAAAAAGAATGAAGGAATGCTGGTCCTACCCCTCCCCCTCTCTCTGGGAGTACATAAGCGTACAGGTCCCAGCATTCCTCCTGACAATACCAAGCCCAGATGAAGGCCGGCAAGGCAGGGAGGGAGGGAGGGAAGCCATGAAGGGGACGAGGACAACGGGACCAGGAGTAATGAAGATTACCGGTAAGTAATAGGACATTACCCCCAGGTCCCTCTAGTCCTCGTCCCCTTCATAACTAATGAGAATACCCAACCAGACACCGGCATTCATCAACAATAAACCACCAGAACCAACAGAAATGCAAAAGTCCAGGGATTTATTGAACAGCAAACACAAGAAATTCAGGAGCACACAGCATGCAGTACACCCAAACCAAAATTAACATCATCCCCCAACAAATTCTGAAGGCGATAATGCCGAATAAAGGTATTAGAGGATGCCCAAGTGGCCGCCCTACAGATCTCAGAAAGGGGAACACCACCAACCTCAGCCCAGGAAGCAGCCATCCCACGGGTAGACCTCCCCTGAACCCCCGCAGGAGGAGGAGACCCAGAAAGAGAGTAAGCCAAAGCAATGACCTGCTTCAGCCAACGACCAATGGAGGCAGAAGAAGCCTTCCCCACACGAGAAGAAACCCCAAAGGAAACAAAAAGGGAGTCAGACTTCCGAAATTCCACAGTGCGCTCCAAGTAGAAACGCAACGCCCTGCACACATCCAACAAAGACCAAGGAGGATCCCCCGGAGAGTCCAGATCAGACCCCAAGGCAGGTAACACCAACTCCTGAGAACGATGAAACTGGGAGGAAATCTTCGGAACAAAAGCAGAATCCAAACGGAGAACCACCCCATCCGCGGAAAAGGACAAAAAAGGCTCCCAGGGCCAACAAGGCCCCCAATTCCCCCAGGCGACGGGCAGATGTAATAGCCACAAGAAAGACCACCTTGAGAGTCACAAACTTAACGTCCACCTCCGACAGAGGCTCAAACGGAGGAGCCACTAAAGCCCGAAGAACCAAAGGCAGATCCCACAAAGGAAAGGAAGGACGCACCACCGGTCGAGACAGAGAAAAACACCGAAGAAGACGTGAAACCAGATCTTCGACATCAGACAAATTCCCCCAAGGGGAACGGAAAGCCCGAACAGCAGCCCACTGAGCCCTTAAAGTGGAAACAGCCAAACCCTTCTCAAAACCTTCCCAAAGGAATTGCAGCACCACCCGCAAAGAGCACACCAAAGGGGACAAATCCAGAGCCAAACACCAACGACGAAAATTACCCCAATGACGGTCATAAGATTTGAGGGTAGACGGACGACGGGACCCCTGAAGAGCCACTGCTAAATGCTCAGGGAAACCCCTCCGACGCCAACCCTGCCTTTCAACTTCCACACCGACAGACGCAACCTCAGAAGAGACAGTGACGGAGCAGACCGCAGGGGGGAAGGAGACAGAGGAAGAAACCAGGGACCCTGTACAGCCAACAACCGCAGAGTCGGAAACCAAGACCTCCGAGGCCAAAATGGAACCACAACTACCACCACTCGATCCTCCCGACACAGGCAGGCCAAAAACCGGGGAATCAGCACTAGAGGAGGGAAAGCATAGAGGAGCCTGGATGGCCAGGGAATGGACAAGGCATCCACTCCACAGCAACCCTCCTGAGGACCCCGGGAGCAAAACCGGGGCAGCTGGGTATTGAGCCGGGAAGCAAAGAGGTCGAGAAAGGGAAGACCAAACCTCCCGCACACAAGCCGAAAAGCCACCGGAGTCAGAGACAACTCCAGAGAGGCGGGGAAACAACGGCTGAGGGCATCCGCCACCCCGTTGTCCACGCCCCGAATATGGACCGCCGACAGAGACAACAGATGCCCCTCCGCCCAACAGAACAGGGGGATCACCACCGAGTTCAGGGAGGAGGAGCGAACACCTCCCTGATGATTCAGGTAAGCAACCGTCACCGTGTTGTCTGATCTCACCACAACATGGTGACCGAGTAACCGAACCCGAAACCCCATCACAGCCCGTAATACAGCTGACAGTTTCCTCCAATTGGACGAACGACGACTCTCCGGAAGGGACCAACGACCCTGAAGGGACAGGGAACCCAAGGTCGCACCCCACCCGAAAGAACTGCCATCCGTAGTCAGGACGACCGGAGAAGACGGTTGCAGAGGCAGGCCCCGCGATAGATGGGCCGACACCGTCCACCAAAGAAGGGCAGGGAGGACCGAAGGGGACACAGGAAGAAGACAATCCAGCTCGCGAGACACAGGATCCCAGCGAGACAGAAGGTACAACCAGAGAGGACGGAGGTGAAAACGAGCCCAGGCCACAGTAAACACCGTCGCCGCCATGAGGCCCAGAAGATGCAACCAGAGGCGAACCGGAAAGGAACCCCCCCAAAGGAACCTCCGAGCCAGAGACACCAACGTCAAGACCCGAGGCACGGGCAGAAACACCCTGCCGAGATCGGTCCGAAACCGGGCTCCAATGAAAGCCAAGTCCTGGGAGGGCGACAGCTGACACTTGGGCAGATTTAGAAGAAACCCATGATCCCTCAACACAGAACACACCACCCCCTGAGCCTCCAACAACAGGGACCGAGATGGAGCATGGATCAACCAGTCGTCGAGGTAAGGGTACACTAGGATCCCCCGAAGATGCAACACAGCCACCACCGGAGCCACCACCTTTGTAAAAACACGTGGAGCAGACCTCAGGCCGAACGGCAGGACCAGAAACTGAAAGTGACGCCCTGTACACAGAACCTCAGGAAGCGACGGGACCGGGGATGAATCGGGACATGGTAGTACGCGTCCTGAAGATCGAGGGTGCACATGAAATGGCCTGGAAGCACCAACGGAATCACCCGCTGAAGAGTCTCCATGCGAAAAGGCAGACGAACCACCCATTTGTTCAGGGCCTTTAAATCCAGGACCAGGCGGAACCCCCCTGTCACCTTGGGAACCAGGAAAATCCGAGAGTAAAACCCCAGCCCGACTTCCAGAGGAGGAACCTCCTGAATCGCACCCTTCCGAAGAAGAGCATCGATCCCTAGAGACAGCTCGGACCTCCTGGACAGACAGGACGGCCAAGGAGTCGGACGAACCCCCGAGTCTGGAGGAGGACAGGAGAACTCTATGACAAGACCCATGCGAATGATGTCCAACACCCAAGCGTCTGAACAGGACTGCACCCAGGCAGGCAGGAAGAAGCGCAGCCGACCTCCTACCAATGATCCAGGATCCCCAGTCATATAGTCAGGAACGCGGCTTGGGAGGGGGGACTTAGCCTTCCTATCCCGGCCACGGCCGGAAGAAAACCTTCCCTGTCCCCCAGAAAACTGCCTACGAGAGGAAGGACGGAAAAAAGATTTAGGCCTAGAGGAAACAGAAACAGTAGAGGCCTGTTTAAAAGAAGAAGAATGCTTCTTTTCCTTAAACAACTTATGCAACTTATCCTCCAACTCCTCCCCAAACATCATTCTCCCATTGAAAGGCAGACGTAAAGCGCAAGCCTTCTGGGCAGAGTCTGTCTTCCAGTCCCGCAACACAAGATTGCGACGAGCAGCCACACAGGCCCCACTGGTAAGGGCAGAGGCCCGCACCACATCGAAGGACCCATCCGACAGGAACTCCACTTGTCTCTCAATATGCTCCAGAAGACCGGAACAGTCAGTAGCATCATCCATTGATTGGTACAGGGACTTGAGATCCGAAAGCAAGGACTGTGAAACATAGGTCCCATAAATGCCAGCCCTCAAAGCCAAATGAGAACCAGAATACACCTTCTTAAGGGAGGAATCAACCTTCTTATCAACAGGATCCTTCAGCACCGCATCCTCCGCCAAGGAAGTGCGACCCACCAGACTGGCCACAAAGGAATCAATAGGGATTGAGTCCGGCAAATCCGCAGCCATATCCTGCAAAGGATAAAGTTTAGCCATGAAACGAGGGAGCAAGATCTGATCGGGATCCACCCAATCCCGCTGCAGGACATCCTTAATAAAAGGATGAACAGGCACATCAACAGTAGCAGAGCTTTGAAACTGGTGCAACAAGGGACCACCAGACGTACTGGGAGCCTCACCATCCGGAAAACCCATGTTAGACTTGACATGTTTCAGTAACCCAGCCAACACGTCCTTGTCAATGTACTTGCCCTTGTACTCAGAATCCCCCAACCACTCAGCCTCGCCACCAGAGGAGCCAGAGGACACCGGACCAGTGCCCTTAGAATGAGCACCATCACCTCCCATCTCGCTAAGAGTCTCCCTGATGAGACGCTTAATTCTGGCATCACCGCACTCCCTGCGACGCCGAGACCTGGCAGGAGAAGGGGAGGATGAAGAATCAGAGGAGGAGGAGCGCTCCCTATGGCGGCTCTTACGAGCATGTTTCCCCATGTCGACTGTGCGTCAGCAACCAGCCAACAAGGAATCCAAGAGCCCACCAGGAACAGGCGAAGACTAGAAGAAAGCACCAATGCCCCCAAAACAGCAGAAAGCAAGATATCGGCAGGAGAAAATGACACACAGCCAAAACCGCTATGCGGTACTCACCCGCGGGCTCCTAAACGCTCTCAAACGAAGGAGCCCGCCTCGAAATGCCTGGACTTCCGCCGCACCGCTGAACCCGGAAGACAGGCAACACGACTCGGAAGGCGGAACCACAGCAACCATCCTTCCGTCGGCCGTACACGCCGCGCTCTCCCGGCAAAGCCCGGCAAGCCAGGAGGGCGGCCAGAAGACCCCAGCAACTCCAGGAGGTAAAACAGGGCTCGTACCACACCCCCAAGCCCGGCAGGGAGGGTGAGGAAACAGCAAAAACACGAGGACACTCACCCGGCAGCATCCATGTGAGTACACCAGCACAGACAGGAGCAAGAAAGCTCCTGCAACGTTCTCTCTCCGATAGGCAGAGACAGAAAAAAAGAACAGGAGGAATGCTGGGACCTGTACGCTTATGTACTCCCAAAGGGAGGGGGAGGGGTAGGTCCAGCATTCCTTCGTTCTTTTTTCTGTATGCGAGATAGGACTATCTCCTTATTTATTTATGAAGGGGACGAGGACTAGAGGGACCTGGGGGTAATGCAGCTAGGCTCCTTGCTTACAGGCGCGTGAGCAGATTGGGTGCAGCTAGGCTCCTTGTTTGCAGGAGCGTGAGCGGATTGGGTGCAGCTAGGCTCCTTGTTTGCAGGGGCATGAACGGATTGGGTGCAGCTAGGCTCCTTGTTTGCAGGGGTGTGAACAGAATGGGTGCAGCTAGGCTCCTTGTTTGCAGGGGTGTGAGCGGATTGGGTGCAGCTAGGCTCCTTGTTTGTTTGCAGGGGTGTGAACAGAATGGGTGCAGCTAGGCTCCTTTTTTTTTGCAGGGGAGTGAACGGATTGGGTGCCGCTAGAATCTTTGTTTGCAGGGGTGTGAGCGGATTGGGTGCAGTTAGGCTCCTTTTTTTGTAGGGGACTGAACAGATTGGGTGCAGCTGGCCTCCTTGTTTGCAGGGGTGTGAACAGAATGGGTGCAGCTAAACTCCTTGTTTGCAGGGGTGTGAACAGAATGGGTGCAGCTAGGCTCCTTGTTTGCAGGGGCGTGAACGGATTGGGTGCAGCTAGGCTCCTTGTTTGCAGTGGTGTGACCAGAATGGGTGCAGCTAGGCTCCTTGTTAGCAGGGGCGTGAGCGGATTGGGTGCAGCTAGGCTCCTTGTTTGCAGGGGCGTGAACAGAATGGGTGCAGCTAGGCTCCTTGTTTGCAGGGGTATGAGTGGATTGGGTGAAGCAAGGCTCCTTTGCAGGGGCATGAACAGATTAGGTGCAGCTAGGCTCCTTGTTTGCAGGAGCGTGAGCGGATTGGGTGCAGCTAGGCTCCTTGTTTGCAGGAGCGTGAGCGGATTAGGTGCAGCTAGGCTCCTTGTTTGCAGGGGCGTAAGCGGATTGGGTGCAGCTAGGCTCCTTGTTTGCAGGGGCGTGAGCGGAATGGGTGCAGCTAGACTCCTTGTTTGCAGAGGTGTGAACGGATGGGTGCAGCTAGGCTCCTTGTTTGCAGGGGCATGAGCGGATTGGGTGCAGCTAGGATCCTTGTTTGCAGGGGTGTGAACAGAATGGGTGCAGCTAGGCTCCTTGTTTGCAGGAGCGTGAGCAGAATGGGTGCAGATAGACTCCTTGTTTGCAGGGGCGTGAACAGAATGGGTGCAGCTAGGCTCCTTGTTTGCATGAGCAGAAAGGGTGCAGCTAGGTTCCTTGTTTGAAGGGGTGTGAGTGGATTGGGTGCAGCTAGGCTCCTTGTTTGCAGGGGCGTGAACGGATTAGGTGCTGCTAGGCTCCTTGTTTGCAGCGGCGTGAGTGGATTGGGTGAATCTAGACTCCTTGTTTGTAGGGGCATGGGCGGATTGGGTGCAGCTGGGCTCCTTGTTTGCCAGGGCGTGAGCGGACTGGGTGCACCTAGACTCCTTGTTTGTAGGGGCGTGAGCCGATTGGGCGCAGCTAGGCTCCTTGTTTGCAGGGGCGTGAGCGGATTGGGTGCAGCTAGACTCCTTGTTTGTAGGGGCGTGAGCGGAATGGGTGCAGCTGGGCTCCTTGTTTGCAGGGGCGTGAACAGATTGGGTGCAGCTAGGATCCTTTTTTTGCAGGGGAGTGAATGGATTGGGTGAAGCAATGCTCCTTGTTTGCAGGGGTGTGAGCGGATTGGGTGCAGCTAGGCTCCATGCAGGGGCGTGAGCGGATTGGATGCAGCTAAGCTCCTTTTTGTGCAGGGGAGTGAACAGATTGGGTGAAGCAAGGCTCCGTGTTTGCAGGGACGTGAACGTATTATGTGCATCAAGGCTCCTTGTTTGCAGGGGCGCGAGCAGAATGGGTGCAGCTGGGCTCCTTGTTTGCAGGAGCGTGAATGGAATGGGTGCAGCTAGGCTCCTTGTTTGCAGGGGCGTGAGCGGAATGGGTGCAGCCAGGCTCCTTGTTTGCAGGAGCGTGAACGGATTGGGTGCAGCTGGGCTTCGTATTTGTAGGGGCGAGAGCGGATTGGGTGCAGCTAGGCTCCTTGTTTGTAGGGGCGAGAACGGATTGGGTGCAGCTAGGCTCCTTGTTTGCAGGGGCGTGAGCAGATTGGGTGCAGCTAGACTCCTTGTTTGCAGGGGCGAGAGCGTTTTGGGCGCAGCTAGGCTCCTTGTTTGTAGGGGCGAAAGCAGATTGGGTGCAGCTAGGCTCCTTGTTTGTAGGGGCAAGAGCGGGTTGGGTGCAGCTGGGCTCCTTGTTTGCAGGGTCGTGAACAGAATAGTTGCAGCTAGGCTCCTTGTTTGCAGGGGCGTGAAGAGAATGGGTGCAGCTAGGCTCCTTGTGTGTTGGGGCGTGAGCAGATTGGGTGCAGCTGGGTTCCTTGTTTGCAGGGGCGTGAGCGGACTGGGTGCAGCTAGACTCCTTGCTTGTAGGGGCGTGAATGGATTGGGTGCAGCTGGGCTCCTTGTTTGCAGGGGCGTGAGGGGATTGGGTGCAGCTAGGCTCCTTGTTTGTAGGGGTGTGAGCGGATTGGGTGCAGCTGGGCTCCTTGTTTGCAGGGGCGTGAGCAGAATGGGTGCAACTGGGCTCCTTGTTTGCAGGGGCGTGAGCGGATTGGGTGCAGCTAGGATCCTTGTTTGCAGGGGCGTGAGCGGATTGGGTGCAGCCAGGCTCCTTGTTTGCAGGGGCGTGAGCGGATTGGGTGCAGCCAGGCTCCTTGTTTGCAGGAGCGTGAGCGGATTGGGTGCAGCTAGGCTCCTTTATTTTGCAGGGGAGTGAACGGATTGGGTGAAGCAAGGCTCCTTGTTTGCAAGGGCATGAACGGATTAGGTGCAGCTAGGCCCCTTGTTTGCAGGGGCGTGAGCGGATTGGGTGCAGCTAGACTCCTTGTTTGTAGGGGCGTGAGCGGATTGGGTGCAGCTGGGCTCCTTGTTTGCAGGGGTGTGAACGGATTGGGTGCAGCTAGACTCCTTGTTTGCAGGGGCGTGAATGGAATGGGTGCAGCTAGGGTCCTTGTTTGTTGGGGCGTGAGCAGATTGGGTGCAGCTGCGCTCCTTGTTTGCAGGGGCGTGAGCGGACTGGGTGCAGCTAGACTCCTTGCTTGTAGGGGCGTAAGTGGATTGGGTGCAGCTGGGCTCCTTGTTTGCAGGGGCGTGAGCGGATTGGGTGCAGCTAGGCTCCTTGCTTGTAGGGGTGTGAGCGGATTGGGTGCAGCTGGGCTCCTTGTTTGCAGCGGCGTGAGCGGAATGGGTGCAGCTGGGCTCCTTGTTTGTAGGGGCGTGAGCGGAATGGGTGCAACCAGGCTCCTTGTTTGCAGGGACATGAGCGGATTGGGTGCAGCCAGGCTCCTGGTTTGCAGGAGCGTGAGCGGATTGGGTGCAGCTAGGCTCCTTGTTTGCAGGGGCGTGAACGGATTGGGTACAGCTAGACTCCTTGTTTGTAGGGGCGTGAGCGGAATGGGTGCAGCTGGGCTCCTTGTTTGCAGGGGCGTGAGCGGATTGGATGCAGCTAGACTCCTTGTTTGCAGGGGCGTGAATGGAATGGGTGCACCTAGGCACCTTGTTTGCAGGGGCGTGAGCGGAATGGGTGTCCTTGTTTGCAGGAGCTTGAATGGATTGGGTGCAGCTGGGCTCCTTGTTTGCAGGGGTGTGAACGGATTGGGTGATGCAAGGTTCCTTGTTTGCAGGGGCGTGAGCAGATTGGGTGCAGCTAGACTTCTTGTTTGCAGGGATGTGAGCGGATTGGGTGCAGCTAGGCTCCTTTTTTGCAGGGGAGTGAACGGATTGGGTGAAGCAAGGCTTCTTGTTTGCAGGGGCGTGAACCGATTAGGTGCAGCTAGGCTCCTTGTTTGCAGGGGCGTGAGCGGATTGGGTGCAGCTAAACTCCTTGTTTGTAGGGGCGAGAGCGGATTGGGTGCAACTGGGCTCCTTGTTTCCAGGGATGTGAGCGGATTGGGTGCAGCTAGGCTCCTTTTTGCAGGGGAGTGAACGGATTGGGTGAAGCAAGGCTCCTTGTTTGCAGGGGCATGAACGGATTAGTTGCAGCTAGGCTCCTTATTTGTAGGGGCGAGAGCGGATTGGGTGCAGCTACACTCCTTGTTTGCAGGGATGTAAGCGGATTGGGTGCAGCTAGGCTCCTTTTTTGCAGGGGAGTGAACGGATTGGGTGAAGC
The DNA here is from genome assembly GCA_963921515.1 of Calotriton arnoldi. Classification (NCBI taxonomy): domain Eukaryota; kingdom Metazoa; phylum Chordata; class Amphibia; order Caudata; family Salamandridae; genus Calotriton; species Calotriton arnoldi. The sequence continues at coordinate 767,407 of CAWUFW010001658.1, forward strand.
AAGGCTCCTTGTTTGCAGGGGCGTGAACGGATTAGGTGCGGCTAGGCTCCTTGTTTGCAGGGGCGTGAGCGGATTGGGTGCAGCTAGACTCCTTGTTTGTAGGGGCGTGACCGGATTGGGTGCAGCTGGGCTCCTTGTTTGCAGGGGTGTGAGCGGATTGGGTGCAGCTAGACTCCTTGTTTGTAGGGGCGAGAGCGGATTGGGTGCAACTGGGCTCCTTGTTTGCAGGGGCGTGAATGGAATAAGTGCAGTTAGGCTTCTTGCTTGCAGGAGCGTGAGTGGATTGGGTGCAGCTGGGCTCCTTGTTTGCAGGGGCGTGAGCGGAATGGGTTCAGCTAGGCTCCTTGTTTGCAGGGGACGTGAACGGATTGGGTGCAGCTAGGCTCCTTTTTTTGCAGGGGAGTGAACGGATTGGGTGAAGCAAGGCTCCTTGTTTGCAGCGGCGTGAGCGGATTGGGTGAAGCTAGACTCCTTGTTTGTAGGGGCATGAGCGGATTGGGTGCAGCTGGGCTCCTTGTTTGCCGGGGGCGTGTGCGGACTGGGTGCAGCTAGGCTCCTTGTTTGCAGGGGCGTGAGCGGAATGGGTGCAGCTAGACTCCTTGTTTGCAGAGGTGTGAACGGATGGGTGCAGCTAGGCTCCTTGTTTGCAGGGGCATGAGCGGATTGGGTGCAGCTAGGATCCTTGTTTGCAGGGGTGTGAACAGAATGGGTGCAGCTAGGCTCCTTGTTTGCAGGAGCGTGAGCAGAATGGGTGCAGATAGACTCCTTGTTTGCAGGCGCGTGAACAGAATGGGTGCAGCTAGGCTCCTTGTTTGCATGAGCAGAAAGGGTGCAGCTAGGTTCCTTGTTTGAAGGGGTGTGAGTGGATTGGGTGCAGCTAGGCTCCTTTTTGCAGGGGCATGAACGGATTGGGTGCAGCTAGGCTCTTTGCAGGGGCGAGAGCGGATTGGGTGCAGCTAGGCTCCTTGTTTGCAGGGGCGTGAACGGATTAGGTGCTGCTAGGCTCCTTGTTTGCAGCGGCGTGAGTGGATTGGGTGCAGCTGGGCTCCTTGTTTGCCAGGGCGTGAGCGGACTGGGTGCACCTAGACTCCTTGTTTGTAGGGGCGTGAGCCGATTGGGCGCAGCTAGGCTCCTTGTTTGCAGGGGCGTGAGCGGATTGGGTGCAGCTAGACTCCTTGTTTGTAGGGGCGTGAGCGGAATGGGTGCAGCTGGGCTCCTTGTTTGCAGGGGCGTGAACAGATTGGGTGCAGCTAGGATCCTTTTTTTGCAGGGGAGTGAATGGATTGGGTGAAGCAAGGCTCCTTGTTTGCAGGGGTGTGAGCGGATTGGGTGCAGCTAGGCTCCATGCAGGGGCGTGAGCGGATTGGATGCAGCTAAGCTCCTTTTTGTGCAGGGGAGTGAACAGATTGGGTGAAGCAAGGCTCCGTGTTTGCAGGGACGTAAACGTATTATGTGCATCAAGGCTCCTTGTTTGCAGGGGCGCGAGCAGAATGGGTGCAGCTGGGCTCCTTGTTTGCAGGAGCGTGAATGGAATGGGTGCAGCTAGGCTCCTTGTTTGCAGGGGCGTGAGCGGAATGGGTGCAGCCAGGCTCCTTGTTTGCAGGAGCGTGAACGGATTGGGTGCAGCTGGGCTTCGTATTTGTAGGGGCGAGAGCGGATTGGGTGCAGCTAGGCTCCTTGTTTGTAGGGGCGAGAACGGATTGGGTGCAGCTAGGCTCCTTGTTTGCAGGGGCGTGAGCAGATTGGGTGCAGCTAGACTCCTTGTTTGCAGGGGCGAGAGCGTTTTGGGCGCAGCTAGGCTCCTTGTTTGTAGGGGCGAAAGCAGATTGGGTGCAGCTAGGCTCCTTGTTTGCAGGGGCATGAGCGGATTGGGTGCAGCTAGACTCCTTGTTTGTAGGGGCAAGAGCGGGTTGGGTGCAGCTGGGCTCCTTGTTTGCAGGGTCGTGAACAGAATAGTTGCAGCTAGGCTCCTTGTTTGCAGGGGCGTGAACAGAATGGGTGCAGCTAGGCTCCTTGTGTGTTGGGGCGTGAGCAGATTGGGTGCAGCTGGGTTCCTTGTTTGCAGGGGCGTGAGCGGACTGGGTGCAGCTAGACTCCTTGCTTGTAGGGGCGTGAGCGGATTGGGTGCAGCTAGGATCCTTGTTTGCAGGGGCGTGAGCGGATTGGGTGCAGCCAGGCTCCTTGTTTGCAGGGGCGTGAGCGGATTGGGTGCAGCCAGGCTCCTTGTTTGCAGGAGCGTGAGCGGATTGGGTGCAGCTAGGCTCCTTTATTTTGCAGGGGAGTGAACGGATTGGGTGAAGCAAGGCTCCTTGTTTGCAGGGGCGTGAGCGGATTGGGTGCAGCTAGACTCCTTGTTTGTAGGGGCGTGAGCGGATTGGGTGCAGCTGGGCTCCTTGTTTGCAGGGGTGTGAACGGATTGGGTGCAGCTAGACTCCTTGTTTGCAGGGGCGTGAATGGAATGGGTGCAGCTAGGGTCCTTGTTTGTTGGGGCGTGAGCAGATTGGGTGCAGCTGCGCTCCTTGTTTGCAGGGGCGTGAGCAGACTGGGTGCAGCTAGACTCCTTGCTTGTAGGGGCGTGAGTGGATTGGGTGCAGCTGGGCTCCTTGTTTGCAGGGGCGTGAGCGGATTGGGTGCAGCTAGGCTCCTTGCTTGTAGGGGTGTGAGCGGATTGGGTGCAGCTGGGCTCCTTGTTTGCAGCGGCGTGAGCGGAATGGGTGCAGCTGGGCTCCTTGTTTGTAGGGGCGTGAGCGGAATGGGTGCAACCAGGCTCCTTGTTTGCAGGGGCATGAGCGGATTGGGTGCAGCCAGGCTCCTGGTTTGCAGGAGCGTGAGCGGATTGGGTGCAGCTAGGCTCCTTGTTTGCAGGGGCGTGAACGGATTGGGTGCAGCTAGACTCCTTGTTTGTAGGGGCGTGAGCGGAATGGGTGCAGCTGGGCTCCTTGTTTGCAGGGGTGTGAACGGATTGGGTGAAGCAAGGCTCCTTGTTTGCAGGGGCGTGAGCGGATTGGATGCAGCTAGACTCCTTGTTTGCAGGGGCGTGAATGGAATGGGTGCACCTAGGCACCTTGTTTGCAGGGGCGTGAGCGGAATGGGTGTCCTTGTTTGCAGGAGCTTGAATGGATTGGGTGCAGCTGGGCTCCTTGTTTGCAGGGGTGTGAACGGATTGGGTGATGCAAGGTTCCTTGTTTGTAGGGGCGTGAGCAGATTGGGTGCAGCTAGACTTCTTGTTTGCAGGGATGTGAGCGGATTGGGTGCAGCTAGGCTCCTTTTTTGCAGGGGAGTGAACGGATTGGGTGAAGCAAGGCTTCTTGTTTGCAGGGGCGTGAACCGATTAGGTGCAGCTAGGCTCCTTGTTTGCAGGGGCGTGAGCGGTTTGGGTGCAGCTAAACTCCTTGTTTGTAGGGGCGAGAGCGGATTGGGTGCAACTGGGCTCCTTGTTTCCAGGGATGTGAGCGGATTGGGTGCAGCTAGGCTCCTTTTTGCAGGGGAGTGAACGGATTGGGTGAAGCAAGGCTCCTTGTTTGCAGGGGCATGAACGGATTAGTTGCAGCTAGGCTCCTTATTTGTAGGGGCGAGAGCGGATTGGGTGCAGCTACACTCCTTGTTTGCAGGGATGTAAGCGGATTGGGTGCAGCTAGGCTCCTTTTTTGCAGGGGAGTGAACGGATTGGGTGAAGCAAGGCTCCTTGTTTGCAGGGGCGTGAACGGATTAGGTGCGGCTAGGCTCCTTGTTTGCAGGGGCGTGAGCGGATTGGGTGCAGCTAGACTCCTTGTTTGTAGAGGCGTGACCGGATTGGGTGCAGCTGGGCTCCTTGTTTGCAGGGGCGTGAGCGGATTGGGTGCAGCTAGACTCCTTGTTTGTAGGGGCGAGAGCGGATTGGGTGCAACTGGGCTCCTTGTTTGCAGGGGCGTGAATGGAATAAGTGCAGCTAGGCTTCTTGCTTGCAGGAGCGTGAGTGGATTGGGTGCAGCTGGGCTCCTTGTTTGCAGGGGCGTGAGCGGAATGGGTTCAGCTAGGCTCCTTGTTTGCAGGGGACGTGAACGGATTGGGTGCAGCTAGGCTCCTTTTTTTGCAGGGGAGTGAACGGATTGGGTGAAGCAAGGCTCCTTGTTTGCAGCGGCGTGAGCGGATTGGGTGAAGCTAGACTCCTTGTTTGTAGGGGCATGAGCGGATTGGGTGCAGCTGGGCTCCTTGTTTGCCGGGGCGTGTGCGGACTGGGTGCACCTAGACTCCTTGTTTGTAGGGGCGTGAGCCGATTGGGCACAGCTGGGCTCCTTGTTTGCAGGGGCGTGAATGGAATGGGTGCAGCTGGGCTCCTTGTGTGCAGGGGCGTGAATGGAATGGGTGCAGCTAGGCTCCTTGTTTGCAGGAGCGTCAGCGGATTGGGTGCAGCTGGGCTCCTTGTTTGCAGGGGCGTGAGCGGAATGGGTGCAGCCATGCTCCTTGTTTGCAGGAGCGTGAACGGATTGGGTGCAGCTGGGCTCCTTGTTTGTATGGGCGAGAACGGATTGGGTGCAGCTGGGCTCCGTATTTGTAGGGGCGAGAGCGGATTGGGTGCAGCTAGGCTCCTTGTTTGTAGGGGTGAGAGCGGATTGGGTGCAGCTAGGCTCCTTGTTTGCAGGGGCGTGAGCAGATTGGGTGCAGCTAGACTCCTTGTTTGCAGGGGCGAGAGCGTATTGGGGGCAGCTAGGCTCCTTGTTTGTAGGGGCGGGAGCGGATTGGGTGCAGCTAGGCTCCTTGTTTGCAGGGGCGTGAGCAGATTGGGTGCAGCTAGACTCCTTGTTTGCTGGGGCGTGAGCGGACTGGGTGCAGCTAGACTCCTTGCTTGTAGGGGCGTGAATGGATTGGGTGCAGCTGGGCTCCTTGTTTGCAGGGGCGTGAGCGGACTGGGTGCAGCTAGACTCCTTGCTTGTAGGGGCGTGAATGGATTGGGTGCAGCTGGGCTCCTTGTTTGCAGGGGCGTGAGCGGAATGGGTGCAGCAGGGCTCCTTGTTTGCAGGGGCGTGAGCGGATTAGGTGCAGCTAGGCTCCTTGTTTGCAGGGGCGTGAGCGGATTGGGTGCAGCCAGGCTCCTTGTTTGCAGGGGCGTAAGCGGATTGGGTGCAGCCAGGCTCCTTGTTTGCAGGAGCGTGAGCGGATTGAGTGCATCTAGGCTCCTTTTTTTTGCAGGAGAGTGAACGGATTGGGTGAAGCAAGGCTCCTTGCTTGTAGGGGTGTGAATGGATTGGGTACAGCTGGGCTCCTTGTTTGCAGGGGCGTGAGCGGATTGGGTGCAGCTAGGCTCCTTGTTTGCAGGGGCGTGAGCGGATTGGGTGCAGCCAGGCTCCTTGTTTGCAGGGGCATGAACGGATTAGGTACAGCTAGGCTCCTTGTTTGCAGGGGCGTGAGTGGATTGGGTGCAGCTAGACTCCTTGTTTGTAGGGGCGTGAGCCGATTGGGTGCAGCTGGGCTCCTTGTTTGCAGGGGTGTGAACGGATTGGGTGAAGCAAGGCTGCTTGTTTGCAGGGGCGTGAATGGAATGGTGCACCTAGGCTCCTTGTTTGCAGGGGCGTGAGCGGAATGGGTGTCCTTGTTTGCAGGAGCTTGAATGGATTGGGTGCAGCTGGGCTCCTTGTTTGCAGGGGTGTGAACGGATTGGGTGATGCAAGGTTCCTTGTATGCAGGGGCGTGAGCGGATTGGGTGCAGCTAGACTCCTTGTTTGCAGGGATGTGAGCAGATTGGGTGCAGCTGGGCTCCTTGTTTGCAGGGGCGTGAGCGGACTGGGTGCAGCTAGACTCCTTGCTTGTAGGGGCGTGAGTGGATTGGGTGCAGCTGGGCTCCTTGTTTGCAGGGGCGTGAGCGGATTGGGTGCAGCTAGACTCCTTGCTTGTAGGGGTGTGAGCGGATTGGGTGCAGCTGGGCTCCTTGTTTGCAGGGGCGTGAGCGGAATGGGTGCAGCTGGGCTCCTTGTTTGCAGGGGGTGAGGGGAATGGGTGCAGCCAGGCTCCTTGTTTGCAGGGGCATGAGCGGATTGGGTGCAGCCAGGCTCCTTGTTTGCAGGAGCGTGAGCGGATTGGGTGCAGCTAGGCTCCTTGTTTGCAGGGGCGTGAACGGATTGGGCGCAGCTAGACTCCTAATTTGTAGGGGCGTGAGCGGATTGGGTGCAGCTGGGCTCCTTGTTTGCAGGGGTGTGAACGGATTGGGTGCAGCTAGACTCCTTGTTTGCAGGGGCGTGAATGGAATGGGTGCAGCTAGACTCCTTGTTTGCAGGGGCGTGAGCAGAATGGGTGTCCTTGTTTGCAGGAGCGTGAATGGATTGGGTGCAGCTGGGCTCCTTGTTTGCAGGGGTGTGAACGGATTGGGTCATGCAAGGTTCCTTGTTTGCAGGGGCGTGAGCGGATTGGGTGCAGCTAGACTCCTTGTTTGCAGGGATGTGAGCGGATTGGGTTCAGCTAGGCTCCTTTTTTGCAGGGGAGTGAACGGATTGGGTGAAGCAAGGCTCCTTGTTTGCAGGGGCGTGAACGGATTAGGTGCAGCTAGGCTCCTTGTTTGCAGGGGTGTGAGCGGTTTGGGTGCAGCTAAACTCCTTGTTTGTAGGGGCGAGAGCGGATTGGGTGCAACTGGGCTCCTTGTCTGCAGGGATGTGAGCGGATTGGGTGCAGCTAGGCTCCTTTTTTGCAGGGGAGTGAACGGATTGGGTGAAGCAAGTCTCCTTGTTTGCAGGGGCGTGAACGGATTAGGTGCAGCTAGGCTCCTTGTTCGTAGGGGCGAGAGCGGATTGGGTGCAGCTAGACTCCTTGTTTGCAGGGATGTGAGCGGATTGGGTGCAGCTAGGCTCCTTTTTTGCAGGGGAGTGAACGGGTTGGGTGAAGCAAGGCTCTTTGTTTACAGGGGCGTGAACGGATTAGGTGCAGTTAGGCTCCTTGTTTGCAGGGGCGTGAGCGGATTGGGTGCAGCTAGACTCCTTGTTTGTTGGGGCGTGAGCGGATTGGGTGCAGCTGGGCTCCTTGTTTGCAGGGGTGTGAACGGATTGGGTGAAGCAAGGCTCCTTGTTTGCAGGGGCGTGAGCAGATTGGGTGCAGCTAGACTCCTTGTTTGCAGGGGCGTGAATGGAATGGGTGCAGCTAGGCTCCTTGTTTGCAGGGGCGTGAGCGGAATGGGTGTCCTTGTTTGCAGGAGCGTGAATGGATTGGGTGCAGCTGGGCTCCTGTTTGCAGGGGTGTGAACGGATTGGGTGATGCAAGGTTCCTTGTTTGCAGGGGCGTGAGCGGATTGGGTGCAACTGGGCTCCTTGTTTGCAGGGATGTGAGCGGATTGTGTGCAGCTAGGCTCCTTTTTTGCAGGGGAGTGAACGGATTGGGTGAAGCGAGGCTCCTTGTTTGCAGGGGCGTGAACGGATTAGGTGCAGCTAGGCTCCTTGTTTGTAGGGGCGAGAGCGGATTGGGTGCAGCTAGACTCCTTGTTTTCAGGGATGTGAGCGGATTGGGTGCAGCTAGGCTCCTTTTTTGCAGGGGAGTGAACGGATTGGGTGAAGCAAGGCTCCTTATTTGCAGGGGCGTGAACGGATTAGGTGCAGCTAGGCTCCTTGTTTGTAGGGGCGAGAGCGGATTAGGTGCAACTGGGCTCCTTGTTTGCAGGGGCGTGAATGGAATAAGTGCAGCTAGGCTCCTTGTTTACGGGAGCGTGAGTGGATTGGGTGCAGCTGGGCTCCTTGTTTGCTGGGGCGTTAGCGGAATGGGTTCAGATGGGCTCCTTGTTTGCAGGGGGTCACAATGGTGCTCCTTTGAGCTGTCAAGTTTCCTTCTTGGAGTCAAAACTCTTCTCTACCGCACTAGAACTCTTGTGTGTCATTTGTGTGAGTCTGGAGAGGCCTGTGTAATACTGGAGCCCCTGGAGCTGTCAGATGTCATTCTTATAGCCTGGAGTGGTCTTTTTCAGCCCGATGCCCACGAGCTGGCAGTGATGTCTGCTAGAAATTGGCACTCCTATAGTCATCAAGTGTCATTTGTAGAGGTTTGGGTGATCTGTTTCGCTGTGCCATTCTTAGGGCTCTAAAGTCAGCATGCTTCACCCTAGAACTGGCAGTGGTATCAGCTGGACATAAGGGTCCCTAGAGCCATCACGTGTCGTTCTTAGAGCTTGGAAGTTTCTGTGCAATCCTGCGGCCTCTTGAGCTCAGGTGTCATTCTTAGAACCCAGAGCAGTTGCTGCCATCCTGGCCCCCCTCTGTGCTTTTGGAAAGTCATTTTTTAAAGCTATAGAGTTCCTTGTCGCCCTGAGGGCCATGGACCTTTCAGCTACCATTTTTTGTGCTTGGAGTGGTCTGGGCCACACTGTCATTCTTAGGCCTCTAGGGCCAACATGCTTCACCCTGGAACCCTGGTATTGGGTAGACACAGGTGTCATACTTAGCACCCAGACGCGTTTGGGGCCCCTGGCGCTCTCATTTGACATTCTTAGATCCCAGAGTCATCTCTGACACCCTGGGGCTCTTGGAGCTCTTGGGTGTCATTCTTACAGCCTAGAGAGGTTTGTGTCACACTGGGGACCCGGACCTGTAAGTGTAATTCTTAGAACTTGGAGTGATCTGGGTTGCACTGTCATTCTTAGGTTAGTCATTCTTAGTCCCTTCTAGACCGTATTCTTTACCCTGGGACCCTGGAGCTGTTAGTCATGTCAGCTAGATATAGGTTCCCCTCAAGCCATCTTCTGTGCCACCGTAGGGCCCCAGGAGCTCTGGTAGGACATTGTTAGAGCCTAACAAAACCTATGCCACACTGGAGTCTTAGACGTGTTAGGTGTCATTCTTAGAGCCTGGTGTGGTCTTAGCCAATCTCTTGCCACTGGAGATGACAGTGGCATGTGTTTGAAATATGGTCCCCTGGAGTCGTCATGCGTAATTCTTAGAGTTTAGGGTAATCTGTGTCACCTTGTCATTTTCAGGACTGTAGAGCCATCATGCTGTACCCTGGAGCAGCCCCTGGAGCTGGCATGTGTCACTCTTATAGTTTAGGGTAATCTGTGTCACCCTGTCTTTTTTCAGGCCTGTAGAGCCAGCATGCTGTACCCTGGAGCAGCCCCTGGAGCTGGCATGTGTCACTCTTATAGTTTAGGGTAATCTGTGTCACCCTGTCTTTTTTCAGGCCTGTAGAGCCAGCATGCTGTACCCTGGAGCAGCCCCTGGAGCTGGCATGTGTCACTCTTATAGTTTAGGGTAATCTGTGTCACCCTGTCTTTTTTCAGGCCTGTAGAGCCAGCATGCTGTACCCTGGAGCAAGCCCCTGGAGCTGGTGCTGGCATGTGTCACACGTAGAGCTTGGAGTGGTCTGTATTACCTTTTCACTCTTACGCACCTAGAGCCAGCCTGTTCCATTCACCCTTGTGCCCCTGGAGCTGAAAGTTGTACCGGCCAGACACGAGGGCCATGATGGTTCCAGAAGCCCGAGTGAGTCCCTGTGCAGCAGGCAGCCTCTGAAGCGTTCGGCATGAAGGCATGTATTACGCGTTTATTATTGTGTTCAAGACTACGACAAGATTTTACAAATATGCGGGGGCAAGAAAACAGAACTGCACTTAGAGATAAAGGGGAGATAATTATACTGTCTGTCTGGTGATCGGCTGATGCGAATCCATGAGGCAGCCGCAGCAGTGCTTTCATCTCCCCGTCGAGCACATGGTGCACTCTTGGGAGCGAGCTGCCAGCTCTGCCCACTAGCAGCTGAGGAACTGAGGGGCTGCTTTACAAATACACATAGTGTTTTACTACATCAGCCATTCAAGGTCTAACAGCACCTGCATTACAACACGGTGGGAAAAAACAAGCGGTGCTCATGCTTTATAGGTGACTGCGTGGTGCACCCCCACAACATAACATTTACTACATCAATGTACGCTTCTTAGAAGCCATTACTTCAACACATACTACTACATGTACATACTGGGTTTGATTGCTCAGTGGGCTAATGCATTCACTGCAGGGACCTGTTTCTGACTCATTGGTCACAGGATCAAATCCCAGCACTTCCATTCAGCCTTTCTTCCTCTTGAGGTTGGAGGAATGAGTACCATGGAGCTGGGTGAAAAAAGACATCTCTTATTTGGCCCCATGAAACCAACCCATGGGTGAATACACATGATGTTAAATGACATACCTAGGCCTTACCCTGTGTAGTGCACAGGGTTGAGTCTGTGCAACAATCTCAACGTCACATGAGGGTTAACTTAGCTTAATTGATATTTGGGATAGATGAGACTCTGAGAGCATTAGATCGTTGTGCTTTATGCCCAGTGTGATGTGGATTGAACTTGAATCAATATTCATATATATGTAGCACCCACTTGAATGGCGTTTTGCTCTGCTGTTCATGGTTTTTCCTAAAAAACAAAATCTCAATAATGCTATATTTTTTAAGACGTACCTTAGTTAATGATATGTGCAAATGTTGCGACTTGCTAAATTTGCTCACAGGGTCTTAAACGTGTAGTTTTTGCTAGCAGAAATATTGCCAAGAATTTCCAAAGCAAGTTCATTATATCGCCGGAGTTTCCCTTTTCCTAGTTAGTTGAGCACAGTTGGGAACATTTCTAAAGGAACAGGGCAGCCTGGCACGGATGAACATGTGCATCATTGATAAGATTGAAAGCCTCTGCTAAGCAGTTTGGAACACTCAGCTGGTTCCCTGGCGGAAGAGGAGAAGACGTATTTCTGCTTCAGATGGAGAAATAGCACAACGCTGGAGCTTGGAGACAATCAGAATGAAAACATCAAAATCTGCCTATTTGATCAAGAGAATAATTCTCAATTTATTACCTAGAAAAGGCCCTCCCCCCTGATAAATATGAGCCTTCTACACAGAGGAGTGCACACTGTTGCGTGTGGCCTTGCTGTTCATTCCTCTGTTGTGTGTTGAAATTGGGCATGAATGCCAACATGGAGTGTCAAGCTTAGCTTCACAAGGATGAAAGAGCCTATCTTTGTTGTCTGTATTCCCATGTTATTCTTTGAATGTATGTAAATGCTATTGAATATCATCTGTGCTCTGACAACAGTGCAGCTATTTCATGAATGATTACTGCTATCAAATAAATGACATTTTAACTGCATTTGGTGCAGCCGCGTGGGGCCAAGTAAGGGGGGATTTCGAGGGACGATGCCGAGGTAAAATTAAATTAATAATTAATTTTCCCTCTGCATCGTCCCTCGGAATCCCCCCTTACCCCGCCCCACCGCTGTTACCTGAACGAACCGTGGCTGATTTGGTGTGAGTGTTGTCTGTTGTTTTCACATGCTTGCATTCAAAGGAATATGTTGACTTAGGTGTTGCTTCCTGAGCACACCTGTCCAAGACACCTATTGTTAGGATTAGATTTAAAATTAGGGAAATGAATGAATGAATGAATGAATGACCAACATTTATAAAGCACGCAGCTACTCCGACTGGAGTGTCCCGGCGTAAACATAGTAGGAGGTTTTATCTTAATACTAAGCTTAGAATTGGAGTGAGGTTTAAGATCACATTTAGGTTTAGAGTTATGGTTAGGATAAGAGTGGAGCTTGGGGGTAGGGCGAGAATGAATGGTGGGATTTGGTTTAGCGTTAGGCTTTATGTTAGATTGGGGGAAGGCTAAGGTCTAGGGCTAGTCTTAGGTTTCAGATCAAAGTCAGGATTAGAGATGAGCTTTTGGGTGAATATAATTGTTAGGATTAAGGTAAGCATTAGAGTTTGAGTTAGGGTAGGATTAGGGTTATGGTCAAAGTAGATGTGCGGTTGATATAGTGGTGTCAGTGTAATGGCTAATTATGTTTTAGACCCGACCGGTTGATGTAGTGGTAGCTCAGTTTAGTGGCTTCAATGTAGTGGTATGTTAATGAAGTAGTATTGTATTTGGTTAGGTATAACTATATACATTAACCACACACTGCCAGACAGACTGATGACTGAGATCGTCCCAACGGTAGCGGAAGAGATGCTCTGCAACCATTGTAGAAGGATCTCGGACTGTCCTCCAACAAATCACAGCCAGGTTTCTGCATTTGCTTCTCCTCGGATGCTAAACAAACTGTACATCAGGGTTTGTATGTCACTAAAGTGAGTGGCACTACATCATAATTCACTACATTGCCATCGCTACAATGTGGGACATTACAGGGAGAGGGGACGACCCATTCACACTTCTCGTTTATTTCCTTTGTTTAACTGAGTTAACGTTACCCTAGTTTTCAACTCTTAGACTTAACTTATTTAATTTTTACTTACTTTAATGATGTAATGTTTAATGATGTAGTGGTGGCGATGTAATATCCAATATATAGCGTACGCCAAGTAGTAGTGGTAGTCCACATTAGGACTATACAGCATAGGTCTAGGAAACCAGATTTATGCCATAATTTCACAATCATCGTGGAGTAAATGGGTTCCATTTAGATTCATTGTGTGTGTTTTTTTTCTTATATGGATGCCCTGAAAATCTGGCATTGATGCACCATACCGGGACCTCTTCGACTACATGAAATTCCTCATCCTCGTTGAAGAAATTGTCTTTCTCTGCGCACTTCCATAATACTCAGATAAGCTATATTACCATCATATCCTTGGCCGTTTTGCTGAGACCGCCCACAATTGGGACAATTTAGACCAATGGTGTTGGAGTGGTTTTGTAGGAAATAGTGTGGCAGATGACTTTCTGTACTGCTATCTCATAAATGATCAAAGAACCTTTTCTTTGTTTACTTTTCATTGTAATCCATTCCAGGGTTTGTTATTATTCACAATCCAGGATCAGAATGCTGATCCCATTTGAAAGCCAGACTGCGTGGCAAAGGCTCCTGGCTGTATTGATTATTTTGCATGGAGCAGAGGTTGTCCGAGCCAGCACTGAACAAGTCGCACAACTCTGCTCGCTAACCTTTATGCATATCTATTTCTACCCAAGGACAATGCATTAGTAAGCACTGAGGTCCTGGCACAGCAAACTGCTACGCTTGCAGAGGAAGGTGACACGGCCTAAAATAAACAGCCCTGTGCTCTGTAGACGTGCCCCATAGTCTAACAGTGGATTGTAATTTATGTCGGCTTTAGAGTCTTATCTCTACAACCATAAATGCTAGGCACTACGAATTCTAACCAGGACTTCCAACTTCACGCATTATTAAAAATCGTTTTCCAGCTTCACTAAATTCGAAAGTATTTATCTTTAATGTTTTTATTAAAAACTGGCAAAGGGGCCCTGTGTTGCATAGACAATGTTCCCGATGCTGCAGATGGCAGCCTCAGGCTTATCCTGTCGAAGCTCGTCTTCCCACTTCCTAGGTGTATGAAGTCCCATGTGCACGAGTTAAGGTAGCAGAATTGGGCAATGATGCGGCTCAGTGGATGGTGGTGACTGTTTCTTTGCTTTCACTCAGTGCTACGAGCATTGCGTCTAAACAGTTCCTTGCGGCAGGACGTACGATGGGGCATTCGGTTTCGAGGATTACACTGGGTGTAAGTGAAACTTCACTTCATGCAAAGTCAGAAACTTAAGCTTTCTTACTTTCTTCTCGATGTCCAACATTGTCTGGTTCGCCTGACTATGCAAGGAAAGAATAAATGTGTCACCCCTAGTTTTCAAATTGTGCTCTGTTTAACTGCTGTTTATCTACTGTTACTTTGAAGATATATTTCTTTTCAAAGGCATACCTCTGGCTAGGAGTTCATCTTTATTCATTTTGATGGCCTTTTCCTACAGTAAGTCATGACTGCTCGACCACTGCTACCAATAGAGAGTCAAGGAAACTAGTGAGTCTTGGCCAATCATAGCAGGTAGCAGTGTGGAGCTCATCCCCGAAAAGCCCCCATGTACAATACTGATCGTTGGTATACCAACGTGTTGGCAATCAAAGTCTTTACTTAGCCTAGATACAGCACATCAACAAGAAATCTCATCCCTCAGCTCAGCTGTAAATATAGTGCTCTAAAGTGACTGCAAGGTGGTGTGTTGGAGAGATATGAAATTCCAACATGAATATAGGCTGAGTTACATTTTGTCAGGATCTAAGAAAGATCTAGATTAAACATACAAATATAACAACATGTTTTAGCATTCATTTGAAAAACAGGAAATGCTGAACGTGAGAGAAGGCCCCACAAGGACAAGAAGAGAGAGCAGAAACTTCTGCAAGGGCCTGCAAGATATGATAATAAACAGGCAATGGCAAAGCCAACAGGCCTCGCCTTTAAGACTTATCAGCTTTGCCAATGGTTTATGGTGATGGTGAACGGCACTGGTAAAAAGCAATGCTTTTTGCTGGTGCTGTATAGTATCGGTCACCAAAAAGGAATGATGATGCTGTCACTGTTGGCGGTTGCCTCATTCTATTGATGGATCTAAGATGGTGGGCGCCACAGAGATCAGTCAATTAAAAAAATTGTCATTGTACAAAAGTACTTCTGTGGCTGGCCGACAGCAATTTGCTGCCATGCTATGCCCCAAAAATTACTTTAAAAATATATTTTAAAAAATGACGGGGTGGGGGACAATAGAAGAGTGGGTGGGAGAAGCCATTTGACAGAAAGCAGCAGTGCGTGGCCGGCGGGCGCAAGGGTGGAAGCTGCACACGGGTTGTGGGGGAAGCACTCAAGGGAGACAGCAACACATGGGTTGTGGGAAGAAGCACACAAGGAAGACCACACGGAATGCAGGGGTGGTGCGGCGGGGATTAAATACACTGGAGAAAGAGAGCAGACATAGAACACGGGGTCAGTTATTGATGGGAGAGAGAAACACAAGAAAAAGAGAGATGCAATCTCTGATGCAGTGCTTAACCACAAAGAAAAAGGAAGTTCTCTAACAGTGAGTGGTGGAATGACACAAGTCAGCCAATCAAGAGGACGGGAAAAAGACTATGCTGCAGGGTTAGGGACAAACTCAAGATGTGCAAGAAAGCCATCAAATAAGATGCATGCAAATGAAAGTGACAATAAAGCCAGCCAGTGGTAAGCAATGGGTTGGCTGTAAGCCCCTATTAGTTCTTGGTAACAGCACAATCGCTGTTTCGCAACCAGACAGTTTGGGAGGGTCGACCTAAAGAAGGGTCACGTTTGGAGCGTATGACTGCTGAGGGTTATAGCCAGTGAGAGCTGGTGACATTTTAAATTGGTGGGGCGTAAAAACCTGCCTGAATTTTCACAAACTAAATTTGTGAAGCAAGGGAGCCTAAGTCATTTAATAAGAAATCAGGGGCGTTCTCCCCCTGCAAAATTTTTATTTTTTATTTTGGATAAAATGTTGCATTTTATACCACATTTTGCCAAATACACTGGAATATCACTGGTGAAAGAGAAACTCTGTCACATGCTCCAAGGTATCATGCAGCTTTCTGTATTGTATTCTGTATTGGAGCTAGAGAACCCGTGCTTTTGTGTTGGGAATGTTCTGAGTGTAGATGGCTGTGATGGAAATACACTTTTAAAACCGAGATTGTATAGTGACGCGTAGGGGGGCATGGCTGTAGTTTTAGTCTGCCCTTTCTGTCAGTAGTGTTGTGGTTAAAGGCAGAGAGCAAGACGGCGTTATAAAACGTGCGCTGCTATGGGTGGCTGAACAAGTAGTTATAATTTTGAGACCTGCAGAGTGTGTGATGTGTCCCGGCTGATAGATGACAAAACGGGGAGAAACTTGCCCTGCACCTTGGCTGCCTCTTCGCCCCTGTGCCTAGCCTTGCCGGACTTCTTGTTATTACACGATGGGCTGCTCTGTAACACAGAGCTGGCTATAGAACTAAACCCAGCAGAGCAGCCATGGGAGTGAAAATGGCTGCTCCCACACTGCCATTCTGGAGAAAAATAACGAGTCAACATCTTGCTCTTGCCCAAACACCACCCGTTCTCCTGTCCTGTACCCAAGTCACCACCACAGCTACCATCAGACAGGTACTCCTCAGCCGAAGATAGTGTAGCTCATCTATGCCCCGTAAACCCGCTGTTTAACGCCACTGCCCACAATGTGTAGAAACACACACGGTGCCACCTGATGCCCAACCATGCCGGCCACATAAGGCTGAACTGTCTTCACCTGCACTGGCTGCGCAAACTGGTCAAGGGGCAAATCTCCCCAAAACTATAAACACATAAAGATGCGCCCCCCTATTCGCTCTCCAAGGATGCAAGTCTCCTCAACCCCGTTCCCCGCAGCCCAGTACAAAGATGATGAGTTACTGTATGCCACTCCCTAGCACTGCACAAGGCTTCGAATGGCAGCCACACACTTCCTGCAAAGTGCCTCTTCCTGGGAGGGGGAGCAGCACCCCACAGATCGTGTGCTCTAGGTGAAAACTCCATACCCAAGGAAGCTCATGCTTAAAAGACACCGACAGCGCAGACTGGCTGTGGTCTGAAGCAGCAAGGCGTTCGATGCATGTACTCCAAAGCGGAGTAATCAGAGAAATTCTAGTAATCACGACAAGAACATGGCAGAATCAGGGACCTGCCAAGAGAGTGTAAAAAAGCCAAACGGGGGAAATAACAGTTGCTGCATCAATTATGGAAGTTGATGAGATGACAAGGTAGCCTCTTACTTGCAGTCACTACAGTCACTGCCTTCAGTCTCCTCTCCAGAGCTCAGCCAAAGACTACTAGAGCCTGATCATCTTGTGTCGACTTTCCTTAGAAAAGCCAACTAACCTAACCAATCCTCGACCTGATCTCATGCTGTTTTCTGCATGAGAGAAGCACCAGGATTGGTAGGAGCAGGCTCACCCTGCGCTCCTTGTCCGACTATGGGCCTGTGTCTACGAACCGCCCGGCTGTAAAACAGCTTGGATTAGTGCTGTCTGAAGTGCACAAGTCGGGCTGGCCGCCGCAAGACAGCCAGCCTATCCAACATGCGCAATCCACACTTTCATTTTAGTCATCATCTCTGCTGCCAGCCTGCCAATCACCAGGAATAATCCCCACCCCTGCCATGGAGCTCATGTTGGAACATCACACGTACGGCACTTATAGATATAATGGTAATAAACATTTTATGAGTTTACATTTGCTGCTGAGTGCCATATGCAGTAAAGGAGGAGCCGCCACTGGTTATAGCATGGTTCCTAAAGAAGAACCTCAAGAAAAGTAGGAACTGCTCAGAGCAGAAGAAAGGCATATGAGGGACACAAAGGGTGCTCTGGAGCTGCTGTAAGGTACAGCAAGCTGAAAACAAACAAATAAAAGAGGAGGAACTGCTTGAGAGCGAAAGAGGGGTCTACAGGCATCCAACTAGCAGTGAAAGCAGGGTCTGGTGAGGGAGAGTGAGGAAAACTGGTAGGTATTAAAGGGTGAGCAGAAACTGTAAGGAGGAACATACAAGGGGAGAGAGCAGGAACTGCTGAGACGGAGAACTATAGTGGCTGAGCAGGATCTGTTGAGAGGGATAAGGGGCTTTATAAAGAGAATACACAAGGAGAGCAGGAACTGCAGAGCAGGACAGAAAAGCATATAAGGACAAGAAGGGAAAGCAGGAACTGCTGAGACTGACAGTTTATGAAGGGGATATACAAGGAGATTAATAACTGCTGAAAGGGAAAAGTACTTCGAAGCAACAGGAGCACGAGGTACCACCTTTCCAGAGATTAGCTGGTAGATCAGGAACTGGTGGGTGGAGGGAGTGGGTATAGAGACATAGGACCTCATTACAAGTTCCCCAGAGCAGCATCTACCTTGGAATAGTGCACAAGGTCGTTCTAAATCGCCTGGTGTTTCTGGGCCCATTATTACCTGATGTACAAATACCAGACCTGGTAATTTCGGGTCTGGAAACATGGGAACGCCTGCCATCTGCGTATCTCAGTCCCTGCCTGCACAACAGGGGGACCTGCAGAGACTCCACTGAGACCCATAGCAGCTTCCTCGAGCGCCGGATAGCTTTCAGCCCTGCCGACAGGTTTCCCTTGCTAAAGGTTACTACCTGCTCCAAGCAACAGAAAAAAGACTGGTAATGGGCCCGGAATCGAGACCAGCTATGAATAGGGACCTGGTATTGCTGGGTCTGCATGTTATTTCCATTACCACTTAATATTTCTAGGGGTGGGCGGTAAACTTTGCTCCTCCAGAGGAGTTTTTAGAGGTTTTCCCACACTGTACTCCGCTTGGAGCGTGGAGTTTGGCAAAAACTCCGCCAAACCACGCACATCAGATTTTTTCTTGCATGCAGCTCGCCAACGTTAAGTTAGCAAGTGAGAAAAAATGGCCAGTTTCCTTATGTAGACCCCTAATCCTACTTTAAACCTGGTTCTGCTTCCCTCATAATATGTTTATGGCAATCTCTCTCTATGTGGTGGAGTTCTAATTTGGCCTCTTTCAATTTAGGCGAAATCCAAGGGACTGGTTTGTGCTTCAAAAATATTATTAATACAATTTGAAAACTCCCTTTGTGCTTCATATATATTCCAACTATTCGTAGTTAATGTCGATTGAAGGGCATCCTTCATTGCTTGTGTATTGATTTTGCCCCATTTGCGGATATGTTTACTTCCTGGTTTATTGGTGGTCTATGTACCACAACCGGGAGATCAAAAGATATCAGATAATAATCTGACCAGATACACAGTCCTACCGCGGAGTTGGTAGGGGTGATATTATAACACCAAATTTGATCTAGGGTGTGGCGTTTATTATGTGTGGGGCTGCTAATATGTTGTTTGCAATTGAGTGTCGCCATTAAATCAGAAAATTGTTGATCTTTCATACCAGCCATGTGGTCGTTGGGCCAATAGTCACTAATTATTAACATGTTTGCATAATCCACTGCCAATGTACAAGCTTGTTCCAAGAAGAGCTGCGGAAAATAGGCCATAAAGCTGGGAGAGTGATATGCTGATAAGTATGTCACAGAATTATTAGGTAATTCTATGCGAAAGAGAAGTAAATCTACAAATTCAATGGGGCAATTTCAATAGCTGTGGTTTGAAAATAGCGGTGTATAATCACCATAGTACTGCCACCTTTTTTATTCCGTGTGCTGCTGTTACACTTCGGCTCACGATGGCCGTCAGGAATGGCTGCTAGTAAGTCTGCAGTGACTCTTCCGCTAGCCAGGCTTCGTTAAAACTATGACATCGGGGTTGCTGAATTCCAGAGGCCCCAGAATTTCAAGCCGTAACAGAAGAGATTGACTGAGGGAAGAGAAAGACAATGAGCATAGAGGGGGAGGGAGGGTCGCAGCTCGCTGCTGAATGGGAATCTGTTACCCAGGAGACAAAGGGCTCATGATTGACCCCCCCCCCCTCCATACTTCATACATGCCGGAGCTCTGCAGGGGGACGCTGCGTGACCAGTTCCTGCACGCACTACGGATTTACAGATGTACAGATATCACAGGCCAATCCTGCTGGGTGGCACAGTGGCACGGCCTCATATCTCACAGTGGCAGAACTGTAGCCTCACTGCGTGAGACCCTGCACCGAGCTGGGCTCTGCCTCATGTCACGAGGGCTCTTCCAGATGAATGCACCACTAGCCGGAAGCCATCAGGGAGGAGGAGCATCCATGCCTGAGAAAATCCAGTGACGGCATCTGGAAATGTATTATGCGCAAAAGAATCCCCCTGCAGCGTGCGTGTGTGTGCATGTGAGCAATCTGTGGCATACCGCTTTTACCAAGAGATATTGGTCCTGCCAAATAAATGTATTACTTCATTCTCAAAACGAGACATCCCTGTACAACTTCCACTGGATAAAAAACATCTGGCTTTCCAAGGTCTGCTTTACTAGCCTGCTACCTCCCGGTCACTGTACTGAATAAACATCTTAGGATTTCCTATTTATCGAGGTGTCTGCAGTCAATAACAGTCCAAGGCATTTCTCGCTCACTGCATCAATGCACAGAATGAAAGATCATGTAAATGTTTATCCCAATTGTATCACTGTGTGGATTAGTGAGCATGGCTCTGTCACCGCAGCAGTGCACCGCATACACCTTAGGCGTTTCAATCCCCTCTAGCTCTCTGTGCACCTCTGTGGAATGAAGAACGTCGCCGGTTCCTCTGCCTGCTCTATCACTGTAGCAGCGCATCCAATGGGATCACAGACCTTTCAACCCCCCAGCTCACTGTGCCACTGCATGGGGTAATTACATCACCAGGCATTCTGCTGTCTGCACTGGCACTGTATCAGAGCACCGTACAAGAACATCATAGACGTTTCACTCCCCCGCAGCTGACTGTGGCACTGCACTAAATAATAAACATCACCAGGCATTCTGCTATCTGCTCCATCCATCCCATGCGTTCCAATCCTCTCTAGCACACTGCATCACTGAATAGAATCCCCCTGAGCTCACTGTGGCACTGCACTGAATAATAAACATCACCAGGCATTCTGCTATCTGCTCCATCCATCCCATGCGTTCCAATCCTCTCTAGCACACTGCATCACTGCATAGAATCCCCCTGGGCTCACTGTGGCACTGCACTAAATAATAAACATCACCAGGCATTCTGCTATCTGCTCCATCTCAGTAACAATGCACCAAATACGAACATCCCATGCGTTCCAATCCTCTCTAGCACACTGCATCACTGCATAGAATCCCCCGCAGCTGACTGTGGCACTGCACTAAATAATAAACATCACCAGGCATTCTGTTATCTGCTCCATCTCAGTAACAATGCACCAAATACGAACATCCCATGCGTTCCAATCCTCTCTAAGCACACTGCATCACTGCATAGAATCCCCCTGAGCTCACTGTGGCACTGCACTGAATAATAAACATCACCAGGCATTCTGCTATCTGCTCCATCCATCCCATGCGTTCCAATCCTCTCTAGCACACTGCATCACTGCATAGAATCCCCCTAGGCTCACTGTGGCACTGCACTGAATAATAAACATCACCAGGCATTCTGCTATCTGCTCCATCCATCCCATGCGTTGCAATCCTTTCTAGCACACTGCATCACTGCATAGAATCCCCCTGGGCTCACTGTGGCACTGCACTGAATAATAAACATCACCAGGCATTCTGCTATCTGCACCATCTCAGTAACAATGCACCAAATACGAACATCCCATGCGTTCCAATCCTCTCTAGCACACTGCATCACTGCATAGAATCTCCATGAGCTCACTGTGGCACTGCACTGAATAATAAACATCACCAGGCATTCTGCTATCTGCTCCATCCATCCCATGCGTTCCAATCCTCTCTAGCACACTGCATCACTGCATAGAATCCCCCTGAGCTCACTGTGGCACTGCACTGAATAATAAACATCACCAGGCATTCTGCTATCTGCTCCATCCATCCCATGCGTTCCAATCCTCTCTAGCACACTGCATCACTGCATAGAATCCCCCTGGGCTCACTGTGGCACTGCACTGAATAATAAACATCACCAGGCATTCTGCTATCTGCACCATCTTAGTAACAATGCACCAAAATACGAACATCCCATGCGTTCCAATCCTCTCTAGCACACTGCATCACTGCATAGAATCCCCATGAGCTCACTGTGGCACTGCACTGAATAATAAACATCACCAGGCATTCTGCTATCTGCTCCATCCATCCCATGCGTTCCAATCCTCTCTAGCACACTGCATCACTGCATAGAATCCCCCTGAGCTCACTGTGGCACTGCACTGAATAATAAACATCACCAGGTATTCTGCTATCTGCACCATCTCAGTAACAATGCACCAAATACGAACATCCCATGCGTTCCAATACTCTCTAGCATACTGCATCACTGCAGAGAATCCCCTTGAGCTCACTGTGGCACTGCACTGAATAATAAACATCACCAGGCATTCTGCTATCTGCTCCATCTCAGTAACAATGCACCAAATACGAACATCCCATGCGTTCCAGTCCTCTCTAAGCACACTGCATCACTGCATAGAATCCCCCTGAGCTCACTGTGGCACTGCACTGAATAATAAACATCACCAGGCATTCTGCTCCATCTCAGTAACAATGCACCAAATACGAACATCCCATGCGTTCCAATCCTCTCTAGCACACTGCATCACTGCATAGAATCCCCCTGAGCTCACTGTGGCACTGCACTGAATAATAAACATCACCAGGCATTCTGCTATCTGCTCCATTCATCCCATGCGTTCCAATCCTCTCTAGCTCACTGCTTCACTGCATAGAATCCCCCTGGGCTCACTGTGGCACTGCACTGAATAATAAACATCACCAGGCATTCTGCTGAATGCTCCATCTCAGTAACAATGCACCAAATACGAACATCCCATGCATTCCAATCCTCTCTAGCACACTGCATCACTGCATAGAATCCCCCTGAGCTCACTGTGCCACTGCACTGAATAATAAACATCACCAGGCATTCTGTTATCTGCTCCATCTCAGTAACAATGCACCAAATACGAACATCCCATGCGTTCCAATCCTCTCTAAGCACACTGCATCACTGCATAGAATCCCCCTGAGCTCACTGTGGCACTGCACTGAATAATAAACATCACCAGGCATTCTGCTATCTGCTCCATCCATCCCATGCATTCCAATCCTCCCTAGCACACTGCATCACTGCATAGAATCCCCCTGGGCTCACTGTGGCACTGCACTGAATAATAAACATCACCAGGTATTCTGCTGTCTGCTCCGTCTCAGTAACAGTGCACCAAATGCGAACATCACATGCGTTCCAATCCTCTCTAGCATACTTCATCACTGCATAGAATCCCCCTGAGCTCACTGTGCCACTGCACTGAATAATAAACATCACCAGGTATTCTGCTATCTGCTCATCTCAGTAACAGTGCACCAAATACGAACATCCCATGCATTCAAATCCTCTCTAGCACACTGCATCACTGCATAGAATCCCCCTGAGCTCACTGTGCCACTGCACTGAATAATAAACATCACCAGGCATTCTGTTATCTGCTCCATCTCAGTAACAATGCACCAAATACGAACATCCCATGCGTTCCAATCCTCTCTAAGCACACTGCATCACTGCATAGAATCCCCCTGAGCTCACTGTGGCACTGCACAATAAACATCACCAGGCATTCTGCTATCTGCTCCATTCATCCCATGCGTTCCAATCCTCTCTAGGACACTGCATCACTGCATAGAATGCCCGTGGGCTCACTGTGGCACTGCACTGAATAATAAACATCACCAGGCATTCTGCTATATGCTCCATCTCAGTAACAATGCACCAAATACGAACATCCCATGCATTCCAATCCTCTCTAGAACACTGCATCACTGCATAGAATCCCCCTGAGCTCACTGTGGCACTGCACTGAATAATAAACATCACCAGACATTCTGCTATCTGCTCCATCCATCCCATGCGTTCCAATCCTCTCTAGCACACTGCATCACTGCATAGAATCCCCCTGGGTTCACTGTGGCACTGCACTGAATAATAAACATCACCAGGTATTCTGCTGTCTGCTCCGTTCCAATCCTCTCTAGCACACTGCATCACTGCATAGAATCCCCTTGAGCTCACTGTACCACTGCACTGAATAATAAGAAACATCACCAGGCATTCTACTATCTGTACCATCTCAGTAACAGTGCACCATATACGAACATCCCATGCGTTCCAGTCCTCTCTAGCACACTGCATCACTGCATAGAACCCCTTGAGCTCACTGTGCCACTGCACTGAATAATAAACATCACCAGGTATTGTGCTGTCTACTCCGTCTCAGTAACAGTGCACCAAATGCAAACATCACATGAGTTTCGATCCTCTCTAGCACACTGCATCACTGCATAGAATCCCCTTGAGCTCACTGTGCCACTGCACTGAATAATAAACATCCCCAGGCATTCTGTTATCTGCTCCATCTCAGTAACAATGCACCAAATACGAACATCCCATGCGTTCCAATCCTCTCTAAGCACACTACATCACTGCATAGAATCCCCCTGAGCTCACTGTGGCACTGCACTGAATAATAAACATCACCAGGCATTCTGCTATCTGCTCCATCTCAGTAACAGTGCACCAAATACGAACATCCCATGCGTTCCAATCCTCTCTAGCACACTGCATCACTGCAGAGAATCCCCTTGAGCTCACTGTGGCACAGCACTGAATAATAAACATCACCAGGTATTCTGCTGTCTGCTCCGTCTCAGTAACAGTGCACCAAATGCGAACATCACATGCGTTTCGATCCTCTCCAGCACACTGCATCACTGCATAGTATCCCCTTGAGCTCGCTGTGCCACTGAACTGAATAATAAACATCACCAGGTATTCTGCTGTCTGCTCCGTCTCAGTAACAGTGCACCAAATGCGAACATCACATGCGTTTCAATCCACTCTAGCACACTGCATCACTGCATAGAATCTCCTCTAGCTCACTGTGGCACTGCACTGAATAATAATAAACATCATCAGGTATTCAGCTGTCTGCTCCGTTCCAATCCTCTCTAGCACACTGCATCACTGCATAGAATCCCCTTGAGCTCACTGTACAACTGCACTGAATAATAAGAAACATCACCAGGTATTCTGCTATCTGTACCAACTCAGTAACAGTGCACCATATACGAACATCCCATGCGTTCCAATCCTCTCTAGCACACTGCATCACTGCATAGAATCCCCTTGAGCTCACTGTGCCACTGCACTGAATAATAAACATCACCAGGTATTCTGCTGTCTGCTCCGTCTCAGTAACAGTGCACCAAATGCGAACATCACATGAGTTTCGATCCTCTCTAGCACACTGCATCACTGCATAGAATCCCCTTGCGCTCACTGTGGCACTGCACTGAATAATAAACATCACCAGGTATTCTGCTGTCTGCTCCGTCTCAGTAACAGTGCACCAAATGCGAACATCACATGCGTTTCGATCCTCTCTAGCACACTGCATCACTGCATAGAATCCCCTTGAGCTCACTGTGGCACTGCACTGAATAATAAACATCACCAGGTATTCTGCTGTCTGCTCCGTCTCAGTAACAGTGCACCAAATGCGAACATCACATGCGTTTCAATCCACTCTAGCACACTGCGTAGAATCCCCTCTAGCTCACCGTGGCACTGCACTGAATAATAATAAACATCATCAGGTATTCAGCTGTCTGCTCCGTTCCAATCCTCTCTAGCACACTGCATAGAATCCCCTTGAGCTCACTGTACCACTGCACTGAATAATAAGAAACATCACCAGGTATTCTGCTATCTGTACCATCTCAGTAACAGTGCACCATATACGAACATCCCATGCGTTCCAATCCTCTCTAGCACACTGCATAGAATCCCCTTGAGCTCACTGTGCCACTGCACTGAATAATAAACATCACCAGGTATTCTGCTATCTGTACCATCTCAGTAACAGTGCACCATATACGAACATCACATGAGTTTCGATCCTCTCTAGCACACTGCATCACTGCATAGAATCCCCTTGAGATCACTGTGCCACTGCACTGAATAATAAACATCACCAGGTATTCTGCTGTCTGCTCCATCTCAGTAACAGTGCACCAAATGCGAACATCACATGCGTTCCAATCCACTCTAGCACACTGCATCACTGCGTAGAATCCACTCTAGCTCACCGTGACACTGCACTGAATAATAATAAACATCATCAGGTATTCTGCTGTCTGCTCCGTTCCAATCCTCTCTAGCACACTGCATCACTGCATAGAATCCCCTTGAGCTCACTGTACCACTGCACTGAATAATAAACATCACCAGGTATTCTGCTGTCTGCTCCGTCTCAGTAACAGTGCACCAAATGCGAACATCACAAGCGTTTCAATCGACTCTAGCACACTGCGTAGAATCCCCTCTAGCTCACTGTGGCACTGCACTGAATAATAATAAACATCATCAGGTATTCAGCTGTCTGCTCCGTTCCAATCCTCTCTAGCACACTGCATCACTGCATAGAATCCCCTTGAGCTCACTGTACCACTGCACTGAATAATAAGAAACATCACCAGGTATTCTGCTATCTGTACCATCTCAGTAACAGTGCACCATATACGAACATCCCATGCGTTCCAATCCTCTCTAGCACACTGCATCACTGCATAGAATCCCCTTGAGCTCACTGTGCCACTGCACTGAATAATAAACATCACCAGGTATTCTGCTGTCTGCTCCATCTCAGTAACAGTGCACCAAATGCGAACATCACATGCGTTCCAATCCACTCTAGCACACTGCATCACTGCGTAGAATCCCCTCTAGCTCACCGTGGCACTGCACTGAATAATAATAAACATCATCAGGTATTCTGCTGTCTGCTCCGTTCCAATCCTCTCTAGCACACTGCATCACTGCATAGAATCCCCTTGAGCTCACTGTACCACTGCACTGAATAATAAACATCACCAGGTATTCTGCTGTCTGCTCCGTCTCAGTAACAGTGCACCAAATGCGAACATCACATGCGTTTCAATCCACTCTAGCACACTGCGTAGAATCCCCTCTAGCTCACCGTGGCACTGCACTGAATAATAATAAACATCATCAGGTATTCAGCTGTCTGCGCCGTTCCAATCCTCTCTAGCACACTGCATCACTGCATAGAATCCCCTTGAGCTCACTGTACCACTGCACTGAATAATAAACATCACCAGGTATTCTGCTGTCTGCTCCGTCTCAGTAACAGTGCACCAAATGCGAACATCACATGCGTTTCGATCCTCTCTATCACACTGCATCACTGCATAGTATCCCCTTGAGCTCGCTGTGCCACTGAACTGAATAAAAAACATCACCAGGTATTCTGCTGTCTGCTCCGTCTCAGTAACAGTGCACCAAATGCGAACATCACATGCGTTTCAATCCACTCTAGCACACTGCATCACTGCATAGAATCTCCTCTAGCTCACTGTGGCACTGCACTGAATAATAATAAACATCATCAGGTATTCAGCTGTCTGCTCCGTTCCAATCCTCTCTAGCACACTGCATCACTGCATAGAATCCCCTTGAGCTCACTGTACCACTGCACTGAATAATAAGAAACATCACCAGGTATTCTGCTATCTGTACCATCTCAGTAACAGTGCACCATATACGAACATCCCATGCGTTCCAATCCTCTCTAGCACACTGCATCACTGCATAGAATCCCCTTGAGCTCACTGTACCACTGCACTGAATAATAAGAAACATCACCAGGTATTCTGCTATCTGTACCATCTCAGTAACAGTGCACCATATACGAACATCACGTGCGTTCCAATCCTCTCTAGCACACTGCATCACTGCATAGAATCCCCTTGAGCTCACTGTGCCACTGCACTGAATAATAAACATCACCAGGTATTCTGCTATCTGTACCATCTCAGTAACAGTGCACCATATACGAACATCCCATGCGTTCCAATACTCTCTAGCACACTGCATCACTGCATAGAATCCCCTTGAGCTCACTGTGCCACTGCACTGAATAATAAACATCACCAGGTATTCTGCTGTCTGCTCCATCTCAGTAACAGTGCACCAAATGCGAACATCACATGAGTTTCGATCCTCACTAGCACACTGCATCACTGCATAGAATCCCCTCTAGCTCACCGTGGCACTGCACTGAATAATAATAAACATCATCAGGTATTCTGCTGTCTGCTCCGTTCCAATCCTCTCTAGCACACTGCATCACTGCATAGAATCCCCTTGAGCTCACTGTACCACTGCACTGAATAATAAACATCACCAGGTATTCTGCTGTCTCCTCCGTCTCAGTAACAGTGCACCAAATGCGAACATCACATGCGTTTCAATCCACTCTAGCACACTGCGTAGAATCCCCTCTAGCTCACCGTGGCACTGCACTGAATAATAATAAACATCATCAGGTATTCAGCTGTCTGCTCCGTTCCAATCTTCTCTAGCACACTGCATCACTGCATAGAATCCCCTTGAGCTCACTGTACCACTGCACTGAATAATAAGTAACATCACCAGGTATTCTGCTATCTGTACCATCTCAGTAACAGTGCACCATATACGAACATCCCATGCGTTCCAATCCTCTCTAGCACACTGCATCACTGCATAGAATCCCCTTGAGCTCACTGTGCCACTGCACTGAATAATAAACATCACCAGGTATTCTGCTATCTGTACCATCTCAGTAACAGTGCACCCTATACGAACATCCCATGCGTTCCAATCCTCTCTAGCACACTGCATCACTGCATAGAATCCCCTTGAGCTCACTGTGCCACTGCACTGAATAATAAACATCACCAGGTATTCTGCTGTCTGCTCCACCTCAGTAACAGTGCACCAAATGCGAACATCACATGCGTTCCAATCCACTCTAGCACACTGCATCACTGCGTAGAATCCCCTTGAGCTCACTGTGCCACTGCACTGAATAATAAACATCACCAGGTATTGTGCTGTCTACTCCGTCTCAGTAACAGTGCACCAAATGCAAACATCACATGAGTTTCGATCCTCTCTAGCACACTGCATCACTGCATAGAATCCCCTTGAGCTCACTGTGCCACTGCACTGAATAATAAACATCCCCAGGCATTCTGTTATCTGCTCCATCTCAGTAACAATGCACCAAATACGAACATCCCATGCGTTCCAATCCTCTCTAAGCACACTACATCACTGCATAGAATCCCCCTGAGCTCACTGTGGCACTGCACTGAATAATAAACATCACCAGGCATTCTGCTATCTGCTCCATCTCAGTAACAGTGCACCAAATACGAACATCCCATGCGTTCCAATCCTCTCTAGCACACTGCATCACTGCAGAGAATCCCCTTGAGCTCACTGTGGCACAGCACTGAATAATAAACATCACCAGGTATTCTGCTGTCTGCTCCGTCTCAGTAACAGTGCACCAAATGCGAACATCACATGCGTTTCGATCGTCTCCAGCACACTGCATCACTGCATAGTATCCCCTTGAGCTCGCTGTGCCACTGAACTGAATAATAAACATCACCAGGTATTCTGCTGTCTGCTCCGTCTCAGTAACAGTGCACCAAATGCGAACATCACATGCGTTTCAATCCACTCTAGCACACTGCATCACTGCATAGAATCTCCTCTAGCTCACTGTGGCACTGCACTGAATAATAATAAACATCATCAGGTATTCAGCTGTCTGCTCCGTTCCAATCCTCTCTAGCACACTGCATCACTGCATAGAATCCCCTTGAGCTCACTGTACAACTGCACTGAATAATAAGAAACATCACCAGGTATTCTGCTATCTGTACCATCTCAGTAACAGTGTACCATATACGAACATCCCATGCGTTCCAATCCTCTCTAGCACACTGCATCACTGCATAGAATCCCCTTGAGCTCACTGTGCCACTGCACTGAATAATAAACATCACCAGGTATTCTGCTGTCTGCTCCGTCTCAGTAACAGTGCACCAAATGCGAACATCACATGAGTTTCGATCCTCTCTAGCACACTGCATCACTGCATAGAATCCCCTTGCGCTCACTGTGGCACTGCACTGAATAATAAACATCACCAGGTATTCTGCTGTCTGCTCCGTCTCAGTAACAGTGCACCAAATGCGAACATCACATGCGTTTCGATCCTCTCTAGCACACTGCATCACTGCATAGAATCCCCTTGAGCTCACTGTGGCACTGCACTGAATAATAAACATCACCAGGTATTCTGCTGTCTGCTCCGTCTCAGTAACAGTGCACCAAATGCGAACATCACATGCGTTTCAATCCACTCTAGCACACTGCGTAGAATCCCCTCTAGCTCACCGTGGCACTGCACTGAATAATAATAAACATCATCAGGTATTCAGCTGTCTGCTCCGTTCCAATCCTCTCTAGCACACTGCATAGAATCCCCTTGAGCTCACTGTACCACTGCACTGAATAATAAGAAACATCACCAGGTATTCTGCTATCTGTACCATCTCAGTAACAGTGCACCATATACGAACATCCCATGCGTTCCAATCCTCTCTAGCACACTGCATAGAATCCCCTTGAGCTCACTGTGCCACTGCACTGAATAATAAACATCACCAGGTATTCTGCTATCTGTACCATCTCAGTAACAGTGCACCATATACGAACATCACATGAGTTTCGATCCTCTCTAGCACACTGCATCACTGCATAGAATCCCCTTGAGATCACTGTGCCACTGCACTGAATAATAAACATCACCAGGTATTCTGCTGTCTGCTCCATCTCAGTAACAGTGCACCAAATGCGAACATCACATGCGTTCCAATCCACTCTAGCACACTGCATCACTGCGTAGAATCCACTCTAGCTCACCGTGACACTGCACTGAATAATAATAAACATCATCAGGTATTCTGCTGTCTGCTCCGTTCCAATCCTCTCTAGCACACTGCATCACTGCATAGAATCCCCTTGAGCTCACTGTACCACTGCACTGAATAATAAACATCACCAGGTATTCTGCTGTCTGCTCCGTCTCAGTAACAGTGCACCAAATGCGAACATCACATGCGTTTCAATCCACTCTAGCACACTGCGTAGAATCCCCTCTAGCTCACTGTGGCACTGCACTGAATAATAATAAACATCATCAGGTATTCAGCTGTCTGCTCCGTTCCAATCCTCTCTAGCACACTGCATCACTGCATAGAATCCCCTTGAGCTCACTGTACCACTGCACTGAATAATAAGAAACATCACCAGGTATTCTGCTATCTGTACCATCTCAGTAACAGTGCACCATATACGAACATCCCATGCGTTCCAATCCTCTCTAGCACACTGCATCACTGCATAGAATCCCCTTGAGCTCACTGTGCCACTGCACTGAATAATAAACATCACCAGGTATTCTGCTGTCTGCTCCATCTCAGTAACAGTGCACCAAATGCGAACATCACATGCGTTCCAATCCACTCTAGCACACTGCATCACTGCGTAGAATCCCCTCTAGCTCACCGTGGCACTGCACTGAATAATAATAAACATCATCAGGTATTCTGCTGTCTGCTCCGTTCCAATCCTCTCTAGCACACTGCATCACTGCATAGAATCCCCTTGAGCTCACTGTACCACTGCACTGAATAATAAACATCACCAGGTATTCTGCTGTCTGCTCCGTCTCAGTAACAGTGCACCAAATGCGAACATCACATGCGTTTCAATCCACTCTAGCACACTGCGTAGAATCCCCTCTAGCTCACCGTGGCACTGCACTGAATAATAATAAACATCATCAGGTATTCAGCTGTCTGCGCCGTTCCAATCCTCTCTAGCACACTGCATCACTGCATAGAATCCCCTTGAGCTCACTGTACCACTGCACTGAATAATAAACATCACCAGGTATTCTGCTGTCTGCTCCGTCTCAGTAACAGTGCACCAAATGCGAACATCACATGCGTTTCGATCCTCTCTATCACACTGCATCACTGCATAGTATCCCCTTGAGCTCGCTGTGCCACTGAACTGAATAAAAAACATCACCAGGTATTCTGCTGTCTGCTCCGTCTCAGTAACAGTGCACCAAATGCGAACATCACATGCGTTTCAATCCACTCTAGCACACTGCATCACTGCATAGAATCTCCTCTAGCTCACTGTGGCACTGCACTGAATAATAATAAACATCATCAGGTATTCAGCTGTCTGCTCCGTTCCAATCCTCTCTAGCACACTGCATCACTGCATAGAATCCCCTTGAGCTCACTGTACCACTGCACTGAATAATAAGAAACATCACCAGGTATTCTGCTATCTGTACCATCTCAGTAACAGTGCACCATATACGAACATCCCATGCGTTCCAATCCTCTCTAGCACACTGCATCACTGCATAGAATCCCCTTGAGCTCACTGTACCACTGCACTGAATAATAAGAAACATCACCAGGTATTCTGCTATCTGTACCATCTCAGTAACAGTGCACCATATACGAACATCACGTGCGTTCCAATCCTCTCTAGCACACTGCATCACTGCATAGAATCCCCTTGAGCTCACTGTGCCACTGCACTGAATAATAAACATCACCAGGTATTCTGCTATCTGTACCATCTCAGTAACAGTGCACCATATACGAACATCCCATGCGTTCCAATACTCTCTAGCACACTGCATCACTGCATAGAATCCCCTTGAGCTCACTGTGCCACTGCACTGAATAATAAACATCACCAGGTATTCTGCTGTCTGCTCCATCTCAGTAACAGTGCACCAAATGCGAACATCACATGAGTTTCGATCCTCACTAGCACACTGCATCACTGCATAGAATCCCCTCTAGCTCACCGTGGCACTGCACTGAATAATAATAAACATCATCAGGTATTCTGCTGTCTGCTCCGTTCCAATCCTCTCTAGCACACTGCATCACTGCATAGAATCCCCTTGAGCTCACTGTACCACTGCACTGAATAATAAACATCACCAGGTATTCTGCTGTCTCCTCCGTCTCAGTAACAGTGCACCAAATGCGAACATCACATGCGTTTCAATCCACTCTAGCACACTGCGTAGAATCCCCTCTAGCTCACCGTGGCACTGCACTGAATAATAATAAACATCATCAGGTATTCAGCTGTCTGCTCCGTTCCAATCTTCTCTAGCACACTGCATCACTGCATAGAATCCCCTTGAGCTCACTGTACCACTGCACTGAATAATAAGTAACATCACCAGGTATTCTGCTATCTGTACCATCTCAGTAACAGTGCACCATATACGAACATCCCATGCGTTCCAATCCTCTCTAGCACACTGCATCACTGCATAGAATCCCTTGAGCTCACTGTGCCACTGCACTGAATAATAAACATCACCAGGTATTCTGCTATCTGTACCATCTCAGTAACAGTGCACCCTATACGAACATCCCATGCGTTCCAATCCTCTCTAGCACACTGCATCACTGCATAGAATCCCCTTGAGCTCACTGTGCCACTGCACTGAATAATAAACATCACCAGGTATTCTGCTGTCTGCTCCATCTCAGTAACAGTGCACCAAATGCGAACATCACATGCGTTCCAATCCACTCTAGCACACTGCATCACTGCGTAGAATCCCCTCTAGCTCACCGTGGCACTGCACTGAATAATAATAAACATCACCAGGTATTCTGCTGTCTGCTCCGTTCCAATCCTCTCTAGCACACTGCATCACTGCATAGAATCCCCTTGAGCTCACTGTACCACTGCACTGAATAATAAACATCACCAGGTATTCTGTTATCTGTACCATCTCAGTAACAGTGCACCATATACGAACATCCCATGCGTTCCAATCCTCTCTAGCACACTGCATCACTGCATAGAATCCCCTTGAGCTCACGGTGGCACTGCACTGAAAAATAAACATCAGCAGGTATTCTGCTGTCTGCTCCGATCTCAGTAACAGTGCACCAAATGCGAACATCACATGCGTTTCAATCCACTCTAGCACACTGCATCACTGCATAGAATCTCCTCTAGCTCACTGTGGCACTGCACTGAATAATAAACATCACCAGGTATTCTGTTATCTGTACCATCTCAGTAACAGTGCACCATATACGAACATCCCATGCGTTCCAATCCTCTCTAGCACACTGCATCACTGCATAGAATCCCCTTGAGCTCACTGTACCACTGCACTGAATAATAAACATCACCAGGTATTCTGCTGTCTGCTCCGTCTCAGTAACAGTGCACCATATACGAACATCCCATGTGTTCCAATCCTCTCTAGCACACTGCATCACTGCATGGAATCCCCTTGAGCTCACTGTACCACTGCACTGAATAATAAACATCACCAGGTATTCTGCTGTCTGCTCCGTCTCAGTAACAGTGCACCATATACGAACATCCCATGCGTTCCAATCCTCTCTAGCACACTGCATCACTGCATAGAATCCCCTTGAGCTCACTGTACCACTGCACTGAATAATAAACATCACCAGGTATTCTGCTGTCTGCTCCATCTCAGTAACAGTGCACCAAATGCGAACATCACATGCGTTTTGATCCTCTCTAGCACACTGCATCACTGCATAGTATCCCCTTGAGCTCACTGTACCACTGCACTGAATAATAAACATCACCAGGTATTCTGCTGTCTGCTCCGTCTCAGTAACAGTGCACCATATACGAACATCCCATGCGTTCCAATCCTCTCTAGCACACTGCATAGAATCCCCTTGAGCTCACTGTGCCACTGCACTGAATAATAAACATCACCAGGTGTTCTGCTATCTGTACCATCTCAGTAACAGTGCACCATATACGAACATCACATGAGTTTCGATCCTCTCTAGCACACTGCATCACTGCATAGAATCCCCTTGAGCTCACTGTGCCACTGCACTGAATAATAAACATCACCAGGTATTCTGCTGTCTGCTCCATCTCAGTAACAGTGCACCAAATGCGAACATCACATGCGTTCCAATCCACTCTAGCACACTGCATCACTGCGTAGAATCCACTCTAGCTCACCGTGACACTGCACTGAATAATAATAAACATCATCAGGTATTCTGCTGTCTGCTCCGTTCCAATCCTCTCTAGCACACTGCATCACTGCATAGAATCCCCTTGAGCTCACTGTACCACTGCACTGAATAATAAACATCACCAGGTATTCTGCTGTCTGCTCCGTCTCAGTAACAGTGCACCAAATGCGAACATCACATGCGTTTCAATCCACTCTAGCACACTGCGTAGAATCCCCTCTAGCTCACTGTGGCACTGCACTGAATAATAATAAGCATCATCAGG
The DNA here is from genome assembly GCA_963921515.1 of Calotriton arnoldi. Classification (NCBI taxonomy): domain Eukaryota; kingdom Metazoa; phylum Chordata; class Amphibia; order Caudata; family Salamandridae; genus Calotriton; species Calotriton arnoldi. The sequence continues at coordinate 802,063 of CAWUFW010001658.1, forward strand.
TATTCAGCTGTCTGCTCCGTTCCAATCCTCTCTAGCACACTGCATCACTGCATAGAATCCCCTTGAGCTCACTGTACCACTGCACTGAATAATAAGAAACATCACCAGGTATTCTGCTATCTGTACCATCTCAGTAACAGTGCACCATATACGAACATCCCATGCGTTCCAATCCTCTCTAGCACACTGCATCACTGCATAGAATCCCCTTGAGCTCACTGTACCACTGCACTGAATAATAAGAAACATCACCAGGTATTCTGCTATCTGTACCATCTCAGTAACAGTGCACCATATACGAACATCACGTGCGTTCCAATCCTCTCTAGCACACTGCATCACTGCATAGAATCCCCTTGAGCTCACTGTGCCACTGCACTGAATAATAAACATCACCAGGTATTCTGCTATCTGTACCATCTCAGTAACAGTGCACCATATACGAACATCCCATGCGTTCCAATACTCTCTAGCACACTGCATCACTGCATAGAATCCCCTTGAGCTCACTGTGCCACTGCACTGAATAATAAACATCACCAGGTATTCTGCTGTCTGCTCCATCTCAGTAACAGTGCACCAAATGCGAACATCACATGAGTTTTGATCCTCACTAGCACACTGCATCACTGCATAGAATCCCCTCTAGCTCACCGTGGCACTGCACTGAATAATAATAAACATCATCAGGTATTCTGCTGTCTGCTCCGTCTCAGTAACAGTGCACCAAATGCGAACATCACATGCGTTTCAATCCACTCTAGCACACTGCGTAGAATCCCCTCTAGCTCACCGTGGCACTGCACTGAATAATAATAAACATCATCAGGTATTCAGCTGTCTGCTCCGTTCCAATCCTCTCTAGCACCCTGCATCACTGCATAGAATCCCCTTGAGCTCACTGTACCACTGCACTGAATAATAAGAAACATCACCAGGTATTCTGCTATCTGTACCATCTCAGTAACAGTGCACCATATACGAACATCCCATGCGTTCCAATCCTCTCTAGCACACTGCATCACTGCATAGAATCCCCTTGAGCTCACTGTGCCACTGCACTGAATAATAAACATCACCAGGTATTCTGTTATCTGTACCATCTCAGTAACAGTGCACCATATACGAACATCCCATGCGTTCCAATCCTCTCTAGCACACTGCATCACTGCATAGAATCCCCTTGAGCTCACTGTGCCACTGCACTGAATAATAAACATCACCAGGTATTCTGCTGTCTGCTCCATCTCAGTAACAGTGCACCAAATGCGAACATCACATGCGTTCCAATCCACTCTAGCACACTGCATCACTGCGTAGAATCCCCTCTAGCTCACCGTGGCACTGCACTGAATAATAATAAACATCATCAGGTATTCTGCTGTCTGCTCCGTTCCAATCCTCTCTAGCACACTGCATCACTGCATAGAATCCCCTTGAGCTCACTGTACCACTGCACTGAATAATAAACATCACCAGGTATTCTGCTGTCTCCTCCGTCTCAGTAACAGTGCACCAAATGCGAACATCACATGCGTTTCAATCCACTCTAGCACACTGCGTAGAATCCCCTCTAGCTCACCGTGGCACTGCACTGAATAATAATAAACATCATCAGGTATTCAGCTGTCTGCTCCGTTCCAATCCTCTCTAGCACACTGCATCACTGCATAGAATCCCCTTGAGCTCACTGTACCACTGCACTGAATAATAAGAAACATCACCAGGTATTCTGCTATCTGTACCATCTCAGTAACAGTGCACCATATACGAACATCCCATGCGTTCCAATCCTCTCTAGCACACTGCATCACTGCATAGAATCCCCTTGAGCTCACTGTGCCACTGCACTGAATAATAAACATCACCAGGTATTCTGCTATCTGTACCATCTCAGTAACAGTGCACCCTATATGAACATCCCATGCGTTCCAATCCTCTCTAGCACACTGCATCACTGCATAGAATCCCCTTGAGCTCACTGTGCCACTGCACTGAATAATAAACATCACCAGGTATTCTGCTGTCTGCTCCATCTCAGTAACAGTGCACCAAATGCGAACATCACATGCGTTCCAATCCACTCTAGCACACTGCATCACTGCGTAGAATCCCCTCTAGCTCACCGTGGCACTGCACTGAATAATAATAAACATCACCAGGTATTCTGCTGTCTGCTCCGTTCCAATCCTCTCTAGCACACTGCATCACTGCATAGAATCCCCTTGAGCTCACTGTACCACTGCACTGAATAGTAAACATCACCAGGTATTCTGTTATCTGTACCATCTCAGTAACAGTGCACCATATACGAACATCCCATGCGTTCCAATCCTCTCTAGCACACTGCATCACTGCATAGAATCCCCTTGAGCTCACTGTGGCACTGCACTGAATAATAAACATCACCAGGTATTCTGCTGTCTGCTCCGTCTCAGTAACAGTGCACCAAATGCGAACATCACATGCGTTTCAATCCACTCTAGCACACTGCATCACTGCATAGAATCTCCTCTAGCTCACTGTGGCAATGCACTGAATAATAAACATCACCAGGTATTCTGTTATCTGTACCATCTCAGTAACAGTGCACCATATACGAACATCCCATGCATTCCAATCCTCTCTAGCACACTGCATCACTGCATAGAATCCCCTTGAGCTCACTGTACCACTGCACTGAATAATAAACATCACCAGGTATTCTGCTGTCTGCTCCGTCTCAGTAACAGTGCACCATATACGAACATCCCATGTGTTCCAATCCTCTCTAGCACACTGCATCACTGCATAGAATCCCCTTGAGCTCACTGTACCACTGCACTGAATAATAAACATCACCAGGTATTCTGCTGTCTGCTCCGTCTCAGTAACAGTGCACCATATACGAACATCCCATGCGTTCCAATCCTCTCTAGCTCACTGCATCACTGCATAGAATCCCCTTGAGCTCACTGTACCACTGCACTGAATAATAAACATCACCAGGTATTCTGCTGTCTGCTCCATCTCAGTAACAGTGCACCAAATGCGAACATCACATGCGTTTTGATCCTCTCTAGCACACTGCATCACTGCATAGTATCCCCTTGAGCTCACTGTACCACTGCACTGAATAATAAACATCACCAGGTATTCTGCTGTCTGCTCCGTCTCAGTAACAGTGCACCATATACGAACATCCCATGCGTTCCAATCCTCTCTAGCACACTGCATCACTGCATAGAATCCCCTTGAGCTCACTGTACCACTGCACTGAATAATAAGAAACATCACCAGGTATTCTGCTATCTGTACCATCTCAGTAACAGTGCACCATATACTGAACATCCCATGCGTTCCAATCCTCTCTAGCACACTGCATCACTGCATAGAATCCCTTGAGCTCACTGTACCACTGCACTGAATAATAAGAAACATCACCAGGTATTCTGCTATCTGTACCATCTCAGTAACAGTGCACCATATACGAACATCACGTGCGTTCCAATCCTCTCTAGCACACTGCATCACTGCATAGAATCCCCTTGAGCTCACTGTGCCACTGCACTGAATAATAAACATCACCAGGTATTCTGCTATCTGTACCATCTCAGTAACAGTGCACCATATACGAACATCCCATGCGTTCCAATACTCTCTAGCACACTGCATCACTGCATAGAATCCCCTTGAGCTCACTGTGCCACTGCACTGAATAATAAACATCACCAGGTATTCTGCTGTCTGCTCCATCTCAGTAACAGTGCACCAAATACGAACATCACATGAGTTTCGATCCTCACTAGCACACTGCATCACTGCATAGAATCCCCTCTAGCTCACCGTGGCACTGCACTGAATAATAATAAACATCATCAGGTATTCTGCTGTCTGCTCCGTTCCAATCCTCTCTAGCACACTGCATCACTGCATAGAATCCCCTTGAGCTCACTGTACCACTGCACTGAATAATAAACATCACCAGGTATTCTGCTGTCTCCTCCGTCTCAGTAACAGTGCACCAAATGCGAACATCACATGCGTTTCAATCCACTCTAGCACACTGCGTAGAATCCCCTCTAGCTCACCGTGGCACTGCACTGAATAATAATAAACATCATCAGGTATTCAGCTGTCTGCTCCGTTCCAATCTTCTCTAGCACACTGCATCACTGCATAGAATCCCCTTGAGCTCACTGTACCACTGCACTGAATAATAAGTAACATCACCAGGTATTCTGCTATCTGTACCATCTCAGTAACAGTGCACCATATACGAACATCCCATGCGTTCCAATCCTCTCTAGCACACTGCATCACTGCATAGAATCCCCTTGAGCTCACTGTACCACTGCACTGAATAATAAACATCACCAGGTATTCTGCTGTCTCCTCCGTCTCAGTAACAGTGCACCAAATGCGAACATCACATGCGTTTCAATCCACTCTAGCACACTGCGTAGAATCCCCTCTAGCTCACCGTGGCACTGCACTGAATAATAATAAACATCATCAGGTATTCAGCTGTCTGCTCCGTTCCAATCTTCTCTAGCACACTGCATCACTGCATAGAATCCCCTTGAGCTCACTGTACCACTGCACTGAATAATAAGTAACATCACCAGGTATTCTGCTATCTGTACCATCTCAGTAACAGTGCACCATATACGAGCATCCCATGCGTTCCAATCCTCTCTAGCACACTGCATCACTGCATAGAATCCCCTTGAGCTCACTGTGCCACTGCACTGAATAATAAACATCACCAGGTATTCTGCTATCTGTACCATCTCAGTAACAGTGCACCCTATACGAACATCCCATGCGTTCCAATCCTCTCTAGCACACTGCATCACTGCATAGAATCCCCTTGAGCTCACTGTGCCACTGCACTGAATAATAAACATCACCAGGTATTCTGCTGTCTGCTCCATCTCAGTAACAGTGCACCAAATGCGAACATCACATGCGTTCCAATCCACTCTAGCACACTGCATCACTGCGTAGAATCCCCTCTAGCTCACCGTGGCACTGCACTGAATAATAATAAACATCACCAGGTATTCTGCTGTCTGCTCCGTTCCAATCCTCTCTAGCACACTGCATCACTGCATAGAATCCCCTTGAGCTCACTGTACCACTGCACTGAATAATAAACATCACCAGGTATTCTGTTATCTGTACCATCTCAGTAACAGTGCACCATATACTGAACATCCCATGCGTTCCAATCCTCTCTAGCACACTGCATCACTGCATAGAATCCCCTTGAGCTCACTGTGGCACTGCACTGAAAAATAAACATCAGCAGGTATTCTGCTGTCTGCTCCGTCTCAGTAACAGTGCACCAAATGCGAACATCACATGCGTTTCAATCCACTCTAGCACACTGCATCACTGCATAGAATCTCCTCTAGCTCACTGTGGCACTGCACTGAATAATAAACATCACCAGGTATTCTGTTATCTGTACCATCTCAGTAACAGTGCACCATATACGAACATCCCATGCGTTCCAATCCTCTCTAGCACACTGCATCACTGCATAGAATCCCCTTGAGCTCACTGTACCACTGCACTGAATAATAAACATCACCAGGTATTCTGCTGTCTGCTCCGTCTCAGTAACAGTGCACCATATACGAACATCCCATGTGTTCCAATCCTCTCTAGCACACTGCATCACTGCATGGAATCCCCTTGAGCTCACTGTACCACTGCACTGAATAATAAACATCACCAGGTATTCTGCTGTCTGCTCCGTCTCAGTAACAGTGCACCATATACGAACATCCCATGCGTTCCAATCCTCTCTAGCACACTGCATCACTGCATAGAATCCCCTTGAGCTCACTGTACCACTGCACTGAATAATAAACATCACCAGGTATTCTGCTGTCTGCTCCATCTCAGTAACAGTGCACCAAATGCGAACATCACATGCGTTTTGATCCTCTCTAGCACACTGCATCACTGCATAGTATCCCCTTGAGCTCACTGTACCACTGCACTGAATAATAAACATCACCAGGTATTCTGCTGTCTGCTCCGTCTCAGTAACAGTGCACCATATACGAACATCCCATGCGTTCCAATCCTCTCTAGCACACTGCATAGAATCCCCTTGAGCTCACTGTGCCACTGCACTGAATAATAAACATCACCAGGTGTTCTGCTATCTGTACCATCTCAGTAACAGTGCACCATATACGAACATCACATGAGTTTCGATCCTCTCTAGCACACTGCATCACTGCATAGAATCCCCTTGAGCTCACTGTGCCACTGCACTGAATAATAAACATCACCAGGTATTCTGCTGTCTGCTCCATCTCAGTAACAGTGCACCAAATGCGAACATCACATGCGTTCCAATCCACTCTAGCACACTGCATCACTGCGTAGAATCCACTCTAGCTCACCGTGACACTGCACTGAATAATAATAAACATCATCAGGTATTCTGCTGTCTGCTCCGTTCCAATCCTCTCTAGCACACTGCATCACTGCATAGAATCCCCTTGAGCTCACTGTACCACTGCACTGAATAATAAACATCACCAGGTATTCTGCTGTCTGCTCCGTCTCAGTAACAGTGCACCAAATGCGAACATCACATGCGTTTCAATCCACTCTAGCACACTGCGTAGAATCCCCTCTAGCTCACTGTGGCACTGCACTGAATAATAATAAGCATCATCAGGTATTCAGCTGTCTGCTCCGTTCCAATCCTCTCTAGCACACTGCATCACTGCATAGAATCCCCTTGAGCTCACTGTACCACTGCACTGAATAATAAGAAACATCACCAGGTATTCTGCTATCTGTACCATCTCAGTAACAGTGCACCATATACGAACATCCCATGCGTTCCAATCCTCTCTAGCACACTGCATCACTGCATAGAATCCCCTTGAGCTCACTGTACCACTGCACTGAATAATAAGAAACATCACCAGGTATTCTGCTATCTGTACCATCTCAGTAACAGTGCACCATATACGAACATCACGTGCGTTCCAATCCTCTCTAGCACACTGCATCACTGCATAGAATCCCCTTGAGCTCACTGTGCCACTGCACTGAATAATAAACATCACCAGGTATTCTGCTATCTGTACCATCTCAGTAACAGTGCACCATATACGAACATCCCATGCGTTCCAATACTCTCTAGCACACTGCATCACTGCATAGAATCCCCTTGAGCTCACTGTGCCACTGCACTGAATAATAAACATCACCAGGTATTCTGCTGTCTGCTCCATCTCAGTAACAGTGCACCAAATGCGAACATCACATGAGTTTTGATCCTCACTAGCACACTGCATCACTGCATAGAATCCCTCTAGCTCACCGTGGCACTGCACTGAATAATAATAAACATCATCAGGTATTCTGCTGTCTGCTCCGTCTCAGTAACAGTGCACCAAATGCGAACATCACATGCGTTTCAATCCACTCTAGCACACTGCGTAGAATCCCCTCTAGCTCACCGTGGCACTGCACTGAATAATAATAAACATCATCAGGTATTCAGCTGTCTGCTCCGTTCCAATCCTCTCTAGCACCCTGCATCACTGCATAGAATCCCCTTGAGCTCACTGTACCACTGCACTGAATAATAAGAAACATCACCAGGTATTCTGCTATCTGTACCATCTCAGTAACAGTGCACCATATACGAACATCCCATGCGTTCCAATCCTCTCTAGCACACTGCATCACTGCATAGAATCCCCTTGAGCTCACTGTGCCACTGCACTGAATAATAAACATCACCAGGTATTCTGTTATCTGTACCATCTCAGTAACAGTGCACCATATACGAACATCCCATGCGTTCCAATCCTCTCTAGCACACTGCATCACTGCATAGAATCCCCTTGAGCTCACTGTGCCACTGCACTGAATAATAAACATCACCAGGTATTCTGCTGTCTGCTCCATCTCAGTAACAGTGCACCAAATGCGAACATCACATGCGTTCCAATCCACTCTAGCACACTGCATCACTGCGTAGAATCCCCTCTAGCTCACCGTGGCACTGCACTGAATAATAATAAACATCATCAGGTATTCTGCTGTCTGCTCCGTTCCAATCCTCTCTAGCACACTGCATCACTGCATAGAATCCCCTTGAGCTCACTGTACCACTGCACTGAATAATAAACATCACCAGGTATTCTGCTGTCTCCTCCGTCTCAGTAACAGTGCACCAAATGCGAACATCACATGCGTTTCAATCCACTCTAGCACACTGCGTAGAATCCCCTCTAGCTCACCGTGGCACTGCACTGAATAATAATAAACATCATCAGGTATTCAGCTGTCTGCTCCGTTCCAATCCTCTCTAGCACACTGCATCACTGCATAGAATCCCCTTGAGCTCACTGTACCACTGCACTGAATAATAAGAAACATCACCAGGTATTCTGCTATCTGTACCATCTCAGTAACAGTGCACCATATACGAACATCCCATGCGTTCCAATCCTCTCTAGCACACTGCATCACTGCATAGAATCCCCTTGAGCTCACTGTGCCACTGCACTGAATAATAAACATCACCAGGTATTCTGCTATCTGTACCATCTCAGTAACAGTGCACCCTATGTAGACATCCCATGCGTTCCAATCCTCTCTAGCACACTGCATCACTGCATAGAATCCCCTTGAGCTCACTGTGCCACTGCACTGAATAATAAACATCACCAGGTATTCTGCTGTCTGCTCCATCTCAGTAACAGTGCACCAAATGCGAACATCACATGCGTTCCAATCCACTCTAGCACACTGCATCACTGCGTAGAATCCCCTCTAGCTCACCGTGGCACTGCACTGAATAATAATAAACATCACCAGGTATTCTGCTGTCTGCTCCGTTCCAATTCTCTCTAGCACACTGCATCACTGCATAGAATCCCCTTGAGCTCACTGTACCACTGCACTGAATAGTAAACATCACCAGGTATTCTGTTATCTGTACCATCTCAGTAACAGTGCACCATATACGAACATCCCATGCGTTCCAATCCTCTCTAGCACACTGCATCACTGCATAGAATCCCCTTGAGCTCACTGTGGCACTGCACTGAATAATAAACATCACCAGGTATTCTGCTGTCTGCTCCGTCTCAGTAACAGTGCACCAAATGCGAACATCACATGCGTTTCAAGCCACTCTAGCACACTGCATCACTGCATAGAATCTCCTCTAGCTCACTGTGGCACTGCACTGAATAATAAACATCACCAGGTATTCTGTTATCTGTACCATCTCAGTAACAGTGCACCATATACGAACATCCCATGCGTTCCAATCCTCTCTAGCACACTGCATCACTGCATAGAATCCCCTTGAGCTCACTGTACCACTGCACTGAATAATAAACATCACCAGGTATTCTGCTGTCTGCTCCGTCTCAGTAACAGTGCACCATATACGAACATCCCATGTGTTCCAATCCTCTCTAGCACACTGCATCACTGCATAGAATCCCCTTGAGCTCACTGTACCACTGCACTGAATAATAAACATCACCAGGTATTCTGCTGTCTGCTCCGTCTCAGTAACAGTGCACCATATACGAACATCCCATGCGTTCCAATCCTCTCTAGCACACTGCATCACTGCATAGAATCCCCTTGAGCTCACTGTACCACTGCACTGAATAATAAACATCACCAGGTATTCTGCTGTCTGCTCCATCTCAGTAACAGTGCACCAAATGCGAACATCACATGCGTTTTGATCCTCTCTAGCACACTGCATCACTGCATAGTATCCCCTTGAGCTCACTGTACCACTGCACTGAATAATAAACATCACCAGGTATTCTGCTGTCTGCTCCGTCTCAGTAACAGTGCACCATATACGAACATCCCATGCGTTCCAATCCTCTCTAGCACACTGCATCACTGCATAGAATCCCCTTGAGCTCACTGTACCACTGCACTGAATAATAAACATCACCAGGTATTCTGCTGTCTGCTCCGTCTCAGTAACAGTGCACCATATACGAACATCCCATGCGTTCCAATCCTCTCTAGCACACTGCATCACTGCATAGAATCCCCTTGAGCTCACTGTACCACTGCACTGAATAATAAACATCATCAGGTATTCAGCTGTCTGCTCCGTTCCAATCCTCTCTAGCACACTGCATCACTGCATAGAATCCCCTTGAGCTCACTGTACCACTGCACTGAATAATAAGAAACATCACCAGGTATTCTGCTATCTGTACCATCTCAGTAACAGTGCACCATATACGAACATCCCATGCGTTCCAATCCTCTCTAGCACACTGCATCACTGCATAGAATCCCCTTGAGCTCACTGTGCCACTGCACTGAATAATAAACATCACCAGGTATTCTGCTATCTGTACCATCTCAGTAACAGTGCACCATATACGAACATCCCATGCGTTCCAATCCTCTCTAGAGCACTGCATCACTGCATAGAATCCCCTTGAGCTCACTGTGCCACTGCACTGAATAATAAACATCACCAGGTATTCTGCTGTCTGCTCCATCTCAGTAACAGTGCACCAAATGCGAACATCACATGCGTTCCAATCCACTCTAGCACACTGCATCACTGCGTAGAATCCCCTCTAGCTCACCGTGGCACTGCACTGAATAATAATAAACATCATCAGGTATTCTGTCTGCTCCGTTCCAATCCTCTCTAGCACACTGCATCACTGCATAGAATCCCCTTGAGCTCACTGTACCACTGCACTGAATAATAAACATCACCAGGTATTCTGCTGTCTGCTCCGTCTCAGTAACAGTGCACCAAATGCGAACATCACATGCGTTTCAATCCACTCTAGCACACTGCGTAGAATCCCCTCCTAGCTCACCGTGGCACTGCACTGAATAATAATAAACATCATCAGGTATTCAGCTGTCTGCTCCGTTCCAATCCTCTCTAGCACACTGCATCACTCCATAGAATCCCCTTGAGCTCACTGTACCACTGCACTGAATAATAAGAAACATCACCAGGTATTCTGCTATCTGTACCATCTCAGTAACAGTGCACCATATACGCACATCACGTGCGTTCCAATCCTCTCTAGCACACTGCATCACTGCATAGAATCCCCTTGAGCTCACTGTGCCACTGCACTGAATAATAAACATCACCAGGTATTCTGCTATCTGTACCATCTCAGTAACAGTGCACCATATACGAACATCCCATGCGTTCCAATCCTCTCTAGCACACTGCATCACTGCATAGAATCCCCTTGAGCTCACTGTGCCACTGCACTGAATAATAAACATCACCAGGTATTCTGCTGTCTGCTCCATCTCAGTAACAGTGCACCAAATACGAACATCACATGAGTTTCGATCCTCACTAGCACACTGCATCACTGCATAGAATCCCTCTAGCTCACCGTGGCACTGCACTGAATAATAATAAACATCATCAGGTATTCTGCTGTCTGCTCCGTCTCAGTAACAGTGCACCAAATGCGAACATCACATGCGTTTCAATCCACTCTAGCACACTGCGTAGAATCCCCTCTAGCTCACCGTGGCACTGCACTGAATAATAATAAACATCATCATGTATTCAGCTGTCTGCTCCGTTCCAATCCTCTCTAGCACACTGCATCACTGCATAGAATCCCCTTGAGCTCACTGTGCCACTGCACTGAATAATAAGAAACATCACCAGGTATTCTGCTATCTGTACCATCTCAGTAACAGTGCACCATATACGAACATCCCATGCGTTCCAATCCTCTCTAGCACACTGCATCACTGCATAGAATCCCCTTGAGCTCACTGTGCCACTGCACTGAATAATAAACATCACCAGGTATTCTGCTATCTGTACCATCTCAGTAACAGTGCACCATATCACGAACATCCCATGCGTTCCAATCCTCTCTAGCACACTGCATCACTGCATAGAATCCCCTTGAGCTCACTGTGCCACTGCACTGAATAATAAACATCACCAGGTATTCTGCTGTCTGCTCCACCTCAGTAACAGTGCACCAAATACGAACATCACATGCGTTCCAATCCACTCTAGCACACTGCATCACTGCGTAGAATCCCCTCTAGCTCACCGTGGCACTGCACTGAATAATAATAAACATCATCAGGTATTCTGCTGTCTGCTCCGTTCCAATCCACTCTAGCACACTGCATCACTGCGTAGAATCCCCTCTAGCTCACCGTGGCACTGCACTGAATAATAATAAACATCACCAGGTATTCTGCTGTCTGCTCCGTTCCAATCCTCTCTAGCACACTGCATCACTGCATAGAATCCCCTTGAGCTCACTGTGCCACTGCACTGAATAATAAACATCACCAGGTATTCTGCTATCTGTACCATCTCAGTAACAGTGCACCATATACGAACATCCCATGCGTTCCAATCCTCTCTAGCACACTGCATCACTGCATAGAATCCCCTTGAGCTCACTGTGCCACTGCACTGAATAATAAACATCACCAGGTATTCTGCTGTCTGCTCCATCTCAGTAACAGTGCACCAAATGCGAACATCACATGAGTTTCGATCCTCACTAGCACACTGCATCACTGCATAGAATCCCTCTAGCTCACCGTGGCACTGCACTGAATAATAATAAACATCATCAGGTATTCTGCTGTCTGCTCCGTCTCAGTAACAGGGCACCAAATGCGAACATCACATGCGTTTCAATCCACTCTAGCACACTGCGTAGAATCCCCTCTAGCTCACCGTGGCACTGCACTGAATAATAATAAACATCATCATGTATTCAGCTGTCTGCTCCGTTCCAATCCTCTCTAGCACACTGCATCACTGCATAGAATCCCCTTGAGCTCACTGTGCCACTGCACTGAATAATAAGAAACATCACCAGGTATTCTGCTATCTGTACCATCTCAGTAACAGTGCACCATATACGAACATCCCATGCGTTCCAATCCTCTCTAGCACACTGCATCACTGCATAGAATCCCCTTGAGCTCACTGTGCCACTGCACTGAATAATAAACATCACCAGGTATTCTGCTATCTGTACCATCTCAGTAACAGTGCACCATATACGAACATCCCATGCGTTCCAATCCTCTCTAGCACACTGCATCACTGCATAGAATCCCCTTGAGCTCACTGTGCCACTGCACTGAATAATAAACATCACCAGGTATTCTGCTGTCTGCTCCACCTCAGTAACAGTGCACCAAATGCGAACATCACATGCGTTCCAATCCACTCTAGCACACTGCATCACTGCGTAGAATCCCCTCTAGCTCACCGTGGCACTGCACTGAATAATAATAAACATCATCAGGTATTCTGCTGTCTGCTCCGTTCCAATCCACTCTAGCACACTGCATCACTGCGTAGAATCCCCTCTAGCTCACCGTGGCACTGCACTGAATAATAATAAACATCACCAGGTATTCTGCTGTCTGCTCCGTTCCAATCCTCTCTAGCACACTGCATCACTGCATAGAATCCCCTTGAGCTCACTGTACCACTGCACTGAATAATAAACATCACCAGGTATTCTGTTATCTGTACCATCTCAGTAACAGTGCACCATATACGAACATCCCATGCGTTCCAATCCTCTCTAGCACACTGCATCACTGCATAGAATCCCCTTGAGCTCACTGTGGCACTGCACTGAATAATAAACATCACCAGGTATTCTGCTGTCTGCTCCGTCTCAGTAACAGTGCACCAAATGCGAACATCACATGCGTTTCAATCCACTCTAGCACACTGCATCACTGCATAGAATCTCCTCTAGCTCACTGTGGCACTGCACTGAATAATAAACATCACCAGGTATTCTGTTATCTGTACCATCTCAGTAACAGTGCACCATATACGAACATCCCATGCGTTCCAATCCTCTCTAGCACACTGCATCACTGCATAGAATCCCCTTGAGCTCACTGTACCACTGCACTGAATAATAAACATCACCAGGTATTCTGCTGTCTGCTCCGTCTCAGTAACAGTGCACCATATACGAACATCCCATGTGTTCCAATCCTCTCTAGCACACTGCATCACTGCATAGAATCCCCTTGAGCTCACTGTACCACTGCACTGAATAATAAACATCACCAGGTATTCTGCTGTCTGCTCCGTCTCAGTAACAGTGCACCATATACGAACATCCCATGCGTTCCAATCCTCTCTAGCACACTGCATCACTGCATAGAATCCCCTTGAGCTCACTGTACCACTGCACTGAATAATAAACATCACCAGGTATTCTGCTGTCTGCTCCATCTCAGTAACAGTGCACCAAATGCGAACATCACATGCGTTTTGATCCTCTCTAGCACACTGCATCACTGCATAGTATCCCCTTGAGCTCACTGTACCACTGCACTGAATAATAAACATCACCAGGTATTCTGCTGTCTGCTCCGTCTCAGTAACAGTGCACCATATACGAACATCCCATGCGTTCCAATCCTCTCTAGCACACTGCATCACTGCATAGAATCCCCTTGAGCTCACTGTACCACTGCACTGAATAATAAACATCACCAGGTATTCTGCTGTCTGCTCCGTCTCAGTAACAGTGCACCATATACGAACATCCCATGCGTTCCAATCCTCTCTAGCACACTGCATCACTGCATAGAATCCCCTTGAGCTCACTGTACCACTGCACTGAATAATAAACATCATCAGGTATTCAGCTGTCTGCTCCGTTCCAATCCTCTCTAGCACACTGCATCACTGCATAGAATCCCCTTGAGCTCACTGTACCACTGCCCTGAATAATAAGAAACATCACCAGGTATTCTGCTATCTGTACCATCTCAGTAACAGTGCACCATATACGAACATCCCATGCGTTCCAATCCTCTCTAGCACACTGCATCACTGCATAGAATCCCCTTGAGCTCACTGTGCCACTGCACTGAATAATAAACATCACCAGGTATTCTGCTATCTGTACCATCTCAGTAACAGTGCACCATATACGAACATCCCATGCGTTCCAATCCTCTCTAGAGCACTGCATCACTGCATAGAATCCCCTTGAGCTCACTGTGCCACTGCACTGAATAATAAACATCACCAGGTATTCTGCTGTCTGCTCCATCTCAGTAACAGTGCACCAAATGCGAACATCACATGCGTTCCAATCCACTCTAGCACACTGCATCACTGCGTAGAATCCCCTCTAGCTCACCGTGGCACTGCACTGAATAATAATAAACATCATCAGGTATTCTGTCTGCTCCGTTCCAATCCTCTCTAGCACACTGCATCACTGCATAGAATCCCCTTGAGCTCACTGTACCACTGCACTGAATAATAAACATCACAAGGTATTCTGCTGTCTGCTCCGTCTCAGTAACAGTGCACCAAATGCGAACATCACATGCGTTTCAATCCACTCTAGCACACTGCGTAGAATCCCCTCTAGCTCACCGTGGCACTGCACTGAATAATAATAAACATCATCAGGTATTCAGCTGTCTGCTCCGTTCCAATCCTCTCTAGCACACTGCATCACTCCATAGAATCCCCTTGAGCTCACTGTACCACTGCACTGAATAATAAGAAACATCACCAGGTATTCTGCTATCTGTACCATCTCAGTAACAGTGCACCATATACGAACATCACGTGCGTTCCAATCCTCTCTAGCACACTGCATCACTGCATAGAATCCCCTTGAGCTCACTGTGCCACTGCACTGAATAATAAACATCACCAGGTATTCTGCTATCTGTACCATCTCAGTAACAGTGCACCATATACGAACATCCCATGCGTTCCAATCCTCTCTAGCACACTGCATCACTGCATAGAATCCCCTTGAGCTCACTGTGCCACTGCACTGAATAATAAACATCACCAGGTATTCTGCTGTCTGCTCCATCTCAGTAACAGTGCACCAAATGCGAACATCACATGAGTTTCGATCCTCACTAGCACACTGCATCACTGCATAGAATCCCCTCTAGCTCACCGTGGCACTGCACTGAATAATAATAAACATCATCAGGTATTCTGCTGTCTGCTCCGTCTCAGTAACAGTGCACCAAATGCGAACATCACATGCGTTTCAATCCACTCTAGCACACTGCGTAGAATCCCCTCTAGCTCACCGTGGCACTGCACTGAATAATAATAAACATCATCATGTATTCAGCTGTCTGCTCCGTTCCAATCCTCTCTAGCACACTGCATCACTGCATAGAATCCCCTTGAGCTCACTGTGCCACTGCACTGAATAATAAGAAACATCACCAGGTATTCTGCTATCTGTACCATCTCAGTAACAGTGCACCATATACGAACATCCCATGCGTTCCAATCCTCTCTAGCACACTGCATCACTGCATAGAATCCCCTTGAGCTCACTGTGCCACTGCACTGAATAATAAACATCACCAGATATTCTGCAGTCTGCTCCGTCTCAGTAACAGTGCACCATATACGAACATCCCATGCGTTCCAATCCTCTCTAGCACACTGCATCACTGCATAGAATCCCCTTGAGCTCACTGTGCCACTGCACTGAATAATAAACATCACCAGGTATTCTGCTGTCTGCTCCACCTCAGTAACAGTGCACCAAATGCGAACATCACATGCGTTCCAATCCACTCTAGCACACTGCATCACTGCGTAGAATCCCCTCTAGCTCACCGTGGCACTGCACTGAATAATAATAAACATCATCAGGTATTCTGCTGTCTGCTCCGTTCCAATCCTCTCTAGCACACTGCATCACTGCATAGAATCCCCTTGAGCTCACTGTACCACTGCACTGAATAATAAACATCACCAGGTATTCTGCTGTCTGCTCCGTCTCAGTAACAGTACACCAAATGCGAACATCACATGCGTTTCAATCCACTCTAGCACACTGCGTAGAATCCCCTCTAGCTCACCGTGGCACTGCACTGAATAATAATAAACATCATCAGGTATTCAGCTGTCTGCTCCGTTCCAATCCTCTCTAGCACACTGCATCACTGCATCGAATCCCCTTGAGCTCACTGTACCACTGCACTGAATAATAAGAAACATCACCAGGTATTCTGCTATCTGTACCATCTTAGTAACAGTGCACCATATACGAACATCCCATGCGTTCCAATCCTCTCTAGCACACTGCATCACTGCATAGAATCCCCTTGAGCTCACTGTGCCACTGCACTGAATAATAAACATCACCAGGTATTCTGCTGTCTGCTCCATCTCAGTAACAGTGCACCAAATGCGAACATCACATGCGTTCCAATCCACTCTAGCACACTGCATCACTGCGTAGAATCCCCTCTAGCTCACCGTGGCACTGCACTGAATAATAATAAACATCACCAGGTATTCTGCTGTCTGCTCCGTTCCAATCCTGTCTAGCACACTGCATCACTGCATAGAATCCCCTTGAGCTCACTGTACCACTGCACTGAATAATAAACATCACCAGGTATTCTGCTGTCTGCTCCGTCTCAGTAACAGTGCACCAAATGCGAACATCACATGCGTTTCAATCCACTCTAGCACACTGCGTAGAATCCCCTCTAGCTCACCGTGGCACTGCACTGAATAATAATAAACATCATCAGGTATTCAGCTGTCTGCTCCATTCCAATCCTCTCTAGCACACTGCATCACTGCATAGAATCCCCTTGAGCTCACTGTACCACTGCACTGAATAATAAGAAACATCACCAGGTATTCTGCTATCTGTACCATCTCAGTAACGGTGCACCATATACGAACATCCCATGCGTTCCAATCCTCTCTAGCACACTGCATCACTGCATAGAATCCCCTTGAGCTCACTGTGCCACTGCACTGAATAATAAACATCACCAGGTATTCTGCTATCTGTACCATCTCAGTAACAGTGCACCATATACGAACATCCCATGCATTCCAATCCTCTCTAGCACACTGCATCACTGCATAGAATCCCCTTGAGCTCACTGTACCACTGCACTGAATAATAAGAAACATCACCAGGTATTCTGTTATCTGTACCATCTCAGTAACAGTGCACCATATACGAACATCCCATGCGTTCCAATCCTCTCTAGCACACTGCATCACTGCATAGAATCCCCTTGAGCTCACTGTGGCACTGCACTGAATAATAAACATCACCAGGTATTCTGCTGTCTGCTCCGTCTCAGTAACAGTGCACCAAATGCGAACATCACATGCGTTTCAATCCACTCTAGCACACTGCATCACTGCATAGAATCTCCTTTAGCTCACTGCGGCACTGCACTGAATAATAAACATCACCAGGTATTCTGTTATCTGTACCATCTCAGTAACAGTGCACCATATACGAACATCCCATGCGTTCCAATCCTCTCTAGCACACTGCATCACTGCATAGAATCCCCTTGAGCTCACTGTACCACTGCACTGAATAATAAACATCACCAGGTATTCTGCTGTCTGCTCCGTCTCAGTAACAGTGCACCATATACGAACATCCCATGCATTCCAATCCTCTCTAGCACACTGCATCACTGCATAGAATCCCCTTTAGCTCACTGTACCACTGCACTGAATAATAAACATCACCAGGTATTCTGCTGTCTGCTCCGTCTCAGTAACAGTGCACCATATACGAGCATCCCATGCGTTCCAATCCTCTCTAGCACACTGCATCACTGCATAGAATCCCCTTGAGCTCACTGTACCACTGCACTGAATAATAAACATCACCAGGTATTCTGCTGTCTGCTCCATCTCATTAACAGTGCACCAAATGCGAACATCACATGCGTTTCGATCCTCTCTAGCACACTGCATCACTGCATAGTATCCCCTTGAGCTCACTGTACCACTGCACTGAATAATAAACATCACCAGGTATTCTGCAGTCTGCTCCGTCTCAGTAACAGTGCACCATATACGAACATCCCATGCGTTCCAATCCTCTCTAGCACACTGCATCACTGCATAGAATCCCCTTGAGCTCACTGTACCACTGCACTGAATAATAAACATCACCAGGTATTCTGCTGTCTGCTCCGTCTCAGTAACAGTGCACCATATACGAACATCCCATGCGTTCCAATCCTCTCTAGCACACTGCATCACTGCATAGAATCCCCTTGAGCTCACTGTACCACTGCACTGAATAATAAACATCACCAGGTATTCTGCTGTCTGCTCCGTCTCAGTAACAGTGCACCATATACGAACATCCCATGCGTTCCAATCCTCTCTAGCACACTGCATCACTGCATAGAATCCCCTTGAGCTCACTGTACCACTGCACTGAATAATAAACATCACCAGGTATTCTGCTGTCTGCTCCGTCTCAGTAACAGTGCACCATATACGAACATCCCATGCGTTCCAATCCTCTCTAGCACACTGCATCACTGCATAGAATCCCCTTGAGCTCACTGTACCACTGCACTGAATAATAAACATCACCAGGTATTCTGCTGTCTGCTCCGTCTCAGTAACAGTGCACCATATACGAACATCCCATGCGTTCCAATCCTCTCTAGCACACTGCATCACTGCATAGAATCCCCTTGAGCTCACTGTACCACTGCACTGAATAATAAACATCACCAGGTATTCTGCTGTCTGCTCCGTCTCAGTAACAGTGCACCAAATGCGAACATCACGTGTTTCAATCCACTCTAGCACACTGCATAGAATCACCTCTAGCTCACTGCATCACTGCATAGTATCCCCTCTAGCTCACTGTGGCACTGAACTGAATAATAAGAAACATCACCAGGTATTCTGCTGTCTGCTCCGTCTCAGTAACAGTGCACCAAATACGACATCACATGCCTTTCAATCTCCTCTAGCTCACTGCATACGTCAGCAGAAACTCTATCACTGCATGGAATAATGAATATCAGCAGACACAGACGTGTGTTTTTGCCCGACCCCAATGTCTTCCTCTAAACATAAACACCCATCAATTGGAAAGTGGCATGACCTAAATAGCATGCATTGGCAAGGCCGATAGGTCTATTTGTTTGCTAAGGGAGTGTTTGGTAGTAGGTGTGTGTGTGTGTTTGTGTGTGTATGATACCCCAACTGTCCTAGAAAGAGTATTCCATTATGAAGCAAAGTCTTGGGGTACAATAATATGAAGCTGGGAGTAGGGCCACTCTGTTGAACATGCTGCAGTAGCAGAGTTAAGCTGTGTCCTGACAGAAAAAGAAGTCAGAAGATGAAGTTTGCATTGTGATGCCTTGATAACGAGCTGCTCTGTATTGGCAGGATGGTAAACCTGCATGCAAAATGTACGTTACTGTGCTGTAACACTGCACCAGTGCCGCTCAATTACAAGTTACCCAGTGGTATGGAGACTTACCATGTAAAACCGGATTTACCACTCATAACACCACACTGAATTCCAAATTCCACTGCGTTTAGCACATACATTTACCACCTGCTCTAAGCAGGTGGTAAATATATGCTGGGGCTTCTCTGTGGCAGGGGGGTGAAGACAGTGGGGTGTGGGAAGTAGGGGAGGGAAGGGGCAGAGAAGGTCTGGCAGGAGAAAGCATGGAATGCTCCTCTTTCGACTTTACCAGGTGGAATTATCACCCAGTAAAATTGGGTCCAATGTTCCAACACCCTGTAATTAGGTGGGGGAACACAAGTCAACTCATTATCAGGCAGAGTGGGGTCCCATTGAGCGACTCCTCTCCCCCTGACTCCTACTCAGGGCCTAAATGGTATACCACACAGCCTTGTATATAAATGACCTAAATGGTGATTTATATACACGGCTGTGTTGTATACAAGTGTTCTTTCCTTCTCAGGAAGTTTGAATTGAAAGAGTACTTCAGGACACAAGACAGTGGCTAAACATTGAATGGGTATGCTGGTTATAATGGCAAGTTAGACAAGCATTGGCATAGTCAATAGGTCTCGCCTTTGGGACTTTATAAGTCTTTAGCCATGCAGCCATTATCAGACTACCCAATGCGTCACAAAACCTAAAATAATTAAATGAAAAAAGTCTGATAACCATCAACTACCTTCGGGAGAAAGCCTGGAGCACGTAATGAGTTTGTGGTTCACTTGTAAATAATCGAAAGTATCTGTTGCAAGTTATACTCATGCGTGAGAGCAGCACGGTGGGTCGCAGTGAGAATTATACTCTGCAGAAACATACAACTTACATTTTACTCTCCATGTCAAGCCACCAACAAGAAGCACAGTAAGCTGTGGTCCTCGCTCATGGAGGATGATTTGTTTGCACCCTCCACTCTCAGCTGTACTCAAGCCATACCGATACTCACATCGGATGGTGTGGAAGGCCGCCCTCGGCCTTTTCTCTAAACTTTCACCCAGCCGCAGTTCGTGCTCCTCCCGGTCCAACAAGGTGTTTGGATTCCCGTTCATTGCTTAAAAACAACGATCACCCGTAGACTGTAAACAAGCCTGTGAGTCCATACAGACAGTAGAGGTGGGGTCTATGGGGGTGAAGGGAGGAGGGGCTTGGGCAGGCAGAGGCAGAGCTTGGGCAAGAGAGAAGTGCCGCATCAGGCGGAGGTGTGGCGGAGGTGGCGGAGATTAGAAGAAAGATAGTTGGAGGTGAGATCCACTGTTGCGGCCATCTTGCTCCTCCCCTAGCCGCTGCAAAACTGCCCAGCTCATTAAAACATCTTGTTTTTACTGTTCAACTGTACTATATATTTGTATTGATTCACAGTATTAATGTCTCATAAAACTCAACGCTAATGCTTCCACACTAGGCTTGATTGATAACACACATCACAAATGTATTTCACGCCCTGATATCTAAACTTGTGTAATTTGTAATGGTTCCCAACTAGAGTATTGCTATTTTATGTTAGGACTTTGTTCGAAAATGGCATCCATGTTTCTCAGTGAAATAGATCCCCCCACATCCTCGTTATTATGCTGCGCGCACATTGCACGTGCGCTGACCATGAAAATGGTGGGGACTTAAATTTGGCTGGCTCTGGGGACTTGGTACCGCAGCATGTGAGCTGTAGTAGCGAAAGAATGACTGGTTTATTTCAGTATGGACAAAGCTGTGGGTCACCATGGTGAGAACTTACGTTAGGGTTTTAGACAATAAAAGCAATGATTGCGGAGAAGTGCTAGCCTTCATTCCTATGTTCCTGGATGCGGACAGGTATGAGAATTATCACCCAATCGAATTTTACTATGTTACCACTATAAATTAGTTAGAGAGTTGATTTTTCAGCCGCTGTCGTGACCCTTTGATCCTGCCCTTCCCCATGCGCAGCCAATGATGGAGGGAGAGAATGAAAAACAGGAAAGGCTAGTAAAATAACAAAAAAAGGCGCTTAGAGATACGGAGTGGAATTCAGAACACTAGTAGGAAACGAACACAAAATAGTGCCCCAAAATGAATAGTCAAGCACTAAAGTTGAACAATACTCGAAGTTAGACACTGCTCTTTGGGAGGAAACAAATGAACACAAGGCGGGACAAAGAGGAAAGATTACCCACTAGCAAGCAAGCCTTTTTAAAGGACAATTGAAGTAACAAATAAAAAGGCAATGGGCGGGCTGTAAGTTCACAAAGTGAATACAGCATGTCTCGAAGAGACAGCGCATGCGCTGCCTAGGCTCGACCTAAAAAAAACTACAAAAAATAAAGGGCTGTTGGAATCATGCAAAACAGGGATAGAAGAGGTGCAAGACCCCATGCTCCTCACGTTCCTTTATAGGAAAACAAATGAAAGGAAATGATTTTATTTTGTAGGTGATGACTCCAATGGCACAGGCTGCAAAGTAGTATCTGATGTATCACAAATAAAATGAAAATAAAAAAGCTTATAGTTTGGTTCATAATTAAGTTTTTAGGAATTTTTAATATGCTTCAGAGTTGTAAAGAAGGCATGTTTTCTTTTTTATGTTGATGTCATTATGTAGTTTTCTGTAAACATTGGTAGTCATTGCTTACTGAGTAGAAACAGCATTTCAAAAAGAAAGGTGAAGTTTATGAAAGGTAATGGTAAGATGTAAAACAAATAGTGATTAGATATGTTAGTAATATACTATAAGGCAAATATGCATTGCACATATATTAGTCAGATACTTTGGAAATTGGCAGTGGAGACAATATTTATGGATGCATTTCCCTTCAGGATATGTTTCCAGGTAACAGTGGTAAGTAAACACACTGCTGCCAATTGCCACAATTCATGCAAAATATCAATGAATTTATATGACAAAATAACAATGTGACAATAGCAGTGGAACACAGACAGAAGGCAAGTATATTTGTAGCAACTTTAAGAAAGCCTATTTGTGTGCACATTTTTATTTTGTCAAATGGCAGAAGCAGTGGATCATTCACAAAAAGCCTTCTTTTTTTTGCATATTTAAGAAAGCCTCTGTACACGCAGGTCTTTACTTTGTAAACAAAAAACAAAACATATCCCCAAATACATGTGATCGTAACATAACAGAAAAACTAATGAACATGCAAGGGCAGTTAGTAATACCACTGTGTCTTTCTGACAGATTCAGGCATCCAAAGAGTACACACGTCCTAAACATAACAGCCATAAATGAGAAAATAAAATGTAATCGTGCCTGGAAAGTAAATAACCTTTATAAAAAAAGAGGGAGTGTGAAGATAAATAGGGTCTTCCCAGCTTCCAAAATCTACACAATAGATCGAATATAGGAAGGACCCCCTGGTCACATATGTATGATCTCTCCAAACCTCTTATTTCATCAGGAAATCCCTTTTTTATTAGAACTCTCACTCACTGAGATTGTCAGTGCCATGCTTCATCATAGAGTTCTCGTGCATAGACCTATTGTCTCTGGATGGGCTCTACCTTGCCGAGCAAGAGAGCTCTTTGGTGTATTTATATGGGAACCTAAAGTAGTTAAAATTGTCTAAAGTGCCCGTATCACCGATTTATTTAAGGGCACCTTGGCAAAGTTAAAAACAAATTGGGGATATTGGATCAGAGGAATTGCTAACTCGTCCGTCGGTCAACATGGTTCAGCCACCTTAGTTTGCAGCTATTTCATTTGGCTTTCATCAGGACCTAACATGGATCCTGTGGTATCTCTTTATTATAAAAAAATATCAAAAAATGATTACTTCTTTATTAGGTCTCCTTCCACTATTTGTGGTTCTCACCAATCACAGCCATGCCACACATTCTGTCATGCATACTTAGATATAGAAACCCTCCTGAGTATTGTCTTGGCAGGGTATCTGTGGGTTTGAGAGAGATATATTAGGCAATCAAGGTAATATAATCACAACTATTCATTTCCTTTTGTATTATACGGTGATACTGCTCACCAAGACCACCATAAGTATTTATTCGTTAGTGACTGTTGTGAAAAAACCATTGGCAATATTCAATGAAAAATCCATTGGTGAAAGTATCTTTAATTTTAGCACAGTGCAATCTAAACAGACCATACACACTTGAAATTATTATTCTGAGAAACACCTTACTGGTATAATCAGCTCTTTTTGCCTCATGGGGTTGGTGGAGGCAGGCGAGCTTTATTGTCACGCATTGGAATGTAGAGAACCCAAGAAACGGTCTGTATATTTTTTCTCTCTTCTCTGAATATTATCCCCTCACTAAACATGACCTCATTAGTTACTGCTCCAAGGGTTTGCACTTGTGTTTCGCACCTATTTATAGCCTCCACACCTCGCATGTTGTTTCGTGCCGGTCGCCAAAGGCTATTTGTAGCCCTTCCTGTCCTCCTGATCTGCTTCCGACTGATGGGAGCATGTCATCATGTATCACATGATGTGTGTCTCCTGTGCATGATGACTCGTCCATGAAAACTCTGAATTGTTGTATCCATTCCATGTCTTTGTGCTTGAAGAAACACCCAAATATATTTTGAGGGTGCCCCTGCATAAAATAAAACTATATGAATAGTTTGGACACCGTGCTACCCTCGAGGCATGTGAAACCAACGGTCTTTAGTGGTTTCTAGAGAGCTTTTCTTCATTAATTCATAGTGTTATTAAATTCCTAAAAGCCTTTAAGAGTGGAGAGGATTATTGCGTGCTTCTATCCTGTATTAGACCCAATATTCTTATCATGTTATGAATCGGAATGTTGACACGCAAGAGCAACTACGACTAGGGTATCGTTATCTCTGTAAGGACCTCCTAACAGTGTCATCATTCACATCTTACCTATTGGTTTTCAATTGATAAATCCAGCGTTGTTCCTTCTCAAACAAATTTCTTGCTACATTTTTTACATGTGGTTTCAACTGTTCAATAACTACTCACTTAAGATATTTTATGGTGTGGCCCTTGGAAAGAAATGCTTGACATTTTGGTTGTGGGGCTCGCGCACATCTGAAATTGCTGCAGTGTTTACAGATACGGGTCTTGGTTTTCCACATGGTCTTATTCATGTATCTTAGACCACAAGGGCATGTTATCATGTAAATCAGCTGTGCAGAATTACAATTAGTGTGTCTAATTAGTTTCCATGTTTTCTTTAGGCACAAAACTATATTTTTTGTAGGGCTTGCTTGTGAGATGACAAACACTACATTGTCCACCGGGGAAGTTGCCTACCATTCTTGGTAAATTCCATAAAGTTAGTGCCTGGTCCAATGTTGGTATTTTGTTTGTTCTCTGATGTGTACTAGACTATCCCTTAGGCTAATACCCCATTTCTGAGAAAATAAAGGTTTTTCCCATTTCAGTGGGCCTGTATTGATTGAGCATGTGTCAGTTTTTATTAATGATCTTCTTCACCTGATTCGAGGCTGGGTTATATGTAGTTGCAGAGACCAATAGTTGGTCCTGTTCAGTTTTTGTGTGGATTCATGTGCGCTCTCTCGACTCTGTTTCCTAGCTCTGTTAAAGGATCTCTCAATAATCTTTTCGGGGTAGTCGCTTAGTTTAATCTTCAGGGTTTCTCCCTGTCTCTTAAAGTCCTCTAGTCTACTGCAGTTTCTCCTGAGATGTAAACATAGGCCATAGGAGAGATTTTCTTTCAACGACTTTCGATAGAAAGTCATATTTTATCAGGTTGTTCTTGTCAGTAGGCATATTATAGAGGTTACTGTTTGAAGATAGCCTTGATCGAGTATGATTTTCACATCTAGAAACACAAGTTCTTCTCTACTTGTGAGCGTGAACTTAAGATTGGCATTGCAGTTGTTAACCCCTGCAAAGAAAGGAGGATGGGTCAGTGGTGGGTGTTGTGAAACCTTCTTCCATTCTGGTGACACATTACCTATCTTGCAAGAGACTCCCAGTATATTACCTGTCAGTTCCTATGATGAGGTAGATGGGGGAACAAAGGAACAGAGATCACTCCAACAAGTAAGGCTCTTAGTTGTCATGCAGAATGCATGACACATGTTTTAGTATGCTGAAAATAACTCTCAGGAGAGTTTCTTATGCTCATTTTATTTGCAAGCATGGGTGACTGACACATTATGGGAAATCTATATGTTAAATAAGGATATTGGTAGTCCCTCAAGTGAAACATTAGTATGTTAGGTTATCGTGCTAAGCTAGGCATAACCACTTTTAAATATTTTGAGATAAGAGTAGCTTCTTGCTATGAAATGTGGCCACTATAGAACACTCTACCTGTAGAATTGGTGGGTGAGTGAATTCTGTCGACATGGAAGAAGAGCCAATTCTTTATGACTGCATTTTATTTAGCAATGACTACTTAACTTGGAAGTACAATTCTTGTATTTGGTCATCCTCGATCCCAAAGCAAGGAGAGTGAGGCACCCAATCAATCACAGCCGTGGATCTATGTGCTTGTAGACAATACAAGGTGAATGCAAGTCTGTCTTTTTGCTTGCAAAGAGTAAATCTTTCAGGCTAAATGACACAAACCTTAACAAAATACTCGAAGTGTGCGTTTTTACATCACTACGTAAAATGATGTTCAAGAGAGATTTCAGTAGTACTGTTAGTCCCTGCTACTTTCTGGGATAGACGTGGACTTCCTGAAGGAAAGATATCTTCATCCCAAAGTTCTTGAGTTTATGTCAATGTAACATTCTTGAGCAGTTCAGGCCTCTATAGTTGAATAGCCCTTCCTCAGCCCAGCCGACTTTGCAGGAGACCTTGACTGTCTAGGACTCCCTGGTGAACACTATGAACTTTTAAAGATTGGGTTTTTGATAAATTTCCCTTAGAGCATGCCTCATTTAGATTTTGACAAAATTGCCTTCTGACTTTAGGTCACAGATGGCTGTGCTTAACCCATGAGCTAAGGCCCCACTACTCTTGCATGTGCAAAACTGGAGGAGACATTGATGCATTTTATCAGCCAAATCTATAGTAATATAGATGCATCCATGTCCATCTGGGAATATTCATGCAGAGTGATTTATTAAATCTAATGTCGGAACAGTAATAATAAATAAAACCTACTTGTTCGTTGAATGTATCTAGCGCAGTAAGACTATATAATTTATCAGCTATAATAGTAGAAACAGTTTTAAAATGGGGGATAAATGTTTCTTGTTACGTTTCGCTGGTTTGCTCAGATGGGCTGTTTTACATACACTTGGTAAGGAGTGATAATTAAACCAATTCATAGAAAAGATGACTCTTCTTTGCCCAAAACTATCATTTAATAAGCCTAATTGAAGTTGATACAAAAGCTTATGCCAAAATAGTACTATTGGATTTAATATGTTGGATTAATAAACACAACGTAATCCCAGCAGAACACAGTGGCTTTAAGGAGGGCTACTCAACGGCTTGTTTGTGGATCATAGCAGAGAAATCGACCAAGGGGTAATTTATTCTGCTGCTCTATCGATTTCTAAGCATCAGTCGAATGCTTTTGACCATTGCAGGTCTCAAAAAATGTAATAGAGAGTTTGGCGGTCTATCGCATGCCCCACTACCAAGGACCTATAAAGCCATGGTACAGCTCCATATCTTATACAGGGTTGAAATCTTGTGTATCATGGGAAGGAAACCAAAAGTTCCTACAATCAGGATGTACACCTTTACATCTCACTAAAAATGAATTGAATTAAAGATCTTGGCCAGGCTGGTCTCACAACAACGTGATATGAAATATATAGACCTAAGACAGTCACTGGTGCTCATGGGATGTAGACAGTGCATTCCCATATATTTCACAGCTGCTTGATTATAGTTTGAGGCAATCCTTTTAAAACTTTTGAATAGGATTACATTCTTTGTATGCAGTTTCAACTGAAGAAAATAAATTAAAACAAAAAAGAGACTAATGTTAAGAGAAAATGTTCAATAATCCATATTTTTACTCAATTGCTCACATTTATTGCACTTAAGGTGAGCTATTTAAAAAAGGTTTTTTATAAAATATTGTATTAGATATTAAGGGAGTATTAACAGAGTAGCAACATTTTTCTTAAGTAACATAATATGAGCTTTATTTAATATTGCGTGGGCTCTGGATCATTTTTTTAAATCCATAAAGAATTGTAATGCTATTGTATTTTATTAGACCTATCGGTAAATCATGTTTAATTGTGTGTCTTGTTTAAATTCTTATGTAATAGTTTTAATATGGATAAATTGGAAATCATGTGTTTTATTGATGTTTAACAGGCTAAGGTCTAAATAAACATATTTTCAACTGACCGAACTAAGACCCCACTACCTAATCGTGCTGACAAGAATACTTCAGGTGGTCCTTGGTCCAACTCTAAGAGTAGCTACAATTGGGATGCAGTGAAAGCTCAGTTAGAGTTCTTTAAACCAACAGTTTGTCTTACACCTCAACCCTACCAGTGGCTTCCTTGCAGTTGTCCTACTCTATCATGGCACTAAAAAGGAACATCCCTGTGCAAATCTATTCTTCTCACTTACTATATTACTTACCTGCCTGAAGAACATCCCAAAGTATTTTAATCATTCTAGCTCAAAGTACCACTTTGTGGAATGAAGAACACTCCACTCTCCAGTATTTATGTTACTATATCATAATATAGATTGTAGAGCATACATAGACATTTGTTTTGTAACTCAGAGTAGCTTCATGCATCAAAGACCACATTGTCCGTTTGTACTTGTTGTATTCCTGTTCTGAACGAAGCCAGTCACCGGTCATTGGGCCTCGCTATAATGACACAAATATATTAAAAGCAGGCAGAGTATTAGCCAACATTACATATCTCTCAAATATTCCTGGAAAGGCTGAAGTCTTGGAAAATGTCAAGGTAGGACGATTCCATGATTTCCAGGTGGATTGCAGTTGCTTGAACACTCAACAGCCAGGTTTCTATCCCACTTTAGTTGTAGCAGTGGTTAATGCCATATTAGATTCCTAAAATACACTGTACAGGGGAATTGAACAAAAACTACGGCTACCCATTTAGGAGCTTAAAGTATGGTGTTGAGATTCATCGGGATCAGAATAGAAGGGACCATGTGAGGAAAGGTAAGGAGTGTTGCACAAAGGTCTGCATTTTCAAAGTCAGTGCAACTGACTTCACAAAGGCAAAGTTAAGCATTGCAATGTACAAAGGCAGTGCATAGGAAACAAGCATTTGAAATGCAATAGGTCTCACATTTTAGAAACTTTGACCTGTTGGTATTGTAAATGACAATGTCTTTTATTATTGCAGGTTTTTTAAACAAATAAATAAAAGGCATTGTTATTTACAATGCCAATAGCTCAGAATATCGCAATCGTGAGACCTATTGCATTGCAAATGCTTGTTTAGGGCCTGCTCCATGTACGCCAGAGATGGCGGGGTGGCCCATAAAGCGCTTCTTGCTTCGGCAGGAGTGTCCATTATCTGTCTAGTCTTCAGGTATAGCACTAACTGCTGATGTCTAAGTGTGCCTAGATATTACAGAGTATAGAACAAAGGCACATGGAGAGGAAGCCATTTGCCTAGAATCACACAATGTGGGAGTATGGGGAAGCCATATCCGGAATGTGGCCTCTTAGGCCAGAGACTACAACTAATTTGTAGAGTGAGTTGGGGGTAACATACGGCGGCGGCTTTCCTTTTTAAAAATGAATGTTTTAACATTTATAGGCATGCCTAAAGGTCAGTTAAAACATTCATAGGTGTTTCTTTGATTACTCTAATTTTCAGTAGAACGGGTTCTATAATTACAATGCTAACGTAGTAAAACGACATGTTGCTACCGGTCAACAGTTACTTTTCAATTGGTAAACAAGCACTGTGTTAAGTTTCTTGGAAACGTGTGCAACACATGAAGGAGCCTTTCTGAATCTCCAAGAGGGTTTATTGACCTGGGAGGTACAGCACCAAGGTAGTACGACCAGCAGGGCAGCTCTTCACCACTGGCTTCCCAGCATACTCTGTTCGGCAAGTACCAAGACATGCTGGGAGAGCTCCACACTACAGTGCAAAGAGAGAATCCTCAACAGAGTGACAAAGTTAGTAGGCCCCGGTTTAATGTGCTAACACGCACAGAGGTGGGTTTGGGGCCCAAAGGAAAGAGAACATTAAGGTTGTGAACATATATATTCCTTCAACTTACTTTCCAAGGGAGCATGGCATTGGACACATCATCGGAGCCAAATCTAACCTGGGAGTCGTAGTTTGGTTAGATCACAAGTTTGGAGAATGAATTCTTCACGGATATATCCACCCAACTGTATTCATGTAAAGTGTGATCGGCCATAATGATCAGCAGTGAGGCGGAGCGTGCCATGAATGTTCTAAGTCTGGGCGGTGAACTCCGCTCCGCTCGCGGAGTTTGCGGAGTTTTCCGCACTCCGCGTTGTGGAGCGGAGTTTTTTTCCTCGCTTGCGTTCGTCAACGTCAAGTTGGTGAGCATTGAAAATCAACCTCCCAGCAAGATTTCTCAACGCGGGCGGTCAGATTTCTCAATGCAAGTGGTCATGTATGCTCGCGACCTCTCGCGTTGAGAAACCGTCCGTTCGCGTTGAGAAAGCTGCCGCTCGAGGAAAAATCTACTCGAGCGGCAGAAAGGAAGCAGCGCCCGCTTGCGCTGTGCATGGTGCCGTTCGTGATGATTGCACAGTGCGGACAA
This sequence comes from Calotriton arnoldi, assembly GCA_963921515.1. NCBI lineage: Eukaryota > Metazoa > Chordata > Amphibia > Caudata > Salamandridae > Calotriton > Calotriton arnoldi. The sequence goes on from CAWUFW010001658.1 coordinate 833,033, forward strand.
GCACCTGCCACTGAAAATCACAGCGAACTGCATTTTTCTCAGCAGTCCGCTGCTCGCGGGGCTCCGCATAGCGCGGCAGAGTTAATTATCGCACTTCCGCGGAACTCCGCGAACTACGCCCAGGCTTAGAATGTTCATCCTTAGAAAGGGTGCAGTATAGATTATCCGGAGCCAGAATGAGATTCCCAGACAGTGTAGAGACTAGAGTGTAAGCACTAACATGAATTTCTTTCTATGACCACTGTGTGATCATAGCATATTAACAGCAGAAGGCATTACAGTGAGCTGCATTGGCGGAGCAGAGTGATCCCAATACGGTAACATTTTGAGGTTATCAACTGAGGTGTGTTGGGAGAGCTCTGAGGGAACTGATTACACTTATAAACAAAGTTACTGAAGTGAAGCGCCACAGGAGATCTTTTTATGCCATACGTGACGCTTATAGTGAAAGGAGGCATTATTCATGTGACGTGCATTGACAAAGAAGTGTGTTTGGATGACCTCCTTATATAAATTGCAGAAGGTACTAGCGGACACTGCAAGAGAGAGACACGCTCCGTGTGAGAAATGTTAGTATAACTGTAGCAAAACGTAGCGAAGTAAGGTGAGGTACATTGACTGAGCTGCCTGCGATACCGGCTTTGCAGCAGCAAAATGTACGGTCATGGGTTGCATTGTCCGAGACGGGGGAGGTCACGAAGGGTTTGTCGGTTAGTGAAGGAGAGGGTTTATGATCGCTGGTGTGTTGGGTGACGGCTGCCTGCCTCTCTCGAGCCCATCCCGGACGTCTCTGCCCTGCACAGGGGTGGTGGTCGTGCCTGTCACTCCCTCATCACACGTGTTTACAGTCCGCGCAGAGGGAGCTCTGAAATTCTCTGACTTGCCCTGCTCCTAGCAGTGAGCCAAGCGGGGTCCTGGGGCAGAGTTCTCACCTCACCAGGTTCGGTGCACTGTCCGGGGACTGTGGGAAAAGAGATGGGACCAGGTTGGACCGAGTGCGGCTTCTGCTTGTTACCCACTGCCACAGCTGGTACAGTGGGAAATGCTAAGCAACCCGGGCAGGAACGGGAGAACCCCCTTCCCCCTCCCAGGAGTATCATGAAATGGAAGTGGGGCACATGGCCCTGGGTAAACACTCCAAGCTGTGGCTAGTGTGTACATCTAATAACTATGGGAGAGCCTCGGCACTCGAGTTCACAGCCCCCATGTGCTAATAAGAGTCATCAGCCGCACACTGCGAGGGACAGGACTCTGGGAACTGGAAGCCCTCTGTCTTGTCCGCACCGACCCATGGGAATATATCGAAATCCCGGGACAAGGAGAAGGGCTCCGTTTACAGGTATGAAACGTTATCTTCTTGCTACCCTAAGAAAATTAGTTCGCTCTTCCGGCTTTCAGTTGTATTGTATGAACCAGAGGTGAACAAGCATTTTCAATGGACAACAGGGTGTTGCAAAGCATTTAACCCAGAACTACCACTGTGCTGTAGTTCTGGGCAGTGGAAATGTGATTGTGTGTGCACTCATGTCTATTGGTGGCAAAGAAAGCGGGCGCCCGCGTTAATGTGAAAGCGGGTGCCTATGTTGTTAATTTTAAAAAGGGCGCTGTGATGAAACCTAAAGCGCGGCGCACAGGGCGAGACAGAGATGAGGGACTACGAGCCGTGGGTGCCATTAGTGAGTTTGTGTTCATTTATTAAACTTGTGTGCGTGACGGCCTATAAAGCGCATGGCGGCTACGTGAAACGGGCGCCATAGTAAATAAATTTTTAAAAACATCAAAGCGGGAGCCGTACTGAAACGCGGAGCCCGTGTATATAAAACTTGTGCGCATGATGGCCTGTAAAGCGCATAGAGCGCTGAATGTTGCAGGAAAGCATGCCGTGCCTGCAGTAGGAGAAACACATTAAAGAAATTAGTGCTTACAGACTAAATAAGACGTACCGTGTAACAACAGAGGTAAAAGGGCCAGTCTTCATGGGAGTTTAGAAATGAAGACAAGGTGGTACTAAGGAGGGACTAACAAGCCTATTAACCAATCAGAAGCCAGCATTTACGAAGGACAATGACACAAGCCAATGACAAATATGGGTGGAGAGTGGGAGGGGCTTCAATTACATACTCCAATGCAGCATGCCTCGCAGAGCAGTGCATGCACTGCCCAGGCTCGACCTAAAAATGAATCAAAATGCTAATCACTACTTACATTGTGACTCATTTTGCTAAATTGCGACTGCAAAACTACTTTGCTAATTCCTTTCGCAAAAATTCCCCAAAAACATACCAGCGAAAAAGGAAGAAACTTTTCACCAAGCCAATTCAGATGCAAAAAAGTGCTAAGAATATAAGGTGGCCCATAATGCATCCCAAGTTTGCAAAAGGACAGCACCTTTGGGACCATGCAAGTACCTGACGCACGCAAATGACGTTGCCCATTTTTTATGCCTCACAGTACTTTGCTATTACAGAAGGGGTGGTGGGTGCGTGTGGTGCCCCTTCTCTGACGCGAATTGTGTATACACACTTCTTGTGCCTGCACAATCTGAAATGTGCATTCTCTTCTTTGCATAGACGCACAACCCAATGGAAATGAGGAAATGCATTTGCCCCTGAAGCCACATTACATTACTGATATGTGCGTACGGGCAAACATAAACTCAGATGGTACTTAATCTATGCATCACATAAAAAAGTGATGCACAGTGTATGTGGCCCTCCCCAAGCGTCCACATGAATATGTAGTCCCTTTACTGCGTGTACCAGGTTTATGTCTTTTGGTTGTTCCGTGGCAGGTGGCATCTTACAGAGTGGTGCCTCGTTCCCTCGCAGATTCCTGAAGAGCATGAGCATTAAAAGACTCAACAACTTCCCTGACATTCTAAATGACTAACATGGCGCAAAGGTAGAATTCTATCCCGTAGCACACTTCCCTAGTGCAAACAGAGCCATAGACGGGTACCTGTGTCAGTAAGAACTCTACCAACCACACAACACATATGTGAGAAAGAAGTGGACAATGTGCATTGAATGTGCTGATTATCGTGATGCACGTTAGACTATCACTGACATAGGAGCACTCATGGTGCCTACATGTTCAGGAACAGCGCAATTACTATGGAACTTCTTAATGATGAACATGAAGGCTCCTCAGGAACAGCGGAGGAACGTCGCCCCCCCCTGCCAGCAGTTTAAAAAATGTAAAAATAAAACGATAATAAAATGGGTTTAAAACCCGCTTCTTTATCTTTTTATTTTGATTGTACCGTGGGTTTGGGGCGGGGCCAGGGTTACGATAGGCTGGATGGGGAGTGGTGGGATCTATCTTTACTGCACATGTGATTCTTGGCTGGCGGTCTCAGGCCTGCCCAAAACCACATGCGCAGTGACCCCTCTCCAACCCCAGCTGCATTGCTGGGGCTGGACAGAGCAGACACAGACTCCCAGTCTGTCCTGGAGCGCACATTTTCGGCGCTTAGGCCAATCCTGAAGCTGCTCTCATGTGAGAGCAGCTTCAGGATTGGCCACAGGGCAGGCTGAGAGCCTGTGCCTGCGTGCAGCAGTGGAGAGAAGTGGACGAGCGTGACGCAATGTGGCAGCAGGTAAGTTTAATTTTGTATTTTTTTGTATTTGTTGTCCCCTGTCCTCCCCCTCCCCGCCTCTTTTGTAAATGTTTTTTCCATTGTCCCCCATCCGTCCCCCCTCCCGGCCCCCGCCCCGCCTCTTTTACCAAATACGAGCCGCTCCTGCTCAGGAAACTACAGGGAGGAATTGGGCGGGATCCATTTCCAAATATGACGGTAACAAGCTTCATATTTAAGCCCTCCCCTTTTTACCCTTTACCCTTTCCAACTCTAGACGCGATTTACTGGCCTTGAAATGAACTGTTATTGCTGTTACTGCTATAACACGAGCTAGCCTTTTCAGTGATCATTACTGCTGAAAAGGTTGGGGTATGAAAGATGGAATTCAAAGTTAGTTTACTTTTATTTAACCATTCTTTTGGTGTGTTCTCTTCACAAAAAACACGCTGAACCCATATTTCACTCAAGTGTGCAGTGCTGGTTGCCTTTCACGAGTGCCCACACATTTAACCGATTTAGGAAATAAACGCATATGTTAAATATATAGCATCATTACAAATTTCAGTCTTCAGACATCCCTAGGCTATCCGACCACAAGGGATGGAACATTTGATAGCTGTAATAGAATGAAACTATTGTAACAATAATAAATATTGGTATATACATCAATACAAGACAGTTAAGATAAAGGATCAAATAAAAGAAGAGAAAGACACATATAAAGAAAAAACATTATTGGACATTTTGATAACTAAAATGCACGTTTTGAAAATGGCTATCATGATCAAAAGTTTTTGAATTTGCCACAGCAATACACTGTTTTAGGAAAACAATATGAAAATAATAGGGTTGCATATAACTAATCAAACTTATTGCTGAAATGTAATCTTTACATTTTAGGTGAAATTTTTAATGTATGAATTCACATGCTTGTGAGGTGTTAGAAGGTGGGCTATAGGGAGTGGTAGGTAGGCACCTAACACCAGCAACAAGGCCACCAACACACTACTGGGTCCTAAATAGGGTCTCCATAAATTGTTCCCTTACTCAACTCCTGGTAGCTGACACCGAGCAATAAGGCTCAACTTAGGAGACAGGCATGTAAAGCATTTTAAAAAACCAGTGCAGTGAATAAGTAAGACACACCACACAATAAAAATCCCACACAATTTATAAAAATAGGACATATTTTTATCTTTAAAATGACACTAAAACCGTGAAAATCTTATATAGAGAACCATAGGTATGAATTTGTAAAGAATAAACACTTTCTAGTGCTTAGAAACAAATAATGCCACTTCTGGACATCTGGTCGCGCTTGACAGGGACAAAGTCAAAGTTTGAGGCCGACTGCGAAGGAGCCCTGCACGAATACCCCACACGGTAGGCCTCGGTCAAAATTTTTACCTTCGGACTTAGAAACTTTACTGGAGCTTTTTCTCTGAGGGCTTTCGCTGCTCTCCACCAGTCTGGATTTGGTGAGGGTTCGCCGGCTTGACTTTCAGGGAGCTTTCGGGCAAACTCTGGAAGTCGGACCTCCAGAACTTTTCAGCGGGGCGAACCTGGAATCTGGGCCGGGTCGCAGTTGAAACTGGCCGACTTGGCTCTCAGTCACCTTCTGAAACTTTTTCCCGAACTTTCCCATACTGCTGGAGGTCCTTCCAGAAGGTCTCCTGGAGGTTCCAAGTGTTCAAAACACAAATCCAGGGGTCTGGAATCTCCGAGATGGTCCTTGGCAGGCCTGGACTTCACTTCCCACAATGCACTTGGTCAACCCCTTAAAACTCCACTGGACTGGACTGCACTCCAAGAGGAGGACTCTGGCTGGAGAAGGGTCAGTTAATCTCTGTTAACCTGTAGCTGAAGGTAGCCCACTTCCTCTTGAAGCAAGGCAAAGTCCTCAGAACTATAGTCCCAGATAGTGCAGTCGGCGCAGTCATCACCAGGCAGGCCCTTGTGTGCAGATCAGGATTCCAGCAGGACAATCCTCTTTATTGTAGTTTCAGGCAAGAGACCTGAGAGAGACTGCACCTCTCACATATTTATCCAGTGTTCTCTGGCGACAAACAGGGGAGCACCCCTGTCCAGTGAGGTGCAGGGCAACACCCCAAAGCCTGACAACTTCCTCCAAAGTGTGGCATAGCCTTGTCCCAAAAACTATTCTCTCAAAATCCATCATGGCTGAAATTTCAGCAGAGCAGCAAGAGCTAACTAAATCAAACTCAGAGTATAGCTTAATTCCATAAACTCCCCCCACTCACATCTGTGAATTCCTTCCTTAAGCCTCCCATTTGGCAGGGAGAGGGGGTCGCCGTGGCTGACAGGCTTGCTTGACCTGTTCTTCCTTTGAAGCTGATGCTTTTTGGCTCAACCCCCTGCTCTGGCATTCCTGTGTCCCACATAGCTCTCTCCATCAGAAAGCCTGTGCCCAGCAGGCCACTTATCACCTAATCAAGGCAGGCTGGCTAATCCCCTCAGGGCTGACCAATAAGGGAAGAGTGCTAGAGGCTGGATTTTTGCTTACTATAAAGAAAGTCTTATAACTTTTTTTCTGTACAAGTTATGATAAATTCAACAATGGCAAGTCTTTGAATTATATTTACACTCTCCTAGCAATAGTTATGCACCCATAGCATATTGCCATGTCAGTCTATGAGGCCAACTATCTTCAAGGGGAAAAATGAAATGTGTAACTTCTTCCTCACCAGGATTTATAAAACATCTTTTATAAAGACCCTGGTCATCCCGCCCCCCCGGAACACCTAGGGGAGACTTGGGGGGTTCCTAATATGCAAAAATAATTTTGGTTATTATTTCACAGTGCCCACAGCATCAAAGTCGAATTTGTAGTGAATTTCCTACACTGGGGAAAAATAAAATGGGCAGCTTTCACTTACCATGGTTTATAAAACCTCTTTTATAGGGACCCTGCTGATAACATGACCTCCCACACCCCTGGAACACCTAGGGGAGATCTTGGGGGTACCCACAATGTAAAAAGAGGGTAGATTATCGCTTCTAAAGTGCCCTATACCACCAAAGTCGGGTTTGCAGGGAATTTTACTTTTAAAAGCAGTGCTGAAACACAGGGCTGTTTTTAAAATGACCTCAGGCTCTCAGCAGCGTAAACAGGCAAGTGTAACAAAGGCTGCTGACCTCTAAACTGCCATGCCATTTTATATACTAGGGACTTATAGGTAGCTTTCATCCCCTGGCCCTATTATCTACTAGGCACTTAAAGGGTAGGCCATGCCAATTGTAAGTGTACCTCAATGTATGTGTTTGGGTTTAGCATAGCACTGGCCCTGGGCCTGACTACCAGAACCCAGGACACAGTCAGAGTCAGCTACCACCAGTACCATTCAGCACCAAAAAATGGGGGTGAACAGGCCAAAAAAGGGTGACTTTCTAACAGGATGGAATGCCCCAGTTTCTTATCAGTAATCTTCATTACTCCAAATCCCGATCTTTCCCGGTACAGTCCTCACATGCGAAATGATATCTCCGTACTACAGAACCAGTTCCTTGGTGGTCCCTAACTGTCCAAAAATAGTTCCCTCAGGACAACGTCTGCGCTAGGCATTATGGCCAAATGGGGAAATTTTTCCACATTTTATGGAGTTGCCCAGTGATTCAGTGCTACTGGGGGTCAGTGATATCTTGTTTAAATGACATTTGTGGAGGCCAGATGGAGGCCTCTGCGTAGTGATGCCTCTTGAATATCTGGAAAGAAACTGACCTCACCGGTATGGACCAGATATGAATGACACTTGGATTAATGGTGGCTAAGCCCAACATTGGGGAGAGCTGACCTGACACTTCAACTGAGTGCATGGAAGAGTGATATGGATTGGTGCTTGCTGACAGAAAGAGTGATCTGGAAAAGTAGGGGGTGCCCTAATAAATGAAATAAAATATTGGAGAAGTGGAATAGCTACTGATGTGATCTATGCGCCCCTCTGGCAAGAATCAGACGTGTGCTCCGGGACCACGAACGATATGATCCTAATGTTGAACTGTGAATTATTGAAGAGTGGGTGGGGAGACTGGGGGGGTTTGCTGCTTGGTTGACAACTGATAATGAATGAACATGACTTCAGGCTGTACTATGCAATGCTTATTGTTCTTGTTATATTGTCTGAGTTAACCGCTATAAAAAGATCTTAAAAACAAAATAGTTCCCTCAACAAGGCCGCCACTACCCAGCAACCACTAGAAAAGTGAAGCACTACAACATCACTTCTTATTTTTTACCCAAGCAACAATCATAAAAGTCAAGAATTTTGGAGATGTTGGGTTCGTTGGATAGAGAGAGGATGAGTCGGGTGTCGTCTGCATACGATACAATGTTGAGTCTGTGTGATCTGACGATGGATGCGAGCGGGGCCATGTAGACATTGGACAGGGTGGGGCAGATGGAGGATCCTTGGGGGACTCCGCAGGTGGTCGGTGTGGGTTCTGAGAGGACAGGAGGGAGTCTGACACGCTGCGTTCTGCCGGAGATGAATGAGCAGATCCAGTCAAGGGCCTTGTTCCGGATTCCTGCGTCGTGGAGTCTGCGGGCTAGGGTGCGGTGTGAGACAGTGTCGAAGGCAGCGGCGAGGTCCAGGAGGATGTGGGCCGCAGTCTCTCCTCAGTCGAGGAGGGAGCGGATGTCGTCTGTCGCGGCGAGAAGGGCGAATTCGGTGCTGTGATTCTTCCTGAAGCCTGATTGGGAGGAGTCGAGGATGTTGTTTTCTTCTATGAAGGAGGCGAGTTGTCTGTTGATGGCTTTTTCCATGACTTTCGCCGGGTCAGGGAGTGAGGAGATCGGTCTGAAGTTCTTGAGTTCGGTGGGGTCTGCTGAGGGTTTTTTCAGGAGAGGGCTGATCTTGGCGTGTTTCCAGTCGTCAGGGAAGGAGGCGGTCTCGAAGGAGCAGTTGATGATTCGTTGAAGCTCAGGGACGATGATGTCTGCGGCTCTGTGGTAGATGTGGTGGGGGCAGGGGTCCATGGGGGCCCCGGAGTAAGTAGACTTCATAGTCTTCAGGGTGTCTTCAATGCTAAGGGCGGTCCAGTTGTCAAGTGTTGGCTGTGCGGTGTAGGGAGCGGTGGGAGTGGGTTCCTCATTAGGGATGTTGTCGTCGAAGTTGTCATAGATGGTCTTGATTTTGTGATGGAAGAAGGCGCTGAGCCTATCAGAGAGGTCCTGGGAGGGAGGGATGTCGGTAGTCTCGCTGTTGTGTTAGGCGAACTCTTTGATGATGCCGAAAAGTGCCTTGCTGTTGTGTGCGTGGGTGGAGATTCTGTCCTGGAGTGCTTTCTTCCTTGAGTATCTGATGAGTTTGTGGTGGGCGGCGGTGGCTGTTTTGAAGTTGTTGAGGTCTGCTGTGGTTTTGGAGCTCCTCCATAGCTTTTCGAGGCTTCTGCAGGTTTGTCTAGATTCTCTGAGTATGGTAGAGAATCAACTGGCTTTCTTGGCGTGTGGGTTGGAAGTTTTCTCGAGGGGGTGATGGTGTTGGCGCAGTCGGTGATCCAGTTGTGTAGGGTAAGGGTGGCGGTGGAAGGGTCGTCGTCTGTGTCAGTGGGAGCGGAGCTGCTGAGGGAAGCGGTGAGCTGGTCGTCGGAGATCTTGTTCCAATTCCTGCGCTGGATCTGGTGGGAACGTTTGCGGGTGATGTTAGTTTGGAAGGGGAAATGGGCACAGCTATGGTCCGTCCATGGGAGTTCGGAGGTGTGGCTGAACGTGACGGAGCTTCCTGCTTTGAAGATGGGGTTGAGGGTGTGTCCTGCTGAGTGCGTTGGTTCTGGTATGATCTGTTTGAGTCCGATGTTGTGAAGGTTTTCCAGGAGGGAGGTGGAGTTGGGGTCTTGGAGGTTGTCGAGGTTGAAGTTGAGGTCTCCCAGCAAGGTGTAGCCAGTAGAGGTGATGGCTTGCGGTGTGATGATGTCGGTGATTCAGTCGGTGAAGGGTGCGCAGGGTCTGGGGTCTGTAGATGAGGGTGCCTCGGAGGGTGGTGGTCGGGTTGGTCTGTATCTTCAAGTGGAGGTGTTCCATCAGGTCTGTGGCCCCGTTGGTGTAGGTGCTCAGACGGAGGTTGGACTTGTGAGCGATGGCGATGCCTCCTCAGGGGTGGTTGGGGGGGTCCCTCCGGGTGATCTTGTAGTCTTCAGGGATGGCGATCGCGATGTCCGGTCCCGAGGCTGCGTTCGTCCAGGTTTCAGTAAGGAAGGCGATGTCAGGAGAGGTGCTGTTGAGGAGGCCCCAGAGTTCCACGGCGTGTCTGTGGAGGGAGCGGACATTGAGGAATATGCATTGTAGGGTTTAGGGTGCGATGGAGTTGTTGCTGGAGGGTGGGGGTGGATCCTGGGTCTCGGCGAAGGTAAAGGAGTGCGGCAGTGTCGGCAGGTGAAGGGTCTGTGGGTGTCGAGAGGTGAAGAGAGCTTGCAGTTGTTGTTCTGGCCGACGTTGAGTGCGTAGAGAGCAGAGGAGCTCTAGCGCTGGCAGATCGGAGGACCAGGGTCCCTGGTGCTGGTCGCAGTTGGGGCGCAGACGGCCTTGCCATTAAGTAGGGGGTAGGGGTCGGGGGAGGGCGGGACAGCTGGGAGGTGGGCGTGGGAGAAACACGGGAGAACGCGGGAGGGGGAGGGGCCATGGGGGCAGCAGCGGTGGTCAGGAGAAAAGAAAAAACAGAAAAACAGAGAGTAGTACAAAAAACCAGGAAAAGGCAAGGCAAAAACAAGGGCGAAAGGGGATAGAAAGGCAGATTAAAAGAACAAGCAAAAAGAGGCAGAAGCCTAAAGAAAAGAGGAAAGGCTAAATAAAGGTAAAAGAAGGCAGAAGCCGGTCAAAGGAAGGACCGAGGCACAGAGGCCTCGAACACCGGCTGGCAGCGCTGGAGGCCGGAAACTTGCAGCGAAGCTGCGTGTGGGGAGAGCAGTTACCTGGCCAAGAGGTCAGGGGTCTTGCTCACCCTATCTTGCAGCGGCCGCCAATAAGTAGGGGTCGGGGTTTGGGGAGGGCGGGAAAGCTGGGAGGCGGGCGCGGGAGAACGGGGAAGGGGGAGGGGCCGCGGGGGCAGCAGCGGCGGTCAGGAGAAAAGAAAAAACAGAAAACAAAGAGTAGTACAGAAAAACAGGAAAAGGCAAGGAGAAAAGGGCGAAAGGGGATAGAAAGGCAGATTAAAAGAACAAGCAAAAAGAGGCAAAAGGCTAAAGAAAAGAGGAGAGGCTAAAGAAAGGCAAAAGAAGGCAGAAGCAGGTCAAAGGAAGGACCAAGGCACAGGGGCCTCGAACACCGGCTTGCAGCGCTGGAGGCGGAAAACTTGCAGTGGAGCTGCGCAAGGGGAGAGCAGTTACCTGGCCAAGAGGTCAGGGGTCTTGCTCCTTACCACCTAATTGGTGTTCTTTAACTGCCTCTGTATTAGATGCTTTTATATTGCATCATAGTTTCTCTGGGAGAGGGTGGCCTGTTGTCACACTCGCGTCAAGACGAACCCTCGTTGGATGCACCTACTGTGGGCTTGCCCCGGGGACCGCATCTTGAGGTTAGGTGGTAAAGTAATGTATGTTCACATTGTGGCAGGGCATGCAAGTAGCATGTTCCCAGTGAAGAACATACAGGAGTGGTACCAAGGAACTAGGTTGCCATGGTCCTGAAGAAGAGCCAATAGGGGCACGGCTCGGAACATGTCGACTAGAGGCAGGAATAACATAGATATACCTACTAGCCAGGTATTTTTAGACTACACCAATACACAGTACTATCCTCCACTTCTCCCACTTATATCATCTTCTTTATCATCATATAAAGACCAATAAGTGCTCCCACGTAGTCCATAGGTCGCAGCATGCCCCGATCCGTAGCGGATCGGGAAGGACCCGATGATGAAGCATGCCACCAAGGGGTAACCCTGGTGGGTGAGGGTTTTACAAGAAAATCTTTGTTTTTCCCAACATGGAGAGTTAGCAGGTGTAACACTACTGGGTTCAGTAGTTCTTGGAAAAAGATGAAGGGCTTGATCAGTCATCGACATAAGGGTATAAGTGAATACCTTGATTATGCAGCATACGCACCAGCGGAGCTAAGAGCTTTCTAAAAACTCTTGGGGCAGAAGTCAAACCAAATGGAAGGACTAGGAACTAGTGATGAGGACTTGGCTTGTGACAAGAATAAGGGGTCTCCGAAAACTCTAGACGGTACCCTTCGGTCACCACATTCACTGCCCACATGTCTGGGACTGACTGCCCAAATGTCCTGGACAAAAGCTGACATCCCCACACTGGAAACTCCCGCGGATAGTCATGCTGTTTGAAGGGTTGGCCATGACCCCTTCCTCGAACCACCAGCCGGAAAGGGACTCTTGTACCCAAAGTCTCTACCCCTGAAAAAAGACTTTACTGGAGTCAACAGTTTCTTGTTCACAACTATTTCTTTATCATGTCTTCCGACTTCTGACTGAACAGCCTGGAACCATCAAAAGGCAATTTCATCAATATCGATTTCTGCGCTGAGTCAGCCTTCAAAGACTGCATCCAGAGACTGCGCCTAGCAGAAATTGCTGCTCCTGAAGCTGCTGCTGAGATACACAAAAAAGCAGACCTGTTGTTCCATGAAGCTAAGGAGGAATGAGCAGTCAAAACCCTCATTCATGTGAACCGCCAGAGTCTGAAAATCCTCCAGGCGAGATTGAACCGTGTATGTTGTATACTTGTCCGCTCTTGCAGCAAAATTTTAAGCAGTGTAGGATCACTTCACCGCACTCTACATCTTCTTGATAGCAGGATTAAGGGCAATGTGTCTTCCGAAATCACATTTCCCTGAGATGAGAGGCCCACCATAACGTTATCAAATTTAACCACAGCTGGAAGATTCTTCTGAAAATGTATCTACTGAGTACCATCTGGACAAAAATCTAGGAAAATTCGGTTTGTCCATTTCTGTCCACACATGTGCAAGGACCCATGTAAATGAACAGGAGGACTCTGAATCTGTCCCCTGATACTGCTAAACAAAAGTGCTCTTCCTCCGCAGATGGATCTGGAGCAGACAGGCTTAGATTGTCTCACAAATGCTGCATCACCTCCGAAAGATCAGTCCCTTGAATGAAGAAGTGAGCCTTCTTCCCCTCCTCCTCAATATCTGCTCCAGGATCGTCAGGTTTCTAAATCCTGGGAACTTCGGGTGGCAAGGGGTCATGCCTGGCTCTGAAGGTCACCTCAACCGCCATTCCAATCATTTGTTGGATTGAAGCCATGGATGGTGTTCCCCTGGAAGGCCCAGGCGCTTCCTCTACTGCTTCCCCTATGCCATTATATGAGGCTGCTAGGATTCAAGATGAGGGGTACTCTTGCTGCCGCTCCTGTGAGAGGGCGGGTCAAAAAACGCGCCATCTTGAATGAGGCGCTTAACTGGAATCCAAGTACCTTTATTTGCGCTGAGCTATAAAGGCAAAGAACAGTGTTTCTCCTACAAAAGGAGACACTAACTAAAACGAATCGTACACATAGGAGCAGTAGAAATCCTGTCAACCCCGACATTGCGGACTGCTGGAGCAAGTCCCGGTCGGGCGCTACGATTTGTCGACGTCTCATCTGCTAAAGCGTTAGGATTTCAACAAGCAGAAGACTGCTATAGCAAGTCTTTTTTAGCAAAACAATGTATTAAACACGATATAAACTGTAATAGATTAACTAAAACAGCTTACATGTGTCAGCTAGGAAGCCAGGAAAAGAAATAAAAGGAAGTAACAGTGCAATGTACTCCACGGTTTACATATGAGGGTGGATCCCTACACCTTCCCAAAATCTTATCACTGCCAGGTGAGACGAGAACAACTGCTCACAGAAAAAACAAAAAAGCTGGACAAAGTGGATAATTTTGCCTCTTAAAGTAAGATTTGCGTGCCTCCACAATCAGGTCGGGCACTGGCATCTGTAGCAAGCATTCGGAAGCATCTCACTATAAGTTCGCAACTTGTGGCATGTCACAAAACAGTAATGCGTAGGGGCATTCACTGAGAGAAAAGATGACGAGGATGAAGAGGTAGGCGCCTACCCTGAGGTGCCCCATGTGCATGACTGTGACAGAGCTGTGGAAGAGCGTAATAGGAGAAACCAAGTGACGCAATATTATTTCTGATTCAATCCACATATGGTACTTTTATGCTAGTTTCAAAGCAGCTGCCGTAACATAACCAAACCAAAGCATGTGAATTTTAAACAAAGCCAGCATCAGCATATGGTCATTTTTGACATGGTTCCCTCCAGGAGCAACGTTCCGTTTGCAGTTTGCAGTATGTCTAGGAGTGGTGGTGGGGTGCAGTGTGTGCACGCTGACAGACGTATACTGCTGTATGGAAATGGCCGCCTGCGACAACCCCTGCACTAGGTCACGAGACTGCCTTCTCCTTCGCCTGAGGCCGCCATGGCATTTGCCAGCTGACGCACAGATCTGTGCGAGTGGTCTGCGGCAATATGCGGCCTGGGGACTCTGCCATCCAGGACACCTCCTTCTCAATGCCCTCATTTATGTCCTGAACTAGTCCCTGATATTATTTGACTGTTCCTAGATGGCAGTGGTCATCTAGCCTCCATTGTTCACTCGGACACTGAGGGCAAGGAACTGCTGCTTTTGTATTTGCAGTCCTTTCTGATTTTTAAAGTGCAAAGGTCAGTGTTGTATTTGACTGTTTCAGCACCTGGACACATCAACTAGGTATCAGCTTCGCTTAATAAATGCGTCTAAGGTTCAGACTTCTTACCTGATTCACAGTAGCTGATGTCATGTTGTGCTCTTGCCTGTAGTCTGCAGCCTGACATGGTTTGGGTTAGCACCTGGTGGTATGATGTCAGGGTCGCCTCATCCAGCCCTTCCTCTTCTTGTGCATGCTAATGCAATGGCTCTGGTTAGACATGAATGGGTGTGTCATCTTCACAGTACACGACCCAAGTCACTGCCGTCATGTATGTTCACAATTTGAGAGGTGGGTCATCTTGATAAGTGCATGTATGCAATGTGCATGCAATTAGTATTCTGTTGTCTATACTGTTGTCTCAGAGGTGTGTTAGGTTACATGTACCAGAATGCATTGATCTGATGCTGTTGCAGTCCTGCCTAGACAGATGATGCTTATATTATGTGCACTTATGGGGACACTGGGGACAGTTTAGGTTAAATGTACGAGGGCATTAATCAAATGATATGGTATTGCCAACAGAATTTGCACACTCACCTCTTGAGTATTCCATGCTATCTTTTGGAAGACTGGTAGATGTGCCCACGCCTAATAGGCCATCCTTCGAGAGAGCTACCTCCACAATGAGCCTGATTGTGGTCAGTGGAGCGTCTTGGGAGTGTCTTCCAGCTATACAGCTGGCTTTTACATGATTTGGTGGAACCTTTTCCTTGGTTCACCTTTTATGTAACTTTTTGATTTCTTGGCGAGTCCTTCGTTTGAGTACATGTCCAAATCTTTCTCTCAGGGCTCTCTGGCACTTTCTTGGCAGCTTTGCCAAAAAGCTTAATGTTGTCCTTGGTGACACACTTTGCTAAGACATTTCTTCCTCTTTCCGCTTTCTTGCAGTGTCACTAGGCTTCTCAAAGGTCATAGTAAAAGTAGATGGCAATGGAGTCTTAGATTCTCTTGTGGTTGCAACTCTAGCTTTCTGGAAAAGTGGAGTGAAGTTGTTAGCACCCAACGTGGAAACTCTCCTAAATTTCAAAATAGTGATTCCTTAATGTAATTTGCGAACATAAGCGAATTGCTACTTGTGACATATAACTTCTTTTGTTGCAAGGCTGGGACATTTCCAAACTGCTAATAATCACTATTTTAGCGATTTGTCAATCTGTGTGTGTACATAAGGCCCCAGGTCCAATTTCCAAGTCAGTGGTTCTTAACCTTTTGATTTCTGTGGACCCCCATTTAATCATTACTGGAATCTGGGGATTCCAGCTTAAGCAATGTTGATGTGAGCCTCAAATCAATACACAAAAATACAGAAACATTCATTCATCAAACAAATATACAAATGATAAAATATGTAATTGAATTCACAAATAGAAAAATCTAAATTTTAATTTTAATGGGAAAGATTTATTTTTAAATTCAACACAGGCCACCTATTATCCATACTGCATTCTGTTTCATGCATTTGCACTACTCCCACAAATGAATCTGAGGACAGCAACTTAATTTTTAGCCTCTAATATCAAATTCCTTCACATTTACGGAATGTTTAAAATGTTTGCATTTTATATTTTGAATCTTTATTTATATACATTTTATTAATCCGTTACTATTATTTTATTTTATTTTCTAAACTTTCGTGGCTTCCCTGAGTAGGCATCACGGATCCCACAGGAACCCCCAACCACAGGTTAAGAGCTGCTGGTCTAAGGTACTGACTTAGACAGTGGTAAAACCTGGATTCTAATCCCAGTTTAGGCACTTGACCTAAAGTTTCTTGATTATGGACAGTTCGGTTAATCTCTAAAACTCTCTTTTAAAAAGTAAAATGTGACTGTGCAATTTAAGTTTTTAAGCACCATTTGTTGAAGAGTATTCTGTTGCTCTTTGATCAACCCATCACTTTTTAGTTGCAAATCCGGATTCAAACGTGTGACAAAAATGGGAAGGGCCCTTTCACTACAGACGGTACTTGACCTCAAGTGCTGTTTTTGCTTTTGCTGTATTATACAGTTTCTGTCTCTGCCCCAAGCCCTGTTGAATGCACTACAGTCCAGTTACACTGAATATTCCATACATAGCCACACAGTAAGTAGAAAACATTCAAATGAAGCTCCTGGCACTCAGTAGTCCCAACGGATAGTCACCAGCACAATATTGGCCATGGGTGGCAAATCTCACACTAACAAAGCCGTGATTGGAAGCTGTCCATTTCCAAGAAGGAGAAGACGCTCAGGGAGCAGCTTCCCAGATGCTGATAACCTCAGCTGGAACAGTGAAACTTGTGTGGTGCTCTTCAAATAAAACAGAACATCCGTGGCCCTTTCTCTTTTAAACAACAATGCAGCTGGGTGAAGTTTTGAACTGCACTTTTGCCACCTGCTTACCTGCCTCATAGAGGTGCTGCTTCTTCATCAGTTCATGCTCCACAAGGTCGGGTGTGCCATACTGAACGGGCTCCACGAAGAAGCTCTTTTTTGCAGAATTTGTTTTTTTAGATCAAAGGACCTCCGCTTCTGCAGTGTCTTCCAATCCTTTTGACCTGGGCTTAATTGGTCGTTAAAATTACCTGTGAATAGGTTAAAAGGGGTTTTAATCATTTCATTGATACTAGCCACTGTAAGGCTAAACACAACGTTGGAGACTTATGGAAAACAATAATCCCTAAAGTAGTTAGGAAGTGGTCAACATTGTTCTGCCATAGGACAAAACTTATATAAACATACATACCAAGCACATACGAAGGCATAAACTACATGCATAAGTATTGTCACTCTGAACCTGGTACCCTGGAGTCCTTCAGACCCAAAGCCTGGGGTTTTTATGGCCACATGGGGAACAAGGTGCTGTGGTCCTTGTAGTCATGCTTGTATGTGAGGAGGAAGAACCAGCGGTTCACCTTATGTTTTGGCTCCTGTCCACATGTGCTGGTCTGGTTAATGTTAATAATGTTCTCCCTGAGGAAACACAAGACACTTACTGAGAGCCTATATCAAGGGAACAAGAAGACTCAAATCACGATCTTTAGTTTCCCCGTCTTACCCTTTCTGGTACTTTTTTATATGAAACGCAGCTACAATTGAACCTTCTCACGATTTTAAAAAAGCCGTGTTTCACACATAACGGAGGAGCAACACGGTGTAACGATTAAAGTATTAGCAATATATGCACCAGTCTGTACATTGAACCTTAAAATGAAAAAGAGAATAACCGAAGGAATAACAACCATGGCATTAACAACAGCTGCACGTCACAACATGGACATTTTAACACAGCAACAGCAGTGTTTATGGCATCTCAAGGCCAAGCAAACTCTATGATGATATTTGGAGCAATCCTGGATTGTTATTGAAAGAGCATATCTTGAATCAATATGCTACAACATACTCTCACCACAAGATGCAATAAAGGAACGATCCACCTGACCTAGCCTCCCAGAAATAACTCCAAACAGACTGTGAGAATTAAATTATCCGCACCAAAGTCTAAGCAGTTGAAACAAATATTGAACAAACCACCAGCCAGCCAGTATGACTATTACAGGTTGTCAGAGACCATTATCACTGAGCATGAAGAACCACAGAATCAACCAAGGTAAAATTACACCTGGATGAGCAATGCTTCTATGGCATAATTGTTTACGTCGGACAACAAATTGTAACCAATACCCTGTAGACGTAATTTCTTTCTTCTGTCCTGAATTTAGCACTACCTGGCAACCTGCCGCTCTACTTTGTATGCATATATTTGCTTTTGTAGAGAGGAAAGTTATAAAGTTCTCTGCCTATAACTTTGGAAGATATTCCACTTTTTGTGAAAGTTGAAATAACCATATGGCTTAAATGTTGTGAATAAAAGACTTCTAAAATAAACACATGGGCGTCAATAGTTGAGTAAGAGGTGCTAGGCTGATATAACTTTTTTTCATATCTGAAAACAAAACAGAAGGCTGAAACAGTCACTGAGATTCACAGGCCTTCTAATCTGGCTCATGGAGTGTAGTGGTCTCAGTGAGACATCAAAAGGAAAATGATATGTTTGTCCGTTTAAGAATAGTAACGGGCTTTCAAATCAAATCTGTAAGACATATTTCCAACTATTTCTGGTTTTCTGGGCCTGAAAAACCCAAAGAGAGGCTAACTGGAATGTGACTCCAGGACTTTATGTATTCCTATTTATAGAGCACAATCCTAGCTAATGATGGAGCCTTGTACTAATGTCTTTACAATAAAACCTCTCAAGCATCATTAAAAACAGTAAAGCAAATTGCCTATATGTCATGGTAAAATCGGTTTTCAACATTGTTAGCCCAAATGCCCCTACACCTTGCCCCAAGTTACCATTAAAAATAACCTACCTTTTTTAGCCTTGCTTAAATAATTTGCGTGGCCAAACGTTTGATCAAGCAATATGTGAATGATGGGCAACTAAAGCGAAGGCTAGCATCCAAGGAAAGCTTATCCAGGACCAATATATGCCTGGAAAACGCAGGACAATGCTCTAATTGATCCATTTATTGAACGAACCTCTGGAATCAACAAATTAAATTTAAACCTAAAGGCAAGACTGACAGCAGTATCTCCATAAAACTTAGGAGCCTGTCACTGTTATCCCCAAAGGCAAATGCTTGGGTTCAACCTTTCGTTGACATTTTAACATAGCACAAATTGTGAAAGTTGCCAGCTGCCAACTGGTGAAATGATTCCTGAAAAGCGACTTCAGTAGTCATGAAAATAGTGCAAGAAGCCGAAATTGACTGTCCCATCACCTCTGTTGACAGAGCTATTCTATGTATTTTCTACATTTTAGCTTTGCATTATGGGCACATTCCTATCCTCTGTGTGCTTTCTCGACATATAGAGGATAGGAAGAGGGACCAAACCAGCTTCCAAACACCCACATGCCATAACTGTGCTGTCAAATCCTCAAAAACCAAAACAGCACGTTTTCTCCTTCACCTCTGTCAGAGAATTAACAAACCTCCAAAACTGCTTCATCTACACGATCTTCTGACTTGTAGCTGCAACTATGTGGTAAATATCAGGGCAATACAACCACATTTAGTGAACAAGACCAAATAGTGGGACAAGCGCTCAGACTTCAGGCCAGGGGAAAAGTCTCCCGCAAGAATCAACGATACAGTAAGACACCCTCAAAGTCCAGGCTACCCACTTAAATATCACCCAACATAACCTACGCAAGCCCTTAATGTGAGTACCTTCTTATAACTTATGATACTTTGTCTAAAGTGCATTGACGGCCCACAACCCAAGTGTGTACGAACAACTGCCTGTGGTGGTGTACACACTATTGTACACTAATTAATGCACGCCGACCCCTAGGTTTATGTATTATTTGGGCTGAAACAATATTCTATCCATGCAAAAAGTGCATGCAAGCTACGCCAGTGACATACCGGAGTATGAATGTGGAGACATCCCTATATCGAAGCAAAGAGTTAATAAGTGCTGTGCAAAGAGATAATTAAATGGCATTGCAATTAGCTGGATTTTGGATTGTATCAGGCCTCATGGTACCTACATACTGGGGATGCCAGCCTTTGAGCTGATAGCAGCAGAGCTTATGTAATTCCTCTCTTTTTCTCTGGCATTCCCTCTCTCCTTTTCCCTCTCCCACCAATAAAAGCCTATCTACAGCCATGAAGATATCAGTGATGAAGAACAAAACTATCTCCAGAAGGGTGAATGGGGCTGTCTGTGTAATAGGAGAACTGTTAGAATTCATTGAAGGCTGTTTTAAATAGCATTTATTGACGATGGCCCTTCTAAGTGCATTCTCAATTCTTGGGGCTGAGTTTGTACTTCTTTAAACATTTTTGTTGGACCTTACTTTTGTCCACCATTACCGGTCTAGTTTGGCATGTTCATTACTATGGAATTCACTTTGTGCTGGGTGCAAAGTAAAACAAGCATCAGCAAAGCCAATAGGTCTGGGATTGACTGACAGCCTTTTGGCTTTGTCAAAGCTTATTTTGTTTTGTCGTGATTATTGCAAAACTGTATTTTGGGGAAGCTGCTGGGTTTTTGTTAATCAAAAAAAAAAAACATTCGATAAAAATCAAAAAATATTTTTGGGTCTGAAGAAGCGCATATTGCCATGAAAGTCCCTGGCACTAAAGGAAGCTACTTTTTGTGTGGATATGCTCATTTTGAAAGGGTATTTTGCTGTAAATCACAGTTTAGTTAGCCAATGACCAGTTGCTCTATGCTGTATCCTGTAGTGGGTGGAAGAAAAACGTGTAATACACAATAACACAGCAATAGATGAAGAGGGTTGGCTGAAAGACCTTATAAGTAAGTATATTATATGTATAATTTGAGTAAACTCAAAAGTTATTAACTAACGCCAGATCTAAAAGTCTGGTGCAGGATTTCACCTGGCGCAAATTGTGCAGACAAACAGTACAGTAGGATTAATCCTATGTGTCAACTGTCACAAAAACGTTATTCTTCAATAAAAGCCACAAAAGTAGTAACTGGGTGGCAAAAGTCCCAGTATACTGGAAAAACAGTTAAAAATGGAGTTACAATTCTGGCTCAAACACACATCCTTGTTCACACACAGGAGCTCCATTTTGAAGGTATATTTAAAGTGCACACGTGCTTCACAATTCCCTAAACATAGACAAAATACTGCTACTTAGTACTAACTTGAACATTTATGTGTAAATTAGTGCCAAGCGGGAAGCAAAAATTGATTTTTTCTGAAATATCATTTGAAACCATACCTGCTGGTGTACTATTTAGGCTTAATTACAGCCTTACAATTATTATGCAGCGAAACAGCTTTAGTTTACACAAATTCAATAATTTCAGTTAATTTATTTTTCAACATTGCTAGAAAGTTAAACGCATAGTACATATTATGACACTAGTGGGCTGGCCTGCTAGCCTGCATGTACTTAACTTTATTCCATTATGCTGTTCTTGATGTATGAATATGAACAATTAAATGAAGACATCATATTTATTGGCGAAATAAGCCTCTCATTACTGAAAGCATAACTCCATACCAGAAATTACCCCAAATACATTCCACCATATGTGGGCATCATTTTCATCATAGTATCAGCAGACCAGTATGTAAAAAGCTCCTGTTTATTGAAGAGATCCTTTAGGTGTATGCGCAGATCTTCTATATTTAAACCTCCCAGGCTCTTGGTATTGAGTTCCATGATGTACCTCTACTCTATCCTCCTTAGCTGTTTTTCTCTATTTCCTCCTCTGTATTTCCTACATATAAAGTCAATTATTAAATATTTGAGATTCTTTTCGTTATTGCTAATCTGTTCCTCACAGTGACGGACCACTGGATAATTTTTATCTTTATTTGTTATTGTCCTCACATGTTGCAGTATTCTCTGGTGCACTTTCAGAATGGTACTACCTACATATACCAATTTACAAGGACACAACAAAAATATATTGGCTACTCAGTCTTGCAGTGGAATGACTGTCGGATTTTTAATAGGTTTTTGTTTTGCAAGATGAATTCCATTTTGTTCAGGCCGTATTTACTTTTTTTGCATTTTATGAAGATGCAGCTTCTCCCCAGCCAAATCTCATGGTCTCTAACTTCAGGACTACTCTTGACTAGATCATCCCTCATTGGCCTCGCTCTTCTGAAGGTGATCCCGGGTCTGTTGAGGACTTTCTTGCTTTTCTGATGTTGTTTATCTTTCTGTGTACGCTCTCTGTTGAACAGACGTGGTCTCCCTTTTCTTGTCATTGGCTCAATTATTGACGGCTACCCCATCTTCTCTACAGTAACCTCTCTGCATAGATCTTTGTATCATATCTGCCTGGGCTCTGGTAATTTCCACCATCTGGCTACAGTTCCTCCTTAAACTTAGGTTCGCACTATACGGTATACTGCGTTTCAGTTTTTGTAGGTAAAAACAACTAGCAAGGAGGATTGTCTTGCCTGCTGCAGGCTTTCTGTAGAATTTGGTTGCAACTTTGTTGTTTTTGACATACACCGTTCAGTCTAGTTAGGTGACTTCTGTCTCACTAACTGTACTAGTAAAATGCAAGTTAAGATTATTAACATTTATCTTGCACACAAATTCTTTTGCGCAAGCCATAGACCCTCTCCAAACAATGAAGAGGTCATCTATGTACCTGGTCCATAGTATGACATGTTCTCGCCAATCATTTATGAACAGCAGATGCCCATCGCAGTCCAGCTCCTTTGTTTGAACAGTTCTTTATCAAACAGAAAAAAGTAATTATTCAAACACCATTTTATCACTGATAAAAGCATGTGTGTGTGTTACATGAGTTTCAAAGGTCTTTCACTCAAAAAATGTTCTATTGCTCATAGCCCATCATGCTATATGCTTGTGCACAATGACGTCTAGTCTAGCGACATCAGTACATATTCCTGTACCAGGGAATATCAAATATATGTTTAAAAAAATCACTGATATCTTGTACTTAGGACGGTAAATTCTTGTCATGATCTTTTAGAAAATAATCCACATAGTTGGTAGTGTTTTCAAATATACTGTTAATGGCCAATATGATGGGGTGGATGGGTTAGTCTCATGTTTTGCACTTCAGGAATCAAGTAAAAAATAATAAAAAAATCATTTTGAGGAGATTATCTCTCAAAAAAGATATTCATCATAATTTATTAAACCTGCGTTTTTAGTAGTTCCATCTTGTCCTCATAAGAAACAAGCGTCAAAGCTCAAGATTTATTGAGGATGTTTCTTTAATGAAAGCCTGCCATGATGTTTTGGCCACTACCTGCGTCCTTGTTCACATACAGAACACGTGGAAAGCACATGTACACTTAAATACACCTTTAAAATGACGCTCCTATATGTGAACTAGGCCGCGGAGTAGTCGCCAACACGTGTCATTGCAGACTTTCACTAAAGAAATGTACTCAGTAACTTGAGTGTTGGTGCTTGTTTCTTATGGGGACAAGTTGCGGACTTCTGGATATGGAGTGGGATGACTCTAGGTAGCCAAAGCCACCTCGATCTGGTGCATGGTGTCAGCCATCTCAGATGGAAAGGGAGTTTCATTTTACTAGTGGAGCCCCCTGCTGATACTGACACATACACCTGGTATAGTTACATACTATAACTATACTTGATCCTAGCATCACTGACCACTTGATTAGAAATCCCGACAAAACAGGTGCCATCATTGAGTTGTTTGTAGCCCTCTCTTTTATACATTGACATGGGCCATAGGACAATGTTCCTTCCTTTGTCAGAACTCCATATCACCCAATTTGATCGGTTTTTTAATTTGTGTATAATATTGTTTTCGTACTCTTTTTATTTCTTTTGTGTTACATTTTTCTTTGGTTTGTCTTTCTATAAAGATTTTTTACTTTGATTTTGTAACTAGAACTGAGCATACATTTATGGCATCCTTCGACATTGCAGGAAAAAAGGTTGATGTCGGCTTAAAGGTAGTAGATGCTTCACCATATACATTCAATTTCATGTTGTCAATGTATCTTACGTTATTTCTTCTGATATTCCTAGGATTTAATTTTCTAGTTCTTTTAATTCAATCAAAAGTTTAAGGTCAGTGGCTCCCCCCGCCCTCCACCCCAAATGAGACATATCACACACACATAAAGCAAGAACCCGAATACATACACTCAAACAAGATAGCCACATCACACAAATTGTACCTCTTGTTTTCCTTTGTCAATATTTCTTGAAATGTATTGCAATACTTGTTATGATGAATCTCTCAATATGTAACTGTGGAGTGTAATGCGTTACCTTAACCTACGATTTGCAACTGTATTTACACCCCTACCGACTGATCTATGGCACTATTGTAATGTGTTCATTCACTGCGCAATTGTATAATTCCTCCTGGTTTGGAGATCAGTTCTGCCTCTCAGAAAAGTAATAAAGAAACATTAAAACAAAAAAAGGTTAAGGTCAGCGATTTGCAAATATTTTTGTCAGTCATCAGTTTGTGTGTTACCCACTTTCTTTTGACCATGCTGTCTAGCATAAAACGTAGTTAACTTGAGTTTTTCAGCATTGGATCTTTTATATATTCACATGACTGAATCATTCCCCGTCATCAGGCTTCGAATGCCCGGTACATTAAAAAACCAGTATACAAAGTTAAAATGGCCATACGCCTGAAATAACATCATTGATTTAGTAGCACATTCACCTCAATTGAAAGCACACAATCGTCAGCCGATGTGGTGGAAACTTAAGCTTTCCTTCTCCCCCAAGAGGCCACCATAGCTCATATGTCTACCACACGTCATGTGTGAGGGAGTCCCCTGGCAGAACTCTGCTCTAACCTCTCAGTGAACTTGAAACTGTTACTGTTTTGATCTGCCCTGGATTTGAACCAGCCGTGTCTTCAGCACAGACGTACTGTGAGTTGTTTTTAGGGTAGATTCTCTCTTTTCTAGATCAGGGACATATTTTGATCAAACAGCCAACTGTCACCAACAGTCATCATGGCTGAGAGAGAGAAGAAATCTGTTTTCAAACGTTGTTCATCTTGAGGACACAAAAAGATTAATACGGATGACCCTCATTCTCAGTGTATTCATGGTCCTTACCCAAATCATAAGGAATCACGACGTGATGTATGCAAGACTTTCACTACTAAAACAGAGAAAGTAGGTTGGCATTATTTCTTGTGGCTAAAGAGAATTTCCTCCCTTCTAAGGCTCCCTCTTCAGGGAAAGATTCTGTGAAAAGTGCCCCTCCAAGCACTTCCACGAAGGCAGAGCAGAAAAGGGGACATGTACAGACATAACAGTATCCTGAACTGGACCTATTTGAGACAGCGCTTGCAGTCACCTCCTCAAGTAATAAACTAAATAGGAAAAGCAAACCTCTAAGCATTATAAGAAGGATCAACCAGTAATAAAGAAGAAAAGAGCTTCAAAAGGAATATCATCAAAGAAAACTTCGCCAACAATTACACCGTCGACAACAACAGCATTATTGATGACAACTACACTGTAGTCGGCGAGACTGTCGACAGCGAAAACATCGACAGTGACAACCCTGCCGTCGACTACACCATCAACGATAACCCTGCCGTTGGCAAAACCATTGACATCAACGCTTCCGTCAACGACATCATCGTCAACCCTGCTGTCAAAGATACCGTCCACAACAACCTGACTGATGACGACTCAGTCGGTAAAGAACTCACCATCAGCGATGAAATCACTATCAATGGCAATACTATCAACAGCAAAATTAAAGGGACCTGTCTCTTCACCCCTGAAGGTTTCAAATCTACCCCCAGTTCAAATCTTACAGTCAGACCAAGAAGAGGAGGCTAGTGAATATGCCTCACAGACTGCTTACAGCCAAAGACAATTAGATGTAAGATATGTCCCAAATTTCAAAGAAGAAATGGATGACAATGAATCCCACAATGAATATGACTAGGGGTGAGTGTTCGAAACGTTTCGGCACTCTGTCCATCATCTTGTTGTGTTTGCTATGATTATCAGCAGGACTGTATGCCTCAAACCTCTAAATATTGTATGTGAGAGAGAGTTCCTAGACAGTCAAAAGAACTGGATGTGGTTTAAGTACCTATGGCCTTTTTTATCTACGTTACAGCAGATGCTGGATACTTTTAATAAGTTATTACCCTGACATCTGACTAATAAATCCTCAGATGGTGTTACCTGCTGCACCGATTCTACCACCTCCTCGAACTGCTTCTTTACCGGTTATGCCACCTCTGCAGCCATGGCCACTACCTCCCCCTCTGCCGCCAAAGGAACCATCTTCTAGGCCTACGTGTAGCGATAATGATTCCAATAGTTCAGGGTAGTTGGATATGGAAGAGGAGGAAGGTGAAGGTGAGCTTCCTTAAGATGATGGAGGACAAGATGATAATTGATGGGAATTTATTGTTCCAAGTGGTGTTGATGTAGGGCCAAATACACAGGATTCATCAGATGATTTCTCTAAATTCCATCTGTTAGTGGAAAATGCTGCCAAGAAATCTAATATACCAGTGATGTCTGTAGATCAACCATGTTTAATTTACGACTTCAAAGAACAGCCACAGAAGTCTTTAAAATCTATACCCATTTTAAACTATGTCTGGTCAGAAGGTTTAAAATTAATGCAAACACTGGCTACAGTTCAAGTTGTGATACCCTGTCTGGAGAAAAAATATAGGGCCCCAGATTTGACACCGGCTTGCCTCACTGGTCACACTAGAAGACGATTGGGTCATCTCTTCAGAGAAGAACCAAGACCTCAGGCACACCATCCTCTTTTCCCCCAGACAGGGATAGCAGACAGAGTTATATTTTACAGTTTTGAACAGAAAATTTCATCTACGCCAGCAACTTCAATTTAGACAGCCAATGCCCTGGCAATTGCTGGACGTTATCCAGATGCGGCATGACATTGCTCCTTTATTGGAACTCATCCCTGACAATAAGGAGAAAACAGCAAGAGCTATCCTTAAGGAAGGAGAGTTGACTTCCTCTTACATTATCGATGCAGCTATGGATGCCTCAAACACAGGTTTTCGCCAACTTGCAGGATGTACTGTTTTAAGATGACAAGTCTGGCCAATATGGAGGTCATGCACGTACATACTACTCTAAAGACAATCCGTATATGATCAAGAATACTCCTATAATCGTAATCAAAGACAATTTTATGAGAGATTTTCAGGGAGGGAGAGAGATTCTTCACAAACACATACCAATGAAATCTAGAACTGAGTCTGACTCACCGCCTTTGCCTCCTCTCCCATCTGGTACTTGGAGGTTGGGAGGGAGAATTTCCATTTTAGCTCCTGCTTGTAAAGATATAACATGAGAAGCTACAATGGTTCTGTCGGGAAGAATCAATTGCTTTACAAGTAATAAATCAATCAAGGAATAACATCAATTGCCTTACAAGTAATGATTAAATCAAGGATTAGCACGCATATTCAATGCTGTTGGTACACAAAAACAAGGGCAAGTAAGTGCTTGCAAAAGTATTATTTTTATGTAAGTTAGAGCGTTCATGTATATTTACAAATATTTAAAAGGCTGTCAATATAAACGAAATCATGAAGTGACATATATTGTAGTGACATTGAGTGCTCAGTGATGGTGGTGCAGTGCATATATATACAAGGTGAAATCGAGGAAATTAAAGCTGAAGGTGGTCAGAATAGAAAGGAAAAACAATATCTCTGGTGAATAGCACAATTGCTTATTGTTTTGGACCAAGAGACTTGATAAAGCTGAGCCATATATTATCGTCGACGTTTCGACCCTGACAGGAGCGTTATTAAACACGTGTCATGGTGGGTCTTCATCAGGACAAGGGAGAGTGACAGCCCAGCATGGGGGTGAATTCCCTTAAGCGTTCCTCGTTGAGTGAAGGCTGCCAGTGATCTGCACGTGTCAGTAAAGCTCTAGAATACGGATGCGCTTCATGTGATGTAGTCTTAGAAATCTAAGTTAATGCAGTCGTAAATGGGCTGTTAGAACAGAAGTCAGCCGGTGGTGGAGGTAAAATCAATTCCCAGAGGTTAGTCAGTCATCAATCCTGGCAGCACTCGTCTTATCCGCAGCAGTCTGCGGATAAGATTGATTCTTCCCGACAGAACCATTGTAGCTTCTCATGTACGTACCCAGGTTCTGAGGGACACAGGGTTACCCCATTGTGGTTATACTGTAAAGATATAACATCGGACAAGTGGGTGAGGCAAATCTTTCATTCTGGACATACTTTGGAGTTTGTTCAGAGACCCCAAGTATGCCCACCCAAGAAGGAACATCATCTCCATCTGAAGGAGCTTCAACAAGAAGATAGGTCACTGGAGGCCAATCCTGGATCTCAGACACCTAAACGGATTTCTAAAGAAACAATCATTTGTGATGATTACTCTACAAGACGTCCTCTTGATGATGCAGTGTCTTCTGGATACTGGATCTCACTTTGAAAAGAGGGAAATCATCTTTACAACCCCAGACAAAAATCCTAATTCTCGGTGCAGTACTCAACACACAATAGGGAAATACTTCCCCGTCAAAGGACAGAGTGAGAAATATGCACACTATGGCAAAGGATTTTTCAGCAAGACAGTCAATTTCAGTAAGACAGTACAAGTCCCTGTTGGGACTGAACGCATCATGTATAGGCCTAATTCCATTTTGCAGGCTCCGCATGAGACATGTCCAGCAAGTACTGGACCTTCACTGGAAGCAGCTTGAAGGCTCATGCGAAGATACAGTACCTGTCACAAGCCGTCTGAAGGAAGCATTGTTGTGGTGGAGGATGTCAGCAAATCTGAATGCAGGACTTTCTTTTCTATCTATAACAGAAAGGATAATACAACAGATATGTCCATGGATGGATGGGGAGCTCACCTCAAGAGCTCTCAACCAGAGGCCTCTGCTCACATGCAGAGAAGGTGCTCCACATTAATATGTTTAAACTCAGAGCCATACGGCTGGGGTTACAAGCGTTCCTCCCCAGATTAATATGTCAGCGAAGTGCTTATCAGAAAGGACAACACAACATCTATGTTCTTCATAGCCAAGCAAGGAGGAACACAGTCCAGAAACCTCCCAGAAGAGGCTCAACTCCTGTGGAACTGGGCCATTTCTCAAGAGATTGACATCACTGTACAATACCTACCGGGTTGCCAAAACAGTCAGGCAGATACACTTAGTCGGTGGCTTTCGGAGTGTCACAAGTGGGAACTGCACCAAGACCAAGTGAATTACATATTCAATCGATGGAGTCAACCCATGATCGATCTTTTACATATTCAGTCGATGGGGTCAACCCATGGTGGATCTGTTCGCCATTCCGAACAACAGCAAATGCCGGTGCTTCGGAAGTAGGTTTTGGCACCCAGGGATGATGGGCAATGTCCTTTCGATGGGCAATGCCCTTTGCTTACACTTTTCCTCTGTTTCCCCTGATCCCCAGGGGGCTGACAAATGTGAAGATAGATTACTGCACCCTGATCCTCATTGCTTCTGTCATAGCCACACCAGTACTGGTACCGCGATCTTCAGTTATAAGCACGTCCAGCCAATCCTCTGAAGCTGCAGCACGAGATCCTCTCCAGATACCACGGAGAGATTCTCCATCACGACCCCAAGATACTGAACTTAACAGCATGGTACCTGACCACTTAGAGTTTGGCCGTTTGGATCTACAGCAAGACTGCAGAGCACGTTTTGGTGCAGGCTCAAGCCCCAGCTACCACAAAGACCTACAATGCCAAGTGGAAACGTTTCTGTATAGGGATAAGGGTCATCTTCCTCTTCAATTACACCTCATCAAATTCTTCCATATTTGTTGGATCTGGCTAAAAGTGGACTTTAATTTTCTTCAGTTAGAATCATAAAACAATTTATGAAAGGGCTCTTCAGAGCACTGCCACCTATTCAACATCTTCCGGTTCCAGGGAAACTCAATACTGTACTCAGACAGTTAATGCTATCTCCTTTTGAACCTATACATAAGGCACATTTGAAATTTGTCTCACGGAAGACAGCGCTTCCCCTAGCCTCGACATCTGCAAGCAGAGTGAGTGAAATTCAAGCATTCACCATCAAGGGACCTTTCCTCCGATTCACAAAAAAATTAAGTAATTTTGGGAATCAACCTTAGATTCATACTCAAGGTTCCCACTTACTTCCGCTTAAATGAACCTGTCATTCTCAGGTTTTTTCCCAAATCCTTCTACGACAGCAGAAAGATCTTTGCATGCATTGCACTTGCGTACGTGTTTCAGCTTTCAGATGGACAATTCAAGGAACAAACACACATCAGACTAGCTGTTTGTGTCTTTTGACTTGAATATGTACACTACTAACCTCACGCAAGGGAGGTAAAGGTTTTATTCATGACTAATGTTTTTGAAATGGCACATATGCTTTTTATATATAGGTCTGTTTTGGAGAAATGTAAGAAATCTCATGGGGCTCTTATAATAGCAGTCAATATTTATCATTTTTCTCCTTTATAATTGCAGAATTCTCTTCCTTCTCCTTCCACCCGTTACAAAGCAATAAATAACAGGTCCTGAAGAAGATGGTTTAGAAAATAGTATACCATTGAAACGTACGTCGGCCGGAGAGAGTGTGACACCCCAGCTACCAGCACAGCAATCGAGTGTTGAATTGATCACCCGGTTCTGTTCCATCTGTGCATGCAGTGTTGCTCTGGGGTGTTGAGTGTGAATGTATGGAGTGCAAGAGATATGACTGTAGAAGTTGTGAGAGGTGTGTATGTGTGTGGGGATGTGCTGAACTAAACTGTAATTATTTCACTAACTGTGATCTTAAAAATGTTGAAATATGATGCAGCTTATGTACAACATTAGTGGACAAATGATGATAGTCACTGTGTTGTAATTGATAAATATATACACATACTGAAAATATTGTTTTAAGATATGAAATACGAAAAGATTTATTTTTGAAAAAATGAAATAAAAGATGTAATAATAAGTAATTACTTTGTGTGGAGAAGAATGTTTCTTATGCCCCATGTTTGAGCTCTGAGAAGCCGCTATTCAAAGAAATGTAGGTCTTGAGGGAATACTACTTTGGTAGTTTGTATTTTGTGTGTCTTTTGGGCAACCACGAAGAGGCCGGCCCTGGGCACACAGGGAATTGCTCGTTGGCTCTCAGCCTGTATTACGTTCTGTCATGCTGAGGCCAACCGTCCACTGCACGGAAGAGCAAGGGTGCATTCCACCACGAGCATGGCATCGACTGAAGCACTCTATGCTGTTCTGCCCTTGCTGTGCAGCCACCAGGAAGACCATGCACACGTTCATGAAGCATTACTGTCTTGACGTGGATGCAGAAGCTGACGCAGCAGTTAGACAGGCAGTCCTGAGAAACCCGTTACGATAAAGGTGAGCCTGGTTCCTGCTTTTATTATGTCTCATATGTGTTCTGCGTGCTATTCTGACTTAAGCATGGGAATATATAAAAGATCCAATGTAGGAGAAGAAATTAGTTACTTATCTGTAACTCCAGTTCTCCAATGTTGATATCTTTTATATATTCACATGCGACCCACTCTCATCCCCGATCGGAGGCTTATTCAATATATACTATTCTCACTTTTGTGCTTTGAAATCTGAGCTGTGGTGGCCTCTAGGGGGAGTAGGAGAGCTTAAGCTACCACCTCATTGGCTGAAGTTTGGGTGGTTTCAAATGAGGTGGATGTGCTACTAAATGAATAGTGTTGTTTCAGGCCTGTGGCCCTTTTAACACTGTAGACTGTTATTTTAATGTACTGGCGACGGGAATGATTCAAGCTATGAATATATAAAAGATACTAATGTTGGAGAACTGGGGTTACAGGTAAACAACTAATTTCCTGATAGATTAAAAAATATCTACTTGACTGTAATTCAATGATTTTTCTGGGCAGTAAGATAAACCTAGGTTCAGTGTCTACTCTTCCGCCTTCGTTACCATGATCTCCATCAGGTTGAGTATAGTATTGGGATTAATCACTACTTTTTTTTCATCAACTTCACTTCTGTTGTTCAATACGAGTCCCTTTCTGAGATCGCCTTCATCTTTGGTTTCCTGCACCTTTTTGGTTCTTTTCTATCTCTCCTCTTGGTTTCAAATGTCGCCACCTGTCCAGTCTTGAAAATGTAATTCCTCTATTACCAATGGTATGGGAGGCATGGACACCATCTTTCCCCGATGTACCGTGGGTGTGATTCTTGTAGTTGTATGTTGCTCAAATAGTCTTTGTATTCTCATGTTACCAAATCTGCATGCAAACTTAAATATTTGGCCTCTCTCGTAATCTATTTTGTCACATCTGATTTTTGTATCTTTCCGGTTCTTGTCTCTTCTTGTTTAGTCTCTCTTTCATCTCCTTTAGAATTGTTTAATGAATTCCTGATCAGCTTCCTTATTTAATTCAGAAGCAAATTCATCCGTTTCCTTCAAAATTGTCTGCCTTTCTGTACCGGCATATTTAATTAAATTTTGTACCAAATGTATGGAGGCCTCTGTGGAACTCTTTGCCCATTCTTTTAGCATATCAGAGTGTGGGGTCTCAAAACACGGTGCAATTAACATGTGCAATCTGCATGGAATACGCCCCATCTCCAGGTAAAAATGTGCTCTCTCACCACTTAGACAATTCACTCAGAGACAATTTTTCCACCGCCACAGATTTGGAAGACACGATTCATAGCAAGCAGTATAAGGCGAAGGTTCAGTAGGACATAAAAGTAAAGTAAAGGACCGGACATCATGGTAGGCGGCTTAGTAAAACCTTAACCCCTGGACATACTGAAGAAGGAAAGTCTAGATTCTCATGCCCCGTGAACGTAGTTGACGTTAACAAAGACAGTGTGGTGACGCAAGATAGTGGATGCAGGAACTTAAGGATGATTGTTGGAGAGGTTAAATTCAGGCATCTTCCCTGTGAATATGACAATTCAAGACCATGTAATGACAACGTAGACAACAAATGTTATTCTTTTTTACCTGTTCCATGACTTCCTTCCAGCAGATCAGAGTTGAATACTTCAGTAGAAGACACAGGGAGCAACAATTGCTTTGAAAAGTGCACTTAAAGACAAGTGGGCACATTTACTATTATTTCGTGCAACGCGGCGCAGCAAGGCAACTTGCGCTTCGTTGCGTGAAAGGGAGAGAGCAGAAATGCTCCATATTTACAAAGATATGGAGCATTTCTGCTCTCTCCTTGAGCTGGTGCACTGTGGGCTGCCTACCACCAACGTAGACACCCTTGCAGTATAGTGTAAGGGTCCCTGCGTTACGGGCAGGATTGTTTTTCTGCAGGAATGCATAGTTTCCTGCAGAACAACAATCCTTACAGGCACATACCTCTTTCCGTGTGTGCTGCAGAATGCAGCTCACATGGAAAAAGGTAGAAGATATTTCTCCTCATTTCGTTGCTGTCGGGTAGGCGCACCGTTTGGGCGCAAACCCATATTTACAAGTCTTTGTAAATTTGGGTTTGCGTCAAAACACATGGATGGATGAATGTGAACACCCATGCTCCACCCATGTAATGACTGCCCAACGCAAAGTAATACAATGCAGAGCTATGCGCTGCCTTGCGTTACTTTGTATTTACTAAACCACGCAAAGCCATACAAAGTGACTTTGCATAGCTTAGAAAATGCCAAAAAGGATTTTGCCTCAAGGTTGCGCCACAAAAGTGACGCAACTCTGATGCAAAATCATAGTTAATCTGGGCCTTGGTGCCGCTCTGTCTTAAATTGGAAATTCTGTGTCTAGTAGGGTCAAAAACTCTTGAAGTCTGCTACACTAAGAAAACTTTCTTGGAAATTACTACCAGACTGATTATGTTCACTCCTATGCCTTTGTTTGAGAGGGTGGTATAGATCTATTTACTTTTCTTGTGCATATGACATTGGTGTATCGCTCGTAGTGCAGGTTGTTAATTGTTTTGTTTTCATTTAAGAAATGAAATTGGTCATATTTGGCAGTTTTCCCCTTCGGCCTTATGCCTCTGCTTTGTCTTATTCTTTGCTCAGACCCTTTCACGTACATCCTATTCTCTGTTTATACCCTTACATTTTTCCGTTTTCTTGTTCCTAGTGCCTCTTAAGAGAAGATTCCTGTCCTTTTACTTCTGGGATGTTAACATGCCATGGATTTATGTGAAAGTGGCAGGCAGTTTGCGAGGGTATGCAGATGCGCATGGTGCCTGTACTTCGAGGTCTGGCTTGCATCTTAGGTTTCAGTCGTCGTTTTTATGATAAATCATTTATGACATTTAGCAATATCTTTCTGAAGTAGGTCCTCTATATCTGGCGTGTGAACTCAAAACGTTTACTGTCCACTGCTTCCGGGCGACTGGGCAGTCTTCAGGAGGGTGTCAAGACTTTACGATGTCACAAATGGTGATGAAGCTGTCTTGTATTCAGCTCGAAATTACATAGGTATCAAAAGGAGGTAGCTTCTCAGGTAAATGGACATTGTATATGAAATATGTATATACAAAAACAACACAAGTCTCTGTCTCAACCGCCAGTCACAGAAACCACTTCCCAGTCCATTCCACAATCCAATATATTAGGGTGACCAGGCATCTGAATTACCAGGGACAGTCCTGCTTTTTCACCGTCACTCCCTACAGATTTCAGTAAATTTAGCACATTTCCTGGCTTTCAGAGAGGGTTGAGTGGACAGAGAAAGGATCATATGTTCCAGCACAAAATTAGTTAGCAGCTCCTAGCAGAAAGTAATTTAGTTAACATAGATGGTACTGGGTATAATAGTTGCATTCAGTTCCCATAATGTTTCATTGTTTGTTTTCTTTGTAGGTGAGCACTATTAATTAAGCCATTTTGTGCTTGATACAAGACTGTAGTCCTATGTTTGTGAAATGTCCCGATTTTAGGACTTCTGCATCTGGTCACGCTACAACTCAGGTATGCAATGCCCATTGGGCTAAAATTGCTTCAGCCTCACATCCCATTGCGTGTCTTAGCCCGGGCTCTTGCAGCTTCCAAGCTTAGGACACACACAGTTCTTTAACTGATGTGTGCTATGCTGTGCTGAAGATATGGCCTCATGACAGCCTCGTGCAGAGTATTTTGCAAAAGAAAACAAATATTCTACAACAATTTTGTTGGCCATTAACCTTCAGGTAAATACATATCAAATATAACTACCCAGTGGCGGTTCGCATAGGGCGTGCTGCGGGGCGGCGGGGCGGGGGATCAGGGTGGGGGGTAGTAAACTCGGACATACGACGGAACGGAGGAAAGTAATTATTACGTTCCTCCGTTCCGTCGTATGTCCGAGTTTACTATCCCTAAGCCCTGCCCCTCCCCCACCCCGGAACACGCCCTATGCGAGCCGCCACTGAACTACACACCTTCAATGAAAAATAAATGTAAGTTAAACAAGTCAGTGGGAAATGCATTATTTTGTTTTTAATGAGTCAATGAGATCACAGCAGATGTTTGTGTGTGTAACCAGACAGTCACAGAATTGAATCCTGGTTGATGCAGTGGGAAATAGTGGCATTTATATTTGTAGTGATACGAGGTTCCAGCCTGTGACCAAAAGCACTGTGAATAAGCAAGTCATTATTTTAAAATGTTGTTGCACACAGATAGGCTGTTGCAAAATGTGTAAAGAGATTTAGTGTTGAATCCTAAAATCATGATGCGGCAACAGATCCCGATTCCACACTGGGCTTTTACCCTCATCATAACTACCCTGTTGCCTTTGTTTGTTCATTCCCCAAGAAATCCCAATTACCCCCATTTCCAGAAAATACACACAGAGTGCATCACAAATGACTATGAGCCCGTCACATGTTATATCATACAAAGCCAGTATACCATGGAGTTACTCAAATAGAATACCATTCCGCCCTTGAAGGTTCTTTCACTTAATGTACAGGGCTTGAACTCCCCAATCAAGAGTTGTGCCTTAACACTGGCTTCGGCGGAAAGAAGTAGCTGTGGCACTCTTACAAGAAACCCCCCTCACCAAAGTTGATACTAAACGCCTAAGATCATATTGGTGCCCAGTTCAATTTCACTCTTCATTCATACACAAAGACCTCTCTATATGTATTGAGTCCTCCTATGCCGATCGGGAGGTCCACCAAATCGGGATCCATAGGTTACCTCCAGATGACAATCATTTCTATATATGGTCCTAATGAGGATAAGGAAAACTTTTACTGCAGTTTATTCCCCAAACTATCCCACTTTGCGAAGGGGGACATCATAATGGGAGGAGATTTCAACACCACAATGAATCCCGAGCTAGACTGTTCCCACCCCAGACATGGCAAGCCCCGACCACCAGCTTCAGTGCTGCAAGGGATGTGGGATATAGACATGGAAGAAGCCTGGCGTTCTCCTCATTCAGGTGAAAAGGACTACACATGTTATTCTAATGTCCATTAAGACACACTCCAGATACACATTCCACTACAGATATTCAATCACTGTCACACTATGCACCAGTCTGGCGGTTAGTCAACATTACACCAGCACAGAAGCCCTACCCGAAACCCTGGGTAATAAACGAGATAGCAATGAGAGACCCATTGCGGAGAGAACGCATCAAGGATGCTATAGAAAATTACTTCACCGAAAATAATAATGGAGAGGTATCCCCCTCCACTCTTTGGGATGCAGAAAAAGCAGTATTCCAAGGGGAATCATCTCCCACACAGTGACATTTGAATGCCAGGCCAAGCAACTCAAGACCGACTTGGAACAAAGAATCTCTCAAGCAGAAGACCAACATAAAATAGGAGGTACAACTAGAACCTTAAGAGACTTACGCAGATTAAGAGGGGAACAAGAAAAAATACAAATGAGGGAGGCAGCTAGGAAGCTGGTCTATACTAACCAATCCTATTATGAAAAGGGCGACAAGGCTGATAGGCTCTTAGCCCACAAGCTCAGGGTAGCGACCATGCAAAACTATATCAAAACCATATGAAGAGAGGAAGGCTGGACAACACAGGAAGCAGCCGAGATCCTCACTGTCTTCCAACAGTACTTCCCAAACTTAGACTTGGCCCAAGTTATGGACACGAGTGAACAAGACAAATATATCAGTGAGCATTCACCTCAAAACTTTAAGGCCGAAATGTGCCTCCTGGAAGAAGAAATCTTACACAATGAAGTCTGAGCAGCGATCGGTAGACTTCTGGCCCAGAAATCTCCCGGCCCAGACTTTTTCCCTGCCTCCTTTTACAAGGCATATGCGTCCCTGCTAGTAGTACCTCTTGCACAGGTATTTAACTACTTCCTAGTATCTGGGGTGGTGACATATACCATGTTGAGTTCCCACCTCATATTCCTACTGAAACCAGAGGCAAGATACCTATGACGTGCTCATCATACCGACCGATTGCACTTCTTAATTGCGATATGAAGATATTCAGGTCTGTTCCGGTAACTAGGATGCAGCACATCTGGACCCTCCTAATCGCCCCCCCCCCCCCAACAATCGGCATTCATTAAAAACTGACAAGCGAATGACAACATTATATTGGTGGTGGCCCTCATGGAGGTTACTGAGAGACAGCACCACCCAATGGCCCTTCTCTCGCTATACGCCGAGAAGGCTTTTGAAAGGGTGAACTGGTACCTGCCTCAGCTATTAAATCAGATCCATATTGGCCCCAAGATGAAAAAAATTTTGGGGTGAATTTCCAGAAGTCAACTACTAGGCTTAAAATGAATGGAGACTACACAGCAGACATCCTACTTACACAGGGAACGAGGCAGGTGTGCCGCTTGCCCACCCTTATATGCGCCCTAGCTATGGAACTCCTGATAGCCAAGATCCAGTCCAACCCATCTATACACGGTGTGAAGGTGGGTGAGAGGGGACATAAATTAGCTTTCTTTGCAGATGGCATTCTATGCTTTGTTGCAGACCCAGAGAGTACGATACCTACTCTACAGGCAGAACTAGACCACTTCGACTGTGTGCCGGGTTTCAAAATCAACTTTTCCAGATCTTGTGATTGGGGTGGCAGACCCATTAAACCAACTCAGAGAACCAATTCAGAGAGGAGGATTTGTTTGAGCAGAAACAGTCATTACGTACTTGAGGGTCAAGTTACCAGCAGTTACTTAAACAGCCTATGACAATAATATTCCCCCACTGATTACAGCCCTATTCAAAGACCTGTATAGTTGGGGCATGCTAGAGATCTCGTGGTTGGGGCGCTTGAATAGCCTCAAGATGAATTTCATGCCTCAACTTCTATATGTGATGGAAATGCTCACAGTTGCAATCCCACAAGCAAGGCTCTCCACAATAAAAAAATGCTACATTTCGTATGGACGGGCAAGTTCCTAAGAGTGGCTAAGGCAACCCTTCCCTGTCCCACCAAGGACAGGGGCCTTGGCTTCCCTGATGTGGTTGCCTACATGCAAGCAGTGCAAATCCGTCCCACATTGGGCTGGAACCATGACCCAGAGAATAATTCATGGATACTGGTCAAACAAGTGTTTTCTTGGCGGAGGGTCCGCTAGAGCAATACTACTGCGAGAGGCAATTCCAATAGAAACATTGCACTTTAACACGGTTAGACAAAAAGGCATATCCTGGCTTTATCCTCATATCCTGGCACTTACGCCCCACAAGAAACATACATATGCTATAAAATGGGAGAGGGAATTGGGGATAGAAATCTCTGTCTAAACGTGGAGGGCTATATGGTCAAGGGCTGCAAAGTCCTCATTGTGTATACACCACAAAGAGAACGCTTGTAAACTGTTAACAAAGTGGTACCTCACCCTGGTGCGTCTCCACAAGATGTTTAGCAGTCCTGAGCTATGTTGGAAGGGTTGTGGCAAATGGAGCACTCTTTTACACCTCTGGTTGCCATGTCCGAGAGGCAAGGCTTTCTGGGAAGGGAAGAGGTCCTCGTCACCATACGGGCTATAACAAACATCGACTTGTCTCACAACTCGCTCTGTATCCTCTTGGGAGATCCAGGGGAAAGGCGACTTTACCCCATTACTACTCCCATGGGGAAACTATTCTCCCATCTTCTAGCCGCCTGCTTAAGCATTGCCCAGCTATGGAAACAACAACCAGCACCTACACTTAGCATATGGTGGAGGAAGGTGTGGTCGATATATGCCATTGAAAAACTAGCAGCACTCCTTAGCGACAGAGTTCCAGAATTTGAAAAAACATGGCACCCGTTTGGCACTTATATAAACCGGGACCAAAGGATGTGGGGTATCAAAGTGAAAATGTCCTCAGCTTTGCGTGTCTGAGGTATATGCGAGCTACCCATCCCAGAGACTGACAATCGAACAGGCACCGCAGAATCGGAGATTTGAAGGGGTCTCTAAATGAGACATTATCATCAAGTCAGGGGCGGGATGCCGGATAGTGATGGGCAGGCAGTAGCTTGATACTGTATGCGGTAGATGCGGCAAATGGTTTGTGATTCATTTCAACATGAACAAAACTTTGTGTAACAAATGGAAATATGTTGCATATCTG
Source organism: Calotriton arnoldi (assembly GCA_963921515.1). NCBI lineage: Eukaryota > Metazoa > Chordata > Amphibia > Caudata > Salamandridae > Calotriton > Calotriton arnoldi. The sequence continues at coordinate 872,297 of CAWUFW010001658.1, forward strand.
GTGTACCCTTCCTCAATAAAACCCGAAATAAAGTTGGAAATATATATATATATATATATATATATATATATATATATATATATATATATATATATATATATAGCTCCAAATTCCCATGTACGAGGAAAATAAGCACTCACGGGTGGCGTTTTCAAGGATCTTTATTCTGTGAACAAACGCGTTTCGGCGGTCTGCCTTCTTCGGTGTTACCAACACACCGCGGGCAGCCGTCTTTTAATCAATTATACAAAAGGGTAAACATCAACAATGGACGCAATGGACCCAACAGATAGCGTTCAAAATATTGCGCCATCTTTTAACATGTAGCATATACCTATTATTCTTACAAAAGCTAATACCTTACAAAGTAAAACGTGTACACAATTGCACTTTCACAGTCCAAAATATCATTAAACATTTATGATATACACAGTGAGATTATTCACGTGGTACTGTTAATACATTTTGGCCGTTTCTAAATTCTATCGCCATGTTCCTCGTTCTTCACAATTTAATAATATTATTTAATGCGCTTCTCGTGCAAAGTTAATTCAAATAGTATACATCATCCTTTGTTTAAAATCATCAAGCCGTGGATCGGCCAAGGTCCACTGCATAGTTGTTTCCCTTATTCTATCAATTCATTGACATGTCACAGGTAATTGTCAGCTACAGACTATTAAAATGCCTAAATCAAGACAACCATCCATGCCATTAGACAACTTAACATAACATTTCTTTGCCGTAAATCGGCAAAACACTGCTGTGCCTAAATACCTGTGTTCTAAAAAATTCATTCATTGCAGCTTCGGGAAAACGAACAAATATTACCCACATATCCAAAATCACATTTTAAACACCCAAGTGTGATGCCAGTTCCTCACTACTGTTTAACCCTCTAGGGAATTTTGTCTGTAAATCAATTATATACCGTGACTCTAGTCTACGCAGTTTTTTCAATCTATCTCCACCTCTTGTATGGTCTTTCACATGATCTAAGCCATAATACTGTAACACATTTCTATTGCTCAAGTGTTTCTCAGCATAATGCCTTGCCACTGGGTATGATGCATCGTTCTTAGCTATCGCCCTTAGATGTTCCAAAATCCTGATTTTCAGGGGGTGGATAGTACTTCCAATGTAGCATAAGCCGCATGGACAGACTAAACAATAGACCGCGTAGGTAGTGCTACAGGTCAAAAATTTAGTTGTGGGTCTTTTCAAATTGATGTCAGGAATATTGTATGACAGAACTCTCTTGCTATTAGTGCAAGCTTTGCACTTTCCACATGGAAAGAATCCCCGCATTTCCTTCAGAGTTCCCATCTCTCGTGGTTGCTTCTCTAAATGACTACGAACTAGTATGTCCTTTAAAGATCTAGCCTTTTTAAAAGTTACTAGTGGAAATGTCGGAATATCTTCACTTATGACATTATCTGTTTTTAAGATATGCCAATTCTTTCTCATTGTGCGTTTCAAAAAATTAGCCTCAGCTGAATAGGTAGTGATCATCCTAAACTTCCCTTCATTTACATCACTGGACCCTCTCTTTCGACTTTTCTTGTCTTTTAACAATTGTTGCCTAGGGATCTCTCTTACTTTTTGAAGTGTGCTTTTTAAAAGTGCCGAGTCATAACCCCTCACCTCAAATCTAGCCAAACTTTCTTTGGCTACAACTTCAAAGTCACATGTTCTAGAACTATTTCTTTTTACCCTTAGTAATTCTCCATAGGGTATGCTCTGTTTCAATTTGGATGGATGACTACTGGTTGCAAATAAAGTTGAATTACCCGCTGTTGTTTTTCGGTACAGGGCTGTATTTAATTGACCCTCTGACACAAATACCTTCAGCTCAAGGTAGTCCACTGCCACTGGACTCACTATTCCCGAAAAGTGCAGATTCAGATTATTCTCATTTAACTTCTCAATATATCCCCATGCAGATTCAGGAGTGCCCTCCCACACAATAAAAAGGTCATCTATATATCGATGCCAAGCTATAGCTCGACCTTTGCTTTGCCCTCTCTCATAGGTTCTGGACACCTGCTCCTCCCACCAGCCAACGAACAAGTTCGCATAGCTGGGAGCGAAGTAGGTGCCCATCGCCGTACCAGAGATCTGTCTGAAAAACTTGTCTTCAAATACAAAGATGTTATTTGTAAGGCAAAATGTCGTAAACTCCATCAACATGACATTGTGTTCAGCAAACCGTAATTGTCTCTTATTCAAATAAAATTGTACAGCTTTTAGACCATCGTCATGATTTATGCACGTATATAAACTAGTGATGTCTAACACTACTAGTTGATATGAAGGGTCCCAAGTTATATTATCAATATTATTCAAAAAGTCTTTTGTATCCTTAATATATGAGTCTAATTCCATCACAAATGGAAAAAGGAAATAGTCAGCCCTCTGGCGTATACCTTATCACAAAGAAACGGAGCACGGACCCAAGTTGTAGCAAACAGATGTAAGTTTATTGCTCCTCCAACACCTCTACAGCCATGACGCGTTTCAGCCCCACCTCGGGCCTTGATATATATATATATCGCAAAATGAAAAATCTGGGAATGTTGTTCCCAATAGATCGCGCACACTTCAACTACTGAGGTCATCCAAATGCCCTTTACAGATAGAGGAGGCGCTGATTTTCTTTTTATTACTTCTTGTGCTTCATGTTGTTGCTTTGTCTCTGTCTAATCACCCCATCGAGCACAGTGCCCATAAAAGAAACGATTGGGAATTGCGTGAAGCAGAATTCCGATGTGGAATTCCATTCTGCACAATTATAGGAGCTCCAGTGTTCCTGCACGCAGATTTACTGGGTGCAGGAACAGCGAACCCAATTTTATCGGCTGAAAAATGCAGGAGGTAAAATAGGCTACTATGTATGCTGGACTTCGTTCATGATCTCTTTCTCAAACCACACACACATCACAGGGGGAGCATTACACGCCCCCCTGCCCCTCAAGAACTTTTTCCACTCCTTCCTTTACCCTCCCCTCCCCTCACCTCGCCTTACAACAGCCTCCTGCACACTTTAACCACAGCCAGGGGCGTAACACACGCAGCCCCCGCGGTGGGGGGTGGGCAAGCTCCAGGGGGCCCCCTCAGCACAGTACTTTGGCCAGAGAGCTCCTGATTGAGCTGGGAGGGGGCCCCTCCACGTATCTTGCAGGGGAGCCCTCTCAAGTTTTGTTACGCCACTGACCACAGCTTCCTGAACACTTTTACCATCTGCTCAGCACAGGTGGTAAATGTGTGCAGGAACCTCCACGGGAAAGGGAATACCATGTGTAATACTGCCTGATAAATCTGGGTCCACAAAGAAATTTCCTATTTCGTGTGGTTTAAATTGTAATTGAACGGTACTGGTGGGTTGTCACAGCACTGGTAATGACTGGTGCACAGTTTGCACCCCACCAGTACCAAGCACCTTGTAATCATGGCCATGATGGGCAACTTAAAGTGGCTGAATCAACAGGAATTAAAGGCCCAGTTATCACATCCCACAACATCTACAAGAACAGAATGGGGGAACTTTAGCACATTTTAACTTCAACAAAAGAAACAGAATGTACAATTCCATCATAATGTGATACAGAGAGGTGGTGATATTAAATTGTATTGCCATTTGTATAGCACTTTCCTAACCCTTGAAAGGCTCAAAGCGCATATCTGGCAGAAACATTGCATTGTTTTATTTTCCCAATGCTTTGAACCCCTTCGTCCTATCAGGCACTATTTAAACGAAAACGGAAAGAAAAATAATAGATTCTGTCATCAGACATTAGCAATGATTCTACTTAATACCCCTGTCCTCCAAAACCTGTCTGCTTTCCTAATCCCAGGTAGTTGTTGCCTTAAGCAAAGTTTATTGTGGGTGCTGTAAGCCCTGTTGTACTGTGAAGTTCATATGGCTTTTTTCCTTTCACAGAGACTGTTTTGATGTTGATTGGATGCAATCGCAGAGCTTGTAACAGCTTGAATCCCTGAGTTTGCACCACTCAAGGGTAACCTCTGTCATCTCGGTGCACGTTCTTAACCTTGAATTCTACCTGTGCCGAGTTTTATTTACACAGACTACCCCAAAGATAGTAGATATTGGTTTGTGAGGCGTCATCTCCCCTCACCCTTCTCTCCTACACGTGTAACCACTGCTACATGCTTGTTTATGACAGTCTCAGCCTCATCCATACAGCAAATAACTTCAACCATAGGCCAGACTGCACTCAGACATTTCTGTACATCAATGAGGATTGAATGCTTACAAAATCTATCGTTCACCCATTTTCTCTTCAAGTACACACAGAAGCATAGCAACAAAATGTATTAAATGCGTAACTCTGGTGCTGACGCATGACATCAAACAAATTGCCTATATAGACCGCATGACAAACGCACTGTGGCACTCCACAGAGTAGAGTGTTGTCTCTCCGCAAATGTACTCTGGCTTTTCATTAAGAGCATGAAGCAATATATAGATACAACTACAATACAATACAATACAACACAACATACTCAAACCCTATAGCACTGCAAGACCATAACAGTGGCAATTCAGAGCTAGGCAAATCTCTATTGACATAACCTATCCTTGCCTTCTATAAACGTGAATTTACCTTAACCCTAATTCAAAGCTGTGACTTAAATTCTGATCCATACACAAATCGATTTTTGCACACAGATCTGAATTATGAGCTGTGCATCACCTACCACAATATGCAATTTTTTTCTGACAGATTTCACCAAAAAAAGCCTGACAGAATCTATCAAGATAAAATGCTAGGACATAAATGCAACACCAAAACACGCAGTAACCTTTGTGGTAAACACTGATTCCAATGGCAAGACCTTCAAGTGGATCCCCCCCGAAGCCAGAAAGACCGTCACCCAATCAATAACCAGCAGACTGGACTATGGGAACGCCCTCTACACTGGAATAAACAAATCCCTGCTACACAGACTCCAGACCGTTCAGAACAGCGCGGCCAGACTCATCCTCGGGACTCACCGACAACAGCATATGACCCAACACCTGCGAGACCTCCACTGGCTCCCCGTCGAGAAGAGAGTAACCTTCAAGCTACTCACCCACGCCTACAAATCACTCCACAGCACCGGACCCAAATACCTCAACAACAGAGTTTGTTTCCACGTACCCAAAAGAAACCTCAGCTCAGCCGATCTCGCCCTGTCAGAAACCCCGCGCATCCGGAGAGCCAGAGCGGGTGGAAGAGCCTTCTCCTATGTCGCTGCCAAGGCCTGGAACGAATGGCCAGTCGACATCATACGCTCCCCCAACCTGCACACCTTCAGGAAGAGCCTAAAGACCTGGCTTTTCGGCTGCTCCCGGAGCTGCACCCACCTCCCCCCTCAGCACCTTGAGACCCTCACGGGTGAGTAGTGCGCTTTAAAATTCCCTGGTTGATTGATTGATTCTTAAGAGGTGAACGTAGGATATGTTAATTGTATTACCCATTCAATACCCTAAACTAAGGTAGCAGCAGTTACCATGTACACTAATCGGCACCTACATTCTACATAGTTGGGAACCAAGGCTTAGTCTCCAGATCTGTCTTTGTCCTTCTGTAATGATGATATCCATACTGGTATATAGCTTACAATATATTAGTTTCAATTTGGGGTTTCCAGGCCCACCTAGTTTGCCATTTTTCTACCTGTTATAACTCCATAGCCTTTGATAGCCCAGACGAGGTATGTCTAGTCAGGACTCTAAACTTTTTATCTGCTGTTGTTACACCTGCTTTTTCCTTCATCTTTAATACCTGTTTTCATCTAGCACGGTCACTAGTGGATAGAGGAAAGGGAGTGTCAAATTTGTTTTGAAGAAACCAGACTGGGACCTGAGGGCAGAATCTAAATGTAGGCTCATCCTTCTTTTGCCAGCAGTCACATGCGGTCACTAAAATTAGTGAGAAGTTCTGACTCACTGGTTTTCTAAACATCTTGAAGAACACCAGTTACCAAATGCTTACTGGGCGAGATTAAGGCCTGGTTAAAGCACTGAGACTGCCTCCGTGGCTGTATGGAATGGCATCAGATGATGGCATTTATACCTGTCTCAACATGTTGCATTTGTATCATTGTGCTACCTCCATATGAGAAACTTTAAGAAAACACTTTTTATTCTGTGCCATTTGAAAGCTTGTGTTGTTAATGATACCATAATTTCTAGATTGCACTATGTCAATGCTTGCTACATTGCACTTCCAGAGTCAGCTGTTTACAGTCTTACGTTGCACTTCCAGAGTCAGCTGTTTACAGTCCTCCCGGTATTTGGAAAATGGCAGCGTGACTTGTGATGAATTTCTGCAAATTTTCTCTGAGACTCACCTTAAGCTGCCCTTTTTGTCTGTTTGTAAAAGGAATGTGGCTGTCCGCGGCCCCCGAGGGGGCCACCTCAGCAGGGCGGCCCTTTAGTGCCATTTTGGCACCGCCCACCCGCTCTAGTCTTTGGAGGGGTTCTGTGGAGCCCTCTAGCTAGGTCGCCTCTGTGACGTCCTTACGGTGCGACGGGGGGGGGGGCATATATGCCTCCCCTGCCCCTCCTGGCGGTCTCTGTTCGCCAGCCACGCCGTCATCCCACCCCACCTCTTACCCGGCGTCCTGGCTGGTGGACAGGGTACTCTGAATGTTTTAATGTTTTCCTTTTGTGTTGCAGGCGGAGTTACAGGGCGATCTGGAAGCAGACTGGTACAGTAAGGGTACCTCTGCGGCAGACCGGTACAGTAAGGGTACCTCTGCGCGGCACAGTAGGGGTGCCAGAGCCAAAGACCAGGAGCCTCAGGGCAGGTTCCTGGAAAACCGCGACGGCGCCCCGTTAGTCCTTTGGGCGTTTGGGGGCCTGACCAACCGGGGGTTTGCCCTGCTACGCTCCGCCCTGAAAAGGACGTGAGTAGAACAGACCAACGTGTCACGTGATCCGGAAGAGGATCATCAAAAGTAGCACTGACGGGGTGTCCCACAGTGCTGGCTCACCAGGCGGGCGGGGGCAGCATAGGTTGGCACAGCTGCCCGCCATTGGATCGCCCGTAAGATAACCCACATATTGCATACTCCTGTATGGAATAAACCTGCAGCAATATTTTCCCACTACAAAGTTGTCTTGTGTATTTATTCATTCTTGCATGCTCAGACGGGGGGTGGGAGAAGTTGCCGATAATGGCACTAATAGTATAAGGAGCTCTTCTATGCCCACAGAAGCTATTGTAAATCTGGTCCTATGCTGCTTATGTATTTGCTTCCAAGTCTAAGTGATCCCTTCATTTTGGCTCTTCCCTACTGCTATCAGTCCCCGGAGTTTTGAATGGCTTGGTTGAGGGAGAGGTGTCAGAGGCATATTCCCTCTCTTTTGTTGCTTACTCTATTTGGAATGACCTTTGTCTTGGCCCATGCAAAATAATTGAGGCTCTTAGACTTTATTTATTTTATTGATTATATTAATATATTTCGGATTTTGTTAGTCAGTTCAGCACCAAGATGCCTTATAGTGTTGAATGCACTTGATAAATAACACCCCAACACATGTATTGCATGTGCAGGCTTGCAATAAATTTAGTGGGTGACCTCAGGCACTAAACACAGGGCTGGCGGCAATTTTAGAAGAAATTGAATGGAAAGGATGGGTTGTGGCTCTTGTCCTTGGGGAGCATTGTCACCCGAGGGATAGCTCAAGTGTCTGATGCCCGACTTATGGGTATACTGAGAGCTAGCTCAGCTGTGTGATGCCTGAACATATAATTTATGTCTGACCAGAGGCACAGCTGTGCAAATGCCTCTATGATCAGTTTCCCAGAGTGCATTGTAAGACAGATGTAGAATTTATTTTAACATATGCTTTGTGTGTTTTTTTCCTCCGGAATCGTGTTTATGTAGAGGCTGTACACCTATACTCCCCTTGTGTAAGCATTGCATTGCTGTGTCCCACCTCTTTGAGCCACTGGAGTTTTGCAGCAAAATGCTTGTGAAACCTTATTGTGGTGCCAAGCTAACCGTGGGTCTATCAAAAGCAGAATAACTCTGATATTATGATTAATAGGTTACCAATGTAAACACACTACACAATGAAAACACGACTCTTTGCACTACTTGTTTCTGTGCCACAATGACACACTGGTAACCATTCTGCCTACTGAGGGGCAGATTTACAAGCCCTCTGCGCCACCAGTACGTCAATTTTCGTGACGTACTGGTGGCGCAGGAGGCTCCTCGATATTTACAAGGAGAGGAAAAGCCACCATGCGTGACTTTTCCTCTCCTTGTAAATACCGTCCCTTCACACGCAGCACTTTGCGGTGAAGGGGCGTTCCATGGGTGTTGCTGTGGGTGTTCCCACGCAACACCCATGGAACAAGACACATCTCCAGAATTACGAGAAATCGTAACTCTGGAGATACGTCTGAAAGCTACGTCACCCTAGAGGTGGCGTAGCGAGGCGCACCGAGGAGAAATGTTTTCATTTCTCCTCGTTTTCCTCTTTCAATGCGTGCTGCATTCTGCAGCACGCATTGAAAGAGGAAAAGCCTGTACTGATTGTTTTTGTGCAGAAAGGTGCCCCTTCCTGCACAGAAACAATCTCCCCATGGCGCAGGCATCCTTGCACCATGGTGCAAGGGTGCCTGCGCCGGCGCTTGGCAGCTGTTTGTGCGCCAGCGCAGGGGAGAGCACAGGAATGCGACATATTCTTGTAAATATGTCGCATTCCTGTGCTCTGAAAGTGCCGCAGCGTGGCGCAGCCAAAGGGCTTGCAGCGCCACGCTGCGGCACTTTCTTGTAGATCTGCCCCTTAGTGTTTTTCTTGTTCCCCGTTATACGACCTCAAACAAGCATATGTTGCAACGTCCCAATGAGCAGACAGAAAGTAACCCTTTAGCCAACAGTGAAACAGGAGTGTCCTGAGGATGGAAGTAAAATTATTTAATGAGCTCATTGTCATTTTATAGAAGGAATATTCGGACAATTGTCAAAAAGTGTTGCCGTCTTTGAGTACATTTCCAAAAACTGGTGGTATGTATTACAATCAGTAGAAGCTGTGCTTTAGTTCTCAAACCTCTCACTCCCCTTTCTAAAGATCTCTGTCCGTAGATTACAAACATTGTCAAGTCCACTAGACTATGTTGTCATTGTAACCTATCTGGAGCCTCGGCCGCTCGGTCTGGGGGACCTTGAATCGATGCTCAGCCCGAGGGCCCTTGTAGCACTGGGAGATATGGCCCTCGACGCTGTACCGGTGCAGCCCCCCCACCCACATACACACACACACACATCACCCTGTAGTTTCAGCGCTACCTAACGCCCCCTCCCGTGACAGGTGACTCTTGATCTTCGTCAGCGTTCTGGTACCTTCTTGGCTTGCTGGGCCTCTGTACTGTCAGTCAGCACCCTTGAGCTTACGACTTTGGGGACAGACCCCTGTGTTTTGACGGGTCTCCGGCAGTCAGTGTGCACTGCCTGCACCCTTATGCCAGTGTCAGCGCCCTGGGCTTGGGTCCCTCCCTGTGCGCTGGCGTCAGTGTGCATTCTCAGCTCCATGGGTGCTCTGGCAGGTTTCTGGAGCCCCATGCTGGGCGTGCGTGGTATCTGCACCCTCGAGCCCGAGCCTTCCAGAGCTTCTGCTGCCTCTCTACTCCCTCGGTGTTCCGGTGGTCACTGTGCTGCTGCACTGTGGGAGGCGGTCTTGGTAGTAAGTCACTAGCCAACGACCCCTCCTCGCCCTCCGACACCCCCGTCTCCACTCATAGCAGCTTCGCAGTTCCCGGACGCCAGCGCGTTATCCCTTGGAGTGGAATCGATGCATGGTTTTGATGGGTCTGGTTTTGTCAGCATTTCGCCGCTGTCAGCAGATCCGGTGCTGCGTTTCTGCTCCCTTGGTGTCGATAAGGCGCGAGCTCCTCTTCTCCCGCATTCAGTGGCATAATGCAGCAGGACTCCTGCTGCAGGAGTGGCTGCGGAGAGGGCAAGCTGTGCCGCAATACGCCGGCAGGGGGCTGTATGTAGCTCTAGAGTCCTACCGACGCCGCATTTACTGCATGCTGGGGCTCGGGTTTGCGGCGTCAGGGATGTGAGAAACTCGCATTGCAGGCGATGGGCTACCAACCATTGATACATTTGTAGCCTGCCTCAGCTTAGCTAACTACCCTGCTTGTCGTTCAGGTTGATGTGTGCCTTTCCTTCGTTTTCTCTTTGCTGGTACATTTCATTGTCGTCCAGGTTTATTTTGGCCGCGTTCCTTCGTTTTCTGTCTTTGTTGGTGCATTTGATTGTACGGCTCCCGCTCTCTCTCTCTCCTCCCCCCCCCCCCCTCTCTCTCTCTATTTTGATATAGTTTCCATTGTCTACCTCTTTCTGTATAAAATTAACTCTGCAATTTAATCAGCGAAAATCCTTCTTCTGATCTGTTGTTCTAAATGAACAGTGAATAGCAGAAAGGAGATATTTATGGCAGCATGTTTATTTTTTGCACACTTTAGGTAATTATAGGAAAGCTGAATCTCTGCTTATTTCTAGACATTAAAAGCCCTTTGTTTAATCTGACTTCCATTAAACTGATCCTAATATCTTTTTTGCAGCAAATATTTAGCTATTTTTTATTGTGTTTACTTTTGCACTACAGGTTCTACTTTTATTCTTCATGTCTGCAAACACCCTATCGCTTTTATATGAAAGAGCAGCGCACTAAGGATTGAAGTAGTTTGTAGGGAGGATGATGGTGTGACCGTGTACCATAACAAATAAAGTACCCCCACCATACACTATATAGATACTTCAAATCACCTCAGTGTTCCATGATATTATAAAGGAACTCCATCCTTCGGCCTAGTTCCTCTACATGGTCACAGAACTCTTCAGTGACTTACAATATTCTTGTACATCAGGGGCTCATTTATTCCATATATAGATACATTCCAGTGTGTGCTTCTATGTCTCTCTCTATGTATATAGTTGTAAATATATCACAATGCTCCTCCCTCTGTATTGATATGCCTCTTCTGTCTCCATTTCAATATATTTTCCATGGTTTGGGTGTGTCTCGCTTCAGTTGATTGATGGCGTTGGGTGTCTTTCCTCTTTTTTAATTTTTTTTTTAGAGTTTTATAAAGCACGAACTCGACCCGAAGGTATTAGAGCGCTTTACATGAGCACCAGTTACGTTACAGACTGCCACATTCATTTTTGGTAGGCACGGGGGAACTACGTGATTTGCCCAGAATCACAGGATGTTGAGCGTCCGTGCCGAGACTTGAACCCGGTTCCCCAGCTTCGAGGTCGACCGCTCTAGCCGTTAGGCCGCATCCTCTTGCTCTTCTATGTGCATTAATACTGTACTATTGTGTGTCTAGTTCTCTTCCTCTATATTGATATACTGAACCGTATCAATATGTTGATATCCACCATTGTACAGCTTTCCTTGTCTCTGTATATTGACCTATTGAAAACAGTCAAGCTTCATGAAACAGCCATCAGTTAATCTTTATCAGTGCACTCTAAATATGTAGTTCACATGATGTTCTCTACTGTGTTAGTCAACCCTTTCTGATGAGTTTTGCCACATTTGGCGCTCTACGTCTTATAATTACCATCTTTCTGATAATTATCCATGCCTGTGCCATCTTCATTTTACAATCACCTGACCAAGGTGCAAGCTACAGTCGCTTCTAGTCTAAGTTCTTTTTTAGGTCTCGCCTATCACACAGCGCAAGCTTATCTGAAATGAAAATTCATATTGTGGGCGTACCAAGCACTTACAATGGGGCTTACAGGAAACCCATTGCTTATCATTGGTTTGATTTATTGTTACTTTCATTTGTTTGCTTCTTATTCAGTGACTTTCCTTGGCCATCTTGTTCCATCTTGTGCTTGTTCCTCCCTTGGAGTATAGGCTATTTTCCTCTGACTTGGCTGAGTTGTATCCTTTCACTGCTCAGTTTTAGGGAACTCTCCCTACTTTTTTCTTTTTGTTAGGCACGCCATGAGAGTGTTTGGGGTTGCAAGATCTCTCGTTTGTACTTGTCCCCCACCGAATATACACCCTAGCACTCTGTGTGGTTGTCTCCCTCGTGTTGCAAGCTCTCTCTTGTGTGCTCCTCTGCCTGCTAAACTCCCTCCTCCTTGTGCTTTGTGTTGCTTTTTCACTCGTTTGCTTCTTCGACTGCCCCCACATTACTGCATTTCCCCTCCCCTTAACCTCTCCTTTATTGCCTCCCACATATGCGCAGTCTTTATTAAAATTATTATTTTCAACTGTTTATTATTTTTTGGAGGACCAGGCCACACATTGTTCCTGGAACTTTTGCACTAATTCTGTTTATTTTTTAATTTACTGATCCTTCTTGTAGGTGTATGTGCGTGCATACGTCAACACAGATGAGCACACTTGCAAAAAGATGATGCGGCTGCTCCTTTTTGTTTGCTTTTTTTTTTTTGTTTTGACCGTGCTGCTCAGTATCCTGCTGACACTGCACAGCATTGCTAAAAGGCATTGGCAAAGCCAATACATCGTAAAGGTGAGATGTATTGGCTTTGCAAATGCTTGTTGTCCTAATAGCCTTCACTGATGGAAAAGCTCTGCATTATGGCTTTGTGAATGACCATTTGTTATATGGTGCATGATGCTCTTACTATTCCTATTTTAGGGCTTCCGCTGTGTGCCCAAGCACAATAGCAACACAGCGTCTTTCAGTGCATTTCTTGAACACATTTGTTGGCATTGGACGTACTGTCTCATAGGGACTTTACTACCAGAGCTCAATCCACTATTCTGAAACTAGGCATTAGAGGTGGCTGAAACAGCAAATTCTCAGGGAAAACTGAGCCAGAGGCGCGGTAAGCGAACTTCTAAACATTTCTGAACCATTCATGCTCTAACTACAATGCCATTAGTGAACAAAGTCAGTTTATTATGTGCACTGTGTATATGGTCAACAGCGTTATGTTTGGAACAACTTTATAGTCTATTAAACCATATAATAATTTTTCTTTCAACTAAAGGCCTTAAAAAAACAGCAATACAAGATACAAACCCAACAAAACAGATACAGTTATAAAATGCAGTTTAAATAATTCAGTCGTTTGTCGTTAAACAGAATAAATAAAATTCCAATTCTTCTGCCACCTCCTAAAATTCAATATGCCGTAACAGCCCAGCAGCCTAGGCACTTAATCTGCCATTCTTTAAAAACAAAGGGTGTGAATTCTCTAGTATTTGATCTTTCATAGATTCACATGCTTGAATCATACCCGTAATCAAGCTGGGAATCTCAGGTTAATTGGTTTTAAGCAGTAAAATGTTCTATTAAGTTTAGAAAAGCTTAGAATTACCATTTTGCTAACTGACTAACATCATTTGAAAACAACTAAACTTCAGCCAATCAGGAGACAGACCAGTGAACACCACTTCCCTGAAGGGCCAATGTACCTCAGATTTCTTACCCCACTCTATTTTAAGGGAGTCTTGAGGAGCTCTGCTCAGTTTTGTTTCTCTGAGTGCACATTTTCTAAATTTTTATCTTCAAGTTGACGCTACCCATATCAACATCAGTCTGCCACACCTTTTGATATGTTTTCCTGACAGAAAATATGGCATAGAATACTAAAATAGGTCTCTTTAGACCTTGTGCTCCCGTGCACTTTGCTGCTTCTCTCTCTTTTTTTATATGTATAATATGTGCAGATTGCTGTGTAATATGCTACTTATTGAGGCCATTGCTGACCCCCGGTGAGTACCTGACTAAGGACAGTCGATACTTTGACTCATTCATAATGATCATCCATTGACATTGCTATTTGTCATTGTGTGTCTCTACTTTACTGTCTTCATATTAACGTATGCCATTGTGTAGCAGATCTTCTTGCTATCTGTGTTGACATATTGCATTTTGCGTCTCTCCCTGCTCTCTTTACATTGATCTATTCCATTATGTTTATCCTCTTCACTCTCTCTCTGTATTAACATATTCCATTGTGCATCTCCTCTTCATTCTAGCTGAATTGCTATATCCCATTGTGCGTGCCTACTTCACTCTCCCTGTTGATAACATTCTTCTGTGTGTCTCTTCACTGTCTCTGTTTTGGTACACTCCATTATTTGGCTTGCTGTCATTCTATCTAGATTTGATATATTCCATTGTTCTTCTCCATTTCACTGTCTCCATATTGATACATTGCATTGCGTCTTCCCAGTCACCCTAATTTTCTATATTGATATATTCCACTGAGTGTCTCCTCTTCTTTCTCTTTATATTGATATATTGTATTGTGTGTGTCCCATTCACTCTCTCTGCATTGATATGTATTGATATTCATTGTGCATCTCCCCTTCAATCTCTCTGTATTGATTTATTCAATTGAGCATCCCCTTAACTCTCTTTATATTGACATATTCCATTGTGCTTCTTCTATTCACTCTCTTTATATTGGTATATTCACTCTATAATGATACAGTCTTTGAACCTCTCCCCTTAACTCTCTTTATATTGACATATTCCATTGTGCTTCTTCTATTCACTCTCTTTATATTGGTATATTCACTCTATAATGATACAGTCTTTGAACCTCTCCCCTTAACTCTCTTTATATTGACATATTCCATTGTGCTTCTTCTATTCACTCTCTTTATATTGGTATATTCACTCTATAATGATACAGTCTTTGAACCTCTCCCCTTAACTCTCTTTATATTGACATATTCCATTGTGCTTCTTCTATTCACTCTCTTTATATTGGTATATTCACTCTATAATGATACAGTCTTTGAACCTCTCCCCTTAACTCTCTTTATATTGACATATTCCATTGTGCTTCTTCTATTCACTCTCTTTATATTGGTATATTCACTCTATAATGATACAGTCTTTGAACCTCTCCCCTTAACTCTCTTTATATTGACATATTCCATTGTGCTTCTTCTATTCACTCTCTTTATATTGGTATATTCACTCTATAATGATACAGTCTTTGAACCTCTCCCTTAACTCTCTTTATATTGACATATTCCATTGTGCTTCTTCTATTCACTCTCTTTATATTGGTATATTCACTCTATAATGATACAGTCTTTGAACCTCTCCCCTTAACTCTCTTTATATTGACATATTCCATTGTGCTTCTTCTATTCACTCTCTTTATATTGGTATATTCACTCTATAATGATACAGTCTTTGAACCTCTCCCCTTAACTCTCTTTATATTGACATATTCCATTGTGCTTCTTCTATTCACTCTCTTTATATTGGTATATTCACTCTATAATGATACAGTCTTTGAACCTCTCCCCTTAACTCTCTTTATATTGATATATTCCATTGTGCTTCTTCTATTCACTCTCTTTATATTGGTATATTCACTCTATAATGATACAGTCTTTGAACCTCTCCCCTTAACTCTCTTTATATTGACATATTCCATTGTGCTTCTTCTATTCACTCTCTTTATATTGGTATATTCACTCTATAATGATACAGTCTTTGAACCTCTCCCCGACACTCTCTTTAAATTGATATATTGCCTTCTATGTCTCCCCTTCACCCTGTCTATATTAATGTATTTAATTGTGTGTCTCCTTTTCACTCTGCCTTATGTGTCTCCTTCTCTGTCTCCCTAAATATTAATAAATTACGTTGTATGCTTCTCGTTCACTCTCTCTATATAAGTAATTCCAATACACGTTCCTCCTTCGGTGTCTCTTTGTATTGATATATTTGGGATAGTGAATGGAGGCATCTCTTCGTTTCATGGCTCCTTCTCTGAGAGGAAATAAAGGCTGCATGATCACCTCTAACTTTTCCCTGGACAACCCTCCTTCCTGTCCCTGTCGCTCCATACAGGTCCAGAGAGTCAGTCCTATCAATATTTTTGCCAAATGAACACTGGGGTGTGCGGCAATTCCTGGCAAAGAAAACCAATTCTGTTTTCTTGAATATATCAGTGTTACAAGGACATCTGGTGCAACGTGCCAAATGTGTTGGATAAGATGTACGGGTTTTGAAAGACGCTACAGTATTTTATCACATATTGGGAATTTACAGCAATTGAGGTTTTTCACCGAATATATTGCTTGAACTGAATCTCATTGAATGCAGGTTTTAAAATGTACACAAGAAACCAAGGACCTGATTTCGAGTATGGAGGAGAGGGTGCTCCATTGAAATAGTGAGTACCCTCTCTGCCAAACTGTAACGCTGCCAATCTGAATTAGGGCGTGTTGGACCAATAGTTTATCGCCTATTCTAGTTCCAACGCAGACATACTCCTCTGACACCCCGACGGAGTACGGACCCTTGGAGGTAAACCATCCGACTGTCAGTCCATTTTAGAGTGGGAGATCGGATTACTTTGTTTTTGCTGTTCTGTCACCGCCACGTAAACCTAGTGGTGAAGGACAGTAAAATAAAAAAATTACCCCCACACCAAGGGAGAAAGTCTCCATGGTGTGGAGGGCATTAGTTTTACATTTGTCAAAAACAATTTTCTGCTTTGGTAGTTTGTTTTTGAAAAACATAAAACTTTGGAAAAGGTTGACTGTTTAATGGAGCCATCAGTAAATCTTTTCCAACTTTGACAGAAACCGCCATAATGGTGGGTCTTGACAATGCATAAAGATGACCGCGGAGTTGGTGGACATGTCTCAATTTGGTGGGTGGAGTATAAGCAGGGTGGCGGACATAACGCCCTCCGCCATCTGTCTGCCTTTAGTGCATCTGCCAAACCTTAAATAAGACCCTAAATTACTTTTAGTTACATTAACATTTGATTAGTGGTCGTATGGGCCAAGCACTGACTGGTAAGAAACAGAGATGGTCTTCAGAGTCTTCTAGAATCTCTTAGTGCCAGGAATGAGCTTTATAGTTGTGGCATAGGAAGGCGAGACGTTTGCTGCCCTCTGATTCAAGACTTGGTATTGAAATGGCAATAATTTCTATCAGATGCTGAGGGTTTTTTCTTATCATGGCAAGAACTTTTTTCAAATATATAATCAACGTTGGTTGGAGTTTTGTTTTATATACTAGGTATGTTATGTGGGGGGGAAACAGCCATCGCATCGCATGCGTTACAACGCTTGCGATTACAACGCGGTTGTTATAACGACCGCGTTGTTACATCGCAGTACCATTACAACGCAAGTCGTTACAACGACTTGCTCTAGGGGGCGCTCTAAACTAAGGAATAGTATAATTTACTATTCCAACACCTTCCCTACTGTTGCACACACTGGAGTTGGAATAGTAAATTATACTATTCCTAAGTCCAGCACGCTCCCTAGAACAAGTCGTTGTAACGACTTGTGTTGTAATGGTACTGCGATGTAACAACGCGGTCATTGTAACGACCGCGTTGTAATCGCATGCGTTGTAAACGCATGCGATGTAACCAGCTATATTCTATTAGATATTGGGTACCCACATGTTCAGCATTTCATTGGATGTTTAATTTAATTAGATGTTGGGCATTTTATTAGATGATGAATACTATGGTATTTTATTGGATGCTAGTATATATTTTTTCTTTTAGGTATTCTGTAAGATAGTCATATGTCTCAGCAGCGGATTGAATACTATAGTACTGAATGATTATTAGAGATTTGGACAGAATAAACATGAAAGCAAATAGAATTCCCAACAACTGATCCAATACCTTTTCTGCTTAACGATTGTTGTTTCTGATGTTGTGCCATTTTTCTGCTTTGAAAGTGTTCTGTCACAGTGGTTATTCTGTCAGAATCTGAAGTATACTTAAAATCTGATGTCTTCTATCAGATGTTGTGACACTTTGCCAGCTGTTGGAGCACTCCAGCATCTTATTCTACCAGATTCTGATAAATGATGTCGAAGGTTGTGGAATTTTGTCAGCTGTGTGGCCACTCTAAGATCTTATTTACAGATATTCTGAGGTGTAATTTCTTATGTTATGGCTTTTCGACAGCTGTGGGGCCACTCTACTATCTTGTGATATAGACTCTGATGTATCCTATCAGATATTTATTATTTGGAATTTGTATAGTGGATAATCTGGCATTAGTATGTTGCATTCTGGCATCTGTTGAGGAATTTTAACATATTATTTTAGTGGACTCAGATGAATTCTATCTGGTATTCAAATTGTTATTTTCCACTAGTTTGGCATATAGTCTGTCATCAGTATGTGCCATTCTGTCACCTTATTGAGCAGTGGAATATCTCATTCTCTGTGGTTTTGATGTGTTGAGGTATTTTACTGATGTAAAAGCATTCTGTATGATGCCGGCGTCTTTTGTCTAATGTTGAGGCATTCTTGCAGATACTTGTGCTGAGACAGATTTATCTGACGAAGGGTATTCTGTCTGATAATGATACATTCTACCTGCTGTTGAGGAATTCTATCAAATAATGGCACATTCTGTCAGTTGTTGAGGTCTTCCTTCAGATGTTATCTTCTGTTTGATGCTGACATAGTCTACCTGATCGTTTTGGGCTAATCTGTCAGACATTGAGTTATTCTCAATGGCTTATCTTTAGGATCAGAAGTTGAGGTCAAATGCTACTGTAGTCTGTCAGATGGAGAGGTTAACTGGCAGATGTTCAAACAAATGTATCAAACATTGATGTATTTTATCAGTTGATGACACAAACTGGGAGATGTTTTGAAATTCTAAGCATACTTTATGCTAAAGTACTATATCTGAATATGAAGCACAGTGACTTTTTTTTAGACCCTGGATTAGTCAATCAGATATTTATTCTATCATATCCTTAGATACTACTCACAATCATGGTTATTCTCTCAGATATAGGTGCATTCTATAATATGTTGGAGTATTCAATCCAGTTTATCAGATGTTGAAGGATTACACATAATATTAGGATACCTTAGAGTAAGTTATATAATAGGTGATATGTTGGAGCTGTTGTACGAAATGTTCACAGATTCTATAAGATGGTAGGGTATTCTATAAAACATAGAGTAGTCCATATAAAATGTTGGTATTGCATCACACTATGAGGTGTTCTATTAGAGACTGGGATATTTTGTAACATGTGGGTATTGTGTAAGATGATAGAGTAGTTTGTCTGCTGTTGGGTTATTCAGTCTAATTCTGAGTTATTCTGTCAGACATTGGATTATTGTTTCAGATGTTTGGGTGTCTTGTAGGATTTTCAGATGGCCTATTATATACCATGATGCCACCACCTAATAAATTGCACTTAAATCCATCAGATACTGCTGAATTCTCCATGATACTTGGGTATTCTCTAAGATGCCTGGGCTTTTTCTCACACGCTTAAATGTTAGCAAGGCTAGTTTCAGTATAGCACAAGGAAATTAAGTCACTGCTGATAAACAGATTTTACAATGATCTCACCAGCACTAACAGACATGGGTCTTTGTAGGAAAAGGCAATCATGTATATTTGAGTACACATGACAATAAAGACGTTAAGATTTAACTTCCTTCCCCAATGAGTCAAGTCCTAGAGCTGATTTTAAATCCTTGATCTACCTGGTCCAAAAGCCAAAATACAATTCAGATTCAACTTAACTGGCTAAGCAGGTATTTGTTAACATCATGGGGGTCATTACGATGGCGGACGGCTTCTGTCCGTCCGCCATCGTGCCGGGGCTTGGGACCGTCCGCCTGTAATGCGGCGGTCCCGCACATGAGATTATGATCGACCGCCACCGTGGCGGTCGCATCGTGTATCTCTGACATTGCGGAGGGTGCTGCTGGCTGCAGCATCCGCCGTAATGTCCGAAATGCACTGTTTGCATTTCCCTGCACTACATGGCAGGCACCACACGGTGCCTGCCACCTGGTACAGGGAAATGTAGGGGGGTACCATAGGTACCCCTCCAGTGCACACCCACCTCCCCCAACACAAGGGGGGCCCATAGCGGGTCCCCAAATGCAATCCCTGCCAGCCTGTGAATGGCAGTTAAACCGCCATACACAGGCTAGTGGGGAGGCAGCATCGTAATATGGCGGACGGTGCCTGCTAGGCACCGCCACCATATTGTTGATGCAGGGTGGGTCGGCCAGGCAATCGTAACAATTTGCCTGTGGCGGACCCGGTGGTGAAACCGCCACCGGCAGGCTGCCGGTGGTGGTTTAACCGCCATCGTAATAACCCCCCATGTTATTGCTTGCCTTGTGATAACTAGGTCAAGCGTAAGGCATCTCTTAAAATCATGCAGAAAATGCAGATAACTTTAATAACAGTTTTAATATAAGACTCTGGAAGACAAGACACATATGAATTCACAGTTAAATATGAATTTAATAAGCTATAATTATCTCTGAAAGGAGCAGAGACAACTTACTGTGACCAGAGGGGATGTGAAAATGATGGATGCACGATACAGTTACTGTACAAGGATAACACATAAAATTAGCTCCATGGACCAAAGTACTTCAGTTATATCCTAATATGAAAAATGCCACTGAAGTTGAATTGACAGCCCAGTGTAATAAGATCTTCCTTTCAGAAGCTCCACATTAAGTCTAGTACTGATAAATGTCACCAAAACCTGCACACTGGGCTACATATTAAGAGCCTCTATTCTCAAATGTACCACGATTGGATATGTCTGCAAGATGGTACATTTTCTTCAAAGGATATTTGCAGTGTTGTGGGCATCTTGTGGTAATGTGTACCTTCAACATGGCATCTCATCATTACACAGTGTCAAAGGAAGCTTGTACGGTGATGGATTTTTTGCTTCACACTGGGTGATTCGATGCACTACTCTTAAACCAGTGTCATATGAGGTTCACCAAAGGCCATCCCTGGAGAATTTGTCTATATAGAGGGTTGCTTTGGCACCTCTCCTGGGACACTCTTTGAATGGTCCAGGAGCCTCAAGCACAAAGTTTTCAACATCTTATAGAAATATAAATGGATAATTATCTTGCTCTGCACCTTCTGCATAGCTTCAGAAATCATCTCCAAAATCATGTAGAAAGGACTGCTCTAAATGAACAACATATTAAAAATATGCTGGCTAGAACTTTTTACCTTTCTCTTGTGATGTCTTCCAGGCATGTAGGCTAAAGCTTTAGCAAGTTTAGGAATTTGACAATGTTTACAGGTAGTGGATCTCATTAAAAGAAATCTGCATTCTACGCGCAATGGAAGTTTGAGATGCTGCAATTTTCCAAAAGTTGCCAGAAAGAAATGATGCTGGTGAATACAAACTCCCCTACAGGCATGTCACTTGAAGAGTCCTTCTGATCTTCTCGGGGACATCAAAAGGGAACAATATCAGCGAGTTGAAGAATGAACATTTACCAAGAATCTGATGTAATCTAAAAGGATATTGAAGAACTGTGGGCACCTATATACTTAAACAGTCTTGATCCCCAAGGGAAAAACAAGAAGCTCTGAATCCCGAAAATGATAAAAACCAGCCCTTATACTAAAAAAGTGAATGTGGAAACACTCACCCATCTCTGAGTCATCCATGAGGTACTCTTTGTGTTCTTTCACAGTAGAAAAACAAAGTTACTAGTGCCATTTGCATATTTTTTTTAAAATTGAGTCTATCTTTTATATCAATTATTTTATTGGCATAAATTAAGTACCAAAAAAGAAATATCAGCAAATTCAATTGCATACAAGTCCAGCATAAATCCATAGTAAGATACAAATGATGTTTGCAATACATGTACCAATACCAAATGTTACTAAAATATAAGAAAGGAAAAGAAAGATGGAAGGGAGTGAGAAGATAAGCCATAGATGGAGAAAATAAAAGAAAGCAAAAAGGACAGGAGGAAAAAGAAGGGAGGACGAAACTAAACTACAAAGCAGGGTAAAGAGGGTAGGGAACTAGATCATTCAGACGAAGCCCAAGTATAGTAATATTGGGTGGGGAAATGCGGTGACAATGACGAGGCAGAATCAAGAGTCACAGCGAATGGAGGGGGGGGGGCATCCTGCAGAAAGGGAGAGCATGTGAGAAGAAAAATATCTGCTTTGTATATTTAGTTGTAAATGACTTTTTCATAGGACGCTGTCTTGTACATTTCCGTGAGCCATTCCGCATGTGATGGCAGTTGTGGAGACTGCCAATGTCATAGAACATAGATCTTGGCAGCTGCAAGGGCAGTGACGAGCAGAGGACGGGCATGGTGGGTCAGCTGTGAAAGGTCTGATAAGTCATGGAGGAAAATTAGGGTGTCTATAAGTGTCGAGGGCAAATCCATGGACTCCCGGAGTGTAGATCCCACTGCTGTCCTTAAGAGATGAATGGCAGGACAATATTAGTAATATATAAACTATATCACAGGGCGCGCGAGGGAGCAACCCTGTAACCTGAAGCCGTGCCGGGCGCCAGTGCCAGCTCTGAAGAATCTTAAATAAACATCTGTGCTTCCCGTACTCCCCGTTCCAGGGCTTCCAAGAGTTCTACCCATCCTCCTCATCATATTCCACCTGCAGGTGAGCCTGTCAGGTCGTTCTGAGGCTAGCCAATTGCGGCTGGGAGTAGAGGTGGCGAATAAGACGATAGCAGAACCTGGACATCACACCTTTAAACTGACTCCAAGTGTTAAGTTAAGAGAGCATCGGGGAACAGGGTATGGTCCAGGGTTGAGGAACCAGTTTGTGTTGGGTATGCAGCAGGCCAAATTCGTTCTGTAGCATTTCAAATGACTTGAGTTCGCCACCAGAAATCAGGAGCATGAGAGTTAAAATCCCAGCTGTATGCCAGGGGCCCGAGTCAAGCATTGCCTCCCCCATGCAAATCCAAGTATTGTTCAAGAGGGGAGCCTTGTCATAGTGATGCGCATCAACTGAAAAGAGCTTTTGAGCCCATATCCAGGTGGCGTACATGGCTTTCAACATAGGGA
Source organism: Calotriton arnoldi (assembly GCA_963921515.1). Lineage (NCBI taxonomy): Eukaryota > Metazoa > Chordata > Amphibia > Caudata > Salamandridae > Calotriton > Calotriton arnoldi. The sequence continues at coordinate 895,142 of CAWUFW010001658.1, forward strand.
TGGGGGATCCGGTGGCTGGGCCAGGATGATAGAAGACCTGTAGTCCCAACAAGGCCTCTTTGAGTCTGCGTTCGATCACTACCCATAACGGGGGGTCTTGGACCAGAGGGTGCATGTACACCATTTGTGCCAAGTGTAATGCTAGATAATAATGCTCCACATAGGGCAGATCCAGTCCTCCAGCTGATCTATGGGCGATAAGCTTCTGGATTGCCAGGCGAGGTCTTGCTGAACCCCAGATGAAGGGTTTAATGCTCTTGTCTATCTGACGGAGGGTTGAGAGAGGTATTAGTTGGGGAAGCCTGCTGAACACATACATGATTCGGGGGAGGGTAACTATTTTCACTGTTTAAGTCCATTCCATAGAGATAGAGATTCAGGTGGGACCACTTCGTGAAGTCCAGTCGCATTTGCTCCATAAGTGAGTCCAGGTTATCCGCTACCATGCACTCCAGGCCTCTGTTAACTGGGATGGCCAAGTACCTAAGGCGGGAATCCTTCCACTGGAATGGATAACCAGTGATGGCGGCAAATGTGATTTGCGACAGTGGCAAGGCTTTGCTCTTTCTTCAGTTCACCTTGCAGCCGGAAATTGCAGCAAAAACGTCAGTGATCTCTAGCATTGTGGGAATGGAGGAAGTTGAAGCTGATAGGGTGAGTAAAATGTCTCTGCATATAAATACAGTGTCAAGGGACCTCCGGGCACGGGGATACCTATGATCTGGTCTGATTGGCATCGGGACACCGCTAAATGCTCAATTGCAAGGAGAAATAGCAGGGGGGAGAGTGAGTAACCCTAACGGGTACCCCTACAGACTGGGAAGGGATCAGAAAGAAAGCCCCCAAAATTGAACTGTGATGAGGAGAAATCGTATGGACACCTCACTCTGGAGAAAAAGTCACCAAGGCCAAATTTCCAGAGTGCAGTAAACAGGTAGTCCCATTCTATGCTATCACAGGCCTTCTCAGCATCCAGCGACAGCTCCAAGGTCTCATCCGGAAGATTGACCGCGTGAGCTAACGTGCAAAGATGATTATAAGATGAGCATCCTGGGCCAAAGTTTACTTGTGAATGGTGAATAAGAGAGGGAAGGACCTGCTTGAGGCGGGCAGCTAGAATACTGGCCAGTATCTTGACATCTCCATTGAGCAGGAATATGGTGTGATAACTGCCGTAAAGAAGAGGGTAATTTCCTGGTTTGATCTTATTCTATCTTAAAAACTTGTTGAAAGCCACAGAGCTGTGAAAAATAAAAGTCTCCCAATGAGGAAAAAACGTTTTATTACAAAGTACTACGCATTACATAATAAAGTGCTACAACAGTTCTCATACCACCTTAGGGAAGAAGTATAGAAAAACGACACATTTTATAGAAAAATTTGACATGCCGTCTACAAAGACAACCTACAGTGACCAGTGGTTTTGTGGACTCCCAGTTGTTTTGTAGACATCAGACCCGATAAGTTCCATCAGGGCCTGTCTCACTCCAATATGGTGCACAATTGTGCTTCTTGGGGTATCAAGAGTGCCCCATACTTCCAAAAGGTAGTGGGGGTGGGAGTGGGGACAAAGAAATGAAAGAGCAGATGAAAGGGGTGGAGAAAGAGGGCAGGAGTAAGCTAGGAGTATGGGATAAGGTAGTGCAAAGAGTGGGGAAGTGTCTGAGGGCAGTGATCAGATCTTCAAGGGGAAAAGGAAGGTGGGTAATGAAGGAAGAGAGAGTGGGACACAGAGAAATATGTGCGATTGAGAGGAAATTTCTGTTGCCTTTCATCGTTTTATCAGTATCAACAGCACTAACAGGATGTTCTAACTTAGACTCTCCTGTATCACAGTCACTGTAGAGCAGGACGATCGTAAATGCAGTTAGATGAGGCCTTAATCAAAATGCAAAATTATCAAAGACCTGCAAAGAACAGGCACAGGTGCTCTTGTCTTATGAGTCACACCGTGTTCACCTTTACTCATTCCACCAGTCCTTTGTCAGCTTTGGGGTTGCACGTAGAATTGAAAATAAAGTAACAAAATGAACTGTTAAGCCTTGAGTGCCCAGCGTCTTCTTGGAGGAAAAACGTGTCTTTGCGAGTCTGTCCTCGCGAGCTGGGAGCACCCGCTGTGTGAAGAGCAGAAACGTTTGACGGAAAGAGTGTGCGATATATATATATATATATATTTCTAATGTTGGAGTTAGTCACCTCAATGTCAGACAGTCTTGAGACACCTCCATAAGTCCATGACAGGCCGGCTTTAACTGCAATTTTTCTGTAGAAAGCTACAGAGGAATAATTATAATTGTCAACCATATTCCTGCATTTGATGTGGGAAAAGGCCATAAAATAAGAACATTGACTTATAACCCTGCTGTAGCTTCCGAGAAAATAATGAAGGGAAAGGTACCTGCCAGGCTCAAATGCATTAGTTGTACATTATAATGTAGAATAACATTTATTTCTATATTGTCACGAAGAACAGGTTGACAACCTTGAAATAATTCACGTTGTCCTCCTATAGATGCTCATTAACACACAAACCACATTCTAGGGCTTCTATGCATTGTCTTTCACTCACTTCATTGCACACCCCAAGACACTAACACACATCTTCCCTCTTCCAACCCCCCCACACAAACAGGACTACAACCGTACACTAGAACCCTAAAAACCTTCCTAACACAGAATTATCAAAATGGTTGGGCACCTTTCGCAACATAGAGATTTGTTGCTGCACTACTACTGGTTCTGAATCAGTCCGCGCAACCCTTGCATCACATGCATCAGACTCCACATCCATGCATTATTCAACTTTACTTATGGCTTCACCACTATTATGACTGGAAGACTCTACACCTGCCATGTCAGACCCAGTACTACTGCATGAACTTCCAAAGCATCTTGCCTCATTGTCCAGAGGTATCACCACCATCACTTCTATCATATAATGCACCACACTCCCATTACTATCATCAGTATAACAGCCTCTCCTTTGACTTGATGACGGTCTGCGCAAACACAAGTACCTACCTTCAAGGTCAATAAACTGGGAAGGCTTACCGGCCTCAAAGTTAGGAACACGTTTTGAATTGATAAAACGGAACTGGGCACGGGATATATTATTCATTTAAATAGATGTTTTGTAAAGTGCTGGGAATAATCTTATGGTGGCTTTTTACTGCAAAGACAAAAACATAACAAACCTGAACATAAACTAAACAGTGAGTCCAGCCAGATGGGGTGAAAGGCCTTAACCAGCACTATGATCACAGGTCCAGGAAAAACTTGTCAATTCGAATGTTTAGAAAAGACTCTCCTGTATGTGTCTAGCCCAGTGTGTCTCTTGCCAAAGCTTTATTTTTCCATGAGGCGAAGGGGATGCATAGTGACATCTGTGTGTCCTGTCTGTGAAGCGGAACAGTGCGAGCACCTCCTTATCACCCACTGTGATAGGAATGTGCTTTGGTAATTTCTGACCACTGGTTTATTTTGGTAAGACACGTGCTGCTATGGTGCACGCCGGAGCCTGTAGTTGCATGACTCCTTTCCCTTCTAATATCTGATCACAAATTAACTACAAGACACATTAGAGATAGGATATGAGCCCGGCTTTAACAATGCATGTGATAGGAGGCAATAGGAAGAGGATGAGGACGAGAAGGCAGAACCCAGCACCCCTAAATTAGTTCAGATGCTTGTCATAGATGCTGCAGCTCTGTTTTAACCCCATTAACCACTCAAACAGAAAACCCATTGGTATTGAGGGTGAAATCATAGTGGACTCGCTTGGAAGGAGTAGCGACAGTGCACACAGATTATCATGTCAGCACACAGATCCTTATCAGACAGTCAAATTCACAAGGGTTTCCTGTTGGGGTGAACAAGAAATGGAGAGCTGTGGGATGTGGGGGGTTGGTTAAAAACAATGGAGGGTGAGTTAAAAACAGTGGCTGTGAGTGGTGTTGGGCTAAAAACAACAGAGAGAGGGAGGAAGGAGAGGGACTGCAGACATGCACTCTCTAAGAGTGCACGTTGAAAATTAAAGAAAATAGTATGTGCAGCAGGAGCCTGCAGCCAGTGGAAGGACACTGGCCACATGAAGCTGTACTTGGTCCATGCTCCACAGCAGGGACAAAGACTCGAAGCCCAGGAGGAAGCTGGGGGCGATGAGGAGGTGCTGACCAATAGGAATCAGGGAAACAAGAGTCCCGTGGGAGCCAATCAATGGCATGTAAAGGTAGGTAATGTGTGGGCTCTAATATATATTTTTTATTTACAAGAGATTTCACACTCACAGCACAAGCGCTGTGCAGGTGTAACCTAAAAAACAATCACAATTTCTGTGATTATACTCCCCATCATTTGTATATCCGGCCACTGAGAATAATAATCAGTTAACACTACCACGTGTGATTATGTTTTTGGAAGCATGGGGATAGGCTCCATTATATCAATAACCTGCATGTGCCAAGGGTGATGTGGCCACTCCACTGACACTGCACCATCAATGCAAGCCCTCAACCACTTGCCACGTCTGGAACACAACTCACAATTTCTTGCAGACTCACCAATCATTTAGTCCATAATCTGGCACCAAAAAGTTCACTTTTTGTTTTTTCCATGGTACATGAACTGCTACTGTGCCTTTCAATACACAATTTAATTATGAACTGGCCTAATTAAAGTAGAGGAGTAATTTTGTCTCCCCATAAAATTGCTCCATCACATGTCATTAGCTACTCCTTGTTCTTCCAATAAGCAGCATAACCTCCTCGCAGATCATTCTTCTTTGGCAATCTACTCACTAAGTAATCCATGACTGTTAGACCTGGTACCATTGGCGTGGGTCTCCCTTCCATTTTTTTTTGCGCTATGCCTCCCCTGTTACTGACATGTTTTTGCTGGATTAGATGCTTTGGGCACTTTGCCACTGCTATTCAGTGCCAAAGTGCAAGTGCTCCCTATGATAAATTAATGTATGGATTAGTGACTCCATGTTTGGCCTATTTGATTCACTGTCAGACCCTAGTACAGTGCACTGGTTGTGCCCAGGGCTTGTGACTCAAATGCTGCTGGTGGGCTTGCAGCACTGGTTGTGCCACCCACAGGGCCAGCTTGTAAAGTGTGTCTCTGGCCTGCCATTGCAGAGCCTGTGTGCAGTCTGGTGCTGCCATGTCGACTTGGTAAGTGCACCCACTTACCAGTCCCCAAACCTTCCCTCTTCTGCATGTTAGTCACCCCTAAAGTAGACCTGCGGGTAGGGTGCATTGTATGTAAGAGGTAGGACATGCCCTGATGTGTGTGGCATGTCCTGATAGTGAATTACAGCCAATTTCGTTTTTCACTTTTGCAAGGATACCTGTCCCCATAGGCCAGAATGGGCAGTTTGATTATAACACCTTATAATCCTAACCGACCCAGGGAACATGGTAGAAAAACGAATTTACTATGCCTGAACTCAGAATGATAAAATACATCTTTTAGTGAAGTTGGTTTTAACATTCTGTGTTTGAAAATACCACTTTTAGAAAGTAGGTATTTTCTTGCCTAAACCATCCAGCCTGCCTCTGCTAGCTTGTGTATTGTGTGTCTGGGTTTGTGAGTGACAGGGGCTGGGGGACTCCAGGAGACAGGGTGAGTCAGCACAGGGCTGGATAGACCTATCTGCATGTAGAGTGGTGGGAGGAGTAGCATCTGGGTCTGAATAGGGCTGTGCCTGCCTTCCACAATGCTGGCTCCACCTCCTGTGGTGTGTCTGATGACCCTGGCCCACACTGACAAAGGAGAAGGTGTGCCCTGGCAGAATGCACCCAGAACTGGTTTGGACTAGGTACAGGACCCTCTGCCTTCAGAGGACAAAGGATTTATGGGTATAAATACTGGGGCCCTGACCCCAAGACTTTAGATCACTTCTTGAACAAACAAGACAAACCTTTGCTGAGGAGAGGAACCAGAGAAGCTGAAGGAGGAGACTATCCCTATGCTGTGTGCTGTTTGAGGGATTGGCCTGCAGTGGTTGCCTGATTGCCAAAGAAAGGAGAAAGGAACTTTGTGCTACTTTCATCATCTTGCAGAACATCTCCAAGGGCTTGAAGATTGAGCTTGCCTCCTGCTGAAGTCTCAGTGACACAAGACTTCACCAACTAGCTCCCCTGAATTCCCTTGCTGGGAATTTGAAGTGCCTGCAGTGGTGTTGGGCCTTCTGAGAGACTGTGTGTCGCTGGGAGCTGGAAGCGCGACTCACGAGGGAGAAGCGTGTCGCCGCCGCAGCCGCTGTCGTCGCATCGCCGAGAAAGCGTGCCGCCGCTGCCGCCATCGCATCGCCGAAGTGCCTCGCATCACCGGAGAAGAGTGTCGCCGTCGCATCAGACGCCGTCGCATCATCGGAGAAGCGTGTCGCAGGGCCTGTCGCGGCTCAGAAGATTCACTGAGTCGCCGCACGGCCGTCGGGCGTGCACGCATCACTCCCTGAGTGTTGCATCGAGAGGAAGACGCCATTTTGTTTCATTGCACCGGGTCGTCATCGCATCGCGGCACTGCGGGTCGCATCACCACAGAAGCGCAGTAAGAAACCGACGCATCACCTCCCCACGCGGTGAAGAACCGACGCATCACCTCCTCTCCGGTAAGGAACCGACGCATCACCGTCCCCTACGCAGCAGTAGGGAACCGACGCACCACCTCCCCCGGAGCAAGGCACCGACGCATGACCGTTCTTGCGTGTAAGGAACCGACGCATCACCTTCCCTGCAACTCTTTTGTTTGTATCGTTACGCATCCAAAGGTACATTGAACATTGAGTGTCGCATTTACCATCTTTATTGAACTGAACTATTTTCTACCATTGACAATCATATTTTTCATAGTGTATTGTGGATTTTTGTCGTTTTGGGTCTTGTGATAAGTCTATATAAAAATACTTATTTTTATAATACAACCTGTGTGGTGTCCATCTGTAGTGTTGTCACTGTGTTACTGTATGTGTTCACAAATGCTTTACACACTGCCTCTGAGATAAGCCTGCCTGCTCGTGCCAAGCTACCAAAGGGGTGAGCAGGGGTTATTTTAGTAGTGTATCCCCCTTACCCTGACTAGAAGCAAGGGTCCCTATTTGGACAAAGGTACCTACCTCTGCCAACTAGAGACCCCCAGTTCTAACAATGACTCTTTCCAATTCTGTGTCCTTCTTCATCTCCTGATTCCACAGTTTTGCTTACATTCACGACCACTTCATCATACATGAAGGCTACCTCACATTCACCTTCCTCCATACCTTCCCCATCACATCAGCGGCCTATGGGAAGTCTAGACGAGCCATCTGCCTTACAGACTTTCCAAGCACATGTATCACAGTGGTACGCTTGAAGTTTTGATGACAGTCTCGCCAACGTTGGAGTCAAATTTCTTCCACCCTGAGAAGAAATAGCACAAGCTCACTTCCATATATACACGCATGCCAAGATGCTATCACAACATGCTATAGTAAGCATAGATCCCTGACGGGTGTTCTGTCAGATGCATAGATATTAATTTAGCTTCTGGGGTAATCTTTCCTAACTTTGAGACTTCTGTGCGATGTTGGTTATATGTTAATGAGTATGGTTTAAAGCACAAACATTACTGAAGCAGCCTCTTAGTGCTGAAAGACGTGGACCTCAACACAGCACATCCAATATCAGTTTGGATATGATTTGACAGGGGAAAGATAAGTTACAGATGTGCACCTAAAAGTGTAGCAGTTTGCTAGAGGCGACAGCACGCAATTTGGACTGAGTAAGCTTGGTCACCTGGGAGGCACTTCTTGAACGTGGGCATTTTTAAACATCACATGAAGTAATCTTCCTGGTTTATAGACACTGATCCTTTCGGTTGAGATGACTAGACTGAAATTATGGTGGGCACCATGTATCCTTAATTTAAATTAAAGAGATTAAATTGAGAGATTGAAGGGCATATGAGATATGGTCTGCTTGCTTCAATTAGTACAAAGCCTGATTTTTTCTAATCGAGCATTGCCTTAATATTGCTTGTACTTTGCGAGAGACAATGAGTTTTTTCTTTTCTGATTTGGAGTTAGTCAGGAATTATACTTTTTCTGCAAAGGCTTACTTTCCTCTTCAGTTCAAAGAAAGCTCTCCCTCTGCAGTGGCTCAAACCTGGGTTTTTTCAAAAACCTAGTAAAGGTCCCACATTTTCTACTTCTTTCTTTCTGGCAGCATGATATACTTCTGAAAAGGTGCAGGATGGCACAAATTATTTCTTTAAGTCCCTTGCACTTAAGAATCAAGATGGTTATACCCTTCAGCATTCATGCATTGCTTACCTCTGTCTCCCAAATCTTCCCAGTTCAACCCCTGGACTACAAAGTGAAACATCTTCCCTAGCTAGCAATTAGCAGAGGTTTCACAGGGGGCAGGAGCACTACTAAGCCTACCATGGGCTTATCTCTGAAAAGCAAAGGATATTACAATTCATTTTCAGAAGCAAGTATTCCCCTGACAAACACACAGAAGATCGCTCCTCCGCACCTCAGGTGCCTTGCTTATGATAATTGGTTGGCATGCATAAATTGCTGGGGACTCTGACCAAAGATGTATATATCATTTGAATTCACAGTAGCTGCTTCCATGCGGATATATCAAATGCCATAACTACTAGAAGCACATATGATGACTGGAATCTAACTGTGAGCTCTTAAAATCAGATGATCTGTACACTGTGAATTTGAGTCTGATACTATTTACCATTGTAAACTTCCTGATTAATGACAACATTTGTCTTGCAGGGCTGCCAGAATATATTGTCTAAAAACACGCTATAGTGTAATCGGTGCATAATTTTATCATTTCTAATATACTCTGCAACTGTCTTATTAGAGTGACAACAATTGCTACTTGGAAAATAAAACACATGCAAATTAACCAAAGCCGAGAAAGACCTAGTTCACCTCAAATACATCACCAATCCTGGACACCGCAGTGGTGCAGGATTGACCTTATTCCATCATAAAACCAGACTAAAACTCATGTGAGCAAATAAGTGCATGCATCACACCATGTCCCAAATCATCCTCCATCAGTCTTCTAATTTACTGTGGACCTGTCAACCAAAGCCCTTTTTGTAAAAGGCCCTTCATATGGGGGATTTTAATCTCTAATCCTGAGTAATAAACCAGCTTCAGAATTTGTGGAATATGAGAAGTTACTAAGCCTCTCTCAACAGATCTCCTCACCTACTCTTTTGGCAGGATACATTTTGGCTCTGGTCTTCACCTGTAACATGCCTACTTCAAAGTTAGGGACTGATTTAGAGTTTGACAGATAGGTGCTCTGTCACAAATGTGACGAATAGCCCGTTCATCTTATCACAAGTGCCTTATATCCTGATACACTTCTAATAAGCATGACGGGTTATCCGTTGTAAGTGTGCCAACCGGCAACTCTAAATCAGCCCATTATTATTGAACCCTACTCTGGGACAGATAATTTTCTTGTTTGTCTGATGAAATATCACTAACAAAAATATTGCCAACAAAAATATCGCCCAAATAATATCGAGAACACAAATGTATTTATGTACTTTATATGTAAAGTTAAAAATATCGCAAACAAAAAATGTTGATGACCACAATATTATCTTATCAAAAAATAGATAATTATATTGAATTCTAACTGTTATACACTATATTAACTTTAAAACATATATTAATTTTACAAATATTACATTTAAAAACACTTGCAATATAAAAATATATAAAACAGTATAACGAACAAAGATATAATGACAATATATGCTTTAAAATTATTGCAAAAAATATTAAAGATAATTGTAAAAATATTTAAACATAAATAAAAATGCTAATAAAATTAGTTTTAATATTAAACATTAAGGCCCTGATTATGATGTCATCATCACGGATTCGGGACCGACCGACCTCCGGTCGGTGGTCCATACTGCAGTATTACATTGCTACTGCACATGGTGCGGTCTCATACTCCCATTTCTCTATGGGAGCTTGTGCTGCGGCCGTAAACCAGCCGTAGCACAAGCTCCCTTAGAGAAATGGGAGATTCTGTTAATCCCTGCACTGCGTGTGACACACGGTGCAGGGATTAACAGGGAGGCACCATAAGTGCCCCCTCGGCCCCCAACCGGAGGCCGTGGAGGAATGGGGGCCCTGCTAGGGGCCCCCAAAAAAGTCACTTTTCGACAGGCTTTCCATGTCGGAAAGCCCGACATGGAAAGCCTATCGGAAACCGACATCGTAATCCCGACGGCGGAAACGCCGTCGTATAGGGATTACATGCCGGTTCCGACTGGCCAACGGGCTCCTTGAGCCCGTCGGGAGCCAGCCAGAATGACCTGCCGGTTTCAATTCCGACTGCCTAGATTGTAATCAGGTGGTCAGATTTGAAACCGTTGATGTCGGTCGGAAAGCCTCCGTTTCCAACCAACATCATATTCAGGCCCTAGATATTAGAAATAAAAAATAAATTAACAAAAAATTACAAATAAAACCAAAAATTGACATTGAGCAAACTTTTGAAATGAAAACAAAAAAATATGTTAAAACAACTTAAAAAATCAAATAAAAAATTAGACTACAAGATGTAAAATTCATTACTTTCACTCCAACGTGAGTAACAGTAGGGGAAAGTAATGGACTTTGGAGAGATCAGATTTACTGTTTCCACTCCAATGTAAGCAAAGGTAGGGCAAATGTTTGGTCTTGGAGTGGTTAGATTTACAATTCATTCTCCAATCTAAGTAAAAGTAGGGAACATGTTGAACTTTGGAGGGGATCTAATTTGCTATTCCCCCTCCAAATCGAGCTACAGTAGGGAAAGTGTTGGAGTTTGAAGGCCTCAGAGTTACTATTCCTACTCCAACCTAAGCAAAAGCAGGGAAAGTGATTAACGTTGGAAGAATCAGATTTACTATTCCTACTCCAATGTAAGCAATAGTAGGGAAAGTGTTGGACTTTGACGTGGTTTGATTTACTATTCTCACTCCAGTGTAAACAAGTGTTGGTAAAATGTTGAATATTGGAGGGGTCAGATGTACTCTAATTAATCTTTATTGCAATATATATATATATATATATATATATATATATATATATATATATATACCATAACATGTTAAAATAAACTTGTCAAAGCACTTGATTCAGTAATCTAAAATACTGAAGTGATAAAACTAGTCTTTATCTTAACAGTTTAATAAAACTATGGCTGGTCGGGAGCCGAGGGGGGGAGCTCTCTGCGATCTACTTGTCACAAACCAGGCTCCCATGATATAGCTTTCCACAGACTTGTAAATAGCTCGACATTTTGATCTCACGCAAAGTGTTAGTTCTTTTTTGCAGGTTGTAATCGAAAACAGTTTTAACAGTGTTGCGAGACATTTAGTGCTTAGATGTTTTGATTTTTGTGTAGAGTAGCATAAAGCGCATTATTGTCTCCTGACCTACCTTTTGGCAGTCACAAAGATCAGAATTAATATGATAGTCGGCAGATTTGGCAAGGTACGATTTAATATGTAAAATGCCTATGGAAATTTTATAAACATAAAGTGTGTCGCGCATCAGGGTTGATTTCGTTTAAGTATTGTTCCATATCCAGAGTAAGCTTTGTGTACAAATCGTTACTAGTCAGTATGGACGCACATGCAGAGTCGATACGTGCCTTAACTTTTGTATTTAAACATTTTTATTTGACAATAGCAGCAGTGACACTGTGATAAGAGCAGAATCAGCCCAAAAATGCACAAGACCGAGTCCCTTTAAGCAGTTTCTTACATAGTTTGGTCAGGGATTGAGATAGATTATTCCTGTGGCTGACACTTTGAGTATTGCTGTCAAATATGATTCCCCTTGATGATTACGATTTAAATGTGGCCAGTATTGGACTGGGCAAGGCGAATGGTGTCTGAGATGGGGACAATGCCCAATCCCAGAAATAAAGGGAGAAACGGTGTACCACGACTCAAATGTAATAGCAATCTCAGGAAGGAGGTTTCTATCTTTAGGAACTGTTTGCTGATACCATCCGCCCATAACTCAGCATCATAGATTGCTGCTGCCTCTGCTTTTTGCATATATACTTGGAGAAGGATGCTCAGTGAATGGCAGCTGATTCTGTGCTTGACCCTCAAAATGGCACTGGCAGACGGCAACAGAGTAGTAGCTGCCTTATCAATATGATCTCGCTAGGACAGTTTCGTTATTAAACGAGATCCTCAGCTAGTTGTATTTCTTGAAAGCTTCAAGCACTTGACCATCGAATCTTGGTGATTTTATCAAAATTGTGGATGTCCTCATTGGCATTATTTTTGTCTTTTGCATGTTAATATGAAGATCTTTAAGACAACAGTCAGATGTACTATTCCCACTCCAACCTGAGCAAGAGTAGGGAAAGTGTTGAACTTTGGAGAAGTCATATTTACTATGCCCACTCCAACATAAGCAAAAGTAGGAGACGTTTTGGACTTTCGAGGTGTTATATTTGCTATTCCACTCCAATGTATGAAAAAGTAAGGAAAGTGTTGGACTTTGAAGAGTCAGATTTAGTAGTCCTACTCCACTTTAAGCAAAAGTGGGGAAAGTGTGGGACATTGGAGGGGTCAGATTTACTATTCCAACTCCTACTTTTCTTACTTAAAATATTCAAATATAGAACAAAAATATTAAAACATGTAAAATAATAAATGTATTAAATAATTCTAAAACAAATAAAACTACATAAAAAAGTAACAATTTTATAGAATTAAAAACAATAATTTACATTTTAAACAGCTTCCTTTCCTAATCCCGTACAAACCCAACAATCTGTTACTAAATTAACAATGTCTAATTAAATGAAGAAAAGAATTATAAAAACTTTCTAACTATATTAAAAGAAAGGAAACCGAAATGTTACTATAATGCTAATAACTCTTAATACTAAACAACGTTATATTTTTCAAACTAATTAACAATAATATTTTATACAGATATATTAAACAAAACAATATCACATACAATTATATATATACATATACATATATATATATATATATATATATATATATATATATATATATATATATATATATATATATATATATATATAATTGCACTCCTGCTCCACCTTCTCACGGAAAACAGGTACGGACCACAGTTCTTTTGTTGAAAGTAAAGTGCTTTTATTCAGAGCAGATAAAATTCAGCAGCATTTTAGTCCTGAATGGGTCAGTACCCAGCCTTGATGCGTTTCGACCGTGTTTCCAAGGTCTTGATCACATGACACGTAGGCGGGACCCGTACATTTAAATAATAAATCAAACCACACCTATTAAATGTGAACACACCCCTAGACAATGAAGCTGGATGACAGACTAATACATGAAAATGGTTTGACATCATAGTATATAAATACAGTGACTAATATAAAACCAAGAGAGGAAACAAATAGTTAGACATGCTATCAACACCAAAATCGATGTTATAAGGCATTAGTAGAATTTATGATAAATATCCTAAATCCGAATAAATTGTACCACTAATAGGTAAATAAATGCCAAAAAATGCTAAAAACAGGTGTAAAAGCAATATGTCTAAGAAACTTTCTGATCATGGATGGATTTATAAAAACGTCATAAAAATCATGTATATAAACATTTCATCCTGCAATAATATTGCACGCTTCCCTCAAAAAGTGCAAGTGCAAAAAGTGCTAGTGTTTACTAAGTGCAAAATAGCAAAAATGTGTGAGATTAATAAGAACATCATAAAAAATCCTCAAAGTGAAGCCGCTTAGAAAAGGCCAAATAATCCCGAATAAAAGGCAAGTGCCTTAGCACTGTTAGAGTTGTACTTCAAACACTGGTGACAGTGTGGATTCAATTAAATTCATATTGTGTGATTAGAAAAATACATATATAGAGAAAACAGACCTCATAGGAGAATACAATATTTTTAGATTCAGCAAAAAAGGAGGCAGTTAACAGAAACACAGTTTACAGAAAGTTATATAGGTCCTCCCCTGTATTCAACCCATTGGGCATTCTGGTGTTGAGTTGTAGTATAAAATGAGATTCCAATTGGCGGAGTTGTTTGTCTCTATTACCGCCACGGATCGATTTGGCCACAGACCCTATGACAAAGTATTTAAGATCGTTGAGGTTGTTGTTGTGCACCAGTTTGAGTTGACGGGCAACTGGGTAAGAGGGGTCGGAATTGACAACTGCACGCAGATGTTGAAGAATCCTGTTGTATACTTGAAGCTTAGTGCTTCCCACGTATTTGAGAGAACAAGTACACTCTAATACGTAAACCGCATAATCAGTGCGGCAAGTATAATGACCTTGGATTTTGACTGGTCTAATATTGAATGCAGTTGTATACTCTTTGGTGTTAACACCAAATTTACAGGCCCGGCAGGAACTACATTTGTAGAATCCTGTTCTGGGCGATAACCACAGAGTAGACATACTGATCTCAGGGCTGCTTTTAACGAGTGCATCCCTCATAGAGGGTGCACGTCTAAATGTTAAAGCAGGTAACTGTGGCAGATGTTGTGATAAAGTCAGGTCTGTCAATACTATCGGCCAATGGGTATAGATGATACGTCTAATCTGCGTAGCCTGTCTACTGTACGTGGTTATTAGTCTTATGGACTCTGAATCCTCTTTCGAACGCTTACTGGGACTGTGGCCAAGAGTGATGGTGTTGGATTTGCCTTGAAGACATTCTTCCCTAGTTAAACTATTGGCCTTATTGAGTGCTGATAACAGATTGGATCGTTTGTAACCCCGTGACAGGAACCTATGTAAGGCATCATTTTGGCAAGTTTCCAAATCAGATGGGGAACTACAGATCCGACGGATCCGAAGAAATTCCCCATAGGGGATGCTACGAATTAGGTGGCTGGGATGAGAACTGGACGCATGTAAAATGGAATTACCAGCGGTAGCCTTTCTGTGCAGTTTAGTTTGAATCACTCCATCACATACTGTTAATTGTACATCCAAAAATTGCACACTTTCTGCACTGATAGTTGCCGTAAAATTAAGATTCTGGTCATTGATGTTAATAGACCTAACAAAAGCCTCTGCAGATTCTACCGACCCCCTCCACACCACACAGATATCGTCAATAAACCTCCACCACTGGATTACATGGGCATTGTACACAGTTTTATGGTGGGTTCTGAGGACGTGCTCCTCCCACCAGCCAATGTGGAGGCACGCATAGCTGGGGGAGAAGCACGCCCCCATAGCCACCCCTCGGAGCTGATACACTTCTCTATTGAATAAAAAATAATTATTCATGAGACAGAATTCAATCATGTTCAGAATCATCATATTTTGATCATACAGATGAATGCTGCGCTGTTCCAAGAAGTATTTGACTGCCTGTAAACCGTCCCTATGGTGAATACTGGTATATAAGGACGTGATGTCCATGGCAATAAGTAGGTAGTCAGAATCCCATTTGATGGTTTGTAGTTTTTGAAGAAAATGCCCAGTGTCTTTGATAAATGAGGGTAACTGTGTAACGGGGTCCTGGAGGAAAAAATCCACAAATTTGGAAATTGGTTCAAGGAGACTTTTCTGTGCAGAGATAATGGGTCTCCCTGGGACTGGCGTGGCATTTTTGTGCACTTTTGGAATAAAATATAAAACAGGGGTGATGGGGTACTCATTTTTCAAAAAGTTAAGTTCATTTTTGCTCAGAAGCCCCACCCGTTTCCATTGGGCGAGATCTTTAAAAATCTTGTCCTTAACCAGTTTCCAATCCTGAAATGAAGCCGGACTGTAACATGCTGTATCGTTCAAATGGCGCATCGCTTCCTCCATATAGAGATCCTTGGGCCAAAGCACTATATTTCCCCCTTTGTCGGCTTGATTGATAATGAGCTCATTGTCATCCCTGAGCTTGCGTACAAGGTTGGTATATTGGACTTCCAAATACTTCTTACGGCGAGCTTTGCGCATAGTAGTTCTATTTAGTTTCTTAAGCTCCTCAGTGACACAATCGCTGGTGGTCCAGGCTTTCTGCTCTTCGTAGATCTCCTTTGGACCTCTCCCTCGAGCCCAGCCGAAAGGGAATTTAAAAGCTAGAGAGACTAGGCAAAAATGTCTTTTCAACAGGAAGCTTTACCTTAAACTCTCTTAACGCCATATGTCTTCTGGGGTGCTGTCGCTGTGGAATATGGTGAACCCCGTCGTCCCTAAACTGGCTGAACAACACTAGGGGTATTTTTCAGAGCTGTTCAGGGATGGTCAGGTAGCATCCCAGCAGATTAAACAATCAGGCCTGGACATGGCAGACTCCGTGTTGAGAATATGTGGGCTCGTCGGTTGGTCTTAGGCGCCATGCTCTGATTAGGACGTCTGTTTTTTCCTCAGATTTCCAGACCACCTTGAGAGACCTATGCTTTGATGACTCCAGACTATTTAGGGAGAAGGCGTATTTGGCCCTGGAGTGTTCCAAAACTATTAGAGAACCCACATATTCCTTGGAAATTCAACCTTCCAGAAAAGATTACTGATAATTTCAGATGTTTTGGGGTTTTGCATGTGGGCTCACCTTCCGCCAGTACCACAATCTCGGCAGACATCCCAGAACCTCCTGGTTAGGCAGGTTCAAGGCTCTGGAAAAGGCAGAGCCCGCACCATCCAATAAGCCTCCTCCTCCCATCCACCCACCCCGCCCCACTGAGTAGTATTATAGTAGCAGCTTTAGTTTGCCCATGCTGTTGAAAGGCAGGGTGTCCTTCTTTCCAGAGACCTGTAAGGCCATAACTTCAGACTAATGGATCCTTCTAAATTTATGAAAGGGGTATGACCTACCCTTCAAGCAAACCTCTCCCCAGATCCCTTCTCCCTGTTCCTGTTAAGACCATTTCCATATTTTGCTGTAGGAGGTGGCAGCCTCAATACAAAAAGGAGAAGTGGATTTGGTGCCAGAGCAGGAGATTGGGTATAGGTGCTATGCTCTGTACTTTCTGGTTCCCAAGAAGGATGGCATCTTTTTCCGATCATTGATCTCAGGGTCTTGAATCTCTTCCTCTGCAAGAAGAAATTAAAGATGCTGTCCCTGATTCAGGTTTTTTGGACGCTGCGAGCAGGAGATTGGATGGTGTCCCTAGACTTGCATGACACGTATTTCCACATACAGATCCTTCAGTCACACTGGCAGCACCTGCGTTTCTTGGTTGCAGAAGTTTGTGGTCCTCCCTTTGGACTAACATTGGCACCTTAAGTCTTTATAAAGGTGATGATGGTGTACCAGCTAATTGCAGAAGGTCGTGATCCCTGTATTTCTCAAGGACTCCTCACCAGAGATCTCTAATTCCTCCCATGTAAATCGGGGGGTTTTCTCCTCAAAATCCTCAACTGGGTGGGAGATATCTTGAATGGAGGTAGATTATTTTGTGGTTCTCAGCTTGCTCAGGAACAGCCTATTTCCATTTTCTGGATGTTGTATTGTGTTTGTCAGAGTAAGCAGAGAATTCCGCTCTGAATGCAGAGTTTCTGCCTAACCTGTAAAATTCTACACCTACACTATGGAATTCTCCAGCTACATAGCAGATTTGTAGAAATCCGGTACATAGGCAGATTAAATAAGTATGATAGTAAATTAAAAGGGAAAATAGTCTGTAGATTAAAAAGTATTCCTAGTGTTGCTTCAAAACTAAATTAAATAGAATGCTGTGCATACATTTTGAAATACTTGTGTGTGTTAATGAAGATATATGTATGTAATACAACTTTACTTATTTGGTATACACTAACTACATGTGTGTTGTTTGAGTGGGACTTGAAAATGTTATGTTATGTGACTCATGTATGTTGTTATAACGTAATCTTTGAATAAATGAATGAGTGATGTGTTAGTGAATGTATATTACATTAAAACATTCAACTTCATCATGGTGTTCCAACAGTGGTGTATGTGGACAGTGTTATAGTCCACAATTCATCACTGACACAACACTGTCCAACTGCTGTGATGCACCAATAAAAGTAGCAGTTCAAGTGAACAATTAGGTCACTAGTTGGTCACATACCTGCAGACTATGATCTCAATTCTGTGTCCCACCCCGGGAGCCTGGATGCGGCCATAGTACATGGCCATGGTCTACATGTAAGTGCCGCTGAATGGCTATATTGTGCAACATGCAACAATAATTTTACACTCAACTTCTCAACAGTACTGGAGCGCCCCCCTGTATAGTCAAGAGTGCAAAAGATGACTACTGCAAAATGTAGTTGTTGTGTGTGTACCCAGGAAAGTAGCATATACATCAGTAAAGCAGTCCTTTATATTGCAGACAGCCTGCACTTTGATGGAGAGTCAGAAGTATTTGTTACAGAAATGGTGTTCCCTGTGTTAGATTATTTGAAGTGCTACATGAATGTAATTGATGGCACCTAATATGTGAAATAATAGGGCAATGGCATAAAATTCCCTTGCCACCTGTTGCCTTTCCTGCAGTGACTATGGCATGGTGATAAACTGGTGCACTCGAGTGGTGATGTATATCAGTATCTATTGCAAGCAGCACAGTTGGTGTAACTGAGATGCCCATGGAGTCCACACTGATCCTTTAGAAAGATCCAGCTGTGACGAAGTGAGGTGCAGCTAGGACATTGACATGAGCAGAGATGGCCTGTAGGTGAATTGAGCTCCAGCTCTCAGTTTCTAACCATGTCAGTTGAGAAGCTGTATCTAGCCATGACTGCTTCTGTGGGCATGCTAAAGATGTTGATCCTTGCCTTTAAATCCTCTCTCTCACCATATAATTATTCCTCAAAGTGAAGGGCAAGGAAAGAAAGATATCCACCGGCATAGTGTAAAATATATTTGGAGGTCTGTGTCTTGCTTTCTTATGCAAAAACAAGGTGATGGATGGAATGCTTGAATTAATCTCAGCCATTGGCAATCGCTCGGTCCGCATCCCAATTCATCTTATTTTGGCCCATCATTCCACCGCGGTTTGGACCCAGCCATATGCAAATCAGTCTTGACCCTGTTCCCCATGGGAACAGTCCAGTCCGAACTGCCAGGTCAGGTCCTCCCTGGACGGGAAACAAGCATCTTGGGACCGGTTTTGGGGTATCACCCCTCATCAGCCAGTCAGACTTGAATCCAGTGGCTCTGTGAGCCCGGTACCCACGTTTGGGCATACCCAGCTCACTTAGGGCGGCAAATGGAAAAGCAACAAGGTGATGGATGGAATGCTTGAATTAATCTCAAGCACTGGCAATCGCTTGGGCCGCATACCAACCCATCATTTTTTTGCCCACCATGCCACCCCAGTTTGGACCCAGGCATATGCAAATCAGTTTCGACCCTGCTCCAATGGGAGCAGTCTAATCCAAACTGCCAGGCCATGGATGGATTTAACCCAGATCTGTGACTGGGGTGAATGTTTGATTTGTTCATCATTCAGTCCATCATCTGTTTTTTTGCATTTGCCGCCCTAAGTGAGAAGGCTATGCCCAGACGTGGGTCCTGTGCTCGCTATGCCACCAAATTCAAGCTAGCCTGACTGATGAGCGGCAATACCCCGAAACCGATCCCAGGATGCTTGTGTCTGGTCCAGGGAGCACCTGGCCTGGCAGTTTGGGCTGGACTGTTACCATGGGGAGTAGGGTCAAAAATGATTTGCATATGGCTGTGTCCAACAACTGGAATGGTATGGTGAGCAAAAAAACTATCAATCAATCAATCAATCAATCAGGGGTTTATAAGCGCGCTACTCACCCGGTCTCAAGGCGCTGGGGGTGGGGGGGGGGCCGGCAGCTCCGGATCAGTCGAAGAGCCAGGTCTTGAGTTCCTTCCTGAACGTGTGCAGGGTCGGGGAGCGTCTGATGTTCACAGGGAGATCGTTCCAGGTCTTGGCCGCGATGTAGGAAAAGGCTCTCCTGCCTGTTCTGTTTCTGCGGATGCGGGGGACCTCTGCCAGGGCGAGGTCGGCGGAGCGGAGGTTCCTCTTGGGTACGT
The DNA here is from genome assembly GCA_963921515.1 of Calotriton arnoldi. Taxonomy (NCBI): domain Eukaryota; kingdom Metazoa; phylum Chordata; class Amphibia; order Caudata; family Salamandridae; genus Calotriton; species Calotriton arnoldi. The sequence continues at coordinate 915,129 of CAWUFW010001658.1, forward strand.
GGAAGGATACTCTCTCGTTGAGGTATTTGGGTCCGATGTTGTTGAGGGATTTGTAGGCGTGGGTGAGAAGTTTGAAGGTGACCCTCTTCTCGACGGGGAGCCAGTGGAGGTCTCGTAGGTGTTGAGTCATGTGTTCGTGACGCGGAGTCCCGAGGATGAGTCTGGCTGCGAGCGTGCGATGTGAAACGGTATCGAAGGCTGCGGAGAGGTCTAGCAGGATGAGGGCCGCAGTGTGTCCCTGGTCGAGTAGCATGCGGATGTCGTCAGTGGCTGCGAGGAGGGCGGTCTCTGTGCTGTGGTTGCTGCGGAATCCAGACTGGGAGGCATCCAGGATGGAGTTCTCTTCGACGAAGGTGGTCAGTTGGGCGTTTACGAGTCTCTCTGTGACTTTGGCCGCGAAGGGGAGGAGAGAGATGGACTATAGATTCAATCCAGATCTGTGACTTGGGATGAATGTTTGATTTGTTCAGCATTCCATCCATCATCTGTTCTTTTTGCATTTGTTGCCATAAGTGGGAAAGGTATGCCCAGACGTGGTTCCCGTACTCGCTATGTCACCGGATTCAAGCTAGCCTGGCCGATATGGGGTGATACCCCGTAACCGGTTGAAGGATGCTTGTTTCAGGTCCAGGGAGGACCTGGCCTGGCAGTTCGGACTGGTCGGTTCCCATGGAGAGCAGGGTCAAGACTGAGTTGCATATGGCTGTGTCCAAACTGAAATGGAATGGCGAGCTAAAAAATGATGGATTTAACCCAGATCTGTGACTTGGGGTGAATGTTTGATTTGTTCAGCATTCCATCCATCATCTGTTCTTTTTGCATTTGCTTTCTTATTTGGCAGGAAATGCATGATTGTAGTTGTGTGTGGTGGGCATCTGACTGTTAAGCCCCATTCCCTACAATAGCAAAAGTGTTGAAGGTGAATGAAGCATTGTTGCGACGTGCTCTATTTTGCTTCTCATTTATATTGAAACGTCTTTCTTTCATTTTTTTAACTATATAACTATACGTGTGTGTGTGAGTGTGTGTCAGGTTGACCTGACGAAGGTGGTGTTCACTGAATGTGTTGCTGTGATTAAAACTGGTGAATTGCATTCTGGAGTGGTTTTTTTATTTTTATTTATTTATTTGCAAAGTTTTATATAGCGCTGGCTAGACCCGGAGGTATCAGAGCGCTTTACATGAGGATCAGCGAGTTACAGGATACATAGTTACATCAGTATTGAATCAAAGAATCACAGAGGGAGGGGGAGGGGAGGAGACATGAAAGGGGAGACGAGAAAAACAATGTCAGATGACCGGCTGGGTAGGTGACGGCCAAGGGGCCAGACTCCTCTTAGCTGTGTAGGACAGCTCTACTGGGCATCGGCCAACCGAGTGGTTGTGTTTTTCCTTGTGATTAAGAGGCCAAACATTTTGAGCAAATCTGAACGGGTTGCCACCCGCTACCTGCAGCGATCGCGTGTGTAGGGAGTAGCTTTAATGCAAATTTTGTGAAGATAGATGTATATATAAACATTACAAAACCTTTTTTTCTATTTTTTCCTTTTTTTCTTATGTTGTGCTGTTAGTGTGATTCTTTGCCTCCAATGATTTCTATGTGCGTGGCTTGCAGGACAAGTGATTGGCCGTGTGTGGGGTGTGACTTACTCTAAGACTTGGCTGGAGTAGATGTGAGCCTGTTTATCAGTAGTTGCCTCTATAGTTGATGTATGTGTACCTTTGGTGAATACCAGTTGCCCTATTCCTTTCTGGGCGTGTTTTTAGCGTTTTTGCGTCCCTCTCTATGCCCTCCTTATTTTTCCCTTAACTCCACTGGATATTTGTGAATAGCATTTGTGAGAACATAAAGTAAGTACTACTGCAGTGCAACTTTACATACTCATGAAAAGCTTCTGTGAATAGGCCTAAAATGCAATATTTTGGTGCAAAAGTTCCACCACATTTTACCTGGCGTAATTTGGATGGAGAAAAGTGTGGCATTATCACACTACCTGTAATTCTGATTTGCAGCAGATCACCAGGTGAATCAGAATGAGGCCCTTACTGGTTTCTAAAAAAATATTTCTTATGCATGCCCATTTGGTTAGTATTAAATTTGGATACATATGACAATCACGATTTCACACAAATGCTGGAAAGCGTAAAACTTTTGCTACAGGCGAGAACTTGTGAGAACTTGCAAAGTGTTCTATAGACTACAGAAGCCCAATTCATTGCAAGCGACGACGAATGTAAACAAATCTCTGCCTTCCGTGTTTTTGAAGGTGGAACTAAAATCAGCAGACACGACCCACACCAAACGTCACACAGTTCGCCACCTTGTTGGAGAAAACACTCATTTTTAGAACTGCTCATATGACTCATTGTAGGAAAAACAAAGTTTACCTACAGTAATATCGTTCTACAGCCTTTCAATCTACATTGCGGAGAGAACACTGATACTAAACTTGCTCACATACAAACAAAATGAAGCTTTATATATTGCTATTGATGAACTGCCGCCCCTTATACCGAAGAGACAACAAAATTGCATAATTCAATAAATGTTTTCCTAACACTGTGAATACAGAAACATTATCTCTCAGAACTTTTGAACACATCTGATAACAAAGTTCCTCTCCGGAAAAGTCTGAAACAGTGAATAGCGAATGTACAAAAATACAGAAAAACACAATTGAGGCCAAAGTACCAAGAGAAATTGGCTTAGCCGAAAAGAAAATCACAGAAACCCTTCTAATTAAGATTGTCAAACAAAATATGAAACTCATTATTCCTGTTGTAAGCAATACCATTCTCTGAAGTCTCTCTCATTCTCACTCTCGTCCAATGAACAAATGATGCAACCTGTCTTTTTTGCATACTAAAAATCATAAGGCGTTTTCCATCCTTTTAGAGAAATCACCTGGAATTCTTACACTGTGAAGCTCAACCCTTTTTGCAACTTTCTAGGCCGTCTCCCCTCTTACCCCTGAAAGATATCAGCTCCACTCTGACTCTTCTCTGGACCTATATGGTAATCACCTCACTAAATCAAGGGGTAGTACCGGATTGTTTAAAAATATGCCAAGCATTGCCTGTGTGAAACAAAGAAACAGGTTCTGATCCAGAAGCTCTGAACAACTTTCTTTCCCTAGTTAAACTATTGGAAAGCTGCATGGAGCACAACGAAAACTGTACGTTTCAGAGCTTCTTGATGACTTCCAGTTCAGTTTTAGGTCTAGATGTAGAACAGAGACTGCACCATTGCTAAGAATATTATTTTAGCTAGCTAACATGGCTGAAAGTTTCAATAATATTAAGGACATGAAAGCATTAAGGATTATGTATTTAATTTCTTTACTTCCATATTCTAGCAGTGTTATATATTACAATAAACACCGATTGTGTACTAACACCTGATTAGAAAACAAACTTAAGACAATCTGTGAAAGAACTACGTGTCTTAGAGGTATTATCACCCTCCACAACGCCCACCAATAAGGAGCACCTTTCTCCATAACGTACCAGTTTCCCCGAGAGGTCTTTTTTTCTTCATTCAACTGGCACCAATCTCAACCATGTCTCCACTATTACCTGTTTGGACTTCTGTCACAGAAGCTAGAAAATTTTGTATTCTGTATTGGGACCAGAGGCGAGGATTATGCAAGTTCAGAACTTACTCACTACTATAGAAACCATATCCACCTCCAGCTTGAAATATAACTTCTTGAAAGAAGACTATGTACCAGTCTGTAGCATTCATAATGTCCTCCTGGGTACCTTCAAGCGTAAAGGCTTTGTACGCTATAGAGTCTGCTAGCAGAACAATAGGATGTATCAATGTCCGCTTCCACAACAACCAGCGGACCCATCGAGCAATCATTAGAGAGAAAATCGCTCTAAACGGCTTCCTGATCAGTGCCAGGAGTTGCTGAATGCACGCTGGGTGGGAATCCGCAGCCATGTCCTTATAAGCCTTGAGACAGTTCACCACACAAAGGTTTGGAGAGTCTGAAAAGGAAGGGTAGGTTTTTGTCCTGGTATTGGACTTAGTTCGCGTTGCAGTCACAAAAGTCACGCTCTCAGGAGTGAACAATCTGTCTGACAAATCCAAGGCCATCACTACTGAGACCGATCTGTGAAAATGCAGACAAAGTAACACTGCCAGCTTTGCTGAAATTTCCTTCCTGGGGAGTAATTAGTTCGAGAGTCGTTAAGAACCAAGTGTGCATCCCACAAAAAGGAGCCTCTGGGTCCAGAGGTCTGGAAAGGACAATGCTTCGCAAAGGCTTGCATACCAAAGGATATTCAACAGCAGGAACCCCGTGAAGGGGCAAGTGACCAGCAGAGATAGTTGAGCAAGCTGCATTACCTGACCTGTATGGCAGATCCTTCTTGGACAGTTAGGTAAGGAAATTTACCATGTGGATAAGCCCAACTTCCATAGGATCCACAATTCGTCCCATGCACCAACCAAACAACCTTCGTCTGGCAGATCTGTAACACTTACTTATGCTGTCTGCCAAGGCTCTGAATGAGAGCCTCATTCTGTCTTGAAAAGCTAAGCACCGACCACAGAAATCTTCAACGCCATGAGAGAGAGAGAATCTTCACCAACCAGATGGTGTGGCTGCCGAGACAATCCAGCAGAATGTTCTGATGTGAGGGGAGAAGGATTGGAGAATCTCAAGAAAATTCCAGAAGGAGTGGAAACCAGACTTTAACTCTCGGCAGAGGTGCAACCAAAATGTCTGCTCTCTGTCTCTTGGCCTGGACTCCCATTCTTGCAATCATGACAAACAGGGGAAACGCATAGTTGCATGTTTTAACCCAGTACTGAAGAAAAGCATCCACAACCCAGGTTCCCAGGTCTGGGTGTGAGCTGAAATATTTTTGCAGCTGGTGTTTCAGACGAGAGGCAAAGAGATCGTTCTCGCAAGGCACTCATCTGTTCATCAATTCCAGGAAGATGGCACGGTCCAGCATCCCATCAGGTATCTGGAGTTCCAATTTGCAACCACATTGGAGGTGCCTGGAAGATGGTGCACTATCACTGATATCCTGGTTGCCAGACAAAAATGCCAGAAATCCTGGGGGAGAGCCAACACCTTCTTGCCTGCCTGCATTGCGGTGCATAGCCGCCAACGTCACCGGTCCAAACCAGGAGGCGCTATTAAATCGGCCGCGGGCTCCCGCAGCGTGGGTCCCGCTTACTCTTTGCTCCACTCCCCCACTGGTTGGAGACCGTGGGGAGAGCCAACACCTTCTTGCCTGCCTGCATTGCGGCGCGTAGCCGCCAACGTCACTGGTCCGCGCCAGGAGGCGCTATTAAATCTGCTGCGGGCTCCTACAGCGCGGGACGGGCGGGCCCGTCGGAGCCCCGAGGAGGCTGGGCTGGGCCACCCCCCCTAACGTCTTCGACCCAAGAAGCTCAGATAAAGTAAGACTTTGTTATATTGTACTATTAATATTCATTGTTTTTACTACCGGCATCGGTTCCTCTCCTCATTGAACTTAGCTACGATTCTTTGATGAACATTGTCCTAGGGGCTGGCTTGCATCGATAGGTGTGCATACACCTTGTACTTTGATACTGTTTTAAGCACATTCAATTGCCATTTTGCCCCGTGCTCCCCTTCCAGTTACTTTTACTACTGACTATCTTCTCCATAATGGGAAAGAGGAAGGCTACCGAAGGGCCTACGGTTCCTACTAAGCAAAAAAAAACAAAAAGAACAGCGAAATCCTCTGGTGGGAACTGTGTAATCGACCGCATTGATAATTTAATTACTGAATGCGAGGATTTGCTACAATCTGAACCATTGGTAATCCGGAACACTAAAACCGTCCAGGATTTTACTCAAGCGGCCACTCCTACTTCTAGCTTACAGCCCCGCATACCTAGTATGTTCAGAAAAGCAACTAAACAGCCTATGGACAAGACGGAGAATTCCTCTAGTCTGGGGGCATCGGAATTATCTCATCCAACAATACCAGCAGTAGTTGTACATTGTAAGAAACGTTTTCTGCCTCTGCTGGACTTGCCAGATGGTTCTGTAGATGGGACTATAGAAGACATGGCAACCCCTGCTATCCCTGAATCCTCGCCCCCTAAACTTTCTATGGGGTCTACACCATCTGATCCCGAATTACAAATAAGCCGGGAATGTACAATTTTAGTTAATGAACTAAGAACTGAAGTGGGGGAACTAAAAACTGCCATATCTAATTTGATTTTCATTATAAATAAGTTAAAGTGTGTAAATAACATTGATTCTGCTGTTACACTGAATAGCCGGTGCACACAGACCATTCAATCTGCCCAGTCTACTCAACGGATAGGCACACACCAATCTGTATCCCAACCCTTTGTATATGACCAACAGGGGACCCTGGGCCCAAAAGTGATAGGAAGGCGGACGAGGAGAGCTCCGCCCAGCCAGTTCAACTCCCAGGACCCTCCAGTCCCTCAGTATAATCAACGTTATTTAAATAACACCAGGATGCCTAACCCTCATTACCCACAACTTTCCTCTATTCCAGCTACTAGTAATGGAGGGATGAACCTGGAAACTCCATCATATACTGGAGATGGGCCCATCACCCAGAGAAATAAAGTAACTATGATAAACGTACCAAAACTAATGCCACATGTGAAGTTTGAACCCGAAGACTCCCTTATAAACAAGGCCATCCACTGGATAAGATATAACAGAGGTTGCCGTTCGATCATTAGAGAAGACATTCTTCACGCCTGTAGGTCCTCCACCACGAATCCTATGTTTGATTCGATTGAATTATCTTTAAAGGAAGCTAGGATGGTGGATGATCTAGTGGCACTAGACTTTAGGACAGAACCTTTAAATAATTCCCATATTAGATTTAAGTATTGCAGATTGGGATACGATCTAAGGCAGGGCCATACATCTCTGGCAGCGCTTCCATCTCCAGTACGAGATGTAGATTGACTTAGTAACTTCCCTTACATATACATCCTTACCTATAATACATTCAGAGGCTGATAATATTAGGGAGACTATCGTAGCGACCCCACATCTTAAGGCAAGTAATGATATATCCTCCGTTAGTATTTCAGATGTTGCTGAGGCTGTGCACCCTTTATTAACTTGCTCTTCCTCTGAGCTGCCGAATCCAACCACTGGTAATGGGCATCTTACCACCATAGAATCCTGCAGTGGCCTAACTACATCTAAAAACGAGGTAAACAAAGGTTTAAATATAATATCTTGGAACCTGGCGGGGATACACTCTAAACTGCAAGATCAAGAATGGTACTTATTTGTTGGATCTAATGACATTTGTATTTTCCAAGAAACTTGGGCAGTGGCCAAGATACATATAAATGGCTATACAACTTACAGTGTGGAAGCTAAAGCACCTAAAAAATCGGGCAGAGCGAGTGGGGGATTGATAATATTCGTGAAAAACACTATAGCTTGTAAATATAAACAGTTGGCAATAGAATCTCTTGATATACTGGGGATTCAGCTCACTTTTCCGACAGGTTTTAACCTAACTATATTCAATATCTATGCTAGGTCCGAACCACATAACAATGAATCTGCTGTACTATTACAACTAGATGAGTTGTTGGGGGTATACCAACTCAACTCCAAGACCATAGTTGCAGGGGATTTTAACACCACCGTTGAACCTTCCCCCTTATTGAGTATTTTACTGGAGGAGGAGAATGAAATTTGGGGCATACCGAGTCTGGGACCAGTTAAAAATTGCTATAGAGCAACGGCTGTGTCTCTGCAGATTGCATCCTTGGTTGCAGGCAGGAGTATGAGGGCTTGTAATGGGAGGACTCTTTCTGATGGGAGCAGGAAAACCACCTTTAAGCGTGGTAATAGCTCAAGCGTCATCGACTACATCCTTGTTGATGTTAGAATTTGGTCACTAGTTGAGGATATGCTAATAGCCCAGAGGTCAGATAGAGACCATAATCCCTTGCTGCTAAAAATGAGGGGCTCCGTACTGGGCAGACAGCTATCTGACTGCCTGTCCAGGGTGGATGAACCTCTTGTAACCAACAATCGCAGAAGAGTTACCTGCCCAATGTACTTGCTAATCGATCCTTATATATTAGGATTTATGAATTATTTGTACATTTTATATCGAAGTTTATAAGTAGTCTGGACTGTGAACACCCAGGTGGACTAACCCCGATACTCCCCATACACAATGATCTTTTTGAAGCACTCCAAGTAGTGTTTACAAAGGAAAGTTCGGGTGGTAGACCTGCTAGTAAAAGAATTGATAGCTGGTTCAACCCTGAATGTAAATCCGCCAAGAGGGCCCTCCAGCTAGCTATTAAGGCCCATAATCAGCCAGGGGTTGCCCAGGCACGCAAAAAATATAAAACTGCAATATTAAAAGCAAAACGAGAATTTGCGGATAAAAACTGGCAGGACCTGGTACTAGCAGCTAATTGCAAAGATACTTGCCTGTTTTGGCATATCCTTGCAAAGGGTAACACGGACACTCTAAATACCCCTAGTTCTCACATTCAGCCGGAGGTTTGGGTTGAGCACTTTACTACTTTATATTCTAAGAATTCAGAAGATGATTGTATTTACAGTACAAGCACTGAACTAATTTCCTTGAATACTCTCCCCGCTATGCCTAAGACCAACATAGTATTGGTCTTTAGTTTGGATGAGACTGTGGCAGCAATAAATAGACTGAAGGCAGGAAAGGCCCCTGGCCCTGATCAAATACCGGGTGACCTTTACAAATCTGAACCTATGGGCTCCTTACATAAACACCCTAACAAACTGTATATCGGCTGGTGGGGCTATCCCTCCAACATGGAAGGGAGCCGAAATAATCGCCATACATAAGAAGGGTGACACTTCTACCCCATCCAACTATAGACCAATCAGTCTAATAGATATGTTGCAAAAAATCTTTGCACGTCAAGTTCTGGATAAACTCCAGAGCTGGATGGACGAGAAGAAGGTGCTGTCTCCCTACCAAGCGGGCTTCCGCTCCAAAATTAGCACGTGTGACCAGGCTTTCAGATTTACTCTGCTGACCTGGAAGTATGTGCTATTGAGAAGACAAAAGCTCTTCGTGGCATTTGTCGACTTAAGAGCTGCGTTCGACCTAGTGCCACGTAAGTTGTTGTGGAAAGTAATGCTTGATTTAGGGACCCCGATTGAACTGGTGACTCTGATAGCCAGACTCCACGAGGACAACTATGCCTAGGTCAGATGGGGAATACGAGGCGAATTAACTGACAAAATACCAATACAGCGCGGGGTACGCCAGGGATGTGTGCTTGCCCCCACACTTTTTTCCTTGTTTGTTAATGATGTGGCCAGCAGTTTATTGGACTGCAGGAATGACTGAAGGTCCCAATCCTGCTCTTTGCAGATGATTCCTTACTTATTTCCACAACCACAATGGGCTTGCAAATTCTTGTGGATAAGTTTTTGGATTTCTGCAGGAGTTTGGAACTAAATGTCACCAAGACCAAATTCATGGTGTTTGGGAAAACCAAGGGCAAATCACGAGAGGTTAGGGTCACACTGGAACCCTTGGAGCGGGTAAAAAGCTTTGATTTCTTGGGGATAAGATTGAGTGATACACTAGCCTGGGAGCAACAACTGGAAAAGAGCCATTTAACTCTTGTTCATAGGTCAAAATCAATACTGAGACACTTTAAGCAGTCTTACACTCGATCACTGACTCCAGCTCTTGAAGTGTATCGAGCAAAAGCTCAGAGTGGTGCTCTGTATGGAGCAGAGATATGGGGGTATATCAACATATAAACTGACGATATCTGAAAATATCTTTGCTAGATCACTCATCTCAGTACCTATGACTACTCCCCTAATTCCACTTTTCTTCGACCTTGGGTTGAAAAGAATCGGTGATATGGCGTCACTGAAACCTTTATTGCACTGGCTGCGTTTGTGGACAACACCGCAGCTCTCTGATTATTGCAACTCTGTAAAGGAGGTCTTGAAGATTAGTGGTGCTAAAAGCCTCCCTTGGTTTAAGCATGTTGCGAGTTGGTTTACAACTCTTGGTATGACAGAATCTTGGGAACATCCAGAGAAGGCAAACAAAGCAGACTGTTCAAAGTTGAAGATCAGGTACGTGGAAGAACGTTATGCCACTAGGTCAGCAAATGGCCAATTAACCTCACAGTTTTTATGTGTTAAGCCATGCCGTTCATCCGAACCCTTCCTGGACCAAATCACGCCACCACTTGCAAAAAGCTTATATGTTTGGTTTAGGTATGGTAACCTTTTACTACGGTTTTCCAGTGATCGGACCGCAGGACTATCTTTAGAACCTTGTCCTGCATGTGCTAAAACCTTGGAGACAGAAGAGCACATTCTTTTTTTCTGTATAAAATATCAAACGATCCGGAGGAGATGGATACGACCGACCTGCTTAAACATTGGAGCCAGGCAACACCAGGTTGCCTACAGAATCCTGAAAACTGATACCACAGGTCCACTAGTTTACGCGGTCAGTCGTTTCCTATTCTCGTTCTGGATCAAACGGGAAAAGCTTCTGCACACGGTTGGTGCCGATTGTTAATATCAAAATCAAACCCCTGTGATTTGAAACTGATTTGCTGACACAAATGAATTGTATGCTGTAAGCAAAAACTCTCTATTTACTGTTAGCCTAGTGCTGTGCTTTTTAATTGCATGCTGATATATATGTTATTAGCTGACAACTGTTTTTAGGATTTTAGCCATACTTTTTTTTAATCTATTTTAGATATGTCAGATGACTTTTTATCTTGTTTAAATTACTCCAAAATGTAAGTATTGTTTGTATTTGCATTTGTATACTTTGATGGTTTTTTAAATCTAACCGAATAAAGTTATCCTTGGTTAGTTCTGCTTCCGATCTGAACTTGGTCCCCTGCAGGCAGTTGATGTAGCAGACCACGTACATGTCCATTTTTGGCAGGACTCAACACTATGCCTGAAAGGCTCGCATTTGGCTCTATAATAAGAACTAGGACGTTCCCAAAGATTGTTCTCCTTTTTCTGGTCACCATGTGGTTTACTCACCATTATAATTCTGTCCTGGCTTCCTCCAAAGGGTAAATTATCTCCCAGTGACCCAGGCCCCACCAAAAGTGGGCAGCTTTCGACAGGTCCATCAGATGAAAGTTGCCTAGGTATACTATCAACCTGACACCCTTGTCCTGAGGTACTCTGGCACCGGTCTCCAGAGCTTGGCGACACACCAAGGAGCTGAAGAGAGGCCAGAGGGGAGGACCATGAATTTGAAGATCTGACTCTGCCAGCAGTACTGCAGGAACCGACTGTGAAGTTTGAATATAGGGACAGTTAGACTGGCATCCCTCAGGTCCAGCCTGACAATTCAATTGTTTTGCTGAAGAATGTCCCTGAGAAGATAAATCTCCTCCATTTTGAAATGGTGGTAGACAACCGCGCCATTAGACTCCCTGATACTGATTACAGGACAAACCTTTTCCTCTTAGTTTTGCACCAGCAATATATTGCCTGACATGAAGGACTGATGTCACAAAAGTCTCTTTGGATTCTAAGCTACCACCTTACTCTGTTCATTCGAATAAAACAGAGGACAGGGTCAAGGTTCTTGTCTTGGGGGACCATAGAGCTCTGTGTGAAAGCCCACTACAGTCTCCTAACGGTTAATGCACTGTGATGTAGTGTTCTTTAGAGAGGTGTGTCTTCAACTCTTTCCTAAATTGGAGCAGCTTTGGGACAGGGCTGATGGATACAAGGATGTTGTTCCTGATCCTTGGTGCATAGATGGAAGTGGCTTGCTGCCTTGTTTTTTCTTTGATACATTTGTACTCTGCAGTCTGAAGGTGTTGTTGCTGTGGATGTTCCGAGAGCCGCCAGAGATGTGAGCTTGTTGGCAAGATAAGGGTGGTGCTGGTTTTTATGGCTTTTTAAATGATGTAGCTGGTTTTACAGATGGAGCAGGCCGCAAGGGAGTCAGTAGAATTCCATCAGGATGGACGCAATGTGATCACATATCTTCAGACCATGGATGAGACATACAGTTGCGTGAAGGATGCCTTTGAGTGGTGCCAATGTTGCATCTGGGAGCCCATGAAGCAGGGCATTATCACCATCGAGATGCAAGAGTATGAGGGCTCGAACAGCAGTTCTGAAGGGTTCGCTGATGTCTTTGCTCTGCACATGCTATGTATGATGTTGGAAAATCGTTAACATTTTGCTCTAAAGGAGATTTTACTTGAATTACTTTTTGCACTTTACCCGCTCATTACCGCTCATAACTTGAATTGGCTTTTGCACTTTACCTGCCATTTTTGCATTTTGGCTGAATACTAGTTGTTTTAATGGGGCAGTGCTGTCTGTTTTTATTGCTTGAGGACATCTGGGTTTTTTAGGTCGAGCCTAGCAGTGCGCCTGCACTGCTCTGCGAGGCTTGGTGTAATCTCTCTGTGATTTTTGGCCACGCCCATCTCGTGTAATTCGCTCTTTGTAGTGCCCCTCTTAATATCTTCCTGTTCTATGGTCCCTTTGTTGTTTTTGTCCCACCTTTTGGCTGCTTGTTTCCGCCCTGGCGACTGACCCAGTTACATGGATCAGTTCATTTTTCGCCACTTGTTCACATTTGACGCACTACTTTTTGTTTTCTTTCAGCTCGCTCGCCGTCCCTACACCACCTACTGCCCATTGCTGCCTTTCATGCTTTTCTTGGCACCCCAGCCAGTGTGCATCTGTGGGATTAACGAGACAAAGCGCCACCCACTTTGCGATTCTGTACACATTTGTTTTTTCAGTTTTTTTACAAGCGCGAACTCGACCAAAGGTATCGGAGCGCTTTACACGAGCACCAGTTGCGTTAAAGACTCACATTCATTTTAGGCATGGGGGGGTTAAGTGATTTGCCTAAAATCACAGGATGTTCTAGCCTCCCGCCAGACTCAAACCTGGTTCTCCAGCTTCAAAGATGGCTGTCGTAGCCATTAAGCCACACACTCTACATTCATTGTCAATCGTCCATTTGATCTTCTTGGGTGCGAGAAGAAGACCCCTTCTCTAGTTTCAGGTAAGAGCGTGTCTCGACTCTTGTGTGTGGGGTTTGCTGTAAATGTGCCGGATGACGACCCCTTCTTCCTAAGGAGCGCCGCCCAGTAATCAGATTTGGTATTTTAGGAGGGTTTATGTCTCATCTAACTGCCCCTTTCCTCCCAGGGGACTTCCAGGCTCCCGAACTCCCTCTCTGAACTCTACAGCTGACGAGGTGTGGACGCCGTTAGTGTGCATTTACAATGCGCACCTCGCTTTCACTGGGCACGTCCCCTCTTTCAATCTTCTCCCCTCCGTTGTATCTTTCTTCCTTCTTTACGGATTTGCACTTCCTGCTTTAAGGAATCCTAAAACTAAATGAGGTGCATGAACCAGCAATTACCGCCGAGAGCTTTGTACTTAGCGAGCCGCTGCTGGCACCTTCTGTGGCCCGCGTACCTTTAAGTGAACATTATTGCAATGTCCCAGCAAGCCCTCTGTACTTTCCCGGGGTATGGTCCGGTTCCAGCGCTCCCCGGTAGTTATTGACATCATGCTAACGGGGCACCACTGGGCATTCTCACTAAGGATGCTATATTTCACTTTGGTTTGTGTCAGTAACTCCTCAGACCTAACAAGCAGGGCCTTACGGGCTGAATAAAAGTGGCAAGGGGAAGGCGGTTTCTAAAATGTGCGGGCCTATGTAATTAAGAGGGTGGCTTGAACAGGTAAAGTAAACCTCTGAGTTCCATAGTGTGATGCTCAACCGTAGGTTGGTGCGTTTATGAGCTTTCTATTTACCGAATGTCAATTATTGTCAACTCTTTAAGATGATGCGCTATACAAGAGTAACATGTGACACGAAAAATTACAACAAAAGAAACCATACTGTAAATAGCTAACACTCTTATAAGGTCCCAAAGGTGAGACCTATTGGCTATGCCAATGCTTGTTTTACATATTTTCTAGTGGCAGTGCCGGCAGACAATGGCAGCAGACCAGTGGTGTGTTAAACCACGTGGGTCTGCTTTAGCCCTGCTGCAGTATTCTCAACATCTGCCAACTTGTGAGGGTGAAATGCAAAACACTGGAGTCAAGCTATCCTGGCTGATGAAGGCTGATAGCCTGAAACCGGTCCTAGGATGCTTGATTCCGGTCCAGGGAAGACATGGCTTGGCAGTTCGGTCTGGACTGTTCCCATGAGGCACAGGGTCAAGACTGATTTGCATATGGCTATGTCTGAACTGGGGTGGCGTGGTGAAGCAAAATAACGATGGATTAAACCCAGATCTGTGACTGGGGGTGAATGTTTGCCAATGTGCAGCATTCCGTCCATCATCTTGTGTGTTTTGCATTTCGCCCTAAGTGGGAAGGGTATGCCCAGACGTGGGTCCCGTGCTCACTACGCCACTGGAGTCAAGCTATCCTGGCTGATGAAGGCTGATAACCTGAAACCGGTCCTAGGATGCTTGATTCCGGTCCAGGGAAGACATGGCTTGGCAGTTCGGTCTGGACTGTTCCCATGAGGCACAGGGTCAAGACTGATTTGCATATGGCTATGTCTGAACTGGGGTGGCGTGGTGAAGCAAAATAACGATGGATTAAACCCAGATCTGTGACTGGGGGTGAAGGTTTGCCAATGTGCAGCATTCCGTCCATCATCTTGTGTGTTTTGCATTTCGCCCTAAGTGGGAAGGGTATGCCCTGACGTGGGTCCCGTGCTCACTACGCCACTGGAGTCAAGCTATCCTGGCTGATGAAGGCTGATAGCCTGAAACCGGTCCTAGGATGCTTGATTCCGGTCCAGGGAAGACATGGCTTGGCAGTTCGGTCTGGACTGTTCCCATGAGGCACAGGGTCAAGACTGATTTGCATATGGCTATGTCTGAACTGGGGTGGCGTGGTGAAGCAAAATAACGATGGATTAAACCCAGATCTGTGACTGGGGGTGAATGTTTGCCAATGTGCAGCATTCCGTCCATCATCTTGTGTGTTTTGCATCTTGGGAGGGGGAGCACAATAAAGGGAGGTTCAGCGGTCTAGCTTGGAGACCGGAAACATACATTTAAACATGGGTGCGGGGTATCTCAGGTTGGATCTCTGATGTCTTTGCTCTGCACATGCTATGTATGATGGGAAATAGTTAAAAATCTGCTTTAAAGTAGATTTTACTTGAATTTCTTTTTTGCACTTTACCTGCCCATTACCACTCATAACTTGAATTTACTTTTGTAGTTTGCCTTCCATTTTTGCACTTTAGCTGAATAATAGTTGTTTTAACTGGGCGGTGTCTGTTTTTATTGCTTGGGGACATCTGGAGGTTTTTACATATTTTCTAGTGGCAGTGTCTGCAGTCGAGGGCAGCAAACCAGTGCTGTGTTAAACCACGTGGGTCTACGTTAGCCCCGAAGCAGTGCTCTCAACAACCGCCATCTTGGGAGGGAGGACACAATCAAGGGAGGTTCAGCGGTCTAGCAAAGAGACTGGAAACATACATATTAAAGTGGGTCACTGGCATGCCAAAGGTGCGCCAAAAGCAATCCCGTCTGTGCCCTTCCATTGCTAGGGTCCAGGACCAATGCCCGTTTCATCAGAGGTGAGATGCCTTCATTTAATTACACTCAAAGAGGCCTTAATAGCTATGGCCTCCCATAATCAGGTGAGTGGTAAATGTGGCATAGAGTCGCCTGGGACAACAGCTATGCCTTTCTCCTGTGCCAGCTGTAAATGGGAATGTCAATGTCAGATTGCAGAAAAGACACCTGCTACAGGGAGGGACTCAATGAGCACAATGAGACTGGCATCAGACTCAACCTCCCCCTACCCTGGTTCAAATCCCCTAGGGTTAGGAATTGAGCATGAGTTAGATGCTTTGAATGTGAATGTGTTTTATTTTAATGCCAGATCCCTGCCCAAACATTGCATGGATATATGGGATACTATTAATACAGCCAAACCCGATTTGGTATTTTTTGCTGAAACATGGATCAATATCCATTCAATACCCGAGCTAACACTTGTGGTGCCAGTTGGGTATAAAATTCTAAAGCATGATTGAGAGGGCAAACAAGGTTGAGGTATTGTAGTTATCTATAAGGACTCCTTCCAATGTTCTGAAGTTAGTAATTCTCGGATACGAGACTGTAAGATAATATCCTTCCCGTTTTGGAGTAATACCTCAGTTCTTCTGTGTGGAGCCATAGTTTACAGACCCCCTTTCTACAACTAGCAGTCGGCAGCCAAGCTATCCACTCTGCTGACCCCATTGGTCCTGAAGTATAACAGTTTCTTATTATTAGGTGATTTTAATTTTCAATATGAGGACAAGGCAGACTCCTCTAGCAGAGCATTAGAGAATGAGATTCAAATCCTACACCTAAAACAATATATAGAAGGTCCGACACATAAGGCAGGACATACTCTGGATCTACTATTTTCTAATATTGATGTGCTCAAGATCAATGGTATTGACCCTATCCACTGGTCTGACCACTTCCTGATTAATTTTTCATTTTTGTTATCTAGTGACCTCTCAGTGAAGTCCAGCACTATCGTTACGCAGAAAAGAACTTGGAGGAAAGTCAATCTTGAGTCCTTTCAAAGAAATTTTAGACCTCCAGAGACCAGCGATGATGCTCTACTAAAATCATATTTAGAGGATTTTAATACTGCCATAAATAAGGCACTGGACTCATGCGGGCCCTGGAGGATATGTAGATCACCTAGAACAGCTTCATCAGTAAAATGGTACTCTAATGAACTTAGAGTAGAAAAGAGAAACTGCAAAGCCCTTGAACGCCGTTGGCAGTTATCTAGGAGCCTTGACGTTCGACTGGCATATAGAACTGCCATGAAAGCTTATCATAAAGTGATCAGACAGGCAAAAAAACAGTACTTTGCGAAAAGATTAGAGGAAAATAGCGGCTTCTCCTGTTAGACTTGTCTGCAGGTTTCGACAATGTCTCACATAATCTTTTGATGCAGAGACTGCATGAAATTGGTTTATATTTGAAAGCTTTGCAGTGGTTCGGATCATTTTTGAAGGATAGATCCCAATCAGCCCAGCTGCCCTCCTTCAGGTCAAATTATCATACGCCCAAGTGTGGGGTCCCTCAGGGCTCTTCACTCAGCCCCTCCTTGTTCAATATATTCATGTGTCTGCATTAACGGGTATGGTCAAGGCATGGGGCTTTGAGATCCTCTACTACGCTGCTGAAGCTCAGCTTGTCATCTCTATAGGGTAGAAACAGGAAGAGACATGGGACAGTCTCATTGGCTGCCTCTTTGAGGTCACCATTTGGAAGCAGTCCCATTGCCTGAAGCTCAACACAGAGAAAAAACTGAAACACTGCTCTTTGGTGGAGGAAGTAAAATCTGGAATGACTCTGGGTGGCCATTGTCCTTAGGCACTGCACCCAGACCAAAGAAGGTAGCCAAGAACCTCGGATTTCAAATAGATGATACCTTATCTATGCAAGACCAGGTCAATGCAACATGTGGCAAGTGTTTTGGTCTTCTCTGGATGCTGCATAAGCTATTCCGTTGGATCCCAGTAGACTGGCGTAGGACAGTCACCCAGACCTTGATTATGCACAGGCTGGATTATGGGAATGCCTTATATCTTGGAATTGCCGATTTCTCATTCACCTGATTACAATCAATCCAGAACGCAGCTGCTAGATTTATTTGTAACGGTACATGAAACAGCTTTGCCACTGCCTGTTTGCACATACTGCATTGGCTCCCTGCACTTAAGAGGCACAAATTTAAACTACTTTCTCACATTCACAGAGCACTGCTAATTTAGCTATGGTGAGAGCCAAGTGTATCAGAAAAGCGAAAATGGGCGGACGCTCTGTCAGCCATTTAGCGTCAGTGGAACTCTTTGCCTCTAGACCTTCATCTCCTCCCTGATCTTCTGATGTTTGGAAAGAGGGCGAAGACTTTGCTATTTCACCAAATAATGGTCTTGCATGTGTCAGGCATTTCTTTATTCTAACGCCGGGATATCCCTTCAGGGATGATGGTAGCACTTTACAAATAATGTAAATAAATAAATAAGTCGCTTTCTAGAATTTGTTTTACTTTCTTTAGAATGGAGAGCTGATATTAAACTGTCTTTGTGTTTTTTGTTAGTGGGTTCCTTTGCGTTTTTTGTTAGTACATTCCTTGAGGGTGAGGTTGGGGTCCAGAATGAGTCCAAGTGACTTAGTGTTCGAAGTCATCAAGGTTCATGCCACTGGACCAGATTTTTACTGTTTGTGGTTTGTTGTTCTTGGCAAATAACAGGAATTCTGTCTTGATTGGGTTGAGCTTTAGGTAGGTGTTAGGCATCCTTGTTGGGATAATGTGCAGGCAGTATTAAAGGTGCTAGATGTCTGAAGCAGGGGAGACTTTCTAGTAGAGGTGTGTATCATAAGCATATTGGTGAATCTTGATGCTGTAGAGCACCAAGCGACTCCATGTAGAGGTTTAAATTGACAGGAGACAGTATGGATCCCTGGGGGACTTTGCAGGTGATAGGGAACATTTGGGACCTGGAGGTGCCGATGGGAACAAACTTGTGTTGGCCGGAAAAGTAGTAGGGGAACCAGTGAACAACATTGCTAGTGAATCCTATTCGAGACACGAGGGTCCATATGGGGTGTGTTGGTTGACTGTGTTGAAGGCGGGCATGTGGTCCAGCAGTATCAGGAGGCATGGGGCATCTTCATCTGTGGTCAAAAGAGTACAGTCTACGATGTGTAAGGTAGCAGTCTGTGTGCTTCAGCGTGAACTGAAGCCAGACTGGTTGTCATGGAGATGGTTAGCACAGATATGATTATCGAGTTGATAATGGCTGCTTTTTCATTGAGCTTGCCTGTGAGTGGTAGATGAGTGATGGGTCAGTATTTAGTGAGGTCATCAAGGTCTTGAGAACTTCTGGGAAGATGTCTTGAGTGAGGGAATCATTGACAGTATTGAGTAGGGGTGGGAGAGAATATCCCCAGAGAGACCTTTGATAAAGGAGGAGGGTAAAACATCATTTTCATAAAAAAGTGGCTTAGAGGAAGTTGAGTATGCCAGCGGGATCTGAGAAAGATAGTGTTTTGAAAGATGACCATTGTGGGAGTCTACAGACTTGGTATTGTCGATGTGCTGTTGGATCTTCTGTATGTTTTCACTGAACAATAGGTTTATGACATTGCACATTTCTGGGGAGTGAGGAATAGTTGGGTCTGGAAGGGGATCGATGTTGTGCATGATTGTCTTGGAAAGTTCTGCTTCTGTTGGTGGCTTCATTGATGGTGTTGGTACATTTCTTTGCTTTGGTTGAGGTTATGAGCTGTGTGTATGTTGCATGCAGAACTTCAGTATCATGAGGTCATTAAGAGTTCTGTTTTTCTTCCATTTGCTTTCCTGTCTGCAGATAGATCATTTATTGTCAGAAAGGTCTTAGAGTGACAGGGTGCTGTAGACTTTGCCTTGCACTTGCTTTTTTTAAATTGGGGCATGGATGTTCATTTAGTTTTCCAAATAAGTGTTGAAGTTGTTTAAAAGGGTGTTGGCATCGGACCTGGAGCTGATAGGGTGAGCGATAAGTTATTTATGGAGAAGTCTTTTAAGGAACTGAAGGTTTGGTGGTCTATTGTCTTGACCTTGGTTTGTTAGTAAGATGCTGAGCAGGGAGATAGGGAAGGCAGAATGGTTGGTCTAGTCCAGGGATGTGGGTGATTTGCATTGAACTGTTGCTAATGTTGAGAAGACAAGGTCAAAGATATGGTCTTTGGAGTGTGTTGACTGTGTGACATGCTGTACCATGTTAAGTGTGCCAATGAGGTTCAAAAGGGTGTCTCTTGTGTTTTGTTTTAGCTTGTGTTGTGTGGGAGGTTGAATTCACTCAAGAGGGTGGTGTGGTCTTGTCGAGGGGATGAGGTGGTGAAGAGATCCCATAATTCATCAATGAAGGCCGAGTTCTGCCCGTGAGGTCTATAGATGAGATGGAGGATATATTATTCTGGATCTTGTGTCCGAAGCAAGGGAAAAAGTGGGATAGAGTGGAAGTCTTGTTGCAGCATTTGGTTTTGAGCTGTAGCACCAAAGATGCATATGACTGCCTGATAACAATAGTTTATTCAACAAGTACTGTGGTGTGTTTAGTTAAATTATCGTAAAGATGGTAAAGGCTGATTTGAGTGTACAGAACAATTAGAGAGAAATGGACTTGTATTTGATTAGTATGTGGTAATGAGATTTTTTTGTCTGTGATCAGTGTCGCAGCTTCATTGATTACTTTTAGCAGGACAGTTCTAACAGCAGGAATGCCTGTGTATATAAATATCTCAAATTCCTCTCCTGAAAAGGACTAATGCTTGGATGACTTATTTTGGATTATCAGTAACAATTACATGTTTGCCAGATTTGAGATGTTTTAGTTGACTGAGGGCTTCTCTCACCATGTTATTTATGTGTGTGTCTACGATGTGTTTGCCGTCTAGTACAAGTCATTTGGTATTGCTGTATAGCAGTCTGTACTATGACATTATGAGCCAAATTTCTGTCTGCATTCTGTATGTTTTGTAAACTGCACTGTAGCGTCCCCTCTGGTTTTATGAGCTGTACTGCAGTGCTGTATCTGCATGCATTGTGAGCTGCGCTTTAGTCTCTTTTAAATAGGTATTAGGAGCTGCGCTACATACCATTTCTGCACTATGATTTGTGCTGTAGTCTGCCTTGTCTGAAGTTATTATGAACTTTTCTAAGCTCTCCCAGGAATTGTGAGCTGTGTTACATCCCAAAATCACTGAGTCACACTCTTTTCTCTACAAATATTGAGAGTTGAGCTGCAGTCTGGTCTTTTCCATAGAAATGAGAGCTCTTCTGCATTCTGCCATTCCTGCGGGCGTTGTCTCTTGTGCTGCAGTCTGTCTTGCATGGGGTTATGGTGAACTATCCCATAGCCTGTGTTGGATTATAGTGTTGCAATCAATCTAAAATGGGTAAAGGGGGCAGTGCTACGTCGTACCTTCTAAGGGAGTTCGGTAAGCTTTGTTGCAGGCGTTCATCTCTGTGGGCATTAGGGGATGTGCTTCATTCCACCCTCTCGGTGAATGTTATGAACCCTACCGATGTCTACCTTCTAAAAATCATGATGAGCTGTGCTGCAGTATATGGTGTTTGTGTACATTTTGAGTTTGCTACTCTCCTCTCTCTCGCTCTCTCGCTCTCTCTCTCTCTCTTTCTCTCATTCTCTCTCTTTCTCACTCTGGGTATTTTGACCTTGATACAGACTACCCTATGTGCAGGTGTTGTGAATGTTGCTGCAGTCTGCACTTTCTGCAGTTATTCTCTCTCTTTCTCTGAGCTGTGCTATCATCTGTCGTCGAGGTGTATTGAGAGCTGTGTAACATTGTACACCTTCTCTGTGGTTGTTGTGAGCTGTGGTGCACTCTGTCCTTTCTGCAGTTATAACGGCGAGCTGTGATGCAGCATACCTGACAGTGGTTATGATAATATTACTTCTGGATGTCCTCTGTGGGACTGGGAGTATTGTGAGCTTGATACAGTAAATGTTCACCGCAGATGTTGTATTCTGTGCTATGCTCAGTCCTCTTTTTTTTTTTTTAACTTTATTTTCAAATTTTGCACCATAACAAAATACAATTACATTAACCCTTTGGAGGACATTCCGAGTCTTCATAAAATACATAATTAACAATGACTATCATCATATGTTTGTAGTACCTTCTGTTAAGTGACATACTCCAAGCAGTAACAAAACAATGGTTAGTTCGTGCTGACTGGACAGTTATGTTCCTGTACTTCGGGTGATAATCAATAACCGTTGTAACATCAGCAAATCCCTGTTTCCCTCTATGGGGGCACATTATGTATCCACATTCCTTAACATGTTATCCCACACCAGTGGGCGGCTCTGCCTCATCCTCCACATTCACTGCTGTGTCTAGCAGGTAAGCCCTATATGGTCCCCATATATCTTTTGGTGCACATCGCACCGGCAACAGTTCATTGTAGACATCAGATTGAGTAGAACAATAGGCCAAGTCAGTTTTCCAGTCAGCAATCGTTGGTAATGGACCCTTCATCCATCGCATTGCGACTCTCCTTTTAGCTAGCATTAATCCAATAGCCGCTAGTCTACGCACCCCCTTGGGAATTGGCTTATCATAACCCAGTAGTGCCGTTAACGGCGTTTCTGGAATGTCACATCCCAGCATTGTATTAAGGATCTCAAACACTTCCCTCCAAAAGTTACGGATACCAGGGCAGTCCCATGCCAGATGCATAAAATGCGCGCCCGGGGCACTACAGCGCAGACAGTTATCTGTATCTCTAAGCCCGTACCTACAAAGTCGGGCCGGTGTATAATATGTTCTATGAATGTACTTAAAATGAACTAATCGATGACGGCCGTTGGAGGAAATCGTTTTAATCTGACGAAAGCTCAGTCCTCTTTTATCATGAGCACTGCTGTGGTCCTCCTTTGGTAGGTATTCTGTGCAGTGCTGCTTTCTGCCTTCTGCAGGTTTTGAGTGATGTGCTGTAGTCTGTTCTCTCTGTGGGTATTATGCACAGTGGTGTGGCCTGCCATTTCTGGAAGTATTGAGATATGTGCTGCAGTCTTTCCTCTCTGTAGGCGTCGAGAGCTATGCTGCAGCTTGCCATCTTTGCAGATGTTGTGAGAACTGTGACAGTCTACACTGTGTAGGTGGTGTCAGCAGTGCTTCAGTCTCCTCTCTGCAGGTTTTGCGAGCTGTGCTGCAGTCTATCTTCTCTGAAGGCGTTGTAAGCTGGTTGCAGTCTACCCTTTTTGTGAGAACAAGTTGCTGTGCTGCAGTCTGCCCTCTAAGACACGTGTGTGAGTTATTTTGCAGTCTTACCTGTATGCAGATACCGTGACCACTGCTACAGTCTGCCCTCTGCGCAAGTTTTGTATTCGGTTTGTAAATTGTGCTGCAGTCTTCCTTCTCTGTTCGTGTACATTGTGCTGTCCCCTGCTCTCTCTGAGGATGTTGTGAACACTGCTGTAGTCTGCACACTCTGCAGATATTGTGAATGATACTATAGTCTTCTCTTTCTTTTGGTATTGTAAGCAGTCCCGCAGTCTTTTCTCTCTGCTGGTATTAAGAACTGTACTGCACCCTGCCTTCTCTGTAGGTATTGCACCCTGTGCTGCAGTCTCCCCTGTCTGTGGCGGTTATGAGTTCTGCTGCACTCTGCCCTATCTGCATGTTTTGTTAGCACTGCAGCTCTGTTTTCTCAGTTGATGCCTTTGGCACTGATGCGGTCTGTGCAACAGTTAACAAATTTGCATAGACTTAAAATCTATCTTTTTCAACATACCTATGTTACTGTCTGCTAAATGCCTCTCTTCTTGATTGCTTTCTTTCCGATGGCTACTCCTACTTGCAGAATCCTCACCTTTTGAATATCCCCGGCATCAGATTAGATCCAGAAGCCTTTCTGTAGCTTTCCCGTGCTGGTAGGTGATGCTGCCTCCATCTTGGTGCCAGATGCAGCCAAGGTTTGACGTCACTAGAGACAAATAGATCCCGATGTCAGTTTTCTTTTGTCCGCACCCTTCAACTTGGATCCGGAGCTGCTCTCCATGATGTTTGTGTTTTTCTCTGCTAGTTTTCTAAGAAATGTTTTGTGCAGTCCTTAGAGCTGCCCCCCCCCCCCTATGAAGTCGGGGTTTAGGCCTTGTCCCTCCGGTCATGGATGTTTGTCCATCTCTTACACTCTTGAGGTCTTTCCGTGGTGCCTAGGTCTAAAACATGACTCCAAGTTGTGTGAGAAACACAGCCTCTTTCATACCACGGCTATCAAGGAGCAAGAGGCCAAGCTTTCGTGGCTCACACTTGCAACGAGCATCAATCTCGATGACATTGGCAGTCCAGGTTCGGCTTGTAACTGTGGGGCATATTATCAAGGGCTCTATCGCCGCTTTAGCGGGACTTTTTCCAGGTTCGGCTTGTAACTGTATTCTCGATGTTCCTAGTTGTCAAAGGAGAAGGGAAGGAAGCACAAGAAGAAGAAAAGGAGAAGGGGCGATTTTTTTAGCTCAACATTACTCCTGCTCACGAGGTCATCACCTCAACGTTCTCCACCTCCAGAAGAGTTGTGTCATCTTCAAAGCCGAAGGTGGTGGATGTCACTCCATCCGATAAACCTCTGCCAGCAGCGCCACTGCCTTCTCCGGCACCTTTTCTGGCTAACCCAAAGTTTGCAGTGCAGGATACCAGCCCGGCACAGTTCCTTCACATCATGATGGCGATCTTTTGGACTGCAGTGGGCCCCATGGTGTCCTTCACAGGATGATGGGATCCTGCTGGCTATTCAATCCAAGAGGCCTCTGTTAAGGCACACTACCAATGCCAGCTGCAGCCTCACTGGCACCAAGCTCCTTGCCAGTAGTTCCTCCAACAGTGCCAACACTAGAGCCGTCTTTTGTGCCAGGAACAGACCCCTCAAACCAAGGCCATTCTTAAGAGGTTCAGGAAAGAGGCACAAAGATTCGCTGATGAGATGGGGCAGAAAGTCAGCCTGGGCCTACACCATGTCAGTAATACTAGCAGACGATTGATGACATCTTTGGGTCGGACTCGGACTGTATTCAGATGCCACAAGTAATATCCCATGATGATGACACCAGTGAAATGGCCAACTTGCTACCTTCTGCACATTCAGTTACGGCAGACTACTTAGCACTGCAAAACGCAAGTGGTCTTGATTCTATCATGGACACAGATGGACCTGGCATCTCCTGAAGTCCATCTCTTGATGCCATCATGGAAACAGTATTGTGAAGATCCCTGCAGTCCGCTGTCTCTGTCGGTATTGTGAGATGTGCTGCAGCCTGACCTCTCTGTAAGTGTTGTGAGCACAGCCGCAGTCTGCTCTCTGTGCAAGTATTTTGAAGATCCTGCAGTCTGCCCTCTCTGTCGGTATTGTGAGATGTGCTGCAGCCTGCTCTCTCTGCAGGTGTTGTGAAGATCCCTGCAGTCTGCTCTCTGTGCAAGTATTTTGAAGATCCTGCAGTCTGCCCTCTCTGTCGGTATTGTGAGATGTGCTGCAGCCTGCTCTCTCTGCAGGTGTTGTGAAGATCCCTGCAGTCTGCTCTCTGTGCAAGTATTTTGAAGATCCTGCAGTCTGCCCTCTCTGTCGGTATTGTGAGATGTCCTGCAGCCTGCTCTCTCTGTCGGTATTGTGAAGATCCCTGCAGCCTGCTCTCTCTGTCGGTATTGTGAAGATCCCTGCAGCCTGCTCTCTCTGCAGGTATTGTGAAGATCTCTGCAGCCTGCTCTCTCTGCAGTTGTTGTGAAGATCCCTGCAGCCTGCTCTCTCTGTCAGTATTGTGAGATGTGCTGCAGTCTGCTCTCTCTGCAGGTGTCGTGAGCTCTGCTGCAGTCTGCTCTCTGTGCAGGTATTGTGAAGATCCCTGCAGCCTGCTCTCTCTGCAGGTGTTGTGAGCACTGCTGTTGTCTGCTCTCTCTGTCAGTATTGTGAGATGTGCTGCAGTCTGCCCTCTCTGCAGTTGTCGTGAGCACTACTGCAGACTGCTCTCTCTGCAGGTATTGTGAAGATCCCTGCAGCCTGCTCTCTCTGCTGGTGTCGTGAAGATCCCTGTAGCCTGCTCTCTCTGTCGGTATTGTGAGATGTGCTGCAGTCTGCTCTCTCTGCAGGTGTTGTGAGCACCACTGCAGTCTGCCCTCTCTGCAGGTATTGTGAAGATCGCTGCAGTCTGCTCTCTCTGTCTGTATTCTGAACATCACTGCAGCCTGCTCTCTCTGTAAGTGTTGTGAGCACTGCCGCAGTCTGCTCTCTCTGCAGGTGTTGTGAAGATCCCTGCAGCCTGCTCTCTCTGCAGGTGTTGTGAAGATCCCTGCAGACTGTTCTCTGTGCAGGTATTGTGAAGATCCCTGCAGCCTGATCTCTCTGCAGGTATTGTGAAGATCCCTGCAGTCTGCTCTCTCTGTCAATATTGTGAGATGTGCTGCAGTCTGCTCTCTCTGTCGGTATTGTGAGATGTGCTGCAGTCTGCTCTCTCTGCAGGTGTTGTGAGCTCTGCTGCAGTCTGCTCTCTGTGCAGGTGTTGTGAAGATCCCTGCAGCCTGCTCTCTCTGCAGGTGTCGTGAAGATCCCTGTAGCCTGCTCTCTCTGCAGGTGTTGTGAAGATCCCTGCAGTCTGCTCTCTCTGTCGGTATTGTGAGATGTGCTGCAGTCTGCTCTCTCTGCAGGTGTTGTGAGCACTACTGCAGACTGCTCTCTCTGCAGGTGTTGTGAAGATCCCTGCAGTCTGCTCTCTCACAGGTGTCGTGAAGATCCCTGTAGCCTGCTCTCTCTGCAGGTGTTGTGAGCACTACTGCTGTCTCTGTCGGTATTGTGAAGATCCCTGCAGCCTGCTCTCTCTGTCGGTATTGTGAAGATCCCTGCAGCCTGCTCTCTCTGTCGGTATTGTGAAGATCCCTGCAGTCTGCTCTCTCTGCTGGTGTTGTGAGATGTGCTGCAGTCTGCCCTCTCTGCAGGTGTCGTGAGCACTACTGCTCTTTCTGCAGGTGTTGTGAAGATCCCTGCAGCCTGCTCTCTCTGCAGGTGTTGTGAGATGTGCTGCAGTCTGCCCTCTCTGCAGGTGTTGTGAGCACTACTGCTCTTTCTGCAGGTGTTGTGAAGATCCCTGCAGCCTGCTCTCTCTGCAGGTGTTGTGAGATGTGCTGCAGTCTGCTCTCTCTGCAGGTGTTGTGAAGATCCCTGCAGTCTGCTCTCTCTGCAGGTGTTGTGAAGATCCCTGCAGTCTGCCCTCTCTGCAGGTGTCATGAAGATCCCTGCAGCCTGCTCTCTCTGCAGGTGTTTTGAAAATCCCTGCAGCCTGCTCTCTCTGCAGGTGTTGTGAAGATCCCTGCAGTCTGCTCTCTCTGCAGCTGTTGTGAAGATCCCTGCAGCCTGCTCTTTCTGCAGGTGTTGTGAAGATCCCTGCAGCCTGCTCTCTCTGTCGGTATTATGAAGACCCCTTCAGCCTGCTCTTTCTGCAGGTGTTGTGAAGATCCCTGCAGCCTGCTCTCTCTGTCGGTATTGTGAGATGTGCTGCAGTCTGCCCTCTCCCAGGTGTTGTGAAGATCCCTGCAGTCTGCCCTCTCTGCAGGTGTCATGAAGATCCCTGCAGTCTGCCCTCTCTGCAGGTGTCATGAAGATCCCTGCAGCCTGCTCTCTCTGCAGGTGTTTTGAAAATCCCTGCAGCTTGCTCTCTCTGCAGGTGTTGTGAAGATCCCTGCAGTCTGCTCTCTCTGCAGGTGTTCTGAAGATCCCTGCAGCCTGCTCTCTCTGTCGGTATTGTGAAGATCCCTGCAGCCTGCTCTCTCTGCAGTTGTTGTGAAGATCCCTGCAGTCTGCTCTCTCTGTCGGTATTGTGAAGATCCTGCAGCCTGCTCTCTCTGCAGGTGTCGTGAGATGTGCTGCAGTCTGCCCTCTCTGTCGGTATTGTGAGATATTCTGCAGTCTGCTCTCTCTGCAGGTGTTGTGAGATGTGCTGCAGTCTGCCCCCTCTGTAGGTGTCGTGAGCACTACTGCTCTCTCTGCAGGTGTCGTGAAGATCCCTGCAGTGTGCTCTCTGTCGGTATTATGAAGACCCCTTCAGCCTGCTCTTTCTGCAGGTGTTGTGAAGATCCCTGCAGCCTGCTCTCTCTGTCGGTATTGTGAGATGTGCTGCAGCCTGCTCTCTCTGTCGGTATTGTGAGATGTGCTGCAGTCTGCCCTCTCCCAGGTGTTGTGAAGATCCCTGCAGTCTGCCCTCTCTGCAG
The DNA here is from genome assembly GCA_963921515.1 of Calotriton arnoldi. NCBI lineage: Eukaryota > Metazoa > Chordata > Amphibia > Caudata > Salamandridae > Calotriton > Calotriton arnoldi. The sequence goes on from CAWUFW010001658.1 coordinate 942,940, forward strand.
GTGTCATGAAGATCCCTGCAGTCTGCCCTCTCTGCAGGTGTCATGAAGATCCCTGCAGCCTGCTCTCTCTGCAGGTGTTTTGAAAATCCCTGCAGCTTGCTCTCTCTGCAGGTGTTGTGAAGATCCCTGCAGTCTGCTCTCTCTGCAGGTGTTGTGAAGATCCCTACAGTCTGCCCTCTCTGCAGGTGTCATGAAGATCCCTGCAGCCTGCTCTCTCTGCAGGTGTTTTGAAAATCCCTGCAGCCTGCTCTCTCTGCAGGTGTTGTGAAGATCCCTGCAGTCTGCCCTCTCTGCAGGTGTCATGAAGATCCCTGCAGCCTGCTCTCTCTGCAGGTGTTGTGAAGATCCCTGCAGTCTGCTCTCTCTGCAGGTGTTCTGAAGATCCCTGCAGCCTGCTCTCTCTGTCGGTATTGTGAAGATCCCTGCAGCCTGCTCTCTCTGCAGTTGTTGTGAAGATCCCTGCAGTCTGCTCTCTCTGTCGGTATTGTGAAGATCCTGCAGCCTGCTCTCTCTGCAGGTGTCGTGAGATGTGCTGCAGTCTGCCCTCTCTGTCGGTATTGTGAGATATTCTGCAGTCTGCTCTCTCTGCAGGTGTTGTGAGATGTGCTGCAGTCTGCCCCCTCTGTAGGTGTCGTGAGCACTACTGCTCTCTCTGCAGGTGTCGTGAAGATCCCTGCAGTCTGCTCTCTGTCGGTATTGTGAGATGTTCTGCAGTCTGCCCTCTCTGCAGGTGTCGTGAGCACTACTGCTCTCTCTGCAGGTGTCGTGAAGATCCCTGCAGTCTGCTCTCTCTGCAGGTATTGTGAAGATCCCTGCAGTCTGCTCTCTCTGCAGGTGTCGTGAAGATCCCTGCAGCCTGCTCTCTCTGTCGGTATTGTGAAGATCCCTGCAGCCTGCTCTCTCTGTCGGTATTGTGAAGATCCCTGCAGTCTGCTCTCTCTGCAGGTGTTGTGAGATGTGCTGCAGTCTGCTCTCTCTGTCGGTATTGTGAGATATTCTGCAGTCTGCTCCCTCTGTAGGTGTCGTGAGCACTACTGCTCTCTCTGCAAGTGTCGTAAAGATCCCTGCAGCCTGCTCTCTGTGCAGGTGTTCTGAGCACTGCTGCAGTCTGCCCTGTCTGCAGGTGTCGTGAAGATCCCTGCAGTCTGCTCTCTCTGTCGGTGTGAGAAGTTGGCCTGGTATATGCTGTCCACTAATTATAGTGGGCACCTTGCACCAGTCCAAACAACCCCTTATTGGAGATAGGTTAAAGACAACCTTTATTGAAAGCTATCCTAGTGGTAGCTATGGAGAGCAGCCTTCAGGCTAAGTCTTGAAGGAATGTAAAGCAGCTTGTTTTACCAGTCTATAATCTCTTGAGTGACCAAATGAAAGAGGACCACACCAGGTATATATTTAAAATATATGTATTTAGTCTTAAACACACCCCTCTAGTCTCTTTATGAGGCTAGAGTACGAAGTACATAAGTTACAAGTCGAATATCAACAGTAATAGCACAAATACACGTTTGAGCCCTAGGGGCGTACCAAACCATATACCAATAAAGTGGTATAAGAACCACGACTGAGCTAGACACAAGGCCTAGAGCCTAGAGAAGTGCTTGGCCCTCAAGGAACCACCCAAGATAGTGACACAGGGGACCCACGGGGCACGCGTGCAGTATGAGAACACAGCCGCGAGCCGCCGTTGACTTCTATGGGGAATGTCGCGGTTGGAGTTTTAAAGAAAAAGGACACTTAGAGGAGGACTTGGAGCAAACCCCTTTAGAACTTGGTTGTTCTAGAGTCTATACCCACGGGAGCACCGGAGTACTCGAGTTACCTCACCCAGGGAAGCCGGGTGCATAGGTGTCTTTCGGTGTCGGGTTTCGTCGTCGTTTTCAATGGCGATCTGCTGCAAAGTGCTGCTGGCGACCAAGTCGAAAGTGTTCGGGTGGATCCAAGGGTGGATCGAAGATCTGAAGAACCTGAGAGCAGAGGGGACAGAGTCTGGGTCACTAGCCAGTGACCAGGAAGGCGATGAGCAGATGCCCACCGATGTTGGGTGCTTCAGGTAGGTTGACGGTCGTCTTCACTCTTCAGCCACGAGGTCCAGGAGGCGTCGACGACGACCAGGAGCTGGATTCGAGCTGTCCCACGACGTCTGTCGATTGCTGGGGTGTCGGCGACCAGATTGGACCCAACAAGCCTTGGCAACGGCAAGTCTCGTAGAAACAAAGAAAGGACGTTGATGCAGACCAGCAAGGTCTGGGGGACTCACCCAGCGAGGGTAAGTCAGGGCACGTCTGGAGCAACCAGGAAAGCCCAAGCAGAAGAAGAGTTGCCTTCGGGAGGGCCCACTAGCCAACGGACTAGCGACCGCAAAGGAGCCTCAAGTGGACGCACTTGGAGCTGGCTCACAGGACACTCTTGAAGTGGAGGCCAGTGATCTTCGATGCAGTCGGTGCTGGAGGTGGGGGCTACTCGGAGCCCAAAGCACAACTTCATGGGAGACCAGGAAGAGGATGCACTTGCAAAAGTTCTCGGTGTGCAGGGGTCACGGTTCCACGTTACCCACGACAGCTACGGGCCTCAGCTTCGCTGGGGACTCAGGGCAGCCTCGGGGAAGTCTGGAAATCCACCTCTGGTGTTGCAAAGACTTCGGCGTCCGGCGGGAGCTTCAGCGATGCAGACCGGACAATTGCTTCTTAGGTGCCTGCCAAGCAGGGAAGTCACTCCTTGACCCCAAGGGAGATTCTTCAGTCCTCTAATCTTCAAGTAGAGCGTCTAAGGTCCAGGATTCAGTGTCAGAGTTTCGTCCAGGGTAATCTAAAGTCCTAATGACTGGGGTCCCATACTTATACAAAGTTAGGGGGTTGGACATACTCTGGGGTCCAACCAATGGGAGGGTCAGGGAAGAGGGGTGGTTACACCCATTCCCTTTGTCCAGTTTCGCGCCAGAGCAGGGGCAGGTAGCCCCTGCAACCGGTTTGAACTGGCATATGCACAGGGACACCAAATGTGCCCCCAGGGCAGGACTTCAAAGCACCAGAGGGTGCTCCCGCCCAGCCCCAATACACACTATCCTGTCTGGGGAGGTGGTTACACCTCCCTTCGACAGGAAACCTATTGTCCAGGCCTCCCCTGCCAGAGTTTCAGTCAGCAGCAGGAGGCCAGACCCGTGTCTGTGGCAGCGGCATCCATTTTGTGATGCCAGGGCTCTGGAAAGAAGTTACCGGGTAGCCCGGTGTGTACATGTCTCTTCCCTCTAGAAGGGTGGAATGCTACCCCCGCTGCCAGGACTGGCGGGGGGGGGGGTAGTATTCCAAGATGTTTGACACCAAACACGACATGTTTTGGTGCAGCCAGTCCAAAGTTAGCATTGTACCGCGAGGATATAATGCACTTAAGAGTATAGGGTCAGGCTGTACCACAAACAGCATCAGAGGAGGGACTCCGAACGCTGCAGAGGGGCTCTGCTCATGCAGGGGCACCCTCTCACATAAAAACCAAGCACTCTGCCTTCAGGATTGGTAAGGCCTGCCATAGGAGTGACTTATAGGTTTGTATGTGTGTGCAATGGTAGTGATATAGGTAGCCCATACCACTGTAAGGGGTGCATGCACCACCTTACCCAGGCTGCAGTAGCAGACCTGTGGTGTCATTTTGGATGGCCTTCCAGGGGTGGCACAATACATGCTGCAGCCCCTGGTAGGCCTCTGAGGTACCTATGCCCTGGGTACATAGTATACCATATACTAGAGACTTATAAGGGCACTCCAGATTCCAATCAGAGATGTGCCTAAGGCACATGGAAACCATTTTAGAGAGGAAGCAGCTAGGCTGGGGTTCTGATTAGCAGGGCCCCAGCCAGACTAAAGTCGAAAAACAGTGAAGCATCAGCAAAAAGTGGGGGTGCCCATGTGAAGCAGATCCTACTCTCCTACACAACCCCCCCCCAAACGCAGGGACATTAAACTAACCTTGACCAGTTGAGTCTTCATGTTCTAAGTGGAAATACCTAGAGAGTCCATCTGCATTGGCATGGTTACTCCCAGGTCTATGTTCCACTGTAAAGTCCATCCCCTGTAGGGAAATGGGCCACCTAAGCAGTTTGGGGTTTTCACCCTTCATTTGTGTCAGCCATAGGAGGGGCTTGTGGTCTGTTTGAACAAGGAAGTGAGTACCAAACAAGTATGGCCTCAACTTCTTCAGAGCCCAAACCACAGCAAAGGCCTCCCTCTCTATGGCTGACCAACGTTTCTCTCTAGGGGTCAGCCTTCTGCTAATAAAAGCTACTGGCTGATCCTGACCTTCATCATTCAATTGTGACAGTACAGCCCCTACCCCCAATTCAGATGCATCTGTTTGGACAATGAACTTCTTGGAGTAATCAGGACTCTGGAGAATGGGAGCAGTGCACATGGCCTGCTTCAGGTCATCAAATGCCTTTTGACAGCTAGCTGTCCACTGAACCTTTTTGGGCATTTTCTTGGAAGTTAAGTCATTCAGGGATGTCACTATTGATCCATACCCCTTGACAAATCTCCTATAGTACCCAGTCAGGCCTAAGAAGGCTCTCACCTGAGTCTGGGTAGTGGGAGAAACCCAGTCCATGATGGTCTGGATTTTGATCTGCAATGGTTGAACCTGGCCTCCACCCACAAGGTGGCCCAGGTACACAACCTGACTCTGCCCTATCTGGCACTTGGTGGCCTTGATAGTGAGGCCTGCCTTTGCAGGGCCTCTAAAACATTTCTGAGGTGGACCAGGTGATCCTCCCAGGTGGAGCTAAAGACAGCAATATCATCTAGATATGCTGCACTGTAGGCCTCCAGACCTGTAAGGACTGTATTCACCAACCTCTGAAAAGTGGCAGGTGCATTCTTCAGACCAAAGGGCATTACCACAAATTGATAATGTCCACTAGGGGTTGAGAATGCTGTTTTTGGCTTTGCATCATCAGCTAGTCTGATCTGCCAGTAGCCAGCTGTCAGGTCAAATGTGCTTAGATACTTGGCTGAGGCCAAAGTGTCTATTAGCTCATCTGCCCTAGGTATTGGATGGGCATCAGTCCTAGTGACTGCATTGAGACCTCTGTAGTCCACACAAAACCTCATCTCTCTTTTCCCACCACTGGTGTGAGGTTTTGGCACAAGGACCACTGGACTAGCCCAAGGGCTATCTGAGGGTTTAATAACTCCCAAATCCAACATTTTCTGGACTTCTGTCCTGATACAGTCCCTGACATGGTCAGGTTGCCTATAAATCTTATTTTTAATAGGCAGACTGTCCCCAGTGTCCACTTCATGAGTGCACCAGGTGGTCTGACTTGGAGTCAGAGAGAACATATGTCTGTACTGATTGAGCACTTGTCTACAATCAGTTTGCTGCTGAGCAGTGAGGCTGCCTGCCAAGGCTACACCATCCACTGACCCATGTTTATGTTTATGAGATTTATAAAGCGCTCAATTACCCATGGGTGTCTCGGCGCTGAGGACAGCAGGCAAATACCATATACCGGAGGAACTTACTGATTAAACAACCAGGTCTTTGTCATTTTCCTGAAGGTTAGCAAAGATTGGCAAGATCTGATCTTTAGTGGAAGAGAATTCCAGAGTTTTGCAGTGGCGACTATAAAACGCTTATCGCCCCATGAGGCAGTTTTAGTGCGTGGGACCCTAAGCAAAAAAGCAGTGGATGAGCGAAGGGCTCGGCCCGGAATATAGGTCGCTAGCTCCTTGATTAGAAACTGAGGTCCTGTGTTACGGGAAGCCTTGTAAGCAATACACAAGGCCTTGAACTTTATGCGGTTCTTCACAGAAAGCCAGTGATACTTCTGAATAACATGAGAGATTGGCTTGTATTTAGGGGTTCCTGATAGCATCCTGGCGGCTGCGTTCTGGACTGACTGTAGCTTATGAATGACCTTGTTCTGGGCGTTTACAAGAAGCCTGTTACAGTAGTCAATGGTAGACGTGACTAGTGTACTAACCAGAGTTTTTCCTGCAGTCAGAGGCAGAAATGGTAAAATCTTTTTTATCATACGTAACTTGTGGAATGAGGCTGAGACCACTGAGTTAGCATGAGGCAGAAAAGTCAATTTGTCATCGTATATGATGCCCAAGTTCCTAACCCTGGTAACTGGGAGTGGGGGGGGGGACCAAGTGAGGCAGGCCACCAAGAGGAGGACCAGATAGGAGATAGCTTGCCAAATGTCATAGCCTCTGTTTTCTCAGGGTTCTGTGAGAGCAGGTCAGGGAGTGGGTCACTCTCTTCCTCCTGTCCCTCATCAGTAGCCATGAGCAAGCCCATGTCTGCCCTGTCCACATATGGCTTCAATCTGTTGACATGGAGAACCCTGTGGGGACTCCTGGGTGTTCCTAGGTCTACTAAATAGGTAACCTCACCCTTCTGTTCAACAATGGTATGGGGTCCACTCCACTTGTCTTGGAGAGCTGCTGGGGCCACCGGCTCCAGCACCCACACCTTCTGTCCTGGCTGGTAAACAGTCAGTACAGCCTTTTGGTCATGCCAGGCTTTTTGCAGTTCCTGGCTAGCCTCAAGGTTTTTAGTTGCCTTTTTCATGTACTCAGCCATCCTGGATCGGAGACCAAGTACATAGTCCACTATGTCTTGCTTTGGGGGCTTGAGAGGTAACTCCCACCCTTCCTTCACCAAGCACAATGGACCCCTGACAGGGTGACCAAACAAAAGTTCAAAAGGGCTGTAGCCAACCCCTTTTGAGGCACCTCCCTGTATGCAAATAAAAGGCAGGGCAAGAGTATGTCCCATCTTCGCCTAAGCTTTTCTGGGAGCCCTTTAATCATGCCCATTAAGGTTTTGTTGAATCTCTCAACTAAACCATTGCATTGTGGGTGATAGGGTGTGGTGAACTTGTAAGTCACTCCACACTCCTTCCACATTGCCTTCAAGTATCCAGACATAAAGTTTGCACCCCTGTCTGATACAACCTCCTTAGAGAAGCCCACTCTTGAGAAAATTCCCAGGAGGGCTCTTGCCACCACAGGTGCTGTAGTGGTCCTAAGGGGAATAGCCTCTGGGTACCTAGTGGCATGGTCCACCACCACCAGGATAAACCTGTGCCCAGATGCTGTTTGGGGATCCATGGGACCAACAATATCAATCCCCACTCTCTCAAAGGGAACCCCCACCACAGGTAGTGGTATCAGGGGGCCTTTGTGGTGCCACCTGCCTTCCCACTGGCTTGGCAGGTTACACAGGAGCGACAAAACTCCTTGGTGTCTTCAGACATGTGGGGCCAGTGAAAGTGAGGGACAAGTCTGTCCCAAGTCTTGTTCTGGCCCAGGTGACCTGCTAGAGGAATGTCATGGGCTAGGGTCAATAGGAAGCCCCTGAACTTCAGAGGTATAACCAACCTCCTGGTGGCACCAGGCTTGGGGTCTCTACACTTTGAGTACAAGAGTCCATCATCCCAATACACTTTATGGGGACCACTAGCATTCCCAGCAGCCTCAGCAGCAGCTTGCTGTCTGAGGGGTTCAAGAGAGGGGCAGCTCTGCTGCTCCTGGCTCAGATCTGCCCTGGAAGGGCCCCCTGTCCCAAAGAACTCAACCTGGTCAGGTTCAAGCTCCTCTGGGACAGTTCCTTCCTCGGGACTGAGATCATCCCCCTCAAGAGACTGATCTTCCTTCTGAGCCAAGGGGGAAGGCAGTGCCTTAACCCTACTACTCCTCCTCTTGGATGGCACTTGGTCCATGGTTCCAGGATCCAAGGCCTGTTCAGTGTTAGACATTTTGCTCTGTGACCTGGTCACAGCAAACACATCTGCAGGGATCCCCAGCATTTCTGCATGGGTCCTGAGCTCCACTTCTGCCCAAGCTGAAGTTTCAAGATCATTGCCAAGCAAGCATTCCACTGGTAGGTTTGCACTCACCACAACCTTCTTAAGGCTAGTTACCCCTCCCCAGGAGAAGTTAACAACTGCCAGAGTATGGTCTGTTCTGACATTGCTAGCATTGGTCACTTGGTACATTTCACCAAGTATAATCTGCCCAGGATCCACAAGGTCTTGTGTCACCATGGTGACACTCGCCCCTGTGTCCCTAAATGCCAAAGCCTCTTTTCCATTGATTAATGGCTGTTGCCTGTACTTGCCCAGATTACTGGGACTCACAGAGGAGGTCACATCCATGCCTCCATCACAGACTAGGACAGCCTGAGTGAGTTCTCTGACTAGGCCAGAGCTCATCTCATTACCCAGGGTCAACCCTACTAAACTCTTGGCCTGTGTACTCCCACCACCAATTGTAACTGCACTAGGGGGAACAGGTGCCTTAGGGGCATTGGTGGGGGCTGGAATAGAGTCTTTGTACTTGGTGCAATCACTGGTCCAGTGTGTCTTTTGCTTACAGACTTTGCACCATGGTTTCTTTTGGCCTTTTCCCTTGTTAGACTGTGAATCCCCACCTGAAGAAGATTTTTGGGGGCCTTGTGAAGACTTCTGGTCTTTACCCTTCTCCCCACCCTTATCAGAGTTTTTAGAATCTTGCTTCTTAGGGTCACCACCTTGGTTCTGTACCTTCTGCCTCACCCTGGTTCTGACCCATTTGTCTGCCTTCTTTCCCAATTCTTGGGGAGAGGTCAGATCAGAGTCCACCAGGTACTGATGGAACAGCTGATTTTGACAGTTATTAAGAATCTGCTCCCTCATGATAAGATTGTACAATCCTTTGAAATCACATACCTTACTGCCCATCAACCAACCTTCCAGAGCCTTAGCAGAACAATCCACATAGTCCACCCAGTCTTGAGTCTGTGCTTTTTGGGTATCTCTGAACTTTAACCTGTATTGTTCAGTTGTTAGGGCAAACCCATCAATCAGAGCACTCTTCAAGACTTTGTAATTGTCAGCATCCTCCTCTCTAACAGTGAGGAGCTTATCTCTACCTTTGTCTGCAAAGGAGAGCCACAAGATTGCTGCCCACTGCTCCTGAGGGACACTCTGTACTTTACAGGCCCTCTCCAGTGCAGTTATCCATTTGTGGATGTCATCCCCACTCTGGTAGGGAGGGACAATCTTGCTCAGGTTTCTATGGTCATAAGACCTTTCCCTATCTCTGGGGAAATTGCTGCCACCATGGGACTCTAGTCCCATCTTTTTTCTCTGTCTATAGAGATCTAGGGACTCCCTGTCTTAAGCCAACTGCTGTTTTCTGAGCTCAAGCTGGGCTTGCTCATACTGAATCAGTCTCTTTCTCCTCTCATGAGAGGATTCCCTCCCATGAGAGGAGACAGAGGTCCCTACTGAGGTGTCAGAGTGGGTAGACTCCTGAGAAGGAGATCTAGTCCTTCTGGGCACACTCACAACTCTTCCTGGGGGGACAAAGGGGAGGTCATCCTGGGCCTCCTCCTCTTCCTCTGGAGTAGCTGCACTTTCCAGGTCAGGATCATTGTCATCCCCCTGGCCAGTTTCAGAGGTCAGGTCCTGGGCATTTTCATCCCTGGCCCCTCCCTCTTCTTCTGCCCCACCCTCTCTGCCTACCCTTTCAGACCTTATGGGTCTTCTAAGATCATCTAGCAGAAGCATCTCCAGGAGACGTTGGGTGTTGGCACTTTTGCCTGTCTTCAACTTCCTAACTTTGCACAACTCTCTCAATTCCAAGAATGTGAGGTTGTCATATCTGGATGGCAGGAGCTCACTGGTTCCTGGCAGTGAAGACATTACTAGTGTGGTGTGGTGTATGCACTACCTACTCTAGTGTGGCCTACTAAACTCTCTTGAGTTGTAGAAAGGGTGTGCTATCCCTTAACACACAACTCTAAGTTCAGTAGAACTTACTGTATCCTAAGCTTGATTTATATGTACCTAAGGTACCCTTAGTGGTTTTCAGTTGATCAATTCAATTGAGATTATCTGGTAAAACAATAGCAAGCTGGAATCCCACACGCTGCACACCAATGTGAGAAGTTGGCCTGGTATATGCTGTCCACTAATTATAGTGGGCACCTTGCACCAGTCCAAACAACCCCTTATTGGAGATAGGTTAAAGACAACCTTTATTGAAAGCTATCCTAGTGGTAGTCATGGAGAGCAGCCTTCAGGCTAAGTCTTGAAGGAATGTAAAGCAGCTTGTTTTACCAGTCTATAATCTCTTGAGTGACCAAATGAAAGAGGACCACACCACGTATATATTTAAAATATATGTATTTAGTCTTAAACACACCCCTCTAGTCTCTTTATGAGGCTAGAGTTCAAAGTACATAAGTTACAAGTCGAATATCAACAGTAATAGCACAAATACACGTTTGAGCCCTAGGGGCGTACCAAACCATATACCAATAAAGTGGTATAAGAACCACGACTGAGCTAGACACAAGGCCTAGAGCCTGTAGAAGTGCTTGGCCCTCAAGGAACCACCCAAGGTAGTGACACAGGGGACCCACGGGGGACGCGTGCAGAGTGAGAACACAGCCGCGAGCCGCCGTTGACTTCTATGGGGAATGTCGCGGTTGGAGTTTTAAAGAAAAAGGACACTTAGAGGAGGACTTGGAGCAAACCCCTTTAGAACTAGGTTGTTCTAGAGTCTATACCCACGGGAGCACCGGAGTACTCGAGTTACCTCACCCAGGGAAGCCGGGTGCATAGGTGTCTTTCGGGGTCGGGTTTCGTCGTCGTTTTCAATGGTGATCTGCTGCAAAGTGCTGCTGGCGACCAAGTCGAAAGTGTTCGGGTGGATCCAAGGGTGGATCGAAGATCTGAAGAACCTGAAAGCAGAGGAGACAGAGTCTGGGTCACTAGCCAGTGACCAGGAAGGCGATGAGCAGATGCCCACCGATGTTGGGTGCTTCAGGTAGGTTGACGGTCGTCTTCACTCTTCAGCCACGAGGTCCAGGAGGCGTCGACGACAACCAGGAGCTGGATTCGAGCTGTCCCACGACGTCTGTCGATTGCTGGGGTGTCGGCGACCGGATTGGACCCAACAAGCCTTGGCAATGGCAAGTCTCGTAGAAACAAAGAAAGGACGTTGATGCAGACCAGCAAGGTCTGGGGGACTCACCCAGCGAGGGTAAGTCAGGGCACGTCTGGAGCAACCAGGAAAGCCCAAGCAGAAGAAGAGTTGCCTTCGGGAGGGCCCACTAGCCAACGGACTAGCAACCGCGAAGGAGCCTCAAGTGGACGCACTTAGAGCTGGCTCACAGGACACTCGTGGAGTGGAGGCCAATGATCTTCGGTGAGATCGGTGCTGGAGGCGGGGGCTACTTGGAGCCCAAAGGACAACTTCGTGTAAGACCAGGAAGAGGATGCACTTGCAAAAGATCTCGGTGTCCAGGGGTCACGGTTCCACGTTACCCACGACAGCTACGGGCCTCAGCTTCGCTGGGGACTCAGGGAAGCCTCGGGGAAGTCTGGAAATCCACCTCTGGTGTTGAAAAGACTTCGGCATCCGGCGGGAGCTTCAGCGATGCAGACCGGACAATTGCTTCTTAGGTGCCTGCCAAGCAGGGGAGTCACTCCTTGACCCCAAGGGAGATTCTTCAGTACTCTAATCTTCAAGTAGAGCGTCGAAGGTCCAGGATTCAGTGTCAGAGTTTCGTCCAGGGTAATCTAAAGTCCTAAGGACTGAGGTCCCATACTTATACAAAGTTAGGGGGTTGGACATACTCTGGGGACCCACCTATGGGAGGGTCAGGGAAGAGGGGTGGTTACACCCATTCCCTTTGTCCAGTTTCGCGCCAGAGCAGGGGCAGGTAGCCCCTGCAACCGGTTTGAACTGGCATATGCACAGGGACACCAAATGTGCCCCCAGTGCAGGACTTCAAAGCACCAGAGGGTGCTCCCGCCCAGCCCCAATACACACTATCCTGTCTGGGGAGGTGGTTACACCTCCCTTCGACAGGAAACCTATTGTCCAGGCCTCCCCTGCCGGAGTTTCAGTCAGCAGCAGGAGGCCAGACCCGTGTCTGTGGCAGCGGCATCCATTTTGTGATGCCAGGGCTCTGGAAAGAAGTTACCGGGTAGCCCGGTGTGTACATGTCTCTCCCTCTAGAAGGGTGGAATGCTACCCCCGCCACCAGGACTGGCGGGGGGTAGTATTCCAAGATGTTTGACACCAAACACGACATGTTTTGGTGCAGCCAGTCCAAAGTTAGCATTGTACCGCAAGGATATAATGCATTTAAGAGTATATGGTCAGGCTGTACCACAAACAGCATCAGAGGAGGGACTCCGAACGCTGCAGAGGGGCTCTGCTCATGCAGGGGCACCCTCTCACATAAAAACCAAGCACTCTGCCTTCAGGATTGGTAAGGCCTGCCATAGGAGTGACTTATAGGTTTGTATGTGTGTGCAATGGTAGTGATATAGGTAGCCCATACCACTGTAAGGGGTGCATGCACCACCTTACCCAGGCTGCAGTAGCAGACCTGTGGTCTCATTTTGGATGGCCTTCCAGGGGTGGCACAATACATGCTGCAGCCCCTGGTAGGCCTCTGAGGTACCTATGCCCTGGGTACATAGTATACCATATACTAGGGACTTATAAGGGCACTCCAGATTCCAATTAGAGATGTGCCTAAGGCACAAGGAAACCATTTTAGAGAGGAAGCAGCTAGGCTGGGGTTCTGATTAGCAGGGCCCCAGCCAGACTAAAGTCGAAAAACAGTAAAGCATCAGCAAAAAGTGGGGGTACCCATGTGAAGCAGATCCTACTCTCCTACACACGGTATTGTGAATATCCCTGCAGTCTGCTCGCTGCAGGTGTCGTGAAGATCCCTGCAGCCTGCTCTCTCTGTCGGTATTGTGAAAATCCCTGCAGTCTGCTCTCTGCAGGTGTCGTGAAGATCCCTGCAGTCTGCTCTCTCTGTCGGTATTGTGAATATCCCTGCAGTCTGCTCGCTGCAGGTGTCGTGAAGATCCCTGCAGTCTGCTCTCTCTGTCGGTATTGTGAAAATCCCTGCAGTCTGCTCTCTCTGCAGGTGTCGTGAAGATCCCTGCAGTCAATTCAATTCAATTCATCTTTATTCGGATAAGAAAATATCCATAAAAGAACAAAGTAAAATAAAATACCAGCAAAATTTTAAAAACAGACAGACAATACATACATGAATAAAATTTAAAACAGCCAACACAAGGCTAAAAACAGTAAATACACAAAACATCTACGTACGCAGTGCTCAGGGGATTTGTCTTACACTTATAATTTGTTAGGGGCAATGGTATAATTATTCCTGGAATCAATTGATACAAGGCAACCAATATCCACTCATTTAATAAATAACATCAAACTAAAATAATGGCACATATTGTGATGAAGATAAAAAGTTCATTAAATATAGCAGCATAATAATGTAAAGTGTGAGCAGTTTATCACATTAAGCCAGCGTTAAAAACAAACAACTTCATTAAATCTAGCAGCATAATATTATAAAGTGCGAGCAGTTTATCAAAAATTATGTAACAATGAAATACACACAATAAAATTATGCGACCTACATATAAGTGAGAGGTTAAAAAATGGGCAATCAAGGCCAATTATACAGAACTCATGTTTTTTTTTGTTTTTTTTCTCTTTTTTTTTGCTGCCACCAGCCCCGTCGTGAGCACACTGCTTTGTTCCGCCTCCCCTGGTGGCTTTTCTCTTTCCTCGTCTTCCAATCCAATCCCTTCTCATTGAAGAAAGAGTCCCGTCCTCTGCTCTCTCTGTCGGTCTTGTGAGATGTGCTGCAGTCTGCTCTCTCTGCAGGTGTTGTGAAGATCCCTGCAGCCTGCTCTCTCTGCAGGTGTTGTGAAAATCCCTGCAGCCTGCTCTCTGTCAGTATTGTGAAGATCCCTGCAGCCTGCTCTCTCTGTCGGTGTTGTGAAGATCCCTGCAGTCTGCTCTCTCTGCAGGTGTCGTGAGCACTACTGCTCTCTCTGCAGGTGTTGTGAAGATCCCTGCAGTCTGCTCTCTCTGCAGGTGTCGTGAGCACTACTGCTCTCTCTGCAGGTGTTGTGAAGATCCCTGCAGTCTGCTCTCTCTGCAGGTGTCGTGAGCACTACTGCTCTCTCTGCAGGTGTTGTGAAGATCCCTGCAGCCTGCTCTCTCTGTCGGTATTGTGAGATGTGCTGCAGTCTGCTCTCTCTGCAGGTGTTGTGAGATGTGCTGCAGTCTGCCCTCTCTGTAAGTGTTGTGAGCACTACTGCTCTCTCTGCAGGTGTCGTGAAGATCCCTGCAGTCTGCTCTCTCTGTCGTTATTGTGAGATGTGCTGCAGTCTGCCCTCTCTTTAAGTGTTGTGAGCACTGCCGCAGTCTGCTCTCTGTGCAGGTTGTGAGAAGTTGGCCTGGCATATGCTGCCCACTAGTTCTAGTGGGCACCTTGCACCAGTCCAAACAACCCCTTATGGAGATAGGTTAAAGACAACCTTTAGTGAAAGCTATCCTAGTGGTAGCTATGGAGAGCAGCCTTCAGGCTAAGTCTTGAAGGAATGTAAAGCAGCTTGTTTTAATCTCTTGAGTGACCAAATGAAAGAGGACCACACCAGGTATATATATAAAATATATGTATTTAGTCTTAAACACACCCCCCTAGTCTCTTTATGAGGCTAGAGTTCGAAGTACATAAGTTACAAGTCAACTATCAGCAGTATTTAGCACAATACACGTTTGAGCCCTAGGGGTGTACCAAACCATATACTAAAATAGTGGTATAAGAACCACGACTGAGCTAGACACAAGGCCTAGAGCCTGTAGAAGTGCTTGGACCCCAAGGAACCACCCAAGGTAGTGACACAGGGGATCCACGGGGGACGCGTGCAGTGTGAGAACACAGCCGCGAGCCTCCGTTGACTTCTATGGGGAAAGTCGTGGTTAGATTTTTTAAGAAAAGGGGCACTTCGGAGAGGACTTCCAGTTAACCCCTTAAAACTTAAGAGTTTCTAGGGCCCACACCCACGTGAGTACCGAAATACTCGTGTTACCTCACCCAGGGAAGCCGGGTGCATACGTGTTAAAAGGTGTCGGGAATCGTCGTCGTTTTCAATCGCGACCGCTGGAAAAGTGCTGCTGCCGTGGAGAAGAAGAGTGTCCGGAGCGGTCCAAGCCTGGATCGAGGGAAAGGAAGACCTGAAAGCAGAGGGGACAGAGTCTGGGTCACTAGCCAGTGACCAGGGGCACGATAGTCGAATGCCCTCAGATGTCGGATGCTTCAGGTGAGTTGACAGGTGCCTTGACTCTTCAGCCACGAGGTCCAGGAGGCGTCGACGACAACCAGGAGCTGGATTCGAGCTGTCCCACAAAGTCTGTTGAGTGCTGCGGTGTCGGCAACCGGATTGGACCAAACAAGCCTTGGCAACGGCAAGTCATGGGGAAGTAAAGAAAAGGCTGCGGTGCAGACCAGCAAGGTTTGAGGGACTCACTCAGCGAAGGTAAGTCAGGGCAACTCTGGAGCAACCAGAAAAGCCCAAGCAGTTGAAGAGTTGCCTTCGTGGGGACCCACTAGCTAACGGACTAGAGATCGCAAAGGAGCCTCGAGCGGTCGCACTTGGAGCTGGCCCACGGGACACTCGTGGAGTATAGGCCAGTGATCTTCGCTGCAGTTGGTGCTCGGGGCTAGGGCTACTTGGAAGCTAAAGCACAGCTTCGAGAGATGCCAGGAAGTTGATGCACTTGCAAATGTGCTTGGTGTCCAGGGGTCACGGTTCCACGTTACCCACGATAGCCACGGGCCTCAGCTTTGCTGGGGACTCAGGACAGCCTCGAGAAAGTCTGGAAATCCACCTCTGGTGATGCAAAGACTTCGACGTCTGGCGGGAGCTTCAGCGATGCAGACCGGACAGATGCTATGTTGGTGCCTGCCAAGCAGGGGAGTCACTCCTTGACCCCAAGGGAGATTCTTCAGTCCTCTAATCTTGATGTAGAGCGTCGAAGGTCCAGGATTCAGCTTCAGAGTTTCGTCCAGGGATATCTAAAGTCCTAAGGACTGGGGTCCCATACTTATACTAAGTTAGGGGGTTGGACATACTCTGGGGACCCACCTATGGGAGGGTCAGGGAAGAGGGGTGGTTACACCCATTCCCTTTGTCCAGTTTCGTGCCAGAGCAGGGGCAGGTAGCCCCTGCAACCGGTTTGAACTGGACTCTGCACAGGGACACCAAATGTGCCCCCAGTGCAGGACTTCAAAGCACCAGAGAGTGCTCCCGCCCAGCCCCAATACACACTATCCTGTCTGGGGAGGTGGTTACACCTCCCTTCGACAGGAAACCTATTGTCAGCAGCAGGAGGCCAGACCCGTGTCTGTGGCAGCGGCATCCATTTTGTGATGCCAGGTCTCTGAAAAGTTAATACCGGGTATGCCGGTGTGTACATGTCTCTCCCTCTAGAAGGATGGAATGCTACCCCCGCTGCCAGAACTGGCGGGGGGGTAGTATTCCAAGATGTTTGACACCAAACACGACATGTTTCCGTGCAGCCATCCCAAAGTTAGCATTTAACGCGAGGTTATAATGCACTTAAGAGTATATGGTCAGGCTGCACCACAAACAGCACCAGAGGATTGACTCCGAACGCTGCAGAGGGGCTCTGCTCATGCAGGGGCCCCCTCTCACATAAAAACCAAGCACTCTGCCTTTAGGATTGTTAAGGCCAGCCATAGGAGTGACTTATAGGTTTATATGTGTGTGCAATGGTAGTGATATAGGTAGCCTATACCACAGAAAGGGGTGCATGCACCACCTTACCCAGGCTGCAGTAGCAGTCCTGTGGTGTCATTTTGGAGGGCCTTCCAGGGGTGGCACAATACATGCTTCAGCCCCTGGTAGGCCTCTGGGGTGTCTATGCCCTTGGTACATAGTATACCATATACTAGGGACTTATAAGGGCACCCCAGAATCCAATCTGGGATGTACCTAAAGTACATGGAATCAATTTAGAGAGGAAGCAGCTAGGCTGGGGTCCTGAATAGCAGGGCCCCAGCCAGACTAAAGTCTAAAAACAGTGATACACCAGCAAAAAAGTGGGGGTAACCATAAGAGGCAGATCCTACTCTCCTACACAGGTATTGTGAAGATCCCTGCAGCCTGCTCTCTCTGTCGGTATTGTGAAGATCCCTGCAGCCTGCTCTTTCTGTCGGTATTGTGAGATGTGCTGCAGTCTGCCCTCTCTGCAGGTGTCGTGAGCACGACTGCTCTCTCTGCAGGTGTTGTGAAAATCCCTGCAGGCTGCTCTCTCTGTCGGTATTGTGAAGATCCCTGCAGTCTGCTCTCTCTGCAGGTGTTGTGAAGATCCCTGCAGTCTGCTCTCTCTGCAGGTGTTGTGAAGATCCCTGCAGCCTGCTCTCTCTGCAGGTGTCGTGAGCACTACTGCTCTCTCTGCAGGTGTTGTGAAGATCCCTGCAGCCTGCTCTCTCTGCAGGTGTTGTGAGATGTGCTGCAGTCTGCCCTCTCTGTAAGTGTTGTGAGCACTAGTGCAGTCTTCCCCCTCTGCAGGTGTTGTGAGCACTACTGCTCTCTCTGCAGGTGTCGTGAAGATCCCTGCAGTCTGCTCTCTCTGTCGGTATTGTGAGATGTGCTGCTGTCTGCCCTCTCTGTAAGTGTTGTGAGCACTGCCGCAGTCTGCTCTCTGTGCAGGTATTGTGAAGATGCCTGCTGTCTCTGTCGGTATTGTGAGATGTGCTGCAGTCTGCTCTCTCTGTCGGTATTGTGAAGATCCCTGCAGTCTGCTCTCTGTCGGTATTGTGAGATGTGCTGCAGTCTGCTCTCTCTGTCGGTATTGTGAAGATCCCTACAGTCTGCTCTCTCTGCAGGTGTTGTGAAGATCCCTGCAGCCTGCTCTCTCTGTCGGTATTGTGAAGATCCCTGCAGTCTGCTCTCTCTGTCGGTATTGTGAGATGTGCTGCAGTCTGCTCTCTCTGTAAGTGTTGTGAGCACTGCCGCAGTCTGCTCTCTCTGCAGGTATTGTGAAGATCCCTGCAGTCTGCTCTTTCTGCAGCTGTCGTGAAGATCCCTGCAGTCTGCTCTCTCTGTCGGTATTGTGGAGAAGTGTGGCTCAATGGTTAGAGCGGCAGACCCTGATGCAGAGATCTGGCCCGGGACCAGGGTTCAATTCCCGCCTCGGCGGGTCTTGGGCTCAATTTCCTCGGACCTGATAATTCTCGCCTCGGTGCCTATTCTAATCATGGGTCCCACTCTGCAACTCTGGGCAATAGCTTGCTTAATCTCCACAACGGCCCCAACAGCGCTGGGATGCCTGGCTTCACCCTGGGGGTGCCCAGGAGTGGACATTTCACAGGGAAAAGCCAGGAAGGGTTCCACAGCGGTATGCGTACAGCGCCAGGACACCCCTTTGGGGGTATAAGTGCGCTTTACAAGTACAAATTTCATTTAATTTCATTTCATCCCTGCAGCCTGCTCTCTCTGTCGGTATTGTGAAGATCCCTGCAGCCTGCTCTCTCTGCAGGTATTGTGAGATGTGCTGCAGTGTGCTGTCTACAGGTATTGTGAGATGTGCTGCAGTCTGCCCTCTCTGCAGGTGTCGTGAGCACGACTGCTCTCTCTGCAGGTGTTGTGAAGATCCCTGCAGTCTGCTCTCTCTGTCGGTATTGTGAGATGTGCTGCAGTCTGCTCTCTCTGCAGCTGTCGTGAAGATCCCTGCAGCCTGCTCTCTGTGCAGGTGCTCTGAGCACTGCTGCAGTCTGCCCTCTCCCAGGTGTCGTGAGCACTACTGCTCTCTCTGTCGGTATTGTGAAGATCCCTGCAGCCTGCTCTCTCTGTCGGTATTGTGAAGATCCCTGCAGTCTGCTCTCTCTGTCGGTGTCGTGAGATGTGCTGAAGTCTGCCCTCTCTGCAGGTGTCTGAGCACTCCTGCTCTCTCTGCAGGTGTTGTGAAGATCCCTGCAGCCTGCTCTCTCTGTCGGTATTGTGAAGATCCCTGCAGCCTGCTCTCTCTACAGGTGTTGTGAAGATCCCTGCAGCCTGCTCTCTCTACAGGTGTTGTGAAGATCCCTGCAGCCTGCTCTCTCTGTCGGTATTGTGAAGATCCCTGCAGCCTGCTCTCTCTGTCGGTATTGTGAGATGTGCTGCAGTCTGCCCTCTCTGCAGGTGTTGTGAGCACGACTGCTCTCTCTGCAGGTGTCGTGAAGATCCCTGCAGCCTGCTCTCTCTGTCGGTATTGTGAGATGTGCTGCAGTCTGCCCTCTCTGTAAGTGTTGTGAGATGTGCTGCAGTCTGCTCTCTCTGTCGGTGTCGTGAGATGTGCTGCAGTCTGCCCCCTCTGTAGGTGTCGTGAGCACTACTGCTCTCTCTGTCGGTATTGTGAAGATCCCTGCAGTCTGCTCTCTCTGCAGTTGTTGTGAAGATCCCTGCAGTCTTCCCTCTCTGCAGGTGTCGTGAGCACTACTGCAGACTGCTCTCTCTGCAGGTGTTGTGAGATGTGCTGCAGTCTGCTCTCTCTGCAGGTGTTGTGAAGATCCCTGCAGCCTGCTCTCTCTGCAGGTGTTGTGAGATGTGCTGCAGTCTGCCCTCTCTGCAGGTGTCGTGAGCACTACAGCAGCCTGTCCTCTCTGCAGGTGTTGTGAGCACTACAGCAGCCTGCCCTCTCTGCAGGTGTCGTGAGCACTACAGCAGCCTGCCCTCTCTGCAGATGTCGTGAGCACTACAGCAGCCTGCCCTCTCTGGAGGTGTCGTGAGCACTACAGCGGCCTACTCTCTCTGGAGGTTTAAAGCGCTGCTTGGCTTGCCCTTCCTGCAGGTCTTTGGTAATTGTAATACAGCCTGCCCTCTGTCTTCGTGTGTTGCAAGCACTGCTGCAGTGTGCTCTCTGCAGGTATTGTGGGCGCTGCATGCTGCAGTCCCGCGTCTGCGGTTCTTAAGGATTGTACTGCAGACCTGATGCCGCGCTGCTGGGAATTCAGAGCGACATAGGCTCTTCGACGCATGGTCTGGGGAGGACGGGTGGAAGACACCAAAAAGAGGGGTATGGAGGGTCAGAGAAGGGGGTGGGGTAAAATCGGAGATGCGGACTGCTAAGCGCAAAACCTAAACCCACCGGTGTCTATGAATAGTGGTGTTTGTGAAGTAAGGGTCCGACACAGAAGAAGTTCACTGAGAGCTTTAATAGGAGCATCCACGCATATAGGCAGCCACAGGTCAACTGATTAGAACACAACCAAGAATGGAATGCTCATACAATAACCAATGAAATAAGAGACACAATGATGAGGGAGAAAAGAATGTTCATTCAACCAAGCTTGGTTAAATGAACATTACCACATACCTCCCTTCCTTAAAACAAAACAAAATGAACAGCAAGAAAAGACATTCTTAATACCAAAACAAAATCATTGTACTTTGAAGGAAACTTAACAGATTCTTAATACATAACAAAATCATTGTACCTTGAAGGTAACTTAACACTTCTCTTAATTCTTTCAACAGATTCAGCTTCAGGTACAGACTCACAAAAATTTTCCTTGTTGGAACTGTTACTAGAACAGGAATCACTTCCAAAATCAGGAATATTAGAAAAAGTTTGTGGATAAAATACGGGTAAGGAAGTACCAGCAGAAGAGCATGTTTTTGCTAATCTGGACAAGCTCCACCAAGATCCATTGTCTAATAAAGCTGATGTTTTCCCAATTTTGACAATTTTCCTGACAGCAGAAAATTTAGAACAGCCCTTATGCACATGAAAAGGAAGTTTGATCTTAACACAATCACCAATAACTAACTTTTTCTTTGAAACATTAGAATCTTGAATCATTGTTTTCGAAGATTTGGTTTCTACATTATGTTTGGCTACATCATACATATGTTTAAGATTACAAGAATCTATTTTGGGAAATAACCATCCAGGATTAAGTTTATGTCTTGGGGACCTCCCTTTAAGTAACAAGAAAGGCGAAAATTTTGTGGTGCAGTGGGGAGTGCAGTGATATGACCACAATAAATCAGCAATATGTTTTTTAACATCAATTCTAGACTTACGAGCCAGTTGAATTCCTTCCACTAAAGTTCTATTAAACCTTTCCACCAAACCGTTCATATTCGGTGAATAAAGTGCTGTAGTAAGGTGACAAATACTAACTTGTTTAAAGAAATCTTCCATGGCACGCTTGAAGTAAACAAAGAACCATTGTCAGTAACAATACTGTCAGGCAAACCTTCCTTCTTAAAGACTTCTTGCAAAAACTCAATAACCGAAAAGGTATCAGGATGAAAAATCCATTTTAATTCCACCCATTTTGAAAAATAATCAATGAGAACTAAAATATAAATCTTCCTAGAATCAATACCTTCATAAGGTCCTAACAAATCCATGGCCAACTTAGACCAGGGTCTGTCTGGAAAAGTAGTTTGAATATGATCGACATGTTGAGTTTTTAAAATCTTGTCAGATTTAATGCACAAAGGACAATTTTCAACAAATTTGACAACATCATTGTCCATGTAAGGCCACCAAAAAAAAATCCTGACTTTTTTAACAGTGCTAGATTGACCCAAATGACCTAAATGAGCAATAGAAATCAATTTGTTTCTGATACCAGAAGGAGGAACAAAACAAGAATTTTTAATGATAAGATCATTTTCGAGAAATAAATCATCTCTGACTTTCCAGAAAACTTGTAACTCCTTAGATAAATGTTTTTCCAAAGGCCAACCATCCAAAATAAAAGTTTTGAGAGAAACTAAAACCTCATCTTGGGACATAGCTGCAAGCCATTCCTCTTTAGAAATAACCTCACCAACAGAGAGAATCACATCATCGATGGATGCAACAACACATTCTTCCGAAGAAGAACAAATAGGACTTGAAATAACATCCCCTGTCAACCGAGAAAAACAATCCGCCCGGACATTTTGAGCTCCAGGAATGTAACACACAGTGAAATTATACTCATAAAGCTTCGATAAGATTCTAACTAATCTAGAGGAAGCCTTACCCATGCCATGTTTGGAAAGTAAAGAAATCAAAGGTTTATGATCAGTTCTGAGATGAAAATGTTTTCCCCACAAATACATTTTAAAGTGTTCAACAGACCATGTACATCCCAAAGCTTCACGCTCAATGGTGGAGTATCTTGATTCTGCAGTAGTTAAAGGTCTGGAAGCGAAAGCAATAGTGCGTTCAACACCATCCTTGATTTGACTAAACACTGCTCCGAGCCCTGTAGAACTGGCATCAACAGTGATGACATTAGTTCCATCTTGTGAAAAGGCAAATAATGGTTTGGATTCAATAATAGAATTTTTAAGGGCATTGAAAGCAGAATCATGCACTTCCAGCCACTCAAATTTGACACCTTTTTTTAACAATAACCTTAAAGGTAAAACAATGTCAGAAAACTTTTGCACAAATCTTGCATAAAACTCACACAAGCCTAAAAATGATTTGAGTTGGTCTTTACATTTGGGAACATGCATGTCACGGATAGAGTTAAGTAAATCTTCTTTAGGAGCAATACCAGAGCTAGATATGGTATGTCCTAAGTACTCAACTTCATTTGTAAAAAATTTACACTTATCTAAGCGTACAGTCATACCTTTGTCCTCCAAAATAGACAAAACTCTACTTAGTAAGGAAGCATGCTCATCATTGTTTTTGGAAAAAACAAGAATGTCGTCTTGGAAAGCGACTACCCCTTCGATACTCCCAAAAAGACAGAACATCAATTTTTGAAAGACCGAAGCGGCAGACGCCAAGCCAAACGGCATTCTGATATATCTAAATGCTCCATCAGGTGTAATAAAGGTAACTATATGTTTTGACTGGGGAGAAAGTGTGACTTGATGATAAGCCGATTTAAGGTCTATGGTGGAAAAGACCTTAGCACCATCCAATTTAGATAACAAATCCTGAATACGGGGAAGGGGATGACAATCAATAAGGATTTGTTTGTTAACAGACCTAAGGTCTGAGCAAAGACGAAGTTCCCCATTTTTTTTTTTAACTAGAACAATGGGAGAAACCCATTCTGATGAGTTCACAGGTTCGATAATACCTTCAGCGCACATATTTTTAAGCATTTGGGATAATTCAGAACGAATAGACAGAGGAACGTGTCTCAATTTATGTTTCACAGGAACAGCATTTTTTATAAGTTGAATGTGATGTGAGAATCCTTTAACCTGACCTAATTCTTTCCGGAAGAGATTTTTATGTTCATCAAGGATAGATTCTAGTCTGTTATCTTTCTCCAACACACTTTGAACAACGTCCAGATCTTCAGCAAAACAAACTTGTACTTTTGAATTTGGGCGAAGAGTAATGTTAAACTTTCTTTGATGTCTCCAGCCTAAGACCTGTAAACCATCAACAGCTACATATACTTTTCCTAAAATAACTTTATGTCTGAATTTAATCTCAGACACAAAATAACCACTTATGGCGATTTCTTTTCCACCAAACCCATAAACTTTAATGTCAGAGGGTTCCAAAATTTTGTTACTCCAATTCTTCTTAAAAAACAAATCAGAAATAATGGTGTATGGAGAGCCCGAGTCTGCCATGACTTGTAAAGTTTTATCATCAATACTAATTTCACACATAGGTGGAACATAAGGTTCACCATCAATGCCTTCCAAAGAAACACCAGAAATCAATTGATTTGCTTCCAAACAACTCAAATCAGAAGATAAATCATTAATATGTTCAACAGAAACTGAATCTTGAGAATCAACCATGCAATCATTCTTCTGCTCAGAAAAGGTAGAACTTTCTCTAATGCATAACATAACATTTTGTGTGCATTGTTCTTCATTGACATTTTCTTGGATAACAGAAACTCTTTTACCCTTGTTTAAGCATACATTGCCAAAATGACCCATTTTACCACAAGAATAACATTCTCTATTCTTGGCAGGACAAAATTTAAAATGAGCTGAATGAGTTTTAGATCCACAACGATTACATCCCATTTTCGAAAAAGAATTATTATATGTAGTAGTTGGCTTCGAAAATGTAGTTCTTGAAAAATTGGTTTTGTTACTATCTTTAACGGATAATGCTGCTACACCATCAATAGTTGAATCAACATTAATCGTTTTAAAAGAACTAATAGAACGTTCTACACTCTTCGCAATGTCAATAGTTTCTTGGAGAGAAGGATTGCGTTGACGAAGGAGCTGCTCTTGTATCTTTTTGTTTGAACAACGAATTATAAGCTGATCTCTGATATAGTTATCAACCTCAGCACCAAACGCACAGTCAGCAGCCAAAACTCTCAATGTAGAGACATATGCATCTACAGATTCTTCAATCAATTGATGGCGAGTGTAGAAGTGAAATCTCTCTAAGACTATGTGTGGCTCCTCCTTAAATCTCTTCTTTAGTCTATCAAGGGCTTCGGAAAAACAATCATAATCCCCAGCTTCTACTCCGTGTGGGGGTGCTGAAGCAGGTAAGTGCTCAAAAATATCCTCAGCATCATTACCCATAAGATTAAGGAGTAAAGCTGTTTTTCTTTGCGGAGAAAATGTAGCGCCATTTATAGCCAGTAAATAGTTGTTAAAATGACGAAGCCATTTGTCCCATTTCATGCTGGGTTGGTTGGGACCTTTGAAAAACGGTGGTGGAGGGTTACCACAACTTGAACTTGCCATGTTGAAATAAGAAATCCAACTTCCAAACACAACGTGTAAAATAAAGCAGAGCAAAAATATAGAAAACTAGAACTTTCAGAAAAATAGCTTGAAATGACAGTCTCCAAAGCTGGCTGAAATTAAAATCCAGGAAATACTTTGAGGATTCCCAAAGAAAGGCTTAAATGACAGTATCTGAAACTGACGAAAACGTGAGCTTTTACTCCTCGGAGCTCATGCGTCATAAAGAAGACAGCTGTATCCAGGCAACACAAGCAGGAATGAAAGGCAAATTCGAGGCTAGGCAACACTCTTGAGGATTCAGTCTTGAGAGCAAAGGCACGAGCGTAACGGCAGAATGTCACATTTAAAAAAAAAAAATGTGAAAACAGCCCAAATGCAGATGAATGTCAGGTTACGGAATGAATGAAAGGCTTACCGCAGCGCCAAACAATGAAAGAGAAAGCGGCAGCCGTCCGGAGGAAGCAGAGCAATAAGTCCGTTCTTCAAAATGAGTCTAAGTTTCAATGTAGACTCAAGAATGATTAGTTCAGCAATACTTGAAAGGTGGATGCTCCTGCCAGATCCCGCTCGTCGTCAAAATGAAGTAAGGGTCCGACACAGAAGAAGTTCACTGAGAGCTTTAATAGGAGCATCCACGCATATAGGCAGCCACAGGTCAACTGATTAGAACACAACCAAGAATGGAATGCTCATACAATAACCAATGAAATAAGAGACACAATGATGAGGGAGAAAAGAATGTTCATTCAACCAAGCTTGGTTAAATGAACATTACCACAGTTTGTGCACTGACATTTGTGTACACCGAAATGCGTGTAGCAAAAGAGGGCATGTGTGCACAGGGCCTGTGTGTGACCACTACAGGCAGGGCCGGCGTGGGCAGCTGCCCAGGGCCCCGCGCCGGCTCGCATCCAGGGGGCCTCGCGCTTTCAAAAACTTCAGAGTTTGGAGGCCCAGGGGATTTTGATCAATTTCGGCCGGCTGGTCCGTCTCTCTTGGCCTAATCGCTGTATCTGCATGAGGATAGCAGCGATTAGACAGGTAATTAAAGAGCCCTTGCTTGTGAAGTGCGCCCTGCCCCTGTTTGAATAAAAAGCAGGATAACCTGCAGGGCGCAGAACAAAAGATGAAAACCGCTCAGCTCACCCAGGATGAGGTAAAGGAGCACAGAGGTGAATGAAAGGGGTAGGACAAACAGAATAAAGTGAGAGGGGGCGGGGGAGCAGATAGGTGTGAGTACAGCAGCCAGACAAGTGGTGCACGAAGAGGAGCACAATCAGAATGTAAAAGTGGCTGGACTAGGACTTTAAGTGTACTGGGTCCCTCGAGTCTTTACCTGGTGGTAAATTAAAACGGACTTTGAAACAGGCCCCTATCGGACCCTATATTCATGTCCTTTACTTTACCTGCAAAAACAATGATCCAGTGACTGCACAATAAATGTATAACACAGTAGCCAGGTTGGACTGGCCTATAGGGCAAACAGGCAGTGCGTGATGGTCTAATCTAGTTAGTTTGTAGGCCGTTTTTTGGGTTGTTTGTTGGCCTGCTTTATGGTCAGGTGAGCATATTTTTACTGTTGGTTTTCATGATATTAAAACAAACATTGCCTGCAGCAAAATCAAATCTATGCAGTCTCCCATACCTTACAAAAAACGTAAACAGCATGTCTTTACAAGTTAAAAACTGCCCTAATTTTGAAACATGGGACACTTTTCTAGCTAACTAATTCACTAATGGGGGCCACTTTTATTTTGGTGCCAGGGCCTATTTCCTGACCCAGTCTCACACTGCATGATAGGGTAATCCATGGCAGCGATTTTGTTCCTGTTTATATTTCACATGCTTTACTTAATCTTGCATTCCCCAAGAGTGTTAGCTATGTCCAGGATGTGTGTTTCTGTATTTCATTTCACAGCATATTACTCTTGTATGGGGCACACATCGTTGTGAGTCGCCTCCAGGTGTTTATATCAGGCTACAGTTGAGTGCTTTGGAGTTGAGGCTGAAGGCAGTACAACTTTCACACTGTGCCTGTCTGTGTGTCAAAAAGGTGTCCAGAATACATGGTCATTCAATACATGGCCTCTCTGCAGAGCACACAGAGCAACGGTCCCGTATTCCAGTTGCAGTTGGTATTCTGTGCAAATGTGTGTGAAGGAGGTACTCATTGGTCAAAACAGTGACAGGGTGAACGTAAAATAATTTATTGTTGTTACTCATTTATCTTAAACAGCCATTGACAAAAAACCAATACCCCTGGCTGTTTTTAGATGCAAGTCAGTTGTTGTCTTATATTTCTGGATTCAATCACAGAAAGCTGAGGGAAAGATGAGAAAAAGAGTAGAGCATTGAGGGGAAGGGTCATCATAACCAGAAATGATGAGATGCTCCAGGAGGATGGAAGGGGAGAGGTGGATGTAAATGAAGCAGAACAAGGAAAGAAGTAATGAGGCTGGGGGAGAGATAAGAGTTGAAGGGGAGTGTATGGATAAGATGTGTGGTTATAAGAGAGACAGAACCAGCAAGGGAACATAAGCAGAGTGGAGAGAGAAGTATTGGTGAGAGATGGATGGAAGAAAGCAGGACCACTGAAAGATGTCAGAGGTTGGGCGGGATGAGACAGGAGGGGAGAGGTGGAAGTTAGAAGGGTCAGAAACAGCAAGAGAAATTTGAATCCTAGAAAAAAGAAGTCAACTTCTAAATGTCTTTCATAAAACGTAATTTACTCATTACAATGTGCCGACTTCTGACAACTCTAGGAGTTTGAAGTAACATTTGTGCTGTATCAGATGATTTGTGGCTGACTCTTGATCGTAGAGGTCACTTCCTGTCAGGTTAAATCTTATGCAAATTATAGGGGCCTCGCATGTTCCTATTCTGTCCGGGGCCCCACAAATCCTAGGACCGGCCCTGACTACAGGATAGAGAGAGAGAGATAGAGAGATAGAGAGAGTGTGTGTGTGTGCGTGAGAGAGAGATAGAGTGTGAGTGTGTGTGTGTGTGTGTGTGTGTGTGTGTGTGAGAGAGTGTGTGTGAGAGAGTGTGTGTGTGTGTGTGTGTGTGAGAAAGAGTGTGTGTGTGTGTGTGTGAGTGTGTGTGTGTGCGTGAGAGAGAAAGAGAGTGTGTGTGTGAGAGTGTGTGTGTGTGTGCGTGAGAGAGAGAAAGAGAGTGTGTGTGTGTGTGTGTGAGAGAGAGATAGCGAGAGTGTGTGTGTGCGTGTGTGAGAGAGATATATATAGAGAGAGTGTGTGTGTGTGTGTGCGCGTGTGTGTGAGAGAGAGAGAGAATGGTCATATTTCTTTAGGTTGGGGCAGTCGCAAGCAGGACTTGATTTTTTTAATAAGAGCGTGCGGGATGGTGGTCGACTACTGAACGGCTCAGTCTGAACCAGCTGGAGGTGAGAACTTAGATAGCTGGCTGTTCCCGTATACACAGGATGACCACCAGCTTTCAGTATGTACCCTGCAAATGTTATTACATTTAGCACGTCTGGCTTTTTAGAAAGTGTCGACTTAACCCAGAGGAGGGCATGTTTTCATGTGCTACAGTGCAGAATTATTTAGCAGTCCCTAGCAGAAAGCAATGTAATCAACTCGGATAATACTGTGTGCAAAAGTTGCATTTATTTCTCCTTCGTGCCTCATTGGTTGTATTTTCTATGTTAGTGAGCACTGTCATTTAACTCGTTCAGTGCCCCTTCATAAATGCACAATAGTAGGCTTATGGCAATGTTTGTGGAATGTCCCATATATTTTTGTGATCAAAGTCTGCTACCCTCTGCAAAGTATACTTGTCTCCTCCACTCTCGCATGCCTGATAAAAGATCTGCAAACCTCTGCTCAACCTTCCTTTGTGTTTATATTGGGCATATATTCAAAGATGGTCAAAATCCTGACATTTAGCTGCACCCGGGTGGAACAAATGTGATTATACTGTCAAGAACATTTGGCCTTCCCAAAGTCAGCTGAGATTTCCTGACTTCACTTAGGCCACTGAAAGTTCACTGGATTCGCCACAAAGTGTTTCGGCTTTCTCTTGGTGGAGTCTGCCTCAGAAGCTTTACTGTACCGACTTCATGTGATTTGTTGTTTACCCACAGAAACTCTCAGCCCACCTTCCTGTGGTTATTTCGTGATGGAACCTGCATCATAATCTAGATAATTGACTATGCCCAGGGGTGTGTGAAATTTTACTATGCCCGCACAGTCCTGAAAATGTTTGCACCACAAGTCCTGGCCAACATTAGCACAATAATGTTTGTGGTGACATGTGTACTGCTTTGAGAATGGCATGAAATGGAATGGCCTGTGCTATATCACACGCTTCCCTGTGCTGCACTGTAAGGTACCAACAAGGTTCTCTGGCTGCTTCCCATGGTCGCATGGAACTGCACAGTCATGAATTACACGTGCCCTATGGCTTGTTGGTTCTTGGCCTGCTGCAAAAGAACGGCGCAGTTGGCATTGCCCAGTCTCTGATTCACAAAAAGATGCCAGGTTCTATGATTTGGGGGAACTCCGTCAACAAAAGTGAAGTATTTCGCTAGTGACAGGTTTAAGGATCTTCCATAACATATTTCGTGACCTGTAGTTCTTGAGGACTGCTGGAAATACATGATGGAGATATTCGCATCTTCCTAGGATCCTTTCAAAGATGGCTCCTTAAGGTGAACCAAGGAACAGCGATTTCTTCATTGGAAGTAATAGCAATATTTTGTCAGAATTACGGTTTGTCAAAAACCAGTGTAAGCTGCTAAATGCTCTAGTAAAATCATTTAAGGGCCCAAACCATTTGATAATAGAGACTCCCTCATGGAAGATATGGTACCAGAATACCGTGGTCTAAATATTGTCTGACAACAGGATTCTGTCCCAAATATGCTTTACAAAAATATTGCCTCGTGATATTTCTGTGAACAATATTTAGGACACGATTTTTATGTCAGACAATATTTTCGTTATTGCTATTCTGACATACAACTCTTAATGAAGCTGCAAAGATATATGAGCCTTAAGCACGGCAGCACCAAAGGTCTCCTGCGTTTTCCTGCGGGTCCGACTGGAGTTGTAATTTTACGTTAGGGAATATTATTAACAGGAAATCGTATTACCATTGCCCTTCTAACGGCTTGGTACATGCTAATACACATCCCCTGTGTTTGTCCAATACTGTTTTCCTTAGGTATGGAAGAAGTGTTTGCAACTGAATCAGTTACAAGGTTGTCGACTGACAGCCAGAATTCGCTAATGAATAGACAATCATTAGGAAAATCAATGCAAATAACGTGATTTTTCAGGGGGAGCCAAACCGCTGATAGAGGGGTTTTTAATGCACGAGTCTACAATTTCTGTGAGATGCCGGATGAAAGATGAGTAAATGCTGTAAGGTGAGCCTCGCGGTTTGGCTGTGAATGCATGTTTATGTCTGACACTGTCTGTGCTGATGTGGATGGATGTCTCTGTTTGACTGTGTCAGTATATTTGTCTGCTTGTGTTTGCCTCATTTTTGATGTTTCAGCTCATGAGTGGTAATTTTTGACGCCTGTGCCTGTCTATGCATGAATTTCTGCATGGATGGGCGACTGGTGTTTATGTTTCACTGTGCCTGTATGTCACTAAAGTTTTGAGAACATATATTTTATATTTGTGGCTGTGTGCACGTTGGTGGGAGAGGTGCTTCTCGTTATGTGATTATATGTTTGACTGTGCGTGGTTGACTGATTTATTGTGTGTTTCTCTTCTTTAGCTATGGTTTTGGATTCCGCAGTCTTACCTAGTAGCAGAAACAGTGCTTCAGGGACGTGCAGCGGAAACTATCATGGAATCATACCAAGAGACACACCTAAAAGACCAGGCTGTTATTGACAACATTTTAATTAGTTGGGGAAAATGTGCGTCTTTGTTAGTGGCCTCGAAATCCATGTATTATAGTGAGATAAACTATCATTTGATAAAGTATTGGTCTGACCAATGCAACCAGCAATCATAATATGTATAATCATCTAGTTCAATATCCTGCTCTAAACCGATGAGTGAAGGATCTTTTAATGATCCATGCAAAGCCCTGGGTAGTCCACTTGTACCACAATCAAAATGGTTGAAGGTTGTTTGGCATGCTGGTGGATTGTTTCCAAAGCCTTTATTTATTGAAGTCTCTTTTTCTTTTCTCTCTTTCTCCCTTGCACCTCCTTGATTCGGCTTGGCAGTATGTCGCATTCGCATCCCTCTTCTTCATCCTCATCTCCATCACCACCTTCTGCCTGGAGACACATGAGGCATTCAACCACATCCAGAACAGGACAGAGACTACAGTGGAAGGGAACATTACCAAGACAAATACCATCTTAGAGGTGGAGACGGAACCCTTCCTCACCTACGTGGAGGGCATGTGCGTAATTTGGTTTACTCTTGAGTTCTTCATGCGTGTCCTCTTCTGCCCTGATAAGTTGGAGTTCATCAAGAGCAGTTTGAACATTATTGACTTTGTGGCCATCTTGCCCTTCTACCTGGAGGTGGGCTTGAGTGGTCTTTCTTCTAAAGCTGCCAAGGATGTCCTGGGGTTCCTAAGGGTGGTCCGCTTTGTCCGGATCCTGAGGATCTTCAAGCTGACCCGCCATTTTGTAGGCCTGAGAGTTCTTGGGCACACGCTCCGGGCCAGCACCAATGAGTTCCTGTTGCTCATTATCTTTCTAGCCCTGGGCGTCTTGATTTTCGCCACCATGATTTATTACGCCGAGAGGATTGGTGCTGACCGGGATGACATCACAGGAAGCAAGCACACCAACTTCAAGAACATCCCTATTGGCTTTTGGTGGGCTGTGGTGACCATGACAACTTTAGGCTATGGGGACATGTACCCAGTGACCTGGTCTGGGATGCTGGTGGGCGCCTTGTGCGCCTTGGCTGGCGTGCTCACCATAGCTATGCCGGTCCCAGTTATTGTGAATAACTTTGGAATGTACTACTCCCTGGCGATGGCAAAACAGAAGCTACCAAAGAAAAAGAACAAACACATCCCGCGCCCCCCGCAGCCAGGATCGCCCAATTACTGTAAACCTGACATGCAGTCACCGCACAGGAGTGCCCAGGGGGATTCGTGCCCCCTAGCTCAGGAGGAGATCATAGAGATCAACAGAGCAGGTAAGGCCAAATAACTTGAAAAGAACAAAAGCAAAAATTAACACTACGTATACATAATGTATTGCATCCTCTGTTGATGATAATCAATATTACGTGCTATAGAGAAGGGATTCCATCTAAATCTGTGATTTCAGGTACCACTAAGATGCTGCTTCTCATATCTTGGTGTATCTGACACTAGTACACACTACACACACAGCTTATCTCGAGATTGGGGGATCTCTGGTTCTCCTGCTGTTGTGTATCTCACACTAATCCACAAACTGCTTTCTCGTAAACTTGGTGTATTTTGTCATTTTACACACTCAGCTTATCTTACCCCTGTTGCATCTACCACTGGTGCTCACCATGCATTTCATACCTTCTTAAATCCCATGCTTGTATACACCATTTTTATTTTACTCATGTATATTTTGCACAATTGTACACCCTGAGTCTCTCATGCTAGTGTATCTTTCACTAATGCATGGACTGTTTTTTGTAACACAGGTTATCTTTCACTAGTGCATATTGTGCTTCTCTTAGTATAACAGTAGTGTACACTCTGCATCTCATACCCTTGGCGTAGTTTTACTAGTGCACACCTTGCTTCTCTTACCCTGACAAATTTTACATTGGTGGACACCGACCTTCTTTGTGGAGCTTACACAGGTGCATAACCTCCTATCATAACCGTGCTGTATTTTTCACTAGTGCACACTGTGCTTCTCGTATCCCTGATGTAGTTTATGTTAGTGCACACCCCACTTTTCATAATCTTGGTGAATCTCACACACCACACTTATTTGTCTCTTGTGTATCCTACAGTTGTGCATACTGCAATTCTCATTTGGCTAGTCTATCTCAAACTAGTGCACACGTTTTTCATAATTCTTACCTCTTCAGTATCTCACCCTTCTTCTTTCACATTTAGGGCCTGATTCACAGAACTAACTTACGTCAAAAACGTAAAGTTAGTACTTTTTGGTATTCACAGAATACACTTACTCATTTTGGTATTCACAGAATGAACTTACTCATTTTGGTATTCACAGAAGTTAGTAGTCCTAACTTTAGGACTCCTAAATGCCTTCTGTGAATACCGAAAGTCTTAAAGTTAGGATTTTTCTCAGTTTAGGAGTAGTAACTTTACTACTTAGTTTTACTTAGTTTTACTACTTAGTTTACTACTTAGTTTTAGTTAGTTCTGTGAATCAGGCCCTTAGTGTATTTTACAATCATTCTAGCTCTGGTGTATGTTACTTCAGTACACATTCCTTCTCTTTTCTCGCTCTATCTAACACTGCAGCAGAACGTCCTTGTTCTACCTTCCTGTATCTCACACTTGTGTATACCATATTTTTTTAACTCTGGAGAAGCTAGCACTTGTTAATAGCACAATTTTCTTGAACCAGGCTTGGTGGCTCAATGCACTATTGATTCTACTGCAAGGCCTGTTATCCTCCCGAAATGTAGTAGACTGAGATCCATTGAGTTTAGTACCAATA
Source organism: Calotriton arnoldi (assembly GCA_963921515.1). Lineage (NCBI taxonomy): Eukaryota > Metazoa > Chordata > Amphibia > Caudata > Salamandridae > Calotriton > Calotriton arnoldi. The sequence goes on from CAWUFW010001658.1 coordinate 976,107, forward strand.
AACATCTGATATCTGTCAATAGCATGAAGAGACACATCAGACCTATTTGTGGGGGTAAGGGAGTGTGGGGCAGGCAGGGGTAATGACCCCAGCCATCATGGTTTAGGCTGCTTGCCACTGGTGTCCATCCTATTATGGCTCTGCAAACAGGGCCAAGTACAACCATTCCTACACTTGACTCTCAGGGTAACGAGGGCAAGCAGTCACAGGCTTCCCAGGGAGGTAGTATCGGCTTATCAGCCAGCCAGCCAGCATATACAACAAACAACTCAATGCCAATCTTAGTACTTGTCTTTATGTAAAATAAAGTATTTTTATCTCACAGCAGATCTAAATACTGCCACAGTGCGTCTTGATTAGCAAATACAGGGTGGTACCCCTGGTTACGGTCACCTGTGGGTGCTACATCCCTCCTCTCCGGCCACCTTTTACCTCCAAGTACTCTCTTCCACCTGGGCGACCCTATCAGTTATAGCCCCCAGTATTTTGTGGCAGAGGCATTATTTAAGCACTTTATTTACTTTATACTAATCACAGAGGTTCAGGTGCACAATCAGGTCACTAATTTTTACTTCTAATAATGATGTGGGCAGAAAAGTCTCAAGTCCTTGTGCCTGAGTCTTCTGTGCATGTTACAGATTATGTTCCAACCACAGGCATAGGGCTGCATTACTAGGCCTGCATTACCTGCTTGTTGGTTCTGCAGAAGTCAGGGGGTGGTTTGTCGTGTGCAGCCCATATCTTCAGTGCATGCAGTGGCCTTCCTTCAGATTAGGCTTTGCCAGAAAAATGCATAATGGTGGGGCCTATTGTATTGATGATGCGTCTCAGAGGTTTATTTCCTTAATATCAAAGGCAGTAAAATATTTAGAGGAGAGTTGCACTATATTTGAATCTTTTTTTCTCCCTCTCTCTTTCTCCCTTGCATTCCCTTTGTTTTCCTTTCTTTCTTCCTCTCCTCCTCCCCTTCTTTCTTTCTTACTTCTTCCTCTCCTCCTCCCCTTCTTTTTTTCTTACTTCTTCCTCTCCTCCTCCCCTTCTTTCTTTCTTACTTCTTCCTCTCCTCCTCCCCTTCTTTCTTTATTACGTCTTCCTCTCCTCCTCCCCTTCTTTCTTTATTACTTCTTCCTCTCCCCGCTCTTTCTTTTCCCTCTCCCCGCTCTTTCTTTTCCCTCTCCCCGCTCTTACTTTTCCCTCTCCCCGCTCTTACTTTTCCCTCTCCCTTTCTTTCTTTCTTTGTTTCTTTGTTTCTTTCTCTTCTCCTTCCCTCCTAAATGTCTTCATTCATTGATTTGTGTTTCATCTTTGCGTCAGAGGTCTACACATGGGTATGGGGATGGCAGCAGAGAAATGTTTCTTGCAGAGTACTGTGAAGTCTGCACATACTTATTTTTTAATCTTGAATCCTTAAGTCCGGGCCAGTTTCTCAACATCAACCAAAGGACTTTAGGGTATTTAGCCAAATAATGATTTGTCTTTCGGGCCCAAGCTCTCATTAGAATAGTGTCATCCCATAGACTGCACAACAAAGGGAACATAAACCCCAGTGTGACACTCAACTCTCACAGTTGATTCATAAAGAAGAGCAAAAAGACAAAACAGGTCCTCAGGGAACCATACAGATAAACCTTTCCTGATATAGCCTTTCTGCCATAAATGGTGTGTGCCGACTACAGCAGAACTAGGTGCTCTAGGGGGAGTGTTAAAGTGGCTCGGCCTTTTCCATGCCAGTATCTCATCTCTATCCCGGGCAATAGCTCAAGATGGTTGTCATGGACCAGAAGTAACTCTCCCCATTGAAAAGGTTGGAGACCACTGGGCTACAATGAGGGGGGCACATTCATCCCACAATACGAGGAGGAAAATTGGTGTGCCGAATTACAGGACGCCAGCGGTCTGAATACCACACCAGACACTACACTTGTGTGTCCCCGGGTCCTGCCTCAGAGGATAGCACCTCTTTTGCTATGGTATTGAGGCAGATTGCAGAGGTCCTTGACCTGCAGCTTCCCGCAATACCTACAATAGAGGTCAAAACTAATGACCTCACCAAGGTTCTTCAGCCTGATCAAGCACATACTGACCTTCTTTTACCATTCAAAGAGGCTTTAACAGATACTGTCTTGGGCACCTGGGCAAAATCATGCTCTGGACCACTGGTCAACTGGCAGGTAGCCTGCTGCCACAGACCAGGCCCACGCAGCTCTGATGTTTTAACAAAACACCCTATGCCAGAGAGTCTGGTGGTGCAGGTGTCAGCCAGCAGAGTCAACCGCAATGCCTTTCCAAATACTCCTCCTAACTGTGAGTCTAAACACATGGAAACATTTGGTAAACGCATATTTTCATTGGCCAGTCTCGCTTTGTGCTCAGTCAGTGCCGACAGCCTCCTTGCGAACTCCATATTTAACAGTGAGTATTTTACACTGTGAATACTCAAATGAATCACTGGTATGTTTGTATATTTATCACAGACCATGATTTATTAATTTGCTTATAAACAAGCTTAATAATTCTCACTCTTGGTACTTGTACCTGGAATGTACATATACATTGACATATTATAGCACACATACATAACAAAAAATAGAACCAAAATCATAAAAGGAGGACAATCAATCGCCTTATTAGTGCATACAACAAAATGCGTGAGATAAGAAATGTAATGACAACTAGAATCTTTCTTCAGCCTTCCAGTATCTTCAAACCTGTGTGGCTGTCTCCCAAATGAAGTGCACAGTCCACAAAGGAGGTACTCATTAAGAGACTTCACACACGGAGACTAGGCTTGTCTTCTGTTTCTTTGGTGTGTTTCCAAAATATTCCTTTAGAGTATTATAAATTGAAAGACTTCTCCAAAGGATAGTGTCAATGTGTTTTGGCCCGTTTAACTGTGGACCTCTTCAGGACATTGGAAGAACAGAAGTACCTATTAAAATAATATTCACAAACTATAATCACATTTCGGGTGCTAAACATTTCTATTGTGCATTCAATAGATTTAAAAAAACAGGTCAGGTACCTGTTGATTTATAACATGTGGAGCCAAAAGTGCACACATACATAACAAAAAATAGAACCAAAATCATAAAAGGACAATCAATCGCCTTATTAGTACATACAACAAAATGCGTGAGGTAAGAAAAGTAATGACAACTAGAATCTTTCCTCAGCCTTCCAGTATCTTCAAAGCTGTGTGGCTGTCTCCCGAATAAAGTGCACAGTCCACAAAGGAGGTACTCATTAAGAGAGTTCACACACAGAGACCAGGCTTGTCTTCTGTTTCTTTGGTGTGTGTCCAAAATATTCCTTTAGAGTATTATAAATTGAAAGACTTCTCCAAAGGATAGTGTCAACGTGTTTTGGCCCGTTTAACTGTGGACCTCTTCAGGACATTGGAAGAACAGAAGTACCTATTAAAATAATATTCACAAACTATAATCACATTTAGGGTGCTAAACATTTCTATTGTGCATTCAATAGATTTAAAAAACAGGTCAGGTACCTGCTGCTTTATAACATGTGGAGATAAAAGTGCCAAGTGGATATTGTTTTATGTGTGGTTTAGATTTTTGTGGTGCTCTATAAGTGGTGCACCTGGCACTGCGCACCTTATTCTAGATCTATGTTGTAGTACTCTGGCTTTAATGGACTACGTGGTTTGCCCTATGTATGTTAGTTCGCAAGGTGCATTGTACACAATGCACAACATTTTTCGTGTTGCAATTGGAGAACTTCACTTTCTGGTGTGTTTTGCCGTGGATTGTGATTGTTTTAGTGAAACTGGCAAAACAGTGCAATTGTTGCATTTGTAGTGACTGCTAACAGGCGGCATGTCTCACATTTCTCGCAGGTCATTTTGCTTTTCTATCTGGAGTGCAGTTTTAACCAGGGCAAGGACAGCACCAGCATATGTGTTTTCTTGCAGTTTCCGCGGCACACAACCAGTAGGTGCCCATTGTCGTACACGTGACCTGGCCATTGCTGTCCCAGCATGCATCTCTGAGCGTGGATTAGACTTCTTATATTTTTATCCACGGTCGCATAGAGCTAGACCTTACACGCTGTGCAGATCTCTTTGATATATCACCTTTTTGCCCCATGCACGCCATGAGAGGTGAACATGCATGACCCAACTCCCACTTTCCGTGTGACAGCACATAGACACAGCTAACCCCTTTTTACTCACGGCTCTGTCCTCGATGTTTATGGGAATGCATGCTAGTTTAGTCTCCATGGTACAATCAACTAGAGAACACTTCACGTTTTTTTTTCACATCTTGATTCTTGCCTTGCCTTGTTGCCAAGAGGATACCTGTACAAATTTGCATAGCCCTATTTCAACCCGGTCAAAGGCACCAACTGGGATTGGCTGCTGCGGATGCTCCCGCTGGTGCTGGAACTCCAGGTCCCACAATCCCTGCGCCGCAACACCTGTGGCTCATTCCACCAGCGCAATATCAGGCACACTGCAGTCCTGCTCATCGGGGGCTGCACTTCACATCTTGATTCGTGCCTTTGGGTGAGACTATTCCTGTTGCCAAGAGGAGACCTGTGCAGATTTGCATTGCCCTGTTTCAACCTGGTCAAGGGCACGCGCTGGCATTGGCCACTGCAGACGCTTCCGCTGGGGACTCATCTTTGACACCACTCTCTCATTCTCCCACCATGTGAACGCTACTACATCAGCCATTTGGTATACGTTGAGGATTTTGAGGAAAATCTTTCACTTCATACCTTCTGACCTGCAGAAAACAGTAGTCTCGGCGTTAGTATTATCTAAGCTGGACTACTGCAACAGTCTTCTGATTGGAATCAATAAAGCCCTCCCTTTTAAGATGCAAGTCCTGCAGAACTCAGCCGCCCGCCTGTTATTCAAACTCCCTAAATACGCTTCTGTAAAGGGGGCGCTAAACTCGCTTCACTGGCTTCCGGTGGAAAAAAGGATTAAATTTAAGGCTCTCTGCATCGCTTTCAGAGCGCTGCACAATCAGGGTCCTTTATATTTGATTGACCACTTTCGTTGGTACTCTCCCCCCAGAATGCTGCGGTCTTCCTTCCATCGGCTGGTGGAGGTTCCCAAGGCGCGTTTGTCACACTGGGGTGGTAAAAGCTTTTTTCACATTACCTCCAGACTTTGGAATCAATTGCCACTTTCACTGAAAAATGTACCGGACTTGAGATCGTTTAGGAAGGGTCTGAAGACTTGGCTTTTCTAGGCCTATGCATATCAGTGTTCAGTTTTGTCTCTTTAATTCCCCTTTGCTGGTAGGAGGTTTGGATGTGTAGCGCCTAGACGCCATCGGGTATTAGTGCGCTATAAAAATATATAAATAAATAAATAAAAATAAATACAGTCCCCTGCACAACCACACCTGAGGCTCATTCCTCCAGCGCAATATCAGGTGCGCTGCAGTCCCGCAGCACGGGCCGCACCTAGGCAAAGGCCAGGCCAAGGGCGGGCCCATCCCCGCCCATCAGAGCCCGGATGAGGCTGGGCTGGGCTACCCCTCTTGACTGTCTCATTGGGGCTCGGATTACCAAGGCATTTTAAGGGACAGACCATTTGTGTTCTTCCTTCAGTAAGTGACTTCATTAGCTGCTGCTCTTTGTCCTGTAGACTTACGATAGCTGGCTGTTTCTGTCAGGCTGGTATTATCACTTATTGTCTATTAGTTGATTGTTTGTTTCGTATGCAATTTGTGCCCTCGTTGCTCCCTTCATCAGTGGAACTTTGTGTTTTGTACACTTATTTTCTGAAGTTAATTAGCCACACCTTATTCTAACTTTGGGCAAATGGAAAGCATTCGATGTGGCGCAGGGTAATGCCAAACACACTAAAAATGCAATTAATGCTGGCAGTTGCACACTAAAGTAGATTGATCTCCTGATAGAGGAAGTCGAGTCCCTTATAGGCCCAGACAAGTTGCCTCAAGCACAATTAGGGTCTATTGAGAATTGCTGTAATAAAGCCAATCTTTCCTATAACTCGAGCGCAATTCTAAAGTCATCAGCTTCTCGAGTCGCCAATGCAATTGTTGGGCTGGCTAGTAAGCGCAATTCTCAGGCCTCAAACATGCATAGATATTTTAAAAGCCATCCCAGCAAAACTACAACTAAAGCTAATATTCCACCATTAATTCAAACATCTCCTGTTTTAGATGCTGCTAAAGCCACAAATGAGCAGAATGATGTCACACATTCATACTCAATGCCGTGTAATAATCGTTTTCTCCCTCTAGCTGCTCTGACACAGCCTCTACCCCTGCAGGACCCTAGTGTAGGTTCTCACACAGTACAAACTATGTTGTCCGCAGCAGCGGATGAACCAGCTGACTTAGCCCAACCGCTTGTTGAATTAAGAAAGGAGGTGGGGGGGACTTAAAACTAAGTTAGCGCAACTATTAGCCTAGACAGATAATTTAATGCAAGATAAAAGAACTGCTTGTGGTTGTTAAACATGCACTTAGAGAAGCAGCCACTGAGTAGGGGCTGAAAACCTTGGGAGTCTGACAAACCCTTCCGCTCAAATGACCCCAGACCAGTGCCGAAACACCCCTAGCAAATAAGGTGGAGGAATGGGATCCAATCAGGCTGGTTCAACCAGTACACGCCTCATATTCTACACTCCCCACGCACCTCCCAGCTGAATTTAAGGAAGGCTTTGGTCACATAAAGAGCACTCAAGTATCTCCAGAGCATGCTCCTCTCAAGCAGGTCTCTCTAATTTCACAAAACAGATGCTCAGTTTTCATGGTTAACGTATCCAAAATGTAACCAAACCCAATATAAAGAAGGTGAAGCTTCTTTAATAAAAAAACCATCCACTGGATTTGTAAAGAGAGAGGCTGTTGTTCCATCATTAGAGAGGATATCCTCGGAGCCATTAGGCTTCCCCAAACGTACTCTATGATACTATCGAGCTGATCCTTCCTTCTAGGGACTTAGTGGAGAACCTGGTGGCGTTTGATTTGTGGACCTCTACTCTGTTTAACATAAATATTCATTTTAAATATAGGCTCCATGAGCCTCATCAACCAAAGGATGGGTGTGCCCCCTCTCCATCTCTAGTGGTGGATTCGCCTATGAGGTCAATCGATTGACAAACAGAGTCCACTACAAACCCTTCTTTTCTAATGTTGTGGGGTCCTTTTGATCAGTGTACAATCGATTGTCCTCCAACTCGCCTTACCCTTCCTTTTGACAATCTTCTTCCAGCTGGATGTAGTGCCCAATACGTTATCCCCTCACATTTAGGACCTACCACTTATGCTAGTGTTGAATGTCGAATGATGAGGCCTGACATCACTGGGCTCCTTCTCTTTGCCTGCTCCAGCCCAGGGCACTGATATGGTTTCACTTGTCTCTTGGAATATATCCGCTTTAAAATTAAAACTGCTTTCCCAGAGTGGAACAACTTTATTAAGGCGAATAATATCTGTTTGTTCCAGGACCCAATTTTCAAGCCAGGTTATATAAACCAGTGCCAGACTGGCCGTAGCGGGCACCGGGCATTTCCCCGGTGGGCTGCCAGGGTGGGGGCCTGTTTTGGGCCCCTGGGGGGGCCGTTTTTGTTACCGCAGACTGGCAATTCGGCCCCCTGTAACAAAATCGGCCGAAACCGGCCCTAGCAAACAGCTCGGCTGCATCCCCACTCCCCACCAGGGAGTTTGCCATGGCCGGTTTTGGTTCCCAGTCCGGCCCTGATATAAACCTTTTTATGCCTGCCACGCGCGGTCCCGTAGGTAGACTGGCTGATGCCTTAATCTCGATTCAGGTAAATCTGGACCTAAAAATTAAACATCTTTATGTAGATTTCACTGCCATTCTTGCTGTTCGAATTACTATAGAGAACTCAAGTTCCATTGATATCTACAATGTCTACGCCAGAGAGAGCAGGGGAGGGCTTAGATCACCAACTGTGGCAATCCTGGAGGCGTCCCCAGGGAAACAGTGTGGTGAATCGTTCATAATGCTCGCTGGGGACTTTAACACTACCTTGGAGCCGTTATACAGGAATGAGGATAGCCTAAAAGCAGAAGAGGACAAGATCTGGGGCTTCCCAACATGTCAATCTACCTCGATAACCAAGTGGACTGAGGCTGCTCTTCAGTTAAAATCTTTGTCCCTAGAATTTGGGGTGAGATCTGTGAACGAGTGATCTAAATCTGATAGAAGTGGGGCTTGTACTTTTGACAATTGATCTCATTCCAGTTGTGTCGACTATATTTTAATCGATCTTCATCTATGGTCAAACTTCAAGGATATGTCTGTTGAGGCCAGGGTCGAAAGTGACCAGAATCTGTTGTGCCTCACTATGAACATACTGTGCTCCAAGATGGAACCTAATCATCAAATCCCAACTAGTACCAGGAACATATACCCTACTAATGATATACGCTGTTTAAAGTGGTCTCAAGTTGTTGAGTCCCTTGATCTTTTAAGTGCAATGGTATTGATCTCCAGCTTTTCCTAGCTGCTATGGTTGCAGGACCATTAACCGTAAGAGGTGATGTGGCTATCACTGACTTTCATAATGATCTTTTTAAGAAAATTCTTCATCACTTTACAGTCACTCTCACTAATCCTCGCAAGCATTCTATTAGAGCCAAGACTTGGTTAATGGGGAGTGTAGGCACTTCTGCCAGCAGCTGGGAGTAGCACTAAGATCGTAATATATCAAGCGGATTCACGTAGCTAGGAAGTTGTATAAACAGGCACAGATACAGGCAAAAAGAGACTGGGATCAGTTAAGGTGGCAGGACTTGAAGTCTGCATGTTCATCGAAGGATTCCACCAAGTTCTAGTCTCATCCCTCACAATCATATTGCCCCCACTGCATGGGTGGAACATTTCTCTGCTTTATATTCCACTAACCATCCCATCACCTCTGGTGAGGTTAGGGTGAGTGCCATTTCTACCATTAACGTCGCTGTTCCGCCAGCAACTCCCTTTGGACTAGCAGATGTCTCACTAGCTTTGGATGCAATAACCAGAGACAGGGCCTCTGGCCCAGATGGTATACCAGCAGATGTCTACTTACATGATAGGGGAAACTGGACCAGGTATATTCTTATCTTGGCAAATGCCATTTTTGGAGGAGCTCCCATACCAGAATCTTGGAAGGGAGGAGAAGTTATCCCCATATATAAGAAAAGGAATACATTCTTGCTGTGCAATTATCGACCAATTAGTTTAATCGATTATGTACAGAACATTTATCCACATCTTCTTCTGGGCAAGATTCAGGAATGGATTGATGTCAATGATGTTCTGTCTCCTTAGCCAGCCGGGTTTCGTAGTAAAACAAGCACCAAAAATCAGGTATTTTGCTTCTTGCTCCTGTTTTGGAGGACGGTGGAGATTGGCGGAGGTAGCATATTTGTTGCCTTCGTCAGTCTTCAATCAGCTTTTGACTTGGTCCCTCGGGACAAACTCTGGCATGTGCTTTCAGACATGTGTATGCCCTAGGATCTTCTCACAGTCTTAATCCGGCTACACGAGGGCAATTATGCCCAGGTTTGTTGGGGTGGTCAGGGAGAGCTGACTGATCGTTTTCCCATATTAAAGGGGGTGCGCCAAGGTTGTGTCTTTGCTCCCACCTTATTCACTTTATTTCTAAACAATGTTGTTCCCTTCGTTTCTAGTATTCCTTCAGATGCCCCCACGCTGGCAGGTAAAAAGACGCCCATCCTCCTATTTGAGGATGATACTCTTATCTCCAAAACACCTAGTGGCCTTCAGCGCTTGTTATTTCGTTTTGAGGAATTCTGTAAGGCCTGAGGTCTTGAGATTAACTCCTCAAAAACTAAGTTCATGGTTTTTAATAAACGAAAGTTGTTTAAGGGAAGACTAGAGCTTGAGGGCACTCTATTGGAAAGGGTAGACGTTTTTTTCTATATGGGCGTAACCCTACCTTCGACTCTGGCTTAGAAGCCGCAGATTGACCGAATTACTCAAAAGCACAGATTGCCGGTGCTATAATTAAAGAGCATAGCTCCTCTTTCACCAAACATCTTTCCCCAGCTCTACAAATTTATAAAGCCAAAGCAGTTAACTCTGTGTTGTATGTCTCTGAGCTGTGGAGGTTCACAAATGTTTCCCCTCTTATAAATGCAGAGAGCAAGTTCTGTGGAAACCTGACCCATCTTCCTGCTAGCACTCCTTTGGTACCATTAATGCTTGATTTGGGAAGGAGAACAGTCACTGATAAAGCCAGCCTTCACCCTCTCCTGTTTTGGAGTTGGCTGTGGTCTCAACCCGAACTGGCTTAGTATAGAATGGCCTCTATGATGCCTTAGAGGTTGATATATATACAAAAAATCTCCTGGCTCCGAAAAAATCCTAAAACTATTAACAACTATTGGTCTCCAATCCCTATTGGTAAATCCATCTTCAGCAACAGGCCTTTCCCCCTTGACGTTTAAAAAAAATTACTGACTCTAGGCCAGTCAAACTGGTGCTCATTCAGCTGCTAACCTCTCCCTAACTGGAAAAGTCTTAAAGTTTAAAAACAGTAGCCTCTTTGAGCCCTATTGGGATGCCATCACTGTTCCTTTAGATAGGAAACTATATTTCCAATTTAGGGTTGGCACCCTTACTCTGAAGACATTCACTACTAAATGGGCTCCAAATGGCGATCTTTTATGTCCAACTTGTAATATTTCCACCAAGTCAATTGGACATGTCTTTTTTGCCTTCCCAGGCTACATTTTTAGCAAGGTCAAAATGTATCAAGCCACTCTGTAGATTAGTGGGCACTCGTAGCAGTTGGTCAGCACTTAGGATTCTTAGGTCGGACTCCAAACTTACATATGCATGCTCCATTGTGAAATTTCTGGGGTGGATATGGGTCATTAGAGCCAGGGCTGTTTGTGCATCCAAATGTATTTTTTTTAATTGTTGACCTATGCATAAAATAATGGACACTCTTGATTTGTATCTTGATGTTAAGTTATGTTGGGCTATTCTATTTTCCTTCCTCACCCACGTGCCTTTATGAATTGTGATCCTGTGCACACAAGGAGATGTGGTTCTAATGTCTCATTATATTTTAATGCTTCTGTGTATGCTGCGATGCTCTGGCTCTCATACCTGAATGCAAAGCATTACTTTTGGATAACCCTTTTCCATGTTTGTTTAACCAAATTGGTGTATGCATTAGGTCATGTTGGTTGACCTACCAGATCTTATATGTGACCCTTGAATTACAACTCAATGGGTATACAAGGAATGCGTTTCTAAATGTTTTATTATATTTTGATGCTTTTGTGTATACTGTGAATCCTTGCCTCTCATACCTGAATGCAAATGTTTTCTGGATAATCCTCCTTTTTTGTTTGCCTAAGTGTACTGGCGTAGACACTAGGTTTAGGTGACTGCGTTAGTGTATCTTTTATATAACCCTTGACTTACAACTCTAAGGGCAAACTGGGATGTGGTTTTGACTGTTTCATTATATTTTTAAACCTTCTATAGATGTTCCAATGCTTTGGTTCTCATACCTGAATTCTATTATATCTCTGTGTTGATGTATTTTACTACTTTATTTGCTTTTATGACTTAATTGTCGAATAAAGTTATTTCGAGTCAAGTCAAAACGTTCTGTATGTGGCACTTTTGGCTCACCATGTTATAGAGCAACATGCACTTGTACCTGGTTTTTAAATCTGTTTGGTGCACCATGGAAATGTTTCACAACCTAAATGTGATTACAGTTTGTAAATATTATTTTAGTAGGTACATCTGTTCTTCCAATTTCCTGAAGAGGATCACAGTTAAAAGGGCCAAAACGCATCAACACTATCCTTTGGAGGAGTCTTTCAATTTAGAAAACTCTAAAGCACTATTTTGGACACACACCAAAGAAACAGAGGACAAGCCTGTCCTCAGTGTGTGAACTCTCTTAAGGACTACCTCCTTTGTGGACTGTGCACTTAATTTGGGAGACATTCACACGTGTTTGAAGCAACTGGAAGACTGAAGAAAGATTCTAGTTTTCATTACTTTTGTTATCTCACGCATTGTTTTGTATGTACTAATAAGGCGATTGATTGTCCTTCTATGATTTCGGTAATATTTTTTGTTATGTATGTGTATTGTAATATGCCAATTTATATGTACATTCCAGGTATGAGTACTGAGAGTGAGGATTATTAAGCTTGTTTATAAGTAAATGAATAAATCATGGTCTGTGATAAATAGACAAACATAACAGTGGTTAATTTGAGGATTTACTCTGTAAATTACTTGCTGTTAAATCTGTTCCCACAGTATACCACTTTTCTGTTTACATTACTTTATGCCGCGGTATAGTGGGGTCATTTGGGCAAACCCCTATAGTATGATACTTATCCTTGTGAACTACAGTCATGCCTTATACAATGCAGTTAGTCAAATCCTACTGGTAGTTTCAATGGAGCTACGGCCATATTTAGCCCAAACCATACAGGACAGCCAGGATTGGGATGCAGCGAAATTTATAAAAAAAAGGTCTGGCCTCAACACAACTGCGTGCTTGGGTCGGGCAATGGGCATGAGTGTGGTGCATCAGCGCCACTCCTGGATGAGGTCTGCGGGCTTTTTCGGGGATGTCCAGGCATCTTTAATGGACATGCTTTTTAATAGTTTCCACCACTTTGGCGAAAAAGTGGTCTCCGCATTGGAACGCTTTAAGGAAAGTAGTACCACAGTGTATTCCCTGGTTCTATTTATTCCTTCTGGACAATTCCCTCAGCACTTTCTCCACTTTTGTGAATATGCAAGGGGGTTCCAATTCCAGCAACACCAGATTCTGCCGCCGGCTTAGCAATCTTGACAGCCATTGCATGGTCGACGCTGCTGCACCCAGAGACAATGTTTAGGACATCATGACCTATACAGAGCTCTGTACCCCACCCTTTCAGCAACCATTACTGCAAAACCACTTTAGTGTGTCGTTTTCAACACAGACCCACCCTGTAGGAGACAGGATCAGACTTTTTCTCTAAGGATGGCAAACATCTTTTCGGATGCATGGGTGCTCTAATTTGTCAGGCAATCTCCCATTTCTTTCCACCCCACCGCACCTTCCATCCCCATCAGTGTGGCTGACGGGGAATATCTGTCCTTTTTGCAGATGTAAGTGCAGGTCCTTTAGGCCAAAGGAGCCATAGACTGGGTTTCATCCTCAGAAATAGTACAGGGCGCTATTCCCGCTACATCCGCGAAGAAGGTTGGAGGCCTTCACCCTAGTTTAGATCTATGCCCTCTCAACACCTTTCTGCGGAAGTACAAATTCAAGATGCTCACACTTGTCCAGGTCTTGTCTGCCCTGGATCCCTGAGGCTGGATGGAAGCTTGGGACCTGCGGGATCAGTATTTCCATATTCCTGTTCTGCAGGCTCACACAGATGCTACCTGTAGTTCACAGTGGGCCAGGAGCATTTTCAGTTTGTGGTTCTCCCCTTTAGCCTTACCAGTGCCCTCAGGTGTTCACTAACGAGATAGCAGTGGTCCCAGCACACCTTCAGTGGCTAGGTGTACCAGTCCTCCTGTACTTCAATTGACAGGCTGTTGAACACAGGCTCACCCCACACAGTTGTAGACCACTTCCAGATGACAGCGAACCTTGTAATATTGTTGGGTTCACTATCAACAAGCCTAAGTCACATCGGATTCCTTTGCAGATGCTGCCATTTATCAGAGCTATCCTAAATATGGTGCAGTTGTGTGCCCTTCCCACCCTGGAGTGAAGAGTCCAGGACTTTCAGGCTATGATCTCAATGTTTCAGCCTCGGTCCTGGATCTCAGTGAGGATGGAGTTGAGGCTGCTGGGTCTATTGGCCCCCTGCACCCTGCTAGTCATCCACGCCAGATGGTACATGCAGGCTCTACAGTGGGACCTGAAGTTCTGGGGAGCACAGCACTAGGGGAACCTATTGGATTCCATCCAAATTTCAGAGGAGACTGTTAAAGATCTGCAGTGGTGTTTGCTGGAACACGATTGGACCAGTGGCCGACCTCCCTTCTTCCCCCTCCCAGGGCTGGAAGTGGTCACTGATGCATTACTACTGGGCTGTGGAGACTTTCTGGGGGAGATGGAGATCAGAGGACGGAAACCCACCTCCACATGCATTTGTTGAATTTGCGGGCAATCCAGTTTGTGTTGAAGGCCTGCCTCTACACCTCTGGGAGTGGCTGACTCACCAGGGCATTCCCATGGTCGTGAACCACCTGGTGGGATCTCTAAATGCCAGGGTGGACGAACTCAGCCTCTGACACCTAGCAGAATGCGAATGGCAGTTACGCCTGGACGTGACGCTGGGCGTTTACCGACGGTAGGAAGAACCCTGGCTTGATCTTTTTGCCACTGCAGAGGAATCCTGGCTCAATTCTTTTCCCACTGCAGAGGAACCCTGGCTCAATCTTGTTGCCACTGCAGAGCATCCGCAATGGCAACATTTTTGTGTGCTGGAGTTCCCAAGAAGACTGTGTCTTGGAGGCTGTCTCTTGGAGACGCATTTCACCTAGAGTGGAGCTCGGAACTTCTGTACACTTTCCCACCTCTACCTTTCCTGGCTTGAGTTACGAAGAAGATCATGAGTGACAGGTGCCATGTCATCCTGGTGGCTCCGAATTGGGGCAGGAGGGTATGGTGTCCAGAACTTTTGGGCATGAGAATCGGTCCTCAGATCAAGCTGCTTCTTTGTGAGGATCTACTGTACTGCAACTGGGCAGCAACTAGATTGAGTGGCTGCAGCTGGTCTCCTTCAGTCTTCCTCCCGAAGTTGTTGATGTTATTCTGGCAACCTAATGGGCAACTACAAAATCAGTGTAATCTGGGTGCTGGGTCAAGTTTGTTGCTTGGTGCAGTATCCATCAGATTGACTCGCTACAAGCTAAGCTGTTTGGAGTGTTCTTGTTTATTTTCTCATTGTCCTAGCAAAGACTTGCGTTGGCTCACTCATGCGATAAGTTGATGTGATCATGACCAGAAAGACCATTTTCAGAGTCAAAAGACATAGTGGACAGCTGTGCAGCTGGACCGAGAAGGCCATCTCGATCCAGCTGCCTTACATAGTATACTTTCCAGAGAAACTGGTGTTGAGAACATAAGCTGCACTTCTCCCGAAGGTAGTGACACCTTTCCATGTCAGGCAGGCTGTCACCCTTCTGACTGTGTTTACTCCGCTTCACCCCTCAAAAAAGGAGGAGAGACTACATTGTTTGGATCCCAAAAGAGCCCTCAGCTTCTACACTGATTGTACCAAAGACCATCGGGTGGATGATCAACTCTTTATGGGCAAAGCTGTGCTGAAAAGAACCACACCCTCCTGGCCCAAGAAAAGAAGCATCTCTAGTTGGATAGTCCTCTGCATAAAACCCCACTGCATATTAGCACAAAAGCAGCCATTTGAAGGATTAGGGCTCCTTCCAGTAGGGCCAAGGCTGATGCTTCGGCGCTAGCTTGAGGAGTGCCTGTCCTGGATATCTGTCAGACTGCTAAGTGGGCACCAGTTCACATGTTCACAAAGCACAATTTCTTTGAGATGGGCATTTTGCCGGGTCTGGTGGCTTAGTGGACTAATGCATCCACTGCAGGGGCCTGTGTTCAGCCTCATGGTCACTGGTTCAAATCCCGGCGGGTCCACTCAGCCTTTCATCCATTTGAGGTCGATAAAATGAGTACCATTGAGTTGGATAACAATAAACATCTGTTATTCAGCGCCTTGAGACCCATGGGTGATAAGTGCACTTTACAAATACAAGTGTTATGTTATGTTATGTTATTTGGTCCTGCAGGACCTTTTGGTCTGAGCCATTCCACAGACCTACCACCTGTGGGAGGTACTGCTCTCATATCTATTCTCAAGGTGAGGAATCTGTGGTTAGAAGTATCCATCAGAAAAACAAGTTACTTACCTTCTGTAATGCTCTTTCGGGTGGATACTCTTATCTAACCGCAGATTCCTCACAGATCCTCCCACCTCCCAGTTCTGTAAAATTGACTCTTTTTCAATCTAAAAAGGTCCCAAACTAGAGATCTGCACACTGCTCAAGA
This sequence comes from Calotriton arnoldi, assembly GCA_963921515.1. Taxonomy (NCBI): domain Eukaryota; kingdom Metazoa; phylum Chordata; class Amphibia; order Caudata; family Salamandridae; genus Calotriton; species Calotriton arnoldi. The sequence continues at coordinate 992,149 of CAWUFW010001658.1, forward strand.
CAATTTGCCGAAGGGCTCTGCATATGAGGGCTCAGACAAGCCTTAGAAAAGCAACTGATGTCACCACGCCTGGGTGGTGCTTATATGCGGCCCCACTTGTCACTTTCGGAGCGGAAAGACGTGACTGTAGAGCCGCACAATGCCACCTACATGCGTACAGGACTACTGCTTTGAGTTTTCAGATCCAGTCTGATGCCTGGGGGAATATTCACAAAGTGAGTAATTTGAGGTTAGATAGAATATCCACTAGAAAGAGCGTTTCTGAAGGTCAGTAACTTGTTGAACTGTGATTGAGCTTTTGTCTGCAGCTTGAAATAATGCTGACATATGTAAGCGTATTTCAAACAGAGTGGTGCAAACCTTTCGGGAACTAACTCAAGACTGGGTAATTAGAGGGTGTAATTTGGTGTTGGGATTATAGGTTGCTATCGCATTTTACTTCTATTGCTACAGAAAAAGAACATATGAACCCCTAAAACTGAGTGAGGGAAGGAGTTCTTAATTGTTAGAAATGATGGCTAGAAATGGTTAGAAATCATGGCTTACATTTGTAAGTTGTCGACCTCCGCACCCACGCCGGACGCCCACACCAACGAAGCCCTGAAATGCACCCTCCTCAACGTGCGCTCCCTGCACAGTAACGCCATAGAGATCTGGGACCTCCTCGACACCCTCTAGCAGATGTCGCCTTCTTCACCGAAACCTGGACTAACTCTGCCTCTGCCCCCGACATCGCCACCGCCATCCCAGACGGCTACAAGATACAGAGGAAAGACCGCCCCCATCACCCAGGAGGAGGACTCGCCATTGCACACAAGAGCTCCCTCCGACTCTCCACCTCCAGCACGAGCGACCCTTTCACCAACTCCAAACACCTCCACTTCCAGATCCGGACCTGCCCCAGAACCACGCTCCGCGGCACCCTTGTCTACAGACCCCCCGGGCCCCTCGCTCCCTACACCACCACCATTGCCGACCTCATCGCACCCCACGCCATCGCCTCCACAGACTACATACTCATCAGAGACCTGAACTTCCACCTCGACAACCGCTGCGACCCTGACTCCACCGCCCTCCTGAACAACCTCGCCAACCTCGGACTGAAGCAGCTCGTCACCACCGCCACCCACAAGGCCGGACACATCCTCGACCCCATCTTCGCAGGAGGAACTAACATCCACTTCAGCCACTCCTTGCAGCCCCTCTGGACTGACCACCACTGCATACACTTCTCTTTCAGCACCTCCACCACACACAAACCCGCCACACACCTGCCATGAAGGAACTGGAGCAAGGTCACAGACGAGGACCTCAATTCTACCCTCACCGATGACCCCCCCTCCGTCACGACCGACGCCAACTCTGCAGCCACGGAACTACACCGCTGGATCTCCAGCTGCGCAGATAAACTTGCTCCCTTCCGCCGCCCCGACAGACACCGCCCTGTGAAGGCCTCTTGGTTCACCACCGACCTCCAAGAAGCTAGACGCTCATGCAGACGGCTCGAGAAACGATGGAGAAACACCAAAGACCAGTTCACCTACAAGCACGCCATTACAGAATATCACCAACTCATAAGAACCACCAAGAGGACCTTCATCAGGAACAAAATCCTCACCAACGCCAGCAACTCAAAGGAACTCTTCAACATCATCCAGCAGTTCACCAAACCCCCCAGCGAAGCCACGGACATCACACCGTCCCAGGACCGCTGCAACAAACTCGGCTCCTTCTTCCACCTAAAGATCAAGGCCCTCTACGACAACTTCAGCAAACAGAGTCCAAAAACCACCCGCCCCCCCAGCAGTGACAGCCAGCCCACCATCACCACCTGGACACGGGTCACCAGCGAAGACACGACCACGACCATGAAAAGCACCCTCTCAGGAGCCCCCATGGACCCCTGCCCACCTCACATCTTCCACAGAGCTGCCGCCATTGCGCCCGAACTACGCCGCACCATCAATGCCACTTTCGAATCCGGCATCTTCCCCAACGACTGGAAACAGGCAGAGGTCAAGCCCCTCCTCAAGAAACCCTCGGCTGACCCGACAGACCTGAAAAACTACCGGCCCATCTCTCTCCTTCCCTTCGCAGCCAAAGTCACCGAGAAATTCGTCAACGCACAACTGACCACCTTCATCGATCGTAGAGAACACCATTTTCGACTCCTCCCAGTCCGGATTCCACAGCAACCACAGCACCGAGACCGCCCTCCTCGCCACCGACGACATCCACATGCTACTCGACCAAGGACACACCGCGGCCCTCATCCTGTTAGACCTCTCCGCCGCCTTCGACACCGTCTCTCACTGCACTCTTGCAGCCAGACTCCACGACGCCGGCATACAAGGACTCTCCCTTGATTGGATCTGCTCATTCCTCATCGGCAGAACCCAATGGATCAGATTCCCACCCTTCCTCTCCGAACCCACAGAGATCAACTGCGGAGTACCCCAAGTATCATCGCTCAGCCCCATGCTCTTCAACATCTACATGGCCCCCCTCGCCGCCATCGTCAGACAGCATTGGCTCAGCATAGTATCATACGCCGACGACACCCAGCTCATCCTCTCCCTCACGAAGAACCCCGAAGACACCAGACTCAGCTTCCTAGAAGGAATGAAAGACGTCGCAGCCTGGATGAGCGACAGCTGCCTAAAACTGAACTCAGAGAAAACAGAGGTCCTCATCCTTGGACCCTCCCCCACTGCGTGGGACAGCACCTGGTGGCCCACCACCCTCGGATGCCCACCCACCCCGACGGACCACGCCCGGAACCTCAGCATCATCCTGGACTCCTCCCTCACCATGACTCGCCAGGTCAATGCGGTCGCCTCCACCTGCTTCAACTCCCTCCACATCCTCCGCAAGACCTTCAAGTGGATCCCACCCGAAGCCAGAAAAATCGTCACCCACGCACTCATCACCAGCAGATTGGATTACGGGAACGCCCTCTACGTGGGAATCAACAAATCCCTGCTACAGAAACTCCAGACCATCCAGAACACCGCAGCCAGACTCGTCCTCGGCACCCCACGACACGAGCACATGACCCAACACCTGCGAGACCTACACTGGCTCCCCATCGAGAAGAGAGTAACCTTCAAACTACTCACCCATGCCTACAAATCCCTCCATGTCATCAAACCCAAATACCTCAACGAAAGAATCTCTTTCCACGCACCCAAAAAAAACCTCCGCTCCGCGACCTCGCCCTAGCAACAACCCCGCGCATCCAGAGAACCAGAACCGGGGAAGGGACTTCTCTTACGTCGCAGCCAAAACCTGGAACGAACTCCCTGTCAACATCAGACGCTCCCCCACCCTGCACACCTTTAGGAAGAGCTTCAAGACCTGGCTTGTCGGCTGACCCAGAGCTGCACCCCACCACCTCCCACCCCACCCCCACTCCCCTCAGCGCCTTGAGACCCTCACGGGTGAGTAGCGCGCTTAAAAACCCCTGATTGATTGATTGATAAGGAGAAACAATAAACATCTTTGACTATAAAAGTAACTGTTGCTGTTCCATATAAAAGAACACAAACCCTCACTCACACAGGGTGACATGCTTCATCATAGCCAGGGCCACTGGAATTATGTGGCAGAGGAGGATACAATTATGCAGCTGGGTTGATAAAATTATTTGGCAAGAAAATACAAATTATGTGGCATAATGCTGCACATTTTGTGATAGTTTTACCTTATTATTTTGTCATTTTTACACATGCAAACACTTCTAGGCAAAGGTTTTGTCACATTAGTGCCAGTTTAACACTCAAATTCATCAATAAGCAAAGGACAGAGGAACAGTAATCATTTTTGAAGGGCCTTCCAGTTCACGGCAACACATGTAGCGCATATTTAGTAACTTTTGATTCTTTTGAGCTGGAATCAAATGTTTTTTGTTAAAACGTCCTATTATGCTGCATGCTGCAGATGATGGATTATGTGGCAAATTAAGCAAATTCATAACTATGCGGAAACCTCTATAGCTGCAAAATCAAGTAAATCCAGGGGTCTTGATGATAGAGTTGCTTCTCATAAAGGACCCAAGTCCATGATGGGTGTTATTCAGGCTCCTATTTGTCCTACCTCGATGAACTCTAAGTGATTGTGTCCCTGTCATAAATGCAGAGGGGTGAATATGATTAAACATGTACACTGGTGGGTAAAAGATTTATTGTTAGTCCACTTCCACAAGATTAAAACAAATGTATTAGGATTATTTGGATCCTACCTAGCCCTCAATCAACATGTTTCTGGCTATTGTTTTGCATTTTTAAGGTCAACAGGTTTTCTTCAGGACGGGGGCTATGTTGATGATTTTAAAGCATGTGTGGTCAGAGAAATTAATATAACAAAGTATAGTACCTACTGTAATTGTTCTTGGTGCTCTGCATCAATATGTTAACCTGTCTTAACTGTAGTACATGTATCATGTGCGTATTGGGGGAGCTGGTCATATGGCTTTTGACTTTTTCCACTGTGGCCTAGTGGGTTCACCTACTTTGTGTCAGATCATCCTGTCAGGATAGACCCACACATATGTATCGATATTTCGTAATGGAAAGAGGTTCCTTTAAAGATCTAATATAGATACAGAATAAAACCAAAAATAGAACCTATAACTAGTATAAGCAGAATAAAAGGGGCATTTTATTATAAAGAGTGTGGGCATGTAGGTTTGTGTTAGGCTGAGTGCAACATTGGCTTACATAAATAATTTTACTCTGTGATTTAGAAGTGATGATGTTAATGAAATGGTGTCCTTGTATCTCATGTAGGTTATAATCATTATGTGTTGGTGACTAACATTTTCTATAAGATCGTGTTAACGTGTTTACTATTCTTTCTTGAGAAACATTTCCAGTCAGTATAGCGCTGGAATCGCTTTTGTAACATCTTTTTAATGAAAAAACAGCAAAACACAGCAAGATGATACTGCTATAGAACGTGCTGGATTATGCCTCAAAATTTTCTCCTCTTGCCAAATAATTTTAGGCGTCCATAATGCATAATTCCAGAGGCCCTGCTCTTAGTGTATCTAATACCAGTACACATCCTGCTTTGTTTAACTCTTTTTATCTGACAATAATGCACACATTTCTTTTCGCATCTCTTCTGTAATTTATACTAGAGGACACCCGGCTTCGCTTTGCCTGTGCATCTTGCACTAACATGTTTACATGTTTAATTCTGAGAGTTTGTGAGTGCTCTGTGCCCTAAAATGCTTACTGGATCCAGACTGGAACAGCGCTGTGTTATAATTTGATGGAATTGGGGACAAAACAGGTTTTCAATATCCTGCGAAATGCACCGAGGAAGTCATACATGAGTTTCTCTTACTCCTGATGTATCTCAAATTAGTGGACACCTTGTCACATTGGTGAATACACTGCTTCTTCTATTGATTGGTGTATTATACACTAATGCACACCCTTCTTCTCTTGCCTCCAGTGAATCACACATGAGGACATAACCTGTATCTCTTAACCTGGTGTATCACACACAGAACGCACATGCCTGATCCCTTTCCCTCGTATATCTCACATTAGTGCGCCTATAATTAGGAAGTTGACGCATTTGTCACACAATCCACTATCTGCTGCATAAGCTGTAGATTTGACCAAATACTGTTTCTAGCACAAATTGATCGAAAGTTACTGAAAATGTGGCGACATGTTCGAGCGCACTGGAAGGCCCTTCGCCAAGATTGACTGGTCATCTTTCAATCGCTTATTGCTATATTTGGTTGTTAAATTGGTACTGGCACTACAAATATTTGCCCAGACAGTGTTACCATGTATATTAACAATTACCAAGTAATGAAGTAATGCTATCACATAATCTGCTGAATAATTTGCCTTTTCTTGCTGCATAATTGAGTCACCCCGGCTGCATAATCTTGTCGTCCTCTGCCGCATAATTTCAGCGGCCCAGATCATAAGCTAGTGCAAGCCTACTTTTCTTAACTCGGCCTCACCGCAGCCACACACACACAGTTTTTTCCCCTGGATATAACTTGAACCAGTGCACTTATGACAGTGCACAGCTCCTTCTGTTTTTTTCTTTGGTATAGTCCACATGAGTGCTCTCCATTCTCTGCTAATCTTAATCTAGCACTCTCATAGTTCCACACTATGCAGCCCTCGTAAGTGGAATGACTCCTTAAGCGCACCCTTTTCATATGGGTTTTGTACTTCACATTAGTATACACACTACCGTGTGTTTCCCACTTCGGCTGTATATGACATTAGTGCATCGACTTGCTTCTCATACCCCTATTGTATTTCACAGAAATGTACATCCTACGTTTCTTGCTCTGGGTGTATATGACAGTAGTGCACACTGATGCTGCTTGCTACTCGTATCCATGAGTATCTCACATCCCCTGCCCACTCTGTTTCTCTTATCCTGCTTAGTCTGACCCTAGTACACTCTTTCCTGTTGTTACCTGCAGTGCATATTAGTGGGAATCATCTGATGCACATTCCATCTCTATCACTGTGTCGTACGTCAGCTCAGCCCAGCACACACTTTACCTCTCTTGGCCTAGGCATACCACATACAAGTGTACACACTGCAGCTGCCACTCCTAGCATTGCCTTTACAAGTGCTTATCCGGAGTCTCTTACCCTGTAGCAGCTCCCAGTAATGTAAACCCCGCTTCTCTTACACGTTATGATTCTCACACTACTCTACAAATAGTGGCCCCTTTTACCTAAGATGTATATTACACTTGCACACCTTGTGCTGCTGTTACTCCTCCTGTATCTCACGTGAGTACATACCCCATATTTCAGACCATTTAGTATCTCACATTAGTGAAACGCAGCTTTCTTAACCCCTCTCAGACTTCTGCACACCCATTTCTTGTACCACTGGGTGCACATCATGCTGTTTTTACCTTCAGGAAAGGTGACACAAGGTCATACCCTGCTTCCCCCAAATTTGTAACAATTGAGCGCACCCTACCTCTCTTGCACCGTTTGTACCTCAAACTAGTGTGTATGGAGATTTTATCTTTGAACTACCTCACACTAGTGTTTATGCCATGCTCCTCTTAAACCAGTGTATTTCAAATTATTTCGCCTCTCACTTCTCAGACTTCTTCTATAGCACTTCCTAGTACACACCTTGATTATTTTACCCTGGTGTATCTCGCACACGTGTGTCACTTTAGTCACACCCCACTTCACTTCAGATTAGTATATCTCACACTAGTGCACCCCTTTTATCGAAAGCATGAGCTATTTCACAGCAGTATAACCCTAATTTACAATTGTTTCTTTACTATTGTTAGTTCACACTAATGTATAGCACCAGCTTCTCTTATTTTGTTGTACCTCACGTTAATACATATCCTGTTTCACTTATGTTTGTAGACGCCCTTCTAATGTACACTCGACATCACTTTCTGCTGGTGTTTCTCATGCATATCATACACATCTGCACCCTTCTCTTACACCTTATGTATCCCACATACGTGTATACAGTGCTGTAGCTTGAGTCAATGCACATCCTATCTCTCATAGCCTTGGTGCATCTTCCCTACAAATGTACTTTTTATGGATCTCCCACTTGTGCTCCTCATGCTGCACCTAATGGTAGCGATCCACACTAGGACACACCCTGCTTGTTTTTTACTAATGTATCTCACAGTGGATACAATGGTTGGCTTCCCGTGGTGTATCTCCAACTAGTACAGATCCTTCGCTCATGTGTCTCACACTAGTGCACACATACTAATTTTGTTACATTAGTGAATGGCACAATAGTGCATGCACTGCCTCTTTTACCTCGGTGTACCTCACGTTAGTGCACACTAAGCTTCTGTTTATATGAGATTCTGCACTGTTGCACACCATCCTTCTGTTATGCCTAGTGATTCTCATACTTCTGCTCACCCTGTACCACTATGGCCAGCGATTCACATACTAGTGCACAATCTACTCCTATTATCACAGGTAAAACTCACTTTGATATATTCCTTGCTTCTCTTCCCAGCTGTATCTAACACAATAATGTCGATTTTGTTCTCTTATCGTACTGTTTACTTATCCTTTTGCATTCCCTTTTTGCCTTACCCTGCGGACTTACACAATGTACACCCAGTTTCTCTTACAGTTTACTACATACACTGTTCCTCTTACCTCTGATGTATCTAACACTAGTGCATACCCTTCTTTCCCCTACTGATATCATATGCTACATCTCTACTCAATAAAGCATTTTAAATGAGTGCAGACCCTGCTGCTCTTCCCCTGATCTCTCACTAGCGCAGTCACTACCTCTGGTGTATCTCAAGCCTATAAATACAATGAGTATAACATACTAGTGCACACTCTCCTTCACGTACTCCGATCTGTCTCTTACTAGTATACACCGTGCTTCACTTATCCTGGTGTATCGTTTAAAAGAGAACACTTGCTTCTCCTGCCCTGTTGTCTGTTTCATTAGTGCACATCCTGCTTCTCTTACCTAGGAGTATTTCACAGTAGTGCACACACTGTTTTTCTTTCCATGGTATATTTACACGTCTTGCTTCTTTCACTTTTGTTGTATGTCACACTTATGCACACGCTCCTACTGTTACCGGTGGTGTATGTTAAAATATGCCTCTCAGAAATATGCCTCTCAGAAATATGCCTCTCAGAAATATGCCTCTCAGAAATATGCCTCTCAGAAATATGCCTCTCAGAAATATGCCTCTCAGAAATATGCCTCTCAGCTTTTCTTACAATGAGGTATCTCTCACTAGTAAATATCCATCTTTTATTAATCTTCTGCATGTCATACTAGTGCAGTCCCTGTTTATCTTATAATAGTTGATTTCATAGCAGTGCACTTTGTACTTCTGTTATCCTTGTGTAATTTGCTTAGTAAATATTCTCCTTCTCTTATGCTGGGTTATTTCACACTAGATATATACTGCTTCTCAGATATTTTCACTATATACTAGTTACAATTTAAGCTTTATTTTGTAGATTAAAATCCCTCTACTAATGCTGCATCTTCTTATGGTTAATTCCTTCTGTATATTCCTCACGTCATGTATCGCCCCTGGCACCAGACTGGATCCTGAAAAGCTAAAATCACTTTACTACTCCAGATGTCATAGCTCCGACTTGATGCCGTACCTACATGGATGTGATGTCACATTGCCATATATGATGCCATCCAGGTGCTCTGACCTCCGATCTTTTTTTTCTACGCCCTTCGAAGCGGACCTGGAGTTGCTCTCCATTTCAATTTGTTTCAAACCAATGGTTTTGCAGTGCTTCTAGAGCAATGTCACTGAAGAAGAGATTGGGCTGTCATAAATGCCAATCCTGCTGCCCTTGAGGTTCATGTTTGAGCCCCCACAATGCCTGCCCTTGGGGATGAGACCAATCCCAATTGTAGCTTCTTACCTTCAGCAACTGTTGTGAACTAAGAGTGAACTTCATTTCACTTCTGGAGGGCGTGATGAGGGACGGAGTCAGCACCTTGTCAATTACGTTCCTGGGATAGGCACTGGGGAGCAGCTTAATTCCCGAGGAATTCTTCCCATTACAAGCTCAGAGCATATTTAGTGGAGGGATCTTTTTCATCTCAATGTTGCTCCTTGTTGTTTGAAGGGTCTTATGGTTGGCGGACTCTTTCCCTAACCTCAGATTTGACATTGTCTTCTGTACCATGTCTAGCTTTAGTGGCCAAGAGCCCAATGCTGGTGCCCAGCTATGTTCCAGCTCTGCATCTGGTGCTGCGACGTATGTTCATCGCTTTTCCAGCCCCTGATGTTGACCCTGGTGACCCTGCTGCAGTGCCAACTTTCAACCAAGCCTTTCTCTGGCTCCCTTTTTGCTCCAAAGGTGCCTATTTGCCTTTGGGATGCTCGATCGTGCCTCTGCCAATGGTGTTGACTTCACTGAAACTTTAAATAGTTTTTCAGCGTTGTCTGCCTCACTTTTTCTGCCAAAAGCCTTGCACTTTGTTTTGGCAGTGGTGCCAGTACTAATGTTGTCTATGGCGCTGTCTCCATTTTTGGAATTATCCGGGCCAGTTTTGAACACACGGGAAAGAAGCCCTACCTTTGGACTCCTACAGGTATGTCAAGGGCTTTTATGTCCAGAAGTTTAGTAATGAGGCAAATTAATTTCACTCGTATTCAGACTCTGAAGAGGGTCTCTTTTTGGGTTTTCAGACTTTTAATGTATTCAGTTCTTCTTCCGCTACATTCTCGTACTTCACCTGGGGGCTAGGACTGCAAACCCCAGTTTTTATAAGAGCTGTTGCAGGCCCCTTTACCTCCTCCCCATCTGATGGAGAGCCTGAGTGGATCGAGTCAGTAGAGAAAAAGCTGTTTTCTTCAGGGAGTCTAGTCTTTCATTCGTGCAATGTCACATGACAATTGGCTCGTTATTCCCATGCCTTTTAGGAATTGGCAGATGGGGCTTCCCCTTTTTGACAGACCACTTGAGAGGGCTCCTTGCTGTCGTATTTAACAATGTTTTTGGGGTCACTAAACATGCAGACAGGTCTTTAATAAGCATGCTTGGTTGCCCTCCTTAGAGTTTTCTGGAAATGTTCAGGCAAATGTGATGGCTGCAGCCTTTGGCGAACAAGCGTCCTTGGCCTTAGATGGCATTACAATATACATTCCTGTGTCGACAAGGGAGTTTCTGATACTTTATGGGGCGATGGCCTTACAAACGGCATCAGCACTACTGACCTGAACATCTGCCTCATATGCCTACCCATGACTATGGGGAGTATTGTGACTTTGAGGGATACTAATGCCGCAAACGGTTTTCTTCCTCATCCTCCCTGGCTTCTCCTATGATGCCATTTTAATTCCTCCTTGTGATGGGTAGGTGCCTGAGTAGGACACAGTTACCGTTTCTGACTAAGTGTCTATAAGGGCCATTGTCTTTGGTCTGTGTTTGAGGATTCGTCCTCACTTCAGTGCCCATTTGCCAAACTAATTTCCTCCTCTCCATCTGCCGGTGCTTCAGGTTGACGGTGGAGGTGCTGTAGCTACGACGGGCTATGGAGTCTTTTTGGTCCTGGAGGGTCTAACATAGTTCCTGTTGTTGGAGTTGTTTGGTAGTGCAGGTGGTTAAATACTTGATTCTTCAGTCCTCCTGGCTGACGGACAACATTTCTGCTATGTTTTCAAATTTGAGTTACGATTCTGCCGCCTGGGATACAGCACTTCATGCCCTTTAGCAGTTATTGTTAAAGTTGTGACTCACATGTGGCCAGTGTCCATAGAGTGGATTCAGGCCTACAGTGATTTGGCCAACAAACATGATAGTTATTTCTATGAGTTGGGAATGTCCGTATCATCATTATAGTTTTTCCTTCAGCTTACGTTGCTTACCTCTTATTTTCAGAGGGTCTGGCTAACATGCAGCTCTGTTGTTCCTATATCTGTTGCTGGATGTTCCACTTCCAGTGTCTAGGATTACCTCTAATTATGAGTTCCTATATACTGATTTTATTACCTGGTCTTCACGTGACCAGGTAAAAATGTATTTATTCATTTTAGTATTTTGTAGAGCACATGACTTTACTTACAGGCATCGTGGTAGTGGCAAACACATTACAATAAGAATCTAATAGGTTGAGAACCATTAGTCTGTAAAAAAGAAAAGATTTCAGGGATTTCCCGAAAGCCATATGATCAGGATTAAGACACAAAGAATGAGGACAAGATTTTCAAGCCTTAAAAACTGCAGGTGAAAATGAATGACCATCAGAATTGAGTCTACAAACCTTCAGAAGAGCTATTCGATAGGATAAAGCAAAATGAAGTGTCCGAGCAGGTTGGTAAAGAGTGATTATGTTGGGCATAAATGCAGGGCTTTTATCATAAATGACTTAATGACAGAGAAGTAAACCTTTAAACGTGATGTGCTTGGCATTGGGGTGCCAAAGAAGTTGCTTTTGATGTTTTGAAATGGATCTCAAAGACGGAGACATAAAAAGAGTCTGGTTGCCAGATTGTCAATTGATTTTCTGAAGCTGTTGCTTAGGAACGGTGAGATAGAGAGTGTTGCAATAGTCAAGGTGTGACCTACAATTGCAAGAATGAGCATAAATTGTGAATGAGCAGGAAGGTGATGTAGTGTTTTTCTCACAAGTCTTAGATAAAAGGATCAAGACGAGGCAAGCTTGCCAATTTGGAGTGAGCAAGCCAGCTTAATGTTGGACATCTGCGCACTGTAGATACAGAGAGGGCAAGTGACCATTGACATGGGCCACCAGACTTGGGACCAGATTGATGAGAAACCTCCTGCAATCAATATGCATGTCTTGTGGAATTAAGCTTGAAATAATGTTTTGTTCTTCCAAACAGCTGCAGCAGAGAGATAGAACTGGAAGTAAGTTTGTGCTATATGTAAGGTCCCATCCAATCTAAGAATAACTTGGTTGTCTTCTGTATAGGCTCTGACCTGCAAATTAAAAGATCTAATGAGCTTTGTTTGTGGTGCAACATCTGTGTTAAATATCCTGGGGCTCCAGGATGAGCCCTGGAGAACATCGCAAGCAAGCTTACAGGGCCTCCTCTCGAACACCATCTTCCTGCAGCTGAAAAAACAAGACTGAGTGAGACACGGTGTCAAAATCAACTGAGAAATCCAGTACGTTGAAGGCGGCCACCTTCCTCATCTTGTATTATATGCAGCCACAGAACTACCTCTGTTCTATGAGAAGCACAGAACCCAGCCTGTGCTTTGTCAAGCATGAAATTGACATCAATAAAAGATGACAATTGTGTATTTACCTCTTTTTCAGCTACCTTGTCATAAAAGGTAAGAGGAAAATTGGCAAAAAAATTCTAGGGACACTAGGATCTGTGGTTGGGTTCTTGAGCAGAGTGATAACCATGACTTGTTTACAACAGAAAAAAACCTATGCGGTGGAAAAAGATTTTTTTATTAGAGGCAAAAAATTGAGTTTAGAAATGACTCAGATTTGTACCTTAACGTTTTTTTTTTCCTGGCAGTAATATTCTATGCATTTTACTAACCAGTGGTAAGCTGCCTGTGCACATCCTTTCAACATGATGAAATTGATCTAACTCTAATTGGCATATTTAACTTACCATAAATCCCTAGTATATGGTACAGGGTATTTTCAAGGCCTGTAAGTTAAATGTCACTAGTGGACTGCAGCACCTGTTGTACCATCCACTACAGTAACAGTGTAAAACATGCCGGCTAGTCAACAGCTAGAAATTTCATTCTTGGACTCTTTCTAATATTTATTAATAACTCAATTCAACAATGAAAGCTGATTTCTAATAAATAATATGGAAATGGTACTTTTAGAAAGTTACATTTTTCCTGCCTAAAGCCTCTGGAGGTACTTTGCATTAACCTCTAGTTGCAGCCTTCTGAGTGCTTAACCCTTAATGTGGTGAGAAAACTAATCCCAGAGCAGGAGACAAAGACTTGGATGTGTGTAGGTGTTTCTGTTCCTCTGGCAAGAGACCATTTTGGCAGTGCCATGGAATTTAATTATCTTCAAAGGGGCCTCCACTGTTACAACCGGATATCAGATGACACCTGCACAGGCACCTTCTTTGTTCCCCCAGTCCGCCAGAATCCAACCATAATGAGGAGGGAACTTCCCCCAGAACTGGCTTGACCACAGAGGAGGGGTTGCTAATCACTCAGGCCACACCACGGAGGTGGGCACCCAGGCTCTGCACAAGGAGAGAAGGGTTTCTCCATCTTAGATTTAGGCAGGTGGGGGCACTGTGAGACTGGTTGCTCTAGGGCACACAGAAAATTCTGCAAATGTGGGTAGGGTTACCCCTGAGAACATTTACCTTATTAGTTAGGGAAGGGGCCAGGAGTCCCCCTCAACCACAAGCTTGTGCCAAGCATACATGGGGCAGGCCCAGTACCTTCTGCAGGACATTTCTGAACCTGTGGAAGATCTGAAGAGGACTGAACCTGCTGTCTGAAGAGCTCTGAAGGTCTGGACTTGCTCTACACTTGTACCCAGGACAACTCAGTACAAAGAGTGGACTCCAATGGTCATAAGACGGACCTCCTGTTCAAGCTACCGGGACACAACAAGACTGTCCATCTGACCAGTTCAAACTGGACCAGCCCTGGACCCTGCAGGTGTTGTTTTCTGAGGTCCTGGAACTCTGGGCTGTGTCAAAGTGTACATCTCCTACCGCCCTAAGAAATCTGGGACTTACGACGTTTTGGCTCCAAAGACCTTTAGTAGACCCAGACAAACCTGCCAAGCCAATATGTCGAAGGTGCATTGCCGCTGGGCTGAAGATTCAGGTTTCCCCCGCTTGGATATTTTTTGCAGCAGCAAACCCGATTTAGCAGGACCTCGCTGAGAAGATTTCTTGACACTTGAAGCCCACTTCAGATACAACCTGCAGCCTTGCCCTGCTAGAGGAGTCTAAGCACCAGAAAAAAAGTGATTAAGTGAGAATGTAGAAATCTTCACCGGGCGAAGGCACCAAAAGTATCAAGCCGGCAAGGGACCTTCCTTGGGTGTGAAAATCAAATTTCTCTCACTCTGAGCTTTCCCGCCAAAAGTCAGTGGCTTCACTGGGACTTCATCTGATGGCTATCTGACCTTGTGGAGCCATTCTCAGCCTTAGCCTGTTGCTTTGCTCTGCTGAAGATTTTAGAGAGTAAGTCGGATGGTAAAACTTCCGACTGGGTTGAACCTAGCTTTTGTAGCCGACCTGTGCTCCTTCTCTGTTGGCTTCAAATCCCACCTAGGTCTCGATCTACGGTGACCAGCTGACTACAGTTGCTCCTTAATGCTTTTTGGCAGTATTTTTATCTAAAACTTTGAAAATGCATACCTCTGGTTCCTATTATTGTTTTTTTGTTGTTTTGGTGTTGTTTTATGTATTAAAATGTACTCTATTTTTCTAAGTTGTTTTGGGATTTTTCTTGTGTTGTGTTTTGACTTTAATACTGTTTTAGTACTGCATAAATAACACAAGTTAAGCCTGCCTTTGCCAATGCTACCAGCGGGTTGAGCTCAGGTTTACTTAGTGACTTTAGTTATTCATCCCAACAGTATTGTGATTATTACTTACGGGGGTGGGTAGTTAACCCCCACTTCCGCCCAACTAATACTCCAATTTCTTACAGTAAGCAATAGGAATAAGTCCCTGAAAATGCGACACATAGAATGCAAAAACTTACATTACGGAAAGATTTACAAGAAGCTATGATTAATTTAGTTTACTCAAAGATCAGATGCATAAAAAGGATAAAAAATTGTATGTAATTCAGAAAATGTAAACGAACCTATGAATGGTTTAGTAATTCCGAAAATAGTCTCAAGGTAATTTTTTAACAAAGTAAGCTAAAGACCAGGCTTAAAGAGCATTCGAAGATCATGCCAGATTCTTGGGACATTGCCACCGAAGAAACCTTTTAGGGTATCTTTTTTTCTGAAGCAAGGAGTTTAAATGCCTATTTGCCTCTTGAATCCCGCATGCCACCAGAGAGCTTAAGTTTTGCATCAAGTATTGCAGGCGGAGAGCTTTAAATGTGATCAAAGGTATCTTGTATGTCGATCATAATTCCAGAAATAACTATTTGAGAGCAGCAGCTACGTTGATCAAATATATATTGGAGGCTTGTTAAGTAGCAGAGTGAAGGACAGCTATAAGAGAGGCAAGAGGTGATTTGAGGAGACGACTGAGGAAAGCATTCATGTAGTCTATTTAAAAATAAAAATTACACGGGCGGCCCTTTTTCGGTCTGTTCTACTAAGAAAATATCTCATGTTTAAAATGACTCTAAGTTGATATCATGGGTTTCTGGCTGTGACTTTGATATGGGAGTCAAACTTGAGCCTGGAATTGAGGCGAAAACTGATTTTTGACAATGGTGACACCTCTGGATCAGACCCAAGAGTTTTACAATTCTGTAGCCAAGCTGATGGAATTTACCTCATTTTTTAGGGGAGAGAAGAGCAAATGTGATTTCTAGAGGTTAAGCTTTAGCCTTTTCTGTTTCATCCAGGTGTAGTATCTATATTGTGTGGGTACGCAGAGAGGGAAGATTCTTTTTACAGTTGATTCTTTACTAGAGCTAAGTAAGAACGGATAACCCAAGTTTGCTCAGCATATCCCTAAGAGTCAGATGTTGAAAAGTAAGGAGTCTAAGATTGTATCTCTGGGGTACACTGCATGAACTGGAGGGGGATGAGGGTTTCTGATCTTCTCTTGTTGCAGCTGGTTTGTTAAAAAACATATGAACCAACATTCAGCCCACACTGTCCATGAGAAAGCTGCATTTGAGGGCTTCAGTCAGTAGCTGCTTGGCCTAAAGTGGTGACTGTGCACACAGTGAAGGAAATGTGGAAAGTTTTGGTGACTCTTCACATACGGAGACCTTCCACTGTGCGAGAAAGCCTGGGTATGCATTTTTCGACTTGTATGTTTGAAGTAATTTAAACCAAAATTTGCATAGACCAGCTTGTGCAAAATGTACACTTATCATGGGTGCAAATGTTGTTTCCGCGTGTCTTGTGGTTGAACTATTAGTGCAAAAGAGTGCTCTGATCAGCGCATTCTATGTAAATTGAACCGTTTGTAAAGTTACACCAGTGCTCTTGGAATGTTGCGGTGCAGTGGTGTGCGCTGGACATGCATGCACTGGAAGCCTCGAATTGCACTATATAAAAAGGAGGTGACACGGTGCACTAACTGCAGGTCAATAAGATTTGAGATGGCAGTGTGCACACTTCAGACCCGCAATGCTGCTCTGCAATGCTGTTGTTCTCTAGTGCACACACTAATATCCTTGGAGGGTTTATAATATAGGGAGTGAATAGCACAAACTGCAGATCTGGAATGCTTTGATGGTGACGTGGATTGTAGTACGCACAGCACACCCCGACGATGCAGTGAAAAAGGAGATCCCTATGTGCATACTGAAGACTTGAAATGCTTCAGTTCTTCCTTGGCTGGAGGTGCACTCGCTGAAAGTCTGGATTGGTACAATGAAATAGAATTTTATTGACTGTTCGATTAATTAAAATCATTACAGTAAAAATAACAATACTGTTAACAAAAAAATAGTTAGAATGGGCAACTCCTCCCTCCTGCCCCCTGCACCCTCCCCTACCCGTCATTAACCTGGCTTTGTGCTCCGCCGTTTACCTTTGCCGCATTGTGCAGTCCCCAGTGTTACTTGTATTTCATTTATGCTTAAAACAATTGATACAAAGCTTTAAAATGCTCAGACTTGATAATTCTAAATAAAAAGGTGACACCCCTTAGTGCCTATCGGGGACCACCCTGCTTCCTTCAGCATGATTTGGCATGTCAGTTACAGGAGCGGGATTACATTCCTGCGACTCCTTTAAGGCGATCCTGATCAGATGCGTACATTTCCCCAATCATGCTAAATTCATTGTCTTTGATTTGGAGAAACATAAGGCTGAGGCCTCTCTGCAGGTCTTTGCCCCATTGACAGTACAAATCGGGCGAAGAAGGCACCGACGTTCATTATTCAGTTTGGGGCAACAGCACAGAAGGTGCAGCCAGGATTCCTTCTGGAAGTAGCACAGTCTGCATTCTGTATTTTCCCCCTTACGTGCCCATGCTGGATTAAAATCCGTGATACGTAGCGTTATGAGTCTCATAAAAAGTATTTTACTGCGGACTTGCGGTGTCCGGGCCTCGCTTAGCTAGGGTTGGGCTTTTCCCGGCATGTATTATTTGTTCAGTGGCTCTAAATTAGGGCTTGAGTGGAGGGCTTTGATATCTTGAGCAAAGGATGTTTCACAGACTTGTTTATTTACTGCTTTCTTCCAGGCAGTGAGCGGGATTTCCAAAAGTCTCAGGCTTGCTGCCTCTATCTTCAGTGTGTTGATAGCGTGGCCAAGGTTGGCATGCCAAGCTTTCCCTACCTCCTCGAAGGTGGATCTCAGTAGATATCTTAGGGAGTCAGCTGGAGCCCTCAAAATCCTTAGATATAGCTTTATAAGGTCCCCCTGGCACGTCAGGTCCGGCCTCCCAAGGCCGAGCTCCAATCTCAGCCTTGATTTCCTGGCTGCCCGCGGAATAAGCAGCACTGATTTGTATGCTTTAGCTTGGACTAGGATTAAAAAAGCATCCAGCGATCCAGGGAAGGCCAGATGACCGTAACTGATAGCTGGAAGCAATTTTGCTTTTAGAACAGTCAGTATTGGTCCAGCTGAAGGGCGTAGCAGATGTTGGCTCAGTTGTTTTAGCAGGTGCATGACATTAAGGGCCTTGGAGTTCAGATGTTTCAAATGAATATTTGCATTGGCCCGTTCTGAGAACCAGACCCCAAGATAGTTATAAGAAGCCACTGTGCCGATTTGCAAATCACCCAAGAGCCATTGTGCTTGCCTTTTGAGATGATATCTCCCGAAGACGATTACCTTGGTCTTCCCCTGGTTGACCGTCAGGGAGTTAGCCTTGTTTAAGCGATCCAACGCGTGCAGGGCTCTTTGGAGGCCCACTTTGGTGTGGTCCATTATTGCTGTATCATCAGCATATTGTAGTACCTGCAGCCTCACACTTCCCAGCCTAGGAGCTACTAAGTTGGCACCTTGCAAAGCAGCCCCCAGGTCTGCGGTGTACAAATTGAAGAGGATGGGCGCCAACACACAGCCCTGTTTAAGCCCGTTGTTTGTGGCAATTTTGGGGGTCACTGTGTAGGAGCTTGTTATGACCCGCACCCGAGTATCCTCGTGTAGTGATCTTATTGCATTCAATAATTTGGATGGAATTCCCCAGTTGTCTAATTTCCACCATAACCTTGTGCGATCCACTTTGTCAAAAGCTGTGCTGTAGTCCATGAAACATGCAAAACAACAATTGATGGACAGAATGCAGAACAATGTCATACATTCACCCCAGTACAGAAATCTGGGCCTAAATCCATCGTTTGTTTGCTCACCATGCCATTCCAGTTTGAACCCAGCCATATGCAAATCAGTCTTGACCCTGTGCCCAATGGGAACAGTCCAGCCCGAACTGCCAGGCCAGGTCCTCCCTGCACTGGAAACAAGCATCCTAGGACCGGTTTCGGGGTTTCACCCCTCTTAAGCCAGGATAGCTTGATTCCAGTGGCATGGAGAGCACGGGACCCACGTCTGGGCATACCCGTCCCACTCGGGGTGACAAATGCAAAAACAACAATTGATGGACAGAATGCAGAACAATGTCATACATTCACCCCAGTACAGAGACCTGGGCCTAAATCCATCGTTTTTTTGCTCACCATGCCATTCCAGTTTGAACCCAGCCATATGCAAATCAGTCTTGACCCTGTGCCCAATGGGAACAGTCCAGCCCGAACTGCCAGGCCAGGTCCTCCCTGGACTGGAAACAAGCATCCTAGGACCGGTTTCGGGGTTTCACCCCTCTTCAGCCAGGATAGCTTGATTCCAGTGGCATGGAGAGCACGGGACCCACGCCTGGGCATACCCGTCCCACTCAGGGTGACAAATGCAAAAACAACAATTGATGGACAGAATGCAGAACAATGTCATACATTCACCCCAGTACAGAGATCTGGGCCTAAATCCATCGTTTTGTTGCTCACCATGCCATTCCACTTTGAACCCAGCCATATGCAAATCAGTCTTGACCCTGTGCCCAATGGGAACAGTCCAGCCCGAACTGCCAGGCCAGGTCCTCCCTGGACTGGAAACAAGCATCCTAGGACCGGTTTCGGGGTTTCACCCCTCTTCAGCCAGGATAGCTTGATTCCAGTGGCATGGAGAGCACGGGACCCACGTCTGGGCATACCCGTCCCACTCGGGGTGACAAATGCAAAAACAACAATTGATGGACAGAATGCAGAACAATGTCATACATTCACCCCAGTACAGAGATCTGGGCCTAAATCCATCGGGGGCACAGGGTCAAGACTGATTTGCATATGGCTGGGTCCAAAATGGGGTGGCGTAGTGGGCAAAAGAACGATGGATTTAACCCAGATCTTTTGACTGGGGGAGAATATTTGCATTGTCAGCATTCCGTCCATCATTTGTTTGCTGTAACACTTTTCGCCCTAAGTGGGATGGGTATGCCCAGACGTGGGTCCCTTGCTCACTGTGCCACTGGATTCAAGCTAGCCTGGCTGAAGAAGGGTGACATACCCTGAAACCGGTCCCAGGATGCTTGTTTCCGGTCCAGGGAGGACCTGGCCTGGCAGTTCGGTCTGGACTGTTCCCATGGGGCACAGGGTCAAGACTGATTTGCATATGGCTGGGTCCAAACTGGGGTGGCGGAGTGGGCAAAAGAACGATGGATTTAACCCAGATCTTTTGACTGGGGGAGAATGTTTGCATTGTCAGCATTCCGTCCATCATTTGTTTGCTGTAACACTTTTTGCCCTAAGTGGGATGGGTATGCCCAGACGTGGGTCCCTTGCTCACTGTGCCACTGGATTCAAGCTAGCCTGGCTGAAGAAGGGTGACATACCCTGAAACCGGTCCCAGGATGCTTGTTTCCGGTCCAGGGAGGACCTGGCCTGGCAGTTCGGTCTGGACTGTTCCCATGGGGCATAGGGTCAAGACTGATTTGCATATGGCTGGGTCCAAACTTTGGGTGGCGTAGTGGGCAAAAGAACAATGGATTTAACCCAGATCTTTTGACTGGGGGAGAATGTTTGCATTGTCAGCATTCCGTCCATCATTTGTTTGCTGTAACACTTTTCGCCCTAAGTGGGATGGGTATGCCCAGACGTGGGTCCCTTGCTCACTGTGCCACTGGATTCAAGCTAGCCTGGCTGAAGAAGGGTGACATACCCTGAAACCGGTCCCAGGATGCTTGTTTCCAGTCCAGGGAGGACTTGGCCTGGCAGTTCGGTCTGGACTGTTCCCATGGGGCACAGGGTCAAGACTGATTTGCATATGGCTGGGTCCAAACTGGGGTGGCGTAGTGGGCAAAAGAACGATGGATTTAACCCAGATCTTTTCACTGGGGGAGAATGTTTGCATTGTCAGCATTCCGGCCATCATTTGGTTGCTGTAACACTTTTCGCCCTAAGTGGGATGGGTATGCCCAGACGTGGGTCCCTTGCTCACTGTGCCACTGGATTCAAGCTAGCCTGGCTGAAGAAGGGTGACATACCCTGAAACCGGTCCCAGGATGCTTGTTTCCGGTCCAGGGAGGACCTGGCCTGGCAGTTCGGTCTGGACTGTTCCCATGGGGCATAGGGTCAAGACTGATTTGCATATGGCTGGGTCCAAACTTTGGGTGGCGTAGTGGGCAAAAGAACAATGGATTTAACCCAGATCTTTTGACTGGGGGAGAATTTTTGCATTGTCAGCATTCCGTCCATCATTTGTTTGCTGTAACACTTTTCGCCCTAAGTGGGATGGGTATGCCCAGACGTGGGTCCCTTGCTCACTGTGCCACTGGATTCAAGCTAGCCTGGCTGAAGAAGGGTGACATACCCTGAAACCGGTCCCAGGATGCTTGTTTCCAGTCCAGGGAGGACTTGGCCTGGCAGTTCGGTCTGGACTGTTCCCATGGGGCACAGGGTCAAGACTGATTTGCATATGGCTGGGTCCACACTGGGGTGGCGTAGTGGGCAAAAGAACGATGGATTTAACCCAGATCTTTTCACTGGGGGAGAATGTTTGCATTGTCAGCATTCCGGCCATCATTTGGTTGCTGTAACACTTTTCGCCCTAAGTGGGATGGGTATGCCCAGACATGGGTCCCTTGCTCACTGTGCCACTGGATTCAAGCTAGCCTGGCTAAAGAAGGGTGACATACTCTGAAACCGGTCCCAGGATGCTTGTTTCCGGTCCAGGGAGGACCTGGCCTGGCAGTTCGGTCTGGACTGTTCCCATGGGGCACAGTGTCAAGACTGATTAGCATATGGCTGGGTCCAAACTGGGGTGGCGTAGTGGGCAAAAGAACGATGGATTTAACCCAGATCTTTTGACAGGGGGAGAATGTTTGCATTGTCAGCATTCCGTCCATCATTTGTTTGCTGTAACACGTAGTCCATGAAACAGCAAAACAATGGTAGGCTTTTCTTCTTCACCGCCTGAGCTGATAAAAGGGGATGATGCCTTTTTCTTGTACCCTGCGACTCCAGATCCTTAAAGGAGTAGTCGAGCGTAAGCCTTTGCTTCAAGATCGAGAAGGGCAATAAGCCTGTAGTTTGATGGCTTTAGGCGGTCGCCTTTTTTAAAGATGGGGACAAGTATAGAGCCCCTCCAAGAATCTGGTGTCCTATTTGTGGAGATGTTGTTAAAGAGCAGAGTTAGGATTGCTGCCCAAAAGTCTGGTGCTGTTTTAAATACAGGTGCTGGTAAGCCATTTGGCCCTGGAGCTCCGCCGTTCCTCATTTTCTTGAGGGTCATGATCACCATGTCAGTATTTATTAAACCTGGCAACCTGCAGTGCTCCTCTTCCCAGGTGATCTGATCTGTGGGACCATTATCAAATCTTGGAGGTTTGTACTGTTAAGCTGGCTCTGCCCCTCTCCCCAGATCATCTCTTCAGAGCTGCCTTTGTTGGAAGAAGCGTACGAGTATAGTTGTGCTACATGGTTTAACCAGTCATGCTCCACCACTTCGTTTTCTCTTGGAGCTCATCGACTGCTCAACTGATTGATGTGCCTCCACAGCCCAGAGTGGTTCTTTTCCTTCAGCAGCGAGAACACGTTGAGCCATTCCTTCTCTGTATGTTCCTTTTTATGTTCCCACTGTTTCTTTCTTAAGGCTGCCCTTAGCACTGTAACTGAAGGACCCACAGTTGGTATGCCCCCTCTTTTCCTTGCTTCTAGGGCCTTGTGGAGGGCACGTTTGCCTTCAAGTATGTCTTTTGGGGGGCGTTTGCTTCCTGCTATGGATGGCACTTTGATACACGGGCGTTGATATTGAGGGTTGCCCAGCCTCAGTTGGAGGTCTTCTACGATGTTCTCCCAATCCTTTAATGATGATACATCGGATGGTGGAGTGCCTTCCTGCTTCAAATCCAGCCAAGCTCGCTTCTTCTCTCCTATATTTTCGGACCATTTTATCCTCCAGAGGACTTTATGCTTTTCTTCCCCTCTCGACTCAACTATTGGTTGAAAGATGGTGGCTGTTGGTACTTCAAGCTGAATCACAGCTCTCAGGGGCCTATGGTCACTTTCAGCCCTGTCCTCTACTTCGAAATCTTTTGGTCTGGCTGCGATGGTTTCACTGACTAAAATGTAGTTGATTGTCAAGATATTCCAAAAAGTTGGTTTCGGAAGCCAGGATGTCGAACGCGCTTCCTTTAATGTATGAGTTGTGCATAACTTGTGATTATTGAAGAGATTGTAGAGGGGTCTGCCCGGCCCTTGCACCGGGGAGGGGGTTCGCTTTATCTAGATCCCTCAGATTGAAGTCCCCCGCTATGATTACCTGATGGGATTTATGTTTGATTAGCAGATCTTCTAGAGTCCGTGTCAGCGTGTCCATAGAGTCTTTCATAGTGGTCTGTGCTGGATTAATGTAGCAGTTTATTAGCAGGAGGCAGAGCGGATGGGACTTTAGATTCAGGCCTCTGATCAATAGAAATTGTATCCCTGGGGTAGTAGATTGGATTTCTGTGGCCACAAAACTGCAGGCTTGTTTTATAAAAACTAGCAGTCCGCCCGATGGCCGACCAAAGATGTTCCTTTTTGTCGCTGCTACGTTATGTTCGTAATACCCTGCCAATGGGATGCTGGACAGAGCCCATGTCTCTTGGAAGCATAATATATCACCCTTCTCTAGGAACTCCTTCATATTATCTTCTTTTGTGATTTTACTGATCCCTGCGATGTTCCAGGAGATTATGATCAGTTGCTGTCGGGACGGGTTTGCTCCACTTGCCTCAGCTCGGCCGGGCCCAGTTCCACAGTTGTTAGGAATAGTGCGGCCGCATTCTTGATATTCCTGTTTGATCTGGAGCAAAGTGACTTGTGTGTACGGCCGGATGGTTGTTACAGCATGAGATCCTAATGCCCGTGGGGGCCTTAGAGCCAGTCCAACTGCTGCTATGGGCCCCATGGCTGTTGGTCCCGCGCAAGACAGACCAGGGGCCCTTGACCCCGGTATTCTCTGCTAGGACATGCAGATATTTTAGTTGTGGCGGGAGCTGGACATGTATGCCCCACTCGGCGAGCTGACGCTATTCGTCCAGAACTGCTTATTGAAGTCTCTTTTGCTTCAGACCCACCACAGAAGATTCGCCATGGGTATCCCAATGAAGTCTCATATATCTGACCTATTCCAGGTCTTCCGTTCGCATTTGTTCCAGGGTGGCTAAATGTTTGAAGAGGCGGAAGATATTGCTCCTGTTCAGGATGTCGTGCTGTCCCGTAATGTGGTATCTCGGGGTAAAAGCCACCTCGTGGACGTTTGTTGTGGATTCTATAGTTGAAACATCTCCTATTCCTGGGGCATGGACTTCCGAGCTTAACACTGGGCTTATACTTGCTGGACGTTTCAGGGTATTTCCAGCTTGGTTGCAGATTTTCCATTCTTGTGTGCTCCGTGCTCTTATCTGCTTCTCGGTGCTTGGCTGAGGTTGCGGTAGGACATCCGTGTACGGCAGTGAAATAGCTGTTGTTGCCTGAGTGGTTATGTCCACCGGTGCAGGACATGTTCCAGCCACTACTTCGTGCTCTGGAGGAGAGCTTGGTCTGGCAGGAGTCATGGGGACTTTTGCAATAGGATGTCTTTGTGATATTGTCTGCTCTTGGTGGTCTCCATGTGTCGAGCCAGACGAGGCATCCGTCTTACCTACCAGCTTGCCTGTGAATATTGGATAAAGCTGTTTGTTTTTAAAATCGCTTTGTGGGGGGGGGGGTGATTTACATTTAATGGCTGTGATTGTCTCCGTTTTGTTTTGGTCTTTTTGAGTTGTTTCCTCAGCTTTTTTTATTTGCTCTCCTTGATAGGGGAGCATCTGGCCTATCTTTTGTACTTGGGGCGCCGAGATCTTGAATGATTGTTATCGGAACATCGCTTTCTCTGCTTTTGACCCTGTATTTGCCAGGAATTGTGTCCAGCCTTTTAACAGGCCTCCCCGGTCTTTGTGCTTGATTGTGTTCATCTCCATCTGTTGACTTCGGGCTTGATGGGACTACCTCCTTCTTGCTTGGGGTAGGGTGCTGATTGTTTGGGGCTGTCCGGCCATCTGTTATACTGGAAGTCAATATGTCCCTTCTTCCTCTGACTATCTCAATTATGTCCGCTAGCACCTCTGGGAGAGAAGCCCACTTGTCAATGAGTGTTGGGCAGGAGCATGCACCGGGGGTGTTGAGATTCCGAACAATCCTATTTTCTAGGTCTTCCACCCTGGTGCTTAAATTAACTAGGCGGACTGCTATTGATTGCAGGAGGTCAATTTGGACCTCCATCTTTGATGATTGCCACAGTAATGCTCTGCTTATAGAACTGCTTATTTTGTTTGAGGACACTGTTTGTAGATCTTCATTAACATTGTCGTTTGATTGATTTCAGTCCACCTTGGAGTCCCGTGGAAGCTCTAATAGCCCCAGCAGTTTTGGGGTTAGCTCCAGAGTTCTTTCAATCTTTTGCCCCAATTTCTGGAGGAAGGAGGCAGTAAGGTCCCCTGCCACTGGAGAATCTAAAGTTGGATTACCTTTGGGTGAGACAGTGTTTAGGGCTGATGGTAGAAGCCAGGTATTCTGGCCTTCTTGGTCGTGGCTTTTGGTCCAGTGGATTTGTGCCACTGTCACTGGCGCATGTTTCACTTTTGTCGATATTGCCTCATATTTCCTATCGATTGAGGGGTCGAACGCCTTTTCTTTGGATGTGGGTATAATGTCGCCAATATGTGACCCGGTGATAAGAAGAGAGTCATCCGCTTCCTGCTCTCTCCAACTTGCCGGGCTTGAAAATTATCCTCTTTTGGGAGTATGTGGGCAGTGGCAGTGGGAGGGCTTTCTGCTCTCATTTGTGTTGCTGATTGCTTGTTGGATGAGCGTGTCGGAATCAGGGGGTGGTTCGTCCTGAGATTTGTCAATTTGACAGCCCTCAGCTGTATCCTGGGTGGTGCTGGGGTTGCCACTTTTTTTTTAAGAAATGCATTAGGACTCGGAGGCAGAGTTGTGCTCCTTGTGATCCTTTTTATGGGCAATTGCAGGCTGTCCTTTCCATCTGGAGCTGTAGTTGAGCGTCCAATGTCCGTCTTTTTGGGTCCCATCCCAGTGAGCCACGCAATATGAGTTGACCGTCTTGGTGGGCCATCTGATCTGGTGGAGCATTACTACTGCTGGAATGCTGAAATGGTTGATCCTCCCAGTTCCGTCTGAATCAGGGGTACAGGGGTTTTGTGAGGCCCCTTACTAGGACTACTACTGGGGCCTGCACGGTGCTTCCCAGTTCATGTGGTCCCTCTGCTCCTTCTCCTTTAATTGGCCTGCTCTTAGACGTGGGCTCTGGGGTCACTCTGTTCCACCATTCCACTTGGACCGCCCGCTGTGCCGCCCCCCCCCCCCTACATAGTTGGAGGGCACGGGGAGGCTTGTTGCTAACTAGCAGCAAGGAGAGAGGGAGGGCGGGAGCGATGAAACACGGGGCCCGCGGCTTGCTCGCAACCCACAGCTTCCGCAGCTCCGCCCACACAATAGCGTGATCAGCGTCAACACCACCCTTGCCCCAATTCTTCTAGCAAATGCTTTGGTGGAAAATCTGGTTTGCTGGATTGTGTCAGGCTTCGTTGGTCTCACCAGTCTGGATGGTGGTGTACAAGTGCTGGTGCTGGTGCTGGAGCCGGAGCTGGTAATGTGCAGGTGCACCCCCGCCACCGCAGCCACAGCCGGCAGTTTACAACTGCAGCATAAACTTGGGCAGATGATAGGAAGAAGGTGGGGGTAGCCTGGGTGTCAGGGCCGGAGTAGTGCCCCTGGGGCGAGTGGGACCTACTAGGTGACCGCCGGCTGCACCCGGAGCTAACCCGGGCCGCCTCAGCGGACCACCTCTGGTGCACTCTTGGTGGCCGCACTAACGGTGGCCGTTACTCGCCGACAGAAAGCACCGTCACAGGGTGTTTCGGGATCAGCTCTCTCACCTTGGTCCTCTGGCTTTTGCCGACTGCTCTGGAGCCCAGAACTGAGGAGATGACCGGTGGCCGGGGGCTGGTAACGGCGTGACAGAGCTCTCCCCGCGGCTCCACTCACCGCTTGCTGCTCACTTGACCCGGCGTCCTCGGCTGATGCAAAAAATGAAATAGGAAGTGGTATAGTGTGCACTGAATACCTGTAATGCTGGTGGGGTGGTGCACTGAAGATCTCGAACTGTACGGTCACAGAAGAGGTGGCAATGCACATAGTAAGCTTGGAATGCAGTAGTGCTCTAGTAGGTGTCAGTGCATACACAGAGGTCAATCAAATGAGCTGTGAAATATTAGGCCGCCATACACACAATACAAGCGTGGAATGCTGTGATGCAGAAATGGGTGGCAGTGTATGCACTAAAGCATACACCACTTCAAGCCACAAATGAGCTGTGAAATATTAGGCCGCCATACACACAATACAAGCGTGGAATGCTGTGATGCAGAAATGGGTGGCAGTGTCTGCACTAAAGCATACACCACTTCAAGCCACAAATGGAGCGTGAAATATTAGGCCGCCATACACACAATACAAGCGTGGAATGCTGTGATGCAGAAATGGGTGGCAGTGTATGCACTAAAGCATACACCACTTCAAGCCACAAATGAGCTGTGAAATATTAGGCCGCCATACACACAATACAAGCGTGGAATGCTGTGATGCAGAAATGGGTGGCAGTGTCTGCACTAAAGCATACACCACTTCAAGCCACAAATGGAGCGTGAAATATTAGGCCGCCATACACACAATACAAGCGTGGAATGCTGTGATGCAGAAATGGGTGGCAGTGTATGCACTAAAGCATACACCACTTCAAGCCACAAATGGAGCGTGAAATATTAGGCCGCCATACACACAATACAAGCGTGAAATGCTGTGATGCAGAAATGGGTGGCAGTGTATGCACTAAAGCATACACCACTTCAAGCCACAAATGGAGCGTGAAATAAGAGGTGCCGCAGTTCTCAGTGGGTGGCAGTGCACTCACTGAACATTTCCAATGCTACAATGAAATAGGAAGTGGCTCTGTGCACATTGAGTTCCTACAATGCTGCAGTGCTATTGAGCTGGCAGTGCACGTTGAAGATCTCGAAGTGTGCAGTGAAATAGGTTGTGACAGTGAACACAATGTAGGCTAGGAATGTTGCAATGTGCAGTAGGTGTCAGTGCATGCACTGGAGACATTAAAAATGGAGGTAGTTTTGTACATACTCGAGGCCACGAACATTGGGGTGCTATGTTTGGTCATACATACAAAAGGTGATGGTCTAAACCACTGGCACTCACTCTGGGCAGCATTCCAACCCATCATTTTTCTGCCTCTCTAGACAGGCTGGTGCCTTATGCAAATCAGTAATGACCTTGCTCTTCATGGGAACAGTCCGTCCTGAACTGCAAGGTGAGGCCTTCAAGAAGGGAACACAAGCAACCCCAGGATGAATGTGAGAATCGTGCTCCGCTGTAGGGAGTGCAGTGCACATTCAGAAGGGCTGGAATTCTGTAGTGCTCTAAGAGGTCATAGTGCACACACTTAATGAATGGTTAGCATGATGTAGTGTCATAGAATGTGACGATTTAAATATTCAACGGCTGGGGTGTAGCTGTGTGAGGTTGCATTGCACATTGAAGGGTTGTGCATTAGAGGTGAGAACTCCACCCCCTCTCTTTGACTCTCTATCGTACATGACAGGAAAATATATTGAAGACAGTGTTGCAGTAGATGGCAATGCTTCATTTAAAGGACTCCCGTGGTGCTTTGCTCTAGGAGATGAAACAATGCATACATAGATTGTTGTGCTTGCATTCTGCAGTGCCAGAGGATGTTAAATGGCACCAACAAAGTCCAGGAATGGTTCAGCGCGGTGTAAGGTTAGTATTTAAAAACAAATGGGCGATCGAGTAACCCATGTGGAATCGGGTATGAATCTATCAAAAGAGGCAATGCCCCTTATGGAAAAAGGTTTGTGACCTGTTAAAAATCATCATGCTGTTCAGAAATCAATAATAGGTATATGAATCCTCTGTAATCCTTGAATTCTATTTATTCAGTTATTTGTATCGAGATATGTGTCTGGCAATGTCAACAGGAATGGTGGGACAGCGCAGATTAAAGTGATTAGTTGCTGGAAACATTATATATACAATTAAAAAGGGGGCAGTTGCAGGTGCTGCTCGACTACTTCAACTTCTGTCATTTCTGACTGAGTGGCACCTGCAGTGTCTGCCCATTGTCGCACAATTGTCATGAAATTGTTTTTGTCTTATATTGATAAATATCTTAAAAGTATGGGTAATTGCTAATACCCTGCCAACCCCTTAGACCAGGCGTCTCCAACCTTTTCTGTAATACGAGCTACTTATGTTCAATTAAAATCCTCCTGAGCTACTAATATTATTAGAGATGTAATGGTAACCACATAAGACATGGTTACTTTAGTGGCCACCATTTGCAAGATTACCAGCAGTGATCACCTTAGTGCATCACGTAGGGTTGCCAGCAGTAATGTAAAACATGCTTTGTCAGTGTGGAGTGCCTTTACATGGGTAACACATAATAGACAGCTGCAGTGCCCATAGCACCGAGTTAATAAGTCTCCCAAACAGTTGGATTTTTATCACTCAAATATCAGCTTTAAATATCTATTGGAGATGCAACCATTTTCCCCAAACATCAGCTTACCAGTTCTCAAAATGTACACATTTTCATCTCAAATACACACTTTTCAGTTTTGGTATACATATATTAATTCAACCAAGTTAAAGCTTCTAATTTATTTCACTGGGCTGCAGACAGGAGAGGCAATTGTAGGTAGCTGGAGAGTTGCAAGTAGCTCACGAGCTACTCATTGGAGAAGCTTGCCTTAGGCAACATTTTTAAATTGTGGCTACTTGTTCATTACACTGCTCCGATTGCCTCGTCCATTTTCTGATACTGGAGGGGGTAAGATCAACGGTCTTCTGACCATGTTAAAGAACTGTGATCTTTTGTATGTAATTAGAACAGTCAGTTCCGTGTGTGTGCGTTTGTATTTATTACGCCACTTTTTAATTTGTATATATGTTTCCAGCACCTGTTCACTTCTAACTGCACTGTATGCGCTTTGTGTTTTTTATAATCTGCCACCATTCCATTTGATTTAGCCACATATATTTGATTCAAATAATTGAATACCGCAGAATTCAGGAATAATACAGGCCTCATATGCAATTTATTGATTGTTGTAATAGTGATTTATAATCTAAAACTTTTCTAGAATGGAACATTGCTTCTTTTGAAGTGCTAAAGGTGAAAGGGCATATAGGGATCGTTCGACAAGCTGTGGTGCAGTAAGAGGTGACTGCACACTAAAGAGGTGCAGCTGTGCCATGCTGAAAAACACGAGTGTGCAGTACTTTGAGATGTCCAAGTGCACATAATGGTTGAGTGGTGAGTGCTGCAGGAAGTGATACTAAGCAGGCTAAGTGATTGTAGTCATGCGGTGTTGTAGGGGGTGGTATTGGTCAAAGTGAAGGTGGTAATGCTGCGTTGATGTAGTAGTTGACAGCTCACACAACTGCATGCCTACAATGGGGACGTGATGTCACGCAGGGCCGGACAGGGAACACTAAGCTGCCATGGCAAATTTGTCAGACCAGCCGCCGGGGGGGAGCTGCAAGTGTAAAGAACTGCTGCTTTTGTTACTGGGGGCCGATATTGCAGAACCGCTGCAAAACCGACCCCCAGTAAAAAAAAAAAACGTCCCCACCATCTCAAAACCGGCCCCACCATTCCAGCCTCCCGAGGAAACGGCTGATGCCCTGTCCGGCCAGTCAGGCCCTGGTGATGTGCAAGGTGATACTGCACGTGCTCAAGGAGTGCAATATGCAGTGCTGGTGAAGGGGCTATGCAGAATAGGAATAGCCAGCAAGTGTCTAGATATGTAAGAAGGTTTTACTACCGAATATCGAGCTCAAAAATATCGACACATACAAGAACATCGTGGACAGAATATTAAGGGACAAAAATTCTAAGGGTAATATATAAACTACAGATTATTCCTAACTCCACAGCTAGGTACTTTGAAGATATATATCGCCAAAGTACATATACGTGGAGATAGGTATAGAAAATGTCTACTTACTTACCTTTTGATATTTTGGATTCAATATTTTTTCCTCGATATTTGCATGCCTTGATATTCTGAATTCGATATGGAGAGTGCACACATTGTAGCAGGTGAACAGTGCACGTCGTAATAAACTGAAATGGTGCTGTGGAAGGTGAATGTACACACACAAAGGGTTGAAATGGAGCTGCGAGCCAGTGTAAGGAGTACAAGTGTTATACTGTGGGATTGAGTTGAGACTTCCACTTGAAGTGTCTCAAAAGTGATGAGGCTCGTGCAAGGTGTTGTCAAGTGTCTGTCGAACGACAGAGGAAGAGCTGTTTGAGGCAGGGTCAAACCTGTGTTCAGGTGGCTCGAGGTCTTTTCCTCCAAGCGATGCTGTGTGGAAGTTTCTGACTGGGTGCATGTACTTCTTGAGGTTGTTGCCTGATGCTGGTTCAAGCCGCTCCAACGTCACTTTCATGCTGAATGTCTTAATGACTCTATATTTGAATTCCAGGAATGTGTCAAAAAATTCCCAGTACAGTTGTAGGTTTCTGAAAGGTCACCATCAGTGAACCAAGCTCTTTGTAGTAGTCTCTCTGGGCTACTCGCTCCAGACACAGTCGTTTTTTCTCAGAGCCCTGAGCCAAGTTCCTACTAGGCACGGAGCTCTTTCTAGGACTCGGGCTCTTAAGTCCTCAGCATCCAAGCTTCTCAAAGCAAGTTCCTCCGGCAAGCATGCTTTTCTTGTGAGGTGCATCAAGAAGCCAAGGCAGGAAAATGATGCTACCAGTGCCCAGAAATAGTGCTCGAGTTAAAAATTCAAGACACATGAAGGCAACTCTCTCCAGTACCCTGGAACTTCTAGAGGAATTCTCTTGCACAGGCAAGCAGGGAAGTCTTCTGTTCTTCAGTTTCAAATAGGTTCTTCTCTTGGAGTGGATCAAGCAAGGTGCCTTAAAGTGCAAACTAGTTTACTGTTGGTGATGTCTCGACGAACTTAGTAATCCTCCTACTCTTCCCACACTGGGAATGTATTTTGTGTCATCAAATCTGTCAATGCACTTAAAACAAAGATGGTGAGATGTTTCACTAGAGCTGTCCTTTGCCCCTCAGCCCCACCCCCGTCCCTCCCAGCTCAGCCCTCTATGTTTCAAAGAAAATCATCCCTCCAGCCACCATTTATCCTCGGCCTCATACAATAAATCCAGAGCAATTGTGAAGTGTAGGTGCTTCCAGATAGGAACGCACTGTAGCGGAGTAGAGTCAGAACACTGGTCATATTTCCTGTCATTGGCATTTCCTCCCAGATTCCCAGTATGCAGCAATTTGGTTCAGATTGTATTTTGCAAACAGATTAAAAGTCACACTACATTTTACGTAGCAGTAAGCCTGCGTACAGTTAACTGTTAACAAGGGGACGGTCATGGCAATTTAGCAAATCAAGACACATGTCCTTTGAACAGAACATGTGTCTGGGCCTGTCCAGGAGGCTGTAGCCATGGCAGAGGTAGAATGAGCCAGATGCGCAGAGCAAACGTTGGGGGCAGAACATGTCATAAAGGTGGATTTTCTCACATGCAGGAAGCCACTGTAGACACACTGCAGTGCTGAATTATCGTTGTGCCAAGAGAGGGCGTTCAAGGAAGAAATAAACAGACATTTACACTCTGTTGTCCCTTCACCCTCGATCTTCGGAAGTAGACTATCAACAGAAATGTCTTCTGTTGGGTCATTGATAAGGCCATTGATATAGCTACCCCAATAGCATTCACTGTTAGAACAGAAACAAGTGCCATTAGAGTCATGTTTACCTCACCCTTTTTAATGTTGCCTAAATCCTAGATATCCTGTAAGAGCAGACAAAGCAGACACAGAAGGTCTGGAAATGCTACCATCCTTTAAGGAGTGCCAGTGCAAGCACTGAAGGGGAGGACAGATGCAGTGCTGTCGACAGTAAGTGTGCACACACCGCCACACGGATGATGCAGTGCTGTAGCAGATGACCCTGCACACACTGAAATGATGGAACTGTATGTTTCTGTGAGAGGCCACATAACAGACACGAAAGGCCTGTAAAGGGCTACAATGGTAGTGGGAGGGCACACATTGAAGGACTTGCGTAATGCAGTGCTTAAGCTGGCAAAAATGCACAGTGAATCGCTTGACTGGAGCGCTGCTTTGGAAGGCGACCGTGCACACACTCAAGGGCTGCTGCAGTGTAAGTACTGTAGGGGTGGCAACCCTGTAAGATGTGAACGCACACTCATTCAAGGCTTGGAATGCTGCCTAGATTCAAGTGATACAGCAACAAATGATGGATGGAATGCTGAGTAAATCAAACATTCATTCCCCAGTCAAGAGATCTGGGTTAAATCCATTGTTCTTTTGCTCACAAGCCACCCCAGTGTAGACCACGCCATGTGCAAATCAGTCTTGACCCTGTGCCCCATGGGAACAGTCCAGACCGAACTGCCAAGCCAGGTCCTCTCTGGACCAGAAACACGCATCCTAGGACCGGTTTCGGGGTTTCACCCCTGATCAGCCAGGCTAGCTTGAATCCAGTGGCACAGCGAGCAAGGGACCCACGTCTAGGCATACCCATCCCACTTAAAATAAAAGGTGCTACAGCAACAAATTATGGACGAAATGCGGAGTAAATCAAACATTCACCCCCAGTCAAGACATCTGAGTTAAATTAATTGTTCTTTTGCTCACTATGCCACCCCAGTTTAGACCAAGCCATATGCAAATACAAGAGCACACACAATGAAGACCCTGACATTGTACAGTGCTTTCAGAGGGTATAACTGTTACATGGAAGGGCAGGAATGCCCATTGCTACAGAAGATGACTGCCTCTAAGTGTTGAAACGGTGCAGTAATCTCAGAGGTGACTGTTCACACACTGAAGAACTGGAATGGTTCATTGCTATAAGCAGAGGCGGCTCCTCCATTACAGCGGAGGAGCATCGCCCCACTTAAATGCCCCCCAAAGCCTCAGAGATTAAAAATAAAATGGTAATTTATTACCATTTTATTTTTCATCATCCCGTCCTGAACCGAGTGTCAGGATGGTTGGGGCCTGCTGAGTGGCAGCGGGGAGGAGTGATGGGCAGAAGGCTGCCTGTGCACTGTTTAAAGTGTGCATGTCTCTTTGGCCAGTTGTCTTGCAACGGCCAACCAGACATGCACACT
Organism: Calotriton arnoldi; assembly: GCA_963921515.1. Classification (NCBI taxonomy): domain Eukaryota; kingdom Metazoa; phylum Chordata; class Amphibia; order Caudata; family Salamandridae; genus Calotriton; species Calotriton arnoldi. Next base: position 1,026,526 of record CAWUFW010001658.1, read on the forward strand.
TTAAACCTCTCCACCCCGCTGGGTTGAGAGCAAGTGCAGGCCTCTAGTGCGGTGGGTAGCACCGACAGAAGCCGCTCCCTCCAATCAGGGCTCTGCTCTCATCCTGGTTAACAGCATGTGAGCAGTGCCCGGATTGAGCAAGGGAGTTTGCTGGTGCCCACACTGCAGTTGAGGAAAGAAGAAGTCCAGAGTGTAGGACGTGTTTTGTAAGTGTTTAATTAAAAAAATATATATTTTATTTGCATGCCGCCTCCTCTCCGTAGATGCCAGCCGCCACTGGCTGTAGGAGGTGACAATGCGTGCGCCAAAGGTTTGGAATGGTGCTGTGCTCTAGGAGATCATCCAGCGCACACTGAAAGGTTAGAATGATGCAGCCTGTATCTGGTAACATGTGACAGGGCAGACCACGAAAAGCTGGACTTGCCCTGTCCTTTAACATCTAACAGTGAACCCAATACAGGTCTATAATACTCCAGTATTGCAAGAGACGAACAGACTTAAGGTCTGTAATGCCGCCGAAGATCAGGATGTGGCAGTATACACACCGAAGGCCTATAATGGTACAGTACTGTACGATGTGACCCTGTAATGATGCATGTCTGCAAGATGTTACTGTTCACAAACTGAAGCCCTATAGTCAGTCATCAATCTTGATTCGATCATCATGTGACCATAAAAAAACCATACTACAAATAGCATAAGAACATGTAGAAAAACATTACAAGGTTATATTTAAAATGCATAATAAAGGGGGTTCTTAAATTACAAAATAATTGATTTACTCTGCTGTATAGCACGCTGTATAAAGGATGTAGTTAAAAAACATATCCTGGCCGTTGACAGTAACTGCAGGAATGCTAGAGCAGCCCTGCAGTATCTGATATTGGCCTGTTTTAAAAGAGCTAAATTGTACCGCTTTCTTAATGATGAATAACACTTTAAAAAAAACAAAGTGCAACGTGCATTGTGCAGAGCAGCAATCACATGGACATTCATGTAAATTAGCAATGTAGGTTCCCTGCGTAGGGTGAGCCAGTAGGAAATGGACATTATTCAGCCTTAGCCTTGTTAGCAGGAACCTGTGGTGCAAATTACTAACTCAGATTAAGTATGGCTCAATGCCAGGGCCAATACAAATTTCGGCATATGCCAAAACAGCGGGCTTGCTGGCTTCTTTTTGCATTCTCTCCTCATTGCATTTGGCTAAAAACATTGCCTTCAGTGTTCCAGAAAAACTGACCTCGTAAGTTCCTGGGGGTCTTATTGAATTCAAACTAATGCAAATATTGTAAATATACGAGATCCAAGGAATTTTGAAACATTGTTCCTGCTTTAAACAGTCAGCAAGAAAGACGTTTCACACTTTGACCAAATCTTGAGCCATAACAGGAGTGGCTGCAGCTTGATAGTATCACTAATGTACCCTAGCGAAATTTCGAAGTGACAAATATAAGGGCTAGTGGATTTTGGCACGGCCAACAGCCTTTTCATGAAACCATTTTCAACCCTCTCCAGCCCAGGTTGGTTGCTAAATCCCCAGACACCAGCCCCATAAACTGCATTCGTACAGCATTTTGCTTTATATATTGTTGTAAGCTCTCTGATGGGCTTTTTACCTAACCTGGATGCAAAGCTTAAGACCGCCTCTCCAGTTTTTGCAAGAGCGGCAGCCCTAGTAATTTTCAAGGGGCCCCAGATAAGTTTCTCATCAAACGGTATACCGAGATAGGAGAATGTAGGAACAGTACAAACTCTAATATTATTCACCTTAAAGGTGATTCCTTCCTTCTTTTGGGATCCATAGACCATTATATGGGTTTTTGCCTGATTAACCGTGAGATCCAAACTGACCATGAAAGCACAAAATCGGTCAAGCAAACGCTGTAGGCCAATCGCAGTCCTAGCTATTAAAACTGTATCATCGACATAGATCACTGCTGGAACAATGCGATTACCTACTCACGGACAGTCCGCATTAAGATCCAATAATTGCTCTTCTAAACCATTGACATACAGAGAGAAAAGGAAGGGTGCCAGAATGCAGCCCTGGCGTACACCTCTAGCAAGTTTAAAGGGTTCAGTTGCCTCCCCCCTAGGGCCATACCTCACACTAGCAGTCACCTCTAAATGGAGTTCTTCAAAAAGTTGACAATGTTCGCCTCTACCCCGAGCTCTAACATAATATTCCAGGGCTTAGATCTATTAACTGAGTCAAAAGCTAAGCTCAGATCCATAAATGTCAGGTAAACCTTACCCTCCTTGGCGGCAGTATACTTGCTTATTATAAGGTATAAGTTAAGGCACTGCTCAACTGTCTACAAGCCAGGACGAAACCCAGATTGGAGCTTTGAAAGCACATTTTGCTTACTCGCCCATGTTTGCAAACGCTCCAACAAAATTCTTCCCATTATTTTGGCAGTTGAATTGATCAGTGATATCGGGCAATAGCACTGCGGATTCCCCTTAGAGCCTATTTTAAAGATGGGAACAATGGTCGCGTGGGACCAGGCCTTAGGTGGGCCCATTATTAAAACCATCTTAAGAACGTTGTCAGAAGGGGAGCTCACAAGGGCACATTTGCCTTAAAAAGGTCAGCTGGTATCCCATCCGGCTTAGGAGCTTTCCCCGCAGGGCATCTACCGATTGCATCTACCACATCACTCCATTCAATCTCTAGTCCTGAGAATAACATAGAGGAGGACAAAGATGGAGAAGAAGAAACTGGGGAGGCTCGTGATGAAATTGCCATTGTCTCAGTAAGAATGAATCATTCCATAGAAGCAGGGCCAGAGTACAGGTGAGTAAAATGTGCTACCCCGTCTTCCAGTGGAATCACTGTATCAAGGCCAGATTCCTGGGTTTTGTAATGTAATGTAAATAGGTACTTATAGAGCGCACGGCTACTCCACAGAGTGTCAAAATAATTAGGATTCACCGGCTGCCAAAAAACTGTACTATCTTTAAGGTCACTGGCCAGTACTAGGGAAGGATAGACTTCCTACCTGATAATCTTTTTACGGGCTCCAAGCACCTTTTTATACGCCTTTCTGCAATTACGTACCCGCTCTAAGTTCCTTGGGGCTTCTTTAAGAGCTGCCAGCAGCTGAATATGAGCCTTTGTGCAGTTGGCATCGAACCATTTCATTCGCTTCCTGCTATTAGAGCTAACTGAAACTGTGAGCATATCACGTACCATGTCACAGATTCTATCAAATCTGTTTAGTAACTCGGCCCCCCCGTGATGGTTATATTTTCACCGAGGCACAACTGGAAATCGGGAAGTGTTGAGCCCAATAGAGCGGACAAAAAAGAATCATCATCAACCTTTGTCGAGCTCATGATCACCCCTTTGTTATTCGTGTATGTCAGCGGTAAAGGGTTGACCTACGGCTGTCTCTTTGCAAAGAAGGTCCAATGAATTGATAAAGCTAAACGCCTGTGATAGCTAAGGGGAGACTTTGATAAAGTATAGTCAACTGCCCACTCTCTTAAATCTTCTGAGAATAAAATAAAATCAATTAAACTATGACTATCCCTCCCAAAAAAAGTAAGGGTGATGGCTGGATCAGTGCTCAGAGAGTCAAAGGCAAATATTAAATTATATTTCATAAGTACCAATTTAAGTTCATCCCCAAACGGACTATAGACAAAATGAAAAATAAGATGCCCATCATCCACCAGCCCACAAGACTCGGTTGACGATAATTGGCAGTGCTTAGTATTACCTGCTAAAGGAGGTATACTCTTTCATCCTAGTGAAATACTGTACCTTACTGTAAAATGCACGATGTGAATGTACAACTAGAAAAGGGTATATCCATGTCATGTCATATATTTGGTGCCCCACGTTATTAACGGTCCCCGCATAGTTATATGGAGGCATCGGAATACCAGACTACCTGTCCAAGAAGCTCTTTGGTGATCTGAAAAGAGGAGACACACTACACTAAAATAGTGTTAATAGTGCAAAGCTGGCTCTCCTCAGGATGACACAATTGGTGAAGCCCTAGGTGAGCCAAGAGAGAACTAATTCCACCTAGAAGGCAAATGCACCTTAAAGTTAAAATATCCACCAAAGTGAGGAGCTGGCTGAGGCTTATTGGGCGGAATAAGGGAGGCAAGCAAGAGAACACACATACCTGCCTGCCTCAGGGCATTCTTGTGGTGTATGTAGAACAAGCAGAGGTTGTGCCTGGGAGATCCTTGTCTTAAGATGCCTTGTTTCTTTACACAGCTGCATTCATGGTGACACTGAAGCAGGAAGCACCCTTCCAACAGCCCGCTCTGGGTTAATACTTAAGTAAGCGATCACACTTTACTGCCCTGATCGTGCCGGTGATTATAGTCCTAGACAGCGAAATATGTTGACCCTGCTGACTTGCATCGGCGCGTGTGAAAACTTGACCCCTTTTTTCTTTACGTTTATTTCTGGAACAGCTGCAGTGAGTTTGAGACATGGTTTTCAAGACACAATTTTAGTTTGCTGTGACCTTAAAGAATACACGATTATGATGATTGAAGAATGTATGATGTGATGCATGTTGCATTGGTATGCTAACCCTGAATGCTTGTCATTTACCCTTAAATTATTGGGGTCACACTGAGTAGATTTCGTAAGTTCCAAAACGAAACGCTGACCGTTTTGGAGAAAAGAAAAAGTGGCAGGTGTTTCTCCTATTGAGTCATTCTTGGCAGGCAGCAGTGTTTGGAGCTAGGTAAACCTGTCAAAGAATCTCTCATCTGCAAGTGGGATATACAGATTCTCTCTCCTTACCCTGAAATAAGTATGTACTCATGATGGTCGGTGTTGGGATGGAAAAGTCCCTCGCATGGTCATGGACGTGTGTCTCTGCCCTGAGTGCCCCCAACTTCAATGATCCCTGGTGCTGATTTTTGGAGTCATGGGCAAACAAGAATCAGGCTTGTGCTCCATGACATAGGCCTGCCTCACGGACTGCGGCCTGTTTGGAATGGGAGGGTCCCCCAAAGCTCTACCCTCATAGTGTGAAAGGCGAATGCCTTTGCTTAGAGTTTAGCAACATGAGCGTAGTGGTGGTAGCATATCGTGTAGTGATCAGTGGAAGTGAACAAGCCTTTTCACCTCTGTCACTGGAGTGAGGCCTACAGGCTCACTCATGTAAACTTCTTCTGCTGTGTGCTTAACTCACTGGTGCTCTACATCATGTTGGCATGTAGTGCTGTGCAGTGCATGTGTGTTGTATGCATTTGCTGGATATGTGTGTGCCTATGAGTGGTACAATACATGGAAGAAGTAGTACAGTAGTGTGAATGTGTGCCTGTGAAGTGTACAATACATGGAAGATGTAGTGCTGTGCAGTGCATTTGTGTTGTATACATGTGCTAGGTGTATATATGTCTGTGAATAGTACAATACATGGAAGATTCTGGGTTCCATTTTGGGAGATCCAGGGTTGACTGGAGGAGCATGAGAAAGTAGAGGAATCCTCCTCTAGACAGATTTGTGAATTGCTGTATTTCTGTGAGCTGGGTGCGACACACTGGAGAAATGGAGAGCCAGGCTCTTTAGTATACCTCTACCTCAAAGGGTTCTCTTTTATTCCAGGAGAGGTCACTGGAAAGGGGCCTGGGCACATTCCAGGAAGGAGGTGGAGCTGATAAGGGAATCATAACGAGTCAAGCTGAGGCCATGGATACACATATTACTGTGGCTGGCATCCAGGTGTTACCGTCTAGTCACTACCATGGCCTGTGTTGTGGGGTTATCAGATTTGGGGTCACTCCTGCTGTGACTGACTGCTTTCTGGAGGAAGGGCAGAGCAGAGGATAGTTCGAAAGGAAGCAGATCCCCAACACAAACTTCAAATACTCATACCCTAAATCACATTTGGTGTCTGGAAACGGACTATGAGAAAGGGAGCTCGAGTCCCCCGACATTGTCAACTGTCAAGCAGGCAGTCGGGCTGTACGAGGAGAAGTTCCACAAGACTAGGGCTGGAGTCTAAGACAAACCAGTCTCACATGCATGAGGCGACATCACCCATGGAATCCAAAATCACCTACCCCTGGGGCATAGTGCCTGCCTGCTTGCAGAGACAAGGGTGGCCTGTGACGAAGAGGAGAGTGCTGGGGGGAGCGAGGTCCAGAGGGAGATCCTGGCAAGTGGATCTCTCAAGCAAGGTGTTATCAGGCCTCGAGAAATCCAATTGCCCACTCGCAATGGCGAGTGAGATTTTATCAGTTCAAGCTATTTTTAGCACTTACTCATATGTGCTGGGAGTGAACTTAAGCTGGAAGAAACAGGTGTTCTGTTCATTCAAAAAGAGAATGAGCAATTAAGATGCCTTTAAATCTTGTTTTTATCTTTACACATTTAGTCTGTTAAGGACAAATGTCAATTCGTCTTTTTACTAATTGTTGCTTATCTGTTCCTGGAAAATGGTTTTTACTTTTCTTTCTCTTATTACAGTGAGTGCTTTTTGTCAAGTGAGCTATCTGACAATAATTGTGAAACAAAGGCTATAAAATGTCAGTTTTTTTCTCTAACACATTTAAACTGCTTTTAAATTAATGGTACAAGTATTTCAAAATATATCAGGAATTATGAAAGAACATTGCTTTTTGTAATTCAGAAGTCTGATGCAAACAAAGATTTAAATAGGAGCAAAACAAATCAGAACACTTTACTTGGTGATGTGCAAATGACAAATATTTGCAGAAACTTTATTTCCAAACATTGTACACTCTATAGTTTTAAAACCACATGTCAGTGACAAATTCTGTGGCCATTTCAATGCTAAATCTGCTGATTGTAAATGACAGTGTGCTGCTACTTTATGCTTTAGTTATGTATTTATTAAAAGTGATAGTTTTTAAACATGATTTGAGAAACATTCCTGTCCTGATGACAATGCAGTTAATGAACTAAGAGACAAGTCAGCCGGTATGTGTGTCCTATATGTGGCTAGATTTGTATCATATATGGAGCTAATGTTTAGCCTATTAATTCAAACCAAAGAGTTTTCTGTACAGCAGACATGCTGAATTCGCATATTTGAACGTGCTCTCATATGTGATAAAGAAGAAAATGGTGTCTTAGTGAATTAAAATACTTGCCCAGCATCACATAATTTGAAACCAGTTTATGGGTCAAGAGCACTATAATTAGGTTGAGTAGATAATTTAAGTCACTAGACCTGCAGGCCTTGCAACATTTTTCGGATTATTCGAGGCCTGTGTGATGTGACAGCTTCTGCACCAATCGGGCCGTAGCCTGTATGCGGAGGGAAGTCGGTATCCTAGGTGGGTCTGCCATGAATATTACTGCCATGCCGATCAGGCTGTAGCCTGTGTGCGCAGTGAAGTCGATGACTCCATATAACAGGTGGGCCGCCGTGAAGTTTGCTGCTGTGCTGATCGGGGCGTAGCCGGTGTGTGGAGAGAGGACTGTGACCCTTCATGCCAGGTGAGGCCACCCGGAAAAAGGCAAGGAGCGTGTTCTGGTCGAGACCGTCATCGAGAGGAAGAGGCCGGTGTGGTAACCCATGCGGCCCAAGACCCAACTGAGAAGTTGCACCAGGAGCGTCAAATCCCCCCACCCCCACCTGTGGGGAGGATCCAAGGAAACTTATTGGCATTGAAAAATCATTGAGGACGCCGGATGTTGTCCCCACAGGACCGCATGTGAGGAACTAGAGAATATACGACCACTACCACTTCAGAGCTGCATGTGCGGAACTAACCAAAGACTGCAGCTTCAGCACCCATGAGGGGGACATGTTCAGAGACTCCGGTTGTGCAGGTCCTGCTGATGTGGGTAAGACTGATTAGTGGGCCAGACGGTCCTCGGGGAAATGCCCGGTATTTAGCGTTTCGGTGCTGGAACACTTTTGACTTTAATTGGAGTCGCAGTGGAACTCCTGAGACTCGGACTACCAGTGAGGCTTAACCTGAATGCCGCCTATAGTTAATGGGGAATAACCACTACCTCTAGCGAGAGGGCAGTGGGACTCATGAACCACCTTTTGAAACACTAGAGGCCTTACCTCGAGGGACTGTGTATATTGTTTGTGAATGCCGTGTTTTACTTTGTGTTGGTATGTAAACGCTCACTTTTTCATAAAAGCAAGTATTTGACTGGACAATCATATAGCTGCTATTGAATATATTTTGACTTGCAAGCCTGTGTTCACCTACTTGTGTCTACCTCCCCCAGCCCCCCACCTGACAAGCCTCGGACTTGCTTGACTTGCGCTACCACTGCGAGTCAAGTGCTGAAGGGGTTCTTGTCCCAGTTGCCCAGGATCCATTGTAGGTTGGGTCCCAGGATATCAGGAGCAAAAGGCCTCAACCTGCACGGTTGGGCCCAGTGGCCCTCTGAACGGGGTTCTGACAGTTGGTACTACAATATACAGCTTTTAATTATACACTATTTGTGCACAGATCATATTCATTAGAATTACTGTTTATATTATAAGAGCTCAGTAATAATGATATAAATGAGGGCAAAGTTTACGTAAGCCCCAAACATATTTCATGGCACATCCCTATCCTATTTGTTTAAAACCTATCTAACCAGCTGTCTACCTGCATGCTGTTTTAGCTTATCCAAATGCCAAGTTATCTAAAGCCTTACCACATACCTTTTGGGGCATTAGGCCTGTAGTTCAAACTTCATTCTTCAGCATCCCCTCTTATATCTGAGTTTCCAACTCCGTCCCTATATTGGTGTCTCGTATACCTTTCTTATGTAAAGGGGTATATGGAGCGAGGCAGGGTCAGCTCATGCTTGGCTACACAAGATAGAAAACTACGCTTCTCGTTCAAAATGAAAGAAACGTACAGAAGGTTAAAGCTACTTTTCTCTTATTTCTTCCAGCAGAATATTTTCATGGCCATCTGTCCCTATAGGTTACACTTCAGCTATCTGTTCATAAATAGCTTCTTAGAATGGAACTTCTCCTTCTCTGTCCTGTTAATGGGAGCCTCAGAAATATATGGCAAGCACATGAACTTGCACAACTTAAGTCAGCCTTGTTTCTGGGCTCTGTCATTTCAGCATGTACTCCAGCATTTTAAATGCACAAAGCGTGACCATGTCAGCATACTATCAGGCCTGTATTCTCTGTAACATCAAAAAAGCATATAGAAGGTCTGCCATCCTTTGAATACTCCATGGCACCGACAGACAAAACTGTGTGCCGAATGAGAGGGGGCCGCCTGACTGCCATGCTGAAAGAGTGAAGAGGCTCTAATTAACAAATTATGGAATAGCTAGCTTGATTTTAAAAACATACATGCCATAGAGAGAAAAAGTTCATATTTTTACATAGTTTGAAAACTGAGACACAACTGAAAGGGAGCATAACTTCCGCCACGTCAAATACCATGTTTTTATGTAAAAAGGATGCGATCTAAGGAGATGTCTTTACAAACAGGAAACATCAATCAAATATCAAATTAACTTGCTTCTTATAGTAAGGAACAACTTAAAGGAAGCACAACTGCCTCCCTCTGCAACTCCGAGCGAATGCTGATCGTCTCAGCTTCAGGAAATCTCCTAAAAACTGGATATTAAGATTTACACCAACTTACCTTGCCTAAGTTTCAGCCCCAGGTATCCATTCGGTATTTGCTTGCTCTATAAGTATATTTTTTCATTCGTTCATCACAGGGGCCAGTGCTATCTGTGAAGACCAAGGGCACACTTGTATCAGCAAAATCGTGGCATGAGGAAAGTCATCCTTAACTCGCTTTATATAGTTATCAGTATAACTAACGGTGCAGATCATTTCATCTTGTCACCCTTCTTTGGAAGGTTCATCTTTCACACCGTGCCACACCGCCTGCTCCGTGGTACATAGCTTACTTAACGCTGGCACAAGGATATGCAAAAAACTTGAAAGGTCATTGCTTACTTATAACACCGCTGATAAGCTCAATTATAAATAAGGGCGTAAGACCTACAACAGTCTGTTATACAATGCCCAGGCAAAGAAACTATCATCATAACGTTATCCTTGCTGCAAAAACCTCACTAAAGAAATGTTAGCGGTCATCCTGAGGCTAGGAACTCTTCCATCACTCCTCCACAAAATTATGCTCCAGCCTAGCTAATTTTTTATCATGATCACATTGTACTCTTTCTGACCTCCTTCTCCCCAGTTTCTTACCCAGGCACGTTCTCTCTTTTGCTCTCACGTTTTCCTTCGACGAATGTCACTCTGCCACCATGGTCAGAGTCAACACCTGTGTCACACAACTTTATTCTTCACAAACTTAACTCGACTTGTTTGGGTTTCTCTCTGGATCTCTGCCAAACAAGGATTCTAAAGGCTTATCCTCCCGCAGTGGCACGTGCTATAACGCCTGTCTGTAGTAACTCGTTGTCCTCTGGTCTGGCCCCTGCTTCTGGTAAAACAGCACTTGTCATTCCTTTCCTTAGGAAACCTTCTCTGGACCCTCTTACCTTGGCCAGTTATCGGCCTGTCTCTCTACATCCTGTGATGGCTAAACTTGTGAAGAGGTGTGTTATTCACAGCTCTCATATTATATTGAAGAGAATGCTCTGCTCAATACCTATCAATTTGGTTTTCACCCTTCCCTTCTCACTGAAACCATATTCACAACCGCCAGTAATGACATCCATCCGATCCTTGATTCTGGGGACTCTTCCAACCTGATTCTTCTTGAGCTCTGTGCAGCCTTTGACACTGTTTCCCATGACATACTTCTGAGCAGACTTAACTGTTGCTGGTCTTCAGGGGAACTTACTGGGCTGGTTCAGATCTTTTTTGAGCTCTAGAGTACAGCAGTCCTTTTGCCACCCTATCTGTACACCTCTAAAATCTTGAGTAGCTGGATCCCATAGGGCATTTCTCTGAGCCCCATACTTTCCAATTTGTATGTGGTGCCTCTAACTGATCTTTTTGCCTCTTTTGGTTTCTTGTTTTACTCCTATGTGGATGACACTCAGGTCATCTTGTGTTTGGATAGTGAGCAGGACTCCATTCAAATGCAATTTAAATGGAAGCGGTTGCCAGCTGGATCAATGCCAACTTGCGGAGACTCAATAAGTGAAAAGAGTGAGTTTGTGTCTTACCATTTGGCCCTCTAACCAGTGACCTCAGTCTTTAGGCACCTGCCCTACTACCACATCCAATGACGGTAATCTTGGAGTGATCCTTGATGCCAAACTCTCTTTCGAAGCACACATCAACAAACTAATGGCTACCTGGTTATGTATGGTAAAGGTCCTTGGGATAAAAAGGCTGTTTTCGCCCAGTCCTCCCATGAAAACCTTGGTCCAAACCCTTATTACCAGTAGATTTGAATATTGCAACTGTCTTTTTATCGGTCTTTCTTCTCATCTTTTTTACTGATTGCAGGCTGCTAGGCTCATTCTAGCCCTCACTAAATTTCCCCCGTTTTTTCCCATCTTCCTAATCTTCACTGACTTCCTGTCCGATAGTGCTGTCTTTTTAAGGCTTTTTGTCTCAGCCATAAACACTTAACTGTTCACCAGCTATTCTCCCAGTAGTCACCGTGCACCAGCTCTTTTTATCTTGGTACCACACCTAGGTTTTACAGAATACGAACTGGTGGGCCTTCTTTGTGATCATGGCACAAGCTTGGAATAGCCTCCCCCAATCATTTGCTGAGCTTTCGTAAAATATTGAAAACTCACCTATTCCAGTTCTAGGCTTTCTTTGCATCCTTCAGGTCCTTTCTTAAGCACAAGGACACTGTTGGGTATTTCTGCACTTTATAATACTAACATCAAATAATTCCAGCTCTGTGTATCTATTTTCTCAGTAAACACCCACTTTTGCTCCTTATATAATAGCAGATTTGTACAGTCACTGGGTATCTGGTAAAAAGATGCATAACCAACTTTTTCATTGGTTTATTGTGATGCAGATTCCACAGTCCCTGCAAACTTAGTATAAGTATGCAGGAGAAACCATCTGTCAGTGTGCCAGGATTTCTCATCAATCAGTGCCAGGGGACCGAGAAAGATATTGGAGTTCCAGGGTTGCGTCACCGACTGCTGACTGCTAACGTCCCTTGCTACGTTCAGGAACACAGGAACTTAAAACTTCTGGATCCTCCTAAGAAGAGCTGCCTTGAAACCAACTTGATAGACTGATCACACTGCTGAGAAGAGGTGCTGGTGGTACCCTTGGCCGAAGGAGAGGCTGGCCAGAAACATCGAGGGAAGGGGGGCTGTGCACGAAGAGATGACTATTGCCCCGGTGTAGCTCAGAAAGGATCTGCACCACCGGCCCGCCTGGTGAGGTCGTGGGACCCTATTTCCTCTGTAGTGCACCCTGGAGTAAGGAAACTCGTTCCCGTATCTTTACTTGCGTGTGAGCTCTGTGATCTTCCTCACATGATTGAAAGGCAGCCAGAAATGGCAAAGTGGCCTCAGAGGACAGACGCGAAGAAGAAGTGGTTGACAGCTTGGTGCTCATAACATTTGTAACCACATTCAGAAATGTTATCACCAGAAGAAAATGCCCTGTGAAGGCTTAACGCGCGAAGAAATATTAACCACCATTAACTGGCGTGGGTGCATAGGACGAATTTAGTTAAAGTTTGGAGTTTCACCATCACCCAGGTTTTTTAAATTTAGAATATATTTGTTCTTTTTTTCGAATTTGCTAGCCTGTGACTTGTTTATTTATAGCCCGTCGTGTTAAGTTCTGCTGCTTTTTTATTGTACCTCACAAAACAGCCCTTGACTTTGATTTGACAGGAGAGAGAAATTAAGAAATTAAATCGGCTAAAAGGCTAGCGTGGCCTATAGGAAATCACATGCATCTCCACCAAAAAACGTAGAATAAACATGGTGGGACATACAGTGATGCTCAAATGACATATATTGCAATGAATAAAATATGCGTGTTGAAGACATGAAAGGTTGCATATTACTACTGTGGCGACCTCTACATCAGCTTAACCATTACATTGAAATGCCATGACCACCACCCGCCGTGGCTACGGGCTATTGTTAGTCCTGTTTTTGCAATTTTAGCATTGGAGCCATAGTTGAGGTGATAGAATATTTATATTGATGTAGTGGCATGTCAGTCTAGCAGCAGTCGATGTAGAGCGGGTTCACTCGGAGGAAAACAGCATAGAGTCGAGCCCTATTCCCCGCTATGATGGTCAGGACTAACCCTGGGCATAATACTTTGCTACGCTCACCAAGCATGCAAAGTTTGTGCTACTACGCACTACGCAAATTAAATTGCACATAGCAGAGTGAATAACTGTGCTAATAAACGTAGCGTAGCAGGAGAATAATAAACTCCTTCAAATGCTTTGATAAAGCAATTTTTTATGCTAAAAAAGCATATAACCAATTCACAAAAATGAATTTTGACAATAAAATATCAAGCAATGAGAGAGGTGATGATTTTGGAGTCCCCCTAACCTAGGGGAGGACCAAGCAGATGCCTTGAACACAAAAAGCATATCATGTGAACGATTCAATGGTGGTCCCTTCCTCCTAGGACCACCCCAAGCACAGTTATGGGCAAAAATACAATCCCAACCAAAGGCCCTGCAAAGCATTATGGGACGAGATTATCAGTGGGCAGTGAATATTATAGTGTCCAATATCAAAATAATTCTACAAAGAGCTGCAGTTCAACTAGTCGTTACTAGGTGTCGTCCCTCACGAGTCAAATGCAAAAGCTTCATGAAAGGTTTTCAATACTTTTGCATTTCACTCTTGAGGGACGACACCTAGTGACGACTAGTTGAACTGCAGCTCTTTGTAGAATTATTTTGATATTGGACACTATAATATTCACTGCCCACTGCTAATCTCGTCCCATAATGCTTTGCAGGGCCTTTGGTTGGGATTGTATTTTTGCCAATAACTGTGCTTGGGGTGGTCCTAAGAGAATGGGACCACCACCTAATCATTCAATAAGATGTGCTTTTTGTTTTCAAGACATCTGCTTGGTTCTCTCCCTAAGTTAGCGAGGATACCAAAATCATCACCTCTCACTGCTTGTTATCTTTTTGCTTTCACTTTAGCGAAATGACTATATGCAATTTTAGCATATAAAGACAGAGATATTTATTTTATCTTAACTTGCACTGTACAAGTTTGATTTTGGTAATTATTGTACAGTGCAGTCAAGCACACAGCTACGCACTACGCAATTTGCATAGCTACGCCCAGGCTTAATAATAAACTCCTTCAAATGCTTTGATAAAGCAATTTTTTATGCTAAAAAGCATATAACCAATTCACAAAAATGAATTTTGACAATAAAATATCAAGCAATGAGAGAGGTGATGATTTTGGAGTCCCCCTAACCTAGGGGAGGACCAAGCAGATGCCTTGAACACAAAAAGCATATCATGTGAACGATTCAATGGTGGTCCCTTCCTCCTAGGACCACCCCAAGCTACAGTTATGGGCAAAAATACAATCCCAACCAAAGGCCCTGCAAAGCATTATGGGACGAGATTAGCAGTGGGCAGTGAATATTATAGTGTCCAATATCAAAATAATTCTACAAAGAGCTGCAGTTCAACTAGTCATTACTAGGTGTCGTCCCTCACGAGTCAAATGCAAAAGCTTCATGAAAGGTTTTCAATACTTTTGCATTTCACTCTTGAGGGACGACACCTAGTGACTGACTAGTTGAACTGCAGCTCTTTGTAGAATTATTTTGATATTGGACACTATAATATTCACTGCCCACTGCTAATCTCGTCCCATAATGCATTGCAGGGCCTTTGGTTGGATTGTATTTTTGCCCATAACTGTGCTTGGGGTGGTCCTAGGAGGAATCGTTCAATAAGATGTGCTTTTTGTTTTCAAGACATCTGCTTGGTTGTTGGTTCTCTCCTAAGTTAGTGAGGATACCAAAATCATCACCTCTCTCACTGCTTGTTAACTTTTGTTTTCACTTTAGTGAAATGACTATATGCATTTTTAGCATATAAAGACAGAGATATTTATTTTATCTTAACTTGCACTGTACAAGTTTGCTTTTGGTAATTATTGTACAGTGCAGTCAAGCACACAGCTACGCACTACGCAATTTGCATAGCTACGTGTAGTTGAAGCTGTACTTCACGTAGCTATGTGAAGTGCTACTACACAAACTACGCCCGGGCTTAGTCAGGACAGCCAATCTGGTAGGGGGCGCATGATGAATAGAGTTCCCCAGCAGAGACTCCTGTATCCAAAATTATAGACAAAGGAGCAAATAGGTAACTGGTGAACTGAATCCATTGGCCAGATGCATTCAAAGCCCAGATCCGGGTTTGCTCATGGCTTATGCTGAAAAGTGTTTATTCTCAATTCGATTAGCAGGGAAATGACTGCGTTTGGAGACTATAATCTCTGTAATCTCAATAGGTCCTATGACGGGGTTACTGACCCCATCTGCATCACAAGTTGTGGCGTCTCACAGCGATTTCACGAGAATCAGCATGGAAAGAAACACTGATTCCCACATTTTATTCCACCAAAAAATTGTAATCCCTATTATTTCCATTTCTCTTCCCCCAAATTACCCGGACTCCTGGTAACAATAATTCCAAAGTGCAGAATTAAGAGGGTTTATTCCGGCAACTCGTACTGAGGACTTACATTTCATTTTGCTGCAAAAACCCCGTTTTACTGCAAAATGTTGAAATCTTTTTGATACCCCTCCCACGTTACAGTTCATTTCTGTTCAAAGGAGCAGTTGCAAATGTTTTACTAGGGCAAGAGTATTCTTGTTGGGGCTCTCCAGAATCCAAAGTTGTTGAGTGACAGCTGGTGAAGGAGATGGCCTTTGATGAGGAGTAAGATACCGTGCTTAGCTCCTTCATGCACTGCACTTCATCAGCAGGCGCAGTTCAGCTCATGTCACCCAGTGTCTTAGAGGAGGAAAATGGCTGGTCGCGTTGGCAGGCATTATTCTAAGTTTAAGACTACTTTAAGCATTCTGTTAAGCAGCAACTGTGCAGAAGCATCCGTTTCCCTCTTAGTCTAAGGACTGGAGTTAAGCCATAGGAGGTTGTTCTTCAAGAAAATCCACTTGTTTTTTTTATATAGCGCAAACTCGAACCAAAGGTATTGGAGCATCTTCCATGTGCACCAGTTACATTACACAAGGACAGATTCATTAGGGGGGGGAGATTAAGTGATTTGTCCAGAATCATATATATTGAGCCAGGGACGCCTTAATGATTTTGCGGGCCCTATGCCAAATGTATTTTGGGGTCTCTATTCAGAACATCTTTGAATTTACGATTCAATTTCAGCTCTTTTATGTCCTCTTTGGCCAGGTCACTGACAGTGTACAGGCGCACTAATTCAAATTCTAAATGTATTTACATCTAATATTCAGGGATAGTGATGTGTTTAAAATATTGTAACACAGCAGCAGGTCACTAATGTTACTGCAAATAATCTCTTGCCAACACACAAGGCTTATTAGCCAGTTATGATAGGGCCCACTGGGACAAAATGGAAGACCTGCTCCAACACCTCCCAGAAGAGCATAAGAAAAGAGCACAAGAATTAGTGCAAGAAGGTAAACTAATATCTAATTCCTCCATTAGATGTGCTCTAGATGCTGCTGACACTGCAGCAAGGGGAATTAACACCAGCATTCTCCTTAGACGGTATGCATGGCTTAGGATTTCGGGGTGTAAACCAGAGGTTCAGCTATCTATCCTCAATACTCCTTTTGACAAAGAAAACCTTTTTGGACCTCAAGTACCTGAGGCACTCAAAAAAATGAACAAAGATACAGAGGTAGCAAAATCTATGGGAGCACTTCAGTCCCCATCTAACAGAGGGTCCTTTCGTCGTTCATTTCATAGAGGAGGATCCAAAGGTAATTCCTCTGACCCTAATACCTCCTCATATAAATCTAACACGCAACCCTCTCCATCTAGAGGTTTCTATAGAGGTGGGTACAGAGGAAACAATTTCAAAGGTAGAGGTAAATGCACACCAACACGTACTTCCCCATCTCCCAATAAACAGTGACTTGCCTACAATGCCCCCGATCATTTTACACCTGTCGGGATGGACTTCAACAATTATTTCCCATTTGGCAATCTATAACATCAGACAAATGGGTATTAGACGTTATCCAACTTGGCTATTGCCTGGATCTTACCAACAATCCACCCAATATTCCACCTCGCATTCACAAACTTTCGTTACAGCACCTACAGCTCCTCAAACAAGAAGTGCATGCTCTTTTAACAAAAGGAGCTATAGAACCAGTTCCATTACAACACCAAGGGTCAGGCGTTTACTCACTGTACTTCCTAATCCCCAAAAAGGACGGGTCCCTAAGACCAATATTGGACCTAAGGATGTTAAATCTGTACATACTGTCAGAACATTTCCATATGGTTACGCTTCAGCAAGTGCTCTCACTTCTACAGCAAGGTGACTCTATGTCCACATTAGACTCAAAGGACTCATACTTTCACATTCCTGTTCACCCAGCACATCACAAATATCTCAGATTTGTAATAGCAGGAAATCACTATCAGTTCAAAGTACTCCCATTCGGAGTTACTACTGCACCCAGAGTGTTCACAAAATGTCTAGCAGTTGTAGCAGCTCAGCTAAGAAGACAGCAAATTCATGTGTTCCCATATCTAGACGATTGACTCATCAAAGCCAGCACACAGCAAAAGTGCTTGCAACACACTCAGACTACATTACACCTTCTCCATCAATTGGGATTTACAGTCAATACGCAAAAGTCCCATCTTCAACCCTCACAAATGCAGTCCTATCTGGGAGCGACCCTAAACACTCACACAGCTCTAGCCTCTCCCAATGCAGCCAGGGTTCAAAATCTTCAAACTCTGTTACTACAATTTCAAACCAACCAATACTTAACAGTCAGGCCTTTTATGCAACTACTAGGAATGATGGCATCATGCATCGCAATAGTGCCTCATGCAAGATTACACATGCCTCCCCTACAGGAATGCTTAGCACGTCAGTAGAATCAATCACAGGGTCAATTAACAGATCTAGTGTTGGTGGACAGCCGCACCCATCGCTCTCTGCAATGGTGGAACTCACAAAATCAAAAGGGCGGCCCTTCATCGACCCTGTTCCACAGATCGTACTAACAGCAGACGCATCTCTCACCAGTTGGGGTGCTCATCTACAGAATCTAACAATTCAGGGTCTATGGGACAACAAGCACAAAAGTCTCCACATCAACTATCTAGAGCTTCTAGCTGTGTATTTAGCACTAAAAGCTTTTCAGCCTCACCTCATAGGGAAAGTTGTCCTAGTCCGCACGGACAATATGACAGCCATGTACTATGTACAAAAACAAGGGGGGGCACACATTCTCTACAATTATCACGCCTCTCTCAGACCATTTGGCGTTGGGCAATTCATCACAGAATTCATCTTCTGGCAGAACACCTCCCAGGCGTGAACAATCAAATTGCGGACCTCCTCAGCAGGATGCGGCAACAAATACACAAATGGAAACTTCATCCCCAGGTTCTCCTTCCATACTTTCAAAAATGGGTAGTCCCACAAATAGATCTGTTTGCCACAGCAGACAACTAAAAATACCCAAACTTCGCCTCCAGGGTTCCACACCCTCTATCCAAAGGCAATGCCCTATGGATGAACTGGTCAGGGATATTTGCTTACGCTTTCCCGCCTCTCCCTCTCCTTCCGTTTCTGGTTCGAAAACTCAGGCAAACATCACTCACACTGATTTTAGTGACTCCCACATAGGCTCGTCAACCATGATTCACCACACTGTTAGAACTATCAGTGGTTCCACATCAAAAGCTGCACCTCAATTCCAGCCTTCTCAATCAGAACCATGGAGAAATCAGACACCCAAACCCCAAAGAGCTCAACCTAGCGATCTGGCTCCTGAAGTCATAGAGTTTGGATACTTAAATTTACCACCAGATTGTATGACAATTCTTAAAGAAACAAGAAAACCTACCACCAGGGCATGTTATGCGCGAAATGGAAGAAATTTGTTGTATTTTGTAACAACAACATTATTAATCCTCTAGATGCATCTATACAAAATATTGTTTGTTACCTTTTGCATCTACAACGAGCTGGCTTAGCTAAAACATCCATTTGGTTGCATCTTGCAGCTGTAGCCGCATATTTGCAAAACAGACAACACTTATCCTTGTTCAAGGTTCCAGTAATTAAAGCCTTTATGGAAGGCCTTAAAAGAGTAATACCACCCAGGGTACCCCCTGCGCCAGTTTGAAATCTTAACATCGTTCTCACAAGGCTCCCTTTGAGCCATTACACAATTGTTCATTACAATTTCTTTCATGGATAGTTGCCTTTCCCATTCCTATCACTTCATTAAGGGGAGTTGGTGAGCTACAGGCATTAACCTTAGACGAACCCTTTTAACTTTATATAGATAGAGAAGTTCTTCACACAAACCGAAAATTTCTTCCAAAAGTGGTTTCTGCTTTTTATATTAACCAATTAGTTGAGTTACCTGTGTTTTTTCCTCAACCTGATTCAGTGGCTTAAAGGGCTCTTCACACACTTGATGTCAGAAGAGCACTATTATACTATATTGAGAGGACAAAAGATTTTCGTAAAACAAAGCAAATTTTTGTGGCATTTGCTCCACTTCACAAAGGCAATCCTATCTCTAAATCTGGTATTTCTAGATGAATTGTCAAATGAATTCAAACTTGCTATGCTAAAGCTAAAAGAACTTTATCTATACCTCCTAGAGCACATTCCACTCGAAAAATAGGAGCATCTATGGCCTTTTTAGGTAACATTCCCATAGCTGATATATGTAAAGCAGCAACATGGTCTACACCACACACTTTTACTAAACATTTTTTTGTGGATGTGTTAGCACGTCAACAAGCTAATGTAGGACAAGCAGTGCTAAAACTGCAACACCTACCGGTTAGCCACTGCTTTGGGAGAATACTGCTATATAGTCTATGCAAAACATGTGTATCTACAGCACACTTGCCTCGAACGGATTATGCTACTTACCCTGTAAGCATCTGTTCTTGGCATGTAGAGCTGTAGATTCACATGCGCCCTCCCATCTCCCCGGACACCTGTAGTTGTTGCAGTTCTCATTATTTACATTACATACGCATGGACATCTCTATACTTCACTTACTTACTCCATTCTCACCCTCTTGCGGGAAACCAATCTAACAATGGAGTCGATGCCCATGCGCAATATCACCGAAAGGAGGAGTCACCTTACCTCGTCACTGGGAAAGACTTCTTAGAAGAAAAACAACTTGCAAACATCCGGACCCAACACTATATGGCAGGAGTATGCAAAGCATGTGAATCTACTGTTCTACATGCCAGGAACAGATGCTTACAGGGTAAGTAACATAATTCATACCCATGCTGCGAGGAGAACTGCCTGCTTGGCTTGCGTTGTTCTCCCAGGACAGTGTTGTGTTTATCTCTGCCTGATTTGTGCTCTGGCTTGGCGGCTGTATGAATCTGTGGTGTGCTACCTGGAGTGTGGACCACGCGTTGGTGGTTCATTTCCCGGCATTCGATCTGCTCCATTTAATGGCTCTGAGTGAGCTGCTTTCTGTGGCTGTGTCCTGGGGACCAGCTTGTCTAGGTGGCTGCCCTACGCGGCGTGTGTGCTGCAGGGAAGGAGGGAGTGCTGTTCATAATCAGCTGTGGCGTTTTTGAGGCTTTTCAGTGCTCTTACCTGTTCTTGCGGTAGCGGCTGCTTGTTGACGGCTACAATCTGGGACAGCAGCACATACGCTGAACGTTGCTAAACGATGGATTTAACCCAGATCTTTTGACTGGGGGAGAATGTTTGCATTGTCAGCATTCCGTCCATCATTTGTTTGCTGTAGAACGTTGCTGATGGCCTGGATGTGTGCATGCAGGTGCGGTCTGGTGACTGCGTTCCTCACGTTCTGGGCGGCGTTTGGCAGCTCTTATGCTACTCTGCTGTCAATCATGCGCTCGTTCAATTCTAATGCAGTTTTAACTGCATTTTTAAAATGGGTATAAACTAGGTGCCTGGATGTTGGTAGCTGCAAAAGAAACAATTGATGGACGGAATGCTGGACAATGCAAACATTCACCCCCAGTCACAAGAATCTGGGTTTAATCCATCATTCTTTTGCTCACCACACCACCCCAGTTTGGACCCAGCCATATGCAAATCAGTCTTGACCCTGTTCCTTGTGGGAACAGTCCAGCACGAACTGCGAAGCCAGGTCCTCCCTGGACCGGAAACAAGCATCCTGGGACCGGTTTCAGGACATCACCCTTCATCAGCCAGGCTAGCTTGAATCCAGTGGTGTAGTGAGCACGGGACCCACGTCTGGGCATACCCTTCCCACTTAGGGCGACATATGCAAAAGAAACAATTGATGGACGGAATGCTGGACAATGCAAACATTCACCCCCGTCACAAGGATCTGGGTTTAATCCATCATTCTTTTGCTCACCACACCACCCCAGTTTGGACCCAGCCATATGCAAATCAGTCTTGACCCTGTTCCTTCTGGGAACAGTTCAGCCCGAATGGATGTTGGTAGCTGGCATTTTGTTTACCATGTTGTTGTATGTGGAGGTCTCTGTGGCCTCCAACATGGGCAAATATGCTGTGAAGAGGAGACATTGTTCCCCAACTTTGTCGTCACCTTCCTCTGTTGAGAGTCCTGGGTCTGCACCTCAGCCTAAGAAGAAGAGGTTGGGTGAGAGAGAGGCTGCAGAAGCTAATTTTGGACAACTTGTCGTCCCTAAAGTAAAAAAAAGGCTGGTTCACTTTCTGGAGGTGGGCAGGAGCTGTATTCTGACATTTTCAGCTCTGATCCTTGTAATGAGTTGTCTCTGGGCTCTTTGGAACATAAAGGGATGTACATTTCTAAGGACATGTTGCTGGAGATTCTGGCCCATGATAGTGTTACCTTGGGATTTCCTGATGGGGAGGTGGCCTGGCCTTCCAGTGTCAGAGTGTTGCCTCAGTTTCAGAAACCTTCTACTAAAGCCCTGCCCATTCATCCTTTTGTGATGGACGTACTCTTGGATGAGTGGATGGATCCGGAGCGTATTCTTATGCCTCCATCATGTCCTAGCTTTTTCCTTTGAGAGATATGGAGGAGAAGGTTCCTGCGATGATACTTGTGGACTCTATTGTTGCCAGTCTGGTGGGGTGCCCATCATTAGTGGAGGTTACTGTCCTCAAGGATGAAGTGGACAAGAAAGTTGACTCCTCATTGAAAAAAGGCTTATGCAGGGTCTCATCTTGCCATTTGTTGTTGTGTTTTATTTTGGTGCCTATGTTGCCCTGTCCTTACTGTTGGACTTCAAATCTTTGTTCAATACTATGCAGGAGGGTGGGCATCATCCTGAATTGTTGAAATCCATGGAATGCCAGACTGAGTTTCTTTCTGACATTGCATTTGATTAAGTCAGAGCATCGGCGTTGTCCTGTGGGGGCTGTCATTTCGGCCAGGCGCATCCTGTTGCTGAAGGGATGGACCACGCATCCTGCTCAGCGGTCAGTGGCTTTGAGGTTGCTGTTTACTAGTCCGAGACGTTTTGGTAAGGAACTTAAGGAGAAGTTACACAACGTCTTCATGGAGTGGAAGCATTCTTTTCCTTTGGTATACAACTTCAGCAGAAGCTGTCTTTCCTCTCCTCTGCTAATTCTTTTCGTCAACCTTCTCGTAGGCAGAGAGGTGCCATCAAGGGTCGGATGTTAAAGGGTAAGAGTTTTTCGAGGCAAGTTCTGGAGAAGCCCCATCAGGAGCCCAGGAATCCGGTTCGGTGGTCCTGACTATGCCGCTGCAGAGGTGCCAGTTGGTGTGATACCTGAGGTTGGTGGAGGACTGCCTCATTTCCTGCTACATTGGCATCGCACAACATCGGACAGATGGGTGCTGAGTGTTTTGGAGGAGGGTTCCCGGATCAGGTTCGTTTCCTTTCCCTCGGTATCAGAGTTGGTGGAGATGCCACTTCCAAGGGATGCTCTCAGGTGGACGGCTTTGTTGGATGGGATTTTATTGCTCCTCCGGGGGAAGGCGATTGTTCCGGTTCAGAAGTTGGAGTGGAGACAGGGCGTTTATTCTGTCGTGTTCCTGGTCCCGAAGATTACGGGGGGCTTTTGGATAGTGGTCAACTTCAGGTCCCTGAACCATTATGTCTGGAAGATTCCATTCAAGATGGGGACCCTGTGGAAGATAATCCTGTTGATTCAGGCAGGTTTTGTGATGGCTACATTGGATCTCCAGGAGGCCTGCCTCCGTGTGCCAATGGCGTTGAGGTTCCAAAAATATCTATGTTTCTCACTGGGTGGGTCGTCATTGGCAGTTTTGTGTACTCCTGTTCGGCCTACGTTCCTTGCCCAGAGTCTTCACCAAGGTGGTGGCCCCTCTGGTGTCTCTCCTTACTCTCCAGGGCGTCTCGGTATATCCTTACCTGGGTGGCTGTCTGGTCCAGGCCCCATCTGTTCAGGTGATGCAGCAGCATCTGGGCTTGCCCGTACATACTCTAGAGAACCTCGGTTTCCTCCTGAATTTTCCGGAGTGCGATCTTCAGCCCTCGACCAGAAAGTCTTTTGTCGGGGTTGTGTTTGACTCTGTTCTGCATAAAGTGTTCCTGCCGCAGTCCAGGATCCAGCAACTGCAAGGATCGATGCTGTTGTCTCAGACGTCTGCAATGCTTGCTCAATAGGATGGAGGTGTAGGGGCACATGGTGCTCTGTTTTCACGGTCCCGTGGGCCAAGCTACACCGTCAACCGTTGCTGTGGCTCCTTCACCAATTTGTGCGGTTCCGCAACCTGGACCTGTCCTTGGAGGTCCCAGTTCCTCCTGAATTTGTTGTGCACAGCCTGCAGTGGTGGCTGGTTTCGTCGAATCTCTCCAGGGGCCTGTTGTTACATCCTTCTCCTCCGACTGTGCTGCCGACGGACTCCAGTGCTCTGGGTTGGGGCGCTTCTGTGAGTCCTTGGTCCATTCAGGCTCGTTGGTCCTAGTCGGAGTCCCTTCATTCCTCCAACTGGAAGGAGCTGTCAGCTGTGGGGAGGGCCCTTCTATTCTTCGAGCCACACCTGTCGGAGTGCAGTGTTCTTGTGTGGTCCGACTGCATGGTTACTGTGGTGTATGTGAACTATCAGGGCAGCCCTTGCAGTCGTTCCTTTTGTCAGGTGGATTGTGGTTTGGCCAGTTGGGCGGAGCTCTGTCTCCAAGCCATTTCTGCTCAACACATCAGGGGAACGGACAATGTGGTAGCTGATGCTGTGAGCCGCAAATTTCCATCCTCGCTGGATCTGTGTCTCTTGCCCGGGGTGTTTCACATGATCTGCCGGAGGTTCGGTTGCCCGGAGATGGATTTGTTTGCATCCAGGACCTATGCTCTTCTGACCTTTTGCTCCAGGATGCCAGAGGTGGGATCCTGGGGTGTGGATGCCTTTTTGATCCCTTGGCCTCCTCTGTTGCTGTGTGCCTTCCCTATTTTTCCTCTCATTCAGGCTTTTCTGTTGAAAGTCCAGCGGGGGAAGGCACATGTGGTGACAGTTCTTCCATTTTGGCCTCGGAGGTCATGGTTCCCGTTGTTGAATGATCTGGCTATGGTTACACCTTGGATGTTACCTCGTAGGCTCTCTCCTCTCCAGTCCTTCATTCCTCACCCGCTGGTTCCTCTGTCCATAGCGGTTTGGAGGTTGAGTGGCGACCCTGGAGGGGCAAGGTTTGCCTGCCCACAGTGCTTAATTTGTGCCTGTGGTTTCCGGTGCTTAGCACAGGCACTTATTCAACAGGGCCGGGGCTATTGGTTTTTTCTCCCCTGCCAGATGGATGGGCCCAGCAATTATTAAAAAAGAAATGTACTTACCTGTCCTGTCCTCCTCCTTCAGTTCGGATGCATGTCTGCCTGGTATGTCTTCCGAGGATGGCCCACCCAGATCCAGGCACGATGACTGCATCACGTTAGTGATGTCAGTAGCTCACGCATGTTTGTGAAGGAGCACGTCATTCACGTTGGCTAATTGGCACGTATGAGGGCGGGTTGATGTGTGAGCTGGGGGCGAGGCACTGAGGCAGGTTTGGTCCTGGAAAGTTCAGGTCTCAGCCAGATAACAAACTTAATGCGTCATCGGAGTAATAAAATATAAATGTGAGTAGCTACTTACTGTTTTAACATTTAGCAGCTCGCACGGCATGCACTGAAATGAATCCAGCTGAGTGACATGTCAGAAGGAGTATCAGAAAAGAACAGAAGTTCAGGACTTTAATTTCATGGTTTACCTGGGTACGCTCACTGCCAGCACTGGAACCCAGACAGGACTCTTGCCTTCTAGCCTACAGTAGGTACCAGGCCTAATCCTAGTCGTATCCTTACAGCCTATGTAAAGTGTGTTTACAAGAGCGAATGGGACCTTTTTTTTTGCTCTCTTGTTTTGAGTGCGGCCGCCCACTCACATCCCACCCATCTATGCTCGCTTTGTAGTCCCCCTTAAAGCTCATCCATTCTTTTACGCACCCTCAGTAATCTTTTTGTTGATTTATTAAATCCCTCCTGCATGCTCTTCCATTGCTCCCTAGCCCCTCCTTAACCTTGTTGCTCCTCATAATCAGTAGCATTTACTGGCTCCAAGCCTGCTCCACTGTGGCACGCTCGTCCAGTGAAACATATTTTCAGTCTTATTTTTACCTGGAGGGACCAGCAGCTGCAATTTGCTCCCACTCTCCCCATTTTAAAGAGGCACCTATGTTTTTTTAATTTATTCTTCCGTGAGCAGCATCTGTCATTTTAGAAACAAATGGTGGCCACCGTGCCCTGATGTATGCATGCACAGGTTTGGTGACTCCTCCATGAGTATAATTCACCACGTTGGGGCCAGCATAGCATCATCACTCAGACGGGAGCATGCATGGTAACATATGCATCATTGCTCTGTTGGTAGTGCCAGTGGTTGTTTAGTCCAGGGAGTGAAGATAATATGAGCCTTTACGTCACATCTCATGCTTTTTGCAACATGTACACTGGTATCGTCTTATAGACAGGAGAGTCCCAAAGACAGAATAGAATTGAAGAGGTGTTTAATCTAAGCCTATAAAATAAAATATTTGAATGGTTGGCTGGCACGAGGCAGATGTTTCATTAACATTTCAGGCCCTTCTGCCTCGCTTGCATTTCAGGCACTTGTAAGCAACAATAACACTTATTTTTTTTAAAAACATTTTATTGAGTTTTACAGTTGCAAAGTAAAGATAATAACATGGCTTCGCAGTGCGTAAATCAAGAAAACAAGGCAAAAAATAGCATACACATGGTTAAGTGTCCAAGTGCACTTGGAACAAGACCCATATAACAATAAATACAGAACTGTACAGTAGGGGGAATGTAAGATAACCAGTTGGGCACATGACAGTTCCCACTATGGTGCATACACATCTGCTGTGTCATTATTGGGAGCAATACTAGTGGGCACGAGCTGCCCCTGTGATAGGACGGTACCACCATCCCGCGTTGTCATGAGGTAGGTTTGGAATGGTAGCCAAATATCTACTGGTCTAGAAGACGGTGGCTGTAACTGTGCATAGGTGTCACTGGTGGTGTTGCAATAAGTCATGCCATGTAACCAAGTTTGGAGTGTGGGGGGAGAACGCACATGCCCATCTGATGGCAATCTCACGCTTAGCAAGTAATAGCGCAATAGCAACAAAACGGCGCCTGGATCTAGGGAGGTCATGCACGTACCCCAGTAGTGCCATCAGAGGCGAAGGCGCAACCTCCATCTCAACCATCGTGGATATTTCCCCAAAGACCGACCTCCAATAGCGCTCTAATCTGGTGCAAGTCCATGTCATGTGTGCGAAGTCGGCCCCCGGAGAATGACATTTCGGGCAAGCACTTGATCGAGCGGGGTCAATGCGATGCAGCTTACTAGGTGTCACATACACCCTCCATAAAAACTTGAAATGCAGTAACTTGTGCCGGTGGTTAGGGGACACTCTACGTATCTGTGCACAGCACCGACTCCCTGCAAGTCCATTAGTGGGTGCCCAAGGTCGCGCTCCCATGCCGCCCGCACCTCCGTGTCATGGCACGGAAGCAGCGCTATCGCCGCCTTATACATCCGAGCCATTAAATGACTCCCGTCCCCCTCTTTAATTACCCCTGTGAGAGCAGCAATAACACTTTTGTGTATTTAAACATTTAAACCACACCTACACACATGCTCCGGCTCTCAATGGAAGTCTCTCAATCTCATTTCTTAAGAAAAATTAGTTTTTTTCATTTACTTGTATGGAAAAATATTTTCAACCTTTATCTAACATAGTTAAAACCATCTTCTTGCCATGCTTCTACATTTCCCCAAATGCGAGCTTTACCTTAGGACCAATACTGAATTTTAACCTCTTGCAGAATCTCCATGGCAGTGGGGCCTGGGACGTGCCAGGGCTGTTGTATGTGTTATGTGGCACTTACAGTTTTACATGCACTGCCATTACATCTGGCGTTCAGCACTGCCAGTTGTGGATATGGATTGAGCTAATAGAGTAAATGAGTGGAGCTAGTGAAGGAGATGGGTGGAGGCAGGGAAAGTGGGTGTTGCCTCCTAAAAATATTTGAGCACCTGCACTTAATATTTTACAAATTAAGCACTGCCTGCCCACATTATTTCGGTGGTCCAGGGTTGTCGTAGGAGTTGTACTCTGTTCTCTTCTTCTAAAGCTTGGTCGGGTTTCAACACTTGCTGTTCTCTTCATGATTTTTTTTCTACTTCATGTCCTTTTTCCCTCTATTCTCCAGTTCTTTTTGGATGGCTTTCATAAGGGATAAGCTCTTTCTACTTTGAAGGTTCAGTGGTTGGCTATTCGAGCTTTCGGGGATTCTGTATCCTGTTTCTTGTATGCCGGTCCTTTGGTTACCCGGTTATTTTGGAGTTTTGCTTTCATTTCCCTTGCTGTCTATTCTTATGTCCCTGCATGGGATTTCCCTGTGGTCCTTCAGGCTCTTCTGTCTTCTCCTATTGAGCCTTTATCTACTGTGGTTTTGATGTTCCTTTCCTTTACTGTGGCTTATGTGGTTGCTGTTACATCAGCCGGAAGATTGGCGGGAGGCTTTCTGCTTTGTGATATTCTCCTCCTTTTTTGCGATTCTTGGTGGATGCTGTGGTTTTCCGTTTGGATACTGACCTTCTTCTAAGGTTCAGTCTCAGTTTCATACCTCTCAGGGACTGATGTTGCCTTATCCTTCTTCTCCTGAGGAGCAGTTGTTGCACATCCTTGAAGTTAATGTGCTATGTCTGTCTGTGGACAGATCTGCTGCTTTTCGTTCTTCTGACAGTTTGTGACTTTTGGTCTTGCAGGGCATGGGAAGGCTGCTTCTAGGATGACTCTGGGGCATTGGATTAAGGACATATCAAAGCTCTGACCTGTCGTGTCCTTCCTATGTCCTGGCGAGGTCCACTAGGGGAGTGTCGGCTTCGTGGGCCACTTTCGTACTCGTACCCTTGGATGAGATCTGTTGTGCTGCGTCTGCCCATACATTTATCAGTCATTGCCGTTTGGATGGTGCTTGCACTGATCGTTTGAGCTTTGGGAGTGGTGTGTTACAGGCTGTGGTGCCTCCTTCTCCTGTTTAATTGTACCTGGAATGTGGCATTTAATCACTGTGGTGTGCTTATGTCCTGTGTGGTTTTTGTTTTCTGACTGTATGTGAAAGGCCTGCTGTTTGGGTGTCTGCTTTGGTATACCTCATTTGTTATGACTGGGTCGAGGATGAGGGACGTAGAAGCAATGCCCTACTTACTTACTGGTAATCCTGACTGTTAGACTGGAAGGGGTTTGCTCCTGGGTCCTAAGGTCCTATCTCTGGCGAGGTAGAGCAATGATTTCTGTAAGACTCCACTTACTGATTTACTTAGGGAATCTAAAAGAAGTGGCGGGAAATGCCCTGATTACTTACTGGTAATCCTCATTACTCTTAGTCCTACTCGTCCTCGACCCAGTCATACTTCCCACCCTCTCTCCCGGTATCAGGCTTTTGTTTGCTTGGTATTTCAGGAAGTGCTAATTGTTAGCTATTGTCTTATAGCCCTTAGCAGGAGGGTGGGTAGGGTTATCAAGCGTTTCCTGCTTTGTTTCTTGTCTGTGATTGGATACTACCTCATTTGTTATGACTGGGTCGAGGACGAGTAGGACTAAGAGTAATGAGGATTACCGGTAAGTAATCAGGGCATTTCCTGCCACTTCTTTTAGATTCCCTAAGTAAATCAGTAAGTGGGGTCTTACAGAAATCATTGCTCTACCTCGCCAGAGATAGGACCTTAGGACCCAGGAGCAAACCCCTTCCAGTCTAACAGTCAGGTAAACCATTGCATGCACTGTTAGAGCCCAACCTGTTCTTTACGCATCTACTCTCTTTAAAACTCTTAACGCAATGTGTGCAGATGTCACTGTGGAAGCGGAGGAGTAAGATGGAGACAAGGAATTCACAGGGTCATCTCTTCGGTACTCATTCCATAGTCTAGATATGCTCTAGTTAATCAAACGTTACTTCACCTGGGCACAGACCTCCACGTGATGTTCGAGGATTGGTGGGAAAATTGTGAGTTCATACTCAAGAAGTGACGGACCACGAATCCTACCGCAACTCTGCCACCCATTATCCATTGCACTCAGAATGACCTCAGTCGGACAAGTTGAATGTCTTTTTCCTGCTGCCATTTCAGAAGAAACAGGCTCAATCCTTGGATTGCCCCAGGGCACCCTCTCGCTCAGCATGGAAGACCAGAGACTATTCTACTGACAAAAAAACATGGTTCACATTCTTGGAGGAAAGCGATCAGATGAAGTCAGATCATTCTGCTGTAATTAAGAAAAGCTATTTCCACACAGCCAGATTAAAGAAGATGTTCTCGCCTTTTACAATTCATTATTTCTGCCTCTGATTTCTGTCTGACCTCTCATGTCTCTGCATTGCAGTAAGAATCTGCATCTGTCCACTCCCAGCCTTAGAACGCAAAGCTGTCTCATCTCTGCTCTCTGCCCCATAATTGGATGTAGTTCACGACCACTGTGCTCCCTCGTGATCACTGGCATCCTTTGTGGTTGTGTTACGGGGCTTTAGTTAATGTGTCAGCACAGTGGGGCCTTTGTCACTGTGTGACTGGCATTGGACCTTTGACTTTGAGTTAATAAAATGGGTTCTTTGATAGTATGTCAGCACAGTGGGACATTTTTTACTGTGTTAGCAAAGTGTGGTGTTTGGAATTGTGTGAGCACGGTGACTTCTTTGATATTATATCAGCCCAGCAGGATCTTTGTTATTGTGTTAGAGCAGTGGGTTCTTTGTTATTGTATTAACGGAGTGGGGCCTTTGTTGTCGTGTTAGCACAGTGGAGTTTTTGATATTGTGTTAGCACATTTGATTATTCATATTTGTGTTAATGCCATTTACTCTTTGCTATTGTGGCAGCGCAGTGGTTTCTTTTTTTATAGTGTGAGCATAGAGGGGACTTTGTTAGTGTGGTAGCACAGTGGGGTGTTTGTTATTGTGTTAGAGCAGCGGAGTCGTCATTGTGTTACCATAGTGGGATATTTGTTTTTGTGTTAGCATGGTAGATTTTTTGTACTTGTGTTAATGCAGTTTGGTATCTGCTATTGTGTTAGCACAGTGCTTTCTTTGTTATTGTGTTAGCATAGTGGGGCCTTTGCTATTGCTGTAGCACAGTGAGGTCTTTGTTATTGTGTTAGAACAGTGGAGTCATTGTTATTGAGTCAGCGCAGTCTGATATTTGTTTTTGTGATAGCACAGTCTACTAATTGTGATAATGCAATTGGGTCTCTGCTATTGTGTTAGCGCAGTGGTTTCTTGTGTGCTAGCACAGTGAGGAGTTTGTTATTGTTTTGACTTCCGTTGACCCCCACTGAATCACTATTGTAAGCTTGGGACCCCCCCACTAAGCAATTTCTATGATTTCAACCTCAAAACAGAACACAAAAATACAGAAACAAACGTGCATCAAATACACAAATTATGAAATATTTTATTTATTTTTCAAATAAAAACATATGCAAAAATCGAAATTTTAATTTTAATTGGAAGATTGAAGTGTTTCAAAATGTAGTTTTATTTCTAAAAGACGAAGTAATGTGTTGGGCTCCAGTATATCATGTGGTGGTTTTTTTTTAATCTAAATGGATGCTCTCTTTTTATCAAGATAAGGCTGCCAACTTAATTTTTATCCTCAAATACATTTGGTGTCTCTGATCTGTTGGTAGTACTGTTTCAGGGCTGACCTGAAGGTACTCTGGACAGGTTTTCCATGTTGCTTTTAGTATCCCTGCTGTTGGGGTGCACTGGACATACTCCTTGAAGATGATGACGACAATTCTGATGGTCTTGGCTGTGGCGATGTTTGGGCTGACATGGGAGTAAGCCAGGTTTTCGTCAAGAAGAGCAGGTCCGGCATGTGATCATGAAGCAAGTCCGATTCAGTGGCGTGTTTGGTGAGTGAGCGGGTGTTAAGAAGGATGCAAGATAGGAAGGGGACCGTAGAGTGATGGGTATAGGAAAGGTGTGGTCAGGTGTGTGCAGTGCTTAATTTGAGCCGGTGGTTTCCAGTGCTCGTCACCGGCACTTAATTGTCAACACCGGGGCATGTGATAGTCTGCCACAAGGTGGTGCTGTCTGGCTAATTTAGAGATGACCACAACAAAAGTTAATTATTAATTCAATATATATTAAAAATGACTATTACCTGCCGCTCAAGCCATTCTTATAGCTTTGGGGGCCTGGAATAGCCCGAATTGTCACATTTGTAGGAGTATTATGGTAAGCAGTTGTATTGTTACTGTCATTGGCAGCATAGCATGGCAGGGGCAATGTGTGGTGAAAGCTGTAGTAGCTTCTTGATGAGAGCCCTGGTACTTTTTTTTTTTTTTTTTTTACAAATTAAGCAATGGTGTGTGGTGTTTGCTGTGTGTGTTGTGTGTAGTGCATACAGAGGGGGTGAGAGAGTGCAGGATGGTGCAAGAGAAGTTTCAAGAGGCGCAGGAGAAGGCCCTTACGGTGTTGGCCATAGAGGCTTGGCTGCAATGCGGGTCTGAGCGGCCAGCATTGAGGGCGCAGAATAATTTGGAGTAATAGCTGCGGTGGGTGTGGAAAGGACCAGGAGTCCTGCCACTGGGTATGGACGGGGCGAAGACAGGCTTACCTATGGCGCATCAAACAATGCTGACATTGGGCCCAAAAGGGCTATGCTTGGCTTGAGGATCGAGCACAGGTAGGGGCGCAGGTGCTAGGCGGGAGCCAAGTGATGCCTACTTAATCATAAGTTAAGCATGGACAGCGCTGATTCCAGGGCTCTTCTCAAACTTTTTTGCTTTCATGAGTCATACTTTTTTTTGAGCATGTGCAGTTTGCATGTACACGTAGACTTTCCAGTCTAAATAACTGTGACTAGACAATTGGCATCCTAGACTTTAACAATGTGTTATGGAAGGTGGGAAGAATGCTTAGCCCCTCCTCGCCCGCCACTCTTTCTCCCACCATCCTGTCCAACTCCAATCACTTCCCAGGTAATTTGGATCTTGGAAGATGAAGTAATCATGACCGAGACTGCTCCCTCCTTCGCTATCTCCTGTTCCTATTTACTGGTAAACAGATTTCTTTCCTAGGGTAGGGCATCAGGAAACAGAGACTTTGTTCAACCCCGCTACTCGTACCCACTTCCACGCTGCAAAAATTCGGGTCAGTCAGCCGCAGTGAGGAGAGGGCAAGACACAGTGCTCATTGTTCTCATCTTATTGGTTGCACTTACCGATTGGCAAGCCGACAAATTGATAAGGAGAGCCGAACCATAGCCACGCCAAGCTAAGGGTCGGACTTAGCTCTAAAAGCAGTAGCGGCTGGCTTGTACCAAGGGTGGTGGGCGGGGGGTGGAGATGCACTAAAAATAAAATAAATTCACTTACCTTCGTAGCGCAACATCCTTCTCTTTTGGGTGTCTTCCAGGACACTCCTGATGCAGAAAAGTGCATTACCCAATCCAGTTGCTGCTTTCACAGCATGAAAGCAGTGCTAGGATTGGATAGAGCGGCCTCTCTAGGCGCTCCTAAGAGCACTGGAGGCCTGCGCTTTCTCTAATCCAGCTGTCTAAGACAGCTGGTTAGAGAACTTTAAAATGTGCATGTGTGGCTGCCCGTCCCTTAGACGGCCGGCCAAAGAGACATGCGCATCTTAAAGGGCACAGCTCCCTGCTGCTGCCACTTGGCAGCTCTGGCCCTACCCTGTCCTCACACTTAGTTCACCGTTAGATTACCGTTTTTTCTCTGCTCTGGGGCTTGTGGGGCGACACTCCTCTGCTCAAATGGAGGAGCCGCCCCTGTCTAAGAGCCATAGCACAAGCCGAGGCATCAACTTATTTGGCTGTAAATCGTGGAATAAACATCATGTAAAAATATGATACAAAATTCACAAAGTGTGTTTCATATGGTTCTGAAGCTCCTCCCTTCTGCATAGAGTGGCATGGATTAAATATGATAGCTTCTAAACATGGTAGGAAAACACACAGGATAAACCCTTTCTGCCCAAAATCTGAACCAGAGTATAACGTGAAACAAGGACAAGGGTTCAGTGGGTCTTACTTCAAACACTGTACAGGTATGAACAAATCAACGAGCACCCTCGGAGACACGAACAAGCAACGCCTTTCCAATGGGAGCATTATATTCATTTCTATCCCTTTAGTTAGTGTTATTCTATAAACTGTACTGCGCCAGTGCACTGCACTGTCTGCGCCAACATATTATGTCACTAACCAAAAGGATGTACATACCTGTAGAATCATTGAAATAAAACGCAAGGAACCGCTGTTCTTGCTTCAGTTACTAAACATGAACTTGGAAATAGTCTCTACCCCTCCCCCCCATGGCACTGACGACGTTGCCATTATGTTGCCATTATGTACATAGGGTTCAACCTACATGTGGCCTAGATTGTTATTACAGATGGTACTCCAAACAGGAGCTGCCCATCCAACCGCCCTGCAGCATTGGCCACATATAGCAATAAAAACAAAGGCGCTAGTATTGTATCTTAAGGCAATGTTTTGTTTAGATAAAAATTAGTTTTCTGCCAGTAACGCTTATTGTGTATAAGGGTTATTGACAGAAAAGTAATTATTTTTCTCCTGTAAACCGTTTCAACTCAATGACTGGACAGGGTGGACAGGGTGGACCATGTTTAAAATACACATCTGTACCCTAATTGCTCAGATATGCTCGTCTGCATTTCACTGTTTTATTTCACTGTGTGATCTCAGGATCACCTTACATTTTTCTATTAATATTAAATATTTTTTTCTGTAAAAAAACATTGTTCACCCTTGTTGGCAAAGCTTTTTTCTTTGATTCATTCTCTCATGGAGGGAATTGTGGTATGCCACTGTTTGCAGTTCTGTAAACAAAACATAGTCTTAAGTTGTACCACTTGTGGCTTTGTTTTTTATTGTTATTATAGATGGATCAACATAATAGCCTTCACTCCAAGTAGCACGGATGGGATGGCTGTTCATTTTGGGCGGAGGTAGATTAAGGGGGACAGACGATGCTTAGAGCCGCAGAACAGTGGTCACACTTCATCAGGGGTCTCGGGAGGCTGGGGGTTCGGTGTGCTTGACTTCCACACACAATGACATCGATGGAAGGCATGGTCGTCCAGGGATTCCCCCGTGCACGAGGTAATATGGAATCACCTGCACGAGGTCTAGGTTAACTGAGCCCGGGATGGGGGGGATGGGGAAGGGAGGAGGGACGTTAATAAACGGCATGTATATTTAAGAGGTTGAGATAATAATCCGATGTTATTTGTGAAGTGTATACAATGTCTTTACATCTTTGACATGCTAATAGCAACATATTACTTTAAAAAAAAATGAAGTGCAATGTTTAACACATGTTATTTTAAATAAGCAGCTTCTTCCTGCCCTGAAGTAGTGAGACAGGCATTCGAATGTCATCTGCATACTAATGAATGACTACCCAACAGCTATCCCCCAGATCCTCTTCCCGTTCCATATACCTTTGGCAAGGGTGCCCTACATAGAGCTTCTCTGTGATGCATACGTCAGCCCGTGCATTGCACATCGTCATTAGTATTTAGCAATCCAACCCAGAATGGATGGAAAACCCATAGGTAACATAGAATGAGGAAACCCCGTCTCTTCTAGCATTGTAAGGGGCTCAAGGTCTGACCTTTAACGGCAGCTCCATGACCAGGAATAGGTCATTTCACCAGTGGTAATGTAATTTAACATAGAAAGTACAATTATAGTGTCTGTGGCGCTGCCTATGAAGCAGCCATTGACTTATGCAAATTGGTTGAAAAAGCCAATTTTCTTCTTTGAGGCTTCTGTCTACTGTATATTTTCCCCAGTGGTATTAAAAAAAGATGTTACGTATGATATGTCCCACATGGTATTGAATGTGTCACATGCTGGCTGAAAACAGTTATATCATTCTTGTTGCTGTGCGACATAACGCACACATATAAATGACAGTAGAATCCAGTAGTGTTAATAAGGTGGCGTATAATCTTGCATTAAAATCGGACAGAAGCCCTCATCCATGGATGCTGCCTACCCCAAAAAACCTAGGAGCAATACCTTTACCTGAAATATGTATTATATTATAACAAAAAGAAGACAACAGACAGTGTGTTGACAGCAGGAGGCAAACCACACCTCTTTTGCAAAACTCCGAATTCCTCAGTCTTTACGTTTTGTAATAATTTTAATTTGAAATCCCACTGTGAGATTGGTAGTTTAGAATTAGTGCCCACATGAAGTCCCACTGTACCCAATTAAAATTAAAAGCATCTAAACTCATAAGGGTATAAGCAGAACTTGCTCCTGACCAGCATTATCTTGTACACTGAGTGTCAAGTTAGCATGGTTTTGTTGGTGTGTATTAGGTTGCCTGAGCTTGTGTTTTAAATAAAGAACTAATGACCATGTCTAGATGTTTAACTGCATTGTTGTTATAAATGACGTGCGCTGCTTCTTGCCCTCTTTGAAGTGCTTTGGAAAAGTATAAAACAGAAAATGCAAATGAACTGATAGTTCTTCTACAGAGTGCACCTACCAGGGATTAGACCACATCGGAACTAAAAGCAGTGCAGAGAAATATTCTCTTTAGTCGTCTCTGGGGTCCCAGGAAGTTTGCATAAAGGGTATGGTTTTGTGGTGGGGACTTCCAAGTTGGAACCTAAAATGCAGCAGAAATGTTTGTCTTTTGATGCTTGCATGGAAAGGCAAGTACTTGTCAGGCTGATTGGTTTTCATGCAAATCCTTGGAGATGGAACTCATGTCAGAGCCGAGAATAGCTTTGTGAAGAGTCTTGTAATATGCTTACTATAAGGCCGTCAGTGCTTTGTTTATATGGTCATCGCTCTGTAGGCTCATCTGTAGAGTTGTGAACTGTCTGTAGTGTTAAATGGTGTTATAGTACTTCAAGAAGGACATTGCCAAACCAAAATCGGGGTCATTTTGTGAAGCTCTTAGGTGGTATCTGAAGCAAGTACAGGTGGAGGGAGATGGTGGAATGACTCCTTGGTGACTGTGTTAACATGGGAGTGTGTAGCAGCTATAGACTGGGGCCATATCCAAACCACCAGGCAAGTCAAAAGGAAGATAAGTTAGGTTGACTAGACCAGTCGTTCCTAAACTTTTTAGAAGCACAACCCACTTTTTAGAATGACAAACGTTCAAGACACACCTAGCTTTAATGGCTATGGCCTTGAAGGGGGACATTTTTTAATGTAAGTAAAGCATTGTGTGATAGCACACTGTTCTTTACAGACAGCACATTTCCCATTAAAATTGCCACTAATTTTGCACAGACATACGGTTTAACGGATAAAACTATATTGCACACAAATGACATGTGTGGAAATCGGGTTTCCGTAAATATTTTTCATCTTGATTTATTTTGATCCTATTAAAATCTTTGTTTCTATCACATTTCAGAATTACTTCAGTTTCAGTTTCAGTTTAGCTTTCCTAACTGCTGAATGTCTACAGTTAATTCCCAGGTATTTATATTTTGATGATCACATAATTCACTATACTTTTCTATCTCTGACCTTAAAGATGGGGTTTGTAAACACCAATCCCCATGTTAAAAAAAAGCAGCAGTTTGTCAGAAGGCATAGCCTGATATTTGCCCACTGTCTTTGAAGTGCAGTGGAAGTGGGAAGAAAAATAGAGAATTTAAATGCATTTTTATTATTGCTTGAACTTTCCATGACCCACCGAAATTGGCTCTGGACTCATCAGTGAGTCACGACCCACAGTTTGACAAATACTGGACTAGACTATACATTTCTTTCTTTGTACCTTTTGGGCAAAGTCAGTATTGATGCATCCAGTTCTGAACTTGTTTCAGATAGATTGCCACATGGTTTGGTCCCTAGACTCTTGTAGATCGAAATGGAACTGATTGTCAACAACTTAGAAGTAATAGCCACTGTTTTAATCTACAGTGATTAAAGCCATTAGGGTCATTTAGCTGATGAAAACTGTCGAAT
Organism: Calotriton arnoldi; assembly: GCA_963921515.1. NCBI lineage: Eukaryota > Metazoa > Chordata > Amphibia > Caudata > Salamandridae > Calotriton > Calotriton arnoldi. Next base: position 1,064,074 of record CAWUFW010001658.1, read on the forward strand.
TGCCAATCCCTTGGATATTACCCATGTGATGTTGATGGTTTTGCATGGGAATGGCCTTAATTTGCAGAGTATGATTTTGGAAAGGAATTATGAGAACCAAGTTCAACTTCAGTCCCTGTAGTGGCTGCTAGCTAGTCAAGCACAGCACAGAGAGAGAATCAGTGTCATAGGCACACAAAGAAAGACATCAAGTGCTTTACTTCTTGTATTTTAGAGCTAAAACTGTTATAGCTGTGCAGCAAAAAAATCCCAAATGACATTTGCCTCTCGAACTACATCGGGATAGCGTTAAAAATGTAAAAGACAAAATGAAGGTTTGTAGGCTTGTTGACTTTGCCGGGGATAACATAAAGTGCACCTGACCTCTTCTTCACACACACACATCATGGCTGATGTTGTCATGAATGAATAGTGCAAAATCATTGATATCTAGTCTTTTGGGGCTTATCTCAAGCCAGGATTTGAAAAAATGAATATAACTACATAAAATTAATTCAGATTAGCTTTGTAATGTTTGGGAGTCATTGAAAAATAATATGGTGAGCCCACCATATCGCACATCCAAAGTGCCATCCCTGACGTTTTGCAAATTTCTAATTAAAGAGTTCCTTCCGACGTCCTCGCCTTCCAATTTTCATCAAAACAATGTATATTCAGTCTGCAAGATCCTCACTTTTCTTTGTCAAAGTGGGCTGCACTGTGCCACTGTAAGCAAGTTACACCCAACTAAAGAGGACTAATCAGGCCGCAACGGGTTTTAGGTTGCTTGTGTTCCAGTACAGAGAGGTCCTGGCTTGGCAGTTTGGGATGGACTGTTCTTACTGGAGCAGGATTAAAAGCGATTTGCATATGGCTTGGTCTAATCTGAGGTGCATGGTGGGCAAAAGAAAGATCAGTTGGAATGCTACCCCAGGCGATTGCTATTGGTTACCAGGCGTCTCCAACCATTTCTGTAATAAGAGCTACTTATGGTAAATAAAAATCGTCCCGAGCTACTTATATTATTAGTATGCAGGGCTTGAAAAATCCACTTGCCCACTCGCATTGTCGAGCAAGATTTATTCAGGACAAGCTATTTTTAGGGACTACTCGCCCTTTCTGGCGAGTTGAAAATCCTCTCAACTTCAGTCACAGAATAAAAAGTAAATGTAGGAAGACCAACTGACTTTTAACCTCTGTCTCTGAAAGCAGAGCAAATGTGACAAGATAAGATTTAAAGACATCTTTATTGCTCACAAAGTGAAAGAGCAATAAAAATGCCTTTAAATCTTGTTATCTTGTCACATTTGCTGGCTTTCAGAGACAAAGGTCAAAAGTCAGTTTGTCTTCCTACATTTAGTTTTCTTTCTGTGACTAAAGTTAGAGGTTTTTAAGCGGAGCTTGGAGGCATACAGTAGTCATGTGTCATTGTCCTTCGTAAACGCTGGCTTCTAAGTCGTTATTAGGCTTGTTAGTCCCTCCTTGGTACCGCCTTGTCTGCATTTGTTACCTTCCATAACGACTGGACCTTTTACTGGTGTTGTTACATAGTCTGCTTTATAAGCAGGGCCGGACTGGGAGCCAAAACCGGCCCTGGCAAACTGATCGGCCGGCCCCCCATGGGGGTGAGGGGGGAGTGCGGCTGAGCTGTTTTCTTGGGCCGGTTTCGGCCGATTTTGTTTCACGGGGCCGATATTGCCGGCCCCAGTAACAAAATCGGCCCCCCAGGGGTCCAAAACCGGCCCCCACCCTGGCGGCCTACCAGGGAAACGCCCGGTGCCCCCTACGGACAGACCGGCCCTGTTTATAAGTCGGTGAGCACTATTTTATTTAATGCTCTTCCCCTATTCCACCCACGACCTCACAGCATGCCGCCCGCTTTTATTTTAATTTTTACTAATGGCGGTCGGCTTTAACTATAGTGGCCGCGTTTATTTATTTATTTATTTTAGCAGCCCGGTCCGCATTTAGCTGCTGAGCTTACTTATTTATTTATTTTTTTGTTTTCTAGCGCCCATGCTGCGCTTTCACATTCATATAGGCTGCGCCCCTTTCTTTACACAAACCGTGTCTAAAGAAAGGTACGCGGCCGACATTAAAGTGAAAGCGCGGCATGGGCGCTTTTACCCCAAAAAAACATCTGTTTGTCAACTTGACAAACAGATGTTTTTTTTTGTCAAAGCCCCCATGCCGCGGTTTGACTTTAATGTCGGACACGCCCCTTTCTTTAGACGTGGCTTGTCTAAAGAAAGGGGCGCATGCTTCCTGAATGTGAAAGCGCCGCATGGGCGCTAGTAAAAACAAATATTTGCTATGCAATAGGTCTCGCATTTGCGAGAGTTTAAGCTATTGCATTGCCAATAGCTTAAACTCTCGTCAATGCGAGACCTATTGCATTGCAAATGCTTGTTGTAAATTGAACTGTTACAACTGAACTGTGCAAAGCATGTTAAATTAAAGGCTGTAAGATGTCAGCCTTTTTTTTAACACAACACTTAAAAAATAGCTAAGTGAACTGTTCAAACATTTTAAATATATTTCACTAGTTATGAAGACCCATTTTTGTAATTCTGTGGTGAAAACAAAATGTTTATAGGATCAAAATAAATTAGAACACTTCAGTTGGTGATGTGCAAATTTAAAATATTTTTGCTGAAACCCAATTTCCAAACATTGTTTATGCGCTATTATCAGTAAAACTACATATTAGTGGGAAAGATTTGTGGCCATTTCAACGGAAAATATGCTATCTGTAAATGACAGTGCACTACCACATCATGCTTTGGTAATATATTTATGAAAAGTGTTTTTAAACATGAACTTGGAATTATTACTGCTCCTGCCCAGATGACAATGCTATTAGTGAACTAAGAGGCAAGCCAGGGATCATGTGTACCCTATATATGGGCTTGATTCTTGTTCTACATGGAGCAAACATTTAGTCTAGTAAATAAAGAGTTTTTGTACAGCAGAAATAGTGAACTTGCATATTTGAAGGTGCTCTCTTATGTGATAATAAACAAAATATTTGCCAAGGATCACACAATTTGAGACCAGTTCACAGGTCAAGTAAATTACAATTAGGTCGAGTAGATTATTAAAGTTACAAGGACCTGCATGTCTAGTATCATTTTTATGATTTTTCGAGCCCTGGTATGGTAATATTGACCACGTCATACAAGATTAAATTATGGTCATCCCAAGTAAGATTAGCAACAGTGATCACCTCATTGCATCAGGCAGGGTTGCCAGCAGTAATTGTGAAAAAGGCTTTATCAATTTGGAATGCCTGTCCATGGTCAATACATGACAGCCATAGCTGAAATGCTCCTTGCTCAAATGTAATATTATTAGTAATAAGTCTCCCCAGTGACGCATGATTGAACAATAAAATATCACTTTGTTTTTTTTGGGATGCATGCATAAATTAAACCAAGCAAAAGTTTCTAATTTAGTAGACTGGGCCGCACACTGGAGAGCTACTTAACAAGCCCCCGGAGAGTTACCAGTAGCTCATGAGCTACTCGTTGAAGAAGCCTGGGTTAGACTTATTGCAAACATTCCTCGCATCACCGTTTGTGTGTTAGCTGTAATGCCATAAGTGGCCATGGGAATGCCCATATGTGGGTGTCCTGCTCACTGTGCCAGTGCCACCAAGCTACGCCGACTGAATCAGGCCTAAAACCATCTTGGGTTGCTTGTGTTCCAGTTCGGAGAGGCCTAACTTTGCAGTTCAGGCTGGACTGTTCCTATTTGGTCAGGACAAAGACTGAGTTGCTTTATATCTGAGGTGGCATGGTGGTCAAAAGAACGATGGGTTGGAATGCTACCTGGAGCGATTGCCGGAGCTCTTGAGCTACTTTTTTTTTTTTTAAATATCTTTATTGACATTTTCAATTTTTGCAATACAAATCTCATAAAAGAGGCACATTCCAAACAGTCCTAAGTACAATTATCAGGATAACCACACAGCAGAATATTTGCCATAAGTCCCACTACATGGCACGTCATACTCAATACTTCACAATGTGCAGCATGGGGCTAACCACCAATCTACCAGGATACTCAAGTAGCGATTCAGAGTAACGAAATTCCACTTCAATTATTGAAAACAGAATTCCAATGACATATTCATAAAATGAATCCAAACCAAATGGCCCAACTGGGGCAAAGAAAGAAAACCAAACAAAAGACCTTCTGCAGAGGGGGAGACATTTCATGTACAACTATTTCGGCTTGTGGTGGGGAAAGTTTATATAAAGAAGTTATAACAGAGAGCAGGTGGGTTGACACATAAGGGAGAGGCCCATAGCTACCAGTAAGGGTGCCTCCTCCATTGCACAAATTCTGTAAGCTCATACTCACTCAGTGGACATATTGCACCGTCAGGATCTCAAGCCTACTCAAATAGCAATAGGTGTTGCAGGCCGAGTCACCCCCGTGTGTGCATCCATATCTGCTTCGGGGTCCGAACCCATCTCCCTCTCCTCCTGCCTCTCTGGAGTCTCCCAGGTCGCCAGCACCTCCCACCATTGGCCAGCCATGGGGAGCTTCCTCATCCCTTTGGATTCCTCCCAGCTGAGTGCTCTACCCTCCGCTCCACCCCACACAATTACATCTCTATGCCAAGTCGCGAACTGTGGCCCCCTGGCAGACTTCCATTCCATTGCGATGAGGCGTTTCGCTAATCCCAGCGCTAGGTCTATAAGTCTGTTCCCCACCTTTCGTTTCGGCGGTCGAGGAAAAAGGCCCAAAATGCAAGACTGTAGTGTGAGAGGTAAATCTCTGCCCAGTACTTCAGTTAGCTTCCCCAGGACCGCTTCCCAGAAAGGTCGCAAGGCACCACACTCCCAAATCATATGACCGAAGTCCGCATCTGGATGAGAACATCTGGGGCAAGAACGAACCTCGCCTCCATATGTCACATTGAGTCGGTGCGGGGTCATGTAAGCCATGTGCGTATAATTAAACTGAATATATTTAAGGCAAGAGTTTCAAGAGATTTTCTTGGGATAATGCAGGACCCTTCGCCATTCCACATCTGTCAATTCTTTACCCCCAATCTCATCCCATTTAGCAAGTAGTCTGGTCAAGGGGCGCACCGAGGCCTCCTGGAGAGCCACGTAGAACTATTTCACTAGGTGCCTTGCCGTCCCAAGCGTGAACAAGGCGTGAAGCACCGGATGTGTTTCCGGATCGTTTCTACCCACCTCCCACAACTGCGCAAAAGTTCGGGTCAGGGCTTCATACTGCAGGAACTGGCCAGAGGGCAGACCACAATCTTCTACCAGGCCATCAAAGGGAATGAGGGACTTGTCCAAAAAACAATCTCCGACCGCGTCTAGTCCCGCATCTGTCCAGGGGGCCAGTTGTTCAACGGTAAAGACGGACTGGGGGTCACCATGCGGCAGGCCCACCAGGGTCAGCACCGGGGTGTACCTAGCAGCCCGCCGTCTTCGGGTCCCACATCTCCGCCAGGCCTGAAAGGCAGTGCGCTGTAGCAAGGAACAGTACGGTGTAGGCGTCCTAGGCCGTAGCAATTTTGCCATTACCAATCTAGGACGGGCTTCCGGGAGAGCCAAGAATGTACCTTCCTCGTTTACCTCTTCTATCCATTGCGCCAGCCACTGCAACTGACCAGCTAGCATATAGTATTCAAAATTCGGCACTGCCAGCCCACCCTCAGTTGCAGAGCGCTGCAGCGTCGGCAGAGACACCCGGGAACGACCATCTCCCCACACCAGATCCCGAAGCAGGGCATTCAGGGGGCGGAACCACCGGCCAGGCATAAGGACAGGAAGATTGACAAAAAAGTACAACAAACGTGGAAGCATGACCATTTTGGATAGAGAGACCCTGGACATCACTGGTAGCTTCAACGTACGCCAAAACTGAACACTCCCTCGCAGGGATCGTACCGCCTTTCCGAGATTACCCTCCTTCAAGTCATCTATCGAATGGAACACTTGTATACCCAGATATTTAAACGTAGTCTGAGCCCATACGATATCGGGCGCCAATGCGTCCGGCCTAGGTAGGGGGCCTGCCACAGGGAATAGGTACGTTTTTGCTTTATTAACCCGCAAACCCGAAAGACCAGCAAAATCTTCCAGTATTTGCATTGCCGTCGGGGCGCCCGCCACAGCATCCCCCAGATACACCAGAAGGTCATCTGCATATAGGGAAATGTAATGCATCTGCCCAACAAAATCCAGCCCAATTCCAGTACCCCCCTGTTGCAGTCTCTCAGCTATAGGTTCGATCGCCAAGGCAAAAAGAAGGGGGGAGAGGGGGCATCCCTGTCTAGTCCCTCGAAACACCCCATACTCCCTGGAGATTGTCCTACCCGTACGGACCCTGGCAGTGGGCGCCGCATATAGTAACTGCACCCAACGGATCCATTCGTCTCCTAACCCCAAGTGCCTCATCACTTCAAACAAATACTTCCATCCCACTGTGTCGAAGGCCTTTTCCAGGTCAACAGAAAGCACCGCGGCCCGAGGGTCAAACGGAGCGTCAGCATGGTACAGTATGGAGTAAAGCCGACGAAGGTTATAGGAGGTGTTACGGGTAGGTATAAACCCATTCTGATCCGGGTGCACGAGTGCCTTCATGTGCGGAGCCAGCCTACCGGCCAGTACCTTGCTCAGGATCTTGAAATCCAGGTTAAGCATGGAAAGGGGCCTATAATCCTTGACTCCGGCCCTCGGCAACTTGAGTTTCGGAAGAGGGATTACCAGGGCACTCCGAGTGGAGTCAGGCAGGACCCCGGCCTCATAAGCATCTGCATACATCCGGACCAAATGTGGCGCCAATATATCAGAAAAGCACTGGTAAAATTCGGCCGGGAGTCCATCCGGCCCCGGCGTCCTACCAGCTGCCAACGCATGAATAGCGGCTTTAATTTCCTGCAGGGTAATAGGGTCTCCCAGCTCCTCCCTATCCTCATCCGCCAACGCCCGAAGGGGTAAAGAGTCCAAAAACTCTCCAATCACAGTACAAGGGACCTCCGCCGGGGCCGTATAAAGGCGTTCATAATATGCGACAAAGGAATCATTGATGTCATCAGGGCAGTACTGCACCCCACCAGCCTCTGTATCCAATTGCGTAATAGGGGAGCCCCCCAGTTGGGGTTGGATCAATCGAGCTAAAAGAAGGCACGCCTTCCCTTCCTCTCTCTGCACTTTGTCAAGGTACTCATTATAATTGTAACGGCGTAAACGTTCAAGGGCCACATTATAACGCGCCCGCGCTTCCTGCAGCGCCAATTGAGCCGCCTCCCCTGTACCTTGAATGTTATCTAACCTGCGAATGTTCTCCTCCAAAGTGAGGACCTCCTGGCGAATCTCCCTATAGACCCCCGTCGCCTGTCCCAGGCAATGGCCCCACACCACCACCATGAATGCCTCCCATTCCACCCAGACTGAGGATGCAGTGTTGGCATTGATAGGGAAATATGTATCAAGAAGAGTATTCAGCGAGGCCCGAAATGGGTCATCGTCCAGCATTGCCGGGTTGAGTCTCCAAGTGGGAACAGGAGGGCACCGCCCCAGCGATTGGTGTGTCATCATTAACGGGCTGTGGTCCGACAGAGTACGGCCTAGATATTCTGTGCGCGTGATGGTACTATTAAAAGCGGGGGAGCATAAAAACATGTCAAGGCGCGTATGCACCTGGTGTACTGGGGAGAAAAAGGAAAATTCTCTATGACTATCGTGTTGTAACCGCCATGTATCTTTTAACCCCCAATGTTCCATCCATGCCCGAAACCCCAGAGTGGTACGGCGTGCCGGAGACCCCATTAAAGGCGGGTGTGACCGGTCTGCAACAACATCCGCAACACAATTGAAGTCTCCCCCAAGGATGAGATTGCCCTGTACGCTACCCGCTAAGGTAGCGGAAAAGAGGTCCAGAAAGCCAACCTGATCCTGATTAGGGGCATAGACATTTCCAAGTGTGACTTCACGCCCTGCCAGTCTCCCCGCCACCAGGACATATCTACCTGCCTCATCCACCCATGATCTCTTTGCTGCAAAGGGAACTCCCGGTTTCACCCAAATCAACACCCCTTTAGCAAAGGCGGAACAGGTGGTCGCAAATACCTGACCCCTCCAACGTCGTTTCAGTTTCCCAGCTTCCTCATAGTTTAAATGGGTTTCCTGCAAGAACGCCACATGTATGTCCCTACGTCTCAAGTAGGAGTAGATATTATGACGCTTCACCATGGATCCCATCCCTCTAATGTTCCACGTTAGGAACCGTATATGCTGTTGAGTCCCAGCCATTCCTACTGTAGCACATCAAGAAACCTCCCGGCAACCGGGTTCCCCACCCCGCCCACCCACACATGCAATATTCATCCCTCTGCAAACATTCCAGGTCATAGAAACAACAATAAAAAAAAAAACCTTATGGTGATCAACTCCACGATCCCAGGGCGGTCCAACAACGGTCAGCTGCCCAAACATCTTACGTAACAATACGTGCTAAGTGAGGTCTCAACCTGGTGAGTCATTCAACGGGGGGTAGGCCAGGCAGAAAAAAAGCAAAAGAGGACTGAAAAGAAATGTTCCTCTCAGGGAGAGCGCACCAGCCTTCAATAAGCAAGACACAGCACAGGGCCCGAGGCGGACAACACTCAAACCATAAGTCTCCAGCTAGCACATCTGCCCCAGGTTACCAGACTCATCAGATGATGTCATCCGCCGTGCGAGGCGTCACCTCAGGCATCTTCACACTATCGCTGTGGGAGGTGTTAGTCTCATTTTCGCCAGACTCTCCAGGGGTGCCGGTCCCTGCACCCGGAGCCGAGCCCTGGCTCCGCATCAGGTCCACCACAGCCCGCAGAGCCTCCGCCCTCTCTTTCTCCGTCTGTGATGTAGACGGCTTCTTGAAGGTCCCCTTGCGGATGCGCCGTCTTAGTCGTTTCCGTTGCTCCTTAGGTTGCTGTCCAACACTCCTAGGGCCGCCAGACTTGGGCTGCCCGCCCCTGTAGACCTCCAACTACTCCCACGCGTCATCAGGGCTATCAAAGTAATGAGTGGTCCCATCCAATATGATACGGAGGCGGGCTGGGAACATTAGGGAGTATTGAAGGCCCTCCTCTCTTAAGGCTCTCTTGACCTCCAGATATGAAGACCGTTTCCTCTGGACTTCCAGAGTATAATCTGGAAAGAGTGAAACTTTACTGTTATCAACAGTGAAAGGGCCGTCCACTCTCGCCTTTTGTAGGAGGAGATCCCGATCGTGGAAATGGAGCAGTCGGGCCCCACCGGACGCGGGGGTCTCCCCGGCGCCAAAGGTCTGGCCGGCACCCTGTGCGCTCGTTCAAGAGTGTAGAAGGAGGAGAGGCCCTCCGGCGCCACAACAGATTTGAACCAGTTCTCGATGAAGGCCACCATGGCTCCGCCTTCCGTTCCCTCCGGCAGACCTAGGACACGTACATTGTTCCTCCGGTTGCTCCCTTCAGCATCCTCCGCCCTGCGTTCCAATTGAGCCACTCTGTCTGCGAGGGCCCCCCTCTGGTGCTCCAACACCTTGTGGGCAGGCGCCAGCTCCGCCACGTTAGACTCTGTCTCTTTGACCCTCTCCGATAGTTTTTTGTGTTCTTCGCGCAGCAGGCCAAGTCCCACCGCTACCGTAGTAATGTCCTGATGGAGGGTCGCTTTGGTGTCTGCGATTGCCTCCAGGATTTTGTTAAGCTGCCGCTGGGTGGGGTCATCGGAAATTGGTTAGGGACTGTTCTTGCGTGCTATCTTCTGGGTCCAGTGTGACACCAGTTTGGCGACTCCTAGGTTTCCCCATGGCAGCCGATAATCCCCGGAGGGGTCCTCGCTTGCAGCGGGCAACAACCCTCGAGCTCCAAGTCACCAAGGGCCACCCACAGCGGTGGGGCAGTCACCGCAGTGCGCAGGGCGGGTACGGTCCACTCCCCCCGCTGTCCCCAGCGGCCAAAGACTCACCCCGGCTCACTCCAAGGGCCGGCCAAGGGGCCGCCGCCCTGTGGTAGGTCCGACCTCTGTTCTCTTAGGCCCAGTCGGCTCTGGAGTACCGGTCACCCCCCGGGGCGTCACTCTCTGGGAGCCACTACAGTCCGTCCGGGCGGAAGCAGCAAGGGTCCCTGCAGGCCCCAGCCCAGCGCGGAGGGGACGGGGACACCCGCTGTGCACTCTTGCCGGCCTCCGTCCTCAGCGCCAAAGTCCAACCGTGTCCCCCGCTCCCGCGCGCTCCGGGCACAGTGATCCTGCCTCCCAGAGCCGGCCCAGCGCCCTCTGTTCAAGCCAGGCTCCTGATGCCTCGCTCAGGGCGACACCATCGTCGCGTCAGTCGCACTCCACCGGTGTAGGCCCAGGGCCCTCCAGGAACCGCGCCCCCGCCCTAGGATGATGGCGGTCTGGGGCACTGCACCCTCCGTGGTCCAGAGGCAGTGCGCGGGCCACCGATGCTGCCACCGAGCGCCACCGCAATAATCCGGCGCCGGGAGGGGCACCTGCCGGCCGATGCGGCCTCTGCACAGCTGTCCGGCCGGGAGGTAAATTTATCCTACGGCCGCCGCAGGAGTCGACGAGCGCGGCCGCCTCCAGCCCTGCCACGTCTGCAACTGCGGCCGACAGCACGTAGCTCCGGGATCCGTGAAAAGCGGATCGAGTGCCCTCCTGATGTCCTCCAACACCCGGCTGGTGAAGAGGAAGCTGTAGTGTGCCCCGGCCGCAGGTTTCAATAGGAGAAATGGTCGGCTGGCGCGCAGCTCCCTGCTCATGCGTCCGCCATCTTCTCCGTCCAAGCCACGCCCCAGCTCTTGAACTACTTGTTGAAGAAACCAGTGGTTAGACTTATTGCAAACATTCCTCCCATCAACTTTTGTGTGTTTGATGTAATACCCTAAGTGGCCAATGTTACGCCCAGACGTGAGTCCCTTGCTCACTGTGCCACTGGGACGAAGCTACATCTGACTGAAGAAGCCCAATCAAGCTGAAACTGGTCTTGGGTTGCTTGTGTTCTGCTTCAGAGAGGATATGGCTTGGTAGTTTGGTCTGGACTGTATCTATTGGGAAACGTTCAAGACTGAGTTGCATATGGCTGGGTCTATTCTGAGGTGGCATGGCGGGCAAAAGAACGATGAGTTGAAATTCTCCTGGCTAAGGACTACCCTGGTCTGAGGAGCTTCACTGCATGCAAAGGCTGTGTTTGGATAGCAGTCTGCAGGGGGCACTTGAAGAGAGAACCATTCTAAGCCGGTTCTGAATTTGCAGATGATGGATGAACGTTTCCTGTCTGTTTTGAACGTATAAATGTAGGACCCATTGACCCACGTGTTCCAGTTCTAAGTTCTCTATGACTAAGGAAGGGATTGCTGGAATTGATCCGCAGAGCACGCAGGGGACTGCAGTGATCCCTGCTATGTTGCTATAGAGGCTGTCTTTATCCAATCTCTTTCATGTGATCCATCCTAATAGTGAGTGCCAATTTCTGACAGAAACTTATAAAGCAGATTCCTCAACTTTTCATATTCCCGAGGCGTCAGACTGAATCTGGACATTTTTGGGCAGTGCCTCTGCATGCCAGTAGGTGGTGCCATGCGGCTCCAATCTGGAAATGGCATGTGGTGCGTGGATACGTGCCACTCCCACATGCTGACGTCAGTTCGTTCTTACTGTGCCACCAGACACGGATCGGGAGCTACCTCTCCTCTCTCAAGAGACCCATTTACTTCAGTAATACAAAAATCCAATGTGCAAGGGAAATGTCACCTCTAAAAACAACAAGTTTTAAACTCTGTAAGGACTGTCACAAAAAATGTCTGTGACAGATCCTCATCAGGTTTGCCTGGGTTTAAGCAATGACTCAAAGGCCTGCAGTGACTGCACGTTGATGAACCTGAAGGCCATACTAGACTGCGAGGTGAAACTCTGTCGCCAAGCCCTGGAAGACTCTGGGACAAAACCGGTCCAAGTCAAAGGGTTGGTCTTGTTCCATATCCATAAGTCACAAGAGTTGTTCCTGGGGTCGGTCTTCGTCGCACTCCAAGTTGAAGGGTAAGTCGAAGAAAAAAACACAAAAAATCCAAGTGCCACTGGGCCCCTTCCTGCCGCTCATACTCCTGAGAGGGTTTGAGGGTGTAGTCATGCCTCTCGATCTCACGCCCGAAGTCGATCGATGTCGGAGCCTATCTCGCAACTTGTCCCAGTACAACTCGAGTTTCCAGGGCCATCTCCGACACCAGGGCAGATCAAAGAGTTACGCAAGGACATGCTACGACTCTTGGGATCCTTAACAATTCCCTCCAGCATGGCTTCGGACCTCAAGGACCTGATAGGACCTTCATCTGGGGCACTGCCGGCGGGTTTGCCCTCGGTGCCAGTTGGACCCTCTAAATCCACCACTGGACCCCTCTCTGCTCCTATTCCAAATCCGCCACCGGCGCCACACACCATGCCGGTTCCCAGAACCTCGATGCCAATGCCAGCCCCATCGAGTCAGGAAAATGAGGTGCCCGTTATGCTCTCTGACTCCAAGTCTGCGTAGCTCCAATCTCGACCGCATCTGCACTCGGTTACTATCGAAGCAGCACCTCTCCCATTTGACTTGTCTCCCCCACAAGGAACAACACATACGTTGCATTCCTTATTTGGCATTGATTCGGACAATGGGTATGATGCAAGTGATGAGGTTGGGCAGCCATACCACGAGGAACACTGGTATGGTGACCTTCAAGAAGCCAGTTGCCTTTCTCTGAGTTTGGACTCTTCTCAACCCCCAGGTCCTGCCACTCGGGCCAGCGCTTCTTATGTCATGGTCATTGCTAGGGTTGCCTAAATTCTTGACCTTCAACTCCCCACCTTAGCGGTCAAAACCAGTGTCTTAGCAGAAGTGCTCCAGCCAGGGCAAACATCTACTGACCCCTCTTGCCCTTGAATGAGGCCCTTACCGATACCCTTTTGGGGGCTTGGGCCAAACCTTGCTCTGCCCCCATATGCCCCTCCCCCCCAGTCAATTGCCAGATTGCGAGATGCCATTACCTGGGCAATCCTGCATTTTTTTTGTTTCAGCACACCTCCCCTGAAAGCTTGGTGGTGCAGACTTCTACAAGTCTGACAAAACTGAATACCTTTCCGGATATCCCCCCTCGCCTGATATGGGGTCCAAATGAGTGGAGACCTTTGGGAAAAAGGTATTTTCTTCCACCAGGTTGACCCTCAGATCAGTGATTGCCAGGTGCCTCCTGGGCCGCTATTTCCACGCTCCTTTGGATTTCATGGCTAAAGTCCTCCCAGGTGTCCCAGAAGACCTCCGTCCTGTCCTAACTTGGGTCATACAGGTTGTTCATGATAAGGCCAAGTTCACAATTCACTGTGTATTGGACACCACAGATTCACTGGGTGAGCAATTGGCACCAACGTTGCTTTTCACCACCATGCCTGGCTGCGGTCCACTGATTTCTCCAGCATTGTATCTTTTATAGATTCACATGCTTGAATCTTCCACGTCATCATGGTGGGAGTCCCACGGTAACAGTAAAATAGCAGTATAAAATCTAAAAGGACAATCTCCCTTGATTAGTAACCAGTTAGCCTCATTAAAGAACATCCAAACTTCAGCCAATCACATCGCAGACCCCTGAGTATCCATCCCCTGCAGAGCCACCATACCTCAGATTTCTTACTGCACGTCGTGTGTTAGGGAGTCTCCCTGAGCTCTGCTCAGTCACAGTGTTTCTACATTGAACTTTTCAACTTTCAGCTAGCAGTTCCTTTTCCTCAACCTTCTCTTCAACTGAGGTGCTGCTAGAAAGTGAGTTTACTCCTTATTTCTATATTTTCTGTAATTTCTGCAGAATGTCAGAGTCTAAAAAAGGGCTGTTTAGGCCCTGCAAGACTTGTGGAAAGTCCAGGCTTTTCTCAGAGGACCCTCATAAAGAGTGCTCACACTGCCTTTACCCAGATCACAAACCTAAAGACTGTAAGCACTGCCGGACTTTTTACTCTAAAACCCTCAAAGATCGTGAGAGAAGACTTCTCATTTGGCTGCAGAAGAGAAGAGCTGTGAGGGATTCTGACTCCGAGAGTGAGGAGAGGCCTAATACCTCCTCTAAGAAAAGGAAGGGAGAGGATCCTTCTGGTCAGAGAGATCCAAAGAAACAAAGATCTCAGAGCAAGGAGTCTTCAGTGGAAAGGAGAGCGAAAAAAGAGCAACCTGGCTCGTCTCAGGCGCAAAAAAAGATCTGGTTCTGCTCCTCCTTCTGCACCTCATACTCCCTCACAAAAAATCCGCCCGTCATTGGACCCGTCGACGAGGCATTCTCTGCCTATGACTGTCGAAAGGAAGACTCCGTAGACAGTTTCGTCAGCGACATCGACGGTGAAGACGACGACGGCTGTCTCATCGACGAAGACGGAAGTAGTGATGTCGTCGACAGCTTCGGTGAAGAGTTCGTCGGCGGCGAGAGTTTCGCCGTTGATGGTCCAATTGTGTGCTGTGCCGTCGACGAGCGTCTCCGCCCCACCGACGGATACTTCTTCACCGTCGGTGCAGCCTCTGGTGACGATCCCGTCAACGATCCCGTTGACGAAAAAAATGGAAATACCAGTTTCCAAATCACTATTACAGGACTTTTCCAAAATATCTCCTCTGCCTCCCTCTCGCCTCCTGGAGTTTCAGGAATCGGAGGATTAAGGTCCCTTTGGCCCTGCTTACAGCCCCTCTCAGCTGAGAGTAAAATGCCAGGAATCTGATGTAGAAGATCAACCAGATGACCCTTCGGCGTACTTAGAAGGTGATTATTCCTCTTCGGACAGACGCTCTGGTACGCAACACCTGGATACCTTCCAGGAGCATTACCCATACTATGAGCAGGAGGAGGACCGTCAACAAGAACCCTCCATTAACGTGCCAATGTCATTGGTCACGGACTTACGTTTGATGCTAGATGACTATTAAAAAGGTTCCCTGAGGCCAATGTGGTCCAAAAACCAGTTTCTCGGCAGAATGAGCCTGCCATTACTCCAGTTCAGGAAACCCCACTTGCACCGCCGAAACAGAAGTCCCTACCTTCTCTGCAGATCTCCACTAGAGCATCGGACAGTGGTGACCATCAGCTGGAAGAAGGAGAGATACAAGTGGACACTGATGTCCATGACGAGTGGATGGATTATGTAGCACATACACCGCCTTCTCCCACGCTGCCAGTGGCTGATTTTCCTCCAGCAGATATCGGCGGCTTCCACGACCTACTTGAACGAAGCTTTGACCTTCCTATGCCCTATGCCCGTCAAGCAGGCTGAATGCTTCTTGTACGATTTCAAAGCTTCCACACAGCGTTCTGTAAGGGCAATCCCTATTATCGACTTCTTGTGGCAGGAAGGCATCAAGTTAATGAAGAATCCAGCTTCTGTCCCAGCAGTCATTCTAAAACTGGGTAAGAAGTACCGGGCGCCAGATGACTCTCCGGCATGTCTCATCGGCCATCCGAAGCCTGATTCGGTAATAATGCAGGCTGCTCAAAGAAGATCTAAGAGCCCTGCTTCCCCGTGTACCACCCCGCCAGACAAGGAAGGGTGTAGGTTGGACAATATCGGGAAAAGATTTTCCGCGCTTGCTGCTACAGCCATCAGAGCCTCCAATGCCATGGCCATCCTTGGGAGGTATGACAGGCAGATGTGGTCAGACATTGCACCTTTTCTGACATTTCTGCCGGAAGACAAGAAAAAGGAGGCAAAGGAGATCCTTTCAGAGGGGGAGAGAGCCTCATCGGAAGCCATTGATGTGGCTATGGACATTGCTTCCACCGCCTTTAGGCAGATGGCAGGAGCTGCAGTGTTGCGTAGGCAAGGTTGGCTGAAAGCGACAACTTTTTGCCCAGCAGTCCAGGCTAAGGTGCTGGACATGCCATTTGACGGGGAGAACCTGTTCAGCAAGCATGTTGATGAAGCACTTCAAGCTATCAAATCGGACACAGATACGGCAAAATCTTTAGCCAATCTGCAACAGAAAAGGTTCTCTTCTTTTCGAGGAAGAGGAAGGGGTCAATTTACAGCTCGGCCCCAGCCTCAGCAGCGTTTCAGCCTTATTACCAGCAAGGTTTCCGACCTCAATACTCCGCCCAGTCCTTTCGGCAGACTCCTGCACCGACTTACTCCAGGGCTCCAACTCGAAGACGTCCAGCATCGGGAGGAAAATCCCATGACTCGGGCAAAAGACAATGATACTCATCAGGCACCCGCCACCCCAGTCCCACTACATTCGGCTCAGGATTGCTCCAAATTCTTTCTTTGATGGAACTCCATTTCGTCCGACAGATGGGTGTTAGACGTTTTCAAACATGGTCACACCCTGGAATTTCTTCAACAACCTCCGGATTTTCCCCCAAGAAAGTCTGCTCACCGCCATCTGGTGCTTCTCAAAAGGGAGATAAAACTCTTTCTCGACAAGCAGACAATCGAGATAGTGCCACGCAGTCAGTGCAACGTGGGATTCTACTCCCACTTTTTTCTCATAAAGAAAAGAACCGGAAAATGGAGGCAAGTCATGGACCTCAGGTTGTTGAAGAAGTTCATCAAAAGTCAGCCATTTTGGATGTTGTCGCTCCAGGAGATTCTCCTTCTCTTGGATTCAGGGGATTAAATGACCTCTCTGGATCTTTTGGATGCGTATTTTCACATTCCTATTCATCCAAAGCACCGTCGTTTCCACAGGTTCCAAGTGGCAGGGTGCCACTACCAGTTCAAGGTGCTGCCTTCTGGGCTAAAGTCTGCACCCAGGGTTTTCACCAAATGCTTGGTGCCAGTAGCAGCCTATCTCCGGCGCTCCTGTCACCAGGTTTTTCCCTACCTGGAAGATTGGTTGATCAAGGTTCCAACATTTCATGGTGCAAGAAAGTCCACGAACGCCTGACTTCGCCTTTTTCGCTCCCTGGGTCTCAATCTCAACGAAGAGAAGTCTTCACTCCTTCCTTCCAAGTCTCTGGTGTTTCTGGGAGCAAGGTTAGGCACCAACCTCTCAATGGCTTTTCCCACAGAGAAAAGAATTTCTCGTCTTCTAAAGTTGGTTCAGTCCCTTTCTTCAAAAAAGTTTGTTTCTGTGAGGATTTACAAATCAATGTTGGGGATGATGCCATCTTGCATTCCGCTGATTCCTCACTGTTGATTGCGAATGAGGCCTCTTCAGGAGCAGCTCGACGCCCAATGGATACAAGCTCGAGGCTCCTTCGAGGACACTATATCAATACCGTCTCAGATGATCAGGGCGATGTCTTGGTGGACAGTAAGAAGCAATCACTCACAAGGCCTATCCTTCCTTCCACCAGAGCCTTTGATGGTTATGACAACGGCCGCCTCCATGGAGGGATGGGGAGTGGTCGGACCAGGAATCTCTATGCCACATCAACCTGTTGAAGCTGAAGGCAGTATTTCTAGGGCTACGTTCCTTCCCACCAAGGATAAAAGGTTTGTCGATCCTTGTCCGCACGGACAATACGACCACCATGTTTTACCTACAGAAACAAGAAGGGACGAGATCTCCGGCCCTCTCAAGTCTGGCGCAACAAATTTGGAATTGGTTGATTCACCACAATATCTCCTTACAAGTCCAGTACGTTCCAGGGGTGCTCAACGAATGGGCCAATTCGCACAGCAGGGATTCCAAGCAATGTCACGAGTGGGAATTGGATGCCGTTCAGCTGTAAAAAAAATGTCAGTGTTGGGGATTGCCAACCCTGGATCTGTTCGCTACATTACTCAACAAAAATTGCGAATTCTACGCCAGCAGATTCCCTTAGCCAGGTTCTCTAGGGAACGCCTTCCATTTCTCCTGGGAAGGGACTTTTGCTTACGCGTTCCCTCCGTTCCCATTAATACCCAAAGTCCCACAGAAGATGAAACGAGAACCTTGCCGCATCATTCTCATTGCCCCGGCGTGGGCAAGGCAATACTGGTTCACAGAGCTGTTTCGCCTATCAGAGACTTCTCCAATACGTCTTCATCCTTCGGAACGTCTACTTTCAATGGACCAAGGCCAAGTGATTCATCCACAGATTCAATCTCTTCACTTGTCAGCCTGGCTCCTCACCACACTGAGTTTGGTGACTTAAATATTTCTGAGGTGTGCCGTTCCATTCTTAACAAGGCACGTGCTCCCTCCACTGTCAAGTGTTATTCAGCCAAATGGAAAAGATTTTGCTCGTGGTGTACAAAGCACTCCTGCCATCCGCTCTCTTCTTCTCCAGAGGAGGTTTTGCCATATCTCTTGTCGCTGGCAAAAGCTGGCCTTTCTCATTCTTCGGTAAAAGTTCATTTGGCCGCAATTTCAAGATATAGGAGACGTTCGAGCCAGTCGTCCTTATGGTCCTGCAGACTGTTTACTGCATTTACTACATATTTTGCGGTCTCTTTACTGCCAGCTGGATCGGGCCGTTTGTGGAAGAAATACACTGTGGTGAGTTGCTCGAAATGTTTGGCTCGCTTCATCTTTTGATGAACTTTGCTTTAACAGTGGCCGTTAAACCGTTTTTTTTGTCTGTTAAAAAAAAAAAAAAACTTGTGCGCGTGCGTTTTACCTCATCCTAGTAGCCGCGCTGTTTTCCTCGAAGATCCTCTGTGACGTCAGGCATTTCACCACGTCAGAAATGGCTGAGTGACACAGTTTGGCGCACTAACGCACTGGGAGCCACCCGGCACAGCGCTCTCTACGTGCCGCCATGTTTTGTACAGTTACGTCTATGCCCCTTGCCATGTTAAGGAAAAGACAGAGAGATTACGTGGACCCAAGGTAGACAGTTTATGCCACTCATATTGGTCCCACTCACTACTTTCGTCTACAAGATGTTTTACCCACAAAACTAATCCACGCCAGCTTTTGGGAAGAGATTTGGCTTAATCGCGTGCCTGTCTGTTTTCGGTGACATGCACACCACTTTCGGCAACAGGCAAGTTTGTCTGCTCAGGAACTGAGACGTGTAACACAGGATTGCGGGGTCTGTGTCATTATTCTTCCGTTCTTTAGCAAATTGTGTTCTCGCCTGTATTTATAGTATAGCTAACATGTTTATATTTACACAATATATGAAGGCATTTCCATCTTGTCTTTAATGCCTGTGACATTTGGCAATAATTTGTATGACGACATTTTTCCTTTTGCATGCTTTCATTTCTCATCTATTTTCCCTTACACTACGGATAGAATTGGGTTTCACTCCCATTCTCTCATACCACATTTGCCTATATGGGCTACATTTTGCGTTTATGGATTCTGGGTACATACCTTCAGGGGTTCATTGTTCATTTTACATGTGTACAATTTTACACTTTATTCTTCCCTTCATAGGGATGGCAATGGGTTCTTTCCCCATTTGCTCATACACGTGCCTACACGGGCTACATACGGTTTTCACCCTTACACAGGGCATCGTTGCATGGGTTTTAGTCCCATTTACATTAGCTATGGGTTCATTCCCTTCTACAGTAGCTAACCTCCCTTACGTCTCGGAGTGGGTTATGGGTTTCAGTCCCATTTACTATTACACTTTTACCCTCACACAGGGTGTGCCTTATGGGTCTTAGTCTCATTACCTCTTTGCACATTATGTAACCCCTACACGGGGATTGTCCTGACACGGGTTATCGTTTCATGGGTCTATCGCCCATCTTCTCGTACTTTTTCACACTGTTTCGTTGTCAATTTGAAATCGCAACGTTAAGCTATCATTGTATTATATCTCATATTGGAAATGGGGGAGGATAAGTTATACTGTTTGTATTTACTTCTCTTCTTCTCTGTTTCTCATGTTCAGCTCTCCTTGTGATTACTCTTATTCTTTTCATCCTTGGTATCTGGACTTACATTGTTTGTTGTCTTCCTTTGTCCCCAGCCTTTCCTCATTTGTTTTTCATTCTATTTCTTCCTGGTCAGGAGGAGATCCGTTTTTCTCATCTCTGTGTGTCAGTGTGTAAGGCTGGTGTGTAGGTCGTGTCGTGCCTTGTCCTTCCTTCCTTGCCTGCCTGGCCAGTGGGTATGTTTGGGGGTAGGCTTGGGTGCGTCTATGTTTTTCTGTTCTCTTGTTGTTTATTTCGCATTATCACTGTTTTCTTCTCCATTCTAACTCTTTGTTGGAGAGTATGCGTCATTTCTATCCGTCTATATTTACTCTTCGCTTCGTCCACGTTTTCTTTCACCTATCTCTTCACTCTCTCCTGTTCGGTCATTTCTTTGCATCCTTATAGTATTCGTTGTTGGAGAGTTGGGGTCCTTCCCATTTGTGTATGCTTGCTCTTTGCTTCCTCCTCGTCTTCTTCCACCTGTCTCTTCGCTCTGCCTTTCTTGTTCTCTTTGCAAAGACACTTATTCTGTTCAATCGTTGTTCTTCCTAGTTATTTCTTCCTTGGTTCTCTCTCGTTATAAATTATTCAAATACAGGACTTGTGCTTCTCTTGTGTAAGGAAAGGGGATATGTAGTATTCTGCCCTTGTTATTGTTATGTGATTTACACCTCCTGCTCAGCCAGTGTTTGTGCTGTGTGCTCAATAGAATGTTGGAGTCATGATGAGCCTCGGAATGTTGGGTGCCTGTGAGGTGAAGTGACAGTTGAGCATGGGCTGAGCAGCAGGCAGGCTGCTCCTGGTGGGGCTGCTTCACAGAGCTTTACTACCTGCTCTTCTGATCCTGTAACCTGTAAGCTACTACAATAAAACTTCTTGTATTTCATCCTACCTGCGTGGATCTCTTTAATACATAAAGGAATTTCTGAAAGGGCTTTACAGAGCCTACCCGCCGGTTCCGCCTGCTCCGGTGCTCTGGCAATTGAACATTGTGTTGTCACATCTCACGAAAGCGCCATTCGAGTCAATTCACGAGTGTGACATAAAATTTCTCTGTTGGAAGGTGGCTTTTCTCTTAGCCATCACGTCTGCTAGACGTATTAGTGAAATTCAGGCTTTCACAGCAACAGAACCTTACCTTCAATTCCAGCAGGATAGAGTGGTGCTACGCACTAATCCCTCGTTCATACCCAAGGTGCCTACCACGTTCCATCTGAATGAACCTGTGGTCCTGCCTTCATTCTTTCCTGCTCTGTCTACACCAGCAGAGAGAGCTTTGCATCCCTTGGACATCAAACGATGTTTAAAGTTTTACCTTCAAAGGACTAAGTCTTTTCGTAAATCTACTCAACTGCTCATCGCCTTCTCTGCCCCTAGGAAGGGTCAGGCTTTGTCTAGAGTGTCAATTGCTCGTTGGGTTTCTTCTACTATAACCTACTGCCACGAAAGGGCGGGTCGCCCACTTACTTCTAAATTGACTGCCCATTCCATGAGAAAGATGGCAACGTCCTCGGCCCTGTTTGCTTGTGTGTCCCTACCAGACATCTGCAGGGTGGCAACATGGACAAGCGTCCATACCTTCACAGGGCACTACTGCCTGGATACTTTGCGAAAGACAGATGCTGCGGTTGGCCAAGCGGCCCTTCGTCGTCTGTTCGCTTAAGGTAGGTCTCAGTTACTGAGGTTTATTACAAATGTTTTATTGTCATTATTATTGTCATTATTATTGTTATTATTATTATTATCGATATTATCTCTGGCATGTCTTATATATGTAATTTCCACCTGGGAGTGCATCCCACCTAGAGGCAACTCTTTTTTTTGTATTTTGTACAGCGGCCTGCCTGGTCGCGGGATTGCACCACCGCGAAACACTTGCGGTTCCGCGGCTGCTTTATTGGGGCAGCTGACTGTGGAACAGGAGGTGCCTGTTATATGCAGGGGTGCCGGCGCGAACATCGGCAATCCTTTTTAAGACATTTTTTGTGAGTGCCGGCGGTGACCCACTTGGGTTTTACTGAACCACCAGTCCCAGGAAGCATTGCTTCAGGTGGTTCACCTGAGCGTTATTATTATGGGGATTTACTGGTGGTTGCCGCATGCCGGCACGTCACATGGTCTGCCACTGAAGAGGGCATTGGCCCGAAACGCGTCTGGCAGGTTAACCAGAAAAGGACTTTGTTCATGGCGTGTGCCCTTGCTTTGGCGTAATTTCCACCTGGGAGTGCATCCCACCTAGAGGCAACTCTTTTTTTTGTATTATGTATATATATATATTTATATATATATATATATATACACATATATATATGTGTATTTTTTTATAACCGCAAAGGTTAAGTTGCTTGGTTCAGTTTAAGGATGACACTATGTCGCATGGTGGGATGGTTCACCTGTTTTTTCCCACCTCCAATTGTTATTATGTACTGCTTACTAGTCTGATTCAAGCATGTGAATCTATAAAAGATACAATGCTGGAGAAAAAACAAGTTACTTACCTGTACACTGTGGTTCTCCAGCATTGATATCTTTTATAGATTCACATGCGGCCCTCCATCCTCCCCTTACAGGTGCACCCTTCCATACCTCTTTTATTTTACTAACTACACTTGTGCTCGAAATCTGAGGTATGGTGGCTCTGCAGGGGATGGATACTCAGGGGTCTGCGGTGTGATTGACTGAAGTTTGGATGTTCTTTAATGAGGCTAACTGGTTACTAAATACTGTTGATTCTCAAGGGAGATTGTCCTTTTAGCTTTTATACTGCTATTTTACTGTTACCGTGGGACTCCCACCATGACGACAAGGAAGATTAAAGCATGTGAATCTATAAAAGATATCAATACTGGAGAACCACAGTGTACAGGTAAGTAACTTGTTTTTTTTTCAAGCAATGTTCAATCATCCCTTATGGACATGCCCTTTCATGGGACTCACCTGTTTGGGGACAAAGCTGATTCCGCTCTGGAGACGTTCAAGGGGAGCAGAGCCTCTGCTCACTTTCTGAGCTTATCTGCCCCGCCTAGCAAGCCGCACATACTCTACTGTTCCTTTTGCAACTTCGGCAGAGCTACCCCATACCATTAGCCAATTCAGCCCCAGCAAAGTTCAGAGCAGTTTCGCAGCCGTGGTGCCCACAGCCTGAGCGGTCAGGGCCAGCAATCCACTGAGTCCACTGCCCCAGCCTCCCCACTCCCCTACCTGTCAAACTCCTTTAGTGTGCTCTTAATGGAGCACAGCCACATGGTTGAAGGCAGGATCTGACATTTCTTGTGTGGTTTGCAAACCATCACGTCGGACTGGTGGGTCCTGCAGACAGTCTGTAAGGGGTGCACTTTGCCTGTCATTGCCACTCTGCCATACCTTCAACCGTCCCCAGAGTGACTGACAGAAGACCATCTGTCCATCTTATGGCAGGAAGTGCAAACCATTTTGGCTAAGAGAGCTATCAAGAGGGATCCCGGCTAGAAGTAGGTTGTGGTTTTTTTCCCCTCTGCTTTCTGGTTCCAAAGAAGGATGGACACATTCATCCTATTTTAGACCTCCACTCTCTCAATGCCTTCGCCGGGAAGGAAAATTTCAAGATGCTCACACTAGCCCAAGTCTTGACTGCCCTTGACTCAGGAGACTGGATGGTGACACCTGTTTCTATATTCCCTTCCTGCAGGGCCATCGGCGCTACCTGCGGTTCGGATTGGGACAGGATCATTTTCAGTTCACTGTCCTCCCCTTCAGTCTCTCTAGTGCCTTCCTGGAGTTCACGAAAGTGATGTCGGTGGTAGCACACCTTCGGAGGTCAAGGATCCCAGTCTTCCCCTATCTGGACGAATAGCTGTTGAAGGTGGGCTCGCCACAGGCAGTTATCTGCCACCTCCAGACTACAGCAGAGCTCCGTCATCTTTGGGGTTCACAATAGATGTGTCGAAGTCACACCTGACTCCTTATCCGGCGCGCTCCTTCATCAGAGCCATTCTGGAGACGGTTTGGTTTTGTGCCTTTCACCCCGAAAGGATATTCAGGCTATGATCCTGATCTTTCTGCCTCTGTCCTTGATTTCATTGAGGTCAACTCTAAGGCAACTGGGTCTGATGGCCTCTTGCATCCTGCTGGTCAAGCTTGCCACGTGGCATATGCAGTGGGATCTGAAGACTCAGTGAGCCAAACATCAAGAGGACCTCCCTGACCATGTCCAGATCTCGGAAGAGACTAGAAAAGGTCTGCAGTGGCAGTTGCTAGACTGTGATTGAGTCAGCAGCAGACCCCTCTCCCTACCCCAACCAAAACTGACAGCAGCAGCAAACTGGGAGAGTCGGAGATCAGAAGACTCTGGTCTCTGGTGGAGGCCCAGCTCCATAGCATCATCCTGAAGCTGATGGCTATCTGCTTGGCATTGAAAGCCTTCCTACTGTCCATCAAAGGGAGGCTGGTGCAGGTGCTTATGGACAAAACTACCACTGTGTGGTATTAGAACAAGCAGGACGGTGTGGGATCCTATACCCTGTGCCAGTAGGCTCTATGCCTCTGGCAATGGCTGGACCATCAGGGATTCTTCCTGGTGGTGAACCATCTGGCAGAATCTTTGAATTCCAGGGCTGACAAGCTCAGCAGTCAAAGCTTAATGGATTATGAGTGGCAGTTACACACGGAGATGATGCAAGGTCTGCACATTGGAGTTCCTAAGGCACCTCTCGGTAGGGGACGCATTCCACCTAAGGTGGAACTTGGGGCTCCTGTACGCCTTACAGCCAATGTCATTTCTTTCCTGAGTTCTGAAGAAGATCTGTATCAACCAAGTCATCCTAGCATCTCCAGATTGATCAAAGAGAGTATGGTATCCAGAACTCCTGGGCTTGAGCACTTGTCCTCCAGTCAGGCTGCTCCTCCAGAAGAGACTTACTGTTGCAACAACAGGGCAGGGTTCTGCACCGAGCCTTCACAATCTCCACTTTCATGCAAGAAGATTGAATGGTGGCAGCTGAAAACCTTCGACCTTCCTCCGGATGTGGTTGAAGTCATCTTGGCAGCTAGGCGTCACTTGTCGAAGACTGTATATGCCTGTAGTTGGGACACATTTTCAGGTTGGTGGAGCACTGCCAGCTGGACCCCCTCCAGGAAAAGTTAGCTGATGTTCTATTGTTTGTTTTGTCTCTTGTCCGGCAAGGCTTTGTTTTGGGCACAGTTAAGGGGTGCCTTTTAGCGCTTTTAGTCTTTTTACGGATGGCAGACCAGCCCCTATTGTTTAAGTCAACGGTTGTGATGTGTTTTGGAAAGGTCTCCAACACTTGTTTCCTCCCTCTCCTTTTGTCATGCCGCAGTGGGACCTTAACTTGATTCTCACATATTTGAAGTGTACTCCCTTTAGGCTGCTTACTGCTGTCCTTTGCGGTTTCCCACCCTCAAGACGGTGTTCCTCATCACCATTACCTCGGCACAGCAAGTGGGTGAGCTTCAGGGTCTCCATGTTAACCCCCAGTACACAACCTTCTTCACAGACAAACTGGTTCTTGCCAATAGTTGTGACGCTGTTCCACGTCGGTCAAACCATCACCCTGCTAGCGTTCTATGCTCCGGCACACCCCTCTAAGAAGGAAGAGAGACTCCATCACTTGGATCCCAAAAGAGCACTGATTTTTTACATCTATCATACCAAAGAACACCAAGTGGATGATCAGCTCTCTGTGGGGGTCGCTGGCCAAAATAAAAATGCAAGGCTGTGCAGAGGAGGACCATCCCCCGTTGGATCATGCTCTACATCAAAGCTGCTACTACTGCTTTGGCACACGGAGTTTCTGTTCTGAACAGTTGCCAGGTAGCTCAGTGGGCATCATTCATGAAGCACTACAGACTCTAGCCAGGTTCGCAGAGAGTGGCATTTCACCGGCTCGGTCCTACAGGACGTTAGGTTTGAGCCAATTCACAGATCCATCTCCTAATAGGTACTGCTCTGGTATCTATTCAGAAAGTGGGGAATCTGAGGTTAGAAGTCTCTGTCAGGAGAACAAGTTACTTATCTTTGGTAACACTCTTTCTGGTAGAGATGCTATCTAGCCACTGGCTTCCACCAGAAGAGAAGTACCAAGATGGTCCCATCCATATTGAAAGCAGTGGTATACTCCCTATAGCACACTAAATGGGTCTTTTAGGGACAGCAGCTTTCAGCACACTGATGAAGTTGATAAAGTGTGACCACCCACATGCAGAGGAACAGTTCAATGTCGGGTGCATCACCCATCAGGCATTGATGTAGGTGGCATCGTACCCACCATTGGCATCAGGACAGACAGATGGTTGGGGCTGTGGCCAGAATGCTTATTGCGATTTTCAACATGAGTGTATTTGACAGTATTTTTCATCTGTCTTTGAAGACATGACCTACAACTGCTTGTGTTTGGGGTGATGGGTTCTTGCGGGTCTGGATTAATTGGCACCACAGCATGAGCAGGCAAGTCCAGATTCTTCAATCAATCAATCAATCATGTCATTTATAAAGCGCACTACATACCCGCGAGGGTCTCAAGGTGCTGGGGGAAGAGGGGGGTGGTGCTGCTACTGATCGAAGAGCCAGGTCTTGAGGAGTCTTCTGAAGGCCAGTAGGTCTTGGGTCTGTCGGAGGTTGGTGGGGAGGGTGTTCCAGGTCTTGGCGGCGAGGTGGGAGAAGGATCTGCCACCGGCGGTCGTTTTCCGGATGCGGGGGACTGTGGCGAGGGCGAGGCTGGTCGAGCGGAGCTGGCGGGTGGGGGTGTAGAAGCTGAGTCGTCTGTTGAGGTAGGCTGGTCCGGAGTTGTGGAGTGCTTTGTGTGCGTGGGTGAGGAGCTTGAAGGTTATCCTCTTGTTGACAGGGAGCCAGTGCAGGTCTCTCAGGTGGGGTGTGATGTGGCTGCGTCGGGGGATGTCGAGGATAAGACGTGCAGAGGCGTTCTGGATGCGTTGCAGCCGTCTCAGGAGCTTAGCCGTCGTTCCTGCGTAGAGGGCGTTTCCGTAGTCAAGCCTGCTGGTGACGAGGGCCTGGGTGACTGTTTTTCTTGTTTCGGTGGGGATCCACTTGAAGATCCTGCGGAGCATTCGGAGGATGTTGAAGCAGGATGAGGAAACGGCGTTGACCTGCTTAGTCATGGAGAGGGTGGGGTCGAGGATGACCCCTAGGTTGCGTACGTGGTCGGTGGGTGGCGGGGCTGTTCCCAGTGATGTTGGCCACCAGGAGTCGTCCCAGGCTGAAGGGTTGGAACCAAGGATGAGGACCTCCGTCTTGTCCGTGTTCAGCTTCAGGCGGCTGGTCCTCATCCATTCGGCGACGGCCTTCATTCCTTCGTGGAGGTGGGCTTTGGCGGTGTGAGGGTCTTTGGTGAGGGAGAGGATCAGCTGGGTGTCGTCGGCGTAGGAGATGATGTTGAGGTTGTGCTGTCGGGCGACGTGGGCGAGGGGTGCCATGTAGATGTTGAACAGCGTTGGGCTGAGGGAGGAGCCTTGGGGTACGCCGCAGATGATCTTGGTGGCCTTGGATCGGAAGGGGGCGAGGCGGACGCTTTGTGTTCTGCCGGAAAGGAAGGATGTGGTCCAGTCCAGGGCCTTCTCTTGGATCCCGGCGTCGTGAAGGCGTGTTCGTAGTGTGTGGTGGCAGACCGTGTCGAAGGCGGCCGATAGGTCCAGGAGTATGAGGGCTGCTGTTTCTCCGTTGTCTAGCAGGGTCCTGATGTCATCGGTGGCGGCGATGAGGGCGGTTTCGGTGCTGTGGTTTCTGCGGAAGCCGGACTGGGAAGGGTCCAGGATGTTGTTCTCCTCGAGGTAGCGGGTCAGTTGTTTGTTGACGATTTTCTCGGTGACCTTCGCGGGGAACGGGAGCAGAGAGATGGGTCGGAAGTTCTTGAGGTCCTTGGGGTCTGCCTTGGGTTTCTTGAGTAAGGCGGTGATCTCGGCGTGCTTCCAGCTTTCCGGGAAGGTTGCTGTCTCGAAGGAGATGTTGATTATTTTCCGGAGATGGGGCGCGGTGGCTGTACTGGCTTTGTTGAAGATGTGGTGAGGGCACGGGTCTAGCGGTGAACCGGAGTGGATGGTGTTCATGATCTCGCTGGTGTCCTCGTCGTTGATGTTGGTCCAGGAGAGCAGGCGGTTGGTGGTTGTGGGGGCAGTGGTCTCGGTGGTTGCCGGGGCGGTCGTGGTGTTGAAGCTGTCGTGGATGTCGGCGATTTTGCAGTGGAAGAAGGTGGCCAGTGAGTCGCACGGATGTCGTTGGTGTTGGAGCTGGGGTTGGAGAGTTCCTTCACGATGTTGAAGAGCTCTTTGCTGTTGTGTGCGTTGTTGTCTAGGCGGTCTTTGAGTGAGGCCCTTTTGGCGGATCTGATGAGGTGATGGTGACTGCGGGTGGCGCTCTTGTGGGCGGCGTAGCTGTCCGCTGTCCGTTCGTGGAGCCGGATCTTCTCCAGTTTTCGGCATGTTCGTTTGGAGGCCTGGAGGTCTTCGGTGAACCAGGTGGCTTTCTTGCTGGTGTGGCTGTTGGGCGGATTCTTGAGCGGGGCGAGGGTGTTGGCGCAGTCGTCGATCCACTGTCTGAGGTTGCGGGCGGCGGTGTCGGGGTCGGAGGGTTCGGCGGGTGGGCTCAGGGCGAGGGTTGTGGTTAGCTGGTCTTCCGTGACTCTGCTCCAGCAGCGGCGAGGCATTTGTTCAGTGCGGTGGTGCGTGGTGGGCTTCCTGTAGGTGAAGTGGATGCAGTGGTGGTCAGTCCAGTGGGGTTCGGAGGTGTGGTTGAAGGAGACGTGTGGGCTTGCGGAAAAGATGGAGTCGAGCGTGTGGCCGGCGGCGTGGGTGGGTGTAGTCACGAGCTGTCTGAGTCCGAGGGTGGCGAGGTTGTCGATCAGGGTGGTGGAGTTGGTGTCCTTGTTCTCGAGGTGGAAGTTCAGGTCCCCGAGGAGGATGTAGTCCGTGGAGGCGATGGCGTGTGTGCTGACGAAGTCAGCGATGGAATCGCTGAACTGTGGTCGGGGTCCGGGGGTCTGTAGATGAGGGTTCCTCTGAGGGTGGTGTTGGGATCGGTGTGGATCTGGAAGTGCATGTGTTCGGCGGTGCTGAGGGTGTCGTCGGTGTTGGTTGAGACTCTGAGGGTGTTCCTGTGGACGATGGCGATGCCTCCTCCGACTCCGTTGGTGCGGTCCCTGCGGGTGATCTTGTATCCGTCCGGGATGGCAATGGCGATGTCGGGGGCTGAAGCGGGATTCAGCCAGGTCTCCGTCAGGAATGCGACGTCTGGGGAGGTTGAGTCGAGAAGGTCCCAGAGTTCGATGGCGTGTTTGCGGGCGGAGCGGGTGTTGAGGAGGATGCATCTGAGGTAGTTGGGTTCTTTCCTGGGCGGTGGTTTGGCGGGGCGGGTGCTGGCGAAGCTGCAGTTCCGGCAGGTGAAGGGCCCTTGGGTGCGCTTGTCATCAGCAGCAGAAAGACAAAAGGCTCCTGTAGACGGATAGCACTCATACCTTGGTGCTCACAGCCCTTTCCCACAATAGAGCCTCCACATAAGGATCAGGTCAGGAGCCCTCTCCACTAGTAAAATAGCTCCAGAAGCAGGTATGGAGTTCCAGCAGCAGGCTTCGAAAAGTGATGGTTGGGAATCCCGGGCCTTCAGTCCCCCAGACAAGAGCACCAGTAGGGATATAGCCACAAGACAGGTTAGTAGATACGGATGTTATTAATCTAGCATCAAGGACTGGAACCTGAGCCCAGCGTATCGCAATCACCAATCTCCAGTTCCACTAACAGCTGACCAGCACAGCATAAATTGCTGCTATGTTGCAGACGTGCCACCCTCAGGTTTAGTCCACATTGAAAGTACGCCAGCACCCATGAAGCTCATGACTACTGCTTGTCCGTCCCACTTTGTTCCCACAGCATGGATCTGCCACTAATGAGGGATAGGAGGGCAGCTGGATTTCAGATCATCGCGTATTGTTTGCTTCGTTCTGGAGCCTCATGAGGGTGCAGCTTTCTTTGCTTCCAGCTCTCATGCGCCCCCCTGCCCCATAGCAAGAATACTTGTTCTTTTCTTAAATCTATTTTTTATTCATTTGAAAATAAGGACAACTATGTCAAAAATTGAAAGCAACACAACAGGGACAAAAGGGAGTAATCTAGAGGCTACCGTGGAATGGCTCCCATACAGTACACAAAAACAAGTTTAGGTTGAAAACGTCTCCCCATATTTGTTTTTTTTAATTTTAACTCAGTCCCCTGGAGACACGGAATAAATTCAATTTTCAGTCCACCATGAGGTAGTTTTAGTCTTTAAATTTTTTCTTTCTCTCTACATCGCCAATCTTCCCATAAGGTTCCCTGGAAAAATTAATCCCTGAAAGAGCGCCTTCCCTCCTGGAGGGAAGTCATAGCCCACACCAAATGGTGTGAGAAGGAACCCTATGATGAATCATGCTACCTAAGGGTGGATGAAGGTTTTCGTCATGAATAGGAAAACTTGTCCGAGGCATAGGTAAGACAGATATCCTTATGATCCTCCCAATGTGGGTAAAATCACTCCATTGTTGAAAAGTTAAGTGCAGACATCAACCACAGCAGGAGATTTTCCCGCTTCCATCCGTATTATCATAAATCCGAGCTCGTTTTCATCTACCTGGTCTTCCACCCAAACAACCTGCTCACTTCATTCGCCCCATTGACCCCCTTACCATCCAACCTTATTGGGAGAACCGTATACTCAAATGATGCATTCAAGGCAACACCCACGTCATGATAACTGTCTCCATCTTCTTTGCGGTGCTTCCTCCAGGAGCTCCACTTCTTTGCAAATTTCTGCGAGCACCACCTTGCTTTAGACACCTTTTCCTCCACCAGTCCATATTTTTATCCGTCTGTTCCAGGAACAGGTGGATCCGAGATCCCCAGAGTTTTACCACATCACGGGTATCCACCATCATTGCCAAAATACAGAATATCTGAGTGTATCTGGGTAGGGTCACATGCCCAATAGCACCAATTGCGGATGCAGCTCAAACTTTTCCCATTAGATTCTCCATCCGGCAGATGATCCCTTGCCAAAAGTGCTGGATTTTAAGTCATCCCCACAGTGTATGAAGGAGCTTACCTCCCCTAATACATCTATCATTAACTGTTTCCCATATTTTCCTCAGCAAGGTTCTCGTAGAGTATACTCTGTGTAATATTTTTAGCTGCACAAGCCTGAACCCTGCCCTAATTGTGACCTCCCAGGGATAAATGTATGCCTCTGCCCAATCCGAGTAATTAAAAGCCCCACGGTCCTTTTCCCACTCCTCCCTGAGCCAACCCAGAGTTTCCAGGCTATTGTTGATGAGTGTGCCTTATATCTGTGGTACCGTGTGTCTGTAGAGAGCGGCCACAAACAGCCTATTTTCCAGCTGGATCTTACTAAATAGGTATTATATTTGGAAAATACATGCTTCACCTGTAGGTACTTAAACCCCTCAGCCCCACAGATCAAATCACTAGAGCTTCTCAAAGGGTATTATTCCCCTGCGCTCCAAACATCCCCTAGTTTGGAAATTCACAAAGGTCCTACTGTTTAAAACCAACTAATTTGCCAAGATCAGGCAGCAGGCCCACATCAGTGTCTCCAGTGTGAGCCTATCACTCCATCCAGTAACCCGAATCACCTTCTCCCACGTTCTGACAACTATCTCAGTGGGAGAATGCTTAGGCGTGTGCGTCTTCCCATGATAAAGTGCCATTGTGTACCCTCCAGGCTCCATAGGCCTTCTGTCCGCCTGGACCTCTGGGTCGTGTTGCAGGCCAAAAACCCAATCGTTTACCACAATTAAATGGGAGGCCCGATAATATTTACGCAAATCCGGGAGGGCAATGACCCCATTGTAGGGACTCCGACATATCGTCCACAGTGGAATCCTTGGCACACTATCCAGTTTTGAGCAAAAGGTCTACGGAATCTGAAATGGAGTTTTCTGAAGCCTGTACAACATTTTGGTTAAAACAATCATTTTGTGTAGCACAGCTTTCCAGACCATAAAATTCGCCACAGCCCTCCAGTGTGCCACATCGGACAGCACAGAACTCATTGAGGAGTGAAGTATAATTTTGATCAATAAATTGGACTGGTCCTTTGTAGTGTGCATTCCCAGGTCCTTAAGGTTCCCAGGAGTAAACTTCAATGAGCATCCCCATCCCACTCTGGGCCTCCAGTTTGTAAGGGGAAACAAAATTGGCTTGTGCCAATTTATTGAGACTCCGTCATATTCCCCAACTCTATTAATCATATCCAGTGCCCTCGGTATTGAGTATTCAAGGTATGCTAGGTACAAAAGAAGGTCATCTGCATAAAAGGAGATAACATCTTCCCAATCGTGGAGCCACTTTAACCCTCTAACCTGTACAGCACACTGAACCCACAGCTCCAGCACCAAGGAGCACATTAAAGAGGAGAGTAGGCACCCCTGTCTCGTTCCCCTGCAACACTGGCTCTTGGATCCTTCTACAACAGCGAGAACCATAACCTAAACTGTGGGCCAAAATCTATTTTTTGGAGGACACATGTAGATAAGGCCACGTTAGGGAGTCAAATGACTTGTCCGCATCTAACGCCAACAGGACAGCTAGCTCTCAAAAAGTGTGTATCCTTGCTAGACAATCGAGCAGTCCTCTAAAGTGGTGCCTAGTGGACCTACAAGGCATAAAACCAAATTGGTCCACATTCATTGGTTTATCAATCACTGTATATAGTCAGTTGGCACTTTAGCCAAAATTTTATTCTCAATGTTAAACAAGGAGATGGGCTGTAGGACCCACAGTTCTCCTCCAGTTTACTGAGGTTATGGAACAAGGCAATATCTGCTGACCTCAGATCCAACGGGAATCTCCCTTCTTGTCTGGCAACATAGAATAAGATTCTAATGGGTTCCACCAAAGTGCTCTTCAGGCTGTTAAATAACTCTGTTGGCAAACCATTTAGTCCAGGTGTCTTTCCTCTCTTCATTTGTTTAATCGCCCTCACAATTTCAGTTACATTAATCTCGCACTCCAGTGAATCCCTGTCATCCTGTGTCAGAGAGGGGGCTGGGATGTGTGCCACAAACTTCTCTAGTTCTGGCCTTAAGCATGCACCCCTAGTTCTGTACAGTGTTCCCAAATAATTTGTTAATTCCCCAGCAATCTCTGCTGTCGACTCCACCATTTCCCCTGTGCCCAGTTGAACTCCTTTCACCCATCTCTGGCTTTCTTCCCTTCTGCCCAACCATGGCAAGAGTTTACCAGCTTTATTTCTGACTTCATACAGCTAGTATTGTTTTCCTCATTATTGTGCCTTCGCCCAATTAGTAACCTAGACTCTTCGCTTGCTAAAGCGATTTGGTGTCCCAGGTCATTTGTGGCCTCTGACAGCTGTTCTGTTACCGATTCCATGAGTTTTAACTCATGTTTTTGCACCTTCTCCTCCCTAGCATTCTGGCGGCTGGTAATTTCACCCTGGTCTGTCCTCTTATAAGTGCTTGTGCGTTTCCCAGAGGGTAAACTCAGACTCTATGGAACCCTTGTTCTCCTCGAAGTATAGATCAGTGGCCTGTCCTTTTTTATAGATCCCAAGGTTCTAGTCTCCATCCCGCATCTCCCCAGGCCCTAGGTGCTGTCAGAGTTGTGTAAAGTAGCCAGTGATTAGATATGCCACGTGGCAAAGACTGCAGGCCTGGCCGGAGGTAATCAAATACAGTAGTACGTCCATCTCCCCGTTAATGATACAAAACAGCCCCTCGGGTATAACCATGCACATTCCACCGTTAGCAGAAGTGATTTATGTGCCACACATGCACACTCACTCACACCCATGCATTCACAAGCAGGCACAGACCCATTAACAAAATGCACTCACAAATACACATACATTCATTGTTGGACTTGGCCCTTTTTGCAGGGTCTTCCCCAAACTTTTTGACTTCACCCTCCTGTTTTCTGCACCTGGTTTTGTTGACTTTTAGGACTCTGCATACTTTACCACTACTAACCAGTGATAAAGTGCTTATGCTCTCTCCTCTAAACATGATAAAGTTGGTTTACACCCAATTGGCATATTTAGTTTACTTGTAATTCCCTAGTAAAGTGGTACTACATGTACCTAGGACTTGTAAATGAAATGCTACCATTGGATCAAGACTGATTTGCATATGGCTGGGTCCAAACTGGGGTGGCGTAGTGGGCAAAAGAACGATGGATTTAACCCAGATCTTTTGACTGGGGGAGAATGTTTGCATTGTCAGCATTCCGTCCATCATTTGTTTGCTGTAACACCATTGGATCTGCATCACTAATTGTGCATCCCTCTTTAGTAGCCCTGTAAAAATGTCTCAGTCCTGCCATTGATTGCAGCCTGTGGGTGCAGTTTTTAACTGCCATTTCGACCTGGCAAATAAACCTTCTGCTAGGCCGAGACCATCCTTTTTAATTAATATAAGTCACTTCTAGGGTATGCCCTGAACTGCCCAGAGGGCAAGGTGCAGTATATTTAAAAAGTTGGACATGTACTTTTAAGTTTTACATGCCCTGATGGTGAAAAATTCCAAGATTCATTTTTCACTACTGCAAGGTCTACCCGTTCCATAAGATAAAGTGGGATTAGGATTACCTTATTACATTTTATAAGTGATAACTTCTAATTGGGAGCCGGTAGACAGGGGAAGTTTGGTACTTAAAGAATTGTAATTAAAAGCCTTCTTTAATGGTAAAGTTGGATTTTTAGTCACAATTCTGAAAATGCTACTTTTAAAAAGTTGGTATTTTTTTATCCTACAACAAGTGGGGGTGGTACTGTTCAGTCGCGGTCCGTGTAGGAGTGCCGGCCGGGCGGTGACGTGGGGCGGGGGAGGGGCAGGGTGGGGGGTAGCAAAGTAAGGATTACGGACCAATACAGGTAAGTAAACATTTAAATCAATAAAACGAATTTCGTTGTGAGCGCTGCATCGCCAACTGCGATGCAGTGCGCGCAACGAAATTCGTTTAATTGATTTAAATGTTTACTTACCTGTATTTGTCCGTAATCCGTACTTTGCTACCCCCCACCCTGCCCCTCCCCCGCCCCACGTCACCGCCCGGCCGGCACTCCTACACGGACCGCGACTGGTACTGTTACTATCAGAAAGAGAAGGATGTAGGTTGGAGAATGAAACAGGAAGTGGGAATCCTAAGGACTATTCCTTGGTGCTCTCACACATCCCTAGGGATGTCTTGCTTCATCATCAGGCGTGCGCCTCATAGGGCCAGCTCTGCAATGCCCTGAGGGCCCCACAAAGGGTCACTTTAGCGGAGATCTTTTTTTTTTGTTTCAGTATGATGAATGGTGAGAGAATGAGGGCATAAATGTGTAGGGTAGAGTGCAAGTGGATGTATAAGTAGAGGAAGGATAAAACTGTCTAAGAGATGCCAAAAAGAGTTATTAATATTATGGCTCCCTTGACAGGATTAAAAGACCCTATAAAAGGGCAGGGCTGCTTTGGGTGTGTAATGTACCTAAGTAGACACAAAAAGGTGTATATGGTCAGGTCAACATGTTTCGCGCCCTCTGGCCCAAAAAGGATCCACAGTGCTTCTTCAGGACCTAACAGAAGGGGGTTACTCTTCTTAACCCCCACTTAAAAAAGAAGAAATGTGCAGTGGAGGTATTCCCCTATAAAAAGGATGCCTGGTATCTTAGATAAAAATGATCGTCCAACCTACAAAGGAAATGAGAAAACATGAAAAGTACACATGGTGAACCACAATGTTGCATTGTTGGTTTGATAATTCAGTAAAATTACTTTGAAAACCGACTCCAAGGGTAGTCAAGCACATGCTGTGATGCTTCATTAGTCGCCACAAAGGTGATAACAGTGGAGAAAAATGGCAATACGCACAAACACAACACAGACAAGTGGACATGCGTGTTACATATAACATAAAATCCGAACTGTGTTGGTGTCACACCCAAGGCTACGAGTGGCTGCTTATTTTAGGTGTGAGAGAAGTGTCTTATCCTTAGGATCGACCAAATACGCACCATAGGTCGGAGACAGAGGCTAGCGCTTCATTTTTTGTCTGTAAACTGAAAGTTTAGGTATTGAGCAGAGCTCATTCGGCTGCAAAAATAACAGTTACGGTAACTAGCAGAGTGGCTTCGGCTGCAAAGTAAAGAACAGGGGTTGGGTTTCTTAGGAGGAACTGTACTTACATAGCTTCTGCGTGGAGTGCACATACGACCTACCCTCCTCTGCTCGCCCGGATCGAGACTGAACAGAGGAGGCAGGTCGTATTTAAAGCAAGGCAAATTGAATCCATCATGCTCAGGTGTGAGGAAAGGGGGGTGGGAAGTGACCAATCCAGTACATCGAAACTAGACTAGAGTTCGTCAAAAACTCATCCCCTCCATGGTGGCCATATTGAAATGTTGCGGCTGTGGCCATGTCTATATGGCCGAGTTATCACAATATAAAGGAAATGGGATATTGTATGGAAACACTGTTAGGCTGGGGTCCTATCTTAAATAGATGTTCCAAATGTCAAAAAGCTCCAGAGAAAGAGATTCGCGCATTCAACTGTTAGTCATTTTATGGCGACAGCCATATTTGATTGTGTAGTTTGCACAGACTAGGCATACACTCAGGCCAAGTCACTAGTGCTGATGATCTGTTGTAAATGTGTAAGGGCTCTCATCACAGAGACAAGTAGTAAATCAGTCAAGGGATCGTGGCATAAGTGATACCACATATGTGTCCCCGCTCCTGTATTGGTGTATGTAATGTACACAGACTGGATGTATATTCAGACCACATTACAAGAGCTGTTGAACTGGTGGATTGCATAAGGGCTCGTGTAAAAATGATAAATCAATCAGGGGAGCGAGGCATCAGTGGTGTCATATGTGTGTCCTAGCTCCCGTGTCCCTTGATGGGTAGTAAGGGCGAAGAGAAAGGCATGAAAAAAGGTCCCCTGGTGAGAAAGGACTCTCAGGAGGCCACTAGTCTTAAGTTGTCTGTCCCCTAGTAGGGTACATCATCTAGTGGGGTGGTTGGTTTTTTCAGTTGATGGTATAGGAGCACCAGGCCACCCCTGTGAGGAATGCTTTTATGTCGTCATGAACATTCAGGATGGTCATGCTTCGCACCACGGAATTTCATCATTGAGACTTATACTGTCGGTGGAAAGGCGGAATATCCATTGTTGTTCTCTCTTGAATAGATGGGTATTGTCCCATGAGTAATTAGCCTCCAGAATGATCCACCGAAGATCATCAGAAGAGTGTTTGTGAGTGCAGAAGTGTTTACACATTTTCGTGGCACTGCGTCCGCAGCGGATGGTACTCCGATGTTCGTCATCCTAGTTGTAACAGTCCTCGTGGTCATACTCATAAAATGGAGGTCACAGGGGCAGGTAATGAGATAAATGTCATTTTTTGTATTGCAATTAGTGTGATACGTCTGAATCCAAGTGAATCGGGGGCTCAGTTTCATTTCCTTTGAAGGGCGGGTGAGGGAACTGACACCACAGGACCCACACAGGTAGTGTCCTGTGACAGGTGGTTGGGCCCGCAGTGAGTGCTGCGTGTGGGGTTGTTGAGAGTGTGGTCTGATGTGTATGAGAAGGTCTTTCAGATGCTGAGTGCGTCGAAACGTAATTTATGGTCATAGTATCTCTGGGGACCTGGAGATCAGAATACCCTAGTGCTTTGTGATAATGCGTTTGAGTCAGGGGTGAAGGTGGTTCATCCCTTATCATCTCATCCCCCATACCACCAGACTGGCATTTCACTGATAACTCATCAACCGTCTTCCCCACACGCTGTGGTTGCGTATAAAACTTTTACCTTGCCATGACAACATTCGTTTCTTTCACAAACCTGCTGCTCAATCTATATCTAGCTTCCCTATAAACATAAGCAATCCTTGCACCATTATCCTATGCCGGTGACAAAAACGTAAACATTTTTTGTGCTTCAGAACCTAAAGAGTTTAACAGGATTGCTTTTTTCCTTGCAGAACTATAATCTTCAGTATCCAAAGCTAACAAATAGTTGTCGAGCATGTCAAGCCAGTCTAGCCACTGAATGGCCGGTGTTCCCTGATGTTGCACAAACAGCGGTGGCACTGCAATTGAAACTTGCTCCATGTTGCCCCCTTCCAACTCCTCCTGACGTCACAGCAAAGAGAACCACTACAAAAGCTGCGCTCCAAATCATAAAAATGGTGAAAGCCCAAGGATACCATAAAATTATTATAATGAATTTCTTTCCACAAAAGACTGGTGTGCGTGTCACCGTGCTGTGTTAAAACTGGTGCGCGCATCACCGCCCTGCGTAGCACCCAGCAGAGTTGACTTTTCCTGCTTGTTTTTTTTAAAAACAATACTCCTTTAAAGAACTAGTGTGCGGGTCACCGAACTATTCCACAACAATCAGCAAGAAATAAGGACACGGCTCCTTTAAAAAAACCTGCGGCCTGGGAGAATTTCGATTCACAAGCTGAGCACGTCACCACGTTGACGTGCGAATCAGCCAGGCAATTGAAGAACAACTGGGGGCTTGCGCCGGTCTTTCGCTGCTCCTGCCGACGCACATCAGATGGTGACTGTGAAGACAGCAGCACGCACTGGGCACACCCTCTGGTTGCAACCACATACGCTGACAGATACGCTGGACGTTCACCTCACAATGCCGGCTGCAACACGCACTGGGAGTTCCACCACGTGTGCTGATCGATCGGTAAGCACGCCCCGGCCACACACGCTGAGTGTTCCACCACATGCGCTGAACGATCTGGAGAGCGTGCCCTGGAACTAGGTACACTTGCACTGCTCACTCCCAACTGCTGGCTCAAGCCACTGGCTCCTCAAACTCTTTGTAACCCCCAAAACGGGAACTACAGTTAAGCAAAACAGCTTCCCTCGATGTAAAAGCACTTAGCAACAGAGTACCTTAGAAAGGGTTGAGCCCCAAGCCCTTTTTTTTTGTTTGTTATTAACTCTGTCCTGGATAAGCGCTCTCCTGTCTCTGCACACGCTGAGTTCACACATCACACGGCAGGCTGAAGGCAGTAGGCTGGCCCTCCATTGCCAAAAAACTGTGGTAAATGAAGTTACGCCATACACTTGAAGCCTTTTGAAGCTCTTTAATTCACCCCACCGTACCGTGACTTTCCCCTTGCCTGCCCCAGCATAAACTGCCTACACTTTTAATGATAACATTCCAACAGAACCTTGAAGCCAAGGTCCTGTTCTGACAATACAAATATGACACTCCTCCTCTTAATTCAGCTAGGAGCAATGTCCCTCCTTACCCCTTGTTCTGTCTCCATTCGGCTCTAGATGGTCTCTCTCCCTGCATCATATTCCTGTGCATGCCCCCCACCGGGGCCTCTTAAAGGCAATAAAGGTCAATCATATGGCTGTCTTTTGCCAATTTTATATACTGGGCCAGACTTCTGTCCACTTTGCTCCTCCTCCTCAGCTGATGAAGGCTCTTGTGCTCAGTCTGCGTGGGGGGAGACCAGGGGCCCCTTCAGTAGGACATTCAGTCACAGGTCTCCCTCCCCAATTGCTGGCTGGACTCTCATACACTTATCAGGAGGGCCTCATCTTGAATACAAAGCAAACACAAGGAGATGATGGACGAAGTGCTGAAACTTTTCAGACACTCACCCCCAGTCACAGATCTGGGTTGAATCCATCATCGTTCTTTAGCTCACTTTGCCACCCCAGTTCAGACCCAGCTATATGCAAATCAGTCTTGACCCTGTGCTTCATGGGAACAGTCCAGCCCGAACTGCCAAGCCAGGTCTTCCATGGACCGGAAACAAGCATCCTGGGACCGGTTTCGGGCTAACACCCCTCATCAGCCAGGCTAGCTTGAATCCAGTGGCAAAGTGAGCAAGGGACCATCTTGAATACAGCACTGCACTCCCCCTACCCCCACCATGAGTCACAGGTAATGCACATTGTATGGTCAGTTCACTTGGTCTCCACGCTGACCTCTATGCAGCAATCAGCCTAGAAGTGGGAACCCATAACAGATCAGCTCGCACCTGCGCCCTCTGTCCATTGCATCATATGTGCTCCACGAGGGCCGGTCACTGTCTCACCTCCTCATCAACTGCAAGACTTGCAAATTCTTTTCCCCATTTCAGTAATTTAGCTGCTCCTCTTTGATCCCATCTGCTCTGCGCCCCACCGCGCTGCTGGCCATACTCCTTGGATCCACGGATGAGTGTATCAGTCTCACCACAGCCGATTCCTTGGCCTCTGTTTTACCCACTCAGACCTCCAACAGCATCATCAGCATCCCCCCGCAGAAGCTTGGTTTGCACCATCCTACCTCTCACTCACTTCGAGGGTCGCTCGAGGGGACAACCACCACTCACACTGCCTCAACCAGGCAGTGAATTCCGCCCTCAGTTCAGGATTAATGGCTCTAGAATGGCGGCTCGATCAAGAGCTTGACGCTAGCATGCCATGTTGCTTCGGCAGCTAAGCCATGCGCCAGCAAGAATAATTCTTTAAGTACTGAACTCATCAATATATTTTTCTTGAATTATTCACAAATAATATCAAATATTCATCCACATTATATGGCTACATTTATGTCAATTGACACTAATTCTAAACCTCATAAAAAAAAAGCATATAAAATAGATGATGGGCATAGAGCTAGTATCGTATATCAGCCCATCCTAACAGACCAAAAAACATTTCTTAGAAGCTAAACTGCATCATCCATCTTATACTGAATATCCTCAACTATTAATGTGGTTTATACATGCTATTTAGAAGTGTTGCTCTTCTACTGCCAATGATATTAGTATAATTTTTAAAACATAACACAGCTTCCTCGTTTGCCTTACATGTGTGATTTATTTGAAGTATAGGTTTTTGGAGCTTTTCCCAGAGGGATCAAACGTTGACATAAACAGAGGATGTGATCTTTAAACTGGAGGGGGCAAAGTTCCAAAGTCCTCAACCTTAAAACTTAGCAGTTTTTTCCTTAACTATGTCAACCATGCCAAAATCGAAACTGGGATTTTTTTTCAAAAACTGATGGCCAGCAAGAGGCCCAGCATCATAACAAGGATTTTCTCACTTTCCTTGTAGTCCTAACGTATGCCACTCTGCGTTTTCTTACCTTCTTTAGTTCGATTGTTTACCATTGGTTGACTTTATTGTCATTTTCCTACTTCTTATTTGATGACTTGCCTTCCTCTTTTTGTGTTTGCCCAGTTCATAATCCTTTTGATTGGCTGACGAGTATCCTTCCACTGCTCACACTTTCTTTTTCATTCAGCACTCCATGAGAGAGCAGTATATGTTTTCTAGCTCTCTTGCTCATGTGCTGCCCCATGTACTGTATTGCCCACCAACCCTACTTGCTTGTCTGTAAGCACAGCAACAGGGATATTTTAGCTGGGGTTTGACTGAAGAGCAGACTTTAAGGGTCGTATTTTTTATCGCCTGCATTCCACATCAGAGCACAAGTTTTGGCACACAAAGAGCCCGAGTATGATGTTGGATGTACTGCCACTGACAGGCCATCGGTGGCGGTCTGTCTGACATCTGGGGCTGCGGTCCGACTGCCGCATTACGATGCGGTTGGTAAGAGGCAGCGGGCGGAGGGACCGACAGATTGTTCCAACAGACTCAAGGAGCCCGTTGGAGCATCAGTCAAAGCGTAATACCCTACAATAGGGGCAGTGCGTGCGAAGGCACCCTCGTAGGAATTACGTTGTCCTTTTTCCCTCTGCCTTTACATGGCCGTCTGACCGCCATGTAAAGGCAGACGGAATGGGGCTTTGGAAGACCCTAGCAGGGCCACAGTCGCCCCTGGGCCTCGCTATGGGACCAGGGGGGCACATGTGGTGCCCCGCTTAACATCCATGCATCGTGTGCCAGGCACCACATGGCACATAGATGTTTGAAAACATACCCTTTACTATTTCAGGTTTTGCTGAGGGCCTTATCCGGCCCGCAGCACAAGCCGCAATAGTAAAGGGTATGTTTCTGACCGCCGCGCTTGCAATTCGGCGGGTGGGACCTCCGACGCCTTGTCGGGCAGTCCCATTCCCGCTACAATGCCGTTCGGACGCTCATCGGACCGGCATCATAATGAGGGCCAAAAAGTATTTTATGGCGCTGGGGGAAGGGCCATGTGTTGCACTCACTCAACTGGCTTCTGAGGTAGAAGGTGTACTAAGCAAGACTCTCCTGGAAGCCC
Organism: Calotriton arnoldi; assembly: GCA_963921515.1. Classification (NCBI taxonomy): domain Eukaryota; kingdom Metazoa; phylum Chordata; class Amphibia; order Caudata; family Salamandridae; genus Calotriton; species Calotriton arnoldi. Next base: position 1,106,062 of record CAWUFW010001658.1, read on the forward strand.
TAATCCCTTCCCTGACCTGCTACAAGGTACTAGATGGCTGAGTCCTGTGAAAGTAAATTTGACTTTGGCAAGCGTTTCCCTTTACATTCTGACACGTACTTATTGTTTAAAATTCTGTTCTGTTTCCCCAAGTGAAAAGTACTTGAAATATAAATCATTCCATTTATAAAGATTGAAAACATTAAATTCAATGTACAGATTTGAGATACCATAAGATACATGTTTGCTTTTCCTCCAGCATTTAGATTTTTTAAAAACTTTTTTTAAACAAATACCTTGCAGATAAGCATTGGCAACAGCTCTACACTGGTATTATCAAGGCGAGCTCTATTGGTTTTGCCAGTGCTTGTTTTTATTAGCATTGTCTCTTTTCCTCCTACAATGTTGTCCCAAGCTAGTTCACAAAAAGGATCCTCTCAGATCATTTATTCCTGAAATATTTCAACTTTGTTATGAAGAATGTGTTGCATAAACATTTGCATGTATATAATTTATTTGTCTATAGCATGAGGCAACTCTTTTAAGAGTGTACTTTTATTTACAGCAGTAGTTAGTGCAAATATGTGACATAAAATAGACCGAGTTAATGCATGATTTGTAGGCAGAACAAGTCGAAACACTGAGCAGAGATTGCCTTTTGCCTCGCTCGCCTCCGACTTGTTCTGTCTTAATTTAGTTCATGCAGGAACACGGAGAAATCCCAAGTTATGTGTTTGTACTTTAGACAGCTCATGCAAGGAAACAGGCACTCGGCTGTCTGCAGAGCCTTCACGGTTCGGCCCTGGTTATTTTAAATAGAGAGAATCAGTTCTGCAATGAGTATTTGATGTAGATCCCCAAATCACAAGGCACTTTCCCTCTTGCTCTGACAGTAATGAGCAGGGCCGGACTGGCCGTAGCGGGCACCGGGTGTTTCCCCGGTGGGCCGCTAGGGTGGGGGCCGGTTTTGGGCCCCTGGGGGCCGATTTTGTTACCGGGGGTCGGAAATATCGGCCCCCTGTAACAAAATCGGCCGAAACCGGCCCTGGCAAACTGCTCGGCTGCACCCCCCCTCACCCCAGGGGGTGCCAGCCGAGCAGTTTGCAGGGCCGGTTTCGGTTCCCAGACCGGCCCTGGTAATGAGTATTGGAGCTGCAGGATGACTATACGTGTCGAAATGCATACTCATTGGAAACCACTGAGCAGTAACTGCTAGGCTTATTCGAGATTCATGATACCATATTATGACAAAAGACACACGTCTGAACAAGATCTTACTTCTTTTGTTGAAAAATAGTGCATGTTAGAGTTCATATCCTTTCAAAAGGATGACTCCTGTAAACAATGTTCAAATATCAAAGTCTAAATCCTTGAACACAGTGCTCTCCTAAAATATTTGAAAGTTTGTAATATCTCCAGGCAAAACGTTCATATTCCAGCTCTGGCAACAGGAATCCGACTGCAGCAACAAAGGATGTTGATTGCCTCGCAACGAACTAATACTCAATGAATCCAACGTGGCCACCACTCTTGCAAGTCTTGTGGTGCCTGGGACTTGTAGTATGTTCTAACTCCATCAATGTTCCTTGCATTGAGTGCGTGTCACTGACGTATATCCTCACAGCAGTGCTTAATTTGTAAACAAATAAGTGCCGGGGCCTTCGTGATGAGGCCACCGCAGTTTGCACCACATATTGCCAGTGCCAGTGCTGCCAATAACAGAACTTACACAACTACTAACCATCACACTGCTACGAGTGTGAGAATTCAGACTGTTCAAGGCCCCAAAGCTTTAAAAATGGTTTGGGTGGCTAGTAGTAGTTGTTTTAAACATGTATTGAATTATTAAATAACTGTTTTCCCGCTCATCTTTAAATGAGCAGCTGTTCCAAGTGCCGGTGCCGGCAAATAAGTGCAGGTGCCGAGCACCGGAAAGCACCGTCTCAAATTAAGCACGCAGCATCTTCCATACTTTGGATGAACTCTTCTGTCTCTGAAGAATGGCATACCTATGACGTATGTCGGAGCGCGTCTTGACAACTGTCATGTTATGACATAACATTAAATAAATGGTAGAGTAGTCCACCACATAAAAACGGCTGCCTCTTTAAATTAATCCTATTGTCTCCAAACGTTTCTCATTATGCACAAAAACTGCAAAAAGGGTAGGTTTTCTTTTAAGTTGATCTGGTGGTTACTGCCAAATTGCAGATGCGTGTTGCTTTCTTTAGGTATATGATACAGTTGTCTGTAGAATATTCTACCCTTCAAACAGATACTCAGATCCAGGGCATTAATGTATTCTGTATTGGATTGAAAACTATATTTTAAATCAGACTACATCTACGAAGACAAGCATAACATTTAATTAGTTTTTCTTAAGTGCCGTGTCAAACTGCAACATTATATATACAACTCTTACAATTCACAGTGTGATCTTAGAAGGGATTTGTTTCAACAAAAGCATTTTGAGGGCTATTCATATTGGTAGTTTACATTTGTGAGCAATTGACATGCGTAATTTACTCTTACACTTTTGAGTAACTTTACTTCTTTGTGCTATTCACAAAATATGAGCATAAAGCCACTCAAAAGTGTAGAGTTACACGTCTTCACCTCCTACAAAAGGGGGTGGAGAGAACCCCTGATACCGATGGACACCCTCTCATAAAAAATAATGGTGCTAAGACTTAAAATAAAACCTCATAGACAATAATAGTAAAATAAATGTAATTATTTTTAAATAGTTACAAATATAAATAAATACAATTTAATGGTAAGAAAAATATCTAAAGATTATACATATTTATTTTTTAAATATAAAATATTTTAACAACCTTTTCTGAATTGAAGAATTAATGTATCATTAATTTTTCCTAAAATGTCTAAACTGCTTTTAAATAATTATTTGTGTCACTTTTAATAATTGTTAATGATTTTTAATCCATACTAAATTATTTTGTAACTTTAGGTGGGAATGTATTTTTTAATCTACACTTCAGAAAAATAATTTTTGCTTAATTTAATTAATATCTATCTATCTATCTATCTATCTCTCTCTTTCGCTCTCGCTCTCTCTATATATATATATATATAATTAGTTCAAAATGTAATTCAAAATTAAGTTAATAGTGCAGCATTGTTGTTATTTTGTTCTACATTTGAAATAAAGAAATAACATTAATTTACATTAATGTTTAATAAAAAATATTTTCCCCAAAATATCATAAAGTTTAATAAACTTTTTTAATTTTTCCTATACTTTACCATAGGGAAATCTCTAACTCGACTGTGGAATGCATGCTCTTATTGTAAAGAGCTGAGGTGCAGTTCATCCCTTCACCCGGTGGCAGGCACCTCAAGGTGCCTGCCACCGGGTGCAGGGATCAACAGGGGGGCACCATAGGTGCCCCCTCGGCCGCCATCCGGAGGCCTTGCACCCATGGGTGCCCTCCTGGGGGCCCCCAAAGTCGACTTCCCACAGCCTTTCTGTGCCGGAAAGGGCGGCACAGAAAGGCTGTCAGAATCCGACATTGTAATCCCTCGGGCGGAAAGAGCCGCCCTTGGGATTACAGGAGGCCTTCCGAATGGCAGACGAGCCTGTCGTAAGCCATTCGGAAATCCTGTTTGGATTCATTTCCGACTACTAAAGTACTACAAAATGCAGTTTTTAATTAGGTCGCATAGTACTTTTATAATGTTCAGCACTCAAATTTGCCAGATTTGGTGCAAAGGGTGCTTCTAATGCAGCTCATCGTCTGTAAAAAGAACTTATTCTTAAATACTTAGGACCTCATTACGATGTCGGTCAGAAAGTATTCCGACCGACTCGGATTCGGGGAGTCCGACCGACCGACTGCGATGTTTCCGAACATCGTTCGGTCATACTCCCATTGACTTCAATGGGAGCCTGTGTTCCGACCGACAACACAGGCTCCCATTGAAAAAAGGAGTGGTCGCGGAAAACCTTGTACCCAGTGGCGGCCACCCCTTGGTGCCTGCCACACCGTGCATGGTTGGAAAGAGGGGACCCATGGGTACCTTCACGGGCCCCAACCGGAGGTCTCCGGGTTAAGGGGGCCTGCTACGGGCCCCCAAATTCAGAATCCGGCTGCCGATCCGTGTCGGACAAACCGATTCGGAAAGGCTGTCCGAATTCTACATCATAATGCGTCAGTCAGAAACGCGGTCCATAGACCTGTACAATTCGGCTCCCACAGACTCAGTTTCTCCAAATACCGATCAGAACCGATTCGGAACGACTGAATGATTTCCGACTATCGTAATCGGTCGGTCAGATGTGTTTCCGAGTCGGTCGGAAATGCGGGTTCCGAATCGGATTCGGACAAACTGAATAACGTTCGGAGCCTTTCCGACCGACATCGTAATTGGCCCCTTAATAGTTGTTTTTTGAGGGCAATAATAAATGATGTGGGTACTAGATGTGGTCTTAGTCTGTTTATGAAAATTCCAGCGATCACTACCAAAGGTAGACCCTGAGGAGTGCATACAATGATTGTATATTTAAGGTGGCCAATATTTCAACCTCATGATCAGAAGGCTGTTTTTCAGCCTAAGCCATATTGTCTAGGACATACATCCGAGTGAGTGGTACATTGAGTTTAATAAAAAAACATATCATATTTACACCAAGGTTCCATAAAATATTGGCAACCAGCTACAATTAGCTAACTTTGATGTTAGTTAGGTTTTTGTGCACTTTAGGATTCACATATATTACACAGATACATATAGGCTTCAGATAGGCTGGTATTCACAGGTACTGAGTACCTACATGCTCTTAATTTGAAAAATAGAATGCCAGCATTCTTCACAGGGTTGCAGTACTTTTAACGGGGGAGTTTGCAGTTGCAAACATGAACTCTGAGATAGCGAATACCTGAACTTTTATATTTCTATTTCAAGTACTGGATACATATGTGTGGGTTGATATGCTAACCAAAGGTCTAATTTGGAGTTTGTCAGACCAAGAGTCTCGCCATTAATCAGTGGCGAAACTCACAATTCCCATGCTGTATTTAGATTAGGGGGAAGCGCTGGGTTTACAGAGCCTCCGCTAGCTCCACTGGTGTAAACGTTTGACCTCATGGTTCATTCGGTCCATTCACTAAGGGGCTGCCAGGTCATAGTACTGGTTTTCCCACCCAATTGAGGGTGGGACAACGTTGCTCATCTTTCCTGCCTGTCCCTGCCATACAAGCTATGGCAGAAACAGGGAGGGAAAATGAGTAATGGCTTCCACATAAGTGGAGAATGCTTCTTGCTCTCCTGAGACATTTATTTTTTGCGAAGTGGGCACTTTGAGCATGGTGCTTGCTCAGCAAACTTCACTCCACAGATGTCCCTGCCAAGGATGTGGGGAACTCTAATTTGGTGTTCAGTCCTTTGTCAGAGGACATCGCTCTGCTAACTTGGAGGGATGCCTGCCAAAAGTCAAATAAGTACCCTAAATTCCTTCTGACTTGTCTAGTTGGACGCAATAATCTCACTCTAGTGCCAAACCTGGGTGAGAATTAAGCTAATACAAAACAAGGCAACCCCCAAAGTCTACACCGACAATGGTTTATAGCAAGGATGTGTCCTTGCGCCAATGCCTTTTAACTTGTACATTGTGGATCTTGGCCAGTCTTTAAAAATGGCAAATCTGTCTGCCCCTAAAATCAGCCAAAAGCACTTATTTTTGTTGCAGTAGGCAGACTACATGATTTTAATGGATCACACCAAGGTGGGGATGCAGAAAGCCTTGGATGCCCATAATGTATATAACATAAAGAACAAACCGGTGACGAACTGCACTAAAACAAAGGTTGTTATCTTTGGATGTCATTCCAATAAACTCAAACTGCAATGGAGACTCGACAATTTGAAGATCAAGAGTACCCCAAAATATAACTACCTCGGCGTGTGGTTTGCAAGTAATGGAAAGCCAAAATTGTACACACTCATATAGAAGAGAAAGGGAAATCTGTGGCCTATGCTTTGTGCTAACTTCACTCAAATCTGTACAGCCCATCCACAGAAGCCATCTGGAGGGTAATAAGGTAAAAACTCCTCCCAACCATCAGCTACGGGCAGCTCGCTTTCCCTGGGGCTCTAACGTCAACCATGGAGAGGACACAATGCCGAACCTGTAAGAGCATTTTTTGTATACAATCACATGTTCTGAGTTTTTTAGTACGCCTGGAGCTTGGCCTTTCTAAACAATCATTTGAGAACATGGTGGCTATGGTTTGGTACTACCACAAAGTCTGTACCTCGAAGGCTCACACAGTGAAAGCGGTCTTGATGGTCATATTTACAGCCGGTAAAAAGTCCTTGTTAAGTTACTTGTCAGAAGCTCGCTCTAATTTAAACCTGGCCCGGGAAAACTGGGAAAGCAGCTCAATCCCTTCTGCCTCTTTAAAAATCATACTGAAAAAACAGGTAAGCCTCCTTTCCAGGCAGGACAATATTAGTATTGTAGAAGAAAGGGGCCTTATTACGAGTTTGGCAGTACGTGGACCGCCGTCTCGGCGGTGGCTGTCTGACGGTGGTGACCCATCTGCCGCATTACGAGTTGAGCAGATTGGCTTTGCGAAGAATGTGGCTGGACAGCCGGCACACCTCCGACCGCCGGGGTCGTGCTGGGAGGAAGGCAGCCTCCATTGGGCGGTACAGAGGCGCCACACCACCGTCCGTGTTACGAGTTGACTTCCCGACGAGCTGACCGTGGCAGTCGGACCGCCGCATAAAGGTCGGCGGAAAAGAAAGATTTGGGGTGCATACTCACCCCTTTCCAGTTCTTCCCAGCAGATTTCAACGTGGATCCCTTTCTCCAGGTCCCCCCTACACAGGAGCATCTTCACCCCAAGGAATACAACCCTGTCTTTGGCGAAATTCCGTTAAGTGCTTTGGTACCATGTACCCATTACCAGGACTGCCCACAAATGGTTCGGACTCCGGCAATGGGTAGGTGGTAGTTTTTCACATATATCATGCATATGTGTGCATTCGACACATATGTAGTCGGAATGTACACACAGGCATCAATATATATGGAAATACATTGCTCACCACCGCAGCCACCCCGCCGGCCCCTCAGGAAAAATCCCAATACGGCGGATGGAAGGCGTCAGGCACAGTGGTTTCCTAGCAGTCGCAGATGCGGTCCTTCAGCGGTCGGACTGCCGAACTCGTAATAAGGCCCTAAATCTAACATCAAGTTAATTATAAACTTGCATAAAGACAAGCCTGTCCAGCCCTTTTTAAACGTGTACTCACAAAGCTCTGTTCTTTATGCAAGACTCATGCCCCTTCCTATAAAAGACGTAAATAGAAGCTGGAATTCACTCACTATGGCTGACCTGTGCAGACTATGCCACTTATGTGAGGAAACATTGGAACACTTAGGACCTCATTACGATGTCGGGCAGACTCGCGCCCGCCTGGCATGTTGCGGTCTCTGGACTGACCGACCTCTGGTCGGCGGTCCCGACACCGCTATTACAATGCGACCGCACATGGTGCAGTTGCATACTCCCATATCTCTATGGGAGCTTGTGCTGTGCCGTAAACCGGCCACAGTACAAGCTCCCATAAAGAAATGGGAGTTTCTGTTAATCCCTGCACTGTGTGGCAGGCACCTTGCGGTGCCTGCCACACAGTGCAAAGATTACCCCCTCTGCCCAAACCGGAGGCCGCAGGGAGAAGGGGGCCCTGCTAGAGGCCCCCTAAGTCGCTTTCCGACAGGCTTTCCATGTCGGAAAGCCCGACATGGAAAGCCTGTGGGAAACCAACATTGTAATCCCAAAGGCGGAAACGCCGTCCTTCAGGGATTACGTGCCTGTTTCAACTGGCCGACAAGCTCCTTGAGCGCGTCGGAAGCCAGGCGGGATGACCTCCCGGTTTCACTTCTGACCACCGTCAATGTAATACGGCGGTCGAAAGTGAAGCCGAAGATGTCGGTGGGAAACCCTCCGACCACAGGTCGGGGGCTTTCTGAGCAACATCATAATAGGGCCCTAAATATGTATCTGCCCAACCCTCGTTGCACTTTTTGAAAACCAGTGTTCCTTGAACATGGGGCATGCCTTCATAGGGAGGCCAAACAGTTATTCTAATCTTTGGAGACCTTGGCCGAGTTAGCAAAATTTGGCAAATACATGGCCTCAATTCAAAAACTGCTAAAAGCTTATTAACAACCATCAGCCTCTAAACCTGCACATGGCACTTTAGTCATGGCTGCAAAACTTGCCATTGCACAGTGTTATCTCTGCACTATTAATCCTGCCTCAATACACTGCACTCTGCAATTTTGCCACTGCGATAATCTACCTATACGCAATACGTGGGGCTTTCAGTGCCTGGACATCCACACCAAGACCCCGAGGCCTAAGAGGAACAATGGCCCCACAGGAACCAGATATTGGAAAAATGGGAGTGCGGATAACAGGTTGGAAAAACCAGCTTGGTTTGTAAGAAGTTACGGCACACTACGAACTATCACTGATAAGTTGCATGGTACCTAATTTGCTCTTACACGTTTTCTACTTGGTTTTTTATTGAATGCTTCTAGACAATGGCATATTTTTTTCCCATATACAACGACCAATCGACTTACATGACCATTGAAATGTTTTTTGTATCTTATACCATGTTTAATGTTATGTGATGTGCTCTTTTTGTAACAATTTTAATTAATTGAACAAATAAACTAATTACAACTACTACTTGTCCAGTCATTTGACAAGGCTAAATTCAAAAGACACTATCTCTTTCTGTAAGTACTTCAGGGGTTGTTTCCTTGACAGTAGACAATAGTGATCAGGATTACTTAGTTGTTTTTGGATTTCAAATTCACATCAATATCCATAATTAAGGTGCCCGCCATGTTTGCTGACTTGATTACAATGTTAACTTTAGTGCCAGGATTGTTTAATGCAGACATTTTAGTGTTAGTCAGATGATGTAGTATATATTTTTACTTTAAAAAGTCCACTAACGGTACTATTGAAAAACAAAATATAAGGATTTGCGATTGTGTAAACCATATGGAGTTAGACAATATAAGCTACTGCGAAAAATAATAAGGAATAACAACCACTTGATGTCATAATTGTTTTTTTTTTATTAATTATTGAATATTGTGTGAATATGAAAAGAAATTGTGGAATGTATTAAAGTATACAAGACCTAGTAGATGATAAATCTGGATACACAAAAATTGGTGTTATGATTAGGATGTTGGGGTGATTGAGTTACGAATGACGGTATGAAAGTGAAGAAGAAAGGTGTTTTTAGGGAATTGATGTGTGTATCTTTGTGACTTGCAACTATGATGTCCATAATATTGTCTGTGTATTTGCAAAAAAAGGACATTCTATTGAATGTTTATTTTAATTTTAATAGTCCTCATTGTGTAATAAGTTGGAGTTGGAGGTGTCAGGGGCCCCTGACTTCCTTATTCTGACTTTATCAGCCCCTTGTATATCCGTTAGGACTGGGGGAGATCTTTCCTTCCCTGGCACCGGGGCCCCCTTATTTCCGCTTCCAATATTTACCTCTCGTGGGGGGGAGCTAGCCATTTTGGCTACTCATACAAGCCCTTTGCCTGTTGGTTATTGCTATTGCATAGTCATTGGACATCCCAAGACAATTCCGCATTTCTCATATATTCCAGTTACCTTCGATCCCAGATATCCCAAAAGTTATACCTCTTACTTTTCCTCCCGCTTTGATCAAACTTATTTACCCTCTGAACCGATGCCAGCCATTCCCATTGCGTTGGGGGGTTTGGCATTATCCACTTAATGCAAATTTCCCTTCTGGCCAGCAAAATTAATAAGAGGAGGTTTTCTTGTTTTTTACTTAATTTGGGATAGCCTTCCACATTATGTCCGACCTCAAAAATAACGAGATCTGTGCTTACCTCTATTGGCTGGCCCAGTAGATTCGTGAGAACCTTACCGAATTTCTCGAGCTGGGGGCACTGCCGAAACATGTGTACATCATCCACCCTCACTTCTCCACATTTTGGGCAACTTTTCTCCCTCTGCTTATTTAGCTTAGACAGCCTCTTCGGTGACCAGTACGCTCTATGCATGGTAAACAAATGTTTTTTTCTTAAAGAGGCAGATTTTGCAATGTACCAACATGTAGCCAAAGAAACTTGCCATCTGTTCTTCAAATCCAGCGTCGGCAGCTCTTTCCCTCAGGTCGTGGTCGGTAATGTAAACTCCTCTTCTCCGGCCGATATAAGGGCCCAATACCAGAAAGAAACTTCTTTTTTTATTATTGTCCCACCCCCCTGAAATGTCTTTTCCATTTCTCTAGTTCCTGTTTCATCTTCTCCGAGGCTCTTAGCCCAGCTCAGTAGTTGGTAATACTTAAACTTTGATAAAGTGCCATTGGTTATGGCTGCAAGTTGATCCCACTTTATCACTGTGTTTTCCTCTATAAGATGACCCCATTTGGTTATACTACCTTTCCTCAGTGGGATGGCTAGCCTGTCCTTCAGGCATTCTGGAGTTCCTGGGGACTTCCATATTGGGGCAAATTCGCTATAGTAAGGTATTTTCAGAGATCTTCTTAACTGATACCATAACCTGGAAGCTGACCATAGAGTTTTCAGTTTTACCTTTTTGAAGTACTTTGGGTGTCCGAATTTATCCAAAAAATAACTCCCTTCAGTGTTAACCATTGCTTGTAGATATGTGGGATAGGTCTCATATTCATTTAGCAGTATCCTCATGTTTTTTAATTGAAATGCTCTACAATATTCTAATATGTCAGGGCTTGCTATCCCCCCTTGTTCCTTTTTCCTTCTAAGTTTCCTCCAGGCAATCCTTGTCCCTTCGAGACCCAAATAAAACTGCACAATTCCCCTTGCAGCTTTTTTATCCACTCCTTCTTAAATTCCAGAGGTATAGAGCTAAATATAAATGAAAATTTGGGGATGATTGTCATCTTCAGTATGTTTGACCGCCCCATGAAGGTCAAAGGGAGGCCCCCCCATACCTTAAGGAGTTTCCTGACCTCTCCTAGTGCTTTGTTAAAATTTATATGAGCTATTTTATGTATATCTTTTACTATTTCTATGCCCAGATATCGTATTTTTTCTTTTACAAGTGGGTTTTTAATGTGACAATTCCACTCCATAATTTCAGATTTTGCTTGGTTTACCAGATAGCCTGAGACCTTCCCAAATTGATCAAGAGTTCTCTCTATTGCCGGGAGTGACCCTGACAAGTTATTGGTAAATATCATTAAATCATCCGCGTAGAGGGCCACTTTTTTTCCCACCCTTGATAGTTGAAAGGGCGATCTCGCGGTTACTCCTAAACTCGCTCGCCACTGGTTCGATATATAGGTTAAAGAGCAGAGGGGAAAGTGGACAGCCCTGCCTAGTTCCTCTCTTGATTATTATCTTCTCAGTAAGATTTCCATTGACCAGGACCCTGGCTGTTGGGTTCTCATAGATCATTTTTATGGCTTCCTGGAAGGTCCCCCCTAGATTATATTTTCCTAATAATGCATTTAGAAATAGATAGCCAACTGACTCTATTGAACGCTTTAGCTGCGTCGAAAGTAACTGTTGAGAGGGAGAGATTCTCATGTGTTGCTACATCAATTGCCCCAATCAGCTCGTGTGTCAGCTCTTGAATTTGTCTCCCTTTGATGAAGTCTTTCTGGTCTATGTGTACTAGGTGTCCGGCTACCTGTCCCAGTCTTTTAGCCATGATTTGTGTATAGATCTTGTAATCACTATTTAGGAGTGATATAGGCCTGTACAATTCACATTTTCCTGGGTTTTTTCCGGGTTTCAGTAATATACTAATAACTGCTTCATTCCATGAATCTGGGAGATCTCTTTTTGCTAGGAATATGTTGTTTAATAGCTCCGTCAGAGGGGGGACCAGGACTTCCCTTAAAGTGGTGTACACCTCATTGGGGAGTGCGTCGGGACCTGCGGCTTTCCCCTTTTTTAAGCTCCTGATTGTTTTGGCTACCTCCTCTTCTGTGATTTCTCCATTAAGATCCTCTCTTTGCTCCTGTGACAGAGATTGGAGGGCTATCTTCTCTAAATAACTATTCATTTGGTCTGTAGTTGCTACTGTGTCCTCCGTGTATAGGTTTTCAAAGAAGTTCTTAAAAGCTTTCTCAATCACGGAGTCTTCTGAACTGGATGCAGGTTGATTCTCTACATTGATGCTTGTTATCTTATTTCGAGGTTGCTCCGTTTTTGTTTTCCATGCGAGCATCTTACCACAACCATCCCCGTATTCATAGTGGGACAGTCTACTTGCCTCCCATTTGCATTTTACTCTGGCCTCCAGGGTATCTGATAGGGCCTCTTTCTTTACTTTCTTTTTCCCTTACAACCTAGCTATCACTTGTGGGTTCCCCCCTTTCTCTGTTTCTCTTTCTAGAGTTTTTATTTCTTTTTCCAATTGATTGATTTTACTCTTCTCGCTCTTATGTTTATATGCCGCAAGGCTTAGTATTTTCCCTCTAATGACCGCTTTATATGTGTCCCATGCCATTTGTCTGGAGGTGCTCACCTTATTTAATAGAAAGAATTGTTCTGACTCTTTTGTGTGCCCACCTTATTTAACAGAAAGAATTGTTCCGACTCTTTTGTGAGTGCCTCTATACTCTGTGGATCTGTAAGTATGGTACGATCTACTGTCCATCTTGAGGAAAATGAGGCAACCCCTAACTGAATTTGTAGTAGTACTGCGGAGTGGTCAGATAGGTGCGCCGGTAAGTGCTCCACTTTCTGCGTATACATAATCAAGCTCCTATCGATAAAAAAAAATCTATTCTGGAGGCGTGGCCATGTTTTTTATTTTAAAAAGTGTATCTGAGGGCCCTATCTCCCTTTTCCTTCCAGATGTCAGTTAACCCCAAGTCTTTAATATACAGTCTGATCCATTCCCTCATTCTAGGTAGATTAGAAGTCTTTCTCGTTGGAAGTCGATCCTCTCTACGGTTTATAATTATGTTGAAATCCCCCTCCATGTTTATTGGGGCCGAGACATCCAACAGCTGTGAATAGACCTTCTATAGTGGTGCAGGGTCATCTGTATTGGGGCCGTAGTATCCCACTATTGTATACAGTTTATTACGTATTCGTGCTTTTGCTATTGCCCATCTCCCTTTCGTGTCTGTCTCTGCTGCTTCTACCCTTGCTTTGAGTGATTTTTTTAAAGAGGATCGCCACCCCCTTGATGCAGCAATCTTGATTCGTGCACACGTAAGCATCCACCCATCTCTGGTATTTTATAATGTCAACCCATTTATCTTTTAAGAGATGAGTTTCCTGCAATATTATTATTTCGCTGTCTACTGTTTTTAGATATTCCAAAATGTTCTGCCTACGGCTTTTGATTCTGAGGCCGTTGACATTCCATGAAATGATATTAACTAGCATTGGGTTATTTTTTCGGTGTGGGCCTCGACAATTTTTGCCGCTCCCAGGTTCTTCACCTTCTCGTTTTTGCACTACTGGGACTCTTTTTTTTTTTTTTTCCCCTCTTATGCTCCCCCACCCAGTGTACATTTTTTATTGATTTTATTTGTGAACTACATCTTCCTCTTACTCCCCTCCCCCCACCTGTGAGAAGCCTCCCTTTTACCTTCTCTGGGCGGTGCATTCCGCCCTTTTGAGCTCTTTGCTCCCCAAGCATCGGTTATGCTCGCTTTGTTGTGCTTTCATTTGCTCGATGAAGCACTCCACTTCTTTGGGTTCCCTTATGTTGTACATTTTGTTTTTCCACATAATTGTTAACGAATGCATTTTACTTTTGCAAGATACCTCTTTCCAATTTCAGAACAGAGAAAACAGTCCTTGCCTACAAGTCTGTGCTAAGGATGATGTCATCATGCATTCCGTTGATTCCCTTCCGCCTGCATTGGAGATCTTTGCAGGAACGTTTAGGTGCACAATGGGTGCAGTCTCAAGGCCCCTTTGACAATAAAGCTTCATTCAGCAAGGGTGAAGTCATCTCTTCAATGTTGGACTGACAGGAACAAATTGCGATGGGTCTCTGGGGTGTTGTCTTGGTTGGTGAAACTAGAAGTTGTTGGAGTGTTGAAGTGGAATGTGGATGATGGAATATAGAAGGGGAATGTGTGGTGTGGTGGTAGGGTGAGGTTAATGGAGGTAAGCTAAGCAGGGGAGTTTGGTTTCCATGTTAATTTTTTGCGAATACTTACCTTAATTAGCAATAAGAGAAGCAAAGGCAAGGTACTTGGATGGTGATTCGTTCTTCTTAAGTACAGTCTCCTTTTCACATCGCAGCCATGCCTTTTCATTATGACCACAGACGCCTTTGTAGAAGGCTGGGGAGTGAACCTTCAAGGAGTTATCAAAGAGAGAACTATTGACCCAAGCAGACACATAGCTTCACATAAATGTTCTGTAACCCAGAGCCATTCGGCTAGCCCTCATCTCACTCCCTTCCAGAATTCAAATCACTGACTAAATATCGAAGGTCACAATATCGACCTACAAAAATATTGCAGCAAAAATATCGAAGACAAGAATATCGACATCCTATCTACAAAAATATCGAGAGAAAAAATATCGATGTCAAAAATATCGTTGTTAAAAATATCGTTTTTAATTTAAGTTAAAAAAATATTGTAAAATAAAGTAAATAATACATATAATTAAAAGAAACATAGTTAAAAATATTTTAAAATGCTTAAAACTCATAAGTAATATATATAATTTAAAAATACATTAAACATATACATATAATATATATATACTTACTTATTAATATGTTTTAATATTTATTTTAATAACTTATAAATTGTTTAATTTATTTTTATAAATTATAAATACATCTATACACATAAAACATTAATATAAATTAAAATTAAATAAATAAATGTAACAAATTAAAATTATTTTAAATCTTTTTTAAAATAATTATACAGTACATTAGCTAAAAAAATACAAAATATTAGATAGTGGAGGAAATAAAATTACTATTCCAACTGCAGTAACTGCAACAGTACGAAAAGTGTTGGATAGCGTAGGGGTAAAAATTACTATTCCCACTCCAGTGAGTGCAACAGTAGGGAAAGTGTTGGATAGCGTAGGGGTTAAAATTACTATTCCCACTCCAGTGATTGCAACAGTAGGGAAAGTGTTGGATAGCGTAGGGGTTAAAATTACTATTCCCACTCCAGTGAGTGCAACAGTAGGGAAGGTGTTGGATAGCGTACGGGTAAAAATTACTATTCCCACTCCAGTGAGTGCAACAGTAGGGAAAGTGTTGGATAGCGTAGGGGTAAAAATTACTATTCCCACTCCAGTGAGTGCAACAGTAGGGAAAGTGTTGGATAGCGTAGGGGTTAAAATTACTATTCCCACTGCAGTGAGTGCAACAGTAGGGAAAGTGTTGGATAGCGGAGGGGTAAAAATTACTATTCCCACTCCAGTGAGTGCAACAGTAGGGAAGGTGTTGGATAGCGTAGGGGTAAAAATTACTATTCCCACTCCAGTGAGTGCAACAGTAGGGAAAGTGTTGGATAGCGTAGGGGTAAAAATTACTATTCCCACTCCAGTGAGTGCAACAGTAGGGAAAGTGTTGGATAGCGTAGGGGTAAAAATTACTATTCCCACTCCAGTGAGTGCAACAGTAGGGAAAGTGTTGGATAGCGTAGGGGTAAAAATTACTATTCCCACTCCAGTGAGTGCAACAGTAGGGAAAGTGTTGGATAGCGTAGGGGTAAAAATTACTATTCCCACTCCAGTGAGTGCAACAGTAGGGAAAGTGTTGGATCGCGTAGGGGTTAAATTAACATACTTATAAATATTTTTTTTTAAATAAATAACATATTAATAAATATTTAACAAAATAATAATTAATATATACCTATTAAATTAAATTAATATTTACTTAAATAACATTAAATCACTTCCCACCCTATTCCCCTATAAACACACAACACGCTACACATAACAAAATAACACAATTAATTTAATTATTAATTAATCAATTAATATAAATTAATTACCAATTAATAATTAATTAACAATAAATTAATTAACAATAACAATTTTAAAAAATGTAATTATCAATATAATTTTTAATTAACCAATTAATAAAAATGAATTACGAATTAACAATTAATTAACAATAAATTAATAATCAATAACAATAAATATACACATATTAACTAATTAATTATATTTAAATTACTTCCCACCCTATTCCCCTATAAACCCACAACCCGCTACACATTAAAAATAACATAATTAATTTAATTACCAATTAATCAATTAATTAAAATTAATTACCAATTAATAATTAATTTACAATCAATTAATTAACAACAATAAATAAAAAGTAATAATAAATTAATTATAATTAATATAATTATAAATTAACCAATTAATATAAATTAATTACCAATTAATAATTAACAACAAATTAACAATCAATAACAATAAATAAAAACATATTCATTAATTAGTTATAATTAAATTACTTCCCACCCTATTCCCTATAAACCCACAACCCGCTTTGATACTAAAACGCAAAATTTCCTTTAAAAAAATTACTATTTTCTAAACATTTAATACATATATTTAAAAATAATGAAAAAACTTTAAAAATAATGTTAAACATTCATATAAAATACATAAAACTAAAAAAAAATCGATATTATTTACAACTATATTTTTGCTAACGATATTAATTACTTCGATATTACTTACTTCGATATTAAAAAATCGATATTACTTACCTTAAAGTCGATATTCTGGTCAACGATATTCTTGACTTCGATATTCTGTCCCTACGATATTAAAAACTCGATATTAGTGTAGGTCGATATTTTAAATTCGATATTTTGACTGCGCACCCCAGAATTCATCATTAGTCCTAATTCGTATGAACAACATCATTTGCCTAAACACCACATCCATGGTTTACATACTCAAATACAGGAAAGTGCAGTTCAAGATGACATTTTGTGCAGGGCATTCAGCTTGTAGGTCACAGCAACGAGTTGTCAGACATCCTCAGCAGGTTCATATTCAGTGGAGAAGGACACAAGTGGGAACTAACCCAGATGATGATGAACAACATTTTTTGAAAATGCAACGAGAGACTTCAAGAAATGCTGATACTTTGCCAGCAAACACTGGCAACCCTGGACAAGGGGAGATGCATCTTGATGAACTGAATTGTTCCTTGATCGCCAAAATCAGGAAGGAAAGTTGCTACATTATACTAGCTGCTCAGGTGTGGCCAAGACAGTACTGGTACATGGACCATCTTCAACGCTCCATTGCTGATCCCATCCCATTCATCATCTTAAGTCAGCTAACAGCTTGACTCCAGAGCACAGCAAATTCTCCAAATTAGACATTTTAGAGGACTTCAGAAAGATACTAGCTCAGGTCAGGACAGTCTACCAACAAAGCTTATAAAGTTGAAATGATTATGTGCCTGGTGTGCTTTAAACAATCTGCACCCTAATCATGCCCAGCCACATAATTTGCATCCCTACTCACTATAAGTAGCGGAATCAGGTCTTAAATGTATTTCCATTAAAGTACACCTTGTGGCAAGCTCGAAATACTGTTGCTCAAGTTTCAAATCATCGCTGTCATTATCTAAGCTAAGTAAAGAGTTCTGCAGAGCCTACCCTCCAGTGAAGAAGCCAACAATTTAGTGGAAACTGATTACAGTTCTGTCTCAGCTACGAAAAGTTAATTTGTGTCAAAACTAAGGGCACACTTCGACTAAGCTTCTTGGAAGATAGCATTCGTTTTATCCCTAACCAAGCAAAAAAATCAGCAAATTACAAGCACTTGCTGTTAAGGAACCCTACCTGAAATTCACTAAACACAAGGTCATAAAATACTAATTCAACCTCTTTTCCCATAGTGCCTTCTAACTTCCATCTTAATTGTCCAGAGGTTGTATGATCTTTCTTCCCACATCACTCGAATGGAGTGGAAAAGGATCTTCATTCTCTGGACATTACGTGAGTCCTAAGATTTGACATGGCTAGAGCTCATCTCTTCAGACAATCGGACCAACCTTTTTATATTGTTTGGTCACCCTAATTTTCGCAGGCCCTTTTCCAAACAAGGTTTCTCAGATGGATTGTAGCACCAATTGCATTTTGCCACATTAAAGCCAACCTTATTGTGCCCTGTCTCTACTTTCAGGAAGAATCAGGACACACTCCAAAAGAGGTGTAGCAGTGATGACTGATGTATTTGTAGGAGTTCTGTTGGCTGGTATCTGAAGGGGGCTGGCTGGAAATGTCGCTATACATGTCCACAAAACACTACAGTTTACACACTTGTTCATTGAGGTATTCTGCTGTGGGATAAACAGTTAAAGAGGTGAGTTTTCAGCTCTTTCCTAAATTGGAGAAGTGTTGGGGTGATCCTGATGGATACAGGGATGTTGTTCCAGATTCTCGGTGAATACATGTAAAAGGCCTTCTGCTTTTACTTCTTAGTCTACACTCTGCGGGTGTGCCGAGAACCACCAGAGATGGTGAACTTGTCTTGCTTGTTGTGATTGCTTTGTAAATGATGCAGCTAATTTTGAAGGTGGTGCGGGCCGACAAGGGGAACCAATGGAGTTCCATCAGTATGGAGATGATGTTATATTTCTTCAGGCCCTGGATGAGACGTGCTACAGCGTGTAGGATGCCCTTAAAGGGTGCCAGTGTGGAGGGTGGAAGGCTATGAAGGAGGGTGATACCACCATCCAGATGCAAGAGTATGAGGGCTTGAACAGCAGTTCTGAAGTCACTTTCTGGAAAAACGGTTTAACTTTCTTTAGAAGGGAATGCTGGTACTAGGCCGTCTTTGTGTTTTTTGTCAGTGTGTTTCTTGAGGGAGAGCTTGGTATTCAGGGTGAATCCAAGTAACTTGGCTTTTGGTGAAAGTTGGGGTTCAGGGTCATCAAGATTTCTGTCATTGAGCCAGGTTTATAGTCACAAATTAACATATATCCGCTCACACATGTACTTTGAAAGTTTCAGCTCTGGTGGCCTCTATGGGGAGTAGAGTTCAGAGCACTTCCAACTCAGTGGAGGAAGTTTGGGTAATTTTCAATGAGTCAGATATATCACTAAATCAATAGGTAACTCTGTATGGCTGTCTGCTTTTCTGCACTGCTGTTTTATTTTATAGGAGTCTTCCACTTCAATAACGGGGAATGATTCAAGAACCCTAGTTACGGGCAAGTAACTTTTTTTTTCTCCACCCCCTAAGGCTCGGGCATGATGTTTTGAGAGTGAAAGTTGTATTATTATTTGTACATGCAAAAATGTGACATAAAATAAACTATATATCTATAAAATGTTATTGTCATTAAGTTGATATTATTTATCTACCTGCTAAACTAAGAACTTATTATACAGATCTAGATAACCAACATTTTGATCTTTTAAGCATTTTATATATCGTGGATCATCATCGGAACAAATCTCAATAATCATAAGACTCATATTAGTCATTATACTCTTTACCCAGTTTTCCATAATTTTAAGTATTATACATTATGCAAAATATTATAAATTCATTTTCAGCAATTGACTGTACATTACTTGAGCCAGAAAACGTAATCCACAATCATAAAATTAACATTTTCAATTAACATATGTCTTCATAAAATTACATTACATGACTTGGGCCTGATTTAGAGTAAGGTGGACAATATACTCTCTCACAAATGTGACGGATACACGCCCCCCTTATTACAAGTACGTTATATCTTATGACACTTATAATAATATGGATGGGATATCAACACGTTTGTGACGGTGTACCCGTCCACCAAACTCTAAATTTAGCTCTAATTCTTTTTATATGCATATTACTTTTATTTTCCAACAGACAGTATTAATATTTAACTAATGCTTTCATATTTCTGCACATGAATCTCTCTGGATAGTTCACAGAAAAGATGTTAAAAGTTATAAATACTCTCATGCAAGGCGTCTCTGAAGTCATAATCAGGCTTACCTTGAAGGGCAAGACATCTATCAGGCGGGAAAGAGGTAAAGCTGAAAGGCGACTATTAACTTTCCTGTCTGTCTGCCACCCAACTGGCAGCAGGGAAACACAATTCTCTACATCGTAATTTCTCATTTATGTTTGGTCGGACATCCAGCTGCACAGATTGGGTTTAGTTGGTTGTAGTGAAATTATGGCAGTCTAGGATATAGAAAATCTCTTTGCCCATCCCTCACTTACAACTCCAATACATATATTTAGCTGAGGATCTTTGGCTTCATCCTCCCAATAGATCTACTACTGTGTAGTATAATAATCGAAATTTTAATTCACTCATTAAAGATTAGGAATTCAGGTTTAAATCTATATAGCTTTGTTTAGATGTAACAGAGGAAGCATGTATGGTCTAGCAAAGCTCATACGTAGTTAAACCAGTTTCAGTAAAGTAAATCTCATTTAAAAGAAACAGATCTCCTTTCATTTAAAAAAAAAGAAACAGACCTTTTTAATCTTCTTTTCTGTTAAATTACGGACGTAAAGTAAAATACAAAAACTAAACACCTATTAGGAATTGTTGATTTTTAAAAGCTTCCTAAATGCCTTGCCATCTGCTTCTGTAGAATGTGGGGTCTGGATGTACAGGGTAGAAAGTGTTGCTCTTATCTTCAGGATTGAAAAAGTAAACAAGATAAGAGCTTTGAGACCACGTGGCAATTTTTCATTTTACCTTGAAGTAGAGATTTACCCTCCTGTGGAGCAGGAAGACAATATTTGATGTATCTACTATATAAGTTTCTTGTTGTAGGGTTTTAGGATCACAAGTGGTCTGATTATAGTACTGAAAGTACATTGCTTACTGGTTGTAGGCGCCACTTCTTGAGTGTGCACAATTGTGATATTTACGAACTCGAACCATAGTTATTGTTCACCATTATTTAGCATACTCCTCTAAGTGAAGTGTCAATTGGCATTAAATAAAGCTGATAACTAAATAAGAAGTCTGGCCTTGCGGGTTAGCCTCAGTTCTCTCCAGCATTGCCCAAATGGACCTCAGACAGTGTACATATAGCAGCCTATTTCTTTTTCTTGCTTCATGGCAGTAAGGCCTGCCCTTCTGGCTGAATTCATCTTTGCAGGTATGGTGGCTAAATTCAAGACTTCTGCTTGGGTGGTTGATACTGATTGTTGGGGAAGAGATTATGAGGAATTCTCTTCTAGTGGCTTTATGAAGTGTCACATCCAGAACCCAGCCACTTAAGCATATTCCACTGCTGATAATTTCCCCAGTCCTTCTATTTTTAGATAGAACTGGGTGCTTTCAGCATATCGGTGCAGAGACATCCTGTTAAGTCAGAAGGCCTCTCAGAGATTCAACAAAGAGTTTGTTAACAAAACACTGGACAACGTTTTGTTGAAGGGATCAAAGCAGGAATCTGATGAGTGAAAAGTCGGAAAACAAGTATTGCCTTCATAAGCTACTTAAAAACTGGTCCACGCTCCAACAACATCCTTGGTTTTTGCTACGTGTTTAGTTGAGCCCTATTGTCGTCAGAGTCCGCTGAGCAATGTCTAGCTCCGAAGAGCTCTGTCTACTTGCTCGATATTCCCGCTCTCCATCATTTGGTATGCAGAATACAGATGAAGGTAGCTTAGCTGATGTGTCTTCTCCGTATAGTTCTGTACTATGGAGAACCCTTTTCTTGTATTTTGACTGTAAAAATCTATTTTGTACTTAGAAGAGAATTCTCTCGTTCAGTGACATCCAACATGGGTTTAGTATCCATGGGGTGATGTGGCAAGTTAATAAGATGGTGGAGAAAGTAATTTGCCTGAAGGAGGTTCTGCAGTCATAGCATCGGCACATGTTCTTTGTGTGTGAAGTGAATTCAACATGTTTTCTCATTACGAAATACCGCTTGTTTGGCATTAGCTGACACCAGTTCAGATGCAGCCATATGTGTTTCAGTTACTGGGGGCTGGGGCTGGGTCGAGTTCGTCAGCTGTTCTAAAACTGTGCCTCTTCGGAGCGGGGTTTTGCGTTGGGAGACTATTATGAAGAAGTTGTACGTGGCTATGAGCGATGCAAAAGTGATTTATTTGGTGCAGAACTAGAACTTTTCTGATTACTTCCATTTTCCGAAGTAGTTATAATTCAGTGAAAGATTTTGTGGCTTGTTCGGTATTTTTTTTGTTGATTTTATAATTATTTCTAAGATCAGTTGATCGTGAACAGCATTGCATTAGATTCACGCTGGACTTCA
The DNA here is from genome assembly GCA_963921515.1 of Calotriton arnoldi. Lineage (NCBI taxonomy): Eukaryota > Metazoa > Chordata > Amphibia > Caudata > Salamandridae > Calotriton > Calotriton arnoldi. The sequence continues at coordinate 1,128,307 of CAWUFW010001658.1, forward strand.
GGCATTTCTGCCGTTACAGCAGTGACATCTTAAGGATATGTGGGGCCTCGGGCAATATCTATTTTGAGACCTCCTGTTTGAAACAGCTTTAAAAGTATTACCATCTTTCGGCCCATTTAAGCCCTCGTGATGCAATTTATATTGAATTATGTTAAACCTAAACCTTCAGAAACAGGCATACTTAAAACCAACGGACTGCTGAAGCGGCCTGGTCTCTGCCAGCCAAATATCACCAAAAGAAAACGTGAACAAGTCTTGATTAAACCATTTCTTTTTTACCTGCTACTCCCATTGTAGGAAAACATGCTAAGGGCAGCGGCATAGCGTGGGTTGCCAGCGCCCGGGGCAAGGCAAGTATTGCGGCCCCTAACCCGCGGCGGGGCGCAAAATTTTAAAAGAAAAAAATCGGCAGCAAGAGACCTGTGGCCGAATTTTATTTCTTGTAAAATTTTACGCCCCTAAGATTTTTGCGCCCAGGGCAACCACCCCGTCGCCCCGCCCATGCTACTAAGGGTGTCTTGTTTGATGTTTAGTGGACTAGAGCATAATAATAAAATAAGATTTATGAACATGGAGCTTAAAATTGTAACTCCAGTTGCCGAATATTTGTAATCTCGAATCTAACTCCCTTCACTACTCCATTCTTGCTGCAGGAGTGAAACTCAAAGCACTGCTCAGAGGGTTTTCACCATTCCGTTGGTTAAAATCTAATAACCTTATCATTTCTCTTCCCCTACCTTGTCACTCTCTTGCTCTTTATATATGTTCACTTCTCCGGCCAGACTGTTATCTGTGACACTGCTGAGTAAAAAAAAAATGGGATGGACCATGGTACTGAAGATGGACAGAAACATAAAAAAACAGGATAACGGGAGACTTGAAGTACGAGGCAGAAGGGGGTAGCAATAGAGATGTTGTAGAAAGATGTGTGAGTTAGGGAGAGACATAAAGTAAATAGAGAAAGGCGAGGTACTCAGAAGGAAAGTTAAAGAGAGGTAGAAAGAGCAAGATGCAGACAGAGAAAAAGAAGTAGAGAAATAGCTAAATTTTTAGAGTGGGATCGAGAGGTAGCGAGAGATAAGGAAAAGAAAATGTCGAGAGAGGCAGAGGAGTATAGTATTCAAAGGGGAGAGTTAGAGAAGGAGGCAATGTAGAAAAGGAGGTGAATTAGAAAGGTAAAGGCTGCAAGAGGTAAACAGACTTGAGGGAAAACAAAGAGATGCATGGTAAAGAGCGAGAGAAAATGAGAAGAGGTTTAGAAATGGAGTCAGGTAAAGAGAGTAGTGGGGAAGAGAGAAAGTGAAAGAGAGGGGTGAAGCGTAGAAAGTGAAATGTGGTGTAGAGCAAAAAGAGGAAGTTGAGAGACATGCATGAAACATAAATAGAGGTGAGGTTTACTCAGAGGTAGAGAAAGGAAGAGAAGGTGAGGTAGAGCAACGTTATTATGCCAAGAATTTCCACTGTCCCATTTACTTTAACATGGGGGCCCTGAGCAATTGTCCACTTTGCCTAGGCCTTCAAATATCTCTGCGTTAGAAAATGCTAATACACTGCAGGGATATGGGTGCTGAAAGTCCCCAATTCTAATAAGCAAATGGATTTGAGTGCTTTAAAGGTTGTTTTATTTTGAAGGGTCCTTGGAATAGTCTACTTTGCGATCATTTACAATTTGGACTTTGAGTTAAGTTAGTTCGAATTTATCCCCTTCAAGGCGGGCAGTGTGAGAAAAGGAATAATAAGCACTCTGTGGAGTGGTTCAGTAAGGGACTTCTTGGAGCAAGGATGAGCTGAAGGCAGCAAACATCACTACCAATAAATCATTCCATTAAATTGTTCTTATATAGTGGTATTGCCTGTTAAGTTGCCTTTAAAAGCACTTTATTTAACTTATTTCACAATTCCTGATTTTAATGGTTCCCAATTTACCAACCTCAGAAAGGATGGGAGGTCGAGTTCTTATAGCCGGAACATGCAGGTTACAGCAGATGTTAGTGGTGAGTGTTTAACTCATTGACTACTCTTGTAGGCTAATAGATGATTGGTGCTTCAAGGTTGTAAATCAGTCAGAAGGTGTATGCCCGTGTATATGTATGTGTAATTAATATCCGACTGATAGAATGCATGATAGGACAGATGATAAAGTGAATTTGCAGTGGTGGTATGTGTGATAATGTGAATTTTGATATTGATAGTGGCAGAGTTAGAGATAAAGTGAACAAGAAAGGCATAGAGAGTGGAAGTGATATTGCGAATGAGTTCATGACAGTAAGCGATTGAGTGATATAATGTGTGAGAGATTGCATGGCAGGGATTTTGGAATATACATTTCAGAGTGATTCATTGAGTGATTGAATGAACCATAAAGTGCACTAGTGAGAGATAGTGTGCGAATGAATCTCTTAGTGATAAAAAATGTGTGTCAGTTTTTGTTAATGTACAGGCTTTGGTCAGTGTTTAACTAAGTAGCCTTGAAGGCTAACTGATGAGCGGTTGTCTCACAAGCACTAGCATTGAACTTACACGCCTTCCCTGCCAATTACCTTTATGCTCCAGGTCTAGGTCCAAGTCTAGGTCAGGTGTTCTAGGCTTTCTCTAGAGAGGAGAATGGTGCACTTTAAAAAGTTAGTGGCTGCTTGAACAAACACCCTAAAATGATTATGGTCACATTATCCCAAAAGGAAACAATGTTCTTTTTGATGAAAAGCAAACCTGCAGTTGTCCTTCACCACCCCCACTGACTTACACTCCGGTGGAATAGGGTGTTGCGAGAGACACAAACCTGTCATAGAAATTGTAGTCCGCAGATGATCTAACAGAGAGAAGACAACCAAGGACAGTATGGAACCCTGGGGAAATCCGCAGATGATAGGGTTCTTTGAGATCTGGAAGTGCCCATGTGAAAAAAACAGGTGTCAGTTGGAAGATAGGAGGGGAACCAGTGAAGGACATTGCTGGTGAATTCCATTCATGAATCCAGGGTGCATACAAGGGGGGGATGGCAGCTAAAAGGTCCAGCAATATCAGGAGGGAGTGTCATCTTTATCTGTGGTCAGGAAGGTATTGCCTAAAATTTGTAAGGTACCATTCTCCATGCTGCAGCATGATCTGAAACAAGACTTGTAGTCAATCAGGCGATGGTTAGCATTAATGTGATCTTGGAGTTAAACATAGACTGCTTTTCAGAACTTGCAGCTGAAGGGTAGGTGAGTGATAGGTCAGTAGTTGGCAAGGTCATTAGGGTATAGTGTAGGGTTCTTTCATAGTGGAAGGGTCTTGCCTTTCGTGAGAGCTTCTGGGAAATTGCCTTGCGTGAGGGAGTTATTGATCATGGTGAGCAGGGGTAAGAGAGCATTCCTAGACAAAGATTTGATGAAGGACGAGGGTAAATAAAACACACAAAAAGTGATGGGAGCAGTGATTGCAAATATTCTAACCACTGGTAATGGCTCGAGGTAGCATTCCAACCCATCATTTGTTTGCCCACTATGCCACCTCAGATTAGACCTAGCTATATGTAAATCAGCCTTTGCCCTGCTCCTATAAGAACATTCCCACAAAACAATGTTTTTCCTTCAAAAATCTAGCTTAAACAATTAAACATAGAACTAATCCATATTTTCAATGAATATTGCTTCTTAGTCTTCCTGAGTGGAATGAGAGCAACGGGCAGTGGCGGCTCGCCGAGGGAGTGCTGCGAGGCGGTGGGGAGGGGCAGGGTGGGGGTAGTGGAGTCCGACATACGACGGACAGGAGTAAGGTAAGTAGTGAAATAAATAGAACAATTTACCTTGCACGCGCTGCATCACCAACTCGGCGATGCAGCGCGCGCAAGGTAAATTGTTTTATTTATTTCATTACTTACCTTACTCCTGTCCGTCGCATATCGGACTCCACTACCCCCCCCCACCCTGCTCCTCCCCCGCAGCACTCCCTCAGCGAGCCGCCACTGGCAACGTGGCAATGTAGCCTGTTGTATGGAACAGAGCTGGGCTGATAGTGCCTACATGTGGGTGTATGCAGTGTCATATTCCTCAATAACTATAACAAATTATGGGCCCGGAAGGTAGTTCCATAACTGCATGGCTACTATCTCCAACCTGAATGAGCACAGACACAATAACTCGCTCTTCCAAACTACTGTATTTGTGAGGTGTTTAAGTGGGTATGAATTGCAGTAATTCCTTTCGGGGAGTGAAGCCCACAGGACCTTCTGTACCTAGTCTGGATTTACGAAACATATATTTTGTAAAGAGAGTCTCATCCACTATGGCCCTACCAGCATCTACCATAATTTATAGTATAGACTAGTGTAATGCAGACAACACCTGAGTTGTTCTTTATGATGCGTTCCCCAGTCACCCAGTTCTGGTCCCTGTGATTCCTCATTCTGGAGCACATTCCTGGTATTCGAGACAGTCCAGAGTATTCTTGAGGGTAGACCTTGTCAGGCCTTTATGTCTAGAACGAGAGAGTGAGCTTCTGTTTCCCTTTCTAAGGGATCCTACAACATGGTTTGACTGCAAAGGTTTATATCCCAAGGGTTTTTTTTGTCCTTGAAAACAATGGCGCTTGCCGACCGACTGCAGCTCGCCAGAGGGGCACTGTGCCCTGTGCAGGAGCCACCGCACCCAAATCACCTCGCCTCTCCCTAAAATCCCAAAAAACAGCATGGCACTCCAACAGCAGCTCCAGTAATTTATTGTGGAAGGTAGTGCAGAGGTACAGATTAACAGCGTCAACGCGTCTCAGCGGAAAATGCGTTGTTCACGTCACTGACAGGATGTGTGTCAATAAATACAAAGTGCTAAGTGCGTAAACATAAACAACAGACTTCCCCGGCGTGACTAGGGCATAGCCATCTTGTAGAGCGCAAAGTGTTGTTTTGAGCCCCTGTGCAGGACTTGGACCAGGCCCCGAGCAAGACATCCTGCTATAACCTAATTATAGTTGGTTAGTGCATCTTCCTTATTCTTGCTCTGTCCCTTGCTGCTCAGTCTACAATGATGTCATTTGGAATGTTGAGTGTGTGGGGACTTGAGGAATTGTCAGTTGGAAGAGATGGGCTGAGCAGCAAGGAGGCTGCTCCTGGTGGGGCATTACATGGACTTTACCACCTTCCAGTTAGCTTTATCTGAAGCTGTTACTTTATGAATAAACCTACAACTTGTTTCTACACGACTTGTCCACGAGACATCTTTACATTTAACACTGGCGACGATTTGGAAGAACCTACGTGTACATTACTTCAATGGATTATGGACTTTGGAACTTAAAGGATTTACAAGTACAAGGAACTTCAAGAGAACTTACAAGACTGTGTTTAAAGGAGCTATGGAACTACTGTAACTAAGGACTCTATTGAAGAGTTTGCAATAGAAATACTGAAACTTCAAGGAAAAGGAAACGTAAAGGAAACGCCCTGGTCAGCCCCACCAGTGTCCCTCATCATCTGGACAGCCTGCAGCCTGGGCGTTTCACCCTCTACCACCAGTCAGCAAAGAGTTACAGTGGATATTACTGCTATCATGCTGCTTTGGAAGTAGTACTCCTGCCCTGCTGTCCTTACTTTTGGCAGTAGCAACTGGTGAGTGGGAATTTGCAGCAGCCACGTGTGCTGGGAAAACTGACACCCCTGTGAGGAATTACACTTGGTTTGCTAACAACCTAGAGCGTTTGTCTTTCTACAATCGTTAACGCTGCAAGCTGTACATGTTTGGCTATGGTGTATGCTTAATACAACATTGACAGCTACCCTTCAGTTGGTGGTTTGTGCTGATAAAGCTTGTGAAGTTAAAGTCGTCTGGGAGTTCACCCTTCTGCAGCCTGTGCGTACCAATCTTCTGGAATTGAGTGTCTGTGAGGAGACGTCTGGAGTACGTGACATTACTTGATTCAGTTGTTGACATTTATGTTTTTGAACGTGAGACCGTTTTTGCTACCAATTTAATCTACGAGCAAGAGTTAGCTCGCATTTGGGTCTTTAACCTGCTGGTGTTTCAACTCTGGGACAGATGGTGAGTTTTCGATTTTGTTTTTCATCCATCTTGACTTTGTATGTTGTAGGCAGTTTAACTGTCAATGGGCAATTTCAAATATGTTGCACGAGCCGTGTAAGGCGCGTGAAGCTCACCTGCTCTTTGATGGACGCGTGCAGGAGCTGTTTTGTCTTCCCTGACGTCTCACTCGTTCGTCACGTTTTGCGCTGCTCATGGACATTTTCTAGCACAAACGTGCCTGGAGCCAGCCGGCAGGCGTAAGATCAAGGTGCCGCCATTTTGTTTTTCAGCGCTAAGTTTACTCTTTACCTGATTCGCCGGGGAAAAGTTGTTGGCACTCATCCTTGTTTGAAGAAGTGTTGGAGTTTTCATGAGGTACCCTGCACCGAAGTCTCTTTGGGAAATCAGAGTTATAGAGTTACAGTGCGGTATTTGTGCACAAACGGCTGGCAGTTCAAAGAGTCAGAGTTTTACCACATGCTCATCAGGGACGCTGTGAAGACTCGAATGAATCTCAGACAACCCACTGAGGTTTAGGGTGGTGAGTCTAAATTTTCCTTGCTCGTAGTTCACTCGCGTTGCCAACCACAATGTGCCCTGCGTGTTCTAATGACGTTTGAAGGAAGCACAGTGTTCGTGGTGACGAATGAATTTCTGGAAACCCACTGAGGTTCGGGGTGCTCAGTTTAAGTTTTCCTGCTCTGAAACACATGGAAGACAATAGACTTTGAGTGAGGACTTCGGGTGAGAGACCGTTCACCGGGGTATAGACTTACTATTTGTTATGTTCATTTCTAGGCAATTCTGCTTTTGATGGGGTTGTTTCTGCATGCTATTTGGGTTTCCCTCTTTACTGCATTATGCTCATTTTAGTCTCCATGTCTTTTGGGTGGTGATTACCTTCACTGATTTGTGGGGTTGTGAGTGTCTTTCTGATTGTTTTCTGGAGTAGGGAGTTCCCCAGTCTTGGGACAGAGTTCCCCTATTTTGGTGTTGCCAATTTCTTAGGGAGGTGTCTTCCCCTATAGGGAGGTGTTTTCCCCTATTACAGTGCTCAGTGTGCCATTGGGAGGTTAATTCCCCAATAGGGAAGTGTGTGTTTCCCCTATTACAGTGTGTTATTATGGTGTTTCTTTAGGGAGGTGTTTCCCCTATAGGGAGGTGTTTTCCCCTATTACAGTGTGTTTGTTCAGTTCACAGGGAGTTGTGTTCTCTATTACGGTGTTTCTTCAGGGAGGTGTTTCCCCTATAGGGAAGTGTGTGTTTCCCCTTTTACAGTATTCAGTGTGTCATTGGGAGGTGTATTCCCCTATAGGGAGGTGTTTTTCCCCTATTACGGTGTTTTGAGTTTCATAGGGAGGTGTGTTTCCCCTATTACAATGTTGAGTGTGTCATTGGGAGGTGTATTCCCCCATAGGGAAGTGTTTTTCCCCTATTACTGTGAGTTTGTGGGTGGTGTGTCCCCAACTAATGAGTTTCCCTAAGGGAGGGGATGGGGCATTCATTCATTTGCTTAAGATATTTTTCTTGCATTCATTTGCTTACTCTATTTTCATGCATTTGCTGTTGGTATTTTCATGCATTCATTTATTTAATGTATTTTCCGGATTGAGTATTTTCCGATTGCATTATGTACATTCAACTACTGCTTAATGTATTTTCTTTCTAATTCGTTTAAGATGTTTATTCTTGTTTACGTAGCAATGTAATTTTTGTTCTTGTGCCTTAATACATTTATATATCTTTGCTATTTGTTGGCAGTATTCGTGTTTAGTTTCCCTAAGGAAGGGAGATGTGCTATAACCTAATTATAGTTGGTTAGTGCATCTTCCTTATTCTTGCTCTGTCCCTTGCTGCTCAGTCTACAATGATGTCATTTGGAATGTTGAGTGTGTGGGGACTTGAGGAATTGTCAGTTGGAAGAGATGGGCTGAGCAGCAAGGAGGCTGCTCCTGGTGGGGCATTACATGGACTTTACCACCTTCCAGTTAGCTTCATCTGAAGCTGTTACTTTATGAATAAACCTACAACTTGTTTCTACACGACTTGTCCACGAGACATCTTTACATTTAACACATCCGAAAGGGCTTCATTATGTGGGAATAATGTTTCTGTGGGGACAACTCCCGGATGAAACGTTTGTCTTGACCGCCACTGAGGGTAGGGTAAAGTCCAGGACCTTAGTCGCCCTTCGTACCACCATTGCGAAAAAGGCACCCTCCTCCATAGCCACAGTGAGGGAGAGACCAGGCCAGTGTCTGGGGAGGTGGCCAGTCCACTAGCATCCGCCAGTTCCTCATACCAGTTGCCCTCTGTCTCTTCTAACTGGTATCCATTAGGGTCTGCATACCCCTCCCATTCGTCCCCCAATCCAGTCCTATCATATGAATAAGGTACTGGCTCCGTCATGGGGAGTGTGCCCCCGTTTAGTCACCGAAACCGGCGTCAGACTAGGCCCGCCTGGCTCCGTGTCGCAGTCAGGGATGAGAATTGGGATGACGCCACCATGGGGCTCTAGGTCCATCAACGGATCCAAGAGGCCCAACTGGCGCCAGGGGCGAATCTGCAGGGGGAAGGCCAGTAGGGGCACTTCCCAAGCAAATGGGGCATGAAGGCGCTCCAGCAGGGACGGGCCACCCAAATATGAGGAGCATGGCCTAATAAAATTTGCTTAGCTGGGCAGGGGTCGCTCCTGCTCCCGGAAACTCTGGGAGGCGCGGAAATGGCCCAGACGCAGGCTCCACCTCCACAAAGCTAGGCCTCAGGTGCCGACGCTCCCTCGTCTCGTCAGATGACTTCAACAGGCGTGGTAAAGTCAAAGGTCTCTTTGACTTCTAGCTCTTCTTGTGTCGGTGGGACTTATTTGATTATCCTGACATCCTCAACTGCGAAGATGAGCGCTTGGAGTGACTCCATGACTAATCTTGGGACCTTCCTCTCGACCGAGATCTTGAGCGTCGCATATCGAGGAGCTTGAGGGACTGCTCTTTCAAGGACTTAGGGTGTATGGCACGGCAATTGACGCAGTTTTTGGCATTGTGGTCGCACTCCGAGCACCAGAGGCACACTAAATGTGGGTCCGTCACTGACATCTGTTGGTGACCGGCACCACCGGGCTTGGCACAAGCTACCCTAGCAGACATCCTCGACGCAACAAGAGACAAAGTCTCTAAAAAATTCTCGACATAACGTTGAAAAAAGTCTGTCAAAAAAGTCTAAGGGTAGCTCTTCTCTGGATCTGGCATGGAAAAATAGAACTGATGCCAGCGCTAGGGTGGCGTCTGTATAGGAAACACACACGTCACTTCCGACGCGGACGACGCCATGCGGAGCCGAACGACGTCACCTACCAGCGTGCAGGGGTACTGCTCACAAAAAATTCCAGATCCAGTCTGTTGCCTGGGCAATATTCTACGCTAAGGAATCTGAGGCTAGAGCTGCAGCTCTATCACTTACTACCTTCCCTTGTCCATTTTCTTTGAAGAGCACATTTCAACCATATTGGTAAGATGCACTAGCAGAAGCAGGGCTCTATGTTACAAAAATGAATCAAATAATTCATATGGAAGAGTGAGAAATGACGTCTTGAAATAATTTGTTATATGAAATCATAAAATTTAGCAGTACTAAAGGCTTGTACTGAAGGTGGACATGCATTGAGAAGAGAGATGAGAATGGGAAAAGAGATGTCATAGGCAAGAACAACTTTGTTGTACTGGCTCTTTCCAGACAGCGCAGTGGTGCAGCCTACTTCCTTGCCTCTACGACTTCCGGAGGCTTGCCTCGCCTCCATAATTTCAAGGATCCCCTGAGCCAGTCAATCTTTTTTTTATTCACCCCCCTATCAGTTCGGCACTCCAGAATCCTGGGTTGTAGCCTAGAACCAACAGCGTGAGCTTAAGTTACCAGGATAACCTTCCCTCCCCAACCCCCTTACAGTCGCCAGTATCAGCTTTTATTGTTGGATGTATTTTTGTTTTTCCATTTTTTGCTATTTTCTTCCTTAAATGTACTCACCAATATAATTCCCCCGTATTCAAGATCAGTCGTGTACAAGTACTTGTTGAATGCAGCGTAAGACCAAATTACCATTTAGACCATATGTTGTTATGATTACCATTCAGTACTGTTGGAGTATCTGTATATAAGTAATAAAAAAACAATAATACAGTTTAAAAAATAAAAACAGGACACAGGATGTTCTCAACGTCTGGCTTTTTGTGATATTCTACTTTGTACCAGTTGCTGAGGTCATGAATAATACTACTGGCAATGCTTTTGGCTAGGTAAGATATTCTCATGAGGTGTTAACCTCTGATGTCATTAGCAGTATCATGCTAGTTGGTATTTCAAAAAATGTCAAGGCTAGTATGCCCGAAAATATATAAGAGGTATATTTATAGATCTTCAATAACTTAATACAATATAGTACTGATGCTATGGCTCTAATATATTCTCGGGCTTATATCACAGATAACCATTGATCTTACATATCTTTAGAGACGGTATTTGGCTGATGACCATTGATTTAGTATATTTCAGAACCATGTTTTATGGATAATCATAGGTCTAACATTTCTTAGGACCATATATTGTGAATAGCTATAGATCAAGCATATATAAGGGTGCTTTATTGCTGACAATCAAACATCTAGAATATCTTATAACTTTTATTGCAGATATACGTGTAGTATATTATGTCCAGATATTGCTGATAACCGTAGATAGAGCATTCTTTTTGGATCTTATATTGCAGATAGCTACAAATCTAGCATTCTGTAAGGCCTTCTGTCAAAGATGAGTATAAATCTAGCATATGTGATGGTGTTATATCGCTGATAACTGTGTATGTAGCATACCTAATACGTTTGCACCCTGAGAATTTGAACACGCCAAAAGCTAACATCCACATACACTGAATAAACCTAACCATTTAACTTTTTCCTTATTCCTTAAGATTCAAAGCAGAATGGTGATGCTGCGAATGCTGCTCTGGCCAATGAGGACTGTCCCACCATAGACCAGGCCTTGTCACCAGAGGAGAAGTCCCCCGTCACACCTGGTTCAAGAGAGAGGTACAACCGAGACCGAGCTTGCTTCCTGCTGTCCACTGGAGACTTTGCACACTCTCCTGATGGCAACATTCGCAAAGGTATCTGTCATTAATGCACCTTCCCTTCCTCATTCTCATGCCAACCTCTTCCCCGGCCCAAAGAGGTGAAATACCACTGTTCAGTAGCCTGCTCAGCCCGCACACTGCTCCCTACCAGCACTGGGGATGGTGGATCTTGTGCACGCCTCCTTCGTCTCTTATCTCCATCTATCGCTTCCACCACAAACCACCCTTGTACATCTAATCTCCATCGATTTAAGCATTAAACCTGATATTGGATGTCAGCAGGTCCAGTTTAGGAGAGGATTGACTCCGCACCAAGCTGTAATTCAGACTTGCTCTGGGATTTAACAATGCGGAGACCCTTTACTAATGATAGATCTTTCAAAATATGGCATAGCCGCCCAAAATGGTCACTGTAATTAAACATGGCAGATTGGGTGTATACTTATGTCCTTGCATCCTGAGGGAATGGCTAAGCTGGTAATGGTGTCACCGCAGAGCAACTCTGATCAGGTGGGGCGAGATAGTGACAGGAAAAAGTAGGATGGTCGATCTAGAAAATTATCTAGGCTAAAATGTGGCAGTGGGATCTGAGAAGTAAGATGCAAGGAAACAAAGGAAGGACGATAACTAGGTGACTCATCAGTGACAGGGAGTGACCCTGCACTCGGATAAAAAGGGAAGGCAACAGATATAGTGGATGGAGAGAGTTGGAGAAAAGTATTCCTTTGAGACAAATTTTAAAAATGACGAGAACATTCACCAAGTAATTGTAGAGCGTATATGCGAAGACAGTTGAAATGACACGGAGAGACAATAAAAAATTGTTTCATGTTTTTCCCCACACCATGTTCAACGACTCCGACAAACACAAATACAGTAGACACCCCCGGTCTGTCGATCCTTCATCTCTTCACTGTAAACAAACAGAAGAGGCGTGGTCAGTGTTCTCCAATCACAGGGGCATGATTCATGATTGTATTGGAACTCTGTGGACTGGTTTGGTAGTCAGTGGTTTGGACTGTTCTGAGAGTGTTGTGTGTGTGTGTTTGTGTGTGTGGCGGTAGGAGGGGGGACCTGGCAGCCATCTTGGTAGTGCTGACTACAGCACTGCCTGAGGAGGTCAGAAGGAGGAGGGCAGTGGCCAGTGAAGTGTCAGTAACCATAACATACAGCAGACAGCCACAGTGGGCCTCAGGCAGCCCTCTTGCTGTTATTGGTATAATTATTGTAACTAGTAACTGTTTGTAACTTTGTATCTCTTGTAGTGAAACGTGTTTTATTGTAAAGCGCTCTAACATCTTTGGGTAATGCCCACCGTAAATAAAGAGGGTCTTGAATAAGAACAGGAGAATGCAGGACCGCGAATCTTAGGCTCTGTTTCTGGTGAAAATCACACCGCATGGCGTTTTTTGGGCCAATTACTGTCCAAAAATATTACCAACAAGCATATTCGGGTACAGAGATAAGTAACACATTCCCAAAAATGCATGTTAAGCAGCAGTAGAATATTAATACTTGTATGCTGTGATGTGCCCGGCGCTTAGGAGTCTGTTCCCCGAGACATCTGGAATCGGTCTCTGTAGCCCATGACTCCATTAACAAACTTACAGCAAGATTCCAAGAATCACAATCTGTATCTCGTGACCCTGATGGAAATTCTAATTGGACAATGTACGCGCAATAGTTAAAAAACAAAAAACTCTCTACCTGTTAAATTTGAATACCAACTTAATCCAAATGACGATAATTACAAAATGAAACTGGAATTAACTGGAATTTTCTCCAAAGTACTTAAGTAGCTGTCACATATGTCAGCAGTTCCACCGAGTAAATACCATTTGTTAATGGTTAATTTGAATTTATATAAAGGAGTAGGCATCATAATCTGTAACTCGGGTGTTACTTTTGGGGACCAGCCCTTATTTTTCCTCAACAGATATTAATTTAGAGCAAGAGAGAGAAAAACACACAAGGTCTTCAGAAGGAGAAAAAGAAAGACGGAAACATAGTTTCAGTGTAGAATATCTACCTCGGGGCACCAAGAGTCAAAGTCTGTACCTTAGAACTCTAGGGATCAGGTACAGTAACCCAGATCTCCAGAAATTATAGTATTTGGCTTTGGTCTTGCGCCTTAAAAGTCTTTACCTCAGGTCTCAAAAGATCAGAGACTATGCCGTCTGAGATTTCTATACAGGCTGTGACTTTTAAACATGGCTGGGAAGGAAGAAGAGGGCCGTCCTTCACCGTCAAATAAATACATTTTAGAAACCGACCTGGATGGTCTAATGGAAAATAATGATCTTGAATTATAGAAAATTGCTTTTTGGTTAGCTGACAGTGAGCTAAGAGGGTAAATAAGTACAAAAAGTGATGTGGGTTTGTGGTGAGGGATGCCCAATGTAGTTTCATATAGTTATGTGATTTTGCATTAGCAGTACGCAGTGAGGCATAAAGGTGATGAGTAGTAGTGAAGATTAAGGCCAGGGTTAGTATTTGAAGCTAGCAGTTAAGGGTAGGAGTTAGGGACAGGGGTAAGGGTTAGACATGCGACTTAAAGTTATTAGTTTAGTTTAGAGACTTATTAGTCATGAATGTTATGAGTGGCATATGGGCAGAGAATGGTGACTAGGAACATGGTAGAGTTTGCAGTTAGGGTTAGGAATGATGTGTGGATTAACAGCAAAAGTTAACATTTCTAATACATATTTTTGTGAGTTATTTTTATGGTGAGTGTGAAGTTTAGCTTTAAGGGTTATAGTTAGCAATGAAGTTAGTGTTAGCTTCACAGGTTCATTGTAGCAACAAAATGTAATGTTAGCTATTATGGCGGGAATCACTCTCAGGGTTAGGGTTAGGGTTGAGGGTATTTGTTAGGGAGGAGGGATATGCTTAGTTTTAAGGCTTAGTGTTCATGGTGAAAGCTAGGTTTAGCATTGAGTATTAGCTGTAGCTGCAGTGGTTAGGGTTAACGTTAGTGCTAGGTCTGATGGTTGAGCTGGAAGCAAGACTTAAGGATAGGGATGAGGTTTAGGGGTTGAGATCAATGTCAGGTTAGCAGTGAACATTAGAATTATTAGTGAGGATTAGGGTAAGCAGTAAAGATGGGGCTAGTCTTCAAGGTTATGGTTAGCATTTAGGGATGGAGGTAGCTGGCATATTTAGGATTAGAGTTATGGTAAGGACCGTTGGTTGAATAGGGGTGAAGATTGGGTTTGAGATGAAGGGTGGATTAGTCATGAAGGTTAGCATGAATGTTAAGATTAACAGTCATATTTAGGGTGGGTGGCTATAGTTAGAGTTAGCACTGAAGTCTAGGGTTAGCAGTGGCTGTAAAGGTTTGATGTAAGGGAGGTAAGAGTTAGTTCTAATGGTTAAAAATGACATTGAGGATTAGGTGTGGTATTGAAAGTGAGGATTGTATTTAATGTTTGTGGGAAGGGTTAGAACTAGCAGTGAAGGTAATGGTTTATTGATTAGGCCTTGGTATTGTAGTCAAGTTAAATTCATGGATGACATGCAAGATGAAGCATTGCTGTGGAGGCTATGTTTAATGTTACAGTCAAGCAGTGGAATTAAATATAGCAATTGAGTTCTAGTTAGGGTTATAGGGATTAAATGAAAGCTAGCAATGAAGATTCGCAGTGGTCCTTAGAATTAGTGGTAAAGGGTTAAGTGGTCCAGTTAGACAGAGAGTTAAGGTGTATGTATGGATTAGGGTTAGCAGAGAAGGCTAGTGTTTACCTCGTACAGTTGATAGCAAGAGTTAGCAGCCAAGGCTACCTCTTCAACGTCTACATGGCTCTCTTCGCCGCCGTCGTAAGAAACCACGGATTTAACATTGTCTCCTACGCCAACGACACCCAGCTGATCCTATCCCTCACCAACAAACCCTCGGCCACCAGAATCAACTTCCCCAGCGGGATAAAGGCTGTTGCCTCCTGGATGAAGGGCAGCTGCCTCAAACTCAACTCGGACAAGACTGAAGTACTCATCCTGGGACCCACCCCCTCTGCCTGGGATGACTCCTGGTGGCCTGCCGCTCTGGGAATTCCACCCACCCCCACGGACCACGCACGCAACCTCTGCATCATACTGGACTCCTTGCTCACAATGAACTGCCAGATCAACGCCGTATCCTCCTTATGCTTCCACACACTACGCTTGCTTCGAGAGACTTTCAGATAGATCCCCGCCGAAGCAAGAAAGATGGTCACCCACGCACTCATTACCAGCAGGTTCGACTACGACAACGCACTCTACGCCAGCACCACCCAGAAACTCCTCGGGAAACTATAAAACATTCAAAACGCTGCAACCAGGCTGGTCCTCAACACTCCCCACCGCAGCCACATCACCGAACACCTTCATGAACTTCACTGGCTCCCAGTCAACAAAAGAATCACCTTCAAACTCCTCACTCACGCCTACAAAGCCCTCACAACGCCGGACCAGCATATCTGAACCACTGCCTCGCATTTCACGTTCCCACCAGACACCTCCGCTACGCACAGCTGGACCTTGCCTCCATCCCTCTGATCCACAAGACTAGAACCGGAGGAAGATCCTTCTCCTACCTCGCCGCCAAGACCTGGAACACCCTGCCAGGCAATCCCCGTCGCTGACCCAATGCAGGAAGTATCTCAAGACCTGGCTCTTCGACTGAACCCCGGCAGATCAGCTGCCCTCCCACTCCCACTCCACCCCATAAGCGCCTTGAGACCCTCACGGGTGAGTAGCTGCGCTATACAAAGCCCTGATTGATTGACTGTGGGAATAAGATTAGGGTTATTTTTTAGGGCTAAGTAAGAGTTGGTGGTTAGGATTTATGAGGTGAGTAACATTTATGGTTTGCGAAACAGTATTAAAATCTGTTAAGATAGAGTTAAGAATCACAATTAGTGGTTGTTAGCATGTTTGATGTCAGCAATCAAGATGATGACTTTGCAGTGAGGATTTAGTGTGGTTATGATTAGGGGTAACAGATGCAACTTAGCAGTGAAAATGAATATTGAGAATTGCGGTTAGTGTTTAAAGTTAGGCCTAGGTGTTGAGGTTAGTGGTCAGGGTTGGTAGTGGGAATTAGGGTTAGTGGCAGCAGTTTCCAAAAATGTCAGTGTTTACCTTTTCCTGTGAGTGTTAAATTTAGAAGGAAAGGTTGCATTTAGCAATGATGGTTTAGATCAGGTGAGTGGTAAGGGTTAGGAGTTAGGTTTTGGGTAATTGGTGAGTCTTTTTTTTTGTTATTTTATAAAGAGCACTGTGGAGAACAAAAAGGTTAGGAGTGGAATACTTGAATTAATCCCAGCTGCTAGTCATTACGCGGGTTACATTCCAGTCCATCATTTTATTTGCACACTATCCCACTCTAGTCAGAGACAAGCCATATGCAAATCAGCTGCATCTAGGTGTTTACATAGTACTTAGGGCGCCAAAGCAAAAATGGGATCATGTGCTTAATGCACCGCATGGCTCAAGTTATACCTCACTGTTAAAGCCTAAGTTTGGCTTTTTTTGGCCTAACATTTCCTGCTGGACTGTTTCTAATGGACCAAGACTGATTTACATAAATGTCATCTCTGCCTACAGTGCAATAGTGTGTGAAAAATAATGGACTCCAATGCGTACCTGATCACCAGCGGCTGAAATAAACTCAAGCATTCCTTCCATCACCTTGTTGTTTGTTACAGCAGACACCCTAAGTTTGCTGGATATACCCAGACCTGGGTCCAATGCTCACTGTACCACAGGACTCAAGCTGTACTTCACTGACAAGGGCTAAGTAGGACAAAACCAGCCTGGTGTTGCCTATATTTCCAGCTGAAGGGCACTTAACCTGGCATTGCGGGTTGGAGTGTTCTTGTTGGAGTGGGACAGAGACTGATTTGCAGATAGCTGTTCCCTGTCTAGAGTAGCATAGTGTGTGAAAATGGTGGACTGGAAGCGGCCTGAGCGATCACCAGTGGCTGAGATTAATTCAATATTCTTTCCATCAACTTCTTGTTTGTTTATGTAGAATAGACATGGTGAGAATGGTATCAGAGCTTTTTACAAATCAGTGAATTACATGTCAGACCAATAGATTCAAATCTTGCCATGAACCGTGGTACACCCAAAATTAACTATATAAAATAAACAATATTTACAGTTGATTCACAAAGCCGTAAGTTACAGATCAGAACAATTGAAACAATCTGTAATAATGAACATATATAGTAGTTAGTATAGAGTCTTACATTGAGTAATGGTGCAACTAGAATTCATTAAGCATATTTTACAGGTTTTTTACTTATGTAAGTAGAATGATTAGAACTAGGAGGAATGTGAAATTAGAGGGACAATTGAGGAAGGGATTTAAAGTAAGATATTATGATAGGCTGTGGGTCCGTCAAAGGAATTAAAGGATAGCAAAAATAATGAGGATATCAGAGGTCCAAAGTGATACTAAAAAGGAGGTGCTCCAGGACTAGAGAAGGTTTCTTCCTAGGTTCTATATTTCTTCTATACATATGGCTCCAGAAGTTTCGGTTTGTTCCTAGGTCCTATATTTGTTCTATACAGGTGGCTCCACTAGAGGCTCTGAACTTCCGAGAGAGAGATTACCATACAGAATGTTAGTTTTTGTGAGAGGTAGTGAAAGAAACAGCCAAAGTGGATGACTTTGTTCTCTTGGTAGGCCAGTTTGAAAATGCATCTCAAATCAGTGGTGAGCCATTAAAAAGTAAAGAGAAATTAGGAGATGTGATTAAAGCTCTTGGGCCCTGAAATAAATCGAGCTACACCATTCAGGGATGCATTCATGTAAAAGTGGAGTTGATATGATACTGTCTTGATAGAGCTAACGATTGGACAACAAATTTGAGGGCCTCCTCGAGAATGAAGGGTTTTAATTCTTTCCGTGGTCTCATTTGGTATTGAGCTTTCTTACCAAGAAGTTAACATGAGTGACAATGTGTTCTTCTGTCTAAAATGAATTCGAGAGAGCTACTACACATAATGATATCAGGCTTTGAGTCAAGACTGGTAAGTGAGTTCAACAAGGATTTTAATGATAGTTTCATTTGAGCCCTTCTGTAGCTTGAGTACACCTCCTGTCAGTGGAAAACATTTTACCTTGACCAGGTATCATTCATCACAGAGCCACAAATTAATAAATAAACAAATAGAATTAAAAAACATATATAGCAAAGCTCAACATTTACTAAAAAATCTACTGCATAGTTCAAACATACCTGATCGTCCTCTAAATCGTACTTGTAGGTATTCTGTAAGTACATCCAAAAAGTATGAAAAGAACAATCTGGTAGAGAAATTCTGTGCCAGAAAGCAATATATCCTTCGCCTTTTGTTCTCAGGAGCTGGGATTCACAGTAGGCCAAGAGTCTGTCTTCAGTTATGGTTTATCCTCTTATGGACCCTGTTATTTGGTCTAGACTCTCCCACAAAGTAGTCTCCTTTTTCAAATCCTATGGGATTGGGGTAGCGGAAAAATTCTGCCTCCCGTTATTTGGAAGATTTTCCTCTCAGTCTGGCTCAGGTGGTGTACAGTCACTCTGTTGTCCTCTAGCCAAAACCACCCTGTGACTTCCAGATCTTGTACTTAAAATAGATGTGAGACCCACGCGTACAAATGGTAGCAATGGACGGAGGGCCTAATGACAGTCCTTTAGATTTAGTTTAGGATGTTGTTCTACCTCATTTCCATGTGTTTTTCACAGAGAACCAGGGACAAAACTGTTCTGTATAAAAACCTAATATTACAGTTTTGGCACATCTCATTCTATGCCTTCCCGGTGAAACACAAATACACATCCTATGTAAGAGCATCTGAAAGAAATCTGATACACTCTGCTCGATCTTAGAATGGCCGAGAGGATTAAGCAACCACAGCTGGCATCTGCTGTGGCCAGCGTGTTATGAGATGAAGTCCCTGTCCCACGGACACCTATGTAGCCTTTTATTCCTTCGAGGTTTGTGAATCAAATATAATTAAATTAACACATTATTTACAGTGCTTGGCAACAGAGAGACAGTGGTGGGACACCAAGACCAACTGACACCGCTGAAATATTGTGTTATTGTCGGCATCCACAACCAAGCTTTTCATTCATGCACATCTTGGCCAGCGGATGAGCATAGGCCCATTTAGGCAAATGACATGGAGAGGTCAGCTTGGACAGAAAGGGCTAAAGGGAAGAAAAAAAACAAAAAAGGTGGTTTATCCAGGTGTAGGTCTCTCATTGTCACAGACATAATTAACAGTTAGTGCACAAGGTTGGGATTAACATTGAGGCCTAAAGTTCATTATAATTGTTAGTAACGTGTGTTATGAGGTAACATTGGAGGTGGGTTTACAGATGGTTAGTAGCTTGAGCAGCAGTGATGATTAAGGATAGCAGAGTGTGCGGCACCAGATAGTAGGAGGGGTTAAAGGGATCCAGTGGCGTAGGAATATATACCTTTTTTTCGCATGCGTTTACAACGCATGCCATAACAACGTGGTCGTTACAACGACTGCGTTGTTATTTCGCATACCGTTACGACGCAAGTCGTTGTTATGTCATGCGTTGTTCCGCTTTCGAACTAAACGCTGTTTACCGTGGCGAAGCTAGAACTTTGGCCGCCCGTGGCCGCATGTATGAGCAGGAAGGTGGGGCGGGGGTGCTGGCGATCCCTGCGTTTGCCGCCCGCGACGGCCGCAGGTAAGAGCAAGGGGGTGGGGTCGCCTCAAAAACTCGTGCCGCCAGGGGCGGACCACCCCCCCCCCTTGCTACGCCACGCCACTGAAGGGATCCGATTTTGCAGCGTTTAGGGAATTTAAGGTAAAATGTTGTGAAGAAGTATTTCAATTATGTTTGAAAAGCCCAACCTTTAATGTAAGCTTCTCGAGTTATAGAATTTATAACCGAAGTAAAGAAATTGTCATAGAAGGGAAATATTGAACAAGTTTCCTTAATTTTTAACAAATCCTAGCCTCTAGTTTCTCAAGAAGTCTACAATACATTTACAGTTACATTTACAATACATTTCAGCCGTTAAAGCAACTGTTCAAATGTCAGTGTGATTACAAAAATTAGCAACTTTTAATAATTCAAGTATATTAAGTACAGCATCAGAACACATGGTACAGCGTTTCTTTTATGTCTGTGGCACAGTAGCCAAGCCAGTAGATAGCTAACTTTATATATAAATACAATTTTCCTCGTGCCAACCCACTAATATGTCTGATTTAGGTGCAGTTTCCTATTCGAATCACACTTAAAAATATGCACTGAACTCTGTGTGTGCAGGGAGAAACAATTGCACAGTGTGAGTTTGTGGATGTGTGAATATACAGATTGATGCACATACAGTGTGATACTATGTGCTGTACCATTACAGTACACACCGTTTATGTTTTGCCATGTCATAGAGAGTTCTCAGATAGTATATATACCTCAATACTTTATTTTGTGGGTAAGGCCTGCACAGGGTCAGTATATAGTTTTGGGAGAATGGAAAGTTTTAAGCTGCAGTTTACTCGAAACATTTTCGATATTTGGTTGACTTGGTAATGGCTAAATGAAATCGTTGCCACGCAGTGCTAGTAGAATGCACTCTAAAGCCTTTGAGATATATATTTTATGTCACCTCATTGTATCTCATGAAATCATAATTTTATTGGAATACTTTTAAAATGTACGGTTAGTTTCAGTGTTGCAAGGTCTTCACCATAACACAGGAGGATTATTTTACTGCAATTACAGTTTAGGTCGAGCCTCCCAGACAGACCAAGTTGCCTGGCTGCGAAACCCATAATGTGAGCTTATCAGCATACAGGGACTTGCAGCCCACCAATTGCTTAACATCGGTTGGGTTTACTGTCACTCTTATTTGCTTCCTTTCTATAGGATGGCTTTCCTTGTTACAGCCTCTCAATCTTGCATTAGGCCCTCCACTGGGGCACAGACTCTTTACCATCTCTTTGACTGGCTGACGTCTATGCTTCCTCTGCTCACTTTTAGAGAACTACATTTTTCTTTTTGTTTAAGCATTCCATAACAGGTTATGTGTTTCCAGCTGTCACCCTTGTGAGCTTTGCTCCCCCCTCCAAATTGCTCTCTCACACCTATGTGCTTCTGTCCCCCGCTCGCACTTCTGTAGTTTCAGCCATGTTCTCTGCCTCGTGTTGCTTCTGCCCCTGCCCACCGTTTTGCTTAACTCCCCAACCCCAGATTGCTTAACCCTCTACCAGCTTTTTTGCTTAGCCCCCTGCCTTCTTTTTTGCTTAGCTCCCGCCTGCCATGTTGCTTTACCACACACACCCTCCCCAACCCGATCCTGTTTATGTTTAAAAACATTTTTTTTTAAAATATCTTTCATATCATGTTTTAAAACAGCGCTTTACACAACTTTTTTTTCCATTTACTGATTCATCTCAGATTTGTGACTTAAAAAAAGTCTGTGTTCTTCTCTGGTGCACATGCGTATTGCACACATGCACGCACCTACAACATGACGCTGCAGCTGTGCCATTGCTTCTTCTTTCAATTCTTTTTAGTCATGCTTCTGAGCAGCTGCAATGCTGTACATCATGGCTAAAACATTGGCTAAGCCTGACGGTCTTAGAGGCAAGACCTGTTTGTTTTTGCCAGTGCTTGTTATCCTTTGGCAAGCAGCAAAAGTGGACATTTCTCGATTTCCTGGACAAATATGAAATGTATGGAGGAAGGGATCTACCAAAATATCTGTGTTTCTCCAGGTTTGTTCTGTAGGAAACAGCTCACCAAACACATTCCTCAACAGATTGTTGCCACCCTTCAGTTCTTTCTTCACTTGCATGCCAGCAACATCTAATGAGTCAAGTTATATAGGGTGTATTGGAAGGAGCCTTTCTCTGCTTCCCCTTCAGACACCAAACACTGCCTCAGGCAAGGCTTGAGCAGCAGTTATCATTTTTAGTAAAAGATGCGCCACGTCAGATTTTGTTACAGCAGTTCCATTCCTTAGGTCATAATTTAGGCTCCAATGCACTTTGAATTCATCCCACGACCTATCTTCGGCTCACAGCCTTAGCAGAGAATTCCTATGGATAACTTATGGAAGTGCTGACTACCTGACCGAGTCGCAGAACTGGTCTACTCTTAAATTCAAGATTGTGATCTATGCCCCAGGTTTGCATCTATGTTCCTGGATGCCTGCTGTACAAATCTTGCCAGATTAATGCGGAGTCTAGAGGGAGCTTTTATGGTCATTGTGAAGCCAGGTAATTTCTGCCCAATGGTATGATGCTTTGAGAGCATCTGCACTTTTGTCCTGCTGAGGATCTGCCTGTTTTCATAACAAATTGGGTTTTTGCAAGCGACATGACCTACCCAGGCCACCTATATATACATTATGCCACATGATGGACAGTATAACATTATCTCCAACACGGAGACCAGCAAAAAAGAAAAAAAAGAAAGTTAAAAGTCTTAGAGAACTTGAACAAGTGCACAGCAAACCTCCGTACCCTTGGCCCACCCCGAAACAGCCTCCAAAGACTTATACAAATGTAAGTTATAATCTCTAAGGATCATCTCGTGTGTTCTGACCATATCCTTTAATTTCGGCATCCAATTGCACCACAGCAGTGTGTATAAGTTCTAAAATCAAACCCCGATATTTTTCAGGGCAACCCCGTGCCTGGAATACTGTGACCTCAAGTCCTATGCAAAAGTCGATGCCCCGCTTCCTAACACACAGAAGCGGTGGTTCAGCGGCCCCTCCATTGTCTTTTAATATCTCTTTTGGCCAGGGTAAGGCCGAGAAATAACAGATGACGCTTATATCTGTTGCCACCTATACCATCTGTACTATGCAGGAGGATCAATTTCGGGGTAAGCGAGATATCCCATGCAAGCAACTCGGCCAAGCAGGACACAACACCTCGCCAGAAGCGAGCTAGCACCCCACAGTCCCAAACCGTATGTAAGAGCGTACGTTCGTCAGTCTGACACCGCAGACATAGACTAGAACTACAAAGTCCCATGCGTCACAACCGGTGTCTGGTAAAGTAGGATCTATGGAGATATTTGAACCGGATTAGTAGTAGGCGGGAAGGTATTTTGCCCCACAAGGGAATTCCAAAGCTTCCACCCAATCATCATCGTCTATATCACCTATATCCCTTTGCCAGGCCTTCCTAAGGGCATCCAATGTAGTGGAGCCATTTGTAACTAGGGTCTGGTATATCTTGGATGTCTTTTGGCTGCCAAGGTCGCCCATTAAGAGCTTACCTTCAAAAGGATTGTAATCTGAAAGAGCTGTAAGAGCCCGAATGTAGGGAAAAAGGGCATGACGCAACTGCAGGTATTTATAGAATTGGCTAGGGGGCATCGAAAATTGGGATTGGAATTCTTGGAACGACTTGAGTATGGGGCCCCACAAAACATCCCCAATGTAGATATACCTATGTGGTTCCACTCTGGGAAGCCCCTCAGCTCTGTCACTTGTCGAGTAAAAGCACCCTGCCATAACAGTGTCTCTCGTGTGAGGCGCCCCACCACCCCATTTTCCGACGGGCACGTCGCCACACCTGTATCACCACTCTAGTTGCGGTGGGGGGAGGGCACCAATATTTTATCCACTGTATAGAAATTTAGGTAGAAATGTCTCTCCCATAACCCATCTCTCCACGGCGTATTCCGGATCGTTACGTGAGTCACCACCACTCGTTGATAACCTGTAGGTGAGAGGCTGCATGGTATGATTGAATATTGTCAGCCGCAATACCGCCACAGTATGTGGATTGAAAGCAGGTTCGGATGGGACACACGGGAGGCATCTCCACCCCACATGAACTGACTCAGCACCATGTTAATCTGTCTGAACCATGTGGGGGGACAGGATATGGATAGGTTTGCAGTTCGTACAGAACACGGAGTAATGAGATCATCTTAAAGAAGGCATATCTGCTATATAGGGATAAAGGTAATGGGGACCAAGAACTGACCTCTGCCTTAACTCGCCCCAGTAACGGGCTAGATTGTATTCCCACGAAACAGCGGGGATGCATGTCAAGTACACTCTTGAGATATTGAAAACCATATACCGCTATAGATAACTTCGTAGCCCAATCTGGCTCTCCCTGCGAGCCCCGCAGCTGCAACAGTACAGACTTGCCGCCGTTCATGAAGAGCCCGGAGGTCTCCCCAAAGATCTGCATGATTCTCAAGATCCGGGGTCCCGAAGTTGCCGGGTCCGGGTTAAAGAACAACACATCGTCTGCACCTCCATGGACCACTCAAAGCCTCGTACCTGTGTGTCCACCCTTACCCAGGCAGCCAACGGCTCCATGGCCAGGGCAAATAACAAGGGGGACATGGGCCAGCCCTGTCTAATGTCACTCCGGATAGAAAACAGGACAGACACCGATCCAGTCACACGAACCGAGGCGGTCAAGTCCGTTTACAATAACCAAATGTAGGAAAGGAATCTAGGCCCCATATTGAGACGCTGAAGAAGCGCAAACAAATTCATCCAACTTATGGAGTCGAAGGCCTCATAGATATCCGCTAATAGTAAGGCTGCAGGCCACCCCAAGCGATCTATTAAAGCCATGGCGTTATGGGCTTGTCGTATATTATGATGAGTGGCATGGTGAGGCATAAAACCTGCCTGGTCGGGGTCGACTAGATCTTGCATGTGCGGCATCAGTCTATTAGCTAAGGTCTTTGCAAGGAGTTTGACTTCAATGTTTAATAGAGATATCAGACGATAAGAAGAATGAATCTCCGTCGGGCGTCCCGGCTTACGAAACACAACGATCTTGGCGTGCCTCTAATCTTGGGGCATACGCATCTCTGTGAGCGCTGCCTGGATCGCATCCAGCAAATGAGCTCCGACCTGAGGCGTAAAGGCTCTGAAGAATTCGCTGGGGAATCCATTGGGACCAGGTGTCTTCACGGGAGGAAGTTCCTCAAGGGCGGCAGTCAGTTCTTCCACTGTTAATGGCGCTTCAAGTACCGCCCTAGCTGTTGCGGACAGTGACATTGGGCGTAATGCATCTATGAAATCATCAATTTGGGCAGCTGTCACAACCTCTTTTTCGGCGTATAGTGACTCATAATATCCTCAAAATTTCTAGCTACCGGACAACAAAGCTCACTGATCGTCGCGAAGATTGGGGACCTGGGCCGCCCGAGGGACGCCTGGAAGAGTCTATGGAGCATTTTTCTGGATTTTTTCGCCCCACTGATGTATGCGACTCTGGGAGGCCTGCCATGCACTCTTGGCCTCCTCCAAAAGCACCCTCTGATACAGTTGCTGGACCAATCCCAGTTGCCGTCACGCCTCTCCACCACCATAGCCCCGACTGCGCGTCTCTAGAGCTAACACCTGGGCCTCCATCTGGGATAGCTCGTGTATCAGTCGCCTGCACTCTGCGGCACAAAAACTGATATCCACGCCTCTAAGAGTAGGTTTCATTGCCTCCCATAATACAATTTTGGAAGATGCCGTCTTGGAGTTGAGGCAGAGATATTCCGCCACTGCGCGATGCATGTGTACTTTATATACCGGGTTTCTCAGGTGCCATAGTAAGAGTCTCCTTCTAAAGGGGGGGACGTAGGGGACCCACATGAAGCCACAACGCTACTGGGGAATGGTCTGACAACCCTCTAGGCAAAATATCTACTCTGGATACTCTGTGTATGTGGCCTGCCGGCACCAACAAGTAATCCAGCCGAGAAAAAGAACTGTGGGCAGTAGAATAATACGTAAAGCTAGTCTTGCCGGGGTGGGTGGCTCGTCAGGCATCTACCCACCCAGTGGCCTCAGCCACGGATCACAGCCGGGACGTCCACACCTCCCCAGCCCTCCCCTCTGCCCGCCGTCTGTCACACTCTGGGAACTTAACATCATTCCAAACGCCCCAAATAATAGTCAAACCACTCGGCAGTGTTCCCCAGAGATCTATAATGTGATCAACAAAGGATTGTCCCAGCGGCGGGGGTGCATAGACACATCCCAAAACTAGAGTCTCCCCATAAAGTGTACCGATCACAAAGACAAATCTCCCCTGCGTGTCCACCCTGGTCTTTAAGGGCTGAAAGGGGACCCAGAGGTGGATAAGGAGAGCCACACCTGCGACCCCCTTTTGCCAAACCTGAGTGGTATGTTTGTGTGAACCCAAATTGGGCCACACATGGGACTTTAGACCCGAGAAGGTGTGTCTCCTGCAGTCGGAGAATTTCTGTCTGTAGGCGTTTAGCCTGGCGGAGCACGCCCCCACGCTTAACTTTGTCTAGGATGCCACGAACGTTCTATGTTATAACACAGAGTTGTTCAGCAGGGCCAACAGAAGGTGCTTCAGCTATTTGGGCCAGAACTCGAATTGGCTTGGTTATCTACTAGCGGGGTTGCAGCCATATGGGCACTAGGCCTGTGCAAGACAAGTATCAACAGAACTGTATAACAGAATCTCCCACCCTCCCGCCTCCCTAATACCTCAGGAACATTGAAGTATCTGTCGCGGATGAAGCCCAGAACCAACCCCAATGGGGGCCGAGGGCCGGGTTCGTCCAATGAATCCTCATATCCCAGCAACAACCAGTTATCTCTCTGCAGAGCCTAAGGCTGTGGCAAACCAGAGGTGCAGCCAGTAGTAACGGGCCGTCATCGCGAGCAGGTATGAAGCGCAATGACCCCATCATCTAAGGCAGCGGTGGCTGCAGGAGCCACAGCAGGCATGACTCTAAGCCCCCAGGCTGTATACATCTCTCAGTGTTCATCAGGTTGAGGTTTAGAGCGCCATGAAGAGCGGGACCTGTGACGGCGCTTCTCCTTGGGTTTAGTTTGTTGTGAGCGGTGATCGTTGAAAGACGAATCTGAGTCCAGGCGCGGTGGAGTACGTGGCTTAAATGAAACAGACTCTTCTGCCCATGCAGATATTTCCTCGGGGTGTAAAAAAACAGAGTTCAGAAATTGTATACCACTCGCATTTAAGCAGGAAAATGAAGCATGTACTGGATGCTGAGCTTGCAAAGGCGTCTTTTCGTCGCAACAAATGATTGGCACTGTTGTCGGACCATCTTAGTGTAGTCCAGAAATATCATGATCCGGTGGGACTCAAAAAGCAGCGCTTCCTGCTTTCGTGCAAATGTAAGGATAATGTCCCTGTAATGAAAATTGAGAATTCTAGCTATGACAGACCAAGGCCGTGCTCCCGGGAGGGCTTCTTGACCAGGGTCCTATGGGCGCGTTCAATCACAAAACATGAAGTAAGGGAGCCCCGGTTGTAGTAGTGTAGTAATCCATTGGGCAAGATCTTTGTCCATACTCTCTCCCTTGCAACGCTCGGGGTAGCCCACGAAGCGGAGGTTGTTGCGTCAGACGCGACCTTCTGCGTCTTCCACTCGCGTCACCAGCTCCTTGGTCACCGCTGTAAGTGTGTAAACCTTTTATTGCAGCGAAGTCACGGTGTCTTCAACGTTGGAAACTCTAGTTTCAGCCTCCATAATTCGCTCTACCGCCTTCCGGAAGTCTTGTCGCAGCAGATTCACATCAGAACCCACTGCTCCAATCTTCGCGTCCAACGTGTCTCTGGATTGGGTAACAGCAGCCAGAAGTGCTGCATTGTCAGGTATGGACCCCTGAGCCTCCCCAGAGTCAGTCGCTGCAGACCCGGCCCTTGTGAACCTATCCATCGTGCTCTGTTTTGCGGTAGAGCTGGAAGGCTTATCTTTCGTCATCGTGGGATCACTGCAAGCACCCTGTTGGTGAAACCCCGTCCCGTGGCACTTGTAGGGCCACCCAGTCGCCAAACCCCTCTGCCACACAAGTCTTAAGGGTGGCCCGGGCAATCTAAGCAAACTTGGGGCTAAGCCACTCGAGAAGAGTCAAAGCCTCCCAGCAATCAGTAGGGGGTTCAGTTGCAGTCCTCTAAAATTGACGGTGAAGACTAAGGGGGGCAGCCACAGACCTCAAGCCGAATCGAGGCCTAGCCCGGCTGCCTCTGCAGTCAGGAGCCTGCCTGCACTGCTACCTCCTAATGAGGGTCCTCACCTGGGCATGGATGTGTCTGCAGCGTCCTTGGGGCTATATCTCTGCAGCGTGGGGCCGGGTGTAGGCATCCGGTCCTTGATGTACGCCGCGACCTCTGCGCCAACCGGGCAGTCACATGGTCCCGCGGGCCAGATGGCACCACGCGGGCAACGCCGCACTAGCAATATGGGAAGTCAGGCCTGCACCTCCCTGTGTGGCCTTCTATACAGCGTAGCAGCTCCCTACAATCACTCCCAGGCGGGCACTGCTTGCCACGATGCTGCCGCATTCCAGGCCTGGCACAGCCCAGCAGGCCCCACCAGGCCGCCACATCTCTATGTTCCGCACAGGCGGGCCCTGTCTCCTCTGCGGTCCCGCCCACCGAACCACAGCAGGCCGGTATGGCTCCAGCCCTCGGTAGAGCCCCACGAGGCGTTGAAGCAGAATTAAGGAGGGAGGGGAGAGGAGTTGGCCTAACGGCTAGGGCGGTCGACCTCGAATCTGTGGAACCGGGTTTGAGTCTCGGCAATGACGCTGAACATCCTGTGATTCTGGGCAAATCACTTAATCTCCCCGTGCCTAACAAAAAAATGAATGTGTCCTCATGTAACGCAACTGGTGCTATGTAAAGCGCTCTGATACCCGATACCTTCGGGTCAAGTTCGCGCTATATAAAACTTCGTAAAATAAAAAAAAAATAAGGGCTCTCGAATGCCACAGTGTCCCAGTACAGCCGCCGACACCACCAAGGCCCGCCAAGCCATCACAGCTGTTCGCCACAGGGCCCAGCGCATAGGGCCGGCAATATCACTACCCTGCTATCCCCTCGTACACTGGGGTGCATACGGAAAATGTTTGCTGCGAGTCAGGCATGATGATGGAGAATTCGGAAGTTGGCTGCTGTAGCTCGCCTAAAGCGCGTCTGCCATGTTGGACCACTAGGCCACGCCCCCTGAGGATCTGCCTGTTTGTGTTGCAACTCTCCAAAGTAAAGTGTCTTCTCCACTATCCTGCTTTTGGAGCTGGGAATCAGCTTCTCACCTCAAGGATGGCTGAAGATACTTGAGAGATCCAGCCACGACCGAGGTAGTACTGAGAACCCTGATACAATACTTCAGAATGCACTGCAGATGGACAGATGAATCCTCTGATGAAGCACTTAAATGCTTCTTACATCCTGGGCCTATCTATATCAGACAATCTCAGTTGATTTTCTACTGTGTAGTGTTATTATGTTCTTCACTTCACCCTCTCTCCTTTAGAGCTAGAGATCTGTCGTTTTACCTCACTGCTAAACGTAAAATTAAGAGGATTAGGAGTCACGTTTGCAATTACATTGACAATAACTGTACCACTGTATTGCAGAGGAGCTTATGTAGTGCCACTACAGATCAGTAAAAGCCTAATATTGGTGGCAATAGTGGGCTGAGCCAAAACCTCAGGAAACATGAAGTGGAATAGAAAACAAAGTCTAGCAACACGTCTGATTTACAACAACAAAGCTAATCGCTAGAGACTGGTGAGATCCTAACACCAAAGGAGTATGTCCTACCTGCCGTGCAGGTCAGAGTTCTGAGAGAACTGTTTGCAAAAGAGTTATATGACATAACTCCATGGAGGATCTGCTGTCGGCCATGAGAAGTCAAGAAATGGCCTCTGTTTCTGGGGTAGCTGCAATGCAAATAGAGCGCACCAGACAGTCTATATTGTGATTCCAGCTGCTCAACAGCACAACTTGCAAATCATG
Source organism: Calotriton arnoldi (assembly GCA_963921515.1). Taxonomy (NCBI): domain Eukaryota; kingdom Metazoa; phylum Chordata; class Amphibia; order Caudata; family Salamandridae; genus Calotriton; species Calotriton arnoldi. The sequence continues at coordinate 1,158,170 of CAWUFW010001658.1, forward strand.
ACTTTCATAGAAGACATGCAGCTTTGAAAGCTGAATGCAAATTTTGATTGATTGCAAAGATCTAATGTTGCTGAATTCATGGCTCTCACCCTCATATATCTGGAGGCCAATCATGTGAAATTTACATTCCAATAGAGTAGCAGGACTAATGAGCATCGGCCAGGGAATTGTTTCACCTGGATATCAATAGAATGATGGAGAAAGCTAAGCATCACTTCTAAGGGAAGACGTCTGCTTATGAGGTGAAGCATCATGAGAATGTGGAGAACCAGCAAAGTCATGAAATCAAGCTCCAATGCCAACACTGATCCTCCACAGTCTAGTCCTTACAATCCTAGGGGGTGCCTATTAAATATACTTGTGAAGAAGTTATATCTTCACTGGTTGTCAAATTTGAAGTTATCTGCCCCAAATGGATAAAGAAGATATGGCTGCTAATAAGAGGTTTATAAATACATGGAATTTATTTTGTGAAGGTTTGGTAGGATGGCTAAATATTAAGCTCTGGAACGTTAAAATGCTACTGAAGGGCAACAGCTCACCCCATCCCCCCACAGCTTTCATTGTTGCCTTACTTCTGACATTCATAAGAGGACTCCGAACTCTCCTCTTCACCCCTCTATCCTGCATATGCTGTGACACTGTTATCAAGCTAATAATGTATTCTGTTTTCACATCAAATATATTGAGGTACTTGGCTCTCTTAACTGGTCAGTAAGCTCATCAGCACACCGAATTGGGTACATATCAATCTTGGTAATTGAGGTGAGTCCCTAGTAGTGTATGCACAACCTCAATTCTGGTGTAACATCTTGACGGGTGTACTTTTCTACCAGAACTGTAATGAAGTACTGAAAGTGCTGAGTTACACTCGAGCTCTTCCTCCTTGATGCTAGCCCTCACTTTATCTAACTGGCGGTAGATTTTGTTTTTGAATGGCATGATTTCCCTAATGCCAATTTAATGTAATAAAGTGGACACACTTGCAGGTGAGGCCATGTTTCAGAGAGGACTTATCGGAGCACTGACTTTGCATCTAGCAGCATTCTGTCCATGGCTCATGTATCAGGATGGGAGAGAGATTTATTCCCTCTACTGAATCACCATATGCAACAGATTAGTTTACTGTTTTCTGCATGTTCTCTATCTTTCGCCATCTGCATACACTTGTGGAATTGAAAGGGCATGACATGTGAAACCCATTGAGTTTGTGGTTTTATGAGGTTTTAAGATCCACAAGGCAGTTCATCTCAGTGTCCTTGACCAACACTAAAGGACCTGGGCCTTTTGTCTTAAAAGGCTCCATATATTCTACCACCTAGACATTCTGTCCTGTTGGCATTCATTCATTGTGAGCTTTTGATCCTATAACTGCTTTATCAGCATGTGAGTGAAATCCAGATTGTTACTTGTTTTGTTCAGGCAAATGGTTCATTTTGACTACATATTCATTCCACTACATCTCGGGTGAGTTTCTTCAGGCTAGTTCCCTACCATACTCTCAAGCTTCTCACAGATGGCCAAACTAAATCTCACTTTCTTCTTCTGCACCTACCTTCAGGCAAATAAAATCCATGGCCACATGATATTCCACATTATTCTACAGGGGTGTTGGAATCCACCATTTTTGCCTATCGGAGACTTGTTGAATCTCTTGATAAAGTTGTGGGAGCCAAACCCAGTAATCTTCTGAACCCCAGTTTTAGGGAACCCCAAATTTTACCTTAGGCAGTTCAGCTCTGTGAGTCTTGTCATTGATCTAGCGGTAAGAGACCACCGTTCCCATAAAGATCACCAACTTAACAGGGTAAAATCCTGATTAGAAAATGGTACCACTCAAAGCCTGAGCTCCGGACCAAAATTAAATCTAAAAAGGTTTAATACAAAATTGTTAAATAATGCATTACAGAAAAATTGCACATTTTGCCATGAAGGCTCAAATTCAGAATACAGTCACAGATCATAACAGAAACCCTAATAGGCCAATCAAATCTCTCTAAATTCTAAGTGTCAAACTCAGAAAGTACTAACAGCATCCTAAGGGAGGACATCTCAAAATAAGTGGACAGAGTTTCAGGAGGAAAATTGAAAGTCGCCCCGATCTCTCAAAACCAGGGTTTTTTATACATAATGTATGGATATTAATTAATAAAACTGCAAACACAGCATGGTATGGTCATGGTTAGGTGGCATTGGCAAATCAAGAACAGTTTCCTACATCTGAAGGGTTCTCAACACTAACCCATTTCTCAAAGTAAGAGAAATCTTCTGCTTGCTCCGTCAGCAACTGCACTCTGAAGATGTACAACACAATATGAAACATTTTCTTAACAATAGTTCTTAGAATTATGTTCTTCTGCATGCCTGCATCGGAACTAGCAGCGGAAATCCTTCAAAATGATACATCAGGTACACAATCAAACTGTTTCATTCACAATACAGGCTTTCACTACAATCCATTTACGTCATAGTGCTCTGTGTTCCATAGCAACTGTAGGGAGAGAAAACTTGCAGCGGGTAACTGACTGAGAGGGAGAATGAGCAGGAGCAGGATGAGCAGAACCCCAGAAACTGCATCCATTTTAAAATAATGGTGTCTCGCCCGAAAAATGTGGCATAAATATATTGCATTATTAATCACTCTTCTAATTGAGATAATCTTATTGTTTCAAGTGCAAAATCATTAGTTCATCGGTTCCTTTCATATGCATAATTACATTTAATAATTCACACAAATAATGTGTCACCCATAATTGCACATTAGAAAACACTTTAACAACTCCATTGTTTGAGTATGGTGTGGAGTCAATTTACAGTCATCCCACATCAACTTCATGTGCACAGACATTACGTTTGTCTCCTTGTTGGACACTTCCTTTTTGTGAAACCTCTACCAAGTACAAATACACAACAAGACACTATACAAGTTCAGTGACAGTCCTTTGAGTTGGGACATGGCAATTTGATCCACAATCACCAAGACAAGTCTGTACTCTTAGGATGTCTTAAGCCAGGATTATCAGGCCTCCTCACCAATGATTGTGGCTATAGGGGAACTTTACTATGAATACATGACTTGCGGCAGATATGACAGATGAGGCAAAACAATAAAACCTTTTAATCTTGACTCTCATTAGAATCCATTAAAAGTGTCTTAATCACCTTTCCGGGATCTTAGTCATTGCAGGGTGCCCGGCCAGAGGGCTGCCATGAGGCATTTCCAATGGAACACTCCTGTAGCACTGAGCCACCACTAACAAACCAAAGGATCCCACTCCAGAATCTTCTTACTTATAGTAGAAACCTCTAGTTTGCTAGTGAATATTGAACCGTCCATATGTTCAGGGCTGAACTGGACACCAAAAGTGGACAAAGCAAAAATGTTTAAACCAGTCCCACACCTCAGGAGACATTGGTTAAATTTGGACTATGAGGGCTTTCTTGGTGGGTAACGTCAGCACATTCTGCTCTGAAAGCACCATCCCTAACCTGAAGCCCATGTGGAAAATGCCAGAGTGGCAGAGTGAGTAGCTTGTCTGGCCATGACTGTATTCTACTTTCACCCTGTGCCTTTGCTTCAGGCCAAAGGTCTTCAGATACCAACTTGTCTTCTACTATTTTCATGCTAGCACCTTTATCTTTGAAATTAGTTACCCCAACCCTCCCTCCCCCCAGAAGGAAGTCTTCTGGAGTTACCTGACGGTGTGAATCTGCATGTAACCAGGGCTTAAGGAACATCTTCACACTAACCCATGGAAACAAAGGAAACCTTTGCTGACTCTTCCATTGTTTTTCAATCTCAGTCCCACACCCCCAATTCCAGAGAGCTGCCTACAAATGGGGAGCATCTTCTTGCAAGCTTGGTCCTCCTTCTTGTGACATGAGATGAACCAATCCCAGCACATTCTCCGTGCTGGGAGGCATCAGAGTTTCTTTCCTGCCTGGGACCTCCATATCCTTCTTCCCTGATGGTTCTTCCTCAACTTGTTGTATCTTGAAAACTCATTTCTATTTGTTTTTGTTCCAACCTGCTGCCTGGTTCAAATCATGGGGGTCTAATCTCCCTTTCTTGTGGTCACCCTCATTTCTCTTTCTGAAAAACTGCATGCTCCCCCAAAAGTCAGTCTCTCTCTCAAGCTGTCAACATAGCTTAAAATCTATCAAATGTAAAACAGTTGCTAAAGCGGCGGCGGCCGGCTCAGTTAAGCGCGATGTGGCGGGGCAGGGCGCGGCAAGGGGGGAAGCCGACAGACGACGGAATAGGTACTATTTATTTATTTAATTATATCTATTCCGTCCTCTGTCGAGTCTGGGCAGGAGAGTGGGAGGACCAGATGAGTCATGGGAGGAGGGGGCAAGAGAGGAGTCACAGCGCAGCAGGGAAGTGAGGGGGTGGCAGAGGAGAGGGGATGTGACCTAATGCCCCTGGGCCAAGTCCATGCTATATAAAAACACATGTAAAGTAAAAAAAAAAAAAACGAGGGCGGTTAGGTGTGAACAGGAGACGGAGGACAGCGGATGGAGGGGGGCCAAAGGAGAGGAGTGACAAAGTGCAGTGGAGGTTATGGGGGCATGAATGAGGTCCAAGAACTTGCAGAGGTGGCAGGGGCGAGTCTCAAACTAATTACACAGGAGGGGGCTCTGTGCCTTTCAAAGACAGGGTACATAGGAAGTGAACACCTCTGCTGTCTGTTAGCTAGTTGCGCACACTCCTTTTACTGGCTCAGCGTCAGCACAGAGCCAGTAAAGAGTGAATCAACCCCGTTTTTTTTTAACTCCAATTTTGTGGGCACTTTTGTAAAAATTGCTGGTTTTTTACAGGAGTTCTGATTTCGTGTTTTTTTGCAAATTGTGATTCCTGGGGGTCTGGTTTTTGCAGCAGCTATGAAGAATGCTTTGTCACCCCTGGAAGCTGATTTTGATCTGGGGACCGAGAAGAGAAATAAATTGGCTGAACACAAATTTCTGGTGTGATTTTGCCACCATAATTTGGAAGCAGGAACCACTGGAGAAATTTTATACATGTCCTCGTGCAAAATCATCATATATTTGAAAGTAATTCTTGCACATGCAGGTAGCCAGGGAAGGGTTTTTAGAGTGGGCGTAATACGGCCCCACGTGGCACAGCCAACCAGAACTCGTGCTGTTGCATTTTGCACAAGTTGGAGACGTTGAATCTGTTTGTTAGAAGAAGTCAAGTAGACTAAGTAGACTATTGTAGTATAATCCAATGTTAACTGGATTACTGCATTAACTACTAGTATATGGAAGTCAGCTTCCAGAAAAGGAAGAATTTTTCTTTAGAGTTTTAAGCTGAAGGAAGCAGCTACTTGCTACCTTGGTGGCCTGAAGTTCCAATACATCTTATGGCAGTTACAGACACAGGTCGAGGACCAATTTGAAGTGGGCCAAGAGGTCTTGTTTCATTAATCACTACAGCGGAGGGTAAGCAGGATCTCAGTTTTCAGAAGATTTAGCTTCTCTCAATTGGAGAACATCCATCATCAAGTGATTACCAGGCAATCGTTCAGGTTCCGAAGGTTAGAACTGTATGTGTCTGGCTGCACAAAATGGTGTAGGTAAACTGTGTGCCAGCTGCATACATATAGAATTATGGTCCATATTGGTGTAATAATCTAGTAGGGGAGGTGCATGTACAAATTGAATAGCAGTGGGGAGAGTGTAGACCCCTGGGAAACACCACAGTGAAGTGAGTGAAGTGAAACAGCCTCAACACTGCTGGTAAGAAAGGTTTGAATCCATTTTAATACTTGATACTTAATGCTCAAGATACCTTTGTCTATGAAGGTTCTGATGAGAGTGGAATGGTCGACGGGGTCGCGCGCCGCAGAAAGGTCTACAAGTATAACAGCGCCGACCAGATTATTGGGCGAGTGTTAGGAGAGAGGTATGTAAGCAAAAAAAATAAACTGGTGCTGATCATTTCACAGGAAACAATAAAGGGATATAGTTAATGTTTGGTGACTAATGTGCTCTGGGGAGCCGTGCGCTATACTAGTCATTAGGGTATATAAGTTAATATTTGGTGAATAATGTGCTCCGGGGAGTTGTGCGCTATACTAGACAATAAAGGGATATAGTTAATCATACTAGACAATAAAGGGATATAGTTAATATTTGGTGAATAATGGGCTCCGGGGAGCTGTGCGCTATACTAGACAATAAAGGGATATAGTTAATCATACTAGACAATAAAGGGATATAATTAATATTTGGTGAACAATGGGCTCCGGGGAGCTGTGCGCTATACTAGACAATAAAGGGATATAGTTAATCATACTAGACAATAAAGGGATATAGTTAATATTTGGTGAACAATGGGCTCCGGGGAGCTGTGTGATATACTAGATAATAAAGGGATATAGTTAATCATACTAGACAATAAAGGGATATAGTTAATCATACTAGACAATAAAGGGATATAGTTAATCATACTAGACAATAAAGGGATATAGTTAATATTTGGTGAACAATGGGCTCCGGGGGGCTGTGCGCTATACTAGATATTAAAGGGATATAGTTAATCATACTAGACAATAAAGGGGTATAGTTAATCATACTAGACAATAAAGGGATATAGTTAATATATGGTGAATAATGGGCTTCAGGGAGTTGTGCGCCATACTAGACAATAAAGGCATATCGTTAATCATACTAGACAATAAAGGGATATAGTTAATCATACTAGACAATAAAGGGATATAGTTAATCATACTAGACAATAAAGAGATATAGTTAATATTTGGTGAACAATGGGCTCCGGGGAGCTGTGCGCTATACTAGATAATAAAGGGATATAGTTAATCATACTAGACAATAAAGGCATATAGTTAATCATACTAGACCATAAAGGCATATAGTTAATCATACTAGACAATAAAGGGATATAGTTAATATTTGGTGAATAATGCGCTCCAGGGAGCTGTGCGCCATACTGGACAATACAGGGATATAGCTAATATTTGGTGAATAATGGGCTTCAGGGAGTTGTGCGCCATACTAGCCAATAAAGGATTATAGCTAATATTTGGTGAATAATAGCTCCAGGGAGCTGTGTGCTATACTAGCTTTTTGTTTGAGTGTAAAATCTTTTGGTTAGAAGTAGCTCATCTGAGAGGGGACTGGGGCGATTGATAGCCTGGTTTCCTTGGTGCCGAGAATGTCTAACAAATGTGTGTCAAACAAATTGGCTGTCTGAAGCCGTTCTTTAACAGCTGATCTAAGGTTATAACAATACTTTAAATCTGTGCTAGTCTTCTGAAGTTAATAGGCATAAGAAAAAACGTGGCGGCGAAAAATAGAACGGTAAAGATTTAGTGAGCATAGTTTCAGTACAGTCTCATGAGACAGAGTTCTTGTTGTTGGAAAACAATATAACACAAATAGAGGAGAGTAAACTATTCTATCATGTTTGCCTTGAGTGACAACTGATGTTGTTTCTGGGGGGCATGATTCATGAAACCACAACTAGCGAATTGCAGGTTTCTTTTGTTTGAATTTGCTGAGCCATAACTAACGTTTAACTGTGATTTTTTTTTTAGAGAATACATAACATAACCTACCATAAAATGTGATTTTGCAAAGTGCATGTTCTCCCAAAAAGGGTATTTTTGGCACTTAATTAGCACGTGCTTATTGTTACCCAACTCAATGGTACTCGTTTTATCGCTCAGAAGGATAAAAAGGCTTGGTAGATCCACCAGGATTTGAAGCACGTCCTTTGCCGGCATGCAGCAGGAGTTTTTTTTCCATTTTATATTTTGCTTTGTAAATAATATTTTCCCATTTTGTGAATTATACACTTTTATGTAAAAAAAATCATGATTTTGATGAAAATCATATTTTTTACACAAAATGGTGCCTTTTTTGCTAATTAGAAAATGGCAGGTTTGTGATCATGATTTTCATAAAAATTGCGAGTTCAACTTGGCAAGAATATTTTTTTCCTCAACATTTTCCATGCATATGAGTTCCCTTCCACCACTCCTCTGTGTCCCCCCCCCCAATTGATGTGGAACTTTTTTTCATAGATTGAAAATCACGATTTTTCCTAACCGTATAATGTTAAAGGTGGCCGAAAACTACAACACAGATCCCTGCAGTGGATGCATTAGTCTATTGACAGATGCATTAGCTCATATCTATCTATCTATCTATCTATTCATCTATGTAGGACAGACCTTCCGCCCAACTCCTCACGGATGCCCAACCCTTGCCGTGCGCAGGGTGGGGTTGGGCACAGGGCCTAGCCTGCTGCTAAGACCTGTGCCCACCCCCGCAGGCACCCAACCCCCAATGTTTATTTTTTTGTAGCACCACGGCTCTGTAGATCCACCGAAAATCACCAGGGGGCCTCATTGAGCGTCGGGGTGGATCAACATATTCACAGAATGCGGGGGGAATTTCTTTTTTTATTTTGACCCTCATAATGCAGGATACACCTACTCTGCCACTTATATCTTATTCCATTTTATTTCCTAGGACTCAGGGACTGGGTCCCTGTGTCCTAAAATGGCAGGCACAACTTTTCTTTCAGGATGCAGCCAGCCAATCACAATGCGCAGTTGACCTCACGGATCTGCAAATACACATCGGTTTACCGCGGCCAGCCAATCACAATGCGGGAGGGTTCACGGACCCTCTGCGGTGGATCTGCGTTTCTATATATATATACATTTTTAACCTTCATTTCTCAAAAACTACTGGAAGATTTACATCGAAATACTAAAAAGCATTCACGCTTTCTGGATCAAGATCTAGCTTTGTGCCAAATTTGATGTAATCACATTTAGACGTTTTGTCTGTAGCTGTGTCTAATTTCCATATGGAAAATTGCCTGGGAAAAAAGCGTTTTGGGACCCCCATCCTTTTTCTCAACTGCCACTTGACATATCACCGCAAAACTTTCCGGGAAAAAGCTGAGGTAGATGAGACTTTTTTTTGAAAGTTTTTGTCAAGATTCGCCAAACTGCGACAAAGTTATAAGCAAACCAAAAAGTCAATTTCCTAACTATAACTACCCAGTGCTGACCAGTGCTTAAATCCACTGACCCTTCATTGCCCATTGTTTTATTAACAATTTAATTTAAAAAGATACACACAACTTAAATATTCTAAATCCAATCAGTGCCAATTGGTAGCTGTAAATCAAAGAAAACAGCTTTCTGATGATAACTACCCCAAATGAAACATTAATATAAAAATACATAACAGGTACATTGTGTAAATACATGCCTGGTGCCATTTGGAATATGGTCATATGTTGGCATCTCAGGGTTCTGGTGTGTATATATATATATATATATATATATATATGTATATATATATATATATATATATACATATAATAAATATTTATGTATATTATCTACTGGCGGTCGCCAGTAGATAGTTATAGTTAGGACCTATTTTCCATAGGAAATCCGCAACATTCTATTTGAAATAACTCTTGCGTCGGTTGACAAATCTTCGCAAAATTTTCAAACTTTATGGCCCGCTCCGGTCCGCTCCTACCCTGAAAGTTTCGGGGTGATTCGTCAAGCGGGGGCCGAGAAAAAAGGGGGGTCCCAAAACGTGTTTTCCCCATTCATTTTCCCATAGGAAACTTTAGCCACGGCTACAGCCCGAACTGCTGAACGGAATTACACCAAATTTGGCAAAGAGGTAGTTCTTGGTTCAGAAAGAACCCTTTTTGTTAAATGGTGTAAATCCGTTCAGTAGTTGCTGAGAAAATCAAAAGGAAAATCACATATATATCTATGGCCGCGTCGGATTCGCGCACCCTCCCGATCACGAGCTGCATGCTAATTGGCTTTCAAGTGGCTGTCAACACTCCAAATCAGGAAGTGTTGGCAGCCATTTTGTCCCTCGGTAGAACCGAGGCACAAGAAACAAGTGCGCAAAACGCACAAAGGGGGCAGGGTAGAAACACCCTGACCCCCTAGGTCTGCTCAGGGGGTCCCACAAGGACCCCTGGGCAGAAAAGCATTTTTTTTTTTAAATCAGCGGGATGCGCTTAGGGTGCGCGGATCCCGCCGATAAAAAAATCGAGCGCGGTCTCCGCGCTTCGATGCTAACTTGCCCCGGGTGGGCCAAGTCCCGGGGGCATGCGGAGGTTGGTTTTAATTTTATGTGGGGGCCTCTAAGGCCCCCAAGCCCGGGGACCGCCACCCCCGGGGCTTTTAAAAAAATGGTGCGGGAGGGCTCTCCGCCCTCCCGCAGCCCCGGCGACCGCCACCTCCCGGGGCTTCTTTTTAAAAAAAGAATGACCTGTGTGGGGGGGCTCCTGCCCCCACACGCCCCGGGGACCGCCACCTCCCGGGGCACTAAGAAAATACATGTGGGGGTCCGTTTCGGACCCCGAAGCCCGAGGACCACCACCTCCCGGGGCTATGTAGAAGTGGGGAGGGGGCCGCGCAGCCCCCTCCTGGAGCCCTTGATGGCCCTGGGGACCACCACCCCCCAGGGCCGGCTCCTGCAGTGTCCCGGGGTGCCTACCCCCGGGACACTGTAGTTTGCAATCACAGGACGGGAGCCTCGCGGCACCCGTCCTGTGATTGCAAACTTGCTTTGCTTCATTGAAGCGAGAGCAGGGAAACCTGCTCTTGCTTCAATGAAGCAAGCAGAATTGCTTTTCCATAAGGGGAGCTGCATGTCAGCAGCTCCCTTATGGAAAAGCAATGCCGGCTCCCGCAGGACGCGGGGAGCCGGCGGGACCGTGCGGGGATTGGGGACCCCCCACGGTCCCCAACGAGTGGCCTGGCCCCGGGGGATGGGGTCCCCGGGGCCATTAGTGGCCCGGGAGGGGGGCCACGCGGCCCCCCTCCCAAAAATGTAATTAAAATGTTTAAAAAATACAAAGGCCGGCCCCGGGGGATGGGGTCCCCGGGGCCATAAGTGGCCTGAGGAGGGGGGCAACGCAGCCCCCCTCCATAAGTTTTATTTAAAAAATAAAAGAAGGCCATGCCCCGGGGATGGGGTCCCCGGGCCGATTAAGGCCTCGGGAGGGGGGCCACGCGGCCCCCTTCCAAAATTAAAAAATAATAATAATAATTAGGGGGCAGGCCCTGGGGGATGTGGTCCCCAGGGCCAATAGATTAGAAAAAGAAGGGGGGCCACACAGCCCCCCTTCTTAAAAAAATGAATAAAAAAAGACCGGCATTGCGCCGGAGGCCACACCCCCCTGCTTGCAGCACTCTGCAAACGCGCCCCTGGCGCGTTTGCAGAGGGGAACGAATTCCCCTTGAATACTGGGGGTCCCTGGGGGCCAACTAGCCCACCAGGAACCTCCAGTATGCGCCAGGGGCTGCGTTGCAGAGAGGTGTACAGAGGCCACGCCCCTTTTACACCTCTCTGCAACGCAGCTCTGTGGCGCTTTTGGACGTACATGGTGGGCTAGTTGGACTCCAGGGACCCTCAGGATTCAAGGGGACTTAATCCCCCAACTTAAAATGCGCCACGGGGCGCGTTTGCACAGTGGTGAACGGAGGGGGCGGGGTTTTAGGTGACATGTGTGCAAACAAGCCCCGTGGCGCTTTTTAAGATGGGGTATTAAATCCCCTTCAATCCTGAGGGTCCCTGGGGGCCAACTAGCCCACCAGGTACGTCCAGAAAGCGCCACAGAGCTGCGTTGCAGAGAGGTGCAAAAAGGGGCGTGGCCTCTGAACAGCTCTCTGCAACGCAGCTCTCTGGCGCATACTGGAGGTATCTGGTGGGCTAGTTGGCCCCTAGGGACCCTCTGGATTGAGGAGGAATTAATTCTCCAACTTAAAACGCGCCACAGGGCGTGTTTGCAGACATGTCACCTCAGGCCCCACCCCTTCCTTCACCATTGTGCAAATATTCCTCTAAAATCAGCCGAACTACGAATTCCGATTTACTCACCTGTTATCAGGAGAGACCTCAGTGCTGCATCTTTGAGCCCAGTACAGATCCTGAAAAGTAATTCTAACCGTACTTACCAGTAACTTGAATTTCCTTCCATAGGCTAACATTGACTAGTTTCACTTGGAAATTCTTCTAAGTGTGGAGTTTTTGAACTTTATAATATTCCTCTAAAATCAGCCGAACTACGAATTCCGATTTACTCACCTGATATCAGGAGAGACCTCAGTGCTGCATCTTTGAGCCCAGTACAGATCCTGAAAAGTAATTCTAACCGTACTTACCAGTAACTTGAATTTCCTTCCATAGGCTAACATTGACTGGTTTCACTTGGAAATTCTTCTAAGTGTGGAGTTTTGGAACATTATAATATTCCTCTAAAATCAGCCGAACTACGAATTCCAATTTACTCACCTGTTATCAGGAGAGACCTCAGTGCTGCATCTTTGAGCCCAGTACTGATCCTGAAAAGTAATTTTAACCGTACTTACCAGTAACTTGAATTTCCTTCCATAGGATATCATTGCCTGCTTTTTGCTGAAAAAGTTTCTAAGTGTCGATTTTTGAAACATACAAATATTCCTCTAAAATCAGCCGAACTACGAATTCCGATTTACTCACCTGTTATCAGGAGAGACCTCAGTGCTGCATCTTTGAGCCCAGTACAGATCCTGAAAAGTAATTCTAACCGTACTTACCAGTAACTTGAATTTCCTTCCATAGGCTAACATTGACTGGTTTCACTTGGAAATTCTTCTAAGTGTGGAGTTTTGGAACTTTATAATATTCCTCTAAAATCAGCCGAACTACGAATTCTGATTTACTCACCTGTTATCAGGAGAGACCTCAGTGCTGCATCTTTGAGCCCAGTACTGATCCTGAAAAGTAATTCTAACCGTACTTACCAGTAACTTGAATTTCCTTCCATAGGCTAACATTGACTGGTTTCACTTGGAAATTCTTCTAAGTGTGGAGTTTTGGAACTTTATAATATTCCTCTAAAATCAGCCGAACTACGAATTCCAATTTACTCACCTGTTATCAGGAGAGACCTCAGTGCTGCATCTTTGAGCCCAGTACTGATCCTGAAAAGTAATTCTAACCGTACTTACCAGTAACTTGAATTTCCTTCCATAGGCTAACATTGACTGGTTTCACTTGGAAATTCTTCTAAGTGTGGAGTTTTGGAACTTTATAATATTCCTCTAAAATCAGCCGAACTACGAATTCCAATTTACTCACCTGTTATCAGGAGAGACCTCAGTGCTGCATCTTTGAGCCCAGTACAGATCCTGAAAAGTAATTCTAACCGTACTTACCAGTAACTTGAATTTCCTTTCATAGGAATCCATTGTCTGGTTTTCAGCAGAAAAGTTTAAAAGTGTCGATTTTCACAAACTACAAATATTCCTTAAAAATCGCCTGTATGACTTAAACGCATTCTTTCAACTGTTTACAGGAGATGCACCAGTGCTGGATCCAGGATCCACCACTGAGTAAGAAAAAGTAACGATAACACTACTTACCTGCTAAGTGAATTTCATCCCGTAGGATAACATTGGTGATTCTATTTGAAAAAGTTTCTAAGTGTCAACTTTTAAAATACAATAATATTCCTTAAAAATCACTACTGTAACCAAAACGCTTTTACTCAACTGTTTACAGGAGATGTCCCAGGACTGAATCTAGGATCCAGTCCTGTGGTTAGAAAAGTAATCCATAAAGTAACTAATTGCATTTAACTAGAAATTCACATTGAGCTCAATGTTGCATTGTGTTTGAAATTGTGTTGCCCATTGCAACAACTGTAACTACTATACTTAAAAGTCTATTGCCTATTTGCAAAGTATTTAAACTAAAGTAATTCATTCTGAGAAAGTATATTTTGTAATGTAATGTATAATGTAATTATAATGTAATTTAAAAAATTAAATATCTAAAAATAAATAGTTTAAAAAAATGTAGTAAATCAGTATCAAAAAAATAAATATAACAATTAATACATTTAAAAATTGTCATTTACAAAACCTTTGAAATTCATTGAAAAAAACCATAGGTTTGAGGCACGTTACAGTTAGGAATTAGCATTTAAAAACCTTTGAAATTCACTGAAAAAACCATAGGTTTCAGGCACGTTATAGTTAGAAATTAGCATTTAAAAAACCTTACAAATTCACTGAAAAAACCATAGGTTTTAGGGACAGTTATAGTTAGTTGGACATTGCACTCGTAGAAAACCCGTGAAATTCCCCCGTTATAGTTAGTTCAGCTAACTATAACTCGCGCCCCCGCAATGCACTGCTGATGACGTCACATATTACATCACTCATGACATGGTCAGTGACATCACTGATGACATCACTGATCACATCTCAAATGACATCACTGTTGACATCATCCATGTGATAATTACATGCATCTTCTCACACCCTAATATAACTTTTGATACACCCACTCTAAATTACAGACTGCCATTCTCAAAACCATAGACACTCCAACACCAATAACTACATACCCACTCACTGATTCTTAGGTCTACACACACATCCACTCACTCATACTTACGGTCACTCAGTACAGGACTATCATATGCACTCATACACCTACATAGACACTCAAACACCGCCACTCATCCATAGAGGTACTCACACACCTAGTCAGTCATGCAAATAATTAATCACACTGCCATTTACTCACCTATACAGTTATACACACACCAGCTCACTTACTCATACAAATACTAGCACATTCTTACGCTCTTATACAATCACTGATACAAGCACACACTCATCCATACAGTCACTCTCACAATCACACACTCTCGCTTATAGCTATTTATATACTCCAATACACATATATACTGCCTTTCACATATGTAGTTACTCACACATGTACCACTGGGACATACATTCACTCACTAACACACTCTTACACACACTTACCCACCCATACAGTCTATCACAGATGCACTCTTGAAACCATCCACCCAGTGAATCACCCACTCACACATCTATGCACAGAGTCGCACCCACCCCACCCACACAAACACTCAGGCACCCATACAGATACTCAGACAACCAATCAATAACTCATATAGACACTCATGTAGCTATTCACAAACCCATGCAGCCACTTACACAGCAACAGACAGACGGATACAGACATTCACCCAGTTTAGTCACTAACCCATGCATTCAGTAAGATACGTTTAATCACTCACTTATAGAGTTAGTCACGCACCTACTAAATCATCCATACAGACACTTATACACCCACTCATTCTTCAATACGCCTTTCCCTATATATATTAAAAATATTTAAACTTTACAGAAACACACAGTCACTGGATGATGTCATCAGTGATGTCATTTGAGATGTCATCAGTGATGTCATCAGTGATGTCAATGACCATGTCATGAGTGATGTAATATGTGACGTCATCAGCAGTGCATTGCGGGGGCGCGAGTTATAGTTAGCTGAACTAACTATAACGGGGGAATTTCACGGGTTTTCTACGAGTGCAATGTCCAACTAACTATAACTGTCCCTAAAACCTATGGTTTTTTCAGTGAATTTGTAAGGTTTTTTAAATGCTAATTTCTAACTATAACTTGCCTGAAACCTATGGTTTTTTCAGTGAATATATATATACATATATTATATATATGTATATATATATATATGTATATATGTGTACACATATACATATACACATATTCACATATTCATATATACATATATATATAGCACTCAGATTTAAGTACAGCTTGAGGACCTAAATATAAAATATGGGCCAGGCCCCCTATTCCAGGATCTGCAAAAAATAAATATTTAAAGTATGTTTTTATTTTTAATGTAAAAAAAATACAGGGGTCAGAACAATTAGTCCAGGGAGATCGGACTGGCCAGCAACCCACCCCTGCTGTGCACAGCCAAAGGCACTGAAGGATTTTGTCAGTAGTGGGAGTTGAGCACAGGGCCTGGCTTATGGCCAAACCCAACTCGCATAACCGAAGGTGGTTAGGTGCAGCAGTTGACTGGCATGGGGGTGGGCACAGAGTCTTTCCACTGGGCAGGGCCTGTGGACAACCTCTCTAAGCCTGCCTGAACAATCAATCAATCAATCAATCAATGCATTTATAGAGCGCGCTACTCAACCGGGAGGGTCTCAAGGCGCTGGGGGAGGGGGAGTTACTGCTCGAACAGCCAGGTCTTGAGCTGCTTCCTGAAGGAGAAATGGTCCTGGGTTCGCCGAAGGTGAGTGGGGAGGGAGTTCCAGGTCTTGGCTGCCAGGTAGGAGAAGGATCTTCCTCCGGCGGTGGCTCTGCGGATGCGTGGTACGGTGGCGAGGGCGTGGCTGGTTGATCGTAGCTGGCGGGTGGGCGTGTAGAAGGTCATGCGGTCGTTGAGGTACTTGGGGCCCAGGTCGTGGAGGGCCTTGTGTGCGTGGGTGAGGAGTCTGAACGTGATTCTCTTGCTGACGGGGAGCCAGTGCAGGTCTTTCAGGTGTCCGGTGATGTGGCTGTGTCGGGGGATGTCCAGGATGAGTCGTGCGGAGGCGTTCTGGATGCGCTGGAGTCTTTTTTGAAGTTTGGCTGTGGTTCCGGCGTAGAGGGTGTTCCCATAGTCCAGTCGGCTGGTGACGAGTGCCTGGGTGACGGTCTTCCTGGTTTCAGTGGGGATCCATCTGAAGATCTTGCGGAGCATGCGCAGGGTGTTGAAGCACGAAGATGAGACGGCATTGACTTGTCTGGTCATCGACAAGGAGGAGTCCAGGATGAAGCCCAGGTTCCGTGCGTGGTCCGTTGGCTTGGGCGCGGTGCCCAGGGCCGGGGGCCACCAAGAGTCGTCCCAGGCGGAGGGTGATGAACCCAGGATGAGGACTTCCGTCTTGTCTGAGTTCAGTTTAAGGCGGCTGTTCCTCATCCAGTCGGCGACGTCTCTCATCCCGTCGTGTAGGTTGGCTCTGGCGGTGGTGGGGTCGTTGGTGAGGGAGAGGATCAGCTGGGTGTCGTCGGCGTAGGAGATGATGTTGAGGTTGTGTTGGCGTGCGATGGCTGCGAGGGGGCTCATGTAGACGTTGAAGAGGGTAGGACTGAGTGAAGATCCTTGTGGAACGCCGCAGATGACTTCGGTGGCCTCGGATCTGAATGGGGGAGGCGGACTCTCTGGGTTCTTCCGGCGAGGAACGAGATGATCCATTCCAGTGCTTTCTCTCGGATTCCGATGTTGCTGAGGCGCTTCACTAGGGTGCGGTGGCAGACGGTGTCGAACGCCGCAGAGAGGTCCAAGAGGATGAGGGCTGCTGTTTCCCCGTTGTCGGTTAGGGTTCTGATGTCGTCGGTGGCTGCGATTAGGGCGGTCTCGGTGCTGTGGTTGGCCCGAAACCCGGACTGCGAGGGGTCGAGGGATCCATTCGTCTTGAGGAAGGCGGCAAGCTGTCTGTTGACGGTCTTCTCGATGACTTTGGCCGGAAACGGAAGGAGCGAGATGGGACGGTAGTTCTTGAGGTCGGTGGGGTCCGCCGTTGGTTTCTTCAGGAGGGCGGTAAGCTCGGCGTGCTTCCAGCTCTCCGGGAAGGTGGCGGTGTGGAAGGAGGAGTTGATGATGTCCCGGAGATGGGGTGCGATGGTGGCGTCGGCTTTGTTGAAGACGTGGTGTGGGCAGGGGTCGGTTGGTGATCCGGAGTGGATGGAGTTCATCGTGCGGGTGGTGTCTTCGGTGCTGATCGGGGTCCAGTTGCAGAGGGTGGTGGTGGCGGGCGTTGGTTCGGCGGTAGGGTGCGTGGTCTGTGCGTCGAAGCTGTTATGTATGTCGGTGATCTTGCGGTGGAAGAACGCGGCGAGTGAGTTGCAGAGGTCTTGCGAGGGGGTGATGTCGTTGTTTCCGGCGCTGGGGTTGGAGAACTCTTTGACGATGCTGAAAAGTTCCTTGCTGTCATGGGCGTTGTTGTCCAGTCGTTCTTTGTGTGCCGACTTCTTGGTGGCACGGATCAGCTGGTGGTGTTTGCGGGTGGCGTGCTTGAGGGCGGTCCTGTTGTCTGTGGTCTGGTCGAGTCGCCAGGCTTTCTCGAGAGTGCGGCAGTTCTTCTTGGATTCCTTGAGTTCGTTGGTGAACCAAGGGGTTTTCTTGCTTCCGGGTCTGCTGGGAGGGTTTTTAGTGGTGCGAGGTCGTCGGCGCAGGCGGTCAGCCACTTGGCGAGGTTGCTGGCTGCTTCGTTTGGGTCCGTTGTGTTGGTGGGTGTGTTCTGGCTGAGGGAGGCGGTGAGCTGCTCGGCGGTGATCTTGCTCCAGCTCCGGCGGGGAACCTGTTGCGGGTGGTGGTGGGTCGCAGTCTTTCTGAAGCTGAAGTGGACGCAGCTGTGGTCGGTCCAGTGGAGTCCGGTGGCGTGGCTGAAGGAGATGTGCTTGCTGGAAGAGAAGACGGGGTCAAGCGTGTGGCCGGCGTAGTGGGTGGGCGTGTTCACCAGTTGCTTGAGTCCGAGGTTGGCGAGGTTGTCCAGCAGGGCGGTGGTGTTTCTGTCGTTGTTGTTCTCCAGGTGGAAGTTGAGGTCCCCTAGGAGGATGTAGTCGGCGGAGGGCATGGCGTGCGGGCTGATGAAGTCTGCGATGTCTTCGCTGAATAGTGTGCGTGGTCCCGGGGGTCTGTAGATGAGGGTGCCTCGGAGGGTGGTCTTGGGGTCAGTGTGTATCTGGAAGTGTAGGTGCTCGGCGGCGGTGAAGGTCTCGTCGGGGTTAGTCGAGATGCGGATGGTGTTCTTGTGTACGATGGCGATGCCTCCTCCCGTCTGGTTGACGCGGTCCTTCCGGGTGATCTTGTATCCGTCCGGGATGGCTATGGCGATGTCGGGCGCTGAGGAGGCGTTCATCCAGGTTTCGGTGAGGAAGGCGACGTCCGGTGCTGTTGCGTCGAGCAGGTCCCAGAGTTCCACGGCGTGCCTGTGGACGGAGCGGGTGTTCAACAGGATGCATTTCAGGTGGTTGCTGCTGGTGCTCGACTTGGCGGGGGTGGTGCAGGTCCGGGGGCAGGTGAATCGGCAGGCTTGGCAGGTGAAGGGTCCGTGGGTGCGTCTCGGGGAGGCTCGGTAGCAGGCAGGGTTCCGGTCGGCATTGAGTGCGGTGAGGGTGGCGGCGTCGTAGGTCAGTCGAGTGGTGTTGCATCGGTGGGATCCAGGGGTCCTGGCGCTGGGCGCGGGCCAGGCGCGGACGGGCTTACCTTTGGCGCACCTTCGGCGCTCCGTCGGTGCTCCCGCTGCGCGCGGCCGCTGCGCGGTCGCTTAGGGGGCGTCATAAGTAAGGAGCCGGGAGGGAGGAGCAGCTGGGTGGCGGGAGCGGGGCGGCGAATGGAATCACAGGGGGCGGGGCCGCAGGGAGGCAGTGGCGGGAAAGTCCCAGGAGCAGCGGGAAAGTCCCAGGAGCAGCGGGCAGCGGGAAAGTCCCAGGGGCAGCGGGAAAGTCCCAGGAGCAGCGGGCAGCGAGCGAAGGAATCTGCAGGCAGGAGGCGACAAGGCAGGCAGGAGCGGCAGCAGTGAGTGGGGCGACCAAGCCCTGTGGAGGGCTGAGCGATCACACTCTGTGGTCCCCTACGGTCCCCTTAAGTAAGGAGCCGGGAGGGAGGAGCAGCTGGGTGGCGGGAGCGGGGCGGCGAATGGAATCACGGGGGGCGGGGCCGCAGGGAGGCAGTGGCGGGAAAGTCCCAGGAGCAGCGGGAAAGTCCCAGGAGCAGCGGGCAGCGGGAAAGTCCCAGGAGCAGCGGGCAGCGGGAAAGTCCCAGGAGCAGCGGGCAGCGAGCGAAGGAATCTGCAGGCAGGAGGCGACAAGGCAGGCAGGAGCGGCAGCAGTGAGTGGGGCGACCAAGCCCTGTGAACAGTAGCCATTGGCAGCTTAAAAGTTAGATGTATATCATAAAAAAGCAAAGAAATTTATGCAATCATATATGAAGATGATCAAAGTGTAATATGCTATTTAATACCATGGCTAACTGTGGAAAGAGGCCATGATCCATGAGAGGTGCAGCTTCAATTGCTTTATGATTCCTTTTAAGAAGTGGAAAGGACGTCGTAATTTGAAGAAAGAGTTTATTTTAAGTATAAAAGAACAACCCCGAGGCACACAGGTCCAAGCAGACGGCAACTGCCAGGGAAACCATGCGGATGCCCGTGTCCAGATAGTACAATACAACACATCTTCTCCCCTTAAAATAAAAAAAACAAGAAGAAAAATGAAAACAATAAAGTTAAAACATCTACCTAACAGACCTAAGAGTTAAGACATCCTAAGCACATAAATAATCTTTGTGCCCAAATGGTTTGGACCTAACACGATCCGACACCCTTCTGACTTCAAAATCATTAGGACCAGATATGCAGGAATCATTTTTGTTTTCAACCAGATGTCACGTTTCAAGCTGTTGTACATGGTTATCTTCCGCATATTCCACCTCCTTCCATCATTCAACCAGACACAATTACCAACAACCTTCAAAACTTCTTTGGGCTTGGACCACTTAGACAAACCCACTCTCTGATTTCCTACAAGAAAAGTTCTTACCCAGTCACCAACCCTAAAATCGCGAACATTCCTCCTTATTTTGTCATTGTGCCTATTTGTGTACCTTTGTTGATAATCATGTACTCTGCGTGCCAAGACATCCCTATGCACACGCTTTGAACCCACCTTGCACATCCATGCTGGTGTCACCTTGTTACATGCCAAATGCCCCTTAAGAAGACTAAAAGGAGTTTCTTGAGTAGCAGTGTGAGGTGTGTTGCGATAACTCCAGATCATCTCTTTTACAGCTCTTTTAACCTCAGCCCCATCAGCATCAGCCAACTGTACACATTCCTTTAAGGCGCGATTAAATCTCTCAATCATGCCGTTTTCCTTAGGATTGTAAACGGCAGTGGTACAATGCTTCACACCACACTTCTTCAAATACTCGGCAAAATCATTTGCCAGAAACTGTGGACCGTTATCAGTAGTGATACTCTAAGGGTAGCCTTCTCTATGAAAAACTTCTTCACAAAAATCAATGACATTGGACGACTTGATCTCCCTCACAAACGCAACCTCAGGCCACTTGGTAAAATAGTCCATCATGACTATAGCATATTTGTTCTCGATACCTTTGACACAGAACGGTCCACAAATATCTACAGCAAGCTTTTGCCAAGGCTTTTCAGGCAATGGAGTAGGCGTGATGGTGGTTTCTTGAGATGTGTGGGATTTATCACTACACATGCAACACAATTTCGCACACAGAAATCACATCTGGCCTGCCTCTTCATGCCGGACATACCATAATGTCCTTCATGTAAGAGTTCCAATAACCTTGTACGCAGCACAACAGGTACGACCAGTTTGTCCACCCTCCTGACCACACCACACTCAACAGACAGTTCCGACCACACCATCTTGTACTCCAACAGTTCTTTTCTAATCAGCAAGCAAACTGTGAGCGGTAGTGTCAGATAAACAAGAAATTAATTGTTGCAACGTTACATCCTGCAAAACAGCTTGTTTCCACTCCTCTTCGCTTACAGCACCCTTGCACGACTCACTCACTGTAGCCACCAACCATTCTTCTTCTTCCTCATCAAAATACTCACTCTCACTCACCTTCCCTGGTAAGGGTAAACGGGACAAACAGTCAGCATTGATGTTTTTGAGGCCTGGAACATATTTCAACTGAAAATCGTATTCCTGCAATCTGTATAACCATTTCGCTATTCTGGGAGTAGCTTTCCCAGCACCCTTTGTAGTGAAAATATCTATTAATGGTCTGTGATCGGTCCTTAACTCAAAATTCGTTCCCCATACATATGTTTTGAAATAATTGACACCCCACCAACAAGCGAGTGCTTCTTTCTCTATGACTGAATATGTAGCTTCCGCCCCCCTGAAGGTTCGAGAAGCGAAAGCTACTACCCATTCTCTGTCATCCTTCCTCTGCATGAGGACCGCCCCCAAACCATAAGCACTAGCATCCACAACTACAATGGATTTGTTGTGAGGATCATAAG
The DNA here is from genome assembly GCA_963921515.1 of Calotriton arnoldi. Classification (NCBI taxonomy): domain Eukaryota; kingdom Metazoa; phylum Chordata; class Amphibia; order Caudata; family Salamandridae; genus Calotriton; species Calotriton arnoldi. The sequence goes on from CAWUFW010001658.1 coordinate 1,180,095, forward strand.
GTTTAAGAGCTACTGCTTTGGTAATGTCAGCCTTTATACTGTCAAAGGCTGATTGACAATCTTCACTCCAGACAAATGAAACAGCTTTCTTCATCAAAGGTCTCAAAGTGTGGACCTTGGATACAAAATGTTGCACAAATTTTGAATAGTTCTCCACCAATCCAAGGAAAGAACGTAACTGTTCCTTGTCAGAAGGCGCTGGAGCATTGTCAATAGCCTCAAGTACATTTTTCTTAGGTTTCACACCATCTGCCGAAAGTGTATGTCCCAAATAATCAATTTGTTTTACACAAAATTTGCACTTTTTGGCAGACACCGTCAAACCAGCACGTTGTAATTTCATCAAAACATTGTTTAAAATGTCATCATGATCAGATCTGTTTTTCCCCCAAACCAAAATATCATCTTGGAAAACCATCATTTTTTTTAACATCTTTCAGTATACTGGTCATAAGTCTCTGAAAAATTGCAGAAGCTAACCCGAAGGGCATTCTTAGAAATTGAAACGCTTCCTCAGGTGTTATGAATGATGTGAGATGGCGGGACTCAGGGTGCAATTTCACCTGATGATACGCATTGGATAGGTCAATGGATGAGAAGTACTTGGCATTCCTGACGCTAGTTATCATTTCATTAATTTGTGGTAAAGGGTGACGGTCAACCCAGATGTTCTTATTCAAGTCTCTCAAGTCCACACACATGCGTAACTTGCCATTCGATTTGCGTGCCAAAACAACTGGACTTAACCATTCTGATGCCTCAATGGGCTCGATAACTTTGGCATCACACAGCCTGTCCAGTTCTTGCTTAAGTTGAGGTTGCAAAGTAAATGGTACATTCCTCACTTTATGAACAACAGGAATGGAAGTTGCTTTTAACACTATCCAGTGCTCAAACTTAGTCAAACATCCCAATTTCGAACTAAACAAATCTGGGTATTTCATGTGCCACTTGGAGATAACACTGTTCTGAGTAAGAAGAACCTGGTCCGGATGGTTGGGATCAAGTATCATACCCAATTTTTTTGCTCCTTCCACCCCAACAAGGCTCTGCCCTTTTCCACAACATAGACTTTAGCTTGTGTGCTCCTATCTTTATATAAGATGTGGCCCACAAAATACCCCAACACAGGAAGCTTGGTAGCACAATATCCCTCTGGTTCGATGTCTGGTGGTACAAGACTGCGTTTGCCTGTGGATTCCCAAACACTTTTATCAATTATGGTGTACGGGGAACATGAATCGGCCCATAATGACACCTTGACCTGGTTCAAGGAAAGAACACATTTAGGAGGATGATAACTTCCAGAAACCTCATTAATTACATTTTCCCATATGACCATCACTTCAACATCACTGTCACTACCGTTTTGTGATGTCTCATCATTGTCCTTAACTACATTTACGGAACGTTTCCAAACTCAGCTATTCTTGGAAAAGTGACCGAACTTGTTGCATTTGAAACAAGTAGCTTTGACAGCAGAACAACTTGGAGCTTCGGCAGTGTGTCTAAAACTACCACACCTAAAGCAAACTCGTTTGTTGTTACTAGGAGGCACCCTGTCATCGGAAAGCTTTGCACGGAAGGGAATATTCGCCCTAACACAGGAAGAATTAGACCGGACTTGACTATTTGTACCTTCATTCACATTCTTAGATTTGCGATTGGCATTACTGACAACATTAACATCAGCTTTTTCTTTAGTCTGCTCACTATTGAGTTATTTGACATAGCCTGACGTGTTCTCAACTCTCCTAGCTATGTCAATAGTTTTCTGTAGAGTAGGGTCCTTCAACTCTAATAATCTTTCTTGGATCTTACAATTGTTAGTTCTGTTTATAAATTGATCCCTGATAATTTCTTCATGAAGCCGTTTTGTACGAGTGCAATGTCCAACTTACTATAACTGTCCCTAAAACCTATGGTTTTTTCAGTGAATTTGTAAGGTTTTTTAAATGCTAATTTCTAACTATAACGTACCTGAAACCTATGATTTTTAAGTGAATTTCAAAGGTTATTTTAAATGCTAGTTTCTAACTATGCCTACAGAGGTAGGACATGTGAAGAAAGAAGAAAAACGCACAGAAAGAAGCAAAAGATGTGCAGAAAGAACCAACAGAGGAGCAGAAAGAGGCCTTGTTGCAAAATCATCCTGTGCCCACAACTTTTTCAGACAGGTACTGGTGGTAACTGACTCTGACTAACCAAAGCCAGTGCTATGCTAAAAGACACTTAGAATACAGTGAAAACACCTACATACACTAGGGAACACTATGCGTTGGGGTACCCCTGTGATTAGCATGACCTCCTCTGCAAGTCCCTAGTACATAATAGGGCAGGGGGATTAAAACTACCTCTTAAAACGCGCTACAGGGCGCGTTTGCACAGTGGTGAAGGGAGGAGGGGCCTGAGGTGACATGTGTGCAAACGCACCCCGTGGCGCGTTTTAAGTAGCGGGATGAAGTCCCCTTGAATTCTGAGGGTCCCTGGGGCCCAACTAGCCCCCCAGGTACCTACAGTTAGGACCACAGAGCTGAGTTGCAGAGAGGCGTTCCGAGGCCACGCACCTTTTTCACCTCTCTGCAACGCAACTCTGTTGTGCTTACTGAAGGTACCTTGTGGGCTAGTTGGCCCCCAGGGTCCATCAGGATTCAAAGGGAATTAATTCCCCAACTTAAAACGCACCACAGGGCGTGTTTGCGCACATGTCACCTGAGGCCCCGCCCCTCCCTTCACCACTGTGCAAACGCACCCCGTGGTGCGTTTTAAGTTGGGGGATTAGGTCACCTTGAATCCTGAGGGTCCCTGGGGCCCAACTAGCCCACTAGGTACTTCCAGTAAGCACCATAGGCCTGCGTTGCAACGCCTGTAACAAATTGTGCAGTTGTGTTTAGGTAGTGAAGAGGGTCGTGCTGGGGGTAGTGTTTTAGGGTTTAGGGTAGTGCAGTGGTGTTTGTGTAGTGCAGGGGTCATGCTGGGGGTAGATTTAGGGTTTAGGGTAGTGCAGTGGTGTTTGGGTAGTGTAGGGAGTCGTGCTGGGGGAGTGTTTTAGGGTTTAGGGTAGTGCAGTGGTGTTTGGGTAGTGTAGGGGGTCGTGCTGGGGGTAGTGTTTTAGGGTTTAGGGTAGTGCAGTGGTGTTTGGGTAGTGTAGGGGGTCGTGCTGGGGGTAGTGATTTAGGGTAGTGCAGTGGTGTTGGGTAGTGTAGGGGGTACTGCTGGGGGTAGTGTTTTAGGGTTTAGGTTAGTGCAGTGGTGTTTGGGTAGTGTAGGGGTACTGCTGGGGGTAGTGTTTTAGGGTTTAGGGTAGTGCAGTGGTGTTTGTGTAGTGTAGGGGTAGTGTTTTAGGGTTTAGGGTAGTGCAGTGGTGCTTGTGTAGTGTAGGAGGTCGTGTTTTAGGGTTTAGGGTAGTGCAGTGGTCTTTGGGTAGTGTAGGGAGTCGTGCGGGGGTAGTGTTTTAGGGTTTAGGGTAGTGTAGGGGGTCATGCGGGGGTAGTGTTTTAGGGTTTAGGGCAGTGCAGTGGTGTTTGGGTAGTGTAGGGGGTCGTGCTGGGGGAGTGTTTTAGGGTTTAGGGCAGTGCAGTGGTGTTCGGGTAGTGTAGGGGGTCGTGCTGGGGGGAGTGTTTTAGGGTTTAGGGTAGTGCAGTGGTGTTCGGGTAGTGTAGGGGGTCGTGCTGGGGGGAGTGTTTGAGGGTTTAGGGCAGTGCAGTCGTGTTTGGGTAGTGTAGGGGGTTGTGCTGGGGGTAGTATTTTAGGGTTTAGGGTAGTGCAGTGGTGTTCGGGTAGTGTAGGGGGTCGTGCTGGGGGAAGTGTTCTAGGGTTTAGGGCAGTACAGTGGTGTTTGGGCAGTGTAGGGGTTAATGCTGGGGGCGGTGTTCTAGGGTTTAGGGCAGTGCAGTGGTGTTCGGGCAGTGTAGGGGGTCGTGCTGGGGGTGGTGTATCAGGGTTTAGGGCAGTGCAGTGGTGTTCGGGCAGTGTAGGGGGTGGTGTTTCAGGGTTTAGGGCAGTGCAGTGGTGTTCGGGCAGTGTAGGGGGTCGTGCAGGGGGTGGTGTTTCAGGGTTTAGGGCAGTGGTGTTCGGGCAGTGTAGGGGGTCGTGCTGGGGGTGGTGTTTCAGGGTTTGGGGCAGTGCAGTGGTGTTCGAGCAGTAAAGGGGTCGTGCTGGGGGTGGTGTTTCAGGGTTTAGGGCAGTGCAGTGGTGTTCGGGCAGTGTAGGGGGCGGTGCAGGGGGTGGTGTTTCAGGGTTTAGGGCAGTGCAGTGGTGTTCGGGCAGTGTAGGGGGTGCTGCAGGGGGTGGTGTTTCAGGGTTTAGGGCAGTGCAGTGGTGTTCGGGCAGTGTAGGGGGTCATGCAGGGGGTGGTGTATCAGGGTTTAGGGCAGTGCAGTGGTGTTCGGGCAGTGTAGGGGGTCGTGCTGGGGCTGGTGTTTCAGGGTTTAGGGCAGTACAGTGGTGTTCGGGCAGTGTACGGGGTCGTGCTGGGGCTGGTGTTTCAGGGTTTAGGGCAGTGCAGTGGTGTTCGGGCAGTGTAGGGGGTTGTGCTGGGGCTGGTGTTTCAGGGTTTAGGGCAGTGCAGTGGTGTTCGGGCAGTGTAGGTGGTCGTGCTGGGGCTGGTGTTTCAGGGTTTAGGGCAGTGCAGTGGTGTTCGGGCAGTGTAGGGGGTCATGCTGGGGCTGGTGTTTCAGGGTTTAGGGCAGTGCAGTGGTGTTCGGGCAGTGTAGGGGTCTTGCTGGGGCTGGTGTTTCAGAGTCTAGGGCAGTGCAGTGGTGTTCGGGCAGTGTAGGGGGTCTTGCTGGGGCTGGTGTTTCAGGGTTTAGGGCAGTGCAGTGGTGTTCGGGCAGTGTAGGGGGTCGTGCTGGGGGTGGTGTTTCAGGGTTTAGGGCAGTGCAGTGGTGTTTGGGCAGTGTAGGGGGTCATGCTGGGGCTAGTGTTTCAGGATTTAGGGCAGAGCAATGGTGTTCAGGCAGTGTAGGGGTTTTGCTGGAGGTGGTGTTTCAGGGTTTAGGGCAGTGCAGTGGTGTTCGTGCAGTGTAGGGGGTGGTGTTTCAGGGTTTAGGGCAGTGGTGTTCAGGCAGTGTAGGGGGTCTTGCTGGGGTTGATGTTTCAGGGTTTAGGGCAGTGCAGTGGTGTTCGGGCAGTGTAGGGGGTCGTGTTGGGGGTGGTGTTTCAGGGTTTAGGGCAGTGCAGTGGTGTTCCGGCAGTGTAGGAGGTCGTGCAGGGGGTGGTGTTTCAGGGTTTAGGGCAGTGCAGTGGTGTTCGGGCAGTGTAGGGGGTCATGCTGGGGGTGGTGTTTCAGGGTTTAGGGCAGTGCAGTGGTGTTTGGGCAGTGTAGGGTGTCGTGCTGAGGGGTGGTGTTTCAGGGTTTAGGGCAGTGCAGTGGTGTTCGGCCAGTGTAGGGGGTCGTGCAGGGGGTGGTGTTTCAGGGTTTAGGGCAGTGCAGTGGTGTTTGGGCAGTGTAGGGGGTCGTGCAGGGGGTGGTGTTTCAGGGTTTAGGGCAGTGCAGTGGTGTTCGGCCAGTGTAGGTGGTCTTGCTGGGGGTGCTGTTTCAGGCTTTAGTGCAGTGGTGTTCGGGCAGTGTAGGGGTTCTTGCTGGAGGTGGTGTTTCAGGGTTTAGGGCAGTGCGGTGGTGTTCGGGCAGTGTAGGGGGTCTTGCTGGGGCTGGTGTTTCAGGGTTTAGGGCAGTGCAGTGGTGTTCGGGCAGTGTAGGGGGTCGTGCTGGGGCTGGTGTTTGAAGGTTTAGGGTAGTGCAGTGGTGTTCGGGCAGTGTAGGGGGTCATGCTGGGGCTGGTGTTTCAGGGTTTAGGGCAGTGCAGTGGTTTTCGGGCAGTGTAGGCGGTCGTGCTGGGGCTGGTGTTTCAGGGTTTAGGGCAGTGCAGTGGTGTTCGGGCAGTGTACGGGGTTGTGCTGGGGCTGGTGTTTCAGGGTTTAGGGCAGTGCAGTGGTGTTCGGGCAGTGTAGGGGGTCGTGCTGGTCGTGGTGTTTCAGGGTTTAGGGCAGTGCAGTGGTGTTCGGGCAGTGTAGGGGGTTGTGCTGGGGCTGGTGTTTCATGGTTTAGGGCAGTGCAGTGGTGTTCGGGCAGTGTAGGGGGTCGTGCTGGGGGTGGTGTTTCAGGGTTTAGGGCAGTGCAGTGGTGTTCGGGCAGTGTAGGGGGTCATGCTGGGGGTGGTGTTTCAGGGTTTAGGGCAGTGCAGTGGTGTACGGGCAGTGTAGGGGGTCTTGCTGGGGGTGGTGTTTCAGGGTTTAGGGCAGTGGTGTTCGGGCAGTGTAGGGGGTCTTGCTGGGGGTAGTGTTTCGGGGTTTAGGGCAGTGCAGTGGTGTTCGTGCAGTGTAGGGGGTCGTGCTGGGGGTGGTGTTTCAGGGTTTAGGGCAGTGCAGTAGTGTTCGGGCAGTGTAGGGGATCGTGCAGGGGGTGGTGTTTCAGGGTTTAGGGCAGTGCAGTGGTGTTCGGGCAGTGTAGGGGTCGTGCTGGGGCTGGTGTTTCAGGGTTTAGGGCAGTGCAGTGGTGTTCGGGCAGTGTAGGGGGTCTTGCTGGGGGTGGTGTTTCAGGGTTTAGGGCAGTGGTGTTCGGGCAGTGTAGGGGGTCTTGCTGGGGGTGGTGTTTCAGGGTTTATGGCAGTGCAGTGGTGTTCGGGCAGTATAGGGGGTCTTGCTGGGGGTCGTGTTTCAGGGTTTAGGGCAGTGCAGTGGTGTTCGTGCAGTGTAGGGGGTCGTGCTGGAGATGGTGTTTCAAGGGTTTAGGGCAGTGCAGTAGTGTTCGGGCAGTGTAGGGGGTCGTGAAGGGGGTGGTGTTTCAGGGTTTAGGGCAGTGCAGTGGTGTTCGGGCAGTGTAGGGGGTCGTGCTGGGGGTGGTGTTTCAGGGTTTAGGGCAGTGCAGTGGTGTTCGGGCAGTGTAGGGGGTCGTGCTGGGGGTGGTGTTTCAGGGTTTAGGGCAGTGGTGTTCGGGCAGTGTAGGGGGTCTTGCTGGGGGTGATGTTTCAGGGTTTAGGGCAGTGCAGTGGTGTTCAGGCAGTGTAGGAGGTCTTGCTGGGGGTAGTGTTTCAGGGTTTAGGGCAGTGCAGTGGTGTTCGGGCAGTGTAGGGGTCATGCTGGGGGTGGTGTTTCAGGGTTTAGGGCAGTGCAGTGGTGTTCGGGCAGTGTAGGGGGTCGTGAAGGGGTGGTGTTTCAGGGTTTAGGGCAGTGCAGTGGTGTTCGGGCAGTGTAGGGGGTCGTGCTAGGGTATGTGTTTCAGGGTTTAGGGCAGTGCAGTGGTGTTCGGGCAGTGTAGGGGGTCGTGCAGGGGCTGGTGTTTCAGGGTTTAGGGCAGTGCAGTGGTGTTCGGGCAGTGTAGGGGGTCGTGCTGGGGCTGGTGTTTCAGGGTTTAGGGCAGTGCAGTTGTTTTCGGGCAGTGTAGGCGGTCGTGCTGGGGCTGGTGTTTCAGGGTTTAGGGCAGTGCAGTGGTGTTCGGGCAGTGTACGGGGTTGTGCTGGGGCTGGTGTTTCAGGGTTTAGGGCAGTGCAGTGGTGTTCGGGCAGTGTAGGGGGTCGTGCTGGGGGTGGTGTTTCAGGGTTTAGGGCAGTGCAGTGGTGTTCGGGCAGTGTAGGGGGTCGTGCTGGGGCTGGTGTTTCATGGTTTAGGGCAGTGCAGTGGTGCTTGTGTAGTGTAGGGGGTCGTGCTGGGGTTAGTGTTTTAGGGTTTAGGGTAGTGCAGTGGTGTTTGTGTAGTGTAGGGGGTCATGTTTTAGGGTAGTGCAGTGGTGTTTGGGTAGTGTAGGGGGTCGTGCTAGGGGCAGTGTTTTAGGGTTTAGGGTAGTGCAGTGGTGTTTGTGTAGTGTAGGGGGTCATGTTTTAGGGTAGTGCAGTGGTGTTTGGGTAGTGTAGGGGGTCGTGCTGGGGGTAGTGTTTTAGGATTTAGGTTAGTGCAGTGGTGTTGGGGTAGTGTTTTAGGGTTTAGGGTAGTGCAGTGGTGTTTGTGTAGTGTAGGGGGTCATGCTGGGGGTAGTGTTTTAGGGTTTAGGATAGTGCAGTGGTGCTTGTGTAGTGTAGGGGGTCGTGCTGGGGTAGTGTTTTAGGGTTTAGGGCAGGGGCGGTGCGTCCGTTGGGGCGTTGGGGCGTAGCCCCCCCGCCCGCAGCTCCCTCGGAGTCTTTGAACCTAAGTAAACTGAATCAGTTTACTTAAGTTCAAAGAGCCGAGGGAGAACTGACAATCATGTCAGTCAGCATGACGTCGGACCGCCCACCCCCTTCAGAGTCTGAAGAGGGTGGGCGGTCCTGCGTCATGTTGACTGACATGATTGTTAGAGGGAGGGACCAGGGGCAGCAGGCAGCACTGCAGCACAAGTGCGCATGAGTGGGCAAGGGCACCGAATTTTCGCGCCGTGCCCAGTCATGCGCACTTGTGTGTGCACTGGCTTGCGCATGCCCATTAGGAGAGCGAGGGTTGAGCAAAGGCTCAAACCTCGGTCTCCTAATGGGCAGGCGGGCGAGGGGTAACCGTGCCCTAAACCAATCCTGGCGCTGCCAGCCGCGCCAGGATTGGCTGAGAGGGGCTGTAGGCAGGGCCAAACCGGAGTCGGACGGTGGACCAGAGGCGGCGCGGACGGCGGACCTCCTCAGTCCTCAGTCGGGTAGGATTTTTCATTTTTGTTTTATTTGAAACATTTCCCGGGCCTGCGGCACACTCCCCCCCCCGCGAGCCGTGTCTGAGTATGAGTAGAGCTATATGCAGAGCTAATCAAGCTGCCTGGCATGCGTTTCATTTAATGCACACATCAGATGAAGAGCAGGGACCTTCCATTAAGCACATTTGTAAGATGCTTCAGTTGGTCACTTGTGTGCAGTTGAAACAGGTACCATTTACGTGTTTTATAGCGCTCAGAAGCAGCAGAAGCGTGTTACTTGGAGCTATTTGAAAACAAGTTATTGCAAGGCACTGGCAGAGGTACAATTTGTATCAATAATGGGCTGCACACAGACCTCTGTAACGTGCTTTGTCACGACGTGCAAGAAAAGATTTCTCAATTCCACGTGCGCAGCACCTCTGCACTGTTCGGACACAGCTGAGCCCATGCCCGGGAGCCGAACAGTGATTTGTATGGGTGTCTGACTGGCACCCTGTAGCAGTACGTTTAGCCAGAGGGCGCCATCATGCATGTTTTCACTTGAACTCGCCATTGTAGAGAGAAAGTGCATACCAGGTAAGCGAATGCGTTGACGCACGCAACAAGGGTTGTCAATCCCTGCCCCCTTTCTCTGCACTCCCTGGCACCGGTGGGAGGTGGCTAGGAAGGAGCCCTCTCTCCTTCCCAACCACAGATCAGCGCCAAAACCAACACACACGGCTCCTGGAAGCTCAGCTCGTGTGCCCTGGTAGACGTGAGCCTGTGAGCTGATGAGGAAGAGGTTTAGAGGCAGAGTGAGGAACCAGCAGCGTATTATACTGGGGTGGCGCGAGAGCCATGAGGGACGTCTGGACAGCTGCCTGCCTGCCCAAGAGGCTAAGTAGAGAAGCGTTCACTTGAATTCAGGGAGAATAGGGAGAACTTGGTGAGCGAGCGAGAGAGAGAGGTGACTCGTAGGGAAGCCAGGGAGCAGCAGGAGAGTTATGGACAAATGTATGTAGAGAAGGTGCGAGTGTAGCAAGTAGAAGAGGGGGCTCGGAATAGGAGTGTGAAAGGGGAGATCGTTGGGAGGCTGGTGAGATAAATAAAACAGCAGGAAGGCAGCAGTCAAAGCCGGGCATGGAGCTAATAAAAAAGAGCCCCACCTCCTTCCGCTTCGCAGAAGTCATCTGCTCACTAATGGCATGCAGTGGTGTCAGAGGACGGCTACAGCACAGGGCCTTCCGACCCCGCAAAGGAAGCTACATCTGGCTATAATACATATTCAGGCTTTTGCCGAGCCTGATGTGAGAGATAGAAAACATGCTCTAAAGAAACCCCAAAGCGCTGGGTTTCAAAGACCCCGGAGCATAAGAAACTACTTACCCCCAAACTCATTTCACTACCTACTCACAGCGTGCTCACCTATAAAAGAAGCGGCCACACCGTCATTCGGTCTGCATTGCTTAATATGGGCAAAGTCAATTGAGTGTGTTTACTGCCTCTGAGATTGGGCAAGCAGCAATGTGGGGGGATTAAAAAAATAACTAGCCAGGGATGACAGCACAAGGGGGAGTGGACGGGCCTCAAATGCTTCTTGCGCTCAACGCAGAACAGCACTGTAATTAAAATTTAAGGGAGAAAGGCATCCAAAATGGATACAGTCATCAAAACAAGTTTGCTTTTCAAGTTAGCGGTCTGAGAGGATGTGGCGTAGCACACAGGGCTGCCGTCTTCGGACTGGGGACCAGATGTTATAGGCAGAGTGGGGAAAGGAGGAACCGCTGTTGGTGTAATATGGACATAGAGTTAAAATAAAAGCGTAAGAGGAGAGAGAGAGGGAAAGGAAGAGTGGGAAGAAGTAGCCACGGATCAAGAAATGGAAAGGGTGGGAGCAAAGGGGAGTGCAAAGAGTGACAATGAAAGGAGGGGACAGGGAGTGCAGATGAGAGAGAGGTTCACATAGAGGAGGGATGGACAGAGGGGAGTGCAAAGAGTGACAATGAGAGGAGAGTGACAGGGATGGAGATGAGAGAGAAGTTCACAGAGAGGAGAAAGGGACAGAGGGGAGGAGAACGAGTGTCGATGAGAGGGGGTGACAGAGATGCAGAGGAGAGAGATTTGCAGGGAGGGACAAAGGGAAGTGGAAAGGGGTACAGCAAGCAGAGTCACACGGATGGAGATAAAGAGCGTGTGATGAGGTTCATAAGGGCCAAATGAGAGTGGAATGAGTGGCAATGAGAGGAGAGTGACCGAGAGAGAGGTTCACAGAGAGGAGGGGAGGGCAAAGGGAGTGGAAAGAGTGACAGCAAGGAGAGAGTGAAAGGATGAACATGAAAGAGGGTGCAATTGAGGCAGAGCTGTATGGGGAAAACAGGAGGTAGAAAGAGTGATGGGGGAGACCTAAAGGTGAGGGGGAAGTGCAGAGGGCAGCTGAGGAGAGGGTGGCATAGATGGTGAAGGGTGTGAGACACAAAGACACCGAAACACAGAAATGAGTGGGAGGCAGAAAAAGGAACGTGGTAATTTTTTAACACAGAAAGAAACTCGACTTGCTGGGACAAGCACTCAGTATTTCCTCATCCAGCCCAGCGCGTCTCCTGGAAGCTCCCAGAAAGGGGAAGGTGTGACCAGGGGTGCTTGTGAGGTGGCACCGGGCCCAGTATGTCTGGCTGCGGGTTTTGTGTTTGTCACTTTGTGAGTAAATCGAGTATTTCAACGTCTGCTTGCAGCTGCAGCAGTCTCTGTGTACTTTTTGTGTACAGGTCTTTAAGCCTAAACAAATGTTTGTGACTCGTGCTTTATGTGTGTACTTGATAGTGTTTGAGTGTGTGTTTGTACTTGTGTTGGGGTGAAGTTGATGGATATAAGGATGTTGTTACAGATGCTGTCATAACAGTGCTTTATCAACCTTCCTGCTTCCTCAAATTTGGTTGAAAATGCTCCATTTATCCACTCTTTTTCAAAATTTTCTCGGGGGGAGAACCCCCCCCCCCCAGTGCAGTACCACGATAACTTTACGCCCCACCACTTTCAAATGTCACCAGCCACCACTGGTTTAGGGTAGTGCAGTGGTGTTTTTGTAGTGTAGGGGGGTCATGTTTTAAGATGCAACGCTCCAATACCTGACCAGTCTGCACTACATAAAACTGCAAAAAAACTAAAAATAAAAAGTGTTTTGCACACTTTTGTTATTGGGCTACATGTGGGCTACATCTGGGTAATATTTGTGCTACATTTGGGCTCTTTTTTCACTGGTGGCCATCTTGGAAGACTTCTTTGTTATGAAGTTTCCTAATTTCCTCATTTACTGCAGTCTCCTCAGTAGGAAATGCTTTCAGTTTTTTACTTTGATTCCATCAAGAAGGTATTCAGATGTGTCACACATTTGCCATAAATTCAGAATGTTATTACTCTAGTTGTTCATTAGATCACTGTAGTAAAGCTACTGCTCACCAAGGAGTTAACTGGAAGTCTACTGCTGATATTGAAAGTGATTGTTTCAGTCTGCATGTCAGAATTTTCTAATGAAATAGAAGAGGATTTGAGATCTCACTTAAAACATGCACTACATTTTCTTTTTGCAGCACTAACCATAATTTCTATGGCAAAATGAACCCCCTCATTTTGTTCCTTTTTAAATTAAATGTTTTAAGTGTTACCAGTTTATTCCAATCAAGATGGCTTCAGGTGTGCCATACTTTTGTCATAAGTAAGGCTGTTAGCACTCTAGTTGTTCTTTAGAACACTCTGGGAAGCTGCAGTAGAACACAAAGGCATCAACTGACAGGCTGCTCCTGTTGAAATATAACAGGAAGATATTTGAGATCTCACTTAAAACATGTCCTAATTTTTCTTTCTACAGCACTAACCATAATTTCTATGGCAAAATGAACCCCCTCATTTTGTTCCTTTTTAAATTAAATGTTTTAAGTGTTACCAGTTTATTCCAATCAAGATGGCTTCAGGTGTGCCATACTTTTGTCATAAGTAAGACTGTTAGCGCTCTAGTTGTTCTTTAGAACACTCTGGGAAGCTGCAGTAGAACACAAAGGCATCAACTGACAGGCTGCTCCTGTTGAAATATAACAGGAAGATATTTGAGATCACACTTGAAACATGTCCTAATTTTTCTTTCTACAGCTCTAACCATAATTTCTATGACAAAATGAACCCCATCATTTTGTTCCTTTTTAAATTAAATGTTTTAAGTGTTACCAGTTTATTCCAATCAAGATGGCTTCAGGTGTGCCATACTTTTGTCATAAGTAAGACTGTTAGCGCTCTAGTTGTTCTTTAGAACACTCTGGGAAGCTGCAGTAGAACACAAAGGCATCAACTGACAGGCTGCTCCTGTTGAAATATAACAGGAAGATATTTGAGATCACACTTGAAACATGTCCTAATTTTTCTTTCCAGAGCACTAACCATAATTTCTATGACAAGATGAACCCCATCATTTTGTTCCTTTTTAAATTAAATGTTTTAAGTGTTACCAGTTTATTCCAATCAAGATGGCTTCAGGTGTGCCATACTTTTGTCATAAGTAAGGCTGTTAGCACTCTAGTTGTTCTTTGGAACACTCTGGGAAGCTGCAGTAGAACACAAAGGAATCAACTGACAGTCTCTGCCCTTGTTGGATGTACATGTTTTACTGAGAATGTCAGACTTCATTCTCACATGACTGAGAAAGATAATGTGAATTTACAGAAAATATGCTCTCATTTTAGCTTCTGGGGCACCTTCCAAAACTGTATGGGACAAGCATGTGAAAATAGTTTTCTCTCAAACATGATTCATGATATCCCAGCAGAAGGTTTTTCACAGGGTAAAATCACCTTAGAACACACCACAATTCCTGAAATTAGTATGGTACCATCAACAAATGAATTCTAATGTAACTAAAGTCTGTTATCACCCTTTATAGTTCTCCTTTTGGTAACCCTCAAAATCTTCGATTCACTACAATGCATTTCAATGGGGTACTATCATTTATATTGGTCCCAAGATGGCTGCCAGCAATTCCAGGATGAAGTGCTGACAGCCAATCAGATCTCACGATGACATGTGTGGTTAGGCTCCGCCCAGATATATATGTGTTTTTACTTTTGATTTTCTCAGCAACTACTGAACGGATTTACACCATTTAACAAAAGGGTTCTTTTGAACCAAGAACTACCTCTTTGCCAAATTTGGTGTAATTCCGTTCAGCAGTTCGGGCTGTAGCCTTGCATAAAGTTTCCTATGGGAAATTGATTTTTGACTCTTATTTTTTAATTTCTCCACTACTACTGAACGGATTTACACCATTTAACAAAAGGGTTCTTTCTGAACCAAGAACTACCTCTTTGCCAAATTTGGTGTAATTCCGTTCAGCAGTTCGGGCTGTAGCCGTGTCTAAAGTTTCCTATGGGAAAATGAATGGGGAAAACACGTTTTGGGACCCCCCTTTTTCTCGGCCCCGCTTGATGAATCACCCTGAGACTTTCAGGGTAGGAGCGGACCGGAGCGGGCCATAAAGTTTGAAAATTTCGCGAAGATTCGTCAACCGACGCAAGAGTTATTTCAAATAGAATGTTGCGGATTTCCTATGGAAAATAGGTCCTAACTATAACTATCTACTGGCGACCGCCAGTAGATAATATATATATATATATATATATATATATATATATATATATATATATATATATATATATATATATATATATATATATATATATCGTAGCATATCGTAGGTATTCTGTGGAACTGTTGAAAGGATAGCGCTGGCCGAAAAACAAGCGTAGAAACAAGGTGAACGTTGCTAAGAAACTAACGTGAACATGATGCCACAACGCTTCAAATTAACGCAGCAATGACGTCACATGTTGGAAGCAGGCAATACGCAAAAGTCAGGCAACGTATGAACATAACGACGTTGTAGATCTCCACAGAATGGCAAGCACTGTAAGTTTCCTCAGCAACGGCAGACACACTTGTCATGGAAACACTGGAACAAGGCGCACAGCTCCGCAGTATTCAAAACTAAGCAGGTATGCGCGAGCATGTGTTTAACTGGAACGTAGCTCTAAAGAAATGTCCTAACTTAAAAAAAAAACGAATGGACAAGAAGTCCGCAGAACAAAGCGACAATCGCAGTAGCGGTCCGTGGTGGGAGTGCTGCCGGGCAATGACGTGGGGCGGGGGAGGGGCAGGGTGGGGGGTAGTAAAGTACGGAATACGGCCGTATAGAGGTAAGTAGACATATAAATAAATAAAACGAATTTCGTTGCCGCGCTGCATCGCCAAATGTGATGCAGCGCGCGCAACGAAATTCGTTTTATTTATTTATATGTCTACTACCTCTATGCGGCCGTATTCTACTACTCCCACCCTGCCCTCCCGCCCCACGTCACCGCCCGGCAGCACTCCCACCACGGGCTGCTACTGGACAATCGTAGAACTTGTCCCCAGGGGTTGTTACCTTGAACACAGCTCCTTGAATAGCTTACTGCACGGCTGCATGGCGGGTAACTTCTCTCCTGTTACCGTGAAAACTGTTCCTTGTATAGCTCACTGTTGGTTCCTTACTGCACGGTGGGTAACTTCTCTCCACTCGTCGCCACTTTTAAGAAGTGGAAAGGACGCCGTAATTTGAAGAAAGAGTTTATTTTAAGTATAGAAGAACAACCCCCGAGGCACACAGGTCCAATGCAGACGGCAACTGCCCATCTCTCCCCCGGATTCTACACTCCAGAATCCGGTGAAGATAACAAGAAGGAGCCATGGAAACCATGCGGATGCCCGTGCCCAGATAGTACAATACAACAATTCCCTCCCCTCTCTCAGTAATGGTAATAAATAGCATATGACGCTCAGTGGACTTGCATGAATGATTTATGCCATATTGTTTTTTCTTGTGCAATAGGTTTAAATAAAGGTATATGTTCCTGTCAAGGGCACAAGGTGTTGAATCCATGCACTGGGATAGAATAACAATAACTAAGCTTGTGAGTACTGCCCCAGTTCTTTTCTCCCATCCTCAGATTGTAACATGGAATCTACAAGACAATAAGCATTGTTTCTCAAGCCAGTAGTAGGATAGTATAAATGCTGATGTGCAGAGTGTAATATGCTATTACCATTGTTGAGGAAGAGGAGGGTCCATGACTCACAAGAGTTACAGTCTTAAGTGTATCATGATAACCCCCTCAGCAATGATAATAAAGCGCATGTTGCAATCTGCATATATAATGTATTCCATGACGTTTTGTCACATGTAATAGTCATAAACAAAGGTATTCGACATGATCCGAATTCTATAGGTTACATTTATGTGTTGACTTAAAATCAAACAGAATAGTCTGTTGACCATTAGCAGAGTTGTTTTCATCGTTCACATCTTTGTAATGTGCATTCTGTGAAACAGGAAGCAGTATTTTCTTGTTTTGGTATGTTATGTTATTTGATCTTCGTATAGCACACGACTCACTTCCAAAGGAGTATCTCGGTGCTTGGCTGCTCAGAAACTAAAGTGCTTTAGAACATTCACGTTTTTAGCATCTTCTTAAAATTTGTGAAATCAGAGCAGGTAGGAATATAAAACGGGAGTTTGTTCCAAAGAGAGGGGGCCAAATATGAGCTAGATCTGCCACCAAACCTGGAGATGCAAATGCGTGGGATCTGCAAGAGAGCTTTCTTTGTGGACCTTAACTGTCTGAAGGGCTGATAATTGCAGAGTCTCGAATTAAGATAGACAGGGAGGGCCTTGTTTACAGCCTTATGTTTCAGGCAGTATAGCTTGAAGATTATCCGTTTCTCGATAGGCAACCAATGCAGTTTTGTTAGGAGAGGGGCTGAAGAGTACTGTGCGGGGAGGTTGCAAATCAGCTGTGGGGCTGTATTTTGCACAACCTGCAGTTTCGCCAACAAGGTGTCATTAGCTGTACCAACAGTGTTTTCCTATAGTCTAGGCGACTGGTTATAAGTGCTTAGACAAGGGTTTTCCTGGAGGTGGAAGGCAGCCAGGGAAAAACATTTTTAGGAGCCTCATTGTGGCAAAGCAGGTGCTGCAGGTTGCATTGACTTGATCTTTCATAGATAACATATAGTCTAATTTTACTCCAAGATTTTTTACCATTTGTTTAGGAGAAGGGGCCGGGCCAAGTTCAGTGGGCCACCAATCAGCCGACTCAGGCTCATGTGCATTACCAAATAACACAATCTCAGTCTTCTCGTCATTTAGCTGGAGACAATTGTTAGTTATCCAGGCTACAATTCCCCTCATACAAATCATAAACTGAGATTTAACTTTTTCGGGATTCGTTCCAAAGGAGGTGAGAAGTTGGGACACGATCTCCACACCGCAAGACCTCACAAATTATGACAGAGGCGCTACATAGAGATTAAATAGTATTGGGCTCAGGCACAAGCCCTGTGGGACCCCTTCATTTTTAAACATCTTTCTTGATCTAAAGGACCTGAGACAGACGTTTTGGGTACGGTTGTCAAGGAAGTCCCTGAGCCAGTGTAGCGCTCTGCCATAGAGTCCTGCCTCATGTAGTCTGCAAATTAGGATACGGCGAGCGGCCTTGTCAAAAGCCACGGACAAATCCAGTAAAACCAACATGACCAGTATTGCTGCACCTGGTGAGAGTCTGATGTTGTCAGTGACTGCCACCAATGCGGTCTCGGTGCTGTGAAACACTCTGAAACCCGATTGTGAGGGGCCTAAGATCTTATGTTCAGCTAGAAAGTTTACTAGCTGTTTATGTAGCTTTCTAGTGTTTTTCCGAGCAGAGGTAGCAGCGAGATAGGTCTGTAGTTGGAAAGAACTTCAGGATTTGCGGTGGGTTTCTTGAGAATCGGGGATACTTGAGCACACTTCCATGCAGTTGGCATTTTAGCATAGGTTAGTGAGAGTTTGAAGAGCATCATTACTGATGGCACCATGTGATTGGCTAGACTGGCCATTATTCTAGATGCACATAGATCTTGGGGAGAGCCTGATTTGGCCAGCGCTAGCATCTTCTGCACCTGCTCCAAGGAGTATGGCTCGAATTCACCCAAGCCAACAGTAGTATTTGGGTGAGATTGACTAAATCCATCTCTGGTAGCTCTAAACTGGTTGGAAAATTCTTGTATATGATATTAATTTTTCTTCAAATAAGTCAGCTAGCGAGTTACAAAGTTCATTAAATGTAGAAAAATAAGCAAGTATTGTCTCTTGGCGTATTTTCTTAATCTTTATTCAAGAGAACACCACAAAGTCCAGCCAACACGTGTTTCGTCGTTAGGGTGTTAACCCTCGACTTCTTCAGGCCTCCGGTTCAGAACACGGTACCAGCAGTGTTGGGGAGGACAGCGTACTCGCTTCAGATCTCGTGGCTCACATCGGCCGTGTTTGAAAAGGACAGCGTACTCGCTGCAGATTTCGTGGCTCCCATCGGCCTTCTTGATAAGTATCTCACGCACATCGGCATTAGATCGGTTTTTATAGATGCATATTTTGGATATTGAAGGAATTACTTTTAAAGATTGATGGAAAAGAATTAATTGGATGTGTGATATTTGAATTTTTGAATGACCAGCCGGGTCGGAATTATAACCGGTTAATAGGCATTGAGTTACTTGTCTATAGCAATACAGCCCTGAAGAAGTCGAGGGTTAACACCCTAATGACGAAACACGTGTTGGCTGGACTTTGTGGTGTTCTCTTGAATAAAGATTGAGAAAATACGCCAAGAGACAATACTTGCTTATTTTTCTACATTTGATGAACTTTCAAACTACACGGAAGCGTGTGCACAGGAATTGACATTATTTACTTCGGACTCTTGGGTCCCATCTTGGAGGGTTTTAGGGGTTTTTCCCTCACCTGTTGCACCGCAATAATTAGATGTGTTTAGCTACAGTACGTTATTTAGCAGGCGCCGCTACTCCTGTGTGAATTAATACCCCCATTTTGGCATTAGCGAGTTACAAAGTCTTTGGGAGGCCGGGGTTATTGGGGTGCAGGCACAAGGTTTCACAAAGTTATTTAGGGCTTTGTACAGTTGCTTTGTGGAATTGACCGCTTGAGCAATTGTGGAAGCTATATAAAGTTCCAGCGCCAGCTTGAGCTTATTGTGGTAGCCGTTTAGCAGGACCCTGTATGCTGCTTTATCCACTGGGGATTTAGTGGAGTGCCATGTACGTTCAAGCTGTTTGCATTTCGATTTCTCCAAACACAAGTTGTCAGTGTACCAGGTTGCATGGCTTCTCAGGGAGGTAGGTGAAGGTTTTTATAAAGGGAACAAATTGGTCAAATGAGGTAGTGTAAGAATCGCAGACAGCAACCGGGGCAGTATTAATAGCGATATGACGTGTCATTGTGATGGTCCTAAAGGTCTCAGAGAAGGAAGTGGGAGCAACCGTCTTTCATAGGCGTTATGTTCTGTTAGCCTCTATACTAGGTTTGGTCGGGGCATTATTGCGTGGGACACAGAACTTGATCAGATAGTGATCTGACCACGTAAAAGAAAGAGGAGTTTCACTTATTGCTTCTGCTATGTTCTTAGAAAGAAGGTCAACGTGTGTGTCCTTCCCTATGTGTAGAGCCTGTCACTATTTGGTTGCGCCCCAGCGTTTCCATATCTGGTAAGAGTTGGGTTACACATGAGTCATCAGAGTTTTCACCGTGGTAGTTGAAGTCACTGAGTGCTTGTGTCTGTTACACAGGCTCTAAATAACACATTATTTCACTATATTTTCACTGCCTTTGCAAATATATGTTCCATGCCAGTTAAAATAAATGTGGCCCAATAAGGTGTTATTTAGAGCATGTATACTAATAAACTCTCATTCACACATTTATTGCTAAAGTACAGTGTAACAGACATGAGAAAACAGTACGTATTCTGTGTGTGTGCCACTGTAAAGTTACAGTTCAGACACACTTTACTTTGCGTTTGAAATTTCCTCCCTTGCATAGATTCACACAAAATTTGACAGTCGAATAGCTACAGTCTGGCATGGCAAAGTTTGTGCACTTCCATCTAGAGGAAAAAAAGGTAAGGGGGGAATAATATGTGTTTTCCTATTTCAGCTCCCCTCAGAATATTTGCTTTTTGTTCATGCCTACAGATACTGCTGAACAGATTTACACTAAACCTAGCATGAAAGCGGATCTTTAATCAGAAAGTGTTGGTTTGATGAAGATCCGTTCATTACTTTTTGACAAATAAGGCGTTGAAAAGGTGGCGGGTGTGCTTGAGAGGGTTAACACTTATATATATATCACTGCTGTTTATAATTTTGATTCAGTAATTAGCAAATTCTGTCAATCACCTTTGACGGGGGATGAAGATAGTTAATTTAGGGCACAAATTATAGTTCCTTCAGATATCTATAACTGATGAATTTCAGTGGTTTTGTTGGTTTCAAATGGCATGTTTTAACTAACATTTCCCCTAAATATAACGTTCCTTTAACCTTTGTCTTTTTAGCAAATGTGTGTGCGTGTTTGTGTATATATATATATATATATATATATACACGGTGTGAGCAAGGCAGAAACGCGTTATAACAGTGCCAACAGCTAAATAAAAAGTGTGATTTTTTACTAACCTGCGGTGTCGGTGTCTGGTGTCACGACAACTGGAAATTGAAGTGTGTGTGTATGTGTATATATATATATATATATATATATATATATATATATATATATATATATATATATATATATATATATATATACCAGTGGTTATATAGTTAGTGGTATTTCTAAAGCACATCGTTCACCCAAGAGTATCATGTCGCAAGAGGTTCATAGGGGTGGCAAGTGGGAAGGCAACACAGCATAGAAGCTGTTTACTCAAATGTCAGTTTAAAAAGCCATTTCTTTAATGCTTCCCTGAAGGGAGCCAATTCAGTGATAGAGCAAATTTTTATAGGGAGAGCATTCCACTCCTTAGGACAAGTACTGAGAATCTTCGTCCTTCTTCCCTATCTGTCTTAAATCTAGGTACCTCCAATAGGTTTGTTAATGGAGAACGAAGAGTCCTTTTAGGGGAATATGGTAACAGCCAGTCATTCAAGAACTTTGGAGCTATTCTCTTGAGGGACTTAAATACTAAACAGCAAACTTTGAATGTAATGTGCTGTTTTAGTGGCAGCCAGTGAAGGCTTTTCAGATAAGGGGTGATGCGTGTCCTTTGAGATAGCCTGAAGACCAATCTGGCCACCACAATTTGAATCAGTTGTAATCTCTTGAGTTCACTGTAAGGGAGGCCAAGATATATGCTGTTGCCATAGTCCAATCTAGTGCCAATAACAGCTCCCATAATGGACTTCATGGCATCCATAGTCAAGAAAGGTTGGATCTTCCTAATTGTAACACTGCGATAGTTTAGCATTTATGCATTCTGTAGTTTTAAATGTGAGATGCTGTTTTCAGATTATTCACATTCCACAAAGTATAGATTCACTCCACACTGTAACAATGTTTCTCTCTCAAGGGATCTCCATTGATAGTCATAAGCACTGAATGTTCCCGCCCCCTGCGGGTATCCCGAAACACTTTTCAAAATAAGTCTTCATAAGTTTAGATGTTCGCCTTTCTTCACAAAGGCCTGTAGAAACACTTAAGAAATTAATATTGTGCAGCCTATAAAAAAATCTAGAACGGCCATTTTCTTCAGACTGCATTTAAAAAAGGGTAATTAATAGATATTTATATATACATTTGAGACCAAATATTTGGCAGAAAGTTACTTGATTACTTAAATCTCTTTCACAAACCCTTTTTAAAAGGAGAAGGATGAAGGAAAAAAGGACATTGTTATCCCTATGGTAGCCCAGTAGGTTGCCATTATGTGAATGTGAAAACATCGTCTGCGCCTTTAAGGGCCCAGAGACCACCAGTATCCTGTCATGCCCAGCAGGTGGCATTTGCTTCAGTTCTTTTTCCCGGCTTCTGGTGGCAGGATTTTGGAGCATTGAGCTCAGCCTTTTTGGCTTTTTTTTCATCAAAAATCTCACTAGAAATGTTTGTTTTGACAACCGTTTCATTCAACTTATTTCATCTGTCCCAGTGTTTTTCTGTCTTTTTCTGACAGAATATTTTTCCATTGGTCAAATAAAATGTAATCTTTATTTGACAAGTGTCCTGCCTCTGGCAGGAAGAAGGCCAAGCCAGATCCTCATAATGTCTGCATTATCTGCCTTCCTTAGAGCCACAATCCTGACAGATGTCCACACGAGGAATGTTTCCAGGTGCACCCTGAGGGAAAGGGAGAAGATTTGCCTTCATGGAACAGAGGAGCGACAGAAGCAGCAGCTGCAATCGGAAGCTGGGATATCCAGAGAGCAAGGAGAGAGTAAATCCTCTACCAGGGCTCTTCCACCTTCCTCTGAGCACTCCAGGTGTGGGAGATCCAAAAAGAGAAGCCCACTTCGAAAGCAACGTCATTCCAGGTGGGCGTCGAGAGCATCAACGTTGACACAAGATACGATACCTACATGTTCATCGTTGAGGGCTGGTGAGACGTCGAAAAGGAGACGACTGTCAATGTAGAGACATAGAAGGTCGAAGGAGACTACAGCGTCAAGGCGCAGAAGAAGTTTGACCTTGAGGACTGTGTCGACATCGAGACATAGGAGAAACTTGACATTGCGTAGTCTGTCGACGTCGAGACTATCCAGACATGCGGAAAAGGTAAAAAATCATGGGCAAGACATCTACCATCATCTCTGTATTCTGAGTACTCCAGGGTATATTCTCCTTTGTCACGTATGTTGCTGCCAGACTCTCATACTCCTCCTCCACCTCCTCCAGGGCCTCCTCTACCTCCTCCGGCACATTTTCCAACTCCAGCTCCAGCATCTCTCCCTCAACCACAACCTGTGGAAGCCCCTCCTCTGAGGCCTTTATGTTCTCCGCAAAGATCGCGTTGCAGATCTCCCCATCATTCGCACTCAGGCATTGCCACAGGTCTCGGTGTTCCTCATCATGGCCATCCTCCAGACACATACATCACCGTCATGCGTCCAAGTCCAGATCAAGAACACGGTCGAGAAATCGTTCGACCTATTATTCTTCAACTTCTGCTGCCAGCACTTGAAGATATACACCAACACTGTCTGATTCTTCCCAACCAAGGGTCTCCCCAGTGGATGATATAAACACTTTTCAAGAGTTCCTGGTGAGAGGCGCTTCAAAATTAAACATCCCGATGCCAGCTCCTACACCATCTACATCTGCACCACCGATCAGTGTCCAGACCTCTCCTGTCATTGGTTCTGGGCCTATTAGAACCATCCATGGATATGTTCCTCACACCGGCCTCAGCCAAATCTGCTCCGTTGAGGCTACAAACAAAGTATAGACTTCCAGAGCAGGACACACTGTTTCTCCGCTCAGACCCTCCCCCTGATTCTGTGATCATCCTTGCAGCAAAGAAACAACATTCCACCACTTCTTCGTCTATGGTACCGCCAGAAAAGGAGAGAAAAAAGTTAGATTCAGTGGGGCGCAAGGTTTGTGGTACAGCTGCCACTACCATGAAGGCTGCAAGTGCATCAGCTCTCCTGAGCAGATATGACAGAGCCTTGTGGGTGTCTTTACAAAAATTTGCAGATGTCCTCCCTGCAGATAAACAATAGGACTTCCTTCAAGTGGTCAAGGACGGCATGATGGTCTTCAACCAAATAATTAGTGCTGCTGCAGATTTGTCATTATTAGCAGCCCACGAATACTGTCATGGTGTGGGCTTGAGAAGGCACTTTTGGCTTCGCCGTACAGCCGTTAAACACAAATCCCAACAACAGATTCTTAATCTTCCTTTCTAAGGATCCACCTTATTCAGCATCCAAACGGATGATGAAAAGACCCGGATGAAGTCCGAAAGGAAGACCCTAAAGGCTAAAGTAAACCTTGAAAAAACAAAAAGAACAGCGAAGCTACACAGACAAGCCTTACCAACGACGTTTTACGCACAGATGGTTCAAACCCCTCAATGGTACCATGGTCGTTAACAAAACCAACCATAAAGACCTTACTAACAGCAACAATGTCGCCAGCCCAGAGGAAGAGCTAGACAACAGCCTGCTCAGTGGGGAAAACCTGCAGCAGGCTCTAAACAATGAATCTCTACTTCCCCCTCTACCGTTACCCACTCCAGTAGGGGGAAGAATCTCTCATTTCCTGACAGAGTGGCACTCCATCACGAACAACAGCTGGGTTTTAAATATTGTACGGAATGGATATTGTCTCAGGTTTATCAGTCCTCCGCCAATAATCCACCCAATACCATCCAATCAACACCTGCAGCTGTTGCGCTCGGAAGTAAACATCCTTCTTCTGAGGCATGTGGTGCAGACTGTACCTCCCAAACAACGAGGCATGGGGATTTATTCCCATTATTTTCTGGTGAAAAAGAAATGTCCCAGATACGAGTTCAGACCCGTTCTCGATCTGAAACTAGCCAACAAATGGATTTGAAGAGAAATGATTTGAAGACTTGCGCTACATTAGATCTATCCCCAGATACACCAGGGAGACTGTCTCTGTTCGATAGACCTCCGAGATGCGTACTTTCATGTCCTAATAGCCAAGAAACACCACAAATTCTTGAGGTTTGTCATGGGTCACGATCATTACCAGTACAGAGTGCTTCCTTTGGCCTCAGATCAGCCCCCAGAACTTTCACAAAGTGTATGGCAGTGGTAGATGCACACGTTACAAACCTCAGAATTTTTGTCTACCCGTGTCCAGACCACTGGCTCATCAAGGAGTCAACACCTCAGAAGCCCAACTGCATTACCAGTTGACAAGTAATCTTCTCCACCGATTAGGGCTGCATATCAATCACAGCAAGTCAACCTCTACTCCAGTCCAAACAATGCATTACTTGGGGGCCACCATCAACACCATTCGAACAAGAGTGTATCCTTTGGAGGAGAGACTATTATTAATCCGTCTGAAGTGTCACTCTCTCATGAAAGTCTCACCCCACAGTGAGAAGAGTGTCATCTCTTTTCGGCTAGATGGCTTCGTATATTTTTCTGACTTCGAACGCCCATCTCCACATGTGATCTCTACAGGAATGTCTCGAAGATCAGTGGGATACATTTTCAGGCAACTGGGAGGAGAAGATCACACTCCCTCCCAATACAAAGCAATCTCTGAAATGGTGGTGCTTGCAGACAAAACTGCTTCAAGGGATGTCATTTCATCAGGATGACCCTTCTCAGACAATAGTGACAGATGCCTTGCTGTTAGAATGGGGAGTGCATATGGATCACCTTCAAATCTAGGGAACATATCTTCCAAGAGAGATGACTTATCACATCAATATCCTTGGGCTACGAGCAGTTCACCTGCCAATAAAGGCTTTTCTCCTGTCCTTCAAGACACAATTCCTGCTTGTTCAGACACAACACGACAACCATGTACTACCTCGACAAGCAGGATGGAAAGAAGTCCAGACCTTTGTCTCACGAAGCCCAGACAATTTGGAATTGGCTGATTACCAGAGAACTGTGGATCTCTGCAACTCAGCTCCCAGGTGTTCAAAATGCTCAAGCAGACTCCCTAAGCAGAGTCCTTCAGGAAAACCACAAATGTGTCCTTCATGATGACGTTGTGCAAATAATTTTCATAATGTGGGGTGCACCGCACATCAATTTATTCACCACGCAGAAAACAAAAAATGGCCAGGCTCCGCCTCGAGGTACTTCCAAACAAGGATACTGGGGAATGGCCTGTGGACCGACTGGTCCTGCAATTTCTCCATGCCTTTCCTCCGATCCCCTTGGTTCCGTAAGTTCTCATCAGACGGTCTTACTCAAGGGCCATAATGATCTTGATTGCTCCGGAGTGGCCCAGGCAATGGTGGTGCACAGACCTTCTCCACATGTCGGAGCGCCCACATCTGAAGCTGCTGTGCCGACCAGATCTTCTCACGAAATTCAGCGGCCAGGTGGTTCGCCCCAACCACTCCTATTTGAGTTTGTCAGTATGGCTTATGAGCTAGTTCAGTATAGGCATTCGAACCTTCCACAAGTATACATGAACATTCTCAGGGAGGCTAGAAAACCTTCATCAAGTTCACCATATTTAATTAACTGGAAGAGATTTAGTATTTGGTGTTCTGACAAGAACGTGAATCCAACAACCTGCCAAGAAGAGACGATTCTTCTGTGTTTACTTCATCTGGCCAAATCTGGCTTACAATTCTCTTCCATAAAAGTTCATTTGATGGCAATTACTGCCTACAGAAATTTTCTTTCACAACTTAATTTCCGTTATCAAAGATTTTTTAGAGGGGTTGAAAAAGGTTTTGCCTCCCATAAGGCGTATCAATATTGCCATATGCAGTCTCCTTTTGAGCCCATTCACAAATCGTCCTTGCAACATCTCTCTTGGAAAGCTGCTTTCTTCGTAGCGATCACATCAGCACAATCCAGGTGTTATATTCTCACTAACCATACACCATTTTTCATTCCAGTAAGGTGGTTATGAGGACTCATCCAAAATTCCTACCTACAGACATTCTGGACTTTCACGTTATCAAACCATTTCCTTACCTACTTTCTTTCAGCACCATTCCATTCCTGCTGAAAGGACTCTCCAACCTCTAAACATCAGGCGAGTCTTAAAGTTTTATCTGGACAAAACAAAAAATATCCAAAGGTGAGATAAATTGGCCGGTCCGGACAGGTCTAGCCACGTCCAATCAGTCCATATCCCATTGGAAAGTATCTTCCATTCTATTATGCTATCACAAGGCAAATAAGTTTCTGTCCGGTAGACCTATAGCTCACTCCACTAGAGGGAAAGAATCTACTGCTGCTCTAATGAGAAGTGTACCAATAGCTGAGATCGGTAAAGCAGCTAAATGTAGATCTATTCAAAAGTTTACCAAACATTATTGTTTGGATTCAGATGCTAGAACAGATGCTCAAGTAGGACAGGCTTCCCTGAGAAATGTATTTCCTCTGTCTTTTACACTGCTCTTTGGTGGGGCTTGGCTTGCTACTCTACTCAGTGCTTATGACTATCAATGGAGATCCCCTGAGAGAGAAGGAATGGTTTCTTACCTGTAATCCCAGTTCTCTCTCAGGGGAATCTCTATTGAAGTCACAATCAACCCTCCCACCTCCCCGGTGGAGATGACGGAGGCGATTATTGGACCTATCTAACACTGCCACATCTCAGCAAAAAGAAATGAAGCAACTGCCACCTGCAGGGCATGATGGGATACTGGTGGAATGTAAGCCCTTAAAGGCGCCAACACTGTTTTTACATTCACATATTGGCAGCCTATAGGGCTACACTGTTCTTTTTTCCTTCATCGTTCTCCTTTTAAAAAGGGTTTGTGAAAGAGATTTAAGTAATCAAATAACTTTCTACCAATTATTTGGCCTGAAATTTATATATACATATATATTCATTACCCTTTTTTAAAGGCAGTCTGAAGAAATTGGCCATTATAGCCTTTCTTATAGGCTGCACAATATTCATGTCTTAAGTGTTTCTGCAGGCCTTCCTGAAGAAAGGCGAACAGCTACACTTCAGAAGACTTATTATGAAAACTGCTCTGAGATCCCCGCATGTGGGCAGGACTATTCAGTGCTTAAAGCTTCAAGAGAGATTCCCCTGAGCGAGAACTGGGATTACAGGTAAGAAACCATTCCATCCTTTGCACGAACGTTCCACCAAATGTATGCGTGTTTGTGTTAGATACACTGTTTATACAGTCATCATGTGCACTGCTTGAGGCGTTTACTTCATAAATATTTTATGCAGTCTTCATGTACTGTGTAGGTCACAGATCCTTTGAAAAGTGCCCATTATGAAATTGATGAATATGACTAACAAATAGTAACTTTATATCTGTTTAAAAGTTACCTGTGGTCACTCTTGGGGTGAGAGAAGTGTTGTGTCATGCTCCCTGCTGCTCTAGCCCTACTAAGCACCCTAGCATGGGGTAATTTGAACTTTTCTATACAGTGGGCCTCTGCATCAAGGGTGTTTGGTTCTTCTTGGAACTGACTAACTCCATCTGCATTCCTTACAGGCCCTGGATTGTAGGGTAGATCTAGTAAGGTGGAGATTTACTGGTGCATGCTGGGACGGTGGGGGGTGCGTTATCTCCCAGAGATGGACCATCTACATTAAAACATTTCTTTTTTGTGTATTTCCATCTCCATCCATGCTCCATTGTCATTACCTGCGCCTCCGCTCTCCAGCTGCCAACGTCTGCACGCCGTCACCTCCGAACGACGACTGGTACAAACAAGACGTAGCGCTCCTGCATGACCTGAATGCCAATGCAGCCTCTTGGATCAAGCAGTAGGATGCATGATGCCTTAGGGGTGAGTAGCATGGGACGGGACCCCTCTTCTCACCCTCCCCAGACCTTTGCCTCTTCCTGTTCTCTTCATGTCCCTTGCACTCTGCTGGCTGCTGGCGCGTGCCTGACCCTCCATACCAGCCACATCTCATGTTCGTATTGATGTATTAGGTGTTCAGTTCAGCTACTCTGCCCCATGCTTTTGCCAAGCCATGGGACACTCTAGGGTTGTGAAGGAGTTCTATCTTTCATAGGAAGGAGTCTCTGAGTGAGCATAAAAAATACATAGGACAGCATGTGATAGCAAATGTGTGTGTGTCTGTGTGCGAGTTTGTGCGAGTTTGTGTGTGTTATATGTGTTCGACTACACTCTGGGGGTTGTTGGCTGTTGGATTATGGGGTGTAGTGTGCATAGTGTATGTACTTTTCTGGTGAGTGAGTATGTGGCCTTTGTCTTAGGCTATATGTGAGCATGCTATGTTTTTAGTTGCGCTCTATGTTTGTGGGTGCACCTTCCTCTATTTGTTTGTGTATAAGTGTGTACTGTAAGTCTTGAGCAAAGATGTGTGCTTGTATGTGTTTACAAGTCTTAGGCAAGTTTGTATGTATGCTGGTGGTCTTTGCCTAAGCTTTATGTATGTTAATGTTATGTTTGTATAACTATATATTGTAGATCTCTAGCTTGTATTTTCGAGTGTTATGCTGTTGGTAGTTTGCAGGTCTGTGTGTTTGTTGTTTTTGCCTGGTGCTTGCATGTGTGTGTCTGTGCGTGTGCATTTATGCCACATAGCTATAATGGCTGTAGGTATAGGGGTCTGGAGTGTATTTTGTATGTGCATGCTAGGCTTTTATAGTTGGGGGGGAGGGGGAAGGGTGTGTGTGTGTGTCAACATGTTACATTTCCTTGGCTAAGCAGTGTGTGCATGAACATCTTTGTGCACATGCATATTGAGGTTTCTGTTGTGTGTGCTGTTTAACTTGCTGACCTGTGTGTTGGGGGTGGAAGGGCTTTGTTGGAATGGTTTTTGCTAAATTGTGTCACTGTGTTGATGCATGTGTGTGCATGGAAGTTCTCTTACATGTCTTTAAAACAGTTGCATGTAGATCTATGAGAGATATGTTTTGGGTGCGCGTACTATAGGTCTCAGGCTAGTGTGTGTTTGTGCATACATTATGGGCCTGATTTAGATTACGGCGGATGGGTTTCTCCGACACAACGGTGACGGTTATCCCGTCTGCTGAAATATAAATCCCATAGAATATTATGGGATTTATATTTCAGTGGACGGGATATCCATCACTGTTGTGACGGAGTAACCCGTCCGCCGAAATCTAAATCAGGTCGTAAGTCTTTTTCTAGGTTGTGTACTTCTGGCTGTATATGTGTTCTCTTCCAGGGGATACTCATCAATAGTCATAAGCACTGAATAGTCCCGCCCACGTGCGGGGACCCTGGAGCAAATACGAAATACACACACACACACACATATATATATATATATATATATATATGTTTAAAAAAACTTAAGCGTACGCAGTACCCTCAAACATACATATATGTATATATATATATATATATATATATATATATATATATATATATATGCATATATATATACATGCAGTCTAAATGCCAAAATTGCATTGTGTTTTTCATTTAAAATAAATTCATATCCATTTAGTATTTCTGTAATATAGAACATGCACCTTTTCACTGTTTTAACATAGCCTTTATTTTCAAAGAAAAAAGCAAAGTAATAGAAGGCAGTTAGCCATTAGGGTGCATAGAGAAACCACAACAGAATAAAACTGGCGCCGTGTCTTTAAGATCTCAAGACCTCCATTCTCCCATCATGGGGACAGTTAGGTTTAGTTCTTTTTTCCGGCTCCTTCTATGAGGAGCATTGAGTTCGTCAGTTTTTGACTTTAATTCAATAATTGATATTCAGAAGTTGGTTTTTTGACCTTCATTCAACGTTTTTGAGTACAAGCTGTACTATCATCCTGTTTTTTCTGACTATTTTTTAAGAGAAATGTCAGCCTTGTTCAACAAATGTCCTTCGTATGGAACAAAAATGGCAAAATCTGACCCACCCTGTCTGCATTGTGTGTTTGCCATCTTCTCACTAACCAGACAAGTGTTATCATTGTCAACAATTTTCCAGAAGGACCCTGCCTGACAGGGAAAGAATCAAACTGCATACCATACAGGAGAGAGGAAAGGTGAGATCTACATGTGATGCAAAACATAGAGATCCACCCTCAGATAGATGTAAAAACCGTGTCCTCCCAGACTACCTGTGTTTCCTACAATGGTAGAGAAACACACAGTTTTTTGTTAAAATACCCCTCACACACCAAAAGGGCCCTTGGTGTCAAGCTTCATCATAGGGGTCTTCCCGCCCCGCTGCGGGACGGGGCGTGCTGCAACCTACGACTACGAGCCTTTAAACGGGTGGGAGGGGTGCCTATAGTCACACTTACTCCAAGGACACTGCCTTTCTGTGTCTAGCCTCCCCGCGGCTCCGTTGAATCCCCACGTTTAATAATACCAGCTCAAAGGAATATTAAAGTTTTTTAGTCCAACGAGCCAGGTATTTTTTAATTTTCACTCTCTCATTCACTCCTGACCCTTCCACTCACATTCCTACATGACACATAGTCTTTCTACAAAAACTGTGCTCCCACGTAGTCGTAGGTTGCAGCACGCCCCGTCCCGCAGCGGGGCGGGAAGACCCCTATGATGAAGCATGACACCAAGGGCCATTTTGGTGAGTGAGGGGTATTTTAACAAAAAACTGTGTGTTTCTCTACCATTGTAGGAAACACACGTAGTCTGGGAGGACACGGTTTTTACATCTATCTGAGGGTGTATCTCTATGTTTTGCATCTATTGACTTGAGGAGGACGTATCCACCTCCGTTGCTCCTGTGAGCAGAATCTCTTCACTCCCCCCCTTGTTTTTTTGAGATCTACATGTGGCCTGGAAGGTTCTCAACAACCTTTCAAAGAGCCCTCCTCTCAAGTGCGGGCTGAGCATAGGGGCAGAAAGGATAAAAGAAGACACCACCCTGCCTCCCCGTCGACGGAGAAAAGATCAATGCCGAATATACCTGTTTGCTCACCATCTGCATCAAAATCGACATCGGAAAGGCCTCTGCAGTTCTACGGAGTCAAGACCAGGATGAGCCTGATCACACCGGAGTGGCCTAATCAATGGTGGTATCCGGACCTTCTTTAACTATCCGAGACCCCCCATAGGAGGTTGCCGTGCCATCCGGACCTACTATCAAAACTCAGAGGGAGGGTGTTGCACCCCAACCTCCCATCTCTGAGATTGACGGCATGGCTCCTGAGGTCCTCCAATATGGACATCTAGGTCTTCTATCAGACTGAAAGAATCGAGGAGGCCATCTACGCGGAAGTTATGCGCTTTCAAATGGAAGCGTTTCTACCTATGGTGCACCACCAATGGCCATAATCCCATCCTAGGACAGGAACAGGTTATTCTTCCCTATCTATTGTATAAATTAAATCAGGCCTTCAGTTTGCCTCTATAAAGGTGCACTTAGTGGCCTTTACAGCATACCGAAAATCACCTAGGCAGGTTTCCTTCTTTCAGATGCCTGTAGTTGAAGATTTCCTTGAAGGACTGAAAAAGGTCTACCCTCTGGTTAGGTCTCCCTCCCCTCCTTGGGAGCTTAATGTAGTCCTTTCTAAATTGATGGGTCCTCCCTTCGAACCCATACATAAAGAGTCCCGCGCCAAACTGTCTTTTTATCCTGAAACATTGTTGACCTGGCTAGTGCCCCTGCCTAGGACAACGAAGCCCTGACAGAGGGACCTGGAGAGAGACGTGGGAGAGCGGACGGAGGTCACCGCTGGACCCGAGGGCTGAGTTGCTTGGAGCTGTACACGGTGCCCAGCCTGCCGCATGGTGGCTTAGGACTCCTGAGCCCGTGGACCCTTGGAGCTGTCGTAGCAGCCATGGCCTGACTGGGTCAGCTGTCCACGCAGATGGGAGGAGACCGGCCCGGATAGGTCCGTGGCTGCTGTGGTAATAGGCTTGCCAGCCGGACGTGGAGCGGGGCTGTGCAGGTGGGGGTGTCGGGTGCCCACTCGGTGTCTGAAGGTGTGGGGACGATGAAGAGCTCCTGGGCGGGCAAGATTGGTGATCCCTGGCTCTACTGTGGATCGTCCGGCCGCTGTTGAAGGCAGACAGGGACCATGGTAGCGGCTCGATGGGTGCCTGGTGAGTCGGGGGCAGGGTGTGGGAGAGATGTGTGACGGAACCCTCTCCCCCGCTGTACTAAAAACTCGAGGCCCAGGTCGGGGCCTGTTGGTTTGCTTTTCCCCATCTGGGGCCTAGAGGGCGAGACTTCTGGAGGCCTGCTTAACCTCCTCCTCCCACCCGGATAGAAGACTCCGATCTGGCTGGGCGAGACCCAGAGCACAGCGCGAGCTTGGTTTGGCCTAGGAGACCTTGCCTTGCCTGCCTGAAGATTGGGGGTGGCCGTGAAACCCCCTGGTGTGTCCAGAGCGGGGTGTGGGAATGAGGGGTGGAGTCGTCCCGCCCCCAGCTGGTGATGATATTCGAGGCCCAGATCAGGGCCTGGTGATTGGCCTGACACCACTTGAGACCCGGTGTGGGGTACCGGAGGCGGGAGAGCCTTGAACACTGCATAACTGGCTGGACCCTCCTGGGCGCGTGCCGAGAAACGTGGAGGCGGGCAGTGGCCTGCTGCCCTCTTGGTGACGCCCTGGGCTTCCTGTTGAGAGTCGCCTGCGGCCCCTGGTGAACACGGGGTGCCTGGGACCCTGCAGCATACAGACACCAGTGAGTGGCGTGGCGCAGGTCCCGGTGTGGCCACAGGGGCCCGATTTGCTGACACTGGCCACGACTTGATCCTTCATCTGTACACACCCGTTACTCAAGATGGGTAAACTTAGCGCCCGAATGGCAGGTGTGCCGATTGGCACAGAGGGGGTGCCGTCGGATCCTGTGGAGGAGATGCAGGGTGTGGGTGACACGGAGGACCCTGTGCGGCAGCAATTAACTAAGATTCTGGAGGCTGTTGCCGATACCAAAGCCACGTTGCAAAAGGACCTTAGTACGGTGTCTGTTGGGCTGGGTTTGCTCAGAGCGGAGCACTAAAAACTTGCGGAGCGGGCTAAGGTAGCGGAGCCCTCTCTTGCTGACCTCCACCCTGCCCACAAATCACTATCCACCCAAGTAGCGGAGCTTTCGGACAGAGTACACACCCTTGAGTGTACGCAGGAAGATACGGAGGTCCGCAATAGGAGGAATAACATTAGGATGGTTGGCCTGCCTGAAGGAGTGGAGGGCAAGGACACGGTCGCCTATCTTGAAGAATGCCTTAGAGCAGTGTTTGCCCCGACGGGCCTGTCGACCTTCTACACACTGGAGAGGGCCCATCGGGTGCCGGCCCACCGCAACTGGTCGTGGCTCGGCTCTTGCACTATAGAGATCGGGACTTTCTGCTGCAAAGTACTAGAACTGTTGGCCCATTTTTTGTAAACAATAGCAAGGTCTCAGTATTTCCAGATTACACAGTCGAAGTGCAGAGGAGGAGAGCCTCCTTCCTGGCGGTTAAAAGGACCTAAATCGTCTGTTCCTTTTTGGTGCTCCCTACGACTCCCTATCATGGCGCGGACATCTCTGTCGAAGATGATCATGGTCTCGCCCTTTTTATACTTTTTTGTCAACCTGCCGACCGCTATACCCGCTAGTTGGTTTTGTCTATTGAACTTCTTATTACGAGACCTTATATGGGATGGAGCACGGCGGAGGGTGTCATTGGATACCTTACGCCGCCCACTGTCTGAGGACGGCCTGGGAGTACCAAACTTTGAATTGTATTACTTAGCTTCCCAGTTACAATGGGTTGCACAATGGCTGGAGGGGCTGCTGCTTGAGGAGACTGGGTGGGCGGACTCTGGAATGTGCCCCTCCCCCCTGCTAGCTAAACTACTCAACCCGGCGATTGAGTTGCGGTACCGGTCCCTGTTATTGTCTATAGCTATGCTTTGCTGGAGGAGATGCAGAGCAAAGACTGTGGGGACTCCTCTGTACACCCCACTCTGCCCCTGATCAGATTGCCCCATGGGGAACCCTTAGTGGTATGTACAGCAGAACAGTTGGCGGCCTGGACGATGGTGGAGCTAGACACAGTGGAGGACTGTTACCACCTGAACAACCTTGCCCCTTTTATGACCCTGGTCGAAGATTCGGGCCTCCCACCCAGGCCATTTCTCCAATATGAAGCCCTAGTCCGGACTTTTAAAGCCCTATGGGGAAGAGGTAGTGAGGAGCCTGCAACTCACCCAGTACTACATTCCCTGTTGACACTTGGTACCATCCAACATTAGGTGAAATGGTTTGATTGCTCATTAACTGAGACAACTCGTGGTCCCCTTTTAAGACTGCGTGAGAGATGAGAGGCGATCCTTGGGAGGGGCCTCACAGATTCAGAGTGGAACAGGGCCTTGGCGTATCCTAACTCGGTCTTGCGTAATACGAGGCTGAAATATTTGCAGTTTAATTAGCTGCATATGACCTTTATGACCCCCCATAGGCTTCAGATTGTATATGGCGGTGAAGGCCTGGGTTGTCCGAGGTGCAAGCTTGAGGACACAGATTTTGTACATATGACTTGGGTGTGTCCTGAACTATGCCGGTTCTGGGAAGAGGTATTGATGCTGGTGGGCATGACACTGGGCTGCACGCTTGCTTTCACAGTTGAGGTGTGTCTACTAGGGCTATTTCCCCGCCCGACCACCCGGAAAGTCAGAAATAGATTTATCGACCTCACCTTAGTCTTAGCCAGATGGCGAATAGCTATGGCCTGGATATCCATGGGTGGGCCTACAGTTGGGGTCTGGAGGCACGATGTGTCTCATTGCGCCGGAGCAGAGAGCAGAGCATTGACTAGGGAGGAATCGAGAGGATTGTGAAGGTGCCCCATTGCGGAGCAATGGAGGTAAGTCCTAGACACTTGGGAATGCCTGGAGAGGGCGGACATCGATGAAGAGGGGGGAAGGGAGATCAGCCATGTGGGGAACATGCGCCCATGGCTAGGGACCTTGGACTAGACGGCGGCCCTGGCTCGGGGGAGAGGGGCACTATTTGATGGGTGAAGGGGGCTATCTGAACCCCAGTTGGCCCTCCCCCTGGCTGTCCATGCTCCGGTTTTAATGGTGTACCGGCTGGGGAGTGTACGCGATTGGCCCCCTGCGGCACTTGCTGTCCTGATGGATGGCACCCCTCGCGTCCTGGTACCCGCCCCTGTAACCCCTGATGCTCTATGTACCACCCTGCGCATATTGGTTATTAGTTGAATTAATTAGGTTAGATTATGGGAAGCATCCCAGCAGCAGCTCCTTTTTCACATAGAATAGACCATCTTAATTTTATAAATGTGTTATGAATCGATGTACCATTATGCTTCTTGATGACTGAAGAACTGTTTGCCTGTAATTATCTACATGCTGTTGATTAAAATGCTAATAAATATATGTTTAAAAAAATTAATAAATAAATCATCCCTGCAGCACCTGACTTGGAAGGCCGCTTTCTTACTGTCAATTACCTCTGCTCGCAGAGTTAGCGAGATCCAGGCTCTGTGTTCTAAGGAACCTTATCTCATTTTCTATTCCAACAGGGTGCTTCTGAGAACTCACCCTATTTTTTTACCGAAGGTGGTTTCTGCTTTTCATTTTAATCAGTCAGTTACACTCCCTACTTTTTTCCCGAACCCATCCACCCGTCCTGAGAGGGCATTACATTCTCTTGACCTCAACATGGTTCTGAAATTTTACCTGGATAAAACCAAGGACATAAGGAAATCGGACCATTTATTTGTAAATGATAGTCCCATGTGCATTGGTTTTCCTTCCTCTAAACAAACCATCTCTAGATGGATAGTCTCGATCCATTACCTTCTCCTACCAGCTAACAAACAACTCCCTGGTAGACCAAAGGCTCATTCCACCGGGGGAAAGGCTTCCACTATGGCCCTTCTCAGAAATGTACCCATTGCAGAGATATGTAAAGCTACCACATGGCGATCGGTACACACCTTTGCTCACCGTTATTGCTTAGATTCTGACACTCAGGCGGATGCTCAGTTTGGGCTGGCCTCCTTAAGGAACCTGTTTCGGTAAATTGCCCTTGGGGTGTATTAACTATACTGGTGTTCATCCGCAGGATTCTGGGGATGGGCTTGCTATTCTATTTAGTGCTTATGACTATTGAGGAATATCCCCTGGAAGAGAAGGGTAAGTTACTTACCTGTAATCCTAGTTCTCTTCCAAAGGTATACTCATCAAAGTCATAAGCAACCCACCCTCCTCCCTGGACGAATACCATTTATAGTAGCACTCTGCTTCCTTACTATCCCTACACATGATGATACGCCATTAAAAAGGCCTGACCTAACTGTCACCTGTGGTGCATGATGGGAGCATTGAGGTCTTGGAGGTCTTAAAAGCACGGCACAAGTTTTATTCTGCTGTGGTTTCTCTATGCAGCCTAATGGTTAACTGCCTTCTATTACTTTGGGTTATTCTTTGAAAATAAAGATTTTGTTAAAACATTGAAAGAGTGCATGTTCTATATTACAGAAATGCTAAATGGATATGTATTTATTTTAAATGAAAAATCCAATTCAATTTTGGCATTTTAGTCTATTTGGTGGTTTAGGCTGCATGTATATGTATGTATATATGCATATATATATATGTATGTTTGAGGGTACTGCATACTTTTAAGTTTTTTTAAACATACATATATGCTCTGGGACCCCGTAGCATATACAAAATACATACATATGGGCGTGGGCGGGACTATTCAGGGCTTATGACCTCAATGAGTGTACCCCTGGAAGAGAACTAGGATTACAGGTAAGTAACTTATCCTTCCAGTGTGTTATTTGTCTTTGTTACAGAGCTTCGGGTGATGTGTTTGTGTGGTATTTCTCTCAGTCTATAATATATGTATGTGCATGTGTATGTGCATAAATGTTCCATTATTTTGCCAGTTTTCTACAGTAATGCTTCTACTCTGACAGAATATGCTCTGCACTCGATAGGTATCGCTAGAGATGTATTTATTTTGATAAGGCAGCAACGTTATTGTGCAATTTGTACTAGTTTAACCATTTCGAAACAATCTCTTTCTCATTGGACTGACTTATGTATATGCCTCTGCTATCTATTGGCTAATATATCTCTTCGTGGTAGGGCCAAGGCCCATTCTAACAGAGAAAAAGTGACAACTACTGTCAGGTTGAGAAACATTCTGTGAGCAGACATATAAACAGCAGCTACTCGAACATCTGTTCATACATTTGCAAGACACCATTGTCATGACTCTCATAACAGAACTGGCTCTAATTCAAGTCCACTCACCATAAGAAATATTTTTGGTTGACATCCTTTGTAAGGGATCAGTTATCATTTGGTAGGTCATTTTTTTTAACAATATTTTATTGATTTTATTGAAACATCTCGATTCATTGAAATCAAAACAAGGTCCGGTACACATAGCAGCAAGTATAATCCTAGCTTTTGGATGGATGGGCCAACATAACCAGACATTTTGTGTTTTTGTTATGAGAAACGAATCACTCCCCCCCTTACCCTAACCCCTACATCCTCTGTCCAGTCCCACACGAAAAGTCTACACATTCCCCGCCAGCAGCTCCCACATAGCGATCTCAAGGATGAGGACATTCATTATCCCGTGCTTCATCCCTGAATTAGGATTCTATTATTGTTTTTCCTCCAATGTACTTAAATGCCTCCCCCCCCATTAAACCGAGAGCCTGAGGGAGCGCAGCAACCTTGGACACCACATACCTGGTCCAGCCCCTCCAAGATAATCATCTAGGGTCTGCTATCGAAGATCGAATTTGTGCGGCATATCACAAAGCCCGCAAGTTAGTTTATCCATCACTATCAACACCTATAATTTACTCGCCCATTTTTGTATTGTGGGTGATTTCCATTTCTGAGCTATATGCTGTTTTGCTGCAAAGAGCATATTGAAGATTATTCTCCAATCGCCCTTTATCATACAGGTTTATCCTATGGGGCAAAAACCCAGAATTATGGTCTGGACACAAAGGATAACCTATCACTCCCTTAATGTGGCTGAGAACCTCTTTCCAGAAAAGTCAACCTGGAGCATGCCCACCACATATGGATCACATCCCCATTTTGACCGCACCCTCTCCAAAATGACACATCGGGCTAGCCATACATACACTTTATGCATTGCGGTGTGATACGCCACAGCACCATTATCTTCTATTGATTCCCAGTGTTGTACACTCTTAAACAAAGATGATATATCTGCTCAGAGTTTGTGCCTTGGTTGTGGTTGGTTTGGGTAGTTTAAGCATAGGGATCAGCGTTTCATATATGACCATCTGGGACCCCCGGTTCCTCCATTAAAAAAGTATAAATCTTGGATTTAAGGCCCCTGGGGCCTGCATAGGTTGTGAACGCTTGCTCCCAGACTGTCAAGGAATGAGTAGCCTCCATTTTATTTGTAAGGGAGAAGACCCAGTGGCCCAACTGAAATTATCACATCCGCTCGATCTTACCAGTGAGAAATCTTTTTTGCACTGCAAGAATTCCTTAATTTCACCTCCTTTGCAATAGGTCCCGCAGAAAACTACAATCCCCCGGCAACTAGGACAAGAACTCCTCCCTCTTCATCCCTGGGATGAAGTCTTTATTGCCATATAGTGGTGTGAAGGGGGGAGGGGAACACAATCAATTTGGAGGTCCTGGTCTGTGTGTCCCAAATCTCAAAGGAGGATTTCTGAATCTCACTGTCTTTAAGAGCCATGGTACAGTCCATGGGGCCCGTCCCATCAACACTGCCTCCATGTGCACCCAGTGGCGTTCCGTTCTGTAGAGGGTCCACTCAAACAAAAACTACTCTAATCTGGGCTGCTTGGTAATATTTACAAATATCCTGGAGTCTTGCAGCACCACCTGTGATACTCTTGCTTGCTTCCCTCCCCATATAAGGAAGCCACTAGACTTCTGCAGGCATTTCAATTCACTCTCCGGGACCTTGACTGGGAGTGCCTGAAAGAGGTAGAGCAATCAGGGAAAGACATTCCGTTTGATAACGGCTAGCCATGAAGTATACAGATGTTTCCAGCGAGACAAGTCAGCTTTGATAGCGCTGAAAAGGTGCAGGTAATTAGCTGCATATAACTGGTGGAAGCATGGAGTAATGAACACTCCCAGATATTTGAGGCTCTTGCCCGCTGTCCAGCAAATTGTTAGCAGTGTGGTCAACACAGCACTTGTCTCTAACGACAACCCCCCACTCCCACTCAGCATTTCAGATTTATCTAGGTTCGCTTGAAACCCAGATACTTTGGCGTATGCATTCAGAAACTCCATTGCCTGTGGGATTGATTGCGTGGGGTTAGACTCTGTGAGGAGGATATCATCCACAAACAGATGTATAGTGGGCCGCTCCCTGCCAAAGAGCATCCCTTCTATATCTGCCTGTCTCTGAATAATTGCTGCCAAAGGCTCGACAACAAGTAGAAACAACAGCGGGAACAGGAGGAACCCCTGTCTAGTCTCCCTAAACGGGGGGAGTCCCCCTCGACCATTTCCCATTAACCAGAATTCAAGCATGAGGGGAGCAGTAACTAGCCACTATCCAGGTTAGCATGCGGGGTCCCAGCACTATGGCCTCCAGCACCTTGAAAAGAAAGGTTCAGTTGACTCTGTTGAATGCTTTTTCAGCATCTAGTGATAGATTAGCATAGAAATGGATCTGTAATTGGCCTTTTTCACGAGGTGTAGCAGCCGTCTAATATTTTCTGCTGCTTGGCCGTGCTTACAAACAAAAGATTGATCTGGGTCCAAAGCAATTGGTCGGTAAGAGCTGCATTCATTGACCAGACTACCTAGTTTGGGTATTAAAGTTATATGCGCCTCTGGCACTGATGGGATCACTGTTTGCAAGGAAAGAAAGGAGTTAAAGAGGGCTGTTAGGTGTAGGATCATGGTCTCTTTGAAACACTTTTAGAACCGATTTGTGAGGCCATCTGGGTCAGGTGATTTATTGGGGTGGAGAGCTAGGATTGCAGCTGAAACCTCGTCATCAGTTATTAATTTCTCTAGCTTGTCTCTATTGTTGCTTTTAATGCATGGTATGTGTGCCTCTTCAATAAAGGTCTGGGCCTTATTGAGATCTGTGGGTTCCTCCAGATACAACTCTTTAGGGAGCACCCACAGACCCCCATCACATCTTCAACTTCAAAAGCAAGAAGATTGGCGAGGAGCTCAAGAAAGTTCTGAACACCTCCATCACTTCTGCCTTCTTCCCTGAGGACTGGAAACACACTGAAGTGAGGTCCCTTCTGAAGGAACCATCTGCCGACCCAATAGAACCAAAGAACTACTGGCCCATTTTTCTGCTTTCTTTTTTAGCAAAGGCTCTCAAGAAGGCAATCAACCAGCAACTCACCAAGCACCTGGAACACAACAACCTCCTGGACCCCTCTTAATCTGAATTTCGAGCCAATCACAGCACTGAGACAGCCCTGATCGCAGCCACCGATGACATCAGGACCCTCCTGGGCTCGGCAAAACAGCTGCCCTCATCCTGCTGGACATGTCAGCTGCCTTTGACACCGTCTCCCATCACATCCTGATCAACAAACTCTACCACCTTGGAATCCAGGGAGATACCCTGAAACGGATTGCCTCATACCTAACCAGAAGAACCTGGAGAATCCGTCTCCCATCATTCACCTCGGAACACAAAAAGATTATATGCGGCTTCCCTCAAGAATCCTCCCTCAGCCCCACCCTCTTTAACATGTACATAACTCCTCTAGCCAACACCATCAGATCACACAGACTCAACATCATCTCCTACGCTGATGACACCCAGCTCATCCTCTCAGTCAGAAGACCCCACCACCAACAGAGCCAACTTCCACAGATGTATGATGAACGTCGCTGACTGAATGAAGGACAACTCTCTCAAGCTCAACTCTCGGACAAGATGAAAATCCTCATCTTTGGGAACAACACCTCGTCATGGAACGACGCATGGTGGCCGGCTGAACTCCACCCATCCCCTGCCCAGACAGACCACGCCTGCAACCTCGCCTTCAATTTGGAAAGCAACAAGTAAATGCAGTCTCTTCCGTCTGCATCCACACCCTACGCATGCTCCGCAAGATCTTCAGGTGGCTTCCACTCAACACCAGAAGAACCATCACGCAGGCCCTCGTCACCAGGCTGGACTGCAGGAACACACTCTACATAGGAATCACTGCACTCCTCCTGAAGAGACTACAGACAATACAAAACTCATCCTCGACCTCCCCAGACAGACCCGCATCTAAAGAAGCTACACTGGTTCCTGATCCAGAAAAGATGCTGGTTCAAGATACCGACCCTGCACAACGAAGAACCAGCATACATCAACAAACGCATGACCTTCCACTAACCTACCAGACACCTACGATCCTCCTCCCTCTTCCACGCAGACAACCCCCAGATCCACCGAAGTAACAGCAGAGGACGCTCCTTCTCTCACCTAGCAGTCAAAGCTTGGAATGGCTTTCCCCTACACTTTAGGACTGCCTCATCACTCCAAGAATTCAGGAAAGGACTCAAGACCTGGCTGTTCGAATGAACAGAGCACCACGAAGCAGCTAGAGACTCCTGCGCCTTAACACCCTTACCCTGATTAGCCACCCTTCATGAATCCTGATTGATTGATAAGAACCCTCTAAAGCATTAGGCTGGCCCTGAGGACTGTTGCGTATTGTGTTACCCTGACCCCGAAGGGCTACGATGCTTCTAGCAACAGTTTGGCTTCTGAGACGCGTACTAATAATGCACCCGTTTTGTTAGCCTGTTCATAAACCTTTTGTCGGAGGAAAAGCAGGGCTTTTTCTGATTTTTCTATAGTTAAAACGTCTAATTTCCCTCTACTGGCAATGGCCTCCCGCAAGTGCTGTAAGGAGCCCGTTTCTCTATGGCGGCCTGTGGCAGCCATGCAATCTTCTTCCATGGAGGTTTTGTGGTCCCCGTATATTTTACGCTGTCTGACAACTTCCTCCAAAATGTGGCGTCGTCTTGTCCCACAAAGCACTGCACTTCTAAAATCCAACATGGATGATTTCTCTCCAGAGGCGTAATAGCTAGCGAAACCAACCCACAGTGTGGCTCATTTCCATTAGCTCTCCTCTCCCTGACCTGTGCAAATTCCTGGACACAAAGGGTTCTGCACTCGACTACAAAAGTGAGTATATAGATGATGGATATTATTGTCCATAGTACATCAAAAATGAATGAAACGGTATCTCCCAAATGAGTCACTGTATGAGTCGTTGTTGTCTTTGAAAAAAAATTATTTTTATTCTTTATTCTGCAGTTGTTTCTTAAGACCAGCGCACAACAGAAAGCCAACGCGTTTCGTCTCACCTGGGACTTCTTCAGGGCTAAAATGCACATAAACAACACTTATTTACAATATGTACAGGTTAAAATCAAGCGAATTTTCACTACATACAGAACCAGACATTGCATAGAATATTTTCTACAAATTAACATGGCAACGTATCCAATGGTGACTAACACAGACTTCACATACAGTTACAGGGAGAGAACCACAGAAAACAGTTATTTGGTAATACTATACACTTTTTTTTATATAAAGAAACACAGTGTGTGCTATGCATCTATTTAGACATATACAGGGAGAAAAAATCAGAACAGAACTCATACCCAAGTTTATGTAAACTATCCCATTCACATGATAGCTAATCATTATTTGGCCAATTAGTGACCTGTACTTCATACTAGATCTCAGTCAGAAAGAGGAGAATAACGGCCATAAAGCAAAAGAAGAATATTGATATAGACAATATTGTAACACAAAATCGACCATCGTACCTTAACACGTAAGAGGTGTGTTCCTCATGTTCTTCATGTGAAACTTTTTAAAAGCATAGTACTGATATCAAAAGTGAATCTGTGGAAATATTGAAGAGAAGGCTCACTTAGTTTATGTTTCAGCAATAACTGCTCTGATAAGAAAGCAAACCCATACTGTAGGGCGTGCTATCTCTTAATCACAGTATGTCTTTTGGGGAACATAGGTATATCTACCCTTACCAATAATCTTAACTAGAGGCTATGAACACAATAAACTTTTATAAAGACCCCAACCTCAAAGATCCTGAATACAGACTTGTCTGATGAACACATGTCTAACGCAAATTCCTGTTCTAAACCTGCCATCTGGCTGGGGAACAGGATGTGGGGTAGGTATGCCTGGCATTCCTTACTGATCTGCTCTCTCTCTCTTTCAGCTCAGTTTGATTTACCCGGTCCCCTGTGCAGGACCCATCCTATTCAGCTTCAGAGCTCTCTCCATCAGATAACCTATGCACCGGCCAGGCCACTTATCACTTAATCAAAGCAGCTTGGCTAAGCCTGTTAAGGCTGATCAATTAGCAGAGACCACTAAAGAGCTAGATTTTGGTTTACAGAAGAGAAAGCTCTATAACTTCTCTTCTGTACTAGTTATGATAAATTCAGCAGTTGCAAGTTGTTGACTTTAGCAATACCAATCTTTTATGTCCTTGAATGATATTTATACTCCTTTCCTAGCAATAGTTATACCTGAATAAAATATTGAAATGTTAGCCTATGGCGCTACAATGAGGAACAATGAAATGGGCAGTTTTTCCTCACCAGGGAATATAAAACATCTTTTATTAGGTCCATGCTTATAGTTACATGGGCGTCCACCACTGGGACACCTAGGGGAGATCTGAGGGGTGCCTAATATGTACAAATAAGGTAGATCATCACTTTTAAAATGCCCACACCACCAAAGTCGAGTGTGCACACAATTTACTTTTAAAAACAGTCTGCAAAAGCCAGACTGCCTTTAAAATGACAGCAGGCACTCAGCTGTGCACACAGCCAAGTGTAGAAAATCTGCTGGGACTCTAAACCTCCATGCCCTATTACATACTAGAGACTTATATGTAGTTATTAACGCCTATCTCTATTATATACTAGGGACTTATAGGGTCTGTGAATACCAATAGTGAGAATTTACTTTTAAAGACAGGCTGCACGGCAGGACTGCCTTTAAAAGGACACCGGAAATCTGCTGGGCCTCTAAACCCTCCAGTCCTCCTTATATACTAGAGACTTATAGGTAGATTGCACCCCCTGGCCCTATTACCTACTAAGGACTTATAGGGTCTGTCATTGCCAATTGTAAGTGTGCCCTTTTTACACATAGCTCTGGCCCTGGTTAGCAGAGCCCAGGGTACAGTCAGTCAGTTACCACCAGTATCATTCAGCAAAAAATGGGGGTGAACAGGGCTAAATAATTACTTTCTAACAGTAGGTGATCACAGTCATATGAGAATATATATTGTTTCTAGGAGCTAGTCTATTTCCTAGTGAACCTGTAGCTTTAGACCAAAACCTGTACATACATATATTAGTATCTGTTTGCCATAAGGTGGTCCTATCTGAACCAAACAATGGTAAGTTAGAAGTGCCATTCTGAACCATTTCATTCAAAACAGTATCAGTAATGTTATATTTTAATTTCCAATCTGCCAATTGTCAAATTAATTTTCGCAATTGAAGATGTCTTCAAATCTGAAGGAGAAGCAAAGCTCATGCACGTTTATTGCACAGTCTTATTTAAAAGAGTAATTTTCCTAGGATTCATACATCCTCAAAACAAGGTATCTGTCCCATGAGCTTGCTAAAATGTAGGTCCCCAAACACTTTTCTCATTAATACTCTCATTCGAATACA
The DNA here is from genome assembly GCA_963921515.1 of Calotriton arnoldi. Taxonomy (NCBI): domain Eukaryota; kingdom Metazoa; phylum Chordata; class Amphibia; order Caudata; family Salamandridae; genus Calotriton; species Calotriton arnoldi. Next base: position 1,224,852 of record CAWUFW010001658.1, read on the forward strand.
TGTAACCTTCTTCAAGAAAGTACTCAATAGATTGTGGTGAATATATGAATTTGTGACAAGTAGTCATATTATTTATAAACTTTTAAGGCTCTTGTGAATAATGAAATGCAGATAGGTCTGAACTGTCATCACAGTTAAAATAGAATTTTTTTTAAACTTCTAATACTGTAAATTGGTGGTTTACCACAACACTCCCACTGTGTAAAATTATGTATTTCCCTTTAGCTGTTTGCTTAATGAATGTAGATGTGGCCATAATGATGGAAACAGAACCGCTCCTTAATATTCGAGATACGGATCTTCATTGTTCAATGAATCATCCAAACTCAAATCACTCTTCAGTTGTTTAACAGCACTGATATTGTATGGGATTCTCAAAACATAAGGAATTTGAATTCGTTTTGTGGGGCCCAAAGTCTAGTATGGGCATCTCTCCCAAATATCGCCATCAGCTAATGGATATGCTATGTTATGACTACATGAAAGTCTCTTTTAGCTCTGTGCGATGAATAATGCAGTTGCAGCTCCTGTATCACAGAGATGATGTTGGTCTTTCTGGAAAATAGTGCCCATGCACCATCGACAAAATAATAATACACATAGTGAGCCATAGAAGAAATTATATTGCAGCGAAGATCCAAGTGTAGGACCATGGTAGGCGGATATACCTGTCCCACCCCAGCAACTGGTAAAACTCCAACTAGAGTTGACTAATTGTAGAAGTTAATGTTTTTTGAAGAGGCGAAAGGAAAACAGTTTCTGTTTCAGCATATAGATTGGGCTCATTTTCAGATAATGTTTTTTTCTTGCAATGGTAACATCTCAATTGATGTAGATTCTTTCGGTGGTGCACTTAAGGTTTCAGTTGTAGTAATGGTAGTTGAAGTTGCAGCAGGTTCAATTGTTGAAGATGTTGCTTGAACCACATCTGGATCAGTACTTGATGATGGGTATAAAGCTGGAGACGCATAAGGCTCATCAGACCCTGGAACAAGACCAATGATTTCAATTCTGGTGTACTCTTCTTACAGTAACTCCAGAATACTCCAGAATACTCCAGTAACTCCAGAATAGGGAGAGAATGTACTGGACTAATCTGGAGGTACTTTGGCATTGGCGGCAGGTCATTAAACAGAATTGAAGACATAGTGCTTCTTGATATGTTCAATCAACACCTTCCTGTTTTTCTTCGCACCAGAGAGTGGTGGCAGGATTACTCAAGAAACACTTAGAGACTATGCAGAGCTGTCTGTATAGAACACGCTTTTATACTCATGTATGTGTATTTTATGTGGAGCTTGTGGGATTTATTGTTCATACTGTAGAAATGTCTGCGTCCTAAGTGTAGGATCGTATTCAAATTTGACATTGTGTGAATTATGCATCAAGGCTCATTGTACCCAGTGCAGGTGTGGTGGACGCACTTTAGGGATATTTGCTTTAGTAGCTACCTCAAATGTAGTTGTAGGGGAAACTGATAATCTGCTTTCCCTGTGTCAGAGAAGGCTCATTCAAAATGGTTGTCTGCTCTGCCGTGAGAATTTTCGCTGTCGGAGTAAATAATTCCTCTGCATTCAAATACAAGTCTGTAGCCTGTGGAGATCTCTGTCTCTTATTGTTAACTATCTATGTGTAGCTTGAAGTGGTAAGAACGACCAACATTTCTAGGTTTATTTTGTTGCTACACTTCTGGCAATATTTAGTCTGTAACATGTCTGTCTGCAGTCGACATAAGATATCAGTATGCATGTCCGTCCAGTTCTTTTCAGAAAATGTCAGTCATCAATTCATACAAGGGCTTCATGCACTTCAGCGTTTTGTGGTTTTATTGGATATTGAGCTTGCACTAGGGGTTCACTCCATAGATGAATCACATGTGGCACAGAGTGTTTATCCCACCCTGCTTGATTTCTAAACAAAGCCAGAGCCTGTTTTAAAGCCCACTCGTGCATATTTTTCCGAGATCCTGAGGTGCTTAGGTGGAAAATCCCTTCATTATTTCTTCCTCCCCAAGAGTTACATCCCATACAAAGGATGGAGGCTAATCATCCTCAGCGGAAATTATATCATAGGCATTCGTAAATTTAATAGAATACTGCTTTTATTTGCGCCTTATATTTCTACATCAGAAATCATATCAGGAGAGTTTTCATGTTTGTCCGGTGTTTCTACCTGAATGGATTTGGGCGTCACCATCAAAGGGTCTTTAAGAGTCTGGCGAACTATTGTGCTGTCCAGAGTGCTACTGCCTATGTTCCATTTTGCACACGTATACGCAGTTTCTGTCCGCTTACTCACCCTAGAGTCCTGCAAAGAACAGGAAGTACGGCTATCAGTATGCTGATAACAATCCAGCTTTTCACTTTTTTTCCACAGTCCTTCAAATTGTATCCAACCCTCTCAGATTCCTACTGTGGAGGAAATCCAGAGGTTTTTTGTTTAGCTTTTTGCTTCCTCATAGTTTCCGATGCTTTCTCCTTCACCGAACCCTCAGACTCATTTTTCATTTTGAATTTTGGTTTTGAGTACCTAAAGTATCTTGGCATACCAATGTATATAGTTACCAGGTAGTTCACATTCCTGATCTTGCATGGGAACAACAGCCAAATCCTGGCTTATAGCCAACAATGCTACTTACCCTCATACGTTACCAGGAAGTATCAAAGAGACCGATTCAGAGTTACCAGTCAACTTCATATCCAAATCAACCGCCTGAGCGACTCCATGCTCATTCCATATTTGTTTTAATACCCAAAATGGATTTTCATCCCTGTTTGTGGACGTTTTGCAGTAATAGTCTTTGGGCTAATTGTCTGCAGTTGAGCATATGGCTGTGGGGCAGCAGAACCTAACATACCAGTCCCTATCATCTTTGGCACAAATTGTCAGAGTCATCTAAATGCAGTCGCTAATTCAGTTAATGAATGGCTTAATTGTTGGGCATTCATGTTTCTTGCGTCTGGATGTGGAGTACAACTAGCCGATTCGAGCAAAGTGGCTCCTGGAAGACCTAATAGACCCATTCTTCTAACCTCCACTACAAGTGGTAAGTGCCTCTTAAACCATGATTGATGTTGTAAATATCCTATAGAGATTTCTAGTCTTTAATATGGCTCATAGTTTAGAGGAATAGGAGCAGCTTAATATCTATTAGAATGCCTAATGTTTGAAACTACAAGTTCACACTCCACCCATGAGTAGAATATTTCAAAGGGATCATGTGCTGTAACTACTAGACGTTCTACTAGAATTGGTTGAGCCCCAGGCTCAGGAAACCCTTGTCCCATAAGGAATATGGAATGGAATAATTCTTGGTGGCCGCAGTCCCTCGGTTCTCTTCCTACCCCGTTATCGAAAGTAAGGAACTTGGGAATCATTTTTGATTCCAACCTCACTTTTATAGATCAGATAAGTTAACTTACTCTTCATGTTCATTCATTCAAAAAACTCTGAAGAAAAGTCTCCCCTTCTTACCCCTTGATCTGCAGAAAACAATACCCACTTTTCTTGTGCTATCAAGGCTGGACTACTGCAATGCGTTATAGGCTGATGCGCAGCAAGGCATTTAAAAAAATCTTTAGAGACTGCAGAATGCAGCAGTCCAGCTCCTAAGGAACATCAGGAAATTCAAACCAGTCTCGAAAGCTATGGAAGAACTACTTTGGCTCCCCATTAAAAAGAGAGTAGCTTTCAAGGCGCTCTGCATAGCACCAAAGCCCTTAATCACACACCAGCCCTGTTTTTCTTAAGAACACAATCTCATGGTATACCCCTAAAAATGCCTTTATTCAGCCACAACAAAGAAAGTTTTAGTTCCAAAAATTCATAAAGCCTCTTGTGGAGGCAGAAGCTTCACCAACGTTACCTCCCTTCTCTGGAATCAAATGGCACGGCATTTGAGAAGTCAGCCAAATATGCAAATTTTCAAGCAACATCTCAAACCTTGGTTATTTACTCTTCCAATGTAGATTTAGACTACAGGCAGTCTCAACCTTCATGCAGATGGCAGCGCCAAGACGCCTAAGGGCATATGCCACGCTTTACAAAATTGATATCAAATCAAATAAGGTACTCTGCTAATGGCCCCCTTAAATTTGCCCGTACACAAAAGGTACAGGTGCCATTTTAAAACAGATTCAGAATGAGATTCAAAAATGAAATTGAATGGGAAAAACCTTTTACAAGTCAATCTTCACAATCTGCTTTACAGGGACCTCCAGTGTGAACTGAGGATGGAAAGCAATTTTTCAATGGACGTCTCTGCATAAGTAATTATCAGTATGATTTTGTGTGTATCTCCCAAGGGTACTCAAACCTCCAGGCACCATGATACATTTTTTCAGCCTCAGCAGCATATATAGCCCTATTTTAGATCCCCTAAACCCTCTGGCAAAGTGCACGCTTACAAACCTGAGCCAGTGATTCTAGCGGGCTATAACCCACGAACCTCCGACACATGGCTTGATGATGGTGTGTATTGGGCAGTGATCTGTCCTGTGAGGATTATTTGTATTATTAGTTAGTTCTGAAACTTCTTTTCTAATGGATGGACACACCCTCACAAAAATCCTCTCTAGATATTTACAAGGCATTATTTATAATTAATGCACTAATCTAGTACAGATAATACAAATAGATCGAACTACTAACTATAAACATAACAGTAGCAATAAACAGATTATTAAAGAATATATGAAAAAGAATTTCAATATTCTTGATGGTGTCCAATAAATCAAAGCATTAAATGATTAAATCAGCCTCTGGCAACTAACATTTCCCATCAAGCCCCTGGTTACATTTTCATATCACCAAAGTGTCCATCGTAGTTTCTTACGTGGCCTCTATCCTGCATATTTTCTCAGAAATGTACAAAATGCAGTGGAGACTTATAAGCAGAAAATGCAAAGCATAGTTCCCCTTGGGGGGGATTGGTAGCTTAAAGGCTAGCCTACTCAACTCAACATGTCCTCCAGAGAGAGGTGACACTGATAAGCAACTGACAGTGCTAGGCATCATTGTATATGTAAGTTGCTGGACTCTTAAGGGCATAGTGTGCTTCTTAATTTTTCTAATGTTGTAGCCTATCAGGCTTCATTGTTTCAGACGTAATGCAATGTTATGGCTGCTGTAATGTAGTGTTTGGGAGAGTACTTTTTAAACTTTCTTTAACAAAATCAGAAAACCTTGCCTCTGACAGGCTTTAGAGTGTGCCCCTCTGAAATGGGCCTGTTGGGATCTTCAGCCTCTCTGAGATATGTTTTTGAAAATAAGTGTCCAGAGTCCTTGCACACACTGGGGAATTATTTTAACAGTTATGGCTTCAATTAATTTTCTATGTTTAGGGTGTTTTGCTATGGTGTATGTATACATGCACATCTGCATGCTTTATGACTTTGAATAGCTCCTGTTAAGTCTTTTGTAAATGTATTGTATTGTCGGAGTGTTTATATAGACCTTTTTACCGCTGAAGAGAAGCATGTTTTGGATACTTACATTGGTGGAGACTTTGGTGCTTATTTAGATTTGGTGGATTTTGGGCATAAAAATTCGCAGTTTCTCTGCTCTATTTAGAATCAGTGAAAGCATCATGCCTCCTCTGCTAAACTTTTTACTGCCTTTGGGCCGTCAATCAGTGTTGAAAGCTGGGGTCATGTCCAGTAGGAGTAATGCCACCACCCCCATTCCTATGAACTGTGGTTTTCATACCATCCTGGATGAAGATCAAGATTTACGCCTTACCTCTCCATCAGCAAAAGCCTGCTTGCTGATCTAATATCAACTTGATATTGTTAAGGAAGTCTCTTGTCAGTTTTCCAGGCAAATGCCCTTTTGTAGTAGGCCTGTTTTCTTCATGAGCGGACATATGTAGGATATCTTAACTTGTACTGAAATAGTACCTGAGGTTACTGAATTGTTGATTATGGTAGGTAGTGGTATAGCAGAATATTCTTGAGGATTTGTGGGTGGAAGGTGTGTGATGGTGGTTGACAGGTTGCGGAATTATAAAAATGACAGTTGGTTGAATGGTGCAAGTCTAGGGTCATCTTTCTTTGGTGCAATCCATATTGGCTTGTACTCGGATTGATTGTCTTAGGTCTGGTTGACAAGGTAGGGTTCTAATTGCTTAGCTTTTATAACAAGGTGGTGTGCTATGAAGTTGCAAAAATTCTTGTGCTTGACGAGTAGCTGCAGAAGTGCATTCTGAATTTCAGACTACTGAGAGAATATTTGGAGCTCCTTGGTATGACACTCAGCATTTCAGATTCTATTTGAGTAATGAGTAGATTGAGTAGATTTGTGGATCTTATTGAGCCGCTAGAGTCGGATTTTGTTGAGTGTATTTTTATTTTTACTTTGATGTTGAAGTCCTGTGAATTGTATTTTTTAATTTTCTTTAGTTTTTCATTGATCTACGGCGTCATGCATAGTGGTGAACTTGTCGAATTCTTTGTTAAGCCAATTGTAGAGTTGCTTAATATATATTACTTGATCCAGCATTGAGAGCACATTCAGCTGATACTCAATTTCTGCAATGTATAGTTTGTTCCATTATCTATGTGTGCGGCAGAGGACAGAGTTATGGTGGCAAGTTGGTTTGTTAGAATGTTGAAGAGAAAAGACATGAGGTGGTGGTCACCCCAGGAGCTAGGCTTGCTTCCTTTGATTGTAATAGTTCCACGCTCATCAAAAATTACGTGTATGGTCTGCTTATTGTGATGCCCTAAATTTGACAGTGGTTATGGGATTTCAGATTTGATATGATGAATTTTGACTAAGACATTAATGGTTGGTCAAACCAGGTATTCCAGTTGGTAAAGATGAACAGGTTAATATTTTTGGGGAATATGTCCAGTGTGACATCTAGGAGGGCATCTGTGAATGCTCCATTAATTGGTGGTGGCCTGTATTTTAGGAGGAAGGTGCTAGAGAAAGCGAGGTTGCTGTGCTTTGTACTAGTAACTATTCTTTTGATACCTTGAAGCACCAGCTATACTAGTCCCATTTAGAAGTTAGCATAGCTGGGATGTCACTGTGTAGCTCTGTAATTGCCAATGGGGCTACCAACCCGTCTACAGTAAAAGCAACAATTAGTTTTTTTTACTTTTAGTGCATATAAAAATACATGTCCTATTTTTTAATATACAGCTCTGCCTTAGAGCAACAGGCCTACCTTAGGGGTGACATATATATTAAGAAGGAGGTCTGGACTTTGTCAGTTTAAATGGCAAATTTGAGTTAGCAGTTTAAAACTGCTCTGTAGTCTGCAGTGGCAGGCTGGGAGACAAGTTTTACTTCGACACATTTGTGGTGGCACAATAAGCGCTGCAGCCCATGAGCAAAAGTATAACTTAACCTGGGTACTCCTGGTAACATATACTGGGGCCTTGAAAGTTAGTTAACTTATGCCAATTGAGTATAAGCCAATTAAACATACACTTTTATGGGTCGGAGCACAGGCACTGAGGTCTGGTTAGCAAGCCTCAGTGCACTCCCAGTATCATTATGCCAGTACCTAATAGTCAAAAAGTGGGGAGACCCTGCAATAAGCCATTTCCTCTCAGTAGTTACGGGGGTGGTGGCATATTGGGATCAGGATCATTGAAATATAAAGGTGAAGGCTGATTTTTCAGAAGGTAGGGTAGGGTTAGAGGTAGCAGGTATCAAGGGAGAAGAAGAGTAGGGTAGGCTGGAGGCAGCCATGTCAGAAGTTCTTGTAAGACGTGGGCCATCATATTGAAGCGGGCCCTTTATAGAAGAACCTGTTTCAAAGTTTACATATATATCCTATGGGGAAAGATGGGCATGGTGAGGCAAAAGGCGGGTTTCAAAGGGTGGAAGCAAATAGGGTGCTGCGCTATTAGGGAAGAAAATAAGGTTGTATGTGCTGCTTGGTTATTGCTAAGAAGAGGAAGACAAGGTGTTAATGGCAGGAGGAGAGATTTAGGGGATGTGTTGTGAGTTGTATCACAAACTTGGAGAGCTTGGAGAAGCAGTGTATGGTGGGATTCAAGGGGAGTGGGGGTAAATGCTGTCATGTGAGTTAAATCAGTGTAGTGAGGGACTTGAGAAGAGGAGTAAAGAGTAGGGATAGGAATAGAAGAATAGGGATAAGAATGGAAGGTTATAGAGGGGGTGAGAGTGAATCCAGGATCAATTTCGGGATGGGGAAATAGGAGATGTTGTATCATGTAGATGTCCTGTGAGAGTCTACTATTATAGACAACAGTGGTCCCTAGGGAAGAGTAAGGGTGAACAGAAATAATAAATACAGACCCAATCAGTGCTGTATTGGTTAAACATGTCCAGCCGGACAGAGGTTAAATATTTAATTTATACGAAATTATTTGAAATATGTACAACACAATGTACTAAGAGTGGGACACAAGCCTGCATCCTACTACAGAAACATAGAAACATACAAACATGCGGTCTGGGAAACAATCAAGAAAGGCTCAGGCAACGCTCACGGTTTGTTCTCAAGAAAAGAAATTCATAATTTTAAGTCAACAAATCGCAAGGAGCGCCTCTACATGGTAAATGGTAACATCACAGTGTATGTATGAGGCGTTTTTAGGGTGTCGACGGCGTTTCGATCCAAGAAAAAGTTGCATGGATCATCTTCAGGACATTAGATAAGCATGCCTGAGATATGGGTGCCTTAAATTACGTGAGAATAGATCGGTAAGTCAAAAAGGGCGAGGTCCTCAATGGGAGTTCACCCTTACTCTTCCCTAGGGACCACTGTTGTCTATAATAATTGATTCCCAAGGTCCCTGGCCGACTTTATTTGGGTCCCCCTTGTTGTTTAAAAAGCTGTGAGAGTCTACATCATAGTTGGCTGTAGACTTGCCTGAAGTGGTATATAACAGACATGGTCCAAGTGTGTAGCTGATCACCTTAGAGAGCTGCACGAACCACAAAGTTACTATAGTGGTGGGTCTTTGAGTCCTAGAGGTGTAATTAGGGAAACTCAGGGTGGGTCCTGAAAACTACTGCAATAGTGGGTTTGCTTACTTGACCAGAAATGGAGTTAGGTCAACCCAGGGAGGGACCTAAAGACTATAGTAATATTATCTACATTTGCAGGTCTGTTAAGCCAGCCTAGGGAGCTATTCAGAACCTATATAATAGTCACTTGGTAGTGAATATGTGAGGTCTGCCTAGTCGCAGAGTTACGGCATTCCAGGGTAGTATTTTTTTTTTTAATAGGCAAGATTTTATTTATTTCTTTTTACTTGATGAACAACAACTGAACATAACAGAATATCCAGTTTTGCAGTATAAAGCAAGGCACAAATATACTTTAAGTTAGTTTGTAGCAAGCCCACCACTTCCCCTAAATGTTGCTATGTTTTTGTGGACATCCTCTGGCTGCGTATATTGGTTCCTCTTGTTGGCACACCAGTCCATCGCCACTCACCATGTGCCAGCTTCGGGGGACTCTTTGAGGTTCAGTGTCTGGCAATGTCCCTTTTGGCAAGCATGGTTACAATCCCCACCAAAGTACGGTCTCCCCTGTCCTCCAAAATACCCAGTAGATCCACCCTGGGTGAGGGTTCCCAAATTCCTCCTAGAACTTATGAATAAGTATCAAAAATCTTTAGCTAGTATAGATAACTGGACAGCTCTAAATCATGTGAAAGAAAACACCTCGTGTTTCTGGGCAACGGAAACAAGTGGGTGCTAGGATTCGATCTGTGTGCCATAGACGTAGGGGGGTAAGGTGTGATGTGTAAATATTTCATTTGGATAAGGCGAAACAGAGTAGATGACTAAAACCCTCGGGGACATACAAGCGTCTCTCCGGTCACTGTCAACCAGTGGTCCCACACAATACTCCCATTTTCCTTCCAAGGTCTAGAAGAGATCCGGCAAGTGAATCACCAGGGATTTATATATGTGTGAAACCCCCCTTTTCCCCAGAGGGCCCGACAGTACTTTAGCCTTAAGTGGACTATACCTGGTAGTGTTTTGAGAGAGTTGCGGTGGAACAGGAGTGCATTAAGTGCTTGCAGGTAGCGAAAGAATTGTGACTTATGTTGGTCAAATTCATGTTGAAGGTCTATAAAGGATTTCATTTATGTACCGTGCTATAGGTTGCCAAATTTTGATATGCCAATAAGATCCAAGCTCTCAAAGCCCTCTAGGATTGCTGCGTGGCTCAGTCAGTTACTCCACCACAGGGGAGTCTCGAGCGTGAGTCTTCTGTCCCACTCCGTCCACCTCAGCACAGATTGCCAAAGAAGCAGGACCACCCTGGTGATTTCGGGAAAATCACCTGGAATGGGGTTCCCATAGATCAGCCCCACAGTCGCCTCTCGGTCCAGCAGTGCCACCTCCAGATGGAAGGCAGGGTCATGCCACCCTCCACTCAACCAGTAATTTACCACCAAGATGTGCACTCCCCAATAGTAGATGTGAACGTCTGGCATACCCATGCCTCCATCATACGGCGTCTGTACACATTTACCAAAAGCCAGCCAGGAAGGCTGGTTTCCCCAGAGAAAGGCATAATATTTTCCTGACAAATCCTTGAATCAAGTCTATGGGATGAGTAGGTGAAGTTTTGGAGGACATAGAGCAGCTGTGGCAGGACGATCATTTTGGAGAGGATTACTCTACACAGGAAATTGAGTTTGACCTATCTGGTGAGGTCTGTAGTCATCTTAAGCATCAAAGGTTGTAGGTTCCAATTCCCGGTTGATGGAGGCTCTAGGGCCATGTGTATTCCCAGGTGTTGGAAGCTAAGTCTGTGAATAGGCAATACCGATCCCTACCATATCTCTGTCGCCTTTAAGAGGGACCAGGAGACATTTGGTACAGTTGACTGTGAGTCCGGAGGCTTCCCAATATAGGGTCAGCATCTGTAACAAGTGAGACCCCGTGAGGAAGACCCTTAAGAGGGACAAAAGGACTTTGTCTGCATAAAGGACAATCCAGTCCTAAGTTCCCACCCCACAGTCAGATCCCCAGACCTGAGCATCACAATGAACCCACACCACACAAGGTTCTGTGGCAAGGGGAAAGAGAGGCGGGGATAAGGGACAGCCCTGTATCCTGCCTCTGACAATTGGGAAAGGGGCAAAGAAAGTTCTGTTTACTCGGACCTGTGCCCATGGGTGGGTATATAAAAATGAACATACGTTCCGAACTTCAGGCCGAATCGAATTCTTTGTAGTGCATCATAGAGGAAAAACCAATCCACCGATTTGAATGCTTTCTCGAAATCTATTAGCATGAGGGTACTAGAATCCTTCAATGCTTCAAGATGGGCAAGGGCCATGTGGATACAATGCCTAGTACTATGATGAGGCATAAAGCCACATTGGTCTGGTGGACCAGATGTGGCATAAGGCGTAGTAACCTGTTTGTGAGGACTTTTGCACAGATTTTAAGTTTTGCGTTAATGAGGGATAACGGTCGGTATGAGGCACATCAGTCTGTAGGATCACCTGTTTTATGAAGCACCATGATGTTTGCGGGTTCCAGTTCAGATGAGAACCGATATTTTTTATAGCCTCCTGGTACATATCCAGGAGTGGAGGAATGAGAATCGATTGTAAGTGACAATATTATTTCGCAGGGTCACCGTCGGGTCCAGTGGTTTTACCCTGGTTCATCCAGGGTGGTATTAATAGACCATGGTAGTAGTCATTACAGTGGAAGGTCTGTGTGGCCAACACAGTATCAAAATTAGGAAAATCAAGAGAGAGACCTAGAAATACTGAAGTGTCACTGTGATGGTGCGTCTGTGAGGCCTACACAAAGTTAAGTTAGGATAATCCATGGATGCCTACAGACTGCTATAGTACTCCTCACTGTGCTAGTGGGTCTGTAGGCTTGTGTAGAAGTGAAGTTAGGGCAACCCAGGCAGGAATCTAGTGGTCACTAGAATAGCAGATCTGTGGGGCCCAACCAAGAATGGATCTAGAGACTACTGTTGTTGTAACTAGGTAGAGGGTTTGAAGGCCTACCCACAAGAAGAGTTAGGGCAACCCAGGGAGGATTCTAGCTACTTTAGTAATGGTCCCTACGTAGTGGCACTGTGAGGCTTACCTAGAAATGGAGTTAGGCTATCCCAGGAAGATAACTAGAGAGTACGCCAGTAGTCACTACAATAGAAGGTCTGTGATTCCTACTCAGGGAGGGATCTGGTGACCGCAGTGTAGTCATTACAGTAGTAGGCCTGTGAGGCCAAACATGGGAGAGAGCATGAGACTACTGTAGCAGTAGTCACTAGGTAGGCTGCTGTGAAACCTACCCTGGGCACGAATAACACTGATACTACTATATGTATATAAATAGTACAGCGACTATAGCAACACTGTAGTTATGGTTAAGTTTCACTTACCATAGAAAAATAATTTTTTACTTTAATACCTTTGGCACTTTTGAAGGGATCTGCACAAAATGTAGTGCGTAATTAGCATAGTCAGCGATTTTCCAGTATGTAAAATTTTGTACGCATCTTTTGAAGACAGTGATGGTAAAGCAGGGGTCAAAAAAGTATTCTCCATTTTAGGTCCCATTAGAATTTTTGGTACCTGCAACAGCAAAAACTGCTCAATGCTGTTATGCGAGATATTGCATGAAAATAAAATATTCCTCATGATGTTGAGGTGGTTGATGACGTCTGTTTTTTTCCAACTCTCCTTCTGGGAATAAAACATTCCTCATAACCCTTGATAAAATCGATGTTGAGGCAGTTGATGGCAACTGTTTTTTCCAACTCTCCTTCTGGATGCTTTTCTTTCTTTTCATTGGTGACACCGTTACTGTCAGGTCCATCTACAATGGTAGTTCCTGCAAAAGATTATCTCCAGGTACCAACTGCATCCATGGATCATCTGCCAAGACCAGCAATGATTCCCAGGGACACTTTGGTGTCAGCCATCAGGAAGATGCTTCTGGTTCCAGACCATCCACCCTCACAGATGACATGAAGCGCTCTACAAATCTACTGATTGATCCATCATCCCCAGGTGGACCCCAAAATCTTCCCACCTCTCCTCAAGCAGCCCTCCTGGAAGGTATAAGAGGAGATCTCCATCTTCCGCTCCTTCTAAACATTATTATTCTGATTTGCCTTTCACAGCTTACACTTCCACATTACTGGCTTCCTCATCAAGAAGATTGTCACATTCCAGGATGTGCTTTTAAGGGGAGCGGTTAAGTTCAATATGTTGGTTGAGGCCTCCCAGAGTCTCAGTGATTATGGAGATGTTGCAACCTCAATCTGTTCTAAGGCCCCTCTTGCTTTTGGTCCCTGGCTTTACAAAACTTGCAGAGAAGAAGTTTCTCTCCACAGCAACAAAGAAAATGTCAACCTCAAGTCTACTGAGGAAGTACACACCTTCTGATCAGGATCCAGTATACATATGCCAAGAACCTAAACCGACTCCATCATAGTCTCAATACTCAGGAAGAAGCACACATTGGCCCCAGAGACCTTATGCCTCCTGATTAAAAAAAAAGAAAACGTATTAACACAGCAGACCATAACGTTTATGGATCCACAGCAACAGCATTCAAGACAACTCACGCCTCTGCCCTACCAGTGTGATATTACAGAGGCTTATGGGAATCCCTGGTCACTTCGCAGAGAGACGCTTACTAGAGAATGAAGACAAGAATTTGTAGATGTCATGCACAAGGGACTACTAGTGTCCAATCTAGTGATCGGCACCTCTATTGATTCTGCAGACCTGTTAATCAAATTTTGCCATTTCCTCATACATGCTTCATGGCTGTGATTGATATCACTGAAGTATGACGCACAGGATTAGTCCTTTGTGGTTCTCATACGGATGATGAGAGGCAGAGGATGAGAAATGTGGCTCAAACATTAAAGTGGTATTTTTAGAAGAAAAGAAGGACTTCTTCACATCTCAGTATAGGTGCATGGACTGCTGTTACCACTAGCAGAAATTTCAATCCCCTCAGTGTGACGAAACAGCTTTGGAAACCAATGTTATGGCACAGATTATCAAGGAAAATCCACCACTTTCAAGTCTGAAGTAGAGAGGATGCAGAAGAAAGAACAGTCCTGCAACTGCTCTCACCTCAGGTGAAAATGGGGATAAGGAAGAGACAGAGCTGCTCCCAATATCTCGGTTCTATCTTGGTGTTCCTCCTATACCTTCTAACCTAGCTCACTGGCACAGACTTATGTAATTCTTTAGGAGTATAAATGAAAACAGATTTTAATTATATTAATCACATAATTTGAGCTGGTTTGTAATGGTACTGAAACCCCCAATGCACTCACATGGTTATCTGGTTATGGGGAAGTTGACAACCCTAGAGAGCACCAGGAATCATTCTCAGACACCACAACACGAGCAGCGCACACAAGTGCAGAACATCAACAGTAGCCAATAATAATCAAGAAAATACATTCTTCTGAGTAGCAGGTAATAAGCAGGGAAAGGGTAAGAAATCAGGATAAGAAGCAAAAGAAAGCAAACGTGCAAGGGAAATGCCAAACAGTGAACAAAGTAACGGTAGCAGGAAACTCTACAACAGAAGAAGTTGCAAGGCAACTTCTTCTGCTTAGCTGACTCTACTTAAGCACCTCCTAGTCTCCTTTTGGTCTTATACCTGTTTCTTACCTGACAGCCACTCCTCTTGTTTCGCATCCCCAATATCCACAGATCCATTCTCCACCTTCTTCATTCACTCAGTGCTTGGCTTTGGGGTATTTTTGATTATTACCAACTCAGTTAAACTACATCCCTTTTTGTAACCTGCCCTCTCACTAACTTTTGCCTCAAGTTGTTAATGCTCAGTAGTCCTATCAGCCACAGCCACAAGCACAACAACATCCCTCATAACACAGAAGATCCATGAGAGTTGGAAGTCAGCAGTAACTTCAGCAACTTTCTCCTCGGAGAAGTCCAAGTTTCATTGGTAACAATTACTCTACCACTTCCTCTCCTCTGTTCACCACTCTGGTGGGAGGTAGTGTTTTCAATCCAGAAGATAACAACCGACAGATGGGTCCTGCACATAATACAAAGCTACACTCTTCATTTCAGACCTCCTCCCCCGACAATCTCTCTGAATCCTGCACCAAAGCATCAGCTGCGATTATTTCGGATGGAGGTTACATCTCTTCTGCAAACTGTGCAATAGAACCCATTCCTACTCCTCAAGTGTGGAAATGGCATTTATTCAAGATAGTTTTTGGTCCCCAAAAGGACCCCAAGCAAGAATTCAGACCGAATTTGAACCTGAGACAAGCTGACAAATGGTTCAAGAGACAACAGTTCAGGATGTTGGCTCTGCACCAAATAAAGTCTCAGCTCTTAAAGGGAAACTGGGTGTGCACTGTAGACCTACAAGATGCTGGCATCCACATTCCACTTCCAAAGAAGCACAGGAAATTTCTAAGGATCACAATAGGCCATTACTCGTGCACAGTTCTTCCCTTCGAACAGATATCTGCGCTTAGAACGTTTTCAAAGTGCATGTCGGTGGAAGCAGCTCCGCCCTGCAAACCAAGGAAGTACAACTATTCCTACCTTTATTACTGGTTGCTAAAGCCTTACACATCAGATAAGACATGGCAGGATTTCAGTGCCACTAGTATGCTTTTACATCAGTAGGACCGTCACATCAGCCACCAGAACATAATGTCAGCCCCTGTACAAATACCCAACTATCAAGAAGTGAAGTTAAATAAGGAGGGCGGAGAAGTGTTGCCTTCAGAGGCAAAAGTATCTCCAATTTTTCAAACATGCCATCACTTTCAGAGAACTCATGTTCTTTGGATCGTGAGATTTGATCCCTTCTGGGATCAGTGACCTCTTGAATCTTCCTTGTTCCTAATCCACAGCTTCACATGGAACCCTGCATCAATCCCTAGAAGATCAGTGGTCACAGGGTTAGAACAACTAGAAGGACTATTTGAGATTAACTCTTGCGGTGAAACAATCTCTAAAAGGTGGTTCAAGACAGCCAATCATCTTAAAGGAGTTCCTTGTCATCAGGACTTTCCAACATAAGCTAATGTCACAGTTGCATCTCTGATGGATTGGAGAGCCCATCTGCAGAATCTGACAGTGCAGGGCTTTGATCAGAAAAACAACAGCTCTGTCACTTTGGTGTTCTGGATTGAAGGCAGCCCATCTGGCTGTGAAGACATTTCCACCTAAATCAGGAATAGTTCTTCCTCACTTATTGGTTAAAAAAAATAAGTTGGGAAGAACTAAATACCAATAAGTGAGGAGAATTAGCTAGCCGTTCAGAGATAGTCTTCAGAAGAAGGAACTGAGGGGCACTCTCATATAAGCTTACTTTTTAGATGAAATGAGTCTCCTCTTTGATCAGAAGCCGACAAGGAGCAAAGGAAAACAAAGGGGAAGAGAAGGAGGAAGACAAGACAAGGGCTAGAGCAAGTCAGTTGTGGAAACAGATGCAGAATGGAAACCCAGCTTGGGAAACAAATAGACGGGGCGAACAAAAGCATATAGAAATAACAATAGGTAATCTAGCCCAGAAAGATCTATCCCAGAAAAAAGTCCTCAAAAGAGGAAGAGAATCTTCTGAAGAAACACCTCAATTTTTGCCAAGTACAACATTTTGAATTTGAAGAATTGAAGCCCGATACCTATACATTTGTACGAAAATTAACGTTAATGAAATTTCATGCTAATCTGAAGAAACAAGGTAAACAAATTGAGAAACAGACGATTCAAGAGACAAGAATTCATGTTATGGTAGAAGACTGGTACACTTTCAAAACTCTTAGTAAACTGGAAAACCCTAACAAGGAAAATGAAGAGCCCCTGGTAGCACAGCTAGGAGTACCCATGGTGAGAGGAAGTCTGAGCGGCCTAAAAAATAAATCCAACTACTTTCCAGCTTTGCCTTCGGGCACCAAGATCAATATATTTCCAGAAATGGTGATGCAAGACATGGAAAAACTGGCTAGGAGTTCCAATAACTCTGATAACTACACCCTTAATTTTGATAAACCTAAAACTAGATGAGAGCATTGTGCTAAAAACTGCAGAGAAGGGTGGCAATATTGCTGTTTTATCGTGTGGAAAAAATACCAATTAAAACACACAGACAATGGATACACATTGCTGTGTAAATTCATAAATTAACCAAATGTTGGAAATAAAAGACAAAGATTATGCTATGTTACTGAAATGTTACAAAAGTGGGGAAATGGCAGTCCTGTAGATGAGGATGAATTTGAGTTTTTGTCTGTCAATTTTGAGTTTTTGCCAGTCAAATATTCAATTATGTTTACAATTGATTTCTTGCCTTAAATTCTTAAAGGCCTCATAAACTCACAATGAAGACCAATAGTGGCCTCCATAGGTTCATTGTTTGGAAAAGCACAGCAATGTGTTGATACATTTTTGGCACCAATTGTAAAAATCCTATATGTACTACTGACCTTTTATGTCAGTTGCAAAATATTCATTGACATGATTGCTATTATCTAGTAAACATACACCATGACTAAAGAGAGTAAAATTCCTAGACACTGTGGTCTATGTAGAAGCAGGAAAGCTGGAAACAACTTTTCATGGATAAGAAGCAACCACTAACAGCATATTATATGCAGATACTCAGCATGTCAATAAATTGAACTAAAGTATCCCCTGTAGGGAAATGCTGCTAGTAAAAAGGACCTGTTCTACAGAAAAAGAGCTGGTTAGGAACACTGAATCTAACTCACGTAGATTTCTTAAAGGAGGATATCTGAAACATGTAATAGCAAATGCACTATTCAGATCAAAAGCTAAGAGCAAGAAGATCTACTGGCTGACAAAAACATTGAAATAAACAATTCACAAAAACAAAATTTGAGCGATCATGTCATATAAAATAAGAAATTGGTCCAATACATCGGATTTTTTAAAAACTTTGGGTATTACACAGAAATGCTCTAGAATCAAAAGAATGATTTGTAATCAACCAGCAATAACATACAGTAAAACACCCTTGATAGGTAACTTGATCACAAGCAGTCATCTTGTGGAAGCAAAAAATCATTGGCTAGATTGTCGGCAGACATGCTTATGCAATAGCAGAAACTATAAAGCATGTGAATATGGAAAAAATGTGAAATATTATGAAGTAACGGAAAGAAAAATGTGATCCAACAAAGAATCACATGCAAAAGTACATTGGTGGTACATGCAATTGAATGCATCTAAAATAAATAGGAAGCTCAGTTTGCTAGCTGCAAAAATAATTTGAACATGTGTGTGCCATAAAACTGAAAGATAACAGTTGTCAGGTTGCATGACATAAAGGAGGGCTCCATGAAGAGTATGTGAACTCAGCGCTGTATTTCGGAATTGATGTTATTAAAGAAATAATCTGTGAATCAGGTTGAGGAAATGTATGTACACTTCGAATAAAGTAGAACTGAAACACATCAGAATGAGTTTTCTCCTCTTCAATGAAAGTTCCTTATAAATGGAGAACGAGCTAAATTATACTTTAGATGTAGAGGTTACAGACCATTTCAGCCCACTAGATGGCGGACCCCAGAGCAAGACCCCACCCAGCATGAGATAATATAGCCTTGTCCTTTGGCATATAGTGTAGAAACTCTTGAAAATAAGACTAGGACTAGAATGAATTGTGTGGTAGTGAAATCATACCCCGGCAAAGTTCAGCTCCGGCAACCAGACATGTACAGCGCCTGGCTGCCTGACTCGACCATGAAGAGAGTTTGTCAGGCTGACCTTTGCTCAGCTTGACAAGACACTCTTCCTGCTTGTATAAATTAGAAGCTGGTTGTTCTGATTTCTGATGGGATCCTAATTGAGTTTCCTAGGTGACTTCTTTAGCAACATTTATGTAGTGCGAGTTTCAGAAGTTTTGACTTTGAAACTTAACCTTCCTATATTTCTCTTCTTTCATTGAGCAATATTCATTATATGACTAATAAGAACAAAGTCATTGATGGTTGCCACCGTTGCACAGAGGCACCTTCAGGACTTGCACAACATTTTAAACACTTACTCAACCAAAGGTTCATTGACAGATGCACATATTCTGTAAAGCAAATGCACTCACGCATACACACGTGGCCCACATGCAGACACACACACGCACAGAAAGATTAAATGAATCTTACTCAATTACACCCATCCTTAGTTGTCAAGTAGCTTCTTTGAGGAACACTTGTACATTGATTTAATCACCATCTTTCATCGAGGCATAGGCATGCAGCAATTTCTTTAAACACATAGTAACATCACACTCTTTCCATCTGGTCTCACATGAAGAGTGACTTCTATGTCACACTGTGAGTCTGCATCTCTGTTTATCTTGCATTCTTTATTCTAACATGAAGGTGTGTGTGTCAGTGAGATAAGGAGCATCTTGTTAGCGGAGATGAAACTACATGCGGTGCTGGCAAGTGAACGTGGAGGTTTTGTGAATAAGGGAGGTGGAAAAGAGGTTGATGTATAGGAGAGAGAGAAGTCGGATTGCCAGTGGGAGACATAGACACTATCTTGGGAAAAAAAGTATAAAACTGTGAAATACTTTTCCTAGGTTTTCAAAATATCAGTAGTTCCAAAAGATGTGCTACGTTTTTGACAGTATGCTTGTGTGTGGATGTTTATGATAAAAAACAGTGAGTGTTAATGAGTAATTCAGTCACTTCAGGCATGGGTGCATTTTCCTGACAGAATGTAGTTTTCCGAATAAAACATTATTTCTAAGTACATTCTGATGTAGTGGTCACAACATTTACAATTATTTCACTGTAAAGAACTTACATCATATTCTGGGTATCTCTTGTCTTTGAGATCTGCAGAAAGTGTATAAAACGGTTTATTGCTCTAGTGGACAGGTCATCAGTGTATTCAAATAAGCCCCCAGTATATTAATATCATTCACATAATATTATTAGCATTCCCGTAGTTACCAAACTAATCCCCTACTGTGTTATGCTTGGTTACTGGTGCTTTAGTAATCTTGAACTGACAATTGAGTGACACAGCAGCATTGAGGAAAAGTATTAATTAATCATCTTACTAGGTAAAATTCCTAATAAAGTAAGTTTATTTTGCAGTGCTCTAAAATAATTCCCATCATCGAAAGATAATCTCCCAGTATAGTAAGATCATTATTTAGCATATTACAGTAGGTCATTGATGTTTTATGATCACTTGCTAGTTAGCTAATATTATTTCCCAGAGTATTAACATAATTATCCATTATATTAAGATAACACCTCTATTTGTATTCAGGTAGTTGCCCAGTATATTACAATTTTTATCTTATCCATTATATCAAAATGATGTATTATGACCATTCCGTAGTGCATTACAATATTCACAGGACTACACTGCCATATTTCTCCATTACATTAACTAAACTGTCCTGCATCGTAAGACAATTCACAATATATTGAAATAGTTATCTAGTTTGGTAAAACCTACTCTTCCGTGTTTTAAGAAACTTCCGAAGGGTGTTAAAAACATCACCAGATGACATACTATTCTTGAACCCATGCAGTCACATAGAGTAGGGGGCATTTGGGTGAAACACTCTCAAAACGTGTTCCTGAAACTTAAGTGTGTTATAATGCCTTGTGTACAAAATATAATCTATTGAGCCTTTGCATGAGCAGCACAGCTTTATGGTTTTCAACCATAGCATGGGGAACACACTGATATTTGGTAATAGAGAAGGTTAGTACATACACAACAGGACTGAATTTTATGTGCATACTCATAAGTCATTTGGCATGATGATACACAATCTACATAGTTCAAAAGTCTTACACATGTCAGTGTGGATACTGGACAGCAGCAAAAATGTCTTAAATTGCAGCAATTCAAGTCAATGACCTCCATGTGATCTAGATGTCGCATGACAACATGAGAATGTGTGGTCCTCTTCATAGTTCCTGATAGAATGAGTATGGATAAGTCGGATCCAGGGACTTATTTATTCCAGGAAGGGGTCCACTTTCCACTGAACCAGGATCTTGCCTTTCAAAAGTCCTCTGTTGCGGTAGTCGGTCACTGTCGTAGAGTAGAGCTGACTTCTACACCTAAGCTGGAAATGTGGCCTCATTGATAGTATATATTCTACCTGGGTCTCAGGCCTTCTCTTCAAAGGATGTGAAACTGTGTTATATCAGTTTTCCCTATGTTGCCATTTCCATAATGTAGGTTTAAGGGGAATCACCACCCACAGGCACACTGGTAGACTAATTGTATGGGAAGCTGATTGCTAATAATAGTGGGCACTCCGAAGTGCACACTTAGTCAGATCATGTACTTTACTCTGTAAGTAAGCCGGTATGTCTTTTGCAGACGTTACACACACTTGCATGTTTTTGGGTTATTCCCCAGACAGGGAAAAGAAAGGCAATGGAACTCTTAGGCCCCATGGAACTCTCCCCTTTGCCCAAAAATCTTGAAACCATTCTATGGGTGCTGATGGGAACATCCAATCACTATTTTACCAACACTCAGCAGTATATTAAACTAAAAACACCAGGTTATGGAGATATGTCGACAGTATATTAGGACAATCCCCAAGTGCATTAAGATGATTCCTCAGTTTATTCATATACTTCAACGGAACTTTAACCAAATACACCAATATATTCATATACTTCTGTTGGGTAGTAAGATTATTTTCTTGTTCATGAAAGTAATTTGCCCATTATTAAGCTAGTTCTCCAGATCTGTAAACTAATTTCCCAGGATACGAAGATCTTTCACAGGTGTATTAAGATAAACTTGCCAGCAGAATAACCACAGGATATCTCCTCAATCTGTCAGTGTATTAAAATAAATTCAGGACCATAAAAATAATTCACAAGGCCAATAGGATAATTCCCCAGCATTTTTTGGTTTACTTGGCTTTGATCCTAGTGGATTGGTGGAAGATGTTAACAGAGTGGCCAAGTCCTGAGAGGGTTGTTAACTTTGTCCAATGCACATTGAAGTGCATTGTGGTAATTGTAATCCTCTGCATCCAATTAAAATGTAGGCTTGGTGAGGGTGCCATGGCTTGTTATGGACATTCTTATGTCAGGGTGAATGTCTAATCCCTTTTTACACAACATTAACAATTCTTGTGCTGGTCTCTGGCCTGTTCCCTTTTCCTATTGCTTTTCTTGTGCTGGTCTCTGGCCTGTATCATCTTAGGTTCTGCTTTTGCCTCTTGCCCCTCCCTGTTTTGCACTCTCTTCTGTGGATGACTGTTTCTTCTCCAACTCTTAAGCTTTGCTTACACACCTTTAGTTTTGCACAGCCAAAGTAGTTATTGTAGAATAAGTAGGTTGTATTATTAGTTCATATATAAACAGTCCCTGTCATATCTTCTATGATGAAAACAGTGGCTAAGATACTGATTCACTCTTACTGTATGTGGACTGTCTACAATCTGTACTTGTAATGCAGACATTTACAATTATTTCACTGTAAAGAACTTACATCATATTCTGGGTATCTCTTGTCTTTGAGATCTGCAGAAAGTGTATAAAACGGTTTATTGCTCTAGTGGACAGGTCATCAGTGTATTCAAATAAGCCCCCAGTATATTAATATAATTCACATAATATTATTAGCATTCCCGTAGTTACCAAACTAATCCCCTACTGTGTTATGCTTGGTTACTGGTGCTTTAGTAATCTTGAACTGACAATTGAGTGACACAGCAGCATTGAGGAAAAGTATTAATTAATTATCTTACTAGGTAAAATTCCTAATAAAGTAAGTTTATTTTGCAGTGCTCTAAAATAATTCCCATCATCGAAAGATAATCTCCCAGTATAGTGAGATCATTATTTAGCATATTACAGTAGGTCATTGATGTTTTATGATCACTTGCTAGTTAGCTAATATTATTTCCCAGAGTATTAACATAATTATCCATTATATTAAGATAACACCTCTATTTGTATTCAGGTAGTTGCCCAGTATATTACAATTTTTATCTTATCCATTATATCAAAATGATGTATTATGACCATTCCGTAGTGCATTACAATATTCACAGGACTACACTGCCATATTTCTCCATTACATTAACTAAACTGTCCTGCATCGTAAGACAATTCACAATATATTGAAATAGTTATCTAGTTTGGTAAAACTTACTCTTCCGTGTTTTAAGAAACTTCCGAAGGGTGTTAAAAACATCACCAGATGACATACTATTCTTGAACCCATGCAGTCACATAGAGTAGGGGGCATTTGGGTGAAACACTCTCAAAACGTGTTCCTGAAACTTAAGTGTGTTATAATGCCTTGTGAACAAAATATAATCTATTGAGCCTTTGCATGAGCAGCACAGCTTTATGGTTTTCAACCATAGCATGGGGAACACACTGATATTTGGTAATAGAGAAGGTTAGTACATACACAACAGGACTGAATTTTATGTGCATACTCATAAGTCATTTGGCATGATGATACACAATCTACATAGTTCAAAAGTCTTACACATGTCAGTGTGGATACTGGACAGCAGCAAAAATGTCTTAAATTGCAGCAATTCAAGTCAATGACCTCAATGTGATCTAGATGTCGCATGACAACATGAGAATGTGTGGTCCTCTTCATAGTTCCTGATAGAATGAGTATGGATAAGTCGGATCCAGGGACTTATTTATTCCAGGAAGGGGTCCACTTTCCACTGAACCAGGATCTTGCCTTTCAAAAGTCCTCTGTTGCGGTAGTCGGTCACTGTCGTAGAGTAGAGCTGACTTCTACACCTAAGCTGGAAATGTGGCCTCATTGATAGTATATATTCTACCTGGGTCTCAGGCCTTCTCTTCAAAGGATGTGAAACTGTGTTATATCAGTTTTTCCTATGTTGCCATTTCCATAATGTAGGTTTAAGGGGAATCACCACCCACAGGCACACTGGTAGACTAATTGTATGGGAAGCTGATTGTTAATAATAGTGGGCACTCCGAAGTGCACACTCAGTCAGATCATGTACTTTACTCTGTAAGTAAGCCGGTATGTCAAGGCATTATTTGTAGTAGTTTGGACATTCTCTGCATTACAAGTGCAGATTGTAGATAGTACAAATACAGTAAGAGTGAATCAGTATCTTAGCCACTGTTTTCATCATAGAAGATATGACAGGGACTGTTTATATATGAACTAATAATACAACCTACTTATTCTACAATAACTACTTTGGCTGTGCAAAACTAAAGGTGTGTAAGCAAAGCTTAAGAGTTGGAGAAGAAACAGTCATCCACAGAAGAGAGTGCAAAACAGGGAGGGGCAAGAGGCAAAAGCAGAACCTAAGATGATACAGGCCAGAGACCAGCACAAGAAAAGCAATAGGAGAAGGGAAGCGTAGAAGCTGAAAAGAAGGAGATCAAGCAGGCTTTACTGTGTCGAGAGAAGGCAGGATGGATGGGCAGGTGAACTGTGCCATAATGCAGATACATTTCCTTCTTTGATTCTGTGCGCTTGGAGAAGAAAATATCAGGGGTTGCATGACGCTTTTCTGTAAGACAGCATTGCCCAAGGAGCCTGCAGCCTGTGCAAAGGGAAGCTAACAGTCAGCAGAGGGCTCAAATTATCACAATTATGTGCCAATGAGAGATCCTTTTGGACATCAACGGACCACAGCCTATATACCAGCAGAAACTGTGCCATGTGCCCAGAATACCTGATACAAACCCCGCCATTTTCAGTTGGAGGAGCCCAGTCACTAGACCCATCATTATGGGCACCTGGCCCACCTGCGTCTGGCTTGGGGGAGAAGCGGATCAGTTGCCAACAACTCACTGAGGCCTTAGAGGTGGGGAGTGAAGGGTGGGATTTGGTTCCATTAACAACAATTCTAATGAATTAGAGAAACCTGAGCAGGCTGAAGCATATCCATCAATGTGACGGTGTCACTTCCATCATACCACAAGCTCATTGAACGTCCCCAGTCTGCAGAGTGCAAGTGAATACATTTTTCTGTATGTTCTTTTTCTTGTCTTTGGTTTTGTTCCAAGTGTTTTCCTTTCTTTCTTTCTGTCTATGCACTGACCTGTTGTTTTCATATTTGAAACAAATATTGACTGAAGACAAGGTGGTGAAGGCAGAGTCGGACTCACAGTTGCATGATGTGTGAGACCTTCCTGGAGAAGAGAGGTAGAGTATTTGTTGTATATAACTTCAGCCTAAAGGAAGGCATGGGAGTAACAATCACAGTTAACTTGCAGTAATATTGGCTCCACTCATTTCCTTTTCTAGATCATTAGAAGGAAACGTGACTTGGGCCACACAAGTCCCCTGGGCATCCAGTTTTGTCTTGTCCATGTGGAAATTTTGACGACGAACTGCAAATAGTGTCTATTGTATACATTTGCAGCACAAACATTTTTAGGGGACTGAACTGTGAGCGGCAAGAAGAAAAAATGCAAATCCACTAGTTAAGGAAAAAACACTGACATGAATAGACACCAATATCAGGTTTCAAGAGCAATAGCTATTTGCACCATAGCAGTTAATAAGTTGTCCAGACAACCCTATACCAGCAACTGGAATACAGTAGAATCCATGCGTAACTGAATAGATGTAAATTCAATCATAGTCTCTCCATGATCGCCTGGAGAAAGAACATAGTATAGAATCAGGGCACAGGGATTGGGAAGTGGTTCTCAGGACAGCTGGCCACTGGAAGCTCAGGCCTGTCTTCACCACCTTAAGGTTGTCAATATTTGCATGCTATTAACCGTCCCCATTTCGCACATCTTGTAGGGTCCAACCAGAGTCCCCGTAGTGTTACTAAAGTGTGAGCCAGGTATGTATACCTAGATATGAATGCATGTTTATCTGTGTGTAGTGTGCTGTGTAACACTGTAGCTCTGTGGACTATTGGGATCTGAAGGTGACAGAAGGCAGCTGAGTTCCACTGAGGGGTCAACAGAAAGACACAATCAAGGTACATGCAGTGTGCAGGATGTATCCTATGGAGATGTCTGGAAGAACTGAGGTCTAATACCCATTCCATAGAGATGTTTGTAAGAACTGAATTGTAATGTTCATCCCATGGGCATGCCTGTAGGACTGAGGTCTAGGACCCAGGACATTTAAATGTCTGGAGAAACTAAGCCTGTTACTGGTCCCATAAAGGTGTCCATAGAAAATGAATTCTAATAACTTCTTATGGTATGTCTCTAAGGACTGAGGACTAGTACCTCGCCCATTGTGATGCCTGGAGCAACAGAAACCTAATGTAATCCCCTAGAGATGCCTGTAAGGACTCAAGGCCTCATTTCAAGTTTAGAGGACGGGATATTCCATCACAAACGTGGCAGGTATTCTATCTACTCTATTACAAGTGCTGCCACATTTGTGATGTAGTATTCCATCCATCCAACTCTAAATAAGAACCTAGTTATTTTTTTTCAAGTTTCTTTATTGGTTTCATAACAAACAAAACATTCACCTCACATAAAGAAAGAGGTAAAAGATCAAAATTGATCAGCTCCTACAACAGTAAAGTTAAAATTACTAGGTCAGGTTATAACATTTATCAATTAATAATTTTCATATGAGTTGTAGAACCTCCTTAGGGAAGGAAAGAATGAGACAGTGGATTTAGAAAAACACACATCTTCATAGAAATGAATTGATCCAAAAAGCATGTACCCAGCTGAGAAAAACATAGCTCCTAGCTAGTAATCCCATGCAGCAAACTGCAGCAGCAAGAAATTAAAAAAATTGGGGCAGAAGAATGACAAAGAACAGACTTCAAAAGCAAGTTCCAACATAGGGCTCCCTTGTCTTCTTGTAGAGCTGGGTTCTGTCCTGAAACCAGGACCGTCTATGGCTACCATCTTAAGAGTGGACATCACTTCTTGCTTGGGACTGTTACGGGAAGCGGGTGGCATTAAGACAGACAGGATCAGAGAAGTGAAGGGACTGGAAATTAGCTCATCCAGGAGTAGGAGAACGAGGGTGCAAGAAAGTATAGTATGGATAAAGTATGATTATCATTAAAAACCTGACTCAGAAGTTCTTTATGGCAGGTTTTAAGCAAACTCAGACAAATCCTAGCCGTATTCTCCTACATCAATAATGAGGATTTGTCACAAGAGAACCCCTTTTTTACGAGTCTTATATCACACACTATTTTTGGCTACCAGACTCTTCCTTTTTGAGTTTCTGCAAATCCTTCTGTTTGGCAGCAGTGACTGAGGTGGCATCAGTAAAAAAACAACTATCCCCGGCTGTCTATGAGTAGTTTACCCAATCTAACTGCTCATCTCAAAAGTACATGCTGCTGGGACGCTTCACATAAGGTGATTGGGACAGTGCTCCGTTCACTCTTGCCGCTCCATCACCTCTTTGTGGGCAATCAAAATGCTTTCTATTCCTTAAGTACCGCGTTGCATGAGAAGTTCCACCCCATATTTGGCAAAAGTCTCCGATTTACTACACAGATCCTCAGTATCATCATATCTGTCCCAGCTCAGTAAACAAACACTGTCCAAGTTTAAGTCAAGTTCAAGGAATCTTTATTCCGTCTGCCAAGGATACACCATAAAAGACAACATTCAGAAACGATTTAAAAACAAATAAAATCTATAAAAAGATTAAAACAACAAAGTATTAGATCTCATGGCACAATTTAGCTGTCTATTCTCATGGCATTCTCGGCTAGCTCAAGGTGATCCTCCAGACCAACTAGACTAAAAGCACCCTGCTGGAATGTGATAAAGGGCTCAGTAGACTCTTGCTGCTTAGCATAGAGACTGCAAGTGATGTTCTATTTTCAAACACTGTTGTTGAGGCCGCAATCCCTTCTATCTTGGTCACCACAGTCTCTAAACTTCCTGTAAAGCTCTCTTTCCCCTTTAGTAAGATTGGTGGAGTCCTCTCTAAAAAAAATGCCCTCCACTCTATCTGTTCTGGTAGTAGAATATAGACACAGCTAACAGTAGTACTCTATGGGCGCTGCAGCCCTTGATCTCTTCACTGATGTTGTCCTTTCCTTTACAGGGCCTCCCTTGTTTGGGTTACTTATCTTTTGATTCTAGAAGGGCTGGAGACTGCTGCATCACCAAGTGTTAATTTCTCCAATACATTGGGAACCATTTGCCCCCAGAGGCTGGAACACTATATTTGCTTACACAGTCAATGAAAGAGCAGAACTGTATCTCTTATGAAGATGCAGGGTAGCTTGCTGAATCTGCCCTCCCTTTATGTTCACTGCACTATCAAGTCCGCTACCCTGAAGACCATCCCTGCACCAGTGGAATCCGGTGCTGATTCTCCACGTGTTTGTCACCCCTGATACCTCTGTTCTGTAAAGAGTCCCAGCAGACTTCCAACACCATTGAAGCACTTCCTCACACTGATGTGCAGATCCAGCCGCATTCTTGACCCATCTGCAAGGCCATTGAAAGGTCTGGTTCAATTCCTCATCGCCCAGTGTGGACAACTCCCTTAAGCGTCAGCTATGCACTTGGGGCTTCATGCCTGTTAAAGCTTCAGAAAAACACAGTGTCATGCGGCACAGTAATTGGGCATAGTAAATATAGGCGGTTCAGCAGATTACATCACAGAGCTTATGGAAGTACACCTCATCCATAGCTCATAGCTCACATGACTTGCCTGCAGGGCTAATGCCCATCATATGGGGATGCCTGTTGAGGGTGAAGTTTAAAACTCCTGCCAGGGAAGCTCTGTAGTGGCTGATGTTTAGGGCTCAGTTCATTGAGATTTCTGAAAGGACTGAAGCCTAATGCCCATCCTATAGAGAAGTCTTTAAGGACTGATTTGTAATTCTTATCACATGCTGGCGCCTTTACGAACTAAGGTCTTGTACTTATCGTATGAGGACATCAGTAGGGACTGAAGTCTAATGCTGATTCCTTGAAAAATTCTATATGGATGAAGGCTGCAACCAGCGCGCAAAAGGAGTGGAAGAGTAGCTAGACCTTGTGGCTGGGTTTACAGAGGCGAGACCGAAGGCTTCCTTGCCAGGCCTTAGGCTCTAATACCACAGTCTGAACTAAAAGTTCTGAGGAGCTGATAGATGCAGAAATGTTGCATATTCACTGTCAAGTTAAGACTAGAAAAGAGGATATTTAAAAAAAAAAAAGTATTTTATTACTAAAACCTAAATTGTGATATGGCATAATATAAATAGGTTTATTATTTTTAACAGATATTAAAGCTACCATTTAATAATAATGTCTATGGAGTTTTATTAAATTTTACTAGAGCACGTGAAAAAGTTTATAAAAATGGGGCAGGTTACAAAGTTATAGAAAAACAAAATATACTGTTGTTGGTTTTCTCTACAGTAGCGTAATCCCAAGGCAGGTTGAGTAATCAACATATTAGGATGGCTTTGTGTAGACAGGCAAGGTCAGAAAAGTTACTTTTCACAGCTAGTTCTTTTTTATGGTGCACGCACAGTTTCAGCAACATTCGTCTCAGTGCAGTATCTGAGATAGGCTCCACAAGAACTAATAAACTAAGCACTAACTCAAGCTCAGAACATTTTGCAAATCCACAAAATCTCCAAGCTGGACGAAGCAGTCCATAAAGCTTGACTGATCATGTTTTAGCAGAATTGATGGTGCTGCTTTTCCAGGCCTTCTGATGGAAATCACAGAAGCTACAGTTCTCTCGAAGTGGATTTCCATGTATAGTCATAAGCACCGCCGACGTGCGGGCACCCCGGAGCACTTTATCCAATATATCTTCTTAAGTGTAAATGTTCACCTTTCTTTGGGAAGGCCTGCAGAGTCATTTAAGAAAGAATAATATTATGCAGCCTGTAAGAGGAGGCTACAATGGCCAAATTCTTCATTTTGCATATAAAAAAGGTTGCCAGGAGAGGTGTCTGTACATGTAAACGCATAATGCTTTTGTAAAACAATTCATATGTCTTTCACAAATCCTTTTTTAGAAGAGTATAGAAAAGAAGAAGTACAAGACAGTGTAGTCTCATAAGCTGCCATTATAAGAGCTGAAAATAGACGTGGTGCCTGTAAGCCCCCAGAGACCTCCAGTATCCCACCATGCTTGGCTAGAGGCAGTTACCTCAGTTCTTTTTTCTGGCACCTGCTGACAGGTCCTAGGAGCATTGAACTCTGCCTTTTTAAAGCTTTTCTCTTCAAAGTTTTTCTAAAATCATTTCACTCAACGTTTTTCTACTCTCTCTTGCATTCTTTGCATTTTACTGACAGGAATTGGGGCATTTTGTCTTTGAAAATGCCATCTTTATTTGATAAGTGCCCTTTCTGTGGGAGAAAGAAAGCCAAAACAGACCCTTATAGTGTCTGCATTCTTTGTCTTTCAGCGAGTCATCTTCCTAAAGTCTGCCAACACTGACAAACATTTTCCAGGCGAACTATACCTGATAGAGAAAAGATTCGCCTCAGGGCGCGGAAGGACAGTGCAGGAAGCAGATGCAGTCTGCACAGGATCCTAAGAAGAGAGGAGAGAGTCAGTCCTGTGCCAGAGCTCCATCATCAACATCTGGTGGACAAAAAACATCCAAAACGAGGTCTGCAGCCCAAAAACGGTGTAATTCTCCATTGATGTCGAGACAAGGTACAGCACCAACCTGTTCAGCGTCAGAAGCTGGTTCTACGTCGACAAAGAGGAGAAGATCAACATTGAGACGGAGTAGGTCAACATTGAAGACTCACCCACCGTTGACACAGAGCCGCAGATTGCCGTTGACAAGTAGGTGGACGTAAATACAAACAATTCTTTTGACGTCGAGGAGTGGTTCATCGCCGAGGGGACACCAACGTACGACTTCGAAGAAACACTTGACGTCGAGAAGAAGATCTCTGTCGCACCACCACAAAAGATTGACGTCGAGGAGCAGGTCGACGTCGACAGCACGTCAGAGGAAAAGGAGACGCATTTATTTGTCACCAGGGTCTGACTGTTCAAGAGTGTACTCTCCTTCACCTGAGGTCATACCAGTTACTCCTTCAACTCCTCCGCCACCTCCTCCATGGAGTCCAACTCTTCCTTATTCACCCCCTCAGACTCCGCCTCCTCCACAGCCTGCAACAATTCCAGCTACACCAGTACCTCTTTCACCTCGGCCAAGGCCAAGATCAAGATGTCCCCACACAATCACCTCAGACTAGGCTGAGGGTGGGAACTAGAGGCACAGGACAAAGGGGCTAGCCAGCCTCCAATCTAACATGTAAACACAAAATGGGCTGCCCCTAGTGTAGGTTCCTACAGTATCCTACAGAGTTATACCGAGATGCAAAATCTGATGAGGCATCTCATAAAAAGTTACGGACTGGCCTCACACACCGCCCGGTGTCATGCTTCATCATAGGCTGTCCTCGCCCTCTAAAAACAACGTTTGATAGAGGGCGGGCATACACCTGGAGACAGGGATGCACTTCTAAAACTAAGTGATGGCCGTGTGAAAGTGAAATGTGATCTAAAAACCATAACAACTGTTGCTAAACTATGTTTATTCAGGGAACAAATGTATGGTATTAAAATAAGTGAACGGTGATTTGGGACGTAATTCTCCCTTCACCGTCTTTCAGTGTGGTCAACATGTTTCTGCGTTAGTGTCCCCATAGGGTACGTCGCATTCGTCAGGACCAAAGAGGTTTCTAACTGTGGGCGCTTCCTTTTCGCATCTAATGCAAGAAGGTGCTCCCAAACTGGGGATGGGGGCTAAAAAGATCAAGCTACCCGTCTGGTGTAGTACAGACGGGCCATACATTTGTTCCCTGAATAAACATAGTTTAGCGACAGTTGTTATGGTTTTTAGATCACATTTCACTTTCACACGGCCATCACTTAGTTTTAGAAGTGCATCCCTGTCTCCAGGTGTATGCCCGCCCTCTATCAAACGTTGTTTTTAGAGGGCGAGGACAGCCTATGATGAAGCATGACACCGGGCGGTGTGTGAGGCCAGTCCGTAACTTTTTATGAGATGCCTCATCAGATTTTGCATCTCGGTATAACTCTGTAGGATACTGTAGGAACCTACACTAGGGGCAGCCCATTTTGTGTTTACAAGATCAAGATGTGCCATCACTCTCGCAGCCACCATACATTGCGTCATTTGTCATCTAGGAGGCATCATCATCATCGCCATAGGTCACGCAGACCCAGATCACAGTCACAATCACAATCTCACCATCGTTCCACATACTCGTCCTCCACTTCTACAGGACGCTACTCACCTACTTTAACAGACTCTCCATCACCTCGAGTCTCTCCTATAGAGGACATTAATACTTTCCATGAAGTCTTAGTGAGAGGAGCGGCGAAATTGAACATCCAAATGTCGATGCCTACTCCAACCACATCAGTGATCTTTGAGACGCTACAACAACGCACAGCGTCCAGACCACTCCTTCCTCTAGTGCCAGGCCTCTTGGAACCGGCCATGGAACTCTTCCTGACGCCGGCTTGAGCTAAGTCGACTCCATCAAGACTACTAAAAAGTACATGTTACCTGAGCAGGATCCACTCTTCCTGCGGTCTGACCCTCCTTCAGACTCGGTGGTAATCTTAGCAGTAAAGAAACCCCATGCTACTACCCCTTCCTCCTCGGCTCCATCGGATAAAGAGATCAAGAAGTTGCATTCGGTGAGCCAGAAAACATGTGGTATTGCGGCCACTTCCATAAAAGCTGCTAGGGCAACTGCTCTCTTAAGTCGCTATGATAGGGCATTATGGGAATCGGTACAGAAGTTTGCCGAGGATATGCCCAGGGACAAGCAAGAAGATTTTCTGGAGGTAGTTAATGAAGATTTGATGCTTTCGAACCAAGTTATTAGTGCAGCAGTTGATTCCTCCCTTCTGGCAGCTCATGAATACTGCCATGGTGCGGCCCTCTGTAGGCATGTGTGGCTCCGTCTCACATCTCTGAAACCAGAGCCACAGCAGCGTCTCACCAATCTGCATTTCTCTGGGTATTCTTTATTTGGCAGTCATTCGGATGATGAAGTGTCCCATATGAAAACAGAAATGGACACACTTAAAGCGGTTGGCCTGGAAAGGCCTGAGAAGCAACGCAAATCATTTCGCCCTTACCAGAGGAGATACTATTCTCAGTGGGTTCAACCCCTTTTCCTGAAATCAGGGACGACAACAGCAGTGTTCTAATACTCAACAGCGTAAACCACCTAAAAGAAGAGCCTCCCAGCAATCATCTCAAGGCAGAAAGCCTTCCACAGGCACAAAACCCTAAGCTGTTCCTTCCCACTATTCTGTTACCCACTCCGGTGGAGGGAAGCATTTCGAATTTCCTGGCAGAGTGGCAACAGATAACAAATGACGCCTGGGTACTGAAAATTGTTTGCAGTGGTTACCTTCTCAAGTCCTCCTTCTACGGTACCACCGAAGTCATAACCATCTGAAAAAGTTAAGACCGGAACATCTTACTTCAAAAACATGCGGTGGAAGCCGTTCCGCCCGAACGGAGGGGAACAGGCATTTATTCCCGATATTTTTTGATGCAGAAAAAGAACAAGAATGAATTCAGACCCATCTTCGATCTAAAATACGCCAACAAATGGATTCGTCTGGAAGAGTTCAGGATGCTGTCCTTACATCATATCTATCCCCAACTCTATCAGAGGGACTGGTTGTGCTCCATCGACCTCCAGGATGCTTAATTTTACATCCCAGTGGCACAAAAACATTGGAAATTCCTTTGGTTTGTGGTGGGGCAGGACCATTACCAATTCTGGGTACTACGGTTTGGCCTCAAGTCACCACCCAGAACTTTCTTGAAAGTCATGGCAGTTGTGGCTGCCCATCTCAGGAAACACAGGGTCTTCGTCTATCCCTATCTAGATGATAGGGATAGATGATAGGCTCATAAAGGCGTCAACTTTTCAGGAAGTGCAACTCCATTTCAACTGTGCATGCAACCTCCTATTTTGCTTGGGCCTTCAGATCAATCGCAGCAAATATCATCCAATCCCTGTTCATACCTTACATTATCTTGGAACCTCCATCGACACCATCCATGCAGAAGTGTGTCCTTCGAAGGAGAGACACTTATTGATCCTTTAGAAATGTCGCTTTCTTATGAAAGCATCTCATCCCAAGGTGAGGACGGTTTCATCTCTCCTCGGTTCGATGGCCTCCTGCATCTTTCTCACTCCAAATGCCCATCTCCACATGCAGCCTCTCCAAGAATGCTTAGAGGACCAATGAGATCAGCTAACGAGCAGTTGGGATGACAGGATCCATTTGTCCCTCCATGTGAAGCATTCCCTCAAATGGTGGTGCTCCCCGACCAATCTGCTTCAAGGAATGCGTTTTCACCAATAGCTTCCTTCTCAGATCATAGTGATGGATGCATCACTCCAAGGCTCGGGAGGCCACATGGATCATCTACAAATTTAAGCAAGTGGTCGCCAAAAGAGATGTGGTATCACATCAACCTCCTCGAACATCAATCAGTCCATGTAGCTTTCAAGGCCTTCCAGCCATTATTCAAGTCACAGACCCTGTTGTTCAAACGGACAATACCCCCACAATGTACTACCTCAACAAGCGAAGGGGACGAGGTCCAGGCCTCTGGCACTAGAAGCCCAGTCCATATGGAATTGGTTGATCGCCCGAAACCTACGGATCACAGCGACTCATCTTCCAGGCTAGCAGGACACACAGGCGAATATCCTCAGGAGAGTTCTGCAAGAAAACCACGAATGGGTCTTGCACAACAACAACGTTCCCTTCATCTTTGAGCTCTTGGGAAAGCCCACCATAGATTTGCTCACCACCGAACAAAACAAAAAATGCCACAACTTCGCCTTGAGGTACTATCAACCAGAGACACTGGGGAAAGCCCTATGGATCGACTGGTCCGGCAAATTTCTTTATGCTTTTCTACCGATTCCCCTGATCCAGCCAATTCTAATCAAGCTCGCCCGCTCCAGTGCTAAGATGATACTCATTGCACCTGAGTGACCATGTCATTGGTGGTTCAAGGACCTGCTTCACCTGTCACAGCGTCCATATCTCAGACTCCCATGCAGACCTGACCTGCTTACGAAATTCGGAGGCCAGATAGTACACCCCAATCTCTCCTCCTTGTATTTGGCTGCATGGCTCCTGAGCTACTACAATATGGACATTTGATTCTGCCACAAGACTGCATGGAAATCCTGAAAGAGGGCCAAGCGACCATCTACCCGGTCAGCGTATGCCTTAAAGTGGAAGAGGTCTTTCATCTGGTGTTCCTCCAAAAGTGTGGCTCCTACAACTTGCCAGGAAGATGTTATTCTTCCATACTTATTACATCTTGCAAAATCTGGCCTCCAATTCTCTTCCATAAAAGTTCACTTGGCAGCTCTTACTGCATACTGGAAATGTCCTTCACAAACCTCTTTTTTCAAAATCCCCGTCATCAAAGATTTTCTACATGGTTTGAAGAAGGTGTTTCCTCCTATTAGGTGTCCTTCCCCTCGAAGGGAACTTAATGTAGTGATCTCCCGCCTTATGCAGGACCCATTTGAGCCCTTACACAAGGCATCTCTCCAACACGTCTCTTGGAAAACAGCATTCCTTGTAGCAATTACATCAGCACGCAGGGTTAGAGAACTCCAAGCTTTGTGTTCTCACGATCCTTACACAGTTTTCCATTCTTCCAAGGTGGTTATAAGAACACACCCAAAATTCCTCCCTAAGGTGGTTTCAGATTTCCATGTTAATCAAACTATTTCATTACTAACATTCTATCAGAACCCATCCATACCAGCCGAGAGAGGTCTTCAATCTCTAGATGTACGGAGAGTGTTGAAGTTTTATCTCGATAAAACACGCAACTTCTGCAGATCAGACCAATTATTTGCTAATTATGGTCCGGTCCGCACTGGTCTAGCCACATCTAAACAATCCATTTCAAGATGGATTGTTTCTTGCATCCTGTTATGTTATCAGAAAGCTAATAAACCACTTGATGCCAGACCTAAAGCACATTCCACTAGAGGTAAAGCAGCCACTGCTGCCCTAATGCGGAATATTCCCATTATAGAGATTTGCAAGGCAGCTACATGGAGGTCTAGTCACACTTTCACCAAACATTACTGCCTAGATTCTGCTGCTAGGGCAGAAGCTCGAGTACAACAGGCCTCCCTCAGAAATCTATTTCCTTAAAGAGCTTCTGCAATTCACTCTCTGTCTTCTCTTCTCCACCGCTATAAGTAGGGATGGGCTTGCTATTCTATTCAGTGCTTAAGACTATACATTAAAATACCCCTAGGAGAGAACTGGAGTTACAGGTAAGAAACTATTCCTTCTCTGTTTGTTGAGATCCTTCACCACTGGTGCAAGTTAAAGGCAGCGCATCGTGTTTCATGATTGGTGGCATTCTATTTCTCAATAAGTGATGGGACGTGCACACCAGTTTTTCTACTTCTTAATTGTTTTGAGGTGTAATCACTGAGTGCATGCAATACAGGTAAAGGGAACCTCCTGTTTCCCTAATCTGATATAGGTGCAAAATTTCCGGACAACAAATGCCAGAAAAACCTATATGCACAGCTGTTGTGTGTTTGACTACATGTGTAAACAGCAGTTCAACACAACATTGTATAGTCCTTTTCAAAGATATATGCAGCATCAATCATCAGTTTTCAAACCAAAAGTTTGTTTAATGAGTTATTCATATATGTGTTTAAACATTATATAACAAAATCGCAAAAAGAATAAAATTAGACACTGTTCATTACATCACATAAAACTTGTTCAATAACACTGTTTATGTCTTCATCTGTGAGGTCCACAAAAGAAATTGTTTGATGCCCTTTGCATTTCGGGACAAACTGTCCCTTCTTCAGATGCCACTATTTTTAACGAACAAAAACATCCCAGTTAAATAAATGAAATGTTCATTATTTCAAAATGTTTAAATTTCTCAAGAAACCAACATGAGGTGCAACAACTCACAAAACCTCCAACTCTATCCCAGAAGAAACTAACATGAGGTGCAACAACTCACAACACCTCCAAGTATATCACGTGAAGCTGGTACACAACCATACTTAAAAATCTTACGATGGAATCCAAAGTGAAAAACCCCTACTGTGCTCATTACTCAATGACCGTCGCCCTCGTGATTTTTCACCGATGTCAAACATCTTTTTGTCAGTGCCCATGCCAGTGGAGGGTACTTACGAAAAAATGTGGACTGAAATTCCTGAAACGACAACAATACAAGTTGTGGTTAGCAAGGATAAACCTCAAGTAAGAATACGCAGGACTCTGTTAATAAAATATTCTGTGCTTACCTCAGAAGTAATCCAACCTGCTCGATCTTGTCAATCTTGTCTGTTTTAGCTTTTCAAAACGAAACACCAAACTAGTGCTGTCTAAAACCATAGCGAACATCATTAATCATCTGCTCAACAAACATGATTTATAGAACTGGTGCCTGACAGGCTCGTACCTGGGGGCTCACACTCAGCTTTATATTCCAAATTCCGGTCGAATGACTCCACTATAACGGATACTCGATGGCATCATTTGCCTCGGGCTTTATTCGTGTAATCATCGTCTACCCGTTGCAGAAATAATTGAAGGACATAGACATCAGTCTCCAACTGGCGGCCATCTTTCAATGCATAGGATACCTCGATAAAAACCAGCTCAACCAATGTGAATTATGTGCATCACTACTTCTACCCTCTGTTTTGCCGCAAGTTAATAACAAAGTTCAAAAACCGCAGCGGTGCAGCAACAATAGTTCCTCGATATACGGCGCGATGCCGACCTACGTGACTGCTCTCAATATATGAAAAACCGGCGTCCATTTTTGATGTTCAATCTCCCATGACGTGGGTTCTCTAAGTGGAAACGGCGGCCCTCTTAGATGAGTAAACGACACATGCAGATCTCTTTTCTGTCATTTCAAATTATAACAAAGAAACATTCAAATGGTAACCCCGATGTTTTAGACATGACTTAACATGGCTAAGAACTTTTACAAAAGTCGAGTATATTGAAGAAAACCTGCCCTTTCGGAATTAGATAGGATACAGCAAGAATACGTTGTAATCCCTTGTCTAGAAAAAATGCTTTTTTTCTAGAGACCCCTCACCCACCAGGGTTGCCCCTAGGTGGCCTGCTTCATCATTGGGGTTCCTCTCAATCCTCTACGGATTGAGGCATGCTGCGACTTGCGAATTACGTAGGAGCACTTTTTATTGTAGACTGTGTGTAGTGCAGTGATGTGGAGTGGAAAGGGAAAGAAAATCTAAAAATACCTAACTAGTTGGCCACTTGATACACAAAGATCTGAAGGATCCTCCATTCAGACCGATAGTGTCAGGCTGTGGATCTTTATTTGAGCCTTTGGGAAAATACGTGGATTACTTCCTACAACCCATTGTACAATCTTGGCGCTCATATATACAAGACACCACAGATATTCTGACACGGTTGATGGAATTACCTTAGGAGAATATGGAGGATTGAACACTGTGTACCATTGATGTAACTTCCTTATATACATCGACTCCGTTATTGGAAGGCATGGAAGCAGTGGAATGGGTACTGTTGAATCAAACTACATTGAAAGCAAATAAAGTGTTTCTACTGGAAATATTGCAGTTCTGCTTACAACACAGCTATTTTGAATGGCTAAGCGATTTTTTTTCCTGCAAATCAGCGGGACATCCATGGACTTTGGGGGTGCTCCGGTTTACGCACATATTTTCATGGCAAAGTTGAATCAAAACACATCTTTTCCGTTGAAGATTGGAACAAACATCTTGTTTGCTATTACAGATACATCGATGATATTTTCCTAATTTGGAGTCTCACAGAGCAAGCTCTACTGGAAAACATAGCTAAATTAAGCACTACAAATGAGAGAATCAAATTCACACATACGAGCTAGCATCTCGTTTTTGGGTGTAAGTATTGAAATATGCAAAAATGAAATCATGACTAGCGTATTTACGAAACCCACAGACAGGAATAACGCTCTGAATTTCCAAAGTTTTCATCCTCCGTCATTATGCGATGAAGCCATCACCAAAATAGGGTTAAGGTACCTATGCCGAGGCTACCCGGAATCAACAGTGAATAAAGCTGAAGAACGGATTGGACTAAAAGAA
This sequence comes from Calotriton arnoldi, assembly GCA_963921515.1. Classification (NCBI taxonomy): domain Eukaryota; kingdom Metazoa; phylum Chordata; class Amphibia; order Caudata; family Salamandridae; genus Calotriton; species Calotriton arnoldi. Next base: position 1,263,907 of record CAWUFW010001658.1, read on the forward strand.
CGTCAGGAGTTACTCAAAAAACAGTTGAAACCTTAAAAACAAAAAATGGTGTTTGTATCCAAATTTCCTGGATCAAGAAATGTAACACAATGATGCCGTTTGGTCTCAATGACAAACTAGAAATGAGCTGTTTCTTATAGATTAACCTGAGTTCCAAGCACCTAAACTCTCCACAAATAAACATGATAGACTGTGTTCATAATATCCAACATATCAGCACCATATCGTAACATCGAAGTCAGGAACACACACAGATTAATGTATTATGTATTGTCATTGGGTTATCTGTGATATGAATGGTATTGTTAAATATGTTCCAAAAAAACAGTTTGTAAAAGTTCTTAGCCATGTTATGTCATGTCTAAACCATCGGGGTTACCATTTGAATGTATCTTCGTTATAATTTGAAATGACAGAAAAGAGATCTGCATGTGTCGTTTACTCATCTAAGATGGCCGCTGTTTCCACTTAGAGAACCCATGTCGTGGGACATTGAACGTCAAAGATCGCCGTCGGTTTTTCATATATTGAGAGCAGTCATGTAGGTCGGCATCACGCCATATATATCGAGGAACTATTGTTGCTGCACCACTGCGGTTTTTGAACTTTGGTATTAACTTGCGGTAAAACAGAGGGAAGTAGTGATGCACATAATTCACACTGGTTGAGCTGGTTTTTATCGAGGTATACTATGCTTTGTAAGATGGCCGCCAGTTGGAGACTGATGTCTATGCAATCTGACAGTTCTTTGATTATTTCTGCAAAGTGTAGATGCCGATTACATGAATAAAGCCTGAGGCAAATTATGCCATCGAGTATCCGTTATAGTGGAGTCATTCGGCCGGAGTTTGGAATATAAAGCCGAGTGTGAGCCCCCAGGTACGAGCCTGTCGGGCACCAGTTCTATAAGTCATGTGACAGTTTGTTGAGCAGATGATTAATGATGTTCGTTATGGTTTTAGACTGCATCAGTTTGGTGTTTCGTTTTGAAAAGCTAAAACCGACAAGATTGACAGGATCGAGCAGGTTGGATTACTTCTGAGGTACACACGGAATATTTTATTAACAGAGTCCTGCGTATTCTTACTTGAGGTTTACCCATACTGACCACAACTTGTATTGTTGTCGTTTCAGGAATTGCGGTCCACATTTTTTTGTAAGTACCCTCCACTGGCAGCGGCACTGACAAAAAGTGAAAATTCAGTGAAAATTCACAAGGGAGACGGTCATTGAGTAAAGAACACAGTAGGGGTTTTTCACTTTGCATTCCCTCGGAAGAATTTTAAGTATGGTTGTGAACCAGCTTCACGTGATATAGTTCGATGTGTTGTGAGTTGTCGCACCTCATGTTGGTTTCTTCTGGGATAGAGTTGGAGGTTTTGTGAGTTGTTGCACCTCATGTTGGTTTCTTGAGAAATGTATACATTTTAAAATAATGAGCATTTCATTTATTTAATTGAGATGTTTTTTATTTTTTTATTTTAAATAGTGGCCCCCGGAGAAGGGACCGTTGGTTCCGAAATGCATAGGGCATCGAACGATTTCTGTTGTGGACCTCACATATGAAGTCATAAACCGTGTTATTAAACAGGTTTTATGTGATGCAATGAATTTATTTTTTTGCAATTCTGTTATATAATGTTTAAACATGTATATGAATAACTCATTAAACAAACTTTTGGTTTGAAAACTGATGATTGATGCTGCATATATCTTTGAAAAGGAGTATACAATGTTGTGTTGTTTACACGTAGTCAAACACACAATAGTTTTGTCATATAGGTTTTTCTGGCATTTGTTGTCTGGAAATTGTGCATCTGCATTCTATTTCTGCCATGGTCCAAGGGGATCTACGGGTCTCTTAAATAGCTCTGGTACACAGTCTTAAAACTAGTCAATTGTTTTAGTTCGGTTGGCCGAGGAATAGCAAAATATTGTGATTTCTCAGTACCTAATTGATAAATGTTTAAGGCTTAATGTGACACTGGTATTTTTTGCCATAGCATCACTATAAACTTGATAGAGATGGTCGATGATACTATAAATCTCAAAACTCAACTGGCTTTTCAAATCCTTGCAGAGGGTAACAGATGCTGCAGTGATATGTGTTCCTACCGAGCAAATCTTTCCATTACAGTGTTGGAAAAATCAAAGGGCCTTTGTGTCATAGGGTTACTCAATTCACAGTGGGTTTAATTTTTGTATGGCTGGTAAACAGCTAGCTGATAGTCCATACACAGTAGGTTTTGGTGTTTCAGTTAGATCACTAATTTCCAACACCAGTTATGGTATATCCCACTTTTGTGAATGACACAAGAAAATAAGGAAGCTCTGGAACTTCTTCCAAAGCTCAACAGTTGACTATTTTGGAAGCCAGATATCAGTGCACATTGGCACTCGCTAAAAATGACACATCATATACATGTAACATAGCATGCTTCCGTCTATATCTATATTGGGAAAATTCAATATAATAGATATATTGATGCAACCTTATAAGAAGGTCAAGTTGTTGCACCTTTTAAAATGGTGAATGATGCTACAGTCTTTTCCAGTAGGATACAGTTGCCATTATATCATGGCAATAAAAAGTACAAAAATAGATTGTCAGCCTCTCATTGATTTAAAATAATTCTAAAAAATAATTAGGAGCGAAGTCACTTTGTCATTTGAATAGTGTTGATGTGAACACATGCCTACATTTGCTTCCATCTTTCAGGATGGTATTGAAGTCAACCGTACCCTGGGATGGTTGAGTATAACATTTTTTTCCTACCACCCAAATACAAAAATAAGAGAAACAGTGAGTTCAAAGGCCACTGGCATTGAGACTGCTCAACAAACAGCCTGCATTCATGCATATGAGCGGTATGACTACAAAATAGTTACACAATAGGAAGTCGGATCCATTCTGTAAACTTTTAAACTAATTGCATGGGTACTGATGCAGCGCGTACAATAAAAACTATTCTCCTCCTAGGTCACTTATCGGTCATCCAGGGGCAAACTATATTTTCTCACATCCACATGACGATGGGGCCCATAAACATCGCCTATCACACACGCACACACCTGGATTTCCTTTACTCTTTTACGAAATTCTGTACTCCTAGGAGAATCATGAGAACTAAAGGGAAAACACCATTTATGTACCGCTGGAAGGAGCCGGGATATCTTATTACCTTAACCTATCGCTTTCTTTTAGTTATTTCTTAAGATGTTCCTGCTCATTGTTTTGTCGATGAATCATTCATGTAAGAAATTAGTTCATAGTGATTAAGACCAGCTAAATCACAATAACCAATTACTGGTGTCACAATCATTTAGGAAAATAACCACTGAGTCGTTTGATTTAAAGAATCTTAAATTTTATATAATTTTAAAAGCATGAGAAAGAATTTAAACTTTTTATTCAATTATTCATTCATTATTAATTCAAATATTTATTAAGCATAATAAATTTATTGCAGAAAGGAAATTTTCGTCACGAAGCAAAACCCTAGTTACCTGCCTACCTTCCTAATTTAGCCTAATGATTTCTAACCTAAGTTTAAGAATTAGAAATAACCTGATTCTCATACTCAACTGGAAAATTAAGACAGCAACAGAAACTTCAGCTCGTCAGCATCAGCTACCTGCAACCCGTCTCATCTAACAGTCTTTCAGCATCTCCCGCTCAGTAATGGATCGATCAGGACCACCCAGCACTGGAAGCCACCAACGCCAACACGACTCTCCAACTCCGCTTGTGACTGTGACCCCCTCCCACTAAGAGTAGGCCCTCTTATACCCTAATTCTAACTTTGCTAACTAATTGTTGCAACATTAATAACACGCTTTTCTTTCATTGGTCCATGCATGTCATCTTATTCATTCTTTTAATCAAGTTCTCTCGGATCCAACGGATCCTTGGATCATTTCCTTTCTCACAGTTCAAGACATGTTTCCATCCGCTTCGATCAGTACATTTGTAACTTCTTTCAATACATTCGAGAACTCTGCAGGCATTGTCCTTTCTCTTAAAATGGTTTCCCACGGTTCTTTGCTGATCACCACGGCACACTATCAGTTCAATTAGGTCAAATCAGCCTTGACCATTCTCGCATCCTAGCCTCTCAGCAACATCACGAGGTTAGCTTTTCTCCAACTTTTCTCCCTTGTCACGTGTTTCCCCGCACCTGCGCACTTCATTAACTGGCAGCCATTTTATATCGCCACTCGTTTATACTTAGAAGCACTATTTTGAAATAAACAAAACATAATTAAAATAGAGAAACATAGCCTTTTCGTTTCCCTCCCGTCATCTACGTACCCCAATTAGTTATTACCTAGCAGAAAGCAACATTTAAGCTGTTCCTTACTTACCATCACTATTGTTTTTGCAACAACACATTTATTTTCTATGAAGCACAAATCATGCATTTATTTTAAATTAGTACGCATTTATTTTTATGTTATAATTAGACACACAGACATTCGTTAATAGATTATTCAGCACATACACTTGCGTATTACCCTTCCCACACATACAGTGTTGATTAATACATTTAAACGAACATTTTATTAATTATTTATAAAATTTGTTAGGGGTTAAAAAAATTATTTTCTCTGCTCCATCAACTCCCCCTTTGGTGATTTTTAAATCACCACATAAAACCAAGTTATACTTCTTTTTCAGGCAGTATATGTCTTTCATCCTTTGCTTTTTGTTAGTTACACATCTGTTTCCCTTTCATCTTGTCTTCTTGTCTCCTTATACATGCTTTCTTTCATTTTCTCTAACTCAATTTCACCCATTTCTCTCTCTCTCTCTTTCATTATTCTGTTATTTCTTTTTATCTTACTTTGTCTTACTTTTCTTTTTATACACGTTATTACAATTTTCAACACCATGGCTAACAATATTACTACAGTTGCTATTATTATAACTTTCCCTATCATTAGTCTACTCATTCTGGTCAACCAATTTGCTACTGAAGAAAACCCTCTACCAAGTTTTCCCAAGACACTTTCAACCTCCAGTGGAACTAGTTCTTTGTGCAAATTTGTAATATTTGTAATATACTTCTGTATATTTTCACTTTTATCAGGAATGTAAGTGCAACAATGTTGGACTTTCAACATTCCACAGACTCCACCCTCCTTTGCCAAAAGAATATCAAGGGCAAGCCGATTTTGCATCACCATAGCTCTCATGGCAACCATTTCGGTATTTACCATTAAGAACCCTCCCAGTATCTGTAGACAAACGATCTACTACTGTGGATAACTTCCGAATTTTAAATGCATTCAAAGATATTCCCACTGCTGGTATTAATGCTCCAAAAATATCACCTACAATTTCTGAAAAACTTTCCCTCTTTCTACGTGTAAAGCTATTAATCATCTTGTATGTTCCTTTTTCTTCTCTGTCCATATGAAAGATTTTTGGAAAGACCAGGCCTACATAGCAAGTTCCATACCAATGGTCCGGTAACCTGTAATAAGCTCTATTCCCACAAATATAATAGATACCTGGAAATATTGGATCTTTTCCACCTTTGAATCCCCAACCTCCCAGAATTTGATAATTGTCATGGCAGATACTGGAACCTACAAAGTAATTGTCATAGACTGTCTTATTTCTCCTAATACACAACTTTCCTGTTTGCGGCCAATCTAATGTCATTGCTGCATTTATCTTTTTCCCTTCATGATTTCCTTCCTCAAACGTCCATAGATGTGTTCCTTCCTCTTTTATTGCTTCTTTTTGAAATTTCATTCTTCTTTCTTCAACCATTTCTAAAAATACCTTTTCTTCTTTCTTTAACTCACAGGTAAGGTTGTTACTAACTATTTCTTCTAAGGTTAATTTTCTATGTTCTAGAAAGAATTCTCCTAAAACCTTTGCTGGTTTTACTTTGTTAAGTTCTGGTACTACTGGAATGTTTGCAAAAATCTTATCTATATCAGTATAATAAGATTCTAATCTACCTGTTTTATAAAATAAACTTGCTATTACACTACAGGTTATTCCATAAGTTAGAGGTAGGTGATGATAAGTCACACCTTCTGACACTGATGCAGGCAACTGCATACAAACATAACAATCTCTCACATCCATTGTCTCTACATATTCGTACAACAATTTTGTAAAAACATTTTTAGAAAAGTCTGTTACTGACTTATCCTTATGTAATTCTGCACTACTTCTTAAAATAACTGGTTCTTTAATATTAGTTTCTTTTTCTGGTTTAGTATCATTCTTTGCTTCTATTACAGCTAAACTAATAGGAATTGTGATTGCTAAAACTATCCATATGGTCATTAATAACCCTGTACAAAAACAGCACATTTTACACCATCTTTTTACAAACTCACATTTATCTCTTCTATCCCTAGTATTTTCCATTTTGCTTTTATCTATTTGTTAAGTTTCAGAAAATTGTGTCACTACACCTCAGAAATGACTTAGATGCCACTCTGCTTTCAAAAAGTCTTTGCTTGGTACTTTCTTTTAATTCTTTCCAGAATTCTTTCGTTGTCACATCCGGTGATTTGTCACATCCAGTAAAATTGTCATGTCCGGCAGAAGCACTATAAGTCTTCACTTCAGGTTTGTTGCATCTCACCTTTTCCCATTCGACTTCTTAGTCTCTGGTTCTCGTTAGTGTTTTCTTCTTCTTTGTAATCCGTCAGTGCGATATACAGCCACTCAGGTGACTTATACTTTGCATTCACTTTCTTCGTTCTTTTGGACTTTTGCAATCGTTTTCCACTTGGTTTTTCTTGTCCCTTTTGACTTGTTATTTCATTCACTTGTTCAGCACTTTCTTCTCCAGTTCTTATTATTCTATATCTCAATTTTCTTATATAGTTGTTGGGCCAATTATCTCCTTTTCTTGGCCTTTTGGCTTCACCTTCTTTTTCTTCTCTTTCTGATTTCCAATTTCTTTTTCTTGATTCAGTTTTTGCTCTCTCCTCTTCTCCACTCTCTTCAGTTTCTGTTTCAACTGTTTCACTATTGTCTCTTATTTTGAAGCTTATGATCTCGTCATCTCTTACTGGTGGATCTGTCTTCTCTTTCTTGTGTTCCCTTATTACTGTCCCTCCTCGGTGTTCTTCCGATTTGGTGTTTTCCTCACTTTCTACTTCTAAATTTCCCTGTTCTTTTGTTTCTCTATCTGTCCCTATTGCTCCTCGGGGTTCTTCTTGATTCTCTAACTTTTTGTGTACTTCTTTCCCTACTTCGTCTATTAATATTATTTCTGAAGGATTTCCACCATAACTTGTACTTGGTTGCTCATCTAGATCATTTTCTTGCTCTTTTTCTTCTCTAATTGGTTTATAACCCCAAGTTCTCCTTCGAAATTCTTCACAGTTTGCAACTGAATCATCAGATCCTGAACTTGTGTCAGATGTTTCCAGATGTCGACTTACAGGTCGATCTTCAGGTTCTGGAATTTCTGAATTTCTTTCTTCTTCCTCTTCTTCTCTAGAGGTGCTCGCAGTTGGGGTTTCCAGATGTCGACTTTCAGGTCGATCTTCAAGTTCTGGGACCCTTTCTCTTATTCTTGTTGTCCCAGCCGTTAAACTTTTATCCCACACTTCCAGACGTCGACTCACATGTCGATCAGTAGGTTCTTGAACTCTGATTGTGTGGCTGGCATGGACCCAGTTCTCCTGCACACTTGACTGCAGTCGTTGTCACTAGGATTACCTGTCGTGGTTCGTCCCAGCGAGGAACTAGACAGTTTCTTCTCCTGTGGATTTTTATACGGACCCAGTCTCCTGGATTCAAGTCGTGGGCTGGTTTTCTTTCAAGAGTGGTCGCATCCGGTCCAACCTGATGAAACACAGAACGCACCACATCAGCCAGTCCCTTGCAATAATCCAGTACTAGATCATCAGTTATAGTCAATAACTTGTTGACCGGTACTTGTGCTTGTCTCATTGCTCGTCCCATGATCATCTCATGAGGACTAAGTCCAGTTTTCTTTTCAGGGATGCTTCTGATGGTCATCAGAACAAGAGGCAGTGCATCTGGCCATTTGAGTCCTGTAGCTTGACACATTTTTCCTAATCTGTTCTTAATTGTTCCATTAATTTGCTCTACTACCCCAGAAGCCTCGGGTCTGTAAGCACAATGTAGTTTTTGTTTAATACTCAATGCTTCGCAAATCAATTGGATCAACTCATTTTGAAAATGTGTTCCTCTATCTGTCTCAACCGTGACTGGAAAACCATACCTTGGAATGAACTCTCGCAGCTTAAGTTTTGCCACCGTTGTTCCATCATTCCTTCTAGTGGGGTATGCCTCCACCCAACGAGAAAACAAACAGACGACCACTAGAACATATTTTAGTCTGTTACAAGGGGGCATTTCGATAAAGTCTAATTGCATTCTAGTGAACGGACCTCCTTCTCGTCCTATTGTTCCTAGACTCACTACCGTCTTTCTTCCTGGGTTAAACTGCTGACAAATAAGACATCTTTGACAAAGACTTTCAGCTATGGCTCTGAATTTTGGGTTATACCAGGTTTGTCTAAAAAGTCTGATCATTGCATCTCTCCCAATATGAGCTTGTCCATGGTACATCCGTGCCATGTCTGCAATCATGCTATCAGGCATAACTGGTCTTTCGTCTCTGTACACCCACACACCATTATTTTCCTGTCTTCTACATCCTGCTTTTATCCAGTAATCTTTTTCCTCATCATTTGCAGCTTCTTGTAACTGTCTTACTTCATCCCACGTCTCGACAGTGTTAGTAAAAAGCAAAGGAGAAGAGATATGCTCCCTTTCTCTATTCTTATTCAGGGACACCATGTTCTCTGCACAATATTTGGCGATCTCGTCAGCATAGTTATTGCCAACAGCTATGTAATCTTCGTTTTTCTTATGTGCCTTGCACTTCACTACAGCTATTTGTTTAGGCAGCTGTATCGCCTCAAGCAGCTTTTTAACAAAATCTCCATTTCTGATAGGTGTTCCTGCAGACGTCAAGAAACCTCTTTGTGACCAAATCTGACCGAAGTCATGTACGATACCGAAACCATATTGGCTATCGGTCACAATCGTGACTCGTACATTTCTTCCTAATTTACATGCTTGAATCAAAGCAATCAGTTCCGCAACTTGTGCAGACCTTATTCATTTCAGACAAGACGCTTCCATCACAGTTGCCACTGTGCACACTGCGTAAGCTGCGCTTAAAACTCCTTCTTTCGTTCTCAAACATGAGCCATCTACAAACATGACATAATCTGATTCCTTTAACGGTTCATCTTTTATGTCAGCTCTTGGTTTTGTGCAATATTCCAGCACATTCAGACAATCATGATCTACTTCGTCTTGTTCAATTATAATCTCTTCATCTGGCAATGATGTTGAAGGATTCACATTCATGCATCTATCTATGGTCACATTTTCAGCACTCAAGATTACTTTTTCGTACTTAGTCAGCCGACTATGTGTCATGTACTGTGTTTTTGTTCTTGTCAAAAGAATTTCTACTGAATGGGGAACATATACTCTCAGTGGATACCCCATCACTATACCTTCACTTTGTTCCAGACTTACACAAGTAGCAGCAACTGCTTTCAAACATCCAGGCAATGCTTTTGCTATAGGATCTAAAACAGCTGAAAAATAAGCAATTGGTCTTTTCATTGTTCCATGTTTTTGTACCAGTACGGAAAATGCACATCCATCTCTTTCACTGCAGTACAATTCAAAATCCTTCTCATAATCAGGCATGCCTAAAGCAGGGGCCTCACACAATTTCTTTTTCAACTCTTTGAAAGATTTCATTTCTTCGTTGTTTAACTCAAAAGGGTCTCTTACATCTTTCTTGGTCAACTTTTGTAATGGTTTTGCAATCAAAGAGAAACCACTTATCCATTGTCGGCAATATCCAACCATTCCCAGAAACATTCTTACCTCTCTTTGCGTCATTGGTGCTCTCATTCCTTGAATCATTCTTACTCTTTCTGTCGCTATCTTTCGCACTCCTTTCTCAATTTTATGCCCTAAATATTGAACTTCTTTTTGGCAAAATTGCAATTTTGAAGGGGACACTTTATGTCCTCTTTTCTCTAGATGGTTCAGTAAAGCAATTGTATAATTTACACATGCTTCTTTTGTTTTCGATGCCACCAATAGGTCATCGATATACTGCACCATCACTGACTTTTCTGGCATTTTCAAATCTTCCAGAGATTTCTTTAGAATCTGATTAAAGATTGAGGGGCTTTCTGTATACCCCTGAGGAATTCGGCACCATGCCAAAATACGCTCTCCGAACCGGAACGCAAATAATGGCTGGCTATCTGGATGCAAAGGAATAGAGAAAAATGCGTGACACAAATCTATCACAGTGTACCATTCAGCTTCGTGTGGAATTTGATATAGAATTACTGCAGGGTTTGGCACTATTGGACAACAGGGCACAACTATTTTGTTGATCTTTCTCAAATCCTGTACTATTCTATATGTTCCGTTTGGCTTTTTCAGTCCCATAATAGGTGAGTTACATGGACTGCTCATTATTTCTTTTAGAATTCCCTGTTCAATCATTTTATTTATTACAGGAGTTATTCCTTCAATTATTTCTGGAGTTAATTTGTACTGTGGCGTATTCGGGTAAGTTGTTCCTTCTTTTACTGTTACTTTTACGGGATCAACTTCTTTCATTAATCCAATATCTTCTCCTGTAAAATCCCACACACTTTCTTTCACTGCAATTTTTAGTTCTTCTGGAAGTTTTTCTGCATCAAATGCAGGAAATAAACCATTCATTTCAGGTTCCTGATTCATCAAAGTTACTTTATACAAGACATCTTCATCTGAGGTCTGAAATCCAATTCCATCTGGCGTACAATAAATTGTGCAATTCATCTTGCACAAGAGGTCACGACCTAAAAGATTTACAGGACTACAATCGCACACTACAAATTTATGCATTTTGCTAAAAGAACCAATTTTTACTTCCACTAATTCAGTAAGTGGTGTTTTAATCTGCTGATTAGCTACTCCTACCACTTGGATGCATTCACCTGAGAGAGGAAGGTTTGGAATTTCCACTGATCTAACAGTAGAACGGGTAGCTCCAGTATCGACAAGGAATGTTACATTTGCACCATTCACTTCTCCATCCACAAAGGCACCAGACTGATCTACCTCTAGAGTTCCGCCAAGTACGCACTCTTTCCCCTCTCTTGGGCACCGTCAGAAACTTTCATCCGGCTCATCCTCACTCTGACGCAACCAATACTGAGAAATGTTAGCTGCTCGCGGCAACTGTGTTACCTGCTCTCCTCCGTAGAATCCTGTTTCTGTACTGTATCTTTGCTGGTTTACAGTGTTGGGAAGTGGTGGTTGCGGCACCTGACTTTGTTGAACAACTACCTCATTCTGCACCTGTGGAGTTAATGATTGATTTTCCGGATTAGGTTTAGGTGGGAACTTACACTCGTTTCTCCAATGCCCTAATTTTCCGCAATTATGACAGGGCCATTTCTTCTTTGCCTCCTCTAGACTCACTTGACCTTTCCCTTTACCTATGTTAGGTCGCATTTTATTCTGTCCTGTTTCATTCCCACTATTATTGTCCAATTGAGCTTCTTGTTTTTCTGCCACCTTCACCTGTGCCCACATTGCCTTCTCTTTCAATTTACGCTGTCTACTCTCAATATCATCACTGCAATACTTAGCATAATCATCGACTGTGCCATTCTGCCAATTAATCATATGCTGTTTAATCATTTCACTAATCTCTGGTTTCAATCCAAACACAAATCTGTACACAAAATGACTCATATCTTTTTCACTTAATTCCTCATAACCACTATACTGCTTGAAAACCAACAACAACCTCTCATAATAGGCGTGTACAGACTCCTTACTTTCCTGTGTAGTTCTATCGATTTTTACCCAATCTGTCTCTTTAGGAGGAATCTTATTCTTCAAAAAGGTAATCACCTTATCATACTTCTTCATCACCTCAGGACCTGGAGCTCCTGTCTTAGGATCTCTTGGATATTCTGTAGTCGGCCAGTCAACTGTAATCTTACATTCTGACCACAAATCAGTTGGTACCACTATGTCAAATAATCCATCTAAATCTATCCACAACACTTTTGAAACCTTTACAAATCTCTCTACTTGTCGGTACCATTCAACTGGTTTCTCTCTTAGCTTCGGAAAGTCATTGGTAAATGACAGTATATCCTGCCTAGTCCAAGGAACATGCACATAACTACCACCTGGAGTTTCTCTCATAGGGTATTCTCTAGCAACAGGTTCTTTTTCAGTTATCATAAAAGCCAAAGAAGCTTTGTCTGTAGTTTTCTCATTCTTCTTTGTCCATCTAACCTTCCATCTGTCCACATCACCCCATTTTCTCAACAACACAATTAACTCTTTTATCTGTGTCAGCCTTCCTGCCGTGTTCAAATTTTCAATATCTTTTTCACAAAAATCTACTCTATATGGTTTCTGCAATGTTTTCACTTTCGCAAAGTCTATTCCAATTTCACTGGCTACTTCTTCTAGTTTGTCATGTAAATTCTTTGCTCTCCATGTAATACTTTTGCACAGAAACATTATTTCATCATCCTGGTAATTTTTTATCTTTTCTGTACCAATCGTTCCTAGAATTAATTCTTCCATGTCAATTTTTAACCTAATTACATCTAATGGTTTTTCTTCTGGTTCTTTTATTTTAAATGCCTTCATCCACTCATTTAACTCATCAGGAGTCGGACCTATGGGTGTATTATTTAGTTCTACCCAATTACCACTCTTTTCAGGAGTCTCTGTTGCAGATTCTGTTACCATATGCATTTTCCTACCATTGCACTCATTCACAGTCAAATTTGTAGGTGGACTTGGTCTGTAAGTACTAGCCAAATTACTTGTACGTGCACTTTGTTCCATCCTTTCTTTTTCTCTCTGAAATTGTGAACTCATGGGAATCACTAAAGATCGTTCATCAATTTTCTGATTCTCAAAAACTGGTATTACTGGACCTATTGTTACAGGCACAGTAACTGCTTCCATATTTTTCGTTAATTCTCTAATCTTCTCAGTTAGTTCTTTTGTTGTCCTTGCTAATTCGCTTGCATTGTCGCTTTCTATTCCTTCATTTTGTGAAGTTCTCATTTGATCTTGTGACCTATTTATTTCAATTCATTTTTCCGGACTTTTATTTCGCATAGTCTCTATTAGCGGCGCATTTGGTGTCACCACTGTAGAACTCTGCTGATACGGAGGTGGATTTCTATTTAAAATATCTTCCAGCAATTCATCATCCGTTTCGCTCTCATGCATATATTTCTCCCTCTCCATATGTTTCTTTTTCTCAGTCCGTTTTCTCTTAGTCCCTTCCTCAACTGTAAAAGCTGGAAACAAACCTCCTGTCATGTTAGCACATCTCCATCGTTTTATTCTATCTTCATGATTTATTCCCCACATTCTTCCAGGCATAAACTCATGATCTCTTAAACCTCTGTATCTCTCTCGCTCATACATCTCATCCTCCCATTCTGTCAACGCTTCAAACTGTGTCGGTCTAGGTCTAGGTTCTAGATTTGTCATCTTTTCTCGCAAATTTCGCAAAACCACTACACTAAACGAACCATTCTCAGGGAAAGCTAAAGCACCATCATTCTTCGTATACTTTGCCCAATTTTCCAACCATATGCACGTATGATATCCATATTTCAGCATCATATGTGAAGCTGCTGATTTCGGCGGAGGAATTACTTGTCCCTCTCTAGTCACAACCTTTTTGTCTTTCTTAAAGAAATTCTTTATTTTTGTCGTCCATGACGTTCTCTCCCTTTCATACTCGTAATACGGCATGTTTTCGATTTGTTTTTCTCTTTACACTAACGCTGTTCTGTGTACGGAACTTCAACCAATTACAGCGCGACTCGCACTAACGTACCAATCAGAACAATTCCCTTCGTCCGCGAACCAACCAATCCTAGCGCGGAACTTTTCTACGTCACTATTCACGTGACTAGCGCACTATCCAATCCTAGCGCGGCACTGTTCCACGTCACTCCTGCTCTTTTACCCCTCCTTTACAAAATTTATCGGCAATTTTTCTTTTCACTGTTTTCTCCGTTAGTTACAACAATTAAAACAATTCCATAGTCTGATTCGCTAAACAAAAGTGACAGCTTTGTCCTTGTACACAAGAATCCTGTATTTCCAGTAGGCAGCGCTTACCTCTACCCTACCACAGAATTATTTACTCTCGCCGATAAAGTAGCACTTCCCTCTACCTTACCCTTCTTTCAAGCAAACAATTTACTCGTTTCTCTGGGGATAAGACACATGTGGAGACTAGGCTCCTGAGAATTAAGGCCAAAGTTTCACAAGAAAACGTGATTTGCTATTTCAGTTACACACTTTTCGTACAGAAAAAATCCCTAACATAACACAACCTGTGTTATTACCAAAATGAATTCAGACCATGTACCAAATTCCATGTGACTTCTCTTGCCACACGTGTTCCACTTCCTACATCCCAGAAGCGTGAAAACTCACATATAACATAACACGACTCAACATATAGTATTAGTCATAAAAAAAAAAATCAATAAACAATAATCACTAAACTAATCTATAGAAAACCATAACTCTGCTACCAAGAAATCTGATGCAGCGCGTACAATAAAAACTATTCTCCTCCTAGGTCACTTATCGGTCATCCAGGGGCAAACTATATTTTCTCACATCCACATGACGATGGGGCCCATAAACATCGCCTATCACACACGCACACACCTGGATTTCCTTTACTCTTTTTCGAAATTCTGTACTCCTAGGAGAATCATGAGAACTAAATGGAAAACACCATTTATGTACCGCTGGAAGGAGCCGGGATATCTTATTACCTTAACCTATCGCTTTCTTTTAGTTATTTCTTAAGATGTTCCTGCTCATTGTTTTGTCGATGAATCATTCATGTAAGAAATTAGTTCATAGTGATTAAGACCAGCTAAATCACAATAACCAATTACTGGTGTCACAATCATTTAGGAAAATAACCACTGAGTCGTTTGATTTAAAGAATCTTAAATTTTATATAATTTTAAAAGCATGAGAAAGAATTTAAACTTTTTATTCAATTATTCATTCATTATTAATTCAAATATTTATTAAGCATAATAAATTTATTGCAGAAAGGAAATTTTCGTCATGAAGCAAAACCCTAGTTACCTGCCTACCTTCCAAATTTAGCCTAATGATTTCTAACCTAAGTTTAAGAATTAGAAATAACCTGATTCTCATACTCAACTGGAAAATTAAGACAGCAACAGAAACTTCAGCTCGTCAGCATCAGCTACCTGCAACCCGTCTCATCTAACAGTCTTTCAGCATCTCCCGCTCAGTAATGGATCGATCAGGACCACCCAGCACTGGAAGCCACCAACACCAACACGACTCTCCAACTCCGCTCGTGACTGTGACCCCCTCCCACTAAGAGTAGGCCCTCTTATACCCTAATTCTAACTTTGCTAACTAATTGTTGCAACATTAATAACACGCTTTTCTTTCATTGGTCCATGCATGTCATCTTATTCATTCTTTTAATCAAGTTCTCTCGGATCCAACGGGTCCTTGGATCATTTCCTTTCTCACAGTTCAAGACATGTTTCCATCCGCTTCGATCAGTACATTTGTAACTTCTTTCGATACATTCGAGAACTCTGCAGGCATTGTCCCACGGTTCTTTGCTGATCACCACGGCACACTATCAGTTCAATTAGGTCACATCAGCCTTGACCATTCTCGCATCCTAGCCTCTCAGCAACATCACGAGGTTAGCTTTTCTCCAACTTTTCTCCCTTGTCACGTGTTTCCCCGCACCTGCGCACTTCATTAACTGGCAGCCATTTTATATCGCCACTCGTTTATACTTAGAAGCACTATTTTGAAATAAACAAAACATAATTAAAATAGAGAAACATAGCCTTTTCGTTTCCCTCCCGTCATCTACGTACCCCAATTAGTTATTACCTAGCAGAAAGCAACATTTAAGCTGTTCCTTACTTACCATCACTATTGTTTTTGCAACAACACATTTATTTTCTATGAAGCACAAATCATGCATTTATTTTAAATTAGTACGCATTTATTTTTATGTTATAATTAGACACACAGACATTCGTTAATAGATTATTCAGCACATACACTTGCGTATTACCCTTCCCACACATACAGTGTTGATTAATACATTTAAACGAACATTTTATTAATTATTTATAAAATTTGTTAGGGGTTAAAAAAAATTATTTTCTCTGCTCCATCAGTACCCATATCTATCTAAAGTAATCAGATTCTGATTGATATCTCTACCTTCAGATTCCTCCCCTTTTGAATAATCCCAGACAAGAGACTGGATCTGGAAAGTTTCAGTACCTCTCCACTCCAGAAAATGGCACTGGCTTCATCGTGGCATCAGTTTTAGTGTGGATGTAATTATCACTGAAGCCATATAGCACTACCCAGAAGCCCTGATGTCAGTTCCCTTTTTTCTGCACCATTTGACACAGATCTGGAGTTGATGTCTGTGAATTTCTTTACAAAATTACTCTACTTTTTGCAATGCTTATGTGTCTACCCGCAACTCTGGAAAAATCAGTCTCTAAGCACTGTTGCCTCATCTCGACTCCACAGCTTCTCAGCTGTTCAACTTGGACTTTTTCGTTAGCTGGCTCAAGTTGCACCTAGAGCCCTCTAGGCTCTTCTTGTGCATAGAGGCAGTAATGAACATAACATCCCTATGAGGTTTTCCTCCTCCCCACAGGATCTGAGACATTTGGGGTGTGATTCCTATGTTTCGGAATTAAGCTCAGGCGCCAGTTATGATGGTTTTCTCCTGCTTGTTCTGGTGACATCCTGCATTCTACTGGTCACCCATGCATGCAAGCATGGGGGTTCTGCAGTGGTACTACATAGGAGCAATCTGTCGGACATCAGAATTCCACCAGGCACTGCAATATCAGTAGAGGAGAACCTGTTGTAAGGGAAATCCTTTTGCCCCCACCAATGGTGACCACATGAGTGTTGGAGCACATCCACCTTAGGGTGGGTGTGCATCTGGAGGAAGTGGACCTCAGATCCTCTAGTCTATGGAAGAGCATGTGGTACATATTAACTTGCTTGAGCTAAAAGCTGCCCTCCCTTTGTGGCCGTTCTGTCCGAATCATCACAGACATCATGACCATTATATGATATTTTAACAAACAGGGAGGCGTGGGGAAGCTCTGGGACTGTAGGCCTGGGCACATGCCAGTGCTATCTGGCTAGCTGCCAACCATTTAGCCTGCTCCCTGTACAGCCAAATCGACAGCCGGAGCCAGTATCATCTTATGACCATAAGTGTCAAATTCATCCGAGTCAGTTCAGGACATCTTCGCTCAGTGGGGTTTCCCTCAGATGGACCTCTTTCTCATTCGCTAGAATGTGCACTGCCCACAGTTTCTGTTGCTGGAACTTTGGATGATGTGTTACAGTTAATATGTTATTTTCTGCTTCACTATGCATTTCCTGGATACCCTCAATTCCTCAAGTGTTGAAAGATTTGCACCAAGACCAGGCCCAAGTCATTCAGACTGGCCAAAGAGGGTGTGGTATGCAGACCTCCTGTAACTATCCTTGTGCTCCCTGCTCCAGCTACCTCACAGTCCACCTAACCCAGTCGATGTGGCAGGTTCTGAACCCCAGCCTCCAGTGCCTCCTCCTTCATGCCTGTAGATTGAGCATTGACAGCTGAGTTCCTTTCGCCTCGTTGATGTTTCCTGTCTGCTTGGCACCCTTCCATGAAGTCGATTTATACCGGACAGTGGAACTGCTTTGTTTCCTGGTGTGCAAACCAGAGTGTGGATCCTTTGAAGGCACACCGTTTGGATGTTTTACATGTTCCCTCCTTCTTCTTGCGTCATGGCCCATTGTGACCTCAATTCGGTTGAAATGTTTCTGATGGATGCTCGGTTTGAACGCTCAACAGCTGCCAATTGTGGCTGGTGACTCTCAAGATTGCGTTCCTGGTGGCCATCACTTCAGCATGAAGTGCCATTGAGCTGCAGGCACTGTGTGTCCGTCCACCCTTTACCTGTTTTTATTCGGACAGACTGGTCCTCAGGACTAAAGCGGCTTTACTGCCCAAGGTGGTAATGCCATTTCATATGGGGAAGTCCATTACTCTACCACATTTATCCCTACGCTCCATCCCACCAAAGAGGAGGAACAGTTACACTAGCTAGTCCCACGTAGGGCAGTGAGCTTTTACATCCATCAGACAAAAGAGTTTAGATCAGTCGATCATGCCTTTGTTGGATATGTGGGCAGCAAGAACGGCAGTGTGGTGCAGAAGAGGACTTTGTCACAATGGATCATCCCCTGCATTGAGATTGGCTGTGAACTTGCTAAAACGGAACCACTAGAGGGATGCCATGCTCAATCCACCAGAGCAAAGCCAAGGACCTTGGAACTGACCAGGAGACTTCTCATGGTGGAGATTTGTTATGTGGCAACGTAGACGTCCCTTCACACTTTCTTGAAGCATTGTTGCTTGGTTTCAGAAGTGAGAGGCGATAGCCATTTCACTTGTTCCATGCTGTAAGATTCCCTAGTCTGAACACTCATTCATACTCCCCACCTAGGACAAGGTACTGCTGTGGTATATATTCAAAAGGTAAGGAGTTTGTAGGTACAATTATCCATCAGGAGAAAAATTTACTTACCTTTGGTAACAGTCTGTCTGGTAGATACCGAATTTTCTTGTGGATTGCTCACTTATTCCGCCCACCTCCCTATTCAGAATGATGGTCATAGACTTCTGAGATAATAGGGTTCCAAGTTAAATTTTTTGGGCTCTGCACATTTGATCTGATGCTGTCCTTATCTCTGCCTCAAAGGGTGCAAAGAAATGGGCAAGAAACTGATGTCAGGGCAGCACGGTGGCCTATATAGCTCCAGTGATATCATATCCACACTGCAACCAATGTCAAGATGGAGCCAGCACCACCTTCTGGTAGAGAGAGCTGTTGCTAAGTTTATGGCTCCAGTCTGGCACCTGGTTATATTCAAAATGTGAGAAATCTACAGGTAGATGGAGTGTCCACCAGAATGATCATTACAAAAGGTAAGCAACTTTTTCAGATGTGCAGAAACTGTATTTCCAGTTACCGCCATCTTTATGCTGCTTCATATCACGATTAGGCCTGAATTTTATGAAACCAGCTTGCTTAGTTGTCCTTTCTGTTGAAGAAGCCAGATCTGAGTCGGATGGAGTGTAATAATTACTGCCCCATTTCTAATTTACAGCTGTTATTGAAGGCTTTTGAGAGGGGCTTGAAAATATATCTACAGATAATCTTGGAATCCTGTCGGTGAGTGAGATGCTGTCAAAATAGGTGGATTACTGAATCCGACTCCTCTTATCTACAGTGGGCAGGATGGCCTTGATGAAGATGGTGGTTTTGCCCAAGGACCTTAACCCGTGCAAAACATTCCTGTACATCTGCCTTGTTATTAATTCACCGACCTTATGATCACTCCTTATGTGGCTGGTTTTTGCAGGTAAGCACCCCCATATTAATTGGGAGACACTGACTCTCCCCACAGAGAAGGAAGACTAAGAGTAACTGATTTTGAACTGTGCTACTACTGCACATTTTGCACACTATCGGTTCTATTCCTCAGCCAAGGTCTCATACACAAAGTAGTGGAAGCAGATATTTCTTCTTCACACCCAATTTCAATGGCACTAAGCACACAAAATATCCATCCCCACTCCCAAACTCCTCTTGGCACAGGCTGAGCAGGAACACAGGAAGCAGTGCTCTATACTGCCCTAATCTGCTGCTGATAAGGAACCCTTGTCATCTGCTCACTCTCGAACTCAAGGCAGGTGCGCAGCTGCTAATGGTAGGAATGCAGACAACGGGTGATGTCTTCCAGAATCATCTCTTTATACAATTGGGTGCATTGCAGACCAAGAGGACATGACACCTTAATATATATGCTTTTACTTGCAGCTGCAAACCACACTAAAAACTGGATATGAAACATTCCCAGGGACACCAAAAGCTCTGTTGTTGTTATTATTGCATCTGAAAATCAACCCACCCCGTAGAGGTTCTTGTCTTGACTATTTACTATTGTCCAAGCTCAGGGTAAAAATGGTAACTTAAAAGCTAGGGCAAAATGGGACAAAGACCTAGGACTCCCAGTTACCAATATTCAGTGGACATACTGTTGTGCTCAAACAAGCGGTGTATCCCTTAAAGGAAGACACACGGTGACACATTTAAAATTTTTACAAAGAGTCTGCAACACACGCAAGAGTTTGCTGATAGCGGGCTGCGTGGGGATGTGCAATGCAATCTCTATAAGGCCCCAGCGGGCTGCATGGGGATGTGCAATGCAATATCTATAAGGCCCCAGATACAGACTTCCATCATGTACCTTGCAATGCCCTAATATAGTGGCCAGCAGCGATCCGTGCAGGTAACAGCGGAGGGGCGGCGTTGGGGAGGATTTCGAGGGACGATGCTGATGGAAAATTAATTATTTATTTAATTTTCTCTCAGCATCGTCCCTCGAAATCCCCCCCAACGCGGCCCCACCACCCCACCGCTGTTACCTGCACGGACCGCGGCTGATAGTGGCATATTGGACGCTGTGTTCCACAGCCTGTTGAAAATGGTTGGGATTGACCTGCTCCCCACCTCGCTGCAGGTGCTGCTGGATTGTGTACAGGAACTGCCAGCGACGCTGGGCAGATACATCACTATGACCCTGTTGCTGGCTTCAAAGCGATTACCCCACACTGGAGCTGTGGGCTGGTCTCTGCCACCTCTTCATGGCTCAAAGACCTTCTGTAATATAACAACATTAGCAAACTATATTCTGACTTTGGGGCCCATGGCACGAGGCCCGTGATGCACTCAGCATAGACTGCGGTACAATATTATGGCAGCGGACGCCCTGGAGAAGGCGTGAGCATGGGATCGCCCAGCTGGACTCCCCCCTTCCCCCACAAAATATATTCTTGAGAATATGTACTATATTATTGTTGTTGAACTGCTACCGAGAGTTTTTGTTACAAAATACCAAATAAAAAGATTTTTTTAAACTACACATCTGACTGCTCCTTCAGACATTTAGACAAGGGACATATATGGCCCACTCCAAACATATCTGAGGAAAATAGCAAGAAATAAACTCCATCCTAATATCCGACTGTTGATGTCAACTGAGAGGTTCATTTAGAAGCAGGCATGCTCTGTACAAACAGCGCAGGGGAAAAAACCCTCTAGCTTGGGATCCCATCGTATACGTATGGTGGGTGAAATCGTACTTTTCGTACAATGATTATTGGTTTTGGTTTGTGTAGCCCTACCTATGTAACATAATCATGTGAAATGTGGCACTGTTTTATCCTAACACCTACAAATTTGTTGCTCTGTATTCTTGAAAACGAAACATAATGTTTAAACAAAATACTCCTGGAATCCAATAGGACGGGGCATTTGGGGTTTCGCCTGAATAGGCATCATGAAACTGCCCTCATGGGGATCCAGTCAACCAATCTGCCTAAAGGAGTTTTCCTTATACCATCATTAGTTCGCAGTGGTGGCTGGCATGTTTCTGTCATTCATCTCTGACACTTTCTTTCTGTATACCGCCTCTGCCGTTAAGTGCCAACGACATTATATTCCAAAATTACACTTACAACATCCCAGTGGTATTCTACAAGTTCTACAAGTCAGAACTTGCAGTTTCTTCTAAGAGATTCAGACTTCGATGAGCAATTGCCACAGCTGTAACGAGCCCAAGCCTGAGTTTCTGATGTTAGCCTCATCACCTAAGCTCAGCTAAAAATCTCTTTCAATAGATCAAACTTGGTGACTGTGCCATGTAGCACAGATTCTTAGTCAGGTATCAAACCTGTCCCCAGTGCCTGATGGCAAAGTCTACCTACACAGTGATCATAAAAACAGTATTCCAAGGACAATTCCTTCACTGGTGACAACAAGTACGTGTGCGAGAGGATTTACCCTACTCACTGCGAACCATATCATGTAAAGGCGTTTTTCACCAGTGGTAAGTGTCTACCCAGAATGGTAGTTGTTTTCCAGTTGGGTTCTGACATGCTGCCAGTATTCTTGGTCATCAATTTAATGAAAGAGTGGTTTTATCCTGCTTCCACTGTATGAGTTCCTGTTAGTCAGGCTTCAGTTTGGTGCCATTGGCTGAAGCCTTCAGTTTTAATGCCAAGCGCTGAACTGGCCTGCTTCCAGTGTCGAGATTATCAGTGTTAATGCCAAGAAAGTCTCTGGGCTGCTTTCAGTGTGTGGGTCTGGCCCTCAGTTTTAGTTATAATGGGGCAGTAGCCTTCTGTCATTGCCTGGACCCTCTCTTGTAACCACAGTAGAATTTTGGCCTGATGGCAGTTTCTGGTTCCCTCTGCTTTGCGTTTGTGGAGCCAGCCATCAGTCTTAATGATTTTAGTGTTTGTGGTATGCTTTGCGTGTTTTAAGTCCTTACTTTTAATGGCAGTGGGTCTACATTTTGTGGAGTTGTGGAGAGAGGCTGCCAAAGCCGGGCCTCAAGATTGTGTTCTCTACCCCTAAACGGACCAAAGAGATGTGTGCGGAAAACCCCTTGCTTTTCTTTGTAGCCCTCAAATGAACACCTCCCATCTGCCTTTTCCAGTTGCCCAGTCCACACAAATAGAACCTAGTTTTGTCTGAACCTTGGACTGGCTTTCACCTCCAGTGCCTCACCAGATACCTTCAAAGCTTCCGATCTGGCCCTGGTTGACTGCAGATTGATTTCTGGCCTGCGAAGAGCCCATTTTCGGCAGTAGTGACCCATACTGTCTTCAAGGGCATTAAACAAAAATAATTTCTTCTGAAGTTCCTGTTATTGTTGACCTTTCAGTTCCATTCAGTAGCTTGCACGGCACTATTTCTTAAGAACAGTATTGGCAGCATCACGAGAAACGAACTTGCTGATAGTGTATTGAGGCATAAAGTCGCTTTAAACCTGGGACAGATATAAACAAACAAAAGAACATACTGCCACATTCCATAGCTATAATATTAATGCCTAAAATTCCAAACTACTAATTATTCATTTATTTCCCCTGCGCCCTAAACCAGTAAACTATTCTCCGACGTGGCACCAACAGCCTCTCCCTAATTGCGGGGACATTATTGAGCCTCCTTGTCTTCTCTTGTGCTCTGTAGTTCTTTCCAATCCCTCCCCCAAGACCTCATGAACTTCTGACGAACAAGAAAGCTCATTGTAAAAGAGCTTCTTCCATTCCTAACTCGATCATCAAACGCCCAATAAACTCAACCCACACTTAAAAATACTTTACATATGATTTTTCCCTCATTATTTACCACCACCCACGCGCCGTTTTGTTCTGTCTTCCATACAGGAACATTCATCCGTCAGAAATGGCACTACTAATGCTATCCATCGAATATAAAATATTCGAGAACCTAAATATGACAGAAGATCAGCATACTCTTGAAAGACATCCAGACACTTGGACACAGTACTCTGGTGCTTAAACAAGCATCCCTTCTCTGCTTGCAAAACAATGTAACTTCCTTGTTCTTTTCCATGCATGTCCTGTAAATTTTGTGAGGGCTTCCTCGCCCTCACCATACGGGTTGCAACAAAATCTGCCTCTAGATTTCATCTCTATACCAAGCCACGTCTTTTACACTTCTAACAGGTCACTTTTAATCTGCGCCTTTAAACCCAATAATCTGCATCAGGACATTTTCTCCAAAGTGGATTACTGGCCTCTCCTGTCTCTTCCCCTCTTCCTCCTCGTTCATTCCTTTACTTGTGTTGTACAGATCTCACTGCCTCATTTCGTGACATTTCTTCAACAAGCTTATTTTACAGATATTCCTTCTGGTCCCCTTTCTTCCCTGATCCCTATCGTTTATTGTGTTTTCATTTTTCTGTTCTGGTTCCCATTTTCAATCTCAGTCTTTCCACTGGGCTCTTGCCAAGCCTTTCCAAAACCACCACTGTTTCCCCAAGTCTTAAAGAACTCTTCATTGATGTACTGTTCCACTGTCACATTTATCCTCTATCGTTGCGTCACAATTTTGAGCAAGGAGTCTGTAATCATCTATCCTCCTACCGTGACTCCTCTTCTCTTCTGCCACCACGCCAATCTAGTTTTCACTCTGCTTACTGTACTAAAACTTTTCTTCTTTCTGTTATCTATATTTCTTCAACTCATCGTGCTAATCAGTGTTCCCTCTTTTTTAGGTCTCGACTAAGAGACAGCACAAGCTGTCTTTTCGGAAAAAGACCTATTCAGCTTACAGTGGGCTCAGAGCTTGCCCGTGGCTACCATTGGTTGGCTTTATTGTCACTCTCATTAGCTTGTGTGGGCTTTCCTTCCTCTTCTTGTTTTTCCGTCTCCTGGAGTATGGCCTCATTACTTGGGTCCTTCCACTGCTTACTTTTCAAGCAGTACTTTTTTCTTTAATTCTTAAAAACTCCACAAGAGTACATTTCTTTTCCAGTTTCTCCCACTTGTGCTTCTCTCTCCCCTTTGGCCTCATCTTGCTCTGTATTGCCCTCTCTCGCCCGTGTATTTTTGCCCCGCACCCCTCCTTAATGCACTAACCCTCAGGTACTAACCCGCCTGTATGCTTCTATTCCCACTGGCTCCATGTTTCTCTCTCTTGCCCGTGTGCTTCTCCCCCCCCCCCGCACTCCATGTTGTATACTTCTCTTTCTGCCCTCTGTGTCACTTCCACCACCCTCCATGCTGCGTCCGCCCGTGCCATGGTGTTGCTTCGGCCCTCCAGCCATCTGTGTTGCTTTCACCCCGACCCTTGTGTTGCTTGCCCCAAATCCCCGCACTGTGTTGCTTCTCCCAACCCCTGCCCTCCATGTTGCTTCCCCTGCCCGCTTAAAAAAAAACTCTTTTGCGCTACTTTTTTTTCTGAGTTGGATCAGTAAATAAAAAGAAAAAATAAGAGCCTGCATCATTTTGTAGGTACGTGCGTGCATGGTGCACACAGATTCAAAGTGGAGCAGCCGGCCATGTTATAGGCTTTTTTTCCTCCTATTTTGCCATGCTGTACAGCATCCCTAAAAATCATTGGCAAAGGCAGTAGGTCGCAAAAGCGCAACCTATTTATTGGCTTTGCTAGTTCTTGTTCAATTGGATCTATGCGCTGCTTTTGACATGATCAGTCACTTTATAGTTTTCTGCTGTTACTTCTCTTGAGATCTCTAGTTTTGCTTTCTTTTCTCGCTTTCCTGTCTCTCTGGTTGTCCCTGCTCTATGCCATGGGCAGAGCAAACCTTTTTCTCTTCTCTGTGCGGTTAATCAAGGCTGTAACCTCTTCCCTCTCCTATTCTCTATTTACATTACTGTGCATTACCTCCTCGTCCATCTTCTTCGCCACAGTAATTCACACATGAGCTTTAGGCTCCTACAGAAACTCCAAGTAAAACGTTTGCTTACCATTCTCCCATCCCTCCAATCATGGCCCCCACCTCTATCCACCAATAGGATAAAAGGAGGCACCATCCACCACAAAGACCTGTTATTTTGTTTCTGAACTGCTCGAAGTGCGGTTACCTGATTATAAGGTAAGTGGGATTGAGGCCATGCTTTAGTGGACTCTAGTATCTCTGGGGTCGAGGTATGCTGAGCATGCTGGGGTGACCTCGTGTTTTGGTTTATTGTACTTCGCACTCCCCAGTGTAGGCGGTCCTGCTGTTGCAGACTCACGGGGAGCGCGGTTACGGCCTTGTTCGTGAGCGGGAAGCCTGATGCGTACCTGTCACCGCCTACTCTACCGGCCTTGTCCTGCTGAAGCGGACTTGCCGGTGAGTCGCGGTCATTCTGTTTGTGGCCCGGCTGTGGGGTTACTCACCTGCCCTGGTGTCCTGATCACGGCGTTTAGGGAAGTCGAGGTTCGTCCTTGTCTCTCGTCCCGTTGTTCTCGCTTGCTTGAAGTGTGGGCATGGCAGTAGTACGGGCGGCAGTTCCCATTCGCGGGCGGCCCAGGGTTTTTTTTTACGGCTTCCAGGTAGCGTGCACGCTTGCTGGACGTGCCGGCGGCCGCCGCTCTGCATTATTGGCATGTTTCCATGGCAACGGGGCATTTTTAGCGTCATGAGTTTGCCGGTTCATTTGGTTTATTTTTTGTTTTGTTGGGCAGTATTGGTGCTGTGCTACATGATGGAGTCGGGTGGCAAGGCACTTGAAAAGTCCCGTAATGTGGAGGAGGTGGAGACATCGGTGCCTCCTCCTTCATTGGCTGTTATTCAGCAGATGATACAGGCTGCTGTGGCTGCTGCTTTCCATGATAAGGAGACTGTTCCTCCTTCTAAGAAGTCGAGGGTGGATCCTGGTCCCTCGCATGAGTCTGATGTGGAGGGGGACGTGGAGCTTAAAGGTCCTTATGTGCAGGGTTCTGAATTGAAGGAGGTCTTTCAGCACATTCGGTCTAATTTGTTGTTTCCTGAGGCGGGGGTGTCTGAGGAAGCCACAGAATTTTTTTCCCAGTATCAGAAGAAGGAGCCTGAGTCCGTGCCTATTCATTCTTGGGTTCTGAGGGTTTTGGAAACTGAATGGAAGGATGTTGATAAGCATGGGTTTTGCAGGACGCTATCCTTTGCAGGACTTTGCGGACAAATTCCCTTCTTCTGTGAAAGTGGATTTATTGATGGCTGGGATGACTTCACAGGGTGCTATTATTTCAGGGGATGCTTCTCCGGTGGACCCTGTTAAGAAAGTGGATGCAGCTGTGTACTTTTGCAGCTTCCAATTTTGCTATTAGGGCTGCGGTCTATTCCTCATATACTATTCAGTCTTTACTGATGGACTTTCAGTCATTGGCTGAGTTGATGGACCAGGGCGAAGACATTTCACCAACCCTCGCTCTGATGGAGCAGCAGGTGCGGCTCTTGTCTGACATTTCTTTTGATTTGTTGGGGGCGGCGGCCTCTACGGCTGGCCTTCTGTCGCTGCTCTCCGCCAGATGTGGTTACGTTCTTGGAAGGCGGATGCGACTCAGTAGGGGTTGTTGATGAAAATTCCTTTCTCGGGGTGAAGCTCTTTGGCCCTCCTTTGCAGGATATGGTTAACAAGTTTGCTGAGGATCGCAAACTTCTGGCTCTGGAGAGGTCAGCCCTTCCACGGTTCTTTGGTACCCGGAGGGGTTTTGGTCCGGCTCGGCAAGGGAAGGCTAACCAGCCCTTTCATGGCAGGTGTTGTGGCTGTGGTGCTCCTTCCACTGACAAGTCCCGGTTCCCTCTCTCTTCTTCCACCTCCTCCGCTACTTCCAAACCCTGACTATATGGCTGTGAGCAAGGTCCAAATGGGGGGACGCCTGTCTCTCTTTTCCGACAGGTGGAAGTGTTCAATTTCGGATCAATGGGTCCTCCGGGTGGTGACAGAGGGGTTTCACATTGGTTTTTTGGTGAGACCCCCTGACAGTTTTCGTGTCATGCCTTGTCCCCAGGACGGGTTGAGGCTGAGTGCTCTCTTGGCTGATGTTCTCAGTCTCATGGAAAAAGGGACCGTAGTTCCGGTGCCCCCTGGTCAGGTGGGGCTTGGGGTTTATTCCATTCTTTTTCTGGTCGAAAAGCATACCGGCGACCTCAGGCCTGTGTTGGATCTGAAGCGGCTAAATATGTTCAATCCCCATGTCACGTTCAAGATGGTCTCTCTGCAGCTTGTTCTTCCCTTGATCAATCAGGGGGATTTTCTGGCTTCCCTCAACCTGCAGAATGCTTATCTCCATGTCCCGGTCCATCTGGAGTCCCAAAAAATTCTACGCTTCTGTATACTGGGTCGACATTACCAGTTCAAGGTATTGCCTTTTGGTCTTTGTTCCTCTCCCTGGGTCTTTACTAAAGTGTTGTCCCCGCTCATTGGGGTGTTGCATGGTAGAGGGATTAAGATTTTTCCTTATCTGGATGATCTTTTGATTTCTGGCTCTTCTTTCCCTAAGGCAGAGTGTCATGTCCAGGAAGTTTGTCGGGAGCTGGGGGCCCATGGCTCTCTGGTGAATCTGAAGAAATCATGCTTTGTCCCGACTCAGGATCTCACTTACATTGGAGCTCGCTTCATGACTGTTGGGGAAGATTTTCCTGCCCAGGCCCGAAAATTGACACAGATGTCTGAAATCCGTACCTTGTTGTCCCTGGACTGTCCACCTGTGAGCCGTTGGTTGAGGGTGCAGGGGCTTATGTCTGCTTCGTTGATGGTGGTTCCTTGGGCCCGCTTGCATATGTACCCTGTGGTGAACCTAATTTTGTCCCACTGGCTCCCGTGTGGTCAGGATTTCAGTCAGGGGGTGCCGGTGACTGCCCAGGTCAGGGTGGATCTGGGGTGGTGGTTGAACAAGGTGAATCTCCCTCAGGGTCGTAGGCTTCTGGTGGTTCCTTCTCGAGTGGTGATGTCCAATGCCAGTCTGTTGGGCTGGGGTGCTAACCTGGGGGACTCTTCCGTCCAGGGCAAATGGACCAGAGCTCTGATGTCCTGTTCTTCGAATTACAGGGAGCTGAAGGCGGTTCACTTGGGTCTCTTGGCATTTGCCGATCTGATGGTGGGTCACCATGATCAACTCCGGACAGACAACCAGGTTGTCATGAGGTACTTGAATCATCAGAGGGGTTGCAGGGTGCAGTCCCTCAGTTGTTTCAGCCGGGTCATTTGCTCTTGGGCGGGGACGGTGTTGGGGTCCCTGTCTGCCATTTACCTACCGGGCAGGGAGAATATGGTGGTGGACTGTCTCAGCAGGGTGTTTCCCTCCATGGGTTCGCTGTCACTGACCCCGGAGGCGTTCGTGATGTTGCAGGTGAGGTTTGGGTCTCCGTCGGTGGACTTGTTTGCCTCTCTGGACAATGCCAAACTCCATTGTTTCTGCACGATTATGCCTTGCCTGGGGGCTTGGAAGGTGGATGAGATGTCCTTCCCATGGCTTCAGGGTCTGTTGTATGGGTTTCTCCCGGTTCCCCTGATTCCAACAGTTTTGCTGAAAATCAGGAGGGACAGTGCTTTGGTGCTTCTCGTGGTTCTGGGATGGCGGCTCCGCCCTTGGTTTCCCCTATTGTTGGAGTTGGCGGTGCGACCGGGCTGGGCGCTTCGGTTTCATCCGTATCCTTTGTTGGGTCCCCAGGTTCCCTTCCCAGTATTCCAATCGATGAGTCTTCAGGCTTGGCTCTTGAGCGGCAGTCTCTGATGCTGAGGGGTTGTTCCGAGGTGGTGGCTTGCCTCATTCAACAGTCTCAGCGTCCTTCTACCTTGAAGGCTTATGCTAAGCATTGGAATAATTTTTCTGGTTGGTGTCTGCGCCACGGGTTGTCTGTTGACGGGGTGGATCCGGCTCGTGTTCTGGATTTTTTAATGGAGGGTTTTGATCTGGGGTTGGCCCAGTCTAGTCTCCGGGCGCAATGGGCTGCTATTCGGGCGTTCCGGGGTCCTCTTTTGGATGGCATTGAGCCTTTGGTGGCTCGCTTATTGAGATCTCTGGCTTTACAGCGCCCTAGACCGATGTTGTCGCCCCCTCCGTGGGAACTTCCGTTGGTGTTGAGGGCCTTGCAGTGGGCTCCCTTTGAGCCTCTGGAGTCTGTGGACTTAACGTTTTTGACCATGAAGGTCGTGTTTTTGGTGGCGATTGCTTCTGCCAGACGTGTTGGGGAGTTGGGGTCTTTCTTGAGATCTGCCCGTCTTTGAGGTTTTTGGAGCATAGGGTGGTGTTGAAACCTCACCCTACTTTTGTGCCTAAGGTGGGTTCTTTTTTCCATAGGTCTGCGGAGGTGGTCCTTCCTGTTTTCTTTCCCGATCCCTAGTCTGAGGAGGAGTCTCTGTTGCATCTTTTGGGTTTGAAGCGTGCTTTGTTGGTGTACTTGTCGCGGACTGCTCCTTTCTGTAAGGTTGACAGTCGGTTTGTCACTTTTGGCTTGGCTAGACAGGCTTTTGAGCCCTCCCTTTCTACCCATAGTCGTTGGCTTAACAAAGCTATTCTGGTGGCTTATGGTGCCCAGGACGGGGTTCTCACGCTACCTGTCCAGGGGCGGTCTACTCGTTCTGTGTCGGTTTCTTGGGCCGCGTTCAAAGGGGTGTCCATGTAGGATATTTGCAGGGTGGGCACTTGGTCTTCTCCTCATACCTTTATGGCGCATTACGGACTTGAGGTTGGAGGTGGTGCTTCAGTTGCTTTTGCTACTTCTGTTCTGGGTTCTGTTGCTTCTTGAGGTTCTGTTTCAGTTCCCATGGTGTGTGTTATGAAACATGATGTTGCTATCTATTCTATGCGTTAGCTGTCTTCTGTTCTCCATGAAGCTGATGCGGCTTTGGCATCTGCTCATGTGTGAATTACTGTGGCGAGGGAAGACGGACGAGGAAGTAATGCCCTGGTTACTTACCAGTTTTCTTAATTACTCCGAGTCCTAGTCTTCCTCGCCACAGTATAGTTTCCCATCCCTCCCGGCCCTTGTTTGGGGGCTTCATGTTTCTGTGACTTTGGTTGCAGGTCTTTGTGGTGGATGGTGCCTCCTTTTATCTCATTGGTGGATAGAGGTGGGGGCCATATTGGAGGGATGGGAGACTAGTAAGCTAACTTTTTACTTGGAGTTTCTGTAGGATGCCTAAAATTCACGTGTGAATTACTGTGGCGAGGAAGACTAGGACTCGTAGTAATGAAGATTACCGGTAAGTAACAAGGGCATTCTATTACTTCTATTCTGATGATCTCCAAGCTGTTCCTCTCTCCCTTTCTAAGACTCCTCTCTGAATACTACAATTTCTAACTTTTTCTCCTCTCTTCACTCTTCCGCCTTAGCCCTACTATAACCAAGATTCTTTCTTTTCCTGCTTATTTCCCCATATTTGTTTTCTGCTATTGACTATTTCTTTCCCATGGACCTCCCTTCCTCCGCTTTTACTTTGGTTGTGATGTTTGATCCCTTACTTTAAAATCCCCCACTCCTGGCTTTCCATGCTATTAAAGTCATAATCTCCACACTCGTCCTTTCTCAGATAGACAGCTGTCCTTCCCTGCCTACTCTTTACTAACTCTGTAGTTTATTTTTTTTAATTTTTCTTTTAATTTTGTCTTTTTTGTTCTTGTTATGTGCACATTTGTCCAAATCCAATTGATTTCTGCTGGCTCCCTGTTCACTATTGCATTCTTTTCCTCTGTCTCTAGATTACCTTGAATGAACAAACTGCCTTACTCCTCCATGTCTTTCTTGTCTCTGCTCCTACTTTACACCCCTTTCACTCCTTCTTAAGAGAACACGTTCTCTTGACTTCTTTGCATTCCCAGATATTACGACATTTTTCCTATTTGCATTATTTTGTTTTGAACTGTACTGCATGTTGTTCACTACTTTGGTGAAATCACTTTGTTCATTAAATAAATTGAAATCATGCCCATTGTAGACCTGAGATCCAATTCAAGCAACATTCAGAGACGTTTATCCAACCTTACCAGTCCCCTACCTGACTCCTGAACCTTAACTTCTCCATCAGAACACACTTTAGTTTCCTGTTTTTCCTGTTCTTTTCTGTGTAAACTCCTTACCATTTCGTGATAGAATGGCTAAAACCTCACACTACCATTTCTACCTTGGAGAAAGCTTAGTCCCGAAACAATCACGCTAAAATATTTGTCAGTCCCTTTAACCTGTGTGCTTAAATGATGACAGTCCTGTTCGGCCTCCACTTTCCACTTTATTGCATGCTTATCCATTCACAAAATCGCATCATATGTTGCCCTATTAAACCTGAAAGAGAACATGCCAAGCGGTTTTAGGTCCTGCTAAAGCGCACTGAGACACTTTTAAAATACCCCAACACCTGTATGGGCTGCAATTGCCTGTTATCTATGTGTCAGTGTATTTACATTTCCCCGTGCCTTGAACTACGCTATACTCCCTTGCAGCCCTTACATGACACACCGTTACATTACAAGACTTGCCTAAACCCCACCATACCACCACCCTTTACTCTTTTGGTCAGTTTTTTTTGTCTGAACCGAAAATACCAAGCTCAATACCTCCAGCCTGATATCCAGCATTCACAACCGAATGACACTTTAATTATCATTGATACTAGGCATGCTCCAAAGGACATGACCAGAAAAAACAAGAACACCACCAAATCTTCTTTACAGGATGTGCATATCTGCCCAATGAACTTGTCACACCCACTGTGACCTCTTCTTCCTATATTTCCTCATCCACTTTTTCTCGTCACACTTAATATCTCCACATTCCTATAACTTCATAGCCCAAGAAACACACTTCATACCATAGTATCCCCACCATCCATTCTGAAATGTTAGTAGACGCTATCTCTGTTTCCATAACACTCAAGAACACCACCACATCATCTCACCTTACTTCCATCTTTCCCATTTTGAGCTCCATTTCTGGCCTTATTTCTCTGAAACTCTCCAAAACTCTTGTCTCTTGCAGTCGCTAAGGAAGTCCACTGAAGTGGTTTCACTTTTCTAGCCTTCAAAGTGACTGTTACCTATCATTTCAAACAAGACAGTTCATCCGCTCAACAGTTATACATTTCTAAAATATTCTTGGCTCTGAACTGGATATTCTATTTTAAACACTGTAGCTCTCAATAGCCTCAGTAATCATGTATCTTTTGCCATTAGTTGCTGATCTCACCAGCTCATGATGGCAGAGTTAGGGGAGCATCCTCCAAGTACTTCCTTCTGCACAGGCACTTATATTGAGGTACATGTTGTTCAACTCACCAGTGCCACAACTGAAGATGTGCACACTTCAAAGGGCATGAAGAATTAAGCCGCTCACCAGAGCACAGCTTCACGTGGGAGAGCCGGGTCTGTCAGATGGCTTGTCCCGTTGTCAGGGGTAAGGGAGAATCTACCACGTGTTTCGTCCCTACACAGGCACTCACACTAAGGGCTGCATTACTTTTCTCACCAGTGGAGTCCCTCACATTGCAAAAACTCCAAAGGTTTGTTGATACAAATGCACTGAAAATCCTATTTCAGATACTGGACCAGGATCACTCCTATTGACCGTACTGTCCTTCGACCAAATCTACAGGACAGAATCGAGCTCCATGCACTTGTCTTTCAGCACTTTTGAAAGAACCTCGATGAGTCTGCCCGTCTTATTTTTCATAGTTCCACCACCACTGTATGCACAATGTGTCTAAAATGCGATATACATAGAATATTTTGTACTTGGGTCGAATGGCATTAACCAGAATTAGAGACCCGCTGCTGTGCCATCTTTTTAGTACAATATCCTGTTGTGCAATCGCCTAATAATCTGACAGTGTTGTTAGTAAAAAAAAAAAGGAAGTATATCCAAAGTAAAAGTTAACTAGAACCATAGAAATAATTATTTTGACCCTATAAGATTATATATATATATATATATATATATATATGCTCAGCCACCTTTTTAAAAGGGATCACAGTTTCGGAATTGCTGCAGAGTCCAATATATTTTTATATATATATATATATATATATATATATATATATATATATATCACACAGAGAAGGTTGCCCTTAAGGAGACATCACACATGAAGGGGTTACCGCTCTCACGCCACCGGCAGACGCCGTATCCAGCCTGCCCACATGCCTCCTTGATCAGAAATCTGCCTTAGCCATACGCGTTTCGAGCACTTGATTGCTCTTGATCACTGGCACAGAAATGCGGGAACAGCGGGCTTTTGGTGAAGCTACCATTTTATTTAATAACAAAGTCCCGCCCATGTGGGTGTCACCAATAATGCCTGATGGATATGGTAGTCCATTTAAATAGTACCGGACTTCAGCTTCATCCGGAACCCCAGTGGGTGCCGCTTGATCCTTCACCTGCCGGTGGCGTGAGAGCGGTAACCCCTTCATGTGTGATGTCTCCTTAAGGGCAACCTTCTCTGTGTGATATATATATATATATATATATATATATATATTCCACAACACAAGCCGCTCTCAGAAGAAGTTGGAAAAAGTCATATTTATTTTCTCAGAATGTTACGCGTTTCGAAAGATAAACTTTCTTGATCACGAAAGTTTATCTTTCGAAACGCGTAACATTCTGAGAAAATAAATACGACTTTTTCCAACTTCTTCTGAGAGCGCACTTTACTGGCTTGTGTTGTGGAACATTATCGCCGGTTTGAGCTCTACCGGCACAGCGCGCCACCAAACTATGGGCGGATTTCCCAGGAGGAGCTTTTTGGATTAAGAATATATATATATATATATAATATATATATATATATATATATATGCGCATCCACTACGTGGTCGTCTCTCCTTACCCGTTACACGGCGGCACAAACTACTCCTCAGACACCGTCACTTGTAAGTTGTATGCTTTTTTCTTTTATTTTCATATATATATATATTAGAGGATAGTCATCCAGATCAACCTCAGGGATTCCTTTAGTCTATAATGCATTCTGGATTGTAGATTAAGGTTAGAAGTCCACCTCTGGGTCTTTAGTCTTTAATGCATCCTGGGTTGTAGATTAAGGTGAAAGGTCGACTTGAGGACATTAATTTTTGTAGGATCTCAAAAATCAGTGTAAAATTGGACTAAGTATCAGTTACTCAAAATTCTGTATTCAGTCAGAATATGACCATAAAAGCACAAAAAGATACATACGTCATTTCCAAAGATACAAGGCATTACATTTAAAAACACATAAACTTGCTCTGGTAATTAAAAGCAGATCAAATCTTTGCTGAAAATCATCCCCATAATAACCGTAGAAAGAGGGCATTAAATTTAAGAACAATGAAACTGGGTGTTTCAAATACAAGAAAACCTCTTTGCAGATAGGCAAATTTTTGACCAAATGTTAAAACGAATAAATATTAAAATGTGTGCATTACACCAGACTGCGAATTAATTATTAATCATGATCATCTGGCTATTTCTTTCTCAATTTTAGAGCAGAAGAAATAAAATGTATAACCGAAAAACATAGTAAAGGTGAATTTAAGCATTGTAAATAGTGCAACCCTTCTTGATGTGCTTTAAAATTCATGCCATGTAAAATAGAGCATAAAAGTGGTATCATAAAGTGCCATACAATGTGCAAAAAGCATAAAGTGCTTTGTAGATTGAATGGAACTCCATCACGTGGGCAACATAGAAGTGAGGAAAACCAAGTACCTGTCTGGGGAAAGACCACTAAATAGTGAATCGTACTTACTCTTAAACAAGTAAGATCAATCTTAATTCAGGATTCTGTATCCAAGTAAGACATGGTTCCATACCTGGACTAGTTGAGAGAGGCACATATTGGAGAATGGAAACCATATCAAAAGATTTTGTTATTTTCTCTTTCTTCCTTTGTTTTACCAACTCATTATGGGTGCCAATACTACATGGGGCATCAAATAGTTGGCTTAAACCTAGATCGTGAAGGGACTTCTTAACATATGCCAGCCAAGGCATAGCTGACATATTGCTTAAGCTAAGGCAGTCCTCTACAGCCTTGCTTGAGAAACTCATCCAAGGAGTGGCCCATATGTTTAGCCATAATAAGATGGGAGCCAGGCATACACCATCCTCTAAGTAGCCTAAACCCAATTCATAGTGTGAGATGAGACTGGGTGCTGTTTTGGGGACTGCTGAAAATCTGCACAAGAATCTATTTGCCTGCAGAGAGCCCAGAGTTGCATGTCCCTAAACCCTGCCCGTATATGTGACGGCTGAGAGGCATTTGCTCCTGTATAGTGTAGACATCTCTTTAAGTGGCTTATGACCTAGCTTTTGTGAAGCTGAAAATTGCTTCTCAAGAAGCTACCATCTTCTATGATCTTTGGGTAATTAACCGATCCCAGGTCAAGTTGGCATCAAACAAAATTTCCAAATAATTAAAATTAGAAATCTTGATGATAGGGGTCTCCCCAATATAAAAACTTTTAGAGTGGGTATTTTTTGGACCGCAGTTCAAAATGAAAGATTTTTTGGGGTTAATCTGCAGATTTAGATCCCTCATGAAGTCGTTAAAAACATCAAAAAGGGCCTGCAGTCAGTCATCCGCGTACAAGAGCACGGGGACTAGATGGGAACCTATTTTTGGGATGTCTATGGCACGGGAAATTAAAAATGAATCTAGAGCATTAATATATAATACAAATCAGAAGGGCGCTAATGTAAAACCCTATCTTACCTCTCGGATTACCCTTCTAGGGTGGGTGCAATCTTCATAGATGTGTCCTAGTGAAGATGCTTTAAAAGGTTCAGTAAGGGAGGGTCAGTACATACTGCTTCCAACAACTCCCACAGTTTCCCTCTGCCCACTTAGTCTAAGGCACAGGAGAGGTCCATAAAGGCCATGTGAATGGCATCTCTCCTGGCCTTGACATATTTTCCAAAGATTAGGGACAAGTTAAGCGTTTGTTCGACCGTGGCAAGGCCAGGCCGGAATCCAAATTGGACCTCTAAAAAAAGAAGCTGGTCTCAGCCCCGTCTTCCAGTTTAGCCAAAATTACTCACCCAAGTATCTTAACAGAGGAATCTAGTGATGAGATAGGGCAATAGTTTACTTGGAGGTTCGTATCGCCTTTCTTAAATATCGGTACAGTTGATTCCCTCTAAGAGTCAAAGGGTCCCTCCCTAATAACGGCTCTAAAAACATTAGTCATTAGGGGAGCCCAGAAGGCAGGATTATGTTTAAACAGGGACCCCATCAGGGCCAGGCGCCTTCCCAGCCTCCGAGCTGAGGATGCTTTTGGACACATCTGCCACAGTGATGGACTCACTTAAAAATAATTTAGCAAGTGGGGGCAGCACAGAAACATTTGTAAGGGGAAGTTTCTTTGAAACTGAATTACTAGGATCAAAGATTTGAGAAAAATGTTCAATCCAGTCATGTTCTGAAATATGACATTCAATGCCCGAGGTTGTGCCATTAGAAAAAAAGAGGTGATTTATAACTCCTCAAAAACCTCTATTGTCCCTTAATTGAGCGGCCCTTTCCAAGTCTTCTCAAACTTTGTCTTATTTCCTTCTTACTATTTTCTGCAGCCTGTTTATAGGCTTTCCTGGCTACCTTAAGGGCATCTGGGTTATGTTGAATCATATTAGTAGCCTTTTTGAAGGATTTATAAGCTGTGGTGCAATTCAAACTGAACCACCTCTGGCCTGGTTGGTCTTTTGGGGTTTATCTCTGAGTAGCATCCGGGAGGCAGATTAGCACAGTTCTATAAAGCTTTCTCGAATTCTAGTGGGAGCAACCTTTTCAGGGAGACAGCACATTATGTCCTCCTAATTTTTGGTAACCAGGTCTATGAAAAATGTGTTTGGATCAATATGTTACCATTTCATACGGACCTCCATATTAAGGGTGTAAAATAAAGCGGGATTAATCCTTAACCTAGATCTAGATCACAGAGGAAAGTCTGAAACTCATAATAATCGGGTAATTATCCCTGAGTGGTGAAGGGTGAACCTCATGACTCCCTAATTTGGAAATCAGATCCTCCAAGAGTAAGATTAAATCAATCGCACAAAGTACAATGTTTTTGCCCTTTCCATCTGTAACTTCGCAAACCTTATTACAGCTGTGAATACACTTAGCAAGGTTAAAATCGCCTGCCCACATAAGGAAAACATGATTCTTTCCACTAGACAATAAATATGAATGACTCAGTATCATGTGCCAGCTTTTGCAGAATCTAACACATGAACATATGGCCGGTATTTTTCACTGGGAAAAGTGGCAACCCTAGATGTGAGGGAAGAAAGTAACAAGAAGAGGCAAGGCAAGTAACATGGTGAGGAAGGAGAGGAACTAAGTAAAGAAGAAGTTTAACAAGCGGAAAAGGAAGTTTAAGGTGGGAGAGGAAAGTGACAGAAAAAGAGCAAGCCAATGTGGGAGAGTGACAGGGTTACAGTAACTTGTTAGAAAATATATGGCAGAGGTAAATTACAAGAATAAGGAAGAATAAGGAAGAGAGTAAAATTAGATTAAAGAGTGAAACAAGGAAACGCGAGAGAGGTGAGTAGCAGTGTGAGGGAAGAGAGTATACCTGATAAAATTTGGATGAAATACATCAACAAAGTGGACGGGTAGAAGACTGTGAGGGTAGAAGCAAGAACATAGGGTTTAGCAAAGTCAGGGCAGTGAGTGCAAGGAGGGAAGATGTCAGTCAACATTGTGAAAAACGAGTGTGTCACGATGTAGAGTGAGACTAACAAGGTGAGATTGGAGTATAACAAAGTGAGGAACAAGAGAAAAACATTATGGAGAAAGGTAACAGGGGTGGCCTCACCTTGTTTCTTAAGAGTATGCTGCCAGATTCAACACTTCACGTTTTTTAATTTTTTTTTTAAACTTTGCAAGCTTTACTGTAAAGGAAGCTTACAATGTTAAAAACAAACAAAGTGCACATTTGGAGCAGACCTTACTGATAGTGTGAAACTGTTCCTGCAGTCGCAGAGGGCTATGAGGGGCAGTGGATGGACTGGCACGAATTCCTGGAGACTCAACCAATTCCGCTCTCCCACCTCACTCCATCACCAAAACAGTGCACCATGCATTTGCCCGTTTTCTCTATTCGACCTTGGTGACCGATTTCCTTGCACGGAATGGCCTACCCTTTCTAGATGGCACGTGCTGAGGAAGGAACTCGTCACCACAGGAGGGCCAGCTGGGCTTAACGTCATCCTAGGTGAAGAAGGGCAAAGCCAAGAATCTTTGGTTGCCTTTGTGAAGGGATGGGTTTTGAGACGTCACTCAATTTCATGGCCCACCTGTAGTAAAAAAAAATGAAGAATATCAATGTGAGATAAGAGTTTAATATGGTGTGGAAGGACAGTAGCAATATGATAGAGAATAGTAACGCACAGAGGAAGGAGAATAACATAGTGAAAGAGTAGAGTACCAATTTGAGGTTCCAGTGTATTGAATTGAAAGAGAAGAAAATTATTGGAAATGTAAAAAGGCAGAGCATAGTGGCAAGGTTATTGAGGAGAATAACGTGCAAGTGGAAAGTTAAAAGACAATGAAAGAGAATACCAGTCTATGGTTAGAGAGTTACTAATAAATGGAGGAGAATTACAATGTAAAATACAAGGTGAGAAGCAGCAAGACGTAGAGAATAACATGGCTACATAGGAAATTAACAAAGAGTGAGAGGAAATTACATGGTTACGGAGAAGAGTAGCAAGATAAGAAATAGCAACGTGGTGAGGTTGGATCATAGACATTAATTAGTCATGGGTGCTGATCACTCCTGTTTACTTCACTGGTTAGATGTACAACTCAGTTCAAAAGTTCCCACCCCAGTCATTCACTCGGGCAAAACCTCTTAAGACTTCACACCAGATTTCTCTCCACATGTTTAGTCTCTTACTCTGTTTGCAGGCTAGGCCCTGCTTTACAGATCTAGTGGTGCACGAGGCGCAGATCATTTTCCTGCTCTTCACAGCGGCATCTACTCACTACTGTGGCCCTGTTCAATGGTATGGCATTTTTGCCTGTTGTATCCCTCAGGGCTGAGTGCAGACAAGCACCCAGACATGATATTTGTGGCCTCTGGCCTGATTTGTCAGCGGTGATGTGTCTTCGGTAGGTGTGGCTATCGAGGCCAATAGAGGTCCTACTCCAGTGGTGACATGACTCCACTTCTCCAGAGCCGGCAGCGGTAGCACAAGTTCTCAGACCCATGGAGGTCTGTCTGATGACAGTGGTGCTTGTACTTGCAAAGCTTGTGTGCAGTTTACCCAGGAACCTTTAGAGAGACTGGGTCCCTTCTGGCTTTATTTTCTAGAACAGTCAGCTTTCTCTGGGTGTTCCTCACACCAGGAACGCTTTCGGTTACTTCTCATGGTCATTCTATACTCCTGCAGAGCCAGGCTCTCTCCTTTTCTCCCTCAACATGCAGACTTCTAGGCACTAGGCAGATTCTCCGCTCCTCCAGCAGAAGTGCGGACCTCAAATGATGTCCCCTTACCTGTGGTAGACTCACTGTCATGCAAACACGAACCTTGATCCCACAGTAGATCTTCACGTACTCTGTGGAGCACTCCCTTCTTTGGTCATGGAGCTGGCACAAGGTGCTGTGGTTTGGATCCCACTTTTACACATCTACTGTCTAAGGTATCATAACCAGTTTGGTTCTCTTTTAAATGTCATTTTCTGGTTGTTCCTTTGACACGGTCTTTGTGCAAGGCGATGGCTCTCAAAGCAGGTGAAAGTGCTGACTCCAAGCAGGAATATCGAAACCAAGGACACAATGAAGTGTGAGATCTCTGCACCTGGCTGTCACCAGCCTGCTTAAAGCTGTAATCAGGAACAGAAAAATATGTGCCGGCCTTC
Organism: Calotriton arnoldi; assembly: GCA_963921515.1. Taxonomy (NCBI): domain Eukaryota; kingdom Metazoa; phylum Chordata; class Amphibia; order Caudata; family Salamandridae; genus Calotriton; species Calotriton arnoldi. Next base: position 1,304,271 of record CAWUFW010001658.1, read on the forward strand.
CTGGAAACTTTCTCGTCTTGAACAAAAGAAACTGCAGTCCCTCCGCCCCTCACCCCATTTAGCTTCCGAATGGCAGTGCTCAGGAACAACTTATCAGTAGCCCTATGCTAACAAGGTGATTGTTACATTTCTAAAGGTAGCTCTTTCTCCAGCCTCCTCTCTTCCTTGTCTGGATCTCCACCTTTCAGGCACAGGAATGCGTGCAGGACACTTATAGTGTCTGGTGAAGAAATGTCCATCCTCCGTCTTGTACCATGGCTGAACCAGTGGCAACCAAATTAGACCCCACTGATCCTACTATAAGGCTCTCACAACACATAGTCTCACTTCCATACATGTGCTACACTCTCACTCCACATACATGTACACAGAATGCCAGTGCAATTTTCTGGGTTTATTATAACTGCAGACCTTGACAGGAGTGGAGCCAGTAGCCTCACCTCTCCTTGACGCAGAAAAAGGTCTTGTCTTACTACTGATTCACAAAACACAGTACACTGCCACCTGTGCTTTATGTAATGTGTCCAGGGCATGGTCTAGTATGCATGCCTCTGCAGTCCCAGAACAGGTCCTGGACCTCCCTTACCAGTGATAGGCCCAGACCTATGCACAGATGCTAATTCGAGTGACATCTGGGGCCAAACAGAAAGTCAGGATACCGGTTTCATATGCAGTCGGGCATTCAGAGCAGGCCTTTTTACCATGCTGTGGCCATTCCCGTCCAAATAGAATGCATGAAAACAAGCCAACGACGTTTGCATGTCTAGATGACACAATTACATAGTTTATAATGATTTTTTTTTTAAGCTCTGACTTCGCATATGTTTACTTTAAAATAAACTCCGCTGCCCAGTTTCATGTCGATGAGTTTGTGAATACTGTGTGGGTAATCTGTGATATTGCCTTCGCTAGCTCTCAGGGACATGTAGATTTTTTTCCATTAAGTGCCTGTAGGTTCCACCCCTGTGGAGCCGCTGAAGCTCACACTTTTTTTATGCTCGAGTTTCTGCTCCTACTGCGCCCTTAGGCGTTTGTTTTTACTGTTTGGGAGGAATAGAGAGTTCTGAGTCCCTTATTACAAGCCAAAATATATTACATTTGTCACATATTTAGTGGTTTATTAGAATAGGGTAAGACACATTTAATTTGTTCTTTATACTTAGTACGCCAGGTGTCTAACAAAGCATATTTGTGAAATAAAGTGCCTCTAGTTCATAACTCACATTCATCTTCATAAGATAAAGCAGAGCCAGAACCATATCCCTCCTGGCACCCTGGCTGTCAGAGCAGAGCACACATAGTGACTGCAGTCGCAAGATCAATATATATGCTCTCTTGCTGTGCAAACGTTCTCCTCATGTGCACCTATTAGATAGATAGGGCTCAGAAAAGATGGTTGATAGCAATGCGTAGATCTAGTAGCACAGAGAGGAGGCAGATTTCATGGGGGAAAAACCGTAGCAAAAGGGCAGATCTTTTTCATTGAGGGCTATGAAAGCAGAGGGAGAGTAACAGGTAAGGGGGCGTGGAGTGTGAGATTGCAAGGGTATGCTGCAGTGAGAACCCTTGTCCAAATGTCAGTTTTATGCTCTTGTCTTAAAACCGCTTGCTGGTGTAGAGAAATTGTTTCAGTGTCTGCCCCACAAGTTCATGCTTTTCATGACAGTGTGCCCAGTCTGACAGTGTTGATCACAAGTGATGCATAATTGCGGCCAAACAGCATGCTTGTTTTTTTCTCAATTCACTCAACACATTACTTTGAGGGGTCAAAGCGGGAGCATGTTGCATAGTTTAGTGAGGCTTGATAGAAACAATCACAGCTGTATCCACAAATGGGGATTTTAATGATGTTTTGTCAGAGCTAGAGAGAGAAAGAGACTGTGTATGTGTGTGTGTGCGTGTGTTAGCGCGTGTGTGCGGGCGTATGTGTATGAGTGTTCTGTTTGAATGATTTTGTCATGAAGGGTAGTACACTTGGGTTCACATGGTCACATTTACCAGGGTAGATATTGCTTGTACTGTTTGGTGTGCTTGCATGGAGTGCCGTCTTGTAATATCTTCCCCTCCGCTTAGAGACACAATGAGGTGGCAATCTCGGCTAAGCTCTACAACCTCCACGACAGACAACTTCTCGATGTGGTGACAGGTGAGTAGGAGAGAAGTAGGGCAGTCTACCTTTAAAGAATTTAGCATCAAAGGAAAGGTCTTTGAATATTGTGGTGCCAACAAATGCTCAATGTAAGGAAGATGTAGAAACAGGCTGCAAGGGATCAGGCACACTTTGAGGCTGTATCTGCTGTTGTCTTGGCTCAGTCATCGGTGCAAATCATGTGGGGGGAAGAAAACCAAAGGAAACTAAAAAGAAAGTGGAGACAAGACCGTTAATTCTCTCAAAGAGAATTATCCACAACAGCTTCTAACAGGTTAATGGATTTGCACTATGTACAAGTGTCTCTATCTGGTAACATTTCTCCATCCAGGACTTCAGCCGGGCCAGCTGCTAGTAGGGCATATGACCGAGCGGTTAAATTGAGGTTTGTCAATTGGGAAATAGAGGTAGACACACCACCAAATTCACAGGGAGAGCAAGCCAGGGGTCTGTTATGGCGCTAAAAGCCAAAGCACGTCATAGTGTTGAAATTCCCACTGTGTTACTCGCACAATAAAAGACTTGTAAAAAATATCTGCAAGATCAGTGGGAGTAGAAATATACAACATTTGTATTACATCTATTCTTGTACTGTGTTGCAGCACCTCTCATTCAATTTCTGCTGGTTTATTTTGCTGTTACCCAACTGTATAAAGGAAGGATAGAGAAGTCATTGGCCCACCTTATTTGTTTCTATTCCTTTAATTTGGGTCTGAAAAAAGATGATGTATGTTGGTTTTATATTCAGAGCATAAAGTGATGGCGCAGGTTTAAGGATAAACGGCAAACACACAAAGGGAAGGAAGCTGATAGCAGTCATTATGCACCACTCAACTTATGGAACTGCCAAAACCAGGAAGCAATGTGACATCAGGAATATTCTGCAGGGTGCCTTGATATGTTTTTAAAAGTCCCCTGGCAACCTTCTCCTGCTAACCGCAGTTTGGTTCATTTAAACAAGCATGCAAACAAGCAGGCACCTGGTAACTACGGTGTAATCAAGCATAAAGGTTGTACTGGAAGAAGTAACATTCATAGTTCTGAGAATATGGATGTATTTGATGGTGACCTGTCTTGGATTTTGATGTGCATTGAATTTTTGCAAGCAAGATCTCAGGATGGAGAATCATGGGTCAACCCAGGTGATGTAATATCCAAACTCCTGGATGATTTCCGTTGAAACGCAGCTTAAGGTGTGAGCATGAAATCATAGCGGTTTACGGACAGCACCAACATCTGCTGCAAAATTGATGCTCTGAAAGGATCAAATGAGGAAGCATGAAAAAGAACTGTAGTAATAGCCGCAAATTCATGGGTAGGGAGAGGGGCATTTATTAGCTATCATCACCTAAGAATTATCTAGACACAGGTACAGCCAGTAGAACATGACACTGTGACTCTGAGATATGTACACCTTCTGGACGAAAGGAAGTCCATAGTGATCAGTTGAGTATTAAGCACTTTCATAGCTAGAGTTTATAAATAGTGTACAAGAGGAAAACAGTCCTCATTGGTTGAGATGCTTTATAGAGAATCCTTGCGTAGTATGCAGGTGTCTCAATCAAGACTGGTAGAAGAGAACTGAAGCAATTGTATACTTCAGGCAGGCCTAGACTTCAGGAAGGCCCTTCAGGGATGTAAAGTAATAGAGCGGGAAGGGAGAAGTTGAAGACCGAGTAGGTCTTCTGATATTGCATAAGACATGATATTGACCAAACAGAAGAGAACTTCAGTCGCACTCTGTGAATCTGTTTGCGGAAGGAGCGGGGACAAATATGGCTGCAGATCATTCCTCTGCCTTTGCTCCAGCCAAGCCAGGTTTCACCTTGTTGTGTCTGCAAGCATCTGACATTTCCTGCTCCTTTGGTGTGTGACATTTCCCTACCCTTGACCCTATGGTCAATTGCAGCTCATAATTCAACTTTTCTGTTTGTGTTTTCTTTTTGTTGATCTCATCGATGTGAAGGTTGTGAAAAGTCTCGGAGCCTGAGCAGCCTAGCTGGTGGGAATGCACTGCACCTGTCTCCTCTCACCACCCCTTTCGGGTCTCCGTGTGCAGTGAGACGCTCGCGTTCCCCCATCATCCCCCCCATCTTATAGCATGGACTCTTCCGACCCGGCACCGACAGAGCAAGCGAGTGAGGGCCCAGCCCAGTCTACCGACCCTCACAGGGGAGGGTACGCCAGCACAGACACTGCTACTCAGTCCGATCCTCTTTTTAAGCGGTTGACAAATATATTATACATAGAATTATATGCAGAAATATTTTCAAAAAAAAGAACATGTTTGGCTTTAAAAGAAAAAAAACTATTTTGCACTTTGCTGGAAAGAAAAGACCTCCATTCATCCTTTGGTCCTGCTGAATCCACCAATCCCCAGAGAGCTGAGGTGGGAGAAAGAGAAAGGCATGATTTGACAATTTTCCTCTAATGAGAAGAAAAGCACTCAAGTGGGCCTTGGGAGTTTTTAATATGTTTCCTTTGTTCTTATTTTTATTTTATATAATGTATATGTATATGTTTATACATATATAGATAATCCGTTCCTGCATCTTTCAGTCCCTCCCTTCGAACCTCCACCTCCTTGTCACAAGTGAAAAGGATGCCAAAAGGATTAAGAAAAATATAGTTTGAAAAATTCGAAAATCTGTAGTAACTTTTAAAACAACGTGGGAGGTTATAACTCTGACCAGCATAAGAACTGTGGTACATTCTTAATCCATTTTGGTGTTTTTTGTCTCATTTTTTTCTTGTTTATTTTCTTTTTAGAAAACTGCTGTGTGCTTTCTTCCCAACTTGTTTTCTTATTTTTATTTTCTGTCTCTCTCTCCTCTCTCTTTCTCTTTGTATCTTTTCCAACAACACACACTCAGGATTCTGTGAGCCATACCTTTTCTCATAAAACAAACTCGTTAATAGATCTATATTGCTAAAAAAGACTGATGCAGAAGGGGGGATCAATTAAATGCAAAAACAAAAAAAGACTAAGGAAAGAGTTGTCTGGGGGCCTGAGAAGGCCTTTTTCATCGTCCCTTATCATCATCCCTCGTGTGCATGGATTCCTGTTGCAAGCAATAACACACTACATTTTTTGCCTGGATGCATGTTCTTTACAGAAAAAACTGTTTTAAAAAAAAGGAAAAAAAAGAAGCAGTTCCAGATAAATGTATATATTAAAGCTGAGCCCTGAGAAGTGACAGATGGAACCTGAAGTCTTATGGTGCATGGACGACCCGTAATGTGACAGAGCTAATGGCTGAGCCCACCTCTCCTTTTCTCTCTCCTTCTTTCTTTTTTGTCTTTTTCTCCTCTTTTTTGTTTTTCCCCCTTGTTTTCTTTTTCTTGTTCCACACACAGAAAACTATAAGGAGAACCCAGTCCTTGTTCGATATATGCAGGCGGAAGCCGTCACTGTGAAATAAAAGCTTCCATGTTCCTCACAACCTGACCTGGCCCTCACAACCTGACCTGGCCCCTTACTCCGTCTGCTTTCAGCAACGACAGAAAACATACAAAAAAAGGAAAAACCTAGAAAATAAAGAAATAGAACAACAAAAAACAAAACTCAACAAAATGTGAAAAGCAAAACGTGCAATTCTTGTGGGGAAAAAAGACAACCAAACTTACCTGAAATGATAACGTGGATGGAAAAACTTTGAGCAAAAGACATCCTGCGTCCCTACACCTTCCCCGAGGAGGATGTGATGGTGGTACTCTACCCTACTGAAGAAGGATAGAGTGAGACTCCTAGAAATAATAAAGCTTTTTTTGTTTTTTGGGATTTTTAAACTTTGGAATCCACAACTTGTATTGCACTCCATGGCTGCTGGGAAGCTGTAAGTGAGGGTTCTAAGGGCCAGGCCCAGGAGCGAAAAGGCATCAGAAGAAATCATAGCAGCTATATGAAGACAGAAGAACGAAAAAACTGTAAGGGGACTGGTAACAAAAGAACAAAAGTAACACAAGTTAAAGAAAAAATACTATTTAAAGGTTGCATTTTCCTAGCCAGCATGTTTGCATGAGATACTGTAACAGAAAAATATTTAATGTTATATGCAAAAAAAATATATTTTCCTTCCAGACTACAAAAACCTGACAAAAACCAATGTATAAATGTAGCCAGCCGTGAGTGGAGTACTTGAAGGACAATGCTTTGGTATGAGAAGTACTCCCAGGACGCCATTCTGAATGGACGAGTGGTCAAGAGAGACCCCCTTGGATTGGACGAATGCTTTTAAGCCAAAAGGTACCATTCTAATTGGATGGCTACTCTTCTATGTTTTCTGTCACTGCAGGGTTGTGGTTTTCTCACTGGTGGGGTTAGGGTGGTTGGATAGCTTGGAGGTGTGTTTTATTCCTTTCTGAGGCAGGTGGAGAGGGGTGCCAAACTGGAGTTCCCAGGACTGGGCCATTGGGTGCCATGCCAAGCCTCTGAAATGGCTGAACTTTTGAATGTGGAACATGAACTCATGAAATAAGAAAATAACCATCTGATGTGTTAGGTTAGCCCTGCAAATAAGGTGGAATATCGGCCCTGTCAAGGAAATTCTCTAAGATCCCTCACCTCACCCTTGGTTGCACTATAGGCATCTCTGTATCTATACCAGGGTCTAACCTACAAATGGATTCTGACTATGCATGTGTCCCTATCTGGATACCTTTTGCAGACAGGCCTATGGGAGGGTCATTGGCTAGTGGGGCATATGCCCGTGCATTTAAGTTAATGCCTCTGGCTAAGAATCCCTCTGTATGGCAAAAAATTGTGCACCATGCCTGAAGGTAAGACAGGGTAAAGCCAAGAGCAAAAACATTGCCAGCGACCATGTTTTTGATCTGAAATTCAACATATAATGAACCTGCTTGCTCACCAGTGCAATAATCTATCCACTTTTCTCCTCCGCTAATCATCAGACTCCACTTCTTCGCACAAATAAGTAGGTACAATCCATACTGGCCAGATGGACTAGCTTGTGTGGGAATTTGTGGTCTGAAGAACAATCCATCACCTCTGACAGGTGATAGAATGGGGACTGAAAATGTTGTCACTTTAACTTATACCTAGCCCTGCTGCCCTTTCCGAGGTGCTGACATGTTCTTAAATCTGACTATTCCAGGAGACTAGTCCACCTTTAGGAAACACAAAAGCAATGAATCCCTTAAGCTCAGCTCAGAAGAGTAAGCTTGAGCCCTGAATGACCCTTGAGATCCCATAACCACCTTCTCACCGCTAAACACAGTGGAATTGCATATACAAAAAAATCGAAAGCTGAAGGGCGTCATTCCAAAACAGGGTCAGTCATACAAAACTTCACAACGAATAACACTCACACCAGAAACATAACATATTCCTTAGCTCAGAAAATGGAATGCATGCCAGAGGCAAGAGTGTGATTCTGCCAAAAGTGAGAAGCCTTACCGTACAGAGTTTACTCATAGAATGGTGTGACTAAGATAGCCTTCCAGTGTGTATTTCAGTGGTGCTTGAGGTCTTCATACAAGTAATTGAGCTCAAGATGTAAACAGCTGTTTCAACAGGTCAGGTTCTGAGATTTGAATGGGTGGCATAAATGTGGATTTCTGATGAAAATGTATATTTTAAATGGAAAATAGATCATTCTCATATTTGAGACTCTGTTTAAGTCTTTATTGCCATTGTGGTATATCTGTGACTGAGCCGGCTTTCAATTGAGTGACACACATTCAAATGATGGATATAGACGTGCAATGAATGAGCGACCTTCTATTAGTTCATTAGTCCATTGAAAGAGATCGTCTTCAAGTGAGTGAGAAAGCCTTTTGGTGAGTGAGAAAGCCTTTTGGTGAGTGAGATGGCCTCCCTTTGACAGAGACAACCTTCAAGTGAGTGAGATGGACCACACATTATTAAAATAGGCTTCTATTAAAGAAGAAGACCTTCCATTGAGTGAGATGTGTTGAAGAGTAGTAGTCCTTTTAAGCAGTGTGACGTTCTTTCATAGGATTTTCTTCCTCTGAGTTGAACATCCTACCAGTGATTGAAATGCCTATCTGCGGAAAGAGACTGCCGTCCCCTTGAGACCTCTTGCCAACGAGGCATGGAAAGTCAGCGAGAGACGTGACCTTCCTCGGAATTCCTTGTAAAGAGTGAGTTTCATGTGGTGGTTTATAATGGTTTCTGTTAGGAAAATGCAGATCGAGTATGTTTTAGTTGACCTGGAATGAGCCGGCCCTGCACCTGCCTCCTTCTCTGGCCATGCGCGCCGGCAGCAAGAGAGGTGTGCAGTCTGATCATTCGGCATTTTCACATCCAGCCTCGGAGGCCAGGAGGGCCGGTAGCTGCGTAGGCGGCACGCCATATTCTGGCACTGTGCGCCCCCCCCTCTCTAATGAGAGCCAGCGTGTCACGTGTGGCACGTGCCACATGTGTGCTGCATCCGCCTCCTGCAGCAGGGCCTGTCGGTTGCACTTACTCACAGTGCGCTGCGCTTGTTTAGCCGCGGCTCGCTCCGCCGGGCCTGTATGTTTGTTGCCAGTTACTCGCATTAGTCCGGGGAGGCTGCCTGCTCACGTGCGCGGCTCTGTCCGCTCCTGACATGTCAGTCGCAACTAATGGTCTTTTGTATTGTCCTTCCCTTGCTCCCTGCTTGCCCCTTGTCAGTTGCACTTAATTGATACGTTGTTTTGTGGTGTGGGCTATTGATGCCTGTCTATTCCGTTCGGTGCAGGGAGCTTCCCCGTAATGTCAATGTAGGTGATTGCACATTGCGGCGTTATGGCCCTGGCGTTGCCGTCTCTAGTTTACTTGCCATGGTTTCTCCGATTTGTTGCCTGGACGCGCCCATCATGGCAGCTCCTTTGACTAACGATGTTATTTAAATTCCTTTTTACATTGTTTTGGCTCAGTCGGGTTGCATTTTGTTTATTTCTTCCAGGTGACGTAAAAACACCTTTTTGAAGTTTGGAGTGTTTGTGTGGGAGTTAGCTTTGTACGGATGGATGAAGCCTAATTAGTAGGGTTGTGATAGAGTCAGCCATATAACAACAGGCTTTGCTTGACATATTATGACTGACTGCCCTAATGGTTCCTCGGGGGCAGCTACTGGTCGGGGAATGTCCCTGATAGGCGGGCTGCCCGCTCAGTGTGGACACTGTGACACAGACAGGAAGGAGGCTGAACACAATCACGCGGCAATCACTCGAATGCGCTCTTCGAACAGCACCAATTACTCAATGGGGGAAGGCGACTTTCCCTTGCATCATACAGACACCACACACACGGATCATTCACGTGCGCACCAAAATAGATCATTCACACATGACCAGACTACAAATTCCCCACACACCCATACCGACTATCCGCACAACTACCTACACCCCCAAATGCACACAGTAATCACCCACACACATACATACAGACAGGGTAGAGAAACCAGATGATTCACACCTACACACTCCGATTACACGCATCCAGATATTATATAGACCATAGCACTCACACCTCTACGAGCCCTCCACATACGCACACTGCTTGACCATGTATACATCGCACGCAGCTCCTTCTTACACACCCATTCAAGTATACACACAGAGGACACATACACAGCAAATACACAGGTAAATACACACAATCACTCAGCAACGCATCGCACACACATCAAGCAGTATGGCCGTGCACGCCCGCCTGTCATCTAAAATGCTTTACTGCATGCCACCCGGGTTCTTTAATGAGCAGCACAGGGCGCAACTCTCCTGCAAGGGTGCGAGAAAGAGCCGAGTGTTCCAGAGACCCGCGGGCCCACCTCCCCTCTCTTGTCCGCTCCGATCGCCTTTTGTTAGCCTCTCTCCTTTCCGCCCTATTAGCTCGAGCAGCAGATGGGAGTCTCCGTCCCAAACCTCACGGTTACCCTGGCAACTGCCACTCAGCAGCAGCAGCACTTGGACTGCTTCCAACGCACTTTCTTCACATACATGAAATTGCATTTGTATTCAGACTTGCGACTGCAAAACATAGATTAGTTGTCAGGTGTTCGAACCTCTGTAACGTGCTGTGCTAAATGAAAAGAGCTGCACACTAGAAGCATCGTTTTCTCCTTCCACCACCTCGCCAAACTAGTGTTCGTGGCTCATGGTGTTTTGCTAAATATGCCTATATCAGCTATGGGTGTAGTAACTTAGCTGTCAATAGTGCAACAGATGCAGTGACACCCGGGACCATTGCGTATAGCTGTTTTTATTAACTATCAGTCCAGATAATAGGGCCCGTTCTCCTTACTTGTATTTGGTCCATGGCACCCTTGCTAGGCCAGTGTATGGGTGCCCTCTGCACCAAGCTTTTTCTGCCTGCCTGCCTGCTCACACTGCATTTGTAATTTTCCTTTTTGGGGGTTGCTGTTCCAAACGCAGTCAAATAAATAAAAGTTCAGCCACTTCAACCAAAGTCCGCAACGCACCCACGGTAAACTTTTACCAAAGGGAAGTTCGAAGCAATTCCTGTATGCAACTCTTCCTATGCAAATCCACGGCGCCCCCCCCCCCCACCGGCCCCAGAGGGGTCACGTTAGGGTCACAGAAGAGCACCTGCGAGTCACCGAGCAGCATCTCTTGCAGTCTGCTGCCTCCTGGCTGTGTTTCGGGCGTTTTACACATTGGTATTCTAGTGGTGCTGGTCTGACCAGGCCACTGGCGCCAAGACGAACTGACCTGAGTGGAAACTGGAAGATTTCCATCCTGACAGGCCAGCGTCTTGGGAAAGGTCAAGAGGACAGAGCCGGAGTCAGTCACGTGTAACTTGGTTAGTTAAGGACCTTTTAGAGGCAATAGCCTGTGTGAAGGAACCCCGATTTTTCAAAAAGCCAGTCAGCCTTCAGGGCCTATGGAGCGGCCACCTACAAAGGCAGGCTTCTTCTTAATCAAAAGCGCAGGATGGTGCTCTTCAGCCTTTAAATCCACCAGTGAGTAAAACCCTAAGAACTCAGTCTTGAAATCGAAGGGGGTGTTATTTTTGGGAGTGGATCATGGAATGGAATACATCATCAGTCATATTGACTGCTTATTTTGCTCTCTCTCTCTCTCTCTCTCTCTCTCTCTCTCTCTCTCTCTCTCTATGGCACGATTACAGAGTTAGAAATATTTTGATAGACTGGTTAAGTGGTTAAGTGTTGTTTTATCCCCCTTCCTGTGCTATTCATTCCCAACCCACACATTCTTCTGGTTGAGTCTAAAAGTCCTGAGAGGTGCTCAATACCCTGTCCTCTGGGGCGACAAGCAGTCAGCTTAGTGATGCACCCAGCACATACTCATACACGACTGCGTACTCGACTCTCAAGGATAGCACAAGCAAGATGTACGGTGGGGTTTAAGAGTCAGCTTCTGCAGGGGCAGTGAAGCACCTTGGCCGTCTTGTGACCTAAGCATAGATGTCCTTAGTGTGCACACCCGGAACTGTTTCTAATGATCTGTCAATCCGTTCTTGAACCCATCCCTCTATCAGTGCATCACCACATGCCTACATACCTCGGTCCATCTGGAAAGCAGACACCAATCCATGTTCTCCATTCTTATAAAACTGTGAACTGTGTACAGCAGAATGAGGGACAGCAGTAACAGCTACTGCTTTTCATTCACCTCATTCTCAATAGGTGCTGGTGGAAATTCCAGTCGACTAGTTGGAAATGATTTTGTTTTAACACTAGTTACAATAAAAGGGTTTTTGGAAAATGGGCATATATGACTCATCATAAAATGCAAAGGACGTTGCACTGGTTAAAAAATACCAACTGAATCCAATGCAATTTCAGAGACAATAACCAGTTTCAATATGCAATATGGAATTAACTGGGATGTCTTTTCACAGCAGTTCATTATATTTCCAAAACCATATATACTACAGACTGGATCGAGTTGCAGCCATCTGTGACTGGTCACCTGCTGTCTCCATCAGACATGCAAGTCCCTTATACATATGTGAGTAGCTGGGGCGATGGACAGGTGTGCTGCATGCGTGCATAAGCTATATCCACTAAGGGAAAGCAGTGGCCCAAAGGGTGGCCACAAGGAGATATGAGTTTACCAGAGGTCAGCAAATAGATGCAAACAGCTGAGAAACTTTCTGATGGAAAGCACTGGTTGTCCTGGCACATTTGGGTAGTCTTCTCTGCCAGTGGGAGGGTCGTTCGACAGAGACAGGTTTTCCATGGCCACAGTACTTCCTAACCAGATTTGCTGGATATGTTGCTGCCCTAATCCAACATTTAACTGTCCCCTGCCAATGAGGACTTGCATTTTTACACTGCCCCAAAAACTTTTATAAAGCACTTTCTCATTATCCCATGGTCCTCCAAGTCAACTGTGTGGATCTTGAAAATGCATTTTAACATTCTCTCGCTAAATAGGTTATTCCTTTGAGCGTTATTTTTAAGACACACTTGGTGGTTGTTTATGTTTCCCCTCAAATTATATTTAGTCTATGGAAGCCTGCTAATACTGAATTTTCAGCTCGATAAAGTAGGCTGAAAGCAATGTATGCTGTGTCTTTGATCAGAGTTTTGCTGGGAATGCAAGTGTTGAACAACTCCCGCGTCCCTCTGTAGAAAAGACACCCTCCTAACTGTTGGCGGTGCATGTGAAGCACTAAAAAGTGTCCACCACCATGGGAGGAAAAGAAACTTTAGTCCCCCTGGTGCTGAGTCCTTTTCTTTAACTACTGGAGAAATTACTCTGTATCATTTCAGTCTATTTGTCAAGGGACAGTTCTCCCTCAGAAAGCAGCAAGCCATGGTTCCCTAGATGCTGGCGTGTTGGCCCTGTGGATATAGCTGTGTACATCAACACGGATCCCTGGTGACCTGTACATTTGCTGCCCCAAGTCCCCCCTTCTGCACGCTGAGCAACATGAGGGGCATCACCCCCCACAAAAAAAATCCTCCCTCAAAATGTGCACGTCGAACAACACTTAACCTCTGTCTCTTTCATAGCAACTTTTACTCTGAGATAATTATGCATTTTGGAATCTTTTTGTCCTTTGTGGTGGGGTTTCCTGTGTTCAGCATGCTTGTGTGGTTCAGTCCTTCCTCCTCTATAATGAAAAACATTAATCCTGAGTGGAAATGCTAAAAAAAAGGAAATTCCGACCGCTTTCCATTGTATTCTTATTGTCACTGTACCACAATGACATATCTTGGCAAGTGTGTGTGTGTTTGTTTGTGTGATATAGCACACAATTTAGTGGGAAGCACAGTGCCACATTGTTTCTCACTGCTGAGTGTACAGTCTGACGAAAAGCACTTCCTTTGGAAGAATGAGGTTGCACATTCATCTACAAGACTGAATGTCTTAGTGTGTCCACTTGGCCAGCATAATCGTTTACGCCAAATTGGTCCATATAATAACAACAGGGATCAAGTGCTGTAATGTTATACAAATATGTATGTATATATATATATATATATATATATATATATATATATGTGTGTGTGTACATATACATATATACATATATTGGATAAAATATCAGTGTGTCTATACACACACAATCACACACACACACACAGGCACACTCGAAATGCACTTTGCTTTTGACTTCAATCCAAGTGTGCTGGAGTGGACATAATAACTGCTTGGATGCAAATACAGAGGCAGGGTCAGCATAGCTGGCAATAATCGGGGGAAAAGCGACCCATCAGTAACAAGCCTCTATGGAGGCTTAGCAGATATACTCTCTCTCTGCTATACCATATACAGTACTCTATGTCTACTCGTAACCCCACAAAAGTTTCAGAGACACCATGAGATTTTGATTTCATCCTATTTTTGTAGTCCCAACACATGCAATGAGGAACTAACCCTGGACCACTCTGCCACCCAACCTATAGCAGAGTGCTTGTAAGCAAAACTCAACCTCACTATTGTAAATTTCATCCAGTTTCCAGTACTTATCATAAAAGGTCAAGGGTTACCCCAATATCTTCCTCTTTTAGTCCTGTTGCGTATCATCAGAGGTTACGGGTAGTCACCTAGCGTTCCTATCTAGTCTCAGTGCCTGCCAGTGAAGATCCAAGCATGAAACCCTCTTTCTCCTGTCCCAGTGCCTGTCATTGGAGGTCGAAGCATGTATCCCTTTCCACCCAGTTCAATGCCAGCCAGTGGACATCAACACTTATAGCCCTCCGTGCCACACCAAAATACCCTGTGGTAGAGATCTAAGCCAATCTCGATGTCTGTGAGATCAGTGCTTGTGACCCTCTCCATTCAATCCCAATGCCTGAAAATGAAAGCATGCTAACAAACTTTTGCATCCTGTCCAATGCATGGTAATGGTTATCTAAGACTACCACTTACCAATCATCCCCAGTTACTACCAACAGTGATCAAAGTCTGCCACTCTCACTAAACCAGTGTGAATTAGTCAGTAGAGATAAACCCGTTTTCCCCTCCCCCAGTACAGATTCCTACCTCTGAAAATGAAAAATTGAACATGCCAATGGACATCTATACATGTCTGTACATATCAAGGCATGCCCTTACCCCCTACCTAGTCATGCCTTCATATGTTAGAACAAATACATGTGAACCTGTCATTCCTTGCATCTGATTCATTTGTGTTTTAGTTACAAAGCCATGCATACCGAACCACGTCAGGTCTTGACATTCCCAGCTATGTCTTCGAATGGATATCAAGACGTATCCCATTACAATTATATCTTCCATTAGATATCAATAAATATCACCTGATCCAGCCACGAATTCCAGTGATACACCTCCAATTTTTGTCATGATTTCTCTTTGATATATATATGTGTACCCAGTTCTATTTCATCGCCTCGCATGGATATCAATGCCACATCTCATTTCCAGTCAGTGGAGGTACATACTTGGTGTGAACTCCTCTGGAAACCCACAATATGTGATGACTGCAAAGACACTGCTGAGTGTATACCCCCTCCCCACCCCCAGTAGAAGTGATTGAAGGGTGGGTCTATGTGCAGAAAAAATGGTACAAAGATTCCCCCTTTTTCGAACTTAGCTAAGCAGTTTATTTGAGCTCCAGCCCACTTGGATTTGTTTTGTGCACAATGTGCTTCTAGGTACATTTATACAGAGGGTTGTTGCCCACTGGTCAAATACCAGGAAAGAGATTTTTAAATGTTGGATCAGCAATGCACTGTAGCCCAGGACCCTAGTTGATTTTACACAGGCCCACTGTATCACACTCATATTTTATTTAAGGTTTTGCAGCCGAGCAGTTCAGAAAGGTACTGCACACTTTACGTCTCACATTGAGACACCCTGCCTGTTAATTCTGTAGCCCCATAAATGTAATTGTCGTCGAGAAAGTGGTGACAAAAGCATAGAGGCTTCCCTTGGGATCCATTGGCACACCATCTCTTGAATGTTCCTTGTTGTGCAGTGGAGCCGGGGAAAAATGTTCCTTATCATGTAGTGGGCCGGGGAGAGCCTCCTGCCTCCCACTGCCACCATCAGCATTCCTCATCTGGTGCAGAGGTTCCCCTGATCCTGTCCTCGGACTTTGAAACCCAGTGCGTGACAGTTTTCTTGCGCTTCCGTGCACAATGCCTCAATGTAGCATCATGTTCGACAAGAGCATAATACAGAAGGTGGCAGAGGCCAGTGTAAATGCTCATATTGCAGCAATCTCTCCCTTCCATGCCCACAACCACTTTTCCAGATGCTTGTCGTCACGTGACGTTTTGGTGAAGTGTAATGTCAAGATGTGATGGAAAGACCCATGGGACTGTTGAAAGCTGCCTTTGAATAAATCACAATGCTTGTCCTGGCAGATATGGTGGCGCATGTCTTAGGAATTGAGTATGTGTACATTACATCATTTAGACTAACTAGTAGTGTGACGGTGTAAAGTCCAACCCATTCTTATTGGGGTTGTTATGAAGAAGATTGGAGTTCAGTTCTTGTCCAACTCATGCCTCCAAGGACTTAGTGAAGACTGGTGGAGGTTACTGCGGAAGGGTCCAAAAGTAAAGGAACATGCTGTGTGTCCAACACCTTAGAATACGTTCCTAAAAGATGGAGCGCCTAACGAGATGGCGTCAGGTTATCTTGTTTCATTTAATACTCATTTCTCAACGTGCACAAGTGCATCCAGAAAAAGATGAACACACCCTCTTTCCGAAAACACCCAAGTACTGCCGCTGGCGCACAGCTGTCGCTAAACAACCCCATGTGGTCAGAGATGCGGACCTGTCCCAACTCAACCGTTTTGACCAGGCACACACACCGACACTGCTGTTTATAGCAGGACACCTCGATTCTCAAATACACAGATGCTGTTCCTCGTAGGAGTTGGTTTTCACATGTTATAGTATGGCCTTTCCTTGCAGTCTTGCTTTCAGTGTAAGAATAGCCTTCACACATTAGAAAATATGCTCTCACCGACACTGACGCTGAGGAACTTTTTGGGCAAGCTTAGTTAGGACAAATGGGCTCTGTTTACCTGTTGGCTCAGCTGGGGGAAATTATGAATACGATGATATTCTTTATTTCTTTGGTCAGACCCACCCCCATTGCAAGTACCCTAAGTGGCGCATGTTCGCTGCTTTGTACCCCGCAGTCCCCGAGCTCTGCCTGGATCCACTAAACAGGATGTGCCCACCATGAGTAAGGTGGGAAGAAGTGTCCAGCTAGCAGAATTTTTCAGAATGTTCCCTGCGGGATATTTCGTGGCCACATGTTTGTGCTCGAGGAGCAGGCATTCTAAGAATAGCTCTACTGACATGTCTGTCTGCATCCCACAGCAGGATGGCAGCAGGAAGAGACATCAATGCAGCTCCAGGACGACCTCGAAATCCACTGTCTGTGATTAAACAGTACATGAAGTCACTCCCACTGATTTCCGATAGCAGAGCTATAAAGTGTAAAGCTATGTTCGAGGCATATGAGCTGTAGATCATATGCTATGCATAGATCGCCATCTAGTGTTGGGTCCGGATGTTTGCACTTTGTTTTTCTTCAAAGAAGTCTTTCCAGTCACAAGGTAGGTGACACCTCCTTTCGGTGATAGTGCGCATGGGCATCAACTCCATTGTTAGATTGTTTTTTTCCGCCATCGGGTTCGGATGTTAGTCGATGCGCTCCGGTTCGACACCGTTCCTTCGGTTTCCCTCGGCGCGCAAGACATTCTACCTCGATGGTATTGTTTCCGATCGCGTATTCCATTCTTCGCGTTTCGTGTTTACTGACAAAAAACCCTCTTTCGATCGGAGAGCTCGTGGTAGGCCGTCGGGCCTACCCGCGGCGATTCGACTCGCAGTCGATGGAACGAACTCCATTTAAATTCTGCCCTCGGTGCCACGCGAAATACCCGCGCACCGACTCACACGAAGTGTGCAACTTTTGCTTGTCCCCTGAGCACAGTGAACAGGACTGCGACGCGTGCAAAGCTTTCCGCTCCAAGAAGACGCTTCGCGATCGTCGGGCTCGACTTCGCAACATGCAGAGCCAACACACAGGCTCCATTACGGACCTCTTCGGGACTGAATCAGAGGAAGAAGTCGGCGACGCTATCAGGGCCGAGGAAGAACAGGAACCGATCTCCGTTTCCGAGTACGGCTCCGACCAGGATGAAGACATCCCACAGGGACAGCGTACTGTAAGTACAGACCCTCCCTCGCCCCGAAATCCACCTCAAACGAAAAAGAAGGCTCCGGACCAACCCGCGCCCTCGGGCTCCGGTCGGCACCGAGACCACACTTCCGACGCCCCGCCTTCTGGCCTGGCACCGAAGCCTACAATAAAGCCTTCCGGCTCCGGAAAACCCCACGCCAAATCGGGCACCGAGCCGAAACCTTCGGGGTCAAAATCTAAGTCCGGCTCTGATCCACAACACTCTGCACCGATACACACTTCGGATCCGAAAACACCAGCCCCTAAACCTTCGGCACCGAAACCTTCGGCGCCGAAACAACCGCAGGCATCGAAATCACCAAAAAAGCACAGTTTCGACGATCCGCTCGATAAACCGGACCCGAAACAAAAAGTGTTGTACATTCATCCAAAAACTGGGCATATCACCACCACAGTGACTCTAAAAAGAAGGACTGATGCTGAAGAGGAATATCACATTCCTTTGAAGAAGAGAACTGTCGGAACTAACCCTTCTCCTTCTCTTCCTCCTCCTATCCGATCTCCTCCTTCTCCACAGTCTATACCTGTGCCTACTTCACCTCAGCACTCACCACATACACCTGACAACCAGGATGATGGGGATGACAATAGGGATGGGGATGACGATGGCCAGCCAATACCTGCAGACCCATGGGACGATTATGACATTAACTCGCCCACAGGCAATGATCCTGACTTATATCCTACCAAACCCTCTCCTCCAGCCGACAGTGTAGGATACATTGAATTGCTAATTACCATGGGGTGCAGCTCCACAAAGATTCCCTTGAAGAAGATTTCCTTTTCGAGACCCTTAGCACTACTCAAATGTCATCACACACTTTACCAATGCTCAAGGGTATGATCAGACGTGGATGATATCTTTAGTGATCCTGTCAGGGCACGTATCATTACCCCTAGGGTAGACAAAAAATATAAGTCTGCACCATCTGACCCTGCGTACATTAGGGGACAATTACCGTTGGACTCGCTAGTAGTGTCAAACGCACGCAAAAGGGCTAACTCCCAAACCACAGGAGATGCTCCACCCCCAGATAAAGAATCTAAGCTTCTTGATGCTTCGGGGAAAAGAGTCGCATCTCAGGCAGCAAACATCTGGCGCATATCCAACACACAAGCGTTGCTAGCTAGATATGACTGTGCGCATTGGGACGAGATGGAACAATTGATCCAATATCTACCCCAAGAACATAAATCTAAAGCTGAAGACCTGATAAGGGAGGGACAACTTATTTCCAACAATCAAATCAGGAGCTCCCTCGATGCTGCAGACACAGCTGCCAGAGCAGTAAATACCAGTGTCCTTTTAAGAAGGCACGCCTGGCTACGAATCTCTGGATTCAAACCCGAGGTTCAAACCTCTAACTTAAACACACCTTTTGATAAGGAACACCTTTTTGGCCCAGTGGTAGACTCTTCACTGGAAAAGATGAAGAAAGACACAAAAGTGGCAAAATCCATGGGGGCGCTTCAGTTACCACAGGCCGTGGTTCCTTTCGACGCTCTTTCTATCGAGCGGGGTCCAAGAATTCTTCCTCAGAAAATACCTCCATCTACAAGGGTAATAACCAACCCTCTGGCTCTAAAAACTACTTCAGAGGGGGTTACAGAGGAAATAACGGTAAGGGAAGAGGCAGAGGTTCAAACACACGCACCTCCCCCTCCAATACAAAACAGTGACTTACCTCTCCTTCCCCCCTAACACCTGTCGGGGGAAGACTGTCAAATTTCTTACCAGCTTGGCTGTCAATAACAACAGACAAGTGGGTTCTACAAATTATCCGTTCTGGTTACTGCCTGGAGTTCATCAATACTCCTCCAAACATTCCCCCAAAGTCACACAAACTCTCATCGGATCATCTACACCTCCTCAAACAAGAGGTACAGTCTCTACTTTTAAAAGGAGCTATAGAGCCCGTACCACTACGACACCAAGGGTCGGGCGTGTACTCCTTTTACTTCCTAATACCAAAAAAGGACGGGTCTCTCAGACCAATCTTAGATCTCAGACAACTCAATTTTTACATACCGTCAGACCATTTTCACATGGTAACACTTCAACATGTACTACCTCTTTTGCAAAAAGGCGACTTTCTGTCCACCCTAGACTTAAAGGACGCCTACTTTCACATCCCAATCCACCCTGCTCATCACAAATTTCTCAGGTTTGTGCTAGCGGGCCAACATTACCAGTTCAAGGTACACCTATTCGGAGTCACCACTGCCCCCAGAGTCTTCCCAAAATGTCTGACAGTAGTAGCTGATCATCTCAGGAGACAAAGCATCCATGTCTTCCCATACTTAGACGACTGGCTCATCAAAGCCAGCACGTGTCAACAGTGTCTCAAATACACTTCCATAACCATCAAGTTACTACATCGACTAGGGTTCACAGTCAATGTGACAAAGTCACATCTCCAGCCAGCCAATGTTCAGAACTACCTAGGAGCCACTTTAGATACTCAATAGGCTCTGGCGTTTCCCAACGCAGCCAGAATTCGCAACATTCAGGCTTTGGTTCGTCAGTTTCAACCCAATCAATCTCTTCCAGCTCGGGCTTACATGCAACTGCTGGGGATGATGGCATCTTGCATCATGATCGTCCCGTATGCCAGTCTCCACATGCGTCCGCTCCAGGAATGCTTAGCCAGCCAGTGGAACCAGTCCCATGGTCTATTAACCGATCTAGTGTTGGTAAGCGGCCGTACTCATCGCTCTCTGCAGTGGTGGAACACACAGAATCTGTCAAAAGGACGGCCATTCATAGACCCGGTTCCACAGACCGTACTAACAGCGGACGCGTCTCTAACTGGCTGGGGTGCTCATCTACAGCAACACACAGTACAAGGATTGTGGAGTCACCAACAAAAGTTGCTCCACATCAACCATTTAGAGCTCATAGCCATATTTCTGGCCCTCAAAGCTTTTCAAACCAAGCTGACAGGAAAAACTGTCCTAGTTCGTACCGACAACATGACAGCCATGTATTACATACAAAAACAGGGGGGAACACACTCCCTCCAACTGTCCCACCTAGCCCAGGACATCTGGAGGTGGGCCATTCATCACAAGATCTATCTCCTAGCAGAACATCTCCCAGGAGTAGACAATCAGATGGCAGACCTGCTAAGTCGTCAGACACAGCAAGTCCACGAATGGGAACTACACCCTCAAGTTCTCCTCCCATTCTTTCAAATGTGGGGCTTTCCAGACATAGACCTGCTCGCCACGCACCTAAACGCAAAATGCCCAAACTTCGCGTCCAGGTATCCACACCCATTGTCCAAAGGCAATGCACTATGGATGAACTGGTCAGGGATATTTGCTTACGCTTTTCCGCCTCTCCCACTCATTCCAAAGTGGTTCGGAAACTCAAACAAGCGTCCCTGACACTAATCCTAGTTGCTCCCACATGGGCACGTCAACCATGGTTCACAACCCTATTGGAACTCTCGGTAGTTCCTCATCAAAAACTACGTCTTACACCCAATCTCGTCACACAGAGCCATGGATACATAAGACACCCAGACTCCAGTCAACTCAATCTGGCGATCTGGCACCTGAAGTCTTAGAGTTTGGCTATCTTAATCTACCGCCAGACTGTATGAATATCATCAAGGAAGCTAGACGGCCTACCACAAGAGCCTGCTATGCAGCAAAGTGGAAGCGGTTTGTGATTTACTGTAATAACAACCACATCAACCCGCTTGATGCTTCTGTCCAAAACAGTATATGCTATTTGTTACATCTACAACGTTCCAATTTAGCATACACGTCCATACGTTTGCATCTAGCTGCAATAGCTGCATACCTAATAGACAACATCTATCTCTTTTTAGAGTACCTGTCATTAAAGCGTTTATGGAAGGACTCAAAAGAGTTATTCCCCCGAGACGTCCACCTGCTCCAGTATGGAATCTCAACATTGTCCTCACCAGACTAATGGGTCCACCCTTTGAGCCATTGCACAAATGTGAACTGCAATTTCTCACATGGAAAACTGCTTTCCTGGTGGCTATCACATCACTCAGAAGAGTAAGTGAGCTTCAGGCATTAACTATAGAAGAACCTTTTTTACAAATGCACCAAAATAAAGTAGTTCTTCGGACTAATCCTAAATTCCTTCCTAAAGTCATTTCTGCTTTTCACATCAATCAATCTGTTGAGTTACCAGTGTTCTTTCCTCAACCAGATTCAGTAGCAGAACGTGCTGTACACACATTAGATGTAAAGAGAGCATTGCTGTATTACATAGAAAGGACAAAACCTTTCCGTAACACAAATCAACTTTTTGTCGCTTTTGCTCCACCACACAAAGGCAATCCCATATCAAAATCAAGATTGCAAGGTGGATAGTCAAGTGCATTAAAATCTGCTACGGAAAAGCAGAACGAACATTAACAGTTCCCCCTAGAGCACACTCTACACGCAAACTGGGGGCTTCTACGGCATTCTTAGGAAATATACCCATAGATGACATATGCAAAGCTGCAACATGGTCTACACCTCACACATTCACAAAACACTATTGTGTAGATGTGTTAGCAAGACAACAAGCTAGAGTGGGCCAGGCAGTTTTACGTACACTATTTCAGACCACTGCAACAGATACAGGTTAGCCACCGCTTTGGGAAATAACTGCTATATACTATGCATAGCATATGATCTACAGCTCATATGCCTCGAACGGAAAATGCTACTTACCCAGTATGCATCTGTTCTTGGCATATAGAGCTGTAGAGTCATATGCGCCCACCCACCTCCCCGGGTACCTATACCTGTTGCAGTAATATCTTACTTAGATACATGCATTCATGGACATCTCCTTTTACTACTCCTACTATCTCCATTATCACCCTCTGCGGGAAAACAATCTAACAATGGAGTCGATGCCCATGCGCACTATCACCGAAAGGAGGAGTCACCTACCTCATGACTGGAAAGACTTCTTCGAAGAAAAACAAAGTGCAAACATCCGGAACCAACACTAGATGACGATCTATGCATAGCATATGACTCTACAGCTCTATATGCCAAGAACAGATGCATACTGGGTACGTAGCATTTTCCTTCAGAATGATGACAGTAAAACGATTCTCAGATCCATAGATTTCATATCAGACCAATGGGTAACACCAAGACCCAGGGCCTGCACAGGTAACACTGTCTGCTACCCTCTGTAGGTAACCCTAAGGCTGATAGCTTGGATTCTTGCATCGAGAATCCCAGACCCTATTGGTAATGCTTACTGCCACTGAGAGTCACAGAGCCCATAGGTGATAGTGAGACCCAGAGCCTTCATAGGACTGCTGAAGCTCATGCCCCCATAGTTTAACTGTGAGACTTGCTGTCCCCACATGTAACAGTGACGCCAGCCGTCTCAATAGTTAACAGTGAGACGCAGATGCTTCATCATGCTAGCACTGAGGTTCGCAGCCCCTATAGATAACAGTGAAACTCAATGCTCACATAAGTGACGGTGAGACTCTTAGTCCCTATAAATGACAGTGAAACTCACATCCCATAGTTAAAAGCAAAACACATGGTCCTCAAAGTTTTACAGTGAAACCCACAGACCCCATAGTTAACAGTAGGATTCGCTCTTCCCACATGACAGTGAAACTTGCCTTCATAAGTAACAGTGAGACTCAGATTCTTCATAGTAGCCCTGACACTTACACCGCCATAGGTAATTTGTGAGACTCACAGCACCCATATGTTAACAGTGAGAGTCACTGCTCCCATAGGAAATAGTGGGACTCAAATCTTTCTTAATATGTCCCTATAGATTCCTCCACATGAACACAAATTGCTAGTGCAATAAGAATACAGCATAGTATTATTATGAAAGTATCTATTTTTTAACCAAAGTCCAAATCCTATTTTGTATACATCATATATATGCTTAAGAGGCCGCTATTTACACACTCCACCATCTGCTTATTTCATGGCTGTGTTTATATTTGTTTTTCACCAGCTTTCTTTACAGATGTCTCCTGGTGGATTTTGCTGTCCAGATCCCCATTTAGCCATCCATCAGGTGTAAAGGAAGGCCCTGCCTCACTAGACTAGACGCTAGGGTCCAGATGCTGCCCAGTGCCAAGAGGCCACAGGAGCACGGTCAAGTGAGACCAGAAGACCACTAGGAGGAATGGGTACTTTGGTGTAGGGAAGGCAATGTCAGTCAAGCAATAACAAACACTGAAAAGGAAAAGGAAAATGTACAACTATGAATATAAACTTCAGAACTAGGTGAATGTCCACAATTTCTTCCCATTGCTGAACTGGTTGTGCAGAGACTAACTCATCACATGGCTGTCTGACTGTCTTTCAGCACATTGTTGGTCTCTGCCCTCCATCGCTTCTCATGCCACAGCATAACCTCACTGAGTACTTTTCTTGATTGGAAACCTGTCTATTCCCCCCAGAGAAGTAATTCTTCTTTTGAAAATCCACTGCTGGTGGTAATTATGAACGGGAGAGAATGTGAAACCTGCCAACAAACCCTTCACAGACCCTAAAACACATCATGGATCATCTTATGAAAGGCCACACTGCATCATTCACAGTCTGTCCATCAGCCTTTCCACATTAATACTCTCTGAAGACAATTTGCGAAAGTGTCAGTTTCCCCAACCCTTTAAACAAAGTAGGTGAGCAAACACACTCCCTACCCACCTCCAACTCTATGATTAGTCTCTAGACTGCCGTCAGTTGACTCCCATGAAAATCATGTACTAGAAATTACCCATACTGTAGCCCACTGTTGAGATCACAGCCATCTCTGCAATAATCCCCCAAGGGAACCCCCACTTGTGTAACCTAACGTGAGGCCCTCCTTAATCACTGTCTCTCCTTTGCAAAGTACTGGTTCCTGCACCACAACCCTTTGGGGACCTTACATTCCAAAGAATGGATTCTGGTTTAGCACAAAAGAACTCATTCGTTATACCCCTTCCAAACCTTTCACCCTTTGCTTTGAAATTCAGCCTTGTCTTTTTATTCCTTGGCCCATTGCAATCATTTTTTACAGCTCCTCTTCCCCTAGTCCTAAAGATAGACAGAACCTCTGGGTTACCCAATCATCTCATTCTGGAACGTGACTTGATCACATGGTCAGCAAAACTAGAAGTCTCATCATTCACTTTGGTAGACACATCACTTCTGCTTTACACCATGGTATCTTAAAGTCTACATCATCTGCCTTGGGGTGGTTGCGAACGTGATTAGCTTCATAAATAGATGGGTGGGCGGACAGGAAAGAAAGGCACTTTTTGTGCAAAACATTCTTTAAAAAAGTAAACATTAGTTCCAATACTTGGCAGGGAAAGAAAGCGATGGACCCTCCCTTTTGCATACAAACTAGAAACAAGGAGGCAAAAACCTCTGTTCATTATAGTTCCTTTACTGCCTAGGAGCCGAGTTGGCAGCTTTGGAGCTTTTATTAAGAAGCTAATCTTCAGAACTGATAAATAGGAACAGAGGTGGGGGGGCAGTGCAGATATAGTGTCCCTTTTTCCAGGTTAGACAAGGGGACTCCAGTAAAATACAGTATTGCGAGCGAAGGACTGGCTTTTGTGAGCGAGTGATAGACGGCTGGGTAAACCCTGGAATCAAATAAAAACTGCAGTTTTGTCCAGAATTTATTCTACTCCGGCTCAGTTTGGTTAGAGCCCTGTACCGGATTGTAGCCAGCACAGTGCCTTACTCCTGAATGAAGCCAGAAAAAAGCGGAGTAAATAACGGAAGAGAACTGCAACCAAAATAGTATCCAATATAGCACCAATCCCGTTTTGTTTCGACATTAGTTGGGTTTTATTCTGGCAGTTTTCTCTTCAATGTATGTCCCTGTACTGGTTCTGTCTGGCTCTCCTGAGGTACATTTCTGTTCAAGGTTGTTTCCACCCTATGTTGGTTTTCATCCAGACCCAGCGTGGATTTGTTCGAGGTGTGAGCTCCGTTGCCCCTTCAGAGCACCCCTTCTCAGAGATGAGGGCGAGGCACATGGATCTGGTTGCTGCCCTTTGCACAGCGTCCACCATAAGCCACCCCTGCGCATAGCTCTCCAAGTGCACCTTGCCAGCCCGTCCACCTGCAAACAATGGTGCTAAACACGAGGGCCATCTCTAAACCCACATTCTTACCTCATGCGAAAGGGTTGCTGTGTCAAGCGTTGGGAGGCCAATTCCAATTACCTCACTGGAAGGGATGTCATTCAAGATACTAAATGATGAATGTGTGATCAAACTCTTGTTCCTCTGCTGTTGTATGTCTTTTTTTCTCCTTTTGATAGGGATGGTGCAGGAGGTGCTTGTTTCTTCCTGGATACGTTTGTTTAACCACCTCGTTTCGATTCTGTTATGTTCCGCTGTTATATGATGTTTATTTCTGAAAGGCCTGTTCTTCCTGATATATGAATGTGATCTGACTACAAATGTGGAAGTTTAGAATTGCAGGAAACACTGTATGCATGATCTGACATGCAGGGAGTTACAGCATGAAATAAACTTTTGTTTTCTAATTTAAACCCTTGGGTTTCACCAGAGACTCCTGTGTCCTTTCTTTCTGCGTTACGCATCAGTAGCAAAGGGAAGTGTACAGGGAAGATATACATAACATCTACAAACAGATGTTTAGAAGACAGAAGACTAGACTGTGAGTACAAGAAAAGCACATGAACTGGCAAAATGAGAGCAGTTGTTGCCAGCTGAGGTAAGTCTTTGAGAATGGTACCACCGAGCCCACTAAACCTATCCAGCGATGACAGCAGTAAAAATTAAAACAAAAAAAACGGCTGAAGCAGTATCACGGTATTTCATCAAATTATTTTATTCAGCCTTTGACCTTGCCTGCTTCTACCGGAGGGTGTGCGATGTAATATACACAAAAATGGAAAGCGGGGTGTTGGGGTATACCGTATTGTATTCATGAAAGGGACACCAAACAGTCATATCACTGATAAACGACATCACCTCTTGGTTCAGTTCTTCACACAGGGCCCCGACGAGTCGCGGTGTTGTACTTATCCAGGGAAACTGCTGGAGGTGAGACCCGAAGCCTTTGGGGAAAAGATGCTGTGGGACAGATGAGAAGCATAAAGTCAGACACGCAAAGTCGGGCATGCGAAATAAATGCATGAGATCTGCTCTACTGTTCGCTTTCCTTGGAAAAGGACCAGAAAACACAGGGCGGTGCATAGGCTCTTACTGGCGGCGCTTCACAGACGTCTCAATTATTTATTTAATCGTATGTTATTCATGAGTTTCTTAAGCATTCCTTGTCCAGGGACAATCTTCGACACATTTTAAAAAAAACATTTCTCACTAGCTTACTACGAAGCAGTATAAATGAGTGAATATTTGTATTGAGCAGTTAATTTAAACTTTTACAAATACAATTATAACAATAGCAACAGAGAGTTGGGTGCAAATGAAATTTGAGCAAAAAGCAACAGGTACAAGTATTTAAAAAATACATTGTAAAAAGTTGATTAAAACTTTTAGAATTAAAATCTGGGCGATTATCCCCGAAAATTAAATTTATCCTTGCAGTTTAACAAAATTAAAAAGGATTCCTAGTAATTTTAAAATGCTATTTATGCAAAGAGGTGATAACACCAAGTTTAGTGAAGACAAATTGGAAACGTACTTAAACCGATGACGTTATCATTATAACAGCGATATTGTTAATTCCCAGTTAGATTTTTTCCAGTGATCCACCAATAATCCCCTCCATATACCGTTGTACATTGTGATGGTATAAATAAACTGAGGACCAATTTCTACAAGCTGGTATTCATCCACGGCAGTAATATATTGAAAACCCTGTCAATTGTAAAATACTTCTAATAACAGTCTTTGAGGTCTTACATATTCACTACATGAGGCTGAAAGTCCCCTGTTTGCAAATGCAAATTGATTTACCAAGCAGTACTGTTCGTGTTTTGCAACAGCCCAGAAACATCCAATCAATAAACCCTAAAACAGAAATGATCAAAGATTTATTTTCGAAAAGCCAGCACGGACTCTTCCATCATTAATGGGACTAACAAAGAACTGCAGGGTGCTTAATGAAGGGATACTCAGATGAGCTTTCATCAAAAAGCAGGGGTGTCCATCGCATGTCCTAGAGGGCCAGATGCATACCAGAATTTTAGAATGACTACACAGAAAGATTTACAGTTCATATCAATGGAAATTATTTCTTTTCTTGAAACCATGACATGGATTTGAGCCCTTCTGGAACCAAATTGCACTAACCTGAGCTAAAGAGAGCATCTTCAGTAAGACCGTCTCCTTTCTTTTCTTCTTGGATACTCGTACAGCTCTTCTCACATTACCTATTTGTTTAGGACTTTCTTCCATAGCAGTTTTCACCACAGACTCACAGCACTTCACACAATATTAATGAGATACAGATAGCAGATAACCAACATATATCTTGAATAGCCATGTTTTGCTGCCTTCATCTGGCACTGGCCTCATATCTTGTGAGGAAGAGTATTTATTGAACAGCAGAGAACCACTGACACTGATGGTACTTCGGGGCATATTATCAAGGGCTGGCGATAACATTATCGCCGCTTTAGCGTCCCTTTTCGGGCGAAAAGCGGCGATAATTCTATCGCTTTATTAACAAGGACACGCTAGCGCGTGTTTCCTTGCCTTAGCGCTCGTTGTCAGCACGCCTCGCATCGCATCGCTAATGAGATGCAAGGGGGGCGCGCCTGACAAAACCCCATGTGAAAATATCGCTAACCCAGCTTTGCGATATTATCAACGAGAGGTAGCGATATTTGAAATCGCATTAACTATGCCTTAACGCTGGAATTTAACGTCTGTTAAATTCCAGACTAAGGCATACCTAACATGGGGGGTGGATTGTGTGGCTAAGACCACAGGCACTATCATCATGGTTATCGCTGTTTTCCATGGAACATCGCTGGAAAACCAGCGATGTTCCATGGAAAACACCGCTATCGCTGGAATAATTATCGCCATTGCGCTAAGCGTTGTTAATACAGCGCTAGCATGGCGATAATTTCCAGCGATAGCCGGCGATAACAATTCTCACGCTAAGCGCGGCCAGCGATAATTATCGCTGCCGCTTGATAATATGCCCCAAACTCTTTTAAAGAGATCTACTTCAACCATGGCACCCCCACCAGATATCCGTGCTCTTTCAATGTCCTTCCGCGACACCTTGTACTTCAAATATTTCGGGGGCATACATACAGGAGGACATGTGCACCAAAAGGAAGTATCTTGAACTGTATTTTGTCTTTTGCTCTGATTATGATCTTCCTTTGTTGTCAGTTTCATATGTTGTATAATCGTCCTACTGATGAGCACTAGTGATGCAGCCACTTTTCCCCTGCACCCCCCTTCCATCATTCAGGGCGGATAGGAAGTCAAGTTTGGCTATCAGCTGATTGACGACGTCTAATCTCAATGGATGATGAGGCACAAAACGAGACAAACTGCTTTATGCAAAGGAATCTGTGCCGCCGCAGAGAGTGGCACACCCAACCAATGATTCTTAACCATGTTTTTCTTGCAGCCAGAAAATCGTGCCCCGGAAACACGCTTTAAATATTCCGATTGCATCATCATGACCACCAGTGTGTTTGAGGTGCAAAGAGAAAACATTTGTCATTCAGGTGTCAACTGCGGATCCTGTGGCCAGATCGAGGTATATATCCAACTGACAGACTAACACCACTTTCCTGTTCAATTGTTTTATTCAAAGTTATGTATTGAATACAAATCATAGTGACATTTTAATTTAAGTCACATGTAGTTCTTCCAGTTTCATATGAAATCCATAGTTGTTACTATCCTCAGAATGTACAGTTGATAAAGTACTCTACGTCATTGATCGAGTTGGCAAGTCATATCTTCTCAGTAAACTAATCTTTCCACGTTGGTTTGTCATTTTCATCCTGATTTACTAATTTCTTTTATTGATGCCTTTATCACTACATTCCATCTAGCAATTCTGTGGTGTATATTTCAGCTAAATTTCAGATTTTATATTGTGGCAGGTTTTGGATGCCTGGATGACTGAGTGCATATATAAATGTGTGGATGGATGGATGAAAGGGTGGCTGGATAAAAGGGTGGATGAATGTATGAACACTCTGCTGTATTAATACGCGAGGGATGGATGAATAGGCAAGATGATTGGTGATTGCCTACATGGCTGAAAGCTGTCATTGTTACTCAGACTGTTATTCACCCATGCATTTTCTTACGCATTCGTCCATTTCAGTGTCCAGCTCCTATTCGTGCTCATTCACTCCGGGCCGGCATGAATCGGTGGCAATGAAAGCACTCGATAAGTGGACTCCCCTGATCCCCACCCCAGTTCTAGTACTATTTACTTCTGCTAAAGCCACAAGTAAATTGACCAATAGAGCATATAAAGTAGGAACGGTTTATGATCACATTCTCAGGTAAGAAGTACTAAATATCGGCCTAGAATCAAAGCATAAGGCAACTCTGCGCGTGTCAAAATGGAAGCTGACCCCAAAACTAGAGCGTGCATAATAGGCGAACCTAATTACATGCTCATAGAAGTAACACTAGTCAACAGTCTGAGGACAGTTAACACTGGACATGAGCAGCTCTTAAGAATTTGCTGATAATTTCAGTATGTTTTGTGAGCATGCGCTTTAATGAGGTAATCCTTACATGTTCACTGACACAGAATTTCGATTGCAGTCTTAATCTCACATGGTTTGAGCATAAGTAAACACTCCAATAGAATATATGGAATAGATACACTCATTACCTCAAGATCAGAGTAGAGATAGTAATCATCAGTCTGTGTTCAAAATCTGCAACTTTGACCAGTCCCAAATAGCAGCAGGTCCCATGACAGAGTAAACAAACTTTGTTACTACATGCTCAGATGTGAACACTACTCACTGGTGCAAGGTTATAGCAGACTTTAAGCTTTGGATGTAAGCAGCCTCTGAGCATCAGTAGATCATTCGGTCAGTTTTATGTCCATGCTCTTTTATGAGGCATCATTTTGTGATCAGTGTATGTCTTCCGTTCATGGTCATTCACTCCTGGCATTACCCAGTAGCAAAGAAAGTACCCTATCGGATGAGACACCAGATTTCTATTGCTATTTCACCAATACAGCTTATTGAGCAGAAGCATTTCCTTACCACATGCACAGAGGAGAGCGTTAGCTTATACAGAAAATATGTGCCAGGCTACTCTGAACAAGCAAAAAAAAAAGCAGCAGACAATACAGTCATAAGATGCATGGTAGAGGACACATGTTACTATATGGTCAGAAGGAAAACAGTAATCACCAGTGTATGCACAGGGAAAATCTTAAGTCCTGTGTGCATAGGTGGACTCAGAGAACTTGAGACACTAATGACCACATGTTCACTGTGATCAGTGTCTATCTTCTGTTCATGCTCATTCACTCCTGGTATGAATCAGTGACAATGATAGCTCTTCATAGGCAGATTAGAATTTCTCCACCAATGACACGTTGGCAAGAAGAAATACCTGCTTGGAGTAGAAACTCTCACAAGTTCAGGTTTGGAGAATACTTTAGAACATAAACAGCCTCTGATCATTTGCAGATAAACTTAATCCATTTTGTAGGCACGTTCTTCCATGAATTACCATTCTTTGGTCAGTTTCTGTCTCCTGGTAATGCTCATTCATTCTTTGTATGACTCAGTGGCAAATCCATAGGTGTATTTATACTAATTGAGACACTGTCTCCTATTCATGCTCATTCACTTCTGGCATAAATTAG
Source organism: Calotriton arnoldi (assembly GCA_963921515.1). Taxonomy (NCBI): domain Eukaryota; kingdom Metazoa; phylum Chordata; class Amphibia; order Caudata; family Salamandridae; genus Calotriton; species Calotriton arnoldi. The sequence continues at coordinate 1,335,844 of CAWUFW010001658.1, forward strand.
TGGCAATGAAAGAACTCAATTGGAAATCTCATATAACCTGTCCACTAACAAAATTCCTGGAGGCTGGTAAAAAAGAATGACTGTTCAAAGACTGGGTTTACTTGGGACATGGCAAAGCACAGGCTAGTGCACCTCAACAAGCAAGGAACCCTTATAGCGTAATAAAAGACTAGTGACAACAGACTAGCGCTGGTAGCACCAAAAATCTCAGATTAATTCAATTTTTTCTGAATATATTTATAATGTATTAATAAAATGATCTCTTATAACTTATTAAACAAAGCGTAAGGAAGTAATTATAAACAGAGTATTCTTTAGCATGAAGTAAAAACAAGTAAATGAGATGTTTTGCCAGGGCTCTAACGTTTGTTCAAATCAACAGTATCATCAGGTAAAGTGGAAGGATCAATCTCTGAATAGTAGACACCAAAAACACCACAAAATTCATAACCACTATGAACCCACAGTTGGGTTTCAAAAATAGATCAGCTTGACAGCAGCATCTAATTCATGAGTAGTCTATATATATGGGCCCATGTTTATTGTAGACCATAATACGACAGAGCAGAATTCAACAAGATGTAGACTCAGCTGTCACATATTTATGTGAGTACATGAGCAGTCTCCGAGGGCCAGCTTTACGAAGGTTTTATGTTGGGTTTGTGTTACTTTTATATAACAGACCCCACACAAATCCTTTTCAGGAGTTGCAAACCAATCCAAATTGGTATTTGCGTTGGTTTGGAAGAAAAAGTAACACAAACTCTGCGTCAAGGGGGCGTTCCGTGGGTTGTACATGGGTGTTCCCATGCAATCACCCATTGGTTTTGATGCAAAACCCTATCTACTAACAATAGTAGACAGGGTTTTGCGCCAAAAATTAACACAGCTTGAAAGCAGGCATTAAAAAGGAGAAATGATTTTATTTCTCTTAATTATCTCTCTTTGCATGTGCGCTGCTGTAGGAAATTGGGTTACTGGTTTAGGGGGGGGGGTGAAACCCTACTCAAGCAGCAACCACAATTCTTGTCAGGGTGAAACGCAAGCAACCCACAAATTAACCTGGGCTCAACCCTGTGGTAGCTTGGCAGAATAGCAGTCTGGCTTAACTTAGAGGAAATGTGTAAAGTATTTATGCAGCACTTCAAACAGTAATAGAGTGGAAACACAACAATAGAAAAATCCCACACCGATGTAAAAAATAGAGCAAAAGTTAATAAAGTATTTAAGAACAAAATGACAAAAATCCAACCAGTAGAACAAGAGATATGCAATTTTAAAGATGTAAGTAGAAACAGTGGTTAAAAGCACAAAGCGCCAACTGTGCTTATCTGTTTGCACCTGACCAAGACAAAGTCACAAGTTGAGGCCGACCGTGATGAAGCGCGAGCCGAAAAAGGGACCAAGTTAGGCTAGCTAAACAGAGTACCTTAAATCTGGTTGTGGAGCATTGCAAGATCCCGCGTCTGAGGATGGTCCCGAAGAAGCTGAGGACTGCAATGTGGCATCCTGCGTTGGAGATGCGTTGCGCAGTGGCGGTTCCGATGAAGCCCTCGATGGGGCTTGCGATGCAAGGTCCTGCATTGTTGTCAAGATTACCACAAGGCTTGTGATAGGAAGTCCTGTGTTGATGCATAGCGCAGCAGCGGTTCCGAGGGGCTATGAGCAGGGATGCAAGGTCCTACGTCAGGGATGCGTTGCGCAGCAGTGGTTCTAATGCGGAGTTGGAAGGAGATGCATCACATTGTAATGGTTCTGCCCAAGAGACCACAGCTGGGCTGGCACAGCACCTTGAGGCCCACTTCCAAGGATCCAGGACTGGACTGGCACCACTTGGGGGGAAAGACTCACAGCAGGCAGAGGCCAGGTGCTGGGTTTAAGGTGGTTGGGAGCCTATTCTGTCTCTGAGGTTCTGATCAGAATGCCAGCCAACTAGCCCTTAGAGTCACTCTGCTGGTCCTGGGTTCAAGATTCAGGTGAAGTCCTTCTCACTCGGGCAGCTGAGTAGCAGCCCTTCTTGTAGCAGAGCAGCACAGCAGTCCTTCTGAGTCTTTCACATGTCCAGAGGTGTACTTAAGAGTTGGGACTGAGGGTCCACTATTTATACGTGGTGCCAGCTTTGAGGAGAAGTTTCTAAATTTCCTTCCTCCCCAGCCTGGCCTCAGTTTGTCTGTGGGCACAATAGAGTGGTATGAGACACTTTGTGAGTGTGCTGAGGCAGAGTCTTTGTGATGTGCAAGCGTGGTAGGTGACAGCTCCTCTCCCTCATCAAGTCGGAGATGGACCATCCTCTCATATCCATATGATATACCCCGAAACCGTTCCCAGGATGCTTGTTTCCGGTCCAGGTAGGACCCGGCTTGGCAGTTCGGGCTCAACTGTTACCATGAGGAGCAGTGTCAAGAATGATTTGCATATGGCTGGGTCCAAACTGGGGTGGCTTAGTGAGCAAAAGAACGATGGATTTAACCTAGATCGCTTCACTGGTGGAGAATGTATGATTTATTCAGAATTCCGTCAATCATTTGTTGCCGCAGCACTTTTCTCCCTAAGTAGGATGGGTATGCCCAGATGTGGGTCTCTTGCTCGCTGTGCCACTGGATTTAAGCTGGCCTGGCTGATGAGGGGTGAGATACCCCAAAACTGGTCCCAGGTTGCTTATTTCCGGTCCAGGGAGGTCCCGGCTTGGCAGTTCGGGCTGGACTGTTCCCATGAGGAGCAGGGTCAAGACTGATTTGCATATGGCTGGATCCAAACTGGAGTGGTGTAGTGAGCAAAAAAACAATGGATTTAACCCAGATCTCTTGACTGGGGGAGAATGTTTGATTTATTCAGCATTCCATCCATCATTTGTTGCCGCAGCGCCTTTTGCCCTACATGGGATGGGTATGCCCAGTTGTGGGTCCCTTGCTCAAGTGGCCACTGGATTCAAGCTAGTCTGGCTGATTAGGGTTGATATACCCCAAAACCAGTCCCAGGATGCTTGTTTCTGGTCCAGGGAGGACCTGACTTGGCAGTTCAGGCTGGCCTGTTACCATGAGGAGCAGGGTCAAGACTGATTTGCATATGGCTGGGTCTAAACTGGGGTGGCGTAGTGAGCAAAAGAACAATGGATTTAACCTAGATCTCGACTGGGGGAGAATGTTTGATTCATTCAGCATCCGTCCATCATTTGTTGCCGCAGCACTTTTCGCCCTAAGTGGGATGGGTATGCCAGACGTGGGTCCCTTACCCGCTGTGCCACTGGATTCAAGCTAGCCTGGGTGATGAGGGGTGATATACCCTGAAACCGGTCCCAGGATGCTTGTTTCCGGTCCAGGGAGGACCCGGCTTGGCAGTTCGGGCTGAACTGTTCCAATGAGGAGCAGGGTCAAGACTGATTGGCATATGGCTGGATCCAAACTGAGGTGGCGTAGTGAGCAAAAAACAATGGATTTAACCCAGATCTCTTAATTGGGGGAGAATGTTTGATTCATTCAGCATCCGTCCATCATTTGTTGCCACCCCATGAGAAAGATATGGTACGATTGACTAAGCGGGCCACGAGGGGTCCCGCAACTGGTGAATCCGCTCACCAAGAAGATGTTTTATGCGTGCTGAGGCCCCACGGTGCAGGGGTCACACTCCTTAGATGCAGACAGTACATTTGGGGCTCTGCACAAGGCAATCCGGTCTCCAGCCGCAATACTTAGTTCTTCACTGTCACCGCGCTACCAGTTGGGATCCAGCAGAAGATGTGGGCCCTTAAGAGGGCACCGCTCTCAAGGTGTCACAAGTAGATGGTGTGGGTCCCTCGCTGGAGGTCTTTGATGTCTCCGAGACCTCCACAAGAGAACAGGGAACAAGCCAAAATGCCTTTGGAGAGCACACTTTAGGGTGCCACACAGCAGCAGGTATTCTGCCCTGGCAGCCACTATTCAGGAAGGGTGCACAGCCCCTTCCAATGGCAGTAATCCACCTTGTGCACAACAAATTCCTCTGGCAGTGTGCACCACACAGTTCCAGGATCTCCGGTCCCACGTCCCCACAAGTGTATCTATCCTGCTGAAGTATGGCACCAGTAGTTATACTGTAGTGTGCCTTTGAAGTTGGGGGTGGCTCAGAGCGTTTCCCTTTGAACCACACATGTCTCCCTTAAATTTCAGTCCTGTCTGCCATGGGGCAGTGGAATGCAGATCTTAATCTTTAGTGGGGCCATGTACTGACTCCCAGAGGCCTAGTGGCAACATCTCTTCCTCCAATCTATCCAGCCAGGCCCTTAAACAGCAGAGGTCTGTTCCAGTCACATGCCAAATGTTTATAGCTGTCTCTGGGAAATGCACAAATATGCTCCCCTGGCCGCCAGGGATGACTGGTGTCAAATTAAAAGGCACACAAAGAGTTTTAGAGCAAAGAAATGCCCACTTACATGTTGGAACCAGCACTTTCTGGTTGGCTGAAGGGGTTGCCCCACCAGCCAGGCAGAACCTACCTCTCCCATGAAGGGCGGGTGATTACACTGGCTGTATAACCTGTGCTCACCCATGGGTAGCTTGGCACTACGGAGTCAGTCTTTCCTCAGAGGCAATGTGTAAAGCAAAGTCACAGCGTCACAAAAGAGACTTCCCACAGGATGCATGTAAATAATGTTTGTATTCGACACACATATTCAATCATTTAACATAAACATCAGGTACTTTTCAGCATAAAATACATTTGGAAATATTACTAGCAGTACTAGGTCCACTCGTATTGTTATGATAACAATAGTATGCACACTGTGGAAAATTCCTAATCTAACCCCTCCCTCCCCCCCCAGAGAGAGAGAGCACCCTTATGCGGTGCGACACGCTCTCCACCCTAGCCATCCTGATAATACAGGCCTGCACAGTTATAGGGCACACCCCGGGCCACAACGATATCAAAGATATGTACATACTTGAAACGAGAACATTTTTTGACAGCACTGCGGCCGGAGCCACGCAGGTAAACCCAATATCAAATGTATTTTGCTTTTGGCATGAAATCAACGTATAAAGCAGCACCGCCGGCCAGTGCCATGAATCACAGGTGGTCCGCCGACTATCACTCCCACTCACACACTCACTCTGCATCGCTACACGGTGCAAGAGGTATCAGCCCAGTCCGTACGGAACACTTTGGTACACAAACGGGCTCAGCACCCTAATGCAGTTCTACTGGTACCCAGCAGGCCAATAGATAAAACCCTGCAGACTCCACAGCCCCAGCCTCCCTTCACCCTCTAGTTCACCCCGATTGTCCTATACCCCCAGATGGAAGATAACCAGCCCCTCCTCCCGAATACTAGGCCTCAGGGGGCCGAAGTCACACTTAGTCTGGGTCCTCAGGAAGCAGGTATGTAGCAAGTTTTAATTAGGAGGTAAATGTTAAACAAGGGGAGTTTAGCAGCCACTCAGGAAGTTCACCCACATGTCTCAAAACACAATGGAGTCACGCAGTCTCTTGACCCTCTTCCAAACTGTCTCGGACGTGTTACTTCAAGCCAGTCAATTTCTCTCGCTACTACCTGGTGTCAAGATGGCTTCGGAAGGGGCCAGGTGTGGAAAGGGGAGTTGGTCCGCGGCGATGAGGGTCAAAGCGGAACAACCGATGAATGGGGAGTAACACAGGGGAGCTTCTCGATGGGAGGAGGCCCCCCGACAGGTACACTTTGATCAGGGTCATGCCCAGGCAATTTGGGCACCGCATCTGGTGCGTTTTGGTATGGGTTGCACCAGACACTTCAGGTTTCTAACACGAACAGTTGCAAATTACGTACCTCCCTGGAAATGAGGCACAATGACCGGTGCACATTGAGATGGGTTGCACTGGGCAATTCTGGTCACACACAATGAAGAGTTGCAAATTCCGTACTTCCCTGGAAAGGAGGCACAACAGCCGGTGCACGATAATACAGGTTGCACCAGACCAGTCTGGTCACACACACACAGGCACAAGTTCAGCAGAACCACATGAGGTAGAATGAGGCACTACTACAGGTACACCCTCATCTCCAAGGGTCTCACCCTGTGATTGGACACCACACGCATTGAGCTTGCATTCGGAGTGTCGCACGAGAGAGATGCGACACGATCGACTAAATGGGCCATGCGGGGTCCCACAAGCAGTGAATCCGCTCACCACCAACTAGATGCTTATCAGTGTCAGGGTCCTTGCTGTACAGGCACCACACGCCTTAGATGTGGGCAAGTTTTCTGGGGCTCGGCGATAGATAATCTGGTCTCCAGACACAAGTCTTAATTCCACACTCACACCGCAGTACCAGTGGGGATTCAGTAGCCGATGTGGGCACTTGAGAGGGCACCGCTCTCCAGATATCACAGGTAGATGGTGTAGGTCCCTCACCATCTTTGATGTCCCTGAGACCTCCAGGAGAATAGGAGGCTCGCCTTTGGTCCCTTGGAGAGCACACTTTAGGGTGCCACACTTCAGCAGGTCGTCAGCACAGGCCAGCCAATATTCAGAAAGGTCACGCGGTCCCCTTCAAGGGAAGGAATCCTCCATGTGCACAACAGAGTCCTCTGGCAGTGTGCCCCACGCAGTCCAGGTTCTCCGGTCCCGTGTCCCCACAAGCGTATCCCTCCCTTTGGTGAAGGATGGCACCCTTAGTTATACTGTTGCGTGTCTTTGAAGGTAGGGGTGGTTTAAGGGGTTTCCCTTTGAACCACAGATGTCTCCCCTAAACTGTAGGCCTATCTGCCATGAGGCAGTGTAATGCAGATCTTAATCTTTAATGGGGCCATGATCTGGCCAGAGAGTCTAAGTGTCAAAACCTCTCTCTCCAATCTATCCCATCCAACCCTCAAATGGCAGAGGTCTTGTCATTCTAGTGGTATGCCCATGGTTTATGATGTTCGCTGGGGAATGCACAGATGTACTCCCCCGACCCCTGGTGTCAACTGAAGCCAGGCATCACAGCAAACAAGACTCTTGGAGCATAGAAATGTCCATTGGAAAGGGTTTGGCATGGCGAATACATTGATAATAAACATCATGAGGCTGCTCCACTGCAGTCCACTATTGCAGCCTGAAGTATTGTCAGCCCCTTCACAATATTAACCTATGGGAAGAGCAAGCCTCTTAGGTAGTGAAAACACACACAGGTATTCCTCACTACCTATGCGCACATGTGCCATTGCACACACAGACTTGTAAATGGCAGGTTGGACACGTACTCCCCAGCACCAGGGATGCAGGGGCGCCTGCCCGAGTCTGCAATGGCAGACAGGACACGGGTTTAACTAAATGGGTGTCAGTAATGTAAATGTAAATGTGCGCATGCACTAGCCTGCGATGGCAGGCGGCACACGCAATCACAAGCGTCATTGGTGCAGGGGAGCACCTACGGCGGCCTGCAATGGCAGGCTGCTCTTAAGTTTAATCCTGGTAGATGCCAGTATGCACACACCGGTCTGTAATGACAGGTCGGGCACATGGGCTTACCCAGGCCTTAGGTGCGAGTGCACGCACACCAGCCTGCCCTGACCCGCCAGACACAGGTTGCCCCCTTACCCATGCGATTGTGCACAGTCGGCCTTACCCTGGTGTGAGACACCGGGGATGCAGATATGCCCTCACAGGTCCGCAAAGACAGGCCGGGTACCTATCTAAAATGCCGTCGCTGCCAGGGCGTGTCCTTGAGCCTGCAACGGTAGGCGAGACACGTATTTGAAACAGCATGAGGGCCGGTGCGCACACCCCAAGGTGTAAGTGCTTACTCCCTGGTCTGTGTTGGAAGACCAGCCTATGTTTCAGAACCTGGGTCAGTGCCTCTTCCTAGCCTGTGTCTTGACAGTGAGGACGTGCTCAGAGCCCTGAGGCCAAACAAGAGAATCAGCAACACCTCAGGAGAATCCCATGGGAAGAGCCGAACTCCAAGGCAGGGAAAGTCCAACGTGGGGGGTTCCTCACTTCCTGGACAGGGAACATCCATATGTACATGCCTGGCCTTCAGCTTACCACCCCCGTGCTCATCAGGGCTTCCCTGGGGGGGGTGCCCTCATGGTATGGGATGACCCACTCAGGGCCGGCTGAGGTGCAAGTGATGCCAACCTAGACAGGTGCGCAGTGACGCCCCACAGGCATGCTTGCAATAACAGGCCTGATCCATGATTGACAGGCTATCCGGTGGATGGCACACTCAGTGCTACATCTCACTACAAGCCAGTGCTGTACCTCCGTGCGCGCTGTACCTAGTTACGGGGCGCACGGAGGTACGGTACCTAAACCCATCGCATATGCATCCCTTGCCATATGCAGGCAAAGTGGGCATGTGCACCTTCCCTCTGTAGTACAGGGAGAAGGTGTCCAGATTGCTATGGTCATGCTGAGAGAGTCGGCAAAGACTAGGAGTAAAAAGCGAAACGTTTTGGGGTAAATTCCCCCTAGAAGGGCCCTATCCAACATGGCATTTCTAAGCTATTAGTGACAAATCCCTCTTTACCACAGGAGAGGGTTTGTCTTTGTGAATCCAATGATAGGAAACATTATGAGGCTGCTCCACTGTAACCCACTATTGCAGCTTGAAGTAATTTCAACCATTCCCCCATGTTAACGTATGGGAAGAGTAAACCTCATAGGTAGTGAAAACACACATGTGTATTCTTCACTACCTGGGCAGGGAACACACCTATGTACCTGCTTTGCCTTTCACTTACCACTTGTTTCACCCCTTAGGACTTACCCCAGAGGTGCCCTAGTGGTAGTGGTAGTGAAAGGTCCTCTCAGGATTGGCCAGTAGTTTAGAAAGGCCAGCCTGAGCATAACTGCAATTGCGCATACACAGGCCTACAATGGCAGGCTTGACACATGTTTAAAAACCTCCTAGGTGCAAGTGCACACCTACAGGCCTGCAATGGCAGGCTTGAGGCATGTTTAAAAACATCAGGTAACCACCACTTCCTAACGTGTGCTGGACTGCATGCACCACTTTCACACTGCATTTACAGTGGGAAAGTGTCCAGAGCGCTAAGGCCCAAGAGAATCAGCAAAACCCTGGTGTTGTCCCATGGGAAGAGCCGACCACCTAGGCAGGGAAAACCCACATGGGCGTTCTTCACTACCTGGGCATGGAACATCCATGTGTACCTGCCCTGCCTTTCGCCTACCACTTGCGCGACCCTTCAGGGCTTACCCTAGGGGTGCTCCAGTGTTAGTGGAAGGCCTACTCAAGGTTGGCTAATGAGTTGGACATGCCAACCTGAGCATAGGCTCAACTGTGCATCCACAGGCCTGCAATGGCAGGCTTGATACATGTTTGCACAATCAGTGCTGCGTCCCACCATTAGCCAGTGCAGTACCTGCTCTGGGTATGTGGTGTTCCTTTTTACAGGGCACTGACAGGTACAACGCCTAAAAACCAATCAAGTAAGCACCACTTCCTAACATGGGTAGGAAGAGTGCACACACTCCCGGAGACAAGCCCGTTTGCCTGTCTCTATTTGTGGCCACAGTTCCTCCCGTCATCAGGGCCAGGACCGCAGGAACTAGCCTGCTTTGCGGTCCCCACGCGTCACCAGTAGCGCCAGGAGGCGCTAGAAAAGCCGTCGCGGGCTCCCGCTGCGCGGAAGCCTGTTTGCCTGTCTCCAGTTGCGGCCACAGTTCCTCCCGTCATCAGGGCCAGGACCGCAGGAACCAGCCTGCTTTGCGGCCCCCACGCCTCACCAGCAGCATCAGGAGGTGCTAGAAAAGCCGTTGTGGGCTCCCGCAGCACGGGAAGCCCGTTTGCCTGTCTCCAGTTGCGGCCACAGTTCCTCCCATCATCAGGGCCAGGACCGCAGGAACCAGCCTGCTTTGCGGCCCCCACGCGTCACCAGTAGCGCCAGGAGGCACTAGAAAAGCCGTCGCGGGCTCCCGCAGTGCGGGAAGCCCGTTTGCCTGTCTCCAGTTGCTGCCACAGTTCCTCCCGTCATCAGGGCCAGGACCGCAGGAACCAGCCTGCTTTGCGGCCCCCACGCATCACCAGTAGCGCCAGGAGGCGCTAGAAAAGCCGTCGCGGGAAGCCCGTTTGCCTGTCTCCAGTTGCGGCCACAGTTCCTCCCGTCATCAGGGCCAGGACCGCAGGAACCAGCCTGCTTTGCGGCCCCCACGCGTCACCAGTAGCGCCAGGAGGCGCTAGAAAAGCCGTCGCAGGCTCCCGCAGCACGGGACGCGCCCGGGCAAAGCCCGTGCCAAGGGCAGGCCCGTCCTTGCCCGTCATCGTCCGGAAGAGGCAGGGCTGGGCCATCCCTCTTTCATTTGATTCCGGGATAGACTTTGTTGGACATCACCGGCGGCAATGGACTAGAGACTTAAGTAAGTAAATAAGTTACTTACTTTCCTGCAAACGCGGGCCAACTAACTTGACAGGTGTTGGGAGTGATACAGCGCGCCTAGTGATCCAAGCCAGAACTACTGTACTCTGTGTGTCTTTGATGACTGGGAGATTGGTAGTGGTGTATTTAATCCACTGGCAGTCTGCATTTGTATGATCATTGGCGTATTGTTCCACCGCAGCCCTTGTAGAGCCTGTGCCGGTATCTAGGTGTAAGTGCTTCGTTTGGGGAATAGCAATCCATCATTCTTAAAAGATAGTATCCCATAAAATCTACAGAGGGTTTTTAGAGACAGTTAGGAACTTTCCCCCAAACTGAGCACCAAGCATTTAGGGATTCATTGCTGGTAGTATATTTATATCGAACCACTGTTTGCTGTCTGATTGAAGACATGGGCAAGAGAAAGCAGTGTATGCCAGGGCCTAGTGGGGGGGCAGCGGCGACAACCCTTGACTCATTTTTGGCCAGGGCAGCTAGCGTTTTGTCAAATGAAATAGCCCTGACCGAAAGGAGACTTTCTCTGGAATTGATTCATCTGCCCCCGAACCCGGTACCATCTAATACCCCAGTCCATGCAGGGCAAAGCGAGTCTGTGCCTTCTCTGTTGGCTGTCACCGACCTACTGAATGAAGTCGATGGCAACCAAGGAGAAGGTGCATCTATGCTGGAACGTCCAGTAAAGAAGAAAAGAGGCGGGGGTAAGAGAACGGCGCAGCAGCCAAAAAAACAAGCGGAACCAGCCGTCCCCGATCAAGCTAACGGGGGCTTGAGTCAAATTATAAACAGTCTTTCATTGAAAATAGCAGAAATTCTAAAGACACACCTATCTACTATTATTACACGGTTGGATAAGCTTGAATTATTACTGTGTCAGTCAAATGAGCGTTTTGTTAACCATACAGGGGACAGTTTGGGAGCTGAACTAGTGGGGCTGAAGTGTCCCTCAGCGTTGGAATGCTTTAACGCTAAAGGACGCTCACATAGTATGGGGACGTCACCTAGTAAAAGCATGCATACAGCATATAAAATGACTCAGCAGTCAGCTATCAGGCCTAGTACACAAACCCCTGATAGGGTAGGCCCGCAGGGAAGAATGGGTCACCCTAAAAACAGTAGGGCTGAAGGAGTTACCCGAGATGAAGCCCTGAAAGAATTACTTGGGGCTGTGCCAAAAGAAACTCGGGTGACCCACGGGACTGAGCCCATTAGCCTGAAACCCCCTAACCCAACTAGCCTGTTGGAACAGAGAACTGATATTTTACACTTGCCCCCCGAATCAGCCCCTCTAGTGGCAGTCCTAGTAGGTGTTCCTCCCTTGCAGGAGAATTCCAAAGAGACAACTATAGATTTAATACATAAGGTAACACACTGGCTGGACAAATCACTAATAAATGGTCGATCTTTCACACCCCATGTTATCATGGCCAGAAGAGTGGGTTGGGTGGGGAAAGCCATAAGTAAAGACAGGCGCAGGGATTGTATTGTGGTTAATGTTACTCACCCCTTACACGCAAGAGCCATGATACAGGGCGAGAAGAGAGCAGATTTGTATACGGGAATCCAGGTTCTTCCTCTTTCCTTTTTTTACCCAGGTGGGCTGTTACATTCTAGTATTAGGGGCACCAGATATAGTCGGCCTCAAGGGATGTTGTCAAAAAAACAACAAGTGGGCACTACTATGAATACAATCATTCCCTTCGCAAATAGATTTGCCCCATTAAGGGATCTTGATAGTATTGATTGACAGCCAGCCCTTATTGACACTGTGATTAGTACCGGCCCGCCTTCAACAGTGCAAACGACCACCCTGACCCCACTAGATCGTGACCATAAAGTGACAGATCCACCTGTGTGTACCCTCTTGTCATGGAATATTGCGGGGTTGAAGGCGGAAAAAGATGAGGAGCAGTGGGTAGCGATAATAAAAGCGGGTCATATCATCGCACTGCAAGAAACTTGGGATACGTCAGATTCCTTTGTTATGGATGGCTATGCTATATTTTTTAAATCTGCATCTCCCTCAGCTATAGGGCGAGCAAAGGGTGGACTGCTCACTTTGATATCGCTCAAACTGTCATGTACTATCAAGGGTTTGCCTAGCTCTTCTCCACACCTGTTAGCAGTAGAATTAACCTTCCCGAGTAGCACAACTTTGGTGATTGTAAATTTTTATAATTCTTTTTGTAGGGAAAAAGATAATGATCATTTAATTGCTCTCGAAAAGTTTATAGAGGACCTTGCACAGGACAGACGCACCCCCTATGAAATGATCATAATGGGGGATTTTAATATACACTGTTGCCCCTTAAAATGTTTTCTAGAGAGGGGGACATTTGACACCTTACCCCCCATGGCCCATTTTGAACATTCCACTCAAGGTGCCTGGCTAGAAAGCCTATTTGCTAGTAATAATTTACATTGCTTAGAGTCTAGGGATGATGCAGAGTTAATACCTTCCTTTTTTGGGAGAGGGAGCTGCTCAACTATAGTCTATATCGCGATATCTGCTCACTTGTCCAAAATATAAGGGAAGTGAGATCGGCCTGGACTGGCTTCAGTGACCACAACCCGATTATTGCAGAATCTAAGGGTTTAATGGTTTTTCGGGGTGTCGAATTAAGATCTCTTGCAAATGGGGATTTTCAGCCTACGGATCAGGACCGGAAAATAAGATGGGGGAAAATTGTCCCTGAGCTCTTTTTAGCCGAGTTATATACTGAGGGCAAAGAAGATATTGAGCAGTGCCTCAACTTACATAATGAACCTAAGGAAGTCTAGAGGGATTTGACAAATTGACAAAACGGATTGTAAAAAAGTTAACTGGTAAAAGGAACTTAGCGGGCCCAAAAGAGGCTAAATGGTTCAATGCCGATTGCTCAAAAAATCACAAAGCCCTTATGGCTGCTTTAAAAAGTACACCTAGGGACCCTGAATTGATAAAAACCCAAAGGAAAGCATATGATAAGGCTTTAAAACTAAGAAAAGATGCTTTAAGGGAACAGGCATGGGAGGACCTGACTCAGGCTAGTGCCCACGCCGATAGTGCTAAATTCTGGAAGGTAGTTAATAGTCCCTTTTTTAAGAACAATAATATGACTAGAACAGAGTGCGTAATTCCTGCTGAGCGGTGGGTTAGTCACTTTGAGCAGATTTACGCAGAGGTGGCTAATAAACAAACAGACTCCTTCTGGGCACCTAGTACTGCACCACTCTCGCTAGGGTTTGGGGTAAATGAGGTACAGAAAGCGATTGAGGATATGTCCGCACTGAAAGCTACAGGTCCCGATGGGATACCTGTGGACCTTTATAAATCAGATTCGGGTACTTGGGCAAAAATGTTAACTACGGTGTTCAATGTTGCTACAATGGTAGGTTCACCTGATTCATGGTCAACGGCAGTGATCTTGCCCATTTATAAAAAGGGTGCCAGGGACGATCCAGCCTGTTACCGCCCAATTTCTTTATTAGACTCTGCAGCAAAAATAATGGGCAAGGTAATCCTAGATCGGCTAAGTATCTGGTTGGAAGAAAACGATGTGTTATCTGAATTGCAATCCGGCTTTTGAAAAAGTAGAGGTACAGTCGAACAATGTATGAATGTACTCATGATAACTAACAAATACACCCTAGCTAAGAAAGGCCGCATGTTCCTGGCTTTCATGGGCTTAACGTCCGCTTTCGATAGGGTGAATAGATCTAAATTATGGAAATTGCTTCTAGAAATAGGGATGGATACAAATTTAGTGTGCTTTTTGCACTGGTCCCATCTTAACTTAACTGCCTCTGCCAGATATAATGAAAATGGCTCCTTAACAAAATCTTGAAAAGTAAAAAGAGGAGTGAAGCAGGGATGCATTCTTGCACCGGTTTTATTTACTCTTTATATAAATAAGTTAGGGGCAGTGTTATCTGATGCAAGCATAGACATCCAGAGAGTAGGCGCTAAACCAATTCCAGCCCTTTTATATGCAGATGATGCAGTTTTACTTGCCAGGACTCCGATTGCCTTGAAACGTTTAGTTAATACTTTTATTGATTTTATGGTAGCTCTCGACCTTTCGGTCAATTTTACTAAATCACATATAATGTCAACTGGTAAGCTAAAGCGGGAGAAAAAAACCCTCACATGTAAAGGCGGGGTGCTGTCCAATGTAGTAACCTACCCATACTTGGGTGTGCTATTTGACGAAAATGGCACGTGGGTGGCACAGCGTGCACTTAAGAAAAATATTTTAGCAAGAGCCGCAGGAGCGACATTGGATTTTGCCAGAAGATAAGGGAGCAAACCCCTGCTACCGCTACTGAAGATTTATAACGAGAAATGCGTTTCAATGACAATGTACGGAAGTGTGGTATGGGGACACAAGGAATGTACTGAAATACAAGGAGCTGAGAATAAACACCTCCGAAAACCTTTAGCCGCTCCCTCAAGCATACCAGCTTTTATGGTGCACGAGGAATTAAGGCAGGGCTATATTACAGATAATATTGCGGCGGCCCCCTTGAAATGGTGGCTAAAATTTGGTCCAGACCTGAGCCCAACCTAAATCAAATTATTTTAGAAGACTGCATGAAGCTAGATAGAGCTGCAGATATTCCCTGGTTAAGTTATGTTTCTCTGCAACTTTCAGCCCTAGGGCATCCGGAGTTATTTGACCAACCAAGAAAGTTGTACCCTGATGAGATGAAAGCTATAAAAACTCAATTTCTAACCAGGAGATATCTGGAAAGGGAATCAAATGAACTTAAGAAACCTACATGCAGACATTTTATGATTATAAGTCCTGGGGTTTTAGATCAACCTTTTTGGTCTTTTATTAATAATTTGCATCATCGTTTTATTTTATCTAGATTTAGATTTAATTGTATTCATTGGTCCCTTACTGTACTCTAAAGGTTTCGCAAAGTTAGGAACCTTACAGCCTTGTGCATGTGATAACTTTTCTGACCACGATTTGCTGCATTTTATGTTTTTTTGTGGTTTTTATAGTGATCTGCGATCAAAATATATTTTACCTCTTCTAAGAAATTGCTATTTTGCACAAGTAAGACCAGCCCTGATTTATCTGCAAACGCTACCGTCCCCACTGATTTGTTATGGGGTAGCGAGCTTTTTATCAGGGGCAATACGCAGAAGGAAAAATATGAATTGTCCATAGTACTGACTCTGGTTTTATTGGCTTGATTTGGAAATGTCTTTCCTTTTATTACTTTGACGAATTTTACCTGTATTCCTAATCGTATCTGTACTGTAGTTCTAAATTTAATATGTATGGGTCTTTTTCTGTGTAATGCACTTTTATGGCCAGAACGTGGCCGAATAAAGTTTTATTGAACTGAACTGAACTGAGTGCACACACTTTCGTATTGCATTACAGTGGGAAAGCGCCCAGAGTCCAAAGGCCACAAAAAGAATCATCAAAAACCAGGAGGAGAAAAAGCAAAACGTTTTAGGAAATCCTAAAGAAGGGCCATGTCCACCAGATAGATACCAATCATCAACTTATACACAAAATATGCAACTCTGGCAAAGCCAACATAGCAGAAGACCACACACTCACAGCATGAACAGTAGAAGAAATCTGTTACTACATGCTCAAAGATGAAACACTAACACCCAGTACGTGCTCAGAGAAGATCTTGCATGCCGGATGTGAGCAATAATTTCAAGAAAAAGACTGGTGCATTGAAAATTTTTAACAAAGAAAGCTTGCTTAATGTATAGAATTTATATGTAATACAAAAAAATGTCATGTGTGAAGATTGAGTGCACTTTTCAGAAGGAAAATAGTCCTTCGTGTATCATAATGCAAGCAGTCCATAGGATTTGGATTTATACACCAAACAGCCAATAGCGTAAAGCGAGAGATAAATATTCTTCTGTGGCGAGCCAAGGCCCACTTTGTATGCTTTAAAGAATTGGTAAGAACATTTCTAGCAAACACCTAAAACTGCCTGTAGCCAGACCTAAAAAGGACATAGAGAGAATATAACCCTTTAGAAAGCATCACCTGAGATGTCCGCTAACACTAAGAATGACGGACTTGTACACAAAAGATTCTGGGGCATATTATCAAGAACGGCGTTAAAATTGTCGCCGGTTTAGCGGCAGAAAACTGCCGCTAAAGCGGCGATAATGGGCTTGATAATATGCCCTGGAGAATTCCAATAGAAGCCCATGTTCACACCAGAACATGGACTTCTATTGGAATTCTCAAGGGCATATTATCAAGCCCATTATCGCCGCTTTAGCGCAGTTTTCTGCCGTTAAACCGGCGATAATTTTTAACGCCATTCTTGATAATATGCCCCTGAGTTACTTAACTGATGCTGAATGCAGGATGGAGCCAGAAAATCAGCAGCCAATCGAAAAGTGTTTGAAGAGAGTGGACTTTAATGTAAAATTAAACACTGTGAAAGGAAATATAAATTTGAACGAAAGGATTTGTACACGGGATGTGTTGATCCAAGATTTCCAGGAGGGAATTCTTTAATCTGGAAAAGAGAGGAAACAAAGAGTGTACAGTTTGTTTTACTGAGAAGACACGATTTGCCATTTCGAGATATCACAGGTATGAACACAAAATAGTACCATATTAACTTCCACATTTTGAGCACAGTAACAAATTAAGGTTTCATGTCGAAATGACAGATCTGCATTTGTCCTAAATTCAGTTACGATCAACCGTGCTCCTATACAACAAACACTGAGTACTGTATGTTTTGGGGTACAAAATAATGCTATTGTTAGGATATTGTAACGGGGTGTAAAACTCTGGGACAAGTGTATATTTAAGAGCTAAAGCACGTCTGAAGTAGGTTGTCCTCCGATCTAAGATTTGACACCAGACCAACTCATCTATGATAAATTGGAACATGACTAGAAATGAAAGAACTGTAGGGCTTATTAACAAGCCTCTTGCGCCACTTTTGCGTCATTTTTAACATGGGAAAAGTGACAGACGGGTGGCGCAAGGGACTTGTAAATAAGCCCCTTTGTACTTCAAAAGATGTGATGGAAATGTATATACTTCAGTGATTGTGAATGGTTTCAGTATACCACGGACTTGTATACAGACCATAGTCAGGAAACGTTGGCCTTTGTTGACGTTCTCCCCAAGTATGGGCTATGGTTTAATGTACGTGAACTGAGCTGGGTTCAGACATGAAGAGTGCTGCTGATTATATAGGAGGTGCCAGCTACAAAGAAGACACCAAGAAGAAGGTATGGCAGGTAAGGTGTATATAAAGCAAGAGTGTTATCTATGAGCACAGAGGAGTGGAACCTCTTCAAAGCATATATACAATGGAGGTGAACTGGCGCCATGGAAAGGGGCACATATTACAAACATGGGCACATTGTATAGTGCAATCCTCCTGAATTTCAAACCAGTAGCATCCATGTTTTTCAGATCACTTGGCTTCCAGTAAAACCGAACCCTGGAGCCCGCTATCTCTTTGATCATTGCTAGCACCTCTCTCTTGCCACAACAGTGGTATATACACGTAGAGTCCTATATAGGTAAGCTTGATGATAACAAGCCATAACCTCTGTCCTGGCATCTGTCTTAGTCCACTTGTAGTATCTGTGGAGGGCTACCTGTACAGCAGGAGTAAAGGTCAGGAGGTCCAGATCCACACCAGATTTTCGTAATAGCACATGAGACAAATGTATACATAATGAATCTAAATGAAACACATTTACATAGTGCTCATCCTGAGAATATGGCATTGATCCAACCATATTGGACCTGTTTTAGACAGCCCTTCTGTAATGCTTGTTTGTACTGCATCAGCAACTGGAAGTAACTAAAAACAAGCTACTTCCATCTGCACAAGACAAACATTGCTGCTGCCAGTAAAATCACAATGAAAGAATTGAGTCAACGACTTAGAAACTAAATAATGCAAATTAATAAACATAGATTAAATGCAAATGCTTAAAATGTTTGCAACTTTTTCTTTGCACTAGGATGGTTATGCGCTGAGAATGTAAATGCTCCGTGCAAAATTCTGATTCAAAGGCCACCTTTTTGTATTTTGTTGCTGTGGAGAAGTCATTTACGACTGTAGAAGTTCTGCCATATGAGCAGCAAATCCGTTAGTTGTAAACGATACAGTGGGGAAGGTGCATGTGCATTCCTTGGACATGCGGCGATATCTACTAAGGGATGCATTCATGGATATTTATCAATATTCAGTAAAACTCAACAAATAAGTTGCCCTGATTTGCAGAGGGATGGTAACTATGGTGTGAAAGGGCACTGCAAAATAAACTGTTTTGCTTTTTATAGGGACTTTCACCCACAGTTAGTTTGTGGTATGCTCCATCATTAAGTCACTCATCAAGAAGAATGATTTATCTAGATGGGCTCTACATGCTTGAGGGAGCTCTCAATATTGCAAAGGATCTACTAAGAAAAATAAAATTACATAGAGTATACATGTCAGGTACTTTATCTCTGATAGAATATACTAGTTGCAGATTCCTTACCATAGAATTATTCCCAGGCGTCAGACTAGATCTGGAATTTTTTTTATGGGCAGTACCCCTAAGCGCTGGTAGGTGCCGTTGATTGGCTCCGCATGGCGTCGTCTGCGCCGGATGTGACATGCGCGGTGCCTATATAGGCACCACCCCAATGTGCTGACCTCAGTTCTTTTCTTTCCACGCAAGTCAGCACAGATCCGGAGAGAGCTACCCCTTCAGTCAATTTTTGACTGAGCTTTTGTTGAGAGTTTTTTGAGGGTGTTTCTCCTGGTGTGGCAGGAATATCCTCTAGGCAGGCTGGCTTCAAGCCATGCAGCACCTGTTACTGACTGATGTCAGTGACGGACCAACATCTTGTTTGCCTTTGGTGCCTCGAGGGCTACCACCCTATTAAGACCTGCATTGACTGCTGCGCCATTAACATGGAGGCCTTGCAGGAGCAGTCACTCAAGCTCCTGGCGGCTCGACGTGCGCGGCTGCAACAGTCTCAGTCCCGGTCGAGAGGAAGTTACCGGGTTCAGTCACGGAGCCCAAAATCTTTGTCGCAATCGAAATCGTCAAGTCACTCGGGTAAGACACACCACAAAAAGAAGAGCAAAAGGTCTTCAACTTCACTTCGGCCGTTGGCTGACGAGATGAGGGAGCATTGACACTCGAGGCCTGGCTCCGCGGTTGAGCCAGTGCCTGGGTCGGCTGTGCACTTCTCCGAGTTTCTGGGAATTGGAGCAACCCCCACTCGACTTCATGAGTTTTATGAGGCCATGCGCCTCCTATTTGAGCAGCCTGCTCCCTCCTGTGCGCCTTTAGGCCCTGCAGGTTCGGGAGGGGCCCCTACTGGATCCACGCCGACGACTCCAGCCTCAGTGCCAGTCAGTCCTTTTGGATCCACGGATGGATCCGGACCAGCGCTGGTCGTACCACCTCGACTTTCCCCGATGCCGATCCCGATGCTGATGCTCCCGACGCCGTCCCCATTTTGATCCCCGATTCCAACACAGAGGTGGATGGGTGTCCTTCAGAGCCAACTCTGCTGCCGATTGGAGCCATGCCTTCTAGGTCAGAACCTGAGCCCTATTCTTATGGGCTAGGACTCGGGGACTATTGGGAGGGGTCGCCGGATACTGAAGAATACCAGCCTTTTGACCCAAACATGGACTGGTGTGAGGATTTGGTAGAAGTCAGTGGACTAGACACCTCTCCAGATACTGGCATGCTTTCTCTCTCTGCCATGGCTACAGCGGAAGGAGCGTCATTTGCAATGGTGGTGAGAAGGACGCCTGAAGTCCTGGACCTCAGCCTGCCCTCAGTGGCAGTCAAGACGAACATCTTGACCGAGGTGCTTCAGCTGGGAGTGTCCCCCTCAGAATTGCTTCTTCCTTTTAATGTAGCCCTTACAGATGTGCTGCTTGGGACCTGGCCTAAGTTCAGGACAGGGGCTCCTGAGAACAGGACGATTGCCCCCCGCTACTGCCCCACTCCAGGGGACCCCAGCTTCTTCACACAACACCCTACCATGGAGAGTTTGGTGGTCCAAACCTCCACCTATCATGGTGCATTCCCTACTGCTCCCCCGGATAGTGAATCCAAGAGGCTGGACACCTTAGGGAAAAAGATGTTTTCTTCCACCAGCCTGGCAGTGTCGTTCATGAAAACCACATGCCTTTTGAGCTGGTACGCCCACTCTCTGTGGGATACGGTTGCGCAGGTGCTGCCGATGGTCCCGGAGGAGGCCCAGACCATCCCCTCTCAGGCTGTTGCTGACTGGAGAGATACAACCAAGTTCACCACCTGATATAGACTGGATACCACCGACTCACTGGGCAGAGCGGTTTCATCGACATCGGTCTTACAGTGTCACGTCTGGCTGAGCACAACTGGCTTCTCTGGGGATGTCCAAGCATTGCTTATTGACATGCCTTTTGATGGCTCCCGTCTTTTTGGAGACAAGGCAGATTCAGTACTGGAGCACATCAAGGACAGCAGGGCTATGGCCAGGTCCTTGGGCCTTTCCATGGCCCCTCACCATCCCCAATCCGCCTTTCGCTCCTTTTGTAGCCACAGAAGGGTCTTCCAGCCGTGTCTATACTTGCCCAGGCACCGTGGCATGCAAGCTTTCCAGCCTCTGCGTGGCTGAGGAAGCAGTGCCCCCAGACCTCATGGGTCAAGGCAGCCAGAGGTTGAGCCAGTCCACCCCCTCGGTAGGCGGAACCTCCAAACCCCTATAGTCTTCCACCTTACCATCATGGGCACCTAGTTGGAGGCAGGATATGCCATCACCTGCCCCACTGGCGGTCTATAACATCAGACCAATGGGTTCTGCAGATTTTCCCCTCCACCCATGCCACCTGCTTGCAACAGGCTGACGGAGGACCATCTTTCTTTACTCCGCCAAGAAGTTATGGCTTTCTTGGCCAAGGGAGCCATAGAGAGGGTGCCGACACCAGAGGTAGGTCGTGGTTGCTATTCCTGCTACTTTCTGGTGCCCATGAAGGATTGAGGCCTTCGTCCTATCCTAGACCTGCGCCCTCTCAATTTCTTCCTCAGGAAGGAGAAGTTCAAAATGCTCACACCCGTTCAAGCCTTGAACCCAGGTGACTGGATGGTAACATTGAACATGCAAGACACATACTTCCACATTTCCATCCTGCCTGCACTCAGGCCTTACCTGCAGTTCACAGTGGGCCATGAGCACTTTCAGTTTGCTGTGCTCCCCTTTGGCCTTACCAGCGTTCAACAAGGTGATGGCAGTGGTTGCAGCTCATCTGAGGAGACCAGGGGTGTCAGTCTTCCCCTATCTCTACGACTGGCTGTTGAACGCTGACTCGCCCCAGGCTGTCGTCTCCCACTTCCAGACTACGGCGGACCTACTGTATTCGCTGGGGTTCACTATCAACGTGCTGAATTCCTCTCAGAAGCTCCCTTTCATCGCAGAGGTTATGGACACGTTGCAGTTTCAGGCCTATCCTCTCGAACGGCGAGTCCAGGACATTCAGGCTATGATACCGATGTTTTAGCCGATATACTGGATTTCGGTGAGACTGACTCCGAGGCTGCTGGGCCTCATGGCCTCCTGCATCCTGCTGGTGAAACATGCCCTCTGCCATATGCCGGCTCTGCAGTGGGACGTCATGTTCCAGTGAGTGCAGCATCAGGGTAATCTCTCTGACATGTTGCAGATTTCACAGGGAACTGCAAAAGATCTACAGTGGTGGTTAATGAAAAGCAATTGGGTCAGTGGCAGACGCCTCTCCCTTCCCCAACCAGATCTGACAGTGGTGACAGACGCGTGCCTCCTGGGATGGGGCAGCCATCTGGGAGAGGTGGCGATCAGAGGCCTCTGGTCTCTGGCAGAATCCGGACTCCACATCAACCTTCTGGAGCTCCAGGAGATCCGGCTGGCATTAAAAGCCTTTCTACCCTCCATCAAGGGAAAGCTAGTGCAGGTGTTCACGGACAACACCGCCATGTGGTACTGCAACAAACAGGTTGGGGTGGGGTCATGGGCCCCTTTGTCAAGAGGCCCTGCGTTTATGGTCTCTGAACATGGCTGGAACATCAGGGCATTTCCCTGGTGGTTCAATACCTGGCAGACTCCCTGAACACCAGGATGGATGTACTTAGCCAAAGATGCCTAGCGGATCACGAATGGAGTCTCCATCCGGAGGTGGTGCAAGGTCGCTTTCAGCAGTGGGGAGAGCCTTGGTTATATCTGTACGCCACCACCAAGAACGCGCAATGTCAGCAGTTCTGCGTGCTGGAGTTTCCAAGGTGGCTCTCGTTTTTTGTCTCGAGTCGAGCTCAGGCCTCCTGTACACCCAGTGGCGGTGCGTCCATTGGGGCGCTGGGGCGTTGCCCCACTAATGCCACGGGCCCACGGCCCCATTCATCGTTTAAATAAATTAGAAATAACAAATTCTTCGTTCTACTTCTGATGCCAATTCCAATCAGGACTCCTGATTGGAATTAGCGTCAGAAGTAGAACGAGGGACGCTGAAGGGGGTGGGGCTGCGGCAGCACTCAGGGTTTGAGTGACAGCGCACTAGACAGCAATAGTGCGCATGTTCGGTTTTGGGCTGGTCATTTTTACGACCAGCCCGAACATGCGCACTAGCCTTCCCCTTAGGAGAGCGAGGGTTGCTTCATGCCGCAGCCCCCGGTCTCCTAATGGTCGGGGAGCATCCCTGCTCAAGCCAATCCTGGCGCTGCTGGAGCAGCGTCTGGATTGGCTGAGAGGGGTTGCCAGCCACTCAGACTCCAGTGACGCAGAAGACGTTGAAGGCGCCAACGCAGGACCCCTGCCCAGCAGCAGAGGCGGCGTGGACCCGGGCGGTCAGGTAAGTTTTCTTTGCTTTTCTTTTAAACCCCCCAGCCCCCACCCCCGAGAGTATTGCGAGCGGCGACTGTTAAAACCCCACTCTGGGGGACAGCATGGTGAGCCGTGGGAGTGCCCACAAGTGTGAGACACACAGAGGTGTGAGAGGGTTGCTTGTGAGGACATTAGCGGCAGGGCTGAGACCCATCCAGACACAAGGGTAACTTTCTAAGAAGTGCCTTTTTAATGATCGGGTTGTTTCTGTTCAGAGTAAAGTTAGAAGTACGCTCTTGGCCCTCGTCCGTTCTGATTGGTGCATCCCGAGATGCAGGAATTCTGTGGTGCATTAAATGACCCATGAGTTTTCTTTGCTATAATAATTAGGATGGGCGCGTTTAAAGCGCCTTGGTTCTGATTGGCATATTCTGTGGCACAATCAACCTGGCGGAGGAAGGGGGCTGGGGGGTGAGGGGGATCTTCGGTGGCAGGGTTGTATTTCAAAGATTTATTCTCTGGCACAGTCATTGTGATGTGTATATTTAGGGGTACAATAACGACCCCAGGCACCCTTCGTAATCGTAGTGATATCCTGTAGCTGTGGTTGTGATGGGCATATTCTGGGCACCAGGATCCTGCTCTGTATATTCTGTGCCAGGCTCCTGGCAATGGGAAGAAAGAGGCGCAGGTACTCACCAGTCTGAGAGAGGGGCAGGTCGTAGATGAGACCTGTGAACCCGGAATCTCCTCCATGCACAACACTTACATGGTCTCTGATGGCGTATTTGATGCTGAGGTGTTATATATCATGTGTTTAGGGCAGGCGGAAGGGGCGCGGGCGGCCGCGTGGCTATCACTGCTGCAGCCGGTGCAGTGGCACCGTGTCCCAGAGGTAGGAATGGGCTCAGCCTATCCAGCATTGTTTACAGAAATGTAAGTGGCCTCACGCTCCAAGTTTATAAACACAGAGCCTGCCTTGGGCCTGGGTCTGTTTTTACTCTTTGTGGAGTTTGTGCGGGGCACGGGGGAGGAGTAGGTGAGTAAGGGGAAATAGGGAGGAGAGTGAGAAACGGGTTGAAACGAGAGGGTAAAGACAGAAAGTAGAGGAGGATAGAAAAATGAGGGAAAGGGATATTGATGAGAGAGAAAGAATATAAGCACGAGCAAAAAAGGCAAGGCAAGTGGAAAAGAAAGATATTGATGAGAGAGAAAGAATATAAGCACGAGCAAAAAAGGCAAGGCAAGTGGAAAAGAAAGATGCCAGAAATAAGGACGTTAGAAGGGGACGAGATAAGTACCAAGGAGAGACAGAAGAGGGTACAGAGACAGAGAGGAGACAGTAGAAGGAAGGAAGGGAGCTGCGGAGGAAATACTGGTAGAATAAAGAACTTAGAGACCCATATGCAGGAACACTAGTGCAGAGAGTGCAGTGACAGCTGAGTCCATATTGTGAGGGGCCGACTGTGCCCCAAATATGCCTGTTTTTCCATCCCTAGCTTCTGACTTTTCCCGCCCTCTTTAGCCGCCTGGTTGTGAAGGGCATTTGCCTAGACAGCAGACAGTGCATGTGTGCAAGACCTGGACATGTTCGCTGCCGACAGGACCATCCCATGTTAATTATCTGGTCGCCAGATCAGCCCTCAGGGAGTCTGAAAACAAACACGAGCGTGGGGATTCTTGAAAATGTTTTGCAACCCACAACTAAGGGAAGACGGCAGAAGACACTATAAACAAGGTACAGCGTTAATCCAGTCCACCTTGGGAAACAAATGTACCAGTTGGTCAGCTGTCACGTCACCCACTGTAAAAGATGTCAGCATATGAGGATCCCTGCAAGATTAGAATTGATGCAGTTTCTCAGAGGAATGGAAAATGTTTTAAATAAGTTGTGTGTGGGTGTTCATGTG
Organism: Calotriton arnoldi; assembly: GCA_963921515.1. Taxonomy (NCBI): domain Eukaryota; kingdom Metazoa; phylum Chordata; class Amphibia; order Caudata; family Salamandridae; genus Calotriton; species Calotriton arnoldi. The sequence goes on from CAWUFW010001658.1 coordinate 1,360,885, forward strand.
TGCTTGTGGGAAGATACTCGCATGTGTGCTTCTTCTGCGGTACTGGAAATGAGCGCGACCCATTGGGCCCAATAAAATCTTTTATTTGGGACAAGTTTATTCAAAATTTGCATTGCATGTGTATTATAGGAGATCAGGGGATCAATTAAATGTTATCATAGCACAGCCTATCTTGAGAAATCTTTGCTTCTGACTAAACCGTAGCCATGTTAGAATCACTATTGAAGTCTTAAGTGTGAATATTAACTTTACAAAGCTTCAGAAACATTTCTATCTACATGTTGTTATATGACATCCCTTTATTAATGTAATAACTGCACTTTCACAATTGCTTTATTAACCTTCTTGCTTCTCACATTTGCTTGCAAATGCACCATTTACCCACTCTTTTTTCAAAAGTTTCTCGGGGGGAGAACCCCCCTTAAGATGTACGGGCTCGCTCGCTGCGCCCGCTCGCCACTGTTCACTCCAACAGAAACTTTACGCCCCACCACTTTCAAATGTCACCAGCCACCACTGTGTACACCTTTGCGCCCATACCACTCCTGCTCACAGTTCTCAAGAAGATCAAAAATGACCGGGCACAAGTCATCCTTATGGTTCCGGACTGGTCTTGGATAGTTTGGTATCCCGAGCTGTTGAGCATGGCCATTGATCCTCCAATCAGGCTGCCCCTTCAGGAGAATCTTCTGTCACAGCAACAGGGGAGGGTTCTCCACCCGAACCTGTCAACACACTGCCTTCTTGCGTGGAGATTGAGCTGCGACAGTTGACAGCTTTCGACCTTCCGCCCGAAGTTTGCAATGTTATTGTAGCAGCCAAATGTCCCTCCACCAAAATGGTATAAGCCTGTTGTTGCGGCAAGTTTGTTGCATGGTGTGCAGAAAAGCAGGTAGACCCCTTTCTGCTCCCCTTTCTCAGGCTCTTCTCTTTATCCTTTCCCGTGCCCAGCGAGGCTCTGCTCTGGGCACCTTAAAGGGTTATCTTTCTGCCATCTCAGCCTTTCTGCGGGTGCTTGACCAGCCATCCCTCTTCAAATTCCACATTGTAAATAGGTTCTTGAAAAGTTTGCAACATATGTTTCCTCCTTCTCTCTTTATCATGCCGCAGTAGGACCTTAATTTCGTCCTGACATTCTTGATGTGTGCTCCCTTTGACCCCTCTCACAACTGTCCTCTCAGGCTCTGTACCAAGATGGCAATACCATCTGCCCTGAGGGTCAGTGAGTTTCAGGCTTTGTCATTCACCCTCCATACCTGAAAATCTACCTATACAAGCTGGTTCTATGAAGTAGAACTTCCTTTCTACTGAAAGTCGTCACTCCCTTTCATGTAGGCCAGTCCATCCCTCTGCCTACTTTTTACGCTCCACCACATCCCTCTAAGGAAGAGAAGTGACTTCAGCCACTGCACTGAAAAAGAGCATTGTCGTTCTACCTTGCCCCCACAAGAGAGTTCCGGGTGGACAGCCAACTCTTCGTGGGGTATGTCATAGTGAAGAAGGGAAAGGCTGTTCAGAAGCGGACTATCTCCATATGGATCATGCTCTACATCTAAATCTTCTACGCATTGACAAAGAAGCAACCCCCTGAGGGCTTGCATGCTCATTCCACCAGAGCCAAAGCTGCAACCACTGTGTTAGCACGCCGTGTCCCGGTCCTAGACATCTGCCAGGCAGCAAAGTGTGCTGCTCTGTAAACATTCGCAAAACACGACTACCTGGACAGTCAGGTCCATCGGGACTGGCACTTTGCCCGTTCTGCCCTGTAGGACTTTGTGGTATGAAATTGTTTTGCTGACCCACCTCCGGTGAGGTATTGCTTGGGTATCTATTCTAAAGTAAGGAATCTGCAGCTAGAAGTCTCTCTATCAGATGAAAAAATTACTTTCAGTAACGCCTTATCTGGTAGAGACTATCTAGATGCAGATTCCTTACTAATCCACCCATGCTTCCCACTCTGCGAACAGATTTCTAGGGACAGGGCTTTCCCCTTTCAGGGCCCTAGTTTTCCACAACGATAAGGGGGAGTGGGGACAAGGAGCTAAATGTAGGTCCAGTGACTCGTGCTCCTGAAAACTAGAATTGTATTTTGCGGGAGTCACAGTTCCTGTAAAAGAGAGGTAGGATGTGGGAGAGAGAGAGAAAACTGTAGTGGTTCTCAAATTATAGTGTCTGGGGACAGTGTGTCCTGGTCTTGGTGCCCTCACATACCCCGAATGATGTCATGCTTCATCATTGGGCAGTGCTCCTCTTCGGGTCACTTTGTCGGAGATCTTTTTGAGATAAAGTCGTAAGGGTGCGTGCGGGTGTGAGTGGCAATGGTGTCCTAATGTGAGGTTAAAAGATGGCTGGAGGGGTAGCCGGTGAATTTAATAGAAAGTAACCCCTCTGTCATCGGTAAAAAACCAAAAGGTTGTGCTTCTTGAGGGAGATAATGGCCCTCGGTAGCTAGACAAAAAGCATACCCCTAGTGGGCATGTTGTAGGTCAACAAGTTTCGCACAATAGACGTTCTCAGGAGGAGATTCCAAGCGCTTCTTCAGGATCAAGGTGAATGTGCGGTGAGTGCTAGTGTAGTGTAGCGGCCTATCAATATAAATGTAGTGCCACTAGTAAGGAGGGATAATAATCTGGAACGACAGAAAACAAGGAGAGTCAATATATTGGGACCCTCCTAGTAGGGTAACATTAAAAAGGGGCCTGGGTCCCCCATTGGTCAACCATGTGCTCGTGGTATCTTATCATCTACTGCTATGGTACAGTAAGTGATTCCATTCGTGGGCTATTGAAATATAGCACTAGATAGTTCAGAGGACGAAGAGACACATAAATATGCGTGAGATGTTTTAGTTTTAAACCATGGCGTGGTTTCGAAATTCTTAGAAAAGACAGACAAACATATAATAGCAAGAACAGTCATTGATAAAGGCCCAAGGCCCGGCGCTTCTGTAGAATCAGCCATGGAGTGGATGGTAGCGCGATCTAGAGTGCATAAAAACACACAACTATTCAAGGTTGAACCATTGATGGCAAGGCCTTAGGTCACTGTGAAAACATGGCACATATAATGCATATCGTTAGCTTACCCAAATAAAATGGGAAATTATCCCCATGAGATGAGGCTGGGAGGATCCTCGAGATCTGTATGAGGGGTCATTGTATTAGGCAATGATAGCACATATTGAAAAAAGAGCGGCCGTCCGTAATGGCCACAAGGAAGGCAAAGCCTGTACTTACAGTTCTCGTAGGGAATGGAGGTCTGATAACCTACCCGACCTCGCGCCATCTCGGTGAAGAGTACAATGCAGCCACAGCTGTATATGTGCGGTAGCGAGGCGGCCGGCGTGGGGGTGTGTCAGTGACTCGTTGGCAACGTCGGAGTCACGTGTGCGTGCGTCAGAGTCACGTAGGCGCTTGTGTGGGCGCCATCCCAGAGTGGGTTCTATTGTGTAAAAAATATACATCAGGATCAAGAAGAAAGTTAGAACGCCATCATTGAATGGGTTCTATATCGTTAAAGTATTTCAGATAGATGGAAGAATAGGAGTAATCATTGGCTATGAGTATTAATAGTTGAATGAGGTGGATTAGTGAGCATGAGGGGATACTGAAAAACAGGCAAGAGCCTGTTATTTCAATCGGTTGCATTTGTTACCGGATTACTGGGTTTGTGAAATAGAGTATAGCAAGGCATAGCAGGTCCCGGGAGGTGTTGGGAGAGAAGCCCAGCATGAGTCGATATTGTTTATTGATGTCATGATGTCATGATAGTGATATGAGGGATGGATCCATGTGGCCACATCATCGTAAGTGTTGGTAGACAACTGTTCATATAGAGGCATAAGGACATGGGGACTCCAAAGTGCGATAGTCCATGTTAGTAGTAGATCACAGTATTTCCATTGAGGCGAGTATGATGCTTAGACTAGTGTGATGCCCAGTTCATATCTGTAGTTCAATCCAGGGGATCTCGTCATTGAGACCTTGTACATTAGAACGTAGTCTGAACACCCATCTCTGTTCTTTACGGAACAAGGTAGGGGTGTTCCACATGGTGTTTGCTTCCAGAATGGTCCATTGGAGTTGGTCTGTGGTATGTTTGTGCTCTTTGAAGTGAGCACTCATTTTGGTTGTGCTGCGGCCGCAGCGGATGTTGCTTCTGTGTTCATTGATTCTGCCTCTGGTCATGCCCACGTAGAGGAGATTGCAAGGGCACCTAATAAGGTACACGCAGTTCTTGGTATTACAGTTCGTATGTTTGCGTTGGACCCATGTGAGGTCACCTAGTTGGAGTTCCTTAGTGTGGCTTGTAGAGGTGCATACGTTACAGTTCCCACATGGGTAGTGTCCTTTCACAGATGGGAGGTCCCACAATGTGGTCTGATCGGCGGACTGTCTGACTTGGGGTCTGGTATGAACGAGTAGATCTCTCAGGTTCTGTGTTCGCTTGAAAGCGAACCTAGGACGTTCCAAGTGCAGGTCCCCTGTATTTATGATGTGCCAGTGTTTGAGCACGATATTCTTCACTTTGTTAGAGGTTGGGGTGAAAGTGGTTACGCAGGTCATAATGTCATCCTGTGGTTTCGTGTTGGTTTCCAACAGGGCATCACAGTGATTGTTGCGTGCTCTCTTCCTTGCGTTTCTGATGACTTGTCTAGGGTAGTTCTTCTTCTGCAGGTTCTCACTGAGTCTTTCTGCTTGCAGCTCATAATCGCGGATCGTGCTACAGTTCCTTCTCAGTCTGAGAAATTGTCCGTAGGGAAGGTTCTCCCTGAGTGCCTTGGGGTGATGACTATTGAATGGTAGTAGACTGTTGTGGTCGGTTGGTTTCTTATATGTCTTGGTAGTGAGGTTACCATTGTCTAGTGTGATGAGTAGATCCAAGAAAGGGAGTTCTTTGGAGGAAGTTGATAGGGTGAACTTCAAAAAAGGATCCTGATGGTTGATCCAGTCGTGGAATGCGGTGCATTTTTCTTCAGTTCCTGTCCAGAAAACCAAGATGTCGTCAATATAGCGCTTCCATTCTTTTATTTCCTTGAAAAATGGGTTGGTCTCTGTCAATATGTGAGACGCTTCAAAATGGGTCATGTAAAGGCATGCCAGGCTTGGCGCAAAAGTGCTGTCCGTAGATGTTCCGTGGATCTGATGGTAGAGTTGAAAAAGTTGTTTTTGAGGGCTGTCTCCATGCAATCCATTATGAAGTCGACGGGTAAGGGTGTTGTAGTTATGGTTGTTCTTAGGGTTTCCTCAATGACCCTGATGGTGGCTTCCTGCGGAATATTGGTATCTAGTGCTTCTACATCCAATGTTACAAGTAGGGTGATCTCCTGTGGATTCGGGAGGTTGTCAATGAGGCGGAGGGTTTCTTTAGTGTCCTTCAAAAATGAGGGTGTTTTCTGGACCAGAGGTTGTAGGAAGTGATCGCAGTATCGACTGAGGGGTTCCAGAAGGGCGTTTATGCCGGACACAATGGGTCTGCCGGGTGGTGGTATGGTATTCTTATGAATCTTGGGCAAGATATAGAAGTAAGGAGTGGTCGGTGTGGTATTAACTAAGAAATTCGCTTCGTTTCTCGAGATCCATCCATTTGTGAATGCTTCGTTGACCATGATGCCTATGCGCGTGGTTAGCGTTTCAGTAGGATCTCTGTCCAGTTTTTTGTAATATTTGGTATTAGCAAGTTGGTTCTGGCTTCGGTATCATAGTCGTCAGTGTTGAGGATGACGATGGCGCCGCCCTTGTCAGCTGGTTTTATGACGATGTCGGGGTCGTCGTTGAGGTTCTTCATAGCTCTCCTCTCTCTTGCTGGTAGGTTGTCAAAGGTGGTCCTGGGTAGAATCTGATTGATGTCTCTCAGGACAGCCTTTTCAAAAGTTAAGATTTCACTTGGTGTGACAGCTGTAGTTGGTGTGCATCTCGATGGATTTCTGAGACCTTAGTCAGATGTGGTAGTGCTGTCCCGGTCATCGTCACGGTTGTGGAAGAATGAGCGTAGTCTCAGTTTCCTAAAGAAGGTATATAATTCACCGGTAAGTTTAAAACGGTCTCTTTTAAGAGTTGGGACGAATCCAAGTCCCCTCTGTAAAACTGTCACCTTAGTGTCTGTTAGTTCTCTACGTGACAGGTTGACAACTAGTTTTTCTTCGTCTGGCTTCTGGTTCGGCGTTGGTTCTCGGGGTCCGTCCATTGGACCTGCTTTTGCTCGTTTCTCCTTCTTCCTCTTCCTCATCTCCTGCCTCTGTTCAAAAAAGGAGGGGGTTGTTGGTGTTGGTAGAATTGGAATGGAGGCGGTGGTACCAATGGTGGTGGAGCTGTTGGATAATCCGGGTGGGTGGTAGTTGTACATAGGTGGTGTAGGTAGAAGTCCTTGTCCTGCTTGATTGCTTGATTGCTTCTCCAGCTCCTGTTGCTCGAGGTGCTGTTCGATCTGTTTGACCTTGTTGAGGTGGAGGAATCGTTGTCAGAAGATGCTTCGTTGGATGATGTTGCATAATCTTTTGTGTAAGGGTAGATTTTCTCCTTCTCGAGGTTCTTAATATCTTTCTGAAGATTTCTATCACACTTTGGAGTCCCCATGTCCATATGCCTCTATATGAACAATTGTCTACCAACACTTATGATGATGTGGCCACATACATCCATCCCTCATATCACTATCATGACATCATGACATCAATAAACAATATCGACTCATGCTAGGCTTCTCTCCCAACACCTCCCGGGACCTGCTATGCCTTGCTATACTCTATTTCACACACCCAGCAATCCGGTAACAAACGGAACCGATTAAAATAACAGGCGCTTGCCTGTTTTTCAGTATCACCTCATGCTCACTAATCCACCTCATTCAACTATTAATACTCATGATAGAAAAAGATAACTCCTATTCTTCCATCTATCTGGAATACTTTAACGATATAGAACCCATTCAATGATGGCGTTCTAACTTTCTTCTCGATCCTGATGTATTTTTTTTACACAATAGAACCCACTCTAAGATGGCACCCACACATGCGCCTACGTGACTCTGATGCACGCACATGTGACTACGACGTTGCCAACGAGTCATTGACACACCCCCATGCCGGCCTCCTCGGTACCGCACATATACAGTGGTGGCTGCATTGTACTCTTCACCGAGACGGTGCGAGGTCGGGTAGGTTATCAGACCTCCATTCCCTACGAGAACTGTAAGTACAGGCTTTGCCTTCCTTGTGGCCATTACGGACGGCCTCTCTTTTTTCAATATGCGCTATCATTGCCTAATACTATGACCCCTCATACAGATCTCGAGGATCCTCCGAGCCACATCTCATGGGGATAATTTCCCGTTTTATTTGGGTAAGCTGATGATATGCATTATATGTGCCATGTTTACACAGTGACCTAAGGTCTTGCCATCAATGGTTCAACCTTGAATAGTTGTGTGTTTTTATGCACTCTAGATCGCGCTACTGTCCACTCCATGGCTGATTCTAAAGAAGCGCCGGGCCTTGGGCCTTCATCAATGACTGTTCTTGCTATTATATGTTTGTCTGTCTTTTCAAAGAATTTCGAAACCATTCCATGGTTTAAAACTAACTGTTACAAAACACAAGGGAACCCAATATGCAATTGGTCAGGGACCTTGGGTGCGTTACTGTTTCTAAAGACAATGGTCCCTAGACAGTCAGATAAGGTACAAATTAATATAGACCAAATCAGTGCTATATTCTCTGTCCAGCCGGACAGGTTTTTAATACACAATGAACTTATAACACAAAGTAAGGAAAAAGATTCCAAGTGGGACACAGCCTGCGTCCTACTAACAAACAAACTAACATCATTAAGTGAAGGGGTCAGGCAAGGAAAACGTGTCTGCATTTAAGTTTGATATAAATACAACAGACAGGACCACTATAGACAGCACTGAGGACCCACTCGGATATCCCGTCGGGACCGCGACCTGAAGCAAGGAGCCGAGATTCGCTCAGACTTCCCCAATACGGAGATCGCGCACACGGCTCCGCTCTGATTCCCGTCCACTTGACCAAGAAGGCTTCAACTCAATAATTAACGGTCCCGGTAGCCATTGTGCTTACCACAGCTGTCTTGGACACGTATCAGGCCCGCCAGAAGCTACTCTAATCACTGACGTAGTTCGCCGGTTTTTGGCATGTCACCGTAATGTCCTGAAGATGATCCCACTATTTATTTTAGGGATCGAAACATCGTCGACAAAATGTACACCATATACATTTACTATAATGCAATGATGAACTTGTAATGGTGTATCCACAGTATTCTGTCTGTTGTATTTATATCAAACTTAAATGCAGACACGTTTTCCTTGCCTGACCTCTTCACTTAATGATGTTAGTTTGTTTATGTTAGTAGGACGCAGGCTGTGTCCCACTTGGAATCTTTTCCCTTACTTTGTGTTATAAGTTCATTGTGTATTAAAAACCTGTCCGGCTGGACAGAGAATATAGCACTGATTTGGTCTAAATTAATTTGTACCTTATCTGACTGTCTAGGGACCATTGTCTTTAGAAATGGTTTAAAACTAAAACATCTCACGCATACTTATGTGTCTCTTCGTCCTCTGAACTCTCTAGTGCTATATTTCAATAGCCCACGAATGGAATCACTTACTGTACCATAGCAGTAGATGATAAGATACCAAGAGCACATGGTTGACCAATGGGGGACCCAGGCCCCTTTTAATGTTACCCTACTAGGAGGGTCCCAATATATTGGCTCTCCTTGTTCTTTGTCATTCCAGATTATTATCCCTCCTTACTAGTGGCACTTCGTCTATATTGATAGGCAGCTGCACTACACTAGCACTCACCGCACATTCACCTTGGTCCTGAAGAAGCACTTGGGATCTCCTCCTGAGACCGTCTATTGCGCGAAACATGTTGACCTTCAAGATGCCCACTAGGGGTATGCTTTTGTCTAGCTACCGAGGGCCATTATCTCCCTCAAGCAGCACAACCTTTTGGTTTTTTACTGATGACAGAGGGGTTACTTTTTTATTAAATTTCACCGGCTACCCCTCCAGCCATCTTTTAACCTCACATTAGGACACCACTGCCACTCACACCTGCACGCACCCTTACAGCTTTATCTCAAAAAGATCTCCGACAAAGTGACCCTTCGGGGGACCCATAGGGCACTGCAGCGCCGGCCCAACGAGGAGCACTGCCCAATGATAAAGCATGACATCCTTCGGGGTGTGTGAGGGCATCAAAACCAGGACACACTGTCCCCAGACACTATAATTTGAGAACCACTACAGTTTTCTCTCTCTCTCCCACATCCTACCTCTCTATTACAGGAACTGTGACTCCCGCAAAATACAACCCTAGTTTTCCACACCAGTGGTCAGTGTTCTTCATGGCTCCGCGCTCCTGGCATGGAAAGTCAAGATAAGAAACAGACGTCAGCGTGCAGGGGTGGTGCCTATATAGGCGGCGCGAACGTCACATCTGGCACAGACGATGCCGACGCTGCCACACGGAGCCGATCGAAAGACACCCACCGACGCACAGGGGTACTCCTCACGAAAACATTTCTGGATGCAGTCTGACGCCTGGGGATAATTCTAAGGTAAAGAATGTGTCGTTAGATAGAGTCTCTACCAGCTAAGACGTTACCAAAGGTGAGCCGTAATTTTGGACTCACACTTGGACTAGGTAAATATTTGCCCCCTAGGGAGCAAGGAAGAACCGACTATGTTGTCAAACACTATATGCCTACAATAAAATTGTACAGTCATTGTCCTACTACGCCTTGCGCTGTGCAAAGAGGAAAGTGTTAATATTCTTCTATGTTACGTTTTTCCCACTTGTAAGAGTATAAAGCACTGTGGCCCCTCACTTACTTCAAGAGTCGAGATCCGCCATGGTACCTAGATCTTCTCCCATTGCCCCTGCATGTTGACAATTGGGCGTGAAATCGATGTATTTAAATGATCACCGATTCCCGCACTGAAAATGGCATTGCTTCCGAGTGTCATGACGTGTGTGGCATCTGATGTAGAATGTGTCATGTGTGTACGTTGGTGTCAAGACCTGGAGCTGGTCACTGCTTGATGTGCCAGATCAGGGCAGAAAAGCATAAAAAGTATAAAATACAGGGTTTTAAATGCCGCTGTCGTCCTAAGTAATCGTATATTTACCATTAGTAAGAGCTAGGTGTGATGCATGAAAAAGAAGCGATAATGCATACGTTTATAACAAAGTTTCAAACTTATTTAAACTCAGAGGAGGGAGTCCTCAGTATTTTATGTGTAATGTACACATATAGAAAGACTATAAACTCTAAAAATCTTAACAAACACGGGTTATGCTGGATATTCTATCAGCGTGGCATTACCAGTATTACCATGATATGAACCCACAGGTAAAAAAAATCTAATTTATTTGGTGGAAAAAGGAGGGCAAATGGGCCCTTATCTCACATGGTTAACCATCATGCATAGTGTTAGTTTTCGTTCAAGTGCACTCATGGAATTTCATCTTTCTATTCAGTAATATTGGTCATGAGTTTATACTTCTTAGTTTTTTTCCAACAATAGGTCCTCGTGCCAGCTACCCCTGCGGCAGTTCTCCTGTCCAGCTTGCCCGTAGTCTGCTACCCTCTGCTGCCTGTCTACTTGCTGCTCGCTGTTTATGCCTACTCTGCTCGTTTCTTGCTCTATTTTACCTTTTTCTGCTTGGTTTTCTGCCCTCTGTTTTGCCTTTTCTGCTCATTTTTCTGCCCTCTGTTTTGCTTTTTCTGCTCGTTTTTCTGCCCTCTGCTTTGCCGTCTTCTGCTCTGTTTTGCTTTTTTCTGCTCGTTTTTCTGCCCTCTGTTTTGCCTTTTCTGCTCCTTTTTCTGCCCTCTGTTTAGCCTTTTCTGCTCATTTTTCTGCCCACTGTTTTGCCTTTTCTGCTCATTTATCTGCTCGTTTCTTCCCACCGTTTCCTCAAGACCTGGCTTTTCCACTGAGACCTCACACCCCAGCGCCTAGATACCCCAGGTGTTACAGTCCCATGCTCTATAAATGCTGACTGATTGATTCATATTTTGTACATATTTTGGGGGGTACCAAATTCTTAGCCATTCAATAACTACCCATGAAAGATCTCTCTCACTGTGGTGGGCCTCCAAATATTTTGATTAATCATTCTAGTGGTTCTTTTCTTACATCTGATGTTAAATCTGTGTTCGCAGATGCGTGGTCTTAGTTTTCTGCAAGTCATTCCAATATATCTTAGGTTGTATGGGCAAGTGATCATGTAGATCACTTTGCAGGAATTACAGTTGGTGTGTTTTCTTAAGTCACACAAAATCAGGCCCTAAATTAAGGTTTTTTTGTGCCCCTTGCAAGTGGGCATACACTGCATGACTTACACGAGTAATGTCTCACAACCGGTGGCATGTCCCATGGAGTCGTCATGAGGGGGTCAGGTCTTGGGTGTGATGTGTACTAGGATGTCTTTGATTTTCCTGGCCTGATTTGTGTGGTCTTTAAGAAAGCAGAGGAACTGTTTGTAATATGTTGGGATGGCTTGCAGAAAAGTAAGAACACTAATCAGAGAGATCTTTCATGGGGTGTTCTTGAACAAATAAAAGACTTTGCCCCCCCCCCCCAAAAAATGTCCAAAATATTGTTGGAAAAGAACTAAGATGGATACATAAATTAAAGACCAATGGGCCATATGTATGAAGCTGTTTTGCGATCGCAAACACTGCGAATCGCAGAAAAACGGTGTTTGCGATTGCAAAACAGAGCCCCGCTATGTATGAGACACATCCCCACAGCCAATGTGCGAATCGCATAAATAGCGATTCGCAATAATTGCGAATAATACCATATTGCAAATATTTTGCGAATTCGCTAAATACATCAAAACCTAGCGAAATTCGCAATTGTTGTGTCCAGACTTAGCGAATTCGCTAAATGGAATGCATGAATAATTCTCAATTTGCGAATTCACGAAATTCGCAAAATAGAGAATCGCAATTACCACCAAGTCTGAGCAGGTGGTAACCAGGTGCAACCTATATAAAGAGACCCACAATGCAACTGATGTTTGCCACAATGTCAGGGCTGTACGTGATAGCCAGGAGGCTGCGACTGAGAGCTGCTGCACAGAGAAGGAGACGCCAGGAAAGGATCTTCAGAGCGCGCATAACCCTGCTCCAGCGGACTGAGGAGGAGATCCATACAAACTACAGGCTGGATGAAGAGAGCATCCTGGAATTAATAGCAGAGCTCAAACCTATCCTTGAACACCCCACACGCAGGACACACACAATCCCCACCCACATACAGGTCCTGTGCTCACTCCACCTCTTGGCGTCAGGGAGCTTCCAGGGGGTGATAGCCACAGCAGGAGGGGTCTCACAGAGTGCATTGTCGCGCTTCTTCCACGCGTTCCTTGATGCCATGGTACAGAGGCTGCATAACCACATATACTTCCCCAGCACACCACAGGCACTAGCCCAGACCAAGCAGGAGTTCTACCAAATTGCACAATTCCCCCACGTCATTGGATGCATAGATGGGACCCATGTCGCCATATCCCCCCTCCCAGAACGAGTATGTGTTCAGGAATCGCAAGTCCTACCATTCCCTGAACATACAGGTGGTGTGTAATGCCAGGCACATCATCACCGACATCGTCGCTAAATACCCAGGCAGCACCCACGACTCATTCATCTTCCGCCACAGTGGGATACACCGCCGACTCACAAGTGGGGAGTTTGGTGAGGGATACCTACTAGGTAATTGCATGTGATAGAAGGACACACTAGTAATGCATAGCAGTGGCAGGACAGTGTTCAACCTAATTTTTCTCGCCCCACAGGTGACAGTGCGTATGCGGTCCGGGACTACATACTCACTCCTTACCTTAATCCTGCCAACGCTGGGGAGCAGAGGTACAACAGTGCCCACATAGCAACCAGATGTACCATTGAGCGGACCTTCGGGATACTCAAGAGCCGGTTTCGATGCCTACATAAGAGTGGAGGGGCACTTCAATACAGCCCCCAGACCTGTTGCAAGATAGTGGTAGCGTGTGCCATGCTGCACAACATCGCCACCAGGAAGGGCACACCAGTGGAGCTCACTGAATCAGAATCATCAGATGAGGAGGGGCCAGCTCCTGGACGCATGCCGGCCGGAGTAATTGGTGCAGCTGCTGGGCGCCAGAGGCGAGATGAGATCACACAGAACTATTTCTAGGTAAGAAAAGATGACACAATGCCAAAGATCTAATACAGGACTGTGTTTAATTTCCCTTTGGACAGGACATTTATCGGCACACAGCCTGTGTGGCACACAATGTTTTGTCAAAAGTACCGCACATGTGTGATCCACAGTGCAAATTGACTCTTGACCAAGTGTCTGTGTGCACTGGGTTAATGCACCCATATCCATGCCTATATGTGAGCGCCTCAACTGCGGCGCTGACGGGCTGTAGGCCCTCGCCGTGGGTGCACTGTGCCCTCTTCGCTTGTCTCAGCAGCCCTGCCGTGACGCACACTACGGCGCCTGTCCGGTGGGGGCGGTGGTGTAATGCTGCTCCTGCTGGATTGTGCGTCCTCGTCTGTTGGAGTGAGGACTCCTGGGCCAGCAGTGGCAGCTGCCCGCAGCTGATCCACAGCACATGTCACCTGTACCAGACCCCTGGCCACGTCCTGGCTGCAGTGTAACACCTCGTGCTGCATACTGATGCTGCGCCTTGACAGCACTGAGGTCGCTGAGGAGAGGCGGTTTACCGCCCTGGTGTAGAGGTCTAGGCGGGTGTGGAGGCGCTGCCTCTCCCTGCGCCTAGCAGCACGGTCCGCCCTTAGTTCAGCACAGAGTGCCTCCAGGGCACCCGTCAGGCCCATGAAACCAACCCTGATTTGCCTCTGGATTGACCTTATGTTTTTTGCCTGCAGGCGCTGGACCTCCAACATGTGGCCCTCCAACCCTTGGAAGACTGTGTCGTCTCCTGTGAGTGCTGCACTAGTGGATGCACGTGGTGCCCTGCGCCTGGATGGGATTTGTGGAATTGGTTCGGCACGTGCACGTGCACGGGGTTGTGGCTCTGACTGTCCCTGGACTGTTTGGACATTCACATCGGTGTCCTGGGATTCCTCCTCCAGTGGTGGCAATGGTGGCACTGCAATCCGCCTGCGGCGTATTGGTGGGATGACTGGGCTGCCCTCGTCTTCCTCTTCCTCCTCCTCCTCTTGCCCTGTTGCCTCTGGGCTGGGGGATTCATCCTCCCTCCACTGATTGTTCCCTGTGTTTCTGCTGGTGCTGTGGACATAAATGCACACATTAATTTACTGTCCTGCCTTGCATCTGTCATGCATTAAATATCACTGTTTGGAGTTACATGGGTCCTGTCCATCTGTATTTTGACTTTCATGATGCACACATACTGTCTGAGCCTGGCTGGGTGTCATTGCTCCACTGTTAGGTGCATGTAACTACATCTCCCATAATGCATTGCTGTGTGTGCTTGTGTACCTGCACTGGAATTGTAGTTTTGTTGTGCCCCTGGGACTCTCCTGGGTGTGTGGGGGTAGTAGGGAGGTATCAGGGGTGTGATGGCATGCTTCTTACCTTGTCTTGGTTGTGTGTGGTCGGAGCTGTCCAGGTCTGACACACCCACTGCACTCTCCGGAAGCAGGGTCCCCTCAACCATTTCTTCGAGTGGAGTTGAAGCGGTGGCAGTGGAGGTCCCCCCACCGGTCTTGTTGGCCTCCTCCAGCCTGGTAGCAACCTTCTCCTTTGAGCGCGCGCGCATATCATACCAGCGCTTCTGTAGGTCTTTGACGCTGCGATGTGTGACGCCAATTGCGTTAATTTTGCGCTGGATGTCTGCCCATATCCTCCTCTTGCGTGTCTCTGGCACACGCAGGGACTTCTTGCCGAACAGGAGCTCATGGCTCACAACCATCTCCTGTATCAGAGCCTCCTGCTCACTTTCTGTGAACTTTGGCTTTCTGATTCTGGGTGTCTCCCCTGCTGCTTGTCCTTGCTGGCCATGTCTCCACTCTCTCCAATGTGTGTATCACTGCAGTGATGCCTCAGCCTCTACTCCTGCTCTCTCACTCTGCTCCTGGAACTCAGGTGCAGCATGGGTAGTCACACTTCCTGGTTGTGATGTCATCAAGCTGCACCTGTGTCTCAGAATTGCCGTTTGCGAATTTCTCAATTTTGCGATTTTCTCAATTTTGCGAAATTCGCAAAATAGAAAGTTCAATGCTAAATGAACGCTATTTGGGTATTCGCTATTCAATTAGCGGACTTTAGCGAATCGCTATTTTTTTGCGTTTTTTTTTTACATACGGTTTTGCGTTTCTCAAATAGCGATTCGCTAAAATTCACTATTTGAGAATCGCAAAAGGGGACTTTGATACATATGGCCCAATATTACTAGATCTTTTATATGTGTATATTATATATATAATACTGAGGGCTGCCTTTCTCTTGGTTTGAATAATGTTGAAACGTTGTCATAAACATATGCATTATTGCTTCTATTTCATGCATCAAATCTAGTTCTTGTTAATGGGAAATATACCATTACCTAGGTCGACAGCGGCAAACAAATTCCTGTATTTTACACTCATTGTGCTTTTTCTGCCCTATTCTGGCACACCAATCGGTGGCTAGCTCCAAAACATCACAAGGTCTTGATGCTAACTGTAGGAAAGTAGGATCTGCTTCTTATGGTTACCCCCACTTTTTGCTTTTTGCACCCACTGTTTTGACTAGTCTGGCTGGGATCCTGATATTCAGGGCCCCAGCCTATCTGCTTTCTCCTCTAAATTGCTATGCATGTACTTTGGTACACTCCAGATTGGAAACTGGGGCACCCTTATAAGTCCCTAGTATATGGTACACATGTACCAAGGGCATAGGTACCCCAGAGGCCTCCCATGGGCTGAAGCATGTATTATGCCACCCATGAGAGGCCATGCAAAATGGAACTACAGGTGTGCTACTGCAACCTGTGTAAGCTGGTGCTTGCACCACTTACGAGAGCTATAGGTTCACTTTATCTATATATATCACTACACTTAAAACTTTGAGTCACCCCTATAGCAGGCCTTACCAATCCTGAAGGCAGGGTGCTGGATTTTACGTGAGAGGGTGCCCCTGCATGAGCAGGGCCCCTCTACAGCCTTCGGAGACCATTCTCCCGGGTTGTCTGTGATGCCAGACATATAGGTAGAGGTGCATTATAACCTCGCGGTAAATGCTATCTCGAAATTGACTGCAACAAAATATGTCGTGTTTGGTATCAAACACCTTGGAATCATACCTTCACACCAGTAACTGGTGTGGGAGGTATGATTCCTCCCCTCAGAACCAAGCTTCTGGGGGTACCTAATATACCGGTACCAGCTTTCTCGACCCAGACAGGACAAAATGGATGCTGCCAGCCACAGACACGATTCCGCCCTCCTGCTGCTGAGCCAAGCTCGAGCAGGGGAAGGCAGCACAATAGGCATCCTGTCACAGGGAGGTGTGACCACCTCCCAGACAGGATAAAGTGTATTGGGGCTGGGTGGGTGCACTGTCTCAGTGCCAAAAAGTCTGCATGAGTGGCACAATTGGTGTCCCCATGCATAGTCCAGCTCAAACCAGATCTGGGAGCCATTTGTTCCTGCTCTGGTGCGAAACTAGACAAAGGATATGGGAGTAGCCTCCCCACTGTCCAGACCCTCCCCTAGCAGGGTCCATAGAATCTGTCCAACCCTCTCCCGTGGGTATAAAATGGGTTACCTGGCTACAGGACATTAGATTTTACGTGGACAAGATTCTACAAGATGAAACCACTAAGCTTCGATCGTCTTGACACGCTGGACTTCGCTGGACCTCCATTGGGCTCGACTTCGTCTCCCTTTCCGTCCAAAGCCTCGTCTGTGTCTGTGCTCCATACAGGCTCCCTGCAGGACCCTGTGGACCTCCAAGACATCAGAAGAATCTCCCTTGGGGTGAAGGAGTCACTCCCCTGCATTCACAGGAGGTGGGTTCCGAAGGTCTCCGAGGTCGAGCTGCCCTCTCACCGAGTTTGAAGCCAGTATCCCTCGTGGGGACCACATAACCCGAACCCCTGTGCACTGCGTTCATTTGCAGCAGCACATGCTTGTTGTTGTGCAACAATTGCGTGCATTGGGCCAATTGTAGCCCTGACCCCAGCGCACCTTTTCCACAAAGGACTCCGGCCTCTTCGCACTTTGTGCCCTGCTAGCTGTTGTTCTGTGAACTCACCTGAGGTCCCCTCGCGACTCCTGTGGGTCAACTTGAGGGTCAACACTGCTTTAATTGGGCTCCCCTGGTTGCTCCAGGCCTGCCCTGACTCCCTTTGCTGTGGTGAGTCTCCTGGTCCTTGCTGGGCCAGATCGACACTGAACTTGACCATCTTCGTGGGTTGCCGCTGCCAAGGCTTGTTGGTGCTCCAGCCAGACACCGACCCCTCAGCACTCGACATCCTTCGTGGGACAGCTCGCCTCCGGCTCCTGGTCGTCCTAGACGTCTCCTGGTCCTTGCAGCTGAAGAGTCAAGATCCCCATCAACGCACCTGAAGCACCCGACATCGATGGGCAATTGTCTACTGAGCCCCTGGTCACTCCAAAGTTGTAATTGTAATTGTAAAACATTTGTAGAGCGCCTGGTTACCAAAGGCATCCCAGCGCTAGAGGCCGAATTCATAATCTACATCTCAGTCATGGAAACAGGAAGGTTTTTATGCGTTTCCGGAAGGCCAGATGATTAGTTTCACACCGAATGGCAAGGGGGAGGGAGTTCCAAAGCCTAGCAGCATTATATGAAAAGAGGCGACCCCCTGTGCGGGCCTTCCGAATTCTAGGAACAACAGCCAACTGTTTATTACATGATCGCAGGGTTCTCTCAGGATGATAAAAGGACATGAGAGAACGTGTGATAGGTGGACCAGAACCTAACAAAACCTTGTGTGTGATACAGAGAGCCTTAAACTGCACTCTCTGCTGGATAGGCAGCCAGTGAAGGGCGGCCAGTGCAGCCCCTGCTGACTGTCGGCTGGGGATATTCAAGAGTTGTCGTGCCGCACAGTTTTGAACAATTTGTAGTTTCTTAATCGTGGAGCAAGATGTTCCTAAGTATAGGGCGTTGGCATAGTCGAGCCTAGAAAGTATAAGGGACTGGACTACCACTTTCCTTGCAGAAATAGGGAGGAGGGGAATGATTTTCCGTATCATCCTCATCAGCCCAAAACAGCTACCAGCAACCTTCCTTGCTTGTTCCCCAAAATCAAGGTTACGGTCTAACCAGACTCCCAAACTCTTGATATAATCTTTGGGGGAAGGGGGAGGACCGAAACAACTCGGCCAAGAGGATATTATGTTGGGTATAGAAGGTTTACCCAGGAACATAAGCTCCGTTTTAGATCCGTTGAGCTTCAGGAATGAACCCTCCATCCATACTGCGATCTCTCGAAGACACATTGCCCAGTCCGGGACGATGGTGTTGAGCTGATTAAAAGAGACAATCAGCTGCGTATCATCGGCATATGTGATAATTTGAATGCCGAAAGGCTCCACAACACCTGCCAAGGAGCTCATATATACGTTAAAAAGAGTGGGAGACAGGGAGGATCCCTGAGGGACCCCACATCGGAGGGGCAGAGGGTCAGAGATACAGTCTTCATGAAACACTTGAAAAGATCGGTCATCCAGAAAGGAAGAAATCCATTCAAGGGCCAGATCAGTCACTCCTATATCTCTAAGCCTCTGAATGAGCAGCTGGTGATTAACCGTATCGAAGGCTGCGCTCAGATCTAAAAGCACAATGGCAGCGCAGCCCCCGTTGTCTAGGATTTTCATAGTACCCGCAACCACCGCTAACAGAGCGGTTTCTGTGCCTTGTTGGGGCCTAAAACCAGTTTGAGATGAATGAAGGCAGTTATTGCTTTCCAAAAACACGGACAGAGCGATATTCACATGTTTTTCAGCAATTTTGCTGATCCCTGGTAACAATGAAATGGGGCGATAATTCCCTAACATTTCAGGGTCCAAGTTTGGTTTTTTCAGCAAGGCTTTAACCATTGCTTGTTTCCAAGGGAAGGGGACTATGCCTGTCCGGAATGTAGCATTAATCAAATCTAGGATAGTTCTAGACACTGTATCAAAGATCCGATTTAAAATGAGGGGGGGAACTGTATCCTTGGGAGAACCTGACTTCAACTGGCCAAGAATACCTTGCAGGGCAGAATGGTCCAGGAGAGGAATTTCCGCTAAAATGCAATTATCAGTGCCTCCTTTGTTGTTGATTGGGGAGACATTATTCGAAACAGTGGTCTGATGAAAAGAGGTATAAATATCTTGAATTTTATTAAAGAAAAAAGTAGCTAAAAGATTGCAGCGAGATGACATATCATCGCAAGAAATAGGCGGGGGGGAAGTTTAATAATAGATTTCACTATGCAAAATATTTCGCGAGAAGAGTTGGGGGCTGAAAGTATTTGGTTTTCATAATAAAGTGACCCAGACTCTGTCCCCTCTGCTTTCAGGTTCCTCTCATCTAGAATCCACGTTTGGATTCCACCGGACATTCTTCTTACTTCCAGCAGTGGCATTTCTTTGAGGTCTTCCATAGAAAACGACGAGGGTTTCCGACGCCACTTCGTACCTATGCACCCGGCTCCTCTGGGATAGGTAACTCTGATACAAAGGTATCCACGGGTGGGGTGGCTCTCCAACCTCTTAAGTTCCAAGGGAATTCCTCGACATCCACTGGGGAGGGTCCAACTGCGACTTCCCCATAGAATTTTACGGAGCACGCAGTCGTGTTCTCACTCTGCACCCGTCCTCCATGGGGTCCCTACTTACTCACCTTGGGTGGTTCCTTGGGGTCCCAGCAATTATACACCTCCTAGACTAGGTCTAGTCCCGAGTCATGGTTCTTATACCACTATTTTAGTATATGGTTTGGTCTCCCCCGGAGCCCACTGTGTAGTGTGCTATTTACGATTGTTTCTTTGCAACTGTATTACTTGATTGTGTCGTACCCTCGTGTAGAGGATACTAGAGAGTGTTATATATAATAAATACATATTTTTATAACTACTGTGTGGTTTCTCTTTCATTTAACCAATACAATAAGGCTGCATTCTGGTAAAACAAGCTGCATAACATTCCTTCAAGACTTAGCCTGAAGGCTGCTCTCCATAGCTACCACTGGGATAGCTTTCTATAAAGGTTATCTTTAACCTAATCGCCATAAGGGTTGTTTGGACTGGTGCAAGGTGCCCACTTTAATTAGTGGACAGCATATACCAGGCCAACTTCTCACACTAACTTACACGTGTGATGCTCAGAAGCAATGCTGTGTCCAGTGCGGAAATTGGTGACCATTCAAATACACCGATTTCCCTTCCAATTGTCAACATGGAGGGGCGACGAGAGAAAATCTAGGTACCTCTTCGGACCTTGACTCTTGACGAAGTAAGTGGGGGAGGGGTGCGGTAAAAACGTAACAAGGAGAAATATTAACCCTTTCCTCTTTGCGCTGCTTAAGGCGTAGTATTTATATAGCGCTTACTACCCCTGACTAGGCCAACGACTGGACCATTTTATCTTAGGCATATCGAGTTTTGACTCAGTCAGTCCTTCCCCGCACCCTAGGGTCCTAACAAAGACCAATTGACCTTTTGGGCAATCTGATGGCCATAGCAAGTAGACCAGACTAGTGATGCCGGAGTGCTAATCAGCTCCTACCGTCCTCTAGGTACAGCAAGGTAACACTTGCTTTTAATCTTATGAAGGTAAACCTGGAATAAACTACCATAAAGGTATACCCTAGGTGATAGCATTTTTCTTACCTGATCCCTAGCAATATCGAGCTCTCTCAAGCAGGTCAAGCCTATCCAGATGTACCATCATTCTGGATGAGGGCCTCAATGGTGAAGCATGCCACACACATAAACTGTGGAAGAGACTCCCTATATAAAAACAAGAGGGTTTAATTTTGCAGGGTACTTTATTTGTTGAGTTTCATTGATCATTATTTGGGAGATGATAACGTTTTCTTCAAACTCTCCCAGTCCCTCTTTTTTGTTGTTGTCATTCATCAATATTATCAGAGCTTTTTTTTTCATGCCGTTCTCCTTTTGCTTGGATGCCCAGGAGCACGTGGCCCTTAAAATGTGGGACAGTGTACAACAATATCTCCTCTAGCTATCCCTTGCTCTAGTCCGTAATACTTTGCAGTGTTTCCATCTCCTTCCATGTGTCGCATGACCTAGCCAAACAAAATATTCCTCTCCTCCCCTCCACACACTAAACCCCTCAGGCCCACCCCATCCATTAGGTACAAAAGGAGGAGAACACCCATTTGTATATCTTGTTTGCATCTTGTTCTTTTCGCCTCCTTCCGAAGTCAGTGTAGGAAATGAGGGGGAGCCATCCAGATCCTGGATCCTACAACTGGACACATTGAAATATGCTGAATTTTACCCAGTGTAATTTGCCAGTCGAGAGACACATTCAGCTGGGGGCGAACTTTGTCTGCTTTTGGTTCAGAGCAGCAACCTCCAGGCGGTGACAAGACTTTCTTATTTTCACCTCCAGCTGGACCCAAAACAAAAGCCTGATTTAAAAGGCCATTAGCCCTTCTTATATTTGAGTATCACCTTAGCTGGAAGTATCAGGAGCCTAACACCTAGATGCAAGTGCAATGGAGGAAAGTAAAGGCACACAGCTTTTTATCACCTCACAAGTACTTAAGAGAAACTATAATTAGGAGCCAGGCTTTTGCCTTTCTTCAACTCCTGTACATAAGAGATAAGCATGCCCTGTAAGATTGACAGATGTATCTGTCTGTATGTATGAGTGTTGGAGCTGATACTCGTCAGGTAGCAGTTCCCTGAACTTTTTTGCTTTTTCCACCTGGGTTTTGCTGATTCTCTTATGTGGCCTCCGGGCTTTGGGCACGCGCCCTTCTTATCTGTGTTGGGAAGTGGCCTGATTTACTGTTCTGAAACATCAGCTCATCTGTCACTGCAGACAGGTGGGTGCGCACTGGCATCGATCGTGAGTAAACTAATGAGCAGCTTGCCATTGTAGACCGCTGTGAGTGCGCACCCGCACCTATGGTACCCATGATTGTGCACACAGACGCACGTATTAGTTAAACTTGTGTCCAGTCTGCTGTGCAGACTCGGGCGGGCACACTGGCACCACTGGTGCTGGGAACTATGTGTACCTACTACCATCACAGGTCGGGGTGCGCAATAGCGCACGTGCGCCCAGGCAGTGAGGAATACCTATGTGTGTTTTCACTACCTTAGAGGCCTGCTCTGCACATAAGTTAATATGGGGAAGTGTATGTTAATACTTTGCACTGCAATGGTGGATTGCAGTGGAGAAACCTCATGATGTTTCATATCAATGGATTTGCAGTGCCAAACCCTTTCCATTGGTAAAGGTTTTTTTGGCAAAACTGGCATAGAAATGGAACTTATAGAATATGGATATTTCTATGTTCCAGGAGTCTCGGGGACCATGGTGTCTCGCTCCAGTGGACACCAGGGATCGGGTGGAGCACATCTGTGCATTCCCCAATTGACAGGGATAGATTGAAGATGGAGGTTGTGACACTTCGCCTCTAGGGACCAGATCATGGCCCCACTAAAGATTAAGATCTGCATTCCAAGGCCCCATGGCAGACAGGCCTACAATTTAGGGGAGACATCTGTGGTTCAAAGGGAAAACCCCCTAAACCACCCCGATTTCAAAGACCCACAACAGTATAACTATGGGTGCCATCCTTCAGCAAGGGGTGATAAACGCTTGTTGGGACGTGGAACCGGAGAACCTGCACTGCATGGTGCACATTGTCAGAGGACTCTGTTGTGCACATGGAGGATAACGGTCCGAATAGAGACTGGCCTGGGATGAGGACCTGCTGAAGTGAGGCGCCTTGAAGTGTGCTCTCCAAGGGCCCGACCGCTGGCCTCCTGTTCTCTCTGAGATCTCAGCGACATGAAAGATCTCCCGTGAGGGACCTACACAATCTGCCTTTTGACATCTGGAGAGCGGTGCCCTCTCAAGTGCCCACCTCGGCTACTAAATCCAAACTGGTAGCGTGGTGTGAGCGCGGACCTAAGACTTGTGTCTGGAGACTGGATTGCCTAGTGCGGAGCCCCTTAAGTCTTGCCCGCATCTAAGGCATGTGGTTCCCGTACTGTGGGGACTGCGACACTCATAAGTGTCTAGTGGTGGTAAGCAGATTCACCGGTTGTGGGACCCCGCATTGGCCGTTTAGTCGATTGTGCTGTATTTCTCTTGTGCGCCACACCAATTGCATGCTCATTGCGTGTGGTGTTCGATTTACAGGGTGCGAACCTGGGTGGTGGGGGTGTACCCGGAGTAGTGCCTCATTCTACCTCATGTGACTCTGCTAAACTTGCGACTGTTTGTGTGTGACTGGACTGGTCTGGCGCGACCTATATCATTGTGCACCTGACGTTGTGCCCCATTTCCAGAGAGGTGCAGAATTGCAACTCTTTGCTGTGTGTGTGATCGGAATTGCCTGGTGCAACCCAACTCGACGTGCACCGGCCATTGTGCCTCCTTTCCAGGGAGGTGCAAAATTTGCAACTCATCGTGTTTGAAATCTGAAGTTCCTGGTGTGACTCATCCATACGCGCACCAGTCGCAGTGCCTGGATCGCCTGGGCATGACCCGGATCACTGTGCCCCAATCGGGGCGCCTCATCCTATCAAGAGGCTCCCCTGTGCTACTCCCTATTCATTGGTTGTTCCCTTCTTGACCTCATCGCGGCGTAGCAACTGCCCTCTCCACACCTGGCCCCTCCCCAAGACCTCTTGGTGCCAGGTAGTAGCAAGAGAGATTGACTGGGTTGAAGAAACACTTATGAGACAGTTCAGAAGAGGGTCAAGAGACTGCGTGACTCCTTGGTGTTTTGAGACCTGTGGGTGAACTTCTCAAGTGGCTGCTAGGAATACCTCCTAATTAAAACTGCTACATATACCCACCTGCTTCCTGATGACCCAGACTAAGTGTGACTTAGCTTGCAGCCCAATGTCCGGGAGGCCGGGTTGGTTGCCTTCCATCCGGGGGTATAGGACAATCGGGGTGAACTAGAGGTGGAGGGAGGCTTGGGCCACGGAGTCTGCAGGGGGTGAACCATTAACCTACTAGGTACCAGTGGCACCGCATTAGGGTGCTGAGTGCATATGGGTGTGTAAGAGCTACCAACTACCAGGAGCATGCCGTGAGGGGAACGGCCTGCCGCTACTCTGCCCGTGACAGCCGTGAGGGGAACGGCTTGGCTGATCAATCCACGCGCCGTGAGGGGAACGGCTTGAACTACTCTACCCAGCAGGCTGCTGACGCTGCACTACGTGCCTGGAGGCGCGATTAAAATCACGCCGGGCTTCCGCGGCGCGGGATGCGCCCGGGCTAAGGGCAGGCCCGTCCTTGCCCGGAGGAGGCTGGGCACCTTCTCTTGGCTCTACCATCCGGGCTATTTGTAAGCGGCTCCAAGGTGTTATCTTTTGCCCAGACTACAGAGGACTATATAAGGTAATCGCTATTGTACCAGCTTGTGATTGACTGTTATTTAAAGGCAGTTGTCTATTATATCATGGGGAAGCGAAAGCCCACTACGACCCCGGCTCAGAAAACTACCGATACCACTCTTGATGGCTTCCTGCAAAAGGCGGTGGGAGCTATCGATAAGGACAATGAGTCAAAGGGCCACCCATACGCTGATGCAGGGGGAGCTGGGATTAAAGTGGCACCTGGTAAAGCAAAGCCTCTTAAAAATATTAGTATAAATTTTGTGGGCCTTTCGGGAAAGGTGAATAGGAATAACCCTACACCTTGTAGGGTGGACGTAAATATAACCCCTGAAAATAGGTGCCCAGGGGAGGGATCGTCCCAGACACACGTGGTTAGTCCCCTGGTTCCTTCAGTGTTACCACTAGATATGGTACTGGGCCCAGGGGAGGGGTCGTCCCAGACACACGTGGTTAGTCCCCTGCTTCCTTCAGTGTTACCACCAGATACGGATCTGGGCCACTCTATACCCCCAGTTAAGTTAATCGCCTGGAACATTGCAGGTATTCGTTCTAAATTAACAGACGAGGATTGGATGGAATATATCAGGGGTTTTGATGTAATCTGCTTACAGGAGACGTGGGCCAAAGAAAGTATTGAGATGGTTGGTTACCAGGCCTTTGAGGTGCCCGCTACAGCATCATTGTCAGGGAGGGCTAAAGGAGGGTTGGTAACCCTAATCTCAGTTAGATTCAGCTCCCTAAAAGTCTCTTGTGTAGGATCCTCTCAGTGGTTCCAATTGATTATGATTACTAATATGCTGCAGATGAGAGTCCTTCTTGTAAACTGGTATTATAACATTTTTGACCCAAGGAATTGTGATGTTATAGAAGCCCTGCAAATGGAAATTGCTAATGTTTCTGGGAAGTGGCAACCTTTATGTGTTTTATGGGTGGGAGATTTTATTTGTACATCTTGTGAATTTAGTAACGAAAGAGTTTGTGGTTTCTTGGACACTGACGACCAGCCCTTGGCGCATTTCATTCATACCCCGCAGGGAGAGGCGCTGAATACTATCATCATCGAGAATAACATGGTCAGCCTGAATAACAGTTTTCCAGTCCAGTGCCCTACTTTTGTTGGTGGGGGTAGGGAAAGTTCGATTGATTTTATGCTCATTTCTATGGAATGCTCCTCTCTGGTGTGCGATTTCCATGTGGCTCCGGAAATAGCAAGTGACCACAACCCATTAATTGTCTCGCTTAAAGTAATAGCTAGAACCTCAGGGGGTGATGGTCGCTCGATTGATTACAATCATAATAAAGGCGTAAGAGTAAACTGGGGGAAAATAAACCCAACACTCTTTGAGGAATGAACAGGCCATTCTAATTTAGACCTGATTATGGCTTGCTTGGAACAGGATTCTTCCTCATCCATAATTGTTCAGAACTACGAACGGCTCTGTGCTAATGTAGCTGAAAGATTAACTTGTTCAGCTAGGCCTAAGCAGCATCGTGAGGCACGTTGGTTTAATGTAGAATGCTCTAGAGCCCACAAAATTCTGAAAATTGCTCTACAATCACACCCCTGAAATATAGAACAAATAAAACATGCGAGACGTCTATATAAAACCATCATCAGCGCAAGGAAAGAGGAGTTGAGGCGCATAGCGTGGGATGATTTGGAAAGAGCAAGTGCTCTTAGAGATAGTAAAAGTTTCTGGGCCATTATCAACCGTCCCCAATTCACTGAAGAAGTGGGAAAAATGGAGACTATGATCCTAGGTGATACCTGGGAATCACACGTTGCGTCCATTTTTAATCCAAATGGTAGGGAGTTGTTGATGTTTAACGAGGATCTCCCGGCCGACATGACACAGGCAGTAGAGCTTAGTGTCTCACTCACGGTGACTGAGGTGGAGGAGGCACTTGCGAAGGGGATAAGTAGGAAAGCTCCAGGTCCAGATGGAGTGCCATTAGACCTTTTTAAGTTAAACATAAATCTTTGGGCACCTCTGCTTACTCAGGTTTTTAAATCGGTAGTGACTGGCCCAATCCCAGTATCCTGGAAAGAGGCCATAGTTGTACCTGTGTTCAAAAAAGGGAACAGAAATGATCCTGACTGCTATAGGCCCATTTCCCTAATCGATTCCACCGCCAAAGTATTAGGTAGGGTAATCCTTGCCCGACTGGAGACCTGGGCGACTAGCAGGGGGATCATTTCAAAAACGCAGTATGGGTTCCGGAGGGGACTTGGAACTACAGAGCAGTGCTTAAATTTATCACTGATCATGGGCAAGTACATGAGGGCAAAGAGTGGTTCTATCCACCTTGCCTTCATGGACTTGTCCTGTGCATTTGATACTGTGAACAGGGGTAAATTATGGGCACTAATGACAGACATGGGCTTTGAAAGCGCTCTAATCCTGCTCCTCAAAAGGTTACATATCAACACATCTGTTTCCATAAGATTTGGTTCACAGGGGGAAAAGACGAGGCCCATTGCCTCAACAGAAGGAGTCCGGCAGGGGTGCATTTTAGCCCCTTTTCTTTTTTTAATATATACGAACGGCCTGGAAGCCTTTTTATTAGGTAAGAAAATTGATTTCCCACGCATCAAAGGACAGCCAGTTCCGCTACTTTCGTATGCGGACGACACTGTACTCATGGTCTTGACGGCTAACAGCCTCCAAACTGCCCTGGACGCCTTTACAAACTTCATGGCAGCCTGGACTTGAGGGTTAATTTCTCAAAGTCTTACATAATGGTCTGCGGCCCAAAAAAGACTAAAACTAGAAGTTTTAACGTAAGGGGCAAGCCCATAGAAAGGGTGGAACAGTTTACATATCTGGGTAACACGTTTAGTAAGGATATGAAATGGGATTAGCTGATCACGGTTAGAGCACAGCAAACAAGCAGAGTAGTAGAGGGGCTTTTTAGGTTTGCCTGTAAGTTAGGCCACAAGCCAGTGCCTGAGCTTGTTACCTTATACAAGGCAAAATGCATGTCGGTTTCATTGTATGGGGCGGGGATGTGGGGTCACCAAAGAAGCCGCCCGTTGCAAGTGGTGGAGAACAAGTTTATAAAACGCCTGTTGATGATTTCTAGCAGTGCTGCCACCTCATTTTCTCATCGAGAAGTGGGGATGGAATATATAGAAGATCATATCGGCGCTGCCCCCTTGCTTCTGTGGGCCAAAATTTGGGCCTCAGAAGAGTTACAGTTTTCAAGGGAGATCATCGAAGACTGTATTAACTTGGACAAGTCTATGAGGATCCCTTGGTTTCGGTTTGTGAGGGATAGGTTATTCCAGATCGGGCTGGGTGAGTACTTTGTTACCCCGTCAAGCATTCCCACTAATGCGAAGGGCAAAATTAAAGAGGAGGATGGTGTCTGGGCAAAAATGCGCCATTTACAATCGGAGGCACCTGGCCCCAGTTGCCCTTTCATGCATAAACAGCAGTATTACCTTTCCTTTACTACGAACAGCCAGTTGCGTTTTCTTTTAACAAGATTCCGTCTTAGCACGTTGCACTTTCTGGTAGGGTTCCCTAAACAATCCGGGTGGACAGACAACCTTACTCTTTGCCCATGCGACAATAGTGCTACCCAGAGCACTTTGCACTTTATTCTTTTTTGTGCACTTTACAAAGATCCAAGGAGCAGATTTCTGGTGCCCCTGTTAAAGAACATTCGCCCATGTACATATTTAGAGGGCTTCAGACATTTGCAATCATTGACTAATCCTGTTATTTGCACTGCGGTATTAAATTTTATCAAATCAGTAATGGGCGTTAGGAAACGATATGAAGTACAGTAATTAAAGGTGAATGAGGAAATGAATCATGTTAAATAGGAACTAAACTCGACGGTCATTACTTCATCTATGTACAATCATGTTTTTAGCTTGCATATGTACTTTTATCTCTTTTATAATATTTTTAACGGACCAAAGAATGTATTTTAAACTTGAATTGTGTATTTTAAACTTGAACTGTCTTTTTGGTTGAAACTTTTATGGCTGTGTGCCGAATAAAGTTAATTTGAATTTGTGTGTAAGAGCGTGCCGTACGGACTGGCTGATACCCGTCACACCTCGTGGTGATGAGTGAGTGAGTGGGAGTGATCGTGTGCAGACCACCTGTGATCCCCAACACTGGTTGGCGGTGCCTCCTTATACATTGATTGGTGCCAATACCTTTTGACATTGGGTTTTTCTCCACATGGCTTCGGCCCGCGGTGCTGTTAAAAAGTGTTCTATTCGTGTGTATGTACATAATTTTTATATTGTGTACCACATATGAGTGCTCTCTCTCAATTAGGGGGTTAGATTAGAATTTGTCCACAGTATGCATACTAGTGATATCATAACAGTACGATTGGGCCTAGTACTGCTAGTAATATTTCCGATTGTGTTTTATGCCCAAAAATATATGATGGTCATGTATAATGATTGAATATGTGTGTTGAATATAAACATTTTTACATACATGCTGAGTGAAGTCTCTTTTGTGACGGTCAGTGCATTATCGCGAGTGGCTGCTGTGCCTTTGCTTTACACATTGCCTCTGTAGTGAGCACGGATTATACAGCGAGTGTAACACCTGCCCTTGTTCTGCCTGGCTGGGGGCATCCCTTCAGCCAACCAGACACTGCCGGTTCCAACAATGAGTAATTAAACAGAATGATTTAAGTAGAACTTACTAATTTATTTTTTATTTAATTCTTTTATAGCCTTGCTCTTCCAAATGTAGTGTGTCAGTTGGAACCAGCACTGTCTGGTTGGCTGTACCCCAGCCAGACAAAACCTACCACTCTAATCAGGCGGGTGAATACATACACTGTATAACCTGCGCTCACCCATGGGTAAGCTTGGCACTGAGCAGTCAGGCTTACCACAGAGGCAATGTGTAAAGCATTAGCACAGCACTCACGATAAATACCTTGAGCATCACAAAAGAGACTTCACATGTAATGTACGTAAATAACGTTTGTATTCAACACACATAATAATTAACATAACATAAGCATCATGTATTTCTGGGCATATATCACATTGGGAATTATTACTAGCAGTAGTAAGTAGGTCCAGCCGTGTTCAGATGACATCAGTAATATGCACACTTGGGAAAGATCCTAATCTACACCCCCAACCACCCTAATGTGGTGTAATACGTTGTTCAGCCTAGGCCCACCCCAACAATTCTTATAATTCAATAGAACACAGTTATAGGGTACACCCCAGGTCACAACAACTTTTTACCAGCACCACTGGACAAGGATGCACGGGTAAACCCAATGTCAAACGTAATGCTATTCTGACACGAAATCAACGTATCAGGCAAACCGCCGTCCAGTATCGAGAATTACAGGCGGTTCCCCATTGTCACTCCCACACACACATTCACTCCACTACGCAGTGCAATGGATAGCAGACAAGTCCATACGGAAGCGCTTGCGCACATACGCACTCAGCACCCTAATGCGGTGCACTGATGCCCAGCAGATCAATTGGTTCACACTGCAAATCCCGTGGCCCAAAGCCTCCCTCTGCCCTCCAACTCAATCCGACTATCCTACACCCACAGAATGGAGACAACTCGTCCTCCCCCCAGGCACTAGGCCATACGCAGCTGTAGTCACTCTTAGTCAGGGTCCCGGAAGCAGATGGGGGTAGGCAGCAAGGTCAATTAGGAGGCAGTTGGCAAAAGCGTTTTAGCAACCCCTCGAGTTCACCCACAGGATGCGGAGCAGACACAGGCCAAGGCCAATAGGCGGTCATGCAAAAGGGGTCCCTGAGGGCCTTCCGGCACCAGCCCAATTCTGCAAAGCACAGGGGGGTCACAGAGTAGATGAACGGAGAATGAAGCAGGGAGGTGGCCTCTCGGAAAGAGTCTTACATTGATCAAAGTCGCACCCAAGCAATCTGAGCACAACATCAGGTGCGCGATGATACAGGTTGCACCAGACCTTTCCGGTCAGACAGAACAAAGAGTTGCGAAATCCGTACCTCCTTTGAAATGAGGCACAACATCCAGTGTACATCAATGTTGACAGCACCAGACAGCTCCGGTCAGATACAACAAAGACTTGCAAAATCCGTATCTCCTTTGAGATAAGGAACAATGTCTGGTGCATGTTGATGTTGGACGCACCAGACAACTCTGGTCACACACACACAACGAAGAGGTGCAAATTCCATGCCTCCCTGGAAATGAGGCACAACAACCGGTGCACGTTGATATTGGTCGCAGCAGACAGTTCTGGTCACACACACACACACAGGTGCAAGTTCAGTAATGCTTCACAAGGTAGAATGAGGCACTGCTACGGTTACACCCCCCAACTCCGAGGGTCTAAACTTGTGAATCGGACACCACACGCAATGAGCATGCAGTCGGCATGTCGCATGAGCGAGATGTGGCACGATCGACAAAACGGGCCACATAGGTCCCACAACCGGTGATTCCACTCACCATCAACAAGACACTTATGCGTGCCAAGGTCCCCACGATGAGGGGGCCACATGCCTTAGATGCGCTCCCTACTTCGCGCTCCACACAAGGCAATCCAGTTTCCAGGCACAGTTCTTAGTTCCATGCCCACGCCGCACCACCAGTTGTAATCCAGCAGATGATGTGGGCACTTGAGAGGGCACCGCGTTCAAGGTGTCACAGGTAGACGGTGTGGGTCCCTCTTAGGAGATCTTTGATGTGCCTGAGACCTCTAAAAGAACAGGGGGCAAGCTCAACAAGCCCTTGGAGAACACACTTCAGGGTGCCACACAACAGCAGGTAGTCGGCCCAGGCCAGTCAATATTCAGGCGGTCCTTTTCAATGGCAGTAATTCTCTTGTGCACAACAGAGTCTTCTGGCAATGTGCACCACGTAGTTCAGGTTCTCCGGTCCTACGTCCCCACAAGCAAATCTCCCCTTGTGCTGAAGTATGGCTCCAGTAGTTATACTGGAGTGTGTCTTTGAAGGTGGGAGTGGTTCAAAGCATCTCCCTTTGAACCACAGATGTCTCCCCTAAATTTCAGTCCGGTCTGCCATGAGGCTGTGGAATGTAGATCTTTATCTTTAGTGGGGCCATGATCTGGCTCCAGAGGCCAAGTGTCAAAACCTCTTCCTCCAATCTCTCTAGCCAACCCCCAAATGGCAGAGGTCTGTCGTTCCAATTGCATGCCCAGTGTTTTATAGCTGCCGCTGGGGAATGCCCAGATGTGCTTCCCCAACCTCCAGTGTGGACTGGAGCCAAGCACCAACGCACACAATGAGTTTAGAGCACAGAAATGCCCACTTCCTTGTAGTGGCATTCCTGCACGAATTACGACAAAGCCATCTTTACCACTGGCAAGGGGTTGTCGCAGCGAATCCAATGATATGAAACATCATGGGCCTGCTCTACTGCAATCCATTATTGCAGTCTGAAGTGATTTCAATCATTTCCCCTATGGGAAGAGCAAACCTCATAGGCAGTGAAAACACGTATGGGTATTCCTCACTACCTGGGCAGGGAACAAATCTGTACCTGCACTGCCATTCCCCTTCCACACGCCTCACCCCTTAAAGCGTACCCTCGGGGTACTCGGTGGAAGTAAAAGGTCCTCTCAGGATGGCTAGTGACTTAAACAGGCCAGTCTGAGTAAACACGCAATTGCGCGCATCAATCTGCAGTGGTTGCCTGGATATGTATTTAAGAGCACCATCGTTGCAAAGCGCACATGAGCCTGCAATTGCAGGCTGGATACGTATTTAGGAGCACCATCGGTGCAAAGGGCATACCAGCCTGCAATGGCAGGCTGGACACATCTTTAAGAGCATCATCGGTGCAAGTGCACACACCAGCCTGCAATGGACACGTATTTAGGAGCACCATGGGTGTGCACAACAGTCTGCAGTGGCAGGCTGGACCCATGCTTAGCACACCCTCAGCGCTGACCGCACGCCAGCCTGC
Organism: Calotriton arnoldi; assembly: GCA_963921515.1. Lineage (NCBI taxonomy): Eukaryota > Metazoa > Chordata > Amphibia > Caudata > Salamandridae > Calotriton > Calotriton arnoldi. The sequence continues at coordinate 1,393,388 of CAWUFW010001658.1, forward strand.
ATTGGCAGGCTAAACACGCATTCAAAGACACCATTGGTGCCAGTGCACAAACCAGCCTGCACTGGCCGGCTGTACACATGTCTTAAAACATAACAGGTGTGAGTGTGCAGGCACCAGCTGGCCATGGAATACCTGACCGACGTTTTAGAAACCTCAGGTGAGCACCACTTCCTAACATGTGTAGTAGGGGCACACGCACTTTCACACAGCACCTACAGTGGGAAAGTGCCCCCGGCCCTAAGGCCTTAACAAGAGAATCTGCAACAAGGAAGTGTCCCATTGGGAGAGCCGACATCCTAGGTAGGGAAAACCTTCATGGGGGTTCAGCCCTACCCAGGCAGTTCACACGAAGATGTACCTATCCGGCCACTCGCCTACCCTGGTTTGGTGGTATTGAACGGCCCCCTCAGGGTTGGCTACGGAGTGAGATCGGCCACCCTGAGCTTGAGACATTTTTGACAGGCTATTCAGGTGGATGGCACAATCAGTGCGGTGTCCCCCTATTAGCCAGTGTCGCACCCGCCCTGGGTATTTGGTGTACCTTTTTACAGGGCACTCACAGGCACAACACCTAACCCAATAAAGTGAACACCCTATCCTGACATGTGCAGGAAGGGCGTGTACACTTTCCTCCTGCAGTACAGTGGGAATGCGGCTGCCCGCGGCCCCCGCAGGGGGCCACCCTAAACGGGCAGCCCATTTAGTGCCATTTGGGCACTTCCCCACCCCCAATGATGCGGGACTCAAGGAGGAGTCCCCTTACCAGACGCGTCACTTCCGGCACGCAGAGGAGGTGGGGAGGTATTTATGCCTCCCCCGGCCATCTTGGCGTCCTCTTTGCGCCGGACACGCCGTCTTTGGGGGTCGTGCTGATACCTGCTGCTGGACACGTTGTTCTGTGGTCGTGCGATCGGTTGCGCATGAGGCGAGGTGAGTGCGGCATTGGGGGAAGCAGTCCTCCCGACCCCCTCCCCGTCCCACCAAGTTAGGCTATGCCCGTGTGGGACCCCGTCCAAACTGCATTTTCCATGGTCAAGCCCCCCCGCAGGATGTCCATCGGTACCTGCGGGTGGGGTTGTGGTTTGGGATTGGGGCAGGGCAAGGGGACACTTACTCCTCAGCGCCGCGCAGATGACCACTCTAAACAAAGCAGCATTCAATAGGAGCGTTTTCGGCCCCTCTTACCTTTTATCACATGCCCCCCCCCCCTTTTCCGGGTTCTGCCCCCTGGAATGCCCGGTGGCGGAGTAGCGAGGGGCGGGTAGCGGTGCATCGGGCCCGACCCTTGGGGGGGATGAACCGCACAATGTGGTCGCCACAGCTGACTGCGGAGAGCCGGCGCAACTTTGCCCTGGGGTGTGCCCCCCCCCGCCCTCAGCGACGTGCGCGAGTGGGCCGGCGCCCGGACTTCCCTGGGCTGCTCTGTGGCTTCGCTGATCGATCCTCTCGTAGCGGTCCTGGGGCTAACGCCTGTGGCCTCGATGCGGCGCCGCGTTTCCAATGAGGTGGTGACTTAATTTCGTTGGCCGGAGGCCCTGGTTTTACTTTGCTCACCCCCAGGGGAACCTTTGTTGCAAAGGTTGTGTTCCCGGAGTTCCACATTACCGGTGGACCAGCACGTCGGGCCAGGGCCTTCACGGGGAGTCGCCGCGGTGCCCCCTCCCCCCCCGCTGCCTTCTTCACCCCGAGGGGCACCGGCGCGCTACGTCAGGCAAAGAGAGCGTGACAAACGTACACTCGCTTGCAGGAGCATACTCCGAGTCCAGGTCAGCTGTAGCCCGCCAAGGAACCGGGAGGTGGTAGACTAACCTTGAAATCGGTAGTCTCCTCCTGAATCGGGCGCTCGGCGGTGGAGGGAATTAACTGGTTTGTTGGCAAGGGCGAGCTCAGAGGCAACCGCGACTTCGGAGCCTCACCTCCCCCCCCCCCCCACCCCCTTAAAAAGGGAGTTCAAGCCCCATCAGGGGTGCAGCTTGTGTTGGGTGGGGGGTGCACGCGCTTTTGAGCAAGCAGCACTTTTGTACCCGGAAGAGCTCTGAACAGTCTACCAGTGGTTAGAGCGGGTGAGCCACCAACTTCGAGTTAAATGCCTGGCTGTAGCTTAGCATGAGGTCTTTTGGCACGCTCAAGCCCAAAGCAAGCCGAGCTTGAATCTGCATCCTGCCTGCTCGTGCGCCAACCTGTGGTGACAATAAATAAACAAACAAGATCTTTTGAGGTAAAACAGGAGACGAAACCAGATACCCATCCAGGGCTGAATTAAACCATGGGAAATCAAATCCCTTGGATTTCCGGGCTTTAACAAAGTATGTTATGTTAAGATCATCTTTAACAGCAGTCCGTGTGAATAATTGCCTCTCAATTCAGTTGCACAGTCTTTTATATGGTGTATGTCGCACAGTTGTGACAAATGTAAGCTCTGCGGAAATATTTGTAAATGTCTGCGAGAACGTAAAGTGAAACCTGCAAAAATGAGGCTCTTCAATTATTAAGACTTATGACACGAAGCATTTGCAGCTGCAAACCCAATAAGTCTGGCACTAGCAATCAACCTTTTGAAACCTTGTCAAGGGATATAATATTATGCCTCTTTCGCTATGTATTTGGCTGGAAACCCTGTAAACTTCATCGGCACTGCGAAAGGGGACGCTTGAAGTGCTACGGGGGAAACATATCGAGGGAAGAGCGGATGTGGCGTAACCGCCAGAGATGCCGTCTTTGGAGCGGGGTATCCCGGTTCGAGCCCCGGCGACGGCTCAACATCCAGTGAGTGTGGGAGAATCACCCAATCTTCCCGTGCCTAGTAACAGCACCAGCGATCGCAAGAGTGATTAGTCGATCTACAGTAATCAGAGTATTATCATGAGTGTTACATTCTATATGTGGGGCAAAATGAACACCCAGCCCCTGGTCATGGCTGATACAGGTGACAATGCTGGGGCAGCACGGAAGAAGCGATTAGGTGCGTGGCGTTGCACTCAAACTGCAGGTCAGACGTGAGGGGGCCGTGGGAGGGTCCGGGCCCTCTCGCTTTGCTTTGCAACGTTAAGCACCCCAGCAGCCCGATAAGGCGGCAGCAGTGCAAATTATCAAGGGGCTCGGGGAGTACGTGCAGACACCACACATATTCTTAGGAATTGTATTCAGGATCTGCGTATCTGTGCCAGGGTGGCTTGGTTGCGATGGTGGAAGGTATGATTGGAATGGTAGAGCAGTGCTTGTCCTTGACCCCTTCATTACAGTTCTGCCATTGCGGACATTTCATGCAGTGTGGCTGGTCTGTACATCTCGGGAACAGTTTTCTGTCACCGGCATCAAGGTTGTTGATCTGTCTTGTAGAGCAGTGCTTAGCCTCAACCTGTTTAGTAAGTTAAGGAAATACGATCGCAATTTGATCATATTTTCTATTTGATTCGCATTTTGCAAATTGTTTGCTTTACACGATTGTTGATGGAGGGGCCAACATACATGGAAATCCACCTGTATAATACGAGCACGTAAGATTGTTAGCAATCGCTAACTTCGCTGGGCGCTTTTGCTGTCAGTGTTGACAGATGACCTCTGGTGCGTTCTTGTTGATGGCGATTCCGCGCCGTTGAGTGGGCCGGGGATCTTGGCTCAATTTGGCCCATGGGCACGGTTGCCGTGTGCTCTCCCTGGCACAGGGGTGGTACTGTTAGGAGAACGGCGGGATGTGGGTCCTTCCTTGTTTTGCATTGCTTGGGCAACAGGGGTTTTTTGGTGCTCCGCAGTGCGGTGGGCATTACATGGAAGTAAGTGTTCGGGGTAACGTGTTCTTTCTCGTTTCACCAGTTTCATGTTTTCATCGTGATTTGTACTAACATTTTGGGCAAACCTGTGTTGGCATGTTGGTGGACTTAGGGTCACGCAACATCTGCAACGGGAAGTACGGTAACGGGGCCGATGTGGCTGTTAGTGTTTGCTTGGCCAGGCGTTGGCTGGAGGTGTCGTGCGATTTCTTTATGGGCTTAGCTGTGCAGGCTACCCTGCGGCCTGGAAATTTGTGGCAGGCAGGCGACAAGAGAGGGGTCTTCCGATACATTATACATGGTTTAGTATCCAGGCCACGGAGTGGCTGCGTGACACTCTGGTGTTGAAAGTGGTCAGCCGGTTGGCAGGCCGTCTAGATCTGGGTTCCTAGTTCGGGCCTGTCCAAGTTAGGGTTCAAGTGCCAGATGTCGGCCCTGGGATATGATATCACAGGCCTGCTGAACAGAAAGTGGCTGGTTTCAACCTCTTGGTCACAGGTTCCGATCCTGGTAGGTACACTCAGCATTTCATCCTCTGAGGTCAATAGAACAAGTACCATGGAGTGGAGTAACAATAAAATGTTATGCAGCGCCTAGATACCATGGGGCGAACATGTTCCCAATTAGTCAGAAGTAGGAATTGTGAAGGAATCTGGTGAATAAAGTGGGCTCACTCCGCAGGGTAGTAAGCGAGAGCTCAGCACTTTTCCATGGGGCTGTAGGGTGGCGCAGGCAACAACGTTGTCACAGCCAAATCAACAAAGTTTTCATTAACGCCGCAAGTGCAGGGGTATGGGGGCCTCAGGAGAGTAACTAGCCCACTGCACCCTTACAATGTACTGTGTAACCCAACTTGATGGGAGGGGGTACTTTACTTGTGCACGTTAAACCATGAAGCCAAGTTTACTTCGCGGGGCTCTGCTCACACTAAAGTGGGCCAAGATCACACAAAGCATAGGATGAGAGTGCGGGGTCAGTCATATATGGCGATTTATGAGAATATGCCAGAGGTAGCGAATATGACCTCTCAGACTTGATCAGTGATAATATCATGGTTCATCTTTTGTCCCATTAGAGACAATAGTTGTGGACAGGCTCTGTTTTGCAAAGAATAGTACTTTGTCTCATTCGAGTGCCGCACTTGCCTCTTTCGCAGTATAACGAGGTCAAGTTTGTCTCCAATGCGGGATTGTGCGCCGCCATTGCGTTTGCAAAAGGGCTGCTGGTTTCGGCACCTGGCATGCGCGCAGGTGGCCTGTCTGGCTGTTGCAGGAGTACGGAGGGTGCGGAGGGACTCTGGTGGTCTCTACAGTTCCCTGATAAACTGCTTCTAGTGGTTTCGTTTGGCTACGGCTGGGTTTTAAACAAATGTCGACATGTTTATTGGCTGGCGCAGCACTTGGTCATCAGTCCGTACCCTCGTACTGGGGATCATCCAGGGAAAAGGGCACATTAGTGCTTAGTCACCCCAGAATGATATGTACAAACTGGTATGCGGCGCGTTAGGGTTTGTGCCACACAGAGCTGGGGGCGTCTGTGGGCACACGCACTGCCCATGCATTGTGCTATGGCCGGTTTGTTTAATCTTTTCATAGGGAAGAGATATGCGGGGTACCTAATCGCTCACAGCATGGCACATTAAGGGACGCAAACCGGGTTGTTACCTATTAAATGTTTTATAATATATGCTTTGGGGCACCTGCAGCAGTGAGGGATGCTTCCTGAGTGCCTAGGACTTGAGGTTTGGTAGCACTCCCCTCCCCCAGGCCCACAGGGCTTTCAGCAGGATGGCCACAGGCTAGAGCAGGTCAAAGGGGGATTCCTGCGCGGTGCTGGTAGAATGTCACGTACCGTTAAGGGCATGTTACTACTAAAGTCGTCCCAAAGTTTTGGGGTCAAACTGGGTGGAGCAGTAAGACTACAGGCATTAGGAAGCATTTAGCATTCCCTCTATCTAAGTAAGGGCAGCTATCTGTACAGAATTATCAGCGAGTGGGGTAAACATACACCGGTTATTCAGCGCCATCATGCCTCCGCCCCATTGACACAGCTCAATTCCTTCATGCCCACTGTGAGGAAGGTTACTGACAGTGCCTTAATTGGCACCAATGCTTTAGACCTCCATTCCATCCCACGAGTCCTAAGTAGTGCTCCCACCAAGTCGGACGCTATAGAGAAGTTGGAAACATGGCGACTAGCATTGGCACGATCGCCGAACCTCACATGCGCCTTACAAATCCAGTTTCAGTATCATAGGTACTAGTGGAGAAATCCCGGCATATGGGATTTGGTTGACCACAAAGGAGAGAACTGGTTAACATGTTGGTTATGTCATTGAATTGGACGATATCTACACAGCAACAGGCGGATAGGGCATGGGTGCATGCGGCACATTTGTTAATGGTGCAGGATAATTATTGTTTTACTCTAGGTAACTGGGATCTCGTGCCCAGTTTCGGTCTTTGGCCGTCGGTTACCAGCCACATGGTGGGAGAGTACAATTTTACATTTACTCTGTGCTGTGTTATGCTAAGTGCAGTTCCTACCGGCAGCTACGGGGTTGTGCTAACTGAGCTGTAGGACGGTGGCCCGATTGACCTAGTGAGTTATGTAATCCCTGTGATGTCATGATGAGGTTTGGTAGCACAGGGTAATAGCGGCAGATGGAACTAAGTTTCTCCTGTATGGTCGATACATAGGGTAATTAAAATAACCTGGTATGGAGTCTCTTCTGTAATGTGCCACTATGGGAGTGCGGTTGGCACATTAAATTTACACTGCCTCTGGGATAAGCCAAAGTCCCTGCCTAGCCACCTAAGGGGTGGGCAGGTGTCCGCTTAAGTGTGTACTCCCTTCTCCTGACTAGAGAGGTGGGTTTCGGACATGCTTAGGTGCATACCCTAGCCAACCAGAAACTCCATTTACAACATGGTAGAGAATGCATAGGAGTTGTTTGCAGTCCATTCGCATCCACCCCACAGGGCGAATGCTTTAGGGCACAAGGTTTGTGGAGGGCTCCTGCTTGGGAGCCTGGTGAAGAGCTAAGGTCAGGCTAGGATGTCTCGTGCTTTTGCTGCACGGCTGTGTCCCAGTCATGAGCGGATTGTATCAGGGTGAGCTGGCTGTGGGTCAGGAAGGCGCCAAGGCATCAGTAGCACTGAGAGGCTTTCAGATGTTGATGCTGGTCAGGAGAGGTTTGCAAAGGTATTACATTTAGCAGAACCAATTCTAAGGACCCCTCTCCCCCACCGGACTGCCCGAGAATGTGAGTGCAGTGGGATTTGCAATGTTACAGGTATTTTCCTGCCCATCAGGGGCAGAAGGGTAAATTGCAGGTTTCTGCACAAATAGAGTGGGGACAAGTACCTACAGACAGTGTGCACTGGTAACCCCAAGAGGGTGGTGTTAAGATCAATATCTCGCAGCGGCAACTTAGCCAGGTGGCATTCGTCAGTTGGTTAGGCCAGAATGTGTGCTGTGGCTCCAAGAGCGGCGTTAAATGTGTTGGAGCAGCACCACTGACAATTCCAGAGCACACACTGCACCTCGGCCCAGTAGGTGAAGACCATATGCTCAGGTGCGGCTTGATTTTATGGAAGGCAATATTCCCTGGATTAACAATACTAGTTCACTACCTGGGTTGAGCATCAAGGGTCACAGCTGGTTGGCAGGTATGTGTGTAGCTTTAGTTGAGCAAGCCTGGTAGGTGGCGCAAGTTGTCCCTCCATTTGGTTGCTGTGACTGCAATGGTGTGCGCTATGCGAACAGTTTTGTTCGCCAGGGTTTATTAATCGCTATGGTCTGGGCACATGTCTGGTCAACTTCAACAAATTAGGTGCACTCTGCTCCCAGGGCAGGTTACGGGTTGTTTCAGTGATGCAGGAAATGCCCGTCCGCATAGCCAGAGCATATAGACTGGTTGTGGAAGCGGTCTTCCAAGCAAGTGTGCTGCTGTTCCATAAATTAGGGAAACTGGTGTTAGGAAGCACGAAATACTAGAACGACTGCAACTAGGTGGCAGGAGGTGGGAGCCACATCAGCTTGAAGGGTAATGTAGCGATGTTTAAGAGTAGAGCTCCCTCCTGGGAGGCCATCACATCCTTGCAGGTCATGCGAGGCACTCGTACATCCCCAGAGAAGGATAAACCGCTCCATGTGCAAGTTCGCAGGGCAAGAGGCCTTGGCTTCATAAGGCATGGGCTAAGCCGGGCGAACACCAAGGGAATGTTGACGAAGTTGGGGTGCACTTGGCACAGGTGGGCTTGGATCTGTTCCTACTGGACATGAATGAGGCCCGGGAAATTGCAGGTTGCAGTGAGAAAGGAGTTGTTTTGGTGGGGGGCTCTTTAGGCGACGGGGGCCGCCTCCAGAGCTGTGGAGGAGTTACAGGGCGATCTGGAAGCAAATGGGTACAGAAGGGTACCTCTGCAAGAGCACAATAGGGGTGCCAGAGCCAAATCCCAGGAGCCTCATGGGAGGGTCCTGGAACAATTACGTCGGCGCCCCGTTAGTCCTTCGGGCGGTTGTGGGCCTGAACAACCGGGGGGCTTGCCTTGCTACGCTCCGCCCTGAAAGGGGCGTGAGTAATAAGGGACCAATGTGTCACGTGATCCAGTAAGGGGATCACCCCCATAAGGGTAGCGCTGATTGGTTACTCCACAGTGCTTGGCTCATCAGGCGGGCAGGGCAGCATAGGTTGGTACAGCTGCCTGCCCTTGGATCGCCCGTAAGATAACCCACCATATTGCATACTTTTGTATGGAATAAACCTGCAGCACTATTTTCCCAAACAAAAGTTGTGTTGTGTATTTATTTATGCATGCAGACTCTGTTGTGGTGTGGGTGGGGTGTGTTGCCAATAATGGGACTATGCGGCTGCCCGCGGCCCCGCAGGGGGCCACCCTAAACGGGCAGCCCATTTAGTGCCATTTGGGCACTTCCCCACCCCCAATGATGATGCGGGACTCAAGGAGGAGTCCCCTTACCAGACGCGTCACTTCCGGCACGCAGAGGAGGTGGGGAGGTATTTATGCCTCCCCGGCCATCTTGGCGTCCTCTTTGCGCCGGACACGCCGTCTCCCACCCTACCGCTTACCCGGCGTGGGGTTGGCAGGCGAAGTACATAGAACGTTGTAATGTTTTCTTCTCGTTGCAGGAGGAGTTACAGGGCGATCTGGAAGCAAATGGGTACAGAAGGGTACCTCTGCAAGAGCACAATAGGGGTGCCAGAGCCAAATCCCAGGAGCCTCATGGGAGGGTCCTGGAACAATTACGTCGGCGCCCCGTTAGTCCTTCGGGCGGTTGTGGGCCTGAACAACCGGGGGGCTTGCCTTGCTACGCTCCGCCCTGAAAGGGGCGTGAGTAATAAGGGACCAATGTGTCACGTGATCCAGTAAGGGGATCACCCCCATAAGGGTAGCGCTGATTGGTTACTCCACAGTGCTTGGCTCATCAGGCGGGCAGGGCAGCATAGGTTGGTACAGCTGCCTGCCCTTGGATCGCCCGTAAGATAACCCACCATATTGCATACTTTTGTATGGAATAAACCTGCAGCACTATTTTCCCAAACAAAAGTTGTGTTGTGTATTTATTTATGCATGCAGACTCTGTTGTGGTGTGGGTGGGGTGTGTTGCCAATAATGGGACTAAGTGACCAGAGCCCTGAGGTTAGGAAAAGAGAGTTGGCAAAAAACCAGGAGGACAAAAAGCAAAGGTTTTAGGGAAATCCCCCTAAGAAGGGCCATGTCCAACAGTGTCTGAGTGCTTTACACCTCACACACATAGACAATAAATCATACAAGTGTGTAAATGAATGTACAGGAATTATTACGTACGACAGTGAGGTGTAGGAGTCACGCATCGTTCATACTAGTAGGCATTATATGTGTAGGAGTCTTATATGGTTCATATTAGTAGGCGTTACATGTTATCAGTGCATTGTCGTGCCCACAGGATGGCACTAAGACCCTGGGGCTCAGGGTCGGGGGGGAGCAGGGGACACCGGACACTACATCCGGTCAGGGGCGGGGGGATGAGGACACTCGCATGCAGGACCTCGAGGTGAGAGGTCAGACCCCGGGAAGCGCAGCGCCCGACTGCCGATAACTCTGTACAAATAAAGACTTGATGCTACTCACCCTGTCGCGTCCTTGATGTGCTGCGAGCCGCGCGACGTGACAACTGGCGACGAAGAGGGATCGTGACCTCCGTGAGCCTGCTACACGGCTCGGCGAAAAGGATCCTTGTGCCCACAAAAGAAAAGAAAACGGAGCACAGCGACGCGGGAGCCCACCCCGGCCGCTGCGAGGAAAGACTGCCTGCACCGGTAAGCGCTGTAACCACAAGCGTGAAGACATAGAATCTGCCGCGAGCTCTCGCGAGAGTCTCGGCGGCCATTGCACAGTCAGGCGAGAGGGCCAATCAACGAGCGGAAAAGACTCGGCGGCCATTTTGAAGTCAGGCAAGGTTCCCATTGGCCGCGAGATTATCGGCGGCCATCTTAGAATCAGGCGAATAAGCCAATGAGAAGCAAGAGTGACTCGGCGGCCATTGCAAGGCCAGAAAAAATAGATCTGACCAGAAAAGGGCAGAATTGCAAAAGAAAAAGAGGCAAAAGAGGCAAAAGTGCACAACAAGCACCAGTAAAAGAGACAAGAGGAAAGAAATAAAGAAAAAAGAGAAGAAGTTAAAAGGGCACAAAGAGAAGACAACTAAAATTACTACAACAAAGAGAAGGCATAAGGAGAACGAAGAAACAGACAACAAATAGTTTAAAGACATCAAAGACGAAATAAAGAAAATAAAGGCAACAGAACAAAGGAATACAAGGAGCAATGGCAGACCAGAAACAAAGCGCGCAATACAGGAGACCACTGCCATTTAGCCTATCTGAACCACAAACTGGGATAAGATGGGAGAAATGGCTCAGACGTTTTGAAAATTATGTTGAAGCAACAGATGTCATAGAGGCCAAAAACGGGGACTGTTCATAAACCTAGTGGGCGACGAGATCGAAGACCTACTGGTGACACTGCCAACTGCAGACACTGACACCTACGACAAATTAACAAAGTGCCTGACGAATAAGTTTGATCCGCAACGAAATACTGATTTTGAGAGGTACAGCTTCATGATTTCCTTCCAACAGGCCGAGGAGTCACTAGATGACTTCGCAACAAGGCTAAGGAAACTAGTGACTCACTGTGAATTTGATAAATTTGACAACGAGCAGGCCATTCGACTACTAATCATCGCAGGCTGTCGGGACATAGACTTCCGAACAAGAATACTTAAAGAACCAATAGCGCTGGAGAACATCCTTGCACTAGGAAGAGCGGAAGCACGAGCAACAACACACGCGAAAGAAATGGAACGTGGAAAGGGAAGAGGTGGAGAACAAATTAATAGGATGGCAAGCAACAACAAAACAGGAAACTGGAGACAAGACAGAGGCGGCCAGAATGGGAAGAAGCAGCAAGAAGGAACGTGCTACAGATGCGGACTCGAGTTCCCACACCGAGGGCCATGCCCAGCATTTGGCCAGACGTGCCGAAAATGCAACGGACGAGACCATTACGCAAGTGTATGTCAAGGGGCACAGTTCAGAAATGACCGTGGAAGAACAAGCAGAGGGAGGATGCCGACACACAGACACATCAGGCATGTCGAGACTGAGGTGAGGAATTCGTCCGCAGAATCAGGGGAAGAGGGTGAAGAAGACAAGACTTCGCAACAACGGTTATACCTCATGACAGAGGTCAACACAGACTCAGAAGAAGACGAAGAAGAGCGAGATGAAACAATATGCCTGGTGGACAAGAAGAAGATAAAGAGAACGGAGTCCGTAACAATAAAAGTGGGGCCACACGATACCACGTTTGTGTTGGACAGTGGCGCAACGTGCAATATCATGTGCGTCTCTGAATATGAGAAAATGAAAGTGAAGCCGACTCTAAAGCCATCCAGAGTGAAAGTATTCACATGGGGGCAAAGCGACCAGTGATCAACTTGGGGAAATTCAAAGAGGAATTACGATACAAAGATCAAAGGCTAACGGAACAGATACATGTGCTCAAAGGAGACATGCCAGCGCCATGCTTGTTGAGCAACGTCACGGCACAAGTGATGGGGCTGATGGAAATGACGTATCAGATGTCAGAAGAGAAAAACATTCTAAAAGAATACCCCAAACTGATAGAAGGACTAGGGAAGCTGAAAGGACGGCAGATCACGTTGCACATAGACGAAACGATAAGACCAGTTGCGCAACATCACAGAAGGGTACCCATACACCTACAGCCACAAGTTGAGGAAGAACTAGAGGCCCTGATGAGACAGGACATCATAGAACGAGCAGATGGGCCGACACCATGGGTGTCACCCATTGTGGCCGTCCCAAAAAGGACAAATCAAAGATAAGAATATGTGTGGACATGAGGATCCCAAACAAGGCGATTGAACGTGAGCGACACCCAGGCCCACATCTAGACGACATGATCAGCTGTCTCACAGGCACGAGAAGATTCTCAAAACTGGATCTCTGCAAGGGGTACCACCAACTTGAACTAGACCCACAGTCCCGATACATCACGACGTTCTCCACCCACCTAGGACTATTTAGGTACAAACGTTTGAGCTTCGGGATCTCATCGGCCGCAGAAATATTCCAGGAGACAATTCGTCAAGTCATCAGACCGGTCAAGAACAGCCTAAATTACAGTGACGATATCCTGGTGTTCGGCAAGTCGGACGAAGAACATGACACGGCGTTAAGAGAGGTATGCTCACATCTAGAAAAAGCAGGCCTAACATTAAATGAAGAAAAGTGCGAACTGGGGCGGAATGAGCTAGTGTTTTTCGGTCACATTTTTTCCAAAAAGGAATGCGGCCAGACCACAGCAAGGTAGAAACACTGGAAAAGGCAAAGAAACCGACTGATGTGGCAGAAGTGAGGTCATTTCTGGGGTTGGCAAGTTACTGCGCACGCTACATTAAGGATTTCGCCACTGTCAGCGCGCCACTGAGAGAGCTGACGAAACAAGGACACAAGTTTCAATGGACCAGCGAGTGTGAAAAAGGGTTTGAAGAGATAAGAAAGGCAGTGACAGCAGTGGATCATCTGGCCTACTTTGACCCGGACCTATGCACAGAGCTGACAGTGGATGCAAGCCCCGTGGGCTTGGGAGCAATTCTAGCACAACATCAACCGGGGAGAGACTCCCCAAGACACATCGTTGCGTATGGGAGCAAGAGCCTGACAGACGTCGAGAAAGGATATTCTCAACCAGAAAAGGAGAGTCTGGCAGTAGTATGGGCCTGTGAACATTACCACATGTTCGTATACGGGAAACCATTCACAATCGTGACTGACCATCAGGCCCTGATAACAATATATGGCAACCCAAATGCAAAGATACCGCCAAGAATAGAAAGGTGGGGAATCAGACTGATGGACTACAATTTCAAAATCATTCACAAGCCAGGAAAAGAGCAAAACCCAGCAGACTACGTGTCAAGGCACCCCCTGCCACAAAACTCTCAAGCAACCACAATGGCAGAAGAGTACCTGAACTTCGCACTGAAACTAAGCACACCGGCAACAATAACAGAGAGTGAACTAAATAAAGAAACGAAACAGGACGCCACCATGCAGGAGGCAATGAGGATCAACAGGGCGCAACGATGGAGGCATGTAAACAACAACATGCACGTAGGAAGAGGAATAGACAAAGAAGAACTGCTGGCACTGAAAAGAATAAATGAGGAACTGTCAGAATGCGAAAACGGAACAATAATGAGGGGCACAAGAATAGTGATGCCCCAAATGTTAAGACGGAGAACAGTGGAGTTGGCACACGAGTCACACCGGGGCATGGTAGCGACAAAAAGATGCTGCGAGAAAAAGTGTGGTTCCCGGGACTTGACAGCATGGTGGAAAAGATGGTGACAAAGTGCCACGTATGTCAAATAATAGGACCACCGTCCAAACCAGAACCATTGCAAATGTCCCCGCTACCACAGGCGGTGTGGACCGAGCTGGCAGCAGATTTCTACGGGCCATTAGAAACAGGAAGCTATTTTCTGGTCGTGATAGACGAATACTCAAGATTCCCCTTAGTAACGCCAGTGTCATCAACGTCGGCAAACGCTACGCTACCAGTGTTGGACGACATTTTTGCTGCATGGGGCTCGCCACAGACATTGAAAACAGACAATGGACCACCATTCTCAGGGAGGAATTCAAAAGGTTCATGGCGTACCTAGGCATAAATCACAGACGAATAACGCCACTGTGGCCACAAGCAAATGGGATGGCTGAGCGGTTCATGGGGACCATCAAAAAGGCGGTGCAAAGATCAAAGCTAACACAAGTATCAATCGGACAAGCCCTGTGCCAGGTACTGAGGGACTATCGGAACACACCACACAGCTCCACGGGAGATGCCCCGCTGAACTGGTACTAGGGCGAGTGAGCAGGACAAGACTGCCGCAGACAAAAGAAAAAAAAAACAGACCAGGAGGACGTCGTCATCAGAGATATGGGACAGAAGGCAAAAATGAAAGAATACGCTGATCAAAGAAGACATGCAACGCCTCACGAGCTAGAGAAAGGAGACATGGTGCTCGTAAAACAACGGCAGGTGAGGAAATCGGACAGCGCGTTCGCAAAGGATCCGCTGAAGGTGGTGAAAGTGAACGGGCCCATGATTACAGCTACCGCCGGCCAGCACCAGGTCACAAGAAACAGCTCCCACTTCAAGGAGGTGAAAACGGAAGAAGAAGGAGACATGCCAAAGAAGGAACTGACCAGAGAGATTTGGCAGGAAGATACATCACCAGTTGTCGGAGAACAGCGACCAAAGAGGGAATGCAAAAAGACCAAGAGACTAATCGAAGAGATGTGAAGAGACCACCAGTTCACAGAGATGTCTCTCTCTCTCTCTCTCTCTCTCTCTCTCTCTCTCTCTCTCTCTCTCTCTCTCTCTGATCACCGTCACGAGTCGACAGGACAAGTGGCAAGAAACTTTTGTTTGCAACAAAGGGGGAGATGTCGTGCCCACAGGATGGCACTAAGACCCTGGGGCTCAGGGTCGGGGGAGCAGGGGACACCGGACACTACATCCGGTCAGGGGCGGGGGATGAGGACACTCGCATGCAGGACCTCGAGGTGAGAGGTCAGACCCCGGGAAGCGCAGCGCCCGACTGCCGATAACTCTGTACAAATAAAGACTTGATGCTACTCACCCTGTCGCGTCCTTGATGTGCTGCGAGCCGCGCGACGTGACATGCATGGTCGAGAGAAACACAAAAGCAGTAACCTGCTTAACTACCTACATAAAATACAAACCTGTGATCTGCATGTTACACAATGTGGTTTGAAGGAAGGTGTGTGTTTTATGTGTTGCTGCACTATTTTTTGTTTTTAAAACTGAATTTGCTGCTAATCTGTACTGTACCTCACCAGAAACGCTGCTATTTTTAAAACACGCTAGTCTATTTTAAATGCTTAAGCTTTTCTAAGAAGCAGGAAGTGGTTTGTTGTAGACCGGCGGTGCCGCGCTCTGATTGGTTCATTTCCACCAATCAGAGGCATACCTAGGAGGAGCCTATTGTGCCCCCAGGTACTTTATGCGCGCCGCAGCGCGAACGCACTGTAGGAGGAAGGTGTGTGTTTTATGTGTTGCTGCACTATTATTTGTTTTTAAAACTGAATTTGCTGCTAATCTGTACTGTACAGCACCAGAAACGCTGCTATTTTTAAAACAAGCTAGTCTATCTTAAACGCTTACGCTTTTCTAAGAAGCAGGAAGTGGTTTGTTGTAGACCGGCAGTGCCGCGCTCTGATTGGTTCATTTCCACCAATCAAAGGCGTACCTAGGAGGAGCCTGTTGTGCCCCCAGGTACTTTATGCACGCATCAGTGCGGATGCGCAGCGGACGCGCCAAAGGCAAGCCCGTCTGCGCCCGTCCGCGCCTGGACGTCGCCAGGAACTATGTCCATTTGCCCACCCACAGGATTAACTACTCACGTGAGGTGTTACACTCGGTACGTATGGCTATGTCCAAGTGTGGGACCCATAATTGGTCTCCCTCGGAGGGTGCAGGGCACTGCGACCACTATAATATCAAGCCTCAACCACGCATAGGCACCTTGTCAGGCGATCTGCAGACCCCAGCTATTATCGGCAGCATTAACTGTTGTTCGCTAGTTAAACAACACGCTGAAATATTTGATTTACTGTCCGAACGCTCTTTTGACATTCTGTTCCTGACAGAAACTTGGCTCTCTCAAGACTCGGTGGCTATCCCAGCCTTGGCCCTGCCCCTGGGTTTTGGTTTGAAGAATGTGAACAGAGAGACGGGGCGTGGTGGAGGCATTGCAGTAATATATAAAGACTGCTATACTTGCAGTTTGAATCAGGCCTCCATTCAGGATTGTGAAAGTGCCACTTTTAAAGTAGCCTTAACAAACAATGTTACGCTCTCTGGACTGCTGATATACCGCCCCCGGGGTCGTCCAAACTTTTTAAAGAAAGTCTTATGAACACGGTTAGTAGCCTTGCATTGCAATCGGCTAATTTTACTATTTTAGGCGATTTAAATTTACATTTGGAATCTGACAGTGACCCGGAAATATCCAACTTTCTTAATGACCTGGCAGCCTGTCAATTAAATCTATTGGTCTCTGGGCCAACGCACGAGGCAGGGCACCTGCTTGATCCAATGCTATCTAACATCCCGCTTGCGGAGGCCCCAGTATCGTCACCTATGACATGGACCGACCACTACTTAATATGTTTCTCGTTGTACCCAACAGGCCCCAAATCACAGGGACATCGCAATACTATATATAAACGCCCCTGGCAGAAATTAGATCACCCTACCGTCCAAGACTTTCTTGTCACCACTCAACCTACTCCTGCCTCCGACATCGAGGGCGCTAGCAATAGCTTCGGAAAATGGATCAATCAGGCACTTGATAGGTGCATTCCAGCTAAATGGATACATCCTAAGAAAGTCATGTCCCATGAGTGGTTTGATGAGTCACTTGTAACTACTAGGAAAAACTGTAAAACTCTTGAGCGCTGCTGGAGACGCTCCTACTACCCTACGGCTAAATCAGAATATAAAGCTGCCAGAAAAAGTTACCACAAACTGATCCGGAAAACCTGTGCCACTTTTTTTGCCAATAAGATTACCACTAACAATAATCCCTCTAAAACAATCTTTTCCCTATTAAAGGATATGGTGAAATCACCAACGTCCAATGTAAGCTCTATCACCTCTAATGATCAATGTGAGGTACTGGCCACCTACTTTATCAATAAAGTGGTGGGCATCTATGATAGTTTTCACATGGCATGTGAAGCCACAGATACGATGAGGGGAGACATCACAGGGAATGGGACCCACTCCCTGTCCTCTCTTCCTCCGATCACTAGAGATGGCCTTAAGGCGCTAGTCACCAAGATAAAATCAGGGTCCCCTGATGACCCTCTTAAACCAGAAATATTTGTTAAACATCAGGATTGCCTTCTTCCCAGTTGTCTGGATCCTACAAACCTTTGCCTCTCCAATGCTGAGATCCCGCAAGCTTGGAAACACGCTAAGGTTATTCCCCTTTTGAAGAAGCCTTCTCTAGATGCTTCAAAACCGGAAAACTATCGCCCGATTTCTCTGCTACCATTCCTGGCGAAAGTTACCGAATCCTTTGTGAACGGCCTTGTGACGCAGTATCTGGAGTCCTACTCCTTACTGGATCCGTCTCAAAATGGCTTCCGTCCCAGGCATAGCACCGAGTCAACCCTATTAGCAGTAACGGAACAACTAAGAGCATCCATGGATGAAGGCAATATGACGGCACTCATCCTGCTTGATCTCAGCGCCGCCTTTGACACGGTCTCACACAAAATCCTGATCCGTCGGCTGCAGGAGATCGGTATCAAGGGTAGTGCTCTTGATTGGTTTGTGTCCTTCCTGCGGAATAGGTCTTTTCAGGTTATCTCTCCTCCTTTCCACTCTGAGTCACCCTCTGTGCTGCGGGGTCCCTCAGGGGTCAGCACTGTGCCCGACCCTGTTCAATATTTATGTTCGGCCATTGGCCTTGCTGGCCAAAGCCCGCAACACATCTTTGGTATCATATGCGAATGATACACAGCTAGTCTTTTCTTGCACGAAGGACCCCAGCCAGGATGCAGGCAAATTCCAGGAGGACCTGTCTGCTATAGCAGGCTGGATGGAGGCGAATTGTCTCCAGCTTAACGCGTAAAAAACTGAGATCCTCCTATTAGGCAGCGACTCCCATTTGTGGGGAAACAGGTGGTGGCCTCAGGAATTAGGTCCCCCTCCGCTGCTTACAACCGTTGTAAAGAACCTCAGCATTCGGATGGACAGTGCCCTATCTTTTGAGGAGCACGCCAAGTCTGTGGCAGGAACCTGTTTCGGCATTCTGCGTGGCCTCAAACCTATTTTGGGCTTGTTCGACCCCCACACTCGCCAGCTGGTAGTTCAAGACACAATTTTGGCCAGGCTGGACTATTGTAACAGTCTTCTGCTTGGCGCTAATAAATCTGTGATCAATAGGCTCCAGCGCACCATGAATGCGGCAGCTCGTACTTTACTCGCTATACCGAAGCACTGCTCTGCCTCTAGTGCGCTGCGCCGTCTTCACTGGCTGCCTATCAAGCAGAGAATCCGGTTCAAAGCACCCTGTGTCACGCACAAAATACTGGCCGGCGTCGGCCCAAAGATTCTCAGTGATCTATGTCTTCCCTACATTCCCACCCGTGCTCTGCGTTCTGCGGGCCACCACCTGCTGCAGGTGCCGTGTTTCCGTAGAGTGAGAACCGGTGGCCGGTCTTTTAAGGTACGAGCACCAACTCTTTGGAACTCGCTGCCTCGCTCCATCAGGAACAGCCCCAATCACCTGGCCTTTAGAAAGGCAGTAAAAACCTGGCTGTTCCAGTTGCAGGAACCTCGTATGCACCCTTCCTCTGTATCTTAGCGCTACGGCATCCCTTTGCTGGGACAGCCATGCGCTCTACAAATCGCCTAACATAACATAACGTTTGCTGGTAGCACATTAACCCTCTATACTACCTTATGAATCAGAACTGTGACTAGACAAACCACATCTTTCCAGAAAGTGCATTAACCACAAGAGTTATCTTAAAGTTATTATTATCCCCTGAAAATTGCTGGGCACACAAAGAATCTCTCCCTTAACCCTGTAAGATAATTAACAATGCAGCCTCTGTGTGACCAATTTTGTAAGGCTGAACAGATTTACTGCCATTTGCTTTTGAGCAGAGTTTTCAGAAAATAAATGTATACGTTGATGGTCAGACTCTGCTTTTCATGAGCTTTATTCAGTGCTTCTAACGGCAGACCTCTATAGTCAGATCATCTCTGCCAAATTTGTTTATGCTTCTGGGGGCATTCACGTGCTACAAACACTGGGATTTCAAGCCCCATATTAAAGTCCATGCCTTGTTTCCAAGCTCCGATACTGGGCGGTGCTTCAGCCTTTCACATTCTGGCAATGTCCCGTTTACCCACTAAACATGTTTGTGCCAACTTAACAATTCTTGGTGATTTTATTTTTTTCTAGATAACTCCACTAGCCATGAAGCCACTGAGCTTTTAGAATCCATATCTGCTCTGAGCTTCCAACAGTTGGTGGGTGATCCAACACACCCACCTGGTAGGAAACTTACTAGACCCAGTCTTATCTAATCATGATCTCGAATCATCTGTAATCATGATCTCATTAAGGTGGACAAGCCCCTTATTTGGACAGCCCATGCTGCTATTCCAATTCATTTAAATTGCCCATACATCAGGACACATACAAAAGTCCTACCTTCACCCAGACTGCTAACCCATGGGCAAAAACATATCAGGAAAACCTCAGTATGCCACTCTGTCAGGAAATCCCACCCCCCACTAATGAAGTTTACACCATGGCAAAAAAACTTTATGACTGAAAAACAACAGCTGCACTAGATAAGATTGGCCCTAAATGGACAACTAAAGCTAAGAGGCAGCCCCATTCAATCCCTTGGTATACAGAGAGGAGTCTTTTGGAGGCTAAAAGAAACTGTAAAAAATTGCAGAGGAAGTGGAGAACAGCCTATGAGGTGGAACCTAAAGTCATTTATAGGGCCGCAATCCACAAGTGTAACAAGCTTATCACAACTACCAAAGCCCCTTTTTAAATTTCCACAATCCCTAACTGAAAAAATCTGGTACATAATATTTTTAATTATCGTGAAAGAACATAGCCAGTCTGAGACCAAATCTAACATCTCCTTGATAGTCTTTGTCCAATAATTTTGCCACGTTTTTCAGAAGAAAAAAAAATCTACCTTAACTTTTCCAAGTCTGACCCAATAGATCCCCCTACTCTCTTTTCTAAAAAATTCTTCTCCCCTAACGGCACTTGAATGATTTTATCCCATTATGTGAGTGCCTATTGGTAGCTAAATTGGGCTCCTCTTCTGATCCTTCTCCTTCACACATCATGCGGCAAGTTATTGATAAGATTGGTCCCATCCTTACTAAGCTGTGCAATGTCTCCCTTAAATCTTAGGTCGTTCCTTCTGCATGGTGGAAAAAAGCTATGATTTCCCCTCTTCTAAGTAAAAAAAAACTCAGCATTGCTGCCTCTACCGACAAAAGTAATTGAAAAAACAATTAATAGTAAAATCTCAAAATATCAGGAGGAATGCACTCTTCTGAATGATGCAGTCTGGATTCAGACCACTTCACAGTACTGAATCAGCGTTGATGGCTGTGACTGATTGCCTCTGGCTTATCTTGGATTAGTTCAACTATGCCCTAAAGGCCTCTGCCATTGCAAGTGCAAACATATAGCAAGCAGATGCCATATTTCCGTAAGATATTAGAAGGCAGAAGGTGCCCAGAAGGCAGGTCTCAGGCAAACGGATAAAAATTAATTTGTTGGGAGTCAGCTTGAAGTTATTCTGAGGAAGGCCTTCAAGAATCAAAAGCAAGTGCATATTTTTTTAGAAACCCAGCATAACCCCGTTGATTTCTTCCATGGCTCCACCCTGAAACAAATACCCCCAATATTCACAGGCCCCATATCATTGAGGCCTTTACCAGCCTTCTTCTTTTTGAGAGCTAGGAAACAAACGCTAGGGCTCCACCTCTTTAAAATATGACACTCACTGTGCTTATCAAATCTCCAATGTTCCAGTGGAAGGTAGCCTTTCGTACTTCTGTTATGAGCATTCTATGAAAGACTCTGGTGTTTAAAATGATTCTTCATGGATACTGACTAGACTCTGTAGAAATGTCTCTAGATTAATTAGCTGTTAATGAGCTGTTTCCATGCCATGTATTTCTAGTACTAAAGACCTCCAGTGATCAGGGATGACAGACCATCAACCCGGGAATGAACCTATAAAAAATGGTTAGTTTCAAAATGAACATGTTGCAGAAGATCTGGTCTCTCCATGAGAATGACTATCAGGCATAGGCCTTCACGGTACCTAACGTCACATTCCAATTCTACCAGATCATCAGAAATCCTTACGATTTTGTATTCTGAGGAATCACTCTCAGTTTCATGTACTCCCATGCTGCCTAACCTCAACTCGCAGAACATTCACAAAGGTTTTGTATCCTCTGGTTGCTATGCTACTGAATTTAGGGATTCTTGTACGCCTCTACCTAGATGACTGACTGGTTCATTCACCAACTACAGCAGAGAACTCGAGGTACACTTTAACGGTTTGTCATCTCTTGTAACAAAATGGGTTCCTGATCAATCTAAAAAAATCATGTTTGACTCAGGATTGGGAATTTATAGGATTAAGACTGCAGATAATGTTAATGTTAGTGTGATTTCTAAAGCGCGCGAATACCCTGGGGTGTTTTGGCGCTGAACTGGAACGTAAACCCTGAGAAGGTTGGAAGGGGGTGGAGATTAGTTTAGAAATAACCAAGTTTTCAATTCTTTTCTGAAGGAGAGGAGAGAGTTGGCCTCTCTCATGTGTGCAGGGAGTGTATTCCATAACTTGGCCGCGCAGTAGCCGATACTACGGCCTCCCCAACTCGCAGTTCGGATCCTTGGTACCAACATTAATCTGGCATTGGTAGATCTTAACTGTCTGCCTGGATGGTACCATAAGAAGAGGTTTTTCAAAGGTACCGGTCCGATCTTATTCACTGCTTTATAGGCAAGGCAGAGTACCTTTAACTTAATACGTTGCACCACAGGCAACCAATGGAGCTTCTGGATCTCCTCTTTGATTGATTGGTGCTTATGTATGTTAAGTAAAAGCCTGGCTGCAGCATTCTGCACCATCTGAAGTTTTTTCAGATGTTGTTTCTGTAGCCCAAGGTATAGGGCATTACAATAATCTAATTTTGACAGCACCAAAGTTGTCACAACTGTTTTCCTGAGATCATTGGGAATGTAAGGCATTACTTTCTTAAGTTTCCTTATCAGATAGAAAGAGGCTGAAACTGTGGCGTTGGTTTGTTGGGAGTAGGTGAGTTTGCTGTCTATCAGCACCCCGAGATTTTTGGCCTTCTCTACTGGATTTGGGAGCTGTCCAATTTCGGCCGGCCACCATAATCCATCCCATTTCGGTTGAAGATTACCAAAGATCACCACCTCGGTTTTGTCCGAATTCAGCTTCAGACAATGTCTTCCCATCCAGTAGCTGATTTCCCTCATGCATTTTTGAAACTGTATTGCAGGGGATAATGTGTTTTTGTATGCCGCGACCACAATCTGAGTGCGTCGGCGTATGATGTCAGATTGAAACCAAACTGTTGTATTAACGGTGCTAGTTCTGATACGTAAACATTAAACAAAGATGGGCTTAGCGAAGAGCCCTGAGGGACCCCGCATGGCAGTATGTATGGAGTTGCCTGAAACTGATCTAGGGACACTGTCTGTTAAGGGACTGCGGCCCTTGCATTCCCTAGGGAAGGAGCCATACGAGCAGGATTCTGCCTGTTCCAACTGAAGATCCTCCATCGTTCGTATTTTGCCCAAACGACAATGGTGAAGATGGGGAGGACTGCAGATGGGCATTGTCTACGGGGATGTGGGCTGACGGGAATGTTTTTTCACATCCTATGGGAATGCCCTATAATACAGGGATTCTGGAGAGCGGTAGTCAAATGTATGGGGGCTTGCGGGAGGGGGCATGACTGTCTCCGCCAAGTGGTGCATGTTAAATATTTGGGGAGAAACAGACATAGGCCGAATGCAACAGACTTGGATGACACCGGGCCTGGCAGTCGCCAGGAGGAACACAGCGCAATCATGGGGACCCGAACAGACCCCGCTGCTCGAGGTTTGGAAGCAAGACATGGACTGGTGCAATGCAGCAGAGTGGGTGGTTTACGAAGGCAGAGGGTGCTCCCCGAAAAAGGGGTAAAATCTGGAACATGTGGAATACCCACAGGTGCAATGTATGTGGATACCCTGCCCTATCCAGTACTGATGTGACACTGCCAGGGAGTGCGACGAGCGCAGCAAATGCAGTGAGAGAGGGAGGAGGGGGAGATAGAAGGGATACTCGATGAGAGATTAGGATGTGCGACAGTTCAACGTTACAAAATGTCTGCAATATTTAAAATGCCAATTAAAAGGTATGCTAAGAAAAAAGAATGCAGATAAAGATGAAGCCATGTACTTTCCTGATATGAGAGCAACAAGACTGTGACAACGGGTAGCAAATGTACCGAGACAGTACTTTGTCTCAGCCAGGGATTCGGCCCAGGCCCAGGGCGACATGGTGAGTTATTTCCGGGGTGTGAGAAACACAATGGGAGAGTCTATATGATAAGGAATGACCATTTTGGAGGATTCAGTATTCTTTTGTTTCTGCATGCCTCCTCAGTATTTGGATTACTATGGGTTTGCCTACACTTCGCCTCTGGTTTGACAACTTCATCAGCATTGGCACCCTTCAATCCGAGACCTTGAGAGTCTAGTTCCAATAACCAACAGCATTCAAGATCTACCGTGGTGGTTATTTCCAGCAAATCAGGAGCACATCTGTAATCACAAGAGACATCAGCAAGATAGGATGGGATGTGACTGTGTTCCCTTTCAGCGCAGCGACATTGACTTCCTTTGGGAAGTAATCATTCATCGAACTGGAGGGAACTAGCAGCAATTCTTTAAGCCCTCATCTTCTTAATCAGGTGATGTTATTTGTACAGACCACACAGTGGCGAAAACATATGTCAACAGTAAGGAACAGCCTCCTTAACTCTCGAAACCTAGGCCTTCAGACTGGGACTTGGGCAGAGTCCCGGTCAGTCTACCTTGCTGCGCTGCCCTGCATCACAGGGAAAGGGCAGGAATGTGCTGTATTTATCCAATACATTCATATCCTTTTTCCTTGCGCTAGCGCCGTTTTAGCAGCCTAGCGCCAGGTGCCTGTCTTGTAGGCAGCATTGTTTTTGTGAAGGAAGGGGTACCTTTCTGCACAAAAACAATCCTGAGCGGCTTTTTCCTCTTTCTATATGTTCTGCAGGATGCAGCACACATAGAAAGAGAAGTAACAAGGAGATAAGGATATCTCTCCTTGTTACACCTCTCTTGGGGAGGCTTATCTTTTAGGCACATACCCAGGTTTACACGGTCTTGTAAATCTGGTAATGAATCAAAAACCATGGGAGTTGCGTGGGAACACCAATGCGCAACGCCCATGGAACGCCTACCCAGGGTAGAGTAATGCAACGCATCGATTTGCGCTGCATTGTGTTACTCATTATTTTTGGAGCCACTCAAAGCCATGGAAAGTGGTTTTGCGTGGCTTCAAAAATATGACTAAAGGTTTGTGTCGCTCTTGCATCACGCTGCGTGGTAGAAGAATGATGCACACCAGGTCATAAATATGGCCTTTGGAGTCCAAAAGGACCTCTTTGCCAACTCCCTGCTATCTGTCCTAATTTCTAGAGAAGGGAGCTAAAGGGGTGGAACCCTCTCTTTGCTCTACACTCCTTCATGCATTTGCATCTCGCACTGTGATTTCAAAACTGTTAGTTCGACTTCTGTAAGAAAAGGCAGATCTCATCTGGGTGGTTCCCTGTTAGCCTCGTAATGAGATGATTTCCTCTGTGAGATGCATGGCAGTATATCCAGAGTGGATATTCCCTCAGAGCCGTTTTCCACCTCAGAGTCCTTTTTTCCCCAGGTATCTTGTCAACAGCTCTGTCTGTCAGCCTGGAGGTTGGGAGGAGGCAGCTGCATCATTTAGGGTTATCCTTTCCTTCCCATAATCATAATTCGTCCTCCTTTTCCATTTGGTGCAATAAGCAACCTCTTGATCATTGTGACTGTAAGCTCAAGTGGGTTTTCTTCAAGATGGCTTTGATGTGTAATGGGCTGTCACTACCTCCAGAGTTCAGTGGGCAGACCATCAACGCAGTCAGATTTCCGGGGGTGGTCTAGTGGAGATGGAGTCTGTAAGTAGTAGGCTAGGTAACTAGTGCTCTCGTTATCGGCTTCCTGGTTATTTTGTAGGTCCTTCTTGGGTTTTGCCTCTAATTGTTAAAGCTTTAGAACTTACTCCTTTTGAGCCACTAGTAGAGGTTAATTTGAGATTCTTAACCTGGAATCTTCCGTTTTTGGTTGGAACATGGCAGGAGTTAGTACTTCTTGACTTTCTTGATAATTATATAATCTTCTTCCCTCAAATAATACACTAAGACGCCATGGAATGAAATCTCTTTAATTTTGGAGCAAAACTCATGCTTGCCAGCACCTTGGTTTTTGATGTGTCCACTCAGCATGCCTGCAGAGGGCGACATACTCTGTGGCTGGGCCCGTGTTGCTCTCCTACTACCCCGCTGTACAGAGAGGTGACATGCAGGATTCCATTCCACGGCAGAAAGGACAGAGCTAGAACAGTCACCCCAGAGTGCTGCACACTGCAAGGAGTCTTTGGCGTCCTCAGTACCGGAGAAGAAAAGCCAGCAAATGTTGGCACAAGAAGAAAAGGTATTAGCTACATTGCCTCAAATAGTTCCAGCAATTGAGAGGAGAGGGAGTGCAACCACAGTAGAAGCAGAGAGGCAAAGCCAAATTAAAGTAAAAGTAAGTGACTGTACTTTACCGACTAAAGACAGACGATTGATGGAGTAGTTGAAGGTGTTCAAGATGTTTTAAAAATATGAACTTAAAAGGCACCCTGTCACAAGATTCTATAAATAAAACTAATGGATACACATTACGGTAGGGGGGAACTAGGCATAATAATCCAGTAAATCTATTCTAGTGAAAAGAGGGACAATTATATCCCCCAATAAAGGCAAAAGAGACAGATATGAAGGCAAGGAAGAAGAGGAGTAACAAGATGTGCAACCAAGGGCTTGTGGTAGCAAAAACACTACCCTGGAAGACCAACACCCACATTTAGGTCTTTTTTCCAGATTACTTCAGAGGCAAAAATCCCAATTAATAAATTTAAGGAGGTGATCCAACCCCAAATTAGTACACAGATTAAGTCTGTGGGTGGTAAGAAAGCAAGTATTATAAAGGTGGAAGCCATGAGCTCAGTTGTAAAATCATAAGAACATCCTTTCCATAATTTGAACCCTTCCTTTAATATAATGAGTAAAACCAGCTAGTTTCTCATTGGAATTTAGTGGACATCTCACAGTTGAGGCAAGACTTGAACAGGAAGATGACAAAATCCAATATAACTTTAAGCAATAGATTTAAGGTAATAGCATCTGAGGAGTGTGTAGGTATAAGTGAGAGTAGTGGTGAAATCCTGATAGATAGAGGGTCCTGAAATTGGGGTGATCCAGTCTTCAAGGACAGAATTGAAAAATCCGAAAGAAACAACATTCTGGGGTGATGGATGAAGGTTTCAAACATATGCTAAAAGAACTGTCTTTAGAGATCTAAGAATTCACCACATCAGAAAAGAATCAAAAATACGCCCGGAATGCATGTCTGACATGAGAAAAAAAGTTAGATGACTTGTCCAGTAGGACAGAAATTCTAGAAAATACTATGCAAAAAGTAAACACCAAGGTGGCAAAAACATACAAGAGATTAACTTGTTGAAAGCCCAAGATAAACCATTTCAGAAAAGCTAGAATAGCTAGAAAATCATTCTAGGTGAAAAACATAATACAGTGAAAGAAAAATGATCATGCACTCCTGAGTAAGTTTTGGGAAACTTTGATATCTGTGTGAAAGAATCAATAAAAGCAACAATGATCACTGGGAACGATCAGCAACAATATAGTCCAGGCTCCCAGAGTACACAAGAGCATTAAATTCATGGTACATCAAGAACCCTTCAGATTAAATCCAAACATCAGAAGCCCTGAACAATTTTAGACAGTGCTTTAACATATCTAGTAAACAGCAGAAATAAGCTGCACTAAAACAAATCTCTAATGGCTAATAACTAAAATGTTGGTGTGAGATGAGATATATGGCACACCACAGAAGAAAGTAGTAGGCTCTAGGCAAAAGAATGGAGGAATTTCAGAAATTGGTAGCAAAAATTCAATTGACATTTGTTGTCATGCTGAGAATTATGAGGAAAGATAAAATGTATAACCTGCAGAATGTGGATGAATTTGATGACTTAATTAAAAACATAAAGATTGACTCTTAACATGATATGTAGTTGGAAGTGCTCGGGGAACCTGGTAGTTGTGTAATATTTTTGATGGGAAATCAGGAAAGTTGCAAGCTCTTAAAAGGCACTCCAAGAAGTGCTAGAAGAAGGATTGCAGGGTTCCTGCAGGAACAACCACACATTGAGGGGACCATCTTGGGGAAAAAAATGTGAAATCGGTATAGTCCTCAATCACCTTGTACCGAAACAACTAAATGTAAAAACTAGACGGTTAAGATTAAGAAATTTAAATGGCCACTTTGAGAAATAGAAAGCTTAATTTCATTAATTGGAATGTGAATGGTCTGTGTTTAAAATGAAAGCAAACATTATTGTGGACTTTTTAAGACCCTTTGTCACCCTTCTTCTAATACTACAAGACACTCGTATAACAAGTCTGGAATTTAAGGTTCCATTAAAAAAAGATAGATCCAGCAGTGATCTGTACTGACCAATCATGCTTTTCCAAAGGCATTGCTATTGTAATAAGGAAAAGTGCTAAAATAGATTTGCTCACAACAAAGATAATACGGGTAGATAAGTCATTGCAAAAGTCAAAATTTATCATATGGTTTGAACATGTTGAGGATATTAGGTCACAATTAAGAAGACCCAGAACCCTTCAATGCTCTCTTCTCCAGGCCAGTGGAATCCACAGACCCCATTATCATTGGTGGCATGGTGGTGATTTCAATACTCTACTTGATAAAGAACTGGATAGGTCTACAAAATGCCCCAATATGAATCCCACTGAAGTGTTTGAAAAACATAATCCAAGACTTAGGACTTTGTGACATTTAGCGACTGCAGATAGGAAAGTAAAGGAGCTATACATTCCACAGTAAAAAGTAGGTCAAATTTTCTAGAATTACTTGTTTGTAGATTTATCACTGCAAGATAGGGTCTAGAATATTGAGCATATAACAGCAAATATTACAGATCACTCTGCAGTTTCGAGAGAACTATCACTCCCAGTCCAGATAACATGTCCTAGATGTACCGTTGACTGTCAGCGATTGGCAGACAGACACTTAGGGGGTCATTACGATGGCGTAAAGATCGCCACCGCCGGGCCGGCGGTGGCTACCTTTACACCATCGTAACGTGAATTACCCACCGCCATATCACAATGGCGGTGGGTATCGCAGTGGACGCAAAGTGCGTCTGCCGCCTTCCGCCGGTCGGCAATCGTTACGATTGCCGGCCGGACTTGGGCCCAAATATGGTGGCGGTGCCTAGCAGGCACCGCCAGCCATATTAGGATGTGTGCTTTACACGGCCTTTCCATGGCGGCGATGCCGCCATGGAAAGGCTGGCGGGGATTTGCTTTGGGGGCCCGTTGCGGGCCCCCGGGCGGGGGATGTGGGGGCGAGGGGTGCACTTGGGGGGTACCCAAGGTACCCCCCTGCATGTCCATGCACAAGGTGGCAGGCACCGCACGGTGCCTGCTACGTTGTGCATGGACATGCACATCATGGCATTTACCTATTGCGGCGGGTGCTGCTGCCAGCAGCAACCGCCGCAATGTTAATAAGCCGGATGCGACTGCCGCGGTGGCGGTCGCATCATGATTTGGGTGGCGGGACCGCCGCATGGCAGGCGGGCGGTCCCGTCACCACTAGGATGGCGGGCGGACTAAAGTCCGCCCGCCATCCTAATCAGCCCCTTAGGGCCTTACTACAAGTTTGTCGGTCCATGAACTGCGGTACTCACGGTCTGACCACTGCGAGCTCCGCAGTCCAACCCCCGTATTACGAGTTGGGCATATTGCTATTGCAAAGACCGCAGCTGAACCGCCAACACTGCCAGCACCAAACAGACCGCCGGGGTTGCAGTCAGGGAAAAGCTGCTGCCATAGGATGGTACAGAGGAGTTTCACTGCCATCCGTATTACGAGTTGGCTTTCCCCCGAGCTGAATGGGGCGGTGGGACTGCCAGCTTCAAGTTGGCGGAAACAAAGGATTTAGGGTGTGTACTCAACCCTTTCCTGTTTTTTTCATTAGAAATCGACGTGGATCCCATTCTTCAGGTCCCCCCTTTACAGCAGCATCTTCACCCCAAAAATTACGACCCTGTGTGCGGTGATATTCAGGTGAGTCCTTTTTGTGCCATTTACTGGACTGCCCACATATGGGCCAGACTCCGGCACTGATTAGATGGTATTTTTCCACATGTATCATGCATATGTGTGAATTCGACACATATGCAGTCAAAATGTTCACACAGGCATCAATACATATGGAAAAATAGTCACCACCACCGCAAGATCTCCGCAGCCCCACCGCCGGCACTGTGGTAAACTCGTAATATGGAGGTCTGCTGACTGCCAGCGCTGTGGTCTACTGGCAGCCTCAGACACGTCATTCGGGTGGTCGGACCACCAAACTCGTAACCAGGCCTTTAGTACAGATATGAATAGATAACAAATTTTGAGGTACAACATAGGTAGCAGTGTGTGAGTAATGTTTGGGGTGCACAGAAAGCATTTAAGAGGAGTTACCACAAAATAGTTGAGAATGAAATTGCAAACAATTGTGAAGAAGAATATCTATTAGAACTGAAAATTCAAAACCTAGAAATGCAGTTGCAGCAGCAAAATCTTGGGCAGGAAAGGTCACTATTTACAAAAAAAACTAGAAACTGCCCTGAACACATTTAAGACAAGGGTAGATCACAAATGAAGAATGAGATGCAAGGCTACTAAACTGAAGCATTTTCAATATAGGGAGAGAAGTGGAAAGTTATTAGCCTGGACAACTGGAGGCGAGAGGACCAAAAATGATATCAAATGTATACAAGTTATTAAGGAAGGGAAGGATATAATCTGTAATACCGGTATTGCACATAGTTTTTACAGATAGTTTCAAGACTTGTATCAGGTAGTAGTAAACACAAATTTGATCAAAAGTAATTATTTAAATTGCTCCAGGATAAACATTTAGCCAGATTAGAAAGGATACTGTAACAACCCTGACTCAAGAGACTTCGGAAAAAGACATGAAGGGACAGATGCACAAAGGTTTTCTGCGGTCGCAAAGGGTTTGAATCCCAAATTCGGATTGGTTGGCACGGCAACATAGCCTTTTGGTATGTACCAAACACAAATTGTTATTCTGTAACACACTGCCAAATCGCAATATGGGTTTGCGACTGCATACCAAATTGCTGGCATATTTAGGACATCCCTTCCAAATAGCGAATTGGAACAGAATGCGTTAATGTTTTATGACCAAAATCTGGTCGTTAAAACATTAATACTTTACCGACTACTCAAAAGTACTGTAACCCATTCACAAACAGGAAAGTTCTCCAAGGGACCCCTTCTCTTTTGAATGTTGATAACAACATTTTTTAAGTCTAGGCAGTGGTCTTAAAGACCACTGCCTAGTCTTAAAAAATGTCTGTAAAACTTTTCAACTTTTGTTTAAAGCACATCCAGTTTTCCTTTGAGGATAAAAGGCTGTGTTTAAAAGAAAAAAAATATATTGCTTTATTGAAAAACAATCACAGACATGGTGGTCTGTGGGGTTCACTGATAGAATATCGATTCCCAAAATATTCCCATACACAAATATCGATGCAAAAATATCGATGTCAAAAATATCGACATCCTATATTTAAAATTGTAAGTACAAAAATATCGAAACAAAATATCGATGTAAAAATATAGATGTACAAAATATCGATTGTTTTATTTAAATAAAAATTAATGTTAAATATATTAAATAATAAAATTAACTTTAAAAAATTATTTAGATTTAATATACATTTTAACAAATATAATAAAATTAATGTAATTTAAAAATATTTAAACATACATATATAAAATATATATATATATATATATTTCCTTTAAAACAATTATTAAACTATTCATTTTAATTTATTTTATAATTTTATAAATGTATAAAAATTTACAAATAAATATATATATATTTACATACACTTATAACAAACATCTAATAAAATAAAAACATTATATTATAAATTAAAACATTAAAATATTTAATAGTCTTTAAAATTAAATTTTGCACTCCATTGAGTGCAACAGTAGGGAAAGTGTTGGATAGCGGAGGGGTAAAAATTACTGTTCCCACTCCAGTGAGTGCAACAGTAGGGAAAGTGTTGGATAGCGGAGGGGTAAAGATTACTATTCCCACTCCAGTGAGTGCAACAGTAGGGAAAGTGTTGGATAGCGGAGGGGTAAAAATTACTATTCCCACTCCAGTGGGTGCAACAGTAGGGAAAGTGTTGGATAGCGGAGGGGTAAAACATAATATTCCCACTCCAGTAAGTACAATAGTAAAGAAAATGTTGGATAGCTGAGGAGTAAAAATTACTATTCCCACTCCAGTGTGTGCAACAGTAGGAAAAGTGTTGGATAGCGGAGGGGTAAAACTTAATATTCCCACTCCAATGGGTGCAACAGTAGGGAAAATGTTGAATAGCGGAGGGGTAAAAATTACTATTCCCACTCCAGTGAGTGCAACAGTATGAAAAGTGTTGGATAGCGGAGTGGTAAAACTTAATATTCCCACTCCAGTGAGTGCAACAGTAGGGAAAATGTTGGATAGCGGAGGGGTAAAAATTACTATTCCCACTCCAGTGGGTGCAACAGTAGGGAAAGTGTTGGATAGCGGATGGGTAAAAATGACTATTTCCACTCCAGTGGGTGCAACAGTAGGGAAAGTGTTGGATAGCGGAGAGATAAAAATTACTATTCACACTCCAGTGGGTGCACCAGTAGGGAAAGTGTTGGATAGCGGAGGGGTAAAAATACTATTCCCACTCCAGTGAGTGCAACAGTAGGGAAAGTGTTGGATAGCGGAGGGGTACAAATTACTATTCCCACTCCAGTTTGTGCAACAGTAGGAAAAGTGTTGGATAGCGGTGGGGGAAAAATGTAATATTTCCACTGGACTGAAATTTAAAAACAAACAAATTAACAACAACAACACAAAGATTTTAAAAACAAAAAAATTAAACATATATAAAACTTTTAAATATTACAAAATATAGAAAGATTAGAATGTAAAAAACATCTAACAAATACCTAGAAAGATTTTAAAAAATTCAAAAATAATTTAAAAACAAAAAACTGTTTTTTAATAGAAATTTTTTATAAACAAAAACATTATTTATTACATAAATGTAATATTTTTTATTTCCTACCCTATAACACCACACAACTCACAACCCACATTTAAATTTTAAAAATGTACCTCCATAATTAACATAATTAATTATGAATTAAAAATTAAATAAAAATGCATTTACTCCCAAACGTTACCCCTATAAAAACAAAGCACACACTCAAAATAACAATAAACACTTACCATAAATATTTATCAATTGATAAATTAATATTAATAATCAACTAATTATTAATTAATTAAACATAAATTACTTTCCACCCTCTACCCCAAACACCACAACCCACACCTAAAAATCATTACACAATTTCCATAACTAATTTTACATTAATAAATTAATATCAATTAACAACAACTTATTAATTAATGTAAAAGAATTTACTTCCCACCCTTTACCACTATAAAACCCACAACTTACATCAAAAATTATTTACACAATTGCCATATTTTAATTTAATTAATTAATTAGCATTAAATTAACAAACAATTATTAATTAATTATAAATAAATTACTTCCCACCCTATTCTCCTATAAACCCCACCACCCACTCCTAACAAAATTACATAATTAACATAATTAATTACAAATTAATTAATTAATAATAATTAACAACCAATTAATAAATATTTAATAATAAAATAACTCCCACAATTAACACGATAAAATATAAGTTAAATAAATATTAATAAATTAAAAATATTAATTACATTTATTATAATTAAATTACTTCCCACCCTATTCTCCTATAAACCCACAACCCGCTCCTAAACAAATGACACAATTAACATAATTGGCAATTAATTAATTTAATAATTAACAGTCAATTAATTAATAATGAATAATAAATTAATTCCCACAATTAACCCTATAAAATCTAAATTAAATAAATACTAATACATACAAAATTATAATTAATTTATTATAATTAAATTACTTCCCACCCTATCCCCCTATAAACCCACAACCCGCTACAGAACTTAAAAACGCAAAATGTAATTAAGATAAAATTAATAACTACTAAAAATTTAACACATATATTAAAAAACAAAGCAAATTCTTATACAAAAAAATAGATCACATACTTTTAAAATACATACTAAAATACA
This sequence comes from Calotriton arnoldi, assembly GCA_963921515.1. Lineage (NCBI taxonomy): Eukaryota > Metazoa > Chordata > Amphibia > Caudata > Salamandridae > Calotriton > Calotriton arnoldi. Next base: position 1,427,053 of record CAWUFW010001658.1, read on the forward strand.
TAACACTAATTAAAACATCGATATTTTAAACAACTATATTTTTGCAAACGATAATAACTTCGATATTTCCAGAAACTATGGGGCCCATTACGATACCCGGCGTAAAAATATCCGCCAGGCATGGAATCGGCAAAATACCGCCCGCATACACCGTCTGAACACCGACCACGCCATTACGATAACACAAACCGAAAACCGCCATCGGCGGAAAAATCACACAAAATACCGCCCGCCATCGTCCGAGTCGGAGTCAAACCGCCCGCCACGGACGGAAACACGCCCGACAACACAAAACCGCCCGCCCTCACGGCCGACACACCGCACGTGAAATTACGATCGCACCGCCATGAGCGCGGGAAAACCACAAATATACCGCCCGCCAGCGCAAACAACGCCGATGCCAATCGACACGGCAGAAACCATGGCGCCCACGTCCCTGCACAGAAACCATCCGCTCACAAAACCAATAGCACACAACATGGCCAATAACTCCACACAGCAAGGCACGCACAAATACACAAGCACAGTACACATCCCGAAAACACCCCCCGGACAAACAAAAAATACAAAGGCCAGAACCCCAGACACAACACACCTGAAAACAACAGACCATGAGGACACACCCACATAGGTAAGTACAAAAGCAGAACTCCCACAGACCACAACCCCTTGCAACATTGCAAACCAGAGAGGAGAGGAGAGGACACAGTGACACAGCAAGGACAGCAGCACACCACAGAAACGCACACATCACAACCACCACCATCACCAAACACCGGCACCACAAACCCCCTGCACATTACACAACACACACCGCACCAGCACCACAAACACCATGGCACCACAAAGAATGCCCAAGTTCACGCCCATGGAGCTGACGGTCATGGTCGACGAGATCATCAAGGTGCACCCACAAATCTATGGGAACATGGTCCAGCACACACCACTAGCCACCAGAAACAGAATGTGGAACCGGATCGTAGACCAGGTCAATGCAGTCGGGACCCTGCCCAGGAACAGAGTCGAAATAAACAAACGGTGGAATGACGTCAAGAGCCTGGTCAAGAAGAAGGAGGGCAAAAACAGAGAGCTGGCTGCAGTCACTGGCGGAGGGAATCCCGCGCTCTTCAAGACCTTCAAAGCGTGGGAGGAGAAGGTGCGAGTCATCATACATCCCGAGATCCTCGCCGGATTAGCAGGGGGAGTGGAGGCTGGTAAGTACAAACTAATGTATACCAGCACACCGCTATGTACTCACATGCACTACCACCATGCCACAGCTCCCAGGGACAAACACCCCCATGTCCAGCACACAATACACAACACATCACACACACATACAACAGACACCACCACACACAGCCCAAACCGAACAACTGTAAGATGCGTGGGGACATGTGTACACTCAGCCAGCCACGTAACCACCAACAGGTCCACAAATATGCCAGAAGCGCCACAACGAGCACCCACCACACCCATGTGTCCGCCATAGCTGCACTAACCGACAAGTAACAGTTAAGTGGCAGGAACACAAAGTGCAGTGGGTGGGAGGGTGGACAGCCCAAGTACAAAACACACCAGGCCCCTAGTCCCACAGTACAGCAAGGAGGAGCATCCCCCACACCCCACAGCCACGTGTCAGCCACCGCAGTGCACAACGACAGCCGAAAGGTAGACATCACGGTCCACAGCAATCGGTGTCAGTGGGTGTCCAGCCACCACTACGACCCACAACACCCCCCACCCCCACAGACCTGCAACATGGAGCACCCCCCGCTTAGAGCCATGTGGCATCCAGTACAGTGCACGCACGAACAACTTGCAGGTGGGAAACTGGACAGGGCTGGATTACTGGAGGCATGAGGACCGGAACACGACCAACACATGGGACATGTCACGTAGCAGACGAACACGCTGCACCGCCCACCGTCACGAACAAGTGAACAATGTGCACACGGATATGAACCACAGAGTCACACCCCACATGACCCATCACAAACACAGCAACACCCAAGGAGCCACGTCTGCATGCACAAGCCACACTGAACATAGTACCACACGGCAGCCACTGTGCAACCCATCACACACAACCGAAACACCATTGAAGTCCTGTCCATGTAGCCCCCACTGCCTGTCAACCCCACACCCCACAACTACGCCTATGTAAGACAAACAACACTAGACGCAACAGAGCGGAACAACAGAAATGCACACGAACACCACTGAACCCATCAAACTCACAGACACACCATGCACATACAACATACCATCCATCCCATCCGTCAGCCCCAGTCTCATGAAAGGCATGTCATCCGCACAGCTGCCACACATACAGCAGTCACGCTAAGACACATGCCCATGACCAACCATGTGCCAGAAGTCAATTAAGCGCACGCCACACTGTGAGCAACAACACACAACATGGGCCACACCCCCGAGCACTGCAGTGATGCACATGGCACAGGGCAGCACGCACACCAAGGAGATGGGACAACTGCAATACGTTGGCTGGCACACAACTATCACTCACTCATAACGATGCGTCCAATGCCATGTCCAGTAACCACAACAGACAGCAAATATGCAGGGCATGTCAGGCATGCACACACCTCAGACCATGCACTGTCATGCTGCCACAACACATGTCACGTTCGGCACCCATGGCTCACAGCATGTACCCCTAAAGCATATCCCTCCCAAATGCGAATCTGGGGCATGGCCCCCATGTTGCCATATGCGTTCCTAAGCGTTCCATATGAACTCCAAAAGCAAAGTAAAAACCAGACCCAGGATGGGCCAGGAGCCCGCATACACCAGAGTCACAATGAGTAGGGGCAAAGCAACACACCCATCGGCATGGCCAATCCGTCCCATGCCACATGTGCACAGCACACAGTCCCATTGCCTAGCACACACAACTACAGATGCCACAGCCACACACTCGCCTCCGGGAAACCCATGTACGAGATTGCACGAACTGCCAATGTCAGACGACTAATACATACTTCGCCAGGTGCAACACAATAACAAATCTCATTCTCTCCACAGGTGACGAACTGCTGGACGCTGGGGATGGAGACAGCAGCCAGCACAGCCAGCCTACAAGCCCCCAACGAGGACACACGGATCTGGAGGATCTGTCCACCTCTTCGGACACGGACCACCAAGCTGGCCCATCTGGCGTGGCAGGGCCCAGCCGCTCCCCAGGACCCTCCTACCCACCAACCCATCATCCAGGGATGCTGAACAGTCCCAGTCCCCTGCTGCCACTGTCGTTGCGGCCACTCCCACGGTCATTGCGGCCACACCCACGGTCATTGCGGCCACTACCACTGCCGCAACCGCCACCATCGCCGCACCGACCACCACCGCCACCACCACCACCACGTCTTCGCTGGCACCAGCCCCAGCGCAGGTGGTGGCCCGGCCGACTGGATCCACCCTGGGAGCCACAGCGAGGACCGTGGTGAGCAATGTGGCTAGTGGGCGGGCCGGTGGCAGCAGGACTGGTAGGAGGAGCAGGGTCAGGGAAACGCCATCCTCCCCTGGGAGCCATGCCCTGCCTCAAATGGCCAGAGTCCTTGGGGCCTATGAGGAGGCCCAAGAACAATGGGTCAGGTCTGCCACAGACACGCGGGAGGTGCTGGGGGTGCTGAGGTCCATGGACGCCCATATGGGCCAAATCGTGTCCCGTATGGACCAACTCGTGGACCTCATGGGCCAGCTGGTGGTGGCGGTGGGGTCACAGGCAAAGCCAGCAACACCACCTCCGCCACCACCTGCTAGGGCGCAGGGTCGGCCAGCAGTGTCCACATCCCCTGCGACCACAGCCAGTGAGCACACCTCACCCACCACCAGCAGGTCGCCACCACACACCCCCTCCCAAACGTGGAAGGGGCCGTCCGAAGAGGAAACAGGTCTCCCGGGAGGACTTCGCACGCACCAGTCGCAAGTGAGGCAGCCAGCCAGCCTTCCGCCAGCCTGCCTTGACCAGCCACTGCATTGACTTGCTCTACGATCCCACTCCACACAGCCAGCTGGATGGCATGTGTGTGTTGGACTATGGACATAGAACCAGTGGGTACACCCTGAGCTTCACGCAGCCATGACCGACAGCTCATTGTCACTGCACGCACCACTTTTGTCATCACCTTACACACAATCACATGTCACAGTTTGGAATAAATGCACCTTTTTCACTAACTGCTGTTTGTGCCCTGTGTTTTATTTGTACGGAATACAACGGCCACCTTGGGCGGAAAGGCACCTGATGCGTGGCATGGCAATGGAATCCGGAGGGCCTGTAGGGACCTAGGGGTGGGAGACAGAACAGGAGCACATTCAATGAGTGTGTCACACACCCATCACACAGTACATGTCAACAACTACAAGCAATGTACACACATCGCACAGAGCAATAGGGCACAATGCCACAGTCACCAACAGTGGCATACTACCCTGGCCATGGAGCGTTGACACACTGCACGCAGTGAACATACGGCCACCCTGACACAGCACACACACACCTGCACAGATACAGACACATCATCCGTCGTACATGGACACTCACCGTCAAGTGAAGTAGCGGGCGATGAGCTGCTGGCGCACATTCCCAGCTTCCTCCTCTCCGCTGTCCACCTCACTCGAGCTGTCCTGGTCTGCGGGCTGGGGCCCTGGTTGATCTCCGTCATCCACAATGAGGGGGATCTGCTTCCGAATGGCCAGATTGTGCAGCATGCAGCACGCCACCACTATCTGGCACACCTTCTGTGGGGAGTACGCCAGTGCACCCCCGGTGCGGTCCAGGCACCTGAACCTGGACTTGAGGAGGCCAAAGGTACGCTCGACCACACGTCTGGTCCTCCCATGTGCCTCATTGTAGCGATCGTCTGCTGGGGTGCGAGGATTCCTCAATGGACTGAGCAGCCATGCCCCATTCGGATACGCAGAGTCACCTGGGTGTGAGGGACACAGAGAACCGTTGCTATTCCAACTGGACAGGGGACAGCATCGCACAACCAGCACGCTACACCACTCCACATACTCACCGACAATACAGCCACGATCCTGTTGCAGATTGGCCATCAGTCGTGGCAAGATGCTGTTGCGCATTATGTGTGCGTCATGTGCCGAGCCTGGAAACTTGGCACACACGTGGGTGATCACCATGTCCGCAAGGCACACCACTTGCACATTCAGGGAGTGCGTGTGCTTCCTGTTGCGGTACAGGTGCTCAGTGGCCTGTGGTGGAACAAGGCCAACATGTGTGCAGTCAATGGCTCCCACGACGTGTGGGATTCTGCCAAGGGCATAGAATGCACCCTTCACTGCCGCCAATTCACGAGCCCTGGGGAATCTGATGTACCTGTTCCGGTACAGCATCATGGCTGCCAGTACATCCCTCAGCACCTTGCTGAACATGGGCTGGGACATCCCTCCTCCACTGCCCACTGTGTGCTGGAATGACCCAGTGGCGAAGAAATGCATGGCGGCCATCACCTTAGCCGTGGGGGTGACAGCAGTCGGATACACCCTGCGGGGACGGAGATGGGGCTCTAACATGGCACACAGTCGATGCAGGGTTGGCCTGTCCAGCCGAAACTTCCTGATCACCTCTGTATCGTCCATGTCCGCCAGCAATTGGTATGGGCGGTCAATGTTCGGTCTCCGCCTGGGGTAAATGGCAGAGGACACATGTCAAAGCAACACGACACATAGCAATTTCGCATACACATCACTGACATGACTGAGCAAGCACATGAGCCACAGCCCAGCTGTCAAGCTGGGACGGCACGGCCACAATACACTTACACAGGTCTCCCAACAATGGCAATGGCAAGTGAGACATACCACTGCCATGTGCATGCACATGGGGATCTAGGCCCCAATGACTTGCGGGCGTGCTGATGGGGACTGACTGCATATTCGTCAAGCGGCAACGCCACGGCAACATGAGTGTCTGCTGAGCATGGAACTGCTTCCGAGGCTGGATGAGTATGGCACACGTCGACGACGATGTGGGCACGGGCTGAGCGGCCAATACAAGTGGGACCTGTGGCACGAGGGGATATGAGACAGTAGTAGGTGTCAGCACTGCACCCTATGTACAGCACTGTACGGATCACAGCTCCCGAAACATTGACTGGTGTCCACATTGACAGCCCCATGCCAAGACGGCTGTGTGCTTGCAGTCACACGTCACAGGTGAGAGGTTACATTGCACGTGCCAGGTGGCAGACGTACATAGTGGGAGCTGGCATGTGTGTGCATGTGTCTCCTGTTCAGGATCCACCAGATGGGCGCTGACTCTGTACTGACCATTGGACACAGCATGTTCCGTGGAAGGCTTGTGTGTGTGGGATGGTGGCACTGGATGTGCCTCCGTTGGGTGGGGGGCCATGCACAGGGCGGGTACGTCGATGATTGCGCATTGTTGGTCACGGTGGGTGCACCAACTAAGATGTGTTGCCCTGTGTTCAATTCCTATGTCCGCATGATGATGGACTGTGGATGTGGGCAGACTACACATTGGTCGATGTGCTGTCTATATGCATGTGCCTTCACACCAGGCACAGCTGCCCCTGCACATGTGACCCCTGCTGGACTCGCTGCTGGGTCTGTGGAGCTGATGCACCTTCTGCGCGGGCGGACAGCTCTCCTCACTTCCCTCATTGCGCATGTCATGTCTTTGCCGCAGGTGACATGGATCATGGAGGGCCCACATGTACGCGTGGGTAGGCTACACATGATTGTTCACTGGTCGCCACCCCCAGTCAGTGTTTCGAATGGGAAGGTTGTCGTGCTGGTGGTATGTTCGATGTGGCGGATGGGCGAGCCTAGGTGCGGGCTTACATTCCGGACATGGGGGGTAGTTGGATTGGCGACTAGTTGCAGTACACACGGGACACGTCTCTTCCTTTCCACATCTGGGTCATCCCTTGTACTAACTGACAGTGATACAGTCATCTTCGCCCCAGCCCTCATGTCCTCCCCTCGCCCCCCAATATGCATGCTCACCTGCGAGGCTAGCGCTTGCACAGGCAGCCCCAAGCTCGCACCAGAGAGGGCAAGGAGTGTATGTGTGGGTCCAGTTGCACGAGTGGGCTGTCTCAGGGTATGATGTGTGGCGGGACGCCGTCCACCTGCGTGGTGCCCCAAATGGAGACCCGGCCTGCATGGACTATGCATCACAGTCTTCGCCTTCCGGATCCGCCACCTGCGACACCCAGTGGCTGTGGCTGCCCTTGCGGCCAGGCCGCGTCCGTCTGTGGCTGGTGGCCCACACATTCACTCTTTGGCCTCTCTGGGGAGGGCTCGGGGGTGGTGGCGCACGCGCTTGCACTTAGTCGCAATGGCATGTGGCGTGGTTGGTATGATGGGCAATGGATGGGATGGTGCGAGCCACCTCCCGTGACGTCAGTGCTGCTCGTGCTGTGGTGCGTCCCCCTACACTTCCATTTGACTTGTTGCCATGCTAGACGTTGAGGTTCTATTGCCTGCGTGACATGACCAGGAGGAGCGCGAGGAGACCTCTCACACACCATGCTCCACTGCCATCCCGTGCCCTGTATCGCCTGTGCGGATTGACTATGTTGGGGTTACACCTGGTCGACTGGGGCTGTGTGTGCCTTGTCAAGGGGCATGGCGGGCGCACAACAGGATCCAGCTTGTCCACAGAGGGTGGGCTGAGGTGCGCCTGGTACCGCCTTGTGCGTGTGCCCGGCTGCTGTGCACACACGTGTTCACTCCCCCCGACAGGTGTCCTCTCACAATGCCCAGGGAAGCGGTGGTGTACTGTTCATGACCCCTCCCAACACGGCGTGCTCCAACTTGGCATGTGCGCATCTACCCGTCGCACCCACCCACCTGAGCACTGCGTCCATACGACTTCACACGACACATGTGTGTCTTCCACAGTAGTGCTACTCATTTGCGTTGACATCCAATACCAGTGGACTACATGGTCATGTCACGACTGCCGTGTACTTCACATACTCTCATCCTCTCTCATTCGTACTTGTGAAATGAGTCAGCGGAGACAGTTTTGGTTTCAAACATTATATTGAGTCTTCTGTCCTCTGTGATGCAGTATAGTGGACACTACTGGCAGCGGAATACATGTTGAGGATATACTGAGCATGATTGCAAATGGGATAGGGTGTGGGGTTACATCTGCTTGGCCAAGGCTGTGCTAATGTACATTTACGTATAGCTGCGGAGCTGCGGACTTTGACACAGACGGTATACATGTAGCCTACCAGACCGCTTGGCATCATGGGCACAGTCCATCTCAGTTCCATGTGACAGGTTTGCTGCGGTTGTTCCTCATGCACGCGTGCATGTGAGATGACATCAGGGCATGTGCTTGCGTGCATGCAGCGGCGTGCCACTTGTTGTTGCACTGTGGTGGTTACTGGACATGTCACAGTCACTGGGGTCGTGTTGTTGTTGTATGCACTTGTCGTCCATGCAAAGGTCCTGGTATGGGATTCCCGGGGCGGGGGTGGGAGGGGTGCAGCACCCACAGACTCCAGGCGACCTATTCATGTCCACTGAGCGGTGTGTGTGTCCATGTGCGCTGGATCCATGTCGTGTCCTGGTTGTTCGTGCAGTTCCGTCCATGTGGGTGCGATGCACAGAGCCCATGCCACTGCCTCCCACGATGCATGCGGTGTTCCTGGATGTGATGGGGAACAGTGTGCATGTCCCGGTCATATCCGATGTCATGGCGATGTCGTTGATGGTGTGGTTACAGTTGCCGGTCGTTTGGTATGGCTGTTGTGGTGGTGACTGGCCAGTCCGTGCGGAAGCTGAGCATGGGTGCGGGGTTGGACATCATAGGTCACTCGGGGAACCTGCGTTGTGGTCCGACGTATTTACAGGTTGTCAGGTATGCGATGCCGTCCAGCAGGGCTTCCATGTCATTGGTGGTGTACATGTTTGCCAGCCAATGAAGCGGATGGTGGCTGTCAAGGTGTTGTTCGTAGGTTGTCCCTTGGAGGACCATGATGGGGCATGCTGGGTGACATTCGATGTAGCTGTTCTCGATGATCCGTCGTGTGGAGGCACAGTGGTTCCATTTCAGTGCGGGTGCGATGTTGGCCACATACGCCATGCCCCCATAGGCAGAGCAGGCCCTGTCGTGTGCGTCCAGAGGGAGGAGTAGTGGTAGCAGGTCCGCCTTCAGACATGCCGGGTTGGAGAGGCATATCTCGACGGGATGCTGGTAGGGACACCTCCGACAGTAGAAGACGGGCATGACGCAGCTGAACAATGTGATGCGGTAAGTCAGTCGGTAACTTACGTTCAGCAGGGACAGGAGATCGCATCCCAATGTATGTATCAGTGTTGGTTTGGTACAGCTTGAGCTGTTCGGCGTAGGTGGGTAGGTGTGTTGCGGTTGCCATTTCGCAGCGGTTCGTAGAGGTGGCGTGCTCCGGCTGTGTGTGCAGTCTGCAATGTGCACGCTCCGGGGTTGCTGTGAGCTCTGTGTAGTCGTAGGGAGACAGGACTTGTGTTCTGTTGGCTTGTTTGGAGGACACGGGCCCTCTTCCCACATGCTTCTCAGACAGTTCAAGGTCAGTGCTGTGTGACTCCTTCCAATTAACTTGCATGTGGCCGACATGGGGGAGTGTTTTCTTCTTTCTTCCCCGTCCGTTGTGTGCTTCTGTGATATGCGCTATCTGCCCTGTGGTCGGTCTCCTCGGCATGCCTGTGTTGGTCTATTCTTGGACAATGGCTGTATTCACCGGCTTCTGTCGTAGGGCTGTGGTTTCGGAGTTGGAATGGAAGGTCATTCAGTGCTGTCTGCTCTCCCTTGTGTGGGCGGCAGGCTGCCTTTCCGCTCTGCGTTGGGCCTTGTGTGTGAATGTTATTCTTGGGCCACCTGTTGTCGGTCCCCGTACTCTTTGGTGTTCCGTTTTATATGTCTTGTTCATATGTGCAGGGTGGTATGGGTTTTTCAGTGTGGTACTGGCGTTCCTCTTCCCGAAGGGGCCCTGCTTCTCCTAGTTGGTGTTGCCGCCGCTGTGTGCTACGCCATGTTTGTTACACTGGGGTGTGTCCTGCTGTTGCGTGACTTCACTGACATGTGTGCGTCGGTTGTGTGGCGTTGGGTGTTGTCCGTGAATTGGGCGTTGGGGACATGTCTGTGGCAGGCCTGTCACGTGTCATGTGCGTTCGGGGTGGGGCTGATGTGTGTGCTGCTTGGTTGTGTCCCTGTATCTGTGTGCGACGCATGCATGGCGCTGCGGTTGGCCTCTGCGTTGTGCGCATGTGTGGCGGCGTCATCGCCACTTTGGGGCCGTGACGGGGTGGTTGGTTCCTAGTCCCAGGTGGTGTGTACACATGTGTTCCGCGATGTTAGGATTTGGCCTGTGTGTCATATGTGGATGCAATGGTGGATGTGTAGTGTACACGCGCTGGTGGGGGGTTGTCCGCTTTTTCCGCCCTTGCACTGTGTGCGCTGTTTGCGTGCACTTGTTGTGTGTGTGCCTACCTGCGTCTCCGCGGTACGTTGCGTCCTTGGTGGTGCATCAGCAGAAGCATGGGAAGGGCCTGCAGTGCTGGATTCATGCTCGGGGTGCCGCTTCTTCGTTGTCCGTGCTCTGCGTCCGTGTTACCGCCTCTCTTTCACGTGCGGTGTCTCTTAGCCGTGGGAGTCGTTTGTTTGCGGCATCGTAATTTATACGCCGGGCGGGACGTGTTTCGTCGGACGGTGTGTGTCAGTTGAGCTGCGCCGCTACGTGTACGGGCGCACTTTGATGGCGGACGGTGTTGCTGGCTTGCCGGCGGTGTTTGGCCTGCTTTTCGCATCGTAATTGGGCGGGCGTGTGGACTGCTGCGTGCCGGCGGTAACTGGTGGTTTTTGCATCCGCCAGCACGGCGGTTGTGCTTCCGCCCGCCATCGTAATGAGCCCCTAAAATACATAACACTAATTAAAACATCGATATTTTAAACAACTATAAGGCCCATTACGATACCCTGTGTAAAAAAATCCGCCACGCATGAAAGCGGCAAAAATCCGCCCGCACACACCGTCTGAACACCGACCACGCCATTACGATGACACAAACCGAAAACCGCCATCGGCGGAAAAATCACACAAGATACCGCCCGCCCTCGTCCGAGTCGGAGTCAAACCGCCCGCCACGGACGGAAACACGCACGACAACACAAAACCGCCCGCCCTCACGGCCGTCACACCGCACGTGAAATTACGATCGCACCGCCATGAGCGCGGGAAAACTACAAATATACCGCCCGCCAGCGCAAACAACGCTGATGAAAATTGACACGGCAGAAGCCATGGCGGCCACGTCCCTGCACAGAAACCATCTGCTGACAAAAACAATCGCACACAACATGGCCAACAAGTCCACACAGCAAGGCACGCACAAATACACAAGCACAGTACACATCCCGAAAACACCCCCCTGGACAAACAAAAACTACAAAGGCCAGAACACCAGACACAACACACCTGAAAACAACAGACCATGAGGACACACCCACATAGGTAAGTACAAAAGCAGCACTCCCACAGACCACAACCCCTTGCAACATTGCAAAGCAGAGAGGAGAGGAGAGGACACAGTGACACAGCAAGGACAGCAGCACACCACAGAAACGCACACATCACAACCACCACCACCACCACCACCACCAAACACCGGCACCACAAACCCCCTGCACATTACACAACACACACCGCACCAGCACCACAAACACCATGGCACCACAAAGAATGCCCAAGTTCACGCCCATTGAGCTGACGGTCATGGTCGACGAGATCATCAAGGTGCACCCACAAATCTATGGAAACCTGGTCCAGCACACACCACTAGCCACCAGAAACAGAATGTGGAACCGGATCGTAGACCAGGTCAATGCAGTCGGGACCCTGCCCAGGAACAGAGGAGAAATAAACAAACGGTGGAATGACGTCAAAAGCCTGGTCAAGAAGAAGGAGAGCAAAAACAGAGAGCTGGCTGCCGTCACTGGCGGAGGGAATCCCGCGCTTTTCAAGACCTTCAAAGCGTGGGAGGAGAAGGTGCGAGTCATCATCCATCCGGAGATCCTCACCGGATTACCAGGGGGAGTGGAGGCTGGTAAGTACAAACTAATGTATACCAGCACACCGCTATGTACTCACATTCCCTACCACCATGCCACAGCTCCCAGGGACAAACACCCCCATGTCCAGCACACAATACACAACACATCACACACACATGCAACAGACACCACCACACACAGCCCAAACCTAACAACTGAAAGATACGTGGGGGCATGTGTACACTCAGCCAGCCACGTAACCACCAACAGGTCCCCAAGTATGCCAGAAGCGCCACAACGAGCACCCACCACACCCATGTGTCCGCCATAGCTGCACTAACCGACAAGTAACAGGTAAGTGGCAGGAACACAAAGTGCAGTGGGTGGTAGGGTGGACAGCTCAAGTACAACACACACCAGGCCCCTAGTCCCACAGCACAGCAAGGAGGAGCATCCACCACACCCCACAGCCACGTGTCAGCCACCGCAGTGCACACCGACAGCCGAAAGGTAGACATCACGGTCCACAACAATCGGTGTCAGTGGGTGTCCAGCCATCACCACGACCCACAACACCGCCCCCACCCCCACAGACCTGCAACATGGAGCACCCCCCGCTTAGAACCTGGTGGCATCCAGTACAGTGCACGCCCGAACAACCTGCAGGTGGGAAACTGGACAGGGCTGGATTACTGGAGGCATGAGGACCGTAACACGACCAACACATGGGACATGTCACGTAGCAGACGAACACGCAGCACCGCCCACTGTCACGGACAAGTGAACAATGTGCACACGGACATGAACCACAGACTCACACCCCACATGACCCATCACAGACACAGCAACACCCAAGGAGCCACGTCTGCATGCACAAGCCACACTGAATATAGTACCACACGGCAGCCACTGTGCAACCCATCACACACAACCGAAACACCATTGAAGTCCTGTCCATGTAGCCCCTACTGCCTGTCAACCACACACCCCACAACTACGCCTATGTAAGACAAACAACACTAGACGCAACAGAGCGGAACAACATAAATGCACACGAACACCACTGAACCCATCAAACACACAGACACACCATGCACATACAACATACCATCCATCCCATCCGTCAGCCCCAGTCTCATGAAAGGCATGTCATCCGAACAGCTGCCACACATACAGCAGTCACGCTAAGATACATGCCCATGACCAACCATGTGCCAGAAGTCAATGAAGCGCACGCCACACTGTGAGCAACAACACACAACATGGGCCACACCCCCCCGAGCACTGCAGTGATGCACATGGCACAGGGCAGCACGCACACCAAGGAGATGGGACAACTGCAATACGTCGGGTGGCACACAACCATCACACACTCATAACGATGCGTCCAATGCCATGTCCAGTAATCACAACAGACAGCAAATATGCAGGGTATGTCAGGCATGCACACACCTCAGACCATGCACTGTCATGCTGCCACAACACATGTCACGTTCGGCACCCATGGCTCACAGCATGTAGCCCAAAAGCATATTCCATCCCAAATGCGTTTCTGGGGCATGGCCCCCATGTTGCCATATGCGTTCCTAAGCGTCCCATTTGAACCCCAAAAGCAAAGTACAAACCAGACCCAGGATGGGCCAGGAGCCCGCATACACCAGAGTCACAATAAGTAGGAGCACAGCAACACACCCATCGGCATGGCCAATCCGTCCCATGCCACATGTGCACAGCACACAGTCCCATTGCCAAGCACACACAACTACAAATGGTACAGCCACACACACGCCTCCGGGAAACCCATGTACGAGATTGCACGAACTGTGAATGTCAGACGACAAATACATACTTCGCCAGGTGCAACACATTAACAAATCTCATTCTCCCCACAGGTGACGAACTGCTGGATGCTGGGGATGGAGACAGCAGCCAGCACAGCCAGCCTGCAAGCCCCCAACAAGGACACACGGATGTGGAGGATCTGTCCTCCTCCTCGGACACGGACCACCCAGCAGGCCCATCCGGTGTGGCAGGGCCCAGCCGCTCCCCAGGCCCCCACCTACCCACCAACCCATCATCCAGGGCTGTTGTACATTCACAGCCCCCTGCAGCCACTGTCGTTGCGGCCACACCCACGGTCATTGCGGACACACCCACGGTCATTGCGGACACACCCACGGTCATTGCGGCCACACCCATGGTCATTGCGGCCACTACCACTGCCGCAACCGCTACCACGTCTTCGCTGGCCCCAGCACCAGCGCAGGTGGTGGCCCGGCCCACTGGATCCACCCTGGGAGCCAGGGCGAGGACCGTGGTGAGCAATGTGGATAGTGGGCAGGCCGGTGGCAGCAGGACTGGTAGGAGGAGCAGGGTCAGGGAAACGCCAGTCTCCCCTGGGAACCATGCCCTGCCTCAAATTGCCAGGGTCCTTGGGGCCTATGAAGAGGCCCAAGGACAATGGGCCAGGTCTGCTACAGACACGCGTGAGGTGCTGGGGGTGCTGAGGTCCATGGACGCCCGTATGGGCCAACTCGTGGACCTCATGGGCCAGCTGGTGGTGGCGGTGAGGTCACAGCCAGGGACAGCAGCTCCCCTCCGCCACCACCTGCCGGGGCGCAGGGTCGAGCAGCAGTGTCCAGTTCCCCTGCGTCCACAGCCAGTGAGCACACCTCAACCACCAGCAGGTCGCAAGCAGGCACCCCCTCGCAAACGTGGAAGGGGCCGTCCGAAGTGGAAACAGATCTCCCGGGAGGACTTCGCACGCTCCAGACGCAAGTGAGGCAGCCAGCCAGCCTTCCTTGACCACCCACTGCATTGACTTGGACTACGATCCCACTCCACACAGCCATCTGGATGGCATGTGTGTGTTGGACTATGGACATAGAACCAGTGGGTACACCCTGAGCATCACGCAGCCATGACCGACAGCTCATTGTCACTGCACGCACCACTTTTGTCATCACCTTACACACAATCACATGTCACAGTTTGAAATAAATGCACCTCTTCCACAAACTGCTGTCTGTGCCCTGTGTTTTAATTGTACGGAATACAACGGCCACCTTGAGCGGAACGGCACCTGATGCGTGGCATGGCAATGGAACCGGAGGGCCTGTAGGGACCTAGGGGTGGGAGACAGAACAGGAGCACATTCAATGAGTGTGTCACACACCCATCACACAGTACATGTCAACAACTACAAGCAATGTACACACATCGCACAGAGCAATAGGGCACAATGCCACAGCCACCAACAGTGGCATACTAACCTGGCCATGGAGCGTTGACACACAGCACGCAGTGAACAAAAGGCCACCCTGACACAGCACACACACACCTGCACAGATACAGCCACATCAGCCGTCGTACATGGACACTCACCGTCAAGTGAAGTAGCGGGCGATGAGCTGCTGACGCACATTCCCAGCTTCATCCTCTCCGCTGTCCTCCTCACTCGAGCTGTCCTGGTCTGCGGGCTGGGGCCCTGGTTGATCTCCGTCATCCACGATGAGGGGGATCTGCTTCCGAATGGCCAGATTGTGCAGCATGCAGCACGCCACCACTATCTGGCACACCTTCTGTGGGGAGTACGCCAGCGCACTCCCGGTGCGGTCCAGGCACCTGAACCTGGACTTGAGGAGGCCAAAGGTACGCTCGACCACACGTCTGGTCCTCCCATGTGCCTCATTGTAGCGAACGTCTGCTGGGGTGCGAGGATTTCTCAATGGACTGAGCAGCCATGCCCCATTCGGGTACGCAGAGTCACCTGGGTGTGAGGGACACAGAGAACCGTTGCTATTCCAACTGGACAGGGGACAGCATCGCACAGCCAGCACGCTACACCACTCCACATACTCACTGACAATACAGCCACGATCCTGTTGCAGATTGGACATCAGTCGTGGCAAGATGCTGTTGCGCATTATGTGTGCGTCATGGGCCGAGCCTGTGAACTTTGCACACACGTGGGTTATCACCATGTCCGCAAGGCACACCACTTGCACATTCAGGGAGTGCGTGTGCTTCCTGTTGCGGTACAGGTGCTCAGTGGCCTGTGGTGGAACAAGGCCAACATGTGTGCAATCAATGGCACCAACGACGTGTGGGATCCTGCCAAGGGCATAGAATGCACCCTTCACTGCCGCCAATTCACGAGCCCTGGGGAATCTGATGTACCTGTTTCGGTACAGCATCATGGCTGCCAGTACATCCCTCAGCACCTTGCTGAACATGGGCTGGGACATCCCTCCTCCACTGCCCACTGTGTGCTGGAATGACCCAGTGGCGAAGAAATGCATGGCGGCCATCACCTTAGCCGTGGGGGTGAATGCTGTCGGATACACCCTGCGGGGACGGAGATGGGGTTCCAACATGGCACACAGTCGATGCAGGGTTGGCCTGTCCAGCCGAAACTTCCTTATGACCTCAGTATCGTCCATGTCCGCCAGCAATTGGTATGGGCGGTCAATGTTCGGTCTCCGCCTAGGGAAGATGGCAGTGGACACATGTCAAAGCAACACAACACATAGCAATTTCGCATTCACATCACTGACATGACTGAGCAAGCACATGAGTCACAGCCCAGCTGTCAAGCAGGGACGGCACGGCCACAATACACTTACACAGGTCTCCCGCCAATGGCAATGGCTAGTGATACAAACCACTGCCATGAGCATGCACATGGGGATCTAGGCCCCAATGACTTGCGGGGCGTGCTGATGGGGACTGACTGCATATTCGTCAAGCGGCAACGCCACGGCAACATGAATGTCTGCTGAGCATGGCACTGCTTCCGAGGCTGGATGAGTATGGCACACGACGACGACGATGTGGGCACAGGCTGAGCGGCCAAAACAAGTGGGACCTGTGGCACGAGGGGATATGAGACAGTAGTAGGTGTCAGCACTGCACCCTATGTACAGCACTGTACGGATCACACCTCCCGAAACATTGACAGGTGTCCACATTGACAGCCCCATGCCAAAACGGCTGTGTGCTTGCAGACACACGTCACAGGTGAGAGGTTACATTGCACGTGCCAGGTGGCAGACGTACATAGTGGGAGCTGGCATGTGTGTGCATGTGTCTCCTGTTCAGGATCCACCAGATGGGCGCTGACTCTGTACTGACCATTGGACACAGCATGTTTCGTGGAAGGCTTGTGTGTGTGGGATGGTGGCACTGGATGTGCCTCCGTTGGGTGGGGGGCCATGCACAGGGCGGGTACGTCGATGATTGCGCATTGTTGGTCACGGTGGGTGCACCCACTCAGATGTGTTGCCCTGTGTTCAATTCCTATGTCCGCATGATGATGGACTGTAGATGTGGGCAGACTACACATTGGTCGATGTGCTGTCTATATGCATGTGCCTTCACACCAGGCACAGCTGCCCCTGCACATGTGACCCCTGCTGGACTCGCTGCTGGGTCTGTGGAGCTGATGCACCTTCTGTGCGTGGGGCGGACAGCTCTCCTCACTTCCCTCATTGCGCATGTCATGACTTTGCCGCAGGTGACATGGATCATGGAGGGCCCACATGTACGCGTGGGTAGGCTACACATGATTGTTCACTGGTCGCCACCCCCAGTCAGTGTTTCGAATGGGAAGGTTGTTGTGCTGGTGGTATATTCGATGTGGCGGATGGGCGGGCCTAGGTGCGGGCTTACATTCCGGACATGGGGGGTAGTTGGATTGGCGACTAGTTGCAGTACACACGGGACACGTCTCTTCCTGTCCACATCTGGGTCATCCCTTGTACTCACTGACAGTGATACAGTCATCTTCGCCCCAGCCCTCATGTCCTCCCCTCGCTCCCCCAATATGCATGTGCACCTGCGAGGCTAGCGCTTGCACAGGCAGCCCCGAGCTCGCACCAGAGAGGGCAAGGAGTGTATGTGTGGGTCCAGTTGCACGAGTGGGCTGTCTCAGGGTATGATGTGTGGCGGGACGCCGTCCACCTGCGTGGTGCCCCAAATGGAGACCCGGCCTGCATGGACTATGCATCACAGTCTTCGCCTTCCGGATCCGCCACCTGCGACACCCAGAGGCTGTGGCTGCCCTTGCGGCCAGGCCGCGTCCGTCTGTAGCTGATGGCCCACACATTCACTCTTTGGCCTCTCTGGGGAGGGCTCGGGGGTGGTGGCGCACGCGCTTGCACTTTGTCGCAATGGCATGTGGCGTGGTTGGAATAATGGGCAATGGATGGGATGGTGCGAGCCACCTCCCGTGACGTCAGTGCTGCTCGTGCTGTGGTGCGTCCCCCTACACTTCCATTTGACTTGTGCCATGCTACACGTTGAGGTTCTATTGCCTGCGTGATATGACCAGGAGGAGCGCGAGGAGACCTCTCACACACCATGCTCCACTGCCATCCCGTGCCCTGTATCGCCTGTGCGGATTGACTATGTTGGGGTTACACCTGGTCGACTGGGGCTGTGTGTGCCTTGTCAAGGGGCATGGCGGGCGCACAACAGGATCCAGCTTGTCCACAGAGGGTGGGCTGACGTGTGCGCCTGGTACCGCATTGTTCGTGTGCCCGGCTGCTGTGCACACACGTGTTCACTTCCCCCTGACAGGTGTCCTCTCACAATGCCCAGGGAAGCGGTGGTGTACTGTTCATGACCCCTCCCAACACGGCGTGCTCCAACTTGGCATGTGCGCATCTACCCGTCACACCCACCCACCTGAGCACTGCGTCCATACGACTTCACACGACACATGTGTGTCTTCCACAGTTGTGCTACTCATTTGCGTTGACATCCAATGCCAGTGGACTACATGGTCATGTCACGACTGCCGTGTACTTCACATACTCTCATCCTCTCTCATTCGTACTTGTGTAATGAATAAGCGGAGACAGTTTTGGTTTCAAACATTATATTGAGTCTTCTGTCCTCTGTGATGCAGTATAGTGGACACTACTGGCAGCGGAATACATGTTGAGGATATACTGAGCATGATTACAAATGGGATAGGGTGTAGGGTTACATGTGATTAGCTGTTGCATGTGGGATGTGGGCTTCAGAGTTACATCTGCTTGGCCAAGGCTGTGCTAATGTACATTTACGTATAGCTGCGGAGCTGCGGACTTTGACACAGACGGTATACAAGTAGCCTACCAGACCGCTTGGCATCATGGGCACAGTCCATCTCAGTTCCATGTGACAGGTTTGCTGCGGTTGTTCCTCATGCACGCGTGCATGTGAGATGACATCAGGGCATGGGCTTGCGTGCATGCAGCGGCGTGCCACTTGTTGTTGCAATGTGGTGGTTACTGGACATGTCACAGTCACTGGGGTCGTGTTGTTGTTGTATGCACTTGTCGTCCATGCAAAGGTCCTGGTATGGGATTCCCGGGGCGGGGGTGGGAGGGGTGCAGCACCCACAGACTCCAGGCGACCTATTCATGTCCACTGAGCGGTGTGTGTGTCCATGGGCGCTGGATCCATGTCGTGTCCTGGTTGTTCGTGCAGTTCCGTCCATGTGGGTGCGATACACAGACCCCATGCCACTGCCTCCCACGATGCATGCGGTGTTCCTGGATGTGATGGGGAACAGTGTGCATGTCCCGGTCATATCCGATGTCATGGCGATGTCGTTGATGGTGTGGTAACAGTTGCCGGTCGTTTGGTATGGCTGTTGTGGTGGTGACTGGCCAGTCCGTGCGGAAGCTAAGCATGGGTGCGGGGTTGGACATCATAGGTCAATTGGGGGACTTGCGTCGGGGTCCGACGAATTGACAGGTTGTCAGGTATGCGATGCCGTCCAGCAGGGCTTCCATGTCATTGGTGGTATACATGTTTGCCAGCCAATGTAGCGGATGGTGGCTGTCAAGGTGTTGTTCGTAGGTTGTCCCTTGGAGGAGCATGATGGGGCATGCTGGGTGACATTCGATGTAGCTGTGCTCGATGATCCGTCGTGTGGAGGCACAGTGGTCCCATTGCAGTGCGGGTCCGATGTTCGCCACATACGCCATGCCCCCATAGGCTGAACAGGCCCTGTCGTGTGCGTCCAGAGGGAGGAATAGTTGTAGCAGGTCCGCCTTTAGACATGCCGCGTTGGAGAGACACAACTCCACAGGATGGTGGAAGGGACACCTCCGACAGTAGAAGACGGGTATGACGCAGCTGAACAATGTGATGCGGTAAGTCAGTCGGTAACTTACGTTCAGCAGGGACAGGGGTTCGCATCCCAATATCTGTGTCAGGTTGTGTTTGTACAGCTTGACCTGTCCGGCGTAGTTGGGTAGGTGTGTTGAGAGTGCCATTTTGCAGCGGTGCGTTGTGGTGGCGTGCTCCGGCTGTGTGTGCAGTCTGCAATGTGCACGCTCCGAGGTTGCTGTGAGCTCTGTGTAGTCGTAGGGAGACAGGACTTGTGTTCTGTTGGCTTGTGCGGAGGACACGGGCCCTCATCCCACATGCTTCTCAGACTGTTCAAGGTCAGTGATGTGTGACTCCTTCCAGATAACTTGCATGGGGCCGACATGGGGGAGTGTTTTCTTTTTTCTTTCCCGTCCGTAGTGTTCTTCGGTGATATGCGCTATCTGCCCTGTGGTCGGTCTCCTCTGCATGCCTGTGTTGGTCTTTTTTTGGACAATGGCTGTATTCACCGGCTTCTTTCGTAGGGCTGTGGTTTCGGAGTTGGAATGGAAGGTCATTCAGTGCTGTCTGCTCTCCCTTGTGTGGGCGGCAGGCTGCCTTTCCGCTCTGCGTTGGGCCTTGTGTGTGGATGTTATTCTTGGGCCACCTGTTGTCGGTCCCCGGGCTCTTTGG
The DNA here is from genome assembly GCA_963921515.1 of Calotriton arnoldi. Taxonomy (NCBI): domain Eukaryota; kingdom Metazoa; phylum Chordata; class Amphibia; order Caudata; family Salamandridae; genus Calotriton; species Calotriton arnoldi. The sequence continues at coordinate 1,447,886 of CAWUFW010001658.1, forward strand.
TGTTCCGTTTTGTATGTCTTGTTCATGTGTGCAGGGTGGTATGGGTGTTTCAGTGTGGTACTGGCGTTCCTCTTCCCGAAGGGGCCCTGCTTCTCCTGGTTGGTGTTGCCGCCGCTGTGTGCTTCGCCATGTTTGTTACACTGGGGTGTGTCCTGCTGTTGCGTGACTTCACTGACATGTGTGCGTCGGTTGTGTGACGTTGGGTGTTGACCGTGAATTGGGCGTTGGGGACATGTCTGTGGCAGGCCTGTCACGTGTCATGTGCGTTCGGGGTGGGGCTGGTGTGTGTGCTGCTTGGTTGTGTCCCTGTGTCTGTGTGCGACGCATGCATGGCGCTGCGGTTGGCCTCTGCGTTGTGCGCATGTGTGGCAGCGTCATCGCCGCTTTGGGGCCGTGACGGGGTCGTTGGTTCCTAGTCCCAGGTGGTGTGTACACATGTGTTACGAGATGTTACAATTTGGCCTGTGTGTCATATGTGGATGCAATGGTGGATGTGTCGTGTACACGCGGGGTGGGGGTTGTCCGCTTTTTCCGCCCTTGCACTGTGTGCGCTGTTTGCGTGCACTTGTTGTGTGTGTGCCTACCTGCGTCTTCGCGGTACGTTGCGTCCTTGGTGGTGCATCAGATAGAGCATGGGGAGGGCCTGCAGTGCTGGATTCATGCTCGGGGGAGCCGCTTCTTCGGTGTCCGTGCTCGGCGTTCGTGTTACCGCTTCGGTTTGACGTACGGTGTCTCTTAGCCGTGGGATCCGTTTGTTTGCGGCATCGTAATTTGTACGCCGGGCGGTACGTGTTTCGTCGGACGGTGTGTGTCAATTGGGCTGCGCCGCTACGTGTACGGGCGCACTTTGATGGCGGACGGTGTCGCTGGCTTGCCGGCGGTGTTTGGCTGACTTTTCGCATCGTAATCGGGCGGGCGTGTGGACTGCTGCGTGCGGACGGTAACTGGTGGTTTTTGCATCCGCCAGCACGGCGGTAGTGCTTCCGCCCGACATCGTAATGGGCCCCTATATTTTTGAAAATTATAATAACTTCGATATTTCCAAAAACAATATTTCTTACCTGCAAGTCGATATTCTTGACCAGGATATTCTTCCTGTCGATATTTCTGCATCACGATATTTAAAACTCGCTATTTGTGTATGTTGACATTTTAAACTCGATATTCTGTCTGTGCACCCTATTTGACGTCACTCAGAACCCCTTGAAGAAAAATGTCCCCGTAATTCGCTGTTACCCATCTATAATTCTATATGTTGATCAGCCAAGATCAGGCTGACTGCTTCACTTTGAGAAATATCGGCGTCATTGTAAGTTTCTGTAGAATGTGTCTAATATTGTCTTGACTTTGAATACATTTATGTACAAATCATAATATTTCACTGCTGTGTTTGTCCAACGGGTGGGGATCAGGGCAACAATACAAGTGCTTCAATTTGTATTAGGTTTCTTAATACCAAACGAAGGCCATTGATGAAATGGTGTTTTGGCCTGTATGGAACATGCTGGGTCGGGTACATGAAGTTTTATCGATGTGGTGGTAGCATGGTGCCTCTTTTTTTGTTGCTCTAAAGTATGGAGTGCAGTAGAGAGGGTAAAAATAGAAGTTATGATGCATGCAATCACTTCTTTTGGGTGAACAGTACACATTGAGTGCACAAAACGGTGAAGTAAATACACAGTCCCTATCTCAGAACCCAGCTACACCGCCCAACTCACTATAAAACCCATAACCCAGTATTTGTAAAGTGCGAACTATCACCCCTAAGGGTCTCAAGGTGTTGGGGGCCGTTGGGGAGATTAAGCGAGCTATTGCCCAGAGTCACAGGGTGATGGTGAGCCCCCGAAGTGTTTGGCCTCGGTCGGATGCCCGGTTGATTGAACGACGGAGCTCCGAGAACCGATCTACGACCTGCCGCCGAGCAACACCTGGCCTTGCTGGATCTGGGCCCTCCCACCACTCCGACCGCTGCCACGTCCTTTCCCGGTGGTTTGGCTGCCTCAATTTTCGTGTGCTTGACGGAGCACCGAGATCTGCGCCTGGCCGTCGCACAGCCCCAGACATCGCGACCTTTATCTGCGCCCTGCTGCCGCGCTACACCCACAATCGCTGGATCATGCCGGCCGGGACCTGAACGGCGTCATGCCGCCGAACAACCCCCATCACCGATGGTACTCGGACTACCCCATCTGTCTTGATTGTCTATACCACCGAAGGCTGCCCTTTAAGATGGTGACGATCCGCCAATCTCAAGATGGCGACTTGCCGACAGCTTTCACTCCGCAAGATGGTGAACGCCGTGGCCCTACAGGGAGACCAGGGTGAGTGACCTCTCTCCCCCGCCCATCTGTCCTCCCCTACAACTAACCCGATTCTACATCAAAGCACCACAATGAGCTGGTGATGAATCAGACCCCCCCCCAGAGGGCCTCCCTCCATGTTTGTTTTGACCCCCGAACAGCCCCCAACACCGATGATATGCGGGCTTCCTCTCCTGTCCTGATCGCCAACCCCACCAAAGCGCTGTTCCAGAAGTTGCGACGACCCGCCATTCATTTCACTCCTCAAGATGGCGATCGCCAGTGTCTCTCCAGTGAGGCCAGGGTTTGCAAGTTTCCGGATTGGCTTCAGACACAGAGAATGGGCTCTGGTTTCAGGGATCCCAGCGCTGCTTCCCTGGTCTTCTTATCCAGACTGGTTACAGCTATGGAGTACGGGCGTTGGTTTCAGGGATCCCTGTGCTGTTTTCCTAGGTCAGCTCTTTGTGTGAATTCTTCAGACCTTGGAACTGTCCCTTCCTCCTCTACACCCACCACTCGTGTCCTGGGGGTAAGCTGAAAGTCGAGGCGGACGGCACTCCCCAGGAATACCGGGACCGGTGCTTTTGATGGAGGTATGACGATGCCCCCTGGGCTGATTCCAAAACTGTTTTGTACCTACTGCGGAGCCCGAGCAACCTTGGCTGATGCCCGGTGGAGCTATTCTTTGCAGCTATAGAGGAGTCTGGCTCTGGTTCACCCCCTTGGCCGTCACCTACCCAGCCGGACATCTGACATTGTTTTCCTCATCCCCCCGCTGTTTTTCCTCCCCCCTGCCTCCTCCTCCTTCCGTTATTCATTGATCTAATTGCTGTAACTATGTAACCTGTAACTCGCTGATCCTGTAACTGTAACCTGTAACGCACTGATCCTTATGTAAAGCTCTCTGATACCTCCGGGTCTAGCCAGCGCTATATAAAACTTTATAAATAAATAAATAAATGAATAAATGGGCTAAGCTGCCGCCGGGAATCGAACCGTGAGCCCCGTGCTCTTGAGTCAGCCGCCCTGGCTGCTGCGCCACACCTCTCCCTCCCTGATTGTATCTCCTCAGAACCTGTCAAAGCTCCATTGCCTTTCGTTAGGTTTGCACTAGTGTGTGTGTGTGTGTGTGTGTGCGTGCGTGCGTGCGTGGCGCTTTTTGTCATGGAGGAGTAACGCGCTGTTTGGCATACCTGCAATAAAGAAGGGTTTACCTCAAACTGTGTTGGCGTTCTCAACGCAAGGTGACTTCTTTAAATGAAAATGCGGCGCTCTTCGTCGCGAGAATGCCCCCCGCATATTCTGCTGGCCGCGGACCCATCACTGGGGTTTCGTGGAGATTGAGGACCATCTATTGCGGGCATGGATATTTTGCGAGACATTGTAGTTTTCCTCCATGCCAGCCCACTTGGGATATATTGTAAATATGGACACAGCACCGGCTGCTACCACTTCGGAGGAAAATTCCAATATGGTAATGAACTCCATAACCCACAATGCACTGGCCACTAAGGGCGGAGACTGTATAAGTATGAGCAGCTGTGGGGGTCTGTGTGCATGCCAGTGATCAAGGGCAGATGCCCGAAACGCGTATGGCGCTTTTTGTCATGGAGGAGTAACGCGCTGTTTGGCATACCTGCAATAAAGAAGGGTTTACCTCAAACTGTGTTGGCGTTCTCAAAGCAAGGTGACTTCTTTAAATGAAAATGCGGCGCTCCTCGTCGCGAGAATGCCCCCCGCATATTCTGCTGGCCGTGGACCCATCACTGGGGTTTCGTGGAGATTGAGGACCATCTATTGCGGGCATGGATATTTTGCGAGACATTGTAGTTTTCCTCCATGCCAGCCCACTTGGGATATATTGTAAATATGGACACAGCACCGGCTGCTACCACTTCGGAGGAAAATTCCAATATGGTAATGAACTCCATAACCCACAATGCACTGGCCACTAAGGGCGGAGACTGTATAAGTATGAGCAGCTGTGGGGGTCTGTGTGCATGCCAGTGATCAAGGGCAGATGCCCGAAACGCGTATGGCGCTTTTTGTCATGGAGGAGTAACGCGCTGTTTGGCATACCTGCAATAAAGAAGGGTTTACCTCAAACTGTGTTGGCGTTCTCAAAGCAAGGTGACTTCTTTAAATATATATATATATATATGCTCCTTCACTGCACTCAAAAACACCTAATGTAGCGGCACAGCATGGAAAACCAGCATCCGAGAGATATTGTCCCAATTTTTCTTTATTTCTTTTTTCCTTTTATGTGGAAACTCCAATTGTTTCACAAAGCCACCTAAATAATTACCAACGCGTCTCGGCTGACGCTTTCTACTGGGTATAACGGACTCCGCGGTGTGAAACAATTTATAACCAGTCCTTTCTCCACTTTAGTGACCCACATGAGACTGGAGCAACAACTTCCCTCATTTCATATTAGCACATCCTTTCCACCATATTCCCCTCCATGTGTGTTCTAATTGCTACACAGCCCATTTCTTTTACAGGCATCTCACTTCCATATAATTTATGTAACCATACATTTTACAGTCGTAATTACACGGTTCAAAATTTAACAATTATTTAAAGTAAAAACATTTTTTTTTCCTTTTTGCAAATGCCATCAATTTAAACAATAGTAGACCATGACCACTTACAGTTACAAAACATTCCTATTGTGAGAATATTGCTAGTTTCCATCAAAATGTATCCATCCTTAAGGGCCTTTAAAAGTGATTCTGATACCAATCTCGACTTGATATTACATATTCAAGTGTGTACTCTTATTTTCACAATGTACTTTTTTCTGTATATACATGTAAGGCACAGGACATTATTTATTCCACCCTCAGAGATCCTCCTCTGCTCAAATCCATGACGGGTCCTATATACCCGTTACGCGTTACGCACTCTGAATACAGCCCTTGCTGCCATCCATTCACATTAAAGTACATAGTGCATTAAGTTAATTGATTACTCCAAAAAATATTTTCGCTCTTAATATGCCCAAGCTGGATATTTCATCCCCAGAGAAGTATAGCAGCTATTAATTCCTAAAGTGCAAGGTGTTTGGAGCTAGAGAATCTTAGGGGCAGATTTACAAGGCCCTTGCGCCACTTTTGCGTCATTTTTAACATGGGAAAAGTGACGCAAAAGTGGCGCAAGGGGCTTGTAAATAAGCCCCTTAGAGTTCTAAATTTACCTGGATGCCCTAAGGCATGCAGTAGTTCTTAATTCTATGGGAAAGGGGAATTATAATGACCAACATATCCATTATCAAAATAAATAGCGCTATGTTCTCAGAGATCCCATAATAGTTATATATATATATATATATACACACATACATATATATGCATATATATGCACACCAGGTAAATAAACTTCTCTAATCTGTGCAACATTCTTTTCATTTTAATTTTATTTTTTATCGCCCAAGTCATAAGTGAACAAGTGGCTGCCAGTCCCACAACACGCACCGATGTGCAGGCTTGTAGTGTTGTGTTCCATTGTAGAGTCAGGAATTTAAACGGATTCTCAGAATTACAGCTGATATACCAGGTGAGACTTACAGTTCACATCAAATATATATTTGGTCCTTCTAAGTTTCAAACATATGGGCTCTACAATGCAATCACATGTGCTGTACATGCAAAATGGAAAAAACGAGGGGAAGTGAAAACATTTTGCTTCGTTATGCCTTCCTCGAGGAGGCACCAGATTTTGGTGCAAAGCCCTGTCTAAAATTGTTTGTAGCTAGGGACTTCAACCAAAACCCATGCGCGGTTGCATGGGAACACCCATGTACCACCAATGCAATGCGCCTTAATTAAAAATAACGCAAGACAGCGCATTGCACAGCTTTGTGTTACTTTGGGTTATAATTGTATTGTAAATCCCACAACAAAAAAGTTGCATAAACCTGTAGGGGCTGATTACGATGTCGTTAGGAAAGTATTCCCACCGAATCGGGTTAGGAATGCTTTCCGAACGATTCGTATTACGGGAGTCCTACCGACCGATTACGATGTGTCTGGATGCTTACGGACTCGGTTCGGTCGGACTCTCATTGACTTCAATGGGAGCCTGTGTCCCGAACAAGAACACAGGCTCCCATTGAAAAAAGGGGGGGTTGGGGAAAACCTTGCACCCTGTGGCAGGCACCCCAGGTAGCCTGCCAAATTGTGCATGGTTGGGAAGAGGGGTCCCTTGGGTACCCCCGTCGGGCCACATTTGGATGCCTCCTGATGAAGGGGGGCCCGCAAAGGGGCCCCCAAAGACCGATTCCGAAAGCCGCTTAGTCTCGGGCAAACCGATTCAGAATGGCTGTCCGAATCAGTCATCGTACTAGCTCGTTCGTAAACCATCTCCATTGGGCTGTACGAGTCGGATCCGAATGACGCGGGCTGCCTGATTCCCATTCGGAACTGAGTCGGACAGCCTGGACGGCTTCCTTGCATCGTAATCGGTCGGTGAGAAAACTGACCGATTCAGTCGGAAACCAGGGTTCCGAATCGGATTCAACAATACCGAATCCCATCCGGAGCCCTTCCTAACGACATTGTAATCTGTCCCATTAAGTCTTTGCAAATCTGGGTCTGGAGCAACAGCTCAGAAGATGCGTATCACCAAGTACACATCTGTCTCTGTTTATGCTCATCCAGGAAGTAGATTATCTCTCTATAGTACATGCGCAGGGAATTCTAAATAATAGCTCACTTGGCTGTAGTAAACATATGTGTTAAGGCTAACCGTAAATGGGCCCTTTGTATCTTCAATAATAAGTATTGTTGTAAACAAGAGAGCATGTATCACAACCAGGAAAGACCATCTGCTTCGATAGTAAATTATCCACTGGATGGTTGTGCTTCCCTTTTCCTCATGAGTGTCTCTCCTTCGTCTTCTTCCACACATAACAATGCCTAGTACATGACCTCTATATTTGCTAGTCAATGACCATTGTATTTACAAAACTCATAGACATTAAAGACACACTTTCTTTGGACATTAAGAGGTGGTAAAATGCAGAAATTTCTACGAGGCCCTAGTTTTGATTTTCTTCCCTCTACCCTCTTGAAACAAGCTGCTTTCTAGTGTTTATTTTGTTCCATCTTCCCAATCTTCACGTCCTTACATGCTATTTTCGAGAAAGTCTCTTTAAAAGTAGAGTGCTTTTAGTATGCTCTGTTAAGAGTGAAGGATGGTGCAGTTTTGTATGAATGCTGATATGAAGTGTAATGGCTACCACTAAGACGCTGTTATCTCATACCAGTGGCCACTGACATTCCCCATGGAAGGCTTGCAAATTTTAATCTCAATAAGATTAACACAGAGTTTTATCTATGCATTTAGATAAAACAAATGCAAAATATATTTCAATATGAATTTTTCATGGCACTTTGGTTAAGCATATTGGGCCCTGATCCAAGTTTGTCTGGTTTTGGTGCGGAGATACTAGAATACTGGAATTCCCTCATTAAATTCTGCCACTTAAGAGTTTTATCACTGGAATGGGGAATAACCACTTGGACCCTGAAAAACGGTGCCCTTTTTCATGTGGTTTTCCCCGATTCCAGGGAGAAAAGCACTGACATTTTCTGCCTGCTCGAAGCAGGAAGAAAGTGTATGCAGGACGGCTGGTGGGGCTGGGAGGGAGAGAGGAGAACATGGTAAGAAATGCCTACTCCCCAGGTGCTGTTACAGGGGTGGGGGAGCTGAGCTATGCTCCTGCACACAGCCCCTGTCCCTTCAGTGGTTTCACCAGGTGCTAATCCGCACAGTCTTCAACTGGGCAAATCATGTCTCATGGCAGTAGTGGCAAGCAAGGATCTGGGGTGGTGGGGAGGGGGGCCACTCTGTCCCACATCATCTCTCCTTGCCGAACAGGAAGCAGCCAGGTTCCTCTGAGCCAATAACAATGCTGCAATGCAGCGTTGTGATTGGCTCCCCTAAACCAATCACAATGCTGCAATGCAGTACTGTGATTGGTCTGAGCGCCGTGGTTCAGTGCTCAGACGGGGACTGAGAGCCTGGACATGTTCTCCATGCAGGCTGTAATGCAGCTTGCATGGAGAACATGCTAAAGTGCGCATGACTGTTTGGCCGGCCCGAGAGGGCCGGTCAAAGCATCATGCGCACTTTAGTGTGCCCACCACTCCTCCCTTGCTCTGTCAGTACAGCAGCCCCGCCCTCATGCTGCAGCAGCAGGGAAGAATAAAATGATAATAAAATCGCGTTAATATCATTTTATTTTTCCTTTCTTTTACTGCTGCACAGCAGCACTGGGGCGAGGCTCCTCCGCTAAGGCGGAGGAGCCGCTACTGTCTCTTGGTCCAGAATTTTTGGGTCTGGAGACACCGAGCTACTCGTAATGACCATTAGTGGTATCCCAGCAAAAGCTACCTCTCTGGGTGGGATACCCCAACTTGTAATCAAGGCCTTAGTAGCACTTCATTCAACAATATGTTTTACAGGATGTATGTAATAAAAGTTGACCTTTATAATTTCAACTACATTAGAAGTCAAGTTGAAGTTTTTGAAGTAACAACGTCATATCCTTCATTATTAGCTATGACAAGCTTAAAATTGTCATATTTAAAATATAATTTTTTTAATCTCTATTGTGTTTGTATTTTTTAATTTTCCATAATGGAACACCGCCCTATCCCTGCTACCCTTCCTTAGTTGACCACCCACGCCCTAACTCTTCCTTAGTCTTCTTTCATGTAGGAAATTCCACCAATTCATTCTCCTTGTAGTGGGTCACACTGCATTGGACACTCCCACCTGCTCTCACGCACTTTCTCATGTTGTTATGCCCCAACATATTCCCTACATTCCTCCTCTTTCGCAAGTGGGGCCTCTACCTACATTGATGGTTCTCTTCCGCTGTGACCAGCCCCCCAACCATGCCCTTTCCCTATCATTCCTGTTGCCCAGGGTCATGAATGTTTGCTTTGCTATTTTTTGTGCTACAAACTAATTGGGCAGCTTTTTCATTTTTTACAGTTTTCACACAATTTTTGTTTTTACTGCAAACCCTTTTAGAACCATATTTCGCCTCTAGGTCGTAACTGGATACCATGCTTTTGACACTGGCCACACCCCCAACGCATCACTAAGTGATCAGTACTGTCCTGAGTTACCCTCTTGATAAACAACACTTGATATTGACCACGATTCTAAATCTTACCAGACTGTAAAAAGAGGTAAGATATTAGTGGTTAAAGAATAAACATAATGATATACATTATATCTAAATTACAATGAAGGGTATGTATCTGTAGATATCACATAACACCTGATGGATGGCTTTAGTATTACAGTATTCAGCCACTAAGACCTATTAAAAGAGTAAATTTTAAGTAAATGATTTGACCATACCTGCTACTTGAATACTTTCGTTTCCTACTTTAAATACATGATGCTGCGGGTACTGAAGTTTCAAATTGACTTTGCAAATAAGCTCTGTTTTGTGGTAGATGCATCGTCAGCAGAATACCCTTTGTGGAAGGTACTCGTCCTAGTACAGGAAACATCTTATGGTAGCACTGCAATGTCCTTCTTTGACTCCAGAATACCTTCAGTGATGGAGGCCTATGGGTATATATAAGCCTCCAGCTTAGGAAAACAATGTTTACATCTTTTTCCAGTGTTCCGGTCTCTTAAAATACAGTTTTGCATTGCTGAGCATTAGTTCTGGGTGATCGCAAAATGCTTATCTGAATTCTGCACTCAGAGATGATCTTAGAATTGAAAGGTAGTCCAGCACGGACCACTTGATCATTGTCAGGGCTGGAATGTCCATGCTGTCATTTTCACAATCAGCTGCAGACTGCTTTAAGACCATTATGGACTGCTATGATGCCCCTATGGTCCTTTTCTATCCATGGCCTTCTGCAAACGTGGGGCTGGTTTGAATATTGTTTGCCAGGGCTATGTATTTATTAGTATTTATATAGAACATCCTTAGCTTGGAGACCCTATACATTACTTGGGAAGGGGGGAGACAGCAAGATTTACGGCTCGTTTTTTAGAAAAAAAGCCAGCAACATCTATGAGCAGCCATTCATGTCAAAATTACAGATCCCCATAGAGGGTACATATTACATTCATTCTTATATTTGTCATATTCATTTTGCACCATGCTATGCACTTCAGGAGGTGTCCTATAGAGGGATCTGTAATTTTGACATGAATGGCTTCCCATAAACATCCACACAATTTCACAGTTGCTAGGAAGGCAGTTTCATAGTTCACTTGAGAGAAAATGGCACATGCAACAAGGATGGAAATATCACCAGTCTGAGTAGAAAAACGATACCAGCTCATAAATGAAGCGAAAGACAAGAAGAAGTGCAGACAATGGGTGGGAAAGTAACAAGGATTTCGCCTAATAAAAACTTTGCAACCCCCATACGTTTTACACCTACAATTTATTCCAATAGTAATTTTCTGTACTCACTTCTGCGAAAATCACCCAGCTTTGGTAGGATACTTTTTTCGAACTCCAGAATAGTTTGCTCCACAACCTCCCGTGGTCTCTGTTGATCCAAAGCAAACACCATTTGTTTCAGCAGAGGGACTTGCGACAAGTTCCAGATGAAGGAACCACGATCCAGAGTGTTTATGTTTGGATGACTGAACTTCTGTAGTAATTGAAAAGGTGACAAAGAAGTGGTATGTTGCTGTGTAGGAATCAGAGCACTCTGAAATATTAATAAACCAATATGCTTTTGATATACAGAAAATTCTTTATACTACAGAAGCAGAAACATTGTGTATCGTTGCCTAACTAGACTGAGGTAACTTGTGTGAGTCATTTTGTGTGTAAGAGGCAGGTGGAAGCAAGAGTTCAGACTGACCAAAGACAATATGAACAAAATCTGTGATGGTGATAAACAAGTATTACCGACCTAAGAGCCTCCTTCACCATATGCCTCACCCAGGCTCCTTGACCACATAATTTGCAAAGTTACTGTCAGTTGGAGTGTGCAGGCTGAGCAGCAGGGAGGCTGTTCCTGGTGGGGCTATCTGCTATCTACATGATATCTGTTATTATCTACTTACTTACCTGGAACTTACCTTGTAACTAAGCTTAAATAAACCATCTATAGAATATACACCTCAGCTAATGGACTTTTGTATTACAACAAATTATTATAGTGTTATCTTTGACTGTGGAGCCTAAGGTGAAAGCAGGACCTTTCTACCAGATGTGAGCACAGGCCACATTTGACACTTTATCAGTTTCTGTCTCCTGCCAATTATGCTGTAAATACCTTTTGAAGTGTTGTATGTATATATGACTACTTGTGTTTCACTCATACAAACAAATGTTCTACCAGGAGGGAAAATTCAAAACAGAATTTCTTTCTAAAGAAGACATGGATATTCTATTGTCCTGTAGTCTAAGTCAATTCCTTTTTAGCTGAAAAAAGAATTCTTGCAACCACATTGCAGATATTTCCATTTTGTATTTTGAATCATACATGTAAAAAGACTGATCATCTTGTATACACAAATCCAAAAAGGTGCTCCAAGTGATGGCACAGTGAAAAAGTGGTTATCCGTGAGCCATGACAACAAAAGTGACATAAAAAAATAAATATTTACAGAATGTACAAAATATACACGAATCACCCAAACCCCTTGGATTATTTAGTTGAGCAATTAAAACCCAAAGTTTTAAAGCATCAGAGTATAAGTATCCAACAATGAATGTCAGGGGTGGGCGTAAATCAAGTCGACGTTTTGACCCCTGAACTGGATGAATCCTCTGGATCTTCATCAGGAGAAATCAAAAGGTAGTCGCCTATATGGAAAGGCAACAAGGAGTCAGCCCTCACTCAGTAACAATTTTAACTGAGGAAGTGGTGAAAGTCTAAGATGAGTTCTCACCAAACCAGAAATAATCAGGCGCCAGTTTTCATGAAAGGAATCCAACTCACATTTCTTTCTGTGGGAAATGAGAAAGATCCATGCTTATTAGATAAAGGGAATATGTCCCAATTGGAGAAAGTAAAAGGAGGAGTATAGAGAGGAAGAAGCGAAGTAGCATGCACACTAGGAATAGTGTGCAATGTATAAAAACTGAAAAAGGGTTCCAAGAAAGTCAAACACGCTTACTCAGTGTGAAACATTGGAACCTAATAAGTGTCATGCTGAAGTGTCCCTGGTGTGGAAAAAGGAAGAAGCATGCAAAATGTGTGTTATATCCAATCTGAAAGAAAATTCAGACATGTGTGAAAACGGGCAAGTGGCATGCAGGAAGAGAAAGACATCTCACACCTGGATGAGCACCTGATGAAAACTAACCTCTTCCAAAACCCAACAAAGCCACTGGGAACTGTAAAGAAAACAGAAAAGCAGGTGACATAGAGAAGACTCCAAGATAAGGATTAACACATAACAAAATGTAAAAGCCCGGCTAATTCCTCCTACAAGACATAAATCAATTAGGGAAATTAGGACTCCAGTGCCCGAATGATATTGCAAAGTCAGGTAGTCTGGGTATGAATAAAAACTAGGACTGCAGGGGTGATTATGGAATTCTGATGGAGATGGCATTGTGGGAGTGACACAGAATGCAGCGCCGCAAACGTTCGGGAGGCCTGGTTGTAGTTTCAGCAGCAGAATGAGGGAGACCGTCAGCGAATGCCAAGCCCCTGCTTGGAGGGCGACCGCCAGGCCCCCGGCCCTCGATGAGCCACCGCGAGCTTGGATCCATCCCTCCTGCTGGTAGTTTCCAGGAGTGAGGACACCGCGGGCGGTCGGAGTGCCGCAGTGTGATCCAACACATGCGTGATGAGAGAAAACGGACTGTCGTGCCCGCGTGGGTGTGAAACAAGACAACCAGTGAATGTTCAATCGATATTCAATGTACTCAGGCATCATGTCAGAAAAATATATATTTGTATGCCAGTCAGCTAGGAAAAGTCAAAAGGGGAGCTAATGTCCCAGATCCTATTACAACACATCACTGACGAATCATCGTGAAGTCCATAGTAGACCATGAATATACGGGACCTGCCTGCTTCCCTTTCCATGGGCCTGTACCTCTTGTGATGTATCAACTGGCAAGAAGTAAATTGCCTTTATGTAAGATAGAAATGTGTAGAGCCAACTACTGGGACCATATTAGAAATAAGTGAGCCCGGCTAACCGGCCCGCATCTCTAAACACCAACCGGTCCATGTGCATTACATTAGGGGAACAAATTGACAAACAAGCATCTGCAATGCAATAGGTCTTGCATTTGTGAGAGTTAGGTCTATCGGCGTTGTAAATGATAATGTTTTTTACCCATGTGTTTTGGTTTGTAGTAGAGTGGATGTATGTGGTGTGGAATGGAAGGGTTTGATAGGAATTGTTAGTTGTGGAATTGTGTGGTGGAATTGTGTGGTGTGGAGTGGATTTGTGTAGTGGAATTATGTGGCAGGATGTGCTGTGGAATTATGTGGTTAGTAATTATGTGGTATTGTGTGTAGTGGAATTTGCATTTGCAGCATGTGCACCGCAGAAATAAAACTGATGGTGTTAGACATGGCTATTTAATGGTAACAGTAAGGTACCCATAGCCTGGCAGAGTAATATTTAGGAGTTCACCCCAAGACATTATACATGACACTCCTGATTACGAAGTGAGAGGAAAGTACTGGCACTCAGTCACCAAACTAAGTGCATACAGCCAAGCGAAACAGATCACCGAACTAAGCACTTGCTGCAAAAGCCCAGTGGCACCTGCATGCCAAAAGAGCCAGATTAAAGCAATAGTTTGTCAACTTTCAGTAATTCAAAAATTATACTTATTAGCGTTACAATGAATCGAAGGCATAACAGCTCAGAAGGCTGTCGACACATTCGAACCACTGAAATTCACTTAAAAGCTAAACACACAACAATTTATATAATACGACGCTGTTCTTCAAAGTCAGAAGAAAGTTGCGCTCTGGAATATCTGCTCCACAGTGTCAAGCGCACAAGTTCACTTTCAAACTGATAACTACAGGTTGCACTGCCAAGTCCAGATTTTGAACTAGAGGGTGTACATAGTGTAGTACCAATCTACTGAAACTGTAATATAGCTTAATAATGTAAATCTCTAAGGATCGGAGTTCCTACCTGTAACATTTTAATATGTCAACACAGATACAGATAGGCAAGCAACAGTGGCTCGCAAATGTTCTCGATGAGGGAAGTGCAGGACAGGAATGCTGAGCACGGTGGCAATGGGAGCAGACTAAAGGGGCTGTGGTAAAGAAAGCCAATCTAATAACCTGACCTTTACTGCCGACAATAACGGGTGTGTCTATCCTAGTAGACGTCTTCAGTCTGGCAGCTAAAGTGTTATTTAACTGCGGCAGCGAGCAATAACCCACATGACATGCAGTTGTTATTTGCCGGACATTTGCTGAATGAGAAGAGTTAAGCCCATGAAGTCTGCTTCTCAGGCAATCAACTGGAAATGTTAGAACATGGAGTCAAAATAAAACCACAGTACTAGCCATTAAAAAAACATAAATAATGCCATGGACTCAGGAAAATGAGGAAGCGAGACCAGTCAAGCACTTGAAAGTAATGACAGCTCTGGAAACGTGTGAAGAATGTAATTTCCCCATACTTGGTAATCGTTGAATGACAATATGCACCATCTATAGATGTTTGTTGGCTCATTTGAATTAACCCAACATTTAGGGGCCGATTCCGATCTCGGCCGGTAGGGCTCCGAATCGGATTCGGCTTTACCGGATCCGATTCGAGCCCTGTTTCCCGACCGAACCGTACGCGGGTCCGGCCGAGCGAGTACGATGCGAAATCGCCGACCGACTCGTCCGGGCGTCCCGACCGCTCCGACCGACTCGCTCCCGGCTCGAACCGCTCCGACCGACTCGCTCGGACTCCGACTCGCACCGCGCAATGGAGACGTTTCCCGGCCGGGTAAGTACGATGAGCTCCGCGAGCAGTCCGACCGAGCCGCGCACTCCGGCTCGTAAGAGCAGTCGGAGCAGTACTTCGGGGTCCGTGTCGGACCCCCTGCATGCGTAGCCGCGCGAGTCGCACACAGGGGGACCCATGGGTCCCCCTACCTGTGCGTGTACGGCGCGAATCGCTCGCCGCGTACCCGCTGTAGGGGCGCCCTTGTCCGACTTCGCACCCATTGAGTCAATGGGAGCCCGCGTACGCGTTGTACGACCGGCTCCCATTGACATCAATGGGAGTCCGACCGACTCGAGTCCGATAACATACGGACGCATCGTACTCGTTCGGTCGGACTGCACGGGTCCGATTCGGTCGGAAATCTCTCCGGGTCCGGCTCGGTCGGAGAAATTTCCGGCCCGAATCGGAATCGACCCCTTAGTGAGAGCAAGACGGGAGCAAGCATGAACGATACCTACCATCATCATGCGGTTGTCTCTGTCCACCAGTGACCCCGCCATTTCAAGTGCTGCAGAGCAGTGTTGTGGGCGGCTGATCAGCTGCTGGAGGGGAGGTGGGCAGGTCTGAGCCCGATTCAATGGCTGATCACCGTGGCCTCTGCGGCTGTAGAGGTGATCCCGGGAGAGGTTGAGACTGGCCGATGACAAAAGCGCAGACTCCTTAACCCGGCAGCGGGGGTGGGATGAGCGTAAAATAGGCAGCCTGTTTTTGGTGGTGTGAGGGAGGGCACACTACGGGGAAATGCAGCTTTGAAGCTGCAAGCAAAAGATAAAGCGTGGCGCTCGTGAAATAGGCGTCGAGCTGAGAGTTAAAGTTGAGAGTTATTAAAAAAAAGGAGGTGGGCGAGCTGCGCCGTGTAGAAGAAAAGAAAGGCGTGGCCACCATACTTCGAGATAAAGTGCAGCTGGATTATTCTTTCTTTCTCTCGTGCGCAGTGAGGAGCCCCTGCTTGGAAGCACGTCATGTTTATAAATACAACATGGCTGGTGTTGTTGTAACCTTAAAGTGGGTGCCGTGCTGAAACAAAGCGCAGTGCCCGTGTTCATAAAACATATGTGCATCGCTGCGAGTGAAGTGGGCGCCATGGCAATAAATTAATAGTCCCCAAAGAAATACATAAAGACCTACAATGTAAGGAAACTGTAGTTGGTGGGTGCTCCTGGCCAAAAAACGGAGGTGATGTATCGGGAGCACCAACCAATAAGGAGCCAAGAAATAAGAGCGATGGAGGAGTGAACCAATGGCAAGCAGAAGGTGGGATTACACTCCATAGAGTGATTACAGCAGGTCTTGAAGACAGCGCCTGCTCGCTGATGCTCTACCTAAGAATGCTAGCTGGCTTCCGGGAACCTGAAGTCCCATAACTCAGTTAACCACCTCCCAGACTGCATGTCAATCGAGAATCCAGGGTTACTCGTGAGTTACAAGAGAACTGCCCGCTACTTCAATCGTAGCCCAGGGTCCCTTTACCTTATCAGTGGAAGTAGCGCATTTCGTCTATGCTCAAGAACAAAACAGGAAGCCATGGCCCTGTAGCAGCATGACTTAAAATGACAAATGGAAACGCGTGTATGAAAGCACCACATGACCCCAACTCAGGATAGTGCAGCGAAAAACACTAGAGTGTCGACCGCAGGGTGCACGTGTCCAAGACACAAAATAGGAGACCATACTGCGCATGCACGTGTGCGCGAGGACTGCAGGACCGTGTGCATCGAATTGCATGGCATGGGTTAATATAAGGGAGCAAGCAGGACCCCGGGGTTCCTCATAAGTTATAAAAGTAAAAAAGTGAGAGAGCAGAGAAAATACAGGCTAAAAGAGAAGCAGAAAAGGACACAGGGAGGGTAAGAGTACCTCGAACAGTATTGAATCATACAGTGTGAAACCAGTGGTGGGGAATATCCCCTTAGGAAAGTTCTAACAATAACCCAAGTTAGTCCCAAACATCCAAATACTCTCAATGTGTCCATAGTATCAACGCGTTATATATGTTTAGCTAACACCATTCAGCTTGACTGTTGAGGCCATTCTCCATTGATCCAGCGACATTCTAATTCCAGTAGTCTGGCGTTAGGGTCTCCTCCTCTCGGGTCAGGTTATGGGACCTCAGTTACTTGCCACTGGATTTGATTCACTGTGTGTCCCAAAACTGTGTTGTGTTTCACCAAAGGTGCACCTGCAGTCCTGCAATGGATCTGACTCTTATGCTGAGGGATACCTGATTTAACCTTTTGGGTGGTCTATCCTACATAGATCATCTTGCAGGGGCACCAAATTGCATACACAACATTTTAGGAGTTGCAATTGGAAAAAGATCTTAGGGTCAATGATACATTCCCATGAACAACAAATCTGGTTTCATTGCACAATTGACATGCTGTATGTTGCCCACATTTGCAATGGCCCAGGACCGGTGGTAAACCCCACTGAGAATGAATGGTAGGGACTCTAGTATTGGGTCCTGCTGCTCTGATCAGTTTTTCTCTCACATTTGGAACTTTTTTGAAGGAGCAAAGGGGTATAGCCTTATGTCTAAGATGTCGCCTATCAGGTACCAGTGTCTGAAAAGGATTTTACATATGGCATTACAGTCAGTGTTATACTTACTTACAAAAATCAGGTGGTCATCTGTCTCCCTATGTGCCCTGGGGATAACTAGGCACTCCCTATGTGCGTACCATGCTCTTTTTCTGATCTCCGGAGTAAACCTGTGGGTTAGCCCTCTCCATAAGACGAGAAATTAGTATATCCAATTAATGAAAGGAATCCTCCTTCTTGAAGCAGTTCCTCCGGATCCAGAGAAACTGCCATATGGGAGGTTGTCTCGCAGACCTCTCAGATGATGACTTGAATACATAAGGTATTTCACAGCATAACAGATTGGATCCTTTCAAAACTGTTCAGTGTTTAATTATTCTCTTTTTACTATGCATGCAGTAGCAAATCAAAAGCTTCAATATAATTCATGTGAATTAATAAGCGGACAATTCTTCAGAAAATGTTTCTTCTGGACTCAATTTCATCAATGGTTCTTTAATAAACATTGCCAGGAAGAAAAATCATCCTATATCATTTAATTTGCAGCACTTGTAACACTTTTGTTTTATTTATTTATTTATTTCTTTTTCCTTCATTGTTTGTGTCTTTCTTTCCTTCTTTCTTGCTGCCTTTCTGTCTTGCCTTATTACTTTCTTTCCTTTTAATTTTTTTCTTTCTTTCCTTTTTTCCTTTCTTTCATTTTTCTTTCTTTCTTTCTTTTGTTCTTTCTTTGCACCTTTTCTTCTTTCTTTCCACCTATCCTACTCCTTGCCTTCTTGTCTTCCTTCTTGCTTTGATTTTTGACTTCTTTCCTTCTTTCTCAAAGTCAAGAAGTTGCTAGACATTGGCAGAACAATTGGCTTTTTTAGGTCTGTGTTAGACAAGACCTTTTGATTTTACTAATTATGTGTGTGGCGTAGCTACATATTGGGGAATTCAGCCACAATTCGTCCATTTGTCTGTGGTTGGGTCATTCACATTCAAGCACGCATCAAGGGGCAATGCATCAATCCCCTTCAGTCATTGGCTGACTTCACTATGAGTTGCAGAATGATGCCCTTTCACAATGAGCACACAAAGTAGTTCCCTTCACTGCCAGGGAGTACTATGGTAAGGTGTGCTTTTTAAGACCAAAAAACATTTTTGCCTTTAGTCAGTGTTTTCTTTTATTAGATTGACGAATACCCAGCAGCTTCCTTAACAATATCGTTTTGCAAAAGCCATGACCAATCAAAAAAAGAATTGCGAAATGGCTGGCAGACGCCAGACCTATTGGCCTTGCCAATGCTTGTTGTAATTTGAATGCATTCTCAAATCCATTTGGGAAAGACACATTTTGCAGTAAAAGAAAGAATTGTGCAAACGTTCTGTTTGTTCACATTGTTCCTGTGCACCTGCATGACATCTCAATTACATATGGCATAATACCATTACCTCGTGCATTTGTATAACAAGCACAATGCAAATGCTGAAAATTACATGAGATTAAGCCAGCGTAAACTACATTTTGCCTGGGCCTAATCTGTAACAGGATGTATACATTCTGGAAAAATAACAGTCATGGAAGAACGATTGAAATTGATGCTGCGGATACAAGCAGATCTGAAACTAAATATTTCCCCTTCTGCACTGCTGAGGCAGAAACCTCCACCAATAAACTACCTATGAGCTAAAGAGAACTGGTGGCCACCCATGAACACAATCTGTTCTGATCCTCTCAAAAAATCACAGCAAAATCCTTTTCAATTACAAAATGACTGTTTCGTTGCCGAATGTCTGTTCTTTCAGTCTTTATACAAGTTTGGTTACTGTCGCTAACCATGACTGACACTCCCTTTCATTCTGTTCTACATGGGATGCCAGAATATCAATATAAATATCATCTAATATAAATATTGTGGGATAAAATTATTTATAAAAATATTACTCTTGTGGGTGTAGATTTTCTATTAATAATTGCAAGGGGACAATAATTTGGCCAATAATGTTTAGGACACAATATTTTTGGCATAAAATATTCAGCCCATGATATTCTGTTACCATAGATCTACATAAGGGTCTCATGCTGCTGTAGAGGGAAATATACTCCCCTGGAGGACATGTCACCTAGTGGATGCCCTAAGTATAACAGTTTTCGAATTTACTATGTAGATTAGTCAGCTCAATTCATGCGAAAGGGAATTCTTCCATACATTCCAACCCTCCCGATTCAGGTGGGAGTCTCCCACCGCCTGATTCCTGCATGCAAAAACCCGATTCCGCTGCAGGATTCAGCTGACTGGGTCTGGTATTGGGTAACTCGGCGTATGCACTGCCAGTAACCTGCTCCTGCAGGCCAGTGCACAACACTTGCATCACGCTCTCTCTGCCTGTCATAGCGCTTTCTCCGTGCTTCTGACAGGTAAGAAAACAAAAAACGTACATTTGAGTTTCTAATATCCGATCCTGCAGCAGCACACTTGCAAAGCCCATACATGACAGTAACCCGATTTAGACCCCAATAGAAGTCAATGTGGGAAATACATTCTCCCGATTTTTAGGTTTCACCTGCACAGCTTGTGGAATCTCTTGTATTTAATATATCTTAAAAGGGGCTCTTATCAGTTCCCAATGCCGAATTACTGCGTTCATTCACTTTTGTGTGCAACTTTTTTTTGTTGTTCACTTCCGCTGGCTGCACACATTTAGGATACGTCTACTAAAGCTGTTCACACTGTTTAAGCCCCTTTCACTGTTCAGATAATATCTCTTCCCACAGAAAAGGCAGACAGCTTCTAACAGTATGATGGAAAGCTTGTTTTTATTACTTAGTTGTGTAAAGCAGATGCTTTAGCCTTAGAACGTTAGTGGCATTTCCTATTCAAGCCTCAGTACCTTTCTTTGCACTTTGCAGGCATTATGGGATTGATTTTTTAAACTTAATCTATTTTGTCATCATGATCAAATTCTAAATGTTGTAATAAACATTGCACTTTAAAAATAAAGTTAACAAACAAGAACTATGCTGTATCTTATTACTAAACAGGCAGTCACAAGTGCAGGTATCTTTCAGGCACTAGGGTCATGATTTGAATGGTGCAGTGGCACCGGGCCAAAATGTTGTCAGAACTCCCCTAAACACTGAATATTGCTTTAATTTACTACTAAACAGGCAGTCACATTTGCAGTTACCTCTCAGTTGAAAGGGGCTTCATTTAAATGGTGCAGCAGGTGCAGTGGCACCAAGGCCAACAGTTGTCATAACTCCTCTAAACATCAAATATTGCTATATTTTACTAATAAACAGGCAGTCACAAGTGCAGTTACCTTGCAGACAACAGAGTCATGATTTGAATGGTGCAGCAGGTGCAGTGGCACCGGGCCCAAAATGTGTCATGACCTCCTCAAAACACCTAATATTGCTATATTCCACTACTATACAGGCAGACACAATTGCAGTTATCTTGCAGTTAAAAGGGGTTTGAGTTCAATGGTGCAGCAGGTGCAGTGGCACTGGGGCCAAAAGCTCTGGGGACCCCACTAAACACAGACTATTGCTAAACTTTGCTACTAAACAGGCAGTCACAAGTGCATTTATCTAGCAGGCACTAAGGCCATAATTTCAATGGTGCTGCAGCAGCAGTGGCCCGAGGGTCAAATGTTGTAAGAACTCCACTAAACACCAAATATTGCTATATTTAACTACTAAATAAGCAGTCAGAAGTGTAATTACCTTGCAAGCACTAGGGTCATGATTTCAATGGTGCAGCAGGTGCAGTGACACCGGGGCCCAAAGCTCTAGGAAGCCCTCTAGACACCAAATATTGCACTATTTTACTACTAAACAGGCAGTCACAAGTGCAGTTACCTTACAGGCAATAGGGTCATAATTTGAATGGTGCAGCAGGTGCAGTGGCACTGGGGTCAAAAGTTGTCATAACTCCACTAAACACATAATATTGCTATTACATCAATTAATTCTATTGTTCCCTCTTTCATTTCCCTTTTCAAATTGTTGCTATTACTTACCTGCACTATACCACTAGTAACAGCACAATGTATTGCCTTTTTTTTACATAAACAAGTCATAATACTTTAACAGACTTTCTGTAACTTATATTGTACAACTACTCAGCAATCTACAACTTACAACAAAAACCAGCTTATTATTAATCACATAGGCGAAACCTAATGCATTGGCCAGTGCTTGGTTTTTGTTTTGTTTTTAGAAATCTCCCACTTTTCTCTTCTAAAATGTTGGCATGTATGTTCGTACCCTGGACATAGAAAAATCTTTTTCTCTATCCAGATTATTTATGTGGGGAGTTGTGAAAAGAAGTCAGGACGCAGAATGCAACTTAGTTTAAGGAGTATACTTATAGAATGTATTAGTTAAAAGTAAGAGGCAACCATGACAGAAAATCAGATGCATAAAGAACGCTTTTTAAAAATTCACTGAATTTCTAACTAGAAGCCTTTCTGAAATGGGATTAGATTTTGTCAGACCTAACAACACTCCAAGCATAATGACAGTCGATTCAAAGCCTCTTTCAATTAGGCCTTGGTATACTGGGTTATAGAAGTCAAGGCATGAATACACTGGTGCATTGTCCAGCAACTTAAACGGGAAACTGAAAATGTTTCCCATGTGCCTGAGAACTCAAATCTGATGAAAACATGCTTGGTATTTCGCTGAAAGTTAAGCACTCCAAGATAGTTCATAGTCCATTAACACCCCAGGATTCCTGACAACATTCAAAGAAGCTCAACAAGGGTAAAATGTTGTCTGCCACTGCCTGGGATATCAACCAAGTGGGGTGAACTTAGTAGGGCGAATCTCCAACTTAGGGGCTGATTAGGATGGCGGGCGGACTTTAGTCCGCCTGCCATCCTAGCGGTAACAGTACCGCCCGCCTGCCATACGGCAGTCCCGCCACTCTGATCATGATGCGACCGCCACCGCGGCGGTCGCATCTGGCGATTTAACATTGCGGCGGGTGCTGCTGGCTGCCACCTTGTGCATGGACATGTAGGGTGTACCATAGGTACCCCCCAGGTGCACCCCCCACAACGGGCCCCCAAAGCAAATCCCCGCCAGCCTTTCCATGGCGGCATCGCCACCATGGAAAGGCCTTGAAATCTAAACATCATAATATGGATGGCGGTGCCTGCTAGGCACCGCCACCATATATGAGCCCCAGCTCCGCCCGGCCGGCAATCGTAACGATTGCCGACTGGCGGAAAAGCGGCGGACGGACTTTCTGTCCGCCGCGAAACCCCCGCCATCGTAATATGGCAGTGGGTAATTCACGTTACGATGGTGGGCGGATCGCATCCGCCCGCCATCGTAATGAGCCCCTTAATGTGGTTAACATTCATCCACTACTGCATTGTATCCAGTGATCCAGAAGCTTTCTTTCTTGATGTTCACCAAAATCTGAATGTCATCTGCATTCTTGTGATAGGACATGCCTAAGTGCAAGATGTACTAACGCACTATATATAACTGCAGCTGAGATAGAGTGGACATTGATGCACACCCCAGGGAGCTTGTTTGTGGGATGATGTGAAAGAGCCAAGATGTATTGATTGCCTTCTTATTATCAAAAATTACTCAATAGATATAAGTGATCTGACCGCAAAAAGAATTTGGTGATCAACGGTCTTGAAAGCAGCAGCAGACTGATGTAAAAGCTTCAAGGCTCCGACTCCACCATCATCCATGATCCCACTAAAATCATCAAAGACTGAGGTCACCACAGCCTTACTTACATAGCTATATACAAATTTTCATGAGATTGACCAAATAGCCATTTGTTTTGCAAAGACGTCTGCAGCTGCAAAGCAACAGTTTTTTTTCCAAACGTTTCGCTGGTAGAGGTATTGAAGAAAAGATTGATGTAAGATGGTGGTTTTCTGGGATGGAGGTCTGCCGGACAGCAAGCTCTTTACTCACTGACAGAAGCTTAGCTTGTCTATGTCTGGAGTAGCATTAGGGGAGAATTGTTCAAAACCTGGAGAACCTACCACATTTGCTGTTACAAAGTTACAGAAATTGATTATAAGGTACCCTGGGCATATCCTTGGCATTAACTTTGTTTTGGAACTCTCTTTTTAGCTGCTTTTATCATATCTGCTAAACTGACGAAGATCAGGAGTTGTGCTGTTTCTAGATATTTTCACATTTTTCAGCTTAAATGAAAACCATTTACACTGTAAGACTGAAAGGCCTTATTTAGAGAGTAGAGGGCCCCAATGTACTTGAAAAAAGGGGCATCGGATACTCTCCACTTTTGGAAGATGTGCTGCATCTGCCAAACAGTAAATAAGGCCGTCAGTTTTAGTCTGGATAGTCTGCACCAGAGCTAAATCAACAGGGGCTACGGTAAGGATATACTACGGGTGGTTTAGTATTATTCTAGGTCCTCGATTCTCAATTCGAAAAGGTGCACCTGTGATGAATCTAATAATGGAGTCAGACAGACACTCTGTTGAAACTCTCTTCATTAACTACTGGGGATACTTATCCTCTCCCTAAACCTTGAGGTAGCAAGGGGACTAGAGAAATGGTCTTACCATAATAACCGGTCTAAAGAGTTTAAGATCGGATGGACTAGGTCCTCAACGAGGGAGGCTGCTTCATCAGACCTCTAACCTTTCTAGATGTAAAGCGTTAGGTAACATTATTACTATTGTTCACTGCCAATCAATAACAAATTATGAATTAATCTGACCTGTGGCTAACAAAAGAACAGGATGGCAACCAGTGCAGAAATTGGAAACTACAAAGATTCAGTGAACATTGAAGGCAAGTGTCCCACGAATGAATATCTACAATGCTCGGATCACCATCTTTTTAAAGCCTCTTTGGGGCCCCCTATCTGTAAGCTCAAAAGTGCCACATTACCATCTAGATAAGCACCACAGACTCTCAAACAAGCTATCATATAACCTGATTACCCATGTTACAGGACACAAGATTAAGTAGTCGCGACTTCTCAACTCCTCCACAATGCAAGACAATTTCATTATCAAGGATTACTGGTTGAAATCAAACCTTATAGTGGGACCCATGCTACACTACTAAACATCAGTGAATAGCATATAATTTCCTGTGATTATGGCTATGCATGTGCACTCACATTACCATACCTCTTTACGGTTAGACTAGTCTGTGACTTTTGTCGACATAAACATGTCTCTGTGAGCCCCTGCTCATACCCGCCTTCTGGTAAAACAGTATGTTAAGTTCAAGGCTTCAAGTATGGTGCAACGGCAATGCCCTTCTGAACAACTTCATGGTATTCATCGTCCAGGGAGATCAGTAAGATGAAAGGCTCCACTGTTGCATCGGTTGTTGGCTTTTAACTGAGCCCAATGCAGAGGTAGGGCCTTCAGTTTTGGCGCCCAGCTTTTGGGTGAACTGTCACTGGACCTGCACAGCATCATGGACTATGCACAGTTCTAAGCAGGGATTTAAAAATATATATTTTGTTACTTCTCCCTGCATTTCCTTTTAGTACTTTTAGCACCACAGGTAGATGCTAGCCATATGAACAAGGATTGTGTTAGAACTGGGGGTCTCTAGTTGGCAATGGTTTGCACCTTTGTCCAAATAAGGACCCTTGCTTCTAGTCAGGGTAAGGGGGCTACACTCCTAAAATAACCCCTGCTCAACCCTGTGGTAGCTTGGCACGAGCAGGCAGGCTTATCTCAGAGGCAGTGTGTAAAGCATTTGTGAACACATACAGTAATACAGTGAAAACACTACAGATGGACACCACACAGGTTTAGAAAAATAAGTAATCTTTATATAGACTTAACACAAGACCCAAACGACAAAAATCCACAATACAGTATTAAAGAAAATGACTTTTAAATGGTAGAAATAGCTTAGTTCAAAGGTGATGGTAAATGCGACACGTTTCTCACAAAGTACCTTGGATGCGTAACGCAAAACAAACAAAAGGTTCGCAGGGAGGGTGATGCGTCGGTTCCTTGCTTCGGGGGAGGCGATGCATCTGCTCCTCAATGCTTGCGCAAAGTAGGGGATGCGGCTGTTCCTTACCGGAGAGGAGGTGATGCATCGATCTCGTACTGCGTACCGGTTGTGATGCGACAAAATGGCGTCTCGATGCCATACGACGATCCGGTGCGATGCGACAAGATGGCGTCTTTGATGCGATGCGACGACGTTGAAGGTGCTGCGTGCACGCCGATGGCCGTGCGGCGAACTCGGTAACTTATGAGCCGCGACAGGCCCTGCGACACGCTTCACCGGTGATGCGACGGCGACCCTGCGGTGGCGACACGCTTCTCCGGTGATGCGATGACAGACAGCTGCGACGGAGACACGCTTCTTCTGTGATGCGACGGCGACCCTTGCGGTGGCGACACGCTTCTCTGGGATGCGGCGGCAACAGCTGCGGCGGCGACACGCTTCTTCTCATTGTGTTGCGCTTCCAGCTCCCAATAATACGCAATCTCTGCAGACAGAATTCCCAGCAAGGAAATTCAGGGGGAAGCTGGTGGTGAAGTCTTGTATCCCTGAGACTTCAGGCAGGAGGCAAGCACACTTCAAGCCCTTGGAGATTCTTCTTCAAGATGATGAAAGTTCATAAAAGTTCCTTCTCCTTTCCTTGGCAAACAAGTAACCACTGCAGGCCAACCCCAGAAAATAGCACAATGACACTGGGGCAGTCACCACCTTCAGCTTCCTTGGTTTCTTTCCTTGGCAAAGGTTTGTCTGGATTCCCAGAAGTGATCCAAAGTCTTGGGGTCTGAGCCACAATATTTATACTCAAAAAGTCTTTGTTCTCTGAAGGCAGAGAGTGTCTGTACCTGGCCAAAACCAGTTCTGTACACACTGGTGCAGCTTCCTGGCAGGAGGTGGAGACAGCATTGTTGAAAGCAGACCTGGCCCAGGTAGCTGAAAGGAAATCTCCTCCCCCTACTCTCTATTCTATGAGGGCTCAGGGGAGTGAAAGGAAATCCACGCCCCCTACTCTCTATTCAGCCAAGGTCCTATTCAGCCCAGCCCTGACCCATCAGACTGCTGGAGCCCAAGCCCTCCTGTCACTCACAAACCAGACAAGCAATACACAACCTAGGAGAGGCAGGCTGGATGGTTAGGCAAAAAAATACCTACTTTCTAAAAGTGGTATTTTCAAAATACAGAATGTAAAAATCACCTACACTAAAAGATGTATTTTAACATTCTGAGTTCAAGCATACTAAATTCGTTTTTCTACCATGTTCCCTGGTTCAGTTAGGATTATAAGATGTTATAATCAAACTGCCCATTCTAGCCTATGGGGACAGGTAGCCTTGCAATAGTGAAAAACGAAATTGGCTGTAATTCACTATCAGGACATGCCACACACACACCAGGGCATGTCCTACCTTTTACTTACAATGCGCCCTGCCCTTGGGCCTACCTTAGGGGTGGCTAACATGTAGAAAAGGGAAGGTTTAGGGACTGGTAAGTGGGTGCACTTACCAAGTCGATATGGCAGTACTAGACTGCACACAGGCTCTGCAATGGCAGGCCTGAGACACACTTTACAAGCTGCTTCTGTGGGTGGCACAACCAGTGCTGCAAGCCCACCAGCGGCATTTAATCTACAGGCCCTGGGCACACATCGTACACTGTACTAGGGTCTGACAAGTAAATCAAATAAGCGAATCATGGAGTCACTAATTCATTACAACAATTTACAATAGGGAGCACTTGCACTGTGTCACTGAATAGCAGTGGCACAGTGCCCAAAGCATCTAAACCAGCAACAACATATTAAAACAAGCATTGGCATAGCTAATAGGTCTCGCCTTTGGGACCTTCTAAGTGTTTAGTTATCCAGCACAATATCCTTGGTGCAACAACATCAACTGTTGCATGGCTAAACACTTATAAGGTCCCAAAGGCGAGACCTATTGGCTATGCTATTTATGTTTTAAAAAACAAAAACAAAAAAAAAAGGCATGTCATTTACAATGTCAATAGCTCAAACTAGCGTAAATGCGAGACCTATTGCATAGCAAATGCTTGTTTGTCAAGGAGGCTCTGTGGCCTAAAGGAGAGATGGACGCTGGGAGTTGGTGGTTTCTGTTTGTTAAAGGTAGCAGAGTTCTTGGTTTGTGTTTCATCTGTTTCCGCGTGAGTGCTGTTTCCAAATGTGGTGTATTTTGTGCACCGGAAGTCAGGCGCACCCTGGTGTGCTGAGGCGAGAAACTCCAGAGATAGACGCAAGGGTGGGGGGACATTACTGGAAAGATGCAAACCCCTGCTCTTTCCATCAAATATGCAATATAGGACGGCAGGTCAATATTACAAGTTCCAACACCTGCAGGTAATGTAATCTGCAGAGATTGCACGTGGGAGACTTCTTTGCATCCCTGATGCGCGCGCGGCACTGACATATTTGCATGCATGAATGTTATGAGCTGAAGCGGATGTCGCCAGACTTTCTCCTTGCGGCTGATTACATTTTAGGTGCACCAGAAACCCTGATACGAGAGAAGAGGTGATTTATTTAACTTTAGCGCCTCTGTGATAACAACCGCTCAACTTCAATACGGCCGGAATAATGGAAATCCGGGCGCTGTGCTACTGGTGAGCAGCTCGAGGCGCTACAAAAAAATCTGAAACTTCCACCCACCATTGAGCCCGGTTTATACTGCCAGAAAATAAAATATAACTGCGAAACGCTCTAGATGGCGCTTTCAGTCCCCAAGTGATTGTATTTGATTCCGTGGCTGTGGCACTCGTATATTCAAAATAGGAGCTTCTAAAAAGCAAACACAGAGCCGTCAGTACAAACAGTTTTACGGGACGATTCCCTCACAAGCACTGCAAAAAAAAGCAATCCCAAATGATTTCCTGGCGCGGGGTCTGGTGTTCTCATCCGCTACACCCACATAAAACAAGCGCGGCCCCGCGGCCGCGAAAGTTAAAGCGACGCTGAGGGCACCACTGAAAGGGGTTTCAGTGGCGCGTTTCCCTTGCGGGAGCGAGCAAAAGCACCATCTGTTAGCAAGTTATTTACAAACAGATGGTTTCAAAGCTCGCACCCGCAAGGGAATCGCCAAACGTGCACGCGTTGCCATTGAAAGCAATGCAATGCGTGCACGTTTTTGGCCTTAAAACCGAACCGATTACAAGAGGTCCCCCCTATGCAGCGCATGCGCGCTGCGTAGGCGAGACCTAAACAGAGGAGACAACAGCGAAAAATGGAAGGGAGACTCACACCAATGGTACCAGGTCTAACACGTGTCCCCTCCAGCTGAAATGTGGGGAGAACTACTCATCCTCTTGGGAGTTCTCCTCACTAAGGCGGAAAAATCTGGACAGACCATCAGCATTGGCGTGTTCTGTACCAGGGCGGTGTTCCACCGTGAAGTCCATCCCCTGTAGGGAAATGGACCACCTCAACAACTTTGGATTCTCACCCCTCATCTGCATCAACCATCTGAGGGGCCTGTGGTCTGTCTGAACCCGGAAGTGAGTCCCAAACAAGTATGGTCTCAACTTCTTCAGTGCCCAGACCACAGCAAATGCCTCACGCTCAATTGCACTCTACCTCTGTTCCCGTGGAAGTAACCTCCTACTGATGAAGGCTTCAGGTTGGTCGAGGCCCTCCTCATTTATCTGTGAGAGAACAGTCCCCACACCATGCTCTGAAGCGTCTGTCTGCACAATGAATGGTTTTGAGAAGTTGGGCGCCTGAAGCACGGATGCTGTGCACATGGCAGTCTTCAGGGCGTCAAAAGCTTTCTGACAGGTGTCAGTCCAGTTCACTTTCTTGGGCTGCTTCCTGGAAGTCAGCTCAGTCAAGGGTGCAACAATGTTGCCATACCCCTTGACAAACCTCCTGTAGTACCCTGTGAGTCCTAAAAGGCTCTCACCTGTGTCTGGGTTTTGGGGGTTCCCATGCCAGGATGGTATCAATCTTGGGTTGTAGGGGCGCCACCTGGCCGCTTCCTCCCTGGTGCCCCAAGTACACCACGGAACCCTGCCCGATCTGGCACTTACTCGCCTTGATCGTGAGGCCTGCCCTCCGCAGCGCCATCAACACTTCCCAGAGGTGGCGCAGATGTTCATCCCTGGTGGAACTAAACACGGCGATGTCATCCAGGTAGGCGGCACTGAAATCTTCCAGTCCAACCAACAACTGGTTGACCAACCTCTGAAAGGTGGCAGGGGCATTCTTCATCCCAAAGGGCATAACCCGGAATTGGTAGTGCCCATCTGGTGTGGAGAATGCTGACCTCTCTTTGGCCCCATCAGTTAAGGCGATCTGCCAGTACCCAGACGTCAGATCAAACGTACTGAGGTACCGTGCAGCCCCTAGCCGATCAATGAGCTCATCAGCTCTAGGGATGGGGTGCGCGTCAGTCTTGGTGACTGAATTGAGTCCTCGGTAGTCCACACAGAACCGGAGTTCGGGTGTGGCACCAGGCGCTGCAGCCTTTGGGACCAAGACCAGTGGGCTGGCCCAAGGGCTGTTAGAGGACTTAATCACCCCTAAGGCAAACATCTTGGAGACCTCCTCCTTGATGTAAGCTCTGACCCTGTCAGTCTCTCTGTAAGCTTTGTGCTTAACAGGAGGACTGTCCCCAGTGTCCACATCATGGACGCACCACTCAGTGACACCAGGAACCAGGGAGAACAGATCAGAGAATTGTCCCAGCAGTTGGCGACAGTCATCCTGCTGCTCAGGGGCCAGGGTGGTAGAGAGGCTTACACCATCCACTGACCCATTTTGCTCTGTTGCAGACAGGAGGTCAGGAAGAGGCTTAGTCTCCTCCTCCATTCCAGCATCTATTGCTAGGAGCATGCCCACTTCGGACCTCTCCAAGTGGGGCTTTATGCGGTTAACATGCAGGACCCGCAAAGGGTTCCTAGGAGACCGCAAGTCCACCAGGTAGGTGACATTACTCTTGCGCTCCACCACCTCAAATGGTCCGGTCCACTTATCCTGGAGCGCACAGGGTTCCACTGGGGCCATGACCCAAACTTTCTGTCCAGGCTGAAACTCGATCAGAGTGGCATTCTGATCATACCACTGTTTCATCTCTTCCTGGCTGGCTTCCAGATTCGCCTGAGAGAGCTGTCTGAACTGCCTAGTCTGGTTCCTGAAGGCCAGCATGTAGCTATATACATCCTGGGGAGGTTTACTGGGAGCTTTCTCCCAGCCTTCTTTCACCAGACTCAGAGGTCCTCTTACCGGGTGACCATACAGCAGTTCAAAGGGACTGAACCCTAAGGACTTCTGTGGCACCTCACGGTAAGCAAACAGAAGGCATGGCAAGAGGACATCCCACTTACGCCTCATGGGTTCCTCAAGACCCATAATCATGCCCTTCAGGGTCCGGTTGAATCTCTCAACCAGCCCATTACCTTGGGGGTGGTAAGGAGTGGTGAACTTGTACGTTACACCGCACTCCTGCCACAGGGACTTCATATATTTGGATATGAAGTTGGTACCACGGTCAGACACCACCTCCTTGGGGAACCCCACGCGGGAGAAAATCCCCATCAGTGCACGTCCCACCACGGGGCCCGTCACTGTCCGAAGAGGGATGGCTTCCGGGTACCGGGTAGCATGGTCCACCAAGACCAGGATGAACCTGTTGCCCATGGCTGTCTTGGGTTCCAGAGGCCCCACAATGTCAATACCCACCCGTTCAAAGGGGGTGCTGACTACAGGGAAAGGCTGGAGAGGAGCCTCGTGCTTCCATCGACTTTTACCACTTGCCTGGCAAGTCTGACAGGTCCTGCAATGAGTATCTGAACTCCTGCGCATTTGGGGCCAATGAAAGTGGGTAACAAGCCTTTCAAAGGTCTTGTTCTGCCCCAAATGTCCTGCTAAAGGTACATCATGAGCCAAACCCAGTAGGAAGGCTCTGAAGCGCTGGGGTACCACCAGCACACGGGCTGACCCAGGCTCAGCAACCTTAGGCTCGCTATACAGGAGACCATTCTCCCAGTAGATCCAATGTGATTGATCACCTGCTGCCTGGTTTGTGGCCTGTTGCCGCAAACCCTCAAGAGAAGGGCACTTGTTCTGCTCCTCAAAGAATTCCTCCCTGGAGGATAATCCTTCTTGCTGCCAATGGGTCAGCTCAGGCAGGTCCCCCAGTTCAGCCACTTGCTCCCCTGTAGGTTCCAGGGCATCCCCCTCAAGGTCTGCCTCCTCCTGGACCGTGGGAACTGTGGGGGCCGGTTTCCCATGCCCCCTACCTCTTCTCTTTAAGGCAGGTACCTGGGCCATACTTTCAGGCTCCAGGTCCTCTTGAACACCCTTACTGGCTGCCATAGACCGAGTGGTCAACACGCCCACTCAGGCAGACCCAACATCTCCAAATGAGACCTTCTCTCCACCTTAGCCCAAGGGGAGCTCTCCAAATCATTGCCTAGCAGACAGTCAACAGGCATGGCTGGCCTCACAGCTACTTGAAGGGTACCTGAGACCCCCCCACTCAAAGGGAACCTGGGCCACCTCACAGTGGCTCTCTGAGTTGTCAGCGGCAACTACAGGGAAGAGTGCCTGGGGGATTACCTGCTCCTTAGACACCAGCCGACAACTGACAGCTGTCACACTGGCCCCAGTGTCTCTCAGAGCCTCCACCCTATGGCCATTGATGGTCACCCACTGCCTGTATTTTTTAGTGTTACCAGGCAGCTGGGCCCTAGGGACCATCTCATAATCTCCTAAAGAGACAAGGGACATTTCTGCGGGACTCCACCCACCTTGGGCACCCATCTCCTCCCCCCCCCAGGGCTACACTCACCATCTGCCGGGGTGGTGCACTAGGGGGTGCATTGTGATCCCTCTTGGGACACTTGGGATCATACCAACAGTGGCCCAGTTGGCCACACTTAAAACATGTAGGGGGCCCCCTGCGAACAGGTTTACCTGTTGGGGGCTCTGGCTTCTTCTCAGGGGGAGGCTGGGAACCCTTCCCTTGGTTCCCTTGGGAATTACTTTGGGGCCCTTTCTGGAACTCCCTCTGTTTACCCTTGTCCCCCCCACTCTTCTGCTGGGGACCCTGCCCACCTTTGGCGAAGTCTCCCACATGACCCTTGTGGACCCGGGTACTGACTCAGCGGTCCGCCTCCTCAGCAAGCTTCCTAGGGTTAGTTAGCTTGCTATCAATAAGGTGCTGGCGTAGCTCTGGAAAACAATTACTAGACAAGTGCTCCCATGCAAACAAATCATAGAGTGCTTCAAAAGTATTCACTTTGCTACCCTTCACCCAACCATCCATGGCTCTGCAAAAGAAAGATACATACTCCACCCAGGTAGTTGCCTCCAGCTTCTTACAATTCCTGAACCTCTGTCTATAGAGTTCTGGGGTCAACCCATACCTGGTCATCAGGGCTTCCTTCATGTGGGCATAAGACATCCTATTCTCACTGGGTAGGTCTAACAAAGTATCCCTCCCCTCACTAACAAAGCGGCCCCACAAACCCGCTCCCCAATCCTTCTCAGGGACCCGGTGGGCCAAAATTGCAATTTCATAGGCTGCAAACCACTGCCCAATATCTTCATGCTTATGAAAGTCTTTAATGACATCCTTGGGGATATATACTCTTCCTTCTGCAGGCACAGATGGTGCGCTGCCACCAGAGGGATTAATTTCTAAGCTTCTAGCTTTGATCTCCAACTCCCTCAACAATCTCTCATGCTCTAATTGCATTTTCTGTTTCTCCAATGCTAACTTGTTATTTTCAAACTCCAGCTTCTTATTCTCTAGGTCCTTTTGACCCTCCATCTTGAGCTTGGCTAGCTCCAATTTATGCATTCTATTTCTCTCCCTGTCCTCCAGCTCTCCTGGGGACAGGCCCTTGGAAGAAACACTGCTGCCTGTCAGGGAAGGTACTCTCCCCCTGGCTGGACCCAATGGCCCATCTAGCTGCCCATCTGTATCCTCAGCCTCCTCCACAGGCTCTTCCACATGCTCAGAGGCATTTCTAGCTTCCAACCAGGCCCTCAGCGCCTTTTGGAACTCATCCTTCTTGGTGAGGCCTTGAGTAGCGACTTTACATTTTCTACAGAAGTGTTTCAGCTGTTTCACAGTGTAGGTATCCACCCTCTCTTCCTCAAAATCTAGATCCATAGATGCGTTGGATGCTGGTTTGCTCATGGCAATAAGAATTGGCAGTCTTTAGCAAAAATAACAGTTCCAAGGAGAAAACAAATGCTACAAAAATGTATGCGGTTGCGTTTGGTGTGCACTCACTTTTAGTGTACACCAATCACTGTATATGAGTCACAAATGCAAGTCCAGAATCCTCACCGCTGACCACCAATGTTAGAACTGGGGGTCTCTAGTTGGCAATGGTTTGCACCTTTGTCCAAATACGGACCCTTGCTTCTAGTCAGGGTAAGGGGGCTACACTCCTAAAATAACCCCTGCTCAACCCTGTGGTAGCTTGGCACGAGCAGGCAGGCTTATCTCAGAGGCAGTGTGTAAAACATTTGTGAACACATACAGTAATACAGTGAAAACACTACAGATGGACACCACACAGGTTTAGAAAAATAAGTAATCTTTATATAGACTTAACACAAGACCCAAACGACAAAAATCCACAATACAGTATTAAAGAAAGTGACTTTTAAATGGTAGAAATAGCTTAGTTCAAAGGTGATGGTAAATGCGACACGTTTCTCACAAAGTACCTTGGATGCGTAACGCAAAACAAACAAAAGGTTCGCAGGGAGGGTGATGCGTTGGTTCCTTGCTTCGGGGGAGGCGATGCGTCTGCTCCTCAATGCTTGCGCAAAGTAGGGGATGCATCTGTTCCTTACCGGAGAGGAGGTGATGCGTCGATCTCGTACTCCGTTCCGGTTGTGATGCGACAAAATGCCGCCTCGATGCAATGCGATGATCGGGTGCGATGCGACAAGATGGCGTCTTTGATGCGATGCGACGACGTGAAGGTGATGCGTGCACGCCGATGGCCGTGCGCCGAACTCGGTAACTTCTGAGCCGCGACAGGCCCTGCGACACGCTTCTCCGGTGATGCGACGACAGACAGCTGCGACGGAGACACGCTTCTTCGGTGATGCGACGGCGACCCTTGCGGTGGCGACACGCTTCTCCGGGATGCGGCGGCAACAGCTGCGGCGGGGACACGTTCTTCTTCTCGTTGCGTCGCGCTTCCAGCTCCCAACAATACGCAATCTCTGCAGACAGAATTCCCAGCAAGGAAATTCAGGGGGGAGCTGGTGGTGAAGTCTTGTATCCCTGAGACTTCAGGCAGGAGGCAAGCACACTTCAAGCCCTTGGAGATTCTTCTTCAAGATGATGAAAGTTCATAAAAGTTCCTTCTTCTTTCCTTGGCAAATAAGTAACCACTGCAGGCCAACCACAGAAAATAGCACAATGGCACAGGGGCAGTCACCAATGTTCCCTCTAATTTTTTTCCTCTGTGTGCGCCAGTGTAAGGTCTCTGTGCGCTGCAGGCAATGCTATGTGCGGCAAGAACCGGACCGCGCATATGGGTGCAGCGACAAATATCAGTGCAAACATCACTCCAAACTTTTGCTTAAAAAATGAAAATACAGTGCATTCCACACATACAGTGCCACATGATGGCTCTTAAGGCAGGTTTGCAATTTACATACACACATCATGACATGAATTGGTTACACAGGCAAGTACAATTTGGCTTTAGAAAAGCACAGGACTCCAACGGTGGTACCAATATAAGATTTCACTAAAGATTCTCAACTAGAGCTCTGTTCATAGGGTGGGAAAATGTCGGGAGCCTATACAAGATCGCATACCTGGGGATACATGCAGGGGGGCACATGTTATCCCCCCGTGTGTATGCACCCCAAGTTCCTGCAGGGCATGGACTTGGCAGTCCATGCCCTGCAGGAATTTGCTTTGGCGTTCCCATTTCAGTGCCTTTTTTAATAAGTACCGCCGTGGGACCGCCTGGCACTTTGAGATCTGCATGGTGCACATTCTTTGCAGCAGGCATATTAACCCTGTGCGCTACCTTAAAACTTCCACTAGAGAAAACTCAGAGAGTTATCTTGACATATTTAGTATTGCATGAAAATTGCTGGAGACAAGGAACATCGCAGCAGGTGGTATTAAAGCAATAATATACCTGCAAACATGGCATTCCTCCCACCCACCTCCCGAAATCCGCACCCGGTACAGTAGCACCGGTCACACACCCCTAAAGCTGGCCCTGGTACCGCGGCTGAGCCCTATTAACCAAAGAAATGCAGCAAGTCTACCAGGGACATCTTAAGGATTTTGGGGGCCCTGGACCAAACCTATTTTGGGGGCCCCTGTTCAGAACAGGTTTGAATTTATGATTTCATTTCAGCTCTTTCATGCCCTCTTAGGCCAGGTCACTGACAGTATACAGGCGCAATTGTCCGAATTCTAAATGTGTTTACATCTAATGTTCAGGGATAGTGATGTGCGTCATCAATATTGTAACACATCAGCAGTTCACTAATATTACTGCAAATAATATCTGTGACACACTCCCATTTCTCATATGTTTGGTCTTATTGCGATTTAAAAGAAATCTTTTTATGGATATTGCATGAAAAAAAAAAACCATTTCTTTGCAGAATGGCTATAATAGACTCATACATCATCTACCTTAATAATAAATTAAAGGATAATGGTATTCAAAACAATCGGTTTAGAAATTTTTCAAGGTCATCACGGCAAGACATCAGGCGGCTCCCTTAGAGGCTGGGGCGCTGGGCCAGAGCCCACTTTGGCCATGCCTTAAATTGTCTCTGAAGTCTCTGCCCTGCCAAGTACCACGCATCAGGACTTAGACTAACGCATTTCACACATCACAAACACAAACAACCCCTAACAAACAATTAAAATGAGTAAAACAAATATAAACATGAAACATTAATATTCAAATAATTATTACATAAAACAAAAAAATTAAAACAATTAATAAAAATAACATCATTTTAAACTAATCAGTCAACAATTAGTTAAAACAAAATAGCAATTACTCTATCTATTTATTCATTTACTTAACTATGAATTAATACAGTCATTTGAATTAATAATTAACAATAATTTACAACCCACTAGTAAATCAAAAATTTCTAATTACATTTAAAAACAATTAAATATCAGATTAAAAATTACAGATGATACAAAAAACTAATAATTCAATACTAATACCTTATAATGCCATAACTGATTTTTATCAAAATTATTAAAACACAATATTTTTAGAAAAAATAAAACGATATTACATACTACGACATTTAAAAAAAAACTATATTATGTACCTATAAACACAACATGCATACCTTCTTTGTTTGAATCAACATTGAAGAGCTGGTACAGCTGTTATCAGGAGCCGGCTTTAGCGCTGGTGGCGCCCAGTGCGACAATGGTTGTTGGCGCCCCCCAGTGACCACCTCTACCATGCATTCCCTCACTACCACCCTTTAACAGTGCCCCTCAAGTCTCCATAGCCACTCCATCCCTCAGATGCATTAAATTAGTTGTATAGCGCCACTTATACCAGTGTAGGGTGTCAGAGCACTTTACATCACACGCACAAAACACAGAGACAATCAATCATAGTTGTGCAAATCAGTATATAGGAAATGTTACATAAGACAGAGGACTATAAGGTGTAGGAGTCACATGTCCTCCACACTGGTAGACAGTATAGTTTAATAGCACTTGGTCTGGAGAAGCACAAACTCAGAATTTAAAAAGTAACACCATAGTTGGGGGTTCTTTTTAATAATCAGAATTGATTTATATCCAAATTAATCCTTTTTCCAACATTAGAATAATGAAAGACGGGGGGAAATCATAACGCTCTCATCCATACCTTGCAGGTTGCATGCAGCTCTTTGATGACAGTTAATAGCTCACTGTTCTATGCTAGGATGTTAACTTATTAACTGCAAGTAATAAAAGGATCTCTCAGACCAAACCAATGACCCACTGATCTATTTAAATTACATGCACTTTGTGATCTGCTGTTACAAGTTCTTTGCAGTAGGCATATTAACTATCTGCGCTACCCTACCTCAAAGCTTCCACTAGACAAACCTCCGGTCTTTCTGTAGGAAGAAAATTAATCACTGAGTTATCTTGACATTTTTATTGACGGCTAAAAACTGCTTGAGGCCAGAACGCTGGCAGAAGGTCCTTTTAAAACTATTATAAACTGCAAACACGACGCCCCCACCTAAAGTCAGCGCCGCCCTAGAGCCGGCCCTGGCTGTTATGTGCAAAGGTTGAAACGTTCCCTTTTGTTCTTCTCAAGAAGAAAACTCGGGCGTGCCGGAGATAAGACTCCAGACACTGCCCAGCCGAGCCCACAACACTATCTGCCCCTCTCTATTCACAATAAAAGGCAGCAAGTCTACAAGCACGACGTGCTTGTAGACTTGCTGCCTTTTATTTGTTAATAGAGCACAGCTGGGGGGCAGATTGGTGCCGTTGTGAAAGTACTCATGTGTTAATTGCAGCACATGACGGGCGCTGCCATTAACATGATTACTTTAACAAAGGCACACAATCTGACCGTTTTCGCGCGGCACGCATTTTAAAAGCGACGGCGCGAAGGTCCTCAGTTGCCTGTGCGCGCTTCACATTTTATAATGCGCGGTACAGGAAACATAGCTGCGCGCGCGCCCAGGCGCGCAGCTTATTGGGAACAGTGGCAGTCACCACCTTCAGCTTCCTTGGTTTCTTTCCTTGGCAAAGGTTCGTCTGGATTCCCAGAAGTGATCTAAAGTCTTGGGGTCTGGGCCCCAATATTTATACTCAAAAAGTCTTTGTTCTCTGAAGGCAGAGAGTGTCTGTGCCTGGCCAAAACCAGTTCTGTCCACACTGGTGCAGCTTCCTGGCAGGAGGTGGAGACAGCATTGTTGAAAGCAAACCTGGCCCAGGTACCTGAAAGGAAATCTCCTCCCCCTACTCTCTATTCTATGAGGGCTCAGGAGAGTGAAAGGAAATCCACGCCCCCTACTCTCTATTCAGCCATGGTCCTATTCAGCCCAGCCCTGACCCATCAGACTGCTGGAGCCCAAGCCCTCCTGTCACTCACAAACCAGACAAGCAATACACAACTTAGCAGAGGCAGGCTGGATGGTTAGGCAAGAAAATACCTACTTTCTAAAAGTGGTATTTTCAAACACAGACGGTAAAACCACCTACACTAAAAGATGTATTTTAACATTCTGAGTTCAAGCATACTAAATTCGTTTTTCTACCATGTTCCCTGGGTCAGTTAGGATTATAAGATGTTATAATCAAACTGCCCATTCTGGCCTATGGGGACAGGTAGCCTTGCAATAGTGAAAAACGTAATTGGCTGTAATTCACTATCAGGACATGCCACACACACCAGGGCATGTCCTACCTTTTACTTACAATGCACTCTGCCCTTGGGCCTACCTTAGGGGTGGCTAACATGTAGAAAAGGGAAGGTTTAGGGACTGGTAAGTGGGTGCACTTACCAAGTCGACATGGCAGTACTAGACTGCACACAGGCTCTGCAATGGCAGGCCTGAGACACACTTTACAAGCTGCTTCTGTGGGTGGCACAACCAGTGCTGCAAGCCCACCAGCGGCATTTGATCTACAGGCCCTGGGCACACATGGTGCACTGTACTAGGGTCTGACAAGTAAATCAAATAAGCCACTCATGGAGTCACTAATTCATTACAACAATTTACAATAGGGAGCACTTGCACTGTGGCACTGAATAGCAGTGGCACAGTGCCCAAAGCATCTAAACCAGCAACAACATATTAAAAACAGAGGAGACAACAGCGAAAAATGGAAGGGAGACTCACGCCAATGGTACCAGGTCTAACAGATTGGTAATGCATCGGTTTCGCCTATGTAATGAATAAAGAGCTGCTTTAATCAAAAATGGTCCGGAAGAAGGAAAGAGCTCCCTGACAGATAACACAGGAGTGGAGAGGATTTGGAGCAGCGGGCAGAGCTGCTGACTCAAGAGCTGGGAATCCCAGTTCGAATCTTGGCGGCGCCGTGCAACAACCTGTGATTCTATGCAAATCACTTAATCTCTCCAAGTGATAAATTGTTATATAAATATGCTGCAATAGTAAAAGGCAAAACTTTATGAAAATATAGTTCCACCAAAGCGGATGTTAACAGTATTTCGGCGGCGGGAAACTGATAAGAGAAGCATACGAGGAACAAGCATTGGTAAATGCAGGAAAATATGCTACAGCCAATAGAAATGGGGGAGGAAAGGTACGCAGCACGCACAGGAACCAATGAGAAGCTAGGAAAGAGAGGAGGTAAGATGTAAGTCCCTTTTAAGTTTATATTAAAAACTATAGTTTTCTCAAGAACAGCGCAAGCGCTCTGCAGGTAAAATCTAATAAATAAACACCCACAATGAAGTCAATGCATTGGCTTCTGACTAAAGATAAGGTGTGGTTCAAGACACTGGCCATTGCTGGAGGTTGTCCACGTGCAACATTCTATCCTTACACAAAGCCATAAAAGTTGCTGTGGTGACAGATCTAAAGTCGAAACCTCGGAAACGAGAAGGTTATTTTACTGCGATTTTGCAAATATTCAGAAAACACATTTTCCATGCGTCACTTAAACCGTTTGGTGCTCATGACGGAATGCTTCCGTCATGAGCAGCAGTGCTTGTGTGCTCATGATGGATCCATTCCGTCATGCACACACGAGCACAAAATCCCTCTGCAGCAGACAGCAGAGGGATTTGCTTTTTTTATTTTTGCCTCGGGAGGTGGGGAAGAGCTTCCCCTTCCTCCCGAGGCTTTTTTTCCCCCCAATGTAATGATGATCGCGCGCATGTCGCGCTGACGTTCTTACATTGGAAATAAAACTGAAACTTAGTTTCAGATTCACTCTTTCAGTTCTCATGGGGCTAGCTCAGCCCCCCGAGCACCGAATCACATGAGAGAGGCATCGATGGAAAGGGGAAAATCTCCTGTTTCCAATGGTGCCCTTCCCTAGTGGATCCCTGCTTGGGGATCGCCCCAGGAGGGCAATCTCCAAGCAGGGATCTACCCACTTGGCACCAGGGAGGGGAGAGCGGCCCCTTGAGCAAGGGCCTTTGCTTCCCAATACAAAATTGCCATAATTAGTCTTTCTGCCCC
This sequence comes from Calotriton arnoldi, assembly GCA_963921515.1. Taxonomy (NCBI): domain Eukaryota; kingdom Metazoa; phylum Chordata; class Amphibia; order Caudata; family Salamandridae; genus Calotriton; species Calotriton arnoldi. Next base: position 1,488,792 of record CAWUFW010001658.1, read on the forward strand.
TCGGGGGGCAGAAAGCACCCTAGACACCAGGGATTCTGTTTTTTATAGGTCAGGGGTGGGGGCTGCCCAGAATGGGCATGCCAATGCCCCACCCTTCCCCGGGCTCAACAGCCATCTAGAGAAACCTATCAAACCCAGACATTTCTGAAGACTAGACACCTGGGGAAGTTCAGGGAGATATGGTTCGCATGGATCCCCCAACGTTTTCCACCCAGAATCCCCTGCAAACCTCAAATTCAGCTACCAAAATAAAAATTTCCCACATTTCTGCCTGGGATCATGGCGCCAGCACAAATGTGCTACCACCCAGGGTTCCCCTCAGTCTCCTGAGTAAAATGATACATTCCCTTTTGTGGGTGGGCCAAGGGCCTGCAACTGGGAGGGCCAAAAACATAGGGATTCAGGGGATAGCACAGCGAACTCAAAGCACTATATTGTTTTTAAATACATTTTTAGGCGATTCTGCATTGGACACCCACACAAGTGACGTATCATTTTTATCGGGAGACCAAGGAGAACGCTGGGTGGCAGGACATTTGTGCCGGCACGGTGATCCCACACAGAAATGTAAGGAAAATGTGATTTTTTTAGCTAAATTTAAGGTTTGCAGGGGATTCTGGGTAGGACAACGTTGCGAGAGCTACGCAAGCCACACCTCTCTGCACTCCCCCTGGAGTCTAGTTTTCAGAAATGTGTGGGTTTGGTAGGTTTTCCTAGATGGCCGCCGAGCCCGGGACCAAAAACGCAGGTGCCCTCCTTGCAAAACCAGGTCGTTTTGTGATAGATAATTTATGTGTCTCCACAATACATTTTGGGTCCTTGCCTGTCGAGAGTACTTGGCGTACGCACACAAGAGAGGTACCATTTTTATCAGGAGACCCGGGGGAATGCTGGGTGGTAGGAAATTTGTGTCAGCCCAGTGATCCCACAACTTTTCAACACAGAAATGTGAGAAAAATGTGATTTTTCCGCTAAATTTGATGTTTGCAGGGGATTCTGGGTATAACAACGTTGGGGGATCCACACAAGCCACACCTCCATGCACTCCCGTGGTGTCTAGTTTTCAGAAATATGTGGGTTTGGTAGATTTCCCTAGATGGCTGCCGAGCCCGGTACCAAAAACGTAGGTGCCCCGCTTGCAAAACCAGTTCGTTTTGTGATAGATAATTTTTATGTCTCCACAATACGTTTTAGGCCCTTGCCTGTTGCGGGTACTTGGTGTACCCACACAAGTGAGGTACCATTTTTATTGGGAGACTTGGGGAAATGCTGGGTGGGTGGAAGTTTGTGACTCCCTGCAGATTCCAGAACTTTCCATCACAGAAAGTGAAGAAAATGTTCGTTTTTTTTTAACAAAGTTTGGGCTTTGCAAGGGATTCTGGGTAACAGAACCTGGAGAGAGCCACACAAGTCACGCCAGCCTGGATTTCCCTTGATGCCTAGTTTTAAAAAATGTAGAGGTTTGCTATGTTTCCTACGGTACTGGCAGTGCTTGGGTCCAAAATCCACAGCTAAAAGGAGTAAGGAGCTCCCTGGCTAGGGAATGCCTTTGGACATAAATCCCGGGGAAAAACCCCTCTGTGACCACCTACACCTCCAGGGATCTGTGAACTGCTTTCCTGTGTTTCTCCAACCCCCGAGAGAATTTTTGAGACCAGCTACAGCACCCACCGAGTATCCAGGATAGACGGACGCTAGTGGATCCCAAGCAACATGGCCAATGCTCGGTTGAGCTGCCTATGTAGCTGAGAGGAGATGGGCTGGAGATCACCCCTCCGGCTGTCACCTACCTTCCAGGCATGGACACGGTTTCTCGGCCTCCCGCTACGCCTTCCGGGACAGCTGCTTCGACGTTTGAATCGTGCTCTCCTGACAAAGCTGCAAGGTGAATGCCGCGACGCTGCTGCCCTGTGTCCATGAGCTTTTTCCTTTACGAATTCCGAGTGAGTGTGGCGATTCCCTGTCTTCTGCCCTCCCGACCCGTAGCTGCCTCCCCATCCGGAGCTGCTGCTTGGGCCCCGAGTCAACGTCCCTTGACAAAGCAGCAAGTTGCAACCGAGACACTGCTGCCCTTGTGTCCCCGAGTGTTTTTCGTGATGACCCGAGTGAGATCGGCGATTTCCTGTCTTCCGCCCTCCCGATCCTGTGGTTGCCTCCCCCATCCAGTCCAGCTCCCTGAGGTGGGTTTCCTCACTGATTTTGGATTGGGTTTTGTTGATCTGCAATCCCTCCATTTTGTACTGGAGGTATATGGGTCCGTGACCTGGTCCTCCATCTTGACAGCTTTGACCGGTTACTATGATCGCTGCATGCCGCCGGTCTACGTCTTGGTGTCGCCAGCCTGACTACTGCATCAAGTCGACCCCCCTTCGGGACGCCTACACCCCTTTTGATAAGGATGGCCACTGCGAGACACCCTTTTCGCCCCTTCCTTCTAGCCTTCTCCACTACCTATGGTGCTCTGGTGCAGAGAGCGAGTCTGGCCCCGGATGATGTGATTCCGTGACCCCAACCGGACTGTGGGCTCGTGGACTTTGACTTTGAGTGTCTGCTGATGTACTATCTTCCATTGCCGGTTTGCCTGACTTGGTCCGTTTTCCAGCTTTTTGACTCAATTCCCCTCCCCCATTCACCCTCTATGCTCCATGGGACTTGTTTTTGTGTTATTTATGCTGTTTCTTACTCCACATTCATGTAAAGCGCTCTGATTCCTCCGGGTCTAGCTAGCGCTATATAAAACTCTTCAAATAAAAAATAAATAAAATAAATAAGCTAGGCACATTGCGAAAAAAGGGTCATTTTTCACTGGAAAAATGTGACGTGCCCATGTTGCTTTTTGGGCTGTTTCCTGCTGCAGGTACTAGGCCTACCTACTCAAGTGAGGTACCATTTTTATCGGGAGACTTGTGGGAATGCTGGGTGTGTGAAAGTTTGCGGCTCCATGAAGATTCCAGAACTTTCCATCACAGAAATGTGAGGAAAATGGTTTTGGGTAACAGAACCTAGTGAGAGCCACACAAGTCACCCCATCCTGGATTCCCCTGGATGTCTAGTTTTTAAAAAATGTATAGGTTTGCCAGGTTTCCCAAGGTGCAGGCTGACCTAGGGTCCAAAATCCACAGCTAGGCATATTGCAAAAAAGGGTCAGTTTTCACTGGAAAAATGTGATGTTTCCTCGTTGTGTGTTGGGCCATTTCCTGTCGCAGGCACTAGGGCTACCCACACAATTCAGGTACCATTTTTATCGGGAGACTTAGGGGAACACAGATTAGTAGAACCAGTGTTATTACCAATTGACTTTCTTTGTATTTCTGCCTTCCAAATGTAAGGCAATGTGTAAAAGAAGTCATTTAAAAAAATGCCATCTAATTCAAATGCTTTTATGGTACCCACAATTTCGGAGATGTGCAAATAACCACTGCTTCTAAACTCTATATTTTGTTCCCATTTCGGAAATATATAGGTTTCCTTGGTACCTATTTCTCACTCTTTATATTGTACCAAATGAATTGCTATATACCTGGTACACAATGAAAGACCATTGCAAGACGCAGCTCAGTTAGTGGCTCTGAGTATCTGGGGTTCTTGGTGAACCTACAATTCCTATATATCCCGCAACCAGAAGGGTCCAAAAATCAGCCATACTTGGAAGATGTTACAGGTGAAAACGTTGGCACAAATGGCTGTTTTTCCAACTCAATTTCAATATTTATTTATTTCAACTGTTAGTTTCTATAGAAAAATCTTGAAGGATCTACACAAATAACCCCTTGATGAATTTAGAATTTTGTCTACTTTTCAGAAATGTATAGTTCATTGGGATTCATTATTGCTTTCACACCCATTTCAACTACTAACTGGAAAGAGGTTGAAAGCACAAAAAATAGGAAAAATAGGCTATGTCCCAGTAAAATGCCAAAACTGTGTAGAAAATATTGGTTTTCTGACAAAAGTCAGCCTGTTCCTGAAAGCTGGGACGATGGCGATTTTAGCATAGCAAACCCTTTGTTGATACCTTTTTCATGAAAAAAACAGACGCTTTCTTCTGCAGCACTTTTTCCCATTTTTCCTAAAAAAAAAAAAAACATTTGTTGTATTTTGGCCAATATCTCGGTCCCCACCAGTGGAATCCACAAACCCTGGGAACCTTTAGAATCCTCAAGATGTTGGAAGAAAAAGACGTAAATTTGGCGTGGATATCTTATGTGGACAAAAAGTTACAGGGGCCTAACGCGAACTACCCCAAATAGCCCAAAAAGGCTTAGCACGGGGGAGGCCTAGCAGCGAAGGGGTAAAGGGTAAGTGATTTCCGAATCTGCATGTACCTACATACTGCAACTTATCCTTCACAGTATGGTAAGGAGCTAAGATTTCCCTATCCTTCTCGATTTCGCATTAGCACTCATCCAGTCAAAGCCATCGTTGATTGGTGCTCTACTACACAACACGAAGGTGTTTATCTCCAATGTTTATCCATCAGACAGAACAATTTCATGTAAGATGGTTTTCATCATCAATGAATCGTTTATTCTATATCTAGTCATAGTATGTATTCCCCTCCACCCAAAATGCTTAGAAGTAAATGAAGAGGAACACAGAGCCGATTATGAATACTTCTATGTATTACATAAATAAATTGCAGAGGGGAATACCTCATTCAGGAGGTCTTTTGTTTGAGTTAAGGGTAAAGCTCAAAGGAGATATTACGCTGGAAACTTTACAATAGGTTGTTGATCTAAATAACCATAGATTGTTAATTTATATGACCACAGATTTCACGAATGATTCAGCGAATAGTTATTGCAGGAGATTTCACCGCATAGGATTAAATGTGCTAGGATCCATAAGTTAAAGAAGGTAATCCACAAAGCCATGTTTTATCTATTGTTCCAAAGTCTCTTTTAATCTGTTAACTATAGATCTGCATATGTCTGTTGATAGACGTTTCTCATAAGCTTATCATTGTGCACTAAACTTACTGTGGTGACAGAACTATGTAATGCTAAATAGGTTAATAGGCTTGCAATAGATCATGCCCCAGATATTGGCAACCATACAAGGGATAGATTCTTTAATCTTTCTAGTCTTGTAAGGTCTGATTTAGCTAGGTTGATAGACAGATATACATTTGAGAGCTGCTGATACTCTGGAACGTGGGCGAAACAATTTTTTATATTGTACTGGAAGAGGTGATTGTTACTTGAATTCAGTGGGGGAGGAGCAGTTACAGTGAACGCTTGCAAGCATTCTGTGACCTTTTCGGAGCTGCTGCTCCGATCTGCACCTACGCTGCCCGGACTCCGGCACTGCTCGGCCGATCTCCTGCTGCCGCTGAAGTCAGCTACCCTCTGCAACGAGCCCTTGGCTCCGACGCTGTTGGCTCCTCCGACATGGTGCCTGCCTGCCTCCGGAGGATTGAGATCGCCGTTTGCCAGTGGGTGACCCTGTCTGCAGGCGCCATTTGCAGGGACCCGCCATTTTCTCCCGAGGACCAGAAGAACCGGCGACGAGTCGATCCGTGTCCCTGAGATCCTCACTGGAGCCCGCTGGCCAGCACCTGAGACCGCTTGAGACCAAAGCTCCGTGGTGAACCCGCACACCGACATCCGGAGCGGCGTTCCACCGCATAAAAACCCACCTGAAGAACGAATCCCGAAACCGGAATCCCTACAGCCCTCATAGAACTTGGCTTCGCTGTTCTGGGCCGCTGGAGGGCCGAGAAATGAGCCGCAACGTTCCCGAGTGCCCGTGACCTAGATGGCGCCTGAAGTAAGCCGAGACTGCAATCGGAGCCCGTAGGACGAAAGCTGAGACATCGCTGACTCCTGCTCGGACTATCCAAGGAGGCCCTCCCCCATTCTCATCCCGAAGCGCAGCACTGCCGTTCAACACCCTGTAGGGGAGGGCTACCATAACGGAAGACTGGCTTGCCCGCGACATCGGTACGGGGGGGGGCCCGCACACTGTGTTTGCGGCCGGGACCTCCTGGGAGACCGGAAACTCGGAGCATCGCCGGGCCCTGTAGAGGGCTACACATTCTGGGGACTTCTAATTAACCGGCAAATATCCTGTAAACAGGCTGGGGATCAATTTTTCCAGCACGCGCAGAACATTTTAACACAATCAATAATGGCCCCTAACAAATACAGACTTGTGCATTCCGCAGCATAGCAACTCCGCTGCCGGGAGCAGATGTCAATTACGGCCCTCACCCTCTACGCATAACGAAACCGCTAACGCCCCCGGGGAGTACCAGGAACCACATCAGCAGGAGACCATATGATATGAGCCACGATACCGCTGATCCATCTCTGACTATCTACGGAGCCTCTGTTCCCTCCCCAAGGATCAGCACTACCGACTTATCCCCCTGTAGGGGAATGACTGCCCTCGCGGAGGAACCAGCACCGTTCGGTGGGTCTTCGAGGATACCTCAGTGTCTGTTGAATCGTGACTACGTCGATGACCACCATGCCGCTGAGTTGAGGTACGTGGGATCTACCCATGTCAGGCGTCGTCCATTGCCCACGATCCCCCATTCGTTGCAGTAGCGCCCGACCGCTAGTGTACTCTCCTCTCTGCCCGGCACCCCCTGTGAGGGCCCTGAATCTGTCTCCAACCGCTGCAAGCTCTAACAAGCCACCACATCTGATCCAAGGTGGGCACGAGCAGGGCTTCACCATGGCCTACACAGGTTTCTACAGAGGCCTGGTTACGACGTGCCTGACTTTAATATGGCGGCCGCCTCTGCCTTGATTCCCTCGGCAGCCTAAATGGCAACCTCAGCTCCATCTCTGGATTACTCTCCCGCCCCCCTTCCTTTTTACCGCTGCCCCTAGTGGGGCCATGTACTTCCGCTACCTGACTATGTATCTTTTCTAAACTGCTTTCCTGAACACTGAGACCTGAGCAACATGGCTGATGCCCGGTGGACCTGCGAGACAGCTATTGAGGAGATTGGTCCTGGTTCCCACCTCGTCCGTCACCTACCCAGCCGGACATTGGGCACAGTTCGTTTTGTCTCCCTGCTATGGGGGCTCAGATGTTTTCCCGATTTGCCTGACTTTAAGATGGCTGCCAAGCTACATTCCCCTTCCTATCCTGCCACCCTTGCCAGCTCCATCAGCCCGTCTCTGGACTCTAGACTTTTGGTCCCTTCCTGATCCTCATTTTTATCCGGCGGAGTCCGAAATGTATGATCGATTCCCGGTGGAGCTGCTCCGACAGCTATAGGGGAGACAGGCTCTGGCACACTGCTATGGCCGTCACCTACCCAGCCGGACCTCGGATTTATGTCTCGTCTCTTTCTCCGCTGCTGACTCCCTCCCATGGACTACCTGCTCTCCCTGGCCTTTTTCTTTTTTTTTTTTTGTAGATCTTGTTTTTCATGGTCGCTAATAACTCCTGTATTGAATTTGTATCCTTTCTGTAACTAATGTGATTATTTTTGTAATTTGTAACACGCTGTTTCCTTATGTAAAGCGCTCTGATACCTCCGGGTCTAGCCAGCGCTATATAAAACTCAAATAAAGATAAATAAATGCTCTTGGACTGACAGTTATATAGCTGCATTTGGGGACAAGCTAGAATCTCTTTCCTTTTTGCAGCTAGCCGGAAACAGTTACCAGATGATACAATGGTTCCCAGGGGTGGGACCAATCAGGTCATCAGTCACAGACCATCAAAATATGTCCGAAGAACAACAGCTTACGATTTTTAATGATCCAGGCATATTGTAGACATTTTGGAACACTTTAGGGATACCTTCGGACCAAATGGCACCGGCCAGAACAAAGCTGACATCTAATACTGGAACACCAATACTACATACAAGCAGAAGAGGTATACCTAGACAGGCATAAACTGATGCTGGAGTCAAATGACATAAGTCCTGATTCAGCAACAGTCACAAACATTTGTGCAGATGTAAGTATGGTGTAAATAAATTGCACACAAATCTTTGCTTATTTGACAGAACCAAGATTGTTAGATTTTTTTAAAGCACAACGTGCAAAAAGACCACTGAAATATCTGAAGTTTTACAGAATTTTCACCATTGTATTTTTAGGTTTAATACTGGACTATGGAACATGGGCGGGCATGAAAAACACCATTTATATTCACAGAAGCTTGTCAAACCAATCCTGACAAAAGTAAGTACCTTTTCCTGTGGGGGTGGGGGATGCTAAAATGAGTTTATTTGTAGAGAAAAATATATTTTCTGTGTAGAAAGAAAAATATTACATGTGCAAATTCACATATGGGCTGGTACTGCCTAATCCCCCTCATATTACTTAGGAGACCCTTGGGGTGTGGACCCTCCCTTCCCCCAAGGCAAACAATTCAAACACCACAACTGTTTGGATTAGGGGTCGTAAACCCTGGCTGTATTTATTACAAAATTAATAAAACATTAACATGATTATTATTTTCATTATGTACAATACGCAGAAAGTCCAATACATTGATAGGTACAAGATGTCAATTGGCTAACCGTAACATGTTTCTAATACATAGCCATTCCTATCGTAATCTAAGAGATGAATATACTCTTCGTTCTGCGTATCCCTGTTAGAGCCTACGGCAAGGTCAATGACTGGCGGCCCCAGATCCCGATAAAGCTAAGTCCCAAAGACTCCTACCGGAGTGATGTTGCGTAGGGGTCCAGCTTACCGGATGGATACCTCCCCGGGCCCCCTACGCCCTGAACCTTAACTCCATAAAGGGGCCGCTGCAATTATGCATCCTTGCGCCCTTGAGCGCATGCGCGTGCGGAGGTGGCCAACCAGCCTACTGGAAGTGAGAATTCCCTGCCCCCGCACCCTTTCAGCCTACCGGCTGTAACTGCCCCTGGAGTTCCATGAGAGACCCTCTGTCTCCCCCTGGGCATCCCCATTTGAGAATGGTGATGCCCGCTATGGACCGAAAACTATGCTCACCAATAATGACCTTACCGCCACAGGCCAGTATAGTTGCCCGACTATCTGGCCTCCCCCCTCTGCCTACTCAGAAAGGTCATGTCCTGCGTCTTGCGCCCTCCAACCATGCTAGTATGTCCTCCAGGAATGCCGGATTTCCTCGGCTCGAGAGGTGAACCCCATCTTGCAGAAAAAACTGCTCGCCTCGTATGTACCCGTGTGCTATTGACCTAAGTCTAGGGGTCCTGAACAACTTCTCCATCTTGTTGTTGATCCTCTTTACCGAGTGATTCAACACCCACACAGACTCACCCCTCTCCACTTGAATCTTGGGATCATGTGTGACCAAACTATCACGGCCTCAGGGCATTTCTTCGCCAGCCACCTCACCTCAGTAAGCAGGGTCTCTATGACACCCCTCCGCCCCAGATGTACCAGGTCATTGCCTCCTAAATGCAAGATACAAACCGCAGGGGGTCCCTGATTTTTGCTCAGCGCGCGTCACCAACTCCCTGAACTGACTAAAGCGCAGACCACCCTGTCCATGAAAAGAGATTCTTGCACATGCCTGTCGTGCCCTAACCTCATAGGAACCTGTAAAGAAATGTTTTAACCGTCGTATGTAAGAGTGTCCAAAAATCCAGACTTCCCGTTCTTCTTGGTCCCAAGCGTGAACCTGGGCCATGACGTGTGCTGTGCGTTGCTGAACCGTTGACTGTTGCCCTCCCGCCTGACAGGATGGCACAACCTTTGCAGAACGGTGACCCAATGCAAGCTTCCCCCTGCGACACAGGATGTAGAAACTGCAATTAACCAGGAAAGAGATCAACCGTTAGTGCATCTCCCTGAGACCGCTAAAGCATATGTAAGCGCACATAGCGTTTGTAACAATTTTAGGACCACCTACCGATCCTTTGTACCTCATTTCCATTAAACCCTCTGGCCACTGCTTCGGTGGCGGCCCCTATCCTAAAGGAGTGGGTCCCAAAGCTAGCTGGATCTAAACAGGAGTTCTGCATGGCCAGACCCATGACCCTCCTGAACTGGAAAATGGTGAGCGGTGTCCCGTCAGCATGAACTAGTAGTGGCCCCCATGGCCTTTGGTCGTTGTGCCAGGAAGGTCTCCAGTCTGGAAATGGGGCAGCAGAGACTTCCTTCCGCTCTACGCAAGACTATGCCTTCCCTCATGCCTTCCTGATCCATTTTGGACCTGGGTATTGAAATCAATACGGAGTCCCCTTTAATCTGTACATGCCCCAACTGAAGCCCCCTGCCAATCCCTTTTGTTTTTTGCCACTAGCTCCCCTATCCTGAAAGCGCCATAGAAAGCCAGGCAGAAAGCCGCCTGAAACAGGATTGCCTCCCCCGGAGAATTACACACTTGATGCAAAGCATCCATCAATGTGGCCAATGTCTGGATTCCTATGGGTCTACTTTCATCAGGCTGCACCCCTTGTAGGCGTTGCCACCCCTTCAAGGCTTTTCGCACTATGAAAGTGCCAGTGGGATCCCCCTTACCCCTAGCTTTTGCAAAAAAGGAAATGGCTGTAATATGACGCCTTGCGGATGCCACTGAGCGCCCCTCGTCCCTCATAGATCTCAGATAGGAAATAACGGATCCAGTGTCGTGCCATATGTGCTCCCAACTGTTCCCCAAAAATTGGCAATATGCCCCAAACGTCCCTTCGTATGCCCTCCTGGTCCTGGGTGCTAGGCTAGCTGCCACGAGGTCCGATAACTGGGGGCACCAAGCTGCCAAAGTTGTTCTGGGAAGGGCGTTGGGTTCTCTGCCGCTTCTGGGTGATGGGACCTGAACACCTGCATCTTAAAGCGAGAGAGCGCATCAGCGGCATGGTTCAATACTCCTGGCACATGTTTAGCTCTAAACAGCAGATTCATCTTCATGCACAGCAGTATTATCTCTTTTAGGAGCCGCAAGATCATTTTACATTTAGCAGTTTGGTTATTAATACATTCCACCACCGCCATGTTGTCTGACCAGAATACTACAGTTTGGTCCCTTAGTTGTTCAGGCCAGATGGACAGCGCCACCAGGATGGGAAATAGCTCCAGGAAGCTTATGTTGATTGTGAGCCCTGATTCCTCCCACCATACTGGCCAATGCTGCGCAACCCATGCTGGACCCAGGATGGCGCCAAACCCTTCGCTACCTGCTGCGTCAGTCATCAACCCTATCTCTGGGCTGGACCTGGGAGGGCTGGGCCACACAACCCTACCGTTGAAATCACGCAGGAATTCCTTCCATATCCGCATGTCCTGCCTGACCTCGCTGGACAGGCTGGTGTGATGGTGCTTCTCCTTGAGCCCTGACATAGCCTGAGCGATGGTGCGCGAAAAGGTCGAGCCATTGGGATTATCCGTAGTGCAAAGTTTAACTGCCCCACAACCTGCTGCAACTGATGCAGTGTAACCTTCTCCCTCATCAGGCAGTGCTGTAACGCGGTCCCAAAAGCTGTTACTTTCTCTAAAGGTAATCGTGACACACCCTGCACTGAATCCCACTCTATCCCCAGAAATTCAATCTCTGTGTTTGGCCCAACCGTTTTTCCTTGTGCCAATGGGACGCCTAACTCCTGCATGAGTGCGCAAAAATTCTGCAGTGCCAACTTGCAATCTATGGATCATGGTGCTCCCAAGAACAAGAAGTCATCAAGATAGTGTAGTACCAACTGGTGCCCTGTCGCTCGCCTGAAAACCCACTCCAAAAAGGAGCTGAACTTCTCAAAATAGGCACAAGAAACTGAACAGCCCATAGGCATACAGTTGTCTATGCAGTACTTCCCCTTAAATTGGAAACCCAACAGATGAAAATCCAGTGGGTGTACCGGCAGCAAGCGGAAAGCTGACTCAATATCTGATTTTGCCAACAATGCGCCGTGCCCCAAACCCCTGAGCATCTCAACTGCCTGATCAAAAGAAGCGGACCTCACACTGCATATGTCATCATCAATGGCATCGTTCAAGGACTGTCCTCTGGGTGCCGATAGATTATGAATCAATCGGAATTCCCCACGCTCTTTTTTGGGAACCACCCCTAGTGGGGAGCAGACAAAGTTTTCCATTGGGGGATCTTCAAATGGGCCTGCGACTCTGTCCAGCCTAACCTCCTTTTCAATCTTTGCAGCTGCAACCCCCTCATTAGCTCTGACTGATAATTGATTTTTGCAGTGTGACACCCCAGTGTAACCCAGTGCGGGAATCCCAAAACCGTCCATGAAACCTTCCCGTATAATTCTAGCAGCGTCTGGGCAGTTGTAACTATTTAACCAAGGTATCATGGCGCTTACGTTTATGGGGGATCTGGCCTTAGTGAGGGACAGGCTCTCAATCCTGTTTTTGCCTCCCTTTTCTCTAGTTTCCTTAAAACATTTCGATTCGGGATGTGAGGAATTGCCACAGAATGAACAGGTATGTTTAAATTTACATGCTCCCGCAGCTCTGGCACATGTACGCCTGTTGAAATCCCAGCAGGCCCCCTTTTTTCCACCGCCCCCAGAATTGTCTGGGGGTCTGACCGAAAAGACTGGAACCAAGGGGGTCCTGAGACTGTCCCCGGGGTTGTCCGAGGGCCCTTGATTTAGATGATTTAAAGTGTATGAACATGTCTGTTTGGTTCCAACCCAGTGTCGGATCGAATGTCTTCGCTCTCCTAAATTCCTTGTCATACTCCTTCCACCCACTTCCCCCATATTTATCATGTGCGCAGGTAATCCTGTTTTGATAACAAGCCATTTCTGAACCCAAACCTGGGAAACGCTCACACATAATTGACATATAGATTGTGAAACCTTTTATCCAATTTGTTAAATTCTCCTCGACCCTGTATTTCAATATCGTGTTAGCCCATTCCCTAGGGTGAGTCCACTCTTTATTCTTTTTGGCTTCCTCCCTCTCTGCCTCATCTATTAACAGGGAAAACATACTCACGTATGTGCCCTTCCAAATTTTTTCCCTAGTTTCTTGAGACAAATGTTGCCCCAATTGATCCCTAGATGAGCGCGGTTCCCCCAAACCCAAGGGTGGCAAGGTCTTCGTTATACCTGATGCTGCTGACTCCGTTGGTTTTGCTGCTCCTGGTTCTGCTGGCGTGATTACTGGTGGCGGAACTGCACCACTGCCTGTTGGCACCGTGCTCCCAGGCACTGCACCCCCGCCAGTACTGCCGGCCCCTCTTTAGGTTTAACCTTGTCCAGTTGTGCCATTACCTGTCTGGCCTTCTCCATCACGTCCCCCGCTACCTGACATTCCCGCAGCTGGGGACCAGTTCCTTACTTTCTCCAACCAAGGGAGTACTGCTGCCAGATTGGACACTAAGGGGCCGATTCCGATTCGGGCCGGAAAACGTACCGACCGACTCGGTACAGGAATTTAGTCCGACCGACACGTACCGGCGCTGCCCGACCTGCGTAGTACGATGAAATGCATGTGAATCACGACCGACTCGTACGGAACACAAGCCGAACGACCGAACCGCATGGAAAACAGCTATCCGGATGGGAAACCACGCGAATCGAACCGACCGACACGCACCAGGAATGAATCCGAACGAAACGTACCCGCGAACTTCGACCCGCGCAGTACGATGCAATGCGTGGAAAACCAGACCGAGTCGCACGGAGCCCAAGCCGTACGACCGACACGCATACAAAATCGAGCCGAAGCAACCCAATACCCAGCGACCAACGCGTACGCCGCACATGAAACACAGCAGAAACACAGCGTGAATGACTCGGAGAAGCTCGCACGAGACAACTGCAGCGTCCTACTCGGTCAGAAGAACGTCTCCTACATGCCCAAAAACTACTAAGGAAAATACAAAAAAAAGGGCCAAACAAGCAATTACAAAGCCAATAAATACTGGGGGGGGGGGGAAACATGGAACAAAGACACACCCACAACTCCACCCATATAAAGCCCACAAATCCTGACCACGATCCTTTGCAAATTCAACTGACCTGCCTGCACAGAACACCATCAGACAGCAACCACAGACACACTCACAGCTCATCCATCACACAAGCCACACACCATCAGCACCTCAACAAATATCACCCTCACATACACCCAGCAAAACTGACACTAACACACCCTCACTTGCACACCCACACATACATCAATCACCACCACCACCAATCACCATGCCCCCAAAGAAGAATCCAAAGTTCCTAGACAGTGAATTGGAAGTCCTGGTAGATGAGATCCTCCGGGTAGAGCCACAGTTGTTTGGTACATTGGTACAACAGACCCCCATGTCGCAGAAAACCAAGATGTGGGAGAGGATCGTCAACAGGGTGAACGCACAATCACCATGTTTGCGCACAAAGGAAGACATCCAGAACAGGTGGTATGATGTGCACAGGAGGGTCAAGGACCTACTCAAGAAGGACTACACCTTGAGCCAATACACCGGCAGTGGCCCTCCTGCCAAACCAGTATACCTCAGGCCCTGGGAGGATAAGGTGCGGGCCATCCTACCACCAGTGAGCGTATATGGACTATCAAACATCCCAGAGCCTGGTGAGTACACAACAAATATATACAATATTGTGTGACAATACACACACATCACTGTCAAGGGGATAGTCAAACCATGAACCCTTAGCAAATCCACACCAACCAAAACATAATCATCCCAAGATGTGTATGTCAGTCAGATAAACACAATACATGCCATCTCATAGTGATATGTAACTGTGTCATGACATGTACAAACCTAACAACAAATACAGCTAGGCAGTGGCACAAATCTAAGCAACAAACACAGTCAGATATGTAGCCACCACCAGAACACCACCTCACAGGGAAGCACACGGAAAGGAAGGAATTCTGTGTATGCTGGTCAAGTCAGTGTAGCCAATAGCATGATGGGAGTTGTAGTCACAGATACTGCTCACCCTCACAATTGGCCCATCAACACCACTCTGAACCATGCTCACATCACAGGGAGTGGAAAACAACTGACAAGATGGCTGTCACTGGGTACTGCTGTGGGGAGCACAAGGCCCTGCTGGGAACTGTGCAACAACCAACAGCAGGACACCACTGACTGACATCCTGAAAGACAACTTGCACTCCCTGCAATGGAAGCACGTTCCATGGTGGGATATCTGCCTGGGTGGGAAGGAGGACTGACAGCACTGACCATAGTTACCAGCAGCTGTTCTCACACACACCCTTAACACAAACTACACACAACTCACCTGGGAGAATGCATTGCCTCACACTCTAATTAAATATCCCACAAAGAACCACCACCCTGGGCTATGTTGTGTGAAGCACAGGGACACTTGTGGGACTTGTAGCCAAACTAACGCCAGAACAACACTGTCAGCCATTCTGTCAGCACAGGTACACTACCCCACAGGGAAGCAGAGTCAAAAGGAAGGAAGTATGGGCATGCTGGGAAGGGGGTGTAGGCAATAGCATGATGGGAGTGGTAGTCACAGCTCAACATCCCCCACCCGCATGGCCCAGCAAGCTCACACTGAAGCATGCACACCTCACAGGGAGTGAAAAGCCACTTCAAAGATGTCTGACAATGGTGCTCTGTTGTGGGGAGCACAGGGCCCTGCTGGGAACTGGACACCAACAAACAACAGGACACCACTGTCAGCCATCTTGCCATTGCTGTCACACTCACACACAGTGAAGTCCACTCAAAAGGAAGGAAGCATGGGCATGCTGGGAAGGGGGGTGTAGGCAACAGCATGATGGGAGTGGTAGTCACAGCTCAACATCCCCCACCCACATGGCCCAGCAAGCTCACACTGAAGCATGCACACCTCACAGGGACTGAAAAGCCACTTCAAAAATGTCTGACAATGGTGCTCTGTTGTGGGGAGCACAAGTCCCTGCTGGGAACTGGGCACCAACCAACAGCAGGACACCACTGACTGACATCCTGAGAGTCAACCTGCACACACTGCAAGGGTGGCATGCCTCATGGTGGGATAACTGAGCTGGGGGTAGAAGGAGGGCCGGATGTCCACCAAATACAACCAATGCTGGCCATGCACACACCTCAACATTCACATTGAAATGCTTCAAGTTGGCAGGACAATGTGCAACCCCAATATCAACCTCTGACTCTGACAACTTAGGACAATGCAATGTACAGGCCCGCATCCAGAGGTACAGTCACATCTGTCAGGTTTGTGAACCATTGATGCCTGTAGAAACATAACATACATTGTGTGTCTCTTCCAAAAACAGGTGATGATGGGGACACAGCAGCAGACGAGGAGGAGTCCCTGTCCCAGGCTCCGGGGGACACTGAGCTCACTGGTGTGGAACAGCCTCTGCCCACCTCGGATGGGGAAGAACTACCTGGCCCCTCCGGTGAGAGTCATCATGCAGCACCAGCAGGACCAACATCTGTACCCCCTGCACCCACCCCTCCAACAACTGCCATCACACAGACCACCCCCGCCCACACGGACAGACCAAGGTGCACCGATGACAACAGCACAGGGACCCAGGCCCACCGCGGAGCAACAGACAACAACACCAGTAACAACCGCCAAGGGGGCTTAGGGTCACCTGTGCGTGCCACCGCAGGTCCTGCACGTGTTGCCAGGGGTGGTGGGAGGGGTGGTAGACATAGGTCGCTGTTTGCAGAGGGGTCTGGACTGCATGATGACCCACAACTGGCACGCATTGCTGATGCGTACCAGAATAGCACCGGAGAGGTCAGCCAGGTAGTGGGGATCCTCAAGGACATACAACAGCAGCAGGCTGCCCATCATGCCCGCTTGGGCTCCCACATGTCCCGTGTGGAGACACACATGTCCCATGTGGAGCCACACATGTCTGGCATGGAGTCCAAGTGGGACACATTGCAAGAACTGACAGCGGTGCATAGGTACATATTGACATGCCTCCGCCAGATTAGCACCAACATGGCCACACCTCCCTGTGTGCCCACAACATCTGATGCTGCAACAACTGACACTGCCACAGGGAGGGAGGATGACTCTGGCGGAGAGTCCTCTGCACCGCAGCAGCCTGCACGTGAGGGTCCCCCACCAAAGAAGAGGGGTCGTCCGAGGAAGGAAAACTGAGAGGCCAATGGCCACGCACATCCCCCAGGAACCCAACACCTGTTCTGGACATTCTACTTTGTGTGCAAACTGTTCACCCTTTTGAAATCATCCCAGATCTCCCACATTACATGGGGAGTTCAAGTTGGACCAATGTATCACATGACTGTTGACTTTACTCAGGACATTTCTGCTACCAAGACTTCCAACTCATCTTGGAACTTTGGATTACAATCCCAATGTACAGCACCCACCATCCTGTGCACTATACCCACACATGTATGTAAATAAAATCACTAATACGCCATACTTGCCTCTGTTGTGATTCTAACGTGGTTTCTGTCATGGAGATGCTGATCTGCTAAATGACACTGCGCATGCTAACTGCTACAGCAAGTACAACACCGTCATGTGAGTCATGGCGACGTGACACATATGAGGGAGACACACCACTAGGGCTACACAACACATACACACCAGGGCCACAGACTCATCGCCTACACTGATGTCCCCAGGAAATACAGTGCAATGCACAGACACCACACCTATTCACAGTCTGTGTTAACTAGCCCACAGGTGCAGTAAGCAAATGTCAGTCAGATGTGTGACCACAGACAACGCACATCCCAAAGTGAAGCACAGGTTTATTACACATTTGCAACATGTTGTTTCCACTACAGATGCAAGGTAATCCCACGTGGCAGTGGCCACACAGTCAACAAGTGTAGAAGAAAGAAAGTCCAGGGGTGTGTGGCACATCACCTGTAGGGAAACGACAGCTTCCACCTTGGAAGTTGAATCACGGAGTCGGGGGATCACAGTTGACCAAACAACTCTGAAAGTACCCTGTGAAGGACAGAAATGACACATAGTCAAAAGCACTGAAGAACAGGCCAGAACTGCAATACTCATGCCCAATACATGTCACAAGATACCTACACAAAACCAAGTTAGCATGTCAACACTGTTGGGGAGTACAGACTACCTGTAAGGACACATCGCTGTACGCTTCCAGTCAAGTAGCACATGGCCACAGAGCACCACCAACACATATCACGCAAACTCACATCATTGACATGACATCTCTGGATACTCACATTCAGCTGAAGAAGTTGGTGATGAGCTGTGTGCGGACATCACCCTCATCATCATCACTGGCATCGTGGCCCAGGCCAGGATCCTCCACAGGTGGCGAATGTTGGTCATCGTCATCCTGGATGAGAGGCAACTCCTTCCGCACTGCCAGGTTGTGTAGCATGCAGCAGACGATGACAATCTTGCACACCTTTGCTGGGGCATATGGGAGGGCCCCTCCTGTCTTGTCCAGGCAGCGGAAGCGGCTCTTCAGGAGCCCAAATGTCAGCTCGATCACTCTCCTGGTGCGACCATGTGCCTCATTGTAGCGCATCTGGGCTGGTGTCACAGGGTTCCTGAGGGGCGTCAGCAACCACGGCATGTTGGGGTATCCGGAGTCACCTACAGACAGACAATTGCACATTAGCTGAGTTGGAAAAGAGGGTGGAATACTACATTGCAGAACACACACAATGGTACAAAGTCAGTACACACCGACAAGCCAGGCACGCTGGTTCCGCATCTGTGACATCATCCTCGGGATGCGACTACTCCTCATCACGTAGGCATCGTGTGCAGAACCGGGGAAACGGGCACACACGTGTGAGATGCACATATCTGCAAGACATACCACCAGAGCATTGACCGAATGGTAGTGTTTTCGGTTCCTGTATGCCTGCTCATGTGCCTGTGGTGGTACCAAAGCCACATGTGTCCCATCAATGGAGCCAATGACATGCGGCATCCTCCCCAGGGCATAAAAGTCACTCTTGACATCAGTGAGTTGGTGACGTTTAGGGAAATAGATGTACTGGATCAGGTATCTCAACATAGCCTCCAAAACATCGCGTAGCACACGGCTGAACATGGTCTGTGACATCCCACCAGCAGACGCCACAGTGTGTTGAAAGGTACCCGTGGCAAAGACGTGTAGGGCTGCCATCACCTTCACCTTGGGGGTCAGCGCTGTAGGGTATGTCCGGCCAGGTTGCAAATGTGGGGCCAACCGCACCGTCAATTCCTCAATCAGCGGCCTGGTGAAGCGGTACCGTCGGATGCAGTCCTGTTCAACCATGGTTGCAAGGTCAGGGAATGGTCTATGGACAGCTGGTGCCCTGCAGTGCATAGGTGAAGAAAGAAAGATTGTCAGTCACCCCACATATGTGGCATAGACCATACTCAATATCACATTATACATCATTACGAGACACAAGTACATGATGTGTGTGCCGTTCTGTAAGGACATGTATGGCACCCACATGGCCGACATCTAACATCACAGTTCAACATGTGTCGTCAACAAGTCCCAGGTTGTACTATGGGATATCATTAGGCTGTGTCACAGTACCCATGTACTGCTGTCACGTTCCAAACACACACCACAGTGACATGTGAGGACAGATGTGCCCCAGGCATCACAGCTCATTGACAGGTAGATTCCCAGGGACCCTGTATTGCCACATGGACACTGGCATGACATGGCGTATCATGAATACACCATAGCAAAACAACCATGACCCCCACAGGTAGTGGTCCCTGTTGCCTCTGCACGACAGACATGGACGTCTGTGACACACACACACACACACACAACATCAAAGTCCGTGCACAAACAACGTGGATGTGGAGACTGTCTCCCATTTTGCACATGGAATCAGAGACATCTGAAACACAACATGCACACAGACTGTGGAGGGCCATCACTATCGTGGCAATGGGCCACCCTGTGAGGTACATACCGTCCAACATGGGACTCAGGGGGTATGTGACATGACATACACATACACAACCTGGAAATGTGACCATGCCACATGCTCTGAAATTAACAGTTGCACATCACAGTGGTCATGTGCACAACACACCAAGGATTCTGTCCCCATGAACACGTGCACAGCTTGGGAGTGGCTGCCCCCAAGTCCCACCCAAACAAACACATGTTGACCCCCATACACAGAGATGGTAATGCAGCCTTACATGCCTTAGGATACAGTGTGGACAGGCTGTGGTGTTGTAGGTGTGCCCCTGAGTCCCTGGAAAGTAAATGTGGCTGGCATACGTTCACCTGTGACAGGCATGGTGACATATGCCAGTGACTTGTACAGGGACGCGTTGTACAGCAATGGACCGATCGGTGCGCACGGCTTGGCCATTGCATATGATGTGAGCGGGTACGCGTTGTACAGCAATGGACCGATCGGTGCGCACGGCTTGGCCATTGCATATGATGTGAGCGGGTACGCGTTGTATTTCGAAATACGCGTTGTACAGCAATGGACCGATCGGTGCGCACAGCTTGGCCATTGCATATGATGTGAGCGGGTACGCGTTGTATAGCAATGGACCGATCGGTGCGCACGGCTTGGCCATTGCATATGATGTGTGCGGGTACGCGTTGTATTTCGAAATACGCGTTGTACAGCAATGGACCGATCGGTGCGCACGGCTTGGCCATTGCATATGATGTGAGCGGGTACGCGTTGTACAGCAATGGACCGATCGGTGCGCACGGCTTGGCCATTGCATATGATGTGTGCGGGTACACATTGTATTTCGAAATACGCGTTGTACAGCAATGGACCGATCGGTGCGCAGGGCTTGGCCATTGCATATGATGTGAGCGGGTACGCGTTGTACAGCAATGGACCGATCGGTGCGCACGGCTTGGCCATTGCATATGATGTGTGCGGGTACGCGTTGTCTTTCGAAATACGCGTTGTACAGCAATGGACCGATCGGTGCGCACAGCTTGGCCATTGCATATGATGTGAGCAGGTACGCGTTGTACAGCAATGGACCGATCGGTGCGCACGACTTGGCCATTGCATATGATGTGTGCGGGTACGCGTTGTATTTCGAAATACACGTTGTACAGCAATGGACCGATCGGTGCGCACGGCTTGGCTATGGCCTGGCATGGCAACGGACGCGTTTTCGAACCTTTAACGAGTCTGATGCTGTGAATTCATTTGGCCACCCACAACAATGTTGCAAAATCATGGGTCTCATGAAGTTGAACTTTTGAAGGATGCTGTGGGCGTGTGTAAGTGGTACAATTCCATGGATTGGCCAGATTCAGAAGATGCAAACGACTTGGACCTATCACTTTGGACACATGGGACAGTAACTGCCTCAGCAGCACACATATAATGCTGGCTGTACCCCTGAGAGCTCACTTGCCTGCACTACATGCTCCAGGATGACATCTGCCACCAACACTGCTGCTGTCTCTGCATCCTCTGGATCCTGCAATGGCACGTACTGTGGAGAGAGCCCCAGCCTTCAGCACTGAGGAGAACCAGGCCCTGCTGTACAGCCTCCTTCCACAGTACAGCAAGCTGTATGGGAAAGCAGGGGAGCAGGTGAGAGTGTTGTCTACTGCCTTACTGAATGTGCATGTTGTCTGACTAGCAAGACTTACAGTGTGCACGCCACTGGCTAGCATGCTCACTGGTAGTTGTCACCCCCCCCCATAGTGTGTAGTTACATGCACTGAACAGGTATAGTGCAGTAACAGTGCATTCCAACAAGGTTTTACTTCCCAGGCAATGAGACCATGTAGTAACTGCTGGAAAACTGTTCATAGCCATCGCTGCACTGCCTGTGTACATCATGTGCCCCTGTGATCGAGACATGTATAACCAAATGTGTGATGCACGGATATGTTGCATGTGTAGTGATGTCCTTTACACTTTTGTCATCTTCACAGGTTGATGCCCACCAGAAGCAGGAAATCTGGCTGGACATCGCCCGGGCAGTGAGATCCGTGGGGGTCTACAGGCGCAGGATCCGCAACTGCCAGAAGAGGTGGCAGGACCTTCGGGGCTGGACCGGGAGGATCGCAAGGGTCCAGCTGAAGCTGTCGCCTCCTCGCAGGATTGGCGGACACCGGACCCTGACCCCCCACATGCTCAGGATCCTGGCGGTGGTCTTCCCTGATCTGGATGGGCAGCTGAAGGCGAGACAGCAGCAAGGAGGGGGTGAGTCCATGACTGCACTGTGAACTTTGTCTGACATGCTATGTGCCCTTCTCTGGCCTGGTTAACCTTCCACAGTACATCAGTCTTGTGGTCCAGGACCCATGTCCCTCAATTGTGACATGCCCACTCCTCATCTGATACCCAGGTGTGGCCCTTACAGTCAGGAAGTTGTGTCACTTGGGTACTGTGTCCTTACATTTTGCTAAGCTCAAGGTGGGGGTCAGCATTTGTTCCCGTAACTTTGTTGTGGGCTTCATGGGTGGGTCCATTGCTTACACAATGCCTGAGTTATGACATCTAATCTGCGTGTAACTTTGATATGTGGTCCAATTGCTGATCTGATTCACCACATGTGCCTGGGGTATTTGGCACACACCCATGCTGCAGGTGGGAACAATGTTTGGGCCTCAGGAGTATGTATATCAAGTGTGTCACACATACTTAGCCACCTGCCTACTGTCCAGGGCTCATCCCTCTTTCACGTGGAG
Organism: Calotriton arnoldi; assembly: GCA_963921515.1. NCBI lineage: Eukaryota > Metazoa > Chordata > Amphibia > Caudata > Salamandridae > Calotriton > Calotriton arnoldi. The sequence continues at coordinate 1,511,309 of CAWUFW010001658.1, forward strand.
CAGGACAGTCATGCCTACTCCAGGCCATACAATACACTCTGTACTCCCACTCCCGTGTATCAGCTGACATGTTGTACCCAGTGAAATGTTCCCTCAGGTGTCTGCCTCTGTGTCATTGTGCTGTGGCTTGGTTGTTAGGACTACTGGGGTGTTTATCGGTTAGGGCTCAGCATGCCACCGGAGATGTGACCATATGAGACGATACTTGTGTGATATATAGGTGTTTGATCACTTGACTGTGCAGACTGGGGTATGCGAATGTGAAGTCCAGGCAGCTGTTTCCCATTCACAGCAGATTGTGAGGTGCTCAGGTTCCGAGGGTTGTGTTTCATGTCTCCCATATGTCCAATTGGTTTGACGTGGCCAAATAAGAGTTCAGATGATGTGGTTTGTGGGGGATGGACATGTGCACTTGTCAGCTACAGGACTTGCATTCCCCATGGCCTAGGATTGTGACACAGTGCAGACTGTTATTGGCTGGCTGCCCTGCCCATGTGACTGGAGACAGTGATGTATGACTTTGCAGGCATGCCTGTGCCATGGCATTAAACTTCCTAAGAGTGATCCTGCAGGGGAGTAACATGTGCTACATGCACCCCATTGTGGCATTGACTATGAGGACATGGGTGCATCATGGTGTCTGGTGCTGGTATGCATCACATGCATTTCAATTTAGACTCTGGCCATCCCTTTATCCGGACACCTGTTCTGACTCAGTGGCAAGAGTTGTGATGTGTGCATCTTCACATACTTCACTGTGTTCTCTGCACTGTCCAACTACTGTGTAGGTGGTGCATGTGTCCACACTGGGGTATTGCCATCCGACAGGCACCAGACAGATGGGTGCAAGGCCAGGAGGGATGTGAGTGCCATGGTTGACCATCAGACTGACAATTGGCTTCTCCTACTCTGTTTGGGCACTTCGGGCAATGTTCAACTAAGGATGCCAGGGCTTGCTCTGTAATGTGCTGTACTTACTGTGGTGTGTGCGGTCAGTGCAGGTGACTGATGTTTGTCTGTTTCCCTACTTGTTTGCAGATACATCCACGGCCACAGGAGGGGACAGCTCCACGGACCAGGAGGAGCCGCAGAGCCAGACTGGGTCAGCAGCCGATGAGTGGTCGGAGGGACCCAGTGGCACGGAGGGCGAGGGGAGCCACACCGAGGAGTCCTCAGCAGCATCCACCTCAGCTGAGGACCACAGCAGCTCGGAGGATGACTCCCTTGTGGAGGCGGGTGTCAGCAGCCACCACACCCCAGCTAGTATAGCTGTCCCCGCCGCCACCACCACCACCGCCCTCCCATCGGCTCCCATTCCAGAGGTCCGTGGAGGCTCCCGTGTTCGGGAGCGTGTCTCCTTCGTGCCAGGCACCGCACCCCCTGCCCCTGTGTCCCCTGCTGCCCTGAGTGAGGAGTCTGTGTACCTACTTCGCCAGCTCCATGTAGGGCAGACAGCAATGCTGAGTGTCCTCCATGCTCACACCACTCTGTTGACTCAGCTGGTGTAGTTCATGGAGGGCATCTCATCGGGCATGTCTGCCCTACAGAGGAGCAATAGGTCCATGGACTCCTCACTGATGGCAGCAGTGTCCCTCCTCCAACAGTCCCTCACCCCTCCTACCACTGCCCCATCCACACTTCCTGGCACCCTACCTGTCCCAAGCACATGCACACCTGCACAATCACCCAAACACACAGACACGAGCATCACAGACACACCCACTACAAAGACAAAACGTGCACGCAGGCATCCTCAGGGGACTGATAGCACACCCACAGGGGATGGGGAACAGACACACACACAGGCATCCACAGTCACTCCGCAGTCCTCAGATACCTCTCCCTCCAAGGCCCCTTCCCTTGCCTCACCTGCAACCCCACCTACACAGCGGGTCTTCCTCTGTGACCTCGGCCTCTTCCCCTCCGATCCAGCTGATCCAGCATACAGGGGGAAGAGGAAGTCCACCCACACAGAGGGGAGTGCCCCTCACCCCCGGACACCCTCCCCCAGGCGCAGACAGACTGAGGCCCCCATCCGCAAGTCCCCCCCCGGAGCCGGAAGAGCAAGACCCCGCCGCCGCCCTGCAGCTCAACCACCAAGTCTCCTTCCTCCATCCCTCAGGCCCCCACTCCACAGGTTCCCCCACCACACCCTGCCCCAGTTTCCCCCACCCACAGATACACCATCCCCAAAATGATCCGGCCTTCTCCCCCTACCACTTGCTCCGCCAGCACCACACCCCCCGCGCATGGTTGTGCCACTGGTGTGGAGGCCGTGTACTCCCCCTCTGTCCTGCCCACCTTACCTGAACCCCATTCTACTCCCCTGGAGATAGGCACTGCAGTGGAGTCCACTACCACCCTGTCTGACTTGGGCACTTCAGTGGGGAACCTGTCCACTCCATCTGCACGGCCCACTGCAGTCGTGCCGGCACCCACACCATCTGACTCATGCCCCCAGTTGTGCCGGCACACACCATGTCAGACACCTCCACTGCAGTTGTCAGTGACTCTCCAGCACCCACCACCCCTTCCCTGCCTCCTTCTGGTGAGCCCTGATCCTGTCCCTGCGGTGCCTGGCCTGCCCCCCGTATGCCCCTCCGAGGGGAATGTCCCTGGTGTGTAGCAGTGCAGGCATGCAAAGGGTGACATCTGCCACTGTCACCCTGTTTTGACTTTGTTAATGGACTGGCCATTGGCCTTGGTTATTTTTCAGGACTTTCAATTTTATAGCCACATATGCTGAATAAAGCTACTTTCTGTTCTCTAGTGGTTTTGCTTCTGATGTACATGATGTTGATGATGCTAACCATGCCCTTGCTGCAGTGATGGTGCGTTTTGATCTCAGGATAATGAAGTGTTACTGTGCAGGACCCCATGTGGTCCAGGGGGAATGTGTCCTATCCTGGTGTGTATCCATGTCATCCTTTGCAGCAATATGAGGGTGTCATGTTTTCAAGATTTGGCAATGGGATTTCCTACTTTTATTTGCAATATCACATCTGTGGCTTACACCCCTGCACATCTGTTGTGCTTGCCATTGTTCAATTTGTCTATTTCCCTGACGGTGTGACCATCTCCACTGGACATGCAAGTTTGGGCATCAATGGGGAAGGACTCATCTGTGTTATCAGTGCAACTTGCTATACATGTGTGTTGGATCTGTGCTGATGATTTCGGTGACACTCCCATGACCAGGCTGATATGACGGTAGCCTTCATTTTGTGCTAATTGTTGACTGAGTGACCAAGTGTTCTGCTGACATGATAGAGCCCTACTGAGACAACGTATGGCACAGCTTTCCTTACACAGGAGAAGAGTCCCCTCATGGCAGTGTGTAATTCTGTGACATTGCCTGAGCACAAGGTGTGTGTTGTGTGAGCATGTCTGTGTGTGTTCACTTCCATTTTGCTAGGCTAGCTGGGATCCCTAGTGATGTTCCTGTTTGTGATGCTTGCTGAGTTGACATATGTTCCCCCAAAGTCTTCTCCCTGGCTTCTCTGGGATGTGGGTGCATGGCACATTACTGGTCATCAGGGTGTCACCCATAGGTGTGTTTGCTGTCAGGGCTGAGTTTGTGTGCAGACGCAGATGAGCCACAGTCAGGATTCCCCTTGGCACTTGTTGGTTACACCTGTCATGTAATTTACAGTTTGTGTTAGCTTTCAGTGATTGTGACACGTTGTGTGTGTGACTGCTGCCACTCTTCAGGGTCAGAGCTGCAATGTTGGAAGTTGTCTATGTGTGTTCTTTGTGGGTGACCTTGGCTTCTTCATTGGTGTGTGACTGTGGCCGGGATCCCATTGGTTGGTGTGGTATTGACGTCATGCCCATGTACGGCGTACTGTGCAGTGTGTCAGACATTCACGAGTCTTGTTGACTGGCCATGTGTGATGGGTTTCTGCACCTTAGTTCCCACCACCACCCCTGGGATTGTCATGGGTGCATGTGCAATGTTACCTGTGCATGTGAGCTTCACTGCTGCACATTGGTGGAGATCAAGGTGTGTGGTGTTGAGTGTGTGCAGATGAGAGTTGTTTCACGGCTAGACCCCTGCCTCCATATTGGCCTTGGCTGACAGGCCGTGCTGATTGATTTGTGCTTGTGTAGGTGTGATGGTAGTTTGTTGCTCAGGACAGATGACTGTGGCTCACTGTGTGAACGACATCTAGCTTTGTCATCACAGTGGGATTATCATGCAGGCCAGTGTCACCTGGGGGTAGTGCTGTGGTGGGTCCGTGTCCTGCTGTGTTAGTTGCTGTTCCTACAAGCTTGTGTGACATGTGTAATTTGGGCTCCCTCTCATCTAACAATGCCTGATTGCCCACATAGGGGATTGGGATCCATGAGTTACTTTTGTGTGGCACTGTATGCACATCTGTGTAATTGGGATTCAGGCCTCCTCATGTGTTGTGTGGTTACCTGGGGACACTGGCACACCCCCCCCCCCTCACCTGTTGTGTTTGATATGCAGTGTGGGGCTGCCTGTTTGTGTTTGTGCATCAGCACCACTGCATTGGCATATCTTTAGTGTGGCATTGGCTGTATGTTGTTTGGTGGGTTTCCCCTGCTGTCCCTGGGACTCCTAGGTCATCAGTCAGCACAGTGATCATGGTTTGTATGTCCCATTGCTGCCATGGTATGGTATTTGTTCACCTCACATCTACAGTCTCCACAGGATATCTACATTTGTGTGCACATTGGTGCAGATATGTGGTTCTGCATTATGATGGTCACTTCTGTCATTGTGTTATTGATGAATGTTGACAGTGTCAGCCCCCATTGGTGATGTTTGTCTGCACATGGCCAAAGGTATGTCTTATTTGCACTGCACTGTTTGCATCACCCAATCTATGTTGCTATGGGACACAAGCACTACTATGTTACTGATGTGTTTGTTGGTCTGTGACCTGGGATAATCCATGCTGTTTGGAATTTCCAGCTTTCGCCATCACAACACTTACAATTTGGTCACTGTGATGATGGGGTGTTAGGCCCCATTGCCACAATGTTCAGAATGTGCTTCAGCTATGGGCCCCACACTTGCCTTTTGGCCACTGTGATGATGGGGGGTTAGGCCCCATTGTCACAATGTTCAAAAAGTGCTTCAGCTATGGGCGCCACACTTGCCTTTTGGCCACTGTGATGATGGGGGGTTAGGCCCCATTGTCACAATGTTCAAAATGTGCTTCAGCTATGGGCACCACACTTGCCTTTTGATCACTGTGATGATGGGGGGTTAGGCCCCATTGTCACAATGTTCAAAATGTGCTTCAGCTATGGGCACCACACTTGCCTTTTGATCACTGTGATGATGGGGGGTTAGGCCCCATTGTCACAATGTTCAAAATGTGCTTCAGCTATGGGCCCCACACTTACCTTTTGGTCACTGTGATGATGGGGTGTTAGACCCCATTGCCACAGTGGTCATGGTCTGCTTGCATTGTGGATACCACACACATTTATGTGTGACACATGTGATAGAAGTCACATTGTATGTTCAATTTCATGTTCAGTGTTGTAGGCATATGACACAGTCTACACACGCTTGTCATGGTGTTGGGGGGATGTGTTTTTCTTACATTCCTTATGATGCAGTATGCTGGTTGTGTCATGCATTGCCCATCCTATGAGTAGGGGTGGTGGGTAGTGGTAGGCATCCAGCCCCCCATGAGTAAGGGTGGTGGTAGTGGTGGGCATCCAGCCCCCCCTGAGTAGGGGTGGTGTTGGTGGTAGGCATCCAGCCCCCCCTGAGTAGGGGTGGTGGTAGTGGTAGGCATCCAGCCCCCCATGAGTAAGGGTGGTGGTAGTGGTGGGCATCCAGCCCCCCCTGAGTAGGGGTGGTGTTGGTGGTAGGTATCCAGCCCCCCCTGAGTAGGGGTGGTGGTAGTGGTAGGCATCCAGCCCCCCATGAGTAGGGGTGGTGGTAATGGTAGGCATCCAGCCCCCCACAAGTAGGGGTGGTGGTAGTAGTAGGCATCCATCCCCCTATGAGTGGGGATGGTAGTAGTGGTAAGTCTCCAGCCCCCCCCTGAGTAGGGGTGGTGGTAGTGGTGGGCATCCAGCCCCCCTGAGTAGGGGTGGTGTTGGTGGTAGGCATCCAGCCCCCCCCTGAGTAGGGGTGGTGTTGGTGGTAGGCATCCAGCCCCCCCTGAGTAGGGGTGGTGGTAGTGGTAGGTGTCCAGCCCCCCATGAGTAGGGGTGGTGGTAGTGGTAGGCATCCAGCCCCCCATGAGTAGGGGTGGTGGTAGTAGTAGGCATCCATCCCCTATGAGTGGGGATGGTAGTAGTGGTAAGCCTCCAGCCCCCCCTGAGTACGGGTGGTGGTAGTGGTGGGCATCCAGCCCCCCTGAGTAGGGGTGGTGTTGGTGGTAGGCATCCAGCCCCCCCTGAGTAGGGGTGGTGTTGATGGTAGGCATCCAGCCCCCCCTGAGTAGGGGTGGTGGTAGTGGTAGGTGTCCAGCCCCCATGAGTAGGGGTGGTGGTAGTGGTAGGCATCCAGCCCCACATGAGTAGGGGTGGTGGTAGTGGTGGGCATCCAGCCCCACATGAGTAGGGGTGGTGGTAGTGGTAGGCATCCAGGCCCCTATGGGTGTATATGGCGTTGGTGATAGCCATCCCGCCCCTATGGTTCTGCTGTTGCAAGTCATTTCTGCATCCCTATGTGTGTGTGTTATGTGTCGGGTACGTGTCGTTTGTTTGTGTGGTGGGTGTTTGACTTACCTTCTGCGCCGTACGCGTCCGTACCGGTCCCGGTAATAGATGTAGAGTATTGGTAGGACCTGCGCGATGGGATTCATGGCTGGTTCGTCTCATTAGTCTTTCTCGTTGCTTCGACTCGTACTCGTGGCTGGCGTGTTCGTCTCGTAGCCGTGGATAGTCTTGTGGCGCGAATCGGAGCTTATGTGCGGCTCTCCCGGATGCTCTGGCGTGCCGTACGTAGCGACGGGTTCGGCGCGTACGGAAGGCACATCGTACTAGTCCGGCCGGAAGGTGCTGTTTTTTAGCTTCCGTGCGACTCGAATCTGCGTTTACGGATCCGGCTCGGGCGGGGAACAGGAGCAGGATTTGGTGAGTACGGCTGGGTCGGGATTTGGGCAGTTATGCGCATCGTACTTGTTCGTTCGGACGGATGTTCGAATCGGTCGGGGAACACGCGTTCGGCTTGGTTTTTTCCCGGGCGAATAGTGTTAGGTGAGCTTCCGGCCGAGATCGGATTCGACCCCTAAATCGGGCTGACCTGGCGTGTCCCCGGCTTGGCCCCCCGTCAGCGGGACAGGTGGGGCCTGTGGAGTGCCCCCCCCCATTCCTGGCTGCCCGTCAGTGGGGAGTGTGGGAGCCGGCGTACTAGGACCCTCCACGGCCTGTGGGATCAGTATGGGGTCCATTGACTGCGGAACCACCCCCGCAGGAGCTGGCGCTGGTGCCCCTTCCTGGCCAGCACCCTCCATAGGCGTAGGCGCCCCACCCCCTTTTCTGGGTCTACTTCTCTTGGGTACTGAGGGAAAAGCCGACTTAGGGTCACCTGGGCCTACCCTCTGGTCTAGGTCGCCTAGGTCGCCTGGGCCTACACTCTGGCCTTTCAGGCCCATCTACCTTTTCCCTTAATTCAGTTATGGCCTGACCCATATCCTCCATTTTGCGCATCATTGTCTCCATAAAAGCATCCATGCGTGAACGCTGGTCGTTCCGCTTCACCTTAGGGGCCATTGCGCCCCGAATGTGTTACTAGGTGTTACTAATGACACTAAAAAACACCCGCACAACCACAGCCCCCCGTGCACAGGTCTGGGACACTGCCCAAACCCTTACCTGGCAGTAGTAGCAGTCACCAGCCAGCCCCAGCACCACGTGACCAGAGCCATGCCCACCAGCTAATCTAGTGGGTCGGGTGAGTAAACTCCAACCCGCGTGGCTCCCAGAAGCGATGGTAGTGCAGGCCTGCTGGTGCTGCCCCAGTCGGTCAGTCCAGTGTTCCTCTGCCGTCAAGTGTATTGCTGCCTTTATTTCGTGAGACAATACCCAGGAAACCTGCAGTTGAAACAAGAGAAAATTCACAGAAAACTGTCCCCAAAAACGTCTTCCGCACTCTGTAATGCTGATTCCTTTTTGTAGGAACTGTAACGCAAAACATATATATAGGGACAAGCACTCTTCCTTGCTCGTCCCCAAACACAGTTGACTTTCTTTTGCCTTGAAGCAGATATCCCCCGATTGGCCTGTAGGTGGAGATACAAGCAAAAACACTCCTCGTTAAGGCGCCCCCGTGCCCTTCAGCCACAGCTGTTACAGCAAACAAATGATGGACGGAATGCTGACAATGCAAACATTCTCCCCGAGTCAAAAGATCTGGGTTAAATCCATCGTTCTTTTGCCCACTACGCCACCCCAGTTTGGACCCAGCCATATGCAAATCAGTCTTGACCCTGTGCCCCATGGGAACAGTCCAGACCGAACTGCCAGGCCAGGTCCTCCCTGGACCGGAAACAAGCATCCTGGGACCGGTTTCAGGGTATGTCACCCTTCTTCAGCCAGGCTAGCTTGAATCCAGTGGCACAGTGAGCAAGGGACCCACGTCTGGGCATACCCATCCCACTTAGGGCGAAAAGTGTTACAGCAAACAAATGATGGACGGAATGCTGACAATGCAAACATTCTCCCCCAGTCAAAAGATCTGGGTTAAATCCATCGTTCTTTTGCCCACTACGCCACCCCAGTTTGGACCCAGCCATATGCAAATCAGTCTTGACCCTGTGCCCCATGGGAACAGTCCAGACCGAACTGCCAGGCCAGGTCCTCCCTGGACCGGAAACAAGCATCCTGGGACCGGTTTCAGGGTATGTCACCCTTCTTCAGCCAGGCTAGCTTGAATCCAGTGGCACAGTGAGCAAGGGACCCACGTCTGGGCATACTCATCCCACTTAGGGCGAAAAGTGTTACAGCAAACAAATGATGGACGGAATGCTGACAATGCAAACATTCTCCCCCAGTCAAAAGATCTGGGTTAAATCCATCGTTCTTTTGTAGTGGGCAAAAGAACGATGGATTTAACCCAGATCTTTTGACTGGGGGAGAATGTTTGCATTGTCAGCATTCCGTCCATCATTTGTTTGCTGTAACACTTTTCGCCCTAAGTGGGATGGGTATGCCCAGACGTGGGTCCCTTGCTCACTGTGCCACTGGATTCAAGCTAGCCTGGCTGAAGAAGGTGACATACCCTGAAACCGGTCCCAGGATGCTTGTTTCCGGTCCAGGAGGACCTGGCCTGGCAGTTCGGTCTGGACTGTTCCCATGGGGCAAAGGGTCAAGACTGATTTGCATATGGCTGGGTCCAAACTGAGGTGGCGTAGTGGCAAAGAACGATGGATTTAACCCAGAACTTTGACTGGGAGAAATGTTTGCATTGTCAGCATTCCGTCCATCATTTGTTTGCTGTAACACTTCAGCCACAGCTGGCGTCCCGTTAGGCAATTAAACAAAGCGCGCCAACTGCCAATCGAGTTGCGATGGAAAAAACAGCTGATTTAACCCACAAGCGCGTTATATTTAAATCGTGCGCCTTATCCCCCAAATGAAAATAAACCGCTGACTCTGCACGCAGCGGGGTTGCGGGAAAAAGACTGTTTACTTGACCAATGCGCGATGCCACAACCGGAAAACCGCTGACTTTGCACAACGCTGATTTTCGCTGGAGTGAGCCCAAATGCACCCAGCGGGGTTGCGGGAGACAAAAACTGCTTGCTTAACTAATGCGCGTTATTAAGAAAAAAACGCTGACTTTAAAAAACAGCTGATTTCCCGCCCGAGCGAAACCAAAATACCGCTGTCCCCCGCTGAAAACCACACGCTTCCTCCGATGAGAAACAGCTGATTCCCCTGCAGGCCACAAACCGTGCGCTGCGAGCGCGGTCCTCTCCTGTGCAAACCGCAGCCCTCGACGCTCCCGAGCCAACCGCCGACCTGAATTCGATACCAGCTGACTTGACTCGCGTGGTAACCTGAAAAAACAAAGAAAAAGATTTTGTTAAAGGGCCCCCAGAGGCCCTGGCCCTTTCAAATATCCAAACAGCTGGGGAGGGGAGCAAAAGAAGAATGCCCGCTCCGCTCCCCAACTCTTGCCTGGGCCTTCCCGGGCAAGCCGGTTTAGACCGGCCTGCCCGACGTTGGAGTGACGCGCGAACCGGAAGCACTAGCAAGTGCTTCCGGTTCATGAGGCCACTCGCAATCCGATTGGCTGATACGGGGGAGGTGGGGCGCCACGTCGTCGATGTGCGCGGTGACCCCCCCCACCTCCCCCGAGTGCGGGGGACCGGCGCGACCGCCATAATGGCGGCGCGCTCGAGTCTGAGCCCGCCATGCCAATTTGCTAGGTTTTTAATAGTACGAGTATTGCTGTAGCACCCGTAGGCTAAATGCCCCAAAAGTCAGAAATCTACAACAACTGTAGGACAAACCTAGATTATCTATCCAGCTATTACAGTCGATGTATTGTCAGTCCGTCCCATTGTGTGTACTTTTGATTTTTAACTTAAAATACAAAGGAACTCTAGTTGGTAATATAATTTTCTTCTCTTTCAAGCTATTCTCCTCCACTACCATCTATTCATTTAACACCATTCTTGCAAGCACTTTTGAAGCAACTACCTTTATTCCTATGCTATCTGTGGAACTATTTGCTTCATTTCTGTTAACTGAATGTCTGGGTTTTGCACATGTTTACATTGTCCTGGACAGACATACAATGTATTTACATACATTTATAAAGTTGTTTTGTGGAGTGCTGAGGATTGCCTTTTGGTTACTGCAGCGACCTGATATTCTACTGCGATCATTTAGACCAATGAAGTAGTACCAGGTAAAAAAAAAAAAAACACACATGTGGATATAATATTAGCTTTATGAATTAAGTCTGTTTAAGCACTAGATTAGGACCTTGTGGTAAATAGCGGGGAATAATATGAGCAAACACTTTTTCTCCCCGTATTATTCGTGCACAATTTTTTTCCATGGACCTTTGCATGCTCTATGCTGATGGTAATCTTATATGAAACACCCAGAGGAAGTGCAGTTTACCCTCATTCCTAAAGGGAAATAGTACTAAGTTGGTCGCAAATGCTATTTACACCCCTATTAGCGCTTATACATGACTTCCAGCACTTCTAGTAATACTAAGCAGTGTCAAAGGCCTGGAACAGGTGGGGTAGGTGCGTTGCAATGGCTGAGATGAGGATAAGTTGGACTAAGAGTAATCGGGCCATTACCTCTATGTCCCTCACCCTCGTTCCACTCATCATGCCATGAGATATAACCAAGCTATAAGGCCTGCGACACCATACACGGAAAAAACACATCTATATATATACATTACACAGCAGCAGCAATCACAGTACAGTTATAGTGAGGTAAGAGTTTCATTAAGGAGAGAGTTTTTAGGTCGAGCCTAGCAGTGCGCATGCGCTGCTGTGCGAGGCATGCTGTATATGGTACGGGTGCTTAGGCCAACCCACCGCTTTCCATTTGGTCCTTCTGTTGCCTTTCTGAATGAATTTGTTTTTATTGGCAAGACGTTTCTCTTTGGCCCGCCTTTGGGTGTGTTTTTCACTTTGTGGCGACCACCCTTGTTACATGTCCCCTTACAATCTGATTGTATTTTCCTTTTGTTTGCCGCACTCTTTTTTCACAAACTTTGTCCCGTGCCGTGTACACACTAGCTCTCACCAAGCACGTTTCAAAAGTCCCTCATTCATTTATGTTTTCGCTCCCCCGCCACACACATTTCAAAAGTTTCTTGTTTATTGTTGTTTTCCGTTCGGGTTCATGACAGCACAATATCTAGCTTCACTCACCGTCGGGATCACTTAACCTACTTAATTAAAGACTTCTGATACAGTGATTCATGCAAACACTGTTGAAAGTTCGGGGCAAGCGACATAAGCACAGTTTTGAGGCAAGAATATCTATGAGTGTCTACATTTTATTGGTTGATACGGCACACTAAGGGTGCACGCTGTTTCTTTGGCACCCCTTGCCTCTGCATCAATGTGTGGAGGCTGCATGACTGGTACCGGTGCATATGAGTGCTTCTGAATAGCGGTGCAGGTCAAGCTCCACTCTGCCTGCATCACGGTGTATTCTGGGCTGAAAAGTTAGCGCCACACGAGAAAGAGTCATCCAAGAATGACCAGTCCTGGTCAACTCACACCACCTAGGCAGGGCTGACACGGGTCAATGGGCCACCTTCCGCTTAGGGCGCGTTGCGATCATGGGGGCCCCGTCCACAAGGTTTGGAGCGTGAGCAGCCGGAGCTGTTCAGCGTGGGTCCCGCTCCCGGGATCTGCTGCCATTAGCTGCTGTCGGGATCGACAGAGGATTGTGGACACACATAGCTGAGCAGGGGAGACCACTGTACTTCGTTCCTTCGGTGGCAGCCCGACCTGGTAAGAGAGGGGTTGTTCACTGTCCTTGGCAGCTGCACCATGCGCCCGCAAGTAGCTGCCTTTGATTTCTTAATGCACAGGGAGACCCAGCAAGGCCTCCCTGCACACTGTGGCAGAGTGTGTGCCCTCCCCCTCGTGGTGCTTACCGTGACTGACTGCGGAGCAAGAAATCTGCATTTTTAATGTATTGCCTGTGTTGTGATCAAGTTGTAAATTTTAATGTGACTTTTTACAAATGCGACTGCTGTGTTCTGAGCTAGTGTTTTTTTTACATTTTAATTGCTGACTACGCATGGCCATGAACAAATTTTTCCGGTTACCGAAACACTCCGTGGTGGCCTAAGCCTTCTTCTTCTCGCTTTCCTGGTCCTTCCTCTACTTCATCTACATCGCACCTGGAATAGGTAAGACTCCGTTATCCATGCCGTGTGTTTTGGCTTGTGTTCAGTTATGGAGTATGTCCTTTTTGGGGAGACTGTGACAGGATCCAGTGCCCCCCTTTAACCAGAGAGCCTAAGTCCGACCCCAGATTGCAGCACATGAAAATGTTTTTGGAGAGCAAAATTCCCTGGACTCCAATTGGTGAGAGTTTGAGTCTTTTCTGCTGTTACTTTCACAGAATGCTTTCCCAAAGAGTGATTTTCTTTGTTTGTTAAAGAGGTGAAATATGCACACATTGACAGCCCCAGGGCAGCTCTTCAGACATTGGAAGCTCTTAGAACATATAACTGCATTAATTTGAGTATTTCTGAGAAGAACCAGTTGGTGGTTGAGCTTTCTGTACCGCCCCCCCATTCCCCAGGTGTGTTTTTATCATATCCCTAGTTCCCTTGTGTGATCTGGAAGAGTCGGAGTCCCTTCATCACATTCTGCAGGGGCCCCATGATTTTGCGTTACATCACTGGAGGTATACAGTAATATATGCACAAAGTAAGACTTGACATTGTTACCTTATTCTTTTCTTCATTTTTCCTTTCTTTCCTCCACGGCTTGTTCTCACTTAGCCCCCTGAGGAGGATATTGGACTTATACACACTATACTAGGACACCACGTGACATAACATCATATTGTCCCTTCTCCCCAATAACGTATTCATGTCTTGCTTTCTCTTAACCTGCGCCCTTCTTTTCCTGTTTCCGCCATCGCGTTTTGACACAGCCATAGTCATATAAGCACTATACAAGGGCACACATGCCCTGTAGTGACAGTTGGGTGCTTAGTGGGGCAACTTTTAAGCACCTTCATATGGGATATCAGGTTTGAGTATAGACCCTCTGTCTTGAAAACCTTCCAACAATGGGGGAGGAGGTATGTTGGGTGCCGAGTAGGGACATCCCAATGTAATCCTAAAAAAATTGAGAAAACACGACTGTAAATCGCGCTTATTTCTGTAACGTGTGACAGCTAAGATCTGTGCATTATTTTGACATCTGCACTTACTATTCAAAAGTCGACACGTAAAGATTTAAAAAACTGAGGGGCATATTATCAAGGAATAGCGATATTTATCGCTAACCGCGCTTAGCGCGAATTTTTTTAACGCCGCCTATCGCTGGAAAATATTGCTGAGATAACACCCTATTAACAAGGTTTATCTCCATAGCGATAAAATTTCCAGCGATAGCGGCTAAAATGTGAGAATATCGCTGGAAAAGCAGCGATATTCTCGCATTAACGCAAGGATGGATTCAGCCTGACAATCCACCTCCTATACTTTAAACAGGTAAGTCATCCTCAGTAGCAGGTGTTAAAATCTAGCGATAAACGCGCATAGCGCGATTTATTTTATCGCTTCGCCTGCCTTGTTAATAGGGGTTAGTTGTGTTAGCGACTGTTTACAGTCGCTTTTAGTGGGGAACGCCTACCTTGCATGTCATTAGCGATAATTATCGCTGACATGCAAGGCGATGTAAAACCCGGCCGCTAACGCCTGAAAGCTGTCGCTAACGCTAAACACTTATAAGGTCAGACATCAGACATCCACAGGCATCAGACATCAGGCATCAGACATCAGACATTCACAAGCATCAGACATCCACAAGCATCAGGCATCAGACATCAGACATCCCAGGAGTGAATGAATGAATGGCCGTAGGTCGGTGGGTCAACGTCTCTCCGGACCTTAAGTAACAAGGAAACAGAGACGTGTCGGTGCCTGCACTTCTCTTGAAAGACTTTTTATGCTATAGATCGTCCAGACCGGCTGACCCGCCCGTTTACAGGCTGCAGGCACTACTTTTGGGATCTCCTCGACCCTGGAGGTCCCTTTCTTTATACACTGAGGTTTTCTTTGTTACTTAAGATCCGGGGAGACGTTGACCCACCGACCTACGGCCATTCATTCATTCACTCCTGGGATCGCCATAAGCCGGAGCTTTCCCAACATTATCTTGGATCTCATTATCACGTTCCCTAACCAGACCAGCCGGGTCGGAATTATCACCGGCGGAGCGATTCCTCAACGACATCTACGTATCCTTTACAGCCCTGAAGAAGTCACGGGTTACTTCCCATTGTGACGAAACACGTGTTGGCTGGCTGTCCTTTGTCCTTTCTTTTGAGATTAAAACTATAAACATTTACTATTCGAGTGGACTTTAATAACAACTCTACTGATGCTCAGAACAACAACAAACATTGTTTTTATTGTACAAACGTGTGCCCAGGACTTGGTTTTTCAGTAACTTGTGTGGGTTGAAACCCACATATAAATACGGGGGTTATAGGGTAATTCCTCCGACCTGGTAGCACCGTGCAATACACACACCACAATCACCATACGCACATACAGCAAGGCGCCACACTTCCTGGCATATCCAAAACCCTACCTCTAAATACATCCACAGGCATCATACATCCACAGGCATCAGACATCCACAGGCATCAGACATCCACAGGCATCAGACATCCACAAGCATCAGACATCAGGCATAAGACATCCACAAGCATCAGGCATCAGACGTCAGACATCCATAAGCATCAGGCATCAGACATCCATAAGCATCAGGCATCAGACATCCACAAGCATCAGGCATCAGACATCCACAAGCATCAGGCAGACATCCACAAGCATCAGACATCAGACATCCACAAGCATCAGGCATCAGACATCCACAAGCATCAGGCATCAGACATCCACAAGCATCAGGCATCAGACATCAGACATCCACAAGCATCAGACATCAGACATCCACAAGCATCAGACATCCACAAGCATCAGACAGCCACAAGCATCAGACATCCACAAGCATCAGGCATCAGACATCCACAAGCATCAGGCATCAAGCATCAGACATCCACAAGCATCAGACATCAGGCATCAGACATCCACAAGCATCAGACATCAGGCATCAGACATCCACAAGCATCAGGCATCCGACATCAGGCATCAAACATCAGGCATCAGACATCCACCAGCATCAGACATCAGGCATCAGACATCCACAATCATCAGACATCAGGCATCAGACATCCACAAGCATCAGGCATCAGACATCAGACATCCACAGGCATCAGACATCAGGCATCAGACATCAGACATCCACAAGCATCAGGCATCCACAAGCATCAGGCATCAGACATCCACAAGCATCAGACATCAGACATCAGACATCCACAAGCATCAGGCATCAGACATCCACAAGCATCAGGCATCAGACATCAGACATCCACAAGTATCAGGCATCCACAAGTATCAGACATCAGACATCCACAAGCATCAGACATCCACAAGCATCAGACATCCACAAGCATCAGGCATCCGACATCCACAAGCATCAGGCATCAGACATCAGGCATCAAACATCAGGCATCAGACATCCGACATCAGGCATCAGACATCCACCAGCATCAGACATCAGGCATCATACATCAACAAGCATCAGGCATCAGACATCATACATTATCAGGCATCAGACATCAGACATCCACATGCGTCAGACATCCACAAGCATCAGACATCCACAAGCATCAGACATCCACAGGCATCAGACATCCCTAGGCATCAGACATCCACAGGCATCAGACATCCACAAGCATCAGGCATCCACAAGCATCAGGCATGCATCAGACATCAGGCATCATGCATCCACAAGCATCAGACATCATACATCAACAAGCATCAGGCATCAGACATCATACATTATCAGGCATCAGACATCAGACATCCACAAGCATCAGACATCCACAAGCATCAGACATCCACAAGCATCAGGCATCAGACATCAGGCATCAGACATCCACAAGCATCAGGCATCAGACATCCACAAGCATCAGACATCAGGCATCAGACATCCACAAGCATCAGACATCAGGCATCAGGCATCCACAAGCAACAGGCATCAGACATCAGGCATCAGGCATCAGACATGAGGCATCAGACATCCACCAGCATCAGACATCAGGCATCAGACATCCACAATCATCAGACATCAGGCATCAGACATCCACAATCATCACACATCCACAGGCATCAGACATCCACAGGCATCAGACATCCACAGGCATCAGGCATCCACAGGCATCAGACATCCACAGGCATCAGACATCCACAGGCATCAGACATCCACAATTATCAGACATCCACAGGCATCAGACATCCACAGGCATCAGACATCCACAGGCATCAGGCATCCACAGGCATCAGACATCCACAGGCATCAGACATCCACAGGCATCAGACATCCACAATTATCAGACATCCACAGGCATCAGACATCAGGCATCAGACATCCACAGGCATCAGACATCAGACATCCACAGGCATCAGACATCCACAGGCATCAGACATCCACAGGCATCAGGCATCCACAAGCATCAGGCATGCATCAGACATCAGGCATCATACATCCACAAGCATCAGACATTAGACATCAACAAGCATCAGGCATCATACATTATCAGGCATCAGACATCAGACATCCACAAGCATCAGACATCCACAAGCATCAGACATCCACAAGCATCAGACATCCACAAGCATCAGGCATCAGACATCCACAAGCATCAGACATCATGCATCAGACATCCACAAGCATCAGGCATCAGACATCAGACATCAGGCATCAAACATCAGGCATCAGACATCCACCAGCATCAGACATCAGGCATCAGACATCCACAATCATCAGACATCAGACATCCACAATCAGCAGACATCCACAGGCATCAGACATCCACAGGCATCAGACATCCACAGGCATCATGCATCCACAGGCATCAGGCATCCACAAGCATCAGGCATCATGCATCCACAAGCATCAGGCATGCATCAGACATCAGGCATCATACATCCACAAGCATCAGACATCAGACATTATACATCAACAAGCATCAGGCATCAGACATCATACATCATCAGGTATCAGACATCCACAAGCATCAGACATCCACAAGCATCAGACATCAGGCATCAGACATCCACACTAGACATCCGCACTACTGCTCCTTTCCACAGAATCAATGGCAGCCCCAATGGGTCACAAAGGGCCGAGGTACACCACAGGCCAAGATCCAGCGGGGTCCGGACACAACTCCAGCTCCTGGCCGCAGCCCGTGCAGATGGTGCATCTGGCGTTTTTCAGTCGCCTGAGGTTTCCAGGCCATGCCCCTGCAGTGATTTCTCTTTAAATTCATCATGGTGCCACCCTAATCACCACACACCTCACCACCACCATCACCCCTCACCATCCTCACCACCACCGACTACAACCTACCACCACCCTACTAACCAACACAAAACTGTTAACCATCATCATTCTGCCAATAAGTCAGCACTCGCCTGTTAAAGGCGAGACCTATTGGCTTTGCCAATGCTTGTTTGCCATTGGTGCCTGACCCATATATGAGTGGCTTGTTCATGACCACTCCTGCAGCAAGGACATTCACTGCAATGCAACTCCTGACAAGACACACCAATGCAGTGCACAAGGCAGGAGTGCGGGCAATACTAAGCCAAGTGTCTCAACGCCTCTCTCTGTAGTCACTTTAATGCATTCAAGGTATGCAAAGGCGTCTCTTGAAAAGTCAGATCAGGGCGCACTCAGCTAGCCCTCAGGGGTGCCAGGACATACATACATGGACCTTCATCATAACATTTAGTGGCGGGCACATACGAAAACAAGCGCTTGAAAACAGAAAAGCTGAGCATGCCGACAATTCAGTGAAACAAGCCCCATACACACAGCATTTTCTCACCAGTGCCATTTCCCCACGTGTTTTTGGAGAATTTCAGTGCACGATCACTAAATGTAACTAGTTACACCTGGACATTTAACCATATAATGATATTAAATTGTGACTGCGTCTTTTTGAAGAGGAAGGGTATCATTGTATCCACAAATAAGGCTGTAGCACTTCACAGAATGCAAGGGACAGATTTGTAAATTTTATGCGGAGCGCTACATTTCTCGTTTCCAACGGTTTCAAACACACACTGAGACCAGACACTGTAGAGTGATAACCACCCCCATAACGCTGGCAGGGATAAAGCTTTGAAGAGAATGGCAGAAGAACTCAAATATCAAAACGAACAGTATATTGGCGGCAGCTCAAGCGGCTAAAAAAGACAACGACGCACCAACTTTACTTAGCCGCACGTCTGGTCGCAGATGTTTGTTCGGTCGTAGAACAATATAACGGACACTGCTCCCAAAAACAACGAGCCATTTTGCGCACAACACAAAGAAAAACACAAGCAACGATTGAGGAGTACAAGGGTTTTGGAAACAGAATAAAGTGACGAGAATTAACGCACTAGCCTGGCATAAAAAAAACCAGCACAAGCGCGCGCCTCGCGCGGCAGCAGAGGGAGGGGGCCTGCGCGATTCCCTTGCGGGAGCGTGCAGCAAGGCGCGATGATTGTGACCATATGGCGCCACCATATGGCGCTGCGCGCTCCAGTAAGGGAATCGCCAGACGTGCACGCGTTGCCATTGCAAGCAATGCAACGCGTGCACGTTTTTGCCCCCAAAGCTGTGCCGATGGCTAAAGGTCTCTCCTAGGCAACGCATGCGCGCTGCGTAGGCGAGACCTAAAAAACAATAATAGGGATATTTTGGCTGCTTGGCATGCTCCATGTTGAATGGTGAGGTGTATGCGGAAGAGCAGAGTGTCGTTAGATTTTGATTACTGCTCTTCAATAACAAAATGCTCACTTTCCCAGAATGCCTTGCTTTGGAGCAGCATGGCGGCTGTTGGGCAGACCCCAGGAACTGCATAAAAAACTACTGCCTAGCTGTGCCCTAAGCATTGTGTAAATTGCCCGTAACAAACCCACTCGCGTTTATGCGCATGGGTGGTAACCTTTATTGATTTGTGGTCTGCAACATAGCGCCTACACCGCCAATATGTCGCTTCAGAGAGCTGAGCGGTAGTTGAAATCTCTTTATGTTCTTAGCTGCCTAAGCAGAGAGCACAGCTGTAGCCACGTCTGATATACTAAACAACTAAAACCGAAAGGTCACAAAACATGTCTCTATTTACTGGAAGAGCTTCACCGTCCGTCTACATGCTCCCAGCTCACCATGATGCATTCGAAACGAACGAGTCACAACCTCACAACGTGGCTACGTGATAACATATCCTAAAGCTAAAGGCACAGATTTCCTAAAACGCACACATTATTTTGCGCATTCATTGATGATTGAAACTGTGCTCTAATTGAGTTAAGTATCTTCTCTACAACTCTGAATTCACTGCCCTGCTCCGGGAAGTCGCAACCTTACCTCAAGACCAGTTGAGCCAGTCAGGGAATATCATAAATTCCTTTTTTATTAAGTAGCCCGGAAGCCCATCCTTAGGTGTGTGGCCATTCACCAGTGCCACATGAAATAACAGTACATGTTGCAGCACCCAGGATAATGTGCTGCATGGCTAAATACTTAGAAGGTCCCAAATCGAGACCTATTGGCTATGCCAATGCTTGTTTGTTTTGCTAATAATTTTGGCAACGTTTGGCGGATCTGCCTGAAACTTCCCCAAAAAGGTTTTCTTCATCAAATAATCATGGCTTCTCTTCGATGACACATACAAAGGGATTCATGATAACATTCACACCACTGCTGGAATACATTAGCCAGATGCTCCATCAACATTGGTAGGTTTTTTACTAAAAAAAAGAAGCAAAGTCCTTATTCTGTCTATTTTTAATGTTGTGTGTTTCATGCATTTGAATTTTCCTTCTCTGTCATCTAGTAGCTAGATGCTGTTAGCTTATATTGGAGTTGTAATATGATAACTTCATATATCTATATATACCTATACGTATCTATATATGTGTGTGTGTATATATATATGGGTGTGTGTGTATGTATATATATATTCACTGAAAAAACCATAGGTTTTAGGGACAGTTATAGTTAGTTGGACATTGCACTCGTACAAAACCCGTGAAATTCCCCGTTATAGTTAGTCCAGCTAACTATAACTCACGCCCCGCAATGCACTGCTGATGACTTCACATATTACATCACTCATGACATGGTCAGTGACATCACTGATGACATCACTGATGACATCTCAAATGACATCACTGATGACATCACTGATTACATCATCCAGTGACTGTGTGTTTCTGTAAAGTTTAAATATTTTTAATATATATAGGAAAAGACGTATTGAAGAATGAGTGGGTGTGTAAGTGTCTGTATGGATGATTTAGTAGGTGCGTGACTGACTGTATAAGTGAGTGATTTAACGTATCTTACTGAATGCATGGGTTAGTGACTAAACTGGGTGAATGTCTGTATCCGTCTGTCTGTTGCTTTGTAAGTGGCTGCATGTGTTTGAGAATAGCTACATGAGTGTCTATATGAGTTATTGAATGCTTGTGTGAGTATCTGTATGGGTGCCTGAGTGTTTGTGTGGGAGGGGTGTGTGCGACTCTGTGCATAGATGTGTGAGTGGGTGATTCACTGGGTGGATGGTTTCAAGAGTGCATCTGTGATAGACTGTATGGGTGGGTAAGTGTGTGTAAGAGTGTGTTAGTGAGTGAATGTATGTCCCAGTGGTACATGTGTGAGTAACTACATATGTGAAAGGCAGTATATATGTGTGTTGGAGTATATAAATAGCTATAAGCAAGAGTGACTGATTGTGATAGTGGCTGTATGGATGAGTGTGTGCTTGTATCAGTGATTGTATAAGAGCGTAAGAATGTGCTAGTATTTGTATGAGTAAGTGAGCTGGTGTGTGTATAACTGTATAGGTGAGTAAATGGTAGTGTGTTTAATTATTTGCATGACTGACTAGGTGTGTGAGTACCTCTATGGATGAGTGGCGGTGTTTGAGTGTCTATATAGGAGTATGAGTGCATATGATAGTCCTGTACTGAGTGACCGTAAATATGAGTGACTGTTCGGGTGAGTGAGTGGATGTGTGTGTGTAGACCTAAGAATCAGTGAGTGGGTATGTAGTTATTGGTGTTGGAGTGTCTATGGTTTTGCGAATGGCAGTCTGTACTTTAGAGTGGGTGTATCAAAGGTTATATTAGGGTGTGAGAAGATGCATGAAATTATCACATGGATGATGTCATCAGTGATGTCATCAGTGATGTCATTTGAGATGTCATCAGTGATGTCATCAGTGATGTCACTGACCATGTCATGAGTGATGTAATATGTGACGTCATCAGCAGTGCATTGCGGGCGTGAGTTATAGTTAGCTGGACTAACTATAACGGGGAATTTCACGGGTTTTGTACGAGTGCAATGTCCAACTAACTATAACTGTCCCTAAAACCTATGGTTTTTTCAGTGAATTTCAAAGGTTTTTTAAATGCTAATTTGTAACTATAACGTCCCTGAAACCTATGGTTTTTTCAGTGAATTTCAAAGGTTTTTAAATGCTAATTTGTAACTATAACATGTCTGAAACCTACGGTTTTTTCAGTGAATTTCAAAGGTTTTGTAAATGACAATTTTTAAATGTATTAATTGTTATATACATTTTTAAAATACTGATTTACTACATTTTTAGAAACAATTTTTTTTACATATTTTATTATTTAAATTACATTGTAATTACATTATACATTACATTACAAAAAATACTTTCTCAGAATGAATTACTTTAGTTTAAATACTTTGCACATAGGCAATAGACTTTTAAGTATAGTAGTTACAGTTGTTGCAATGTGCAACACATTTTCAAACACAATGCAACATTCAGCTCAATGTGAATTTCTAGTTAAATGCAATTAGTTACTTTATGGATTACTTTGCTAACCACAGGACTGGATCCTAGATTCAGTCCTGGCACATCTCCTGTAAACAGTTGAGTAAAAGCGTTTTGGTTACAGTCGTGATTTTTAAGGAATATTATTGTACTTTAAAAGTTGACACTTAGAAACTTTTTCTCATAGAATCACCAATGTTATCCTATGGAAGGAAATTCACTTAGCAGGTAAAAACTGTTATCGTTACTTTTTCTTACTCAGTGTTGGATCCTGGATCCAGCACTGGTGCATCTCCTGTAAACAGTTGAATGAATGCGTTTAAGTCATACAGGCGATTTTTAAGGAATATTTGTAGTTTGTGAAAATCGACACTTTGAAAGTTTTCTGCTGAAAACCAGACAATGGATTCCTATGTTAGAAAATATAAGTTACTGGTAAGTACGGTTAAAATTACTTTTCAGGGTCAGTGCTGGGCTAAAAGATGCAGCACTGGGTTCTCTCCTGATAACAGGTGAGTAAATTGGAATTCGTACTTTGGTTGATTTTAGAGGAATATTATAAAGTTCCAAAACTCCACACTTAGAAGAATTTCCAAGTGAAACCAGTCAATGTTAGCCTATGAAGGAAATTCAAGTTACCGGTAAGTACGGTTAAAATTAATTTTGAGGATCAGTACTTGGCTGAAAGATGCAGCACTGAGGTCTCTCTTGATAACAGGTGAGTAAATCAAAATTCGGATTTCGGCTGATTTTAGAGGAATATTTTAAAGTTCCAAAAATCAACACTTAGAAACATTTTCAGCAAAAAGCAGGCAATGATATCCTATGCAAGGAAATTCAAGTTACTGGTAAGTACGGCTAAAATTACTTTTGAGGATTAGTACTGGGCTGAAAGATGCAGCACTGAGGTCTCTCCTGATAACAAGTGAGTAAATCGGAATTCGTATTTCGGCTGATTTTAGAGGAATATTTTAAAGTTCCAAAACTCCACACTTAGAAGAATTTCCAAGTGAAACCAGTCAATGTTAGCCTATGAAGGAAATTCAAGTTACCGGTAAGTACGGTTAAAATTACTTTTCAGGACCAGTACTGGGCTGAAAGATGCAGCACTGAGGTCTCTCCTGATAACAGGTGAGTAAATCGGAATTCGTATTTCGGCTGATTTTAGAGGAATATTTTAAAGTTCCAAAACTCCACACTTAGAAGAATTTCAAAGTGAAACCAGTCAATGTTAGCCTATGGAAGGAAATTCAAGTTACTGGTAAGTACGGTTAAAATTACTTTTCAGGACCAGTACTGGGCTGAAAGATGCAGCACTGAGGTCTCTCCTGATAACAGGTGAGTAAATCGGAATTCGTATTTCGGCTGATTTTAGAGGAATATTTGCACAATGGTGAAGGGAGGGGGCGGGGCCTCAGGTGACATCTGTGCAAACGCGCCCCGCTGCGCGTTTTTAAGTTGGGGATTAAGTCCCCTTGAATCCTGAGGGTCCCTAGGGGCCAACTAGCCCACCAGGAACCTCCAATATGCGCCAGGGGCTGCGTTGCAGAGACGTGTAGAGAGGCCACACCCCTTTACACCTCTCTGCAACGCAGCTCTGTGGCGCTTTCTGGATGTACCTGTTGGGCTAGTTGGCCCCAGGGACCCTCAGGATTGAAGGGGATTTAATTCCCCATCTTAAAACGCGCCACGGGGCCTGTTTGCACACATGTCACCTGAAGCCCCGCCCCTCCCTTCACCACTGTGCAAACGCGCCCGTGGCGCGTTTTAAGTTGGGGGATTAAGTCCCCTTGAATCCTGAGGGTCCCCGGAGTCCAACTAGCCCACCATATACCTCCAAAAGCGCCACAGAGCTGCGTTGCAGAGAGGTGTAAAAGGGGCGTGGCCTCTGTACACCTCTCTGCAAGGCAGCCCCTGGCGCATACTGGAGGTACCTGGTGGGCTAGTTGGCCCTCAGGGACCCCCAGTATTCAAGGGGAATTCGTTCCCTCTCTGCAAACGCGCCAGGGCGCGTTTGCAGAGTGGTGAAGGAAGGGGCGGGGCCTGCGGGCCCGATCGTTTAAATTTTTTTATTTTTTTCTCTCCTGAAGGGGGCTGTGTGGCCCCCTTCCTTTTTCTTTTTTGGGCCCTGGGGACCCCATCCCCCAGGGCCTTACCCCTTTTTAAAATTACCTTTAAAAAAAAAACGGGAAGGGGGCCGCGTGGCCCCCTTCCCTTGGCCTGTATTGGCCCCGGGGACCCCATCCCCCGGGGCATGGCCTCTATATTTTTTTTTTTGAGGGGGCAGCGTGGTCCCCTCCTCTGGCCATTTTAAGGCCCCGGGACCCCATCCCCCGGGGCCGGCCTTTCCTTTTTAAAAAAAATTTTTTGCTCTTTTTGGGGAGGGGGCCGCGTGGCCCCCTCCCGGGCCACTACTTGCCCCGGGGACCCCATCCCCCGGGGCTGGCCCTCTCCGTTGGGGACTGTGGGGGTCCCCAATCCCCCACAGTCCCGCCGGCTCCCCACGTCCCTTGGGAGCCGGCATTGCTAGTTCCACATGGGGAGCAGCTGACATGCTGCTCCCCATGTGGAAAGCAATCGCTTTGGATATTGGAAGAGAGAGCAGGTTTCCCTGCTCTCTCTTCCAATATCCAAAGCAGTTTGCTATGGCAGGACGGGAGCCGCGAGGCTCCCGTCCTGCCATAGCAAACTACAGTGTCCCGGGGGTAGGCACCCCGGGACACTGCAGGAGCCGGCCCTGGGGGTGGTGGTCCCCAGGGCCATCAAGGGCTCCAGGAGGGGGCCGCGCGGCCCCCTCCCTACATCAGCACAGCCCAGGGGAGGTGGTGGTCCCCGGGCTTCGGGGGTCCAAAACGGACCCCCATTTTAATTTGTCAGTGCCCCGGGAGGTGGCGGTCCCGGGCGTGTGGGGGGCTGGAGCCCCCACACAGGTTGTTTAATTTAAAAAAAAAGCCCCGGGGAGGTGGTGGTCCCCGGGGCTGCGGGAGGGCTCAGAGCCCTCCCGCACCATTTTTAAAGAAAGCCCCGGGGGTGGCGGTCCCCGGGCTTGGGGGGCCCTTGAGGCCCCCATACATAAAATAAACCCCCCAGCATGCCCCCGGGACTTGGGCCACCCGGGGGCAAATACACTCGAAGCGCGGAGACCGCGCTTCGATTTTTCGGCAGGATTAGCGCACCCTGAGCGCATCCTGCCGATTTTTTTAAAAAAATGCTTTTTGCCCAGGGGGTCCTTGTGGGACCCCTGAGCAGGCCTAGGGGGTTAGGGTGTTTCTACCCTGCCCCCTTTGTGCGTTTTGCACACTTGTTTCTTTTTTTCTCGGCGGGATACGCGCACCCTAAGCGCATCCCGCCGATTTTAAAAAAAATAATCTTTTCTGCCCAGGGGTCCTTGTGGGACCCCTGAGCAGACCTAGGGGTCAGGGTGTTTCTACCCTGCCCCCTTTTTGCGCTTTGCGCACTTGTTTCTGTCCCTCGGTTCTACCGAGGGACAAAATGGCTGCCAACACTTCCTGAATCGGAATGTTGACAGCCAGCTGACAGCCAATTAGCATGCAGCTCGTGGATCGGGACGGTGCGCGCAGGGTGCGCTGAGGTGCACGCGTATCCGACGCGCCCATAGATATATATGTACTTTTACTTTTGATTTTCTCAGGAACTACTGAACGGATTTACACCATTTAAGCAAAAGGCACCAGTCTGAACCAAGGACTACCTCTTTGCCAAATTTGGTGTAATTCCGTTCAGCAGTTCGGGCTGTAGCTGCGACTAAAGGTTCCTATGGAAAAATGAATGGGGAAAACGCGTTTTGGGACCCCCCTTTTTCTCGGCCCCCGCTTCACGTATCACCCCGAGACTTTCAGGGTAGGAGCGGAGCGGAGCGCCCCAACAAGTTGGAAACTTTCACGAAGATTCGTCAACCGGCGCCAACGTTATTTCAAATAGAATGTCGCGGATTTCCTATGGATAATAGGTTGTAACTATAACTATCTACTGGCGACCGCCAGTAGATAATGTGTATATATAGATCTACATATATATTTAAATTATATGTACTTTTATTTCTTTTTCTAAATAAGGTTTTCTTGTTCAGTAATGACATATTATGGGATGTTTTAAGAATTGTATAATTATATTAAACTTTTACACAATGCAGGCAAACAGTTAATGCATATGTTGTTCATAAAATGTGAACATTTTGTTATGTTTTACTGTTCATGATCTTTATGAAATATTGTGAAAGTTGGTAGTTTTGGTCATCTACAATAAAGAATAACAAAAAAAATCTAACTTATAGTATAGAAATCAGGGCACTGTATGATTCCAAGATCCTGTAACTTTATTCATGGGTATACGAAAGTTCAGTCTGAAAACTTGGTTCAATGACAAGTTAAATCAAGATGACTATTCATTATGAAATAATTTAGCATATCTAATGAAACTCTGGGCACCATTTACTGTCATTTCGAAATCCATTTAGTTAGAATGTGTAAAATTCAGAATATTGAAAAGGGTCAATGGATATGTGAATTCGCATCCTTTAGTTGAATGCAGGTGATCTCGGAAATTTATTGGATTCTGTTAAACGTTTTGCATTATTAATTTCCTCTTTACAGGATGAACAGTCTCACAAAAGACAAAAATGTGTCATTGTGCGGTAGCTAAGGACTACAATGGAATATAATAGTTGCAGAAGTGTGAGTAATGAATGGCAATGATTCCTACCATATGTATGTATGTAGCTTAAGAGTTGTGGAGCTCTGAACAGAATGCATGGTCCTTCTGGTCAAGGCTGTCTCACATGTCAGCCGTAGTGTTCCATGAAGAGGTGTGCCTTCAGCTTTTTTCTGAACTGTAGGAGATTTGATGTCAATCCGATGCTGTTCCATATCCTGGGAGCATGAACAGAGCCTATTGGTTTTTCCGTCTTGAAATGTTTTGTTTCCAGTCTGGTAATATTCAGGCTCTTGGTCTGGCATGATCCGCAGATGTGGCTAGTTTGTATGCCAGATTCTACCCATACGTCCCTCCAGGTGCAAACAGGTCCAAACAGGTAATGCCCTTGTCTATGTCCACCCTTAGCGGGAGCGGTGGTGGTGGAATGTCCTGAAGAATTGACTAAAGTAGCAAAGAAAGCAGGAAATGACACATAGAAAGCAGTGGTGCCTCTTTTTCAGGGATGTATGCCAGGAAATGCAGTGATCTTATAGGTATTTCATTGATCTTAGTATAGTTGCTTGTAACCTATACACAGCGAAACAGCCTATGGTCACAGTCAAGCAGCAGGGGAGCAGGTAGTCTGCAGCTTTTAGGAGAACAGTCTGAGAAAGAGGCAGGTCTTCAGGAATTTCCTGGGAAAAGATGAATGGGGTGAGTGCTGGTCTAGGTTGGTAGATGGAATCATAGTTTGTTGTGGGTGGGGGTAACACATCTCCTATCACAATACCACATACATCTAGATTAGACAGTGGAAATGAGGTGGTTCTTGATGGTAGCTATATGTGTGGTAGGTAAGGTCACCTTTTGTTGCACAAGAAACAGAAGGTTCCTTCCGGTGAGACAGAAAACTCTGAAGTTCAGCATGACCCTCACAAGGGTAGCCATTTCAAGATTTTCAGAATGGGAGAAAGCTTCTTTTCGTCCACATTTAAAATATTCTGTTGGCATTCAAACTAGGATTTTGGGATTCCTCATTTGGGCTTGACGATAATATTCATCTATGTTTTATAGCGCTTATCACATTTCCTTGCTGTTCCATAGTGCTGTACAGTAGATGATACAGTGTTACTCATGTTGGCAACCTTGGAAAAACGAAAAATGTTTAGCCCATTCAGCAGGTAAACCCAGTGGCGGCTGCTACGGAACAAGTGGTGGGCGGGGCCGAAAAAAAGAAAATATCACTTACCAGCCGTTTGCTGCCTCTCCTTCATCCTTTTTTGTTCCTGTCGACTCCCAGCAGCACACAGGCTCCCAGACTCCCCTAAGCCAATCATGATGCTGCTGTCAGGCTGGTAATTTTATTACCAGCCTGACAGCAGCGTCATGATTGGTCTGAGCAATCTAGTTTGCCACTCAGACAGGGCCTGTGTCCCTGGGACTGTTGTCCACCCGGCTGTGCAACACAGCCAGGTGTCTCCTCCGTTCTTGTCGACTCCCAGCAGCACACAGGCTGGCAGACTCCCCTAAGCCAATCATGGCGCTGCTCTCATGGTGGTAATAGTAATAGTATTACCAGCATTACAGCAGGGTCGTCATTGCTCTGAGCAGCCTGGCTTGCCGCTCAGACAGTGCATTGGACTGTTCTCCACCCAGCTGTTCAACACAGCCTAGTAGAGAAATGCCAAGTGCGCCTGTCAGTTTGGCCGTCCTAAGACGGCCGGCCAAACCGTTATGTGCACTTATGGTGCTCACCACTCCTCCTCCCTGCTCGTGACGACAGCCCAGCCCCGCCTCGCCCTAAACTGGCTCAGTACTGAAAAATAAAATGATAATAACATTGTGTTACTATCACTTCATTTTTCCTTTTATCACTGCTCAGAGAGCATTAGGGCGACACTCCTCCGCCTTAACAGAGGAGCCGTCGCAGGGTAAACCCAACTTGCAGATTAAAGATAGATCCTAGCTCCGACAGTGAAGGCCTGGTTGGCGGACCTGCTGGAGTGGACGCTGGCTGACGAGCAGCACATAAAGCTCAGCCAAAGAGATGACATGATTGAGGAGGATTTGGAGTCCTGGGAAGGGATGCTAGAGAGGGTCCTAGAACCGATGCCTGTAGGGATGCTGTAAGAAGGTATGAAAAGCTGAGGGGAAGGGGACGAGTGCTGCGACAGTGGGAAAGGGCTGTGGGAGGCTCAACTAAATGTGTGGGGGAATAAGTCGTCCAAAAATGCTGGAGTACTAACTGGAACAAAACACTGCCATTAATGTAGTGCTGTATTTGCCAAAATGGAAAATGCCAATAAAAACAACTGCCCAAAAAAAACAAAAAAACACAGATCCTAGTAAAGCATTTATTAACTGAGTTATTGTATTGGCGGCATGAAGATCTGAAAGTCAGGCCTTATAAATGTTGAATGCTTCATAACAACCTCAGTTTCAAAAAAATATTTTTTCGTCACTGAACTAGCATGCATACAGCTGCTTAGGTCACAGCCCACGTAGACAAACCTGTTTTTGGCTGACTAGGTGAATGAAACATAAGCCTTCATTAACAAGGGAGGTGTACAGCCCTCGCATTCGCATGCATGTGCACACACACACACATATAGCAGCACCCCACTCTGTATGGATGGGGAAGGGAGGTGCATCTCATTTGTAACACAAATGGGTGGTCTTATGTGCAGACCCAAATAGAAAGACTGGATGTCTGAAAGAAGGTAAGAGAAAGTCACAGAAAAGCAGCTGAAACGGTTGCCACGGGCCTCCCTGTGCCAGCCTTTGAGAGGGCCATGTGGTGCCCCCTCAAATACTATAAGCACTGGGGCATCGTCTCAGATGCACTCACACTCATGGGTGGCGTGAAGCCCAAGGTGCCTGATGCCCCCCCGCCCCCGAAGAGACACTGGCAGTGTGGGCCTGAAAGACCCCTCTACCTCTCTTTGGGAGTCAATTAGTGGTTGACAGGGCCGGACTGGCCGTAGCGGGCACCAGGCGTTTCCCCGGTGGGCCGCCAGGGTGGGGGCCGGTTTTGGGCCCCTGGTGGGCCGTTTTTGTTACAGGGCCATTTTTGCAGCATAGCTGCAATATCGGCCCCTGTAACAAAATCGTCCGAAACCGGCCCTGGCAAAGTGCTCGGCCGCACCACAAACCCCCGGGGGTGAGGGGGCGAGCACTTTGCCAGGGCCGGTTTTGGTTCCTAGTCCGGCCCTGGTGGTTGACGTGGGGGAGATCGGAGGGGCACGACGTGCCCATACTTCAAATGAAGGAAAACAGTTCCCCTACTTTTTGTGAAAAGATAACCCTCGTCACGGGACAGTTCATTCCGGGTTCCTGCTTGCCTGAAAGAAAGGTAAATGTGCGCGACTGGCCAGTCTGCAAATATAAAGGGAGCTTGGAAGCCGGTATTGGCTTTAATTAATGGAATCACTTGACACTTCCTGATGAGACAGATTTATTCTTTTTGAGTGGTATTGGAAAGGAGTTACCAGCTGAGCTATGAAGTGTGTAACATAGGCCCCTGCGCAGAAGGGGCTGCAGGGGCCTGTGTTAGGCTCCTGACTATTCTCCACTGCTTCAATCAGGATTTAGTTCCGTGGCTGTCTGGTTACAGACACAAACCTCTGCAGTGCATTAACTAATAGAGGTTTCATAAAGTACGACAGTGGATTTCCCATTGATTAACTAGTTAACTTGCACTTATTTTACATTTAAACTGTGTGTTATTTTATATGTACATACCTGAAAGTGGAAGACCGAAAAAAGTTTCAGAATATTTTGTTTTTTTAGCCACACCTTTGACACCGCCCCCATTGTGTACAGCATCACAGTTCCCTTACTTTTTTTAATGCACTTTGACCGCTATTATTTCCTCCACCCTTCCCACGGTGCAGCATCTATAGCTGGTCCCTGGCTCCCTGTTGCAGTGGGCTCTTTGAGGAGCATGTTACAACTCTGCCACTCCCTGTTGCGTACATCGAACGCATTTCCCCCCTGTACATTTTGTTGATGCACATTCTTTGGTAGTTTGGCATTCACAATGGCAAATGGATATCCTCGTTTGACCGGAGACATGGCTCCATAAAAATAAGACCAGGAAAATCTGTACCATTACTGGAGTGTTTGGTATTACGGAGCTGCATTACTGTGAGCCCTGAAGGGGAGCAAATCTCATAGTACGGCTGTGGTATCCAAAGTATGGGAGGGAAGGGCAGTGGCAGAAAATTAATTTCAGCATAGCTGATTTTGTAATGTCTGGAAATACATTTATTCAAAGACTGAAAATCCCTCAGATTAAACTGATTTAGTGAAATGTCTGTGTGATGTAATGCTTAATTTGAGCCAGTGGTTTCTAATGCAAGGCACCAGCACTTATTTGTCAACACTGGGGATTGTAACAGTCTGCCACATGGTGGTGCTGTCTGTCTAATTTAAAGATGAGCACAACAGTTGTTTATTCATTCAATATACATTAAAAATAATGAGTATTGACTGCCGCCCAAACCATTATTATAGCTTTGAGGGCCCGGAATATACTGAATTGTCACACTTTTAGGAATATGATGGTTTTCCATTGGGTTGATACTGCCATTGGCATCGCTGGGAGGAGCAATGAGTGATATAAGCTGCAGTGGCCTCCTGACGAGGGCCCTAGCATTTATTTATTTTTTACAAATTAAGCACTGTAACACTGATGTAATATGTAAGGCACGCGTATTAGACTTCAAGAGTGTGTCCTACCTCAAGGGCTTTATCCAGTTTTGCTGCTAGTTGTCCAACCTCGTACAACAGGTCTGGTCCTGCAGGTGTCTTTGCAAGAGGAACTCCTGGAAGATAGGTCAGCAGCCTTACCACGTGTTCCTTTTTTCCTGAGCCATAATCTAGCAATGAAAGAAACAAACAATGATGTCATATATTTAAAGACAGGGCTATTCCTTATGCCCCAGATTGGGGTTGGCCATGCACATATTCCAAGATGTCTTACTTTTCTGTATTTGTTAATTGCTTGTTTTTATATGTTGAGTTTTTAAGGAAATAACATTCTGTGCATCAAACGTGTTCATTTAAAATGGGCATCTCTACCCTGAGCACTACCATACCAGTATTAAGGCCCATTTGTCTAACCCTCTTCCAAACATCAGTATTCTATAAACCTTTGTTTGTCTGATCCCCATCTCTGCGTAAAGGACAGTAATTCAAGCTCTTATCTCCAGACGGTAACCTGTGTATTTGGGAGCCGACAAAACTTCTCTCCGTCGACTGCAACTAGAGCAGAGTTCTGCTGCCAGGCTTCTTTATCGATTGCCCAAATTTGCCTCAGTCTCTAATCTCCTTCATGAGCTGCACTGGCTTACTATCTCAAATTGCATCAAGTTTAAAGCTCTAGGCTATATGTTTAAGGCAAAAGCTGGAGGTGGCCCTAAATACATTTTGGATCTGGTTCACCCATACCATCCATCTCGATCTCTGAGGTCCTCGCAACAGGTCCTGTCTACTGTACCCAGGTTCCACTTGTCCCACATGAAGGGACGCTCTTCTACTTATTTAGGCCATAAACATAGGAACTCCCTTCCAGATTCACTGAGGAACTGTGCATCCTTTCTTGCTTTTCGCAGGGGC
Source organism: Calotriton arnoldi (assembly GCA_963921515.1). NCBI lineage: Eukaryota > Metazoa > Chordata > Amphibia > Caudata > Salamandridae > Calotriton > Calotriton arnoldi. The sequence goes on from CAWUFW010001658.1 coordinate 1,544,192, forward strand.
CTGAAGTCCTGGCTTTTGTAACCTGCTCACTAAGCTCTCTGCATCCTTTCTTCCTGCCATGCACATGGACACCCTCCGGGGTAGCTATGTTTAGCTACATAGGACACAGTTCAAATTATAGGAGAGTGCACAGACGATTATTCCTATTATGCCCCCACATCTTCCTTCAAGATAGAACAGGGTCTTAACCATAGTGCTATAAAATATTCTGCCAAACCAAACACAAGTACTTTGCTTGTGTTGGTTCTCAAGATTCTGAGGGCATCTAAATGTCTCCTAGTGGCCAGATTCTTATAAAGGGGCACAATCCACTTGACCCAGAGGTTGTGATAACAAGGACAAAATAATAGTATATGTTCTAACGATTCTATAGCCAATGGCTTGCTGGACACTGGTCCTCCAACTTGCTCTTTTCCTGCCATTTGGAGCTAAACACTTTAACGGGTAGGGTGCCGTATCTAAATTGGAGATATAGCTTGGATGCTAGAGGTGGAACAATGTCATCGATGGTCGCTTCATAGTACGCAAAATGTTGGCCATGAGTAAAATCTAATGTTAATTTTCATTTGCTTTGTGTCACAATTTCAACAGCTACAGACTCCTAATGATGGCCTTTGATCCTAGCTCTTGAGAACAGACTCATTGACTCTGGGGAGGACCAATAGTTAACAAGCCCCAGTTTCTGCAGGAGTGACTTTAAAGTTCAGAACCAGGGGATCTTCTCGACGCAGTGTGTATCCACATCTCTTAAACCGTCTCAATATGGTTCCAGGGGTGGGGTATACCACAGATTCTGATGCTCCCTGCCGGGTCCCAGTGATATGGTGATGCACCCACGGTGTCCTCCTCAGTTCATGGGGGCAACTCAGGTACAGTTCTCGATGGTTGGTGGTGACCCACTGATTACACAGTTCACAGCTCTCAAAGGCACGATCCTCAGCAACTTTGATATCGCCAGCCCCTCCTGGTATACGGGGTTGCTGTAACACTAGAAGCCAAAGCGCTGGCCCTCACCACACAGTAGTCTGTACTATGGCAGATCCTCTTGGCATATGGGTCATCGATAGGCTCCACACAGCGTTGTTCCTTCTAATCCATCAATAACTTTCACTGCTATCCCTCCTGGCATACAGGGTAGCTGCAACTGGCGCCGCACATGCTTCACTCACCATACACGGTGCTCTGCTCATGGCTATCTTCACAGCGGCCCTCTTCTGGCATACAGGGGTCGCTGACTAGAATCTACACATGGGCAATGACCTGATCTGTGCAGCACTGGTCTCCTTACACTTCACACCAGCTCCCAACTGGGCCTTGCTCCCTCCAATATCTCCTCTTCCTCATAGGGCACACTGGTCCTGGCTCCACAGCAGGTGGTCTTGGTTTCTCTGGGTGATGTGCCCTCACTCAGCAGGGAGACTAGTAAACCTTGCCCCCCCCCCCATCCTGGTCACAAGTGTAAGTCTTGCAGAGTTTCCCCTCTCACACAGCTCATCTGGCTGCTTGGCAGATGACAAATTTCTGGGGTCTCAACAGCCCCTTCTTATTGTCCATCTCCAGACAATTGATGTGATTTAGGGTTTGGGTCTTTGAAGTTTTATGTTGGGTTTTGCTTTTCATCTCTTTCCTGAGATGAAGCCAGGCCCCTTCCTTGTGTTCCCTCAGTGAATCAAAGAACAACCTTTAAGTGACATGGGGAGTCCCTTTATCTCTTCTCTACTGTGTGCCAACCAGCTCACAGGAAGACAGCAAAACACAGATCTGTCTGGCAGGATGCCTCTAGTCGTGTCTTCACTAGGCAGGCCTGGGTTTCCCAAAATGGAACCCAGTGTCCTCCATGCAGACTACCATTACAGGAACATTTGCACTCTGTGTACATACACAGCACACACACTGTCCAGTACTGTTACTTCCATGTATTGTGCCACACCAGGCACACATTCATTCAGCACACACATCCACTCTGTGCGCACTGCTCAGTACTGTAGCCTTTCTGTATTATGCCATAATGTGTCACTTGCAAGCACACACACACTGCTAGCACACACTTTCACAATGCGCGTGCTGCACAACACTTCACCCTTAATGTATTTTACTTCTTGCAAGTACACATACACCCAGTACATGCACTCACTGTGCACGCACTGCACAGCACTTCAACTCTCATGTAATGTACTTCTCGCGGGTATACATACACCCAGAACAGGCACTCACCATGCATGCACCGCACAGCACTGCTTTATCTTTGTACTGCATCCTTCCCAGGCACTCGCACACTTAGAGCAGAGACACCACACCTGCGCTGCGGAGCACTATACATCAAACTGATGTAGGCCAAGGGTGATTTAAGCACACAACAGCGAAATCTTTAAAAAGGTGAGTGAGCCAGTAGGCCCCGCTGCAATTGCAAAGGTTAAAAAGTACCTTTTCAATCCTACTGATCACAACACAGTATGCTGCCACCATTGCACTCATGCTGCTTAGCTCCTGGTGAAGGCAGTAGCCTTCCACCACTATGAGGGTAGAGCTTTCGGCGCCCCTCCCAGTCCAACAAGACCGCAATCCGTGAGACAGGGTTATGTCATGGCACACACGCATGATCCCTGTTTCCCTATGACAACAAAAATCAGCTTTGGAGATCCAGACAACAGTACAGTTGGGTACTCAGGGCAGGGGTACACATCCATTACCATGCAAAAGACATTTCTGTCCCAACAGTTGTGTTTTATGTGTAACTGGGTATCCTAAGTGTAGATATGATATCCTAAATCATAGGAGTAAATGATCCCGGTGAGAAGGCTCACTTTAAACTTTACACAGCACACGTGATAGAGCTGAGCCTTGTGAGACGCTACAGGCAATTGCACCAGAAATGGAGAGGAATGAGTGCAATTTTCCCTGATTGGTGTGGCTTAGGAGTATGGAGGAAAAGCAGAACAGCAAAGTGCCTTTGAAGCTGACTAAGAGTTTCAAGCCACCATGGAATACCTCATGGCCAATGCCACTGAATGCCGCACTGAGGTCCAGGAAGACTGAGCCTTGGTCTAGAGAGCTCCTCCAAAGCCTGAAGCCAGAATGAAAGACACTGAAGAGATCATGAGGTTCTAGATGGGAATAGAATTAGTGTGTGATCACAGATTCAATGTCATTGGCAAAGCAGGGTAGGCCGGAGATCGGTCTGTTGTTGGAGAGATGGTACAGGAAAGGTTTCTTCAAGATGGGTGTTATAGTGGGCTACTTTAGTGGTTGAGGGATGAGGCCACAAGAGAGGGAGGTACTGAGTAGCTCAGTAATAAATGGAAGCAGTGCTGGGAGGCCCAAGTTGATGGCTTCTGGGTTGCAGACATTCTATGGTAGGAACGATTTCTTGAAGTATTTAAGAAATTTACGGACTTCATCCTCAGTGATACGGGTGAATTCCCTAAAAATTGTGGAGGAGGGACAGGTGCTGAGAGAAGGGACTATTTAGGTTGTATGGAAGGGGTGATGCATTCTTGCAAAGTATCTATTTTGTTAATGATGAAGGACACGCGGTTATCAGAGAACTTTTGAAGGCTCCAGAGGGCTTGACTTTTGGTTGGCGGACACAATTTCCACGAAAACACAAAAAAGTACTTTTGTTGAGTTGTCTGCCTCTGAGATCCAGGCCTGGAAGTACTCTTTTGTGTCATGGTGAAGCTAATTTGTAGCCTCTAAAATATAATCTAAAGGCAGTCAGATTAGCTATTAGTTTTGATTTGTATCAATGTCTTTCAAGTGCTCTGGCCCAACATTTTAAAAGATGCAGATCATCTGTGAATTCAGTTAGTTTTCAATGGGTTCAGCTTTTGAACTGAAGGGAAGAAAGGGCACTGTAGTTATCTTGTACTCTAAGTGGGCCAGGAATTCGTCTGTGGAAGCGGAAAGGGGTCAGGAATATTCTGAAGTGACCGGTAGACCTCCTGAGGTCACAGGTTATTGGGCTTATCCAGGAAATTCTGGAATCGGGGAGAGGACTGTGACATTGCTTACTGTAGAGCTCCTTCTCTAAAACGAAACGCATATGGCTATTGTCAAACCAAACGATCTGGAGGGCTCCGTCCCAGGTAAACAGGTTGGGAATAGTAAAGAATTAAAAAATCAAGACAGTGAATTCTGTATTCAGTAGTATCATAAACCAGCAAGTGCTAGGTGGCAGAGTGGCAGCAGCTTCCAAGATATGAGAAAGACACAGCCACCAGGCTATACCAAAAGGCCTGGGAACACATCAGTGGATGGGTCCTCTATGATCCCAGACCTAGTCCCATCCAAAACAAGCTTGACACCTACTGGAGCAAGTACATGCCAGCCAAGGCACTACCACAGTAAAGCTCCTTGGCCTTGCATGCTGAGTCAGCAGGACAGCAGGCTAACAGTCTGTAGCCAACAGCCTCTGATGTGCAGGCCACACAATCCCAAGGAAGGTGATTTGCCAGAAGGGTGGATATGTGGTGGTGAGTAGGGTGTATAGCAGGTCAATGGTAGGACCTCAGGATTTAGGAGAGGTAGGAGCACCATCAGTAAAGAATCCACATGCAGATTCTTTTTGCAGCTCCTACTCCACACGCCATGTTACCACAAGCAATATTTATTGGCTTCAGCAGGATGAGGTGCTAAAAAAAAGAATTGATAACGGTTGAACTTCTTACACAAGTTTATAGTAGTTTTACTATCATTGAAGGTTTTATATACGGATATATTTTACACTCCAGTTTTGACGGCCATCATTATTGTTCTTGCAACATACAAACCATCGCTGTGATTCCCATATGTGGTGAACCAATTCACTGATGTGCTGCTTTAAATAATAGAGATATATCAAACTGCGCTGTACGTCCACCAATTGAAGCAATCTTCGAAAGCCAGCTAGCTGTACCCAGAGCTGCATGGCTCTTATCAACTTTCAATGTAAACCTTTTATGGTGGTAGACTGCACACCGATGTACTCAATGTATTCCAAACTTTGATGCTCAACTACTTCGGAGCTGTAACGGCGTGCAAGCTTGATCGCGCTCCGCCCAGTGCGCTGGAAAGTTTATACAAATGAAAGGGAACCTGGTCTGGTCCCCGTTCAAGCTGCACTGCCACATGTGCGAATGAATCAAATGAATCAAAATCTCAATTTCATCTCTGTTTATCACTGTTTAATCCATTTCTTTTTCACCTTTTTTCCACAATGGGCCTGATTCACAGAACTAACTTACGTCAAAAACGTAAAGTTAGTACTTTTTGGTATTCACAGAATACACTTACTCATTTTGGTATTCACAGAATGACCTTACTCATTTCGGTATTCACAGAAGTTAGTAGCCCTAACTTTAGGACTCCTAAATGCCTTCTGTGAATACCGAAAGTCTTAAAGTTAGGATTTTTCTCAGTTTAGGAGTAGTTAAGTCCTAACTTTACTTTTACTTTTACTTTTACTTTTTCTCAGTTTAGGAGTAGTAAAGTCCTAACTTTACTACTCCTAAACTGAGAAAAATCCTAACTTTAAGACTTTCGGTATTCACAGAAGGCATTTAGGAGTCCTAAAGTTAGGGCTACTAACTTCTGTGAATACCGAACTGAGTAAGTTCATTCTGTGAATACCAAAATGAGTAAGTGTATTCTGTGAATACCAAATAGTACTAACTTTACGTTTTTGACGTAAGTTAGTTCTGTGAATCAGTCCCATAGTTTTTTCAATTCGTTTTATACATTCGAATTGCCCTGCAAGGGTTTTTTTTTGGTAGCATAGGAGTAAACGTTTCCACAAGTCACGATTTAAAAGTACCCAATGCATTTCGGGAATGATCCCTTCATCAGGGGTATCTAAAATACAAAACTTACAAAGAGACCATCAGCATCATAATTTCACACGGAGCTCAATTAACAAACCATATGCCGCTACATACTTAGTGTGGACTATGCTTCATGAATTAACAATTATATATTCTGCATGAAAAACAACGTGTGTTTATGCCCAACTAATATTATCTAAAAGATGCCTCGGCACAAAAACAATTTATATTTGAACGCACAACCTAATCCATTACACCCCTATGTTTATCTGTAACAACATTACCAATGCGTTTGAAAAACCACCTTTGACCCCTTCTTTACTGATGAATCCCTTTCACTTACGAAGCTATTCCCTCTGAAACAATCAACAAGAATATGCTTTCCGTGACTATTTTTAGGTCTCGCCTGAGCCAGCGCATGCACTGCTCTGCGAGACATTTGGTAGGTGGCTTTTCAGAGTGCTACCCACAGACTTTTGCTGGCCTCCAGCTTGCGTTCACGATCGCGTGCACGTGCACAGCTGCCATCTGGGTTGCTGTAATCAGGCTCCTCTGCTCGCACTCCCCCTCCCTTCTCCCCTCCCTTTTCGTCAGCTTCATTAGGCGCCATCTGGCTTCCTTCGCCATCTGGCTTCCCACCCTTACACTCGCAGCGGCTTTCATCGCTCGCGATTACTTTCACTTTCGCGGCCGCGCGGCCGTGTCACTTTCACGGCCGCGCGGCCGTGTCACTTTCACGGCCGCGCGGCCAATGCTTGTTTACATTTCCGAATGAGCCCTCCATACGAGTGCATGTGTTTGTCTTCTCCCTGCACCGTATTGCCATTCAGGAGGCTTTTCTTTGTATTTATTCATTATGTTGGGTCTTTTATGTAGAGCAAACATGAGCCGAGAGTATTGGAGTGCTTTTCACCCACTGATGTTGTTTTGAACGACCTTCCTCCCCCCCCATCCCTCCTGCTTTTAACCCATCACGTCCTCCTCTAAGCTCCCGCGACTAGCCTCATGGCCACCTTCTTCTCTCAAGTCCTTTTCATTTCCATACAGGCACTTTGACTTTTTATTTTCTCACATTTTTTTGCTGCAATTATGTAGCGCAAACTCGATTCCGATGGTATTGGAGTCCTTTACATGAGCACCACTTACCTTACACAGGAACACTTTCATTTTGAAAGCATGTTGCACAGCGGCGTTAGCTGCTGTACAAGTTGGCTTACAGTTTTAAAAAAAAATGCTGCACCCTGCACCACATTGCCATTCAGGGGCTTTTAGTCGTATTTTTTTTAATATGTTGGCGCATTTATGTTGCGCAGGCATGACCCGAAGGTATTGAAGTGCTTTACATGAGTACCCCTTACAATTCACAGGGACACTCAGCGATTCACCACCCCCTTTGTTGTTTTGAACGACCCCTCCCTTTTAACCCACTATGTCCTCCTCCCTGCTCTCGCAACCTCCCTCGTGACACCCACCCTCCTCCCTTATGGCCTTCCAGACACTTTGATTTTGATTTAATACATTTTTTTGCCACATTTTTGTAGCACAACTTCGATTTAAAAGGTATTGGAGTGCTTTACATAAGCACCACTCACATTACACAGGAACACTTTCATTTTTAAAACATGTTGCACAGCGGCGTTATCTGCCGTACATTATGGCTTACAGTTTTTAAAAAACGCTGCACCCTGCACCACATTGCCATTCAGGGGCTTTTATTCGTATTTATTTATTATGTTGGTGCATTTATGTAGCGCAAACATGACCCGAAGGTATTGGAGAGCTTCACGTGAGCACCACTTACATTTCACAGGGACACTCAGTGACCCACCATCCCCTTCTGTTGTTTTGAATGACCCCTTCCTTTTAACCCACCACATCCTCTTTCTTGCTTTCGCGACCTTCCTCGTCACACCCACTCTCATGCCCTTTCAGGCACTTTGATTTTTATTTAATTACCTTTTTTGCAGCATTTATGTAGCGCAAACTCGATCTCGAAGGTATTGGAGTGCTTTACATAAGCACCACTTAAATTACACAAAGACACATTCATTTTTAAAACTTGTTGCACAGTGGTGCTAGCTACTTTACAACATGGATTGCAGTTTACGTCTAAATCTTTTTATTGATAAAGACAAAAATGCAACGAAACAATACAGTGCCATCTGGGGAAAGCCAAGCAAGGTGTGCAACACAATAAGGCAAAAAACAACAAGCATTGGCATAGCCAATAGGTCTCGCTTTTGGACCTTACAAGTATTTAGTTATGCAACTGTTGCATGGTTAAACACTTATAAGGTCCCAAAGGCGAGACCTATTGGCGATGCCAATGCTTGTTCTACATGCATGTGAAATGCCTCATATACCCATAAAACTCCGTCCTCCTCTTATCAACTTTCCTCACGAGCCTTTGTAATCACTGGATTATCAATGTGTTAAAACTTCAGTGTAACCATGTACAAAGAATGATAAGTCAGAAATAATCAAGATTTGACTGAAGCATTAGTGTCTGGCAGGCCTAGGAGAAGGGCCATTATTTCTGCAATTTGCACAGCTGAATCTCCTAAGGGCTTCACACGTAGAAGCTTTGTTTTAAAGTCAGATTCCTGAAGTATGCCTTTCACTGCTGCACGGGCAACAAGAGTATCTCTAATGTATACCAACTGCAGGCTCTACTCCTCCGTCTGCATAGAAAACAGCTTTGTATTAATTTAAAGATTTTAGTGACAGGGTTTTTTGAGCCTGCCTGGTGATATTCGAGGAATTCTTGTGCCCTTAAAGCTGGATCATGTTGTAATTGAATGTCTGGACTGGCCTGACTTGCAGCCCATTGCACTGAGCTACCATATATGCAAGGCTTGAGAATTTGTTATACTCGCCTTAGTCGCTGACTCTAATGATAGTATTAGTAAGGCAATGATTGAGTCATAGGTCCTTCTTTAACGAATGTTGTCTGGACTGCAATAACAATTCCTTGTATTGGAGCAAAGTGAACCCCTGTAACTGAAAATAATTGTGACTTGTATGCAACTGGTGTAGAGTGATGGTCCATATACTTGACATTTGTAAACCCAGCCAGACTAAAAACTATTCTTAGCATCAACTGGTTTTTGTTGTCCTGTGTTGTCAGGTATGTGGTAGCGATCAGGTTCTCTGTGGTTGTAAGCGTACTTTTCCTTTCAACCTTTTTCAGTGAAGGATCAGGACAATCAACTGATACAATAGTTTCACTCTCTCTATGGAACATGTGCCAGACCAAAAGCCATAAATCCCATTAATGCCTGATTTTGTTTAAAATGTTTGTAGTGTTTAGTGTTGTATCTTTTTTTAGGAACTCAGTGTGAGTCCTTCTGTCTCACTGGATAAATCATATCCTAGGAAAATCACATTTAAAGAACATATTTTTGATTTTGAGAAGTTTACTTTGTAACCTGCTGTCTGCAAGTATTGTGACTATTCTAGCTACATGTTTGAGTTGTTTGTCTAATTCATCCTCTAAGATAAGTCATCAACATACCCCACTACATTCAAATCTTCCTTTGACAGCTCAATTATTCCACTTGAGAAATCCACTTGGCTATTCTTATACCCCTGGGTAAGTTGTGTAAATCCTGCGAATTTTGAATGCTGTTGTGAGTGCGTTGTGAATTCTGTTGAATAACATGATTCAGGAGCCAGGCATTGAGTAAAGAATACATATGCCATGCCAATTGTGCTTTTGTATGTTCTGTGCAGGTTGTGTCATCAAACCTGTACTATGAGTGTTTTGTCCAACATAACTTGTAAAGTGTTGGTTTAGGTCCTGATAGTCCATACTCTTTATTCACGATTTATCCAGTTTTGAGACTGGCATAACAGGGGTGATCATTGTGGATGGGTATAACTGCCTAATACTTCAATTCATCCAAAATGTGGTTTAAATCTACTTAAATAGGAGCCCTTCGTGGTGGAGAGAGTGCAGTGGGGAGGGATCGCTAACACACATCCTCTGGACCTGTACGAAGATTCAGACTTTCTAGGCGAGGCTTTTGGCAGCGATACACCCGATTACAAGATTAGAACTGACCCGCTGCCCCAAGGATATTTTGTTGGCCCGCCATGACAACAAGAACTACCCGCTGGGAGGTCGAAAAAGATGCCTCATCTCCCTTCTCCTGCTGATGGCCAAACAGATGGTGCTGGCCCTATCAGGACAGAGTGAGGCACCCATGGAGGTACAATGGATCGAGAGGCTGTAGTGGCTTCTGCTGATGGAAAAGCTATCTAAGGGGACTATGAGAGAAACTAAAGACTTTACTAAACAATGAGGGCACCTATTCCCGTACTATCAGATGCACTATAAGGAGGTTACCTACCCAAAGAGACTAGGAGCATTAAAGATTTTTGAATATTAAAAAATTGATGACTATTATAAAGCAGTCAAACCAAAGGGACACTTAATTGGACTTAATAAAACACAAGGGGGAGAGAAGCAATGGTGTAAAAGCTGCTAGAGATACAGAGCGGCCAGCGTGGATTGACACCTAGGGGGAGGAGGGTACTACAGGGAGGGGCAGAGGTGAGGCAGTCATTGATATTTTTCCCCATTATCTTTTAAGATAACATGGTGAAGTATCAATAAAAATGTATTCAACCTTAAATCTACTTTGGATTAAAAGATATGGTTTATTATTAACCTGTGATGCATCCCTAAAGGAATTATATGCGGAATGAGTTTATTTATTCCAACTGCTTGATGTTTGTACTGGAGTCATTTGCAGTGCCCAATTACTGGCATTCTAGTTTTTAAATAGCTGGAGGACTAGTGAATAGATGTCTCCTATTATGACTTTCAGAGCATGAGCCTCCCTTCGGGAGGCAGTCCCTCAGATAGTAAAATATCTTAGAACTCTCCTAAATGAATCATGAAAAAGATAGAGATTGTCTGTTTAACATGTCCTTCAATTTGAGTCTGAACTTTCTAAATGAGGTCTGATTCATCTAAGAGTCCATCTGGTATTTCCACATGACATTTGTCTCCTCCAAACCAAGAGAGGTTTTGGCTTCAGGTATGATTTCTGCTGCCCTATCTAGGCATGATTATTTCCCACTCCCCATTCTTCAAAAAACCCTCTTTCTCTGAGGCATATGGTCTCCTAATTGTAGCTCATATCTTCTTATTATATATCCCTGCAGATGGAGCCTTTATTTTGGATTTAAACCCTGAGGAAGTCAAGGGTTATTGTACCCAGAGACGAAACACGTGTTGGCTGGTGTTTGAAGATTCACCAAATAAAGAAAAGATTGAATACATTGCCGACCGTCGGTTTGACTTTGTGTACTTACAATATTGCACGTGCTCAGAGTCAGTGTTCTCGTTATGTTGCAATAAGGGATGTGGGCTGACATCCTTCCTCTAGAGCACTGCTGTGATTTTACGTGTACAAGGACATTTTCATACACTTTGTTCTCTGTGCGCCTTAATTCCCTTATTCACCCTTCTTTGATTTACAAACATCAAGCAGTTGGAATAAATAAAGCCATTCTGCATCCATCCCCTTTCCCCTGCTGACGGGTGTGCCCCTTTTCTGGTCCTTGGAAGGAATGGGCAACAACGTGTGAATCAGGTCTTTTCTCCGAATGATCCTGTGAATAATGTTTATCAAAGGATTTACATCTCTCTGGGGCCTATTTCTTTTCTACTTCTCAAGTGATATCCCCATGTTCCTTATATCTACGATAGTCCTGAAATGCATTTCTCCAGGATCCTCTGCAGCCTTATCCCTGAAATTGTTGTGCCTCCAGCATCTTCTATTTGGAAAGCATTTCAGTTTCAGTGTCTATCCCAATGGAGACATAAACCTAAGAGATCATTTTTGGCACTTTCACTTTGTTTTGCTCTTGCGTTGTTATGGCAAAGTCCTGAAGTATGGGCAAAAGAGCTCCATCACTCTTTATATTACTGAGAAGTATTTCAACTAGGATGTTGATATTGCCTATCAGATTCATGCACAGGTCTCCAGAAGGAGAAGCATCAAGCTCTTCCTATATTTGCATAGGAACCTCAGGTAGTACTGCTATGGATGGAATGCCATGAGTAGCAGCAAAGACCCATGCCCCCCAACCACATTAAAACTTATACCCGACATCACAGGCCCCAAACTAGCTAACATCTGCAACTCAATGTTCAAGACAGGAATATACTCTTCTATCTGGAAAAAAACCGCCATCAAGCCGCTACTAAAGAAACACAACCTTGATCCCACAGAGGCCAAGAACTATAGACCTATTGCTTGCCTCCCTTTCCCCGCTAAAATCTTTGAAGAAATGATGAACACTCAACTGGCCCACTTCATCGACAAAAACAACCTTCTAGATGACACCCAATTTGGCTTTAGAAAAGGCCACGGCACCGAAACAGCCCTCATTAAGGCATCCGACGAAATCAGGATGATACTTGACCAGGGAGGTGCCGCGGTCCTGGTGCTGCTAGATCTTTCAGCAGCATTTGACACGGTCGACCACGCAACCCTAGTCGATCGTGTCTCAGCCATAGGCATCACAGACAAAGCCAAGGCCCTCCTGACATCCTTCCTGTCTAACCGCACCCAACTAGTATCGCTCGGCGACTTCAAATCCCCATCCTTTGCACTCCCATGCGGGGTTCCGCAGGGATCCTCGCTAAGTCCGACCTTATTCAACATATACGTGTCGGTCTTGGCCAGGACCATTAAGTCCTACGACATGCGATTAACGTCCAACGCCGACGATACACAGCTGGTGCTAGAGATTCATAACAATGGAGGGACAGTCGCGGCAAACTTCCAAGAGGGAATGCTTGCGATAAGCACCTGGATGGCAAACAATTGCCTCAAACTAAATTCAGATAAAACGGAGGTGATGATCTTCGGCAATCTCTCTCCTAGCTGGTCTCCATCCTGGTGGCCAGCAGAGTTAGGCCCACCTCCGCCCCGTCACAAAAGTCAGAAACTTAGGGGTCATGTTCGACAACAAGCTCTCATTCATCCACCACGCTAATACAGTCGTCTCCTCATCCTTCCACACCATCAGGATGATAAAGAAACTCTTACCTTACCTTCCACCCAGCGCCGGCAGGACTCTCATCAGCACGCTGGTCATGTCTAAGGTAGACTATTGTAATGGTCTGCTCATCAATGCCCAGGAAAGAGTGCTAAACAAATTACAAATGGTGCAAAACGCAGCGGCGAGGATCCTGTCAGGCACCCCCAAGTTCAAACCAATATCCAAGGTGATACGACAGCTTCACTGGTTACCCATCAGGAGCAGAACCAGGTTCAAGGCCCTATGCATTGCCTATAAGGCAATTCACAACACAGGACCTGAGTTCCTCAAGAGAACTCTATGCTCCTACAGGCCATCCAGACCCTTACGCTCTTCAGCAGCAAACTTGCTAACTGTCCCCAGAACCAAAAAAACCTCTTGGGGCGATAGAAGATTTACTGTCGCCACTGCTAGACTATGGAACACACTCCCCCTTCACATTAAGACCATTCCCACTCTGTTGTCCTTCCGTAAACACTTAAAAACCTGGCTATTCAATCAATAAATCACCTACCTCTAGTCCTTCTCTACCTAGCCGTCCATAGCGCCGAGACACCCAAGGGTATTTGTGCGCCTAACAAATTTCTTAAATAAAATAAATAAATAAAAGTTTGTGATTTGACATCATTTCCACTGGAAGACGCATATTCATTATTCAGTGTTTATCCTCATGAGTTCATTATGTATGTCAATGCATTTGGCGCACAAAAGGTGAGAATGTTAACATACAGCAAAGCCTGTGTTGTATGTAACACTACGACAGACATACAACATCCACGCCGCATGTCAGTGTTATCCAGAAGGAAAGTTATACGGGTGGGGTGGTGAGCAGCAAACCTGTTTTAAGAGGAAACACAGTCAAAGTATATAGTATGTACATCAATATTAGATCTTACTAACACTTGTGATCTTAAGAGACTGCAGTGACAATGAACCAAAAGTATCAGGGAATAAAGGAGTAATAACTTCTCAACATCTAACTCAGCACAAAAACAGAATTCAGCAGACAACAATAAACAGTGATGTGTACAAGTCAAGACAAAACAAGACAGCAATCAGTCGAGATGCCACCAATCGATTGATGCACATCATTCCAATACTATGGCTTAGTGACTGCTTGTCGGAAGTGTGCACTTCCATTATCACTCTGATGGGGACTGTGCTGCTTGAGGATAGAACTCAAGAAGCAGGGTTGTGAAGTGAGGTTTAGGTGTAGCCATTATTTTGGAAAAGGCAAATGGTTCGCTGTACAACCTGATATTACTCCAGGAAGAACATGCACAGTGTGGAACATTAGGGACTCAAAGTGGTGAAATCACAGATTGCTAGCACCAAGCAAATGTGTGTAACTGTGTGGAATAGATGCACGATAAGATTGGCATCAGGGAATATAAGAAACAAGAGTTGACCACAGAGCTGATCAGGGCAATAATCACTTTTCCGGACTACAGAATAGAATGCTAGGGACTAGGGAAGTGGGCCTATGGTCACACACTTTGTGAACTTTACACAATGGCCCATTTTGGTCTCTGACAATAAGGAGGCCTGGCACTGAGGCTAAGAAGGGCACTAAGAAAGCACTTGGTTCAATACCTCAAGCTTACTGAGTATATTAGGGACAACCTAGCACTGTAGTTTTTCTCTAAATGACAGCTGGTTGCTGGAACATTATCCAAATGGACAGGCCCTCTTGATAAGAGACAGGAAATTCGAGCCAGCATCTCCAGAGAAGTGCAGCGGAGGTGTTCACATAACACACCTTATAAGGGAGCTCAAGACTTGTCTTTTTGTCATCTTCGGGGAAGAAATAGGAGTATTGCAAAACTCCACTGATCCTTGAGAAACAGCTCACAAGGTGCATGCGCCACAGAAATCTGTCACCACATACTCTTCATCACAGAACTCTCTCACTTGGTCTCCAACTCCACAGTCAATCATATCAGGAATTTAGGACGGGTCGATTGTTAGAATATTCTTACAGAAGTATCATGACATAAATATTGTATCATAAATATCATGCATATAAATATTACCACATTAGTTGCAGATGTTTCATTATTAACCCCTATGTGGTAATAGGTTTGTTAATAAGATCGAGGACACAATATTTATGTCAAAAAATATTCTGACAACATTAATATGCAGGAATTGTATATCCCAATGTTGGAACTAAGGGCTGATTAGCTCCCAGGAGAGTCTACTTTTCTTCTTGCTTGACGTACTGCACAGCACAAGGCAAGCTCCATAACCGGCCTCACAGAAGCCTTGTCTAGGGCAGAGGATGTTGCAAAATTCGGGACATTGACATTAAAATATTGTAGTAAACAACACAGTATCAATAACATGCAGACTTTGAAAATATGTTAGATTGGTAAATTAACAATGTCTCAATGCACTACATCCACAACTCATTGTAGAAAGAGGCACTAACGCACATCTCTGAAATAAAACTGGTTATGTGGCGTAAAAATACTTAATTAAAATGAAAAATGCTATTGTATGAATTAAAATAGTTCACAATAATTTAAGAACCTGTGTTGCTTCAAAATTAAAAAACACCTCTTGCACACACTTCAAAACTATATATGTCAATACAATTAACAACTGTACAAGCCATAAACATCTTTAGTAAAGGCCTACCCTGAAATACACATAGGGCCTGATTACGAGTTTCATCGGTGCGGGGCGGCTGATACTCCACCGCCGAGACACGCCACCGGCCGCACGCCAGATTACAAGTTATTTGTAGTCTGGTGGGTGAGCGGCGTGCCCTGGGCGGTGTCTCTTTTAAAGGCCACTGTGCCTTTGAAAAAGGCACCGCAATGGGAACGCCTCACAAGGTTACTGCATGCCATGTACTGAAAAGTCAATGCCATGCAGGAACTCTTGTGCATGCACACGGGAGCATATGTTATGCCCCCCTGTGTGCATGCACAAGCAGAGGAGGCACAGTGGGCCCTCTAAGGCCCCTTTTGTTTCCTCTCCACCAGGGTTGACATGGAGTAGAAACCATCCATGCCACCACCATCGTAACATGCTTGGCGGGACCGCCACAGTTCCCTGGCGGCATTGGCGGCCCCAGGGCGGTCTGACCACGTAACTCCTAATGGGGTGGTCGGACCGCCAGTGTGGCAATGGCTGGTTGATCACTGCCGCGCCACCACGGGTCTGGCGGTCCTCGGACCGACAGACCCGTAATTTGGCCCCATTTATGACCCACAGTTAATCCTGTTCAGCCTAAGAGCAATACCAAATTCCTAACCTAAGAGCAATACTAGATCTAGACTTAAGTTTTTAAAATTTTGTTACACTGATTCTTATTATAAACACATAATACAGGATACCTGTTAGACCTGGCATCCTTGGCGTGGTTTCCCCTGACTTTTTGCCTCTACCTCCTGTATTTTTGACACTGTGCTGGAATTCGTTTTTGCTGGTTTAGATGCTTTGGGCACTTTGCCACTGCTGATCAGTGCCAAAGTGCAAGCGCTCCCTGGTTAAATTGTTATTGTGATTGGTTATCCATAATTGGCATATTTGTTTTACCAGTAGGTCCCTAGTAAAGTGCACTGAGTGTGCCAGGGCTGGTGATTCAAATGCTACTAGTGGGCCTGCAGCACTGATTGTGCCACCCACATGAGTAGCCCTAAAATGGTGTCTCAGGCCTGCCACTGCAGTGCCTGTGCGCAGTTTGTTAACTGCCATGTTGTCCTGGCCAGAGTACACACTTGCCAGGCCTGACCCTTCCCTTTTCTTACACATTGGACACCCCTATGGTAGGCCCAGGGTACCCCCCTGGGCAAGGTGCAGTGTATGTGAAAGGTAGGACATGTACTAGTGTGGGTAACGTCCTGATAGTGAAATACTGCCAATTTCGTTTTTTCACTATTGAAAGGCTATCTTGCCCATAGGATAGAATGGGGAATGCTGTGTAACATGTTTACCTGCATATCTTCCCATAGCAGCAAGATAGAAAGTTGGAATCTGGTATCCCTGAACTCAGAATTTCATAACACATCTTTTAGGGAGGATGGTTTTTAAATTCAGAGTTTGGAAATAGCACTGTTAGAAAGTGGCTATTTTCTTGTTCAACCTATCTGTGTGCCTCTGCCTGTTTGTGAATTGACTGTCTGGTTTGTGAGTGACAGGGGCTGGGGTGGCTCCAGGAGGCTGGGTGAGTCAGCACTAGGCTGAATAGACCTATCTGCATTTGGAGTGGTGGGAGGAGTAGCACCTGGGTCTGAATAGGGCTGTGCCTGCCTTCCACAATGCTGGCTCCACCTTCTGCGGTACATCTGATGGCCCTGGCCCACACTCACAAAGGAAGAAGGTGTGCACTGGCAGAGTGCACCCAGAACTGGTTTGGACTGGGTCCAGGACCCCTCACACATGAAGAACAAAGACTTTTGGGGTATAAATATCTGAGCTGAAACCCCTAAATTTTAGACTAGGAAACTTCATGATCAAGAAGGAATCCCTGCCAAAGAAGAACAGCTGAAGAAGACTGAGGAAAAGTGCTGCCATTGCTGTGTGTCTGGGGGCTGACCTGCAGTTGCTGTTGTTGCTGAGGAAGAGGACTAAGGGACTCTCTGCTGTGTGCTATGTCCCCCTACTTGAAGAGGAACTGTGCTGTGTGGTTTGTCCCCTCTGAAGTGTAACTGTCTCCAAGGGCCTGAGAAGAGCTTGCCTCCTGTTAGAAACTCAGGGATACAAAAGTTTCTCCAAAGCTCCTGAAGCTCGCACCCCCTGCACCGTGCTCCGCTGTTTCTACTGCTTCTGGGGATAATTGTGTGCCCCCAGGACGTCGCTGGTGCCGCCGTGAAGCCCGCCTTGCCTGCACGCCTGTCTGCTCTCAAGAAGCATCGAGAGTGCTGCGTGCATCACCGCCGCCGGCCCGTGACCGGAGAGAAGCACTGAGGGCCGGTATTTCATCACCACCGGCCCCCGATTCCCAGAAGTGCTGCGTGCTTGCTTTTATTTCACCACCGCTACTCGAGCCGACTGCCCGAGGCCGGGTTTGCAGAGGAGAGGAGCCGCGTTGCAGCTGGAGCGAGCCGGAGGGTCGCCTAGCAATGAGAACGCCTGCGCCCACGTCACCACTACGCAGAGCGGACGGCCGCCCGGAAGGAAGTCCCGTCCATGCCAACGCATCACCGCCGGAGGAGAAGGGCTCCCGTCGGGGGATCGCCTGGAAGTAGACGCCAACGCAGCCCCAGGTAATACGTTCCCAGCCGCGCTGTTGTCTGTGCGAGGCCGGGAGCGGGTTGGGAGCCGGCGGGGCTGCAAGTGACTTTGCGGGCGGATTATTGTCTATGCGAGGCAGCATTTTGACAAAGTACAGCGGGGGCATTGTTGCTAGAAACGCAACCTGCGAGGCAGCATTTTGGCTACAAAGTACAGCGGGGGCATTGTTGTTAGAACCACAACCTTTGAGGCAGCATTTCGGCTGTGAACGCCGTAATTAGCCCAAACCCGATCGAAGGGTGAGAGAGGCCCCGCGCACAAGGTACAAGTGCCCAATGTTGATAGGAGCACATTTTTAAAGTGACTTTCCACACGTTGGAAACAGAGTTTACAGCCACACTGACTCTACAAGTTCCTTTATTTTTACAAGTTCATTTATTTTTACAAGAGCATTCCAAAGAACACTTCTTGAAGGAAGGATTAATTATGTATGTGGGTTTTATGTCGTTTTGATCTTGCCTAATCAGATAAAGATACTTATATTTTTATAAATAACTTGTGTGGTGTCCATTTGTGGTGTTTCACTGTGCTACTGTGAGTGTTGGTACAAATACTTGACACATTGCCTTTGGGATAAGCCTGTCTGCTCGTGCCAAGCTACCAAGGGGGTGAGCAGGGGTTATCTAAAGTGTGTATCCCCCTTACCCTGACTAGAAGCAAGGGTCCCTATTTGGTCAAAGGTACCTACCTTTGAGACCCCCAGATCTAACATTGGTGGTCAGCGGTGAGGATTTGAACTTGTATTTGTACTTGACCCACAGTGATTGGTGAACATCACTAGATTACTGCAGACCACTACACAGCCACATACTGTATTTTCTTTTTGGTTCTATTTTTGATCTGATCTTAAAGTCATCCACACATCATGTCTCAGAATGGTAAAGCAGCAAGTGAGAAGGCAGGATTGGAGTTTCACATTGAGGATTTGTATTCCTACAAGGTAGATCAACTCAAACAATTTTGCAAGGATTTGGGATGTCCCACAAGGAGTAGCGCTAAGAAGGATGAGCTACAGAAGGCCTTAAAAGCCTGGTGTGAGGCCAAAGGAGCTGCAGGAGGAGATGATACAAATGTGGAGGAGGATGACCAGGGGAATGGGTTTGGGCCACAGGATTTGCCTGTGCCAAGAGCAGCCTCCAGGGCTGTCAGCGTCCATTCCGCTGGGAGTCTCTCCCGGGAAGAGCGGGAAGAGAACCAGAAGATCAGAGAACATGAGCTAGAAGTTTTGAAACTACAGAACCAAAAGGCAGCCATGGAGGAAAAGCGATTGCTTTTAGAGAGTGAAAAGAGGGCAGAAGACGCAAGAACACTCTAGCCCTAGAAGAAAATAAATTGCTTTTGGCTCATGAGTTGAGCATGAGGGAGCTGGATATTAAGGCCAAGCAGCTGGAGTCCAGTTCAAATGGTGGCAGCGCACAGCCAGTGCAAGGGGGTAAGGTGTACATACCCAAGGATTTAGTGCCAAATTTCCAGAAGGGAGAGGATATTTATGCATGGTTTGAATCATATGAGCTTGCTTGTAGAATGAATGAGGTGCCTGAAAAGAACTGGGGGGCGGGCCTGTGGAAACACTTCGATGCTTCTGGGAGGGCGGTTTTACCACCTTTAGAGAAGGAGGGTGCCCTGACATATGCCAAGATGAAGGAGGCTTTATGCCTCAAGTATGGGCTCACCCCAGAACAGTACAGAATGAGGTTCAGGAACTACAAGAAGCTTGATTCAGACACTTGGGTTGAATGTGTGAGAGTGTACACCTGCGCACTGGAAGGTTGGGTGAAGGGCAGCAAGGTTACTGATTATGAGGGGTTGTACCATCTAATTAGTTGGGAGCACTTGAGCAGTTTATGTGTTCCAGAGCTGCGCCAGCACCTTTTGGACAGTAAGTTAACTGATCCCAGTGAGCTTGCTAAGGAGGCGGACCGCTGGACCAGCACCAGGGTCCACAAGAGGATTGTGGGTACCACAGCCAAAGGTGGGCAGGGTCCCCAGCAGAAGAGTGGGGGGGACAAAGGTAATCAAAAGGAGTTCTCAAAAGGGCCCCAAAACAGTTCTGCGGGAAAGGAGTCCCAGCCCCCCCAGCCTAAGACGTCGCAGCTCCCTAAGGGCGGGCGTAACTTTCAGGGTCCCCCCAGGTGTTACCACTGTGGTGAGAAGGGCCACATAGCCCCTAAGTGCCCCAAGAAGTCCCAAGCACCCATTGGTGCTCAGTCACCGGGTTTAGTGAGTGTAGCTTTGGGAGAGGAATTAGTTTCCAGTGTAGGGGAGGAGCAAGCAGTCATGACCCTTGTCTCTTTAGGAGACAGAGAGATGGTCCAGGAGACCTACCTGCCTGAGAACACTAAGAAATACAGGCAGTGGGTGACCATCAATGGGAGGAGGGTGGAGGCTCTGAGAGACACAGGAGCCAGCGTGACATCCGTGAGGTGTCAGTGGGTGTCTGAGGAGCAGGTCATTCCCAATGCACTTCACCCTGTAGTTGCAGCAGACAACTCCGTGCGCCTTTGCAAAGTGGCACAAGTTCCCTTTGAGTGGGGGTGGGGGTCTCAGGTTCCTTGAAGGTCGTTGTTAGTCCATCCATGCCTGTAGACTGTCTGCTAGGAAATGACCTGGAGAGTTCCCCATGGAGGGAGGTGGAACGCCAGGCTCATTTGGAGATGTTGGGTCTGCCTGAGTGGGTTTGTGTGACCACTCGGTCAATGGCAGCCAGTAGGGGTAACCAAGCAGACCTGGAGCCTGAAACAGTGGCCCAGGTACCTGCCAGGAAGAGGAAGGGCAGGGGGTGTGGGAAACCAGCCCCCACAATTCCCACGGTCCAGGAGGAGGCAGAACCTGAGGGGGATGCCCTGGAACCTACAGGGGAACAGGTAGCCGAACTGGGAGACCTGCCGGAGCTGACCCATTGGCAGCAAGAAGGAGGTCCCTCCAGGGAGGAGTTCTGCAAGGCGCAGAGAGAATGCCCTTCTCTCATTGGTATGTGGAAACAGGCCGCAGACCAGGCAGCAGGTGGCGAGTCCAAGAATCATCTCATTTACTGGGAGGATGGGTTACTCTGTAGTGAGCCTAAGGTCGCTGAGCCCGGTGCAGCCCGTGTACTGGTGGTACCCGAGCGCTTCAGGACCTTCCTACTGGGTCTGGCTCATGACGTGCCTCTCGCAGGACATCTGGCGCTTGACAAGACCTACCAAAGGCTTGTCACCCACTTTTACTTGCCCCAAATGAAGACGCACGACGGTACACATTGTAGGACTTGCCAGACTTGCCAGGCAAGTGGCAAGAGTGGAGGGAAGTGCAAGGCTCCCCTCCAACCCTTTCCCGTGGTGAGCACCCCTTTCGAGCGGGTGGGCATCGACATTGTGGGGCCTCTGGAACCCAAGACAGCCTTAGGCAACAAGTTTATCTTGGTCTTGGTGGACCATGCCACCAGGTACCCAGAAGCTGTCCCTCTCCGGACAATCACAGCCCACGTGGTGGGCCGTGCATTGATGGGGATATTTTCCTGTGTGGGGTTCCCCAGAGAGGTGGTCTCCGACCGGGGTACCAACTTCATCTCAAAGTACATGAAGTCTTTGTGGGAGGAGTGTGGGGTAACTTACAAGTTTACCACTCCTTACCATCCTCAAGGGAATGGATTGGTTGAGAGATTCAACCGAACCCTGAAAGGCATGATAATGGGCCTTGCGGAGCCCATGAGACGGAAGTGGGATGTCTTTTTACCATGCCTGTTGTTTGCCTACAGGGAGGTGCCTCAGAAGTCCTTAGGGTTCAGTCCCTTTGAACTCCTGTATGGTACCCTGTTAGAGGACCTCTCAGTCTGGTGAAGGAGGGTTGGGAGAAATCCCCTGGTAAGACCCCCCAGGATGTGTTCAGCTATGTGCTGGCCTTCCGCAACCAGACTCAACGCTTCAGAAAACTCGCTCAGGCGAACCTAGAAGCTAGCCAGGAAGAAATGAAAAGATGGTACGACCACAATGCCACTCTGGTCGAGTTTCAACCTGGGCAGAAGGTGTGGGTGATGGCGCCAGTGGAGCCTTGCGCGCTCCAAGACAAGTGGACTGGGCCATATGAGGTGGTGGAGCGCAAGAGCGATGTAACCTATCTGGTTGACTTGCAGTCTCCCAGGAACCCTTTGAGGGTCCTACATGTGAACCGCCTCAAGCCACACTTTGAGAGGTCTGATGTGACAATGCTCCTTGCTACAGATGATGGGATGGAGGAGGAAAGTGACCCTCTTCCTGACCTCCTGTCAGCAGAGGAGCAGGATGGGTCAGTGGATGGGGTACACCTCTCTCCCACACTGACCCCAGAACAGCAGAGGGACTGTCGCCATGTGTTGGGTCAGTTCGCCTCCCTGTTCTCCCTGACACCAGGAGTCACCAATTGGTGCGTCCATGATGTGGACACTGGGGACAGTCTACCTGTAAAACAGAAATTTTACAGGGTAGCTGACAAGGTCAGGGCCAGCATCAAGGAAGAAGTTTCCAAGATGTTGGTGCTAGGGGTAATTGAGCCCTAAAGCAGCCCGTGGGCTAGCCCAGTGGTCTTAGTACCAAAAGCTGCTGCACCCGGTGCCGCTCCAGAACTCAGGTTTTGTGTGGACTACCGTGGGCTCAATGCAGTCACCAAAACTGACGCACACCCCATCCCCAGAGCTGATGAGCTCGTGGATTGGTTGGGCGCAGCCCAGTACCTCAGTACGTTTGATTTAACATCTGGGTACTGGCAGATTGCCTTAACTGAGGGGGCCAAGGAGAGGTCAGCGTTTTCAACGCCAAAGGGGCACTTCCAGTTCCGTGTCATGCCCTTTGAGTTGAAGAACGCCCCTGCCACCTTCCAGAGACTGGTCAACCGAGTACTGTCCGGGCTGGAGGAATTCAGCGCCGCATACCTGGATGACATTGCTGTGTTCAGCTCCCGTTGGGAAGAACATTTGCAACACCTCTGCGAAGTGTTGAAGGCTCTGCAAAGTGCAGGCCTCACTATCAGGGCCAGTAAGTACCAGATAGGGCAGGGATCTGTGGTGTACTTGGGACACCAGGTAGGGAGCGGCCAGGTGGCACCCCTACAAGCAAAGATTGATACCATTCTGGCTTGGGAGCCCCCAAGACCCAGACAGAGGTGAGAGCCTTCTTAGGACTCACTGGGTATTACGACCGATTTGTCAAGGGGTATGGCACCATTGTTGCCCCCTTGACAGAGCTGACTTCAAGGAAGCAGCCCAGGAAGGTGATCTGGACCGATGCCTGCCAGACCGCGTTTGATGCCCTGAAGGCTGCCATGTGCACGGCACCCGTGCTCAAGGCACCTGATTTCTCCAAAGAGTTTGTGGTGCAGACAGATGCTTCAGAGCATGGAGTGGGAGCAGTACTCTCACAATTGAACGACGAGGGCTTGGACCAACCCGTAGCTTTCATTAGTAGGAGGCTACTTCCCACGGAACAGAGGTGGAGTGCAATTGAAAGGGAAGCTTTTGCTGTGGTCTGGGCACTGAAGAAGCTAAGGCCCTACTTGTTTGGGACTCACTTCCGGGTTCAGACAGACCACAGGCCCCTCAGATGGTTAATGCAGATGAGGGGTGAGAACCCAAAACTGTTGAGGTGGTCCATCTCCCTACAGGGAATGGACTTTACGGTGGAACACCGCCCTGGTGCAGAACACGCCAATGCTGATGGTCTGTCCAGGTTCTTCTGCCTTAGTGATGAGAACTCCCAGGAGGGTGGGTAGTTCTCCCCACTTTTCAGCTGGAGGGGACACGTGTTAGACCTGGTATCCTTGGCGTGGGTTCCCCTGACTTTTTGCCTCTACCCCCTGTGTTTTTGACACTGTGCTGGAATTCGTTTTTGCTGGTTTAGATGCTTTGGGCACTTTGCCACTGCTGATCAGTGCCAAAGTGCAAGTGCTCCCTGGTTAAATTGTTATTGTGATTGGTTATCCATGATTGGCATATTTGTTTTACCAGTAGGTCCCTAGTAAAGTGCACTGAGTGTGACAGGGCTGGTGATTCAAATGCTACTAGTGGGCCTGCAGCACTGATTGTGCCACCCACATGAGTAGCCCTAAAATGGTGTCTCAGGCCTGCCACTGCAGTGCCTGTGCGCAGTTTGTTAACTGCCATGTTGTCCTGGCCAGTGTACACACTTGCCAGGCCTGACCCTTCCCTTTTCTTACACATTGGACACCCCTATGGTAGGCCCAGGATACCCCCCTGGGCAGGGTGCAGTGTATGTGAAAGGTAGGACATGTACTAGTGTGGGTAACGTCCTGATAGTGAAATACTGCCAATTTCGTTTTTTTACTATTGAAAGGCTATCTTGCCCAAAGGATAGAATGGGGAATGCTGTGTAACATGTTTACCTGCATATCTTCCCATAGCAGCAAGATGGAAAGTTGGAATCTGGTATCCCTGAACTCAGAATTTAATAACACATCTTTTAGGGAGGATGGTTTTTAAATTCAGAGATTGGAAATACTACTTTTAGAAAGTGGCTATTTTCTTGTTCAACCTTTCTGTGTGCCTCTGCCTGTTTGTGAATTGACTGTCTGGTTTGTGAGTGACAGGGGCTGGGGTGGCTCCAGGAGGCTGGGTGAGTCAGCACTAGGCTGAATAGACCTATCTGCCTTTGGAGTGGTGGGAGGAGTAGCACCTGGGTCTGAATAGGGCTGTGCCTGCCTTCCACAATGCTGGCTCCACCTCCTGCGGTGCATCTGATGGCCCTGGCCCACACTCACAAAGGAAGAAGGTGTGCACTGGCAGAGTGCACCCAGAACTGGTTTGGACTGGGTCCAGGACCCATCACACTTGAAGAACAAAGACTTTTGGGGTATAAATATCTGAGCTGAAACCCCTAAATTTTAGACTAGGAAACTTCATGATCAAGAAGGAATCCCTGCCAAAGAAGAACAGCTGAAGAAGACTGAGGAAAAGTGCTGCCATTGCTGTATGTCTGGGGGCTGACCTGCAGTTGCTGTTGTTGCTGAGGAAGAGGACTAAGGGACTCTCTGCTGTGTGCTGTGTCCCCCTACTTGAAGAGGAACTGTGCTGTGTGCTTTGTCCCCTCTGAAGTGTAACTGTCTCCAAGGGCCTGAGAAGAGCTGGCCTCCTGTTAGAAATTCAGGGATACAAAAGTTTCTCCAAAGCTCCTGAAGCTCGCACCCCCTGCACTGTGCTCCGCTGTTTCTACCGCCTCTGGGGATAATTGTGTGCCCCCAGGACGTCGCTGGTGCCGCCTTGCCTACACGCCTGTCTGCTCTCAAGAAGCATCGAGAGCGCTGCTTGTATCACCGCCGCCGGCCCGTGACCGGAGAGAAGCACTGAGGGCCGGTATTTCAACACCACCGGCCCCCGATTCCCAGAAGTGCTGCGTGCTTGCTTTTATTTCACCACTGCTACTCGAGCCGACTGCCTGAGGCTGGGTTCGCAGAGGAGAGGAGCTGCGTTGCAGCTGGAGCGGAGCCGGAGGGTCGCCTAACAACCAGAACGCCTGCACCCACGTCACCACTACGCAGAGCGGAGGGCCGCCTGGAAGGAAGTCCCGTCCATGCCAATGCGTCACCGCCACAGGAGAAGGGCTCCCGTCGGGGGATCGCCTGGAAGTAGACGCCAACGCGAGAGCAGTCCCAGGTAATACGCTCCCAGCCGCGCTGTTGTCTGTGCGAGGCCGGGAGCGGGTTGGGAGCCGGCGGGGCTGAAAGTGACTGTGCGTGCGGATTATTGTCTATGCGAGGCAGCTTTTTGACAAAGTACAGCGGGGGCATTGTTGTTAGAACCGCAACCTTTGAGGCAGCATTTCGGCTGTGAACGCCGTAATTAGCCCAAACCTGATCGAAGGGTGAGAGAGGCCCCGCGCACAAGGTACAAGTGCCCAATGTTGATAGGAGCACATTTTTAAAGTGACTTTCCACACGTTGGAAACAGAGTTTACAGCCATACTGACTCTACAAGTTCCTTTATTTTTACAAGTTCATTTATTTTTACAAGAGCATTCCAAAGAACACTTCTTGAAGGAAGGATTAATTATGTATGTGGGTTTTATGTCGTTTTGATCTTGCCTAATCAGATAAAGATATTTATATTTTTATAAATAACTTGTGTGGTGTCCATTTGTGGTGTTTCACTGTGTTACTGTGAGTGTTGGTACAAATACTTTACACATTTCCTTTGGGATAAGCCTGTCTGCTCGTGCCAAGCTACTAAGGGGGGTGAGCAGGGGTTATCTAAAGTGTGTATCCCCCTTACCCTGACTAGATGCAAGGGTCCCTATTTGGTCAAAGGTACCTACCTCTGCCAACTAGAGACACCCAGATCTAACAATACCATTTCTAAGGTCCTGATTAATTCCATCCCGTGCATAAACCAATGGAATTACGTGTTTGGTTTTATTTAAAACATCCAATAAGTATCGGATGCGTTAAATAACCCAACATTCATTAAACCTGTGTTAAACACCAAAATCCGCATGTTATCCACCAATAACTCATAACAGGTGCTATATATCTTACCCGATAAATAACGAACCCCAGGGTATAGTTTTGTAGCCGGTGCAATAATTAGCACCTTTACTTGTAATCAGGCCCTAGGTAGTTTCATTTATTGCCCCTGTTCGAAATTAGATCTATTTAACATTGAAGTTTCAGTATACACATTTTACCAACTGACAGTAATGCCAAGCATATACATTTCACTACACGACTATATCACTTCTAAAGCAAACCTTGACATCATTTATTGTTCTGCAGTCAATCTCTCAGAATATTGGGCAAAGATGCATCTTCATACCATATATAATGCATTCTACGTTTTTAAATAAAACAGTAGTGCCTGTTTTTTTTTTAATAATGATACTCCAGACACCTTCATATTATAAACAGGCATTGACAATGCCTCTTTAATCCCTGATGAGTTTAGGCGCTCTATAAGTCATCATACATTCTGTCACTCATCTTTGCACTCATAAATTCATTCATTCACCCAGTGATTTCTACCACTTACCTAGCCACAATAAAACTAACACACAATCTCAACAATCATATGGAAGACACATTAAAAGAATAAAGTTAGAAAAAAAGACAAATGCTTGCAATTAGCAGATAAAGCATGCCACTGTCTTGCACTGGTATAGTACAGAATTTATCGTATCATTGTTTTAAAGTTCCCACGTAGCTGCCACATTTAGAAGCAATGTGTTGGCTATCTCGGAGCAGTTAAAACATTGATACACTATACACAATAACATTTCAAAATGACTGCTCAGTGACAATCTCATTGGGTGGTCATTTTCGAATGCTGAAATGTATAGTGTATTGTTGTGAACATTATGACAGCTCCCGTTCAGACTTTTCTATTTCTAACATTTTGTTTTTTCACACTCACCTATTTCAATTCCCTGCCTAATTAAGACTCTTCTATTTCTTGTATAGAAAGTGTGAAATTTGTAAACATGAATAAAAATGCTAAAAAAGGTTTGCACCCTTTGTTCCCCCTATTATGGATATAGTAATCAAGTTGGCACATTTTTCACCATGATTGTTTTGCCTTATTACGGCTAGTGCCATCATGGTTTCAAAATATATGATGAGACCGGTAATGAGAGCCTATAAAAACACAGGTATTGGACTATATTTTATAGCTGCACTTTGTGACAGTGCTATTAAAGTAGAGGTTACGCCAAACTGCAAAATCAACTTTTGACAAGACAACAGAGGGAAGATGTGGCCTTCAGCCAGTCACAGTTTATGTTCCAGCTTCAAACAAGCTGTCATTGCTAATTTGCTATTTCATAATAAAAACAAAGGTATGCTGTGCGAACAGTCTCTGAAACTCAAGAACAGGCTTACTATTTAGTGTTTCATCTAAAACGTTAGCACACCTCTTAGACACAGCTTGATGGTGTTAGGATGTTAAGAAATCAATAACAATATTACAGATTTTCTGGCTGTTTTCATTTTCCATGACATGTTTTGCTGCATACATTTTTAAATTCTGTGTGCTTACCATTCACCTTTTATGTACTAGGTTAGGATTTTAAAATACATTTTTTAAAATATGTCCTGCTTTTTAAGTGCAATTTTTGAGTGTGTTATTTATTAACGAAAGAGGATCCCTGTCCCTGAAACCATCTTGTGGAATGATTGTTATCAGGAAACACGTCCCACATAGTATTGCTTAATGGGGTGTGTACTGGTTGCAATCCAACTGTATTTTTAAGTTGTATTGGAACATTGACTGAGTTCTTCTGCCAGGGTGTTAGAAATGTAATGTAATGTAAGGCACACTTATATAGCGCAACTGCCACCCAAAGGGTATCCTGGCGCTTAAGTTACCAATCATCCACTGCATGTAACTAAGCTGAGATAGACAGAAATCAATCTCTAGGAAACAGTCTGGTTTTCAGTTTCTTCCTAAAGCATGACAAGGTGTTCAATTGTCTAAGCTCCGGGGGCAGAGCGTTCCAAAGTCTAGATGCTGTGAAGCTAAAGGATCTGCCGCCCATTCGCGCTTTATTGACATGGGGAACGCAGACCAGATTAGCAGAGGAAGAGCGCAATTGTCTAACAGGGGAATACCATACAATTTCCTTTGCAACAGTTTAGGTCCAATTTTATGTATTGCCCTTGATGGAGCAGGGTACAAGAAAAAATTTAACCTCCTAATAATTTACGTAAAATGATTAACAAACAAGTTCGTTTAAGTAAATAACCAACAATGTATGTTACATGTGAAGGGTTAAAGGTAACACGCTATTTTGTGTGCAAACTAATTTACTTATAATTGTTGACGTAGCTAACATAACCTAATATTTGCGTATTAATAGAATAATAAAATGCATGATTTGTGCTTTGAAAACAAAACGTGTAGTGGCAAAATAAAGCAATGGTAAGTAAGAGACGGCTTTATATGTTGCTTTTTGCTAGGTAATACCTAATTGGGGTACGTAGAATGACGGGAGGGAAACAAAAGGGTTTATATTCTTTATTCTTAACTATATTTTGTTTATCTTTGTAAATAGTGCGCTTAGGCCTGTTGAGCAGCGATATAAAATGGCCGCCATGAGCTAGAATACGCGTGCGCGAGGAGAAATGTAGACAAGGAGAAAGGCCGTGAACAAGAATGACCACGTGATCGTTCCAAGAGCCTAGGATGAAAGTATGGTCAAGGCTATTGTGACCTTACTGAATAAATGTGTGCCAAGATGGGTCAGCAAGAAGCGTGAGAAGTCAAAAAGAATAAATGGAAAAAAGGAACTGTTGAACCTAAAAAGTATCGGAAAGTGATACAAGTTGGACTGATCGAAGCGGATGAGTAATGTCACGAACTGTGGGAAACGATGCAAGTATGGACATTCCACAAAGAACTGGTTAGAACAAGGAAGTTTGATAAAAGATGTATATGGACTCAAATGGACCAATTAGAGAGAATCTCGCCATAAAGATGCAACATTTTTATTTTAGTAAGCTAGAATTAGGGTATAAGAAGACCTACTCTTGGTGGGGAGGGTTGATGATTATGAGAGATGCTGCCGAATTGCTGGGAGCTGCTTTTTGCTGTTTTTGGCTGCTGATAGCTGCATATGGAGTTGCTGCTGCTGATGCTGACGAGCTGAGGCTGCTGCTGCTATTTTATATTTTTAATTGAGCATAAGATGCTGCTTTTTGAAGAACTTTTATTCTTGATAGATTTTTCCATTTAGAACTATTAGATTTTATTCTTAAATTACTGAAGGGGAAAAGAACGAGAAGGCCTGTTTTCCAGAACAGATAGATAGAGATTTTGGGAGTTCTTGCCGTGACAAACTTTATTCTTCCATCTAATAGGTATGCATTGCAATTTCAATTTATTCGTATAATGATAACAAATGTAATAATCTGAATAATAAACCTAAAACTTATTTCATGCTTCTAAACTTTATATAAACTTTATTATCTTTAAACAAATGACTCAGTGGTTCTTTAGCTCAATGATTAATGTAAAATGTTAAAAGGTTTATTGTGATTGAGCTGGTCTTAATCACCATCAACTGATTCCTACTAGTTGGTCCATCGACCAATGAGCGGAATACCTCAAAACAATGAGAAATATTATGTTGTGTTAAAAAGAGGTATCCCGTCTCCTTCCAGCGAATCGTTTTACTGTTTTTCTCCTAGGTTACTGACGGAGGAAATCCAGGGAATAAATGAGTGAGTGAATGCATGTGCGGTGTTATGGGCCCCACCGTCATATGGATATAGTCTGTGTATTGGAGGGATAGTTGTACCTGGATGACCGAAGCATATAGGAGAATAATTTGTATTGTTAGCGCTGGATCAGATTTCTTGGTAGCAGAGTTATGGTTACTATAGATTAGTTTGATGATTATTGATTATTGATTATTTCATGTCTAACACTTTGGGGCCGATTCCGATCTCGGTCGGAGGCGCACCCAATACCATTCGGTCGGGAAAAAAGCCATGCGAATGCCTGTTTCCCGACCGATCCGTACATCATTCCGAACGAGTAAGTACGATGCGCACAACAGCATAGAATCCGGCCGAGTCGTACTCACCCAATCCAGGTCCTGTTCTCCGACCGAGGCGAATCCGGAAACGCCGAATCGAGTCACACGGAAGGGAAAATGCAGACCCGTCCGGCCGAACAAGTACGATGCGCATTCCGTACGCGCCGAACCCGTCGCTACGTCCGGCACGTCAAAGCTTCCGGGAGAGGCGCACATAAGCTCCGATTCGCGCCACAACACGATCCACGGCTACGAGGCGAACACGCCAGCGACGAGGACGACGCGAAGCAACGAGAAAGACGAACGAGACGAACCAACCATGAATCCCTTCGTTCCGATCCTACCAATATTCTACATTTACTACCGGAACAGGCACGGACGCGTACGACGCAGAAGGTAAGTCAGACACCAACCACAAACACATACAACACGTACACGACACATCACACACACACAGAGGGATGCAGAATTTACTTACACCAGCAACAGCAGCACCATAGGGGCGGGATGCCCATCACCAATGCCACATATGCACACAGGGGCCTGGATGCGCACCACCACTACCACCCCTACCCAGGGAGGGCTGGATGCCTACCACTACTACCACCCTTAGCCAGGGGGTGCCAGATGCCCACCACTACTACCACCCTTAGCCAGGGGGCTGGATGCCTACCACTACTACCACCCTTAGCCAGGGGGTGCCAGATGCCCACCACTACTACCACCCTTAGCCAGGGGGCTGGATACCTACCACTACTACCACCCTTAGCCATGGGGGTGCCAGATGCCTACCACTACTACCACCCTTAGCCAGGGGGCTGGATGCCTACCACTACTACCACCCTTAGCCATGGGGGTACCAGATGCCTACCACTACTACCACCCTTACCCAGGGGGGCTGGATGCCTACCACTACTACCACCCTTAGCCAGGGGGCTGGATGCCTACCACTACTACCACCCTTAGCCATGGGGGTGCCAGATGCCTACCACTACTACCACCCTTAGCCAGGGGGCTGGATGCCTACCACTACTACCACCCTTAGCCAGGGGGCTGGATGCCTACCACTACTACCACCCTTAGCCATGGGGGTGCCAGATGCCTACCACTACTACCACCCTTAGCCAGGGGGCTGGATGCCTACCACTACTACCACCCTTAGCCATGGGGGTGCCAGATGCCTAACACTACTACCACCCTTACCCAGGGGGGGCTGGATGCCTACCACTACTACCACCCTTAGCCATGGGGGTGCCAGATGCCCACCACTACTACCACCCTCAGCCATGGGGGTGCCAGATGGCCACCACTACTACCACCCTTAGCCTGTGGGGCTAGATGCCTACCACAACTACCACCCTTACCCAGGGAGGCTGGATGCCTACCACAACTACCACCCTTACCCAGGGGGGGCTGGATGCCTACCACTACTACCACCCTTAGCCAGGGGGGCTGGATGCCTACCACTACTACCACCCTTAGCCAGGGGGTGCCAGATGCCCACCACCACTACCACCCTTACCCAGGGGGGGCTGGATGCCTACCACTACTACCACCCTTAGCCAGGGGGCTGGATGCCTACCACAACTACCACCCTTACCCAGGGGGGCTGGATGCCTACCACTACTACCACCCTTAGCCAGGGGGGCTGGATGCCTACCACAACTACCACCCTTACCCAGGGGGGGCTGGATGCCTACCACTATTCCCACCCTTAGCCATGGGGGTGCCAGATGCCCACCACTACTACCATCCTTAGCCAGGGGGCTGGATGCCTACCACTACTACCACCCTTAGCCAGGGGGTGCCAGATGCCTACCACTACTACCACCCTTACCCAGGGGGCTGGATGCCTACCACTACTCCCACCCTTAGCCATGGGGGTGCCAGATGCCCACCACTACTACCACCCTTAGCCAGGGGGCTGGATGCCTACCACTACTACCACCCTTAGCCATGGGGGTGCCAGATGCCTACCACTACTACCACCCTTACCCAGGGGGGGCTGGATGCCTACCACTACTCCCACCCTTAGCCATGGGGGTGCCAGATGCCCACCACTACTACCACCCTTAGCCTGTGGGCTGGATGCCTACCACAACTACCACCCTTACCCCGGGGGCTGGATGCCTACCACAACTACCACCCTTACCCAGGGGGGCTGGATGCCTATCACTACTACCACCCTTAGCCAGGGGGGTGCCAGATGCCCACCACCACTACCACCCTTACCCAGGGGGGGCTGGATGCCTACCACTACTACCACCCTTAGCCAGGGGGGCTGGATGCCTACCACAACTACCACCCTTACCCAGGGGGGGCTGGATGCCTACCACAACTACCACCCTTACCCAGGGGGGGCTGGATGCCTACCACTACTCCCACCCTTAGCCATGGGGGTGCCAGATGCCCACCACTACTACCACCCTTAGCCAGGGGGGCTGGATGCCTACCACTACTACCACCCTTAGCCAGGGGGGTGCCAGATGCCTAGCACTACTACCACCCTTACCCAGGGGGGGCTGGATGCCTACCACTACTCCCACCCTTAGCCATGGGGGTGCCAGATGCCCACCACTACTACCACCCTTAGCCAGGGGGGCTGGATGCCTACCACTACTACCACCCTTAGCCATGGGGGTTCCAGATGCCTACCACTACTACCACCCTTACCCAGGGGGGGCTGGATGCCTACCACTACTACCACCCTTAGCCAGGGGGGTGCCAGATGCCCACCACTACTACCACCCTTAGCCAGGGGGGCTGGATGCCTTCCACTACTACCACCCTTACCCAGGGGGGCTGGATGCCTACCACAACTACCACCCTTAGCCAGGGGGGCTGGATGCCTACCACTACTACCACCTCTATCCATGGGGGGCTGGATGCCTGTCACTACTACCACCTCTACCCATGGGGGGCTGGATGCCTACCACCAACACCACCCCCACTCATAGGATGGACAATGCATGACACAACCAGCACACCACAACCTAGGGAATGCAAGAAAAAGACATCCCCCAACACCATGACAAGCGTGTGTAGACTGTGTCAAATGCCTACAACACTGAACATGACTTTGAACATACAATGTGACCCCCTATCACATGTGCCACACATATATGTGTGTGGCCCCCACAATGCAAGCAGGCCATGACCATTGTGGCAATGGGGTCCAAAACCCCATCATCACAGTGACCAAAATGTAAGTGTGGGGTCCATAGCTGAAGCACATTTTGAACATTGTGGCAATGGGGTCCAAACCCCCATCATCACAGTGACCAAAAGGTAAGTGTGGGGTCCATAGCTGAAGCACATTTTGAACATTGTGGCAATGGGGTCCAAACCCCCATCATCACAGTGACCAAAAGGTAAGTGTGGGGTCCATAGCTGAAGCACATTTTGAACATTGTGGCAATGGGGTCCAAACCCCCATCATCACAGTGACCAAAAGGTAAGTGTGGGGTCCATAGCTGAAGCACATTTTGAACATTGTGGCAATGGGGTCCAAACCCCCATCATCACAGTGACCAAATGGTAAGTGTGGGGTCCATAGCTGAAGCACATTTTGAACATTGTGGCAATGGGGTCCAAACCCCCATCATCACAGTGACCACAAGGTAAGTGTGGGGTCCATAGCTGAAGCACATTTTGAACATTGTGGCAATGGGGTCCAAACCCCCATCATCACAGTGACCAAAATGTAAGTGTTGACAAAGAAAAAGCTGCAACTGCCAAACTGCATGGATGATTCCTGGTCACAGAACATAAAACACATCAGTGGCAAAGTAGTGCATGTGTCCCATTGCAACATAGATTGGGGGAGGCAAATACTGCAGTGCAAATAAGACATACCTTTGGCCATGTGTAGACAAACAACACCCATGGGGGCTGACACAGTCAACATTCATCAATGACACAATGACAGAAGTGACCATCAGAATGCAGACCCACATATTTGCACCAATGGGCACACAAATGCAGATACCCTGTGGAGACTGTAGATGTGAGGTGGACAGATACCATACCATGGCAGCAATGGGACACACAAACCATGATCATTGTGCTGACCGATGACCTAGGAGTCCCAGGGACAGCAGGGAAACCCACCAAACAACATACAGCCAATGGCACACCTAAGATATGCCAATGCAGTGGTGCAGATGCACAAACACAAACAGGTAGACCCACACTGCACATCAAACACAACAGGTGAGGGGGGTGCCAGTGTCCCCAAGCAACCACACAACACATGAGGAGGCCTGAATACCAATTACACAGATGTGCATACAGTGCCACACACAGGTAACTCATGGATCCAAATCCCCTATGTGGGCAATCAGGCATTGTCAGATGAGAAAGAGCACAAATCACACATGTCACACAAGCACGTAGGAACAGCAACTGACACAGCAAGACACAGACACACCACAGCACTACCCCCAGGGCCCCCACAATGTGGTGACCCTGGGCTGCATTACAATCCCACTGTGATGACAAAGCTAAATGTCGTTCACACTGTGAACCACAGTCATGTGTCCTGAGCAACAAACTACCATCACACCTACACAAGCACAAATCAATCAGCACGGCCAGTAAGCCAAGGTCAACATGGAGGCAAGGGTCTAGCCGGGCAACAACTCTCATCTGCACACACTCAACACCACACACCTCGACCTCCAACAATGTGCAGCAGTGAAGCACACATGCACTGGTGACATTGCACATGCACCCATGACAATCCCAGGGTGGTGGGTGGGAACCAAGGTGCAGAAACACATCACACATGGCCACTCAACAAGACTCCTGAATGTCTGACACACTGCACACTACGCTGTACATGGACATGACGGCAATACCACACCAACCAATGGGATCCCAGCCACAGTCACACACCAATGAAGAAGCCAAGGTCACCCACAAAGAACACACATAGACAACAACCAACATTGCAGCCCGGACCCTGAGGAGTGCCAGCAGTCACACACACAACGTGTCACAATCACTGAAAGATAACACAAACTGGAAATCACATGACAGGTGTAAACAACAAGTGCCAAGGGGAAACCTGACTGTGACCCATCTGCGTCTGCACACAAACTCAGCCCTGACAGCAAACACACCTATGGGTGACACCCTGATGACCAGTAATGTGCCATGCACCCACATCACAGAGAACCCAGGGAGAAGACTTTGGGGGAACATAGGTCAACTCAGCAAGCATCACAAACAGGTACAACACTAGGGATCCCAGCATGCACAGCAAAACGGAAGTGAACACACAGACATGCTCATACAACACACACCTTGGGCGCAGGCAATGTCACAGGAGTACACACTGCCATCAGGGGACTCCACTCCTGTGTGAGGAAAGCTGTGCCATATGTTGCCTCAGTAGGGCCCCATCATGTCAGCTGAGCACTTGGTCACACAATCAACAATTAGCACCAAATGAAGGCTCCCGTCACATCAGCCTGGTCATGGGAGTGCCAACGAAATCATCAGCACAGATCCAACACACTTGTATAGCAATGTTGCACTGACAACACAGATGAGTCCTTCCCCATTGATGCCCAAACCTGCATGTCCAGTGGAGATGGCCACACGGTCAGGGAAGTAGACGAATTGAACAATGGCAGGCACAACAGATGTGCAGGGGTGGAAGCCACAGATGTGAAATTGCTAATGTAAGTAGGAAATCCCATTGCCAAATACTGAACACATGACACCCTCAGATGCTGCTAAGGATGACATGAATACACCACAGGATAGGACACATTCCCCCTGGACCACATGTGTTCCTGCACAGTAACACTTCATTATCATGAGACCAAATATCACCATCACTGCAGCAAGGGCATGGTTAGCATCATCAACAACATGTACATCAGAAGCATAAGCACTAGAGAACAGAAAGTTGCTTTATTAAGCATATGTGTGTCCAAAAACTCAGAGAAAAGTAATGCACCAACAAAGGCCAATGGCCAGTCCATCAAGTAAGTCAATACAGGGTGACAGTGGCAGATGTCACCCTACGCATGCCTGCACTGCACAAAACCAGGGACAATCCACTAGGAGGGGCAACCGGGGGGCAGGCCAGGCACCGCAGGGACAGGATCAGGGCTCACCAGGAGGAGGCAGGGAAGGGGTGGTGGGTGCTGGAGAGCCACTGACAACTGCAGTGGAGGTGTCTGACATGGTGTGTGCCGGCACAACTGGGGGGCATGACTCAGATGTTGTGGGTGCCGGCACGACTGCAGTGGACCCTGCAGATGGAGTGGACAGGTCCGCCACTGCAGTGCCCAAGTCAGACAGGGTGGTAGTGGACTCCACTGCAGTGCCTACCTCCAGGGGAGGAGAATGGGGAACAGGCAAGGTGGGCTGGACAGAGGGGGAGGACACCCTCACCACATCAGTGGCACAGACAAGCGCAGCGGGGGTGTGGTGCCGGGAGAGCAAGTGGCAGGGGGAGAAGGCCGGATCCTCTTGGGGATGGTATATCTGTGGGTGGGGGAACCTGGGGCAGGGTGTGGTGGGGGCACCTGTGGAGTGGGGGCCTGAGGGATGGAGGAAGGAGACCTGGTGCCAGAGCTGCAGGGCGGCGGCGGGATCTTGCTCTTACGACTCCGGGGGGACTTGCGGGTGGGGGCCTCAGTCTGTCTGCGCCTGGGGGAGGGTGTCCGGGGGCGAGGGGCACTCTGCTCTGTGTGGGTGGGCTTCCTCTTCCCCCTGGATGCTGGAACAGCTGGATCATAGGGGATGAGGCCGAGGTCACAGAGGAAGAGCCGCTGTGACTTTGGGGTTGCAGGTGAGGCAAGGGAGGGTGCTTTGGAGGGAGAGGCAACTGAGGACTGCGCAGTGCTTGTGGATGCGTGTGTGTGTTCCAGGGCCCCATCCCCTGTGAGTCTGGTTTCAGTCCCCTGACTGTGCGTGCGTGTGCGTTTTGTTTGTGGCGTGTGTGTCTGTGTGCTGGACGTGTGTGTGCTGGTGTGTGCCTGTGCCGGTGTGTGTGTGCTTGGGACGGGTAAGGTGCTGGGGAGTGTGGATGGAGCAGAGGCAGGAGGGGTAAGGGACTGTCTGAGGAGGGACACTGCTGCCGTCAGGGAGGAGTCCATGGACCTATTGCCCCTCTGTAGGTCAGACATGCCCAATGAGATGCCCTCCATGAACGACACCAGCTGAGTCAACAGAGCGGTGTGCGCATGGAGGACACTCAGCATGGCTGTCTGCCCTACATGGAGCTGGCGAAGGAGGTACACAGACTCCTCACTCAGGGCAGCAGGGGACACAGGGGCAGGGGTGCGGTGCCTGGCCCTAAGGAGACACGCTCCCGAACATGGGAGCCTCCACGGACCTGGGGAATGGGAGCCGATGGGAGGGCGGTGGTGGTGCTGGTGGTGGCGGGGACAGCAACACTAGCTGGGGTGTGGTGGCTGCTGACACCCGCCTCCATAAGGAGTCATCCTCCGAGCCGCTGTGGTCCTCAGCTGAGGTGGATGCTGCTGAGGACTCCTCGGTGTGGCTCCCCTCGCCCTCCGTGCCACTGGGTCCCTC
This sequence comes from Calotriton arnoldi, assembly GCA_963921515.1. Classification (NCBI taxonomy): domain Eukaryota; kingdom Metazoa; phylum Chordata; class Amphibia; order Caudata; family Salamandridae; genus Calotriton; species Calotriton arnoldi. Next base: position 1,582,335 of record CAWUFW010001658.1, read on the forward strand.
CGACCACTCCTCGGATGCTGACCCAGTCTGGCTCTCCGGCTCCTCCTGGTCCGTGGAGCTGTCCCCTTCCGTGGCCGTGGATGTATCTGCAAACAATGGGGAAACAGACAGACATCAGTCACCTGCACCAAACGCACACACCACTGTGAGCACAGCACATTACAGAGCAAGCCCTGGCATCATTAGTTGAACATTGCTAAAAGTGCCCTAACTGAACAGGAGAAGCCAATTGTCAGTCTGATGCCAACCATGGCACTCACATCCCACATGGCCTTGCACCCATCTGTCTGGTGTCTGTTGGATAGCAACACCCCAGTGTGGACACATGCACCACCTACACAGTAGTTGGACAGTGCAGAGGACACGGTGTAGCATGTGGACATGCACACATCACAACTCTTGCCACTGAGTCAGTACAGGTTTCCGGATGAAAGGGATGCCCAGAGTCAAATAGGAAATGCATGTGATGCATACCAGCGACAGACACCATGATGCACCCATGTCCTGATAGCCATCGCCACAATGGTGTGCATGTAGCACATGTCACTCCCCTGCAGGATCACCAATAAGTAGACACATGCCATGGCGGAGGCATGACTGCTAAGTCATACATCACTGTCTCAGTGATGTATGACTTGGCAGCCAGACAACAACACTCTGCACTGTGTCACAATAGTAGGTCATGGGGAATGCAAGTCCTGGAGCTGCACAAGTGCACATGTACATCCCCCACACAACACATCATCTTAACCCTCATCTGTCCAGGTCATACCGATTGGACATATGGGAGACCTGTGACACTACCCTCTGAACCTGAGCCCCTCACAATCTGCTGTGAATGGGAAACAGCTGCCTGAACTTCACATTCGCATACCCCAGTCTGCACGGGCAGCTGATCAAACACCTATGTGACACACAAGTATCGTCTCTATGGTCACATCTCCAGTGGCATGCTGAGCCCCTACCGAGAAACACCCCAGCAGTCCTGGCAACAAATCCACAGCACACTGACACAGAGGCAGATACCTGAGGGGTCAAATCACTGCGCACAACGTGTCAGCTGATACACGGGAGTGGGAGTACAGGTGTATTGGATGGGCTGGAGTAGGCATGACTGTCCTGCCCCACATGAATGAGGGATGAGCCCTGGACAGTGGATAGCTGGCTATGTATGTGTGACACACGTAATCTGCACACTCCTGGGGCCCAAACATTGTTCCCACCCGCTGCATGGGTGTGTGCCAGATACCCCAGGCACATGTGGTGGCTCAGCTCAGCAAGTGGACCGCATATCAAAGCAACACGCAGATTACATGTCCGAACACAGGCATTGTGTGAACAATGGACCCACCCATGATGCCCACAACAGAGTTAGGGAAACAGATGCTGTCCCCCACCTTGAGTGAAGCAAACTGCAAGGACACAGTCCCAAGTGACACAATTCCCTGAATGTAAGGGCCACACCTGGGTATCAGATGAGGAGTGGGCAGTGCACAATAGAGGGACATGGCTCCTGGACAATATGACTGCTGTACTGTGGCAGTTTAACCAGGCCAGAGGAGGGCACAAAGCATGTAATACAGAGTTCACAGTGCAGTCTTTGACTCACCCCCTCCTTGCTGCTGTCTGGCCTTCAGCTGCCCATCCAGGTCTGGAAACACCACCGCCAGAATCTGGAGCATGTGGGGGTCAGGGTCCGTGTTCCGCCCCTCCTGCGAGGAGGCGACAGCTTCAGCTGGACCCGTGCAATCCTCCGGGTCCAGCCCCGAAGGTCCTGCCACCTCTTCTGGCAGTTGCGGATCCGGCGCTTGTAGACCCCCACGGACCGGACAGCCCGGACGATGTCCTTCCAGATCTCCTGCTTCCGATGGGCATTAACCTGTCAGGATGACAAAGTGAAAAGGCCATTACTACACATGCAACATATCCGTGCATGACACAGTTGTATATACATGTCTCAATCACAGGGGCACATGATGTACACAGGCAGTGCAACGCTGCCCATGGACAGTTTGCCAGAAGTCACTACATGGTATCATTGCATGGGAAGTAAAACCTTGTTCAAATGCACTGTCACTGCACCATACCTGTCCAGTGCATGTCACTACACACTATGGGGGGTGACAACTACTCATGAGCCTGCTAGCCAGTGGCGTGCAGACTTTCAGCCTTGCTAGTCAGACAAAATGCACATTCAGAAAGGCAGTGCACAGAACACTCACCTGCTCCCCTGGTGTCCCATACAGCTTGCTGTACTGTGGAAGTAGGCTGTCCAGCAGGGCCTGGTTCTCCTCAAGGCTGAAGGCTGGGGCTCTCTCCACAGTACGTGCCATTGCAGGGTCCAGAGGGGCAGAGACAGCAGCAGTGCAGTGGCAGATGTTGTACTGGAGCATGTAGTGCAGGCAAGTGAGCTCTCAGGGGAACAGCCAGCAATATATATGTGCTGCAGAGGCAGATACTGTCCCATGTGTCCAAAGTGATAGGTCCAAGTCGTTTGCATCTTCTGAATCTGGCCAATCCATGGAATAGCAGCACCAATACACGCCCACAGCATCCTTCAAATCTTCAACTTCATGACATACATGATTTTGCAACATTGTTGTGGGTGACCAACTGAATTTCCAGCAACCGACTCGTTCGAATTTCGAGCAGCGTCCGTTGCCAGGCTAGGCCATTGACAATGGGTGCGCACCGATCGGTCCATTGCTGTTCAGCGCGTACAGGGGTACAACGCGTACCCGCACACATTGAATGCAATGGGCCGGCCGGGTACACTGATCGGTCCATTGCTGTTCAACGCGTACAGAGGTACAACGCGTACCCGCACACATTGAATGCAATGGGCCGGCCGGGCACACCGATCGGTCCATTGCGGTACAACGCGTACAGAGGTACAACGCGTACCCGCACACATTGAATGCAATGGGCCGGCCGGGTGCACCGATTGGTCCATTGCGGTACAACGCGTACAGAGGTACAACGCGTACCCGCACACATTGAATGCAATGGGCGGCCGGGTGCACCGATCGGTCCATTGCGGTACAACGCGTACAGAGGTACAACGCGTACCCGCACATTGAATGCAATGGGCCGGCCGGGTGCACCGATCGGTCCATTGCTGTTCAACGCGTACAGGGGTACAACGCGTACCCGACACATTGAATGCAATGGGCCGGCCGGGTGCACCGATCGGTCCATTGCTGTTCAACGCGTGCAGAGGTACAACGCGTACCGCGCACATTGAATGCAATGGGCCGGCCGGGTGCACCGATCGGTCCATTGCTGTTCAACGCGTACAGGGTAGAACGCGTACCGCGCACATTGAATGCAATGGGCCGGCCGGGCACACCGATCGGTCCATTGCGGTACTGCGCGTACAGGGGTACAACGCGTACCCGCACACATTGGATGCAATGGGCCGGCCGGGCACACCGATCGGTCCATTGCTGTTCAACGCATCCCTGTACAAGTGACTGGCATATGTCACCATGCCTGTCTCAGATGAACATATGCCAGCCACAGATAGCTCCCAGGGAGTGAGGGGCACACCTACAACACCACAGCCTGTCCAAACTGTATCATAAGGCATGTAAGGCTGCATTTCCTATTGTGTGTATGTTGGTGTACATGTTGTCCTGTGGGTGTCACCTGGGGGCAGCCACCCCCAGGCTGTGCACGTGTTCATGGGGACAGGATCCTGGGTGTTACGTGTACATGACCACTGTGATGTGCAACTGTTCATATCTGAGCATGTGCCATGGTCACATTTCACGGTGGTGTATGTGTATGTCATGTCACATACCCCGTGAGTCCCATGTGGGACGGTATGTTTGAGCCAGGGTGACCCAGTGGCACAATAGTGATGGTCCTCCACAGTCTGTGTGCATGTAGTGTTTACAATGTCTCTGATTTCATGTGCACAATGGGAGACAGTCTCCACATCCACGTTGTGTGTGCATGGACTTTGATGTTGTGCGTGTGTGTGTCACAGACGTCCAGACTACCTGTGGAGGTCATGGTTGTTTTGCTGTGGTGTATACATGATACTCCATGTAATGCCAGTGTCCATGTGGCAATACAGGGTCCCTGGGAATGTACCTCTCGTTGAGCTGTGATGCCTGGGGCACATCTGTCCTCACATGTCACTGTGGGGGTGATTGTGACATGGCAGCAGGAGATGGGAACTGTGACACGGCCTCATGATATCCAATGGGCCAACCTGGGACTTATTGATGCCACTTGTTGAACCGTGATGACAGATGTTGGCCATGTATGTACCATACATGTCCTTACGGAACTGCACACTTCATGTAGTTGTGCCTCATAATGATGTATGATGTGATATTGAGTGTGTTCAATGCCGCATATGTGGGGTGACTGACAATCTTGCTTTCTTCTCCTCTGCACTGCAGGGCTCCTGCTGTCCATAGACCATTCCCAGACCTGGCAACGATGGTGGAACGGGACAGCATCCGACGGTACCGCTTCACCAGGCAGCTGATTGAGGATTTGGCAGTGCAGTTGGCCCCACATTTGCAGCCTGGCCGGCCGTATCCTACAGCGCTGACCCCCAAGGTGAAGGTGATGGCAGCCCTACACTTCTTTGCCACCGGTACCTTTCAACATACTGTGGCGACTGCTGGTGGGATGTCACAGACCATGTTCAGCCGTGTGCTCCGCGATGTTTTGGAGGCAATGTTGCTATACCTGAACCGGTACATCTATTTCCCTAGACTGCAACGACTCACTGACGTGAAGAGTGACTTCTATGCCCTGGGGAGGATGCCGCATGTCATTGGCTCCATTGATGGGACACATGTGGCTTTGGTACCACCACAGGCCCAGGAGCAGGCCTACCGTAACCGTACCGTAACCGCAAGCACTACCACTCGGTCAATGCACTGGTGGTGTGTCTTGCAGATATGACCATCTCACACGTGTGTGCCCGTTTCCCTGGTTCAGCACACGATGCCTTTGTGATGAGGAGTAGTCGCATCCCCAGGATGGCACAGATGCAGAACCAGCGTGCCTGGCTTGTCGGTGTGTACTGACTTTGTGCCATTGTGTGTGATCTGATCTGTAGTATTCCGCCCACTTTTCCAAGCCAGCTAATGTGCACTTGTCTGTCCGTAGGTGACTCGGGATACCCCAACATGCCGTGGTTGCTGACACCCCTCAGGAACCCTGTGACACCAGCCCAGATGCGCTACAATGAGGCACATGGTCGGACCAGGAGAGTGATTGAGCGGACATTTGGTCTCCTGAAGAGCCGCTTCCGCTGCCTCGACAAGACAGGAGGGGCCCTCCCATATGCCCCAGCAAAGGTGTGCAAGATTGTCATCGTCTGCTGCATGCTACACAACCTGGCAGTGCGGAAGGAGTTGCCTCTCATCCAGGATGACGATGACCAACATTCGCCACCTGTGGAGGATCCTGGCCTGGGCCACGATGCCAGTGATGGTGATGATGATGAGGGTGATGTCCGCACACAGCTCATCACCAACTTCTTTAGCTGAATGTGAGTATCCTGAGGTGTCATGTCAATGATGTGAGTTGGCATGATATGTGTAGGTGGTGCTCTGGTGCTGTTGGAGTGTGTCCATGGGCTACTTGACTGGATGTGTGTAGCGATGTGTGCTTACAGGTGGTCTGTACTCCCCAACAGTGTTGACATGCTAACTTGGTTCTGGGTGGGTATCTTGTAACATGTATTGTGCATGAGTTTTGCTGTTCTGTCCTGTTCTCTATTGCTTTTGACTGTGTGTCATTTCTGTCCTTCACAGGGTACTTTCAGATTCGTTTGGTCAACTGTGTCCACCGACGACGTCATTGTACTTCCAGGGTGGTAGCTGTTGTGTCCCTACAGGTGATGTGCGCCACACCCATGGACTTCCTTCCTTCTACAGTTGTTGACTGTGTGCCCGCTGCCAGGTGGGATTACCTTGCATCTGTAGTGGTTACGACATGTTGCAACTGTGTAATAAACCTGTGCTTCACTTTGTGATGTGCGTTGTCTGTGGTCACACATTTGACTGCCATTTGCTTACTGCACCTGTGGGCTACTTGACTACAACTGGGAATAGGTGTGGTGTCTGTGCATTGCACCGTCTTTCCTGGCAACATCAGTGTAGGCAATGAGTCAGATGGCCTAGGTGTGTATGTGTTGTGTAGCCCTGGTGGTGTGTCTCCCTCATATGTGTCACGTTGCCATTACTCACATGCCTGTGTTGTACTTGCTGTTGCAGTTCGCATACACAGTGTAATTTTGCAGTTCATCATCCCCATGACAGCACCCACGTTGGAATCACAACAGAGGCAAGTATGGTGTATTAGTGTGTTTATTGTGATACATTTGTGTGAATAGTGCATAGGATGGTTAGTGCTGTATATTTATATTGCATTCAGAAGTTCCTAGATGAATTGAAAGTCCTGGTAGACAAAATCCCCAGTATCGGGGCCACAGTTGTCTGAGACATTGGTCCAACTTGTTCTCCCCATGTCATGTGTGGGAGTTGTGTTGCCGTCAACAGGGTGAACAGTTTGCGCACAAAGGTGAACATCCAGAACAGGTTCAGGCTTCCTGGGGGTTGCACTTGGCCATCGGCCACTCACTTGCCCCTCCTCGGACGACCCCTCTTCTTAGGGGGGGCCCCTCAAGTACAGGCTGCTGCGGTGCAGGGGACTCTCCGCCAGAGTCATCCTCCCTCCCTGTGGCAGTTGCAGTTGTTTCAGCACCAGATGTTGTTGGCACACAGGGAGGTGTAGACTGGTTGCTGTTCATCTGGCGGAGGCATTGTAATATGTCCCTATGCACCGCCGTCATCTCTTGCAGTGTGTCCCACTTGGACTCCACGCGGGACATGTGTGAGTCCAAGCGGGCATGATGGGCAGCCTGCTGCTGTTTCATGTCCCTGAGGAGCCCCACTACCTGGCTGAGATCTCCAGTGCTGGACTGGTACGCATCGGCTATGCGTGCCAGTTGTGGGTCATCATGCACACCAGACACCTCTGCAAGCAGCGACCTCTGTCTCCCACCCCTCCCACCACCCCTGCCGACATGTGCAGTGCGTGCAGTGGCACGCACAGATGACCCTGGTCCCCCTTGGGGGTTGGTGGTGGTGTCCATGGCCCCACGTTGGTCCAGGGTCCCTGTGCTGGTGGTGCTCCTTGTTCTGTCCATGTCGGCAGGGATGGTATTTGTGGTGACAGTCGTTGGAGGGGTGGGTGCAGGGGGTGCAGCTGGTGGTCCTGCTGGTGCTGCATGTTGACTTGCACCGGAGGTGCCAGGTTGGTCTTCTTCATCCGAGGAGGGCAGAGGCTGTTCGACACCAGTGAGCTCCGTATCCTCTTGAGCCTGGGACTGGGACTCCTCAGCGTCTGCTGCTGTGTCCCCATCATCACCTGTTTTTGGGAGACACACACAATGTATGTTATGTTTCTGCAAGCATCAATGGTTGACACACCTGACAGTTGTGACTGTGCCTCTGGGTGCGGGCCTGTACATTGCATTGTCCTAAGTTGTCACAGTCAGGGGTTGATATTGGTGTAGCACATTGTCCTGCATTATTTGGGCATTTCTATGTATTTGTTGGGGTGTGAACATGGTCTGCATTGGTTGTATTTTGTTGACAGCCGGCCCTCCTTCCCACCCAGCCAGTCAGTTATCCCACCATGGACTGTGCTTGCATTGCAGGGAGTGAAAGTTGTCTTTCAAGATGTCAGTCAGTGGTGTCCTGCTGTTGGTTGTTGCACAGTTGCCAGCGGGGCCTTGTGCTCCCCACAGCAGTTGCCAGTGTCAGCCATCTTGTCAGTTGTTTTCCACTCCCTGTGATGTGAGCATGGTTGTGGAGTGGTGTTGATGGGCCAGTTGTGAGGCTGAGCAATATCTGTGCCTACTACTCCCATCATGCTATTGCCTCCACCCCCTTCCCAGCATGCCCATCCTTCCTTCCTTTTGACTCTGCTTCCCTGTGGGGTGGGCTGCCTGTGCTGACAGGATGGCTGGGAGTGTTGTCCTGGCAGTTGTTTGGCTAAAAGTCCCAAGAGTGTCCCTGTGCTTCACACAACATAACCCAGGGTGGTGGTTTTTGTGGGATCTTGAGTTAGGATGTGAGGCATTGCATTCTCCCAGGTGGGTTATGTGGAGTTTGTGTTGAGGGGTGTGTGAGGGGAGGTGCTTGTGACTATGGTCAGTGCTGCAAGTCCTCCTTCTCACCCAGCCAGATATCCCACCATGGAACGTGCTTGCATTGCAGGGAGTGGAAGTTGTCTTTCAGGATGTCAGTCAGTGGTGTCCTGCTGTTGGTTGTTGCACAGTTGCCAGCGGGGCCTTGTGCTCCCCACAGCAGTTGCCAGTGTCAGCCATCTTGTCAGTTGTTTTCCACTCCCTGTGATGTGAGCATGGTTCAGGGTGGTGTTGATGGGACAGTTGTGGGGGTGAGCTATGTCTGTGACTATGACTCCCATCATGCTATTGCCTCCACCCCACTTCCCAGCATTCCCATACTTACTTGCTTTTGTGGGGAGTTCAGTGTGTGTGGGTGTGAGAGCAATGGCAAGATGGCTGACAGTGGTGTCCTGCTGTTGGTTGGTGTGCAGTTCCCAGCATGCCCTTGTGCTCCCCACGACACAGCACCAGTGTCAGACATCTTTGATGGGCCTTTCCACTCTCTGTGGGATGTGCATGCGTGAGTGTGAGCTTGCTGGGCCATGTGGTGGGGGATGTTGAGCTGTGACTACAACTCCCATCATGCTATTGCCTCCACCCCCTTCCCAGCATGCCCATCCTTCCTTCCTTTTGACTCTGCTTCCCTGTGGGAGTGGGCTGCCTGTGCTGACAGGATGGCTGGGAGTGTTGTCCTGGCAGTTGTTTGGCTAAAAGTCCCAAGAGTGTCCCTGTGCTTCACACAACATAACCCAGGGTGGTGGTTCTTTGTGGGATCTTGAGTTAGGATGTGAGGCATTGCATTCTCCCAGGTGGGTTATGTGGAGTTTGTGTTGAGGGGTGTGTGAGGGGAGGTGCTTGTGACTATGGTCAGTGCTGCAAGTCCTCCTTCTCACCCAGCCAGATATCCCACCATGGAACGTGCTTGCATTGCAGGGAGTGGAAGTTGTCTTTCAGGATGTCAGTCAGTGGTGTCCTGCTGTTGGTTGTTGCACAGTTGCCAGCGGGGCCTTGTGCTCCCCACAGCAGTTGCCAGTGTCAGCCATCTTGTCAGTTGTTTTCCACTCCCTGTGATGTGAGCATGGTTCAGGGTGGTGTTGATGGGACAGTTGTGGGGGTGAGCTATGTCTGTGACTATGACTCCCATCATGCTATTGCCTCCACCCCACTTCCCAGCATTCCCATACTTACTTGCTTTTGTGGGGAGTTCAGTGTGTGTGGGTGTGAGAGCAATGGCAAGATGGCTGACAGTGGTGTCCTGCTGTTGGTTGGTGTGCAGTTCCCAGCATGCCCTTGTGCTCCCACGACACAGCACCAGTGTCAGACATCTTTGATGGGCCTTTCCACTCTCTGTGGGATGTGCATGCGTGAGTGTGAGCTTGCTGGGCCATGTGGTGGGGGATGTTGAGCTGTGACTACAACTCCCATCATGCTATTGCCTCCACCCCCTTCCCAGCATGCCCATCCTTCCTTCCTTTTGACTCTGCTTCCCTGTGGGGTGGGCTGCCTGTGCTGACAGGATGGCTGGGAGTGTTGTCCTGGCAGTTGTTTGGCTAAAAGTCCCAAGAGTGTCCCTGTGCTTCACACAACATAACCCAGGGTGGTGGTTCTTTGTGGGATCTTGAGTTAGGATGTGAGGCATTGCATTCTCCCAGGTGGGTTATGTGGAGTTTGTGTTGAGGGGGTGTGTGAGGGGAGGTGCTTGTGACTATGGTCAGTGCTGCAAGTCCTCCTTCCCACCCAGCCAGATATCCCACCATGGAACGTGCTTGCATTGCAGGGAGTGGAAGTTGTCTTTCAGGATGTCAGTCAGTGGTGTCCTGCTGTTGGTTGTTGCACAGTTGCCAGCGGGGCCTTGTGCTCCCCACAGCAGTTGCCAGTGTCAGCCATCTTGTCAGTTGTTTTCCAGTCCCTGTGATGTGAGCATGGTTGTGAGTGTTGTTGATGGGCCAGTTGTGAGGCTGAGCAATATCTGTGCCTACTACTCCCATCATGCTATTGCCTCCACCCCCCTTCCCAGCATGCCCATCCTTCCTTCCTTTTGACTCTGCTTCCCTGTGGGGTGGGCTGCCTGTGCTGACAGGATGGCTGGGAGTGTTGTCCTGGCAGTTGTTTGGCTAAAAGTCCCAAGAGTGTCCCTGTGCTTCACACAACATAACCCAGGGTGGTGGTTCTTTGTGGGATCTTGAGTTAGGATGTGAGGCATTGCATTCTCCCAGGTGGGTTATGTGGAGTTTGTGTTGAGGGGGTGTGTGAGGGAGGTGCTTGTGACTATGGTCAGTGCTGTGAGTCCTCCTTCCCACCCAGCCAGATATCCCACCATGGAACGTGCTTCCATTGCAGGGAGTGCAAGTTGTCTCTCAGGATGTCAGTCAGTGGTGTCCTGCTGTTGGTTGTTGCACAGTTGCCAGCAGGGCCTTGTGCTCCCCACAGCAGTAGCCAGTGTCAGCCATCTTGTGAGTCCTTTTCCACTCCCTGTGATGTGCGCATGGTTCATGGTGGTGTTGATGGGACAGTTGTGGGGGTGAGCAATATCTGTGACTACGACTCCCATGATGCTATTGGCTACACTGACTTGCCCAGCATACACAGAATTCCTTTCTTTCAGTGGTCTTCACTGTGTGTTGGTGTTGTAGTGGTGGCTACATGTCTGGATGTGTTTGTTAGTTATATTTGTGCCACTGCCTAGCTGTAGTTGTAGTTGTGTTTGTACATGTGATGACACGGTTAAATGTAACTTTGAGATGGCATGTGTTGTGTTTATCTGACTGACATACACATTTTGGGATGATTCTGTTCTGGTTGCTGTGTAATTGCTAAGAGTGCATGGTTTGACTCTCCCCTTGACAGTGATGTGTGTGTGTATTGTGGCAGAATATTGTGTACATTTGTTGTGTACTCACCAGGCTCTGGGATGTTTTCTAGTCCATAGACGCTCACTGGCGGAAGGATGGCCCGCACCTTCTCCTCCCAGGGCCTGAGGTATACTGGCTTGGCAGGAGGGCCACTGCCGGTGTATTGGCTCAGGAGGTAGTCCTTCTTCAGCAGCTCCCGTACCCTCCTGCGCACGTCATACCACCTGTTCTGGATGTCAGTCTTTGTGCGCAGACATGGTGATTGTGCGTTCACCCTGTTGATGATCCTCTCCCACATCTTTGTTTTCTGGGAGATGGGTGTCTGTTGGACCAGTGCGCCAAACAGCTGTGGCTCTACCCTGAGGATCTCGTCTACCAGGACTTCCAATTCACAATCTAGGAACTTGTGATTCTTCTTTGGGGGCATGGTGATGGGTGGTGATGGTGAGTAATGTGTCTGTTGGTGTGCAGGTGAAGGTGTGTGAGTGTGTGTTTTGCTGGGTGTATGTGAGGTAGCTATTTGTTGGTGTGCTGATGGTGTGTGGCTTGTGTGAGGGATGAGCTGTGGGTGTGTGGTTGCTGTCTGTTGAGTGCTGGCAGGTGAATAGCATTTGCAAAGGATCATGGTTGGGATTTGTGTCCTTTATATGGGTGGAGTTGTGGGTGTGTCTTTGTTCTCTGTCCCCACCCCCCAGTAATTATTGGCTTTGTAATTGCTTGTTTGGCCTTTTTTGTGTATTTTTCCTTAGTACTTTCTGTGCATGTTGGAAACGTTCTTGTGACAGAGTCGGACCCTGCAGTTGTCTCGTACGGTCTTCTCCGTTTTGTTCACGCTGTGTTTGTGCAATTTTCTATGCTGCGTACGCGTCGGTCGCGGTGTTTTGTGTTACTTCGGCTCGCAGTTTTGTATGCGTGTCGGTCGTACGGCTTGTCCTCCGTACGACTCGGTCGTGGTTTTCGCGCCTTGCATCGTACTTTGCGGTTTGGAGTTCGCGGAGTACGTTTCGGTCGGATTTGTTCCGGGTGCGTGTCGGTCGGTTCGATTCACGTGTTTTTCCGGCCGGATTGCTGTTTTCCGTGCGGCTCGGTCGTATGGCTTGGGTTCCGTACGTGTCGGTCGGATTTTGCACGCTTTGCATCGTACTTGGCGGGTCGGGCGCCACAGGTACGTGTCGGTCGGAATTAATTCCGGCTCCGAGTCGGTCGGTGCTTTTTCCGGCCCGAATCGGAATCGACCCCTTTATGTTTCGTCGCGTTATGTTATATGTAAGTCGAAGTTTTCACGCTTCCGGGAAGTAGGAAGTGGAACACGTGTGGCAAGAGAAGTCACATGGAATAGTGCATTGTCTGAGTTCATATTGGTGAGAACACGGGTTGTGTTATGATAGGGACATTTTCCGTATAAAAAGTGTGTGAGTGAAATAGCGACCGGTTTTCTTGTGAAACTCTGGCCTTAATTCTCAGGAGCAGTATAGTCTCCACATGTGTTTTATCCCCAGAGAAACGGGTTTACCGCTTGCTTGAAAGAAGGGTAAGGTAGAGGGAAGTGCTACTTTATCGGCGAAACAGAAAAATTCTGTGGTAGGGTAGAAGTAAGCGCTGCCTACTGGAAAATACAGAATTCTTGTGTAAATGGACAAAGCTATTTCTTTGGTTTAGCGAATCAGACAATGGAAATATGTTTTAAATGTTGTAACTAATGAAGAATTGTTGAAAAAGAAATTGCCGATAAAATTTGTAAAGGAGGGGTCAGGAGCAGAACTGACGTAGAGAAAAAGCCGCGCTGGGATTGGACAGTGCGCTAGTCATACAGAATCAGGAGTAGAACTGACGTAGACAAAAAGCCGCGCTGGGATTGGACAGTGAGCTCTAGACAGAAACCGCTCTGATTGGAGTGTTGGTGTGAGTCGCATTAGAATTGGACGGATAGAATAGTGACGTGGAAGTTTATGATTGGAGTGTTGGTGTAAGCCGCGCTAGGATTGGTTGGAATAACGCATAGAGAACAGTGTTGAATTGCGGAACTTTTGAGGAGAGAAAAGCGATTGTGAATCATGTCTTATTATGAATATGGTAGAGAGAAAACGTCGTGGATGTCGAAAGTTAAGAACTTCTTTAAGAAAGAAAAAAAGGTAGTGACTAGAGAGGGACAAGTAATTCGTCCGCCGAAATCACCAGCTTCGCATATGATGCTGAAGTACGGATATCATACATGCATATGGTTAGAAAATTGGACAAAATATACTAAGAATGATGGAGCATTGGCTTTTCCTGAGAATGGTTCATTTAGTGTAGCAGTACTTCGGAATTTGAGAGAGAAAATGATAAAACTAGAACCTAGACCTAGACCGACACAGTTTGAAGCTTTAAGTGAATGGGAAGATGAAATGTATGAACGAGAGAGATTCAGAGGATTGAAAAATCATGAGTTTGTGCCTGGAAGGTTATGGGGGTTGAATCATGAGGACAGACTAAAGCGTTGGAGATGTGCTAATATGACAGGAGGTTTGTTTCCAGCTTTTACAGTTGAGGAAGAAGCAAAGAGAAAGTGTACAGAGAAAAGAAACATGTGGTTACGGAAAAGTATGGATATGGTGGTAGTGAAACGGAAGATGAATTGCTGGAAGATATTTTAAACAGAAACCCACCTCCATACCAACAGACTTCTGCGGTGGTGACACCTAATGCACCGCCAATGGAAACTGGGAGGAATAAAAATCCCGAACGAGGATATGAGATAAATAGGTCACAAGATCAATTGAAAACTTCACAAAATGAGGAGATAGAAAGTGACAATACAACCGAATTAGCAAAAACCACAAAAGAATTGACTGAAAAGAGAAGAGAGTTAACAAAGAATATGGAAGCTGTAACTGTACCAGTAACGATAGGTCCAGTAATGCCAGTTTTTGAGAATCAGAAAATTGATGAACGTTCTTTAGTGATTCCTATGTATTCACATTTGCAAAGAAGGAGAGAAGGGATGGAACTGGACAATGAAGGTGCACACCATTTGGATAGTACCTATAGACCAAGCCCACCTACTAATTTGACGATAAATGAGAATGAGTTCAGGAGAATACCTATGGTAACTGAGTCTGCATCAGAGACACCAGAAAGGAGTACAAATTGGATAGAATTAAATAGTACGCCTGTAGGTCCAACTCCAGATGAATTAAATGAATGGATGAAAACGCTAAAAACGAAAGAGACAGAAGTAAAACCACTAGATGTAATTAGGTTAAAAATAGACATGGAAGAATTGATTTTAGGAACGATTGGTACAGAAAAATTGAAAAGTTATCAGGATGATGTTTTTGTGCAAGAGTATTACATGGAGAGCTAGAAATTTACATGACAAATTAGAAGAGACAGCGATTGAACTAGGAGTAGAATTTGCAAAAGTGAGAACGTTGCAGAAACCATATAGAGTAGATTTTTGTGAGAAAGATATAGAGAATCTGAACACATCAGGATGATTGACCCAAATAAAAGAATTAATTGTTTTGTTGAGAAAATGGGGTGATGTGGATAGATGGAGAAGTAGATGGACGAAAAAGAATGAGAAGATAACAGATAAAGCATCTTTAGCTTTTGCAGTAACAGATAAGGAACCAGTTGTAAGGGAGTACCCGATGAGAGAGACTCCAGGAGGTAGTTATGTGCATGTTCCATGGTCTAGACAGGATATACTGTCATTTACAAATGATTTCCCAAAGTTGAGAGAGAAGCCAGTAGAATGGTACAGACAAGTGGAGAGATTTGTTAAAGTTTCAAAGGTGTTGTGGATAGATTTGGATGGATTGTTTGATATAGTAGTACCAGCTGATTTGTGGACAGAATGTAAGATTACTATTGATTGGCCAACTGTAGAATATCCAAGGGATGCTAAAACAGGAGCACCAGGACCAGAAGTGATGAGGAAGTATGATCAAGTAATTACCTTTTTGAAGAATAAGATTCCACCTAAAGAAACGGATTGGGTAATGATAGACAGAACCACGCAGGAAAGTAAAGAATCAGTGCATGCTTACTATGAGAGGCTATTGTTAGTTTTTAAACTATATAGTGGCTATGAGACACTAAATGAGAAGGATATGAGTCATTTTGTATATAGATTTGTGTATGGATTGAAACCGGAGATAAGTGAAATGATTAAGCAGCATATGATTTGTTGGCAGAATAGCACAGTTGACGAGGTTTTGAGATATGCTAAGTATTGCAGTGATGATATTGAGAGTAGACAGCGTAAATTGAAAGAGAAAGCCATGTGGGCACAGGTGAAAGTTGCAGAGAAGCAAGAAGCTCAATTGAACAATACAGTTAATGAAGCAGGACAGGCTAGATTCAGACCAAATATAGGCAAAGGAAAAGGACAAATGAGCATAGATGAGGCAAAGAAAAAGTGGCCATGCCACAACTGCGGAAAGCTAGGGCATTGGAGAAACGAGTGTAAATTTCCTCCAAAACTTAATGCGGAAAATCAATCATTAAATCCACAGGTGCAGAGTGAGGTAGTTACTCAACAGAGTCCCACAACCACCACTTCCCAAGAGTGTTAACCAACAGAAATTCAGTGCAGAAACAGGATTCTACGGAGGAGAGCAGGTAACACAGTTGCCGCGTGCAGCTGCCATTTCTCAATATTGGTTACGACAGGATGATGATGAGACAGATGAAAGCCTCTGACGGTGCCTAGGAGAGGGGGAAGAGTGCATGCTTGGTGCAACTCTAGAGGTAGATCAAGCAGGTCCATTTGTGGATGGAGAAGTGAATGGTGCAAATATAACATTCCTTGTGGACACTGGAGCTACCCGTTCTACTGTTAGGTCAGTGGAAATTCCAAACCTTCCTCTCACAGGTGAACATATCCAAGTAGTTGGAGTATCGAATCAGCAAATTAAGACGCCTCTTACTAAACTAGTGGAGGTAAAGATTGGTCCATTTAGTGAAATGCACCGATTTGTGGTGTGTGATTGCAGTCCTGTGAACCTATTAGGACGCGATCTATTGTGCAAAATGAATTGCACTATCTATTGTACTCCAGATGGAATTGCATTTCAGACCCCAGATGAAGATGTACTGTATAAAATGACAATGGTAAATTTGGAATCAGAAGTAAATGATTTGTTTCCTGTATTTGATGCAGAGAAAATCCCAATTGAACTAAAAGAGACAGTGGAAGAGAAAGTATGGGATTTTACAGGAGAAGATATAGGGTTAATGAAAGGAGTAGACCCTGTTAAAATATCCGTAAAAGAGGGAACGAGTTACCCAAATACGCCCCAGTATAAATTGACACCAGAAATAATTGAAGGAATAACACCAGTAATAAATAAAATGATTGAACAAGGGATTCTAAAAGAAATCATGAGCAGTCCATGTAATTCGGCAATAATGGGACTGAAAAAGCCAAACGGAACATATAGGATTGTACAGGATTTGAGGAAGGTAAACAAAATTGTTGTGCCTTGTTGCCCAATAGTACCGAACCCTGCTGTGATTCTATACCAGATTCCACGCGAAGCAGAATGGTACACAGTAATTGATTTATGCCATGCATTTTTCTCTATTCCATTGCATCCAGATAGCCAGCCATTATTTGCGTTCAGGTTCGGGGAGCGTATTTTGGCATGGTGCCGAATTCCTCAAGGGTACACAGAAAGCCCCTCGATCTTTAATCAGATTTTAAAGAAATCCTTGGAAGATTTAAAAATGCCAGAAAAGTCAGTAATGGTTCAGTATATTGATGACCTACTGGTTGCATCAAAAACGAAGGAAGCATGTGTCAATGATACAATTGCTTTGCTGAATCATTTAGCCAAAAGAGGACATAAAGTGTCCCCATCAAAATTGCAGTTTTGTCAACAAGAAGTCCAATATTTAGGGCATAAAATTGAGAAAGGAGTGCGAAAGGTAACGACCGAGAGAATAAAAATGATTCAAGGAATGAGAGCTCCAATGACGCAAAGAGAGGTAAGAATGTTTTTGGGAATGGTTGGATATTGTCGACAATGGATAAGTGGTTTTTCTTTGATCGCAAAACCTTTGCAAAAACTGACAAAGAAGGATGTTAAAGATCCTTTTGAAATGAATGATGAGGAAATGAAAGCATTCAGAGAGCTGAAAAAGAAATTGTGTGAAGCTCCAGCATTGGGAATGCCTGACTATGAGAAAGACTTTGAGTTGTATTGCAGTGAAAGAGATGGATGTGCGTTTTCAGTCTTGGTACAAAGACATGGAACTATGAAAAGACCTATTGCATATTTTTCAGCTGTTTTAGACCCTGTAGCAAAAGCGTTGCCTGGATGTTTGAAAGCAGTTGCTGCTACTTGTGGGAGTCTGGAACAGAGTGAAGGCATAGTGATGGGATATCCACTGAGAGTATATGTCCCACATTCTGTGAAAATTCTCTTGAAACGAACGAAAACCCAATACATGACACATAGTCGGCTGACTAGGTATGAAAAGGTAATTTTGAGTGCAGATAATGTGACCATTGACAGATGCATGAATGTGAATCCTTCGACATCATTGCCAGATGAAGAGAGTGTGATTGAAATGGATGAAGTGGATCATGACTGTCTGAATGTGCTTGAATATTGTACAAAACCGAGAACAGATATAAGAGATGAGCCCTTAAAGGAATCAGATTATATTCTGTTCGTGGATGGCTCATGTTTGAGAACAAATGATGGAGTTCTAAGTGCAGCATATGCAGTTTGCACAGTAGCAACTGTAATGGAAGCATCTTGTCTGAAAGGGATACGGTCTGCCCAGGTAGCAGAACTAATAGCTCTGATTCAAGCCTGCAAGTTGGGAAGAAATGTACGGGTTACAATTGTGACGGATAGCCAATACGGTTTTGGAGTTGTGCATGACTTTGGTCAGATTTGGTCACAAAGAGGTTTCTTGACGTCTGCAGGAACGCCGATTAGAAATGGAGATTTTGTGAAAAAACTGCTTGAGGCGATACAGCTGCCTAAACAGATTGCTGTCGTGAAGTGCAATGCACATAAAAATGGGGAAGACTACATAACTGTCGGCAATAAGTATGCTGATGAGATTGCACAGTACTGTGCAAAGAATGTGGTCTCTTTGAACAGGAACCGAGAAAGAGAGCATATTTCATGTCCTTTGCTTTTTACTAACCCTGTTGAGACATGGGATGAGGTGAGACAATTACAGGAAGCAGCAGATGAAGAGGAGAAAGATACTTGGATAAAAGCAGGATGTAGAAAACATGAGGAAAATGAGGTTTGGGTTTACAGAGATGAAAGACCAGTTATGCCTGATAGCATGATTTCTGACATGGCATGGATGTACCATGGACAAGCCCATATTGGGAGAGATTCAATGATCAGACTTTTCAGACAAACATGGTATAATCCAAAATTCAGAGCCATAGCTGAGAGTCTTTGTCAAAGATGTCTTGTTTGTCAACAGTTAAATCCAGGAAGGAAGACAGTAGTGAGTCTAGGAACAATAGGACGAGAAGGAGGTCCGTTCACTAGAATGCAAATGGATTTCATAGAAATGCCACCGAGCAATAGACTAAGGTATGTCCTTGTAGTCGTCTGTTTGTTTTCCCGTTGGGTGGAAGCATACCCGACCAGAAGGAATGATGGAATCACGGTAGCAAAACTTATGCTACGAGAATTCATTCCGAGGTATGGTTTTCCAGTCACGATTGAAACAGATAGAGGAACACATTTCCAAAACGAATTAATTCAACTAATTTGTGAAGCACTTAGTATTAAACAGAAACTGCATTGTGCATACAGACCAGAGGCTTCTGGAATAGTAGAGCAAGTGATTGGAACAATTAAGAACAGGCTAGGAAAAATGTGTCAAGCCACAGGACTCAAATGGCCAGATGCCTTGCCATTAGTTTTAATGACAATCAGAAGTATTCCGGAAAGGAAAACTGGACTCAGTCCCCATGAAATAATTATGGGACGAGCAATGAGACAAGCACATGTACCTGTCAACAAACTACTGACTATAACTGATGATCTGGTGCTGGATTATTGCAAAGGATTGGCTGATGTGGTGCGTTCTGTGTTTCATCAGGTTGGACCGGATGCGACCACTCTTGAAAGAAAACCAGCTCACGACTTGAATCCAGGAGATTGGGTCCGCATAAAAGTCCATAGAAGAAGAAACTGTTTGGTTCCTCGCTGGGACGAACCGCGACAGGTGATCCTGGTAACAACCACTGCAGTCAAATGTGCAGGAGTGAAACACTGGGTGCACGCCAGTCACACCATCAGAGTTCCAGAACCTGAAGATCGACATGTGAGTTGACATCTGGAAGAGTTGAATAACAGTTCAGCATCGGAAGTGGAAGAAGAAACGAACAGGGTGCCAGAACCTGAAGATCGACCTGTAAGTCGACATCTGGAAGACCCAACTACGAGTGCAATGACAGAAGGAGTGGAGGAAATAGCTGAAGTTCCAGAATTTGAAGATCGACATGTGAGTCGACATCTGGAAATATCAGACACCAGTTCAGAATCTGATACAGATCATTCGGATTGTGATGAAAATCTGAAGAGAAATTGGAAATTTGAAAGCATAAGAGAAGAGACTGAGCACAAAGATAGTGACAGTGAGCAACCAAGTACAAGTTGTGGTAAAATCCTTCGGAAATAATATTAATAGATGAAGAAGGGAGAGTTTCAAACAAAAAGTTAGAAAAATCGGAAGATCCCCGAGGAGCAATAGGGACAGATAGCCAAACAAAAGAACAGGGAAATTTAGAAGCAGATAGAGAAATTAACACAAATTCGGAAGAACACCGAGGAGGGACAGAAGTAGATGAACGAAGGAAAATAAGAAAAGAACCACAAGTAAAAGGAGAAAATGAAATTATAAGATTCAAAATAAGAGACAATAAAGAAAGAACTGAAACAGAGTCTGAAGAAAGTGGAGAAGAAAGAAAACAAAAACTAGAGTCAAGAAAGAGAACTTGGAAAACAGAAAGAGAGGAAAAAGAAAGTGAGGCAAAAAGGCCAAGAAAGGAGACAATTGGCCCAACGAAGTAAGAAAACTAAGATACAGGATCATAAGGCTAGATGGAAAAAGTGCTGAACAAGTGAATGAAATAACAAGTCAAAAAGAGCATGACCAACAAAGTGGAAAACACTTGCAGAAAACGAAAAGAGTAAAGAAAGTAAATCTGAAGTATAGATCACCTGAGTGGTTGTACTTGCTTTAACTGATATCAAAGAAGAAGAGAACACTCACGAGAACCCAGAACAAAGAAACCTAATGGGTGAAGGTGAAGTGCTACAAACTTGAAGAACTTGAATGAATTTCTACCGGAGTTGACAAAATACTGGATTGGACAAAGAAAGAATTCTGAAAAGAATCAAAAGAAAGTACCAAACGAAGACAAAATTAGAGTGCAGGGTGGCTAAGAAGTCATTTCTGAGGTGTGGTGACACATTTTCCCTGTACATAATATAAATAGGTTATAGAACAAAATGGAAGATACTAAAGATAGAAAATGTAGATGTGAGTTTTTAAGAAGATGGTGTAAGATGTGCTTCTTTTGTACAGGATTATTAATGACAGTGTGGGTGGTTTTAGCAATCACTATTCCAATTAGTTTAGCTGTAGAAGAAACGTCTAATCACACAAAGAAAGAAAAAGGAGCTAACATTCAAGAAACAGTTATATTAAAAGGTAGTGCAGAATTACATAAAGATAAATCAATAACAGATTTTTCAAAGAATGTATTTACAAAATTATTATATGAGTATGTAGAAACAATGGATGTAAGAGATTGTTATGTTTGTATGCAATTGCCTGCGTCTGTAGCAGAGGGTGTGACTTATCATCACCTTCCTTTGACGTATGGAATAACATGTAGTGTTTTAGCAAGTTTATTTTATAAGACAGGAAGATTAGAATATTATTACACTGATATAGATAAGATTTTTGCGAAAATTTCTGTAGTTCCTGAACTAAACAAAGTGAAAGAGGGAAAAACGTTTGGTGAATTTTTTCATAGAAGAGAAGATTTTAACATTAGATAATATAGTTAAAAACAACCTTACCTGTGAGTTAAAGAAAGAAGAAAAGGTATTTTTAGAGATGGTAGAGGATAGAAGAGCGAAATTTCAAAGAAAAGTGATAGAAGAGACAAAAACACCTCTTTGGGTGTTTGAGGAAGACAATCATGACAAGAAAAAGACAAATGCAGCTATGACTCTGGATTGGCCCCAACAGGGAAGGTTGTGCATTAGAAGAAATAGAACAAGATATGACAGTTATTTCGTCGGTTCCAGTGATTGCCATGACAATTATCAAATTTTAGGCAGATGGGAATTTAAAGGGGGAAAAGATCCAATATTTCCAGGGATCTATTATGTTTGCGGTAATAGGGCTTATTACAGGTTGCCGGACCATTGGTATGGGTCATGTTATTTAGGCCTGGTCTTTCCAAAGATTTTTCATATGGATAGAACAGAAAAAGGAACACACGAAATGATAAATACCTTAACACGTAGAAAAAGGGAAAGTTTTTCAGAAATAGTAGGTGATATTTTGGTGCATTGATACCAGCAGTGGGAATATCTTTGAATGCATTTAAAATTCGGAAATTATCCACAGTGGTAGATCGTTTATCTACAGATACTGCTGGAGTGTTCTTGATGGTAAATACCGAGATGGTTGCCATGAGAGCTATGGTAATGCAAAATCGACTTGCCCTTGACATTCTTTTGGCAAAAGAGGGTGGAGTCTGTGGAATGCTAAAAGTCCAACATTGTTGCACTTACATTCCAGATAAAAGTGAAAATATACAAAAGTATATAAAGAATATTACAAGTTTGCACAAAGAACTTGTTCCACTGGAGGTTGAAAGTGAGTTTGGAAAACTTGGTAAAGGGTTTTCTTCAGTAATAAATTGGTTTACTAGAATGAGTGGATTAATAATAGGGAAAGTCATAATAATAGCAACCATGATAATAATAATAATTTTAGTGCCGAAGCTTGTAATTACATGTATAAAGAAAAGAAGAAGACAGAATAAAATAGAAAAAGAAAACAAGATAAACAAGGAAAGAGAGAGAGAAATGGGTGAAATAGAGCTAGAAGAAATAAAGGAGAACATGTACAAGAAGACCAAGAGACAAGTTGAAAGGGATACAGTTGTGTAAACTAACAAAAACAAACGGATTAAGAAATATGCTGTCTGATAGAATTGTGTAACTTGGGTTTTGTGGTGATATTAAAAATCACCAAAGGGGGGAGTTGATGGAGCAGGGTAAAAGAAAAAATGTAACCTCCTAATAATTTACGTAAAATGATTAACAAACAAGTTCGTTTAAGTAAATAACCAACAATGTATGTTACATGTGAAGGGTTAAAGGTAACACGCTATTTTGTGTGCAAACTAATTTACTTATAATTGTTGACGTAGCTAACATAACCTAATATTTGCGTATTAATAGAATAATAAAATGCATGATTTGTGCTTTGAAAACAAAACGTGTAGTGGCAAAATAAAGCAATGGTAAGTAAGGGACGGCTTTATATGTTGCTTTTTGCTAGGTAATACCTAATTGGGGTACGTAGAATGACGGGAGGGAAACGAAAGGGTTTATATTCTTTATTCTTAACTATATTTTGTTTATCTTTGTAAATAGTGCGCTTAGGCCTGTTGAGCAGCGATATAAAATGGCCGCCATGAGCTAGAATACGCGTGCGCGAGGAGAAATGTAGACAAGGAGAAAGGCCGTGAACAAGAATGACCACGTGATCGTTCCAAGAGCCTAGGATGAAAGTATGGTCAAGGCTATTGTGACCTTACTGAATAAATGTGTGCCAAGATGGGTTAGCAAGAAGCGTGAGAAGTCAAAATGAATAAATGGACAAAAGGAACTGTTGAACCTAAAAAGTATCGGAAAGTGATACAAGTTGGACTGATCGAAGCGGATGAGTAATGTCACGAACTGTGGGAAACGATGCAAGTATGGACATTCCACAAAGAACTGGTTAGAACAAGGAAGTTTGATAAAAGATGTATATGGACTCAAATGGACCAATTAGAGAGAATCTCGCCATCAAGATGCAACATTTTTATTTTAGTAAGCTAGAATTAGGGTATAAGAAGACCTACTCTTGGTGGGGAGGGTTGATGATTATGAGAGATGCTGCCGAATTGCTGGGAGCTGCTTTTTGCTGTTTTTGGCTGTTGATAGCTGCGTATGGAGTTGCTGCTGCTGATTCTGACGAGCTGAGGCTGCTGCTGCTATTTTATATTTTTAATTTAGCATAAGATGCTGCTTTTTGAAGAACTTTTATTCTTGATAGATTTTTCCATTTAGAACTATTAGATTTTATTCTTAAATTACTGAAGGGGAAAAGAACGAGAAGGCCTGTTTTCCAGAACAGATAGATAGAGATTTTGGGAGTTCTTGCCGTGACGAACTTTATTCTTCCATCTAATAGGTATGCATTGCAATTTCAATTTATTCGTATAATGATAACAAATGTAATAATCTGAATAATAAACCTAAAACTTATTTCATGCTTCTAAACTTTATATAAACTTTATTATCTTTAAACAAATGACTCAGTGGTTCTTTAGCTCAATGATTAATGTAAAATGTTAAAAGGTTTATTGTGATTGAGCTGGTCTTAATCACCATCAACTGATTCCTACTAGTTGGTCCATCGACCAATGAGCGGAATACCTCAAAACAATGAGAAATATTATGTTGTGTTAAAAAGAGGTATCCCGTCTCCTTCCAGCGAATCGTTTTACTGTTTTTCTCCTAGGTTACTGACGGAGGAAATCCAGGGAATAAATGAGTGAGTGAATGCATGTGCGGTGTTATGGGCCCCACCGTCATATGGATATAGTCTGTGTATTGGAGGGATAGTTGTACCTGGATGACCGAAGCATATAGGAGAATAATTTTTATTGTTAGCGCTGGATCACCCTATAAACAATACAGAGTGCCTTAAATTGGACTCTTTGCGCAATGGGCAGCCAATGAAGGTCCTTTAAGGCCAATGAGGCCGAGGCTCTACGGGGTCGGTTTAGCGCCAACTTAGCCGCCATGATCTGTACTCTTTGCAATTTTATTATCAGGGACGCTGGGGCACCAAGAAGGAGTGCATTGCAATAATCCAATCTGCTTAGAACTATACTCCGCACCACTTGAGGTCTAGCAAGAATAGGTAAAAACGGGAGAATCTTCCGAAGAGCTCGGAGCAGAGATAGACAGGTGTTCACCATTTTATTCACTTGGGAATCCAGTTGCAGATTACTATCCAGCATCACTCCTAAATTGCGCACTGTACTAGCGGGCAATAAGGAGTTGTTGGCCGGGCCTGGCCAAAAGTCTGCTGGAAGTGGTCGCTGAATTTTACCTGCGGTACAACACAGAATTTCAGTTTTTTCCCCATTAAATTGCAATGAGTTCTCTTTCAGCCATTCTGCTGTTCTGTGCATACAGTTGTGAAATTTTTCTAAAGGCACTGCTGTATTGCCCTCAACGGAGAAGACAAGCTGAGTGTCATCCGCATAGTTTATGACATCAATGCCAAATGATTTAATTAAAATAATAAGTGGTCGGAGATAAAGGTTAAACAAAATTGGGCTGATAGCCGAACCCTGTGGAACCCCATGTTTAACATCTCTATTCTGAGAGATAAATGGCGACAGGGTCACTGCCTGCTGCCTATTAGAGAGAAAAGAATACAACCAATCCCGAGCCCTACCTATAACACCCATCTCCTCTACTCTCTTAATCAGGATCCGGTGGTTAACCGTATCAAACGCGGCCGACATGTCAAGCAGCACTAAAAAGGCTGTCTGACCACTGTCAGCCCGCATTCGCAGGTCATCCAAGACTGCCACCAAGGCAGTCTCGGTTCCATGTGCAGGGCGAAATCCAAATTGGACTTCAGAATCCTTCTATTCTATACCGCCAGAAAACATATCACTATTACTGTTTTACTGCCCCAAGGGGGCCAACATGCTTCTAAACAAAGTCGCCTTCTTCTAAGGTTAAAACAATGATACACTGTGGACAATATAAGTCCACCCACTTTAGAAATAGTTGGCACACAGAATGCAGCACACAGCAAATGAAATGAGTGGTAAGCAAAATGCTCGGGAGGACAGCCTGGAGAGATGCAGGACACTCAGAAAAAGGAAAAGAATTAAGAAGTGAAAGGAGATCTAGAATAGGAAAAACTAAAAACTAAAGGACTGGCCACCAGCCCAGACTGAAGAAGGCAGCCCCAAGAAACCTCTATGTGTGTATTTGTACCTTGGAGGTTTTATGTTTCATTTTTATTACAAGGGTCTGGCAGATAAATACACCTGACAAGCCCTCTTAGGAGGGGCTTGCAATGCTAATCACAGTACAAATCTTCCACCCCCGGGTTTGTCAACAGAATTAACCAACTCCAAAAAGGTTGTATACTACATTAATCTGTTAGATTCCATGTAACAAAATATTTGTCTAATAGTGTAATATTAATCTACTCTTTAAGGCTTATTGACTTTAACATATGATTTTCACATAAAAATAATTCTGTACTACTGTCTTTGTTGTAATTTTTTATACTTAACAGATCAGACCTAAAGCACCTGATGTAACTTTTCATTATCAACCAATCAGGTCAATTGTCTTTATAATTGACTCATCACCATAACCTAAGCTTTCTTACGAAGTAAACAACAAGTATGCAATTATAAAATTAGAAACGTACACATTTAGAGATGACAAAACAATATATATTACCTCCTAAGAGGATCAAACAAGGATTCTCACAATGCAAATCTTCTACTTCCAGGGTTTTGTCAGAGGGGTACCAAACACCAGACCCCTTGCCTATTTTAGTAATCTAAGAGAATCAAGGTAACACAAACCTGTCAACGGGCTTTAAAACAGGCTTTAACCAGTTAAAGACAATCCACCCTTAATAGCCTAGCAACTTTTACATACACTTTCCACTATAAATAAGTTTGGCATACTGTCTTTTGTCATATTATTTCATAATATATAGATCTCGCATATGGCATCTGAATTAACTTTACCCAATAAACCAATCAGGCCCTTATTGTTGGCTTGGTATCTTCACCAGCTAAGGCCTACCATAGTTATTAATGTACAACTCCTGTTAAGAAGGTCTAACAAGGATTATCACAGTGCAAATTCTGAACCCCAAGAAGTTATCCAGACGGTTTGGGTGTAACCAACATCAAAACCCTTTGTTGCCATGTTAGTCTGTGACATTTTCTGTAACAAAATACCAGTTTTCTGCGTTCAACACACAGCCTATTGGCTTTAATAAATGCATTTTACAATAAGTTAGGCATACTACTTTTATTATAACCTTTCAAAATAAATAGATCCGATGTATGGCATCACATAACTTTTCCCAGTGAACCAATTAAGCGTATAGCCTTTATCACTGGCTTGAAACCATTACCAACTGAAGCCTTGTGCATTTCACATAAGCTGGCACCATCAGGCACACAGCCATAATATTACAAATATATACAAAATCACAGTTGGCATAAAAATATACAATCCCTCTGAAAAGGGCCTAACAAGAATGATCATGTTGCAAGTCCTCCACTCCAAGTGTATATCAGAGGGAGTAACCAACACAACAACCTTTGCCTACTACAGTAATTTGTGAGATTCCACATAATAAAATATCAGACTACAGACTTTAACACTGTGTAATATTAATCACCCTAAAAACATATTGGCTTTAACAAATTATTTTCACAATAAATTTACCAGGCTTACTGTCTGTGTCGTAACATTTCATAATAAACATATCAAACCCATTGCACCTGATCAAAAATTTTCCCAAACAACAAAACTAGCCTTTATCTCTTAGCATTGGCTTGTCACCATAGCCAGTTAAGGCATATTGAATTCTACATAGGCGTTCCCACAAGGCAACCCTCAGACAGTCCGAAAATTATATACAATTATAATATTCAACCTGCCCTAAGAGGGTTAACTAGGGTTATCAGAGTGCATGTCCTGCCAGAGAAGACAACCAAAAACAAAACCCTTGCCTACTACAGTAATCAGTGAGAATCTGTGTAAAGCAATACTAGTCAACAGGCTCTAACACAGTGTGTTGGACTTGGCTCTAACCCAATTCCTCACACAGTGTAATAGCAATCCACCCACAAAGGCGTGTTGACTTTCAAATATGGTTTTCACAATCGGTCCAGCATGTTATTGTCGTATTTTTTCATAGATTTATACATTTCAAAGATTAGACCTACGCCCCCTGACATACCTATTTTTACTGAAAAAATAAGGTCTACAGTCTTTATCAATGGTTTGTCATCATAGCCAACTCATAGCTAATGTGCTCATCATAAGACTTTCCACAAGGTAAGTATCAGTCGACAGCCACAAAATTACAACTGTGTACAGAATTACAGTTGGCAAAGCAGTAAACCATTTTTCCTAATGGCACAACAACAATTCTCAAAGTGCAAATCTCACCCTGAGCATTGGCCACAGGGAATGACCAACACCTAAGCCTGTGCCCACTATGCAAAGTTGAATAACAACAATCAACCCTTAAAGACCTTCTAGCTTTGACAGATGCTTTTCACAATAAATAAATCAAGCCACCATAACCAACGCAGCTCTGCTGTTTTGGCACAAGCTTTTCCACAAGGTAAACAGTGCAAATACAAGCACTCTTTTACAGTTGAAGGTCATAGCTTCTTGCCTTTGAAAATCTGTACCCAAAGAGATCAACATTTGAGTACAGCCAAGTAATGCTTCCTAAAGGTCTTGTAATGTTGATCCTATAAGGTCTGGCAAGCCAGACATAAAAAGAAATATATAGAAGTTCAAAGTGTAGATACTGAAGGCCTTATTTATGAGGCCTTGCGACAGTTTTGGCCGCCATCTAAGCAGATGCGTCACTTTGTAAACCCCTGAGCTACATTATACCTGCGTCAGGTATGATGTATGCAGGGGGTGCGTTCCCACGCAAGTAAGCCTTGTAGAAGTGACGTAGTGAAATCTATCAGATTTCACTGCTCCACTTCTAGGACTCAAATGCGTCAAAACCTTATGCCTGCCTAATGTTTTACAACATTGTACTTTACTACACAATAATAATGTTTTATGTATAAGGTGAAAGTGTCAGTTAAAAAGTAACATTTTAAACTTAAAAAACACACAGAAGTTCACCAGTTATATTTTATTGAGCGAACTAGAATTTGTGTCCCCACCATGCACAGTGTTGTCATCAATGATGTACTTTCAGATGTTATCAGTGATGCCATCAATGATATAGTTGGACTTGTCATGAATGATCTGTAAGGTCATAAGCAGAGCATGGTGGGGGCACAAGTTCTAGTTTGCTCGTTAAACTATAACTGGTGAGTTTCAGTGTTTTTTAATTAAAAATTTTACATTTTAACTGATATTTTCACCTAACTATAACTTCGCTTTAACATTTATTTTGGTCAGTGAATTCTTTATTTTTTTTAATGTAAGGTAAGATATTATTGCCATACCTTACTACAACATCATGTTAAACTTAGTTTTATCAGTGAATTTCTAGGTTTCTAAAAAAAAGTAAAGTAAGAGCTTATTGTCATGACCAACCCCCTGTGGGCAGTCAAGTCACCCCCCTGCAGCACACTGCCATACGGTCCGTCAGGCGTGGAGTTGGGTTCAGCACCATGCCTGTGGCCGGGCCCTGAATTTACCAGCCACTGTAAGCAACTAATCCCTTTCGAGCACAGCCAAGGAAATGGGCCCAAGGTCTGGCCACAGTCCAATCCACTGTGGCTGACCAACTACCCTCGGACAACGACCCCTTATATTTTTTCTTTTTTGTAATTAATTTTTTCGGTCCCTCAGGATCACAGTAACCCCCCAGAAAATGTTGTTTTTCATTCTGGGAGCCCCCTCACAAGCGTGGACGTTGGTATCACGATCCGGTCGCTCCTTGAAATGTGCACTCTTGATTAAGAAGAACCGCTGCATCAGCGATTACAATTGAAGGTATCCATATTTGGGAACAAATGATAGAACAAAGACGTAATCAAGTCCTGGATAGACTTCAATTTTAGCCATCCACTTCTATCAACAGTGGAAGCTGTTTTCTGAGTATTAAGTAATACTTCAACCGGAGCCCGACTTTTACCACAGATTCGTTAATGAGAAGGTATCCATATCTTTGCATGTAGGAGAGCGAAGGTCAGCACCTTAGATGCTTATAATCGTCCTACATATTCCCTTACCACTCATCTGTAAATAATCAGAAAAAAAGGGAGGTCCTGATGAAGGTGGATATGAGTAATAGTTTCCACTGAAACGTGCGTCGACCTGGCTAGAGTGCTTCCCAGCTGGCAACATAATCACGGACATTAGTGAAGAACTCTCACCGTGATCCCAAAAGTGTATGCTGGCACAGGCTGGGAAATGTATGCATGTGAAGAGTGTGTGTGCTAGTGTGGTGTTGTGTGAAAGGTCAGGATGAGAGCGTGGTGGAAGTTTGGGGATTCATTATATGTTTCAATGTGCATGATCATTCCAATGAGATAATATATTCTATATATGTCATGTATGTAGTTATTGTACTCTTGTATATTTGCTTGTCGGTCTTATTTATATGTTTTTAACTTTTGTACAATAGAAGGAAAAAAGGTTCACTAAAAAAATGGTTGTTTTTCATAGATGAAAATATAAATGAATTGAATAAATATAATAAATATGAATAACAAATATAAATGAATGTCTAATTGATTTGTATAGCAGTGGGTAGCCCTAAGAGCTAATGAAAGCATATAGGTCGTATGGGAGTTTTCTCTTAATATATTTTGGTTTCCTTCCACCTTGCTCCCAGACCTCTAATTGAACTTTTAGGGGGGTACCTTCCTTTTGGAACCCCCCTCACAAGAGCCAGGGGTCAGGGCACACCTACCTGGTCCCCTTGTATGGCATTTCTTAAACATTTTCACCTGGGGAATAAGTTCAAGAGCCCTGTAATGGCCGCTGCAACATTTCTTTTCATTTTGCAGCCAGCTAATCAGAGTACTCAGTCTGAAAAAGCAGCCTCATCCAATCAGAAGGCTTGAATTTTTGAATTTCAGCCTAACAGGATATATCGATACATTTTGAACCTTAATTTCTCAAAACCTACTGAATGGAATTACACCAAATTTTTTAAAAGTACGGTTTCTGAGTAAAAGCTTTCTGCCAAATTTGGTGCAATTCTGCCGGTTTGGCTGTAGCACTTTTCAATAATCTCTAAGGAAATTGAGTTTTGGGATTCTTTTTTTCTCAGCATCTGCTTGATGGACACCCCAAACATTCAGTGAAGGAGCTGAAGCAGATTAACTTTTTTTAGAATGTTTTATGAAGATTCGTAAAACAACGCTAAAGTTATCCACAAAACAAAAAGTTCATTTCCCATGGCAACTAGGTCCGAACTATGGAAAAAATATACTTTCAATACTAGCAGCTGCCTGTCAGTTAAGGCTCTTGTGTAACTGCAGCTTTACCACACAGTTCTGATGAGCTACTAGGGTGCTAACATTTTGAATTTATGACAAAAGTGTGACACACATGAACGCCATATTGTTAGAATCAAAGCTGCAAAACTGAAATCATTTCCTACTGAGCATACTGTAGTAATGAAGGGGATTCTTTTTGCCACATAAATTATGGTTACTGCTCTAGAAAGCTAAAATAAGATCACATTTTCTACGAGTTCTCAACATGTACTTCAAACACCAGCAGCAGTGTGTCAGTCACCTTCTTAGTAAACAACTGCAGCATTGCCACATAGTTCTAATGAACTACAGCACTACATTTTGTATTCAAGACTAAAGTGGGGCAATCCTGAAAGCCATTTTTTGGGAATAGGAGCTGTTGAATTAAAAACCTTTCCAGAAAAGAAGCCTGAAGCAAATGAGCATTGAGATGTTAATGCAGGCATGAAACTAAAGGGTTAAAAATGTGAGAGGAGGTGTGGGTTTTCAGTAATTTGAGGTATAATGTATTTATGTGTTTTTGAAGTGCCTAAAAATAGTTAGAGAAAGACGTCTGCATAAGTACAGCATTCCCTTTCCATCCCCTTCCCATCTTCTCACTCGCTCCCTAATTTTAAAATAGTAACATTTTGGTAGATGAATACACACACAAAAACACATGTACATATAAAGGTTAAATTGATTTTATAGTTAGGTATGCTTATTTAGATTTTCTTAGCTTACACTGAAAGAAAAAACAAAGGTTAAAGTGACAATATCGTTAGATGTTGAAATAAGGCAATAATGTTATCCCTTTGAATGCTGTCATCTCAACGGTGTGAACCCAGTATGCGCCGCTGCTGGTAGACCTCTCCGCCCACCCTTCGTCCTACGCAACGCCGCAATGCCGTAGTGCTGCTTCCGCATCCAGAGCACTGCTGGGCGGGCACGAGACGCCGAAAAGAAGCTGCGGCCACGGAAAAGCTGAGCTTTCATGGATGCCTGAGACCCGTCTGGCTCTTGCCGGCTTTTGGGAGCTATCGATGCCAGTGTGGAAGGAGTGGAGGCGCCATTCAATAAGGAGGAGAATTTGCAGAGAGCGCTAATTAGCAGCTGCTGCCGCTTCGTTAAAAGCAGTGGTGATCCTCAGATACAGGCGCTCTGGCATTTAATGGTGGTCATAAGTCAATTTTTGAAACAATTGGATCAATTGTGGCACTTTCTTTTCCTTTTTTTTGCCAAAGTGTTTAATCTGCTTGTTGAACTCTGGTCCTATGTACGCTGGTGAAGTGGGTGCTGGCAAGCGGCTGAACTCTGAAGGTCTGTTAAGAAAAGTGCAGCATATACATATATTTCTCTCTGTTTTTGATATGACTGGGTCAGTCATTCTTCTCACCAGGAGAATATATTGCGGTTTGGGTCTTTGCCAATAGGACCATTTACATAGCCCTTTGTCATGATGGGAAAATATTTAAAGCTCGCCAATGTAATGGCCCATGTTGCTTCCAATGTGGGTCCTAAATCCAAATCTCGAGCACCTCAGATGCAGTTTGTTTCAGCTGCAGTGAGAGCTTAGCGCTCTCAAAAATCCCTTTGAGGGTCAGTCCCAATTCCTAGCCCCCTGAGCTCAGAAGTAGATATAGTGGAGCACCGAGTGGGGCGAAAGAGGACGGTCAAACTTTGGACACTTCTCAGCAGGAAAGAAGGAGGCTCTGAGGGGCAACCTCTGGCCCAAAATGGCCAAGCCAGTAAAGGGGGCATTCCCAATAAAGACAGCCGGATAGCAGCAAATATAGGTGAGGGTCCCAATCAAGGAAAATCTAAGGAATATCCTCTTTTTTTTAAGCCAAAGATAATTCCAACAAGAGCGGCTGCTGCGCAAATACAAGAACGAGTATCCACTATTAATTTACAATCAGAATTGTTTCAAATTGATCAATCTCTCGCACTACCACATAGTAGCTTGGAAAAAGAAAAAGGGACGCCTCCTCGACTCTTTGAGCCTCAGAGTTCCGCCTCTACGGTTTGCAAGCCATGGCCCACGGTCTCTATTTCAGGTAAATCCTTAGAGGGGATCAGCAACACCAAGCACGACGAGCATCAGACGTCTCCTCAGAAAAGAAGGCGCAAGAAACTGCCCAAGAAACACTCCAAGAAAGAGAACATACTGCTCAATATGATATCAAAACTATGTTAAATCTCATTCTCGACGAGATACGTGAGCTCAAAGCAACACAGGAAAGCGAGATTGCGTCTCTACATCAGCGCCTGTCAAAAATTGAAGAAGCAGTTAGCAGTTATCCGGCCAGAATGCAAGAGGCCGAGTCCCGGATCTTTCAGCTTGAAGATCAAATGGGTGCGATGCAGCAGCATGCTACACTGGATACAAAAGTGTAAATTGTTCTCAAAAACAAACTCGAGGAACTGGAAAATCATTTGCGACGTTCCAAATTGCGCCTAGTGGGAGTTCCAAAAGGGTGTGAAGGCACCCAAGTCCATAAATGGGTCGAGACATTCATTAAGAACAACGTCTTACCAGAATTTACAGGGGACCTTACAATTACAAGAGCACACAGGGTACCAGCGCAGCCCTTTCCAAATTCAAAGCTGCCTCGAACAATTTTAGTAAACTTTGCAGATTTCTGAGTGAAAGAACAGATACTTACAAGGGATATTCAAAAGAGACAATTCTCAACTAGTGAAGTTCCTAGCTGCCGTATTTTCTCGGACATGTCAGCTGCAGCTGCACGTCAGTGCAAGGAATTTGTTAAACTCTTGTATTTGTTTAAAGCTCAGGGGGCTCAAGCAGCCATTGCTCAGCAATCTAAGTTACGAGTCTTAGTTCAAGGGAAGTTCCATATGTTTGCGAATCACGAGGATGCTCAGAGGCTGCTACAGGAAATTACTACTGAAAATTAAATAAGGAAAAACAATGGGGGACGTTTCATTTAAAAAAAACTTTTTTGAGTAGGCTCAGAATACACAGCAATGGGGGGGGGAGAAGTAGTTCACTCAGGGTGCAATACCATGGCACCCAGACCTAGACCTAGGTCGGATCACGGGGGTGGGCTTGGGGTTTGATGGGTAATTCCCCATTAGGAGCAATAGTGAAAAAAGAGCAGAATTTTTGCGAGTAAGAAGAACGGAATATGAAAAGGGGGGAAAAATGTATATTGAGTTGTTGTATTATATAGAAGCTTCAAATTTCTAAATGTGGTTTTACCTTTAAGATACGATGGTCCTTAAAGTGCGTATAGTCTCGGTAAATGTAAATGGAGTTTCTAACAAACAAAAAAAACGGCGCAATCATTAGATGGTTAATTTCTCTCTCTCCTCAAATTATTTTTTCAGGAAACTCATTTAGGATTAAATCTTTTTATTGACAAAAGATAGAGCAGGACAGTTACACAGCAAGTCACCTACAACCCCAACTGGGCCGGCCGCTGTATCCGATGCATAATAACGGACAGTGCATAAGACGTAAAAGAGGTGGCTTCAGGTAAAAGAGGGAATACACAGCATGTCGAAGAGGGAATACACAGCATGTCGAGGAAACTCATTTAAAAACAAATACACCAAAACTCTTTTTTCCCAAATATTTTTCTCAGGCGTATTTTGCCTCAGCAGGGTTGGCGATAAGAGGCGTGGCTATTTATTTTGGGCAAGGGATCGATTCGGAGATCTCGCAAATTCTGAGAGACCCTCAGGGTAGATGGATTTGGGTGGTTGCCGGGGTGAATGGGATGCCCTATAACTTTGTGAATTATTGTGCCCCAATACAAGATGATCCCAAAGCCATTATGAAGATTAATGAGATGGCTAGAGGGGCAGTAGGTCCCATAATATTAGGAGGGGACTTTAACATTTATTCAATATTTGAAAAGGGTTAACTTCTAATAAAACAAAAAAACTATTGAAACCTAAGACTAAAAGAGTATTGAATTTCATGAAACAGGATTTTCAATTAATCGATCCATGGTGTAGGGCCCACCCAGAAGTTTTACAATTCTCGTAGATTCTAGTCAGCCTCGTGTTGTGATTTTTTTCTTATTTCTCGTTATATCAATTGTTTAAATGCAGAAATTGGGGCTAATTCTTCCTCAGATCATTCACTAGTCAAAATGGTAATCAAAATAGAGGGAGAGAGGAGGGGAAAGTCCAGGTGGCAGATGGACCGCCTCCTCCTTTCAATTGCTCAATGGGTTGAGAATATGAAGAAATGGATAAAAGTATTTTTCCAGGAGAATAAGGGTACAGCAGCACTGTTTTTGGTTTGGGGAACCTTTAAGGCTGCAATTAGGGGGCAGATGTTGACTTTTACGGCCGCACAGTCTAAAATTAGAAGAGCCTGCATAACAGAATTACAACAGACAGTGGATTTAGCTTTAATGCTCAGAAGTAGTAGCCTGAGGCAACATTCTGTCGCCGAGCAGGGCTTAACCAAAGCTAAGCAGAAGCTAAGGGAATGTTTTATCCTCGAAGAGATAAGTGGTTTATGAATGTTCCAGCAGCGAGCTTACGAGGAAAGTCAGATGGTGGGGAAACTACTGGCTTGGTCAAGCAGAGTTAAACAGGAGGCGGCAGTAATATCAGAACTCGAGGAGCCAGGGACCGGGCTGTTGGTCACCGAAAAGGAAAAAATTGTTAAAATCTTTTTAGATCATTACCAGAAACTATATGCAACAAAATATATGGCATCAAACGAGGAGATTAGCCAATATTTTTTATAGCACCAAGCTCCCTCAATTAACAGATATGCAGGCTGAGGAAATAACAGCGGAAATTACAGCTGATGAAATTCAACATGTCCTTATCTCAATGGCTGGCGGGAAGGCCTGCGGTAATGATGGCCTCCCTACTGAGTTTTATAAAACATTCTCTGATGAACTAATTCCATTTTTAGCTGAGCTTCTTAATTTCGTGCAAGCGGGAGGGATGGTTCCATCTACTTTTAAAGAATCAATCATAGTCAGTTTTGTAAAGAAGGGTAAGAATCCCAAAGACATTAATGCATATAGGCCTATTAGCTTGTTGAATGTCGATTATAAAGTACGGATGAAAATCTGGGCAAATCGGCTCTCTCCAATAGCACAGAAATTGATTCATTATGATCAGACAGGATTTGTGGTGTGCAGAGGAGTTGGCCTAACGGCTAGGGCGGTCGACCTCGAATCTGGGGAACTGGGTTCGAGTCTCGGCAATGACGTTGAACATCCTGTGATTCTGGGCAAATCATTTAATCTCCCCGTGCCTAACAAAAATGAATGTGTCCTCATGTAATGCAACTGGTGCTATGTGAAGCGCTCTGATACCCGATTTGGGTCAAGTTCGCGCTATATAAAACTCTGTAAAATAAAATAAAATTTAAAAAATCAATGTCATCGAACACTGGGTTAGTGGTCCAGGCACTCGATTTTTTTTAACACCAATCAAACCCCTGCATTAATTATGACGGTCGATGCTGAAAAAGCATTTGATCTTGTAAATTGGGATGCGCTTTTTTACAGTCTTGAACGAATGGGGCTTCCAAATGGGATAATTGACATGCTATTAAACTTATATCAAGGTGCCCAGGTATTTATAAATTCCTGCCCAGTTGGGATGATCGACATAAATCGAGGCACCCGTCAGGGCTGCCCCCTCTCTCCAGTATTATTCACTTTTTTCATAGAACCCCTTGCGATCAGGATCAGGAATAACCATGAGATAAAAGCACCAATATATGGTATGCCTAAACTAAAACTGTTTGCAGACGATATCATTCTCTATTTAGCACTGAAGAGCAGAATATTGAGACCATGATGGCAGAGTTTGCACAGTTTGAGTCAATTGGGGGTTACAAAATCAATTGTGATAAAACCGAAATTTTGCTATTCAATTCTGGGTGCCAATTTCTTCCATACAATCTTCAAAGACAGGCCTGCTCCCATGCCCCAATACGATAATTGGGGATTTATGTTACCAATTGTTACGAGGACCTTTTTAAATTAAATTTTGGGTTAATGCTTACCAAGATTAGGAATTTACTGGATAGATGGACCCTCCTCCCGCTTACATTAATCGGCCGAATTGGTCTTATAAAAATGTCGATTTTACCATTATTGATTTTTCTTTTTTCATATGTCCCGATCAAAATCAATATGTCGTATCTTAAAGAATTAGAGGCAATCCTTCACCAGTTTATCTGGAGCAAGAAGACTTCAAGGGTAAATTTCCCGGTGCTTCAACTAGATACTAGCCAAGGGGGTTGGCACTTCTCTAAGTTCGTATTTATTATGAAGCTTCTTTTTGGATATAATAGCTTGTTTGATGGATTACAAGGGTTCTCTTGATAGTTTTCTTTTGGGAAAAATGGTGCAGGAAGCATGTTCTCGGATTCCGTTTTTTTTTTTAAACGGCTAAACTCCCAAAGAAAACTAGATACAGGACACTACAGGAATATGAGCTTAGACTATGGTCATTGTACTCCAGGGAAAGCTACAATGCTGGATATGAATATTTGAAGCTTTCAGAATGCAAATGTTTGGGCCTATATATACAGAATAGTCAGATAAAGTTCTGGGAAAGTAAGGGTTTTAAACAACTGGGCCATTTTATAGGAGGGGGGAGGTTTTTAAATTGGTATGAGTTACAAGCAAGATGTGGAATGCGATGTAAGCTTTTCTTTTTAGGGTATCTTCAAATTATTCAACTGATAAATAGTTACTGCCTTTCATCTAGCCACCCCACAGTATTTGCTGCCCTATTTAGAACTAAGCTAAGGGGGGTGGGAAATTGGTATAGGCTTTTACGAAGCCAAAGGACACCATAATATCAAGTTTTGTAGATAAAATTACTCAAGAAACACAGTGCACTTTCTCAGAGGCAGAGTGGCAGGTGATCTCGCATCACGGTAACAAGGCATTAAGAGCAGCTAATTTTAAAAGAATGTCATTTTTAATCACGTTGGATGGCTTACTATACACCTAGGGGCACATGCATCAAAGGTTTTTGCGATCGCAAACGGTGCGATTCGCAAAAATCGGCCGTTTGCGATCGCAAATTGGCCTTTGGAGATGCATGAAAGTGTTTCCTATGCGCAATTTAAGAATTCGCAATTATTTGCGAATTCCTAAATTGCGATTGCATTAAGGAATCGCAATTTGCGATTCCTTAAATGCAATGCTAGAAGCACTTTCAAATAGCGACTCGCTATTTGGGACCGCAAATTACAGACAAATCAAACTTGTCTGTAATTTGCAAAACTTTGAAAAATGCACTAAAGTGCATTTTTCTAAGTTGAAGGTTACACACACACATGTCCTTGGGACATGTGTGTGCGCAACAAATGTGCACGGATCAATTTCAGGGTGCAACAGGGTGTCCTTATGACACCCCTGCACCCTTGGAATTGCATGCTCAATTTGCGAGTACCTATTGGTACTCGCAAATAGCGCTCGCACTTTCCCATTCATTCCTATGGGCCTGTAGGCCCATAGGAATGAATGGGAAGCCATTCCTTATTTGCGACTCGCAAATTGCGAGTCGCAAATAAGGAATGTGTAGGAATCGCTATTATTTTTGCGATTCCTACATGCATAGGCTTTTGCGAGTCCTTAATTGCGAGTCCTTAATTCTCGCAATTAAGGACTCGCAAAAGCCTACTTTGATGCATGTGCCTGCTAGAGTCTTACACAAAATGAACCCAGGAATTGAGTATAGATGCTTCCGATGCCAGCAACTGAACCAAGGGGGCTGGCGTCACATTGTTTTTAATTGTCCAGCATTGGCTCAGTTCTGGGAGAAAGTTTTTTCCACCCTAACTGATGGCCTTCAGAGGAAACTCCACCCAGAGGCGGAAATTGCACTTTTTGGGATAGAAAGACACAGACAAAACTCCCCGATCCTAAAAGGCAAGGAAGCATTTATAGCAATAGCCCACCTTATGACACGGTCCCTGATTCTACAGAATTGGATGGAGGACAACTAAAGTCCCAGACTATTTAAATTGGTATAATAAAATGATTCGGACCAAAACTTTTGAAGAGGCCTACGCAAAAAGGGTAGGAGTGATAAAAAAGATTTACAGTTGTCTGGAAGTATATGGATAAAGTAGTAAGTTAGTAGCTGGTTAATGTTAGATTGTATACATATGATAACTGAGAATTGTTAAAGCATGAAGAGTGATATTGTATTTTGCTTTTTAAGCTGACTATGAATTTGGGGATAAATGTAAAGTTTAATGTCTACTGGGAATATGTGATCCCGAATTCTATAAGTTGGGTAAGGGGACTTGGCATTTTAAAAGATCAGAATGCGCTGCGCTAATAGCACTTTATCGACTTTGAAGTTCGCTAATTATTATGTTTATTAAGGATGAAATTATAAAATGCTGGATGTACTTTGTTTAAAAAAAAAAAAAGGTATTTTTATCTTACGAACTTTAAGTAACTATATTTAGAGTGTACACATGTGGGTTGATAGCAAGTAAAAGAGTAAGCCCTGGAGACCGGTATAATAGTGCATTTTAAATGTTATATGGCACACAGCTTACAAATCACTAAAGTGTGGAGTGGAAGAAGTACTCCATGTTAAACAAGGTAAAGGCTAAGCACATCTGTTGTGGGTTGGGGACGAAGGTTTGAACGTATGTTGTAGCTTAAAGCCAAACACTGTTCTTAAAAACTCCTTGAGAAAGAGCAAAGCTGCTGTTGACAACAAATTAATCACCAATGGAAAACTAGGCAAGGTGTTGAAATCACGTAGAAACTAATGTTTAAACAACAAAAACCTGTGAAATTCACTATAGTTGAGCTAACTATAACTTGCACCCCTGCCATGCACTGTTTATGACCTCTCATATCACATCAATCATTACATTTTAAATAGCATCATTGTTGACATCACTGATGAAATAATCCAATGGATGTGACAGTTTGCTGTATGCTTTTCATACTGGAACTTATTTACTAAAGTACACATAAGAGGCAATTTTCATAACCTCTGTAGTACTAATATGCATAACGTTTCACAACAAGCGGAACAAGCAGAATATGAATCTGTGAAATCACCCACATTTAGTGCTCTTTTTTAATGGTTTTGAGGTGCATAAGAATTGCAATAGCTCAGTAGACATTAATGATATCAGCAAAGTATTAAACCTTTAATACTGGTCATAAACAGTGTTTGGTCATTATTTACTTTAATGAGATGTGCCTGGTAAATACCTCACCTGAAATAGAATTCTAAGCAAACATCTTTACACCTACCGCAGTGATAAGGCATACCCAACATGGCCCTAAAGACAATCCATGTTAGTATGTGAAAGTACCCTACACATGTCCTGAAATGAGCACAGTGGTGTACACCATTTTAACAACTCTCACACTATGACTTAAACTATCTGTAAGAGAGTCACACATGGATTATATATTCTACAACAATGAATAATGTCTCAGAATTTTCCCTCAACTTATGGAAATAAATATGCACATTTTTTAAATCTCCAGTTTATATAGAATTAGCTCTACACAAGAAAAAGGCCTGTGTGGTAAAGACCACAAGGTAAAAGTGCTGCGTGATAAATGATGCATGATAACGATGACATACCGTAAGGCAACTCTCTCTGAAGCCACAGTGCTAACACACTATAATCGCATGTGCGAAGAGGAGGTGTTTGCAAGCAGGGTGACAGTTTTTGGAGGAGAAAGCAGAGAGGCAAAAAACCTCCAAAGAGTGATGGAGAAAATTTGACCTCCAGAATCCAGGCAGAAGTATCTTCCAGAAAGAGCAACTCCCGAAAACTAAGAACCAGAGAGCACTTAAGGGAAAGGGAGCTGAAGGGAGCCAACAACCGGAAACAGAGACTTAAAGAATAAAAATAGTAGGGTTAAAAATAGAGATTGACATTTTGTGATGAGCCTGCAGAAAAATACTACAGCTGCATTGTGACACAACTTCAAAAGGGAAAAAATGTTATGTAATACCATTATGACAGGAAACAGAAAATCACCTGACTGATTTTATGTTGGAAAATAGAAAAAGAAAACAATATGCCATCTTGAATAGCGTGAAAGAAAAAAAACTAATACCTGAATTGGAATACATTAAAATCTGCAGGGTCACCCCAGATTTTTTATTTCTTTTGCATTCTACTGCTGAGCCTGTCTTCGTTGGCTTTTAGGACTCTGTGTACATTTTCCCCTGCTAATCAGTGGTAAAGTGCTTCTGCTCTCCCTAAAACATGGCAAAAGTGGCTTACGCCTTAATGGTACATTTAATTTACTTATAAATCCCTAGTAAATGGTATTACATGTACCCAGGGCCTGTAAATTAAATGCTACAAGTGGGCTGCGGCACACATTGTGCTACCCACTAAAGCAGCACTGTAAAACATATCTATGGCCTGCCAATGCAGCCTATAGTACAGTTTTAGGTTTAAATCTGTTTATTGGTTTACAATATAGTAACACCTACATCCAGATGCGGGTGTTGACGTGAAATGAGGTAAGACTTAAACAGAGAAAAACAAAAAACAATGCCCCATATCACAACTGGGTGTAGTGCAGTTTTAATCTGCCTTTTTGATCTGGCAAAATAAATCTTCTACAGACCTCCCTTTTTATACTTATAAGTCACTCCAATGGTAGGCCCTAAGAGCTCATAGGGCTGCATGCATGGTGTATAAAAAATAGGACATACAAATTTAATTGTTTTCATGTTCTGGAAGTGAGCAATTCCTCAAGTTGTTTTTCAGTGTTGTAAGGCTATCCCTTCAGTAGACTAAACCTGGGTTACCTTATTACATTTAAAAGTGCTCACTACAGATTGGGAGTGGATAGAGAAATAGATGTTTACATTTAAATGAATTGTAAATTAAAATCCTATCTGATAGGAAAATTCGAATTTTGAAAATGCCACTTTTAGAAAGTTCCGAAATAATATAGGGTTTGGCCCTTAATCAGTAGGGCTAGGCCTCTATTATATCACCAAAACAACAACTTGCCAATACTGATAGTCATTCACATCCTCATTCAAACTGAACGATCACACCTCTCAGTTGTTATGATCATTACATTTTCTTTGTTTCCAGAATTTTTTTTTTTAAATTTATTTTGAATTTGGTTTTTGATTGTGAGTTTCTTTCAAATTTGTCAAAGTTTTTCATGCTTGTTTTTTTTAAAGAAAACAATCTTTACAACAGTTTACATAACCCAGAGACACAACACATATGAATTACAACACATAAGACAATACATCCAGACTCTCTACATTACATAAAACACAGTAAAAAACGTCAAAATTCCAAACAGATCACAGCTCCTGGTTCTGTACACTTTAAAGAATTTGAAATGAAACAATAAAACGCCCTTTCTGAGATCAATTCTCTATTATATACTTTTATTCAACAAGGGCAAACACCAAACAGTGATCCTACTGGGCTCGTCTGAAAATACTTTTCAAATTGACAATTCCTTTTTTAATGAGCCACAGTGAAAAAACATAGTAGATCACTAGTTTGGTAAATTGTAGCAGTCGACCCGTTTCAAACCCTTTGCAACAAATTTGGGGGTTCTCCTCAGAACTCAGATCTCAAGGAGAGCTCTCTTCCACTGAACAGCCTCTTTTTCTCCTCTATTCAGCCTAATTCATACCGAATTTTTTGTTGCAGGTTTTCAAAAAATAACGATCCACCAAATTTGTCGCACTTTGTCCACTTTCTACCGTGTATCTTTTCCGAGACTTTTGTCCTCTTTTCGTGCGTCCTCCATACTACCTTCACGGGCTCCGTCGGTAATAAGGCCGCTGTGAAACTAAGTGATACACGTGACATGCAGATGTGGACTTCAACTCCCACAAACCAACATTTTGGTTTTCATATCATCACCATAAACCAGGTAGTTTCAAAAGTATTCCTAAATGAGCTTACTATTTGGATTTTGGTACATTACTATTCATCTTACCTGTACGTTTAGATAGATTTGAGTTTGTGCTATTTCTCTTTGCAAACAACTTAAAACAATCTCTCTATGTAAATTGTGTAAATATTGATTTTTTTTTTAAAAACAAGTATGAAAAAAAGACAAATTTGAAAAAAACTCACAATCAAAGAACAAATTCAAAATACATTTTAAAAAATTATTTTTTCTGGAAACAAAGAAAATGTAATGATCATAACAACTGAGAGGTGTGATCGTTCAGTTTGAATGAGGATGTGAATAACTTTTAGAAAGTTGGCATTTTTCTGCCTAAATCAACTGTAGCTTTCTGTCAATGTCTGTGACTTTGAATGGCTCTCCTGTTGTGGGTTGTGTATTGCTTCCAGACATTGATACAAAGAAGGCATAGATGTAAAGGGGGTGGGTTTTCCTGACAAGATGGCTGGGGCGGAGCTGTCCCCTTCCCTGATTACACTTCAAAGGGACTTGCCTGCAGCATAAACAAAGGAGCCTGACACTAGGCCCACCCTTGAATTTGTCACCCTAGACCGTTTGGAGCCAAGCCCAGGGGGTTGGTGAAAATCTCACCAGAATCACTTTTGGTGGTAGGCCAGGGAATAACCCAAAAGAGAGGCTGGCATCAGGTATAAACACTCCAGGACCTGAGGAAGATTCCAAACAAGAACTGCCCTGATGTCTGAGAAAGAGGGACTGCCCTGCTGACTGAAGATGGAAGATTGGTCCTGCTTGGCTTAAACCCAGGCTACACATAGTGACTCAAAGGGTCATTTGGCTGATCGCTGTGTGAGCTACAGGGTCACAACAAGCTTCCAGAGGCCACATTGCAACTGTTCAGCTGACCAGTATCTGGAACAAATACTGATCCTAAAGAGGTACCCCCCAGGTCTTGGACCCTTGGTTGATATCAGTGTGAACTCTTCCTGATGAAAAGATTAAAATAATTTGCTTAACATCTGGCTGTACTTGCAAGTAGGGCTAATACTATAATGTCATCGATTGTCAGCAATGTTTCCAAAACTCTGTTTGTGTGAACTCTGACCATCGCTGAACCTTGACCCAGCATTCCACTTTATTAATGAATAAGTTGGCAAACAACTTGAGTGCAACTATTCAA
Organism: Calotriton arnoldi; assembly: GCA_963921515.1. Lineage (NCBI taxonomy): Eukaryota > Metazoa > Chordata > Amphibia > Caudata > Salamandridae > Calotriton > Calotriton arnoldi. The sequence continues at coordinate 1,625,911 of CAWUFW010001658.1, forward strand.
TTAATCAGTAACTCTTAGGCTGGTTTACCCTACTCTGCTTATAAATGGGCTGTAAAATGGAACCTCACCAGGAGAGGATAATCCCATGCGCAGTGATGCTGGAGCATTTTTCAGAGTGGGGAGTGCTGCCGTCCATGTTATGTCAGTGAAGCCGTAGGGGGTGTGAAAATCCAAGTGCTACACTAAGGTTAGCAAATGACCCATTCCTATTCGGCGGAAGAGTTGTAGACAAATAGTACATGTCCGGTAATGCATTTTCAGAGCACACTGCCCTAAATAAATGAATAAAGTATGGTGCGCTAGGGTTCTGCCTTTAACACAGAGCACGTTTCATTGAAATTGCCTCTTGTAATGGCCACTAAATGTCCATCAGTCATATAGCTTTACTTCTAAACCTATGTAGCGCACAAACAATATGCTGAATCGAGTGCCGGCCCATTGGTATCATTTGTGCATTGCACAAGTAAAGTGTATTGATTTGCTATTATTTTATTAAAACCTTTGCTTCCATCCATCCTTGGAATAAAAAATAAATATGCGCGCCACTCGAAGGTTTCTTGCTGCTGGTACGTTTTGAAATAGGTGCAAAGTTCATTTACAGGTCTAGAAATGTTGTGTGATGAAAACCATTTGACCTCCGCTGCCCTTCTTTTCATACTTCTTGTGCTCCATCGAGATTGTCATTTGGTTCACATTATAAAAGCTCTCATTTTGCAATCCAAAAGAGGAAAAGCAAACCCCAATCTTCATGTTAAAAAAAAAGCAACTGTTTGTTCAAAGACATTGCAAGACACTTGACCTTTGTCACTGAACTCATAGTAAATACAATAAGATAAACAAGCATTGGAAATGCAATCAGGTCTCGCATTAGTTGAGTTGGATCTATTGGCATTGTAAATGACAATGTTTTTACTCATATGTTATGGGGTGTATGTATGTGGTGTGTTGTGGAATTATGTGCGTTGGGTTGGATTAGTTAGTTGTGAAATTGTGTGGCGTGGTGTGGAGTGGATTTGTGTATTGGAATTATGTGTCATGGTGTGTTGTGGAATTATGTGGATAGTAATTATGTTGTATTGAGTGTATTGCAATTATGTGGAGTGGGATTCTGTATTTTGCAGTTTAATTATGTGGAATGGTATTTTGTGTTGTGGAGTGGTATGTGGTGGAGTTTATTGATGTGGTATGCTGTTGAGGGCTGCCTTCCATAGTACACAAACGCCTATAAATAATATTTATAGAATTACATAATACATGCTATAAACGGCTAAACATTAATGCACTTGGTAAGGATATACCTTCCCCAGCTTAATAAAACAAAGAGCTGTGTTGTGTGTCTTTTTTTGTAGAAGTTTGTACAGTATTCTTATTACGAGTCGCGTAGAGCCACTGGAAAGGAAGTTCACTGTATTAGCTCAGCACTCTAATAACAATGTTTTGTAACGTAAGGCCATACTCAGCACCAATGTACTGCACTGTGAGATCTTACATGTACCACAGGTGCACTGCAGTTAGAGGTGCTATAGGTGCCATCGCGCACTGCACTCTATGTCACATGTACAACCAGTGCACTGCAGTCAGATGTTATAGGCGCCACTGGGCAAAGATGTTCTGCTTTTTATAATTGTCACAAGCATCAACAACCTGCCGACTATCTCTTCTCCCGTCTCCAGGTGGTCCAGAACGCCACCGCCAAACTAATCTGCAATAAAAATAAATACAGTTCAGCATCCCACTGCTTGAAGGAGCTACACTGGCTGCCAGTGTGCCAAAGAGCCAGTTTTAAGCTCCTCTGCTTTGCACATAGAACCCTGCATAAAAAAGGCCCACACATCTTATGAGATAAAATCGAATTCCATGTTCCATCGCGCAACCTGAGATCGCGCCATCAGGCCTTTGCTTCAGTCAAACGTACGACCAAGGTTAGGATGGGCGGCCGATCCTTCTACAAAGCAGCCGCGGTCCTTTGGAACAACCTCCCACTTGATCTACGCCTGACAGACGACTATCTACTGTTCAGAAAGAAGCTGAAAACCACCCTCTTTCCTAGATACAGACCCTGCCAAAGGTCAATCTTAGAGTAAACTGCACTGCATTGTATTCAGCCCTAGCGCCGTGATGTCCCTCGGGATGAATGATGCGCTCTACAAATACCCAAATACAAATACAAATATTATGATGGCTGCCCTACTTTTCGTTAATGTGACCCCACTCCTACTGTCCTACAATCGCAGGCATTCTTGTGCAACCTAACGCTACTTATAAGCGCGGCTGGGAAGATGCGCCCAACTGTTTGTGTAGTCACTGCTTCTAAGTGATGATTTTCCAAAATGGCTGTCCTTCAGACACTCCCAGTACTGTGTGTATCAACACTTCCCCCTTGCTGGCGCCGGTACATAGAAACCGGTTGGTTTTGACAAGCTTGTTTACACTTTTTTCGCTATACATGGGTCTGTTTTCCACTGTGGGGTCATTTTGATTGTACCAGAAAATTCAGTCTAGTCTGTCCTGGGATAATGGTGAGCCACTGAACTGTTTCTGGTTAAAAAAACATGTACACCTGCAGATTTATTTGTTTAAATAGTCCACAACCAAATGTGGAGATAAAATTAAGAAAGTTCCAGGGAAAATCGGCTGCTGGTATATGGAATAGTGAAACGGCAGGCTCCTAGTGCCTAGAGTTTTCGTGCTGTCATTTTCTATATGTTAAAAGGGGTGTTGCCTGGTGGGCTAGTTCAAGTGTCCAGACTGAGATCATCCTCTGTCGGGCCCCACATGCAGGTACTCTGTTTGATAGGCATACTTATTCTTTCATTTACTGAAACTTTTGTAATCGCCTTCCCTCAGTCACTGAACTGCCCTGGAAGAGGAGTGGACATGAAACCAGACATAAAACCAGTTACAAGAATGTAATAAATCACACAAAAACAATAAATATAATTGATGCAGTGTGCCAACCCCAGCAAAACAATTACAATACCGCCATCTGCCGACGAAATTTAGTGAATGCGGTTATCTTATATAAAAAGTTAAAAAATCAAAATTCCAGAAAGACATTAATATAATATATGCTCCCTCTGTCTATATGGTGTATGCTCCCTTTAATTAGCCTCCTTTAGATGTGTAGGGTATAGGGGCTTAACGCAGGCAGGCCCCTGTGGATCAGTCGCAGAGGATCCTCAACTTTTCAGGCCCTGAATCGGACACTGCGCTTGGTAAGGGCAGTGTGGGCAGCCGCTCGGGCCCCGTGCTTAGCTCACCAAAGGGGGCCCCTCACCAATGTGCCTCAACCCCTTGTGTGTGTCGGACGGCCGGGAGCCGTCCGACGCCATAGTGCTTGTGTGCGTCGGTCAGCTCCCGGCCGTCCGCTATCATGGCACTTGAAATCTCTCTGGTGCGGGGACCAGAGGGATTTCTTTCAGCCCTAAACAGCCTCAGGAGCTGGGGAAGAGCTTCCCCAGCTCCCGAGGCTGTTTGGCTTGTTTCAGGGAAATGACGATCAGCGGGCATGTTGCGCTGACGTCATTTCTCTGAAATCGAAACTGAAGACAGGAGAGGAATCTCCCCTTTCCAATGGTAACCCTCCCTAGTGGATCCCTGCTTGGGATCGCCTCAGGAGGGCGATCACCAAGCAGGGATCCACCAACTGGACACCAGGGAGGGGGGAGCGTCCCTTTGGGCAAGGGCCTTTGCTCCCCCCAATTGTTTTGTGGCAGTAGCCCCCAATCTGCTCCCCCGGGGGGCAGGAAGTCCACTAGATACCAGGGATTATTTTTTTTATTGACTTTAGGGGTGGGGTCTGCCCGAGCTGGGCATGCCAATGCCCCCATCCTGCATACTTCTACAGTTCTGCCCCCCTGGGAGGCAGATGGGGCAATAGTACCTGATCTGCCCCTCGAGGAGGGGGAGAAAACCCACTAGGCACCAGGGATTTTTTATTTTTATACGTGGGGGGGATGCCCAAAATGGGCATGCAAATGCCCCCACACCCACAAAACAACTGCCAGAGTCTTTCTGCCTCCCCGGGAGGCAGATGGGGGCAATAGACCCTCATCTGCCCCCTGGGGGCAGAAAGCCCACTAGGCACCAGGGATTATGTTATTTTTTTTATATGTAAGGGGGGCTGCCGAGAATCTAAATGCTAATGCCCCCACACCCAAAATAGTATTTCTGCCCACACGGAAGGCAGATCAGGGCAATAGCATCTTATCTGCCCCTCCCCCCTGAGGGGGGCAGAAAGCCCCCTAGGCACCAGGGATGTATTTATGGGCATGGCAGTGGGAAGCCCGATAGGCAAGGGTCGCTCCCTTTTTTTGGCACACATTTTAGCTGTTTCAGTGATATTTTTAGTCTCACCTGCAAACAAAGTAGAGGCAGAAAACCACTAGAAACCAGGAAGAGTGTATGTGTGTGTAAACTGGTGTTTGGCTGACGGTCTGCGTGTACTGACCTTTGGCTGGCATTTTGCTGGCGGTGTGTGTGGACCTGCACTTGGCTAATGGTGTGGGTGGACTCGCGCTTGATGACGGTGTGTGTAGATTGGCGCTTGCCTGGTGGTGTGCGTGGAGTGGCGCTTGACTGGCAGTGTACGTGGACTGGTGCTTGGCTGGCTGTGTACATGGATGGTGCTTGGCTGCAGGGCCGGACTGGCCGTAGCGAGCCCCGGGCGTTTCCCTGGTGGGCCGGGGGGCGGTTTTCTGGCTGTGGGGGGCGGTTTTATCACTGGGGGCCGGTTTTGCTTTTTAGTAGCCCGACCCCCTCCCAGGGCCGGTCGAGCAGCAATCTGCCAGGGCTGGTTGCTGTTCCGAGTCCGGCGCTGCTTGGCTGGCAGTGTGCGGGGATGGCGCTTGGCTATGTGTGCATGGTGGTGTGCGTGTACTAACTCTTGGCTGGTGGTGTGGCTTGCATGGCTCCCCCAGCGTTTTCTTACCCAGAATCCCCGCAAACCTCAAATTTACTTACAAAGTAAAATTTTCCTCACATTTCTGTGTGGGTAAGTTGTAGGATCACCGCACAGGCACAAATTTCCTACCACCCAGCATTCCCCTTGGTCTCCTGAGAAAAAGGATACCTCACTTGTGTGGGTGCCCAAAGTAACGTCAGCCTAAAAACTTATAAACAAACTGCCCTTTTGGTCCCGTTTTGGGCCCCCCTCAATCTCTACACGTTTTTCGCCCTTCCATGTCAAAGGCACTTGGCCCATCCACACAAGTAAGGTATCATTTTTATCGGGAGACTGAGGGGAACGCTGAGTTGTAGTAAATTTGTACCGTGCAGTGATTCCAAAAGTTTCCCACACAGATATGAGAGGAAAATGTAACTTTTTAGCTAAATTTGAGGTTTGCGGCGGAAAGTTTTGAGGATCAAAGCAAGCCACATCTCCCTGGACTCCCCAGGTTGTCTAGTTTTCAGAAATGCCTGGGATTTTTAGGTTACCCTAGATGTCTGCAAGCCCGGGACCAAAAACACAGGTGCCCACCTATCACAAAACAACTTCGTTTTCAAGGGGGTCATCTGTGTTTTTGGTCACAGACTCAGTGGCCATCTAGGGAAACCTACCAAACCCAGACATTTCAGAAAACTAGACACCCAGGGAGTCCAGGGAGGTGTAGCTTGCGGGAATCTCCTAACATTTTTCTACCCAGAATCCCCTGCAAACCTCAAATTTAGCTACAAAAACTCACATTTTACTCACTTTTCTGTGTGGGATCACCGTGCCGGCACAAATGTCCTACCACACAGCGTTACCCTTGGTCTCCCGATAAAAATGATACCTCACTTGTGTGGGTGACCAATGCAGAATCACCTACAAACGTATTTTTAAAAAAATATAGCGCTTAGAGTTTGCTGTGCTATCCCCTGAATCCCTATATTTTTGGCCTTTCCCAGTTGCAGGCACTTGCCCCCACCCACACAAGTGAGGTATCATTTTACTCTGGAGACTGAGGGGAACGCTGAGTGGTAGGACATTTGTGCCAGCACGGTGATCCCACACAGAAATGTGAGGAAAATTAGCTTTTTTCAGCTAAATTTGAGGTTTGCAGGGGATTCCGGGTAGGAAAACATTGGGGGATTCACGCAAGCCATACCTCCCTGGACTCCGCAGGGTGTCTAGTTTTCAGAAATGTGTGGGTTGGGTAGGTTTCCCTAGATGGCTGCCGAGCCCGGGGCCAAAAACGCAGTTTCCCCTCCTTTGCAAAACCAGGTCATTTTGAAATTGGCAATTTTGAAGTTTCCACAATATGTTTTGGTCCCTTGCCTGCCGAGGGCACTTGGCCCACCCACACAAGTGAGGTACCAATTTTATCGGGAGACTTGGGGGAATGCTGGGTGGTGGGAAATTTGTGTCAGCCCGGTGATGCCAGAACTTTCCCACACAGAAACATGAGAAAATGTGATTTTTTTTCCAGCTAAATTTGAGATTTGCAGGGGATACTAGGTAGAATAACATGAGGGATCCACGCAAGCCATACCTCCATGGACTTCCCCAGGTGTGTAGTTTTCAGAAATGTCTGGGTTTGGTACGTTTCCCTAGATGGTCGCTGAGCCCGGGACCAAAAATCCAGGTTGCCCCTTGCAAAACCAGGTTGTTTTGCGATAGGTCATTTTGAAGTATCCACAATATGTTTTGGGCCCTTCCCTGCCTCGGGTACTTGGCCCACCCACACAAGTGAGGTACTATTTTTTATCGGGAGACCTGGGGGAACGCTGGGTGGTGGGAAATTTGTATCAACCCGATGATGCCACAACTTTCCCACACAGAAACGTGAGAAAATTTGATTTTTTAAGCTAAAGTTGAGATTTGCAGGGGATTCTGGGTAGTAAAACGTTGAGGGATCCACGCCAGCCATACTTCCATGGACTCCCCCGGGAGTCTAGTTTTCAGAAATGTCTGGGTTTGGTAGGTTTCCCCAGATGACCGCCAAGCCTGGGGCCAAAAACGCAGGAGACCCCCCTTGCAAAACCAGGTTGTTTTGTGATAGGTAATTTTGATGTCTCCACAATACGTTTTGGGCCCTTCCCTACCGCGGGCACTTGGCCCACCTACACAAGTGAGGAACCATTTTTATCGGGAGACCTGCGGGAACGCTGGGTGGTGGGAAATTTGTGCCAGCCCGGTGATCCCACAACTTTCCTACACAGAAACAAGTGGAAAATGTTATTTTTTTTCAGCTAAATTCGAGGTTTGCAGGGGATTCTGAGAAGGAAAATGCTGGGGGATCCACGCAAGCCATACCTCCCTGTACTCTCCCGGATGTCTAGTTTTCAGAAATGTCTGAGTTTGAGGGATCCACGCAAGCCATACCTCCATGGACTCCCCCAGGTGTGTAGTTTTCAGAAATGTCTGGGTTTGGTGTGGGTTTCCCTAGATGGCCGCCGAGCCCGGGGCCAAAAACCCAGGTGACCCCACTTGCAAAACCAGGGTGTTTTGTGATAAGCAATTTTGATGTCTCCACAATACGTTTTGGGCCCTTCCCTGCTGCGGGCACTTGGCCCACCCACACAAGTGAGGTGCCATTTTTATTGGGACACTTTGGGGAATGCTGGGTGGGTAGGAATTTGTGGATCCACGCAGATTCCAGAACTTTACATAACATAAATTTGAGGAACCTGTGTGTTTTTTTTACAAAGTTTGAGGTTTGCAAGTGATTCTGGGTAACAGAACCTGGTGACAGCCACATAAGTCACCCCATCCTGGATTCCCCTGGATGTCTTGTTTTAAAAAATGGATAGGTTTGCTAGGTTTCCCTAGGGTGCCGGCTGAGCTAGGGTTCAAAATCCACAGCAAGACACTTTGCAAAAAAAGGGTCCGTTTTCACTGGAAAAATGTGATGTGTCCACGTTGTGTTTTGGCCCATTTCCTGTCGCGGGCACTAGGCCTACTCACACAAGTGAGGTACCATTTTTATCGGAAGACTTTGGGGAATGCCGGGTGGGTGGAAGTTTGTGGATACACGCAGATTCCAGAACTTTCCATCACAGAAATTTGAGGCAAATGTGATTTTTTGACAAAGTTGGACGTTTGCAAGGGATTCTGGGTAACAGAATCTGGTGACAGCCACACAAGTCACCCTATCTGTGGAGCAGATTAATTAATAACCTGCTGGTGCAGGGATCACCACTTCGCCACGGGTTCTTATCAAAATGAGGAGGACTCGACACTGGAGCGAAGTCAAACCATGGATAGTTTATTCAATCATTCATGAATGGGTCTCCATCCGACAAGTACCATCAAGATACCCAAGGATAAAGCACACTGAACGATGGTTACATGGGTTTGTATAGGGAAAATCACAGACTAGGAACGCCCAGAGGTAAATAGAACTTTGGAAAGAACACACAAATGAGGCAAGGCAAGAATCGACAGTCTCGGTGCCTTGTGTAACTGTCGCGTCTTTGAGGCTGCACAACAAGATAGGCTTATCTGAACAAACTTTATCTAAGACTTTACCATTGTTTAAAACACACACGAAACCCACAGTGCAGACATCAGCTGATCTTTTGTGCTGACTTTGCATGTTTACGCAGCCTACAATGTCTCAACTTTAGATTCGTGACCTAATGTTTATGCAGGTGTGGTGTCAAGGGTAGAGTCAGGCTGAAAACAGGTCAAAGGTGAGCATGGATGAAGCACAGCTGAATTAGAAAACGAGAGATTCAGATTTTAAGGTTTCACAGTCCTTCCTTTTCAGCTGTGCTGAATCCATTCTAAGAGGTACACGTATTAATTTATATCTCGATTTTCATTATTTCATTAATTTCAAGTTGTACCATCATTTCTCTATTTAATTCATGAACATTGACTGTGGAAGGTTTAATACTACTACAAATATTTATGCAAGTGGTGCATATCATAGGGGCACATTGAATGCAACAGCAGCAAGTTAGAAAGATGGCTCAATTAACATTAAGGGCTTTTTATGCAAATATTGAACAAATGTATTGTGCTTATATATTTGGCAGTGTGAATCCTTAAGAGAGGACAAGGTGAAGTGATAATGTTCAGATGCGGTAGGAGTAGGGGGCACTAGGCTATGAACAGGGTAATATGTTTCAAGTCTCCAAAATAGATCCAAAAATCCCAATATTAACAATAGAAAACATACAAATATCCCTATTTTTCTCTTTTTAATCCAAAATTGTCAGCTTTTAGCGGGGGCATTCGGAACAAGTACTTCTATTCCTCCTAATAGGTCAAAAAAACACCTTCCCAAAGGGCCTTAATGACAGATCGACAACTCTACCCATTTCAACCTAATCTATATACAAATACCTATTTCAGAAGAACACCTAACACTATTCCCTATACTGATCTTTTATATTCAACCTGTATGTTTCTTAACCTTCCTTCCTCTTACTGTAGTATTTGTTGTTTGATTGCCAAGGTAACAAAGAGTAGCGTAACGATCAGCCAGAAACAGAGCAATGTAATCTCAATTCTCCCAAAATTCCCTCACTACACTATCAGAGAGCATTAAGTCCCCAGTGTCTTTTGCTTCAAAGCCTCACTGGCAAGCTTATGTACCGGTCCGGACGTTGGCGGTCTTGACCACCGGCATGGGTTGCTACCTCTCCAGAGATAGTTTCTTCAATCAAAGTCTATAGTTCTTTTGGCTCTTGGCCGCATTTTGTATCAGGGCTGAACAATGTCTGGATGTTCAAACAGAATCTGTTCATCTGGGTCAGGCATGATGGCAGCAAGTTATTGTTCCAATGACACCACTTCACCATGTTTCAAAAAGATCACCATCCCCAAAAGGCACTTGCTGAGAGATCTGATCATATTCAAAGTCAGGTATTCCTCTTGTTATCCACTGATCATATGGCAAAGGAAGTGGCGCTTGCTTTCTCCACATCACTGGCATGAATCCAGTGTCTGTGCCCTGTGCACTTAACAGCAGTCTGGGTGGTGAAGAGAACTTGCACTGGCCTCTGAAACTGTTGGGTAAAGACACCGTCTCTAGGCATAAGCTTGTGACCTGGACCTTTAAGACTGGGAGAGAGACTGGCCTTCACCTGTGAATGGATCAAATGCAAATCTTTAGTCAACACAATAATCAACAAGAATGGTAAATTCAATGTCAGATTGTCCTTAATCTTGGTACACCCTATACATTTTGCTGGCCTCCCCATAACCATCTCAACTGGTTGCAAGACCTTCAAAGGGCAGATCTGGGGGTGCAAAATATCCTGTTGAAACGGGGTACCTTTTCCTGTGCTATAAGTATGGCACATCATGCACCTCTTGACATAGAACTTTGCCACCCTGGGAATCAGATTATTGAACCATACATGATCTGACATGGCCACCATTCCTTTAGCACTGATGTGGGCTGAACTGTGGGCCATGGTAACAAAAGCATTCACATAATAATTTGGAAGCATTCATCTTTGCTTTCTTGACAGATCTCTCCAACATCCTGTCGCATCCTGACACCCATATCTTTTACACTGTTCCTTCTCTTCCTCCGTAGCTTCTTCCTGTACTTCCCTAATGCAATCTAGAGTCTGATTAAACATAGTTACTTCTGGTGTCCATCTAACTGTCCCTACAATATACATTAAACTATACTCTAAATAGGCTGATCGTTTAGCTGTTTCATTAGCAAAAATATTTCCCTGTATTACCTCATCTATAATTTTCTTGTCGACAAAACATTTAACAATAGCAACCCTTTTTGGTAACATCAAGGTATCCAGTATCTTTACTATTCATTCCCCATACTGTATCTTAGCACTATGCAAAATAAAAAAGCCCCCTTTTGTTTTTAGAGTCGTCCGAATGAGTGGGCAACTCCAAAGGCATATATATTGATATTTACAGTCAAATCTTTACTTAATTCATAGGTTCTAGTCAAAGCTGTCAGCTCCATTTCTGACATTTATTGTATTTTACATAACTCAACCACAGATTTCAAGGGAGTAACTGTATAGGCCGCTGTACTAGAGCCATCAGGTAGTTTGTAACATGCACCATCCACGGACAGTTCCCCTGGTGGGTCAGATATAGGGGTATCTGTCAGGTCTACCCGTCCCTTAGTCTCCTTCTCAGTAATAAATATGCAATCATGCTTCTCATCTTGTTGGGACTCAGAAAGGGGCAGTACAGTGGCTGGATTCAAAATGTTACAGCATTTCAGAGTGATGTTTGGAGCAAAAAGTGTCAACTCATACCCTGTTAATATCGCACTGGTCAGGTGCTGGGTCTGAATTTTTTTTTTTTAGATATCCACTAAATGTGGTACCATAACTGTCAAATTGTGACCTTAAATATACATTTCAGATTGCTTTATCGCAGTGGGGTCCAATGTGGAGGAGAAATATGCACATGACCTATTCCTTCCTACATGGGACCGTGCCAAGCTGCAACCATCTTTTACATGCACAAATTTGTAATAATCAGGTTTTACCTAAAGCAGGAGCATTACATAAAGCATTTTTTTCAATTACAAAAAGACAGCTTCACACTGATTAGTCCAAGGAAGCAGCATGCATACGTGCTTTAATGTTAAAGCAAGCAGGGGTTTTGTAATCAGTGAAAAATTTGGTAATAAACGCACAGATATTAGATTGAGTCAGTGGTTTCTGCAAATTCTGCACCAATTATATCCTATGTTGGTGTAGCGTCTTACCCCCTTCGACAGGAGACCTAAATAGGTAACCTTCTGTTGACAATACTGTAATTGGAAAAGAGATACTTTGTCCCAAGGAGGCTAAGTGATGCAATAATTTCACTATAGTCTGTTTGCAACCTTCTGCTGCATTGCTATGTCTCCAATGAGTGGCTCGTGAGCTACCAATAGATCACCAGGTACCTGTGAGTAGTTCTCCTGTGTGCAGTCCAACCTGTATTTTAAAAAACAAAACTCATGCATTCAAGACAACATTTCTTTTGTATTTTCACAACACATAAACTGATGTCTACAGAACAATAATTGACATTTTGAAAATGTACTTACAGCTATTATTTCAGTTGGAGATATTTATTACTCATAATTATAACTTGGCGCAAGGGAGTATTGCAGCTATTGTTTGTATCTAGTACCCATGTAATATTTCAGTTCAAATTGTCAAAGCCTCTTCTTTTTTTTTTTACTGCTGAAAACCCTGGCTAATGCACTGATGTGATCACTACTGATACTCTTGGATGAGGTGGTCACTTTTTCATCACTGGTGACTTTTGTTGCAGAAAATGTTGGAGACCCTTGTACTAACATTCAGTTGTTGTGAAATAGGGCTTTGAACGGGGATGCCAGAAAATCCCACAGGTATATTAACTTTACCTGAGAAACAACAAGATATTGAGGGACTACTATGTTGTTACTTTCTCTCAAATTAATCACAAATTGATAAACTTTTATCCTGTATTCCATCCCCTCTTTTAAGGACAGGAAGAATAGGGCTATTAGATACATTAGAGGAAACTTCCTCAAAGCGAGTAAAGAAATCAGGGAATGCCTCTCCCTGTTTTTGCTTACAAGCAGTAAGGAGCGTCCAATATATTTTCCGTGCCAGAATTATCGTCTTTATATAAGTTGGTATTTTGCCAGAGAGGTCCAATATGAGCTGATTGGGTGTTTTTTTTTTTACCAGGCTTCCTATCAGTTTCAGCTGCTATTATGGCAGTCCAATCTCCTCCTAACTCAACAACATGATCCTGTTTCCGGGTGAGTCGCCACATATCTGGTGGCAAGATCATGCCCAAAAAAAAATCAATATCTGCTAAAGTCATGATACAAGAATCAATGGCTGCCTGTACATCATCAAAAAATCCTCTAGGATTTTTCCGTATGTCTGGTAAGGAGGCTTTTAAAGTGAGTACATCCGTCCTTTTCCAGGGCGTATATATACAATTATACAAAAAATGGGCTCTAGCATTGGGATTATTAGGGTCATCATTATCTGCATTCCCTCTTCCAGGAATGAACTGTGGCGCAGCTTCCCTCATAGGTCTTATTCGAGGAGAGGAAGAGAGTTCATTACGATATCCAATTATCATTGCTATAGTATTATTAACTCTACTTACAGGGAAAGCCCCTATCTGACATTGTCGATTAATAGCTCTAACATCATCTGGGCCATTTTGTCCTGTAGTCATCTCCCATTGAACCATAAATTGATGAGAAAGCTTATTTATAAGACAAAGAAGCTCGCCTTCAGAAAAATCCTGAATCTGATCTATCATTTCTTCTACTTCCATTTCTAGATCACTTAACCAATTTAATACCATCAACCTTATCGCGTCCTGACGAAACTGAGGTACAGTAGAGCGAAGGACTTGAGGGGTCAGGACAGATGCAGGAAGCATAGAATCATTAGTCATTTCAAATGCAGTGGCCTGAGGTGGAGGCACAGAGGCTTGGGGTGGGGGTGCAGTGGCCTGGGTTGGAGGGGGTAAAGAATGTACCGGTACTGGTTGGAAAATAGGGAGTTGGACAACCGCGGGCAAAGGAGGGAGAACCGGGGGTACAGGGGTAACAACATTTAGTGGTCCAGGGGGAAGAGGTGTTAAAGGTACATATGGGGGTGGGGGTCGTTCTATCAACAACCCATCAATATCTGAATCCACATCTTCTTGGTGGAACTGAACTGCTACAGTTGGTCTAACTATATATTCCTTAGATGTTAATAATCTATGCTCCCTATCTAAACATTCTTTTTTCTCCTGAACCTCCTTATCCTTCAATTCCTTATACTTCTGATACTCTGTTTTCCTTTCCGGTTTCCTTTGTACCTTATCTGCCTTGAGCTGCCGCTCCTTCACTTCTTTCCTCCACATACGCAAACTATCAAACATAGCTGGCCTAACTTTCTTTAAAAGCAATCGTTTCTCTAGATACTCGAGTTTGTGAGGGGCATGGTTCCCTCTAATGGCCATTCTAACTGGGGATCCCCTTTTGTATATTTGTTCCACAATGCATTATACATGATGGGACAAATACCATATTTGATGTACATCTCAAAATTCGGCGTACCTTCTGGTGGCGCCGGCTGACTTGCTTCCAAAATGCTCTGCTTATTGCAGCAGCAACCACAAAACTTCCAAGGCGTACTAAGTACAGGTATGTTATATAAGAAATAAAAAACTTATAAACAGAGAGAAATAAAAAATATTCTCACATTTACCTGTAAGAAAAATTGTTAGTCAAAACAAATAGCAAGTCTCAAAACAAAGCTTAGGTTTCAAAATACCAAACAGATCCTAGGTTTCAAAATTCCAAGCAGATTCCGAACGGATTACCAAACAAATACCAAGTCAAGACAAATACCAAGTCAAGCAAAGATCACACAGATCCTAACCAAATGAACAAATGAACCGGTTCAATACAGATTTACCTCATGCGTAGTCTTCGACTCCCACCTGTCGATTCTCCCTGATCCAAAAAAATGACCGTCCGAAGGCCCCAGTCAAGGCTAGCAGCCGCCAGGAAGATCAGAGTTGGAGAGCTGAAAAATCACCTTGGCCCACGAGCAACACTAATCTCATCAGGTGGTGCGCTCCTCAGCGAAGTTCGTCTTACCGACCTGAGCTCCTCCCCTGGTCCGACTGCAAGCCTTTGATGGGGTCCCACGTTGGGCGCCAATTTGTGGAGCAGATTAATTAATAACCTGCTGGTGCAGGGATCACCACTTCGCCACTGGTACTTATCAAAGTGAGGAGGACTCGACACTGGAGCGAAGTCAAACCATGGATAGTTTATTCAATCATTCATGAATGGGTCTCCATCCGACAAGTACCATCAAGATACCCAAGGATAAAGCACACTGAACGATGGTTACATGGGTTTATATAGGGAAAATCACAGACTAGGAACGCCCAGAGGTAAATAGAACTTTGGAAAGAACACACAAATGAGCCAAGGCAAGAATCGACAGTCTCGGTGCCTTGTGTAACTGTCGCGTCTTTGAGGCTGCACAACAAGATAGGCTTATCTGAACAAACTTTATCTAAGGCTTTACCATTGTTTAAAACACACACGAAACCCACAGTGCAGACATCAGCTGTTCTTTTGTGCTGACTTTGCATGTTTACGCAGCCTACAATGTCTCAACTTTAGATTTGTGACCTAATGTTTATGCAGGTGCGGTGTCAAGGGTAGAGTCAGGCTGAAAACAGGTCAAAGGTGAGCATGGATGAAGCACAGCTGAATTAGAAAACAAGAGATTCAGAATGTAAGGTTCCACACTATTCTTGATTTCCCGGGGTGTCTAGTCATCAAAAATGGATAGGTTTGCTAGGTTTCCCTAAGTGCCGGCTGAGCTGGGGTTTAAAATCCACAGCTAGACACATTGCCCAAAAAAGGGTCAGTTTTCACTGGAAAAATGTGATGTGTCCACGTTGCGCTTTGGTCCATTTCCTGTCACAGGCACTAGGCCTTCCCACACAAGTGAGGTACAATTTTTATCGAGAGACTTTGGGAAATGCGGGGAGGGTGGAAGTTTGTGAATCCACGCAGATTCCAAAACTTTCCATCACAGAAATATGAGGAAAATGAGGTTTTTTTTACAAAGTTTGAGGTTTTCAAGGGATTCTGGGTAACAGAACCTGGTGAGAGCCACACAAGTCACTCCATCCTGGATTCCCCTGTGTGTCTAGTAATCAAAAATGGATAGGTCTGCTAGGTTTTCCTACGTGCCGGCTGAGCTAGGATTTAAAATCCACAGCTAGGCACATTGCAAAAAAGGGTCCGTTTTCAGTGGAAAAATGTGTTGTGTCCACGTTGCGTTTGGGCCGTTTCCTGTCGCGGGCACTAGGCCTACTCACACAAGTGAAGTACCATTTTTATAGGGAGACTTCAGGGAATACATAATAGTAGAACAAGTGTTATTAGCGATTGACTTTCTTTGCATTTCTGCCTTCTAAATGTAAGAAAATATGTAAAAAAAGAAGTCATTTTGAAAAATGACTTCTAATTCACATGCTTGTATGGGTACCCACAATTTTGGAGATGTGCAAATGACCACTGCTTCTAAACTCTATATTTTGGTCCCATTTCAGAAATATATAGGTTTCCTTGGTACCTATTTTTCACTCTTTATATTTTACCAAAAGGTTTGCTATATACCCAGTACCCAATGAAAAACCATTGCAAGATGCAGCTCAGTTATTGGCTCTGGGTTCCTTGGGTTCTTGGTGAACCTGCAAGTCCTAAATATCCCCACAACCAGAATGGTCCAGAGGATGTAACGGTATATTGCTTTAAAAAATCAGTCATACTTAGAAGTTACAGGTGAAAATGTTGGCACAAATGACCGTTTTTTTCAACTCAATTTCGATATTTTTTATATTCAACTGTTAGTTTCTATAAAAAAAACTTGAAGGATCTACACAAATGACCTCTTGCTGAATTCAGAATCTTGTCTACTTTTCAGAAATGTATAGCTTTGCAGGATCCATTATTGCTTTCAGACCCATTTCTACCACTAACTGGAAGGAAGTTGAAAGCACAAAAAATAGCAAAAATAGGCTATGTCCCAGTAAAATGCCAAAACTGTGTAGAAAATTTTGGTTTTCTGACAAAAGTCTGCCTGTCCCTGAAAGCTGAGAAGATGATGATTTCAGCACCACAAACCCTTTGTTGATGCCATTTGCAGGGGACAAACCAGGCGCTTTCTTCTGTAGCACTTTTTCCCATTTTCTTTTTAAAAAACCCCAAATTTCTCTATATTTTGGCTAATTTCTGGGTCACCTTCAGTGGAATCCACAAACCCTGGGTACCTTTAGAATCCTCAGGGTATTGGAAAAAAAGGACACAAATTTTACGTGGATATCTTACGTGGACAAAAAGTTACAGGGGCCTAAGCGCAAACAACTCCAAATAGCCCAAAAAAGGCTTAACATGGGGAGGAAAAGGCTTAGCAGCGAAAGGGTTAAATGGCATCGCTTTTTCCCTCTTCCTCAGCTGAGTCTCACTGGCCCATAGCTGCGAGGTCCGGGAACAGCCCACTTAGTCAGAGTTTCAACACCATACAACAAGGTGTCAAAGGGGCCAAAGGAGAATAATGTCAAAATAGATCTCAAATGAACATTATAAAATACCTGCCCACCATCACCGCCTGGACCCTAGTCACCACCGAAGAGACCACCACGACCATGAGGAGCACCCACTCAGGAGCCCCCACGGACCCTTGCCCACAGCACATCTTTCACAGAGCCGCAGCCGCCATAGCGCCAGAACTAAGCCACAACATCAACACCACCTTCAAAACCGGCATCTTTCCCGACACCTGGAAACGGGCGGAGGTCATGGCCCTACTCAAGAAACCCTCTGCCAACCTGATGGACCTGAAGAACTACCGCCCCATCTCTCTCCTCCCTTTCACAGCCAAGGTCACTGAGAAAATCGTCAACGTCCAGCTTACCACCTTCATCGAAGAAAACGACATCCTCGACTCTTCCCGGATTCCGAAGAAACCACAGCATCGAGATCGCCCTCCTTGCCGCCACAGACGACATCTGCGCGCTCCTCGACCAGGGCCACACCACAGCTCTCATCCTGCTAGACTACTCCGCAGCTTTCGACACCGTCTCCCACTGCACTCTCGCAGCTAGACTCCACGACGCCGGAATAAGAGGAACTGCCCTCGACTGGATCCGCTCCTTTCTCGCCGGCAGAACCCAAAAAATCAGACTCCCCCCCCCTTCCTCTCTGAACCACCGAGATCAACTGCGGAGTACCCCAGGGATCATCGCTCAGCCCCACGCTCTTCAATATCTACATGGCCCCCCTCGCCGCCATCGTCAGACAGCACAGACTCAGCATAGTATCCTACGTAGACGACACCCAGCTCATCCTCTCCCTCACGAAGGACCCGGAAGCAAGCAGGCTCAGCTTCCAGGTAGGAATGAAGGACGTTGCAGCCTGGATGAGCAGCAGCTGCCTCAAACTCAACTCGGACAAGACCGAGGTACTCGTCCTCGGATCATCCGCCGCGGTTTGGAACAACACCTGGTGGCCACCCGCCCTCGGAAACCCACCCACACCCACTGACCACGCCCGAAACCTCGACATCATCCTCGACTCTTCCCTCGCCATGACTCGTCAGATCAACACAGTCACCTCCACCTGTTTCAACTCCCTCCGCATCCTCCGCAAGACCTTCAAGTGGATCCCCCCTGAAGCCAGAAAGCCAGTAACCCACGCACTCATAACCAGCAGACTGGACTACGGGAACGCCCTCTACGCTGCAATCAACAAATCCCTGCTACACAGGCTCCAGACCATCCAGAACAGCGCGGCCAGACTCATCCTCAGCACCCCCAGACAAGAGCACATGACCCAACACCTACGAGACCTCCACTGGGTCCCCGTCGAGAAGAGAGTAACGTTCAAGCTACTCACCCACGCCTCCAAATCACTCCACAACATTGGATCGGACCCAAATACCTCAACGACAGAGTCTGCTTCCATGTACCCAAAAGAAACCTCCGCTCAGCCGATCTCGCCCTGGCAGAAATTCCGTGCATCCGCAGATCCAGAGCGGGTGGAAGAGCCTTCTCCTACGTCGCTTCCAATGCCTGGAACGAACTCCCAGTCGACATCAGACGTTCAGCCACCCTGCACACCTTCAGAAGGAGCCTAAAGACCTGGCTCTTCGGCTAATCCACAGAGCATCACCCACCCCCCTCAGCGCTTGATTGATTGAAAATACTTTGACTGTTATTGGTCATGTTGCAGCGGGGCTGGTCTTTTCAGAAGTTTGCCATGTAAATAAATGCCAATAGCCTTGTGTTAGCTCATATTTCACGTAACAAAGAGCGACTTACAAGTTACCTTTCCATGAACTTCTTTTCCGCTGTTTTGTTTTTTAATTTCGTGATTTTTAAACTAACTATGTGATTTTTCCTGGTTGGTTTCGTTGGAACAAACGGAGCTTGGGAGAAATCGAGATGTGCGCGTCGTGCAAAACAAAAGGAAGTAGCGGCCACCATAGTTGAAAATACAGCTAGGCATGCGGCGACGCAACAAATATAAAAAAATAAAAGAGTTCTCTGAAGTAACACAAGAACATTGGAAGTGGAACGAATCTGTACTTGGCCAGTGCTGCTGAGGGAGAAAACGGAAGTGACATTTCGCTGCATGAGCCATTTAAGATGCAGCAAAAAAGAGCAACACTGCACTGAGCCAAGGGGAAGCCAGCAGGTGGGAGCTAAGTCATTTTCAAGTACAGCCGATCTACCAGAGAGCGCATGAGCTGCCTATGCTCGACCTAAAAACTAAACTTCAACTTAAAGGCCTCCTTGTTGCTCATTCCCCTTCTGAACGTCTGCAGGGTTATCTTGGGGGTGCTGCAGCACTTCCCACACCCCTACTTTCAGTGCCCCGGCCCATAAGTCATTATGTTTCAACTAAGATCTCATGGATGGGTTACCAGATCATACTTAGCGCGGACTATAAAATTAAAGTCCAGTACAGAAGAGGTAGGAAATTGAAAGGTGGCCACAGATGGGGCTACCTTCATCCACCTTCCATGGTTTTGTGAAAAATGAGCGGACTATTAAGGCCAACTGTATAAAACATTAACCACAATTGTGGAGCGGAAAGTCTCCCCAAGGAAGGAGCCCTACCTACCAGGACTAACTGCACAGTGAACAAAGATGTGCACACTTAACGAGCTGCCCCTGGCAGTGCAGAGCCAGCGGTCCCTAGACGTTTCTTGGCACACAAGCATACATTCCACTTGTAAATAGATAACACTTCACAAAACACATTAGCCAGAGCACTGAACACACTGAAATATTCCACATCGTTGGGTATCAACAAATACACAACAACACTGACTCTTGCAACGAGCAACTAAACCTTCAAAAGAACACATTAGCAAAAAAATACGCACACACATCCAACAAAGTTCAGAAATCCAATAGATCTGGTATTTCACTGAGCTCACAACAGCACTTCATTATATAGCTGTAGATAGATAGATAGATAGATAGATAGATAATGAAGTGCTGTTGTGCCTTCTGCTATCAAAGGGGTGACATCAACAGGATAACAGCACATCCTGTACAGAAGCCACTTGGACTTGTTTATTCACTGATTTTTCTTTGCCTGATGGGAAAGGCATGGGTAACAAACAGGAGCTAAGGGCGATATGAAATCTACTTGATTTACAAAGCCGTATTTGCCCCAGATACAAAACGATTCTACTTATTCAATGCTCCTAAAAAGTATATTAATAGCGTTGTGATTAGTAAGCATCCAGGCTCCCTGACCAATTACAACGCTGCAGTGCAGTGTTGTGATTGGTCTGAGCATCCTGGTTGGACGCTCAGCCAGGGAATGGAGGCCTGGGCATGTTCTCCACGCAGGCTGTAATGCAGCCTGCATGGAGAACGGGGAAAGTGCACATGACTGGTTTGGGCGGCCCATGGGGGCCGACCAGACAGTCATTGCGCACTTAGGAGTGGGCAAACCACTCCTTCCCTGGTCTGCTCTGTGAGCAGAGCAGCGCCGCCCACCTGCCCGCCCGCAAAGAGGCAGGAAACAAAATGATAATAACTGAAAGTTTCTCCTTCTTGGCACTGCTTGAAAGCAGTTGGGCGACACTCCTCTGCCATAGCGGAGGAGCCGCCACTGATTGATGTGCTGAAAGATGTATTGCACGGTTTGTAGCTGATCTGATCTCTAGTAATGCTTGAGAAACGTATGTAGCTGAAAACAGTGTACACCTGTGTGCCCAAAAGTAAACCCAATGCTTGTTGAAAGTTTTCTGTAGCAGTTTCCAAAGTGCAACGTTTTTGCACAAACGTTGTGAGTGATGGTTTTACAGTATTCGCTAGAAATAGCTAAGCAATGTACACACTCACAAACAAAAGGCTCACATTTGACCGGTGCCAAATGATTCTCGTGAGAGAAAACTACGCAAACTTGTAGATGTAGGAAAACCAATAACTCCACCACAAACATTAAGCTGCCTTCAGACTCCCTTAGTTTTGACAAGCATTCACCATGATCTTGGTATAACACGTTACCCAAATACCTAAATGTTGTCAGAAAGGTTACAAAGTCCTTTGTGGTGTAGCTGGTTCAGTGAGAATCCCTTCTGTGTCACTGCAGATCTTAATCTTACATCGATTTCTCACAGCACCCAGATGTGCCACACTTCTGCAAGTAGTGAGCAGAGCACCATGCTTGCCTGTACTGACTCCGGCCCTATTGAACACACACCTCAATCTCCCATTGGGCCTTGAGTAGGCATCACAAGCTCCTAATAATGTTGGCCGGCTTCCACAACAGGGGTTGCACGGGGACCCTCTTACAGCAAAGGCCACAAAAGAGACTCTGGAAGCCTTCTATCATTAAATTTATTCTACACCAGGGATGCTCTACACTGAGTATAAGCCTACCTCTGCCCCCCCATGCTTTCACTTGCTGGGACCAAGTGCATGGGGCAGCTACAGCACAATACCCCCTGCCCCAGCCCTAGCCCTGCTGGTGAGGCCAGCACTGGGGCAGCCAATGAACATGTCCTCCCTGGTGGTCGGTCGCCCTTCCACCCCTAAATAACAAGTTAATGGGTCTCAGCAAGGCCGGCTTTAGGGCAGTGCCACCGGTGCGGCCACACTGGGCCCTGACCTGTGTAGGGGGGGGCTGACCTCAGTGAGTGCGCTGTGTTTAGCCATATCTTATGATTAGAGAGATGAGGGGCACTTTTAACCGGTGGTAGTCAGGGAATCCGAGAAGGAGGTCACTGGGGGAGGGTGCCAAAAATGATTGTCGTACCGAGAGCCAGCAGTGCTAAAGCCGGCCCTAGGTCTCAGTTTATTAACTTCGGAAGGGTGGAGGCCTATGCCGGCCTTCCCAGCATTCATATTCAGGATCAGCAGGTCACAGCAGATGGGTGCATCCATCTGCTACTTTTGACCATCTAAAACGGTGATTTGCACATTGAGTTTTTGCCTCTTTCCTCTGCAAGAGTTTCTGGTAAACTGGAAAGTAATTAAAGGTATGCTACACAAAAAATGGTGTGGCTATGAGCTAGAATTTCTTGCCCACATTTCTTGTCTTTATGCAGTACTGACCACTACATGGCAGTGTTTTTCCAAACCTCTGTTGATCCACAAAGGCATTTTTAAAAAAGTAGTTACTGTATTTATGAAAGTAGTCTTTCCATAGCTGGCTGGGTGCCTCTATGAGGTTGTAAGGCTGTGAGTGAGGAATGTTTTAAAGTATTTACTTGTCGATGAAAGTCTGTCTCTACCACATTTAACTAAAAGTTAGGTTGACCTATTGTCTCATTTTTGCTCGACTCATTTATTTTTTAGCTCCTACTTTTAACACTGCTCAGTGTGACTTGGCATTTGGTATTTTAAATTTGTTAAGGTTTTCAATATTAACAATTATTTTGGGAGATAGCTTTAACACACAAAGCCATATTTCTGGTTTATATCGGTAGGTAAGTATACTTTATCTAAGCACATAACTGTGGATATCAAAGAGTAGTGAACACCTAAAATGGAAGGAGTGGGGGCTGCAGGGACGGAACATCAGAACTATAAAACTAAATTCATAACGTCAAAAAGCAAGACTTTTATTACATCTCCTGTATGGAACCAACCAAGGCTAAGCTAGAAACAATATACATATGTGCAACACAGCCTTAAATATCAAAAAGGATGTAACAGACTCTAGGAAATAACAAACTCCTGTGTGTACAAAGTTGTGGCCCTCGGTGCTGTAAGAGGACCGCCCTCTGACCTGCTTGGAGGGAAATGTATGAGTGAATGTCTCACATGCCCAGGTTACAGATGCACTGTGTGATGCCTATGCAGTGTTTCATTTTGTTCTGGGATGTCAGCAGAGACTGTGTTAATCAGGGTGGACGAGTGTGTGGTAAGGGAATGTTCAAGAGGCAAAAAGCCAGCAATTTTATGCAGCGCTCAGTTAAATAGGAACTGGGCTACAGAAGGTGAAAGTTCATGGGCGCACCCCACCCTGATGCTTCCTCTCTGTTCTCTGGCCTGCTGGCAGTGTGCCAGCCCTCACGACACTCTTACCAGTGAGAATCTAATATTGCCAAAGGTTTTCTTCAGCACTATCTCACATGGGCTGGAACTACCATTCCTGTGCAGTTCCACACTCCTTCCTTTCTCAGCATGGATACTTAGTATATCAGTGCTAATCCAAATCTAACCTCCTGGGTGAAACATTAGAGCGAGTGTCATTCTGTCCTAATCCAGGGTATACATTTACGAGAGTTTTTTTCACAGTCTGTAAAACACTTAAGTGCATAACAGAGAATCTCCTTGAGGACTACAGCAGCTCATCAGAGTAACCCAATCTGCCTCTTTCTCCACTTTTAGGAGTGAAATGACTGTTCTAGCCAAGTGTATCCGATGGCAACCTTTGGCTACGAAATCTGGGGATATGCCAAAACTGATAGTATCCAAGTGGTCGAAAATACGGTTTTGAGGAATCTTTTACCTGTAGGTCAGGGTAACACCGCTAAGATCATTAACGAGGAACTAGGAACGGCCTTCATCTCTGACTTTATCCGTATCTGCCCACTCCTCTTGCGGTGTTCTGTCTGGTTCAAGGAGGATCTACACCTAAATAGACTTATCCTACAGGACTGTTTGTCATCAGATAAAGCAGACCACATACCTTGGATCTCATACATAAAGAAATATTTTATGGAATTGGGCTTTCCAGATCTCTTTCATGATCCTATAGGTATAACAAACAAGCAATGGCATAGCCAATAGGTCTCGCCTTTGGGACCTTATAAGTGTTTAGTTATCCAGCACAATATCCTTGGTGCAACAACATCAAGTGTTGCATGGCTAAACACTTATAAGGTCCCAAAGGCGAGACCTATTGGCTATGCCAATGCTTGTTTTGAGTGAGTGGCTTGTGCAGGTATGCCACTGTGAGGTAGAGATGCTGTGAGTGCTTTGACAAAGCCAATAGTACTGGCTTGTTGTAGGTATAATGATACTTGTTGTATTATATGTCTGGATGCAATGTCGGAAACAGCAAAATACAAGTCAGGTGGCACACTATGCTATGCACACATTTTTAACTTATGTGTTTAAGCCACGCACCTAATTACATTGGCCACGCCACTTTGAGAGACAGCCCCCCCCGCAGTTTTTTCATCACACTTAAAGCTCTGCCTGCCTCTAACTTCTTGTGTACCTCACAGGTGCTGATGCTCCGGTCCCTCAGGTCGCACCAGGTGAATAACACTGTCATTAGCTGACGCAGGATGTGCGTTGTTGTTTCAAACGAAGACAAGACATGCGAAGGAGCCCTCGGAGTTCACCGCTAAATACAATCTTCCCTAAAGACATCATCAGAACCGCTCAGCTATGTCAGTGGGAGTGTGGGCGCGTGTTTGCTGTGTGCTTGAGTGATGGCGCATTAACCATAACACCGCGGCTCGGAAGCTGGTGGGTATGCTTCACTATGAGATGTGTTTAATTCGGCAAATATGCAAACTTTTCCAGCATGCGCCTGACGATAATTTGTTATTTCTGATTCATTTTTCACGTTACTATACCAAGCTGCTAAAAGTCAGTTTGGAACTCCTGAGACACAGAAGCTAACAGCGGTGCGTGATTTTTGGCGCTTTAGACACAGTGCAGACGGTGGTTGTTAAAATGTGCATCTGTGTGTAGAAAACCTGACCGTAAACATCCGGTCTTCCAGTCGTTAAGCATCACAGAACACACAGAACTTCTCCCGTTTGGTGCGTTGGTCTCTCGAGAAGAGAGCACCGCTAGTGACATGGAAAGCGTGATTGTTTCTGACAAGAGCTTCTGGACCGGAGTGTACACGTGTGCTTAATTTCACGAGGGGCCCTCGGTGCTGCTGATAGCCGCGCAGGCATGGCCGCTAGTAGCTAACAAGAACCAGACTGCTGTCGATGACGGCACACGGGGGACACCACATCTGCACTCCGGAAAAGGCTTTTTACTACGGACAAGGACGCAGAATTGATTGCCTTACGTAATTGGCAAACTTTCGGTTTTATTTACGTTTTACTTCTCCAAATTTCCGAAGTATTCTCTCCCCTCAAAAAACAAACAAAATAATCAACCGATGACAAAAATGGTAGCGACGGGACCTTCGGGTCACCAGTAACCCTGGGCGAAGTACGTGCACGCGTTGCATTGAAAGCAATGCAATGCGTGCACGTTTTTGCCTGCAAAGCTGAATCGATTTCAAGAGGTCTCTTTCCTATGCAGCGCATGCACGCTGCGTAGGCGAGACCTAAAAAGGATCTAATCTGGGTTAAGCAGGCCTTTATTCAGAGGGTGGTTGCAGAAAGGGTAAACTTTGCTCTAACAAAACAGTTGTTTTGCAGTTATGTCATGGTTAAATCAGTCCGGGGCATGGAGCCGTACCTCCTACTGGACAAGACTAATCACCATTGGCGTCTCATAACATTCCTGAGACTGATTACCTTTCACCAATTGTTATTCCCAAAGGGGGTCTGGTTTGCTCATTCAACCTTGCCTCTATGCAGCTGTGACAACATTTCCATCTGTACGTCTATGCACAGAGTACATTTATGCCCAAAGTTCTCTGCTCTCCGGCATAAATAGCTAATGCCTATATTGTCTGCATGCGGATTCAACCAGATTAGACCCGCTTACCTTTATTTACAGCTTTTGGCCACACCCAAATTATGCTTTTTTGTTTCTCGTTTTCTATCTGGGGTTTTAAGCGCAACTCGATTGTAATGTTCTTGCAGGAATGTTTTGTAAAAATGTTATTGTTTTTAGGAACCTGATTCTTAGTGCAATTGCCTTTTAATTCACTTTATGAGCCGATGTGTCTGATTATTTATCGAGACTTGTCTGTTTATGATTCAACATTTTATTCTGTACATCTATGATTTTCTCTGAAAATCGAATACAAGTTTATTGATTGATTGACTGTTCCGTCACTGCTTTCCTGTTCTCTCTGTTTGCTATAGGCTGGAATCTAGGACCTCTAGGTCACCCGTTCTTGTGGACGATCAGGTGTGCATAGGTGGGGGCATTACCTTTTTATTTGACGCTTTATTGTTCAGTGACTGCAGAGCCTAACTTCCATCGCCAAGTACTGAAAATCCTAAAATATGTTGCAGTCGTGGTAATGTGGAGATATCTATAGTTTTGCAGTTGTCATTTTGTTGGCAATTGAAGTATGAATCACGTTGTCATTTAACATAAGGACAGAGCTAGTGTATGTCTTTAGCATTCATTATGCAAGTGAAACCTAATAACGTTGAAAAATGGCCTGAGGTGTTAAATCTTCTGTGATCATTAAATGTATTGATTTTTGAATATTAAAAAGTCTGTAAAACTCAATAGTGCTTGCGGCTACAGTTTCGAGAAACACCGAATTAGTGCACTGAATTTTTTCCCCAAAAATTAAAAACAGAGTAACGAGACTTACCTATAGATTCAAGTGATAGTATCTGACCATCTCTTGTTGGAACTGCTGTAGGGGTGGGAAAACCTTCTTCCCTCAGAAATATCATCACGCAGGTCTGTACATCTATGAGGTTTTCATTTTTACTCTCTTGGCAATTGGTTATTTTGAGGACGAAATCAGTCACATTTGAAGTTTTCTCCAGATTTGTAGTTACTATATGAAAGTTTTGATCATCATAGCTGGGGAGCGGCTTGATCTTAGAAACCTTTAGACCAAATACATCTTCAACCAAAAGTGTGGCTTGTGTGTCAGTCAGCGCTGGCTTTCCCACATCATAGGAAGTTTGCAACGGATTGTTTGCGCTTGACATTTTATCTAAAAAAATAAAATAAACATTTCACAACTGATAGGTGGCTAGAAAGTCACATTAAGAAGTACCACAGAGCAAAGTCGCACATATTTATCAAGGTGAAAGGAGAAATTAAACCTTGAAAATCTCTTATTGTACACATAAATATATATTCAGCATGATTCATAAACATTATAATGTGTGAAGCAGTTGTGTACATTCGGAACACTGTGTTGGCTGAAGGATATCAAACTGTGGCTTCTGGTGAATGCTATGGATTCCAGAAAGGGGTGTGGCCCCCATAGCCCTATTTACCAACCCTTTTTAAGATGATGGTTAGCCGAAGAAAGAGAACAGGACTGAAATTCCCAATCCAAGAAGAGGCTGTGTCTTTGTTGTGAAGTCAGTTCCTGTCAGCATCATCCATGGGGAGTTATTTCCATGTACGTGATATGTTGGAACACATTTGTTCCTTATTTTTTGTTGTGTTCTCCATCCCTTTGCTTCCACATTTTGACCCAGATTTTTGCTTCTGGTTTTATAACAATATTCAGATTCTCTTCGCATGGAGTTCTTTCTTGGTTCTTTTTTCTCCTTCCTGATGTCAGGAGCAGCTTGGTGCCTTGCTGTTTTTCATCAATCCAATCTTGATTTTCAACGAAGAGCTACAATATTGCTATGGTTTATTCTCCAGTTTGGGGGTTTCCTCCTCATTCTGAGCCTCTTAGAGCGACTCAACCCTTTTCATGCATATTATTTTGTGCAGGGTGGCACCAGGGCTAATGGGAACAGTCGCCATGCCCTTTGGCAGCCTTGCCCTTTAGCAATCAAGAAGACAATATTTTAGACCTTTTTAGCATCTGGTCAGTAAGAGCTATTAGTACTCCTTACATTAGTTCCCCGAATCAATCTGGGTCCCTACAAGACAGACAAACAGACATTAACCTAAAAGAGTCACCAACCAAATTGAAAAAACTAAACATAAAAACATTACATATATTTTGGTTTCCTCTGATGCTGAAAAAGCTTTAGACCAGGTGGACTGGCTGTTCATAATTGATGCCTAATGTAAAGTGGCGTTGGGCACTAAGCTGACGAGCAAGGTCTTGGACAATTATTTCTCAAAAATATCAAAAACTGTGCTAGTTGGAAGGGATTTGGGACCAAGAGCACTTCAGAGGGGCACCAGAAAAGGATGTCCCGTCTCTGCTTTACTTTTGCCATGATCATGGAACCACTGGCGCTCCACATTATGAAGGAAGAGGGAATGATGAGGGGAAGTCATTTTGTTCTGACATTCAATTCATTAGACACTTAGGGGCATATTATCAACGTGATTATCGCCGCTTTAGCGGGACTTTTTCCCGCTAAAGCGGCGATAATTCAATCGCCCTATTAGCAAGCTGTCGCTAACTGCTGTTAGCGACAGCTTCTAGGCGATAGCGACCGGGTTGGGTGGCGCTTTGCATGCCAGCGATATTTATCGCTAATGGCATGCAAAGTAGGCGTTCCCAACCTAAAAGCGACTGGAAACAGTCGCTAAGGTCGCTATCGCCTATTAGCGAGGCAGGGGAGGTGATTAACGAACCAGCGCTAAACACGTTTAGCGTTGGTTTGTTAACGCCTGGTCCAGACCTGACTTAGCCATGTAATCCAATGGGAGGTGGATTACATGGCTAAATCCCCCTCGCCCTATTAGTAAGCTAACACTGGTCACAGTGCGAATATCGCTTGTTTTCAAGCAATATTCACACTGTTCTCCAGGGTTTCTATCGCTTTGGAGATAAGCG
Source organism: Calotriton arnoldi (assembly GCA_963921515.1). NCBI lineage: Eukaryota > Metazoa > Chordata > Amphibia > Caudata > Salamandridae > Calotriton > Calotriton arnoldi. The sequence goes on from CAWUFW010001658.1 coordinate 1,654,422, forward strand.
TTGCTGATAGCACGCTATCTCCGCGATAGAAACCTGCGATAGCCGGCGATAATTATCCTAGCGCTAACTGCGCTTAGCGATAATTATCACCGGTTATTGCTAATAGGCCCCTTAGTTTGCTCAGGCAAGAAGCATGTTTCAAAGTGAATGGGATACATGTGAAATAATGAATTTGACAGTGACAAAGGCAATGGTCAAGAGATTGATAGCTCAGGATCTGAACAGATGGGTAGGCAAAGTGATAAAACACATGGGGATTTCACTCCAGAAGTATCTAAAACAGCGTTTCCCAAACTGTGGGTTGCCAGATGATTTCTGGTGGGTCGCAAAAGAGCAATAAATAAAGATGTGTTCACGTTTTGTATTTATCTTGTCACATTTGATGTGCTTCAAAAACAGAGGTCAAATGTCAGGCTACGTCTTCTAACAAATTGCTGCTTCTTTTAGCTTGAGTATTGGTGTTCTTTATATGGCTGCAAAGTGAGAGGAGTTTTTAAAGCGACATATGTGACAATCTTAAATAAAGTGGAGGCAAAGCCCTCCCCCCACGGACGTCTCAGGGAAACGGTGCAAGGACATTGTGGACAAGAACAAGTGCTACTCAGGGGTCCCGTGAATAAGTACCAGACCACACGTTGGCCGCGCCATGTTGCAGGGATTCTGCGGGGTCACAGAGCTATGCTTGGGATCATAGAACCTTAGCAGGCAGGGACTGAGTCATCCTACCACCTGAGTACCCATGAGCCTGAGACCGACAAGCTATATTGTCTCACTTTCCCTCCTACTCACTCACAGAGGAACAAGTGATTAGACACCCCAGAACATAACACTCCAGACTCTCTCAGGAATCAGTTGCAGGACACACCCTTTCACTCTCATACTTGTACAAGTCCACAATAACATATGACAGAGACACGAGAAAGGTTTGAAATTTTTATTTTAACTATCCTGCTCTAGTATGCAGTATACGTGCCACAATGAGCAAGAAAATGCCTAACACAAATACGGTCAGCATAGTAAGTAGACCATAAATCATAAAAGGAGCTCTCATTATACAAGACAGGGTAGCCTATCCCCCTCCCCTTCTACAGAAGCAAAATGATTATATATCAGAAGATCTCTGGGTGGTTGCTGTGGACCCCGTACCTTAGCATGCAGAGATGAAAGTTCTACATCTCAGGTAGTCACAATCTCTTCTCTGGAAAGATCCCTCTCCAAGTGTGTTGTTATCTATTCGTGCATACCTATATGGCAGAAGTATGTGTTCCCAAATAGCTGCATTTGTGTGTTTTCTCTAGGTGCTGAGGCCTGACCAGAACAAAATAACAAGTGGCATTGTTGTTCAACCTTGTCTATGGTGTGCAGACTAAATCCAAGAAAAGAACGGAAAGCAAACACAACAGCAGGTTCTGAGTGAAAGTACAATGTTGCACAAAGTAAAATACATTTGTATAGTAATGTGAGCAAAGCAGGGAACAGTCTGCAACGTACTCATGCTAACATAGGGAAAACCGACAATGGGCCTGCACGGGACATATGACAGTACATGGAGTGTGTAGCAGTGTACAGCTGTCTGTAAATGACAGTTTGCTTCTGCATGATGCTTTTGTAATATATTCGAGACAGTGTGCTCCAAAATGCACCACCAGCTACATAGTACACCCTTACCACTCTTCTGCTGAATACATTTGCTACACTTTATTTAAGCAGAAACCAATCAATCAATCACAGAATTTGTAGAGCGCACTACTTACCCGCGAGAGTCTCAAGGCGCTGGGGAGAGGGAAGGGAGGGGGTGCTGCTACTGGTCGAACAGCCAGGTCTTGAGTAGCCTCCTGAAGGTCAGCAGGTCTTGGGTCTGTCGTAGGCTTAGTGGAAGGGTGTTCCAGGTCTTGGCGGCGAGGTGTGAGAAGGATCTGCCGCCGGTGGTTGTTCTTCGAATGCGAGGGACGGTGGCGAGGGAGAGGTCGGCGGAGCGGAGCTGGCGGTTGGGGACGTAGAAGAAGAGTCGTCTGTTGAGGTAGGCTGGGCCAGTTTTGTGGAGTGCCTTGTGTGCGTAGATGAGGAGTTTGAAGGTGATCCTCCTGTCGACGGGGAGCCAGTGCAGGTTCCTCAAGTGGGGGGTGATGTGGCTGTGGCGTGGTACGTCAAGGATCAGGCGTGCGGAGGCGTTTTGTATGCGTTGCAGTCGCTTGATGAGCTTGGCCGGGGCTCCCGCGTAGAGGGCGTTCCCATAGTCAAGTCTGCTACTGACGAGGGCCTGGGTGACTGTTCTTCTTGTGTCTGTCGGGATCCACCTGTAGATCTTGCGAAGCATGCGGAGGGTGTTGAAGCAGGAGGAGGAGACTGCGTTGACTTGCTTGGCCATGGAGAGCGTTGAGTCGAGGATGACTCCCAGGTTGCGTGCGTGGTCGGTGGGTGTCGGGGCTGCTCCCAGCGTCGTTGGCCACCAGGAGTCGTCCCAGGCTGAGGGGTTGGAGCCGAGGATGAGGACCTCCGTTTTGTCCGTGTTCAGCTTTAGTCGGCTGATCTTCATCCAATCGGCGGCGGCCTTCATTCCTTCATGAAGATTGGCTTTGGCGGCGAGGGGGTCCTTGGTGAGGGAGAGGATCAGTTGAGTGTCGTCGGCGTAGGAGATAATGTTGAGGTCATGCTGTCTGGCGATGCGTGCGAGCGGGGCCATGTAGATGTTGAACAGTGTTGGGCTGAGGGACGATCCCTGGGGTACGCCGCAGATGATCTCGGAGGCTTCGGATCGGAAAGGTGGGAGGCGGACTCTCTGGGTTCTGCCGTCGAGGAAGGAGGTGGTCCATTCCAGGGCCTTGTCTCGGATCCCTGCGTCGTGGAGGCGTGCGCGTAGAGTGCGGTGGCAGACAGTGTCGAAGGCGGCGGAGAGGTTCAGCAGGATGAGGGCTGCGGTCTCACCATTGTCCAGCAGGATCCTGATGTCGTCGGTGGCGGCGATGAGGGCAGTCTCAGTGCTGTGGTTGCTGCGGAACCCTGATTGGGATGGGTCCAGGATGCTGTTTTCTTCGAGGTATCGGGTTAGCTGTTTGTTGACGATCTTCTCGATGACCTTGGCTGGGAACGGAAGCAGAGAGATGGGCCGGAAGTTCTTGAGGTCTCTCGGGTCCGCCTTGGGTTTTTGAGTAGGGCGTTGATCTCTGCGTGTTTCCAGCTCTCTGGGAAGGTCGCGGTCTCGAAGGAGAGATTGATGATGTTGCACAGGTGGGGTGCGATGGAGCTGCTGGCTTTGTTGAAAATGTGGTGCGGGAAAGGGTCTGACGGGGAGCCGGAGTGTATTGTGCTCATGGTCTTGATGGTGTCCTCGATGTTCACGCTGGCCCAGGCTGGCAGGGGGTCGTGGTCGATGGTGTGTGGCGGGTCTGGTGCATCGATCTTAGTTGGGGCTGTCTGGGTGTTGAAGCTGTCGTGGATGTCGGCGATCTTGCGGTGAAAGAAGGTGGCGAGGGAATCGCACAGGGGTTGCGACGGCGGGATGTCGTTGGTGTTGGAGCTGGGATTGGAGAGTTCCTTCACGATGTTGAAAAGCTCCTTGCTGTTGTGTGCATTGTTGTCGAGGCGGTCTTTGAAGGAGATTCTCTTGGCGGACCTGATGAGGTGGTGGTGGTTACGGATGGCGTCTTTGTGGGCTGTGTGGCTGTCCGGTGTCTTATCACTGTGCCATTTCTTCTCTAGTTTCCGGCAGGTACGCTTGGAAGCTAGGAGTTCCGAGGTGAACCAGCTGGCTCTTTTGGTGGTGTCGCTGTAGGTGAGCTTTTTCAGCGGGGCGAGGGTGTTGGCACAGTCGTCCATCCATCGTCTGAGGTTGCAGGCAGCGTCGTCGGTGTTGGATGGGTCGGAGGGAGGGCTGAGAGCGAGGGTTGCCCGGAGTTGGTCTTCGGTGACTTTGCTCCAGCAGCGGCGTGGGATCTGTAGGGTGCGGTGGTGTGTGGTGGGTTTCTGGAAGGTGAAATGGATGCAGCGGTGGTCGGTCCAGAGGAGTTCCGTGGTGTGGCTGAAGGAGACGTGGGAGCTTGAGGAGAAGATGGGGTCAAGCGTGTGGCCGGCGGAGTGGGTCGGTGTTGTGACGAGCTGGCTCAGGCCGAGGTTGGCGAGGCTGTCGATCAGGGTGGTGGAGTTGCTGTTGTTGTTGTTCTCCAGGTGAAAGTTCAGGTCTCCGAGGAGGATGTAGTCGGTAGAGGTCAGGGCGTGCGTGCTGATGGAGTCGCTGAATTGGGGTCGGGGTCCAGGGGGTCTGTAGACAAGGGTGCCTCTAAGGGTGGTGTTGGGGTCCGTGTGGATCTGGAAGTGCATGTGTTCGGCGGTGCTGAGAGTGTCATCGGTGCTGGTCGAGACCCTGATGGTGTTCTTGTGGACGATGGCGAAAGATACTTTATGTAAAGCTAGGATTTTTCACAATAGCTATGACTTCAGTGATATAACACTGATGTCGGCACCACCACTGCGAAAATTGTTCCAGTACCACTAGGGCAAAGGTGTTAAACTATGTCCCAGAGTCCAGTTTAAAAAAAAAAAAGTCTTGCACGTATTCCCAAGCAAGACTCCGGAGAACCTGTCAGTATTTTTAGATGCTGTTTGTTTACTTCACAAAGCCGTTTCAGCAGGCAATGTCCTCACTATACGTAATCATACACAATCATCCCACTTGTGTATGACTCACACATAAATTGAGATACAGGGATATGTCCTAACGGACACAACTGATGACTTTGGATCTGAAGAACCAGGTTTGAATCCAGGCATTGGCTGCGGGCAATCACTTAGTCTCACGTGCTCAAAATAAAATGAACCTGACATTATGTAATGTGACCTGGTGCTCGCGCAAAGCGCTTCAATGCCCTTGGGCAGTGTTTGTGATATATATATATATATATATATATATACATATATATATATATATATATTCCAAAATGTACCACTGGAACGCGTTTTAACACAGAAAGGGATATGAGGCCTTACCACATACTCTGCTGCAGAAGGGGGTCTTTCCGATTTGCTAAAATCACTAGATTTTTTAGATACCTTCTAATTTATTGAGCAATTGCCAAAGGTCAGTACCCCACTCTGAAAAGTGTTCCACCCCAGTGCAGTTCACCATCTGCTACTTTTATGAGCAGACCAATATCTTTAGCCATAGTCCGATAAATAAATTTCGAAGGGCGCGGTCAAGGTCATAACATTTACAAACAATTGATGTTAGAGAGGAACGCAAAAAAAGTGTAAAGAGTATGTTATTTTGGTTATTCACAGCATTTTTAAAGCATGCTAGTATTACATTAAAAAATCGCCCTGATTAATTCCTTTAAAGCTAGGTTTGTTGTGAAGGTTTGCCATTCTAAAAATTAAGTAATGTTCCAAAACGTTTGGGAAGCACTGTGTGCTAATTTCCTGCAATCGCATAAAGAAATCCACCGACCTCAAAATGGTCTCCTCTCTTTCTTTCCCAAATGGGTCGAATCAATATTATGTTATATAGATTTGTATAGCACACTAATCGCCTGAGAGGGTATCCAGGCGCTTCGGGAAGGTGTGTAGGTGTGTGGTCACAAGGTGCTTAAATGAAGAGCCAGGTCTTCAGCTTCTTGCGGACTCAGAAAGTGAGGAGGAAACTCCGATGTGTTGACGGTGGTTATTCCATGTCTTGGGTGAGATGTAAGAGAAAGTGTGATGTGGGTGTGATGTGAGAGGTTGAGTATGAGTCTTGCAACTGAGTTCTGGATGGTCTAGAGTCTGTGTAGGAGTTGTTTGGAGATTCCAGCATAGAGAGTGTTGCCATAGTCCAGCCTGCTAGTGAAAAGTGCTTGTGTGACGGTCAGTCTGGTGTTCTGGGGCAACCATTTGATGATCTTTTGCAGCATAGGTAGGACGTGGAAGCAGGAGTTGCACACTGTGCTGACTTGAGCCGTCATGCTGAGCTTGTCATCTAGGATGATCCCTAGATTTCTTACGTGGTCTGTGGGTGTTGGTTCTAGTTCCGTCTTGTCGGAGTTGAGCTTCAGGCAATTGGTTCGCATCCAGTCTGCTACCATGGTCATGCAGTATGTGAAGGTGGTTCTGATGGTGTTTGTCTTGTCTGTCAGGGAGAGGATGAGTTGGATGTCATCGGCGTAGGAGATGACAGTGATGTCTTATGATCGGATGATGTTGGTGAGCGATGTCATGTATATGTTTAAAAGAGTGGGGCTGAGGGACCATACCTGTGGGACACCGCATATCAGTTTCTTAGTCTCCCATGTGAAGGGTGACAGCCTGCCCCTTGGAATCTTCCCATGAGGAAGGAACAGATCTATCTGAAAGCAGATCCTTGTATGCCAATGTTGTGGAGTCTTCTGATGAGAGTGTTGTGGGAGACAGTGCCGAAGGCCGCTGAGAAGTCGAGCAGGATGAGGGCCGATGTTTCTCCTCGGCCCAGAATGTTTCGAATGTCGTCGGTAGCCACAATGAGGGCTGTTTCGGTGCTGTGTTTTTTTCTGAATCCTGCTTGTGTGTAGTCTAGAAATTGGCGAAGTCCAAGGTGGGTTGTAAGTTGCTTGTTAATGGCCTTCTCAATCACTTTGGCTGGATAGGAGACCCGGGAGATGGGTCAGAAGTTGCTCATTTGATTCAGGTCAGCTGTGGGCTTCTTGAGGAGGGAGTTGATTTCTGCAAGTTTCCTTTTATCGGGGAAAGTGGAGGACGTGATGATGATGTGGGCCATGGTGGTGCTGATTGGTGATGTTTCCGTGTTGAAGATGTGGTGGGGGGCATGGATTGGGCCCCTGAGCTGATGGTCTGCATGGTTGCTGCTGCGTTGTTTCTGATAAGGGCAGTCCATTTTGTCAGGTGGCCATCTTATCTAGTGATGGGTAGGTTAGGTATGAGTTCTCTGGGGTTGGGCTGGTGTGCGAAGTTGCTGAAGATGCTTGCGAATTTGCTGTGGCAGTAGTTGGATAGGTTGTTGCAGAGTAGTTGGGAGGCAGCAATGTTGTTGACAGTGGCTGAGGATGACGTGAAATTCTCGATGACCGAGAAGACTTCCTTGCAGCTGTTGGAGCTTCCTTCGATGTGGCCCACTTGGTGTTTTCTATGTGTCTCTAATTTTCTGGTGATAGCATTTTGGAGTGTTGTATGTGTTTTAGGCTCTCCTAATTTCTAGACTGGCAGAGCTCTGAAAGAGATTGCAACAGGCATCTCAAACTTTGTTTGGAATGATTTTAAGCCTACAATACCATTGAAGCTATGCAAGTGATCAAAGGCTCATGAGGGCTTGTTGAGCCCAATTTTTTGTAGTATGATAGGTCAACTCAACTCCAGTCAGACTGACTGCAATGGTCTTTAAGAAAGCTAAGGGTACACAGGGACTGTATTATTATGAGATGTTTCCTAGGGCACCTCGCTTGGAGACGCAGGACATATAGGCCACTGAATGCATACATAAGAACTCCCATCAGAGCATCATGCAAAGTATGGGACAAGGTGGCAGTTAAAATGGGACACATCTCTTTCCTAACACCTCTCTTCTGGATACAGTTTACATCTGATTTCTTCTCTATTCAAATTCATTGTCCCTTTGATAAATGGAGGGAGTGTTTACGCTATTTCCAAAAACAACAGTAGTTTATGTAACCACAGGTTAAGGATGCAGCTGCCCGGGCATACACGTAATTTGAGACGTTTGTAATAACCAAAGGTTCCCTGAAGGGAGCAATATTCCATATGCATTCAATATTATCCTGCAACACCCTAGTGAGCTCCTGGGCCCATGAAGCAAGGTGGGGAAAGGTGCTGAATTGAGACATTGATCAAGAGGAGTGAGAACATTTTTTGGCTATATATATTGAAAATCATGTTCAACAGATACCACACACCTGGCAGGTTGAATTCAATATTTTCCTCGCCAAGCACTTACTGTTGGAGGGGCTGTGGAATAGTGGGAGCGGAGATATATATTGATGGCGCTGCCAAAGAATTCCAATTATTTTGGAAAGAGCTACTTTGTGCCATAAAAGAGATTTTAGTGTATCTAATCCCATAGAAAGACATTTTTTTGGTTGTATGTAAAGGTCATCGCATTGTTGTCAGTAGCATTTTCTGTGGGTGACTAAACTGATGATGGCATCACATGGGGAAGATCTGGTCTTCCGTCGATCTTCCAATTGCATGGGAGTGAGAGCCTGTGGAACAGTTTAGCCATGTCACATGCTGCAAGCCATCCAACATGTACAAACTCCGTTTCATATAATATTTGGCATCCTTCATTTGAATACTTGAAGAGGTGCTAACGAACACTGGCATATGACCTGAAAATGAGGATCTGTTCACCAGAGGGGTTATTGTTCATTATATCTGGGAAATTATGGGTCATCTCATGAATTCTTGCTATGGGAATATTGGTGTCCAATGCACTGGAGGTGTTTTAAACAAAACTGACAGACAAAAAGTCTGTCTTGGGGAGAGGATGTAGCCTTACGGCTAGAGCGGTCGTACTCGAAGCTGGGGAACCTGGTTCGAGTCTTGGCAGGGAAGCTCAACATCCTGTGATTCTGGGCAAATCGCTTAATCTACCCGTGCCTAACAAAAATGAATGTGCCCATCTGCAATGAAACTGGTGCTCATGTAAAGCGCTCTGATACCTGATATCTTCGGGTCCAGTTCGCACTATATAAAACTCTAAAAAAAGTCTTCCAAGCTTCAAAGATTCGCGGCTTTGGGACGAGGGAAGGGTAATATTGGGTAGAAAGTGTGTAAAAGGATTACAGCTGAGGAGTGATGCTGAGATTTGATATGGTGACGGTGTAATCAAACATGGTCTTTCTAGCTATTTTATATTTTGGATCACTTGAATGAAAATAGATAAAAACACATTGGTATAAAAACAAGCATTTGCAATGCAATAGGTCTCGCATTATTAAAGTTTGAGCTATTGGCATTGCTAAATAATGCAACACCAATAGCTCAAACTTTAATAATGCGAGATCTATTGCATTGCAAATGCTTGTTTCTATTCTGGAAACGGCAAATCCATGTGTCCTTAACACTACCAGTGAGAGCATAGAGCAATGGTTATCTTCCTCATTACTTTAAATACTGTAGTCGCACTAAATACAACAAGCATCGGTAAAGCAACCAGGTCTGGCCTTGACAAGCAAGCCTTTTGTTTGGTGGTGGTGGAAGAAAAACACACACATTTATCAAACATTAAAAAAATATATATAAAGAAAGTAGTGGCCCAGCACCCCAGGCACACCAGCCCGCCACAGAAGTGCACTCCATTTTAGGTGGTTTTGGTCAGGAACGGAGACAGGAAGGCGGCTCAGGATGCGGAGGACTCTGGCTCCTCACGGGATAACTGTTGAGCTGTTCCCCACTATCACCTTTGGGTACTGAGAGTATTAAGAAGGGATTTTTATTGACGCTTGTACGGGACGGGACTGAGATGCTGGTGGTACTTCGAGGCAAGCCCCCTACTACCCGAGCCTTAGATCACCTACATTCTAGGGGACCAAACAGAATTCCATTACAATGCACACGAAGTCCTGGAAAGAACGAGAAAACAGATTTAAAAAATGCCCGTAAACTGCAAATGTATTTTGATTTGTAGTTTTACTTTGCATGGCAATTACTCGCATCCCTGGATGTTGCTATGCCCTACTTGTTAGTGGCGAACCTACATTTGACTGCCCTGTTTTGGTGTTCAGGGCCAATTACTGAGTGTAGCTGAATGGAAGTCTCATACTTACTACCATCCCTAGCAGTAACCCAGGTGGTAAGTTAACCACATACCCCACAAAAGATGCTGCCCAGTATCCCCTGGCTGGTGTACCAGAACCAGGGCCTCCCAGGCCCCACGTTGTGTAAAATAACGCTCATTCCCAGATTCCTGCGATGCGCCCTGCTTAAAGTGTACTGTGGAAGGTGGTCCGAGAGCAGGGAAGGGGTGATGGTCCGGTGGGGCTAAGGTGAAGGAGGGTTGTGCACCCATTTATCCTGGTGTCTATTGGCGAAGGCGTTCTATTTTTAGGGATGTCACCCTCCTCTTTAAATAAACATGATCGTATTTCACAACGTGTTGTCCACTATTTCTCTCGTTTCGGAGCCGAGCCCTCTTCTGTATCCCCTCCACTTTCCGTCGAGCCTCAGTCCCTCGCGGTGTCCTCGAGACTGGTTTGGCGCGGTTTATTTCCCACTCACTGTCAGGCCCGATTCTTCACACCCTAGAGTGCCTGACTCTGACTTCATGCGCCCCACAGCGCACAGGGTGTCTTGCGACAAGAAACAGTTGTGTTCGGAGTAGGCGCCTGGCCGTTACGCCATCTCATAGGTCGTGTGTTTCTGTTATGGACATGATTGGTGGCGCTCTTCACATCTGAGATGTCTTTCTCGGATGGAGAATGTACTCGCTGACCTCGGCCTTGGTGACGTTTCGAAACCTCTGCTGCTTATCTCGGTTCAGAGTCCCCCGGTGTCCTTGGGATGCGCACCAGCGCCGCGTGCTGCCGGCCGTCCTCGTGCAACGTACGCTGTTTGAGGGAAGCAGCTCCGGCCCGGGTAGCGAGCCGCTCGGCCTTGGGGCTATCACTTTGGTTGGAGAGTTTGTATACAGCGGTCGAAGTGCATTAAAACAAGCAACTAAGACAATAACACATTAAAAATAACCTGCCAATGCGAAATGGCAGCAGGAGGCCACTAGGGTGTTAAATGCATCACCTTCAAGAACAAGCGGCAGTGAAAGCGATCGCGAAACTGAAAGCGATCGCTATTGTAAAACAAACTCGCGAGTGGTGCGCGCGCGCCACAGCGAGACATGTGGTTTCAATTATCGCGCCCGTGTCTGGGCACGATAATTGAAACCACATGGCCTTTGGTGCGCGTAATAGACACCAATAGGCCATGGGCGGAGCAATGCGACCGCCTTTGGCCTATTGCGTGCTCTCTTACTATAAAAGACGCACGAAAAGGCAAATGGGGAAGCACAAAAGGAATCGCACACGCACGAGCGTGTGCGATTCCTAGGTCAGTGCTGAATCCCCGTTTTTTCTCGTACTAATTGTCTTGCGCTGCGCGAGCACTGCTACGCAGTGCAACGCTAGGCGCGAGACCTAAAAACACAAGCATATGGACACAGACACACAACTATTCCACTCATGCATACAGACACAGACACCCAACTACCCTCCCTACAGACACAGCCACACACCACACACTTACACACAGACATGCACACTTTGAAAAACCTACATACACTCCCACCCGCACTTAAAACAACACACATATATGTTCTGTAGGTACAGGTGGGCTTTATAGCCTATTGGAGGATACTTCTGTCACTGATGCACTCCCACCAGAAAAATATTTGGCTAAATCTCCGAGTATTTCATCCTTGTTGTCAATGAGTAGGACAACTGATAGTTGGACACTTGTAGCTAAACAAAAGTTCTCTAGACTACAGGTTTCAGTGCACACTTCTATCCCACATCCCCGACATCAAATCCGAGGCACTTGATGGTCACAGGTTAACATGGCAGAGTTTAATATGAGTGTTAATGTGATGCTTAGAGAGAAGGCCCTGACAAATATGGAGTTGACTAGGAGCACGGAAGCTAAAGGGCGTGCAGAGATCAACAGAAGACCTCAGTCTCCAGGAGGGTAGAGGCCATAGGAAGACGGAATATCATGAGCATTACGCCATTAACATGTCAACTAGGCATGTAGAGACCACGGGGAGAGCGAGAAGCACTAAAAATGGGGAGACGGCAAAGGGTGTGGGGACCTCTAGAAGTCTAGGGATCACCCGGCATGAGGAGTCTGTGAGGAGAGGGAACACCACGAGGGGTGTAGAGAGCACCAGGAGTGTAGAGGAAACTAGGTGTTTGGAGGTCACTGGAACGCAGGGAGAACTAGTGGTGTGGAAGCCATGTTAGATAGAAGACTACGAGGAGAGTAGAGGCCATGAGGAGTGTGGAGTTTATGAGTAGTGTTGATGCCAGGAGCAGGGTGGATGCCAGAGTATTGAGGCTATGCATTGTGTGAAGTTCACGAGCAGCATGCGGGCACTCTAGTGACAAACAGAACTCTCTGCTAAATTTCCAAGCACTGCTCACTGATTTCTCCTTTCAACTCCACTGCTGGACAGAGGTCTGCGCCCAGTGCAACAGTGGACCATAGAAAATGAAAAGCATTTTAATATGCACTGGCCAAGATAAAGAGACACCACAGAAACATACTTTCTTAAGCTGCATGAGAAGTGAAAAGGCTTCCTGAGAAAAAGGGGATAAGAAACACTGCAGTATCATAATTGAATGCGAAGAGAAAACAAAAGGAGACGGCTGAAATGTTAAATCTCGTCATCAGCGTAGACGAGGAATTTACTTTCAAACCAGTCAGACGAGCTGCATTTATGTGCAGACACTTATGTTACACATGAAAAGTAACCGTGGACCTTTGCCTCTGTTCCCAGAAAGCCAAGTAGCAGGTGAACGCTGATATACAAATACACAATAACATAACTGGTGCCAATAAAGTTAATTTGAATTGCAATTATTTCGAACACTTGTACCTCTGTTGCTGCTACACCAGTGCTGGACAGCATGGAAGGTCTTACTATGGATCTCCCCAAGAATGGCAGCCCTTGCAGATTTTGTCAAAGCTTAGCGGCAGCTGCTCACACAATAGGGGGCAAGGGTTGACTAATTCAACGGGCTATATTTAGATGCTCCTTAGAAATGAATTAGGCCCATGCATCGCGCAAAACTATGCAGCGTGCATCACGTATCACCTACATATTTCTCCCAGCATATAGAGGCCTCGTTGGATCCTTATTGCAGGAACAGCTACATCTAAGATGGCCGTCTAGATGCTTCAAATGCTCCATACGAAAGAACCGAAACACTGGAGTAATACAATGCTCTGGGACCGTATCATGATAAGCTTTGGTGACAGACTTCCCAATAAAATAAATACACTTGTAATTGACATCATTAAACATCATTTGCTTAGTCAGTAGTAATAGCGACAATATAGCATGGATCCAGACCTCCTGGAGCCATGCTATATGGACCTCCATGCTGTACTAACATCATGTAACCGCTGCCGATTTGACTCGTTCTCCCTTCGAGTTCTGGGAGGAAACCTGCATAAGACAAAAGCTGTGCCCAGCATCCTCTAGCGACCTTCCTCCTCCAGAGCAGATCAGAGCTCGCCCCGCATCCCTCCCCTGCTGAGTGCAGAGAGAGTTCACCTCCCTGACCGCTGTTTCTGGCAACCTCGCCAAAGCTGTTTAAAAGGTGCTCTTTGTTCCGGTTTCAGTTTTCCTGTCCTTGGTGTAAAAAGCTGTAAGACCTGTTCGACGGGGGTGGGAGCGGGGTTGGCTTGGGAGCGGGAGGGTGGGGGGGGGCTGGATATGAGTCAAAGATAGGGAGGGTAGGAGATATGATAGAATCCATGGGGAATAAGAGACTTGTGGCAGGTGAAAGAGACTATTGCAGTAATAGAGGGTGGAAGAGAAAGAAGAGCAAAAAAATAATTGCAAAAGGGGGAATTGTGGAGGAAGGACAGAGGAAGAAAAGAGAGAGAGAGAAAGAGAGAAAAGGACATGATAAGCGAGAGAGAGGGGAGTTTGAAAACAGAAACTGGAGACGGAGCGAGCGAGTGAGAGAGAGAGAGAAAAGAATGGAAGGACCTGACTAAAAGATTAAATGGAGTTGGAGGGTAGGAGGGTAGGAGGGAGATCGGTCAGGAATAAGAGAAGAAGTCATAGGGTGATAAAGGAGGTAGCGGGCCCTGTCTAAGAGAGAGAGGAAGTGAAATGTTGCTGAGGCAGAAGAAGCATGCACTCGGTGCACCAATCTGAACACGACCTCCACCACAGTCGATTACATCTTTAGCTGGTTTTGGTGGTGGGTGGTGTGTCACAAACAAGACTGACAAAACCAGATGGAATGAATGTATGAATGACCACTACTGTGTGGCACTGTATACATTAAAATACCCCAGGGCACTGTTTTGCCAACTCCTGCAGCACAGGAAGCAGATTCCATGGCAGAGGGAAGGAGCATAACCTATCTATCAGCTTTACGCCGGAGACACCTTTTCAAAATATTGATAGATGTCCTGAGAGAACGGCTTTACTCGAGTGGCTACAAGAAACATATTCCATAGCCTGAGTTCAGAAAAAGTATTTGCATCCTGCGAAGAATTTGGGCAATGTGCTTTTGCATAACTAAGCAAAATTTTAGGAAGATTACAAATAATAATCAAAACGCAAATCCATCATTGAGCACTATATTTTAGTATAAAATGTGCCCTTGCATCAATTTTTTTACTTATGGACGCGTTTTGCACTTTAAAAAAGCACAAACAATAAATTTACCAAGAACAACAGTTACCCGCATTCTAGTTGTCTGTATTCTTCCCACGCTCCTGCGCTATAGTTTTGCAGTGTAACATGACATTTTCTAAATTATGCAAGGGGAATTTAAATTTCACCCGATCCTAACTCTGACTTCCAATGAAATGCCACCTAGAGCATAAATTGTTCAAGGATCAAGAAGAGCTTCATCAATAGATCTGAGTCAGATTCAGATTTTATTATTGCATTCGGGCAAAGCTTGACCTTTCCATCAATCAATCAATCAATCAAGGAATCATAAAGTGCACTACTCACCCGCGAGGGTCTCAAGGCGCTGGGGGGGGGGGGGGGGGGGGAAGCAGCTCCGGTCAGTCGAAGAGCCAGGTCTTGAGGGTCTTCCTGAAGATGTGCAGAGAGAGGGCGGGTCTGATGTAGATCGGGAGCTCGTTCCAGGTCTTGGCCGTGATGTAGGAGAAGGCTCTTCCACCCGTTCTGGCTCTGTGGATGCGCAGCGTTTCGGCAAGGGCGAGGTCGGCGGATCGGAGGTTTTTCTTGGGTACGTGGAAGGAGATTCTTTAGTTGAGGTATTGGGGTCCGGTGTTGTGGAGGCATTTGTAGGCGTGGGTGAGTATCTTGAAGGTTACTCTCTTCTCGACAGGGAGCCAGTGGAGGTCTCGCAGGTGTTGAGAGATGTGTTCTTGTCGAGGGATGCCGAAGACGAATCTGGCTGCAGTGTTCTGTATGGTATGGAGTTTGCGGAGCAGAGACTTGTTGATTCCGGCGTAGAGGGCATTTCCGTAGTCCAGTCTGCCGGTTATGAGTGCGTGGGTGACGGTCTTTCTTGATTCGGGGAGGATCTTGCAAAGGATGCAGAGGGTGTTGATGCAGGTGGAGGCGACGGCGTTGACCTGTCGGGTCATGGAGAGGGAGGAGTCGAGTACGATTCCTAGGTTCCGGGCGTGGTCCGTGGGGGTGAGTGGGCTGCCGAGGGTGGTGGGCCATCACCTGTTGTCCCATGCGGTGGGAGAGGGTCCGAGGATGAGGACCTCTTTGTTCTCCTGGTTGAGCTTCAGGCAGCTGCTGCTCATCCAGGACGCGACGTCCTTCATTCCTTCCTGGAAGCTGAGTCTGGTCGTGACGGGGTCCTTGGTGAGGGAGAGGATGAGCTGGGTGTCGTCGGCATAGGATACTATGCTGAGACCGTGCTGTCTCACAATGGCGGCGAGTGGGGCCATGTAGATGTTGAAGAGCGTAGGGCTGAGTGA
Organism: Calotriton arnoldi; assembly: GCA_963921515.1. NCBI lineage: Eukaryota > Metazoa > Chordata > Amphibia > Caudata > Salamandridae > Calotriton > Calotriton arnoldi. The sequence goes on from CAWUFW010001658.1 coordinate 1,670,037, forward strand.
TGATCCTTGGGGTACTCCGCAGGTGATCTCTGTGGGTTTGGAGAGGAAGGGCGGTAGTCTGATTCTTTGGGTTCTGCCGGTGAGGAAGCAGCGGAGCCATTCGAGGGTGGTTCCCTGTATGCCGGCGTCGTGCAGTCTGCTGTTGAGTGTGCGGTGGGAGATGGTGTTGAAGGCTGCGGAGAGGTCGAGTAGGATCAGGGCCGCGGAGTTGCCTTGGTCGAGGAGGGTGCGGATGTCGTCTGTGGCGGCGAGTAGGGCGGTCTCGGTGCTGTGGTTGTTGCGGAATCCGGATTGGGAGGGGTCTAAGATGGAGTTGTCTTCGATGAATTTCGTTAGTTGGGCTTTGGCGGTCTTCTCAGTGACTTTGGCCGCGAAGGGGAGGAGGGAGATGGGTCGGTAGTTCTTGAGGTCCGAGGCATCTGCCGAGGGCTTCTTGAGTAGGGGCTTGACTTCTGCGCATTTCCAGTCATCGGGAAAAATGCCAGTTTCGAAGGTGGTGTTGATGGTGCGTCGTAGTTCTGGTGCGATGGTGGTGGGGGCTCTGTGGAAGATGTGCGGAGGGCAGTGGTCCTTGGGTGCTCCTTAGTGGATGCCTTTCATGGTCGATTCGGTGTCTTCGGTGGTGGCTGGGGTCCAGGCGGAGATGGTGGGTTGGCTGGCGTTGCTGGGGGAGTGAGTGGTTTCGCCGTCCGGTGTCAGTTCTTTGAAGTTGTCATAGAGGGACTTGATTTTCAGATGGAAGTAGGCGCTGAGCTTGTTGCAGAGGTCCTGGCAGGGGGTGATATCCGTGGCCTCACTGGGGGTTTTGTGAATTCTAGGATGATGTTGAAGAGTTCCTTCGAGTTGCTGGAGTTGGCGGGGATCTTGGTCTGGATGAAGGTCCTTTTGGTTGATCTGATATCCCAATAATGGATATATAAATACGGAACATGCAAATATTATGAAAATACAATGTACAAATGGCTGTCATCTTCTGTCACTCCTGCTGTTGAGGCATTATGTACAATGTGAGTTGGGGAAGGAGATTTTGCCAGGGTTGGAAGCCTAGGATGTTGGAAGCAGTGTTCGGAGCAATCTCTCGAAATAGGAGTCCTAGTTGATCTACTGCCCACAGACCCATATCGACGTTCACACCATTGAGCCTTGTTTCCTCTCAACACGTGTCTTTTTCCTGCAGATATGTCTAGCACATGTGCCTGTTTAGAGGCATGCTTGTTGCTAGGATTTAAAGTTCCTTCTCTTTGATTAATGGCCCAAAGTCTTTTTCCATATTTCCAGATTCTGCCCTTGTTAGGTTTACCTCGCAGTATTGCAAGAGAGCCTACATGTGTTTCCTACTAAACATGATGCTGGGTACCAGTCATGATGCTCATCCATACTTGCCTGTATGGAAAGAAGTTGGACTTTCAAAGGGTTTTTGACTCTCCAGGGTAGTTTCTCACCTTGATTGAGGAGTCAGGATCTAGCTCATGGAGGTAGTTAAAAGCTGGGTCAGAAACAACGTCACAAAACTGAACATCAGATATAAAATCAAGATCTTTGTGTTACTTTAAAAATGAGTTATATCATCAGTACACCCATGGTGGTCCTGGATTATGTTTACTCGAAAGGGAGCCCATTTATCTCTTAAGGGTGCTGTTAATACTACTTCTTTTCAATTGTTTTGGAAACCCATTGATGAATATATTGCAATACTTATTAAAGATTAACTGATTATATTTACTTTGATTATTTTAAATCAAGTAGCTCGTGTTTGTTACTTTATATTAATTGTATTCTTATTTTAAAACATTAAGTCCTTCAGTGTTTCACTTTTACTGGTGCAATATTAATTGGCATTATGCAAAGTAGAATAGCACCTTTATTGACATGTAAGTAAAAAGAGCAATTAAAATATGATCAATGACATGTAAGTAAAAAGAAAAAAAGAAAATATCAAAAAGAACCAGAAGGTTCGGAGTTTAGACTCCAAATGCATTTGCAGCATTTAAGTGGTGGGAGCTAGATTTTCTGTGATATTGATCCTATGACCAATGTTATAGCATTTGGCTGCACTGAGTACTTTGTGACTTTACTGCAATGCTATTAACACAGTGTTACTCAATGGGACAGAATTGTCTGACAAAAAGAATACAATGTGCAAGGTTATGTCTGCCCCAAGTAAAAAGTAGAATTTGATAACCCCCTGCATCGCCCCTAACATGCGACTACAAAAATACATAGAATCTGCGTTTTACCCAGGAAGGTATTTTTATCATTACTCGACGGCCGTGCCGCTGCGGAACTCTGCTGCTCCCTAGAAGGGCCTTTTACAGTCCAACTTCAAGATGAGTCACTGCCGCCAGTGCTTTGATTGGTCCATGTCTAGACTGCAGGAGCGCATGAATCTGGGGCTCCCGGACTCATTGATCCAGATGCCTGATCTCACTCATCGATCTCAGGCTATCGAGACTGTGGTCTTCCCGCCTTGTCTGTTGGTAAAAGAGATAGGATCGCACCAAGACTATTACAGAGAGGCAGGGTCCGACTGGAAGAGAAAATAGGTCCAGGCACCAGACTAAAAGTGGACCCCCATTAGTGAATTAGAAAGCTAAATATAGTGGCCCAGTTTGGCAAACTGGGGCAGTTTTGAACTTGGAAAGACTCACTGTATAGGTGTCTTGCAAGGTATGGAAGATTGCATGCATGTATTTGAGCTTGCTGCAAGCAATTTTTGTTTTAATGTCAGTGAAATCGACAATAAAAACTGGTCCAGCAGGCCATAAAACAGGCCCACAAACAGCCAAAATAAACAGCCTACACACTGATCTGTCAAACCAGCCCATTGGGCACTGCCTGATTACCCTATAGGCCAGTCCGACTCTGGAGGATTTGGGGGAAGACAAAGAGAGGAGAAGGGAGATAGAGGTAGAGGGACAGGAAGGAAAAATAAAAGGGATGGAGAAAGAAATGTATAAAATGTCACATGAAGGGTTGCACGAATGGAAAGAAAATATTGAGAAAAAGGATGAAAACGAGAGAAAGGGAAGGGGCAATGAAAGCAGGAAGTAATACGAGACAAGTTTAATGTGCTTTGAGCGGCTTCTGCAACACCCAAATGGCCAAATGCCTGGACAAGCTCAAGGGCATGCAAATGGTGCTAGAGGAGGCAGAAATCACTAAACCACAATTCAGAGCTGGTTCTTACACGCCATCTGTGTCACTTGGTGTTATAGAAAACAATGAAAAAATAGGAAATAAAGAACTTAGGCCCCATACGAAAATTGATAGAGAAATAGTAAACATGCATCAATCATACACCCCTAAGACATCGAAAATGAAAATAGGCGCAATCAGGACAAAAAATAACTTTACTATTATATCAGAAACAATTCAAAATGAAAAAATCACCAAAAATAGACTAATGGGGACAATGCCTGGGGCGAGCATGGTTGTATTTACTTGGAGGTATGCTATTGGGAGCCCATACCCAGCTCCTGAGGCTCCTGGATGAGTGATTCTCCTCTTTGTTGGCAGTGGGAGATGAAGGAGCTGAAGCTGAATCAGTGCAGCAGATTCCAGTGAGACAATAGGGTATACAAGTGCAGGGAAGGTTGGTCTCCCTTCCCATGGACAAAGCAGACATGGCAAAGGTGGTCAGATGCACTGCACCAATTGAGGCCCATATCCGAATCTCTGTAGAAGGTGGTGCTGTCAGCGGGTGTTTCTGTTGTGTCCAAAAGAGGGGCTTAAAGTAACACTTGAGTAAAATAGTGGATTGAGTGTGAAATATGGGCAAAGTAAGAGTAGGGAGAAAGAAAATTGGAGCACCAGGTGAACTCTGAGAGGTAATGAGACATCACTGTGCCTGCAGATGTCAGTGGGACCCATGAGAATACATAGGAGGAAACTTGAATAAATCGGATAGCAATCCAGTGGACTACAATTCAGAAGGCCTTCCTGAATTTAAAAAAAGCTGCAACAAAAGGAACAGAATAGAGAAAGGCAGTTTTTACTTCAAAGGGTATTTAGCAGCAGTTGGAGGTGGCAGTGATAGAGACAGTGCAGTGAATATTCAAGGAGCCGTAGGAATTTCTGAAGGTAAATTTGGATACTGGAATCATTGTAAATGACCCACAGAAAATCACTGCACACTTTGCCAGACTGGCATCAACTGAGGTCAAGATGGAGGGCATGTTTAACCGAAAAGCAGAAGCAGAAACCTCCATGTGGGCAGCAGAGCACAAGACAGAGACCACAAGTCAATCCTCAAAAGAGATGGCAGCTGCACTGAATACATTCAGCTGTAAACAAGAGTCTGCTACCACAACAATCTACAACCTTGAAAATAAAGTGGATGCTTTGAAGAGTACGACTACTATTGGAAACCACAGGAACCTGCGAATGCATTCTGACCTGTGAAGTGAGGACCTGAAAGGCTGTGTGAGGAATGTCCTGAAGAGAAATTTGAATTAGATAGCTGAGCATTGAGAGTGGAGATGTTGTAGACCTTTTGTCCTCTGACCAGAGACCTCAAGAGAACAGTGAATGAAGGAAGCACAATCCTAGCAGTGCCTCAAGACCTTGAAAGGAGGTGCATGGTTCTGAGGGCACCGAATAAGGGGAAGCAGATGATAAATAAGAGGGAATGGATTCTAACCTTCACTGACCTCATTATTGTGACGAAATGCAAGAGGCATAGCATGTTGGAAGTAAGGAAGCACTATTGTCAACAGACACTCTGAGCTTTTTCCTACAGCCTGAAAAATTAAGTGAGGTCCACAAGTTTGCTTTCTCCAAAGGGGAGGCAAGTTTAAAACTTTCTGAAGAAGAAGAATGGAAAACTTGAGATTAAGTTAAACTGGACTAAGTAGGTGCTTGAATATAAGGCATTAGCCTGAATCCTGGTTTAACTGTGGGAGTTGTGAAATGGAGAACCAGGGTGCTCAGACCATTCACAACGCTGCTCTCACACTGGTGACAGCAGCGTCATGATTGGCTTAGGGGAGTTTGTGTGCTTCCTGCTTCCGGGAGGAACAGAAGAGAACGGAGAAGAGGCGGCGGCCGGCAGCCAGGTAAGTGAAGAAAAAAAATCTACAACCTCCCGCCACACCCGTACTACTCTGTGGCAGCTGCCACTGCTAAATTCAGAGAAATATACAGTGGAACGAATAAAGAGCGCAACCTTATTTCAAGCATTGGGAGCCAGGTAGGAAAAGGTGAGCCGTCCTGCTCTGGCATGCCAGATGTGTGACTGGTGAGTGAGCAGGTGAGATGCAGAGCAAAGTTGTCTGGAAGGAACAAAGAAGTGTATGTGACAGCTAAGAAAGGAAGGGCGAGGATGTGCAGTGCTTTGTATATATTTATAAAACACTTGTACAGGGAATGATTATGAACAGGCAGCCAATTAAGACAATGTAAGTGAGCGGTGACAGTGGGACAAGGTGTCAGATTGAGAACAAGTCTGGTGTCTGTGTTCTGGACCACTTGAAGTCATTTGATAAGGTGTGCCAAAATGTCAACATAGAGGTCACTTCTATAGTCTACTGGTAATAAATACTTAGCAGAGACGTTTTAACGCATGGGGAAAGTGGGCAATCACCCAGGGCCACCTCATTCTTCAGGTCCCCTGATGAAGTGATTGGGACATAAAAAGACTCTCCTCTTTCTCTACAACTATCCCTCTCTCTGACTACCTCTGACTCTCTCTATCTATCACTACCTCACCACTATCAGTTTTTCTATTTACCTTTCTTTCTCAACTTCACCTATCTCTTGTTCTTTCAATCTCACTCTCGCTGCTTTAATCTCTCTCTCTTCAGCTGTCTCTGCTTCTACATCCCAATAACTTAGTATTACTTCTGTATGTCTATCTTGCATCTCTTTCTACCTTTCACTGCTCAACCTGGAGAGTGATCCACTCGCCTTGCACTGTCTCACTTCAAGAGGACCAGGGCACTCTGCTAGGTGCAGGCACCTTGGTTCAGCTTGACATGTACATTCAATGTGCTTCCTATTTGTGGCCCTCATTTCTCCCATGCTCCTTACCCCACGTCCACTTCCAATCATTATTAATATGTTGCTGGAGAATTTGGAGCTATGAAGAATGACTAATTTGGTTATAAATATGGGGATGGCATACACATTGAATGGGTAAACATTAAATGGATTGGTTATGAGTGTTTGTTACATTTCTATAAAACGTGCTGTTTTCTTTGAATTTTCACTCACCTGCTTATACACCATTAAAAAGAATGGAAAAAATTAATCTAGTTTGGATGGAAAATCCCTCAAACATTTGGACTAAAACAGTGCAAAATAGGAAACATATTAAGTATTGCTAAAAGCGCAACTGTCTTCAGGACAACTCAGTAACGCAACTGCACCTCCTTGGTGAAGGACCGCATGCCCTGTTTAGAGATCCCCACTGCAGAGACGTATCTATGTACATTGGGATCCAATGGAAAGGTAAAAATGTGCACTTCGGATTTCCACTTCAACAATGATGCCACTGACGGGAAACATCATTTACAACGCACGCGTTACAACGCGCGTCATTACAACAAATGTTTTACAACGCGAAATCCATTACAACGCATGTCATTACATCGCATAATCCATTACAACGCATTCCCCAAAGTAACGCCCGGCGGAGTTAGAATAGTAATTGCGTTGTAATGGATTAAGCGTTGTAACGACATGCGTTGTAACGACATGCGTTGTAATGGATTTTGCGATGTAAAAAATGTGTTGTAATGACACGCGTTGTAACGCGTGCGTTGTAAAGTGTCATATTCGCCACTGACAGAATACTTTTCCCAGCTTAAATTGTGTTTTAAGAACAGTGCCTACTGGCAATGACCATGGTTTCTAGGAATTGCCCCGTTTGTCTCCTCTATAAGTCCTTATTCAAAGTAAAATTGGAATACAGATGTGGTTGGAAAAAGGAGTTTCCACCTGAATCCATATTCCAAATAATGTGGTAATTTTGTATGAGGTATTATCGTACCTGGGCGCTCAGACACACATTTCACCAAGTCATACCTGGCAAAATTTGCCAATGAGCATCTGGCTAGTAATTGGGAATTACCTACCGAACTAATTTTGTAATACCGACAAACCCAATTACTCTCCATTCCACAGGAGCAAACTCGGAATACCGCAGTAAATTCATACCCTAAAATATCTCTGCAATATTGGCGGTTCAGACTGTAGAATTACTGTATTGGGAGTTTTAGCACCTTGAAAATATAGCTCTTTAGATTTTTCAGGTTGAACTATTGATTCTTTCCTTCCACCACATGAATGAATGAAGGGATTTGTAAGGCGCCGAAATCACCCCTAAAGGGGTATCTCCGCGCTAAAGGTGCAGAAATGTCTGGACAGTGGGATCAGTTACTAAAGAGTTCTGTTTTCAGGAGTTTCCTTAAATGAAGGAGATCCGAGCACTTACATAGATGAACAGGTAATGAGTTCCAATGCCGTGGGGCTAGGTAAGAAAAAGCTTTGCCCTAAGCGCAAAGTTTTCTGTACCACGGGATACAAGAAGAGCTTTCTTCCCTGAACAAAGCGATCTGCCAGGTTGATTGCGAACAAGTGTTTCCGCAAGGTTGCTTGGACCTCTGCCATTAAGTGCTTTATGGACAGAACAGCAGATTTTGAACTTAATTCTTTGGCGGATGGGTAGCCAATGAAGACGTCTCAGCAAAGAGAGGAGGCTGTTCTAGGGGGCATCTTACGAGCTGACGTGTTTTGCACTACTTGCAGCCTATTCAGCAAGGCTTCATTTGCCGCCGCTAGAAGGGCGTTACAATTATCGAGGTGACTAATTATCAAAGCTTGAATCAGGGTCCTACGTACCGATAGAGGAAGAAGATGGAATACTCTCTGTAGAAGACTCCACATGTAAAAACAAGTGCCTGAGATGGCTGCTACTTGATCTCTCATAGTAAGAGAGTGGTCCAAATGGATGCCCAAGTGTTTTGCCACCATTTTAGGGGTAGGGGCTAAGCCCAACTCAAGGGGCCACCAATATGAGGACCACAAAGTTTAAGCATTGCCCAATAATAAGATTTCTGTTTTATTGGCATTAAGCTGGAGGAAGTTATCCGTCATCCAGCCAGAAATTGCTCGCATACCATCAACAAAGAGAGATTTAGTCGAGGCCGAACTATTATCAAATGGAAAAAGAAGTTGGGTATCGTCCGCATAAGAAAAGGGAATGAACCCTTGATCTCTAATGATTTTTGCAAGAGGGGCCACATACACATTGAACAGGGTAGGGCTAAGACAAGAGCCCTGTGGTACCCCCTTCATGAGAGGCCTGATGCGAGAGCAGAAAGGACCCAAGTTAACTCTTTGGGTACGCTGGTCTAAGAAACTCGAAAGCCATTGTAGAGCAAGTCCCTGAATTCCAATCTCATTCAATCTTTGAAGTAACTTTTGGTGAGACACTGTATCAAAAGCTGCGGACAAGTCCAGCAGCACTAACAACACCGCCTTATTGTTGTCAAGGGAAAGTTTAATGTAATCTGTGACACCTATAAGAGTGGATTCAGTGGAATACTTTGGCCTGAAACCAGACTGCGAGGAATCAAGGCAGCCTTGGAATTCTATGTACTCCATAAGCTTTGTATTGATATATCATTGCAGGAGTTTACTCATAAGCGGAAGAAGTGAGATAGGGCGATAATTCACCAACTCCGCTGCTGGTACGTTAGCCTTTTTATAGATCGGAAGCACTTGTGCCACTCTCCATTCCTGTGATAGTTTACCTTCACTCAAAGATAAATTTAGTATAGTGCAAATAGAGGGGGCCAGTTGCTTGGCTAATAAGGCAAACAAACTAGCTGGCATTATATCGATCGGTGAACCAGATTTGACTGTTCTCAACATCTCTTCCACTTTAGATATCTGCAGAGTGGGGAAGCTCTCTAAGTGGGCATCTTTCTGCGTGAGAGCAGAACAAAGTAAGGCAGTAGTATCCTGTGTGTCAGAGTCTCTGGGGAACTTATCATATATTTTATTACAGTTTTCTTCAAAATAGTTGGCAATATTGTCGCATAGAACTTCAGAGGGAGGAATCTGATTAATACAGGCAGTTGGGTTGGTAAAAGATTTAAGAACTTTGTAGAGTTCCTTACAGCAAATATGATGAAAGTCAAAAACTCGGTGAAACAGTGCAGGAAAAAAGGAAACTATAAAGAGGAATTGTAAGCATCATGCAGTGCAGGGCTTTTTGTTTCACAGCAGGCCTTATTGATTTGACTGGGAAAAGATGGTAGCAGCGTTTCATACAGGGGGCTTTTTCGGTTACATGTCAAATCAATGAAATGAAAACTGAAAATAAAGGAAAATCAATGATTAGCAGTGTGTATAACACTTAGTAGAGTGAACCTGCTTGGCTTATTCTAGAGGTAATATGGGCTTTCTGTGCATTTTTAATATTCTTGTAATAAAGTGCTGAGGCATTTTTATAAATTTCTTTCTCCTTCCAAATCTGTGAATTCCGCCTTGCCTTTTCCAATTTTTTACAGTTAGACTTTTCCCTACAAAGTTCCGGAGTGTACCAAGCTGCATGCTTTTGCTGGTAATTGGAATGCTGTGTTTTTTAACTGCGCAAGGGTATTTGTGGCTGATTTTAAGGCTTCATGGAGTTCATTTAGCCTTATGTTAATATCGCCAGGTTCTTCAAATGGGGGGTATAAACTCTTTCACAAAAGAATCCTCTGTAATCTTGTGCCATTGCCTCCTAAGGTTATAGGCGGGATAGGTGGGGGTACGAGTACATTGGTGGCCAGCAATCTACTGGGCAAGGAGGATCAGAGAGAATACAGGGTAAATTAGTAAGAATAAGATCCAGGGTTTGCCCAGCGGAGTGTTTGAGGCCCGACATTGATCTTTTCCAATCCTAGGGAGGCCATGTCTGCAAGTAAATGAAGAGAAATAACACTACTTACAGTGCTATATTTCATATGGGGTAACACTTTGAGCCCCGCTTCTTTCTGTAAGAATGTGTTCTTTAGGAATCCAGAGGTTAACTAATCTATAAGGCATTGCACTGAATTATTTTAGTGATAGAGCATTTATGATTCCCTTTTTGTACGTGTTATATGCTACTACTTAGCGCTCCTTCCCTTAGCCAGAGATATTTTATGGCATGTGCAAAGTGGGCAATCGGCCAGAGCCCCCAGCTTCCAGGCCCAGCCCCCTCTCCCCCAAGGAAAAGTGATTGTTATCATCATCTCGCTTCTGTTTCTCTACTTCAGCCTCTTTTTCTTTGCATACATTTACCTCTCACTGTCTCACCACCAACTGTTATTTGAAGGGGTTTTGGGACCTAGGAAAGACAAATTTCAGTTTAACCCCGTTTCTGAAAGCTTAAAGTATAATGCAGAAAATAGGTAATAGAAAGAGTTTCGAAACAGTGGGAGCCAAAATATGTCTTGCTTGGGGCCCCTCAAGTCCTTAAGATGCCACTGTCGGACACATTGAGCGTCGGAGCCACACTAACATAAGCCTTTCTTTGCACAGCTCTGACACTCAGGTGTCAGTTTTCGCCGACCCCAGCAGGCAAAGTTGATAGTGAATTTCTCGACAAGCCTTCCGTTACTCAGGTCTGCTAAGCAGGAATTGGAACATAATATATGGGAAACCAATTAGGCTTTTGAGATTTCCTCTGCTTTTTTTGTTATGAAAATGGGAGATTGACTCGGTTTCAGAAAGGGTCCATTGGCCATTTCATAGGCTTGAAATTCAGAACAATCCAGGATAAAGTATTTCCCTATTCTGTGTAAATCATTGGGCCACTTCACTGAACACTGTTTTGGGGGCAGCCCCCTAGCCAGAATAAGAGCTTCTTACTTGCGTAAGCCATTGCCTTCGCCCTTACTTCAACCAATGGACTGGTTGGATACATCTGTCTTGTTGTTGGAGTCCTGGGAGCCGATATTCTGCTGGTATCCTGATGCTTCGAAGCACTTAAGGGTGGCATACGGCGGATACTCAGGCTAGTGGCGTCTCACTTGTTCGTTATTTTAATACTAATGTGATTTTATCTTGTGTGCTAACATCATGTGTGCGATAACTGTAGTTGAGCTTTCAGTTTTAATTTACCCAGTTAGTCCCGGTATTTTATCTCGGCTCCTCCCCCTGCTCGCTCCCCGTTCCACCACGGGTTTTCTCCCGTTTGAGTGGAGAGAGCGAGCAAGTTAATTGTTGCCCACTTCCTACTTCCAGTTTTGCGGAATTGCAGGGTTGACGGGCGAGTTGTTTTGGAGCCGCTAGTACATAAGAAGTATGACCCTGCTGACACACGCAAGCCCGTCTGCGCCCAGCCTTTGCCAGGAGCCAGGACCCCTGCTCCTCGTGCCTTAGGCATCCCATCTAGATACATCTACTCAGCCACAGAACTTAACAAGCACGGAATCGAAACCCAGCCGAACGCGGGAATCGAAACCAGTGGTGCGTGCGCACCACAGAGGAGCGGGGGGGGGGGGGAGCCTGTCTGTGCCGCGCGCTGATGCGCGTTCTGGCCACCGTCGGGAATGGGAGGAGCGAAGGCGGGACATGCGCCCGCCTTTGCCCAATCGCGTGCCGTTTTTTCTAAAAAAACGCACGCAACAGCCAATGAGGGCTTCTGAAAACAAAACCACACGCACGAGCGTGTGGGTCGTTTTCAGAAGCCCTTCTAGAGGTCTCGCGCCGCGAGCAGTGCTGCGCACTGCAACGCAGGCGCGAGACCTAAAAAGCTGGCACAAAACAGGCAGCACAGGCAACAGATATGGAAGCAGACACTGACAAACCCTTCACTGCTACAGAGGAGCTAGTGGCTGCAGCAAGTGGAGTTCAGGAGAAAGAGGCAAGTGCAAGTAGGCAATGGAACCAGGGGTACCTAAGACCCTTCATGACCACATGTGAAAGTGGGATTTCCAGTCCATGTACAAAAACATACCCTCCGACATGAAGGAACTATTCACTCCAAACATGCTATCGAGTCCCTGGCCTGGACACCCTTATCACAGTGCAAGCAGATTTTTTGAAGACATGCTATTCACTCCAAATATATGCCCATAGGCATATGAAATCTCGCATACATGTCAGTGTAAGGTACACAGAAGCTACACAGCTGTCTGTACAGTGATAGAATGTAGAGCGTTCTCACAAATCGAAACACCGAGCCATACATAGTGCCATATGTAGTGACAAATCAAATCATGTGACTTCACACTCCCATGTGATGTAAACTGAAAAAGTACAGCCCCAGCACTATGCCGTTCTACTCTGTTCTACCACACACACCTGTTGTTCTGACACTTCTCTACATCTTCCTTCCTTGCTGCCAGACATGTTTGTTTCAGGGAGGGCTGCTCACTAAGGACATCAATTTGAAGATCCTTAGATTAAGGATCTACTATATGACAAATAGACACTATGGGGCTGATGTAGTAAAGGCCAGGTCTCAAAGCAGTCTGTGGTTTTCCACGCCGCCTGGATTTGCGACCTGGCAGTTATTTTGTGATGTGACTGTACCGCAAAATGTGAATCCGCAGGAGGCCTTCTACGGCCGCCGCAAATGCTTGGAAGGGAAGCCTTTTATGGACAGCTTAGCTCTGTCTCTACGTTCCTATTACTAAAAGGAAACATTTTATTTAAAGCAACCTATGTCCCTTAAAGAGACAGATGCTGATTTAAAAAATGTTGAAATGATGGGTGGGGGCATGCAGTGGTCCCTTGGACCGACGTCTGCTCTTCTTGAGGCTACCAGTCATGAGTCACAAAGTGGAAGCTGCTTTTCGGTGGGCAACTTTCCTTCTGCTAATCAGTTGCCACCTCATCTCAGCGGTAAATAACTATTAATGATTTGAGACCACAATTGTATGCAGCAGATGATGGATTATGAGGCAAATGCGGCAAATATTATGCGAAAACAGATGCGGCCGCATAATCGCATAATTCCAGTGGCCCTGACTATAGCTCACAAATACGAGGGTGATGCCCTGTACATGTCTCTCCTATTTGTAATTCGGAAATTATAGCACAGGACTTTTTCCGACTACCAAAAGAGGTTTGGTACAATGCAAAAAGATGTTTAGTGGTCGCACACCCAGTGTTTTTTTGAATGGCAGGCTCTGTGACTGCACAACACTTATGTAGTAAGTCCTTTATTGAATGGCGTACTTATGCTTAAGGAGAGACTAGCTCCACATTTGCATACGTGACTCTCAACAGATGCGCTACTGTTTTGTTTGATTGTTCAATTACTATTCCATGCCTACTCTGCTTGTGTTCATGTGCCATGTGTTAGGTTAACCCCACTTAAATGCCTTTCCCTATTGTACTCTTACAACCAATCTTCACACCTTGGTTGGTTGGTTGGGGATCGGCTACGTGATCATCCGCGGTTAATGCAGCATAAGAATATGTTTCTGAATATATATTTTGTGTTTACAAACGGTTTTGAACAGTGACACAAATTTGAGCTTGGCATGCCCCGTGGCACTGTACTCTTTTACTTGGCTGGGTATGCACTTCTGCTTCCTTATTTTTTTAAAAATAAGACCGTACAAAGTAAAATGGTCATGACCATTGCAATGTTGACCATTTACATGCCAGCCCTAAGGATATCGCTCAGTTGTGAACAGCTCTAAAAGTGTATGGTCCTTAAAAAAGATATGTTTATATAATAGCAGTTTACAGTGTGCTCCTGACTAGGTGCAACCACAAAAGCTGATGATGTGACAGAAAGGCATGATGTCACTGAGATACAGAACTCACCCATATGATATGAAGTGATGATGATGAGAACATCAAGTTATTGATAGAAGATACTCAAGCACCAACAGAACACTGAAGACAGCATGGATGACCGGATGCTGACACAAAGCACTGGCACGTCTGCATCAGCCAATAACAGTCACATCTGTCATGGTGTCCCGTGAAGAAAGACTGGATGCTAAAGAAATGTTTTGATAATAGTATTAGTGAAAGCCATACAGCCACCTTCACGCAGGATGGCTCAGCAGCCATTCATGCTGAACTTTAGGATTTCCAAAATAACTTGTTGCCACATGTACGACCATTTCATTTTAGCGAGTCACACAATGAAATGCACAAATGTGCCTCAGTTACATTTAGCGATTCCCAATGGGGTCGCAAATGACCTGCTTCATTAATATTCATGAGGCAGGTCGTATTGGGAATGGGCAATAACACAGGGATGGATACTACTGGGGACAGCAGACCACCATGTCTGTGTTTGCTTTTAAATAATTTTTTATTTGAAATGCAGCTCGTTTTCCTTGAAGAAAAACAGGATGCATTTCAAAAAGAAAAATGTAAAATTTCTGTTTTAATTTTTTAAGGGGAGGCAGTGCTTTGTGGGACCACTGCCCCGCATGGACGTCATTTAGGGGCCGCCAGGGGTCGCTCTGTGACCCCTTCTCCTTGTGACCCATGGCACGGCCATTGCGACCCCTAGCGTCAGCAGTGGGAAAATCAGTGCCAGGAACAGAAGCAGCTCGTCCTTATAGACGTCAGTGGGGGCTTCAATCTCCTTGTTTTTCGTCAATTTTTTATTATACTAATAGTGAATAATATTACATTATTCACTATTAGTTTAATAAGAATTGGGGTAAAATAGCTGGAATATGACTTTCCCTGGCAGCGGTAATTTAAAAAAATGCTTTTAAATGTATGTATGTTGTGTGCGTGCTTGCAGTTTTGACTTTTTATGTAAGAGAGTGTGAATAAGTGTTTATGTGTAGGCAGAGTGTATGTGTGAATATGTGAGTATGTGTAAGCATGTGTACGTGTGAGTGAAAGTGAAGGCCAAAGGACATGTGAAGTCACTTCCGCAACCCCTGGCATTTTGGTGAATTGACGTCTGTGCTGACCCCTCTTTTTAAAAAACGTCATCGCTACCATTCTGGGTACTCTGGGGACCCCTTCCTGTTTGTGACTGGCTTACCACCTACTTGAAGTAGGTGGTAAACTGCGGTTATTTTGCGACCGCATTCCGATGGCAAAACAATTGTACTTGCCTTTGCGACTCGCTATTAGGAAGAGATGCCTTGGCATGCCACTTCCTAAAAGCGACTTGCAAACCTTATTTTGCGAGTTGGTAACAGGTTAACAAATCGCATCATAGGGTTGGTAATGACAACCCACGTCTTAGCAGTCGCTAACCGCCCAATTCTCCATTAGCGACTGCTAAAAGCGGTCGTTCATGTGCACCGTAGAGTCCTAGAGTACCATGACTGAATATCCTAAGAACAAGCAATAGCTCGCTGTGAGAATGACAACTTAGTGGACAACAAGGAAGCCCTTCTGGACAATACACCTCTCAGAAGATACTTGATGAAATGTCTACAGGGATAGACGAGTCAGTGAATGGTGCAAATCAAGGGAACTACATAGTAACGTAAAAATGCCTGCCAAAGCGGCATGGGGCACTTTTACAACGCATTTGATTGTCAACTTGACAAAAAGATGCTTTTTTGTAAAAGTGCCCCATACAGTGCTTTCACTTTCAATGGCGGTTGCGCTCCTTTCTTTAGATGCGGCTTGTCTAAAGAAAGGGGCGTGGCCGACATTAATGTGAAAGCACGGCATGGGGCGCTTTTCCAAAATTGCATTTGCAATGCAATAGGTCTTGCATTTGCAATGCAATAGGTCTTGCATTTGCAAATGTTTAAGCAATTGGCATTGACATTTACAATGCCAATAGCTAAAACTCTCGTAAATGCGAGACCTATTGCATTGCAAATGCTTGTTATTTAGTCTCTGGTGTTAACTATGGGGCAAGAAAGTCCCCCAGCAAATAAAATTTGCATTGGGTATCACATCAGTATTAAAAGGGGGTAATAACAAATACAAACTGTTTTTGTACGTTTATGCGTGCATGTCATGTAATCACAAAGAAGAGTGAAAAAGATAACACACAGGGGCTCTGATCACTCACTTGATTAATAATCCTTTTTACTGAAGCTCAACGTTTAATTGGCCAGCAGGTATGTAAGTCTGCATAAGTAACACTACCATTGTAATACATGAACGGTGAAGAGATCAGTAGTGGCTGGTGTGCCGTCGGAGTGGCGGGCGGTGGGGAGGGGGGAAGGCAAAGGGTAACACAGACGAAGAAAACAGTAAAATAAAAAGTAAAAAAAAAAATTACTTACCTATTGCATCGCATCTGCCAAAACACCGCTCTTCTGTTTCTTCCTCGCTGCAGCACAGGCTCCCATCCTCCCCTGCGGCCAATCCTGACACTGCTCTCATGCATGCATGAGAGCAGCATCGGGATTGGCCTGAGTGCCCTGCACTCCCAGGGAGACTGGGAGCCTGTGTTTTGCTGTATCCAACCCGGCAACGCAGCTGGGTTGGAGACAGCTTCAGTGCGCATGAGGGTTTGGCCGTCCTTAGACGGCCGGCCAAACCCACATGTGCACTGAATACAGTGTTCACCACTCCCCCTCCTGACTTTCCCCACGATGGCCCAGCCCCCAAGCCTCATTCAATGGAAGAAAAATAAAATGATAATAAACACGTTTTATTATCGTTTTATTTTTTAATTTTGAGGCTGGCAGGGGGGAGACGCTCCACCATAGCGGAGGAGCCACCGCTGGAAGAGATCATGCATTGCACTGAAGGCACATTCTTCTTGTTTCTTGCCCACCGTTCTAGAAGAGACCGTGTTGCTGCTGTCAAATCACCACCAATGTTCCATTTCATCACAGAGCAGCAACATTTCGTCATGCATACAGGAAAGAGCTGAAAACACACCCATTTAAAGAACACTACATCATGATGCAGTAATAGTCCACTCTCGCTCTTGGAAATCAGCTTTTCCTCCTGTCGAATATTGACTGTGTCTCTGGCTTTGACCCTGCACAGCAGTATGCTGTGTCTTGCCTGGGTTTGCGCTATAAAATACCACATACATACATGTTGCATCAGGGCTCTTTCTCTTCCATTGCACTGAAAGAAGATCAGAAACCAATACGAATCACAGATGGATCACAGATATGTTTCCAGGAAAGAGGTCCCTATCCTAATCTCAATCTAAGGCTATTCCTCACTTTCTGGCCACCATCCACCTGCACAAGACACTTAAATGTTTGCATATGACTTCACCGGTTTTACTCCAGCGAATCCTGTGGTTTGTTACCAGACTGTTGCAGAGTACTTTTGAAAGTGGCATTGAGCCGCTGTATTCCTTTCCCATGTCTCTGCCACTTTATACTGTGATGTTCTTTGTCCCCTGCTTGGCCTACACTACACTGAATGTTCCCTTGCATCCTACTCAGCATGGTGTGAAGTATGGGCCTTCCAATTTTATCCCCATGTGGTCTCCTGCCCCCATGCAGTGGAGTCCAGGGTGATGTGATGAGACCGCATTTTCCATTATTTCTTGTTTTTCTTTTTTTGAGTGGTGAGGCCAACTTCAATTTGAGTATATTCACCACTTTTGCCAATATGGTATTGCCTTGTGGTCAGCCTGACTGAAGTTCTATTTTTTTTTCAAAAACTGTCATCTCAGTCTCAAGGTTGGTGTCAGAGTCTGGGTTTCATGGATGTGAAATATAAAAAGTAAAGTGGTGGATAACTGGAGGGCATGATAAAGGCTGGAAGAATGTCAGGGCATTAATTGTAAGGGGGATGGAATGCACTAGCAGAGCTCCTTCTTAGGGAGGTGGTAATGGATTAGACAGGAGAAGAACGTGGAGGAACCAAAAGAGGGACACTGGCATTGACAGAGTTGACACTGGTGAAGTTGGCATGGGCAAGGTTGCCATCGGCTGAGTAGTTTTTTGAGTCCTGGTACAGGTGTAGCAGTGAGTCTCCCTACCCCTTTTGTGATTGGCTCCTTGTTAAGTCGTTGAGCTGATGAGCTCTGGGATGCATCTGCACACTGGCAGTGGTACAGAAACCTTAGAAGACTGTGAACATTGTTGCAGCAGACGTTTTTCTGAGCCCAAATCTTACTAACTTAGTCACTTTAATCAGATTCTATACTTCACCCACAGAGAATGTTCTTGCTTATCACAGTGAAGGGTGAGAAATGATGGTGTCCAACCGTTGGCCACCCAATAAGGACCATTAATTAATAGCCAACTCACATGTTTATTGATCAAATTTAAATACACCACCCTCAGAACCATACTATAAATGTAAAGGATGACAACAGGAAACCGAACCCCCTGAAGAAGTTCAATCTGACAAGAATCATACAAACCAGTAGCTCTGCTATAGCTACGCGGAACAAGAGCAGAAGAACCTGATGTTCTGAAAACAATCTATGACTTTCTCTATCATGCATTAGAAATCCAATCTTTGTAAGCACAGTTTCTGTGGAAAGAACATTTAAGACTCAAACAATAAAAAACTCATACACATTTTGATTATTTATTGTATTAAAGATCCAAAATCAATGCATATAAGAAATATTTTAAGCAGTTCAGTCATGAGTCTTATAGCATGTTTTATAAAACTACACATTGGTCAGAATAAATCTATTGCTGAAATAAAGAGTCTACAAAAGGATAGTGTTGGACTTGGCCCTTTTTGCAGGGTCATCCCAGAACTTTTTGCCTTCCTCCTGGTATTTTTTCTGACCTGGTATTGGTGGTTTTAGGACTCTGGGCACTTTATCACTGCTGTCCAGTGTTAAAGTGCATGTGCTCTCTATGTTAAACGTGGTAAGATTGGTCTACACCTGTTTGGCGTATTTAATTTACCTATCAGTCCCTTGTAAAGTGGTATCTCATCTACCCGGGGCCAGTAAATTAAATGCTACTGGTGGGCTTGCAGCGCTGCTTGCGCCACCCACCAAGGTAGCCTTTCAAACCTGTCTCAGGCCTCTGCCATTGCAGGGCCTACAAGCGCAGTTTACTGCCGCTGTGACGTGGCACATAAAGTGGTTGCCACGTCTGCGACTCCCCTTTTACTACATATCAGTCACCCCTAAGGTATTTATTTATTTAAAGGTTTTATATAGCGCTGGCTGGACCCAGGGGTATCAGAGCGCTTTACAAGGGTTGCATGAGTAAATATGGAAATAAGAAGATACAATGAGGTAGCATTCAAATCCAATTAAAACAATAGATGTAAACTTAGTTTAGGGAACAGAATTACAGCAAATTGAGATGATCAGCAGCAAGTCAAGAGAAGAGGGGTATTCGAGGAGCAAGGGGGGATAGAGAGAGCGGGGGGCAGGATGTAAGAGTGTAGAGATGCTGTGGGAGGGGGGTCGGGAAATACCAAATACATCAAGCAGGGCCTAAGAGAGGAATTAGAGAGATAGAGGGCAAGAAAAGTGAGAGGTGGGAAGGGGCTGGAGAAAGGGTATCGTGAGGTCAGAAGGGGGGAATCCAAAAACAGTAGGGGGCCGGGATGTGCCCAGGGAAGGGGTTAAGGCCCCCAGAATTTTTCGAGAAGGTGAAGTTTGAGGTCTTTTTTGAAGCTGAAGTAGGAGGGGTTGCAACGAAGTTCTTTGGGGAGTGCGTTCCAGATGGTAGGCGCATTTCCAGAGAAGGAGCGTGATTGAGTAGATTTCTTGTTTAACAGAGATGGGGCAAGAATGAGAGAATTTGAGCTCCTCAGTGTTCGAGAGCAGCCCGCTTTGAGCAGTTTGTCTGCAAGGTACAGAGGGGAGTGTTGATGCAGGGCTTTGTGTGTAATGCAGGCGGTCTTGTAGGTAGATCTGCCTTCAATAGGGAGCCAGTTGAGGGCTTTAAGGGTAGGGGAGATGTGATCGAACCGTTTGAGGTCGGTAATGAGTCTAGCAGCAAGGTTAAGAACAGATTTGATTGGGGCTAGGTGGACTTTAGGTGTTCCAGAGAGAATGGCGTTACCATAGTCGATTTTAGACAGGACCAGTGATTGGACAGCTGATCTAAAGTCATCAGCCGGGATGAAGGGTTTTAATTTCTTGAGGTGAAAGAGAGTGAAGAGAGCACTTTTGGCCGAGTTTTTTATGTGGGAGTTGAGAGAGAGGTTCTGGTCGATGTTAATTCCGAGGGATTTAACTGAGTTGGATAAGGTGAGAGAGCAGTTGAGCGCTGTGAGGTCAGAAATCCAGGCTTGGATAGGGAGCGGGCTGTTTTTGGGGGAGAAAAGAATGATTTCAGTTTTTTTTAGGGTTGAGTTTGAGGTGGTTATAGTGGAACCAGGATTGGATCTTAGTCAAGGTGTCATTGAGGTGTAGTATGTCAGCGTGGGATTGAATCTTATGATAAAGTTGAGTGTCATCAGCGTATAGGTGATACTTGATTCCCGCATGCTTAAGAATAAGGGTGAGGGGTTCCATAAAGAGGTTGAAAAGAGAGGGAGAGAGAATAGAGCCCTGTGGGACACCCAGTGAGGTAGGCCTAGGTAGGCCCTAGCTAGCCCTATGGGCAGGGTGCAATGTAGGTAAAAGGTAGGACATGTGCCTTAACTGTGTGGCATGTCCTGGTAGTGACAAGCAGCCATTTTGGTTTCTCACTACTGTGAGGCTGCCCTCTCATAGGAATGCATTGGGGATTCCCTGATATGTGTTTCAGTGGTAATTCCTTATAAGAGAGGGGTGGCGTGATCAAGTTTGGTATGTTTGCAATAGTGGTAATAAATGCTGCGTAATGGTGTTCGCAGATTTATTATCCCTATTTTAGAAATGCCACTTTTAGAAGTGGGCATTTCTGTGTGCTATGTGTCTTTGTGCCTGCCTGTTGTGTATTGCATGTCTGGCTCTGGATGACAGGGGTTGGGGAGGTGCAGTGGCTCCAGAGGGGCTGGGTGAGTCAGCGCTAGGCTGAATAGGGCGACCTGCATTTGGAGTAGTGGGAGGAGTAGCACCTGACCTTGAATAGGACTGTGCCTGCCTTATATAATGCTGGCTCCGCCCCCCTGTGGTGTGTCTGGGGCCAAAGCCTACACTAACAATGAGGGTTGTTGTGCACCTGAAAAGAGAGGTGTAAGTGCCCCCCAGAACTGGTGTGGACCGGGCACAGAGCTTGTGGCAGGGGGGAGAACAAAGACACTTGTAGTATAAATGTTGGGGCTGTGACCCCATGTCTTTGGAACTGTACTTGGAGCGGGAGGAGACTGCGTGGGACCAGGGGGATCGATGGGCTGCCACGAGACCGCCATCTAGACTTTGCAGGTGTGCTGGCCTGAGCCTGCCCCCCAGGAGTTGGCCCAGTGTGTGGTGAGCGCTGTGGACTCTGCACTTGCCAGTCTGTTGCAGCATGTGGCGAGCGCTGTGCGGTCTACCTCCTCACTAATCACTGCGTGGCTGGGACACGAGGCCGTGTGTGTTTCGGCGCCGTCGTGCTGGAGGAATCTGCCTGAGACGGGAGAGCTATAGAGAGGGGAGCGCCTGGTGAGCACTCCGGTTTTCAAGGGCCTGGAAGATTCGGGGCCCGACGGAGACTTCGCTCCATATCCTTGGGCCGTGAGGAGTCATGGAAGTCAGGCAGAGGATGCCTGACTGTGGGCGGGGCTCCCGTAAGGAGGAGAGCCTCGCGTGTTCCCTTAGCCTGGTTGTGGGTGGGGCCGCATTCACGGAGGAGGCCTGAGACATCGGGGCCGACGGAGACTTCGCTCCGCGTCCTGCCCCTTTGTGTCCCCGCATCTGAGGAGCCACACCGCATGGTCGCGGGTTGCCGTCATCCTGAAAGCCAAGGCGGACGGCCCTGACCTACTAGAGACTTGCTGCCCAAAAGGATTGTGTGGCTGCGCTCGGCCCAGAGGAAGCGACGCTTCCTGCAAGAGCCTGGCGGGGAGGTGAGTGCCCTGGGGAAGAGCCGGCTGGAGGGGAATCACCGTCCCTCATTTGCCACATGACGGCAGCCGTACCGCAGGGTAGCGGGCGGCCGCTTTGGGGCCGTTTCGTTGACTTCGCAGGTGGTGGTGGGGAGACCAAGTGAGGTTGTCCTGCCCTCGGGGGGCATTGTTCTACCTGGTGGCATTGCAGGGATTACCCCTACCCTGGAAACGAGACCGGAGAGGTCTCCAATGAATTTGGCACCAGCAGCTGCACCTTGGCAGCTGACAGTGGTGTGTCCTGTTAGGGGCCTCCTATTGTTCCTGGGGGCATCACGGGGTGAGTCCACAACAGGCCCCTGCCTCGGCTACCACGGCGGCTGCACCACGAGTGGTGGGCAGCTGCCTCTAGCTAGTGGAGGCTAGTGGGGGCAATTTGGTGCAAAGTGATGTACTCATGTGCACTGCTGATGCTGTCCAGTGATGGTGTTTAGGCACCCAGCCTCTCTGTTTCTTTGGTAATGTGTGCACGTTCCTAGTATTTACTCTAGTTCACTACTGCTGATGTTTCTGCATAATGTGTTATGCTGACTGAGGGCCCTAGCCAGTCGTTACTGGTTGTCCTTACTGTGATGTGTTTTTCTTTTTACAATGGCCCGATTGGCCAAATGTTATATGTAATCCCTGTAAATACATGACAAGTGCCTGGTGCCACAGTGTATATATGTGATATGTTCTAATGTGTTTTATGAGTAATACAAAGGCTATTTTTGGGATATAACCTTGTGTGGAGTTTCTTTTGTGGTGTGCCTAGTGTGTCACTGCTGTGTGAGTGTGTTGCGCAAACGCTTTACACATTGCCTCTGGGATAAGCCTGACTGCTCTGCCAAGCTATCAAGGGGGGGAGCAGGGGTTATCTTCGGTGTGTAACTCCCTAGCCCTTACTAGAGTGGTGGTTACTGCCTGGCTTAGGCGCATGCCCTTGCCAACCAGAAATCCCATTTCTAACAGGTAGCTAGACTAGGGTTTCCTACCACCAACAAGAGCAGGAGGACATTTATGAAAAGTTCTCTTAGCATGGGCAAAAGGGTCTGGTTAAGGCTAGGCAAAGGAAATTCCATGGGCAAGGGGAATGGAGCTATAATCAGGAAAAGGTATGGTCTGGTCTTCTCACCAGACAGTTCCAAATCGCCCTGTAGGCAAGTACATCAGCAATGAATGCCAGTAGATGGGAAAAGAAAAGGGGCTCTGTGATAGGACTCAGATCGAATCCAGAATGATCTCTGCATGAAGTCCCCCCTCTATTGGGAAAGCAAAAAAGAACAACTAAAGAACAGCCAAAGAAGAGAATAACTGCAACCCCCTCCTCCAAGGGAAGTCAGCTTTTATACTCCAAATCGTCCAACTGTGACATCAATTTTCACTCCATTATGGTCCGATCGACATGTGACCATCTTCTGCTTACAAGGTACAAATTGTAAGTTTCTGATTATTTCCCAAGTCCGTCATGAGAAACGACTGTCCATTCCGACCACAGAGGTTAGTTGACAAAGAGCTTATTTACTCTTCATGTAGTCAGGTTAAGAGTTCGGGTTCTCATTATTTCACTCACAAAGAAGTATTGAGAAAAGTATCTGTTTCTTTTAGGAATGTCATGTGAATAGTACAAATAAAGTTATATTGCTGAGAAACGTAGCAAGAGTCCTTCTCACCAAGCTATGAGACAGTGCAGGCCTAAGGAAAAAGGCAATTTAATGTATTTAAAATCAACATTCTTAATTAGTTAATGAGCTCATAATTAAGTTCAGGCATAACGAAATTCAATCAAGCATGTCATATAATGAAATAATTGTAACTTTTGTCAATGGTTAGTGCACAGACATGTTTAAATCTAAATATGGCGTACCACTAATACATATGTGCAAACTATTCTTAGCCTACTACTAAAATTTTGAAAACACATACGTACAAACTATACTAAGACGCGAGGAATACAAAGCTTTTATGCTGACAGTTTTATTCATATATACGTAAAATATAAGCTAATTGCACCAACTTTTCATTTGCTATGGTCCATTACAATGAAGAAGTTAAAGATGCTATTTTTCATCATTAATATTTGCACAATTGTTTGGGACACTCATTATTACATAGAGGTACTGCTGCATTTTAGTAATCTTTGTTAATTTTCAACATAGCAATCATTTTTCACCAATAATCTTTCATTACAAATTTGTTAAAAGTAACAAAGTAATCAATTAATAAGCATGTTAAACTACATTTTCAAAATTCTTCTATTTCTACAAATCCAAGCACAATTTTATGGTGCTGGCACGTCAACCTTTCTCAGTTTCAATGGTATTTTTCAAGACATGTGCAGAGTGCACATTAGAGTTTCATTGGCAAAATCGTTTTTTATGACGAGTAAGGGTTAGCCAGCATTTACGCTGGATCAGCAGCATTACCAGCACCCCTAAATTTAGGTTGTTACTCTTTACCGAAGAAGGACAAATATTCTGAAACACATGTCTAGTATGTTCGATTTGAAAATCCCATTCCCGTTATATATTTGTTTTACGCTATATTAGGTTAGCAGTGTGCGGCTAAATGAGACACCATTTGTATTCATGTTATGTTACCCACTGAGTTATCCCCGCCATGTCCGAGCTTCAGTTAGCGAGTGTGACTCCATTTTGTATTTCGTAATCCCTATTAGGCTGTGTCTGTACTAGGCCTCACTTTTCGTATTGCTTGCCTCAGCAGAACGCTGTATTCAGTTATTATTTCCTTTTCTGTTCAAGGTTGGATTCCGACTCACTAATGAATAGGCCATTCTGCCCTCGTATACCTATCCCTGTGTGTAGTTCTGCTCCCACGTTAGGAGACGCCGAGCCCCAGCACGGCAACCTTGAGAGAATGATAACATGTACCCATCTAGCAGGTGGTAGCTCATCTCAGCAGTGCCTCCTTTGTTGATGTTCGGCCTGAGCCGGTAACTTTCCACTGTGGGCGTGGTTGGGGTTGTTGGAGGAATGATTATGCGTTGCAGACTGTTGGGGGGCCAGTCCCTCGGCAGACATCTTAGGGTGCAGGTCAGATTGGACTCCTCTGCAGAGCATTTCTAATAAACAACTGTTTGTATTCTCTACTGTCTGACCGACTCTTCATTTTGGGGAAGGCTACAAGGAGGTTGTAGAAAACCCGGGTGACCCTTTTCGGGCCACTTCCTTCAGTTGGCGCCAGAACAGGGACTCCGCAAGTTGACCCGACTCGCCCGTAATCGGGTTGTGGGGTCGGGGTGGTCTCCGGTCGGGTGGGGAGATCGGGGATCCACACACGATAAGAGCCCGGTTCTCTTGGCTGCCCCGCCCGTCTGATCGGGCGACTACTCGTCTAGTGGTCACCGGCCGGATTCCTAAGAAGGCGGAACCTTGGATCTGACTGTTTGGTCGGAAGAGTCGGCAGTGGAGAATAATATTGCTCGACCTGAGTGCACCAGGTGAGTGACTTGAATTCTTGGTAAATGGGGTGCCATGGTTGAACGGCACGAGCCCACGGGCTGTGTCTGGTACAGTCTCTAGACTGTCTTGTCTTGAACTTGGTGGGTTTGCGGACCCTTTAAGACGCGGAGTGTTTGTGACCAGTCTACCAGGCCAACTGGAAATTCGGCCCATTCTTGAAAAGGTTTGGGGCTGTTTGCGAACAATCTGCCAGGCCAACTGGAAATTCGGCTTACTCTTCAAAAGGTCTGGGGCTAGAGCCCGTCTTCTTGTCTTGGTACAGTCTGGGGACTGTCTTGTGCGGTTTTGGACTGCTTGGATTTGGTTCTTGGATCATTTGTTGGTTGGTGTCCTATTTGTCCATTGGGGACTGTGTATGTGTCTTATATTAAGATGCCTTGTCTAAGTAAGTTAGGGTGTTTTGGATGTCAGTGTTGTTCCACTGAAGCTCGATTGGAAGAAAGGCAGCCGACGCCTCCAGAGGGTACCCCAAATTTTGATGTATACGTCAAGCATGGCATTGGCCCTATTAGGTTTAGCACACTGTGGAATAAATATACGAGGGACAATGTCGATCTACAGTGGCCGCTTACTGGCACATTTGATGAGCAGAAGTTGAATTACTTGCAGGACAAATTATTCGCCAAAAAGAGCAGACAGTCGATGTTTGATTCTTTGAGAACATGGCAGAAGAAAGCGAAGCAGCGACGTATGAGAGCAGAGAAGCAAGCCTGGAGGGGGCAGATGCAAACGATAACGCAGAAGGCAATAGCTTATGATAGAGAAAAGATCGAGAAAGGCATAGAGTGTGCAGACAGGAAGTTCCGATTACAGAGTGATAAGTGTTATGTGGCTAGGGAGGAAGGTGATGCTTTTGTTGAGGAGTTGTTGGATTCTCGACCCCCACCTCCTTATGCCCCCGAACGGCTATATCCCGTGATTCCGACACCTCAGTCTTCGGCTTCTGGTTCTATTATTCCCATTCTTTCTGTTCCTAGCTCTACTGCTTCAGCCTCGGCCCCGCCCGCTTCTTCCCCACTCTTGCCAGTTACAGGGGCGGGTGCCGTCCGTTCCTCTATTCTGTCTCCCGACCCCGTGGTCACGCCTCCTCTTACTCCTGCGGCACAGTCTTTGAGCGCGATGGTACCTGTTTCTTCATCTGCTCTTTCCCCTTTGGGTGTGTTACCTCAGACATCGCGAAATGTCGAGACGCCTGTGCGTGGAGCGCATGAAGTGAATTGGGCAGCGGCACGTGAACGCATGGATAAAGTGTTGGTGCGCTCTGCTGTGGGTGATGAGGAAAAGAGAATGGTGTCTGACCAGGCTGCACAATGGGCCCGGAATCCGATTTATAGTGTGGAAGATGTGTGGAGCGTGATGAAAGATTATGAGCCGTTTATACAGCAACATGCTCTTAAGCATATGTCGGCCACACTGATAGGATTGTGGGAACAGTGTTTCAAGGGTATTGCACCGCAGATAATTTATGACATTCGGGACAGGGTATATACTACAGATATGGCCCCAAATGAGGTTTTCAGTAATGTGACGACATTGGTGGGTTATCGGGGAAGATTGCTCCAGAAGGTCCCGACAACAGTGTCACAGTTCCCCATGAGGGAAGTTTTTTTTTTTTTTTTTGTATATTTGTTTATTGGATTTCACAATGAACACAAACAACATACAACAGTGCCAGACATAGCGCCCAGTAGTACAGACGTGGTATATCATTTGCAAAACATGAGATCAGTAGTGAAGTCGTAAATTGTTCCCATACAATCCCTCCTCCCCCCCCCCGACACAGTCCCTCCCTGGGCATCAATTGCGTCTACGGCATGAAGATGTTTATAGGGCCACCTTTATATCCCCCATAGTGCTGCTTCTATCCAATGAGTCCAACCCTCTCTTGGACCATAGTGCTCCTACCACACCTACTCAGCTACTGTCTAGTGTCCATCCAGGAGCTCCATTCTGTAATTTCCTCCTAGTCCCATCGCTACATCCCTTATGTTGTCTGTCCTTGATGTTCTCGGGCCCACACTACAAATGGTTCCCAGATGTCCCGCGGTCGCGATGCAGAGGGCATCAACTCCCAGAATGTGGTCAGTTGTGTGTGTCCGAAAGTCACATCCCTGAGCCAGTCATCCTTAGAGGGGACTCTTCTACTGCTCCAATGTATGGCTACTCGCCGTTTCGCATATAGCAAGAGCAGGGCGTGCAGCTTCCTATACCCCACTGGGGTGTCTTTAACATATCCCAACAGTCCCAGCAGAGGGTCAGGATCTCCATCCACCCCCGTAATCTGCCGTATGATAGTGCACACTTGTATCCAATATGTCTCCAACCGTGGGCAGTCCCATGCTACATGCATGAACCCTGCTGCGGCAGAGCCGCAGCGCCAACAACCATCATCGTCTTTGAGCCCATATGATGTAAACTGGCAGGCGTTCTATAGAATCTGTGTATGAACTTAAAATGTATAAGACGAAGTTTGTAATTGGGGGATAGGGCCGTCAATTGGTTACAGCAATAGAGCCATTGTTCTTCCGATATGGGGGTCAGAAGTTCTTCGTTCCATGCCACCAGCGCTCGGGGCTTCAGAATTGGGGCCGATGTCTGCATGTGATTGTAAATTCTAGTAATAAGCTTGCGCGGGGAAGCTGTTGCAAGTACATTTTCTAGAGCAGTCAGCGTTGGTGGAGCGTCCGGGAATGTATTGTGTAATGACCGGCATGCCAGTTTGATTTTATGGTATGCAAATAATTCGGCGAAAGCCACCGGGTGATCATTCCCAGCTATTGGGGGTGGTCTAAACGTTCCCTCCGGGTAGAGATCCTCAAATGTAGCCAGACTCAGCGCACGTGCCAGATCTGTTCCTATTCCATCGCCTATGGGAAATAGCATCGGGTTGTTGGCTAGGGGAATGGACGGGGCATAAAGAATGGGCACGCCCGCTCTTCCCCTCAACTTATGCCAGGCCCAGCGCAACGTTTCCACTGTGTCTATGCCTTCCCTTGTACGCTCCGAAGAGTGCAACCCGCAGGGGCAAAGGTTTAGCCATGTCCTCCTCTATGGCCACATGTGGCTGAAATGGAGTGGGGTGCACCCAGTAGTGTAAGAATTGAGCTTGCGCACTCCAAGCGTATAGTTGCATGTCTGGTGCCCCCAAGCCCCCCTGTCGCAGAGGAAGTGTCAGCAATTCCCAGGAGATTCTGGCTTGCCCACCCGCCCAGGCTAATGAGATCAAATGTGATCGCAGGGTGGTAAAAAAGGCCTGTGTGAGCACCATAGGCACATTAACAAATAAGTACAAGAATTTTGGCAGTACCACCATTTTTATCAACGCTATCCTCCCAGCCAATGAGAGCGGGAGTCGCGTCCAAGCATTAATCTTCCCTTCGAGCCAGGTCATGGCACACCCATAGTTCAACCTCCACAGCTCCTGTATGTCTCTACTGATCCAAATGCCCAGATATTTCACGGGCTCCGCTGTCCATTTGAGTGGGAATTCAGAGGTGATCCGGGCAGTCGTGTCTGTCAACGGGAAGATAACAGACTTAGCCCAGTTTATTGATATTCCTGAGAGGCCCCCAAACTTAATAAATTCCCTCAAGATCGGATCTAGGTTTCGCGCGGGGTCAGAGATATAAAGTGTAACATCGTCAGCATATAGTGAAACCAGGAGACTCCGCGCACTAAAACCTATTCCTTTGGCGGTGTGGTGTTGCCTTATTCGAGCCGCCAGTGGCTCCATCGCTATCGCGAAGAGCAACGGGGACAGTGGGCATCCCTGTCTTGTTCCACGCGAGACAGCGAAGGGCTCCGATAGGAGGCCATTCACCCGCACGCGTGCCATAGGTTGCGTATATAGTAATTTCACCATGTTTATGAATAGCGGACTAAAGCCCATGCGGCCCAGGATCGTGAAGAGATAATGCCACTCCAGTGTGTCGAATGCCTTTGTGGCATCTAAAAAGACCGCGGCCGCCTGTACGTCAGGGTGTAAATAGTGTAGCACTGAAAACAAGGTTCTCAGGTTTTGCGATGTTGACCTTCCCGGAATAAAACCCGACTGGTCTGGTCGTGCGACCAGTGGGAGTAAAGTCTGCAGCCTATTGGCAATCAGCTTTGCCAGTATCTTGACATCCACATTTATAAGAGAGAGCGGGTGGTAGGAATCCAGTTCATCCTCTGGTTTGCCCGGTTTTAAGAGGGTAACTATGATCGCCTCACG
Organism: Calotriton arnoldi; assembly: GCA_963921515.1. Classification (NCBI taxonomy): domain Eukaryota; kingdom Metazoa; phylum Chordata; class Amphibia; order Caudata; family Salamandridae; genus Calotriton; species Calotriton arnoldi. Next base: position 1,699,494 of record CAWUFW010001658.1, read on the forward strand.
CATAGACGGAGGTAACACTCCTGACTCTAAAGTCTCCTCGTAGAGGTCGAATAGCCAGGGCGCCAGCTCCTCCACATAGGCCTTATAGAAGGCAGTGGTCAGGCCATCCGATCCAGGGGCCTTATTAAGTGGTAGACTTTTTATGACCCGGGCTATGTCCTCTACTGTAAAGGGAGAGTCAAGGTACTCTCTCTGTCCTCCGCTCAGCCACAACAATTCCAGGGAATCAAGAAAGGGCAGTAATCCCTCAGGGGCGGAATGTTGTGTGGTTGCATATAACCCAGAATAGAATCTCGAAAAAGCCTCTAATATAGATTTCTGACCCCTGATTTGTGACCCATCGACATGAGTGAGTACAGCGACAAATGCAGTGCTACGTGGGGGGCGGAGCATGGCGGCCAAAGTTCGTCCAGGTCTGTCCCCTTCCCCATACCGTCTGGCCTGAGCATGCTTCCCTAGAAACTTAACCTCCCGACTGGCCTCCTCGTCAAAGTCAAGCAATTTGCCTTTTATGGTCGCAAGACCAGTGGGATCCCCAGTGGAGTAAAACTGAGCCTCCAGCGCCTTTATTTGGTTTTCAATCTTTTCTAAAGATCCCCTGATGGCTTTCAACACCCCAGCCTGCCGGGCAATGCAGTGCCCTCTCACCACAGTCTTGAAAGCTTCCCACAACGTGGCTACTGAGTCGACCGAGCCTGTGTTCAACGAAAAATAGTCCACTATGTCCCCCCTGACTTCCTCCCTAAAGGCCTCGTCCAATAGTGCATCTTGTGGGAGCCGCCATGTGTATACCCGCTGGGTAGAGTTAGGCAGGTCCAACCGCAGAAGGCAGGGCGCGTGGTCTGACAAAGATCTGGAATAGTGCAGCGCCTCCCTAACCCATGTGACCACATCTCTAGATACTATCCAGTAGTCGAGTCGGGACCACGCCTTATGATATTCCGTAATACATGTGCCCTCCCTCAACCCTGGGTGAAGGTGCCGCCAGATGTCCACCAAGTCTCCATCTGCTAATATAGCCTTCAATGTCCCACTAGCCAATGGGTGCAATGTCCTAGAGGTCCCCTTCCTATCCAGTTCATCGTCTAAGACTGCGTTAAAGTCCCCCCCCCAGATTATTGTATCACAATTCGTGGCTTTGACCTTAGCCCACACATTTTGGAAAAATTCAGGGGAGTCAGAGTTTGGACCATAAACTGCAACTAATACCACTTCGTTGCCACTGAGGTATCCCTGTAGTATGGCATAGCGGCCTTCAGGATCCAAATGCATCGAGCCCTCTTTCCAGTCCAACCCCCTTTTTATCAGAACCGTCACCCCCCTTGCATAATTGGAATAAACAGCTGAATAAATCGACCCCCATCTGTTGTGTTTCAGTCTAGGAGATGAGTGAGTACTGAGATGCGTCTCCTGCAGCATACAGACATCAATGCGGTGCCTAGTGAGATAGGAGTGCACTAACCTAGCTTTCCTGCCATCATTTATCCCTCGGATGTTCCAAGTAAGAAAATTTAGAGCAGTCATGGAGGACACATATCGCAACAGCGTAGCGGGGTAGGCGGAGTTAAGCACAGGAACACATAATAGGGTACAAGCTGAGTCTCATGCATAATATAAGGCATAGGTCTGGCGAACACTAAAACAATCCCCCCCCTCCACCCGCCGCCCACTCCAACCCCCCAATCAGGTTGTAGAGAACCCATCCAAAACAACAAAACATTTCCAATAACTTGTGGGAGCTCTCCCATGGGGGCGCAAAAAATGCCGGCACACTCCCCTGATTTCTCAGGGTGGCCAGGAACAACTGTGTTCGGTGAGTCTTATCCAAAGCTTCACAGCCTGAGAGGTCTAGTACCTAGCTCTCTAGAGCACGCGGCCAGAAGTCCCATCCCATACCAGCAGTATCCACATAGTGCCAATTAGAGACTGTTGCCGACTAACGGAGGCCCACCGAGTCCCCTCGGCCCCTCCCAATCTAGAAGGGTTGCCCTCCCAACACCAAATCGTCGCACATTTATAATGCCACAAACACCCACATCCACCCCACTTTCACACATCCAGCGCATTAACAAACCAGAGTCTCGGATTGCAATGGGTCCGGCACCAGGAGTGCCCCTGGACCGGGATGCGTTCAGTCCGTATCACTGAGTCCCGTATGTTCCTTGGCTGCCTCTGTGTGGTGTTTTTTCGCCGCCTTCCCGCCAACATGCTTGGCGAACTTCAACGCCGATTTCGCGTCCGTGAAAAAGTGGGTAGTCCCGTCGTGGCTGACCTTCAGCTTCGCTGGATATAGGAGTGCATACGGGATCTGCGCCTGAAGGAGTAACCGTTTGGCCTGGAGAAATTCCCGCTGTGCAGCCTGCACCGCAGGGGTGAAGTCAGGGTAGAAGGAGATGGTGTTACCCCCATACACAACAGTCCCCTTGCCACGGGCCAACCGCAGGACTGTGTCACGGTCTTGGTAGTTCAGGATTTTGGCCAAGATCGGCCTGGGAGTGGCTCCCACCAGTGGCCTAGGGCCCAACGCTCGGTGCGCCCTCTCCACTGCGAACACCGGAGAAAGATTGGGATCAAACAGTTCATGGAGCATATCCGCCACATATGTTTCCATCTTCGCAATGGCTGTCGTCTCCGGTATCCCCGTGATTCTGAGATTATTTCGGCGGGACCGAGCTTCCAAATCCTCGTTCTTTGCTCTGATAATCCCAAGCACCTTGTCCATTTGGAGGAGTTGTTCCTTTGTTTCCACTTGAAACTCATGGAAGTCCGAGGCCTGGTTTTCCAGCACATCCAGTCTGGTTTCGTGTGTCCCCACCTGCGTCTTCACCGCGTCCAATTGGGAGTTCATTGTGTCCAGCTTGGCGTCAATATTTCGGAGGCTAGATCTCATCTCCAACATGATGGTGCGCAGGTCTTCTCCCTGATCCTCCGGCTGATGTTCCTGTTGTCGCTCTGCGCCTGCATCTGAGTCATGGTCCGTGTTCCTTGTGTTGCGCCTTTGGTCGAAGGATATCTTCGGCTGTTTGGCATCTTGCTTGCCCATGTTCAAGCTTGGCATGGAGATAGCACCCAGGACACCTTCCAGCCTGTCTCGGAGTGCCCCGTTTCCGCCTCACTGCGACACCACCCTGCGCTCTGCTTGGCGTTTGGGGTAGTATCCCATGCGTCCACAGCGCTGAATAGGTATATGTAGCAGGGCCCGCAGCGATCGCAGCAATCTGTCCACCCCCTTCTGCTGGGTCTCCTTACACAGCGCGCACCAGAGGCAATGTCTCCTTAGCTCAAAAGTAGGAACCGCACGGAGCTGTCCAGATGAGCGCAGTCCCTGAGTTATGGAGAGTAGGCAGTCGGGGACATAAGCAACAACTCTCAGCCAGTTGTTGGCGGCTCCAGGTCCCCTCCACTCACCGCCCCCTATGCCAGGTCTTATCAGCACCTACCCTATCTCGGAAGGGAGTGAAGGGTTCAGGCCTCCGCCCGGATCTTCGCAGCGGTGTAATCCTCCGGCTGCAGGCTGTCCGCTCTGCGTTTTGGCCTCCGCCTACAACTGCGAGGCCTCTGCAATGTCGGGGATTAGCCTTAGACGTTCCTCCAGTCGCCCCGGGCCGACGTCTGCTGGGGTAGGTTTACCGGTGCTGTGCAGGCTGTCCAGCTCAGGCGTGAGCATATAGTGGCATCGCGATCTTCCGGCAACCTGTGTAGTCCGCTTTTTCACTCCGGAGCTGCGCGCATGCCCTCGGCGCCACCACAGATGCAATGCGGCCTTCGTCGGCCTCTGCGCCGCGGTCTCGAGTGATTGCGCCGTCCGACCTACACGGTCTCCGCCATCTTGTCTTCCCGAGTCGCGGCGAATCGGAGTTCACTGCTACGCCGCTCGGGCGCCGATTTTGCTGATTTCAAGGTCGCTGGACGCCTCGTGTCTTCCGCCTCCCAGGCCGTCGGTTGTAGACCGAGATTGCTCACCGGTATCGCTTATTATTGCAGGATGATGATTCCGGCCGGCGGAGCTCGCTTATTCAGCGGCCATTTCGCGGCTCGGCAAGCCACGCCCCCCCCCATGAGGGAAGTTCATCCCATTTACCACCCCGAAATACCAGAGTTGTGAGATGGGAATAATATTGTTACTCGCCCACGAGTGGCGGCCCATTTCCAGGAACAGTGGATCTACACTCCTTGGAAGAGGAGTGAGGTAATATCCCTAAAAGGACAGTTGCCGGACCCTCGGAAAAATCCACCAGCGTACTATAAAGAATTGACGGAGGCGTCCTCCTCCACAGTGATGACCTTAGCTGATATAGAGTTGTTTTTCGGCCTTTTAGTACCAGTAGATATATGGAGGCAAGTGCATATGCAAGATCATGTGGTGGAATTGGGTGGAACATGGGATGAGATCAGGGCATGGGATAAGGAGCGCAAGCCTGGTGAGAAGCCGAAAGCGGTGCTATTAGCTTTGCCGGGACGTATTATCACTTACATGCACTCCCTTATCCCGCCAAGACGAGTGGATTGGGACAAGTTGACTGCATGTCGTCAGAAGAAGGATGAAAGTGTGTCCGATTTGTTTACTAGGTTCGAAGGGGTGTTTCTGGATTTTAGTAGTCAGGATCTATCGCTGGAGGATGGTGTTTGTCTGTTCGTCAACAGGTTTGTCACTAATTTGCTTCCTGAGATTGCGACTAGGTTGCAGGCATCGGAAAGTACTTGGACCACCTCCTCCCCGTCAGTGATATTGAGTATGGCACAGTACTACGAGCATAGGGAGAATGAGGACAAAGAGAAGGTGGAGAAAAAGTCAAAGGAGTTGAAGACGAGGGTGTTGATGCAGCAGGTGTCAAGGGGGAATGGTAGAGGAAGGGGTTCGGGTCCCGCTCAGCGGGGATCCCGGTCTGACCGGAACAGTACATCTGGTGCGCCCGTAGGGTACAACCAATGTGCGTACTGTAAAAAGGAGGGGCATTGGCGAAGTGAGTGTCCGGAGTTGCTGCAGAAAGTTGAGGCCCCGAGAGGTAGGGGTTTTAGAGGACGTGGTAGAAGAGGAGGAGGCCGAAGAGAGGGACAGTTTGAGGATACATCATATGCTCAGCAGAGCTAGAACTATTTCGACGAACATCGGGGAACGCAGTACTATCATGACGACTATGACATGGACGAAGTGACGGGGATGTCCCACAGCTAGGACAGCCAGGGACAGGGTAGGGGACCGGTTCCAGTGCCTGTAGATCAGCGGGACCTTATGTCACTGCGGATTTGCAAGGCACGCCCAAGACGTTCTTACTTGACATGGGTGCTATGAATAGCTCTGTTTCTCGTTCGCTGATCCCAGGGGCAGCTCTGTCTGGCCAAAACAATGTTTCGGTAGGTTTCTCAGGCATGCCGGTTGTTAGCCCCATTTCCAAACCTCTTGCTTTGACTATTGATCCCTTTACGGTGGACTCGCCATTTCTGTTAACGACAAACTGTTGGGAGAATTTGATGGGATTGGATTTGTTGAAGAGATTACATGCCACCATTTTTTGTTCTCCAGATGGTGTTTACATGACTGTTGGGCCACAAGTGGCACGCGCAAAACAATGCTTTGCAAAAGATGCACCCCTCCCCGCAGAGTTCAAGGAGGTGCCCCGTAGTTTATGGGCAGCAGGAGACACGGATGTGGGGTTACTCCAGATCCAGCCGGTCTCTATTGCGATTAAGGACAATGCTGTATTGTCACGTACTCCCAGTATAAGATTTCACAAGCAGGAGAAAGGGCTTTGTTGCAAATAATACAGGATTTGATTAAGTCGGGTGTGGTTGAGGAGACAGTAGCAAATGTGTGTAACAGCCCTATCCTTCCGATTCTCAAGAAGGCCCCCTTGGACTCTTCTGATGCTCACCCGGATGTTTATAGCATTGTAATTGACCTCAGAGAGGTCAATAAAATAGTTGTGCCCCAATATCCTGTAGTCCCAGACATTACCACAATATTGACAATGATTCCCCCGTCAGCAAGGTTCTTTTCCGTCATTGATCTGAAAAATGCTTTCTTTAGCATTCCGATTCATACAGATAGCAGATATCTGTTTGGATTTGCCTTAGCCGGCAGGAGTTTTAGATTCTGTCTTGCTCCTCAAGGCTATACACAAAGTCCTAGTATCTATAGTCAAGCTTTAAAAAGTCAATTGGATTCTTTGGTGCTTACCACTGGTAATGTGCTATTGCAGTACATTGACGATCTCCTTGTGGCCTCTGATACTGAGGATGGTTGCAGAGATGCAACTGTTAGATTGCTGTTGCATTTGGCATGTTATGGCCATAAGGTATCCCTTTCCAAATTTCAATATTGTCGACAGGAGGTCACCTACTTAGGTCACCTACTGTCGAAGGAGGGTCGCAAGCTAACACCTGAGTGCATAGCTGCTATCACTAATATGCTGGTTCCTAAGACTCAACGTGAAGTACGCGCATTTATTGGCATTACCTCGTATTGTCGACATTGGATCCCCAATTATTCCTTACTAACAAAACCCCTCCTTTACCTGACCACCAAAGAAGTGCATGAACCCCTGCCGTGGACATCTGCATGCCAGCAAGCTTTTGAGCAATTAAAGGCTGCGCTTTGCTCTGCTCCTGTGCTTGGTACTCCTGATTACCAGAAGCCTTTTGTGATTTACGTACATGAGGCAGACGGTTGCGCGCTTTGTGTACTAACACAGGGCTTTGGTGGTAAGCAAAGACCCTGCACTTATTTTTCTGCGATGTTGGATAACGTAGCCAGAGCGCTCCCGAGCTGCCTGAGAGCTGCCGCTGCAGTAGCAGTTTCTATCAGACAATCGGCGGGGCTCGTTCTCGATACTGAACTCACCGTAATGGTACCTCATGCTGTAGGTACGCTTTTAAATAAGACAAAGACACAGCACCTTACTAGTGCACGTCTGATTGGATATGAACTAACCTTGTTTGCTCCGCACATTACCATCAAAAGATGTGCCACTCTGAACCCAGCCACGTTACTACCCCTCCCTTCGACGGGCAATGACACAGATGCACATGATTGTGTATACAGAGCGGAAGAGGAGACGAAAGGACGGGTAGACCTGACTGATGTTCCCCTATCTGAACTTCAAGGGGAACTATATGTCGATGGCTCTTGTTTCAAACTACCAGATGGCACCACCACTGCAGCATATGCAATTACAACGTTACACACTATAGTTGAGACATCCAGTGTCCCATACCAATCAGCCCAAGCTGCGGAGCCGGTTGCTCTTCTTTGGGCTTATGAGTTGAGCGAGGGACTGACTGTCAATATTTATACTGACAGCCAGTAGTACGCCTTTGGGGTCGCCCATAATTTTGGACGCCTCTGGGCGGAGAGAGGATTCTTAACATCACATGAATTACGAATACAGAATGGCCCATTGATACATAGACTCTTGTCAGCCCTAACACTTCCCAAAAGATTAGCGATAATAAAATGTAGTGCCCACAAAGCAATAACAGATGATGTTGGTAGAAGAAATGCGTTTGCAGATCAAACAGCTAAAGAGACAGCGAGATCGAAGATTAAAAAGATGTTTGTGGCAGGTCCGGCTAGGTGGGTCCCAGATAATGGAATGTTCGAGGATACAGTAGAGAGTGTCAAAGAGATACAAAGTGAGGCAACCCTAGACGAATTGGCAATATGGAAGGAGAGTACGGGGCGTCTGGATGAGGATGGGTGCTGGACTGATAAGTCCGAGAAACAGCGATGGATGTTACCTAATGCCTATGTACTTCCTGTGGTTACCATGGCCCACGGCCCAGCCCACATTAGCGCCAAGGGAATATGTAAGGTGTTGGACCCAGTGTGGCAGAACGACAATATTTCCAAGGTAGCCACTCATTTAGCGAAACACTGTATGATTTGTATGATACATAATCCTGGGAAAGGTACTTCTACACCCTCTGGTAATTTTGCACCGCCTTCCTTCCCTTTCGAGGTGCTCCAGATGGATTTCATCGAAATGGAACGAGTCAACAATTTGAAGTATGTGCTGGTAGTGATTTGTGCATTCAGTAAATGGATTGAAGCTTACCCCACTAAAGAGAATACGGCTATGGCGACGGCGAAGGCACTCCTAAAAGAGTTCTTCACGCGCTTCGGATTGCCACGTGTGATTTGGAGTGACAACGGAAGTCACTTCAATTCCAAGGTCATCCAACTGGTGTGCGAAGGTCTACACATAAAGCAGAAGTTTCATGCAGCCAACCAACCCCAGTCAGCAGGTCTGGTTGAGAAGTACAATGGTACTCTCAAACTGAAGTCAGCAAAGATACAGGAAAGCACAGGATTGCGATGGCCAGATGCGTTGCCCCTGGTCTTGTTATCCACCAGGGCGATGGCACACTCTAGTACAGGGTTGTCACCGTATGAGGTAGTGTTTGGTCACCCTGCCAATATCCGGGGCGTTCCAAGGCCAAAGCGCTTCTCTGAGATAGAGCACCCTTTGCTTGTAGACTATCTGAATGAGTTAACTAAAGATCTTCGTTCTCTTCATCAACAGATTCAGGAGACACTGCAGCCGGTACCAGAGGGGCCCGGGCATCAGCTACAGCCCGGAAATTACGTCCAAGTCAAGAACTTCCAGAGGAAGAACTGCCTGGAACCCCGCTGGCTTTAGTGAGTCCTTACTGAGAGTAGTCAGGTATCTATATGTGTGTATTGATATCTGTTGTTTTGTCTTATATGTTCTCATCCCTGCTGTTCCCTACCCTTACCTTTCCCTCACTTGATCGCCCTAACGCTCTGTAACCTTGTATTCAGAGATAAGGGATGTCAAGGGGTGGACCCCTTATAGCATCATCCGGATCCTGAGGAGTACTAAACCTGACAGAATTACGCACCCAAGATAGGTTACTCCTCCCGGTCCGGGTGAAACTATACATGGCGTCTATGGACGATGTGGTTCAGGCTTTGGCCTTAGTACAACAGGAATTAGCGGCCTCTAGGCTGGAAACAGCTGCACTACGGGATAGGGTGGACAAGTTAACCAGGAACCCTTTTGATGTATCTGTCACTAGTACTCCCCAGATACAAGTGACAGTACCCCCCCCCCGATTCCTCTAGCCAGTCCTGAGAGATATGCCGGAGATCCATTGAAGATACAAGTGTTTCTGACGCAAATCATGCTCCATTTTTCTTGTAAGCCATCATCGTTTCCCAACAACCATTCCAGAGTGGCATTTGCGATTTCTTATTTGTTTGGTGACGCTGCTAATTGGGCTGTTCCACTGGTTAGGAACAACGACCCAGTACTGTCTGATTGGGAGGCTTTTAGGGCAGCGTTTGAAAGAGTGTTCGATAGAAGAACTACTACGTTCAGCGCAGACCGAGAATTGTTGGAATTGAGGCAAGGGAGACATGATCTAGTGACGTACCTTACGTCTTTTAACAGGTTGGTGGCTGAAGCCGCATGGCCAGAAGAGAAGAGAATGTCTCTTTTCTATCAAGGTTTACGCGACGACCTAAAAGATGTGATAGCACAAATTGACCCACAGCCAGTGACCTGTGCTGATCTAATTAGTTTGTCTTTGAGACTTGATGGGCGTATGTCAGAGAGAGGCGAAAAGCATCGAGGGGATAGGTCCTTCTATCGGCCAGATAAAAACCCCAGAAAAGCGAATCCTAGCAACGAATCAACCAGTGAACAACCAGAACAAATGTAAATAATGATTTGAATGTGAATGTGATGGCTGAGCTATCATAATCAATGATTGATGATATTGGCCTCTTACACACATTATCAGAACAGGGGGCTGAATGTCTGTTTGAAAGGGACTCCTTTCTTAATTTAGATGACTTGGGGGTTACTGTAGATATGAACTGCCATAATGGCTTCAAGACAGTCGCTACCTTTGTACCTAACATGCTATATGACAATATTGACACATTTCAAGATATGGTTACAACGGACCTTACAAGACTCAGGAAACAAAAGAGGAAACGGAGATCAAACCTGCAGGACGATCATGGTATAGTCATTAGACTTTCCGATAAATGGGGAAAGTGGTTGTCCTGACTAAAACCATGCACCTAGCAGAGGGTGAAGGGCAACTTAGCAATTCTACCTTCTATATAAGAATTGAGGGGACAGATTTACAACCGACTAATAAGGAATATGAGAGAATGCTTACTGACAGGATGGATAAGGATCTCTTGGAATGGGAAGAATCCTTGTTTCTGAAATGTAGGTATCCTAGAATCCCCATATTATATCTGTTACCCAAAATACAAAAGTGTATGATTAAACCTCCGGGGCCCTGACTGTATCAGTCATGGGAAGCCTGACGAGTACCTCAGTCGATGGGGACTTCTTCTTATGCCCATTTATCTCCTTTCTACCTTCCTATATCAAGGATACATGAAATTTTCTTTTGAGAATTGAAGGTATGATGTCGGAATCTGAATTTCTGTTGATTACTCTGGATGTCAGTAGTCGTTAAACTAGTATCAAGCATGATCTAGCCATAAGGGCCTGTAGACATTTCCTACGAACTGATCTGTTTCCTACTTATTGCACAATTAGATGTCTAACGCATAATTATGTTTTGTTCAATGACAAACTGTACAAACAATTACAAGGAACAGCCATGGGGACCTATTTTGTCCACACCTATGTCAACCTCTTTATGGGCTGGTGGGAAGAGGAGGTCCTCAGGAACACAGATAGATTCAATGAACATGTAATGTTGTGGATGAGATTTATCTACAACATGTTTGTTGTTTGGAGGGGTTCAGAGAGTGATGCTAATAAATTTGTTGAAACCCTGAATGAAAATTTTTGAATAAACACTTCAGTGATATTGTTGACAGGAGAGTAGAGTTTCTTGACATCAAAGTAACAGTTGAAGATACGAAACTAACAACTGCACTGTACAGGAAATGACATTGGGTAACAGCTTACTGCATGCCAATGACAGTCACCCATGCAACTTGATATAGAGTATCCCCTTTTGTGAACTTTTGAGGGCTAAACATATTTGTAGTATGGAGGAAGGCTTCCTTGCAGAACAACCATTTATGGTAGTCAGATTTAAAGAGCGAGGCAATTCTGGCCCTGAATTGAGCAAGGCAATGGAACATGTAAAAGATGTGAGAAGGAATGAACTGCAGAGTGTGACCAGAAAAAAGGATGCAGTTGAGAGGGCATTTCAGGCTTATCACGCCTTAAGGCCAATGATATGAGGAGGATTCTGGGATAACACTGGATCATTTTTAAAATAGACCCGATTCTTGAAGGCCATATCTCTGATTACCCTGTGATCATTTTTAGGTGGAGTAGTACCCCGGGGTATAGGATAAGTAGGAATTAAATCTCCAATACCCCCGACCCGAGTTTGTTTTTAATTTTCCCCATTCGTTTTTGGTTTCGCGTTGAGAAGCGCCAACCTACCACGCCTCCAACAAGCCTCCCTGGATGGCGGGCTACATAGAGATCCTCACAGCGTTTCCGTGCAAGACTATCTGGGCTCATCTTTGCCCAGGCAGCACCCAGCGCTAGACCCCCTGGCTGTTTCCAGACCCACCACTCCCCCACACTGAGATATAACAGAGAAAAACTGCTTGATTGTAACTTTCGGTGCACAACTCTAGAATCGCATTGCATTAGTGGCACTTTGAAGTGTCAGGGGTGCAGCCTCGCTCTAACAACAAAACAGGCACTAATAGCACAGCTGACACCAATAACTTTGAAGGCGTTATCCAGACCATCAACCCGATCAGAGAAAGAACCATCTCCTGTATATTAATTAACGCCAGATCTTTGGTAAAGAATAAAATTAAATTCTCTGAAACTCTTGACCACCATAAACTAGATATTGCTTTTTTAACTGAAACCTGGGCTGATCACTTATCAGGTCCTGACTTGGTGTCAGACATTCCTGCGGGGTACTCTATCTTCAGAATGTATAATCATACAGAGGGGCGGTGGACCAAATTGCTGCCACCTTCTCGGCTGTGTCCATCAGCCCTGAGTGCGAAGCACTCTTGTTTAAAGTGGAATTACCCAAAAACCACTTGTTTAATGGACTGTTATTGTGTCGCCCCCGATAAGACCTGCTTTCATCCAGGTCATTAGTTCTCTTCTTGAATCCAGCATTAACTACAGATAGAGACTCCAAAATCTAAATTGAAACTTTGTCCAGCTTCGGCCTAGCATAACTAGTAGATGCCCCAACACACCTTGCAAGCCACACGTTGGACAGTATCTTTTCCATCAACCCCCTTTTTAAGTTTATGGCCTCGCTGACATAGTCTGACCATAGGGTGGTCATGCAACTCTGCAACCCGCTTTCTGCTAACGCCTCCTACTCCGCCACAAGAGGTCGAGCCTGGCATAAAATAGAAGTGACCCAACTCAATCAAGCTTTCATCAGGACAAAGCTCAATGAAATCAGGACTTAGATTTAGCAACACCAGATTAGTCCATTTGACCAGGTGCATTGGTAAACCAGCTTGCCCAAGAAAAATCACATGCAAACCGAAGAAATACTCCATTGGAATCATGGTTCTCAGACAAACTAAGATCCTACAAACAACTCTGTAGCAGACAGGAACGTAGATGGAGGAAGAACTATGATAATCTAGAAACTATAAACAAACGATCAGGGATTATAAGACTCTGATTCAAAAGGAAAAATATTTCCATTTTATACAAAAGATGGAGTCATTGAAAAAGACAACAAAAGAGCTTTTTATGACAGTCAAAAAACTCGCCAATATCTTCAATAAGAACAACACCAACTGCAATCAGGCCTTTTGCAACACATTGGCAAGTTTCTTTCAGACCAAAGTAGAAAATGTCTACAATAACTTAGCCGCAAATAATCATTTGGCCTCAGAGGCTCATGAAAAATCTCTCCCCCACAGGGGCTCAGAAACTCTTTGCTCTTTTTCCCTGCTTTCCGCTGAGCAGGTACTACACCTTGTCAATTCCATCAAGTCGAGCTCTCCGTTGGATTTTTGCCCCCTCGAAAACTATACAGTGAGCTCCAGAGATTATAGCTATTCACCTTGCATAAATCTTTAATGGAATGTTTATATTGGCTTATTTACCTAGAAAGGCCCTCCATACTTCCCCTAATAAAAAACATCTAACCTCAGCCCTCAGGATCCCAGTGGCTATCGATCTATTTGCAACTTCCACTACTGGCCAAAATAGTGGAAAACAATGAATCAGGAACTGGCCTCCTTCATCAATACAAACCATCTATTCGATTCCACACAGTTTGGGTTTCGGAGCGAACACTACACTGAATAAGCGATACAAAAGGGGATGATGGACGGAACGTTTGAGCCAATCAAACACTCACCCCCAGTCAACTGATCTGGGTTTAATCCATCATCATTCTTTAGCTCACTCCACCACCCCAGTTCAGACATGGCCATATGCAAATCAGTCTGACCCTGTGCCTCATGGGAACAGTCCAGCCCGAACTGCCAAGCCATGTCTTCCCTGGACCGGAAACAAGCATCCTAGGACCGGTTTCTGGCATTCCAGCCGTCATCAGCCAGGCTTGCTTGAATCCAGTGGCAAAGTGAGCAAGGGACCCACGTCTGGGCATACCCCCACCAACTTAGGGCGAACAAAGCGATACAAAAGGGGATGATGGACGGAACGTTTGAGCCAATCAAACACTCACCCCCAGTCAACTGATCTGGGTTTAATCCATCATCATTCTTTAGCTCACTCCACCACCCCAGTTCAGACATGGCCATATGCAAATCAGTCTGACCCTGTGCCTCATGGGAACAGTCCAGCCCGAACTGCCAAGCCATGTCTTCCCTGGACCGGAAACAAGCATCCTAGGACCGGTTTCTGGCATTCCAGCCGTCATCAGCCAGGCTTGCTTGAATCCAGTGGCAAAGTGAGCAAGGGACCCACGTCTGGGCATACCCCCGCCAACTTAGGGCGAACAAAGCGATACAAAAGGGGATGATGGACGGAACGCTTGAGCCAATCAAACACTCACCCCCAGTCAACTGATCTGGGTTTAATCCATCATCATTCTTTAGCTCACTCCACCACCCCAGTTCAGACATGGCCATATGCAAATCAGTCTGACCCTGTGCCTCATGGGAACAGTCCAGCCCGAACTGCCAAGCCATGTCTTCCCTGGACCGGAAACAAGCATCCTAGGAACGGTTTCTGGCATTCCAGCCGTCATCAGCCAGGCTTGCTTGAATCCAGTGGCAAAGTGAACAAGGGACCCACGTCTGGGCATACCCCCGCCAACTTAGGGCGAACAAAGCGATACAAAAGGGGATGATGGACGGAACGCTTGAGCCAATCAAACACTCACCCCCAGTCAACTGATCTGGGTTTAATCCATCATCATTCTTTAGCTCACTCCACCACCCCAGTTCAGACATGGCCATATGCAAATCAGTCTGACCCTGTGCCTCATGGGAACAGTCCAGCCCGAACTGCCAAGCTATGTCTTCCCTGGACCGGAAACAAGCATCCTAGGACCGGTTTCTGGCATTCCAGCCGTCATCAGCCAGGCTTGCTTGAATCCAGTGGCAAAGTGAGCAAGGGACCCACGTCTGGGCATACCCCCGCCAACTTAGGGCGAACAAAGCGATACAAAAGGGGATGATGGACGGAACGTTTGAGCCAATCAAACACTCACCCCCAGTCAACTGATCTGGGTTTAATCCATCATCATTCTTTAGCTCACTCCACCACCCCAGTTCAGACATGGCCATATGCAAATCAGTCTGACCCTGTGCCTCATGGGAACAGTCCAGCCCGAACTGCCAAGCCATGTCTTCCCTGGACCGGAAACAAGCATCCTAGGACCGGTTTCTGGCATTCCAGCCGTCATCAGCCAGGCTTGCTTGAATCCAGTGGCAAAGTGAGCAAGGGACCCACGTCTGGGCATACCCCCGCCAACTTAGGGCGAACAAAGCGATACAAAAGGGGATGATGGACGGAACGCTTGAGCCAATCAAACACTCACCCCCAGTCAACTGATCTGGGTTTAATCCATCATCATTCTTTAGCTCACTCCACCACCCCAGTTCAGACATGGCCATATGCAAATCAGTCTGACCCTGTGCCTCATGGGAACAGTCCAGCCCGAACTGCCAAGCCATGTCTTCCCTGGACCGGAAACAAGCATCCTACACTGAATAAGGTCTTAGTGTGGCTTCAAAGGACGTAGAGCCACCCTTGACGTGAGAAGTAGTGCAGCCCTCATCTTACTAGACCACTCAGTGGCCTTCGACATGGTCAATCATAACCTGTTGACTGACCTTCTCCATAATATTGGACTCAAGGGAGAGGCTCTTGCTCTACTGAAATCCTTTCTCTCTGAGTGGTGATAATTTGTTGCCTTGAACAAATTTGTTTCCAATCCTTTTTCCTTGCCTTGTGGGGAACCGCAAGGGTCATCCCTGAGCTCCACCCTATTCAATTTATATGCCACCCTCAGGCCAGGTTAATTAAAACATTTGCTTTCTCTGTAGTATCGTACGCTGTCAGCACACAAATTGTAGTCTCAGTATCCAGTAATCCTAATGATACTGCAACCAGATTTCATAATTGCGTGATAGTAATAGGTAATTGGATGAATAACAACTGCCTCAAGTTAAACTAAGATGCTGGCAATAAGGTCTTTTGATGGTCCCCTAGCTGAAGGCCACAAGCACTCAGTACTCTGCTGACCCCAGTTAGGAAAGTAAGGAATCTGGGGGTTCTATTCGATGATGAACTGTCCTCTGAAGGTCAAATCAATGCTATCACCTCAGCATCCTTCTACACTCTTAAGATTATCAGGAAAGTGCTTCCTTACATTCCCCTCGATTTATAGAAGACTGTTGCTATCACCCTTGTTCTATCAAAAACAGATTATTGCAATGCTTTTTACCTGAACATGCAACAAAGACTCCTCAATGAACTCCAGATACTGCAGAACGCAGCAGCTCGTCTGCTTCTAGAGATCCCTAGATACCAGTCACCCACACAGGCCTTAGTTAAGATGCACTGGCTACCAGTCAGAAAGCATATTGAGTTTAAGGCCCTCTGCGTTGCCTTTAAAGCTCTACACGACTCTGGCCCAGAGTACCTAAAGCGTAATTTCACTTGGTACTCCCTTTCTATGACGCTGTGCTCCTCCACAGCAAAGAATGTTGCTGCTCCCAAGGTCAGATGGTCCTCTTGGGGCAGTAGAAGGTTAATAACCTGCAACACCAAACTCTGGAACAGCCACCCTTTAAATCTGAAATCAATGGCCAGTCTTCTTCCTTTCAGGAAAGCTCTAAAAACCTGGCTTTTTCGTTAACAAGTTAAGACTCCTTTTCCGTTATAACCTTTGTGCAGTTGCAGCGCCAAGACATCTTCGGGCAATCAAGAGCTTTATAAACATTGTTTTAATTTCATTTCAAATAGGGAGGAAGAGCTGAATGACCATTTAGGATGATTTTGGAATGAACGTAGAATGGCCTTTTCCATATGTTTTTATACAAGTGGTTGCTGGGACTCCGTGATGAATATCAGGGGTCTCTTGAAGTTAAGCTACCCAAATTTGATTATGTTTATTAATTGATTTAGTGATGTGCCCACTTGGGCTTTGTTGACAGAATAAGATATATATATATTGCAAGAACTAATATGCCTTGTGAAATGTTCCGCACTTACACCATATACTGTACATACAATATGGTGTAATATCTTGTTGATAAGTAGTCATTTCTACGCCATAGATATTACCCACTTGGGTTGAATAGACTCTTATGACAGTGTATGTATGTAACACTTGATTATTTAGGGGATGCCTAATTGTGTTATCTATAGAACGTATGAAATGGAAAGTGATGATGGACAATGAAGGTTATAGATGTGTCAGGTCATTGAGGCTCCATTGACAAAAGTATGTTAACGTTTCCAGCTTATCAGAAGTATGATAGCTGGTATAAGTAGCTGAAAGACTATTTGTAAACAGCAACCATGAGGGGAATATATTTAAATATATTGTTTCATGTCTGTTCTTTGTCAGGACCCATTAATTAATTTTCAAATATGAGTGCATCATTTTGTGAACAAACAACAAAAGGTCCCTCTTGTGTTTCACTTTTGATTGAGGGAGTCCCGATTGAAGAGACAGGAGCATTTATCACATAAGAATACGAGGGAGTTAGCAAATAAAGCACCCTGCAGCGTAACACGAAGAGGAATTTTGGATACCTGGAGCAAGGTTACCTACCAATAGGAGCATCAGGGGCAACATAGAGGGAACTTACCTCCAGTGAATGTGATCAATGACACTTTGAGATATTCGGTCTAAGGAATTGAAGGGGGCAGGAAAGAAAACATTCTCCGGTCAGATCTTTTGGAAGATCACTTCAAAAAAATGCAGTTTCTTAATATCTATTTTATTGGTTTAATAATAATTTGTCCTGAAGAAGGTGGAGTGAACCAACCATACACCACTGAAACGCTCCGTCGATAACTTGTGAGTTTATCTGTTTTTTTAGTAATTGTATGGTGATAACTCGTGATAAAATAGGTTTTTTTCTGGATATTAGTGTAATTTTTAGCCTTGTGACTATTGAGATCAACGGAAATTATTTTTACATAACAACAGATTAATGTATCAATGAGTCATGTATCTTTGCAGAAACTATGAATAATATATTTATATAACTTTTATTAATTATACAACATTGTATTATATGAAGATAATATTGAATATTAGTATTTCTAAGTGTTGGTGATTTATGATATGGAATAAAAAAGACATTTTTACACTAAACACGGTTCAGTGTTTAGATAGTTGAGTGGATAATAATGAATGTGGGGTACACCTGAAAAAAATGATTGGACAGGCATGATAATACGACTGTGAATCACAAGAGGGACCTTTTGTTGTTTGTTTGGATTTTAACCCTGTCCCTTTTGCCAGAAGGGTACCTCTCCTATACTTTTGCATCATTTTGAGATCAGCGGGTACGATATGATATTGATAAACCAGTTGGCGACTATGAGTTGAAGTTATCGTTATCATAATGGGATTATCAAACATGAACTGTAATATACTGTTCTATAATGTATTGTGACGCACAGCATATGTATAATGAATATAATACATAAGTAATATATCAATTTCCAAACTGTATGGTGCTGACTTTACAGATTTAATGACGTTGTTATTCTGACCGTTGTCAGTTTCGATTGTTTATGGTTTTCAAACGCACTTATACACAATGGCAGATACACGTGAACAAGGCCGCGACGTGGCCAAAACTCATTGGGTTTTTGCTGGAATAAATACTTTTTCACAAGCAGTTACGGAGTGTGAGTGTGCTTTTACTGATTATGATGGTGGATGCTTTTTCAGTACATCTATGGGGACACTTCACGCCACAAACACGCACCGGCAGCGTAAGGGCAATAAGGGCACTCGTGTGAGGTCTGCTTACTTGATATATACACACATATATTTGTATGCTCAAAGGATTCTGACCAAAGCTGCTCATGTGCACTACAGGCCCGTAGAAGTAGTACGCATATAAGTCAAGAGTTCAAATCTCTGCAAAAACAATTCAGCATTCTATTCTTTAAAGGATGTCATCTCCCCACAAAACAAGGTTCATGCTGCACAATCTGCCGCACCTTCAAAGCAATGACAAGCCTGCATCTCTGCAGCATGACAGTCACTCTACAACCTCCCCGTGGTGTACTCTGGGAATGGCATTATATCGCATGACAAATATATTGCATCCACTACATCGATCTAACCATTACATTGTAAGCGAATGTGGAGTCAAGAATAGTAAATATATACCTACACTGACGATGTAGGAATAAGTGTGACATTTTTCTACGTTATTACCTTCATTGATATACTGTTGATATATCTTATAACCAATCTACATATGTCGCCTCTAGACACTTATGATTGGTATTCACTGGATACTAGGGCCTGATTTACAAAGGTAAAGTAAACTTTTGTGTAAGTTTACGTGTGTTTTGGAATTCACAAACTCCGCTTTAATAGTAAGTTTAGGTCTGCAGAGGCTCCGCAGTTGGAGAGGAGAACTACACTCATAAAAAGATACAACATGCCTATCTTTTTATGTGCGGAGTTCTCCGCCTCGACTGCAGAGACTCAGCAGTCGTAAATTTACTATTAAAGCGGAGTTTGTGAATTCCAAATCAAACATAAACCAACACAAAAGTTTTAAGTTTACATTTGTGAATCAGGCCCTTGTAGTTCCAACCGCCCAGTTGAAAAACGATTTCTTGACTGGGTCTATTTACAGTGCAATCTTCTCTCCTTTGCCAAACAGCATTATGATTTGCCCATTTTCTTGAAGCTTCCTAGAAGCCAGCTGCTCACACACTTGAAACCCTTGCAGGATTCTGATAAATTATTCAGGTGATCCAAACTTAGGCTTGGACATTTATATATCTATGAACTTGCCTATATAAGTGAAGTTTTGGGAGACTCTAATCGATTAATATTTTTTGAATTTATATGAACTGCAGAAAACCTGGTACATAGCAGTAAAACAATTTCTTGAGTGACATCCAGGTCCACAGAGCAAGCATAAAGCACTGTGGAAGTTGATGTAACGTCCAACCACCCACCCTTTCAGGGAAGAGCTGATGCTCCTCCACTGTGCCCTTCCCTAAAGGCTTTGGCTGCCACATTTACCACCTCTGGCACCCTCTCAGTGATAGGCCCACCCACATGATCACACAAATGACCCCTTGCAAAATTCCCAAATTTTTCTACTTTTTAGAATGTTTAGATTTCTGGGTTCATCCATGGGTTTCACACTTGTTTCCACTACAAACACTAAGTAGGTAGAAAACACAAAAATAGGTAAAATCAGTTAGCACTTAGAAAATGCAAACACTGTGGTAAAAATGTTTTTTTACAACTCTACCTGTTCCTAAAAGGTGGGAAGAGGAATGCTCTTAGCACAATAAATCTTTAGTTGAGGCCATTTTAAAATAAAAGCCATGGCCGCACAGCACTTTTTTTTTTAATTTTTCTAAAAAACAATCAACATTTTTCTCCATTTTGGCTATTTTCTTGGTTCCCAACAGGGACGCCCACAAAACCTGGGTACCAATAGAATCCCCAATATGGGAAACAAGCATTTGGAAAGCCAATAGGTCAAGCCTTTGAGACCTACTGGCTTTGTCAGCGGTTTTTAGCCATGCTGTACAACATCCCTGATGCTGTGCAGAATGGCTAAATAAGAAAAAAAAGCCTATGACACGGGTGGCAACGTCATTTTGTTGGCGTGCAAACCAAGCATGACGCCACCGCTTCTTCCCTTTTTATTTGTCATTCCGACTTGGATCAGCAAAAAAAAGTACAAAATACATGAAAGTGTTTTTTTGAGTGCAGGTAGGGAGGAGCAGCATGGAGGGCGCAGGTGGGAGGGAACAATAAATAGGGCTGGGCATGTCAATACTGAGACTGCCGGGAATCAACATGGGAGTTGTTGGGAAGAGAAGCAACAGAGTGCAGGGAGATAACATGGAAGGCCAGTGGATGGAAGTAACAATGAGGGCAGGGTGGAGAGGAGGAGCAACAGCTGCAAAAGCAACATGGAGCAAGCATAGGAAAAGAACATAGGTGAGAATGCAACAGGGGAGGGCACAAATGTGAGTGCTACATATAGGGGGGGAGGAGAAGCACACAGGTAGCAGTGAGAAACAAGGAGCACATGTAGGAGACAGCTGGAAAACACATGCACTCTCGTTCAGTGCTAAGAAAAAAGATGTGCTTAAAAAAGCAAGCAGTGGAAGAATAAAAAGCTAGCCAATCAAAAGAGATGGTAAAGAGGCTCTGCTTTATCGGTGCAACAAAAACAAGAATGACAAGTTGGGACACGAATAAGAAGCAGGCAAATGAGGTGAACGGAAAGCCAACGAATGATAACTAATGGACGGGCTCCAACCCTCTGTATGTTCTTGGTAAGCCCACAGTATATCTTTTGCAACCAGACAGCTGTGCTGTCAAGTAGGCTGGACCGAAAAAAGCAGCTATAGACTGGATACCTTTTGTGTAAAAAACATTTATGAAGGCTTAACTGCAAAGTGCCCTAAACATCCAACAAGAATTGGCAATGCCAATAGGTCTGACTTTACAAGACTTTTGCATGGCAATGTAAAGCATTACCAGTAAACAGCTTGGGAATGAATATGTATTTGTGTGGCAGTGAAGAACTAGTTTAAAAGGTCAAGTGACAGTTGCATTGTCAAGTCAGGTCTAAAATCCACATAAGGTGGTAATTGCACTCCTCCTATCTGTGCTCCTGACAGAGAAAAAATGCATACGTTATCTTGTTATCTAAGCCACTTTAACAGCATTAGAATGTCATGTAAGTGCCCCTGAAAGTTCAGGCTCAGGCAGATGGATAACCAAACAAAAATAATCATAGCTGCGTGGAGGAGAAGCGTTTTTTGTGGCAGTACACATCTTCTGCCAATAAAAACAGGTATTCCCGGCTCCCAACATATGGGCGGAGCCATTCTTCCTCTCTAGTGATGCTCACATAATCGTCTGTGCCATACCATGAAAAAGGCTCATTATGGAGGGTTCAGGGGGAACCCCTATCAGTCAAGGGGTTAATGATTCTGATATCGATATCAGGCTGGGTGGGTACACATGCACAGGAGGTGGAAGACATGATGGATGTGGTATGTGAGGACGATAACAAGATACTGGATACATTTTTTGCTGAAATGCATGAAACTGCGCATTGTAGCATTCTGACAATGCAAGTGTAAGAAGTAAAACTACGAGCAATGGCGGATTTGTTTCTTTACCTCACGAATTCCTTCCCTCCAACTGTTGCGCAGATTCCGTTTTACATTTAGGGGCTTATTTACAAGCCCCTTGCGCCGTCTGTGCTTCACTTTTAATATGGGAAAACGACCCCTAACAAAGAGTTCTTGAGGAACGAAAGCACGCCGCGCGAGCTCGTCATTCCAAACCCGCCCTCCCCCACCTGCCCCCGCCCGAAGCCTATCCCAGCGGTCCCGCTTCACAGGAGAGGGGGGCGATCACACGGCCAGCCAAGCCTCTGCCTTGTGAACTTGCGGTTGAGAAACCGCTATCTCTATTTATCTCGTTAGAGTGCCCTCCAGCCTCGTTCGTACTTGCACGCTTTGGAAACTGCTCACCATCGAGTTATTAAACACATGATAAATTCTGACCTCGAAGAAAGGCCTAAAATGCATCTCACATCACCTGTTTCTACTTTAAAAAAAAAGAAAAGTCTTACCAGCTCACTGCCGCTGCGGAAGATGAACTTCACTTCTCCTGTCGGAAATAAGCAAACGCCGAGCCAGCACCGCTTCACCCGCCCACTCACTGGCGAATCTTAGAGAACAGAAAAACAGTTGTTGCTGGACATGTAGGGAGCCCTTACCCTCCCTCCCTCCTCTTCCATGGGCCTTGAACTAACTGGAAGCAGATGCGTCCTTCGTCTTGCTTGCCTCCGTTAACTCCTGAAACATTAGACACCCGCATGTACACATAATAAACGCATTTCTAAACACACCTTAGTGGCAGTCCATCCCAGGACCTATTTTTTAAAAATAAATATATAGCTCTATTTTCGTTGTGTATTTTTACACGTTCTTAAAAAGACAATCTCTTAAGGATGCTTAGAAATTAACAAACTGGTGAAAAATGCTCTACACCTTCCAAGGAATAGCTCTGAGCCTGTCGCCTATGGACCAGAGTTTACCTATTGGTGATATTTTTGCACTCCCGGATGACTACAATGGTGCAAACACCCCCTACCTCCTACACTTCAGGTGCAGCTCGTGTCATTCCATGGATTCTGTCCTTCTCTGGCCACAGACTTCACCGCACGATTGGAGGCCGGGTCATTCTTGTTGAAACTTAGTTTAATGACACATCATATATCCTCACCTACATCTTCCTCCCAACTAGCTAAATTGTTGCTTGACATACTGACAAGGTACACTAGGTGGAGGGGAGGCAGCCATTCATAACAATTCTGTTCACAGGGGTATGAGAGACAATATATGCAAGGTAACAATTCAAGGGTATATACAACGAGTAAGTTAAATATTGAGTCCACGTCGTAGCTTATGATCTTTAGTTGTTTTTATTCATGATGCATATGGTGTTCAAAACAGCCAACGCGCTTGCGTTTCGCCCAGACATGGGCTTCTTCAGGGTTGAAGAAAGTAACTTTCTTCAACGAGGACGGAACTGCGCCTTAGACTGCCCGAACACCGAGCACCTTGATCAACTCCTGAAGAAGCCCATGTCTGGGCGAAACGCGTTGGCTGTTTTGAACACCATATGCATCATGAATAAAAACAACTAAAGATCACAAGCTACGACGTGGACTCAATATTTAACTTACTTGTTGTATATACCCTTGAATTGTTACCTTGCATATATTGCCTCTCATACCCCTGTGAACAATATTGTAATTTGTGGTCATGTGGCAGCTGGCCATCTGAGGTGGGCAATATCCGACTACTCTTTGTGACTTGTCTTGACGGTGCAATCCTCTGCAACCCAGCTGCTCGCTTCACCTATCAATATTCATAACAATTCCTACACTGTAACCAATTAGTGGCTGGACCCCCCTCGACTTTTCAGTGCCTGCTCATGGAAATCAAAGCCTAAATGCTCCTCTTGTAAGGAGGCTAAATGTCATTTACCACCACCACGGGATAAGTCATCCTTCATCGAAGCATGTATGGATCACATCGCCACGCATCTTAGGGGCATATTCACAAGGACCTACCGCCGATATATCTCCACCTTAACGCATCCAAAGTGGAGATAGATTCAACAACCCATTCACAAGCGGGTGCAAACTGCAGACATCCCCAGTATTCCCGCGATAACTGCCCCAAAATGTATCTCCACGGTGGACACCACCAACTAACCCTAATGAGATGCAGAGTAGGCGTTCCCGTGCAAAAACACACGAAAAAACCACAATACCACTTTCACAACAAACTGCCAGATCTGCGATGCGAACCAAAAACAGGCGATAAGCCGCGGTAGCACCAGTGATTTAACACCTGCCTTTTGCTGGTGTTAAGCAGGACGACTACCTGCAGCATGAAAGGGAGCCCAGCCAAGAGCCAAACCCGAAGACCCACAGATGCCATGGAGACAATGATCATGCAGCTCGGATACCCATGAGGACCACAACACCCACCGCCACCACCCCCAGCCCCCCCCCGACCCCCCCGGACATACACATACCGTGCACGACACAAGAGCCACAAAAAGCGCATGATGACGCACATTGTCAAAAAATAACACACATGTGTGGCCAGAAGAACGAGAAACAGTCACACAGCACTGAAGTAACAACCAAAAACTTTATTGAAACACAACACAAAACACCAATGCGGAAGACTCCTGTCGGGTCCGTCCGGGACAATCACGACGTCACAGCCTGGAAAATAAAGCACAAAATCAGAACGTGTGCCATGCGCACATCAAAGGAGCGAGACACAGAGAAATAGAGAATGAAAGAAAGGCAGAGAGAGAAGGAAAGGAAGGGAGAGAGTGAAGGAAAGGAGAGAGAGTGAGAGAGAGAGGGAAGGAAGGGAGAGAGAGAGAGAGGGAAAGAAGGGAGAGAGAGAGTGAGAGAGAGAGGGAAGGAAGGAAGGGAGAGAGAGAGAGAGAGAGACACCGCCGCCCCTGCGCACCCAGGCCCCACTGTTCACCTGCTGCCACCGGTGTGTCTCTAACCACGTTCCGGGACACACTGCAAGCCACCAGGTCTGCAATCTGTAATCAAGGCCAGAGTCAATCATGGCAGAGTCCATCACACAGCACACGGCAACAACGCCTGTCCGTCCCTGCGCATGCATGAAGCCGCACCCTACCCCCTCCCGCCGGCCAGCGCTGGCTGTCCGCACTTGCGCACCCCGGGCCCACTGCTCACCTGCCGCCAATGGTGTGTCCACCAGTGGGCACACCACGTGCGCGTGCAAGCTCCAGGCCCCGGTCCTGCCACCATGGCATGGTCCACATCATGCGGACCCGCCCCGTGGCCCAGCAGGTCCCACACATGACGCTGAGTCCTGAGGCATCAATGGCAGAGACCACATCAGTGCACACGTCATCATCGCAGGCTGCACACCCGCTCAGCTATTTCGGTGCCACTAACCCTGTGCAACCCCAGTCAGCGCCACGTGGTGGTAGGCCCGTGACGGGCGCAAGGCTTCGGGTGCCACTAACCCTGTGCAACCCCAGTCAGCACCACGTGGTGGTAGGCCCCTGACGGGCGCAAGGCTTCGGGTGCCACTAACCTTGTGCAACCCCAGTCAGCGCCACGTGGTGGTAGGCCCCTGACGGGCGCAAGGCCTCGGGTGCGACAAACCCTGTGCGCCAAAACTCATGGGCCCTTTATGATTGAGAACCGTGGAGCGTCCGTCATCCAGTCACCACCGGCAGTGGGGAATGTGACGTCGTTGGCCCCTTATATTGGCGGGGTCACATGGCCTGTGACGCCTGTGCCGGATGGGTGTGGTGTGTGTGCAGACCTGCCCTCAGGGAGTGGCCGTGACATGCTGACAACTAGACCAGTGACCTGCATACCACCAGCGTGTACGCCTGCGACATGTAGCTATATGGGCCCCCCCTCGGAGCGTAAGCGAAGTGGTCTGGGCTGGCGTACGCCGGACCAGCGCAGGGCTTGCAACTATGACTCGGGGGCTCTGGGCGTGGTTCAGTCCATGTCTGGACAAGGGAGTGACTAATGCGTGTGTCCCTGTTGTAGTGTCCACGGCAAGCGGAACACAATAGGCAATGTAGCACACTGTGATTGGCATCCAACTAGATGAGCATCATTGACGTGAGGGAAATCACTGTCCCTACATTCATCCACACATTCATACATGAATGATGAAAGCCATGACACAGCAGTACGTTTCTGGATGTTTATTGCACATCCAGTGGAGTTTTGCAGCTGGAGCGGTACAGGGCCATGCCAAGCACACCACACAATATGGGCCCGTGGAGGGCCAGCCAGAATCCATCCGGGGATGACAAGTACTGCAGAAGAGGAAGGGTACAGTCCGCAGTCTGGTCGCCGTGTCATTGGTCATCAAACAGGATATGTCAGTCCATGTCGCGGTCCAAGGTGAGTGCAGCAGAGTGTATCAGGGGTCAATGGCAGGTCATGGGGCCATGTGCGGCACCAAGCAGAAACAGGCAAGGTGGCGGACATGAATGCTAGTGCCTCCTTCTGAACTCAATCCCATCCACGTCCTCGGATGTGTGCTCTGCCCCACCTGTGGGTGTTGCAGTACCGGCTGCGGCACTGTGTGCCACTGACACATCAGGGGCCGGAGGAGGATTGTCGGCCGCACTGTGTGGCAGTGACACATCAGGTGCCGGAGTGGATACGCCTGCCGCACTGGGAGGCACTGACACACCAGGGGGCGGAGATGTGGATGGTGTGGGGGCAGCAGCATTCATCTGCGCCACGCCTTGTGGCAGCAATGCCATGATGAGGATCTGCAGGGCCTGGTAGTTCCCAGCTACATTTCGATGATGTGCAGCGGTGGCTGCCATCCTTTCCGCCTCCATCCTCACCATGTCCTCCATGAGCCTCCGCATGTGTGCCAGCTCACGGCTGGGATCGCTGGAGCCACTCTGAGCGGACAGGTGTTCTTGTCTCCGAGTCATGACTCCAGCGATGTCAGTCAGGGCCCGTTGGAGACCATGGAGCGGGCCGTGGGTGTCCGTTAGGGACTGGAGCTGGTCCCTGATGGGACCTAGACACCCATGGATGGCGACCAGTTTGGTAGCCATGAGGTCGAACCCCACCCGCACCTGCTCAGCTGTCTCCCTCTGGCCCTCCAGCACACGGCGTTGGAAGGCCATGTGTTGTTCCTGGGGGTTCTGTGGGTGCCTCCTGCTGTGTGGTTTGTGGAGTGGGTGGGGTCTCCTCGATGCAGCTGGGCTGCCCTGGTCCTGGAGGTGATTGGCGGATGAGTTCAATGATGTCTTGGAGGGCTTGGGTGTCGATGCTGGTGGTGTCCTCCTCGTCATCAGTGAAGAGTGGCTGGGACTGCTCTGCAGGAGGTGTTGACGGTGCCCCTGCAATGTGAAGGGGAGATGGTGTATTACAATGTGTCCGCATGTATGTAGCCGCATGGTACAGGTTCACATTCAGACAGCATGGCATTGTACATTGTGACAGTCTGTGGATCAGGGCCATGATCCAGAGTCATTGTGGGTGTGCACTGTGCTCTGCTTGATTGTGCATGTGTGCCATTGTGGCCATCTCCACCCGTCCCCCTAGTACCTGGTGGTCACTCACCCTGTTGCGGTTGTGTTGTGTCCTGTCGAGCAGTGTCCGCTCCCCCGACTCCTGCAACGGTCTCCACACTGATGACTGTCGACACCAGCTCCTCCATGTCATCCAGCTCCAGCTGTGGCGCTGGGCTCCCACCTCCAGTCTGCATTGCTGCCTTCCGGTTGGCTGCGAGTTTCTCCTTGGTCTTGCGCTTGATGTCAATCCATCGCCTATTGACCTCGTCCATTGACCTCTTGTGCTCTCCGACGGCATTCACCTTGTCCACGATGTCCCGCCATATTCCATTTTTGGTGCCCAATGACACGTTGGAGGTGACGAACAGTTGTTGATGGTGTTCCATCACCTCCGTGACCAGGATCCTCTTTTCCTGCGGACTGAACTTCGTCTTCCTCTTCTTCTTGTCCTTGCCCTTCCCTGTCCCCGAGGTCCCAGGCTGGTCATCCGGGGTGCTTGTGGGGTTGCGCTCGTCCTCTGCGCCTGCTCCGGCTGCCTCCATGGTGCTTGTGTGTTGGTCATTTTGTGTTTGTGTGTTTTTTCTACTTTTATAGTGGTTTTTCCCGCCTGCCATGTGTGTATTGCAGGCCTGGCGCTGCTTATCGCTGATTTCCTCATCGCGCCTTGGCCCATCGCATGTTTTTTCGCGTTGAGGTTTGTGTTTTTATCACGGTCGCGGTTGTTGTATCGCAGACATTGGCCGCGTTTTCGGGGAACTATCGCATGGTACCGCCATGTTGTGAATTCCAGGTTAACACAGGGTTATTTTCCCGCAATCGGCTGCGATGTGTAAAGTTGCGTTAACATTTTTTGGAGATGTTTAGCACACGTTCTTGTGAATATACCCCAAAGTCTCTCTGAATCCAGTGTTTTCATTGGTGATTTTAAACTTCACTGGGACAGTCCTACTGACTCGGCTGCTATAAATTCTTGTCGTTCTTTCCAGAAACCACCTCACACAATACAGTCTGAAACCTAGTCACAAAATGGTGCCATCTTGGATGTAATCATTGACAAAACTGCCCTTCTCACTGTCGATGACCCAAGCCAGGTTGACTCCTCTGATTATCACAGGTTCCTTTTTCTCTGTTTTCTTCGCAGTTGAACAGTTTTAGAATTCTGATAACTTTAAAAATTCATATCTCAAGTTCTACTTATTGGACTTTTGTTGTTTTGGTCTTGTTTTACTCATAAAAATACTCTTTATTGTTCTAAATTGGTATGGAGTCTTTTTGTGGTGGTTTCGCTGTGTTTCTGTAATTTAAGTGTTGTACAAATACTTTACACTTTGCCTCTTAAGTTAAGCCTGACTGCTCTGTACCAAGCTACCAGAGGGTGAGCACAGGCTAATTTAGGTTGTGTATCTGACTTGCCCTGACTATGATTGTGGTCCCTACTTGCACAGTGTGCAAACCTCTTCTAACTAGAGGCCCAATTTCTAACAATAACCATCAGCTAAAACCTAAATCTCTACTCTCCTACCTGTCATTATCCCCAACCAAGATTTCATTTTCTCCACATCAATTTATAAGGAATTCATATTTGATATAATCAAAGAGCTAGTTCTATTCAGATCTAAAAGAAAGAGAGCATTCCCTCTCCCCCTGGTTCTCCTAAGAACTCTATTGTTGGACCTGGCTCCCTCTGCAAGATCACACCCAAATGTTTGGCCGTTACCCCTCCTGTTTTGCTGAATTTGTTTTTGTTGGCTTTAGGTCCCTGCACACTTTACTACTGCTAGCCTGTGCTAAAGTGCTTGTGCTCTCTCCTTCAAACATAGTAGAATTGACCTAAACCTAATTGGCACATTTAATTTACTTATAAGGCCCTAGTAAATGTAACTACATGTACCCAGGGTCTGTAAATGAAATTCTATTAGTGGGCCACTCATTGTGCCACCCACTAAAGTAGCGTTTTAAACAATGTCTTAAGCCTGCCTCTGCAGCATGTAGTGCAGTTTTAAACTGCAATTTCAAACTGGCAAAATAAATCTTATAGGGCATGGTGCATTTTATTTTAAAAGTAGATCATGTGTTTTTAAGTTTTACATGTCCTTGTAGTAAAAAACTACTAAATTGATTTTTCACTTTTGTTAGGCCTTTCTCCCCCATTGACTAACACTGGGTTACCTTATTACATTTAATAAGGGATAACATTTGATTAGGAGCGGTAAGGGATATACTATTTAGACTGAAATGAATTGTAATTTAAAATGCTCTTTAATGGTAAAGTCGAATTTTAAGTCACCATTCTGAAACTGCCACTTTTAGAAAGTTAGCATCTTCTTGTCCTAACCATTTGTACCTTCTACCAGTATCCTGGGTCACATGACTGTGAATGTCTCTGCTGTTGGGTTTTGTGTAGTCCTGCCGGACATTAACACAAAAGGGAACTGGGTGTGGACAGGATGGGTCATCCTGATAGGGTGACTGAGGGAGGAGCTGTACCCAGCCTCACTTACACTTCAAGGAGCTTGCCTTCGGCACACACACAAAGGACCCTGACACCGGCCTTTTGTCACTTCAGACATCTAGGAGCCTTGACAGGGGAAGGGAAGAACTTTCTAGAACCAGATGTGGGGATAGGACAGGATGTTACCCCTCCCATACACACACACAAAGCTGGCACCAGGTATAATCACTGGACCTCTTGAGCCGATCATCAGCACACTCCTGGACCTATGGGCATTACAGAAGAAAGACTGCTTTGACCCCCAAAGGACTGCCCTGCTGCTTAAGCCTGCCTTGCTTCCCAAAGGATTTCCCTGTTGCTGCAAGGTACTGCTCTGCTTCTTGAGGACTGCCTTGACCCCTAGAGGGCTGCCCTGCTGCTTGAGGACTGCTTTGCTCTCTGAAAATGAAGATATGAAGACTGGACCTACTCCCTTCATCCTAGGTTACCTGAGTGACTCCAAGGGTCAGTTGGCTGACTTCTGGTCTGAGCTATAGGGAGACAACAAGCTCCCTGCAACTGCCCAGCTGACCTGCTGCACTGGATCTGTCTGGACCTGCAACTGGGCCTGCCTGAACCCTGCTGGTCTCTGCTGGAGGTCCAGATCCCTTAGCGCTGCCTCCCCAGGTCCTGGACTCTTGGCTGGCATCAGTTGGACACATTCCAGGAATCTTTGCCCTGATTGTCTTCTTCTGTCAAGATATGCCTCAATAGGGAGGAGGGGAGGGCTATAACAGGCAATGCGTGTGATGTTTTGTAGATAATGAAAACGCACGTGATGCTGAGCATAGAATGGGGCTTCTTTTGCACATTATGTTTAGAGGCAGCTCCGCTCGGAATGGCTTCTTAGCTGTGAGTTGAGCAGCAGAGAATCGGTGCCAAGACTGGAGTATTTCAAGTCAGGTTTATAAAATACAATGCAGCGCCCACTGCTAAAGTTTTGCCCCGTTGCCAGATTCGGCCAAGTTAACCCTGAGGCACTGCTCTAGCGAGGCTGCCTGACTTTTGTGTTGTAAGATTCTGTGCCCTTCATTCCGCACTTCTATTTCTACGTGTTCTGCAAATTAATGTTCATATGTGTATTGGTTATTTTTTCTAATTTGGGCCTATGTGCGCTGCATTGGCAAAATTGATCTTGCAAGTGCTGCTTTCCCATGGTCAAGCTAACAGAACAGGAATGTCTGATGAAACATGTAAAAGAACCCAGACAAAAAATTTAACAATTACTTTTGCTGAAGTTAGTTGTGCATTACGATTTCTGCCTCAATAATACTAATGGCCCATGGTAGCAGGCATAGACACCACGCATTGCTTCATGTGAGCACCTTCAAATATGTGAGTTAAGGATGTGTGCTTATAAACCTCTGTTGTTTGATTTGGCTATCATGTTGCTCAATTTTTAATAAGAATGGAAGCCAGGTATAGGGTACAAATGACATCTGACTCACCTCTTAATACACAAATGGCATTGTCGTGGGGGGTGCAGGGGCTCAAGGAGGAGGAAGGGGAGGGCATGAATGTTTTTAAGATCTTGTTTAAAAGCTATCACTTTTCATAAATGCCTCTCAATGCAGTAATATAATCTTGTGCGCTAAGGTGAAGCACTTCCGCATGTTAAAGAAATACGCTTTTTAAAAAAAATATCTTTTGATTTCAAACAAGAAAAAAGTTAAAACAAAAACAAAGGACACATGACAGCAATAATTATTACAGTCGACATCAGATCACAGCTTACATGCCTTATATGTATCAGGACAGGCCTCTCTTCTGTTGTGCCGCGTTGATCGCCCATTCCCCATATCCAGGACTCAGCAATATAGTTATTGTACTTAATCCTCAATTTCTCCCAGGCAGGAAGGCTCTCCGACTGGCAGACAGAGCATCCCTCTACTTCGTTCCATCCCCCCCAAATCTTTGTCCATTTATGTGGGCAGCCTCTCCCTCGTAGACCACCCTCTACGCCTGTATGCACCAGTCCATGTCAGATTCCCAATCCTGGAAAGTGGGCCCCATATTTGCCCTCCATTTTCTAGCAATGTTGCGTTTGGCCACCATGAGACCTAGAGTGACCCATATTCGCTGCCCAGCTGTTAGATTTGTTGTCTCCCAAATATTTATTATACACCATCGAGGCGAGGCCTCTATATGCTTCGCACACAGTGTCATCATACGTGTCACAATCGCCTCCAGTATGACTGAATCTTTGAGCAATTCCACCACAGGTGTAAAAACGTGCCCTCTTAGCCACAGTTCCTAGGACATTGTGTTGATTCGAGTTTACCCATTTTACTAATGTTGTGCATGTTTAATATGTTCTGTGTAGTATCCTCAGTTGGACCAATCTGAATCGAGACCTAATGGCCACTTCCCGGGAAAATGCCAGCGCCTCCTGCCATTCCTCATCACTCAAGTCCCCCAGATCCTCCGCCCACCTAATACGAGTTTTCTCCAAGGTGTTGGGGGAATTGTTTATTATTTTCAGCTAGGTTAAAGATATTGCTTTTTCTTTCAAGTAGTCGTCTAGCAACCTATCTTCTAGGGAGGAGGAGACCGGTAGGCCCCCAGAACTCGGTGGGCCCGCTCCACCGAGAAGTAGTTGGAGAGACCGCGGGGCTGTAGATGTCATAACGAGGTCCTCAACAAACAGGTCCACAGTTGGGCCCTCTGCCCACTCCGGCACCCCCAAAATTCTCACATTATTTCTACATGTGCGCCCTTCAAAATCTTCTAATTTCGCCTCAAAGGTAGTAGTTGTAGTTTGGAGCTCTTTCACTTCAGCTTCAAGCACCTTGGTAGATGATTGGAGGGTGGTTATGGAGTCTTCAGTGGCTTTCACACAGGAGCCTAAGTTGCGAAGATCGGCATGCATTAATGTGACTTCCGAAGCAACCGTGCCGATCTTATTTTCTAGGGCCGACCGGACTCCTTGAATCGCTGCCATTATATCTTGGAACGTGAGGGATTCTTCTCCAGTCATTTTTATTTTGCAGATTTTTCATATAGTGCAAACTCGACCCGAAGGTATTGGATCACAGGATGTGGAGTCGACCCCGAGGCTCGAACCTCGGTTTCCCAGCTCCAAAGTTGGCAGTCTAGCTGTGAGACCACATCCTCTCCCCCCAAAAAAGTCATTGACTTTTGCCGTAAATCGCCTCCCCCCTCAACCGGGGCATCTGCTTTGGGCTGTGCAAATTTGTCAAGCTTCATTTGATGCATCACTTTGGGCCCTTTGTGACTCGACATTCCGTATGGTTAGGCCAATACTCCTTCAGTTATCTCTCCCCGCCTGTTAGATTCACCCCTCCGCTTCTTTAACACCGCTGGATTGCACGTCTCTTGCCTACCCAGTGTCAAACGCCAATTATATCTATTACATACAGTGGAGAGGGTAGCCAGTGTTCCTTGATCAAGTCCTTAGACGTACTAGGCCCCAAGCACTGTTTCTGGTTCTTCAGCCTCTCTTGACCCTTTGTCACAGGAGGGCTTGATCTCACTCTGGCACTGGTAGGCACAATTGACAATGAGGCCAAGCAGTTGTTTAAATAAGTTTCGTTATGCTGTGACCAAAACTTGGGAGCTGTTTCCACATAGACTAATGAGAAGGGAGAACCTTCTTCTCTTTCGCAGGTGCCCAAATGCTAGGTTTATGGTTATGTTATTTTTAAGACCCCGTACAGGAAGGGAGAGACGGGGGGAGACTCCTTCCTGCCGCTCCACCTCAGGGGTCATTACCTCTCCGGGGCTCCAGCCGTGAATATGGGCATCTCCTCCTGTTCCTTCAGGCCGCATGATCTGTGTGCTGACTGTCAGCCTCTCCGCCTCACAAGTGCTGCCAGGGGCCTCAGCGACGCCTCGTGACCACCCCGCAGGCACAGCAGATAGTCGGTCCAACTGCAGATTTCTTTTCGTGGCTCCCTCGCCGATCGCGGCCGGTCCCAGCCGCACCGTGCAGCACGCATGCAGCAGTTCACCTGGTCTTGGTGGGCAGGGCTGCAGCGCTGCTCCCTCCTTAGCACCAGATAGGCTCCCGGGTTCCGAGCCCTGTATATTCCGTCTCCGGAGTGGGCGCCTCGGCGCTCCGATGTCCCCAGCAGCTTTATTCGCAATCTCCGTTGGGCTCACCGCACACAGTTACATAGCCCTCAGGGGTATAGGATGGGTGTCCGCCGGAGCTCGCTTAAGGTGCAGCCATCTTGGTCGGCTGCAAGCCACGCCCCCGGAAATACACTTTTTTGAATTTTGAAGAGACTAGTTTTTTATTAGGTTTGTTGCACAATTTACAAGCCAAACATTTTCAAGGCATGGCTAGTGCTTGGGCTCTAATAGCCATGCCAGACTCTCAGCTTGGTGCTCCCCATTAATTTATTGTTTTACCCACCTCTACAAATGTAAGAGTGAGAGGGAAATTTTCTCTGGTGAAAATAATAGCAGGTAGGAACCACTCCTCTCTACCCCCACTTCCCCACGACATGGGATATGGGCTTGCTTGCATGATGCAGACTGGGGTATGGATTTATGCCTCACCATTTCCAAAGTTTACCAGCCACAACTGGCTCAAGCAGATCTTTCTGATTGTCTCAAAGTGGGCCAGATCACAACTGTACTGAAGAAACCATTTACTGACTCAGGGGAACTTTAAAAACGTCCAACCTCTTTTGGGGCTTCCTATACTTGCTAAGAATTTTGAAAGTTGAGTTGCCACACAACTTTTTCAACATATTGCTGTTATTTATGTACCAGATGACTTACAATCTAGCTTTTGATAACGCTGAAACTTTCTTATTTCAGGTGGTACATGAAGCACTACACATCACTGATACATTGTTCTATTTGATTTATCTTCTGCCTTCTATACTGTGAACTAAGTTACTCTTAATACCATTCCCTTTCTTAGAAAATGTATGGGCATCTGAGACACTGTTTTAAACTGGTACATTTCCTTTCTGTCCAAACGATCTCAGCAGGTGAAACTTAGGAACAAAATCCCAAGCCGAACCTTCTTGTCACAGGGTGTTCCTCTGGGTTCAGCTTTGGCTCCACCTCTTTTCAATCTTTGCATAGTACCTCTTTAAGCTTTGCTGAAACATTGAGGAATCTTCTACCACCATTACATTGATGGCACAAAGCTTTACCTCAAAATCTACTGACCTCCAGTTGCTTGCTCCTACAGTGAAGAAAGTGTAAGATTGTATGATTGCTCACAATTTGAAACAAAATCCGTCTAACACAAAGATTCTCGACCTTTCATCGTCCCACACGAACAGAACAGTTTCAGTCCTGAACTGATTCTTGGAACATCTTCTACTCCAAACCCATTATGTTTGCTAGCGCTAAATCTCTAGGTGTCATTCTGGAGAAAAGACTCAACCTTCAATCTCAAATAAACGCCAAAAGTGCATACTTCCAGTTGATGTTTTTATGGGGGATCCATATATTCAATCCAGCTCAAGACCTAAAGAGTTCAGTCTCGGATGCTATCCAGAATTTACTAAGGTAAATTTACTGGACTTCCCAAGGCTAACCCTGCTCCTCCCAAAGCAGTGATGCATACAGTAGCTAATCTTGTCACTCCAAGTAGCAAATTTGACCATATAACCTATCTTGCTTAGGCTTCCATAGCTCCACTTTGAAGGTAAATTTGTTTTTAAGACCACATATACCACACACAAGATTATCACCACACCCACTCCTCAATACCTAACTAACAAACAGATACTGTCAGGTGGCTAAGGCTCTCTTTGGAGAGTGGGCAAGCTTCTCATACAACTTCCCACATTCAGGAAAGAATGCATGATGCTCAATCTTTCTCATGCAGTGTGACCAGAATCTAGAACTACCTCCCACCTGAAAGATATCAAGCTCTTTCCTTTCCAAATATATTATCACTCAGTATGTACCTAAATGTGCTTATCACACGCGGACACTCCTAATTTTTATTGTTTCTGGAGATTTTATATTTTTACCTATCCATCCCCGCACTATTTACTCATTTTGACTATTATTATATTTTACGACATTGCATTATTTTCTCCTGTATGTTTTGATCCCTGCATCACAGTACCATCAGTACCGACCCCTAGTCAATCTTCAGGTTCAATGTATTATACTCACGTCTTCCTTATTCTGCTTCTATGTTAATTCTAGTTTTAACTATGATGTAATCCATCATGTTCTGTTCATGCATTGCTACTGCTTCCATTTTTTTGTAAAGCACTCTAATGTCCTTGTGCCTCTTCTATGTTATGTAAAACTGCATAAATAAGTAGCTTGTGAATAAATAAGACAGAAATAAATGATAAATGTTTGGAAAACATGCTTAAATCAGTGTTCTACAAAATGTGATGCAGGACCCAATTAGGGGCCAAGAGCAGTTCCCAGGGAGGCCATCAGATTCCCACAAGCAAGAGGCATTAGCTGCCGCCTTTGGATGACTGCGTCGGTCCTGAATCAGGAAGTATCATTACTGTTTGACTCTAACCTGGCCATCAAGCTACATGCAGTAAGGCACAGAGAGGCAAAGCATAAGTGATCCGGATGTGCATATTCCAAAGTCTAAAGTCCATTGCTCTGCTGCCAGCTTTTACGGATATGCAGCTCCCTATTTTCCTGGCATGGTACGGAATATTGGGGAATAATGTAAATATTCTCTGCTTCCTGCTCCCATGTCTGGCTAGCCTCTAGGACTGCCACTTCGAAACTGTGAAAAGGAGAGAGACTTTGGTATATTTTTGGGAGCCCAGGGCCAGCAGTTGCCTGGTGAGAAGACTAGGAGAAGGTCCCTAATCCCAAATAGGGCAGTGAGTCATTATAACCATCTCACAGCCTATGCCTCCCTGTGCCTTCTTCCCCGCCATCAACACCACAGGGCAGTGCAGGAAACAGTCTTGCTTGCATGTGCCTGCACTCTCCTCCATCCAGCTTGCGCCATATTCCAGCAAGGGAACGGCACTTGCTGTCTGTCACCCAGGCATGCAGGAAAAGGATCCAGAGCATGGCCCCTGCCCCAGCAGTACTCATGTTCGTTTTGGAGGTTGCAATACTATTGTTCTGCCTGATCCCCTACACTGAAGTTTGGAGGGAAGAAAAATTCACTCACGAGCCTACTTGAAGTCTGAGAATGTTTATTAAGCAAAAATAACAATCAGTCTTATCACAAGTAAAAGCGTCAAAGGTTCCCCTTTCAACGCAGTGAGCATCTAAAGCAAATTTCTCCCAAAACCTGGATTTTTAAAACAGACTTTTATATACTCCCATTAGGGGGCACGTTCTAATAAGACCTAAGCTGGCTGTCTCCTCCCGTTTCTCTCAGAACCCAACAATATAAGCTGTGGTGTTCCACCAGGGTCTTCTCTTAACCCCTCTCTTTTCAAACATTTTTCTTTCCCTTCTCACCTCCATGATCCAAAGATTCAGCTTCTCTTTTATGGCCTATGCACAAATCACTGTATCCTTTTAGGATGATCTTGGATCTTTTATAAAACGTTCATGGCTCCCTTTAGGTTGTTGCATTTTGGATACTTCATAAGTCTTTAATTCTTTATGGAGAAACTGAGGTTATTCTTGGAGGCTCTCCTACCCTCTCCAGTGCTTAATTTGTGAAAGAATAAGTGCTCTGGCCCAAGGGTTTGCTAAGAAGACGACACTATCGAAGGTTGGGGTGCTGACTACCAGGCTGCATAGTCTCTTGTTCCACCGCAATCCTCTTTAATCCACCACCAGACCCTCCCTGCCTCTTTATCTTACCCTTGCAGGTCCCTTTTCATCCCTGCTTTCACTCCCTTTCCATGTTACTCTTCCTCCTTCTTTTCCTATTTTGTGTTTTTCTTTCTCTTGTTTGAGTCAAAGTCTGAGGAAAAATAAGTGCTGGTCACAAAAAATGAGTGCTGGGGGCCTCACCTGCAACCACCAGCTCAAAATAAGCACTGCTATCAACCACTGATTGGTGCCCCATTAATTGGGCTCTGCTTCTACCCTTGTCTTTAAGGCTCTTTGCATATGCCAGCGAGAAGGGATCAGCGTAAGACCAGTTAAAAAAAAATGTTTTTCTTCTCCCAAGAGACTGCTGTACTTCTCTTCTGCGTTTCTGGCTGCAATCCCTAACGTAATCAAGCTCAGACTGAATGTAAACTCTTTTTCTTCTTTGAGGCCAAACATTGGAATTTTCTTCCACTTCATGTCAGCAGCACAACTATTCCTTTTTAGGAGACTTCTTGAAACTTGACTTTTCCTTCCATCCAGCTCTTAATCTCTTCCCCTCCCCTTAATTTGACCTGTAGTTTCTTTGAGTCAAGTTTTGGTTAGGAAGGCAATGTTCAGGCTAGAAGTGGTAATCATAACATGGATTTCATTGCTATTGTGTGGCAGGGAATCCATGTGCAAGAAACTGCAACCGATATTAGAGGAAGGTGTATGTCAAGGTCCCAGAGTAGATGTGGAATGGCCTACATGGGGGTGAGAGATTATGGGCCTGAAGTGAAGAGAGGTTGCAATGAGGGAGGTGGGTGCAGGGTGGAAACCTCTGACTAAGGGAGGGCTGACATTGAGCAATTGTTCATGGGAGTAACTAATGTTACCTGGCACTGGGCATGATCCATGTGTGGACAGGGGCAGATGAGCTTGCAGCACACCGGCTGCAGCTTCTGTTTGGCAGACGCATGAAGGGCATACATGTATAGGCCACTGGAGCCCTGAGGAATGGGGGTCATGGTTACATAAGAATGGAGACAAGAGTCAGAGGAAATAACCAAAACACAACAAGGAAAGTGAAAACATCCCAAACTAGAGCCCCACCACTCCTACTACAATAGAAGACTGGTCTTGATTACACCCCATGGCTTCTTTGTTCCACCACCCTATGCTGCCTGTCTCTTAATCTCTTTTGCAGGTTCTTTTGATTCCCGGCATTCTCCCTTTGTCACTGGTTCCATATTTTTCTCTTTCTTCATTTTCTCTTTCTTTCTCTCAGTCCCAAAAAAAGAGTGCAATTTTCACCACTTCCAAAGTAGCCTGAAAAGGTGCCGGCTAATGGTGTGCTGCCTTTGGGTAAAATACACACAAGTACATTTTATACATCTACAGCTGTACGTATTCCTTTGCCAGACTTGAGTAACAAGTGTGTGTGTGAGTTACTTCTGGAGATATTCTTCATAAATCAGACTATGTTTAATAGCGCAGTGTACTGTACACTAGTCTCCTTCTCCTCCAGTAACATGGTTCTTTAACGTTGACTGGAGGTCTTAACTCTGGTTCTAGAAAACATGGACATGCTTGTATGACCACCACTAGAACAGTTTCAGAAGTTTTACTCAATGATTTCTTTTTTAGCAATAATTTCCGAAACACTGTGTTTATTTTAGAGAGGAATCCGATTTCACAATCCCATTTGTGTGCCTGAGCTATGGTCCTCCTTGCTTCTCAATGGTAGGAAGTTTCCTCTAACAAACACCCCGAGCCAGAGAAGACAGCACACTATAACCAGGAGCAGGTCAACTCGTGTCCATGCTTGAACACTGCCAGCTCGCTCACTCGACTGTTTTTATTTT
The DNA here is from genome assembly GCA_963921515.1 of Calotriton arnoldi. Lineage (NCBI taxonomy): Eukaryota > Metazoa > Chordata > Amphibia > Caudata > Salamandridae > Calotriton > Calotriton arnoldi. Next base: position 1,738,800 of record CAWUFW010001658.1, read on the forward strand.
AGCCTTCTATGCATATGTCACAGAAATATACCCGTTTTATGTCTGCATATAACAGAGATGTGCATAAAATATATCAAAAGAATAGACACCTCTGCACATGGAGATCTCAGCCTACACCTATGCCTACACCTATGCAGAAATCTCATAACGGATAGAATTCACCATTTATGTGTGCAGTTCTCCACTATATTTAGACTTATGAGTCTCCCTCTCCTCAAAATAGAAGGTGGGGGCTCCTACAACCGAATTTAAGAATGTAAAGTTACGTAGTACTTCTAACTTTCCAAAAGTTTGTGAAGATCTCTACCATATCTCCTTATAGAAAGAAATTGGAAAAATTCTTAAATTAATTACAAATTAAATTAAAATATTTAATATAAAAATACTTCTCTTATTCCTCTTCACCTAGACCTATCACAAGAACAAGACACAGCACATCAGCTCAAACAATTGACATCATATTTAATTAAATTTCAACTAAATATTTTATATTTAAATTATATCACTGACAATGTTAATGTTACATTATGTTTTATGTTATTAATAATTTAAAATAACATTTAATATAAACTAAATATATAATAAACAATTATTGCATTTAAAAATATTTAAACAGCAAAACTATTCTAAAAACGTTTAAATTAAACTATGATTTAATTTTAATTTATTTTACATTTGTTCCTATATGCTGTTTGTTTTCTTTCCTGCATACTTTGATTTCAAAGGGAGTGTACTACAGCACTAGTAGTTGCCCGTGTGTGGTACTTGACTTTGTCCAGGCTTGGCTGAAGTAAATTTAAGCCTGTTTTGTCAGTAGTGGCACTTTAATAGATGTAGGTATGCATGTTCTGAATTGAAATTGTCTTACTCAATTGTTAATGTGTTTTTGCCTTTGGCGTATCCCTCCGTCAACCCTTGATTTAATTTCCCCATAGCCCATTGTTGGACCTGACGTCCTTCGCGTGGTTTTCCCCCAACTTTTTGCCTTCAACACTCCTGTTTTTGTTGATTTAGGTTTTGCTGGCACACTTTACCATGGCTAACCAGCACTAAAGTGCTTGTACTCTCTCCCTAAAACATGGTAACATTGGTGTCCACCCAATTGGCACATTAAATTTACTAGTAAGTCCCTAGTAAAGTGGTACTAACAGGGCCTGTAAGTTAAATGCTACTAGGGGGCCTGCAGCACTGACTGTGCCACCCACTTAAAAAACCCTTCTGAACACATCTCAAGCCTGTCACTGCAGCCTGTGTGTGTAATTTTAAACTGCCGCTTCTGCCTGGCAAAATAACTGTTTTGCCAGGCCTAAACCTTTCTTTTTAATACATATATGTCACCCCTAGGTTAGCGGGCAGGGTGCAGTGTATTTAAAAGTTGGACATGCACTTTTAAGTTTTACATGTCCCGGTAGTGATAAACTCCTTAATTCATTTTTCATTACTGCAAGGCCTACCTCTCCCATAGGATAACATTGGGTTACCTTATTATATTTAATAAGTGATACCTTTAGATGGGGAGCAGGCAGGAATGTTGAGTTTGGTCTCTAAAGAATTGTACTTTAAACCCTCTTTAATGGTAAAGTTTAAGTTACAATTCTAAAAATGCCACTTTTAGAAAGTTGGCATTTTCTTGTTTCAACCATTTGGTGCCTGCAGCTTGTATCCTAGGTCATGTGAATAAGTGTACGTGGCAGTTGGTCTTTGTGTTGGCCGGATGAGCCATCTCAGACTCTATAGGGGAGCTGTAACCTACTACATTGCACATCACAAAGACCCTGCCTCAGCACACTCACAAAGGGTTTCTCACTAGTCTTTTGTGCCCACGGACAAGCTGGGGCCAGGGCAGGGAGGCAGGAATTCCAGACATCTCGGTAAGGGGAGGACTCTAGAAGTTTCTCCCACTTCAAAGTGAGCACCAGGTATAAATAATAGACCTCAGACCCAACTCTTCAGTACACATCTAGACCTGTGGAAGACTCAGAGGAATGACTGCTGTGCTGCTCTACTGCAAGAAGGACTGCTACTCTGCTGACTTGCTGCCCTGCTCCCTGAGTGAGAAGGACTGAACCTGCATCTTGAATCCAGGACCACCAAAGTAACTCCCAGGGCTAGTTGACTGGGCTATTGATCAGAGCCTCAGGTACTGAAAAGGCTCTAACCACCTTCAGCCCTGCACCTGGGTCTGCCTGCTGTGAGTCTTGTCACCCAAGTGGTGCCACCCCAGTCCTGGACTCTTGGGAGTAGGCCTGAAGGTGCTCTGTCAGCCCAGCTGTGGTCTTTTGGGCACAACAGATGCAGCGTGACGCATCTCCTCGCAGCTTTACATTAGAACCGCAGCTGCTTGAGGCGTCCCCAAAACAAGACCCCCAGCTCTTTGGAACTGCTGCTGCGTGACTACTTCTTGATGCAGCCATAAACTGCTACCAACCGTCACTGAGCGATGCATCCTCGACACAGGACCTCACATTACAGCCCGCAGCTTCCCAGAATTGCCGCTGTGCAACGCATCCTCGATGCAGGGCCTCACATTGCAGCCTGCACTTCATCAGAACTGGCACTCTGCGACGCATCCTCAACACTGGGTCTTGCAACGATCTACAACCTGGATTTAAAATACTTTGTTCAGCAGGCATACCTTGGTCCCTGTATACAGCCCGCGCACTATCACAGTCAGCCTGAATTTGTGACATTGTCCTAGTCCAGCGCAACCAGATAACACAGTTGGGGCTTTGTGCTTTTAAGAACTATTTTTACTTAAATCTTTCAAATTGCATATTTATGGTTCTACTGATTGTATTTTTGCTGATTTGGTGTCAAATAATTTATCAAATTGTACTCTATATTTCTAAATTTGATGTGGGAGTTTTCTAGCATGGAGCCTTATTTCTTTGGTGTGTGGGGCCCCTCTCTTTGCATTTGATGTGTTGTCACTTAATTACTGTTTGCAGTGCTGCATAAATAATTTACACATTGCTTCTAAGTTAAACTTTACTGCTTTATGCCAAGCTACCAGAGGGTTAATCACAGGTTAATTTGGAGTTTCCTTGTGTTTCACCCTGACAAGAATAGTGATTGCTGCTTGAGTAGGAATTTCCCCCTTCAACCAGTAACCCAGTTTCCTACGCCCACCCAATTATTAGTAAATAATCCCCATTTTACTACTACTCCCCTTGTCCCTCCTACGTTTATTACTAAAACGTGTAGCTGCATGTGCAGAAATTCCGCGTCTGCAGAGTCGTTCTTTGTATAGAAAAGATAGGACAGGCAGAAGAGAAGATGGTTTGAGTATTGCCATATTGCATTTTGGAGTACATAAAGTAGTGCTACCTTACATACCAGAAAATGGCTTTTGTGAGTTAAGCCCAACAAAAGGATAATTGGACTGAAGTATAATCTCTGAGTGTCTTTGTGCAGCTCAATATAAATTATCATTGTTAAGGCTAAACTGGAACATTCATATCGGTGTAGTAGATTTTCATTTATGTTTATTAATTATTAACTTTAGAGCATCGAAATGTAAAGGCATTTATTTAGTTTGTTTAATACTGCTTGTTTATTGCGGCTGGTTAGACTTTATGTGAAGCAAAGCGTATTCTGTGCTTCAAAGTAAAATGTAACCAAGTAATTTCAAAGTGCTTGTTAGTGCTATGAAGTGCCATGGCACTTCATGCGTACAAATGAATAAATTTATAAAGAAATATCGGGGCTAATTACAAAGTTGTGTAAGACTTATAAAGAGTATTTTTGTAGTACTCATTTATTTACCCTTACATGCCTTTTTAGTTACTCAAAAGCATCTAAAATGGAAAGAAAATCCAAATGAAGTGACACTAAATACAACCAGTAGAAACTGAAAGAACTGAGGCCTCTTTGCACTTTTACCGATACCTAGTTTGACATTTCACAAGATCATGTAAGAAAGAGTATGTACAGAGTACAAAGAGTATGCAAAAATGTAATCCAGTCATAAATGCTTTTATGAATCGGCCCTAGAGTCTTTTAAATTGATTGCCGGAATAAAATGTATTTTCGCATCTTAAATTAACAAATGTGAACTAGGTACTGGAGAGGTGCATACTTTACTCAACATCGGTGGCAGAGCAGGATTCAAGAACAATATCCGTTTCATTTTTGGATGCTCGAACAAGGATAAGAACACTTAAGAAGACATTATCACAAACTCTTGTTGGAGGTGTCAGTGCCTCTGGCAGCAGCATGTTACAGAAGTGTTGTATTCTGCAGTCCTTTGATATTGTTTGTGTTTATAAGGGGGTTCAAGGAACAGTGGGGCTGATTTACAAACGCATTTAGGAGTACAGGATGTAGTACTAAAGGTGTTCCCTTTTACGAACTTCTACAAGCCCTCTCAAGCTTCCTGTTTTCCAAGTGTCATATCACATAAAATTTGTGCTGGAACCTAAAATCCAGTGCAAACATATTTGCCCCGTTTTTGCTGCTTGTGTTATCTGAAATGGAGCAAATTGTATTTGCACCATGGGCAAAATATGAACCACACTGGTTTCAGATTCAGAGTAGGTTTTCTCTTTACTTTAAAAGAAGAAACGGACAAAAGATATTGTCTGTACTTTTCGAATGTGAAATATGGATCTGTGCTTCGGTCAAAACCAGTTTGTTCTTTATTATGATATCATTGGCAAAAATAGTGCAATAGCTTTCAGCTTTCTTCTAAGAAATATCTGTGGATTACGATTCCTTCATTAAAAGGTCTTATGACTCACTTCACAAGATATTTTTTAAGAAACCTTTGTAAGCAACCATCTTGAAATCATCTAATGAAGTTCCCACCGATTCCCTTAGATAGGAGAGAACTGTGGAGTCCTCAAAAGACCCTGTCCTCTTGCAAATGAAGTTCAGCTCCGATATTGAAACTTTCAAAGTCTGCTTGCTGATCATGGAATCATCACCCACCAGTACCCTGACTAAACACTACTTGGAGGTACCATTGACCAATAGCATTCAATAACTTACATCCCGCCTACTGCTAATCCAGTCTTAGATATCTAAGGCATGAATAAAACTCATCCTCACAAACATATGTGTGTTCATCACCACTAGCTCTGAGTACCTTTCCACTTGGTCACAGCTGTCAGCAGTGAACCTTGATGCATTCATCCTATACCTTACATAATGAGCAAAATCACTTGGGTTCAACGTGTTCAGACACCTACGTTTTAACTCACGCATCACCAAGAACATACACATCGCTCTCTGCGGGTCTCAGCCAGATCTGCCACACACTGCCTGAGTAAATATACCATTCCAGGCCGAGGGGCTATTACGGCAACTGCAGTGAAGGCAATACTAGTATGCTGCAGGAACACCACCACTTATGGTCGTGAGCGGCAAGAGGCACTCTCTTCTGGATGCAGCCTTATGTGAGAGATTCATCTACTGCTTACCAAGGGGTTTATCTACCATCCATACAAACACATTGGCCTGGTGGAGTTTCCTGCCTCTAGGACACAATGCTAATACTATGATGAACCTGCCTGGCTCCACTACGGTCATACACAGAATGATCCCAGGATTCCTCAGCACCACAAGGCAGACTGTCTGTCACAAGTCTATGCTTAATCATGGAAAGGAGCAGAAGCAGCAGACTTCTGTATCTGGACTCTAAGGGACAAACATTGAAACAATACCTAGGAGAGAGGAGCTTGCACAGGCATTCGACTACTTGCTCATCGCAGCCAGTACACTCGACAAAGAAGGCACAAAGACAATATCCAGGGTCCAGCAATGAAGGTTACAGAGGGTGTTTACTGGAAAATTCAACAACAAACGCCAAAACGAAATGACTTACAAATACTTAACATGACTATGAAGGATACAGAATATAAACCTACGTAAGAAATCACAACAAATCAATGGCAAGTGTTGCAGTAAATGAAACTGTATTGCAAATCAAAACTACAAAGAGCTGGAGAATACAAGATTAAAGAAGAGAGAACTGAAGATTAAGAGATTAAGGTACTGGCAATGAGAGCCCTAAAGGCACTAGTAATTAGAACTCTAGTGGCTATGGAAACCAGACCTGTAAACCAGTACCAGAAATACTGAAACGGGATTGCTGGAAAGGTAGAGGCATATAGGCACTGAACACTTGTGTACAAAAGATACCTAGAAACTGAAGTACAGAGCACGCTCGAAAACAGAGTTCTATAGGTACTGGAAACCGGAGTGCTGAATGAGTCTTATGGGAGTGTTATGGGAACTGGAACCTGTGATGTATAATGCACTGTAAATTAAAGTCCTATAAGGACTGGAACCTGGAGTGCCGAATTCACTGGAAATTGAAGTCCTATAGGTACTTAAAACCGGAGTGCTGAATGTACTGGAAAATAGATTTCTATAGGCACTGGAAACTAGAGTGCTGATTGCAATGGAAAATAGAGTTCTATAGGTACTGGAAACCAGAGTGCTGAATGCAGTGGATAGTAGAGTCGTATGGGTACTAGAACCTGTAGTGCTGAATGCACTAGATAGAAACTAGGATGGATACTAGAGGCACTGGGAACTAGACTGCAGGGGCACTGTGATCTAGAATCCTAGATAGTGCAATAATGGAACTAGGGAAGAAGGCTGATCCAGATAAATGCATAAAGTGCCACTAAAGGACCTGAGTAGGTCTTTCAGGAAATGCATAAAGCAGCAATAAAGGTACAGAGGGAATAGACCATCATTTGAGAAATTGAGCACAGGGAGTAGATGCATAGACAGTAGGCAGCATGAATACTAGAAGTGTAGAAGTGGATGGGAGATAAAACAGGAGCAGTAGATGCAGAAAGCACTGGAGACAGGGAGCAAAAATACAGGAGGACTAAAGAAAGCAGAACATAGATAAGATTGCAAATGCAAGACTGCCAGGACACTAACTCAGTGTGAGAATAAGAAGTTCTCTCATCTGTTGCCTAAATACATTTCTTCAGAGGAATGTGGGCTGAGTGAAATCAGACTGAGAGGTGGCAATCTTCTTCCTCCATTGGAAAGGAAAGCAATTCTCTCTGATTAGAGGAAATTCTAATTCAGGAAATGCCATCTGAATTAAGCAAATGCAAAAACAACAATTGATGGACAGAATGCAGAACAATGTCATACATTCACCCCAGTACAGAGATCTGTGCCTAAATCCATCGTTTTTTGCTCACCATGCCATTCCAGTTTGAACCCAGCCATATGCAAATCAGTCTTGACCCTGTGCCCAATGGGAACAGTCCAGCCCGAACTGCCAGACCAGGTCCTCCATGGACTGGAAACAAGCATCCTAGGACTGGAGTCAAGCTATCCTGGCTGATGAGGGCTGAAAGCCCGAAACCGGTCCTAGGATGCTTGTTTTCAGTCCAGGGAGGACCTGGCCTGGCAGTTCGGGCTGGACTGTTCCCATTGGGCGCAGGGTCAAGACTGATTTGCATATGGCTGGGTCCAAACTGTAATGGCACGGTGAGCAAAAAAATGATGGATTTAGGCCCAGATCTCTGTACTGGGGTGAATGTATGACATTGTTCTGCATTCTGTCCATCAATTGTTCTTTTTACATTTGTCACCCCGAGTGGGACGGGTATGCCCAGACGTGGGTCCCGTGCTCTCCATGCCACTGAAGTCAAGCTATCCTGGCTGATGAGGACTGAAAGCCCGAAACCGGTCCTAGGATGCTTGTTTTCAGTCCAGGGAGGACCTGACCTGGCAGTTCGGGCTGGACTGTTCCCATTGGGCGCAGGGTCAAGACTGATTTGCATATGGCTGGGTCCAAACTGGAATGGCATGGTGAGCAAAAAAACGATGGATTTAGGCCCAGATCTCTGTACTGGGGTGAATGTATGACATTGTTCTGCATTCTGTCCATCAATTGTTCTTTTTGCATTTGTCACCCCGAGTGGGACGGGTATGCCCAGACGTGGGTCCCGTGCTCTCCATGCCACTGGAGTCAAGCTATCCAGGCTGATGAGGGCTGAAAGCCCGAAACCGGTCCTAGGATGCTTGTTTTCAGTCCAGGAGGACCTGGCCTGGCAGTTCGGACTGGACTGTTCCCATTGGGCGCAGGGTCAAGACTGATTTTCATATGGCTGGGTCCAAACTGGAATGGCATGGTGAGCAAAAAAACGATGGATTTAGGCCCAGATCTCTGTACTGGGGTGAATGTACGACATTGTTCTGCATTCTGTCCAACAATTGTTCTTTTTGCATTTGTCACACCGAGTGCGACGGGTATGCCCAGACGTGGGTCCCGTGCTCTCCATGCCACTGGAGTCAAGCTATCCTGGCTGATGAGGGCTGAAAGCCCGAAACCGGTCCTAGGATGCTTGTTTTCAGTCCAGGGAGGACCTGGCCTGGCAGTTCGGGCTGGACTGTTCCCATTGGGCGCAGGGTCAAGACTGATTTGCATATGGCTGGGTCCAAACTGGAATGGCATGGTGAGCAAAAAAACGATGGGTTTAGGCCCAGATCTCTGTACTGGGGTGAATGTATGACATTGTTCTGCATTCTGTCCATCAATTGTTCTTTTTGCATTTGTCACCCCGAGTGGGACGGGTATGCCCAGACGTGGGTCCCGTGCTCTCCATGCCACTGGAGTCAAGCTATCCTGGCTGATGAGGGCTGAAAGCCCGAAACCGGTCCTAGGATGCTTGTTTTCAGTCCAGGGAGGACCTGGCCTGGCAGTTCGGACTGGACTGTTCCCATTGGGCGCAGGGTCAAGACTGATTTTCATATGGCTGGGTCCAAACTGGAATGGCATGGTGAGCAAAAAACGATGGATTTAGGCCCAGATCTCTGTACTGGGGTGAATGTATGACATTGTTCTGCATTCTGTCCATCAATTGTTCTTTTTGCATTTGTCACCCCGAGTGGGACGGGTATGCCCAGACGTGGGTCCCGTGCTCTCCATGCCACTGGAGTCAAGCTATCCTGGCTGATGAGGGCTGAAAACCAGAAACCGGTCCTAGGATGCTTGTTTTCAGTCCAGGGAGGACCTGGCCTGGCAGTTCGGGCTGGACTGTTCCCATTGGGCGCAGGGTCAAGACTGATTTGCATATGGCTGGGTCCAAACTGGAATGGCATGATGAGCAAAAACTATGGATTTAGGCCCAGATCTCTGTACTGGGGTGAATGTATGACATTGTTCTGCATTCTGTCCATCAATTGTTCTTTTTGCATATGAATTAAGCAGGCAAGCTGGTTCAGTGAGCTAATGATTATATAGGTCAAACGTTCAAGTCCTAGCATGGCCAACTCAACAGTCCATCCTTGCAATGATGCCCTCTTCAAACCTAATAAGATTCATTATACACAATCCCTCTCGCCTTTAAAGCACTGAGAAGCGTACATCTATGAAGTACGCTGGTCACTCTAAAGGCTCTCGGTGGGGGATTAGGGGCACTCCTTACTATATCACATGCATTATATTGCATGATGAAAGCATTTCATTCATTACATTGACCTACCACTAAATTTCAGGGTTGTTTTACCATGAACAGATGTGGCGATATAAGAATAGTAAATATATACTTACCTTGACGATGTAGTGTTAGGCGATATGGTAGTTGTAAGAAATTGTTTATTACTTGAGGGTGTAAGTACTCACCACTCCTACATAGTCCTTGTGAACCCTTAAAGTCACTAAATTAACCTGAGCTCAACCCCCCCGCCCCCGGTAGCTATGGCACAGACAGACAGGCTTAACTTAAAGTTAAAGTGTAAAGTTTATGCAGTACTAAAACAGTAATGAAGTCGAAATTCAAAACAATAACATCTCAAAACAAATGAGAAAAATAGAATAAAAGTAGATAAACAAAATGACAAAAATCCAATAAGGCGAAGCGAAGATATGTTTTTAAAAGTTTTAAGTAGAACTAATGCCAAGAAACACAAAGTGACACCGTAATGTCAAAAGAGGTCCACTGTGATTGAGGCCTGACTGATTGGAAAGACAACAGAAGGACCCTGCCCAAGAGTCAGCTCACATTTGCTGGTGACAGGGGAGGCCATTTTGAAGTGTGCCCCAAGTGTCATATGAAAAGCCCCAGCAGACATGTCAAACAAGATGTGCCATTCAAGCAGGGCTCGGCACTTTACTATCAAAGAAAATGCTAACAGCCCCACCCCTGTGGTCACTTTAAACCAGTTCTGGGACAGCTCCCCATCTCACTAGGGCCGGTGCCTGGCTGAATAGAATTTCAAAAGGAGAGGCAGGCCCAGGTGTGAGCAATATTTACCTCTGACAGGAGACGTCCCTTTGAAGTGTAGCACAGGGCTGGGCACAGTCCCCAGGCCATGCTGTCAAGGGGAGGACAACTTCTCTCCAAACACAGGGCCCATTGTCCCTGTCCTAGGAGTAGTTCACACCTTACCACAGGGGAGCCATCAAGCTGTCAGGTAACAGTGGATTACTTACGGAAAGGACCCCAGAGGCTATAGACAGGCATACAGTAACTTTGATAAGTACCTTTTCTGTAATAATTAGACAACATTCAACTTTACCATTATATTGGATTTTGTTTAACTATTAAAGGGAGTCCTTGAAATATTTCTCTAGCTGTTTCCTAGGTGGAGATAGCATTTATTAAACTTAATGTTATATCCCAATGCTTTCCTATGGAACAGCCAACCCCGCTACAGTGAAAATAGCTTTCAGGTGCTAGTCAGTGTAAGCACATGTTTAACATTAACCTTTACAAGTCCTACTTTTCAATATCAATTGCACTGCCTTAATGGGCAGTAAGGCTTATTTAGGGGTGAAATAAATATTTAAAAGGAGTTTTTAGGCCTGTCAAAAGGGGTAAGGTTGGCAGGTCGAATTTTCAGTTTAAACCTGCAACACTGTGCTACACATGGCCGCCTGCGTTCATGTTTGTCCTGCTACTGCATTGGGTGGCGGCATAATGTGTGCTGTAGCCCACTTGTAACATTTAACTTACAGGTCCTGGGTACACTTTAGGTATCATATACAAGGGACTTCTAGGTAAAGTAAATATGCCAATCAAGAGTAAACAAAATTGACCATGTTGAAAGTAGAAGCACAAGCCTTTTACTACTGGTTAGCACAGGTAAAGTTCATGGAGTTCTACAAACAGCAAAAATAGAGTTCAGCAAAAAGACAAAAATATTTGAGGAGACCCAGCAGAAAGGGTACATTTCAAACAGTAGTTGCAGCACTCTCTCGGTCAGTTTTCATGCCATTGATATAGTGTCTTACAACCAATTTACTAATGTCTCTTCTCTAGATACCCACAATGAGTGTTCCTTGTATACTATTCACTAGTGTTTAATTTGTTTAAAAAAGTGCAGGATTCCAAAGTTTTCTTAGGAGCACGGTGGCAATGCCAAATGTTAGGGTTCGAATTTCAATGCAGCCTAGTCATGATCCCACCTCATGCTTTTCTCTCACCAAACTATACTTCCTGCCTCTTTATCTCAGTCTTTCAGGCAGGCTATTTTCCCCTCTGCGTACTCCCTTTCTTACTGTTTTTGTTTCTTTCTCTTCCTTTTTGTTTCTCCCTATTATGCTTTTCTTTCTATCTTGCTCTAAGTCAAAGTTTGATGATGCAAGTAAGTCCTGGTCCTCAAACAATGGCGGTGACCACCATGTGCAAGCAGCAGCACAAATGTAACACTGTTTGTAGCTACATCAGCCCAGTAAAAAACCTACAACAAATTATTTCTTGACTGGGGCCCTTCACAGTGCAATCTTCTCTCCCTAGACCTGAAGCATCAATACGATTTTGCTATGTTCTTGAAGCTTCATAGATGCCACCTGCTCACGAACTAGAAAACCTTCCAAGGGGCATAATATAATCTTCATGGGGTCCCCATGTAGGCTTGACATACCACGAGATGGACAGTTTGAGTGAAATTTTAGAAAGTCCTCACCAATTTGTAGGTTTTGTATTTATCTGAGCGACAAGAAACTCTGGACATAGCTTGGGTCGGTTTTTAGGATTTGCAACACATGACGGGTGGCATATGAGGGTGATAACAAGCAACTGTATACACTTAGAATGTTTTCACAGCTTTTTTGAATTTCATGAAACTGTGCATTCAGAGCCTGCCAATCAAGCAGCATAGGAATGATACCAGGGCCCTGGTGGAACAAGGAAAATGGCCCCTTTGACTGCTGCTGGGGTAGTAAAATACAGTACTATCAGGGTTCCATGGGCACAGTGCTGGAATGTTGTGGGAACGCACAGGATTCCCATTCCTGCAGGTATTATTGCTCGGGAACAGGGTTCTTGGCTGGTGCAAGCAGCTTCCCCCGCTCTATCCTGATACACATACATGGGTTGTCCTCAGCAAACACAGGTAGTGTGTGGATCTTGCCTAGCAGCTGCCTGCAAGGGGTGGAAGAGGCTCTTTTCCTCCTCTTCGTGGTGGTGTGCTGCATTGTTAACTAAAGGTGCTAATATTGACAGATAATTGCTTTCCTTTCAATCTGGACTGGGCTCTCCACATCTGCATAGGCTGCAGGCAATTAGTTCCTTCTTTCAAATAGTTTGTCTCTGGGCTTGCCACAGGTACGGCGTTTCACATCCCATCTCCAGATGGAGCAGCCGATTAGAGGTACAATGAGGCAGTTTATCAGTTAATCAGAGGCATAAACTTATGCTTTAGTGTAGGGTAGTTTTTATTTTTTTACTTTTGGTTGTTTGCATCTGTATTCACGTATATTTATGTCCGGTATGAATATTCATTTTAAGCAAAATGACTTTCTATTTGTCAATTTGTTTTTAGCAGAATCTATACCAACAATGCATGTGTACCTGCAGACATTAGACATTAAGTTGCCTCCCACTGAGCATACCTTTTGAGTGTTCAACCTTTAAATAAATGTGGAGGGCGCTATAGTGCCGGCTGCAAGATGGCCGCCACCTAGTTAGGCTCTCCTGGCTGGACGGACCATCCGTCATTTATCCTGCGGATCGGGCCACTGACAGCTCCTGCAAAAGACAGGAAATGCACCTGACGTGTCAGGGAAGTGGCTGATAGTAATTTCGTTGATGGTGGCGGACTGAGGAAGGCGAAAGTCGCAGGAGAGCTGAACAGTGAGCGTGGCCTTCAGCGGCAAGATGGCGGGCCGGAGTGCCTAAGCTGACTGGGGGACGCGCGCTGGCTGCGATCGCTGTTCAGAGAGGAGCGGAAAGGACGTGCATGGCATCCGGGGATCCCGACTGCGCCTGGCCCGTGAGGAGCTGCCGGCGGCCGTGCTCCACGCTGGGCCCCGGTGTTGCGGAGGAGCTGTGAGCCGCGGTGAGCCCCGAAAGCAGGAGGACTGTGGCCGGGAGTCACACCAGCGGACTAGGTGCGGCACAGACCCCCGTGAGGCGGGAAGAGACACCCGGAAGAGGTGCACTGCATCAGGAGTGCGAGGCACGGTAGAGAGCGACGGGTTTCGGGCCCCCTCCTCCACCCGTTGGCACGTCTGTACTGATCGGGGACCTTGCAAGAGAGTGGGGTGAGGTGGTAGGGGTCCGGTAGGCGCGCGACAAGGAGAGGGGTATCCAGCTTCAGCCGCACCTGGGTGGAAAAGACTGCAATAGCTGCTGTGCTGATACGCTGTGCCTCAACACTGCTGGAGGGGAGAGTGACTACACGGGCAGGAGCTGTAGCCCTTTGTCCTAGAGTGATAACACCTGTGACCACTGATCCAGTTGGCAGCGTGCCTTTGCACGTGAAGTACGTAGCGAAGCATGGGCAAAACTGACGCAAGGCAACCCAAGATCTCCTTTGAGCAGCGTAAACCTCCCAGGGGGACCACCCCGATGGCCGAAGAGCAAGCATCGACCAGTGTGGAGCCCTCCACGCACGGCGAGCCTAACATTCGTGAGATGTTTACAGAATTGAAACAATCCCTGTCCGCAATCGACCTCAAAATAGACTCCATGTATGACCGACTGGACCGGCTCAGAGACAAGGTGCCAAACCACGACGAGCGCCTTGCTGAGGTTGAACAACGCACCTCTTCGCTAGAGTGAGAAAACAACAACATCCGGGAGAAACTGCTGCAAATGGAGAAGGTGCTGGAAGTCATTAGAAACAAGAACGAAGACCTTGAAGCCAGGTCGCAACATGTTCCTTCTTTGGCGACGCACTATCACAGGTCTGCGTGGCTGAACGCGCCCACAGATCGCTTGGCCAGCGGCCCCCTCCGGGTACCCCGGGAAGACCTATAATTGCGAAGCTACTAAATTACAGGGACCGCGACGTGGTGCTACGTAAAGCCAGAGAACTGCAATTAACCAGATATCAAGGAAACGTGATTTCTTTTTCCCGGACTTTACCTTTTCCGTACAAACGGCCAGAAGAGAGTTTGTGCCAGTAAAGCGGCTGCTGCAACAACAAGACATTAAGTACTCTCTTTTATACCCCGCAAAGCTCTGCATTTTCCACTCTGGCAAAACCTCATTTTTTACTGACCCCACGCTAGCCGCCAAGTCTGTCCGGGCCCTCCGGCCGGCTAACCCACTGCGCCTAAAGACAAGGAACGGGCAACTGAAAACCCTTTTAGTGACAACGACTAAAAACTCAGCTGTGTATCGCCCGGAAGAGGAATAAATGCTCTGCCCCTCTCTCGGCTACTTCTGCCCTTGCTAGTGGATCTTGCAGAAAACTGTACAAGATGGACCGACGGCAAGAGAGGTGGCCCTTCTCTGTAATTCACTTCCAGCCACCCAGCACTAAAGTTGCTGGGATACACCGAGCCCCTGGCGCCACCCTCTGGGATGAGTCCCATTGCCTGCTACATTGTTGGCAATTTACAGCCCATTTGGGATAGGGAAATGTCTTTCAGCCTTGTTGGGTGGCTGTAGTGGGTGGGGGTGGGTATGATGGGTGTTGGGTGCCTTCATTGATTGTTTTTGGCTCCTTGCTTCATCCTTCCTTCCCCCTCCCCCGTCTTTGGCCTCACATCAACACACGAAGGGAGATGCCTCATAGCTTGCACGCTTCGACCTGTGAAGATGCCTGCAGTGGTGGGAATGCTACGAATGCAACAACTTTGGAAGCGGTAACGAGGAATGTGCGTGGGTTGAATGACTGCAGAAAGATGCGACTGGTAGCGGCATACCTCAACCTCCACAGGGTGGACATCTGTTTTCTGCAAGAGCTGCATCTAACAAACACTAGCTTCACGTGCCTGTGCGCTGGGTGGATGGGGAAACGTTTATTGCTGGGTGCTCTAACTATGCCAGAGGTACAGCCATTATTCTGAGGAAGGGGCTCCCATGGCACACAAGAGCGGTGATATGCGACCCGCAGAGGCGCTATGTTATGGCGGCAGGGGTGCTTGGCGGTCGCCCGGTGAGGCTCATATCAGTGTAAGGCCCCAATACAGACGATCCCTCTTTGTTCTCCAAGGTTTGGCGACTGGCGGAATCCCTAGACCCGGGCGCGACACTCTGGGGAGGGGATTTTAATGTGGCTCTCGACCCGGAATTGACAGAACAGGCGGACCCCGTAGACCTCACCCGCGGGTGGCAGAGCAGCTGCGGGCCCTCATGAAGGATCAGGATCTGGTGGATGTCTGGCGTCGCCGACATTCCCATAGCAGGGAAAGAACCTGCGTATTGACTGCCGGACCCACGTGGTCTAGAATCGATTACTGGTCAACGTCGCGCGACGTGGATACTTGGGTATGTAACAGTGCTCATCTCGCTAGATCCCTTTCGGATCATGCACCGGCCCTGCTAGAATTTACGCTGCCTGATGCTCCTAGCAGAGCGTTCACTTGGAGAGCTCCCTGAAGGGGCTCTCCAAGACCAGGTCTTCCGGGAAAAGATAAGGTCCGCAATCGTTGAATATTTCGAGTTGAACGTGGGATTGGTAGAGTCCCAGTCCACGCTGTGGGAGGCCTTCAAGACCGTTATCAGAGGCAAGTGTATTGACAAACAGGCAGGGGTCCTCCGAGCTCTCAGGGACAACCTCCGCCGCCTGGAAAGGGAGATTCGGGAACTTGAATCTGAGTACTTTGCCTCTAACCAGTTGGTAATTCTTAGCCAAATCAGGGACAAGATGACCGATTTGAAGAAGCAGCACATAGGGAGACACTGTATTTAGGTAAGGAGGCTCGAGCACGCCAATACGGCGAGGGAGACCGGGCCAGGAAAACCCTAGCTGGCCTTCTCAAAAAACCATGGGCAAATGACTATATCAGTGAGTTGCGGGTGGGCAGCCATAGGACAGGAGGCGGTACAAACAGAAATGATAGCCTTCTATTCCTCGCTGTATGCTGCGCGCCAAGCTGAGACACACCCCGAAGTTGGCTCTTTCCTCGACTCGATCGAATTTGTGTGGCTCAGTGACAACCACTGTAAGTACCTGGACGAGCCATTCACTGAGGAAGAGGTGATAGGAGAGATCCGAGCGCTACCCGGGGACAAGGCGCATCATCTGGACGAACTCACGTCCGCCTTCTACAAAGAGTTTGCGCCACTCCTCATGCCCCATCTCCTCAACATGTATGAGGAAGCATTGGAGCAGGGATTTCTCCCCCTCCCTCCGAGAGGCACTGATCGTAACGGTTTTAAAACTGGACAAGGACCCCCTGAGATGCGACTCCTATAGGCCGTTGTCCATGATTAATCTTGATAATAAAATACTCGCCAAACTACTTGCCTCCCGGTTACTTCCCCTGCTCCCCACGGTGCTTAGACCTGACCAGTGTGGCTCTGTTCCCGGTAGGAGCACGTCCCATAATCTTCGCACCCTTTTCGCCACCATGCAAGAGATTGATCCCTCTCTCTCAGTGGCCGCCATCTTTCTGGATGCAACTAAGGCATTTGACACCCTGGAGTGGCCTTATCTTTTTAAACTTCTCGCCCATATCGGCCTGAGCCCGTTCTTCCTACAAAGATCGCTTTTTTGTATGCGTCCCCGACTGTGAGACTGCAATAAATGGTGAGATCTCACCCCTATCAGGGTGGCGCGTGGCACGAGGCAAGGGTGCCCGTTGTCACCTCTCCTATTCACCGTAGCCATGGAGCCACTTGCAGCCAGACTACGGCAGCACCATGCGCACCGCGGCCTCAATTTTACACCGCGGGTGATCCTAGTATCACTGTATGCGGATGACGTGACCTTGTATGTCAACCACCCGGAAGCAAACTTGGACCCACTCATTCGTGAAATCACTAGGTTTGGTGGCATCTCGGTGTTACTGTCAACTGGGGAAGTCCACAATCTACCCGCTGACTGCGGCACCGACGAGTTCCAATCGGAGTCTCCTCTCAAATGGGCAGATTACCCAGTGAAATATCTGGGCATATGGATCAGTCGGGACCCGGAGGAGCTCTGGCGTTATAATTATGGCAAATTGATGGAATGGCTAGAAAGCCGGCTGCACCGGTGGAGGTCCCTTCCGTTGTCTCTAGCAGGCCGGATTGCTATTGCCAAGATGGTGGTACTGCCTAAGTTTTTATATGTTTTTATCAACCTCCCGCTGCCCCTCACTACAGAGTTCAAGAAGAGACTCCAATCGAACCTGATATCCCTCGCCTGGCCGGGCGGACAGCACGAATCGCATGGGAGACACTCACTCTTCCGTTCGAGCAAGGGGGACTGGGTGCTCCAGACATGGACTTGTACTACAACTGCACGCAGGCCCAGTTTGGGTTTCATTGGGTCTACCCAACTCAGTTTATGGCACACACTGCCCCAGAAAGCGACCAGGCGGATCCGGTCCCATTGTATATGGCACCGTTCCGGCAACAACACCTCCCTCGACCCAGCATCAACCCGGTGGGCTGCACAGTCTGGGCATGGCAGGAGCTCCGACGCAGTGCACAACTAGACACTATGTTTGCACCCTCCGTGCCACTTATTCAACACCCAGCATTCCCTATTACGGCTGAAGCAGGTGTATGTCAACGACTGCGGAAGATACAGCTGCACACGCTGGGGAGTGCATTTCCTGATGTCATGTTTATTGGTTTGGATGAGGCACTGGGGGACGACCACACCGGACTAATGGACAGACTGACATACTTTCAGCTCAGAGCCGCATTGCGTTCGACTCATTCCTGATAGCACCTCCGACATTCAAAGTCCTGGAGGACTTCCTGACCAACCCGTCACCCTGCAAACTCATCACTCGCCTGTACTTTGGTATGCAGCGTGAGCCCCCGATAAGTACCCCACTGGCACAGCGTGCATGAGAGGAATGCCTGGCAGCCCCCTTTGACGAGGGAGTGTGGGAATATTGTTGCGCGCAGGCTAAGGAGCTATAGCCCAATTACAGATTGCGATTGATTCACTTCAAATTTATTCACAGGCTATATAGAACCCCTGTTTGGATGCACAAGGCAGGTTTGAGTGCTGATGCATGTTGTATGTGTTGTAGAGCGCCAGACGCCTCCTTCATGCACCTGGCGTGGGAGTGTCCCGGGGTAATGGCGTACTGGGGGTACATATTTGATGCACTGGAGGAAGTGACGGGGTTTAGATGTGTTCGATGCCCGCTGGTTGCCCTGCTTGGATATGTGCGAAATATGCCATCTGAAAACCGGAAGCTGACAGCTATGCTTCTACTACTTGCTAAAAGATGAGTGGCGATGTGCTGGGGTAGAAGGCGGAAACCCCGGATGGATGACTGGCTCCGGGACGCAGCTTTTTGCCATAACCAGCTATCAGAGTTTTGGGAATTAATGCCCGCGTAGGCGTGCCCTAAAAATATCTGGGAACCGCTGCAGAGTTACCACGCTGCCCGATAGGGCAGAGGATCCCGTTAATACGGACTAAGCAGGCACAAGGCAGACGCCCTTGTACAGTGCGGGTGCACTGCTGATTGTCTCACATCTGATGGCCGGAGAGACCACTCCCCACTCCCTTCCTCCCCTTCTGACCCTTCTGTTTGAATTTTTTCTCTCCCCCCTTTTTTTTTATTATTTGAGTTCCTTTTTTGCTTGTTCATCTTTCATGATAGCTCTATGGACTCGTAATGCAGAACAAGCTGAGCCTGGCATAATTGCCTGAGTGGCCTTAGATGGCCAAATGGACACTGGGGTATTATATGTTATACTGGACTGGCAACACATACAGCCTGAAATATACAATGTATGGAGACACTGCATTCTCATAATGTTCCTTATTGATCTATCCAACCCTCCAGGTGTATGAGGGAAGATAGATGCGTGTTGTATCTGTTGGTGAAGTATAAATAATTTTTTTAATTTTTGTTTTTTTGTTTTTTTAAACCTTTAAATATATGTAAGTCACCTAGTGCCCGCTGTACTAAAAAACAGCTGCAAAAAACTGCTCACAATTTAGGACCAGTATTTAGAGGTTGAGTCATAATTTTGAAATCGGAGTGGGTCATAATCATACCAAACTCATAAATATTAATGTGGTAGGTCCGCTCTGCATCGAAACGCACTACCGCACTTTGGGAACGGACACTTGCCCTGCTCAGCACTCTGCACTTTACTCCCGTCCCCTGGAGGAGGGCGGACGCTACAAGTACTCATAGCCGGTCCCGCAGCGTGGGAGACCGCTCTGCATCGAAACGCACTACCACACTTTGGGAACGGACCCTTGCCCTGCTCTGCACTCTGCACTTTACTCCCGTCCCCTGGAGGAGGGCGGACGCTACAAGTACTCAGAGCCGGTCCCGCAGTGCGGGACGCGCGCGGGGCGTGCCCGGGCTCGGCCTGGGCCAAGACCGGGCCAAGACGGGCCCGTTTTAGCCCGTCATAGACCGGTGAGGCCGGGCTCTTGGATTTGGGTTTACCCTACAGGAGTTGCGGTGATTTAGCGATAGTACTACGTCACTGGAGTGAACAAACTATTTTCGCCAATTCCGAACTTTTTCCATTACAACACACGCTTTGGTGAGTCCGGGATATCATCCAATCTGTTCCTGACATCTTTCTTTTTGCAAACTATCTTGGGGTAACAATAAGGTACATTCTTGTTGGAACGTATTGCACAGCATTTGGACAGACAAGCTGGTACAACCATTACTAAAGTAAAGAGTTTATTATACGTATTGTTAAAAGTTTGAGCCCGATAACGAACTCAAGGTCTACGATTGTCTTGGATGTTAGAGTCTTAATAGCACAAGTGTGGTAACATGGGAAAGAGAAAAGCATCAAGCTCCCAGAGCAAAACGCAAACTAAACCGGGGGTCCCGTTTGACCTTATTGAATTATTTAACTGGGGCAAAGGGGGCCATCGAACAGCAGATTATATCTGTTGAAGAGGCCATGAACCCAGAAAAACCAGGCGAGGTGTGCGTTCTTCAATAGATAAGGCCGAACAGGGGACATCTGCCCCTACTATAGAGGCGCCTAGAAGTGTGTTAAGTACAAATGGCTGCATACTGAATATGTCGGAACACATTTCAGTGAGCGACCAGGAGAGCGATTCCCAACTTCCAACAAAGCGCTCTAGAAATCCAGACATCCTCCCCACTACGACTGAGGAACTTGTATCAGAACCCAGGACGATACCCCCTAAATCTCGTAAAAAGGCACCTAAGAAAGATAAGACTCAGCCCACACACAAGCTAGGTAATAAGGATAAAAATCTATCCTGCCCTCATACGTGCACTCATAGGGAGGTCGCAAAGATAAGCACAAAACTAGATGCATTAGATATTTATCTCAGAGAAACCTTAACTAGCCTAACTAGCAGAGTGGGAGTGTTGGAAGAGTTGCTAACTAGATGCCTGAGAAAATGTGAGTTAAACATTATAAAACCAGTCAACACGTATAATAGCGGCCCGGATTATCCAGGAGGCAGTACTCGGCTACATATTCAAACCGCGGATACTGCCCCTGTAAAACAAACGATTCTGATGGAGGCTTCATGTAATAGGGACCAAAACACTTGGACCACTAAACCACCAACTCTCTTCCCTGTAATCTCTCTAGCTCCGGCAAGGCCCTTACATACTTCACATATTCCCATCTCTTCCGATAATAACATTGCACCAGTAGCTGGGAGTAAAAATCCATGAGTACAGTCCTCAGTTAGCTTAGGTGCTAAGAGTTCTAACATATTCATACCCCTGAGTAACCAGGAGTCAGAGCTTATGACGACATACCTGGACTTACCTCCAGCCGTAACTCCGTATACGGTAGTGTTAGCCAACATTCCAAGACTACTTACTACGTACTACGTAGAGTCATGGGACACCCTCAGAAATAAATCTCTATTCTGGTTGGGATCTAAAACGGGTCTAACCGAGAGGCTCTTTGCTGAATTTAAAATGGCCAGAGGGGTGAGCTGGATAGGGAGAGGACGTAAGAACTTGTTTGGAGATTGCGTGGTACTGACTTTTAAAACCCGCAGCTTGCACAGATGATATTGAGTAGGGCAGGAAATCACTCCATTTCAGCGCAAGGTATTAATTTAGTCCCACTGGGATATTTTTATCAACCTCCCCATAACAATCATAATAAAGCAAGTAATGAATCCCACACACCGACTGGCGGCCCCTTGTTTAATGTGCCAGTTTATAACCGATTTGATATACTCCCAAACCTAGAAGAGGTTGATTGACTACACATAGTAGGCATCAGATCTTTTGAGAATAGGGATAGGACACGGATCGCTACGCCAGAAACACTCCCAGAAACTCAGTCAAGTGAAACAATAAACGTTTTAAGTAGTAATCAACACTCCCCAGACAAATTATTCTTAAAGATTTGTGGTGACTATGATCCCCACTTCACACCTATAGTTACTGAGTTAGATAACGGTAACCTTCCATCTTCTACTCTACATATTGTTCCTATGCCAGCTACCACTTCACACGTCGCCCCCATAGTATTGACTGAAGGGGCGAAGACTGAGGCAATTGATGTGGGCAAGGGAAAAGACAACTGTCAGATTAAGTTTTGGAATGTAGCAGGTCTAAAATCTAAGGTGACCAACCAGGTATGGACTGATTTTGTGGGGAAATTTGACATAGTCAGTCTTCAGGAAACATGGGTGGAGGAGCCTATCCACATCAATGGCTATAAAACCTACCATACGCCAGCAGTTACCTCGTCCCATGGAAGATCAAAGAAGGGTCTATGTACATATATCTCAAATTACTTGAACATAAGGAAAATTATGACGAATGTCCTAGACCGGTATTTTCAAATTATTGCTATTGATGTTGATAAATCATTATGTGTTGTTTTAGTGAACTTTTACAATAATGCGCCACACGACCGGATTGAGGGGATACTGAGGTCAATAAGCTGTCATCTACTAAATTTACAGGCCTCTACTAATAAGGACCTATTTACTTTATTGGGAGG
This sequence comes from Calotriton arnoldi, assembly GCA_963921515.1. NCBI lineage: Eukaryota > Metazoa > Chordata > Amphibia > Caudata > Salamandridae > Calotriton > Calotriton arnoldi. The sequence goes on from CAWUFW010001658.1 coordinate 1,761,056, forward strand.
GATTTTAATTCCTCTCTATGTCAGCATTCGGAGAAAGGGGTCTGTGGTATCTCGTATGAAGATGATGCTAGTTTTTCACATTTTTCACATACAACTTATGAAGACCTCCTAAATTAAATTATGTTTACAGCAGACTTAGGTTTTGCCAACAATTTATGTTCTCCGCCGGTTTCCTTTAGCCCTACATTTAATGGCACGGCATATTTTCAACCATAGACTTCATTTTAACATCATGTAGACATTCCTCTAGAATTAAGACTTTTCAAAGCCATGAGATCCCGTTAAGTGATCATTTTGCTTTGAGTGTTGGTGTATTGGTACATAGTAATGTGGTAAACATGAGAGAAAGCTCTACCCATATTGTCGATAATATAACCTTGAGCAGGCAAAACGGGTATGCGCTTCGCTGGGCAAAATTGGATCCTGTGGAGTTTACGAGAAAGGTTGTGGTAAACTGTAAAGATGCCTTTCGAGTCTGCCTGGATGAGATAACCCCTCATAAAGATATAATAAAAGGCTTCTCCACAATAACAGATTACATTAGAAAAGCCCTTTTTGTGCTTTTTGTGAAAACCAATAAAAAAACTACTCAAGAACACGGGTGGTTTGCTTCCAAATGTACCAAGCCCTATTCAAAACTTAAATATACTTTACATAAAGCAGTTAAAAATCGGGAAGATATTAAAGAGGCTAGAAGGGAGTATAAGTGCGCACTGAAAGAACGGAGAATTGCACTAAAAGAGGAAGCCTGGCGTGCCCTACACTCAGCCTCTGAAAGCCGAGATTCTTCTGCCTTTTGGAAGGCAGTCAATGCCCCCTTCCTGGTTGACAGAGATATGGCATCAATAGAGATAGCTATCAGTGAAGCAGAGTGGGTTGATCATTTTTCGAATCTGTACAACAAAACACTCTGCGAGGCACATGGGGATGTGGGCATAGTCGATAAGACAGAACGACTGCTAACTAGCCACCAAACTGATTTACATTTTGAGCTCACTGAGGTTAATCAGGCCATTATGTCAAGCATGGGAGGGAAGGCCCCTGGGCCTGATGGTATCCCCGTGGACTTCTTTAAATTTAACACTTTGCTATGGGGCCCGCTTTTAACGCAAGTAATCAATGCAAGTTGCTCGACCGGATTCTTACCAACCTGGTTCGAATCGAAACTGGTCCCCATTTTTAAAAAGGGGATAGGGAGAATCCAGCATGCTATACGCCAATCTCTCTGCTGGATTCCACGGTCAAAGTCATAGGGCGAGTCCTGTTAACTAGACTGCAGGACTGGGCGGAGGATCATTCGATTATTAGCAACGTACAATATGGCTTTCGTAAGGGATTGGGTACAGTGGAGCAGGGCCTTAATTTAACCATCTTGTTAGGCAAATACACCAAGGCAAAAAGGGGTAGGTTATTCCTGGCATTCGTGGATTTAACCGCGGCGTTTGACTGCGTCATCCACGATAAGCTGTGGAAGATTCTAGAGGGGATGGGGTGGAAAACTCACTAATATCCTTCTTGAGGCAACTTTATTCAGGGGCGAAGGCAAGAGTCCGTTACGAGGTTGGGGAGTGCACAAAACGATTCAGTGTAATAAGAGGAGTGAGACAAGGTTGTGTCCTGGCACCTTTCATTTTACGTTATATATAAACGACCTAGGAAGCGTACTGGTGCATGAGTGCCAGGACCTACCGCTAGTAGATAAACGTCCCGTACCCACACTTATGTATGCAGATGATGCGGTCCTTAGGCACGCACTCCGTTAGGTCTTCAAAGGGCAGTATCTAGTTTTGCTAAGTTCATGTCTAACTGTCCCGTGAACAAACGTATTCAATTCAAGGCTCTCGTTCTAGCTTTTAGGGCTTTCCAAGGACGTGGCCCTGCCTACCTTAGAGCTCGACTCAAGCACTCTCAACACAGTCGTACCCTCAGATCTAACCACCTTCGCCTCCTGATGACCCCCGCTTTGTCGGTCTAGAATGGGTGGCAGAGCCTTTGCAGTGATCACTGCCAAAGTTTGGAACGACCTGCCACTCTCTCTTCGTACTGCTGAGTCTGAAGCTATTTTCCGACACACCCTAAAGACCTGGCTGTCCTCCAGCCCCTAGACCCCTTCTGGTACCTACCTCTGAAGTCTGACATGGCGACAGGGACACCCCCGTTGGGGGTAGCTGTGCGCTTTATAAACTTCTAAATAATAATAATAATAATAATAACTTGGGTCTAACCGTTAACACTTCAAAGACTTTTATAATGAAGTGTGGGGTAGGTAGTAACAAGACCAGATCTTTTTCCCAGATGGTAAGCGGATTGAATGCTCAAAAACTTTTTCTTATCTCGGGATTTTGTTCGACCGGATGGGGACCTGGACCCAGGCAGTCAAAGTCAGGAGGTTGCTATTTATAAAGGCATTGACCGCTCTATCAAGTTTTAGCAGAAAACTGGGTAGACGGCCACCGGGAGAATTGCTACAAATATATAAGACAAAATGTGTATCAATTGCCACTTACGGGGCGGGTATCTGGGGTTATGCCGATGTTAATTCTTTACAGATTGCTGAGGACATGTTTTTAGGTTCTTGCTGGCCGTCCCAGACAGCACCTCTACTTACATTTGCCACACTGAATTGGGCATGCCATACCTAGCGAACATTATAAAAAATTCAGCCAGTCCTCCTGTGGCACAGGATCTGGACCTCCGATAAGATGTCACTCAATGCGCCAAATACTGAATGATTGCCGTGGGCTAGTTGGGGCCAAAGCACATTAGGTGGCTAGATTACGTAAAGAAATTCACATCTAACTTAGGCCACCCTGAATATTACAATGATCCCAATACCATGTTTTCTGTGACCAGGAAAGATCTTAAAAGTAGCTGCCTGCGCTTTTGGAAGAAAATAGAAATATTACCGAAATGACAAAAATAACTTTCCAAGCGCACCATCTTACTTTGACCACTTTCAATATGCAGCCCTACATAAGGATGGTTACAGGAGACTATGATAGATTTTTGCCAACACGTTTCAGATTAGGTATTATACATAGAACAATAAGTTTCCCTGAACTGAACGATTGAGTCGAGACAGCTGAGTAAATGCCCGTGTGATGACATATCTTTACAGACGACCTTGCATGTACTTTTTTTCTGTAAATTTTATTCTGACCAGAGAAGGAGATGGATCCTCCCGATCCTAAGATCACTCGGGCTTAGACAATGTCGCCCTGCTTTCCTGGGCTTTCAATCTCTTGAAAATGAACTTGTTATCACTTCCATTACTGTGTTTTTAAAAAAATGTTTTTAAATGTAGAAAATCTATTATGATGTAAGATTATTTTGACCATGATCAAGTGATTGGTTTTTATCTTTTATGTAATCATGTTATTTTAAGAATTTTTAATGGACTGATTATTATGCTGAAATCTTATTGTGCTTTTATGATTATCTTAAATAAGTAATCGAATAAAGCTTGATTGAATTGAATTGAATGTGGTAGGTCGCTAATTGAGACTCACTCTGATTGGTGACCCGCCCAGGGATGATGGCCTGCTAGGGTCAACATGCCACCATGTCTTAGATCACATTTTAATAAAGTAAACTTTTTCAATGTGACTTGTTTTTCCTAAAGGAAGTGTTGCTACTTTTAAAATACAAGTTTTTTAAAGTTTGTTTGCGAATTGAAGTGGTCCACTGGCCCACTGCCTATTCCGAAACAAAGCGTTTGTTTTACATTCACAAAGGGAAAGAGGTCCCGAGGATACCCCTTCTCTTTTATGAATGCCTTATCACATATTTTTGTGGTCGCAAACAGCGATTTGTACAGTTTGAGACCGTAAAAATGTTTTGTACTTGTTAGAAATTACCATCTTTTGTGTGATATTCCCCCAGGTGTTTGCCTTCACTACTCTATTTTAGCTGATCCTGTTTCTGTTGGCTTTAGGACTTCTGCTAGCCAGTGGTAAAGTACTTGTGCTCTCCCTTCCAAACATGGTAATAGTTGGTAAAACATGATTGGCACATTTAATTTACTTACACGTCCCTAAAATATGGTACTACAGTTACCCAGCACTTGTAAATTAAATACTACTAATGTGCTGCCACACTCATTGCGCTACCCACTAAAGTAGCATTATAAAACATGTATCCAGCCTGCCATTGCAGTCTGTGTGTGCTGTACTAAAACTGCATTTTGAACTGGAAAATGAAACCTTTTGCCAGACCTAAACCTAACTTTTTAATACTTATAACTTATATATAAGTCATCCCTAAGGTAGGCCCAAGCAGCTCAAAAGAGTAGGGTGCATGGTATTTAAAAAGTAGGATGTGTATATTTCATGTTTTACATGTCCTGGCAGTCGATCTTCACTCTGGCAAGGCTAGCCTTCCCTAGACTAATACTGGTTTACCTTAATACTCCCAGCTGTTTTTTTGTGGTGTATTTTTCTGCAAACTTACTTTTAACTCAAACATTTTTACTCACTATTTGCTTTCTTGAAAACTTCTCTAAATGTGTAAGAGTTACAAAGATGTCACCTTTAAAAAAATCCTTCAAGACGTTGTGGAGCAAAAAATGTCTAAACTCCAAATATCCTTTATTAAGGTAAGATCTCCTGTGCTGCTATATTCAGGTGTTATTTATGAAAAGGTCCCAGTAAAGATAGCTTCACACATTGTAGAGCAAAATAGTGGCATTAATTGTGTTTTTGTTTGTAAACAATAGCCACATATTTTCATCTTTCTATAGTACCGTACATATTTCAATAGTATCTTCAATTTGTGGACATCTTTACATACCTCACCTATCGGAAGCTAGGCTCATGTTGTGTTCCTAACTCTTTAGTCTTATGCCTTATGATTAGGTATGTGCCTGTGAATAGAAAGGATTAGGATCCTCCTTTGTTTCTTAAAGTTCCCCTTTGGAAACCAGGACATGCCGAAACATGTCGACAGTTTAGAGTCTCACACCACAGGAAAATTGCCCTATTATACAGACCAAATAACGGAACATGCATTTTTCCTTTTCTGTTTCAATACTTCGTTATAAAAGCTGCCTTGATTTTCAATTTGTCTTTCACTTTTATAGATCTGAGACTGAACACATGTATTAGGATTATATTGATGTCCAACACATTCAATATCTACATTTCTCTTTTGCTTTTTTCTATCACTCTCTCATTTCCTCTAGTTTTCTCCACCCTTCTTTGTCTCTCGTTTTCTCCTCCCACCAACTACTTTCCCTTTTGTTTTCCTTTCCTCCTCTTTTTCCTTCCTAAATTATCTTTTGCTTTCTCTATCTCCTTTTTGTTCTCATTTGTATTCTCTTTCTCTTTCGGATTCTCTTTCTTTCTCTTTTTCTCTCATTTCTCATTCTGTATTCTCTCTTGCCCGACTCTTTCTTCCTCCTGCACTCTCTCTTCCCTCTTTCTCTCACCCTCTCTCTACTTTTATATCTTTCTCTATTTTTCATTTCTGTTCTGTCTGTCACCATCTCTTTGCTTTCTTTCTCTTCTCTCTATCTCTCTCCCTCCTTTTCTTTCTCTCTCTCTCTCCCACTATTCTCTGTCGGCCATTCTCCCTTTTCTCCCTTTCTTCCTCTCTCTCTCTCTCTCTCTTCTCCCCTACCAGACTCTCCATCCCCCTCTGCTTTTCTCTACCCTCTCTCTCTTTCTGCTCTCACACAAACACACACTTTATCTGCCATCACCCACTATCCTCCAACTAACCTCGTCTAATGATAGTCAAAGAGTTCTTGTACGTCTTAATCAATTTACAAGTAAATCAGAAAAAAATCGATAGCACAGAAGGGTAATTGCAGCATATATGGAGGCCATGTGACATTCCTTGAGTGAGATCCACTCCATTGGCCAAAAGCAATGGCCTGCGCCAAAGAACTGCTTAGTAACTGATGTGTACTTGCACCTTGCCCTTTGTAGTCGGGCGCTCTTATCTGAAGTGTACGTCACATTTATTGGATTAGAAACGTGTAAACCAGCAAACTATGGAAAACCGCAGTTCATTCAAAAACGCATAATTAAAAACAAACAAAATATAGAGCAATTAACACATCAGAACTTGAGCTTCATAAAACAAGGTTGCAAGTCGCCACAAACACAATAATTTTAGTAATTGTTTCGTCTAGAACACGCCCTATCATTCAAGCTTGATACAAGATACCTCCTAAAAATTCCTGTTTTCCAAGTGAAATAGCAAGGAAACTTTACTCCGGAACATACAAATCCAGTAAATGTCTATTCCCACCATTTCTGCTACGTGTGAAATCTGAAATGGAGCAAATTGCATTTGCATCATTGGTTTAAACATGGACTAAACTGATTTCAGAACATTTGGTCTTTATACATAAATAAGTGGATACAACACATTGTCTGCATTGTTAATTATGAAATATGGGCCTGTGCTTAAACCAAAACCAGTTTGTTTATGGCATTAGTAGTAAAAATAGTTCAATATCCTTCTGCTTTCCAAGTTGTCCATTAGCATTCCTTTGTTAAAAGTCTTATGGGCGATATGTTGCATCTGGGCCCATAAAGCGTTTTCTATATTACCTATTACATGAATTTGCCCATTATTACTATGCACCAGTGCTATGTTCCTGTGAAACGCCCCCATAATTCTGTATATCTGAAAATTGTATGGTTCAATTATCAGTTTGGCAAACTTCTCAAATGCAGTTTTATAGAGCCTATTCTAAATTAATAATTTATGTAATACCATTAAGATACTAATGATTTTAACAGCCCATATGTACTCTTAGACACCTTTTGATTACTTGGGTGCTGACTCCAAGCGGTTCCTAGATGCAAAAATACACACCTATTCCAAGAAGAGCGGGTGGAATGAGGCACAACACGCTGGGATCAGTGTTTTGATCTCAGATACCACTTGAATTGCCTATTCAATTAATTATTATTAAGTGGAGAGGTGTGGTGCAGCGGCCAGGGCAGCTGACTTCGGAGCACAGGGTTCACGGTTGATCCCTGGCTCCGGCGGCAGCTCAGCACCATGTGACTCTGGGCAATAGCTCACTTAATTTCCACTCCGGCCCCAGCGCCTTGAGACCCGTAAGGGTGAGTAGCTGCGCTATATAAAAACGGACTTACATTTATATTCTCTGACCACTCTCCGTGTCAAAATGTGCTTGGGGAACATTGCTGGTGTCAATTACCACACAACCAGAAATCTTGATTCGTGCACAAACTCTAGTTTGCACATGAATGGGGATATCCGCACTGAATAAACACCTAAGTTAATATATCAGGGTCCAGTAAGCCTCTTTGAATGTATAGTTATTGTTTGCAATAAGTCATTAATGGAATGTCCATACATGCAAAAGGCCTCACTGCATCAGAATAAAATGCACTCTGCACTATTCCTCACTAAACAATTAGCATGGCCTAGATGGTTCTATTAACAACAGTGTTTAATAATACCCTGACGCTAGTTTATCCGCCTCCCATAGAGTCACATGGGCCGCTTGGTGCGCTCTAGCCGGTCCGCAGCTCCTCCATATAAGCAGCCGGTGCGGGCGCCTGCCATCATTTCTGCTCACAGCATCGAGAGGAGAACATGTCTGGACGCGGCAAAGGAGGGAAGGGGGCTCGGCAAAGGCAGCGCCAAGACATTAAGGGGATATTCTCAAGAACATGCGATAAACATCGCCAAAATAGGTTAACGCAACTTTACATATCGCCGTCTATCGTTCCCCGACAACGCGGCAAATGTCAGCGATAACATTACCGGGACGGCGGTAAAAATCCAAACCTGAACTCGAAAAAAGTTACGATGGGCCTAACCGCGATTTTCCCACGTCAGGTGGGAAAAATCACCATAAAAGCTGCCCCAAAAAAACCACAATACAAATAAACCCCCAAACCACTGAAAACCACAATGGAGGAAGCTGGAGCAACCACAGAGGCCAACCAGACCCCACAAGCCCACCGGAGGACCAGCCAGGGACCCCGGGGACGGCGACGGCCAAGGAGAAGAAGAAGAGGAACCCAAGATTCAGTCCGAAGGAACACAAGATCCTGATTGCGGAGGCGAGAGAACTCCACCAACAACTGTACATCACCTCCTCTGTGTCATTGGCAACCATAACAGCAATATGGCAGGCCATCTTGGCCAAGGTGAATGCAGTCAGAGTGAAGAGGAGGGAAGTGGACGACTGAAAAAAAGCGATGGAATGATGACAAGCGCAAAACCAAGCAGAAACTAGCGAACAACCTGAAAGCAGCAATGCAGACTGGAGGTGGGAGTCCAGCGCCACAGCAGGAGCTGGATGAGTTGGAGGAAATGGTGACGACAGTCATCGGTGGGGAGACGGTGGCTGCATTTGGGGGGCATGACCTCACCCAACAGCAACAGGGTGAGTAACGACCAGGGACTGGGGGGATGGGGGGAGATGGCCCCAATGGCACACATGCACAAGTAAGTAGAGCACAGTGCACACCCACAATGACACTGGATCATGTCCCGGATCCCCTTGGCATACTGCAGCACACACATTGAAACACCATGTAGGCCCTTGTCGACGATGTGCCCATAGCGGGCCATCCCCACACATCACAAATCACACAACAAATCCATGCACATGTGCGGAACCCAGCAAAGCTGCGGGTCCATGAGCCCCACTCACAATGCAAGAGACACTGCATGACGATTAGCATGGCAGCAGGCCAATTACCATGACATGGTGCACGCCACCACACTGAGGTGGCTGAGGCGTGGGACACATCCATATAGGAGCAGGCCACACTCTGACACATACACATACTTCACCTTCGATGTACTTTTCCCTCCCGAAAGGACTCGGGCTGGACCTCCACGGGGCAACACTGTAAAGTGGGGTTTGCATTGCTCTGCACTGCTCCAGCTTCAACACTCCACTGAATGTGAATGAAACATTCAAATTCACACAGATGAGTCATGTCCATGATCAAGCAAGCATGAAAGTATGGATGGATGTGAGGGCAGTGATTCCAAACAACGGTGCTCCCTGGGAACTGATTACAATGCGCATGTCTGTACGTGACCCAGATAAGCAGTGAGATGACTGGGAATGTGCGAACTAGCTGTGGCCTCATTGCTCCTAAACAACAATTGTGCAATTTGACAACTCAGCCCCACATTGATGTAGGGAATAGGGCTGTGTGCAACAAAGGCAAAGTCAAAGTTACGTGGAAGGCACAGCTCGGAGCAATGATTGATTTGAGTGTGGAGAGCTTGGACTCCTGGGATGGTCGGGGCGTAAGTGTGAAGGTCATACCATGCAAGTGAACTACGACCACCTGTGTGGGGGGGGTGTATACGTCGGTCTCTGGTTGGCGATCTGCGTAGTGTGGCAACCGTCAGCAGCTGCTATGGTATCGCTCAGGGGGTGCCGGGCGCATGCAACCCCCGGGCCAGCGTAATGACGCACAAGCGCGACCCCGGAAGGGGCGGGATTATGCATTCATGCATTCACGAAGAGAATGGGTTTCTTCAAATACAGCAAGAGTCAGATCACTTATTGCTCCAAGCCGTTGGGACCCATAAGGAATAGGACACACCGCGGACAGGACCCTTGATGGCGTGAGTAAAATTGGGAAACAGCAACATACAGGTACGAGCGTATCCTACTCCACTAAGGAGTATTCCCGCCACCTTAATCTCACTTTTATTGTCCTTTTTCCTTTTCTTTCTGTCTCCGTTTTTCACTTTATGTTAATAACTACGAACTCATGCAGACTTGTTGCACTATTACGATCAAATAGTGTCTGACTATAGGGCTACCCCATTGTTATGTGAGGTCCCATGTGGAGTATAACCTCTCCCAAATCGGGGTAAGGCAAGCCAGTTCAAAAAACGGGATGAATGAGTGTCACATCAATTTTTATTGGCAGGAATGTATGCGAGCGAATGACACGGAAGTTTCATCTAATGTTCCACACACACTAGTGTAAGAGAGATGACAGTATGCGACAATTTGCCGCCACTACACGGGTATAACACAGATTTGAGTGTGGTGTAGAAATACACTATTGAATCACACACATACTCCTGTTAAGATTTACTCAAGGTTGTGTCATGTCACCTTCGGAATGTTCATTCAAGGGGGTAACAGCACAACCCACAATGCGCAATAATTTGAACAATATGAACATGATACTATGGTGGTTATTATGTTGTTTTGTCTTTCTACAGATGGAGTGATCTTTAAACAAAGAATTTTTCACAGCTAAGGAGCAGCTACCTGCCCTTACCATTAATAGTGTAGGGAAATTCCCTTACTATATTTATTCCAGGGGGTCACAGCCATCGCCCTGAAGAAAGTCCAGCACCCTTCATGGGGCATAAGCGGACTGAAATATGTTGGCAATAGGGTCTTAGGACCATGATATCCCATACGACCCGGCTGCTATCATTTTAATATCCCTGTCTGATCCAGGATCAAAGGGAAACTGGGATCTGACAGTGGACTTTTAATCTCTATCCCCCTGGCCAAAACATCTCTCTAAGAGCTCCCTGAAACACGGTCGAGCCCACCCTGACTTCTAGGCGTCAGGGTGTCCTGATGATGAAGCATGACACCACAAGGGTGTGTGAGGGAATATAAAACAAAAGGACGTGCCTCCTTTCCCACCTCCTGGTGGCGCACTATCCGCAGCTTCACATAGGGGCATTCCACCAAAGTCAGTTCAGGATCTATCCTAAACAGTTAACCGGTTTAAACGGTTAAGTAATGAGGGGAGTAGTTTTTGTGAAACAGTGTTACAACACGGGAGGGTGCACTCCCTCTTGAGTTCCTCTCGGCCCTTCAAGAAGCGAGAGATTTGTCTCGCTTTATTTGTGTACCACGCAGATGTGCTACCGCCTTCTAGTTCAGACAGTGTGGCAGTCATCTACAATGTTAGTTTGTCATCTGCTAGCATACTGGAAAGGTGATGTGAATTGGGGTGGTGGGTGATGTTACCGCTTCGCCGTCTGGCATGGTTGAACCCTTACCAGTCATGTATTTGCCCACACGGACAACATTGCATGCTCTGATGTTGCAGTGGTGTGTTGCTGCAGTCTGATAGTGATGGGTGCAGGTAGCTGTGAGGAGCCGGTTGACCACTCACCTTGCACCTATTTCTGGCACTGATCACCACTCTTGATGGATGACGTCCGTGTACACATGTGACCTGTACATGGCACGTTTGACCAGGGACACCTTGGTGTGTAACACGCAAGGTGGACCTGCTGGCTACTAGGCTGGTGTGCATCTCCCAATGTTGCTGAGGTGTCCACTGTGCCCACATCCCCCTTATGTCCATGTTTCCCATGTTGTGGGACTTGAGACACTGGGTGTACATCTGCATCAGGCAGGTACATATCTGAGCCCAAATTGCACCCTGTTGTGTTTTCCCGACCACCAATGACGGCCTTCATGTCATGTACATGTACACGTGGGACGCTGATGAGTGGCATGACGAACTACATGTGACCCCCTGATGTGGCATATCGAATACGTGACGCCCTAAACAGCCTCTCAGTACTGAGGTGTCATACACACCATCTCTTCTTGCAACATATGCGATTGTTAGCACTCAATGTTGCACTTACACTCGTCAGAGTAATGTGCTAATGCAGAGGACTGACATGCACACGGGGAATGTGTGTTGCTAAGATTTTATTTGCACATCCTGGTCATGTGGTCATCTTGTACTGTGCCATTATTGCTGTGGACAGTCACAATGTGACATGCTCATGCGAAGAAATTGTTGATTATTGTGTCCCTTCGGGCTATTCCTGCTGCAGCTTCAGTGGGGTGTGGTCCACTTGCATCATCTTCCTCATCATCGTCCAGTGCCTCTGGGACTTGGATCCATGGGGCATTGCTGTGTACACATATGTTGTGCAATACACAACATGCAGTGATCATCTTGCACACTATTACCGGGCTGTACAGGAGTCTCCCACCGGTGATGTTCAGGCACCTGAAACGTGATTTCAACACGCCAAATGTGCGTTCAACAATGCCACTGGTGCGTATGTGGGCCATATTGTACTGCCTCTGGGCCGGGGTGTTCGGGGCTCGGAGGGGTGTCATCATCCACAGGCAGAGTGCATATCCTTGATCACCTGTGAGAGAGAAGTGAGATCAGTGTTAACTGGTGGTTCAGCATGCTGTGTTGGCTGACATACATGTTTCGTGGAGTGTGATTCGTGCGACCTTGGGATTCATGTATGCCATGGATTGCTGCTGGCAAATGTGGTACGACAATGTGCATCACGTAGCCTCACAGCTGCTCATACCTCCCCCCGAGCCTATTTACGTGTGTGCGCTGCGCCATTGCATCACTTGCACTCCTCAGGCACACCATTGTCATGCTTGTCTGCGCATGTCCGCAGGACTGACCACAAGACTGCACTGTAGGCCGTTGAAGGTGGGCGGCCACGTGTGTGTAGGCCTTGAGTAAGGATATGGCGGACACAGATGTGGAGTTCTGGCCTGGCTGAACTCGTGCAGATCTTGAGACTAGGCCTTCAGTGTAGGCTGCGGCAGTTTAGACACATACACACACCAGTTTGCATTCATGAGCCAAGACCCCGAGCGGTCTCGAGCTCCTTTATTGATCCATTCGGGCGCGCGCGCTCCTGGTGCATGCCACATTGCAACATTGTCGATTGCAGGCCGGGTGGCGCAGACACCACTACGGAGACACACGCCATAGTCACTTTCGTGGCCAGTCCGAAAATGGACCACGCCCAGAGCACCGAACTGAACCACATCCAGGGCCCCAGGCCATTTCGCAGCACTCCTCACACGCGTGCGCCGACACCGCTGCGCTGGGATGGCGATGCACTGCAGAGTACGTCTCAAGATGATCTACCCAGGCTCAGATGCGGCCCGCCTGGGGTGGGGTGGCCCCGTGACTGTGAAGGGCTCCAGTGGCGTTGCCGAGGACATGCTGTTGACTGCTGGAGGCGGACTTGTGGGGTAGCCCCTCGGGATGCTGACTTGCTGTGCACTGGGGTAGGCCCACCGGAGGAGCTGAGAGGGTGTGCAGCCTGCGACGATGCAGCATGCCTGGTGGCTGGACGATGACTTGTGGTGCATGGAGTTAGTGGCACCTGAGGCCCTGCGTCCAGCACGGGCCAACCGCCACGTGGCGATGACTTGCTGTGCACTGAGGTAGGCCCACCGGAAGAGCAGAGTGGGTGTGCATCATGCTATAATGCTGGAGGCTGGACGGTGACTTGTGGTGCACTGAGTTCGGCCCACCAGAAGGGCAGAGTGGGTGTGCATCATGCTATAATGCTGGAGGCTGGACGGTGACTTGTGGTGCACTGAGCTAGGCCCACCGGAAGTGCTGAGCGGGTGTGCAGTCTGGGATGATGCTGGAGGCCTGGAGGGGCCGACTGTAAAGGATGTGTCTGTTACTTGCTGGAAAGCTGTGTGGTCAGAAGGCGGCAGGTGCCAACTCGCAACTCCGCGGTGCAATTCCGCTGGGTGCGCTGGGGACCTGTTGTGCAGAATCCAGCGATCGGCTGAGGAGGCTGCCAAGCTCGTGGACACCGGCCTTGGAGATTGCACCGGCACCTGGTGGTCCCTCTTGGCGACACGCCGGTGGCGGCAGGTGAGCAGTGAGGCCTGGGAGTGCAGGGGCGGGCATTCACCGCTGGGCGTAGGTCGGGTCTGGGGTACAGCGGGCTGGGGTGCAGCAGGCGCACAGGATCGCTCAGGCAGCACCGGTCACGACGGCGGCCTCATGGCAGGGTGAGGGACGCCGCCCTGGCAGACACGCCCCTGCAGGCGATGACGAGATGTTTGCCGGGTGGCGTGTGACGTAGACACCTCGTCGCCGGTGTGACTTTACCCGTTGTAGGTGGTCGGCCATGTGTGTGAAGGCCTCTGGTCAGGATCTTGCAGACACAGAGCCACACGCAGTAGTTGCTTTGATGGCCAGCCCGGAAGTGAACCAGGCCCTGAGCCCCGGGCCATTTATTCGCTCCCCTACGCTGGTCTGGCGTAAGCCGGCCCAGCCCACTACGCTTACGGGGGGCTACATGGCTACTTGTCCAAGGTCTTCCCCACTGCCTGTGGTAACATGGTTGCATCCACTGTCCACGACACTGCAGACACCAGCTGTATATGTCCACATGGACATGTCTGTGCTCTGCATACTCAAGCACGTCCAGCACATCACCGCCACACTTGGCATTGTGTACATTGTTATTATGGGTCACTTTCCTCCTTCGCACATTCCTGGTTCCCACCACTCACACATACTGCAACTGTGTGGCAGTGGGGCCATGCCTTGGTGTATGGTTTGTCCACATTTCTGGCCCCTCTTACCACGATTGCTTGTGTTGTCGTGTCTGGCAGGTGTGCATGTTGGTTGGCATGTTGTATGTGATTTTGTTACATGTGCATTCCCACAGTTGTGCGTTGTGTGATTGTGGGGTTGAGGTGTGTGGTGTGTTCCGTTGGTACTTACCGACGAGCAGTGCATTTCCATAGGTGCCATCCTGGAAGCGCTGGTTGATGATGGACTGCCGGAAGATGAATGAATCATGCACACTGCCTGGGTAGTTAGCGACGACATTGGTGAACATTCCCCGGTGGTCCACTATTGCCTGCACATTGATGGAATGCGTGTGCTTTCTGTTGCGGTAATTGTGTGCAGTGCCGGCAGGGGCACGAGTAAGACATGTGTGCAGTCGATTGCCCCCAACACATGCGGGAAGCCTGCTATGGCGTAGAAGCCTTGCTTGGTCTCCAGCTGTTCCTGCGCAGTGTGGGGGAAGTGAAGGTGCTGGGGTATGAAGCTGATGATGGCATCCAGGACAGGTGTGATGAACTTTGATAGGGCTGGCTGTGAGACTCCTCCGACTCTGGCAGTTATTGGTTGGAAGGTACCAGAGGCCAATAAGTGCAGCACAGCCAGCAGCTTTGTCTGCGGAGGGATGTTGGTTGTCCGCTGTGTTGGTACCGTCAGCCTGTGGGCGATGTGGGTCAGGATGCGGAGGATGGTTGTCCTTTGAGCCTGTAGTGGGCAATGACATCCTCTGGCGTTAAGTCTGTGAGGCTGGTACGTTTTCGGAAGGTCCGCTGTCTTGTTCTGCGCTGCCTCGGTGGTGGTCCGGGGGGTGGTCGTGGGGGTGGTCCTGTGGGTGGTGGCGGTGGGTGTTGTGGCCCTCTTGGGTCTCCAAGCTGCATGATTAGTAGCTCCATGGCATCTGTTGGTCTTCAGGTATGGGGCTGGGCTGGGCTCCCTTTGTACTGCAGGTTTTCGTCCCTACTTCAGACCAGAAAAAAGCAGGTGTTACGTCCCTGCTGCTAACGCGCCTTATCGCCTGTTTTTGTCCGCCATCGCGGATCTGACTGGTCGTTGAGAATCTCGCGAAGTGGTGTTTTCGTGTGTTTTTGCACGGGAACGCCTACTCTGCATATCATTAGCGTCAGTTGTCGCACTCGTCCGTGGCGATGTTTTCTGCGGAAGCTATCGCAGGTAAACTGGCGATGTCGGCAGTTTGCACAAGCTTGTGGATGGGGCGATACATCTATCACCACTATTGCGGCGCTAAAGTGCCAATAAATTGGCGATAAATCCTTGAGAATATGCCCCTAATTGTTTTAATGGCTGCCAATTTCTTAACCTAGCTCACACCTACATCCAATCGCATGTTTATGGTCACAGTGGCAGAGTTCACTCAAGAATTAGAACAAATGGTGATTTTCAATGCTAACTAGTTAACTCATTCCAAGAATCTTAACAAATCCGCCACAGACAAGGGTCTATAAATCTCCTGGCAGATTTTTATGAAATGGCCGCCACACCTTCCGAGTAATCTTTTCACATAACCAGGCATCAAAGTTTTGTTTCATCTAAATGTGCCCTCTAGGATGATTCAGCTTCAAAACCTATGCCTAAAATACCACGACTTGGCATTATTGACCTTTGTGCCACTCACAAAAAACCTATAACTTAAGTTTTTCCTTCAATTCACTTTGAAACTCCATGTTTTTGTTTTGTTAATCACCAAATCCATAGTGTTTAAAATGTGCCAATGTTATTTTCGAAGCCATCTCAAGCATGAGCTATGATCACTAAATTATCTGCAAAAATTAGGTTTGACAAAATTCCCTGCCCAAGTGTAGGGACACCTGCTTTGATGTAAAACAGAGCCTCTGCCATGCCATTAATTAGTAGATTATGAATAGGCTAATATATGTGGGTTCTCAGCCCAGTACATTCGCATAGCAGGCATCATGATAAGTGCATACTAGTCCTTTCCATCCACGGGGTTGGAGGGTGGGGCGGGTATCTAAGCTCATTGCGGTTGCATTGTTGAAGGAATAGCTTTTATATTCCACCTTTTAAAAAAATCTCTTTTATTGAATTTTAAACAAGGGTAAGGAGTTGACATATCAGGACAAGATACAGTGCCATTCAGACGTAAGTACAGCATGTAAAAAGTTGGCCAGCATTATTACGTTACAGAGTATGTGATACACGACATTGCTACATGTAACAGGTAAACAGGCTTTTGGTAATACATGGAGAATAGAGTGTAATTACGCCTCAGTGCAATGGCGTCTTGGCCGACTGTTTGTGTCGAGACAACTGTAAGGCCCAGGGCATGTAACGTTGGCAAAGGTACAAATGATATATAAAATCAACAGCAAAGGGGTACAATGAACGAAGTAAACCTGCCCATACTAAGGCTCCCAGCCCTCCCATGCCACAACCAATCACCCATATTTGTCAACAATACACATGTTTACAACCACCGACCCAGTGAATCTTAATTATGGTGCGGAGTGTGCTTGTAAGTACCAATCAACGCTCCGTGTGGCTGATGCAAACTAAGTTGTCAGGCCTCCACCCCTGCCTTGCTCTCTCCTGTGGAGGTGTCCGGGGATCACAATCAGGGTGCATTTTATTTTGAAAGTCATGCAGTATGGCGTCCCAGTTGGTAGTTATAGGAAACTTACGCAGTCCTAAATTATCCTCTTGGTGCAATGCAACGCTCTCCGCCTGGGTCCACACCAGGAGGATTGCCTCCAGGCCATGAGAGGCGGTGCCTCGGGTACCTCCAGTGCCTTGTGATTAGGCATTTAGCTATCAGCATGCCCAAATCAAGGAAACAGGAAGTGACCTTCTGCCTCTTACCCCTACGAAGAGAACCAAGATACATACTACCCATATGTACATCACCGTGCTCCTTGTGCAGGCGGACAACTAGGTCATGACGCCTCACCAGTAAATAGTGAGAAGCTGACTGGCACACAGCATGTGAAGGGAGGTCTGCGTCCGGCAGGTGACATCTAGGACAATCAGCGTCGGTGCGGTGAAAGTAGTGGTTAATTTTAGCAGGAGTGAGGTAAGCCCTTTGGACAATGTAATATTGAATCAGGCGGAAACGAGCGTAGCGAGGACTCAAACCGTGCTCTCTATCATGGTAGCCCACTCTTTGTCCGTACTGGGATGAGCCAGATCCTCCTCCCAGTGGGGTCGCAAAGGCAATAGCGGTGTTGCAGTGTGGTGGCGTAGCTAATCTGCAAACCAACATGGGAGATGTCTGCCTGTCCCCATAACATGTAAGTATTGTATACTAAGGTGCATTAATTGTTCCTGCATCGCATCACCCAATTTGTCGCCTAAAACCGCAAATAATGAGTTGTGTAGAAGAAATTGGCCCGGGGTCAGTCCCTACTCCTCCACTAGTGTGTTATAGGGCACAAGGGTAACATCCCGGTATAGATCCCCCAGGGTGTGCAACCAGCCTCCAGTCGTGGTGGTGGTACAACCTCTGGGTGTAGTGGTGATGCCGGAGCATATGGAATTACGGATCACGTAAGATACAGACCCCGATGGTAACAACGATGCATGACATTAAGAAGCATTGATTCTGGTGGTTTCCTGCAGTACAGGGGTAAAACAGTCGAAGGATTGCTGGGAGATCCAGGCTGGCGACAGCATGGTAGTGTCTGACAAATGTAAACCCACCAACCACCTGGCCATCCATTGGAGTTGGGAGGCAAGATAATATTGTTCCAGGTCCAGCACTGCAAGCCTGCCCTGGTCAGTAGGTAAATAGAGTTTCGACAACGCCACCCTGCTACACCAGTTACTCCAAATGAACTCTCTCATGGTTCATAATAGAGCATCGGGGTAGGACCGCTATTTTGAGAAGGGTTATGTGGTCCATTACAGATAGAGGGATTGTGTGCCAGAAGGACACTTGGGACCTGATGATTGTTGTAGCCCTCACTAGGTTACCATCAAACAAGTTCACTGGATGATGATACACCCTGACTCCCAGATATCGAAATGTGTCAGGCTGCCACGGTATCAGGACTCCACTAAGGACAAAGGTCAGGTCGGGATATGCAGGGGGTAAAGGATAACAGGCACAATTTAGGCCAATTAACTCTCAATCCAGAAAGAGCCGTGAAGCCATTGAGCGTATGGTCTATAGCGTCAGGAACCAAGCGTATGTCCCGAATGTACAGAAGGTCGTCGGCATTGAGAGAAATCGTGTGGGTGGTGTCTCCCAGTGGGATGCCCCATTTCTCACCTTGGGTTCGGATAGCCGCAGCAAATGGTTCAATGGCTAAGGAGAAAAGTAATGGGTAGTGTGGGTAACCTTGGTGGGTGCCCCTGCGTATTGGAATTGGATATATAGGAGCCTGTTCTGACTTTAGCGAACGATTGCGTGTAAAGCAGCTGAATCAAGCGGAGAAAGCGACTCCCGATACCGTATCGAGGCACTGTGGCAAATTAAAAGGTCCATTCCAAGGAATCAGAAGCTTTCTCGAGATCCAGTACCAGGCATTCGGAGTGTGGCCATCGATGCATGGAATATTTAAAGACGTGAAAGAAGCGCTGCAAATTTAAAGAGGTACTGCGAGCCGGGATTAACCTGTTCTGGTTGGGATGGACCAATGACGGGGCCAAGGGTGCAAGGCAGTCCTCTAGGACCTTGGCTAGTATTTTGTAGTTGATATTTAGTATAACCAAGGGTCGGTGGGAGCCCAGAGTGGTGGGATCCCTGTCTGGTTTGGGTAAGGAGATGATCAAGGCCTCACGCATGGACTCCGGAAGTCAGAAAGCAGATAGGGCCTCTCTGTTGAGGGCGTGTAGTTGAGGTAACCAGCAAAGAAGCATATGCTTCGTAGTATTAAGCCGGTATGCTGTCCTGCCCCGGGGACTTACCCGTCGTTAGGGCCTTGATGACCTCCTGGATTTCAGTAAGAGCAATGGGTTCGTCAACTTCCTCCTGCTGTTCAGGTGTGATGTTGGGCAGTTGGATCGTGGAGAAGAATGCCTCAATGCTAGCTTCCATGATCGATTGGTATATCGAGGTATAGTGGCATGTTAATTTCATGTGTATGTCATATTGGGCATAGAGGAGTCATCCCGTAGAGGAGCGTAGCAAAAGGTTGGGGTGTCTAGGTTGATCTTGAAGTATCAGCCACACCAATAGCCAGCCCGCACGATACGACGATGCACGGGTGCGAGATGACTATGCAGTTAAGACATCACAACCGTTCCAGCAGTGAGGTATGTTCGCAGTGCGCTTCCACTAATAGATGGGCGTGAACTGGGTCATGTATCGACCAGGTCTCATGACGTAGAAGCATGCGCTTAATGCGGGAAATATCGTCATCAAACTGTTTGCGAATATTCCATTTCAATCCCATGCAATGCCCTCTGATGGTCACCTTAAAGGCGTCCCATTCTATCAATCTGTCTGAGTCAGAGTTGCCATTAAACTCAAAGTAGTCTGCAATAGCAGTGCTGAGAGAGGTGCAAAATGATGGGTCCTCCAGTGTTGTAGGTTAGAGGTGCCACATGGGGATGGTAGGTATACCTTCCTCCCATGCACATGTAGGAATTGGGGCTTGTGGTCCTAGTGCATATGCCCCAAATAGTCAGTTTGCAGGATAGTAGGGAGTAGGCTGGTCGACCCAACAAATAGGTCTATTCTAACGTGCAGATTGTGCGGGAAGGAGTAAAAGGACAGTAGGATTATGAGCGAGCCACATGTCTATGAGTTGCCAGTACTGGAGCCAGTCACTTAGTGCTTCGGCATTGGATGTGGCTAGCATGCAAGGTAGAGGAGGGAAAGAGCGGTCAAGAGCTGTATGAAGAATGGAGTAGAAGTCACCCCTTCTGAGCCACGGGATCCCACTCCAACAGGACAGTCAGCCAAATAGCGCATTTAGGAACGAGGTCTGATCTGTTTTGGGGGTTTGTATAGCAACCAGCAAGAGGCAGTGACCATCTAGGTGGTCCTGTATTAACACAGTGTCCAGTTTGGTACAAAGGGACAAAGATGAATTTGGTGGCTCCGCAGCTCGAGCTCTCCAGGGGACTTTTCCGTAGTTGATGCCTGGCGTGGCGTCGCGGGTTGGACTCCCAAGTGGAGGCATCCTAAGGCCAGCTGGCATGCGTTGAGCATTTGAGGGTGTAGTGCCAGAGGCACTCCCATGTATTGGGACCACGTGATGACCTTTGGCTACCATTATTTTAATTGACTTTTGGTGTTTTACTTTACCCTAGCCTTAATGTACGACATCATTTTTCCTGCATGTGCACTTTTCCTTGAAGATTTCTTTCATGTCTCCTTGTAGTTTTAGAGTGGGAGTGCTTTCACAGAGTAGAACAGCCATGCCGGGAACAGAACGTGTGGGATGTGCATTTGAAAGCATGAGAGGTAAAGAGGTGTGGAATGTACTTCTTGGTCTCGGAGTGTAGTATTATATGCAGTGGTGCTTAAATGTGCATTATGTTGTACATTGGGAGATGAAGTGTGTAGTGCTATAGGTAGTGGTGCACAAATGTGCATTGTGTTGTTCATTGGGAAGTATTATGAAGTTCTTACTATTGGCTTTGACTTGCCCTCATGCCATCTTGAATTCGACTCTGTCTAGCTTGAGCTTTGTGCACAGGCAGGCCCCCAGATTACTCAAGTTGTTTAGGCTATTCACGTTCAAGGTTATTTTCTGTACTTTTGGAGAGTCTTTTCTACTTTCTCAAGCTTCGTTAAGATATGGGGCTGGAACATGTGGGAGCACAGAAGGATATGTGAGAACTCTTTTGCCTTTGGAATGCTTGCATGGAGAGTGGCTAACTCCAGTAAGTTACCTTGGTGCAGAAGACGTCCTCTCAGAAACTTCTAGTGCTTTGAGATGATAAAACTGGGGTTTGTTGACCTGGAAACCGGGATTTGGACCTGAATGGAAACGGGCGCGTCTATTTCAGTGTAGGAACCTGGCTTGCTGAGTCTCTTGACCCCGGCTGTGAATCCCCCACTCTGGAGTGGGCCAAGATGCAGTGTTTGCAGCCGGTGAGGTGCTTAATTTTTTATTATTAACTTTGTGATGTGTAAGTGTGTCTGTGCTCACTTTCAAGTCTCCAGTGGTTATAATCATCTGATGTGTTATTTTTGATTATTGGCATTGTGACGTGTGAGTGTGTCTGTGTGCACATTCAAGTCTCCAGTGGTTATAATCATCTGATGTATTTAGTGTATATATATATCTCTGAATTCTTGCAGTGGACGTCCAGTATTATCATCTGCTTGTATTTTGTTTCATGTATTTTATTCCATTCATTTAACAGTTGTATTTGCTTACTTATAAGTGTGTTATTATTGCTTGCACATATATATATATACTATATATATCTCTATATACATTTGAATGTTGCTCATTTGACAACTGGGAAAGCCTTTTTGTTAAAGAGTGTTGCACAAATAATACCCCATGCCTTATTCTGAGAACAGTCTTTTGATGTGCCTCATTTTATGAGTGAAATCCCTTTCCTGTTGATTTTATTGCTTCGGTGTGTTTGTGCCTCCATGTGGGAGGGTGGTATTTTCCATTATTTGGGAGAGCGAAGCAATACAGAGGGGCCAATGTTGGGCGGGATGTGCCTAGTATTCCCCGCACATGGGCCAGCTCTATGATCCAATGGCCCGGAGGAGTGTCTGCAGGACAAGGTGCGAGGCCCACCAGAGATCGAAATCAGCATGAAGAAAGGGTGTGCCTGCTGAAGGCGTCAGAGTCCATATGGAGGCTCCATCAAACAGGGCTCGCTTGCAATCGTTTTATCGTGCGACGGGCTACTGCAGCACCAGCAGCCCAGGGAGGCACCAGGCAGGTGCGTAAGTAAATGAGTGCAGGGAGTGCGGCATAAAGTGGGGCCTGCCTGTGTGCACTAGGGGAAATGTTGTGGTGCCACAGCACGAGCAGCCCCCGGTGTCTGGTCGATTGCGCTGGTTATGCAGTATCTCATTAATCGATGTGGGGGCTTGGTGACTGCATGTCGTTTCTCCAGTGTGGACCTCCAGGTGGGCCCGCTTGAAGACACCTTCAACATCGGTGTGCCGCAGCACAAGCAGACCTGCAGTGCCTGCCGCCCTACATCAATAGGCCCGTCGCTCAGAGGCATGGCGGCAGACAGCTGATGGGTTCTATGAGTCCACACCCACAACCCTGCAGACAAGCCAAGTCCTGCAGTCTAAAGGCGATCTCCGGAGCAATTTGGGGGAGACGAAGGGGAAAGCCTCCAGGTGAGATAGGCCCAACTGTCAGTCGGGCCAGGGATAGCTTGCTTCGTGACTTATAAGCTAGGGGCACCTGGCGCCTCAAAAGGGATGTTGTTTGCTGCACTCCCAAAGCAGTGTAGAGAGTCCCTTCAGTCTGGAGGCGTAGGAGGTTACAGGCCGCAGTGCGATCAACAAGTGCCCGGTTGGGATGAGGAGGGCTGGCTCCACACAATACAATACAAGAACAGGCGAACAGGTCAATGTGGGAGGGCAGTCAAGGGAGCCGGTGTCAGTAAAGTCCAGGCATGGGCAAAATGACTGCATGGTGCACCGGCGCCAGATGGGTGCATGCCAGCAGTCAGCGGGAGGCTATGGTAATCAGATAAGGGCTCTGTCCACTTCCCATGTGCCCAACAGGTATATCACGGTGAGTAGAGAGGGGTATCTGTGACATGCTTATGGGCAGTCGCTCCTCCTGGGAGAGCACACCAATGCCACCAGCAGTAGCGGTGAGGCCTGGGCCCGATCTGACCCCCAGGACCCATCCACCCCCACGAGTGACAGCACCGGCAAGCAGGTGGGGGCAGGTCCGGGCAAAGATGGCTGGGCAGAGCTGGTGCCAGCGTCCCCAGCTGAGGTCACCACCCATGCAGTATTGCTGGTGTCCTCAGCAGGCCGAGGCACCATGCAGCTTCAAGGACCCACCAAAGGCTGCATCGCTGGTTGCAATCAAGACAGCAGCTGCAATGCAGTATGTACACACGGGTGAAGTTGCGGTACACCATTGCAGGATCCAGCAGGACCACAAGTGCCCAGGCCGCACCACACGCTCCGTAGTGTCTCCTGCTCCTTGGCCCGTCCTCTGCCAAGTCCATGCCCAATTTGGCCTCCGACCTCCTCCAAGCCGCTGCAACCCAGGGGGGGAGGCATCGGCGCAGCAGCTATCCATGTTCACCTGTGATTCGGCACCTCGCCAGGCAATGTCATCGTCTGTCTCCCAGTCCTGGCCCCATTAGGCCTTCAGTCTCCTCTCAGCCGCCCCTGCTCACCTGAAATTCTGTGATATGGTAGGCGAGATCAGGCAGGGTCAGTGACTCTCGCGTAGCCGCCATGAGCGTTAGACCATGCGGGTCCTGAAAGCAGAAGCCTTTTCTCACTCACCAGGGGGCACTGTGGATAGCCCCACATCTGCATTGCCTGCTTGTAACACCCCAGCACAGGCGAGCAGGGTGCTCCCTCTGTCAGGTCAGGAAACCCCTCCGGCTCACAAGTCGCCACGCCTGCCCAATCACGGCAGGTGCCCCCGGCCCGCCTCCATGCGGGTGTGGGCTGCTAGCAGGCCCTCGCCGAAACTCCCTTCACCGGTCACCAGTCAATTGGGTAAAGGCGGGGGTTGACTGAGGGAGGAAAATGGTGTAGTCAGCAATGGTAGATGTCTGACGGTACTAAGGATGAATGCCGGTTAACGGGGTAGTAGAGCGGAGCCTCCTTAGAGTGCATCCGCCATCTTGGCCCTCCTAGCATGCCCCCCCTTATCATCCACCTCATTATTAGATTTTGACTTCACTCAAGTTTTAATGTACACCAATAATTAGACAGATTTATTGACTCAAAAAAGACTTTAAATCTAATAAGTACTAGATACAAAGCCCTCTTATTCAGGATCAAATTCTTCTTGAACACTAGTTACATGTGGAAGTTATGGTATCACGTATCCAATCTGCTACATGCTTAAGAAGAAGTTTTCCAAAATCTTGCAGAAGGTACATAGCATGATCACAAGATGACATAAGGGTCACCCTTTTTATAGAGTAGGACAAGTTCAGACGTGAGCCATGATGAATGAATTTTACTCCTATAAAGAACTACATTCATAACCTTAGTGATGCTATGACCATCACATCAAGTCACTACTGGAGCAATCAACTAAAATTGTATCAAAGCCATGAACATTTTAGGGTTAATCACAGCAAACAGCAAACTACTGGCCAGTGACATTGAGGGACAGATGCCTGTGAACTTTCCTATCTTGGTTATTAACCGTTCCCAAAAATCCTTCAAAGGTGAGTAACCCTACAACACATGAGAGATTATTGCCCTTTGACAGCCTCCCAGCCTGCATTTGTCTGAATCTGTGCCATCGATATTGTGACTGTGGAGTCAGATGCAGTTTTTCACTGAACTGGGAGCCCACTTCCTTCTTGCTTGACCTTTGAAAACGTCACCTAGTCTCCCTCTTGGCATCTACAAACAATATATAAATGTGAAAGATTAAGTGCTGGATATCCCCTAGTCTTAAACCCATTTAGATCTCTTGTGGCCCCTCTTCTGAAATACATATGCATGACCCAGTGAAGATGAAGATAGATTTCGGCCTGAAGGAAGGAGAGGTTCAGATATATACAAATCTAAACTTCTCTCCTTCCTCGAGGCCAACATCTATCATCATTGGGTCACATGAAATTATTGGGCCTTTTTTTAATATATCTCCCACTGTAACACATCAGCACTCTTTACCAATTTCATTCAGCCCCCTAAGGTTTATAGTTATGTAGACCCCTAGATATTTCATAAATGAACACCTAACTGATAGCTGTTGGAGTAGTTCTTCAATATGATATTGTATTATTGATGACCTCTGACTTGGCCATGTTGATTTAATGGCTTACTACTGAGTGAAATGCTCCCAACTCTTAGAGCTCAGCCAGGATTGAGGTAGTTAAACTGGAAAGTGATACCAGGAGGGGTAATAGCCATAGGCAATAAAGTTTTGCTTTTTTGCACTATGTTTCGAAAATTGAATCAAAGACATATCTCATTCTAAAATACAGCACCAAATGACAGATTTTCATTTCCCGTAATTTAGTGTAGTTTCGCATCATTTTGCCAAAATTTGATGTAATCACGAAAAAGGAAATTAGGTGAATTTTGCACATCCCTAACTACAATTACAGGAGGAGGAGGATTCTTCTCTCCATGTCCATCTTAACCAGTCAGCACAGTTCAAATGGTTACACCTTACTTAGCACAGAATGGGGACAGAATGGGTATCAATGTCACCGTTCTCAACTGGCTATCCTCTTTCCGAGATAACTGCTTAAAACAAATAAAACTGAACAATAATCTCTCCGAGATCTAAACCCGGCTGTCCCACAGGCCTCACTCCTATCACTTTGTGATCTGAGGTTTGAACCTCTAACCAAACTATAAAACGATCCAACATTTTGTTTCACCTCTATGCTAAGTTCATGCTTAAATGTGTCACTTTATACCTAAACCTTTCCTCCCCTGAAGACATACTGCTGCTAAAACAGAAGTAAGAAAACTTTCAATCCCAGATGGCCTTTTACCACCTGAAACTTAAACCCTGTCAAGAATGAATTCCTCCTCATCTCATTCCACAGAGCTTATTCCTCATCCGATCATGTCTAAAGTCTAGATGTAATTGACTGCAACCCTCATATCATCAAATGTGCAACATTGCTGAACTCCACTCAAGATAAAAATTTGAACCTAGACAAACGTACACCCAACACAGAAAAGAAAGGTCAGCACCAACTCAAACTACTTTTAAGCAGTGCTTAATTTGTAAGCGAATGAGTGCTATTTCCCAGAAGCCTGTGGTCCATGAAGTTAAATGTCAGTGTGCCGAATATCAAAGTTGTGGTCTTCAATTCACCTCAGGCCTCTTTAATCCACCACCAGACACTCCCTCCCCTTTTATCTCACTCTTGCAGGTTCCTGCTTTCTCCCTTGTTTTCCATCTTTCCGCTCTGTGTTTTTCACTCACTTGCTGACGGTAAACGCTGGTCCCAATAGTAAGTACCGGTGACCTCCTCTGGCAACTACCGGCTCAAACTAAGCACTGCTTTTAGGAATGAACCCCTTCATTTCGAAATCAGACTTTAAACTGGTGTTACCAAGACGCAACTATGCTTACGCCTTGTACACAGATACAGAGTATCTTACTCCTCTCAAGGCTGCATTCCATTCCCCAGTAAGATTAGTTTCAGCAGCAAAACCCTTTCATCACAACAACCCTGTCCTTAGAGCTCTCAGTGGTTTCCCACAGAGGTGAGAAGTGTCTTAAAATGGCCTGCATCACACACAAAGCCCTACACTGCAGCACCCTGAAATACCTGGCACAAAAACTAACCATGCCAGTGGGTTCTCACTCTGTGTAGTGATGAGTCCATGCTCCTGGAGCCACCCTGGTTAAAGAAACAAACACATACTTCTGATTTGTTGTTTTTATTTAATTTGGTTTTCTATCATTGCCTTTCATAGGGATCTTCTGGCGCACTTGAACCGTATACAATGCTGTGCAGAAGTAAGACGTCCCAACGTGCTGGCAGCTTCCCTAAAAGGGATTCTGCAAGTTGCCAAGGCTTTCCATATGCTGTAGCCATATGGCTAATCATAATGTTTGTCATGGGAAGTGTCACTAAAATTTGAACTCAATTCCCCTCTGATACAAGCTAACACCTCTCTGAAGATATTAAAAAATGAGCGAAAACACCTGACACTCTATCGATACCCCCAAAGCTAGCCACTGAACAAAAAATACAGTTCCTGAAATCTGAGCAGAGTTGCCCATTTTTATCCTAAATATCTGATTTTATGTCTGCTACATCACAAACACATTTTGAAATGTACCACACAATGTCCAATCCCAGAAAATGTGTTCTGTTTAATATTGTTATTGTTGCAATCTTTTCTTGATTTCAATAATAATTCTTTGCCTTCTCTAAAGCTCTCAGATTACCCTTGGCCAGATACGTGCTATATGCTATATAAAAATGCAATTAAAAAAAAGTAAATAAATACATGTGGTTTAGTAAATCAACGGATTGTGACAATGGTTTGCCATTTGTACAAATTGTAAATATGGGATGTTGGAGTGAAAAAAACACATTTCACACTGTCAGTAGCCTATGGCATATGCCATAGACCCTAGTGAATGTTTCTTGCACCAAGGACGGAAAGCGTGCTTCAAATGCAAAGCATGGATTAAAACCCTTATTTTGACCAAAAAATATCAAAATCGAAATTGGAGTTTATGAGCAATCCTCTGCGAAAATATAATTTGCTTGATCAGATTTCAGTCTGCGTCACCAAGCGGTTACCACCACGTGCTGAATGAAATGTTGTTACCATTTAAAATATCTGCCTTAACCCACTCCCAGCAGAGAGCCAAGTAAAACAGATGAACACAAAAAATGCCCCATCCGCTGCATTGACGACTTCTTGGCTATTTGACAAATGGCTGAGAGAGAGAAGAGAGAAAGAAGAGAAAGAAGAGAGAGAAGAGAGAGAGACAGAGGAGAGAGAGAGAGAGAGAGAGAGAGAGGAGAGAGAGAGAGAGAAGAGAGAGGAGAGAGAAGAGAGAGAGAGAGAGAGAAGAGAGGAGAGAGAGAGAGAGAGAGGAGAGAGAGAGAGAAGAGAGAGACAGAGGAGAGAGAGAGAGAGAGAGAAGAGAGAGAGAGAGAGAAGAGAGAGAGAGGGAGTTGCATGCATTTTGTTGAATCTTTCAGAGTAAAACTGTGTTCCAGGACTAACACCTTCTCGCTGTCCTTAGTTCCAGGTCCTGCCAGTAAAGCCCACTTGTTCCTGTAGAGCGTCTCTCCTGTGGCGCTGGGAGAGGGAAAAGGGTTCTGGGCAGAGTAAACTATGGAAGAAAACTAGTGGGCCTCTTTCAACAAAGACATTTCTCCTGCTGTTGTGAATCATCTCTCTGTCCAGTGAACAAAGGAAGCTGGTGCTACTACAGAGCAATCCCAGGAACCAGTTTCAAATGGACATTTTGCTGTGCATCTGAACTAGAGTTTTGAGAAGCCCTCGTGCAGTCACAACCCAGGGAGTGGTGTTTGAGGAGCCACTCTTGATAGTTTGCAGGCCTATAGAGTCTCGGAAACAAGGTTACAGAACGTTTTAGTTATGCTCTTTAGTGTCATCCATGATCGCCAAAGATGATTATGAAGCAAACAGATTGCCAAAGAACACTGAGGTATCGCGACCAAGGCGAGAGAGGACCAGGCATCAGTATGTCTCTGAGTGCTCTGGCCCTCAGTGGCCACTGAGGTGGAGATCACAATGAGGGCTGGAGTAGAACATACATTCATATGATGCCAATGGTTTAAGTGCATAAGAGCGGAGCAGCAGGGAGGCAAATAACCAGAACAGGACCTGTGAATACAGCAGCCATTAGCGGGAATCTTGTGGCCTCACTGGAGCTAATCAGGTCAACCAGTATGTAAGGACCGTGCTCGCCAAGTGACAATAGGGCAAGGAATAAGCTAGAAAAGATGAGCCACTGCAGCACGCGGAGGAGGCAACAGAGAAGAGAGCCTGTGCAATACACATGAGATCACGCTCTCTATGTGGATAAGGCACACCAAGTTCCTCCCACAGTACTGCAAGTATGGTGGGTGTACCAGCAGGTATTGCTCACACAGCTTTCCAGTATAAGAGCTGCATGACCAAAAGTTGATAAGTGCAGAGTAAAACAAATATATTGATCCGGTTGCCAATAAATGGCAGAAGGGTGTAGAGGAGCGTCACAGAGATGAGCATCCACTAAGGCAGATCCCACAGTGAGAGCAGGAGGGGGTCCTCACTCGTTCAAAACTGCGCCCAGAAAAACAGCGTATTGAGGACATTCCTCCATAAGGAGCATCGATCTTCAGCTCCGGGCACAGTGGTGGCAGACAAGGGGGGGGGGCGCGCAGGCAGGGAATGAGGTTTCAAGTTCAGTGAAGTGGTGCTATCATAGTGGGATCAGGCGGCCCAACGATCATACCACTGCACAAGCACAACCACCACAGTGTGCCTCTGCTGTTAGGTCCAGGACCTGCAATGGTAGTCAGGGAAAGGCCGCAAGCTGGGCAAGGAACAAGGTGGGTCTCCGTGATCAGCGTTGAAGTGCCGCCAAATTGGAATCAGGCATGCAACCGCCTTAGGCTGCTAGCTGTATGAACGTGCAATAATACCAGACTAAACAGGCATTCCCCCTCAGACCTCACCCCTTAGGGGCCCAATACATCGGAGGGCTCCATGGAGAGTTGCCGTAGTCCGTTCCTGCAGTTATTTAGTGCAGCGGGCTAGCTGGCGCTGAAAAGAACCCGCCATTATGCTTGGGCTCCAGACAACGCCCCCTTTGCCACACTGTTTTCAATGCATATTTGATATAAAAACAAAGGTCTGTAAGCATAATCAGAACAGAAGTTGTTAAAACCATGCAAATAAAATCACACCAAATAAGCTTAGTGAGTGTAGCCCCAGTTGTTTTTTTCTAAAAAGTGATTCTAAAATTAAATCTGTGAGGCATAAATGTGTGTTTTCTCCAGTGAGTTCCCTCCACAGTGGTATTGACACCTTTGTACTGCAGTGATAAATGTGTGAATCTCTGTTTATTAGGACATTTGTTATATATAATGTGTTATTGGGCCACCCTGCATTTCACTGGCATGGTATAAATATATACATAATGAGTAACCATGTAAAATGGTCCATATTGAGGGGTTCTAGTGACTATATGAGGATGAAGGCAGAGTGGTTTGTAAATATCACAAGAACCGCAAAATGGCAATATAGGACCATATTCCCATGTTACCTGTTAAGTAGTATACCTGACTACAGCTCAGTGGTTAATTTGTAAAAAGAATAAGTGCAGGAGCTCTCGTCAGGAGGCAGCTGGCACCAGCCCATTTCTCCTGTAGCGCCACCTAAAACAGAACCAACTACTAACTATGAAAGTGGTGAGAGGATGTGGCATAATGGCTAGAGCGGCCAACTTCGGAGCTGGGGTACCAGGTTCAAGTATCGGAGTTGTCTCAACATCCAGTGGCTCTAGGCAGATCACTTAATTTCCCTATAAATGAATGTGTTATTAACTGGTGCTCATGAAAAGCGCTGGTATTGATGATTAAGTGCCAGTGCGGAGCACCGGAAACCACCTGCTCAAATTAAGCACTGCTATAACTTGACATTAATGTTGGACCTGGCCCGTTTTGCAGGGTTATCCCCAAACCTTTTGCCTTCCTTCTGTATTTTGTCTCACCTGTTTTTGTTGGCTTTAGGACTCAGCGCACTTTACCACTGCTGATCAGTGCTATAGTGCATATGCTCTCTTGTATAAAATGTATTGATGATTGGTTTATCCATGATTGGCATATTTGTTTTACTAGTAAGGCCTTAATAAAGTGTACTGTGCATGCCCAGGGCCTGTAAATCAAATGCTACTAGTGGGCCTGCAGCACTGATTTAGCCACCCACATGAGTAGGCCTTCAAACATTTCTGTGTCTGTAGATTTAAACTGCCATGTCGACCTGACAAGTGCACCCAATTGCCAGGCCTAAGCCTTCCCTTTTACTACCTGTAAGGTACCCCTAAGGTAGGCCCAAGGTGGCATCATGGGCAGGTTGCAGTGTATTTAAAAGCTAGGACCTGTATTGGTGTGTTTTACATTTCCTAATAGTGAAATACTGCTAATTTCGTTTTTCACTATTACAAGGACTATCTCTTCCATAGGGTAACATGGAGATTGACTTGAAATAATATCTTTTAAGTATAATTTCTCATTGGGTCCAGATAGATATTTGGAGTTTGGGGTCTCTGAACTCACAATTTAAAAAAACATCTTTTGGTGAACCTGTTTTCTAAATTCCGTGTTTGAAAATGCCACTATTAGAAAGTGGGAATTATCTTGCTTAACCATTCTGTGCCTCTGCCTGTCTGTAGAATACATGCCTGGGTTGGCTGACAGTTGGGCTCTTATGCATTTACTCTAGACAGTCACACAAAGGGAGCTGAGGTGTGCCCTGCATATCCTGATGGCCCATCACCAGGCCGATGGTTCTTTCTAAGCTAGATTGTTAGGAGGAGTTGTCACTGACACCTGAATAGGACTGTGTCTGTCCACACAAAGCAGTCTCTACCCCCATGGAGTGTGTCTGGAGTCAGGTCAGGGAGATGCAGGGTCTTGTGCACTACAAAGACTTTCCTTTGAAGTTTGCCTGCTTCAAAGGCAGGAATGCATATAAGTATTGGACCTCTATCACCCCAAAATCAGAACACTTCTGGACTGAGGACTTTCTGTCAGGAAGAAGGGCTGGATGCAGTAGGAGGGACTGACACTGTTTTCACTGTGTTACTGTGTGTGTATGTACAAATGCATTACACATTGCCGCTGAGGTAAGCCTGACTGCTCGTGCCAGGCTACCAAGGGGGTGAGCAGGGGTTATCTTAGCAGTGTAATCCCCTTACCCTGACTAGAGTGAGGGTCCCTACTTGGATAGGGTGCAAACCACTGCCAACTAAAGACCCAATTTCTGACAATGTAATTTTTTTTTACAGTGAATTTCTAGGTTTTTAACACATATTACGATCTTATTAAAATACCTAACTATAATGTACTTTAACCTTTGTTTTTTTTTCACAGTTGCCACTGTGTTGTTAAGGTTTGGTCAGAGTTTCCACAGAAAGAACATTTTCTGTTTTGCTAACAACTTTGGTTCTGTTTGACAAATCTGTATTTAACGTTCAAAATAAAAAGTTCATCCACCTGATCTCCTTCTTGCTCAGTTTCAGGGTGATGCATCAAGTGGAAGCTAAGAAAAAGGGTGGTCCCAGAACGTTGATTTCCCATCTTAATCCATAGGAAACTTCAGTTGTATCTACAGAAAAATTGCTCGATGGATTTGCACCAAATTTGGCAAAACGTTAGAGCTTTACTAAGATAGCTCGCTTTTTGTGGTTTGGTGTTAATCCATTCAGCCGTTTGTGAGAAATTTGTGTTGAGAAATTTGCGTTTGAAGACGAGCTTGGGGTGGTTATAAAGGAGTTAGAAAATAGATATTTCTGGTCTTTAATTTAAAGATATGCTCTGATTGGCCACTTTAGGGCTTGCCAGTCAATCCTGAGTGGCTAGCCACAACATGAACAAAATGTAGTGGCAGGTATTAGTGGACTCAGGGATATTCATTGCAGGGATTGCCAACTTTTGAGGGTCACAAAAAGAAGCACGTATAAAGGGTGATAACAGATTTTACTCACAATATAATTTTTTTTGTGGTGTTACAGCAATTTTAGGAATTCTGGTGAGTTTTCAGGTGATTTTATAATGTGAAAAATGGTGACCACCTGCTAGGAATAGGTGAACCATGATTTCCTTATAAAGGTTATGGAAGGTGGTCCAGAAGCTAACATTAGATACCAGTTTCTATAAGTTCACACTATCTCCCTCAGCTATGTGTAAATACATTCTTATAGTCTGAGTAAAACATGTTCTTCCAACAACAGCAGCAGCAGTACATCCGTTACTGCCCTTGTGATCAGCTGAAGCTTCACCACAGAGTTCTAATGAACAACTAGAGCGCTAACCTTTTGTGTTTATGACAAACGTGTGGCATAACTCAAGCCATCTTGAGGGAATCAAAGCTGTACAATGTAAAGAATTTCCTTTAGAAATAAACAAAATGAGGGGCCTAGGTCTGCATCTAACCCTCCGCAAGCAGCTAACCCCTACCATGTGCAGACATTGGACGTACACAGTGGAGGTTGTCAGCAACACCTGAGGTCACATCAAACCATATATCCAACATGTAATAAGGTTTGGGCATTGGGCCTACCAATGGTCAGACCCTACGCCCAACCCTCCGCTTGTTGCCAACACTCGTTGCGCATGGCCTTGAGCCAGGTGTTGGCCATTCGATCTCGCATGTGGCTAGGCCCTGCGACCTCCATGACCACCTAACACCCTACTTGCTCAGCCTTTATCCCTTCACAGCAATGGATGACTACAGGCTCTAGTATTGTTCACTAATGTTCAGAGGTCAGGTCTGTGCAAATGACCTACCAGAGTGGCACCCACCTTTGGTTGATTACAAGTAAAAAGACAATGACATCCATCAAAAGTGTTTCAGTTCTGACTTATTCAGTTTTTTTTTAATCGTTTGAAAATTGACAGACCAGGTTATAAGAGTCCAACCATCGATGTACAATGTTGTATTACTCCTCATTCACAATGTGACTGCCCTTTGTTCATCTCATTAGTAATATCAACAATGTTGTTATTCCAGTATAATCAGCAATTGTTAGAAATTGGGTTTCTGGTTGGCAGAGGTATGCACCTTGTCCAAGCAGGAATCGTCGGGGTAAGTCAGTAACACAACCTAAATTAACCTGAGCTTACCCTCTGGTTGCTTGGCGCAGAGCAGTTAGTTAGGCTCAACTAAAAGGCAATGTGTAAAGTATTTGTGCACGCAACACACAGTAACACACTGAAAACACCACAAAAGGACTCCTCACCAGTTAAAAAAAACAGCTTATATTTGTATGAGTAAAACAAGACCAAATTGACAAAACTCCAATAAGTAGAATTCAGACATGAATTTTTAAAGAACAAACTGTTTTGTAGAGCTTAGAAACAAATAGCGGCAACTGGGGCTATTTGGTCACGCTCGACTAGGGCAAATCCAAAAGTTCAGGCCGATGACGATGGAGCGTGGGTCGGATACAGGGACCAGCCTTGGTCCGCCAAACAGTACCTTGGATGCGTTGACGCTAAAGGCAATGCATGGAGCAAAGGAGGTGATGCGTCGCTGTCGATCTCGCAGATGTGGTGATGTGTTGGTTCTGAGCTGAGCAAAGTCGAACATGCATTGAGAATCAAGATGCGATGCACATCGGGGCAATGCGTCATCGTAGAACTGCTGGGCTGTAGGCGATGCATGCAGCACAAAGCGATGTGTTAGCTGGCGACATTTGAAAGTGGTGTAGTGTAAACGTTTGTGACGAGTGCCATGTGCCTAGCGAGCGTAGCGAGTGAGCCAGAGTGTCATAAGCAGGGTTCGGGGAGGTTGTCTCCCTGGGTAAATTTTGAAAAAAGAGTGGTCAAATGGTGCTTTTTCAAGCAAATTTGTGAAAGCAAGAAGGTTAATAAAGCAATTGTGAAATTGTAGTTATGACATCAATAAAGAGATTTCAATTAGCCATTCCAAGGTCTTGGTGACCTTCTTAGTGTGTGGGTGTGCATGTGTGTGTTTGCGTGTAATGTGGGTGCAGCGGTCCCCCATATCACTTAAGGAATGGACCCACCTCCTCGTTTCCATCAACCTTATGCCATGCTTGCGTAATGTGGGAGCAAGGGTCCTCTATATCGCCCAGGAAATGGAGGCACGTCAAGGTCTCCATGCCCTTTCATGGTGTGTTTATGTATTGTGGGAGATAAAGGTTCCCCCATCACTCAGGAGATAGAAGCACCTTGGGTCCACCAGCTTTTTCTAATGCTTGTTATACCAGGTTACACAAACAAGCCTGTGTACTGCTGATATTAAATACACTGCACCCATTGTCAGAAGAATCCATTTGTTGGCCATCAAGAAGCAACCTCACAGTGCACAGATCGGCCATTTTAATTGGCTGTTCCTGAACTGAGTCATCATTCACGCAGCCTGATTAATGCTGGTCTGGAATCGGACATGCGTGTTCGTCAAGGTGGAAGTGCAGAAATGGATCAGCACAATGCTCATTTAAACGGTGTCAAGGACAGTATGTTGCACATTACCCCAGGCACCACAGAAAACAAACACCCATGAAATGAACATAGAAGCACATTTTCTTTTTCGTTTTCATCTCCATGAATAAGTATGTCCACAAGTAATCAAAACAAAAGTTCCACCAAAAGAGGCAGAGCCCCTTCCAAAATTAAGGTCAGCAAAATTACACACTCCTTTACTTGTACGGAAAATGTTATTATTTCACGATGTTACCTTCCTACAGAAATTATTTCTATCGCAGGTCATAAAATGTGTATGCATGCTTTATTGAACTGTGGGAAATGAGGTTTCCCTCTGATGCTCCGGTATGAATTGAAGTCTGAGAGCCAACAGTATCCCTTACACTCTTAAAGAAATGAACAAAAAAAACAATGTAGAGAGGTACTTTTCCACCATGACGGTATTCAGAATAACAAAGGAAACATTGGTTGCATAGAAATATTTCAATGTTACTAAGACCCTTTGCATGAACACAGCCTGCGCCACCCCAGCTCCCAAGATACTCCGTGCATAAAGTATGCTTCCAAATGCCACTCAGTATTACCTGCCCTTTTTCCCCAGGGCAACGTTCAGCGATAAGCGCCTTCAACCTCTGGGTAACATGGGATCCATATTCCTGCCTGCACACAATTGTAACTCCTCATTATGGGATAAAAGGCACATGGGAGATTGGAGAGGTGGTGTGGAAGGGAGGCAACATTCTTTCCTCGGGACACCTTAGTCGCCTCAGCTAGTAACCACAGTGAGGTGCTGAACCAGCGCCCAAAGTCTTTCCAAGAATGTATAATACAACAAGCCATAACTGCGTTGTCATTAACAAAGATTTTTTTACTAGAGTTCATGCAAACCCCTTTCTAGTTCATCTAGATCTGCTCGCACCTTTATACTAACGGTTTCAGAGCCCAAACTTGAAATGCAACAAGCCATAACTGCGTTGTCATTAACAAAGATGGTTTGGTCATCATGCACTAATGGCTGCACAGGTATGCATGAGGGATGCTGATCTAAGGGGCTTCTCAATATGTTCTGGATGGGGAAGGGCATTATTCAGCGTTCTCGCGTTGGCTAACTTAACTCTATTGTGTTGCATTTACATCTAATTACCGCTTACTACTCCTGACGGGGCCTTGAAGCGCTTTTGGGGGGGGGGTGTTATTGGCATCTGAAAGATTTTTAGCCCTTGGCAATCCCCTGAGATTCCTTTCTTCCCGGCTTTTATGGGATGTCAAATAACGTGAGCCAACACTTTACCCAATATGTTGTACCGTGGCGTTGACATTCAGTCCTTCCTCAGTTCAGTGGCGGTGCGTCCATTAGGGCGCTAAGGCGTTGACCCACAAGCCGCCTGCGCCCGCAGCTCCCTCGGTGGCTCTGACTGAAGTAACTGACAATGCATGTCAGTCAGCATGACGCCGGACCGCCCACCCCCTTCAGAGTCTGAAGGGGGTGGGCAGTCCGGCGTCATGCTGACTGACATGCATTGTCAGGCCAGGGGGTGGCGCAGAGCGCACAGCAGGCAGCAGCACAAGTGCGCATGCTGGGTTTAGGTCGGAGAATTTTTCCGACCAGCCCAGTCATGCGCACTAGTGTTGAGTCTGGCTGGCGGCTGCTCATTAGGAGAGCGAGGGTTGATCAACGCCGCAACCCTCCGTCTCCTAATGGGCAGGCGGGCGGCAAGTATCCCTGCTAAGCCAATCCTGGCGCTACTGGAGCAGCGTCAGTATTGGCTGAGAGGGTTTGCCACTCCAGTGACATGGCTGTTCCTGTAGAAGACGTCGTTGAAGGCGCCAACGCAGGACCCCGGCCCAGGAGCAGTCAGAGGCAGCGCGGACCCGGTCAGGTAAGTTTTCTTTATTTTTTATTTTAATCTCCCCCAGCCCCGCGCGTATTGCGAGCGCGAGCTGCAACTGCTGAGCTCACTGAAGAGCATCTGGCACAAGGCGGCGTTTGTTTGAGCCACTGAAGCACAGGTAACGGACAGAGGTGAAGACTTTGGACTCGGACCTGGGGAAGCAAGTTCGAGTCTCGGAGTCGGCTCAAAATGCTGTGATTCTGGGCAAATCATTTATTCTGCCAAACAAAAATATGAATGCGTCTTGTTTAATGTAACTGCTGCTAGTGTAAAGCGCTCTGTTACCTGAGGGTCGAGTGTGCATTATATAAAACTGTAAATAAAAAATAGAGTGACATTAAACCCTTGATGTCACTTACCTGCAGTCACGCAGCAGACCGCGAGGAGGGATGCTAAAATAAACCTGTTCATGGTTTCTGCAGGTCTGGGACCGTTGTCTGCCGTAGATCTAAAGAACCAAGTGGAGGGGTCTGAGCCGGGTTTTTATACGGCAGGGCTGACTGAGCAGGGGTCAGGTATCTGGGACACTCAGTAAGTCTCAGCGAGCAGGGCTCGTGATACGAGATACTCAGTGACTGAGTCTCAGTGAGCATGCCTGGGGTATCCCACAGCTGGCTCCGGGCCCTCTGCTGCCCTGAGAGTGGTTACAGCACCGAGGATATTACTTAAAAAAGTATTTACTGCTGAGCGGAAGTTTGTTCTAGTCCAGTTTTTATGGCGCATTTAACGAGCCCATATAGTTTGTAGGTGCTTATGATGGACGCTCCATGTCAGAGTGGTCAGATGCTCTAAAGCACCTCTCTGGGCTTGGGGTCTGGAACTGGGAACCAAGGCTTGATCAAAGCGCTCGCTCGATATGCAGGGCTTACACGGACCCAAAGACTGCCTAATGTGCACAGCCTGGCTGCCTGAAACTGAGATGACTCTACCCCTCACAGCTTTCTGCACAGCTTTCATTCTTGTTGTACATCAACCTCGATCTTGATGGGAGGCATTTCAGAATTCGTCATAATATATAAATTCTTGGCCTATGTAAATACTTCCCTCTGTTATCTGAAAGGACTATTTTGGATTAGAACGGAGATGTTTTGGCGAGATGCACGCTGGAGTCTGTTCCAGAAACTTCTGTCTAACGCCCGGGGCTGCTTGCAGTCAGAAGGGTTTATTTATTGTTCCGCAGCAAAGTTGACCGACAAGGATATGCATCAGAGAGACACGCTCACATCCCTTGGCTCCTGGCCATGCATAATGACACACTCCTTTGTAAATTCTTATTTGCTTCCTTAAATGGAAAGTTGATGCCAATACTTGAAGTTTGTTTGCTCAAAATAATTACCCTGGATTCTGCTTGTGCCTGCTTTTTGCGTTCACTTTTACTGTAGTAGCTCCTCTTTCATTAGTTCCCCTTACTTCCACCCTTACTATGTATTGGTGCCCCAAATCGGCGTAGGATATATTCGAAATGTGGATCTTGTTTTGTGAATTATGCTCCCTGTTGAGTCGCTTCAATTCAGCACTGAGTGAGGCTTGTCTTTTCTGGTGGCATTCCATTCATATTCACATATTTCGGGATTTCACTGTATTGATTTCAATCAGCAGCTTTTCGAAGAGTCTCATTTCAAAAAAGCTCCTCTTGCAATCCCCAGATGGCTATAATTGAGATTTTCATTTGAAACCGTTGATTGGATATGCTGCTATAGGGTTAAATGTTTCTATCTGCAGCACTGTGGAAATCCGTGCATTTGCTGCTCTTAAAGTTCAGAAGCACTCAGTCTAGACATGTGATATGGTGATGAATCACATCATATAAGACTGTAAACTGATTTTTTTAAGTTTACTGATGGAAAATGTTTGTCTATTTAATTTACAGACAATTTTAAGGCACTGAGTGACCAATCAGAATACATAAGACAAACTTCATCTGTAGAAACTCGCCTTTTGTTCTATGAATTCCATTTTCTTCAGTCAAACGAAAGAGTAACCCCAGCACATTTACCTATAAAGAGGTGATTTTTGTCAGCCAAAACACGTGATATCCTATTGTGCCCATGAAAAGTTGTGACAGTGCACAATGACGTGTGGGGAAGTTTCACATTACTGCGTCACGAGGGAGCGCCGCATTACATCTTGGCTGTTGTACAACCCTGAATAAATGTTTCACTAATCTTTCTCCGCACAGCGCGCGACAGATGTTCTTTGATATGCTGATATGAATGTTGTGTGTTGCTTTAAACCACTCTTAGCACCACAGCTTATTTGATTGCGCAGATCCACGGAGTCCATTAGTGCAGGCGAATCCATTGCATGAACGCCCTGGCCACTTCCGTTTATCAGGGTTTGTTAATCTGCTCATACCTGATAACTTGGGAGCCTCTGTTGACAACGTGGGATGGCTTTTCTACTGAGAATTTTGTGAAATGATAACATGGTAAGCCTTTGCTGTTACATGCAGGCATTTTTTACACAGAGTACTACTTGAAATGCATTCATCTTTTCTGCACTTTTATTTTAAAAGGCGTTTCTTGCATGAAAACAGAAAATTAATTTAAGGAAATAGTGTCATCATATTGATGTACAGCACTGCACAGTCAATGAATGTATTTATTGTATAGTTAAAACCATTACAAGTGTATCAGTGTGTTCAAAAGTTAAAATGGGTAAATGATAACATCAGCATAAGCAAAGATTGTCCTCTATAGCTCATAAAAATTGGCAATTTCTTAAATGATAAATAATTAAATCGTATTGCTTTATTAACCTTCCTGCTTCCTCAAATTTGCTTAGAAATGCAACAATTGTCCACTCTTTTTTCAAAATTTTCTCGGGGGGAGAACCCCCCGAACCCTACGTAGGTTGTTCAGGCTCGCTCACTACGCTCGCTCGCCGCAGTGCAGTACAGCACTGCACAGTCAATGAATGTATTTATTGTATAGTTAAAACCATTACAAGTGTATCAGTGTGTTCAAAAGTTAAAATGGGTAAATGATAACATCAGCATAAGCAAAGATTGTCCTCTATAGCTCATAAAAATTGGCAATTTCTTAAATGATAAATAATTAAATCGTATTGCTTTATTAACCTTCCTGCTTCCTCAAATTTGCTTAGAAATGCAACAATTGTCCACTCTTTTTTCAAAATTTTCTCGGGGGGAGAACCCCCCGAACCCTACGTAGGTTGTTCAGGCTCGCTCACTACGCTCGCTCGCCGCAGTGCAGTACAGCTAAACTTTTACGCCTCACCACTTTCAAATGTCACCAGCCGCCACTGCCTCAGTTGTGAGGACAGTATAATGTGCCAAGTGAGGTGCACCAAAGAGTCTCCTATTTACAATGCAGTCTTACAGAAAACATTACAATGCAGATTTATAAAGTACATTTAAGGGAAATAAAAAAACACACTGATTCAAGAATAAGCTGAGCCCCTTGAAAAATATGTGTGTACAGTGTCATCCAATACAAGGAAAAAAATTAATCCACGCTGATCATGATGCACTTGGAACGCCCTGGAAAATCACATTCAGTGTTACTCGAAAATTAGCAGTAACTGCACCTTAGCAGGGAAGCCACTCTCACAAAGAGAAGTTTCAACTGACTTCGCTAGTAAATTTACAAACACTCACCGCCCAGTCCCTCTCAGAGAACACTCGTGACTGCCTCCAGGCCTACCGCGTGCATTGTCACCACCAGCTCGGCCCTCCAGTCCCTGTCTCACCCCATGACTGCTGAGCTAATCCTCACGCTGCTACCTTGCTGTTTATGTTAGAGAGCAGCACAAAGATTGGTTTGGCCAGTCACCGACAGTGCTCCTTTGGGGCTGTGGCAGCAATATGTTGGGCTGCTGCATTGCTCAGGTAGGTGAGGGTGCAAGTGCGCATGGCAGGCTGGTCGGAGCAAGGCACCCGTCCAACCCGACATGCGCAATTCAGCCCAAATTCAGCCCAAAGAGGCCCGGTGTGCACTGTCACTCATTAAAGCAGGCCCCCCCCTACCTGCCTTTAGTCACTCTCCTGTAGGGCAAACTTTGCTCAGGCCATGCCAAGCAGTGAGTAAACATTTTATATGGGGCCCATGGACAACATGCACTAAAACAATGCCCCCACATCCCCATAAAGAAACCACCACTGCTGTTCTCCCAAGGCACAGTTCTGTTTCCAAACAGAATCTCTGCAACACAATGTTATCCTATGGGATATATAGGCCTTGCAGTAGTGAAAATTAATTTTAGAGTATTTCACTACCAGGACATGTAAACCTTAAAAGTATATATCCTACTTTTTAAATACACTGCACCCTGCTCAAGGGCTGTCCAAGGCCTGCCTTAGGGGTGACCTATATGTAATAAAAGTGAAGGTATGGTCCAGGCAAGTAGGTTAACTTGCCAGGTCGACATGGCAGTTTAACACTGAACACACAGGCTCTGCAGTGGCAGACCTGAGACATTTTTAAAGGGCTACCTAAATGGGTGGCACAATCAGCGCTGCAGGTCCACTAGTCAAGCAAAAACAGTGTTCACAAGGAACTCATTAGAAACATTTAATATGATTTTTTGCAAGGATTAGTTATATCTTGCGAGAGTTAAACACAACTAATGCAAATGAAAAATGTAACCATAATTAAATTAGGTATGTCACTTTTGTAGCAAGGATATTTATAGACAGTTTTATAGACACCCACAGAACAGTTATTTTAAGCTGTACCCACTTCAGCCGAAGTGAGTATAATTTATTTTGCACAAAAATATTTCAGTTTGAGGAGAAATATAAAACTAGTGTATTTACATTATATAAATTTCCACATTTGGACGTGACTTTGTGACCCAAGTCAAGTGACCATAACCAAAGCAGTGTATAAGCGTGGTGCTAATAGAAAAGGACAGTGGTTATGGATTATTGGTAAATGAAAGGGAGTCTCCTCTAGATACAATCAATTCAAAGTTAACAATTCCTAATTTGTTTGGGCTCTCCCTTTTGTAGTTGTCGACTGACATTTCGACCCTCTCGTTGTACAGGGTCTCTTCAGGACGGAAATGCTGGGGACTGGAAGTGAGATATAGTTTTAGTACGAATGAAGGGAAATGAGAACTGTGGGTTTGGGTGACAATGGCAATTGAGATTACCCGGCAACACTAATAAGGTGCCTGCTGGGAGGAATCAATCTTCCTGGAATGGTTCAAGGGTAGGGCTCCTGTTGATTACAGAAGTAAAGAATGAGTCATGGCACATAAGCTGGTATATGTGATGGCACCAGTGGAAGAAGTGCTAATGGGAGGCTTACCCTATTGGGGAATATGCTCAGTTCGACTTCCGGCAATATTCTCAGTAAAATTTAATTACTGTAGGTCCTAGTCAATTAGAAAGAATTAAGAATCTGAGGCATAAAATTACTTTATAGCCTCATTAGTATTTACAGTGTAAAAAAGCCTGTAGTAAAAAGTAACCCACTCACCAATGATATGTAGTGAGGGTGGTTCTCAATGAAGGTTGGTCTTGGGAACTCAAGGTGATCCGATA
Organism: Calotriton arnoldi; assembly: GCA_963921515.1. Lineage (NCBI taxonomy): Eukaryota > Metazoa > Chordata > Amphibia > Caudata > Salamandridae > Calotriton > Calotriton arnoldi. Next base: position 1,803,514 of record CAWUFW010001658.1, read on the forward strand.
AACAATAAGCTCGGTAGAGGAGGAGTAGCTAATAACTCATAATAGAGTCATCAGGATCTGTAAAATTAACGGCGACTTAGAGGGACCAATGGATGTAATAAAAATAAGTACAGGAGGGTAAAACACTTGATCGCTTACCCATGCTCTCTTGGTTGGAAGGGCGATAGGTAGAAACGGTGCCAATAATCCGCCGTGCTCCTGTAGACCGTGAATAATCGTGGTATTAGAGTAACTCAATTGCTCAGGAGGCCGTAGGGATCTACAAAAATGGTAAACGCTTAGTGGCGTCTGTACATTAGTTAACCAAAGAATTAATGCAGGGAGATGCAAGGAAAGCTTACCTAAGCTCTCCGGACAGCTGTAGTCAGTTTCGCAAGCAGAACGCAATCGGCTGGCGGGTTAAATGCCCGGCCGCTTATGCGCGTGCGTGCGAGCCCACAGCCGAGAGGCGCATGTGCAGTATGTTCGCCGGGTTTGCATTGTAAGGTGGTGGCCATTGTTAAACGGATAAGTTAATATTGGCAATGGCACTGCAGGCTAATAACCGGCCATATATCGCCTTATACAAGGGTGGGTTTGAAGGTGCAGTAACCTGTTATTTAATTGACGAAATTCCACATTATTACACGCGTTTTTGTAATCGGTGCCATGACAATAGTATACAATGGTGTGATTAATCAAACCATATTTCATGTAAGGATGATATAGATGTTAAACAATAGCTCTACACAGTATCTCCCCAAAATGGGGAAATCGGGGAATACTTGGCATTGATATTTAAGCAAATAACAATCAAGGTGGTATTAGCCTGTAACAGAGATAATATACATATACCATTCTTCACAATGTGTACTGGTACAATAGGAAAATGGTGCACAGACCATATTGGAACATTTAATGCATACTAGTGTAGGAGAGATGGAACAATCCCCTATAAATATGGTTGTTTCATTGCAACCCTGCATATATATATAATGCAACAACATGTACTTGATATGCATATACAATTTTTCGCAATGTGCACTGGTACCATAGGGAAATAGCGCACAGACCAGTTTGGAACATTTAATGCATCCTGGTGTAGGAGAGAGGGAACAATCTCCTTATAGATATAGTTTGTTACATTGCAACCTTGCATATAATACAACATGTACTTATATACTTCATTCATTAGCAGTTTGCCTGGAAACATAAGAGAATCATATTTCCTTTCCGGTTGGTCATGCGTCAACTGTAATTTGTGCATAATTAATGCATCAGACCATGTGTGTAGGACGTTATTTTGTGTTAAATACTCCAACACTTGGGACTAAGGGGGAAGGCTAGTGAGAACCATGTGTGTGTCTCAAGCCTGACCTCTCGGGGGGAGGGGGAAGAGGAGGAGAAAGAAGGTGTTTGATAACCCAAGTACAGGAAAGGCTAGAGAATTCAGTTAAGGCTGATAAATTTACGCCATTCTTCCAAACTGTTCAGTCCCTTTCTGATTGAGTCACATTTCTCAATACATTTGCACTCCAATGACTGTAGAATGAATGAAATATTGCCACCTCTGGGTGGTATTTTTGCCTTCTCGATGTCCTGCCAGCGTATCTCATCTGCTGTGTGCGTATAGTCCTTGAAGTGTTGCACTAGGGGAGCATTTTCTACTACACATCGTATTCAGCTCCGGTGCTGGCCAATCCGAGCTTTGACTGGTTGCGTGGTCTGCCCTATGTAAATGAGATTGCAAGGACACCAGATACAGTAAATGACATTTGTCGTGGCGCAGTTAGTGAGGTCACGTAGCGTCCATTTCACATCTCCATGAGTGAAGTCTTTCGTGTTGGATGTGTATTGACAAGCTAAACAGCCTCCACATTTGAAGTGGCTGATAACCGGTGGTAATGTCAAGACTTCATTATTAGTTGGTTTTGATCTCAAACTACTGGTATCAGAGTGCACCAAATGGTCTTTAATGTTTTTGCCTTTCTTGTAGGAGAACTTCGGGATTTCCAGACAGCTGCTGAGTGTGTTCAGTGTAGACCAGTTGCTTTTTATGATTTTCACAACTTGTGTACTCAGAGGGCAGAATGTGGTCACAGAAACGTTTCTATTGCTCTGTGTTTTGGGTCTGCTTATTAGTATTTCTTCACGAGGGCTGTACCATGCCCTCTTCATGGATGCTTTGACAAGGCGTTTCGGATATCCTCTATTCAGTGGTTTATTGAACAAGAGATTGGCCTCTTTAAAGAAATCTTCTTTTTCGGTGCAATTCCTTCTCAATCTCAGGAACTGCCCATACGGTAGTCCATCCTTCAGGTCTCTGGGGTGGAAACTCTTGTACTGTAATAGAGTATTTCGCTCAGTTGGTTTCCGGTAGAGACTAACAATCAGTTGGTTACTTCTTTTTTTTTCCCGTCTTTATTGCATTTTCCAAAACATTAAATTCCCCTACCACCCCCCATCCAAGCATATACAACAACTAACCAAATACAAGTTGAGTAAGTAGCCGGAGATATAGTAAGACTTACATATATCCTAGCAACATCATAACATATCAAAATTACAAAACACAAATTTCATTCCTGTCCTTGAGATATAAGCCATTCCCTCAGAGGGGCCCAAATTTGAAAACCCCTTTTCCTAGCTCGGACGCCTTTGTGTGCATAACCAACCCTCTCGATCTGATACACTGAGATTAGCCGAGCCAGCTAGTGACTAAATGGTGGAGGCGCCGGGTCGAGACAGACAGTTGCCAAGCACAATCTCAATACCGCCATAGCTAAAAATAAAAACGGAGCTGATGGGAGAACCTAGGGAAGAGCCTCTTGCTCTTGCTCCTAGATTCCCAGCAAAATCAGTTGCGGGGTGACCTTGATTCGCAAATTTAATTGTGCCTCGAAAAACTGAGATATCTCCCTTCTCAGATTTGCCAGACCCGGACATTCTGCCAGCATGTGTACCAAATCTGCCCCTATTTACTGACACCGTGGGCAGTTTGTGCCGGAAACTCCCCCCCATTTACAAATTTTAGCCGGGGTGATATATAGATTGAACCAGGTTTTATAATGCTGGATCTGGAGGTTGGCAGATATAAGTGTTGACTGAGCTAATTCTAAGGAAGAGTGAGCGTCCTCCTCTGTTGATTGTAGTGACTTCACCGATCGAGCAGTGTGCTTATCTATATCATCCCCCAGCCTATCATTTAATAGCTTATATATGTCTCCGATCTTAGGTTTGTGCCTAGCTAGTACATCTACAAGTTGACACCTGTTAAACCCCTACCCACCTCCCCTTTTCTTCCCTATAAAATCCCTAATTTTCAGGAATTTAAAGAACTCGTTATTCCCTAGGGGAATTTACTCCTCAGATTTTCGAAAGTTGTAAAACTATTATCAAAAAAGAAATCCCCAAAAATAAATGGACCTAAATTTGTCCTCCATCGCTTAATATACGAGTCGTGAAATATATCCGGTAAGAGAGGGTTATCAAAAAGAGGGTATAGAAACTGAAGCAACCAATCCCGAGTTTTTTCCTAACATTAGTCCATATTCTGAAAGCATATATAAGTGTCTTAAACCTAACCTTTTTAAAATAGCCAAATTCTAATTGTGGGAACAATGAGCCATGAACTGGAGCTCCAATGGTTAATTTGAAGCATGAGGGAACCGTATTTCGACTGAGCTCTTCCTGAGGCGGATCAAACAGCAGTGGTGTTAATTGTTGTAGTGCCGAGGCCCAGTAGTACAACCAAAAGTTTGGAACGGCCCACCAGCCCGTTCCCTGGGAAGGGAGAGGAACTTCAGGGCCCTCCGGGGCCTGGCATATGTCCAGAGAAACCGCCCAATCATACTATCCAAAGCCTTGAACCAATAATTATCCACCTCAAGGAGTATAGCCCTAAAGAAATACAAAACTCTTGGAAGAAACATCATTTTGATTAAATTACACCTTCCTATCAGGGAGAGTCTGAGATTATTCCATCTTGACAACTTGACTTTGGTTTTATTAATTAGTGGGCCCAAATAACCCTTGACCACATCATCCGGATCAGCACTAATATTAACGACCAGGTATGTTGCGTTGGGGACCACCCGTGTATCCTCAAACTTAATGTATTCATTTATAAGTATTTGGGTTTTGACCCTATTAAGTCTATATCTCGTGATGTGTCCAAAGCAGTCGGCCTCCTCTTCAATCTCCCTGACTGCTTCACTTGGAGCGGGGGTAACAACCGCAAGATCATCTGCGTAAGCAAGAATTTTCGTCTCCCAGCCCCTGGTGACCATTGGTGAAATAAAAGCATTACCTTGAATCCGGAGGATTAAAGGATCTATATAGAGGGCAAATAATAAGGGAGAGCACGGACAACCCTGCCTTGTCCTCCGCTGGATCTTAACCATCTCCGACTTTCCCCCCATTAGAGAAATTTTAGCCGTAGTATTGATATACAGCATCTTCACCCATGATATAAAATCCACGCCTAGATCCTTCTTCTCCAATATCGCCCACAGATAGGGCCAGGAGACCCTATCAAATGCTTTCTCAGCATCTAATAACAACAGCGCCATAGGGTCTCCTTGGATTTTGGCCACGTCAAATAGAGTGATTACCCGGCGGATGTGGTCTGTAGTGCCCATTCCCAGGATGAAGCCATGTTGAACAGGTGAGACAATTTTTTTGATAACCTTAGATAGTCTTGAGGCTAAAAGTTTAGCGAAAAGCTAAGTGTCTGAATTGATTAATGTGATGGGCCGATAGGATCCTAGTTGATTCACTGGTTTTCCCTTTTTTGGGAACACTACCATCCTAGCTGAAGCCCATGAATCAGGAGGAGAGTTACCCTTCTGAATGGCCAGAAATACCTCCAGTATAAAATTATTAAGGGTAGAAGCGAAAACTTTGTAAAATTCCCCCGGGATAAAATCTGTCCCAACGGCCTTTCCAGATGCTAATCCCGATACTGCTGCTGAGATTTCTTCAATTGAAATGGGTAAATCTAAGTGCTCCCTATCCTCCCTGCCCAGACTATCCATAGACACTTGATCTAAATATGACTCTATCCCTTCCAGATCCGTTTCCTCCTCAGCATACAGTTTCTGGTAGAATCTTTGGAAGGCGGAGCGTATCCCCCCTGCTTCAGAGATGGGGCCCAGCTCAGGATCTAAAATTAGCTAAGTTATGCCCCACCTTTTCACTCAATTCATAGGCTTTGTTTTTCCATACCATGTATTTTTCGGCCGCTTTTTTAGCTGAGATCTCCCCTATCGCTGATTTAGCTAATATAACCTGAAGTTGGGCTGCTTCGATGTCAAGACCCCTGGTAACAGCCTCCACCAGGCCTGCCTCCGCCTGTTCTAGACCCTGGTAGAGTCCCTGCAGATGGCGTTTCGATTTTTTCTGCCTATTCCAGCTGTATCTCATAGTTTCCCCATGGATCCCAGCTTTAAAAGTGTCCCACACTACTTCAATGGGAGCAGTCCCTAGATTTTCAGCCATAAATAGCGAAATCCACTCCCTGATATATGAAATGTACTCCTCATCCAGTGGCAGAGCCCTTTCAAATGACCATCCCACTTTAGGTTGTAAAGTTGCATGAATATCAAGTTCTAATACAAGGGGGTTATGGTTGGACATCACCCGTGGATATTTAAATATACGAGAGGCAGAGACCAATGGACCTGATGAGGGGCGGAATAATAGGTGTAGCCTGGGTCTAGTGGTTCTTTATCAGCCCATACATCGAGTAGCCCATGTAAGTTAACCAGCTGAGCCAATGCTCGGAAAACCTTGGGTTTACGCCCTTGATATATTGCAGTACTTGATAACAAGGCCTCACATTTTAGAATAATGTTGAAATCCCCTCATAATACTAAAGGCATGGGCCACCCCACCAATTCAACACTAATCCAGTCCAATAGTGCAGAATCATCGGTGACAGGGCCAGATATGGAGCAGAGTGTAAACCCCCCTCCATCATATATGCATTCTGCAATGGCCCATCTCCCGAATTTATCCGCCTTAGATCTAATGAGTCCAATCTTGCCCTTACGTGCGAGTATCGCCACCCCTCCCGTGCGGGTACCTTGAAACGTTCTAGAAATAACTTGATACCCAGTAAGTTCCAATAAATGTTTCTGAGACCCTTCCACGTGGGTTTCCTCGATACAGAGTATATCGGCTTTTAGATACTGTATATCAATATTAACCCTCTGTCTTTTCCGGAAATTATTTAAGCCACATATATTAACTGAGGCAATTCTTAAACTAATCATTCTTTAATACAAAGTATAACTGCTTGAAGGTTACCGACCACAAACTCAACCCCCAACCGTGCTTGGATCCCCCTGCCCCCTCCCCCACCTACATATTCCATGAGCAAAAGGGTCAATCCTGACCCCGGTGATCGTGCAAACCCACATGCCGCCACCGCTTCCAGTGCCCCCCGCCCCGAACCGCTCGGCCCCTAGTCAAGCCCAGAAAAAGAAGCCATAGAGAAAGAGAAAAAAGAAAAGGGAAAATAGGAGAAGGAAACATCCAACAACAACGGGGAAAGATCCCCAGCACAGTGAACCTAGAAACGCCTTATAAGAATCCTCAAGACATATTTTGAGAGAAAGAAAAATCCCCTAAGGGGAAAAGAACAGTATGATCTAGCACAGTGTTCATTTTATGCCGGAGGTGCGAAAATACAAAGAGGAAGTCTTTTATCAGCTCGGTCCAGCTTCGTTAGATATTTCTTTCAAATATTCCTGCGCCTTGTCCTCAGAAAGAAAGGTCCGGATGTTTCCCTTGAAGATCACCTTGAGACGGGCCGGATTTAGCAAAAATACTTGACATCCAACCTGTTGAAAGGGAGAAAATAGCTGCCGGAGTTTCCACCTCCTCTTGACTGTCACATGGCAAAAGTCCGGGCGGACGAGGAAGGTATGCCCATCGAATGATCTCTTTGCCTACAGCCTTGCCTTATCAAAGATCGCCTGGCGTAGAATGAAATTACCAAAATAAACCAGGATGGCTCTTGGATGATCTGGCTGGAGAGAGGACTTTTTCGTGGGAGTCAGGGGAAATCGATGGACCCTTTGAACTTCTGCCTCCCAATCCCATCGGGCAAACTCTGGAAAAGCACCCTTAAGCAGCTCGATCATGAAGTGTCTAATGTCATTTTCCTCCACGTTTTCTGCGAGGCCGAGAAACCGCAAGTTGTTTCTGCGCTGCCAGTTCTCAAAATACTCAATGTTCCACATCACGTCGACTAGCTGTGTTTCTTGAAGTGTTTGTTTTTTCTCGATTGTTGCCACTGTTGCTTTTGCTGCCGCTGTCCGCTCCTCCACTAAGGTGACTCGTTCTGCCATCTCAGAGCAGATTTTGGTGACTTTTCGTACTGCGCCTTGTATCTTCTTTGTGGCTAGATTTACTCTCTTATGTTCAGCCCTTGCCTCTGATTGCATCTGCTTCAGCTTAGAGAAGATTGTGTCCAATGTGGGAGCAGGATTCGTGTCAGGTAGTGGAGTCCCTCGTAGTGTACCAGATCTCTCTCCTTCGTTATCGCTATAGACCTGATGGGTTGCAGAGTAATCCCACTTCAACTGTTTGGAGGTATTAAACTCCGGTCCGGAGTCCTTCTCGCTCCTTCTTGCTCTTTCACTGTCTTTTTGAGCGGGAGAGACATTTTTGAGTCGAGGGTTTCTCCTTTCCCCCACTCTGACTATCCCCCGATGAGTAGGGAACCGAATCATCATCCGTCATTTCTTCACTGAGGCCTGAGAGATTAGAGTCATCGGTCAAAGAATAAAATTTTTTGGCCGGTTCGGGGGATCCTCCTACTGCCCCTCGATCCAGACCCATCCCTGGGGGACAGCACTTGTCACCCTTACTCAGTCCATCAACACATAATGCATCAGTGCTGGGTGTCATGCCCTGTGTCCCGGCCCTGGTCCCAGCCCCCGCCATTTCTCCCATACCCATGAGGTTTCCCCTTTCCTTTCCCAGTCCCCCTTGGCACAATGAACCAGCTCCCACTGTCTCTGAAAAAGTACTATGTTCACCTGTCTCTGGTGTAGCCGGGGGGGGGGGGGCGGGGCAGCGGGGAGTACAGGGGGGGAGGACTTACCCTGCTCCTTCAGGTGTAGCCCAATGCGCTTCCCAGAGAAGATCTCTGGAATTGAGGGTTGCCTTTCTTTCTCTGGAAAAGCCAGTGTTCCTTGATTTTTTGACACTGCATCCGTTTTCAGCCCCTCTTTCAGCCCCTGTTTGCCATTGAGGGGCCTCCCAGACGAGGCAGCAGCTCCAGCTGTCTCCTCTTCTTTGCGCGCTGTCAGCCACTTGCTGCGCGAGCAGGCAGGACAGGCAGGGCAGGCGGGCCCCCAGGAGCTCCGCCCGCTCCTTCAGAGGTTTTCCGGCTTTTGGGGGCATTCCGTGGCTCCACAGTGAACGAGGCGGTCGGGGCTGGACAAGGTCGATGCTGCCAAAATACGCCGCTTTCCAGGCGTTTCTGCCTGATGCCAGCAGCCTGAGCGCGCAGTCCAAGTGGCGAAGGAACTGCACACTGGCACGCTCGAAAAACGCGGTGAGTGTCCGCATCGTCGCCGGTAGCTCAGAGCGGGGGGAAGGAAGCGGCTACTGGCGAGGTAGGCGGCAGCCATCTTGCTCCAGTTGGTTACTTCTATTGCGTATTTGCAAATCCAGGAAGGGGACTTTCTCTCTGTCTGCACTGTAGGTAAAGGTCAGTGCTGACTGGCAATCATGAAGGTAGGCAATGATGAACATCTTCAATGTGGCTTCGGTACCAACCCATATTAAAGGTCTGTCTTATGTTTTGACTGAGAAAACTGATTTTTTCAAACTTCAGTCAGAACTTCACAACTTTTTCAGGACACTGAGGTTGAAAGTGTTTTTTAATAATAATCAAGAGGTTCCCCCTACACAGAATTCCGTCATGCGGCCTAAATACCGGCCAATGCCTTGATGCCTCCTGAGATCCTGGCCTTCGAGAAGGCTGTACTTAAAGACGTTATCAGATTGAAAACCAAGAAAGTATTCACCCCGTACAATATCTCACTACAGGAGTGAAAAGCACTGATGGACCTTAAAAAAGAGGAGTTAATTATCCTAAAGCCAGCAGATAAGGTTGGTGGTATTGTCATCCAGGACAGAACAATATATGAAGCTGAAATAGCAAGACAGCTGGGGAACCATCTCCACTATAAAGAACTACCTCGTAATCCACTGCTGGATATCCAAAAGCGAATACAGCAAGTAACTAACTACGGACTGGAGGAAGGTTTCATCACGAAACTTGAGTTTGATTTTCTCAACCAGGAGAACCCTAGGACTCCTGTACTCCACACTTTACCTAAAGTACACAAGGATGCAGTGAATCCCCCAGGTAGACCCATACTATCGGGATGTGGTTCAGTTTTGGAACTATTGGGACACTATATCAACAACTTCATCAAAGATTTTGTCCCTATTTTACCCACTTATGTGCGTGACAGTACATATATGATTAACTTAATCGAGGGAAGGGAATATGACCCCCAAGGAGAGATACTCGTGACGTTGGATGTAGAATCCCTGTACACCAATATTCCGCAGAGAGAGAGCATTGATGTTATAAAGGGTGTCTTGGACTCACGCCCAGCGCCGGTGCCCGTACCATCGGAATTCATCACAGACCTGCTGGATATTGCCTTATCCATAAACTATTTTAAATTTATCACCAAGTACTGTCAACAATGCTCTGGAACATCCATGGGAGCAATTTTTGCCCCTAATCTGGCGAACTTGTATGTCGGTGACCTGGAGAGCAAATTCATCACCACTGCGAACAACCCATATTACAATAACATCAAGTGCTGGAAGCGCTATATTGATGATATCTTTTTAGTATGGGTTGGTACCGAAGCCACATTGAAGATGTTCATTGCCTACCTTCATGATTGCCAGTTAGCACTGACCTTTACCTACAGTGCAGACAGAGAGAAAGTCCCCTTCCTGGATTTGCAAATACGCAATAGAAGTGACCAACTGATTCTTAGTCTCTACCGGAAACCAACTGAGCGAAATACTCTGTTACAGTACAAGAGTTTCCACCCCAGAGACCTGAAGGATGGACTACCGTATGGGCAGTTCCTGAGATTGAGAAGGAATTGCACCGAAAAAGAAGATTTCTTTAAAGAGGCCAATATCCTGTGCAATAAACTACGGAATAGAGGATACCCAAAACGCCTTGTCAAAGCATCCATGAAGAGGGCATGGTACAGCCCTCGTGAAGAAATACTAATAAGCAGACCCAAAACACAGAGCAATAGAAATGTTTGTGTGACCACATTCTGCCCTCTGAGTACACAAGTCGTGAAAATCATAAAAAGACACTGGCCTACACTGAACACACTCATCACCTGTCTGGAAATCCCGAAGTTCTCCTACAAGAAAGGCAAAAACATTAAAGACCATTTGGTGCACTCTGATACCAGTAGTTTGAGATCAAAACCAACTATTAATGAAGTCTGGGCATTACCACCGGTTACCGGCCACTTCAAATGTGGAGGCTGTATAGCTTGTCAATACACATCCAAAACAAAAGACTTCACTCATGGAGATGTGAAATGGACGCTACGTGACCTCACTAACTGTGCCACGACAAATGTCATTTACTGTATCTGGTGCCCTTGCAATCTCATTTACATTGGGCAGACCACGCAACCAGTCAAAGCTCGGATTGGCCAGCACCGGAGCCGAATACGATGTGTAGTAGAAAATGCTCCCCTAGTGCAACACTTCAAGGACTATACGCACACAGCACATGAGATACGCTGGCAGGTCATCGAGAAGGCTAAAATACCACCCAGAGGTGGCAATATTTCATTCATTCTACAGTCATTGGAGTGCAAATGGATTGAGAAATGTGACTCAATCAGAGGGACTGAACAGTTTGGAAGAATGGCGTAAATTTATCAGCCTTAACTGAATTCTCTAGCCCTTCCTGTACTTGGGTTATCAAACACCTTCTTTCTCCTCCTCTTCCCCTCCCCCGAGAGGTCAGGCTTGAGACACACACATGGTTCTCACTAGCCTTTCCCCTTAGTCCCAAGTGTTGGAGTATTTAACACAAAATAACGTCCTACACACATGGTCTGATGCATTAATTATGCACAAACTACAGTTGCCTCATGACCAACTTGAAAGGAAATATGATTCTCTTATGTTTCCAGGCAAACTGCTAATGAATGAAGTATATAAGTACATGTTGTATTATATGCAAGGTTGCAATGTAACAAACTATATCTATAAGGAGATTGTTCCCTCTCTCCTACACCAGGATGCATTAAATGTTCCAAACTGGTCTGTGCGCTATTTCCCTATGGTACCATTGCACATTGCGAAAAATTGTATATGCATATCAAGTACATGTTGTTGCATTATATATATGCAGGGTTGCAATGAAACAACCATATTTATAGGGGGATTGTTCCATCTCCCCTAGACTAGTATGCACTAAATGTTCCAATATGGTCTGTGCACCATTTTCCTATTGTACCAGTACACGTTGTGAAGAATGGGATATGTATATTATCTCTGTTACAGGCTAATACCACCTTGATGGTTATTTGCTTAAATGTCAATGCCAAGTATTCCCCGATTTCCCCATTTAGGGGAGATACTGTGTAGAGCTATTGTTTAACATCTATGTCATCCTTACATGAATTATGGTTTGATTAATCACACCATTGTATACTATTGTCATGGCACCGATCACAAAAACGCGTGTAATAATGTGGAATTTCGTCAATTAAATAACAGGTTACTGCACCTTCAAACCCACCCTTCTATAAGGCGATATATGGCCGGTTATGAGCCTGCAGTGCCATTGCCAATAATAACGTATCCGTTTAACAATGGCCACCACCTTACAATGCAAACCTGGCGAACATACTGCACATGCGTCGCTCGGCCGTGGGCTCGCACGCACGCGCATAGGCGGCCGGGCATTTAACCCGCCAGCCGATTGCGTTCTGCTTGCGAAACTGACTACAGCTGTCCGGAGAGCTTAGGTAAGCTTTCCTTGCATCTCCCCGCATTAATTCTTTGGTTAACTAATGTACAGACGCCACTAAGCGTTTACCATTTTTGTAGATCCCTACGGCCTCCTGAGCAATTGAGTTACTCTAATACCGCGATTATTCACGGTCTACAGGAGCACGGTGGATTCTTGGCGCCGTTTCTACCTATCGCCCTTCCAACCAAGAGAGCATGGGTAAGCGATCAAGTGTTTTACCCTCCTGTACTTATTTTTATTACATCCATTGGTCCCTCTAAGTCGCCGTTAATTTTACAGATCCTGATGACTCTATTATGAGTTATTAGCTACTCCTCCTCTACCGAGCTTATTGTTTATCGGATCACCTTGAGTTCCCAAGACCAACCTTCATTGAGAACCACCCTCACTACATATCATTGGTGAACGGCTTACTTTTTACTACAGGCTTTTTTACATTGCAAATACTAATGAGGCTATGAAGTAGTTTTATGCCTCAGATTCTTAATTCTTTCTAATTGACCAGGACCTACAGTAATTAAGTTTTACTGTGAATATTGCCGGAAGTCGAACTGAGCATATTCCCCATTAGTGTAAGCCTCCCCTTAGCACTTCTTCCACTGGTGCTATCACATATACCAGCTTAAGTGCCCTGACTCATTCGTACTTCTGTAATCAACAGGAGCCCTACCCTTGAACCATCCCAGGAAGATTGATTCCTCCCAGCGGGCACCTTATAAGTGTTGCCGGGTAAGCTCAATTGCCATTGCCACCCAAACCCACAGTTCTCATTTCGCTTCATTCGTACTAAAACTATGTCTCACTTACAGTCCCCAGCATTTCTGTCCTGAAGAGACCCCGTACCACGAGAGGGTCGAAACGTCGTCGACAACTACAAAAGCGAGAGCCCAAACAAATTAGGAATTATTAAATTTGAATTGATTGTATCTATAGGAGATTCCCCTTTCATTTACCAATTACCAATAACCACTTAGCACCATGCTCATACACTGCTTTGGTTATGGTCACTTCACAAAGTCAAGTCCAAATGTGGAAATGTATATAATGTAAATACACTAGTTTTATATTTCTCCTCAAACTGAAATATTTTTGTGCAAAATAAATTATACTCACTTCGGCTGAAGTGGGTACAGCTTAAAATAACTGTTCTGTGGGTGTCTATAAAACTGTCTATAAATATCCTTGCTACAAAAGTGACATACCTAATTTAATTATGGTTAAACTTTTCATTTGCATTAGTTGTGTTTAACTCACGCAAGATATAATTAATCCTTACAAAAAATCATATTAATTGTTTCTAATGAGTTCCTTGTGAACACCGTTTTTGCTTGATCAGCATACCCAGTTCGCAAGGACATATGGGTCGCTCTTGTTTTTAGGTCGAGCCTGAGCCTGTGCGCATGCGCTGCTCTGCGAGGCTTCTTGTAAGCACTTAAAACTTCTATGTGTGGGTCTGACTCCCCACGCACTGGGTTGGCTGTTGCCTGTGTCCTTTTCTTATTGTAGCCTGCAAATGGCTAAAGGCGGGCGCATGTCCCACCTTTTTGCCAAATGTTCACTCCCACAGCGTTTTGCTTGCGGGAGAGAGCAGGGGCGCGCAGTCCGGCAGCTGCATTCCTCTCCTCATGGGTCAGGTTACACGCACAGCGCCGTGAGGAATTCCCACGCCTTGCGGGGATCTTGTTTACGATTGGTTTCATACTGTTTGAGATTACAGTTGTCACTTTGAAGCTGTCTTTTACCCATCATCCCAGTGCCTTTCGCCCAAAGGTTACTTTGCCAAGGAATGCCAATTCCATAGCTCAGAAAGGTGGAGTACGTCAACCGTCATTGCTTCTTACACGACAGACACACACAATGTATCAAAATGTAAAGTATGAAGTATGAAATGCACTGAATACAGATCAAAGCAGGTTGTCGTCAATCTCACATAAACCTGACTTTAAAACATATGTTTATTTCTTAAACACATTCATTCACACAAAGTTGACAAAAATAAAAGTTGACAAAAATAAGATGAGCCTAAGATGAACGAGAGATTTCAAATGCATTACTCCTGCGTGAATGTGCTAATGAGCACACCGAGACGGTGTTCACTTATTAATGTTACCGAGAATGTCAGTCTTCGGTGTTTTTCACAAACAGACACTGCATATACCACCAGAATGATTTATTTAGCATCTAAGAGCCAAGAATGTACGAAAACGGGGAATTTAAATTACCAACGTGCCGTCCCCTTGAAATGGGGTTCTGCAGCTCCTTGGCAAGTACCGCTTTCAGCGTCTCTTAGCTCTAATCGAGGTGAATCCTTGAACGCCTCTGCAAGCATAATTTACCGTCTGCCAAGAACGCACAGGACTCGGAGAAGTGTCAGTGGAACTAGGGGGTGCGGGAGGTGCAGCAGTACCTCCATAAACCACTTCAAAGAGTTTAGATGGAGAATGAGACATAAAGAGGACCTTCAAACGTTTTTCCTCTGGCAATATGTTTTGTGTTTTAAAATAAACACTATCAAATATTCCCTATGCCTTTGGCGAGATGATGTTATTCAACAGCACCCCCGCTATAAAAATCGGTCCAGTACCACTGACTTAAACGAGCCTCTAATGCATCACGTGCATTCAAAACAGCGTCAGATTGGACACTGCCCCGCGAGGGGCCTGTTTACATTCAGCTGATGTGCTAAGTCTGTCACCTCCCGTCTTGCTTGCTGCATGTGGTCTGACACGTTTGCCGTTTTCGCATGTTTACGCTAGGGTGTGCGTGCGTGTTTGTGTAAAGACACAGAGAGAAGCCGGGGGCGGTGGGCGCTCATTTGGAAGTCAATAAATCTTTGTTCAGTTAAAAGCTTTTTATTGGTCTAACAACAAGAAATTGAAAATAAACATGAAAGAAGAAAAGGACAATGGCCATGCAGCTAGAATCGGGCAAGGGTCAAAAATGTTCCAGGCATCCCAAAAAATGTGGCCCACATTTGTTAATTTTGACATCGTGCAAAATTCCATAGGTAGTACCAGTAGTGGTAATGCTGAAGGGTGCTACTCAACATAGCCAAAGATGATTACAGATTGGACAAAGAGGGAGAAAAGCAAAGCCAAAGAGGCAGAGCAGGCCCCTACTCGGATAGCGCCCTGGGCGGAAAGACATTTGGCACACTCACTGCAGCTGGTGAATAAAATGAGGCAGCAGGGGGCCCGTTTTGAGTTGACAGGTCAGTCACACATCAGCAGTGACTGGTTCGGAGCACAAACTTCTAGTCACCTCCCCCAACTATTCTGATTCACTTACAGTTTAGCTGGATGACGCTAGTGCCAAGTGGTTTGTGGTGCCTATGGTGGTGTTGATGAGTGGCGGCAGGGGTTGAGAGGGAGGGGAAGGAACGAGTTAAAGGGATGTAATACGCTAGCTGTGGCAAGTAAAACAAGCATTTGCAATGCAATAGGTCTCGCAGTTGTGAGAGTTTGAGCTATTGGCATTGTAAATGACAATGCCTTTTCTTTATGTTTTAAAAACCAACACGTAAATAAAAGGCATTGCCATTTACAATGCCAATAGCTCAAACTCTCACAACTGCGAGACCTATTGCATTGCAAATGCTTGTTTGTGATTATAGTTTGCGCAGGTCCAACAGTAGCATTTCTTTTACAGGCCATGGGCACATGTAGTGCACTTTAGTAGGAACTTATAGATGAATTAAATATGCCAATTATGGATAAGCCAATGTTACAATGTTTTAGATATAGAGCACATGCACTATTTAGCAGTGCTAAAGTGCCCTGAGTCCCAAAAACATGGTCAGAAAAAGAGAAGGGGGAAGGCAAAACTTTTGGGGTGACCCTGCAGAAAGGGCCGTTTCCAATAGTAATGTTAACAATGATATAATTTATCATGTTGGGTGATGTAATATGTGAGGCCAAAAGCAGTGCATGATGGGGGTGCAAATTATAGATAGTTCACTTAAGTGTAACTTGTGTATTTTAGTGGTTTTTGGAATTTTTAAAGTTAGCCCAACCCTCTGCAGGTGGCAACCCTCTGCTGTGCATGCACCGTGGTGATGGGCTCAGGACCTGACCAGATATAATGCGTTGTCCTAACTCTCAAGGGGTGACCATCCCCAGCTGTACACAATAGGGGGTGGCCTCAGAGCCTCGCCTCCAGGCTCTAAACCCAACTCTACACAGGCAGGCAACACTTGTAGCACTGGCCTTTAGCTGTGCACAGCTGGGGTTGGCCAAGTACCTGGTCT
This sequence comes from Calotriton arnoldi, assembly GCA_963921515.1. NCBI lineage: Eukaryota > Metazoa > Chordata > Amphibia > Caudata > Salamandridae > Calotriton > Calotriton arnoldi. Next base: position 1,819,800 of record CAWUFW010001658.1, read on the forward strand.
AGCCTTTGACCCTGGCGTCCAACTTTCTATGGACAGCCAAACCCACCTGTGCAAAGCTGGGCTTTGGCTATCTGTTTCTCTTAATCTCACTGCCCCTGACTACAAAGGGTTCAGACCACTCCCCGGAACACCCACAGGGCACAGTCTTCAACCATCAGATCCTGATTGGCACAGATTAATTTACTGCTAGACATTTCAAGATGCAGTACCACGTAAGTTGATCTGAGGTCATACTCAGTGGTTCCTGGGCACAAAGTGATATTGGTTGATGCAATGTGCCCGGTGATTTGGCGTCTGCACCAACTGGGTACAATATGCAGTTATGCCAAGTGGGCAGAGAGTGTGCCTTTTGTCCTGTGGCGACTACCTCTGCAGGAGTATAAACTGTGCATGTTTTTTATGCAGCAGATTTGAGTTCTCACTTATCAAAAAATCCATATTAGAATTTCAAAAATACAACTTTTATCAGCGCCACAAGACTTCCTCTCACTTGACCATTCTGCATTAAACCTTCCAACATCAAACCTAATTGGAGATGTTTTATGTTTTATTTTTGGAATATTTTGTAAAGATCCATCATGCTGTTTCTATATCTGTGCTCGGTTTATTCTGGTACGAGTGTAAAGTACAAATCAGGTGAAGGTTAAGATAAGGGGTTTAATTTAGAGGTACATTAACGCCATCCATCACTGTGTGGCTTTGAAGGAATCAATGTGCCTATAGTGCACTGCTCGTAATTCTGTGGCCAAACCAAATTCAGACATTTAGGCATGCATATCATCATTTGGAATGGGTTCTCAATAAAAAGAAAACTGACTCCAACATTGCTGGTCAGTCATTGTCAGGCATTTCAGTCTTTTAAAGCTGTGACGTATTGGCTTTGCCAACACCTGTTTCTGTAGCTGCAACAGCATCTTCGCTATGGAAGCTGAAACACCGAAATCATATTTTGCGGCGCGCAATATAATATTTTTCTTTGTCCCCGACAAATCTAGACAGAACTTGCAAGATCCAGTTAAGGTGAATGACATTTCTGCAACATTTCAGGCAAATTCGACAAACTGTTGCTAAAGTTGTTAGCAAGGCAAAGCATTTCCCGTGTAAAATGTACGATTAGCATCATCACAGGGGCGCTAGAGAATACACATGAATCAAAATAATGAAACATGAATGCATTCCATTCTATTAATTTTAAACATAGTAGTGCTACAATAAAATTAAATCCATGTTAAATTCAACATATTATTTTTCTTATTTAAATACACAGTCACTAACATACCCCATAGTCTATTTTTATCGTAACAATAAGTAATGGAAACTATTTTTCTTTGATCGCGTCTCCTTACCGTGCTACACTCCGGCCGTTTTCTTTTCCTGTTTGTTCTGAGCTTTGTACTTTGCGATGAACAGAACTGTTTTGCAGGTGTGATTTGCCGGTTTGTTCAGCTGTTAAATATGTGTCTGATAAGCAGTTATTTCTTCAGGCTGTTACTGTTCAAATCATGCTTTGCACCCTCTTCAAACATATTGGAAATCTGTTTTTAGTGAGTCCTCAGGTGGCTTTTTAAAATCATTTTGCATACGTTATTTATTAACTCACTGATTGCCCACGGGGCAGCCGTTTGTCTCCGAGACTGTGCCTGAATACTTCAGTGCACAAATACTTTGCAGTTACAAGTGTGACACATGCTTCTGTTTTAAGGCTGAAGAGAACTTTAAGGCCTTATGTACTATTTAAGTAGTCGCAAATATTGCATACCGACTTTTAGCAACCATTTTTATTTTTCGAACTGACCTATGCAGGAGTTCACACAGTGTCCTGATGATGTAATATTCCCTGGCTACAATCACAGGGATGGGGGCTTGCAAGAGACAGTGGACCACCATCCCTGTGATTTCATTCCAAAATAGAAACGTTTTTTTAAACGCAGCCAAAGTTCCTTAAAGGAACCGGACCTGCTTTAAAAAATGTTTTTGTTTTATAAAGCTACAGCAGGCAGTTGTCCCTTGTATCACTACCTACTCCCACTGAATCTGCGCCCTGATTTCTAAAATGGAAGAGGTCGCAAGGGTACCTCTTCCGCTTGGCGAATCAATTACCACTCCAACTTGGGAGTCGGTAACTGATCAATGGTTTGCAACTTGAATAGTAGTTGTAAACCATTGATTTACAGGTTGCCAAATCACTATTTGGAACGCCCCTAACACCTCTCTTACAAATTGCAATTCAGTAATCATTTCTTAACCCATTTTTGAGATTTGGAAAAACGTTTCCAAATTGCAAAATGATTCAGTAGATATGTAATAGGGTTGTTGTGAACACAAATCCAATGTTTTACTTAATTTGGAGGATTTGAAATTGCAAAAATCCTTTGTGCATCTGGCCATCAGTTTGCCAAAACAATTCATACCGAACAAAATGAATCCCGCAACTCGGCTGGAAATCATTCATGACTTGCAAACATCATGGCTGACATCTTTAGAACATGCCTGCTTGCCATTTTAATGGTGCTGCAATGTGCATGATGGGAACTTTATGTTTACGTGGATTAGGGTTCCAGTATCTGCATTCTAGGGATTTTAGAAAGCCATTCTACACTGCATCCTGGGGGCACTAACCCATACAAAGTCCCTTATCCTAGGGACTCCAACCCGCCACCTAGCACTATATTCAAGTTACAATGTAACACCACATTGCATTGCATTCTAGACATGCTACCCCATCACACGACATCACACTGCACCATAGGGATGCTTACAAACCACATCACTGTATTTGAAGGGCAGAACTGTGCCATGCTACCATGCATCTTAGGAACATCAACTCCAAAAACTGCATTGTATTGCAGGATGCTTACACACCACATGGAAATGTATTCTATTCACACTGATTCACCATGTTTGCTAGTATACTAGGAATACTACACCTCTCTGCTTCCTAGGGTTGCAAACCCACCACATTGCACTGCATCTTAGGGGTGGAAACCCAAGAACAGGGAAGTACTTTTGCTGGTAGCCAGTCAATTATTTTTCTGGGCCAGGGTGGACTGGGTTGCCTTTTCCTGAGGCCCAACCATGCTCCAGCATTTCGTTTCACATGCCCACCTACCAATTTCCTCTGCTTCCCTCCCATAGGTAGAATGTCTCAGCTGTGGCAGGGATGGCCATATGCAATATAGCTTTTGAAGAGCTCCCATCCCTTCGCCATCTGTGTTCGATCGGCGTTCCGTTCCCAAACAAGCCAGCGGGCTAGGGAACACCCTTCAGTGCCCCAGTGGCACTAGTCTAGTCGGGGCTTGAGTTGTCGGGCTGAATTCTTGGCATGAGTGAGATGGTGACAGAGGTAGCAGCATAAAATGCTGGGGAGCTGGGGTGGTGGTCAGTGGTGCTGTATTTAACAGGAATCCAGCTCCCCAGCATTTTTGGTGTGCATGGTATTTAAAAAGTGAGCCGGTATATTTAATGTTTTACATGTCTTGCCAGTGAAAAACCTCCAAAGTAATTTTTCACTGTGGCAAGGCTGGCCCTCCCATAGGAAAACTTTGCATTGCATTATAACAACTTATAATTCTTCATTTCGGTTTGGAAGCAGCTAGGAAAATGACTCAAGGGCTTATTTTAATAGTAATTTTAAATCAAACCTAATGTATATTACTATTGTGAAAATGACACTATTAGAAAGTTGTAATCTTCCCATCTAAAATAAATGTGTCTTTCTGCCTGTGTTCAGTGTTACATGACTGGTGAATGGCTCCCATGTTGTGAGATGTGGATTGCTCCCAGACTATGGACAAAAGCTTATGCGTGGAGGTGCTTGTTTTTTCTTCCTTGAACCGGATGGCCTGGGGGTTACTCCCAGACCCTTCCTGAGCTCCAGAGACTGCCTATTCTGTCACTGGCAATTATAACTCACATCTAGGCCTGCCCCCCTTTGTCTTCCTAGTCAGCTTGGCTCCAAATGCAGTGCGGGACGGGGGAGGCTGCCCAAGAACTGATTTAGAGTGACCACAAGTGAGTGTTTGCCCAATATCTTAAACACACCTTTGAGTGGGCACAGGGAACTCTGACTCGGGGAAGAAGGATTCTGCCATGTTGCATTTAGGTAGAATTGAGCACTGTGGGATATATTACAGTAAAACGCATAGGAAGTGCTGAAAAATTGGGTATGGCCACACTTGGGAACTTTTATCCCAGTTGGTAGTGAGTGGCCAGGACTTTGCCCCACCCACAGGCACAATATGCATACATGTGGCATCCCAAGTACCCTTCATAGAACAGTTGGGGATCTTTGTGGATCAGAGAAAGAACTGCCCTTTTGTCTGAAGACATGAAAGAAGACTGGACCTACTTGCCTTAAACTTAGGACCCCCAAAAGTTGGCTGGCCTCCAGTTTGAGCTACAGGGCCACAACAAGATTCCAGTGGCCTTTTCCGCTTCCAGCTGACCAGCCCCAACTGCACCTGACCTGGGTCGCTCTGATGTTTGCTGTGAGTGAGTCCTGGGCCACCAGGAACTGACACCAATGCCTGGACTCTTGCCTGTGTTGCCAGAGTGAATTACTCCCTGCCTAGCTGCAAGCCTAAACCAGACTTGATGTCGAGCAGCACCCAATCAATGACCTGGCCAGACCTGATGCCTAGTAGAGCCCAAAACATCCATGAGACTCAGCACTGAGCAGCACCCAATCAACACCAACACCCTCCATCAATGACCCGACCAGGACCTCGCTCTTTAGCAACCTGCCATCATTGAGCCCAGCTCCATATTTGGTTTGCAGCTTGCCTCCCTGACTGCCCTTTGAAGACCACGGTTTCTCCATAAACAGTTCTAAGTCAGAAGGTAAACTCTCCACTGAGATGAACCTGGTCCCTGTATCAGGCCTGTGCTCAATCGTGGTTGGTCGTAACTTTTGAATTTGTCACAGTTAAGTTCAATCAGATGGCCGTGGTTGGCGTTTAATGCTTTTTGGTGCTATTTTCAACAAAAACTTTGCAAATTCATAACCCTGGCTCTACTGATTGGATTTTTGTTGTTTTGGTGTCATTGTATTTATTGATATTTCTCTATATTTCTAAATTGTCTTGGGAATTTTCTTGTAGTGTGTTTTCATTTCATTAATCTTTGAGAAAGATGCCTTTCCAAGTGGCTCTGATTTAACTGATTTATCACTAGGTCCCCTTGATGATTCCAAATCGGCTGATGACCAAAATATATTGTCCACCTTCTCATTATTAAAATGTGATCAGGTCCAGAGCTTACTCAATAATATTAAATCTGGCTCCTCATTAGATCCCTGCCCTTTGAAAATTATGCATCTGGCACCAGAGATCATATTGGTACACCTAACTGATATCTTTAATATGATGTTCACTTCCCAAAGGACTGGAAAAAGCCTCAATCTTGCATCTCCTCAAGAAGCCAAATCTTGATGCCACAGATACCAACCCCTATCGACCTTCCTTTCCCGGCATACATTGTAGAGGCCATTAACCAAGAATTTGCGTCTTCTATCACTAAAAACTGTCTGCTTGGCCTGACCCAGTTTGGCTTTAGAAGGGAACATAGTACCGAACTGGCCCTTTTTGCTGCAGCTGAGGAAATCATACAGACACGTGACATAAGAGGAAATGCTGCTCTGATCTTGTTAGACCTCTCAGCGGCATTTGACGCGATCAATCATAACCTGGTTGTTGAATACCTTATTCCATTGGAATTATGGAAGGGGCCCTCACTCTTCTGAAATATTTTCTCTTTGAACAAGAGCAATTCGAAGTGCTGGATGTTTTAAATCACCCTTTTTCTCAGTACCCTGTGGTGTGCTACAAGGCACATCCTTGATTCCAACCCTTTTAATCTTTATGTGACCCCCTGGCCGGTGTCATTAAATCCTTAGGGTTCTCGGTAGTATCCTACGCCGATGACACCCAGATTGTGGTGTCAGTGGCTAGTAATCTGGAGGACACTGTCATTAGATTTCACAACTGTATGCCTCAGATTGGCAGATGGATGAACGAAAATTGTCGGAAACTGAACTTGGCTAAAACCGAGGTTTTGTTGTTCGGAAAGAACACCTACTTATGGTCCACTAGCTGGTGGCCACAGGAACTCGGCAACTTACCTACTCCTGTCACGAAAGTCAAAAACCTAGGGATTCTATTTGATAATAAGCTATCCTCTGAAAGTCAGATTAATGCCTTCACCTCCTCTTCCTCCTTTTACAGCTTGAAGCTACTTAGGAAAGTTTTCCTTTTCATCTCACAAGAGCTGCAGAAAACCACGTTTATACTGTCCAAATTGGACTATAGCAATGCTCTATTTATCAATCTGGAGAAAAATTCCTAAAGAAGCCTCAAATCTTACAGAACACGGCAGTTCGTCTGCTATTAGGGATCCCCAAATATCAGTCTCCCTCACAGGCCCTGATCCAACTTCATAGGCTTTCCATGAAGAATTGTATTGACTTTAAGGCACTCTGCATTGCATTTAAGGCTCTACTTGATTCTGGACCCGATTACCTTACACTATGCTCTCAGTGGTATATCCCTTCTAGGCATCTTCGCTTTTCCTCAGCTCACAACGTAGTGGTTCCTAAATCTGGGAGGTCAAACTGGGGTGGTAGGAGCTTTGTGACATGCCCCTCCAAACTTTGGAACATTCTTCCTTCTGACGTCAAGAAAATGACAGGACTGCTTCCTTTTAGAAATGCTTTGAAAACCTGGCTTTTCAATCAATAGACCTCATTACTCCGCTCACTAACCCGCATCTTCTGGTTACTTTCTTCAGTAGGCTAGCGCCTGGATGCTTCCGGGCATACAGAGTTTTACAAATTTATTTTAAATTTCTTTTCATTTCATAAGTACTTTACACAATGCCTCTAACTTATGCCTGACTGCTTTATGCCAAGCTACCAGAGGGTTAAGCACAGATTTATTTAGTGACTTGTGTGGTTCACCCTGGCACAGATTGTGATTATTATTTGGGGTGAGTTGTCACTCAACTAACACTCAAATCTCTTACAGATCCAGCCTTGAGGCTTGGTGATTACATCCTCTTCTGTGCTATCTTAGGTGGGTTTCCACATTCCTAGTGCTTAGCAATGCTTGAAAAGTGTATTGTGTGGTAATCTCTCTACCTCGATAAATGTCTCTCAGCAAATTATTTAGAACGTTGGAGTGCTAATAAAAACTGGTTTTGTGTCTGTATGAGACGCTAACCAAGAAAATATATTCAAAACCCACAGCCACATACCTTAGAAACAAATGGCAGCTGTATATTCAGAAAACATACACAGAATCAGAATGGTCAGACCTCCTAGTGACTCATGATGGAAACCTTTGTGAAAATTAGCTACTTTAAAAGAATCTATGGCTGGTATTGGTCACCATACGAACTACACAAATCAAAACTACTAGCTAATCCAAATTGCTGGAGATGCAGCCATAAAGTCCTTGACGTGGTGCATATTTTATGGGCCTGCCCAGTTATGCTGGTCTTTGGGAACTGAAAGAATCTAGTGACCTGGTTGTAACCCTGTTGCTGGAACTAACACTGCTTCATGATACACAAGATATTGTTGGCTAAAAAACACTAGAAGCTATAATTGTACTGTCCCTTGCAATGGCAACTATCTGTAGTCTGAGACAATGGAAATCCAAAGTACCTCTGACACTTAGTGAATGGTCTGAGACTAGGATGAGAATGGCATCACACAAAGGAGTGACTTACAAACTGATCAACTGCAAATATTTGAAGAGGTCTGAGGAGAGATGCCGAGTGGTTGTTTGACACACTTAGACACATTCTTGATAACATTAATCTTCCATCTCACACGTTTTGGCCATTTTCCCTTCTGCCGTAATGTTAACGGGTAAACTCTGTCTATGTTGTACCATTCAGAGCCCTTTCCAAGGTGGTCCTTGCTCGCAGTCTGACAGACATGCAGCAAATGCTGGTATAACATGACTAATACTGCAATGTCTCATTTCACATGTGCAACACTATGCCTTATTAAAATGACAGAACAAACTGGCCTTCACGAAGCTTCAGAAAATGGACAAGTCTTCACCCTCTTAATCTTAGCATCCCAATGTAGGTAGAATCACAAGATCATTTATTGTTAGACATATGGTGTGTAAGTGTAAACAACATATCTGAAAAGCAAGCACTGCGTTGTGAATTCAGCTTCTTCATTTGATTGGCTTGGCAGTTCGGGCTGGACTGTTCCCATGAGGCACAGGGTCAGACTGATTTGCATATGGCCATGTCTGAACTGGGGTGGTGGAGTGAGCTAAAGAATGATGATGGATTAAACCCAGATCAGTTGACTGGGGGTGAGTGTTTGATTTGCTCAAACGCTCCGTCCATCATCCCCATTGGTATCGCTTTGTTCGCCCTAAGTTGGCAGGGTATGCCCAGACGTGGGTCCCTTGCTCACTTTGCCACAGGATTCAAGCTAGCCTGGCTGATGACGGCTGAATAGCCAGAAACCGGTCCCAGGATGCTTGTTTCCGGTCCAGGGAAGACATGGCTTGGCAGTTCGGGCTGGACTGTTCCCATGAGGCACAGGGTCAGACTGATTTGCATATGGCCATGTCTGAACTGGGGTGGTGGAGTGAGCTAAAGAATGATGATGGATTAAACCCAGATCAGTTGACTGGGGGTGAGTGTTTGATTTGCTCAAACGCTCCGTCCATCATCCCCATTGGTATCGCTTTGTTCGCCCTAAGTTGGCAGGGTATGCCCAGACGTGGGTCCCTTGCTCACTTTGCCACTGGATTCAAGCTAACCTGGCTGATGACGGCTGAATAGCCAGAAACCGGTCCCAGGATGCTTGTTTCCGGTCCAGGGAAGACATGGCTTGGCAGTTTGGGCTGGACTGTTCCCATGAGGCACAGGGTCAGACTGATTTGCATATGGCCATGTCTGAACTGGGGTGGTGGAGTGAGCTAAAGAATGATGATGGATTAAACCCAGATCAGTTGACTGGGGGTGAGTGTTTGATTTGCTCAAACGCTCTGTCCATCATCCCCATTGGTATCGCTTTGTTCGCCCTAAGTTGGCAGGGTATGCCCAGACGTGGGTCCCTTGCTCACTTTGCCACTGGATTCAAGCTAGCCTGGCTGATGACGGCTGAATAGCCAGAAACCGGTCCCAGGATGCTTGTTTCCGGTCCAGGGAAGACATGGCTTGGCAGTTCGGGCTGGACTGTTCCCATGAGGCACAGGGTCAGACTGATTTGCATATGGCCATGTCTGAACTGGGGTGGTGGAGTGAGCTAAAGAATGATGATGGATTAAACCCAGATCAGTTGACTGGGGGTGAGTGTTTGATTTGCTCAAATGCTCCGTCCATCATCCCCATTGGTATCGCTTTGTTCGCCCTAAGTTGGCAGGGTATGCCCAGACGTGGGTCCCTTGCTCACTTTGCCACTGGATTCAAGCTAGCCTGGCTGATGACGGCTGAATAGCCAGAAACCGGTCCCAGGATGCTTGTTTCCGGTCCAGGGAAGACATGGCTTGGCAGTTCGGGCTGGACTGTTCCCATGAGGCACAGGGTCAGACTGATTTGCATATGGCCATGTCTGAACTGGGGTGGTGGAGTGAGCTAAAGAATGATGATGGATTAAACCCAGATCAGTTGACTGGGGGTGAGTGTTTGATTTGCTCAAACGCTCCGTCCATCATCCCCATTGGTATCGCTTTCTTCATTTGATAGCACCTGTCAGCTAGTTTGGCCACATGTGGACATACAGAATTGTTTGGCAATTTTAAGAGTATGTTTGTTTTGACCTTGTTCAGTGCCACATGCTGCAGCATTAGAAGAGGCGGGACAACACTAGCTGATTACCCAAATGTAGAGGAGGTTGAGTGTTTGGAATGTTGGGTCATTTTGCCAAGCACTGTTCCCCTATGCCTTTAGGCTGAGTCTGCCAAAAGTGGACCTGCTGGGGATGAGATAGCCTACACCCATTGCATCTTGGGTTATTGGCAGCGCTTGTTCAGTTCCATTGCCCTCCTTCAGCCCCTACTCCCACTCTTCCCTTTCCTTCTTCCCATCAAGGCCAACATGCTGACTCTATTTAGCAGACTTCCATTTGTTTGATGCCAAGGCTCTTGGGTGCTCCGTGTACTCATGGTATGGCTTACACCACTGTCTTCTCTGCAGTGACTCAATTGAATTTGCTCTTTGAAATTGAATCCACACCTTCATGTGGCTTTCTGTTCTATTGTTGTGTCACTTTGAGTGGGTTCTGTGGGAGCATGTACCCTGCTTGTTTGTTGGCTGAATCTCGGATGGGATTGTTTTTTGGGAACAGTTTTTTAAAATGTTCTCATAGGGAGAACGCCAAGCACTCCTTATGGGCAGTTGGCTAGCTCAATTCACTTCCTCACACCTCTCTTGTTGTGTCTGTTGAAGAAGCAGTCTACACCAGTGGTACAAGTGAGTGGGTCCTCTAAAGAAAAACGTTGGGCATCTGCAATTATTTTTTACTCCAAATTACACACTGTCTAAGAACCCATTGCAGTTACAATTTGGGAGAGTGCTGATAACATCATTACACCAGAAAGAGTTTGTGCTGGATTACATTTAACTCACTTAATCTATGTTACCTTTTCTTTTAGCACAGGTTTTAGAAACTGCCCGGATTTTTAAAGAATATGAGGACGTTAGATGTCAAACCCATGTTTCTAGAATGAGTGAAACTTCAGAAATAGGGTGTGGGCCAAGATTTACTTATACTCTTGAAAGGATTGCAAACTTTTTGCTCAACACATGCAAATTTAGAGAATGAATTTTAATGCTAGTGGACACTGGCCCAGCCCAAATGGTACAATGCATTCTGTTTCATGCAACCTGAATATGTGCTGGTAAATGTATATACATTTTAAACTCTGAAAGATTACATGTTGAAGGAACATTTTTACTCACAGTAGCAGTGCGGGGGGAAGGCCACAAATAGTTCCAATACGAGTTGCCCATTGTTTTGGGAGACAATACCACATCTGCTTAATACTCATATCAGTGGGTGCAATACTTATTGGTTGACATATTACCTGCATCCCGGATATGTACCATGACCTTGCTATTTGTCATTTTGGTTACAGGGAGAGGTATGGATGAGGCATAGATTCCTATGCTAGTCCATCAATCCTCCACTCTGGGAGCTAGACACTGGCAGTTAAGACTAATCCCATGAAGGTAGCAGTGTCCCCATGGGGAAAACATGGACAAGGGAAAAGAGAAACAAAACACAAGAAGAAATCATCTTCTGACAACACAGGACCCTGCGATTATCATGGTTACATCAAGGATTTGGCATAGAAAGAATGCATAAGACTCCAATTTTTCCCTGGCCTCATCAGTTCTGCGATAAGCAAATGTAAACTTAAAGCAATGAGCTGAAATAAAAAATGAAATGTAAATATACAACAGGCAAAAAGACTCACATGCAAGTATATCATTTGGCCTACCCAGACTTATCAAATAATGGAATGTAACTAGGTACCCAATACCCCTCTTAGAACTGGAAAACATGGTAGGGGTTCAGACTTTGAAGCGGCAGACATTTGTGATATAAATTGGGCAGGAGGAAAATAACAAAAGTGCAAGGTGACACACAGTGAGAGAAACCACAGCAGTGGAAACTCTACAACTGAAAACACTATGAGGCACAAGTCCTTCCCTCTGCTGCTCCTCTTCTTGTGAAGGAAGGAAACACCGCCTATGCTCCTCAGCCCCAGTCTTCACCTCCCTGTTTTCCAAACCAGCTCTCTGTCTACTTCACAGGCGTGTGCCTGTTCCTAAAGTTACAAGTTCCCCTTTTCTTGTGACCCTATTGCTCACTAATTCTGTGCCTGGTTTCTGCTCTATTCGAATCCTTCCAGTGCCCCCTCATCAAAAATCTCTCCACTGATTTCTAGAAGCAGACTCCTTGGGGAAATGTTGACATAAATATCTAACATCGAACTTGAGCAAATGGGGCACCATATGCCTCCTACACAATCAAATACTGCAGAAGGCCCCGCGTTAATCAGGAATCAAGAATGAGCACTATCTCTAACTCAGGGTTACCCCTTGCCACTGTAATTCGTGGTGGAATGGCATCATGGTAGGCTTTGATTGGCTTTGCTTAGGAAACATGGACCATGGGATGAATCTTACATGTCTATTGTAACTGCAATTTTACCACCATCTTCTTTATCTCAAAGAAACTAAGGGGCTCATTACGATAGTGGGAGGAACTAAGGGGCTCATTACGATAGCGGTAGTCCCCCCGCCAATCGTAAAGGCAGATCACACCACCACATTACGATGGAGGTCGGATCGGTGGTGGTCGGAATATGCAACCGCCACGGTTCCGACAGTCGGATTGAATTTGACTGCCAGTTGTACCGCCCGCATAGCCCAGAATGGTGGCCGTGCCTGTTATTCACGGCCGGTCAAATAATGATATCCATCCCCGCCAGCCTTTCCATGCCGGTTCAACCGCCATGAAAAGGCTGGCGGGGATGGACACTGTGGGCCTGTAGCAGGCCCACCGTCCCCCCTGGCCCATTCCTTTGGGCGTTGGGGGGCACCTATGGTGCCCCCCTACATATCCCTGTACCAAGTGACAGGCACCGCATGGTGCCTGTTACGTAGTACAGGGATATGTAAAACATCCCTTTTTAACGTTGCGGCGGGTGCTGCAGTCAGCAGCACCCGCCGCAATGTTAAAGGTGGGTGATGCGACCGCCACGGTGGCGGTCGCATCCTAATTACTATTGTCTACATATAGGAGACGATGGCGGACTAAAGTCCGTCCGCCATCGTAATCAGGCCCTAAGATATCTTGGTACAAATTTAGGATGGAATCCTGAAATGACCAAATGAAAAGAGGAAAGCCAAACCTTGACCCCTAAGTTGTACACTGGTGCCTGATCCCTCTTACAGCCTGGAAAGCATTTGCAATTAGCTTTTGTCAGTAATAGATTTCTGCCTGCAAACTCATTACTAGATGCAATTAACTGTAAAAAGAGATTATATAGAAGGTACATTAGTTACGGAAAATAAAAAGACCATACTTTGAGATGAAATTCCTAAAGATGTGTATAAAGAGTTGTATGAAAACTCAGCAAGTAGTATTCAATTTACCCACTCAAACCAGTGTTCAATGATAAAACAACCACAATGTTGTCCAGTGGTCTTATTCAATTGTTCAGTCTGTCCATCCATTTGTGGATAATAACTAGAAGATATAAAGCTGATGGGCACTAATATCTCAAGCAACAGATTCCAAAACCTTGGAGATAAATAGGGAACCTTAATCAATGATGATAAATTTAAGTAATTGATTAAGGAAAACTACCTAGTGTGTAGCTAACTCCTTAGCTGTTGGTAGACTCATGGGTGGGAGAAAGTGTGCTAAGTTCATGTAATAATCTATTATAACCCATTGTACTGACCTAGGTAACTCCACAATAAAGTACATTGATATCTGGGACAAGGCTGTTTAGAAGTTGGCATTAGTTGCAAAAGTCCCACAGGTCTCATATGCTTTCTCTTTGCTTATAAACAGATTATGTATTGCACCCCATCTTTGCAACAATTCTTGCATCTTTCTGTTGCCTAAATGGCCAGCTATAGGAGATCTCTTCGTAACTGTAAATCAGGAACAAACAATAGATTGTTCTAGAAAAGTACACTTTTTTTCTTATTTCTCTGTGGTTTTTCTTGTATAGAATGCTCTTGATTTATATGTTGTTGACTTGTCGAATCTGCTTTAACACTTGTATAGCTTTATAAGATGACTGAATAGAAACCACCAAGATAGTAAGGTGGGGTTCTGTCTCTATTTTCTGTTCAATGTCCAGTCAAGATGAGGCATCTGTTTTGCCATGTTCTTCACTTGTCTGTAAGTAGTAAAATAAGAAAAATCTGAAAAAGAAAGACCACCTTTTATGTCTGTCATTGGTACATTCAATTAACGTAAACAAAATGGGATACTTTTGATTAGTTCACAAAGTTATCAAAGGGTTCATACCACCCAAATAATGCCATCAGTACCCACCAGCATCTTTAATTGCCATGCGGCGCAAGTCATGACTGTTTGGATGCCTTTGAAATATCATAGCACCTATTGCAAATGCATCTGTCTCTACAAAAAAATGGAGCATTCTTTCATAGAATGCCAGTAGAAATTGGCAATTCCTAAAACGTTTTGAATTTCCTTTACTGATGATGGGGAAGGCCATTCTTGCACAGCCTTTTTTTCAGGATCCACTGGAAGACCCTGGTCAGAGTTAATGAAGCCCAACAAGTGAGACTGGGGGGTCGATTCCGATCTCGGCCGGTAGGGCTCCGAATCGCATTCGGCTTTACCGGATCCGATCGGACGCCCTGTTTCCGACCGAGTCGGACGTACGTCCGGGCGAGCGAGTACGATGCGAACGTACGCGAAATCGCCGACCGACTCGTTCGCGGGACCCAACCGCTCTGACCGACTCGCACGGACACGACTTGCACCGCGCAATGGAGACGTTCCCCGGCCGGGTAAGTACGATGCGCGCCGCGAGCAGTCCGACCGACTCGCGCCGTCCGGCTCGAAAGAGCAGTCGGAGCCGCACTTTGGGGTCCGTGTCGGACCCCCTGTATGACTAGCCGCGCGAGTCGCACACAGGGGACCCATGGGTCCCCCTACCTGGGCGTGTACGGCGCGACCCGCTTGGACGCGTACCCGCTATAGGGGCGCCCTTGTTCGCCTCGCACCCATTGAGTCAATGGGAGCCCGCGCACGCGTTAGCACGACCGGCTCCCATTGACTTCAATGGGAGTCCGACCGAATCGAGTCCGATAGCATGCGAACGCAACGTACTCCTTCGGTCGGACTGCTAGGGTCCGATTCGGTCGGAAATCTCTCCGGGTCCGGCTCGGTCGGAGAGATTTCCTGCCCGAATCGGAATCGGCCCCTGGGTGTTTCAAGAACACTTTTTCAAATATGGCATATAATCAGTTCTTTGTCAATTGCTGTAAAAGCCCTCTCATGTGGTCTTGATGTTGTTCTGACATCTCTGAGAAACCCATTCAGGTAAATGACAAAATAGGTATTTCAAAATATATAATTAATAAAGTGCTGGAAGGCAGCTGGTGCACTAAATCTAAAAGGCATACCCAAGTACTTAAAATGCCCATACCTGGCATTAAAAGTCACCTTCAATCCATTGCCCTCTTTTATGTAAGCCAGCTTATATTCTCCAGGTAAATCAGTTTTTGAATATACCTTTGGTCTTTTCACTTGACCTAAGAGAACAGGCATAAGATAGAGTAGACTGATTATGTGTTGTAATAGGGAAACATCCATTACATCGCATTCTTACCACGTAATACATTTACCACAAAGTCATTAACATGGATATGTCTTTATCACGCATGTCAGTGCATGCCTTTACCATGCCTTATAGATATATACATTTACCCCTCATGCCATTACCACAGATTTTTGGTATATGCAGTATTGGGTAAGTATATAGGTAAGTACGAAGGTTAGTACATGGTATATTTATTTATTGAATAATAATTTTTAAATTTTAAATTTTTGGGAGAGGAGGTAAGGGATATAGGGATATCGAGAGGGGAAGTGTATTAATACTCTGGTATTACGTTTAATACCTGAGTATTAATGGTTAAACATTATAATAAATGGTATTTAGTAATATTATTTTTATATAAACATGTTAAGACTGTATCACAAACATGTAGGGGAAGGATGCAAAGGATATAGGGGTATTGGATGGGATGCATCATACTCAGGTATTACATTTCATACCTGAATATTAATGTGTAAACAGTAATTAACTATTTATTTGCTACCATAGTTAATTATAATATGAGTTGAATACATTTTTAAAATATGTAAAATATTTTTAAATAATACAACAATATATAAAATAAAATTTACAAGCATTAAATTATTTGTATTCATTTTATTGTCAAAGATAAATAACATTTAATATTTAAAAAAATATTAACATATTTTTTTAAAATCTCATTTTTTAAAAGATAATTAAAAACATAACTTATTATATAAAATATATTTTACACAGAGCAAAACATATATTTTTATAATTTCTTAAGTATTTTAACATGGTTTACCATTGACTTCAATGGAAATCTTTTTTTTTTTCTTTTTACTTTCAGGCTTGACGTATGCGGTTTTGCATCTTCTTTTGACAGTTAGTGGAGCATCGCAGTCAATATCAGATGCAAAAGAGAGCTGCGATCAGGTAAGAACAATTTGCTTTACTTTTTTAACATATTGATGGCTAAGTTTATTGTAAGGAGAGATGGGCAAGGTAGATAGCTTTCATATAGTAAACAAATGTGTTTTATTGTTGCTTTAACCACTTTTACATCCCCATGCAGGTCGTGTTCATATGCGCACGTCGGGACGATTGTTTTGTTTTTCAAATTAGGTTTAAAAAAGTTGGAAAAAAATTGTTATAACTTTTTTAAACCTATTCGTCATAAAACAATTTTGTACATTTTTTGCGTTGTGCTTTTTTGTTATTGTTTCCTGAATTTTCAAGACAAAGAAAATCATTGGAAATGTGAATGAATTACTACTGGACGTTTACTGGGAATTTTGTTTTGGAGATTGGATGTTCTTTTTGCATTTTTTTAAGAACTGCTTTTCATCGGGAATTTCTTTTTGAGATTACTTTATTTTTGTACTTTTTTGATGGATTGCCAATTAATGGAGCGTAGGAGATGATACATTTTTTTTACATTTTTTGTCGGGAGTTGGTCGTTTCTGTGGATGCTGGTTTCACTCTTTGGATTACTGGACTACTCAAGACTCTTGGTGACAGGTGGTATGAAATATCACCAAGAGTTGAAAAAAGAAGACAATTATAGGTAGGAACATAAACCAATCTTTTATCTTTTTTAAAACATTCAAAAAAGCCAATTGAATTTGTAAGTGTTAATATAACAGGAGAGTAATTCTACAGGTTGTTAGTATTTGTTAGAAGTGTAAGATGTACGCAATATTGTCTAGGTAGTTTGAAGCGCCCATCAATCGAAATTGATGAATTTTAGCAAATAGTCTAGACATTTCTTCTCTTTTTTTGGAAACACAAGGGTTCAGACTACCTGACAATGACTGTGCCATTCTCATTTTCTGGAAACTTTGTTATATCTTCAAAATTTCCAGGAAATGATAAAGGTTAGGGTGATATCTTCCAATGATTTGTTAAGTGAATTGTGACATCCATATATGTCATTGTCTGTTTTTGCATCTCCCTCTAAGCAGGTACAGTAACAGTTCTACCAGTCAATGGGAAACCTTGGCTTCCTCCTGTGACCCGACCTGCTTAGATGGCCAATTCAAGTGTCCTTGAAGTAAGTTTTGAGTGGAGCCAACTTTTCCTCGTTTTGTATAAAATATTCAGACTCTGTAATTGATGTGTACAACTCATCCACACACTCAGGAGGTACAAAGCACAAAGCTGGTTGTTATTTCAGCTCAAACTATAGATTACTGCTTGACATGTAATCCTCAGCTAAGGATGTTTTCTGATTTTTTTGCCAATAAGCCTGGGAAAAGTGAAAAAAACATCCTTGAATGTGGGTGTCATGGTACATTTTAGTAATAGTATGAATCATTTGTAATTCAAAATCAATTATAATTTTCCTAGGACTTTTATTCACAGTTTTGGTTTTCATTATTGATAAAAATTCAATTTATGTTGAGGGTTAATTGTCAGAGAGTAGGCTGCATACTAATGGGACAGTTGTGTTGTTTATGTTAGCATGAACAGTGTACATTGGGGTGAATGGATTGGGTGTTGATTTAATAGTCCCATCCACCATCCAAATTCCACTATTCTCAAGGGTTACTAAGTTATGGGTTGTGCTTAAGATTATTATTCTTGTGACACGGTTTCTGTTGTCACACAATAGGAAAGGTTCATTAGTATAAAAATCTGTTAGTTCAGGGGGTAGATTAACTTCAGAGTAGGATTGTCGAGTTACTCTTTGGGAATTGCTTGACTGTTTTTGCCTCTGAACCAATCTTCACAAATTGGGTACTGTGGGCAAACTACTAGCAACATGCATGGGGATATTTTAGACTACCTCGCTCAAAACATTTTCATGTTCATTGTAGGTGGATGCTAGCATTTTTATCTGCTGGATATTCTCTCTCACTTCGATCTCCATTGCAGAGGCAGAGTGGTTATGTTCTGTGGTCCTTTCAACAGTGTCACCCAGATTAACCCCTCTTTCTTTGCAATGGATGAAAAATACTGCACACACCTCCAATGACTCCTGGGCTCAGTTAACCTCTCCTTACAATAAAGATAGCCACCATATTTCAGCAACCTGTTTCCTCTCCGAGACTGGACATAGCTAGCCTGGTTTCTGGTTTCCATGGTTCAGTGAGCTGTAGAAATGTAAAAAAAGAGAACTTTTGTGAATACTATGGTCTAAAAGTGTGTTTTGTTATGAGTTTGGAGTTCCGCCAGCAGGATTGCCACTGCTGTGCCCACAGGAGGACTGCGAAGCTCATGGGATGCCTCTGCACTGGATTCTGAGTTGAATCCAGGGAGGGTGGGAGGTGCTACGGCTGTCTCACGGTGGTGGCTGTGTTAGGCTCATAGGAGAGCCTTAACAGCGGGCCGCCACCATGAAAGTGCCTGCAGCACTTTTCTGCACGGTGCGGCATGCACCATGTCGTGCATGTCACATCGTGCAGGAACGGGGGTGCTATTCCAGGGGGCACAACATGTGCCCTCCCCGCATGCACCCACAGGCCCAGAAGCGGTAAGTAGCCCTGTTAGGGCCCCCTTAGTTGCATGTCTGCCACTATTTTCATGCCAGTCTCACAGCCATGAAAAGGGCAGTGGAAATGCAACTTGGAATATGCTCGGCGGTGCCGGCACGAGAACACGTAGGAAATTTGACCTCCACTTAAGGAGCTGAATACAACAAACTGAGGACCCCGATTGAATTCACCAGATGGTCACCAAATAAATGAGTAGCCACCCCACAGGCTAGACAAGAAGGTGTCGTTGGGACCCCTAGCAGGACAATCACAAGAATCCGATAGAAGCTTTCCATTTACAAATAAACCTGAAGGGCCACACAAAGAAATAGGGGGTGTTCTCCAAGGAATCTGACATACCTCTTGTGAAAACCGACAGGAATCGGTTACCTTCACGTGTCCACAAAGTTCACAGCCCTGAAGAAGACCTTCCCTGAAATACATCATAGGCCCACCTTGACGGTCGAAACGTGTTGGCGCACTTCTAAACGGGGCCAAGGGCGATCATTGTGTGCAACATCTGTGCATTAAATTGTGCATCACGGTTAACGAAATGAAAGATCCCATCCGAACACAAGTCTAAGCTCTGACCACCAATAGAATAGGGCCAAGTAATACTGCTGCAGACTACAAGCATGAGGGCTACAGTAATAAATGGCTCATAAATCTGACAGTGTAGGACACTGAACACATAACTGTGTATCTTTCTTCCTGTATGTGGCTTGTTTAATTCCTTTTCAAATGTATAATTAATTATGTCATGTAATGTTTTTTGTCTATACATGTCTTGTCCTAAACTAAATTGTTCTTAGAGACAATGTCTGTTAAAGTAATGTAAAACTCCCCATGTAAAATGTCTGTATATGTTTACAAGTGTCCTTTCAAAAAAAACTAATGAATTGAGAAAGAGGACTCTTTGTTGATTTTCTTAAAAACATTTGGATTAATCAATTGTGGCGTAATATAGTTCAGTGTACACGATTAAACAACTCATTAAGTATAAACTTGCTGAATCATGTATGCTTGAAGAAACAATAACTTAGGGCCTGATTAGGATGGCGGTGAACGTGCCACCGACAGGCTGCCAGTGGCGGGTTCACCGCCATCGTAAGGCCTTTTCCACCCACCAGATCAGGATGGCGGGCGGTGTGCCCGGAGGACGGAAAGCCCATCCACCACTGGTCCGACAGAGGCAATCGTTACGATTGCCTGTCGGACCCGCCCGCATCCCTAGAATGGTGGCGGTGCCTAGCAGGCACCGTCCACCAAATCAGGATGCTGAATCCCGCCAGCCTTTCCATGGCGGTTCCCCGCCATGGAAAGGTTGGCGGGGATTGACTTTGGGGGCCCATTGCGGTTTCCCCTGTGCAGGGGCACTTCAGTTTTGCACTTGTGCCCCCCTACATTTCCCTGCACCATGTGGCAGGCACCGCATGGTGCCTGGCATGTAATGCAGGGTAAAGCAAAACCTGCATTTTCAGCATTGCGCCGCTATGTTGAAACTGCCTTTTGCGGCTGCCGTGGTGGCAGCCGCATTGTAATTAGAGGTGCGGCACCGCCGCCAAATAGGCGGGCAGTCCCAATCCCCGGGACGATGGTGGACGGCCTTAAGTCCATCCCCTATCGTAATCAGGCCCTTAGTTTCTTCAATAGAGAAAAGATTAGATTGATGGTCTTGGAGGTAACCCTTTATGACAAAAAGCGGTGCCACAGCGGCACCGCCAGCATATTCCTGAACCTTTCCACTGCGCCACTGCGAGGGATCGTGGATCCCAGGGGAAGCGGCAGTCCTGTGGTGGTCCGACTGCCACATTCGAAATACTGCGGGCGGACCCGCAGTGGTCACGGTGGTCGGACCACCACCGCGAGTTCGGCGGTTCCGAGGACCGCTGTACTCATAATTAGCCCCTTTGTTTGCGAACAATCTACCTGCTTAGAGAAAAAGATTTGTAAGATTACTTGAGAGACTGTGGTGAAGGAGAATTTTTTAAAATATTATTCTTGTTAAAAATGAGAAATAAAAAGTGTTATTGGTCGTACACCCTACCATAGGATGAAAGTTGTTAGATTTGGTTATTCATAGCTTTTATATGAAATTTTACCAGGTGATTTTTTTTCCTTTTCTAATCTGGTCTTCCAGGGTCTGTAGTAATTTGGTTCAGTTTTCCGGTGTGGCTTCCTCGTTTCTTGGTTTTCTATTTTAATGTAGAAGGAAAAATAACTGGTGAAATGACTTACTTTTAGGTCGAGGCTTTGACAGCGCATGCATGTATTCTATTCTATGGGTTTTTGAACTTCCATTGATTGTTATTGGTTGTTGTTTGTGCCATTCAGAAATGCAGGATTCTTATATGTGCTTTTCTGTAACTGTCCATCCCTTGTGTGCTTAGCTGTGTTTCTGGCGATTTCACTTAGTGAACATTTTGGTTGGCCATCACACTGTATAGCATGTGATGGCCCCTCCTTCCTCTTCCCTTTCCCTCTACGGGGTTTGTATTTTTTAATTATTTAAAAAGCTCAACGATCCTGTTGACCATTTTATTTTTTGGAGTTAAATCCAGAAACAGTGTGCTGAAGTTTTGTACAGCAGATTTGTGAAAGATCACTAAGCCACTTCTATGCTCAATGATCATCGTGGTTTCAAGTAATTTTCCTTTTTCTAATCTAAGGAGGTATAGTCTGGCCAGTATTCCCGGGAAACCTATTATGATTTGTGTTAAATATAATCATAGGTCATGCTTGTTTACTTTATTTTTGTAGTGTTGTGTCACTTTAGGGTTTTCTCTAAGATGCCAATGTCTAAGGACTTGAGAATTATTTTTAGGGCAGCACTTTCCTTGAGCTCTTATCCCCGTGTTATGCATTGTACCCCTTTACATAGCTTTTCGTTTGGCCTCATAATAATTGTATTTTTCACCATTTATAAATCTGTTACTCGGTTTTCTAAGAAAATTATGCCCAAATTTAAAACTGCACTTTTAAATTTTATGTTGGTAAAGTATTTTAATTCCTGTAAAGAGTCGGTCGGTGCACCTTGCTTTCGGAAAGCACTGGACTTTACAGAAGTTTATAGTACAGTTTTCTTGAACCCCCAAGACTTGGGTTGTCAAGAACTATTGGCTTTGCACCCAGGAAATTGTGCTGCATGGCTAAAACACTTATAAAGTCCAAAAGGCGAGACCTATTGGCTATGCCAATGCTTGTTAGTTTTGTTGTTTCCATTCCTACAAACCCCTACCTGTCAACTCATTTGCAGCTGTGTCAACAGCACTAATCTCATAAATCTCTAGGGCAGAGAATCATTGCTGTATTTAAATGCCATTCGTGTAAAAAAAAATCACATTTATCGAAAAGCAATCAATTTGAGTACATGGAAAATTCGTGCGTGGATAAGTCTGAGGGAAGAAGTCTGAGCGTGGAAAGTCATGTCTAAAAGTTGTACTTTACTGCCATCTAGTGGACAAAATAGAGATATGTACGCTGAAATACCGAGTGCTAGTTTTTAATATGCATGAATAGAAAAACAGCACACTGGAAAAAAATCAAACTAGTAGTACATGGTAATATTATAATTATTATTATCATTATTGTCATTAATAATAATGTCAATAATACTAATACTAATAATAACAACAATAATAATATTAATAATAGCATTAATGATAATACCGACGTAGGACATAATGGCCCAGATTTACTCATTTTTTCATGCAACGCGGGGTAGGATTCACATTTCCTGTGTTGCGTTCTGCAAGGGGGCAAACACAGCGCAGAACCATATCTTGTATGTCTGCCTCCTGCTGCATCCCCTGTCCTGGCACTCAGACTAGGCTGCCTTATGCCATTCCAAGTCTCGCTCCATGATGCAGAGGTAAGTCTGTGCTGTTCAGCGTAGGATTTCTATTGGAGGCAGCACAAATTCCTTTGAATAGACAAACTCAAAAGGTTCCCACACATTAGGGTGTGCTGTGCACTGCAACACACATGCAAGACATGCTTTGAGAAATAAACACAATTCCTCCTTGTTGCAAAGTCATCCTGTGTCCTGGGCACCCCCCAACTTTTTTCTGAACGGTACTGGTGGTAACTGACTCTGACTGACCCTGTTAGGCCCAGGGCCAGTGCTATGCTGAAAACACTTAGAATACAGTGAAAACACCTACATACACTAGGGTACACTATGGGTTGGGGTACCCCTGTGATTGGCATGACCTACCCTATAAGTCCCTAGTATATAATAGGGCAGGGGAATTGAAACTACCTATCAGTCCCTAGTATGTAGAAGGGCATGGCAGTTTGGAGGCCAGCAGCCCTTTCTGCACTTGCATGTGTGCACTGCTGAGGCCTGAGGTCAGTTTTAAAAGCAGCCCTGGGTGCCATGACTGTTTTTAGAAAGTAAATTGTGCCCAAACTCGACTTTGGTGTTTGGGGAACTTACAAATGGATAACCTACAATGTTATGGCATCTTAGGGACCCCAGGGTCTCCCTAGGTGTCCCAGGGGTGGGGGTCAGGTATCTATAAGGTAGACCCTTATAAAATGAGTTTTATATGCCCTGGGTTAAGTGAAATTTTACATTTCACTCCCCACATTGTGGTAAAGTGTTGCCCAAATTCGACTTTGATGCTAGGAGCACTGTGAAGTGAGGATCTGCAATATTTCTACAGATTCAGAACCCCTAAAGTCTCCCCTAGTTGTCCCATGGGGTGGGGGTCCTGTAGATATAAGCAAAGTACTTATAAAATATGTTTTTGTAAGTCCTGGTGCTGGAAAAATGGCCCAAGTCATTTTTCCCATTGAAAATCCCTGTTACATAGTTTAACATGGTAGGAAGTTATTAATTAATAACACTTGATAGGAGAGGGCTAGGAGTACCATTCAAAGACTTCCCGAATGGTATCAATAAATCCAACAATATGATATTGTTGAATTTCTCCTAAAAGGTACAGACAAGAAGTTATAAGACTTTCTTGTTTGTAGGTCCAAATTCAGCCTTCCAGTGGTCTGCCCTGATTGGTCAGAGTTAAGTGGATTAGCCAGGCTGCCTTGAAGAGGTGATAAAGAGCCCCTGGGGTTAACCTGCTCTGCTGACAGGGCAGTGTGCTGTTCCATAGGAATGCCAGGCCAGGGGGAGGAGTCGTAAACTATGTTCTTCAAAGAGGAGAGCAGAGAACAGTGTCATTTACAACTCTGAACTTTCTACCTCAGGTAGATGGTAGGATTATGGAAGGTATGAGCAGATGCAGGGGGGAGAGTCTAAGTAAATTAGCCATCCTAGGGGTGTGTTTAGCCAGCTCTTACCTCCTTGCTGGAAAATCTGCCATTATGGATTTGGAAGATTTGATGCACTCTGGGACAAAGTAATGCCACACTCTACAGGATGTGGTCATATGTTTGAGGAGTTACCCTGCTCCCATTGGTCAGGAGTGACCTCCTGTCTGACCCAGAGAACTTGGAATAAGTATTTGAGAGGGGCAGAGCCCTCCAGATCTGCTGCTTGAAACTGAAGAAAGCAAGACATTGTGCCAAGCTGAGAAGTTTTGCTGTGCACATTCTAAGGCCTGACCTCTGAAGCCTGCACCATCAGAAACTACAGTCCTGTGGACTACCTTGCTGAAAAAGAAGTAAAGAGTGGACTCCCTGCAAGCTACAGGTTAACAGAGCTCACCTGGACCCTCACCACCAAGGATCATCAACCTGGGGAACTACCAGTGGATTTGTAAGGGTGACGTCCAAGTGGATTGTGGGAACTGAAGTCCTCAACTTTCAAGGACCATCTTGGAGCTTCCAGACCCTTGGAGTGAGTTTGAGGCACTTTGAGGAACTTCAGGAAGAAGTTCAAGAAGTTTGTAGAACTTTGGAGGAACTTTGAAAAAAGCTCCATAGAGGGACCGACTCAACCTTGTCAGCCAAGCCGCCTGCCTTCAACCGCGAGCTGGCCAAGCCATCCAGGTTCGTCCCGCTAAAAGCTGCGTCGGTCCAACTTCCAGAGTTTGACCGGGAGTAGAAGAAATCCGAGGCCAGCGAACCCTCACCGAATCCGGCCTGGTGAAGAGCATCGAGGGACCCAGCGAGAAAAAGCTCCAGAAAAGTTTCTAAGTCCGCTCGTAGAAAAGGTGACCGGGAGCAACCGCGAAAGCCAAGCCGCCTGCCTTCAACCACGTGTCGACCTGGATCCTGGGTTTGCCTCGCTAGAACGCTCAAGAGGCCGGACCGCAAAAGTTTCTAAGTCCGAACGTAGAAAGGAGACCGGGAGTTCATCGCAAGGCAAGCCGGCGAACCCTCACCGAATGCAGACTGGCTGAGAGCTTCGAGGGACCTCGGGGAGAAAAGCTCCAGAAAAGTTTCAAAGTCCGAAGGTAAAAACTGTGACCAGGACCTTCCGCGTGGGGTATCCGCTCAGGGCTCCATCGCGGTCGGCCTGAAACTTTGACTTTGGGTCGGTCTATCGCGAGCCTGTATCCCAATATGGTGCTATACGTTTCTAAGTGCTATATTTTGCTAAATCTTTGAAAATTCATATCTCCGGTTCCCTACATTGGATTTTTGTCGTTTTGGTGTCATTTTAAGATAAAAATATTTCCTATTTGTATAAATTGGTGTTGGATTTTTATTATGTGTTGTGTCTTAATTATTTACTGAAATGGTGTTTTTAAATGCTTTACATACCTGTCTTTGAAGTTAAGCCTGCCTGCTCGCAGCCAAGCTACCAAGGGTTGAGCATGGGAATAATTTTCTAAGACCTATGCTGAGTCCTACCAATGGTTAGTGGCCTTATTGCCAGTGGCAGACCTACATTTGCCCCTACCAATAATCCACTTTCCAACATTTGGTGGCAGCGGTGTGGATGAGGACTTGTGTTTAAAAGTACACCTTTCAGTGAAGTGAATTAAGATTATAAAAATCCTCTAAATTGCCTTAGAACAAAACGTTTGAGTTTGATTTTTGGAATTTGGACTAAACTGTTTTTAATCCATTGTTTTGATTTTTCCAAATTGTTCTAAGTATGTTGTGCCTAGTTATTGTGACCCACAACTAGGGAACCATGGAGCTGGACCTGGCTAAACTGTCCCAGTTTAAAATAGCTGATCTTAGGGAACAGTGTAGGCTTAGGGGGCTGCCTGCTACCAAGAAGCTTAGGAAGGCAGGGTTGCTTGAGTCCCTAAAGGCCTGGGCTGGGGCAGCTGAGGAGAGTCAAGGGGGGATAGAGGGTGTCCCCCCCAACCTCATCCAAGAGGAGGGTGAGGATGATGCCGCTTCCATTTTCTCTAGTGTGAGCCATATGAATTCAGATGGTGGGAGTGGGGAAGGGTCCCTTACTCAAGGACCACCACCGTCCCTTGCCGAGAGACAGCTTAAGGCTCAATTAGCTTAGATAGCTTTGGAGCAGCGGAAACAGGAATTGGCTGAGAAGAGATGGGAGAGGGAGGAGGCGTTGAAAAGAAATGGTGGCAGTGAAAATGATGAAGATTTTGAAATGTCCAGGGGTGGTGCATTTGATCACAAACTTCCCAAGGGTATAGTACCCAAGTACACTGAGGGGGATGACATTGACAAGTGGCTAGCAGCTTTTGAGAGGGCCCTTAGAATGAGTAGGGTCCACTCTAAGTATTGGGGTGCACTCCTGTGGGAGTTGATTCCAGTAGCTGGGAGGGATAGGCTCCTGATCCTGAAGGGAGAGGATGCAGAATCATACCAGCAGATGAAGGCATGCTTAGTCAAGAGGTTTGGTCGGACTCCAGAGCAGTACAGGGTGAAGTTTAGAGGCACCCAGAAATTGAGTTCAAAGTCTTGGGTAGACTTTGTGGACGTTTCAGTGAAGGCACTGGAAGGCTGGATTGTTGGTAACAAAGTTGACACATATGAGGGATTGTATAATTTGTTTTTGAAAGAACATATTTTGACTCATTGTGCAGAAGATAAGTCACGCCAGTATCTAGTGGACTCTAAGCTGACAGACCCCAGAGAGCTGGGTGAAGCAGCTGATGAGTGGGTGAGAACCCGGGTTTCCATTCAGCACCAGGGGGTGACCAGAAGAAAGGAGGACAGGTCCCTCCCCAGGGGAAAGCCCAAGGGAAAGAAGGTCAAAACCAGAAGGAGTCCTCCAAAGACCCACAAAAACCTGCACAAGGAGGGGGCCCGAGCCAACCCAAATCCAAAGGGAGGTGGAATCAGGGAAAGAATGGTAGGTTCTTTGATCCCTCAAAAGTGGGTAAGTGCTTTGACTGTAACCAGCCAGGGCACAAACAGGGAGATGCTGTCTGCGCCAAGAAGCTCCCCCCTAAGGGGCCATCCACAGGGATTGCCAGTGTCAGTGTAGGGGTGGAGAGTGGTGCCCCAGTGAGGGGTAGTCAGGTGGTGGAAGCAACCTTAGTGTCCCTGGGTGGGGTGAATATTGCAACCCTGACTGTCTTACCTCCAAACATGGACAAGTACAGGCAGAGGCCTAAAGTGAATGGGACTGAGGTTGAGGCTATCAGAGGCACTGGGGCTAGTGTAACTATGGTCCTGGATGAGCTGGTGCCTCCAGAGAGGTTGTTACCTGGTGAGTTTCACCAGGTGACTTATGCAGACAGCACTACCAAACTCCATCCTATGGCTGTGGTGGATTTGGAATGGGGAGGTGTGACAGGCCCTATGAAGGTAGCTGTGTCAAAGGTTCTCCCAGTCCAGTGTTTACTGGGCAATGATCTTGAAGCCTCTGTGTGGTCAGAGGTGGAGAGAGGACTCCATATGAAAATATTGGAGCTCCCTGAGTGGGTATGTGCTGTGACTAGGTCACAGACTAGCCAGAAGGGAGGGGCTTGATACTTGGACCCTGGAACAAAGGGCCAAGCATCCAAGGACAAGGGCACTGGGCCTGGTGAGCCAGCCAAGGGAACTCCAGAGGTACAGGAAGAATCTAACCCTGATGGGGAGGATCTGGCCTCTGAGGGAGGGACTCCATCCCTGCCAGAGCTGTCAGATTTGGCAAAACTGACAGGAGCAGGTGGACCCTCCAGAGAGGAGTTCAGTAAGGGACAGCGTGACTGTCCCACCCTTGAGAGCTTAAGGCAGATTGCTTCCAAGCAAGAGGAAGGGGATGACAGTGGGTTTCATAGAATCTACTAGGAATATGGACTGCTTTATACTGAGGCCAGAAACCTCAAGGAGGGGGCCACCAGGAGGTTGGTGGTGCCCCAGAGGTACAGAGAGTTCATCCTGACTTTGGGTCATGATATCCCCTTGGCAGGACATTTGGGACAGACAAAGACATGGAACCGGTTGGTGAACCATTTCTACTGGCCCCATATGTCTGAAAAGGTAAAGGAGTTTTGCAGCTCCTGTGTCACCTGTAAGTCAGTGGCAAGGCAGGGGGCAAGACAAAGGCTCCCCTAATACCACTGCCAGTGGTTGGGGTTCCTTTTGAAAGGGTGGGGATGGACATTGTTGGTCCCCTGGACCCACCTACTGCATCAGGGAATAGGTATATCTTAGTGGTAGTGGACCATGCCACTAGGTACCCTGAAGCCATCCCTCTTAGAACCATTGAAGCTCCTGCAGTGGCTAGAGCACTGCTTGGTGTGTTCACCAGAGTGGGTTTTCCAAAAGAGGTGGTATCAGATAGGGGCATGAACTTCCTGTCCAGCTATCTGACTGCTATGTGGGATGAGTGTGGTGTCAACTACAAGTTCACCCACAAGCAAATGGTCTTGTTGAGAGATTCAACAAAACCCTGAAGGGCATGATAAATGGGTTGTCAGAGAATCTCAGGAGGAGATGGGATGTTTTCCTCCCATGCTTACTGTTTGCCTACAGGGAGGTGCCACAGAAAGAGGTTTGTTTCAGTCCCTTTGAGTTGTTGTTTGGACACCCTGTGAGGGGGCCATTGAGCCTGCTGAGATAGACATTAGAGAAGCCTCTTAAAGAAGCAAAGGACAATGTGCTTGACTATGTGCTAGGCCTGAGATCTAGAATGGCAGAGTACATGTACAAGGCAAACAGGAAACTGGAGGCCAGCCCGGAGCTCATGAAGCACTGGTATGATCAAAAGGCTACTATGCCCGAGTATACTCCAGGACAATTGGTGTGGGTGTTGGAGCCTGTGGCTCCCCGGACCCTCCATGACAAGTGGAGTGGGCCCTATCCAATCTTAGAAAAGAAGGGTGAGGTTACCTATTTGGTTGACCTTGGCACCCACAGGAACCCTCATAGGGTCCTGCATGTGAATAGATTGAAACCCCACCATGAAAGGGCAGACATGACCATGTTACTGGTCACTGATGAGGGTGTGGAGGAGGAAACTGAGCCTGTGCCCGACCTCCTCTCCACTAATGTGCAAGATGGGTCAGTGTAGGGGGTGATACTCTCTCCCAAGTTGACAGACCAGCTGCACAGAGACTGTAAGCAAGTGCTGGAGCAGTTTGCTGGCCTGTTCTCTTTGACCCCAGGCATCACTGAGTGGTGTGTGCACCACATTGACACTCGTGACAGCCTACCTGTCAAAAATAAACTGTACAGGTTGTCTGACTATGTCAGAGACAGCATTAAAGCTGAGGTTGCTAAGATGCTGGAATTGGGGGTAACTGAACCGTCTGAGAGTCCATGGGCCAGACCAGTGGTGCTGGTGCCTAAACCTAATCCTCAGGGGGGACCCAAGGAGTTAAGGTTCTGTGTGGACTACAGAGGATTGAATTCAGTCACAAAGACTGACGCTCACCCTATACCTAGAGCTGATGAGATCATTGACAGGTTAGGGGCTGCTAAGTACCTGAGTACTTTTGATTTGACTCAGGTTACTGACAGATTGCCCTCACTGATGGAGAAAAGGAGAGGTCAGCATTCTCCACACCAGAGGGACATTATCAGTTCAAGGTAATGCCCCTTGGCTTAAAGAATGCACCTGCCACCTTCCAAAGGTTGGTGAACAGGGTCTTGTCTGGGTTGGAACAGTTCAGTGCAGCTTACCTGGATGATATAGCTGTATACAGTTCTACCTGGGGGGATCACTTAAGCCACGTAAGGGAAGTGCTTCAGGCTATGCAGCAGGCGGGCCTGACTATTAAGGCCAGCAAGTGCCAAATAGGGCAGAGTTCTGTGGTGTACCTGGGCCACCTGGTAGGTAGGGGCCATGTACAGCCTCTCCAAGCTAAAATCCAAACTATTTTGGATTGGACAGCTCCTGTTACCCAGACTCAGGTCAGGGCATTCCTTGGACTGACAGGATACTATAGAAGTTTTGTTCAAAATTTTGGGACCATTGTGGGGCCCCTAACAGAACTCACTTCTAAAAAGAGGCCCAAGAAGGTGGCTTGGACCCCAGAGTGTCAGAAGGCCTTTGACACTCTGAAAGCTGCTATGTGTTCAGCACCAGTGCTACTGGCCCCTGACTACACAAAATAATTTGTGGTTCAGACAGATGCTTCAGAGCAAGGGATTGGGGCAGTGTTGTCACAGCTAAATGAAGAGGGCCTTGATCAGCCAGTTGCCTTTATTAGCAGGAGGCTTCTTCCCAGAGAGCAGAGGTGAAGTGCCATTGAGAGAGAGGCTTTTGCTGTGGTTTGGTCCCTGAAAAAGTTGAGACCATATTTGTTTTGGACTCACTTTCGTGTTCAAACTGACCACAGGCCTCTCAGATGGCTCATGCAGATGAGAGGGGAGAATCCCAAGCTGTTAAGGTGGTCCATTTCCCTACAGGGGATGGACTTTACAGTGGAACACAGACCTGGGGTTGCCCGTGCAAATGCGGTTGGACTTTCCAGGTTTTTCCACTTGGCTTAACTTAATTTAGCTGATGAGGACTACCAGGGTGTAGGTTAGTAACCCATCACATTTCGTTTGGGGGGGGGCTATGTTGCAAAGTCATTCTGTGCCCTGGGCACCCCCCAAGTTTTTGCTGAATGGTACTGGTGGTAACTAACTCTGACTGACCCTGGGCTTTGCCTAACCAGGCCCAGGGCCAGTGCTATGCTGAAAACACTTAGAATACAGTGAAAACACCTACATACACTAGGGTACACTATGGGTTGGGGTACCCCTGTGATTGGCATGACCTACCCTATAAGTCCCTAGTATATAATAGGGCAGGGGAATTGAAACTACCTATCAGTCCCTAGTATGTAGTAGGGCATGGCAGTTTGGAGGCCAGCAGCCCTTTCTGCACTTGCATGTGTGCACTGCTGAGGCCTGAGGTCAGTTTTAAAAGCAGCCCTGGGTGCCATGACTGCTTTTAAAACGTACATTGTGCCCAAAATCGACTTTGGTGTTTGGGGCACTTAAAAATGGATAACCTATAAAGTTATGGCATATTAGGGACCCCCAGGGTCTCCCCTAGGTGTCCCAGTGGTAGGGCGTCAGGTATCTATAAGATAGACCCTTATAAAATGAGTTTTATATGCCCTGGGTTAAGTGAAATTTTACATTTCACTCCCCACATTGTGGTAAAGTGCTGCCCAAATTCGACTTTGATGCTAGGAGCACTGTGAAGTGAGGATATGCAATATTTCTACAGATTCAGAACCCCTAAAGTCTCCCTAGTTGTCCCATGGAGTGGGGGTCCTGTAGATATAAGCAAAGTACTTATAAAATATGTTTTTGTAAGTCCTGGTGCTGGAAAAATGGCCCAAGTCATTTTTCCCATTGTAAATCCCCTGTTACATAGGTTAACATGGTAGGAAGTTATTAATTAATAACTCTTGATAGGAGAGGGCTAGGAGTACCATTCAAAGACTTCCCCGAATGGTATTAATAAATCCAACAATATGATATTGTTGAATTTCTCTGTAGGAGAGTAGGATCTGCCTCTTATGTTGCCCCCACTTTTTTTCTGATGTTTACAATGGTTTCTGGCTATAGTCTGGCTGGGACCCTGCCAATCAGGGCCCCAGCCTCTCTGTTCTCTCTAAACGATTTGGAGTGCACTCTAGGTGCACTAGTGATTGGATACTGTGGTACCTTATGAGTCCCTAGTATATGGTACCTTAGGTACCAAGGGCATAGGTACTTCACAGGCCTACCAGGGGCTGAAGCATGTATTATGCCACCCCTGGGAAGCAGACTAAATCTGACACCACAGGCCTGCTACTGCAGCCTGGGTGAGGTGGTGCTAGCACTCCTCACTGAGATATAGGTTCCCTATATCTCTCCTACACCCACATATAAACCTATCAGTCACCCCTAAGGCAGGCCCTATCAATCCTGAGGGCAGGGAGCTTGGCTTCTATGTGAGGGGGTGCCTCTGCCTGAGCAGGGCCCCTCTGCAGCTCTCAGAGTCCATTCTCTGGTGCTGTTTGTGGATGCGGTTAAACCATATACTTTTAAGTGCATTATATCCTCGCGGTAGAATGCTAACTTTGGAATGGCTGCATCGAAACATGTCGTGTTTGGTGTCAAACATCTTGGAATACTACCCCCGCCAGTCCTGGCGGCGGGGGTAGCATTCCACCCTTCTAGAGGGATAGACATGTACCTACTGTGGAAACGCGGTAGAATCCTGCAGAGCCCTGGCATCACAAAATGGATGCCACCAGTCACAGACACTGGGCTTCCCTCCTGCTGATGACCAACACTCGCAGTGGAGGAAGCCCAACAATAGATATCCTGTCCCAAGGGGGTGTGACCACCTTCCAGACAGGGTTTAGTGTATTGGGGCTGGGTGTGTGCACTCTTAGAGTGCTTTGAAGTCCTGCACTGGGGGAGCAGAAGGCTCCTCTGTGCATACCCCAGTTCAAACCGGCTCAGGGGCTACCTGCCCCTGCTCTGGCACGAAACTGGAAAAAAGGGAAGTGGGTGTAGCCGCCCACTCCCCTGACCCTCCCATAGGTAGGGTCATAGAGCTAGTCCCTCCCTTTCTTTTAGTATAAGAGGGGGAACCTGTGCATTGCACCCTAGATTTCCCTGGACGACGCTCTGAAGACGAATCCCGGACCTTCGACGTTCCACTACCTTTGGAAGACTGAAGAATCTCCCTTGGAGTCAAGGAGTGACTCACCTGCTTGGCAGGCACCAAAAACTACAAACGACGGTCGCAAACTACACTGCTCCCGCCGAAGTCCCTGCAGCCCAAGAAGTGGATTTCCTGACTTCTCAAAGGCCATCGTGACTCCCCAGCGAAGCTGAGGCCAGTGGACCCCAAGAGTGACGAGGAACCGCGACCCCTAGGTACCGTGCACTATTGTCAAGTGCAACCCCTTCACAACGTTCCACGAACTTGTGCTTTGGACCCCGTGTGGTCCTAGCCTCCAGCAGAAATCCCTCTGACGACCAGAGGCCTACCACGTCCCGAGTGACCGTGGGCCCCTGTTGAGCGAATCCTCCCGAGGCGTCTTTGCGATCCCTTCCCAGCCGGCTTGTGGATCCCCAGAAGACTTTCTAAAGAAACCAAAGGGCTCCCCTGGTTGCTCCAGGCCTACCCTGACTTACCCTTGCTGGGTGAGTCCCCCAGACCTTGCTGGTCTGCGCCATTGCCTCTTCACACTTTCCCCGAGACTTGCGGTTACCAAGGCTTGTTGGCTCCAATCGAGTCGCCGACACCGCAGTAAGCTGCAGACATTGTGGGACACGCCGAATCCAGCTCCTGGTTGTTGTCGACGCCTCCTGGACCTTGTGGCTGAAGAGTCAAGGCACCCGCGAACGACCTGAATCTTGCGACGACGGTGGGCATCCATCTTCCTTGCCCCGAGTCACTGCCAAGTGACTTTGAACACTGTCCCCTCTGCTTTCAGGTCTTCCATCTTCTGAATCCAGGCTTGGATTCCTCCGGACACTTCTCCTGTCACCGCAAGCAGCAAGTCTTCACTGGCTCCCATTGAAAACGACGCCGCGACCCGACACCAAAGAACACCTATGCACCCGGCTCCCTGGGTGAGGTAACTTCAGCACTACGGTGCTCCTGTGGGTGTGGGCCCTAGAACTACTTACCCTGTAAGTGACTTGCCTGTAGCTTCCCTAGAAGTGTCCTAAAATTCCTATTTTCAAAGTGCGACAATTGCGCTGACTCATACAGGGTTCGCGTCTGTGTTAGACACACCGCATCCATCTCCTTTGTAACACTATCTAGAACTGTGTTCTTCGACTCGTACGGAGTCCGATCGGTGTTCGCCTCGAACACAAGGGGCCTGTAACATTGAGATCTCCATTGCACTGACTCGCACAAGGTTCGCGTCTGTGTTAGACACAGCGCGTCCATCTCCCTTGCAACTCTATCTGTAACCGCGTCCTTCGACTCGTACAAGGACCGATCGGTGTGTCCGCCTCGAACACGCAAGGGACCTTTAACATTGAAATCTCAATCGCGACTGAGCGCATAGACTCGCACAGGACTCGCACCGGTGCCAGGACACAGCGTCCGTCCCCTGTGGGTCTCCTACAACTACCTGGGGTGGTTCTTGGGGGTCCCTCGATTCTAGATGCCCTAGACCTAGGTCTAGCCAAACTAAGATTGTGATATTCGATTGTGCTAAACTTATTTTGATAACATTTGACTTGTACATATGTTCCTGACTTCTAATCTCATACAGAGATTAGTAGAGAGTGTTTATTAATAAATACATATATATTTGATATATATACCTGTGTGGTGTCTTTTCATTTGGTGATTCAAGAGATTGTGTGGTAAAACAAGCTGCTTTACATTCCTTCAAGACTTAGCCTGAAGGCTGCTCTCCACAGCTACCACTAGGATAGCTTTCTATAAAGGTTGTCTTAAACCTATCTACCATAAGAGTCGAATTGTTCTGGTGCAAGGTGTCCACTTTAATTAGTGAACAGCATATACCAGGCCAACTTCTCACATTCTCCTAAAAGGTACAGACAAGAAGTTATAAGACTTTCTTGTTTGTAGGTCCAAATTCAGCCTTCCAGTGGTCTGCCCTGATTGGTCAGAGTTAAGTGGATTAGCCAGGCTGCCTTGAAGAGGTGATAAAGAGTCCCTGGGGTTAACCTGCTCTGCTGGCAGGGCAGTGTGCTGTTCCATAGGAATGCCAGGCCAGGGGGAGGAGTCGTAAACTATGTTTTTTAAAGAGGAGAGCAGAGAACAGTGTCATTTACAACTCTGAACCTTCTACCTCAGGCAGATGGTAGGATTAAGGAAGGTATGAGCAGGTGCAGGGGGGAGAGTCTAAGTAAATTAGCCATCCTAGGGGTGTGTTTAGCCAGCTCTTACCTCCTTGCTGGAAAATCTGCCATTATGGATTTGGAAGATTTGATGCACTCTGGGACAAAGTAATGCCACACTCTACAGGATGTGGTCATATGTTTGAGGAGTTACCCTGCTCCCATTGGTCAGGAATGACCTCCTGTCTGACCCAGAGAACTTGGAATAAGTATCTGAGAGGGGCAGAGCCCTCCAGATCTGCTGCTTGAAACTGAAGAAAGCAAGACATTGTGCCAAGCTGAGAAGTTTTGCTGTGCAAATTCTAAGGCCTGACCTCTGAAGCCTGCACCATCAGAAACTACAGCCCTGTGGACTACCTTGCTGAAAAAGAAGTAAAGAGTGGACTCCCTGTAAGCTACAGGTTAACAGAGCTCACCTGGACCCTCACCACCAAGGATCATCAACCTGGGGAACTACCAGTGGATTTGTAAGGGTGACGTCCAAGTGGATTGTGGGAACTGAAGTCCTCAACTTTCAAGGACCATCTTGGAGCTTCCAGACCCTTGGAGTGAGTTTGAGACACTTTGGGACCCTTTAAGGAACTTCTGGAAGTCTGGAGAACTTTGGAGGAACTTTGAAAAAAAGCTCCATAGAGGGACCGACTCAACCTGTTCAGCCAAGCCGCCTGCCTTCAACCGCGAGCCGGCCAAGCCATCCAGGTTCGTCCCGCTAAAAGCTCAGTCGGTACAACTTTCAGAGTTTGACCTGGAGTAGAAGAAATCCGAGGCCGGCTAACCCTCACCGAATCCGGCCTGGTGAAGAGCATTGAGGGACCCCGCGAGAAAAAGCTCCAGAAAAGTTTCTAAGTCCGCTCGTAGAAAAGGTGACCGGGAGCAACCGCAAAAGC
Source organism: Calotriton arnoldi (assembly GCA_963921515.1). Classification (NCBI taxonomy): domain Eukaryota; kingdom Metazoa; phylum Chordata; class Amphibia; order Caudata; family Salamandridae; genus Calotriton; species Calotriton arnoldi. The sequence continues at coordinate 1,855,581 of CAWUFW010001658.1, forward strand.
CAAGCCGCCTGCCTTCAACCGAGTGTCGGCCTGGATCCTGGGTTTGCCCCGCTAGAACGCTCAAGAGGCCGAACCGCAAAAGTTTCTAAGTCCGAATGTAGAAAGGAGACCGGGAGCTCATCGCAAGGCAAGCCGGCGAACCCTCACCGAATGCGCACTGGCTGAGAGCTTCGAGGGACCTCGGGAGAAAAGCTCCAGAAAAGTTTCAAAGTCCGAAGGTAAAAACTGTGACCAGGACCTTCCGCGTGGGGTATCCGCTCAGGGCTCCATCGCGGTCGGCCTGAAACTTTGACTTTGGGTCGGTCTATTGCGAGCCTGTATCCAAATATGGTGCTATACTTTTCTAAGTGCTATATTTTGCTAAATCTTTGAAAATTCTTATCTCCGGTTTCCTACATTGGATTTTTGTTGTTTTGGTGTCATTTTAAAGATAAAAATATTTCCTTTTTTTATAAATTGATGTTGGATTTTTATTATGTGTTGTGTCTTAATTATTTACTGAACTGGTGTTTTTAAATGCTTTACATACCTGTCTTTGAAGTTAAGCCTGCCTGCTCGCAGCCAAGCTACCAAGGGTTGAGCATGGGAATAATTTTCTAAGACCTATGCTGAGTCCTACCAATGGTTAGTGGCCTTATTGCCAGTGGCAGACCTACATTTGCCCCTACCAATAATCCACTTTCCAACACTCCTGCTTACACCTGCTTCAAATAGGCATTAGTTTCTCTAAGTAGATTGTATTTGCATCAAAACCTGCAAATGTTTGCCCTGACCCACCCTAGAAATGCCCCCTTGACACAAAGTGACGCAAAGGAACAACACCTTTTCACTGGATAAAAAATAGCAGGTGCCACTTTGTGCTGTGTGCATCATTTTGCATCACTCTAGCGCTGCAGCAAAGCTGATTGCATTTTAATCAGGTGTGCAGATGTATCCTATGCATAGTTCTACTTTATGCAATGCATTCACACAAAACATCTGCTTTTAACAAGTGAAAACGATCGGTTGACTGAAAAGAGCTTTGACAGCCAAAGCGCATTGCTGTGGAAATCATTCGGAGTTCAGAACAGTTGATGTTCATGCGTTGATCAAGTGTATAGACAATCTTTTTGGGGTATGTGTTGTCAAAGGCCACCATCAAATCAAGGAGAACTAGTAGACTGACTTCTCAGTAACCACTTGCTGAGTTGAAAGGTATTGATAAGTCTTGTAAATTACTAGGGTTTTATCATGTGAGGTGCTGGTTGTATAAGTTTGATTTGCATGTACCTTGAGATAACCCTAAGCTGATTACTAAGGGGATGTTAGATTTACTGAAGTCAACGTATTGGCTGTACGTACATGAAAGGTGGCTAGTGGAGTCATCAGCTGAAAGCCTGATGGGAAGGTTACTTGATTTTAATGTAATCTGGAATTCAAACAGTTCATGGATCGGATAGAACCACCCCCCAAGCAAGATCAATTTTCAGGAACTTTAGACATGGGACTCTGTCAGTGAATAATGTTTGCAGTAAATGGCGAGCTCCAACTGGTTGGTCATACCTTTATCCCTCTTGTAAACTAAGTCCTGAATCTGAAGCACATGTTTAGGTCGAGCCTAGCTGCAGCACGCATGCACTGCTCGCTCTGCGAGACTGCTGTAGTAGAGTATGGGAGAGAAGCCGCACCCACTCTCCTCCCATATTTTTCATTGGCTTGTGTCATTGTCTTTCGTAAATGCTGCCTTCGGATTCGTTAATAGGCTTGTTAGTCCCTCCTTAGGATGGCCTTGTCTTCATCTGTACCCTTCCCATGGCGACTGGCCCCTGTACTTCGGTTGTTTCACGGGACCTGTTATTTAGTCTGTAAGCATTATTTACTTTATTGAGTTTCTCTTACTGCAGGCCGGACGTGCGCTGCTTCAGCTGAAACCGATTGCGTTTTTTTAAGCAACACGGCTGACCCCGTGACACTGGCGCCTGCTTTCAATCACTTTAACCTGGCATTATCTCGTGTCTGTTTCAACCCCATCCCCTCAAAAGTAAAATGGATTTAGAAATGATTAGCGAATTAAGTCATGTGAATTCCAAAAGCACATAATCCTGTGCTAATGGGCTGAAGCTGACAACAGCACATCTGTGTTACATGTCATCTGTACTAAAGCCACCTGACGGGTTGTTTTCAAAAGCCTGTTTTATTAACAACACTACCACCACCACCAATACCACCACCACCAATACCACCACCCATACCAACACCACCAATACCACCTCCAGTACCTTCACCACCAATACCAACACCACCAATACCACCACCAATACCACCACCACCAATACCACCACCACCAATACCACCACCAACACCAATACCACCACCACCAATCCAATACCACCACCACCAATACCACTGCCAATACCAATACCACCACCAATACACAACCGCCAATACCACCACCACCAATACCACCACCACCAATACCACCACCACCAATACCATCACCACCAACACCACCACCACCACCAATACCACCACCACCAATACCACCATCACCAATACCACCAATACCACCACCAATACAACCACCAATACCACCAATACCACTACCAATACCACCACCACCACCAATAGCACCACCACCAATACCACCCCCATACCCAATACCACCACAACCACCAATACCACTACCACCACCACCACCACCAATACCACCACCACCAATACCACCACCAATACCATCAATACCACCACCACCATCAATACCACCACCTCCACCACAACCTCCACCACCACCAATACCATCACCACCACCAATACCACCGCCAATACCACCACCACCAATACCACCACCAATACCAACACCACCAATACCAACACCACCAATACCACCACCACCAATACCATCACCAATACCACCACCACCAACACCACCAATGCCACCACCACCAATACCATCACCATCACCAATACCACCACCAACACCACCAATACTGCCAATACCACCAATAGCAGCACCACCAATACCACCACCAATACCACCACCACCAATACCACCAATATCAATACCACCCCCACCACCACCAATACCACCACCACCAATACCACCAATATCAATACCACCCCCACCACCACCAATACCACCACCACCAATACCACCAATACCAATACCACCCCCACCACCACCAATACCACCACCACCACCACCAATACCAATACCACCATCTCAGCACCTCTCGCTCACTAGTAATAGCAGGGGCACTGTACGGGCCCGGAGCTGCAGCCGAGACCATCCCTCCCTCCATGCCTGCCATAAAGCACAGCCCGCCCTGCACCAGGAGGTGAAGCCAGGGCCCTACTCCAGCTGGAGTGTTTTTTATTAGGCCAAAGATAGCAATGACATTACGCAATGCCACACTGCATGCTCAAATCACGGAGAGGGCAGGAAATAGCCCCCCCCTCCTGCTCTTCCTCCTGAGCCGCGACAGATCGAAAGGTGTTGGAATGCTTTGTTAGTGTTTATAGCTCGGATTATATGTAACTCTCACTTCACACTTTGGGGTCGATTCCGATTCGGGCCGGAAAAAGCACCGATCGACTCGGATCCGGAAAAAATACCGACCGACACGTACCCGTGGCGCCCGACACGCCAAGTACGATGCAAGGCGCGAAAAATCCGACCGACACGTAACGAAACCAAGTCGACCGACCGAGCCGCACGGAAAATAGCAATCCGGCCGGAAAAACACGCGAATCCAACCGACCGACACGCACCCGGAACAAATCCGACCGAAACGTACACGCCAACTCCAAACCGCAAAGTACGATGCAAGGCGCGAAAACCACGACCGAGTCGGACGGAGGACAAGCCGTACGACCGACACGCATACAAAACCGAGCCGAAGCAACACAAAACACCGCGACCGACGCGTACGCAGCATAGAAAACTGCACAAACACAGCGTGAACGAAACGGAAAACACCGTACGAGACCAATGCAGGGTCCGACTCGGTCACAAGAACGTTTCCAACATACACAAACAACACAAAGAAAAAATCACCCAAAAAAGGCCAAACAAGCAATTACCAAGCCAATAAATACTGGGGGGGTGGGGACAGAGAACAAAGACACACCCACAACTCCACCTATATAAAGGACACAAATCACTACCATGAGCCTTTGCAAATGCCATTCCACTGCCAGCACCCAAGAGAAAGCAACCACACACCCACAGCTCATCCCTCACACAAGCCACACACCATCAGCACACCAACAAATACCTACCTCACATACACCCAGCAAAACACACACTCACACACCCTCACCTGCACACCAACACACACATCACTCACCATCACCACCCATCACCATGCCCCCAAGAAGAATCACAAGTTCCTAGATTGTGAATTGGAAGTCCTGGTAGACGAGATCCTCAGGGTAGAGCCACAGCTGTTTGGCACATTGGTCCAACAGACCCCCATGTCGCAGAAAACCAAGATGTGGGAGAGGATCATCAACAGGGTGAACGCCCAATCACCATGTCTGCGCACAAAGACCGACATCCAGAACAGGTGGTATGACGTGCGCAGGAGGGTCCGGGAGCTGCTCAAGAAAGACTACCTCATCAGCCAATACACCGGCAGTGGCCCTCCTGCCAAGCCAGTATACCTCAGGCCCTGGGAGGAGAAGGTGCGGGCCATCCTTCCGCCAGTGAGCGTATATGGACTAGAGAACATCCCAGAGCCTGGTGAGTACACAACAAATGTACACAATATACTGCCACAAAACACACACACATCACTGTCAAGGGAGAGTCAAACCATGCACTCATAGCAATCACACAGCAACCAGAACAGAATCATCCCAAAATGTGTATGTCAGTCAGAGAAACACAACACATGCCATCAAAAAGTCACATCCAACTGTGCCAACACATGTACAAACACAACCACAACTACAGCTAGGCAGTGGCACAAATAGAACTAACAAACACATCCACACATGTAGCCACCACAACAACACCAACACACAGTGAAGACCACTCAAAGGAAGGAATTCTGTGTATGCTGGCCAAGTCAGTGTAGCCAATAGCATCATGGGAGTCGCAGTCACACATACTGCCCGCCCCAAAACTGTCCCATCAACACCACCATGAACCATGCGCACATCACAGAGAATGGAGAAGGACTCACAAGATGGCTGACACTGGCTACTGCTGTGGGGAGCACAAGGCCCTGCTGCCAACTGTGCACCAACAAACAGCAGGACACCACTGACTGACATCCTGAGAGACAACTTCCACTCCCTGCAATGCAAGCACGTTCCATGGTGGGATATCTGGCTGGCTGGGTGGGAAGGGGGACTTGCAGCACTGACTATAGTCACCAGCACCTCCCCTCACACCCTCCCCAACACAAACTCCACAGTACCCACCTGGTAGAATGCAATGCCCTCCATCCTAACACAAGATCCCACAAAGCACCACCACCCTGGGTTATGTTGTGTGAAGCACAGGGACACTCTTGGGACTCTTAGCCAAACAACTGCCAGGACAACACTCCCAGCCATCCTGTCAGCACAGCCAGCCCACCCCACAGGGAAGCAGAGTCAAAAGGAAGGAAGCATGGGCATGCTGGGAAGGGGGGTGGAGGCAATAGCATGATGGGAGTCGTACAACAGACATTGCTCAGCCTCACAACTGGCCCATCAACACCACCCTGAACCATGCTCACATCACAGGGAGTGGAGAAGGACTCACAAGATGGCTGACACTGGCTACTGCTGTGGGGAGCACAAGGCCCTGCTGCCAACTGTGCACCAACAAACAGCAGGACACCACTGACTGACATCCTGAGAGACAACTTCCACTCCCTGCAATGCAAGCACGTTCCATGGTGGGATATCTGGCTGGCTGGGTGGGAAGGGGGACTTGCAGCACTGACTATAGTCACCAGCACCTCCCCTCACACCCTCCCCAACACAAACTCCACAGTACCCACCTGGTAGAATGCAATGCCCTCCATCCTAACACAAGATCCCACAAAGCACCACCACCCTGGGTTATGTTGTGTGAAGCACAGGGACACTCTTGGGACTCTTAGCCAAACAACTGCCAGGACAACACTCCCAGCCATCCTGTCAGCACAGCCAGCCCACCCCACAGGGAAGCAGAGTCAAAAGGAAGGAAGCATGGGCATGCTGGGAAGGGGGGTGGAGGCAATAGCATGATGGGAGTCGTAGTCACAGACATTGCTCAGCTTCACAACTGGCCCATCAACACCACCTGAACCATGCTCACATCACAGGGAGTGGAGAAGGACTCACAAGATGGCTGACACTGGCTACTGCTGTGGGGAGCACAAGGCCCTGCTGCCAACTGTGCACCAACAAACAGCAGGACACCACTGACTGACATCCTGAGAGACGACTTCCACTCCCTGCAATGCAAGCACGTTCCATGGTGGGATATCTGGCTGGCTGGGTGGGAAGGGGGACTTGCAGCACTGACTATAGTCACCAGCACCTCCCCTCACACCCTCCCCAACACAAACTCCACAGTACCCACCTGGTAGAATGCAATGCCCTCCATCCTAACACAAGATCCCACAAAGCACCACCACCCTGGGTTATGTTGTGTGAAGCACAGGGACACTCTTGGGACTCTTAGCCAAACAACTGCCAGGACAACACTCCCAGCCATCCTGTCAGCACAGCCAGCCCACCCCACAGGAAGCAGAGTCAAAAGGAAGGAAGCATGGGCATGCTGGGAAGGGGGTGGAGGCAATAGCATGATGGGAGTCGTAGTCACAGACATTGCTCAGCCTCACAACTGGCCCATCAACACCACCCTGAACCATGCTCACATCACAGGGAGTGGAGAAGGACTCACAAGATGGCTGACACTGGCTACTGCTGTGGGAGCACAAGGCCCTGCTGCCAACTGTGCACCAACAAACAGCAGGACACCACTGACTGACATCCTGAGAGACGACTTCCACTCCCTGCAATGCAAGCACGTTCCATGGTGGGATATCTGGCTGGCTGGGTGGGAAGGGGGACTTGCAGCACTGACTATAGTCACCAGCACCTCCCCTCACACCCTCCCCAACACAAACTCCACAGTACCCACCTGGTAGAATGCAATGCCCTCCATCCTAACACAAGATCCCACAAAGCACCACCACCCTGGGTTATGTTGTGTGAAGCACAGGGACACTCTTGGGACTCTTAGCCAAACAACTTCCAGGACAACACTCCCAGCCATCCTGTCAGCACAGCCAGCCCACCCCACAGGGAAGCAGAGTCAAAAGGAAGGAAGCATGGGCATGCTGGGAAGGGGGTGGAGGCAATAGCATGATGGGAGTCGTAGTCACAGACATTGCTCAGCCTCACAACTGGCCCATCAACACCACCCTGAACCATGCTCACATCACAGGGAGTGGAGAAGGACTCACAAGATGGCTGACACTGGCTACTGCTGTGGGGAGCACAAGGCCCTGCTGCCAACTGTGCACCAACAAACAGCAGGACACCACTGACTGACATCCTGAGAGACGACTTCCACTCCCTGCAATGCAAGCACGTTCCATGGTGGGATATCTGGCTGGCTGGGTGGGAAGGGGGACTTGCAGCACTGACTATAGTCACCAGCACCTCCCCTCACACCCTCCCCAACACAAACTCCACAGTACCCACCTGGTAGAATGCAATGCCCTCCATCCTAACACAAGATCCCACAAAGCACCACCACCCTGGGTTATGTTGTGTGAAGCACAGGGACACTCTTGGGACTCTTAGCCAAACAACTGCCAGGACAACACTCCCAGCCATCCTGTCAGCACAGCCAGCCCAACCCACAGGGAAGCAGAGTCAAAAGGAAGGAAGCATGGGCATGCTGGGAAGGGGGAGGAGGCAATAGCATGATGGGAGTCGTACTCACAGCCCTACATCCCCCACCACATGGCCCAGCAAGCTCACACTCACGCATGCACATCCCACAGAGAGTGGAAAGGCCCATAAAAGATGTCTGACACTGTTGCTGTGTCGTGGGGAGCACAAGGGCATGCTGGGTACTGCACACCAACCAACAGCAGGACACCACTGTCAGCCATCTTGCCATTGCCCTCACACCCACACCCACTGAACTCCACACAAAAGCAAGTAAGTATGGGAATGCTGGCAAGTGGGGTGGAGGCAATGGCATGATGGGAGTCGTAGTCACAGACATAGCTCACCCCCACAACTGTCCCATCAACACCACCCTGAACCATGCTCACATCACAGGGAGTGGAGAAGGACTCACAAGATGGCTGACACTGGCTACTGCTGTGGGGAGCACAAGGCCCTGCTGCCAACTGTGCACCAACAAACAGCAGGACACCACTGACTGACATCCTGAGAGACAACTTCCACTCCCTGCAACGCAAGCACGTTCCATGGTGGGATAACTGACTGGCTGGCTGGGTGGGAAGGAGGTCTGGCTGTCAACCAAACACAAGCAATGCAGACCATGTTCACACCCCAGAAAATACATAGAAATGCCCAAATAATGCAGGACAATGTGCCACACCAATATCAACCCCTGACTGTGACGACTTAGGACAATGCAATGTACAGGCCCGCACCCAGAGGCACAGTCACAACTGTCATGTGTGTCAACCACTGATGCCTGCAGAAACATGACATACATTGTTTGTGTCTCCCAAAAACAGGTGATGATGGGGACACAGCAGCAGACGCTGAGGAGTCCCAGTCCCAGGCTCAAGAGGATGCCGAGCTCACTGGCGTCGTGACAGCCTCTGTCCTCCTCGGACGATGAACAACCTGGCACATCCGGTGCAAGTCAACATGCAGCACCAGCAGGACCACCAGCTGCAGCACCAGCAGGACCACCAGCTGCACTCCCTGCACCCACCCCTACAACGACTGTCACCACGAATACCATCCCTGCCGACATGGACAGAATAAGGAGCAACACCAGCGCAGTGACCCTGGACCAACCTGGGGCCATGGACACCACCACCACCACCAACCCCCAAGGTGGACCAGGGTTATCTGTGCGTGCAACTGCACACACTGCACATGTCAGCAGGGGTGGTGGGAGGGGTGGGAGACAGAGGTCGCTGCTTGCAGACGTTGCTGGTGTGCATGACGACCCACAACTGGTACGCATAGCTGATGCGTACCAGTCCAGCACCGGAGAGCTCAGCCAGGTAGTGGGGCTCCTCAGAGACATCAAACAGCAGCAGGCTGCCCATCATGCCCGCTTGGACTCCCACATGTCCCACGTGGAGTCACACATGTCCCGTGTGGACTCACACATGTCCCGCGTGGAGTCCAAGTGGGATGTACTGCATGAGATGACGGCGGTGCACAGGGACATTTTACAATGCCTCCGCCAGATGAACAGCAACCAGTCCACACCTCCCTGTGTGCCAACAACATCTGGTACCGAACAAACTGCAACTGCCACAGGGAGGGAGGAGGACTCTGGCGGAGAGTCCCCTGCACCGCAGCAGCCTGCACTTGAGGGCCCCCCAAGAAGAGGGGTCGTCCGAGGAGGGGAAAGTGAGAGGCCGATGGCCAAGCGTAACTCCCAGGAAGCCTGAACCTGTTCTGGATGTTCGCCTTTGTGCACAGACTGTTCACCCTGTTGACGGCAACACTACTCCCACACATTGCATGGGGAGTACAAGTTGGACCAATGTGTCAGACAACTGTGGCCCCGATACTGGGGATCCTGTCTACCCGGACTTTCAATTCACCTAGGAACTTGGGATTGCAAGATTCATGTACAGCACAACACATCCTATGCACTATTTACACAAATGTATCACAATAAACACACTAATACACCATACTTGCCTCTGTCGTGATTCTAACGTGGGTGCTGTTATGGGGATGATGAACTGCAAAATTACACTGTGTATGCGAACTACAACAGCAAGGACAACACAGGCATGTGAGTAAAGGCAACGTGACACATATGAGGGAGACACACCACCAGGGCTACACAACACATACACACCTAGGCCATCTGACTCATTGCCTACACTGATGTTGCCAGGGAAGACGGTGCAATGCACAGACACCACACCCATTCCCAGTTGTAGTCAAGTAGCCCACAGGTGCAGTAAGCAAATGGCAGTCAAATGTGTGACCACAGACAACGCACATCACTAAGTGAAGCACAGGTTTATTACACAGTAGCAACATGCCGTAACCACTACAGATGCAAGGTAACCCCACCTGGTAGCGGGCACGCAGTCAACAACTGTAGACGGAAGGAAGTCCATGGGTGTGGCGCACATCACCTGTAGGGACACAACAGCTACCAGCCTGGATGTGCAATCATGTCGTCGGTGGACACAGTTGACCAAACGAATCTGAAAGTACCCTGTGAAGGACAGAAATGACACACAGTCAAAAGCAATGCAGTACAGGACAGAACAGCAAAACTCATGCACAATACATGTTACAAGATACCCACCCAGAACCAAGTTAGCATGTCAACACTGTTGGGGAGTACAGACCACCTGTAAGCACACATCGCTACACACATCCAGTCAAGTAGCCCATGGACACACTCCAACAGCGCCAGAGCCTCACCCACACATCATGGCAACTCACATCATTGACATGACACCTCAGGATACTCACATTCAGCTAAAGAAGTTGGTGATGAGCTGTGTGCGGACATCACCATCACCATCATCATCATCATCGTCACTGGCATCTTGGTCCAGGCCAGGATCCTCCACAGGTGGCGGATGTTGGTCATCGTCATCCTGGATGAGAGGCAACTCCTTCCGCACTGCCAGGTTGTGTAGCATGCAGCAGACGATGATAATCTTGCACACTTTCGCAGGGGCATATGGGAGGGACCCTCCGGTCTTGTCCAGGCAGCGGAAGCGGCTCTTCAGGAGACCAAAGGTCCGCTCAATCACTCTCCTGGTCCGACCATGTGCCTCATTGTAGCGCATCTGGGCAGGTGTCACAGGGTTCCTGAGGGGTGTCAGCAACCACGGCATGTTGGGGTATCCCGAGTCACCTACGGACAGACAAGTGCACATCAGCTGACTTGGAAAAGTGGGCGGAATACTACAGATCAGATCACACACAATGGCACAAAGTCAGTACACACCGACAAGCCAGGCACGCTGGTTCTGCATCTGTGCCATCATCCTGGGGATGCGACTACTCCTCATCACAAAGGCATCGTGTGCTGAACCAGGGAAACGGGCACACACGTGTGTGATGGTCATGTCTGCAAGACACACCACCAGTGCATTGACCGAGTGGTAGTGCTTGCGGTTCCTGTAGGCCTGCTCCTGGGCCTGTGGTGGTACCAAAGCCACATGTGTCCCATCAATGGAGCCAATGACATGCGGCATCCTCCCCAGGGCATAAAAGTCACTCTTCACGTCAGTGAGTCTTCGCAGTCTAGGGAAATAGATGTACCGGTTCAGGAAGAGCAACATTGCTGCCAAAACATCGCGGAGCACACGGCTGAACATGGTCTGTGACATCCCACCAGCAGACGCCACAGTATGTTGGAAGGTACCGGTGGCAAAGAAGTGTAGGGCTGCCATCACCTTCACCTTGGGGGTCAGCGCTGTAGGATACGGCCGGCCAGGCTGCAAATGTGGGGACAACTGCACTGCCAAATCCTCAATCAGCTGCCTGGTGAAGCGGTACCGTCGGATGCTGTCCCGTTCCACCATCGTTGCCAGGTCTGGGAATGGCCGATGGACAGCAGGAGCCCCTGCAGTGCAGAGGAGAAGTAAGCAAGATCGTCAGTCACCCCACATATGCGGCATTGAACACACTCAAGATCCCAACATACATCATCATGAGGCACAACTACATGAAGTGTGCAGTACCGGAAGGACATGTATGGTACATACATGGCCAACATCTGTCAACACGGTCCTACAGGTGGCATCAATTTGTCCCAGGTTGGCCCATTGGATATCATGATGCCGTGTCACAGTCACCCCCCACAGTGACATGTGAGGACAGATGTGCCCCAGGCACCACAGCTCAACGACAGGTACATTCCCAGGGACCCTGTAATGCCACATGGACACTGGCATCACCTGGAGTATCATGTGTACACCACAGCAAAACAAACATGACCCCCACAGGTAGTGGCCACACTTGCCATGGCAGGACAGACATGGACGTCTGTGACACACATGCACAACATCAGAGTCCATGCACACACAACGTGGATGTGGAGACTGTCTCCCATTGTGCACATGAAATCAGAGACATTGTAAACACTACATGCACAAAGACTGTGGAGGGCCATCACTATTGTGCCACTGGGACACCCTGGCTCAAACATGCCGTCCCACATGGGACTCACGGGGTATGTGACATGACATACACAAACACCACTGTGAAATGTGACCATGACACATGCACAGATATGAACAGTTGCACATCACAGTGGTCACGTACACGTAACACCCAGGATCCTGTCCCCATGAACACGTGCACAGCCTGGGGGTGGCTGCCCACAGAGTGACACCCACAGGACAACATGTACACCAACATACACACAATAGGAAATGCAGCCTTACATGCCTTATGATAAGGTTTGGACAGGCTGTCGTGATGTAGGTGTGCCCCTCACTCCCTGGGAGCTATCTGTGGCTGGCATATGTCCATCTGAGACAGGCATGCTGACCTATGCCAGTCACATACAGTGATGCGTTGTACCGCAATGGACCGATCGGTGCCTCCGGCCGGCCCATTGCCTTCAATGTGCTTGGTGCACGCGTTGTACCCCTGTGCGCGTTGTACCGCAATGGACCGATCGGTGCCTCCGGCCGGCCCATTGCCTTCAATGTGTGCGGGTACGCGTTGTACCCTTGTGCGCGTTGAACCGCAATGGACCCGATCGGTGCCTCCGGCCGGCCCATTGCCTTCAATGTGTGCGGGTGCGCGTTGTACCCCTGTGCGCGTTGAACCGCAATGGACCGATCGGTGCCTCCGGCCGGCCCATTGCCTTCAATGTGTGCGGGTACGCGTTGTACCCCTGTGCGCGTTGTACCGCAATGGACAGATCGGTACCTCCGGCCGGCCCATTGCCTTCAATGTGTGCGGGTACGCGTTGTACCCTGTGCGCGTTGAACCGCAATGGACCGATCGGTGCCTCCGGCCGGCCCATTGCCTTCAATGTGTGCGGGTACGCGTTGTACCCCTATGCGCGTTGTACCGCAATGGACCGATCGGTGCCTCCGGCCGGCCCATTGCCTTCAATGTGTGCGGGTACGCGTTGTACCCCTGTGCGCGTTGAACCGCAATGGACCGATCGATGCCTCCGGCCGGCCCATTGCCTTCAATGTGTGCGGGTACGCGTTGTACCTCTGTGCGCGTTGAACCGCAATGGACCGATCGGTGCCTCCGGCCGGCCCATTGCCTTCAATGTGTGCGGGTACGCGTTGTACCCCTGTGCGCGTTGAACCGCAATGGACCGATCGGTGCCTCCGGCCGGCCCATTGCCTTCAATGTGTGCGGGTACGCGTTGTACCCCTGTGCGCGTTGAACCGCAATGGACCGATCGGTGCCTCCGGCCGGCCCATTGCCTTCAATGTGTGCGGGTACGCGTTGTACCCCTGTGCGCGTTGAACCGCAATGGACCGATCGGTGCCTCCGGCCGGCCCATTGCCTTCAATGTGTGCGGGTACGCGTTGTACCCCTGTGCGCGTTGTACCGCAATGGACCGATCGGTGCCTCCGGCCGGCCCATTGCCTTCAATGTGTCGGGTACGCGTTGTACCCCTGTGCGCGTTGAACCGCAATGGACCGATCGGTGCGCACCCATTGACAATGGGCTTGCCTGGCAACGGACGTGTTTTCGAATTTCGAACGAGTCGGTTGCTGGGAATTCAGTTGGTCACCCACAACAATGTTGCAAAATCATGTATGTCATGAAGTTGAAGATTTTGAAGGATGCTGTGGGCGTGTTTTGGTGCTGCTATTCCATGGATTGGCCAGATTCAGAAGATGCAAACGACTTGGACCTATCACTTTGGACACAAGGGACAGGATCTGCCTCTCCAGCACATATATATTGCTGGCATGTTCCCCTGAGAGCTCACTTGCCTGCACTACATGCTCCAGGACGACATCTGCCACTGCACTGCTGCTGTCTCTGCCCCTCTGGACCCTGCAATGGCACGTACTGTGGAGAGAGCCCCAGCCTTCAGCCTTGAGGAGAACCAGGCCCTGCTGGACAGCCTACTTCCACAGTACAGCAAGCTGTATGGGACACCAGGGGAGCAGGTGAGTGTCCTGTGCACTGCCTTTCTGAATGTGCATTTTGTCTGACTAGCAAGGCTGAGAGTCTGCACGCCACTGGCTAGCAGGCTCACTGAGTAGTTGTCACCCCCATAGTGTGTAGTGACTTGCACTGGACAGGTATGGTGCAGTGACAGTGCTTCTGAACAGGGTTTTACTCCCCATGCAATGATACCATGTAGTGACTTCTGGAAAACTGTCCATGGGCAGCCGTGCACTGCCTGGGTACACCATGTGCCCCTGTGATTGCGACATGTATATGCAACTGTGTCATGCACGGATATGTTGCATGTGTAGTAATGGCCTTATCACTTTGTCATCCTGACAGGCTTCTGCCCATCGGAAGCATGAGATATGGAAGGACATCGTCCGGGCTGTCCGGTCCGTGGGGGTCTACAAGCGCCGGATCCGCAACTGCCAAAAGAGGTGGCAGGACCTTCGGGGCTGGACCCGGAGGATTGCACGGGTCCAGCTGAAGCTGTCGCCTCCTCGCAGGAGGGGCGGAACACGGACCCTGACCCCCACATGCTCAGGATCCTGGCGGTGGTCTTTCCAGACCTGGATGGGCAGCTGAAGGCCAGAGAGCAGCAAGGAGGGGGTGAGTCAAAGACTGCACTGTGTACTCTGTCTAACATGTTATGTGCCCTCCTCGGGCCAGGTTGAACTGCCACAGTACAGCAGTCATGTTGTCCAGGAGCCATGTCCCTCTATTGTGCACTGCCCACTCCTCATCTGATACCCAGGTGTGGCCCTTACATGCAGGGAATTCTGTCACTTAGGACTGTGTCCTTGCAGTTTGCTTGACTCAAGGTGGGAGACAGCATCTGTTTCCCTGACTCTGTGGTGGGCATCATGGGTGGGTCCATTGCTTACACAATGCCTGTATTCTGACATGTATTCAGCGTGTTACTTTGATCTGTGGTCCAATTGCTGAGCTGATCCACCACATGTGGCTGGGGTACCTGGCACACACCCATGCTGCGGGTGGGAACAATGTTTGGGCCCCAGGAGTATGTATATGACGTGTGTCACACATACTTAGCCAGCTGCCTACAGTCCAGGGCTCATCCCTCATTCATGTGGGGCTGGACAGTCATGCCTACTCCAGGCCATACAATACACTCTGTACTCCCACTCCCGTGTATCAGAGGACACATTGTGCACAGTGATTTGACCCCTCAGGTGTCTGCCTCTGTGTCAGTGTGCTGTGGATTAGTCGCCAGGACTGCTGTGGAGTTTCTTGGTAGGGGCTCAGCATGCCACTGGAGATGTGACCATAGGAGACGATACTTGTGTGACACATAGGTGTCTGATCAGCTGCCCATGCAGACTGGGGCATGTAAATGTGAAGTTCAGGCAGCTGTTCCCCATGCACAGCAGAGTGTGAGGGGCTCAGGTTCAGAGGGTAGTGTCACAGGTCTCCCATATGTCCAATAGGTATGACCTGGACAGATGAGGGTTAAGAGGATGTGTTGTGGGGGGATGTACATGTGCACTTGTGCAGCTCCAGGACTTGCATTCCCCATGACCTACTATTGTGACACAGTGCAGAGTGTTGTTGTCTGGCTGCAAAGTCATACATCACTGAGACAGTGATGTATGACTTTGCAGTCATGCCTCCGCCATGGCATGTGTCTACTGATTGGTGATCCTGCAGGGAGTGACATGTGCTACATGCACACCATAGTGGCGCTGGCTATCAGGACATGGGTGCATCATGGTGTCTGTCGCTGGAATGCATCACATGCATTTCCTATTTGACTCTGGGCATCCCTTACATCCGTAAACCTGTACTGACTCAGTGGCAAGAGCTGTGATGTGTCCACACCGTGTCCTCTGCACTGTCCAACTACTGTGTACTTGGTGCATGTGTCAACACTGGGGTGTTGCAATCCAACAGACACCAGACAGATGGGTGCAAGGCCATGTGGGATGTGAGTGCCATGCTTGGCATCAGACTGACAATTGACTTCTCCTGTTCAATTAGGGCACTTTTAGCAATGTACAACTAATGATGCCAGGGCTTGCTCTGTAATGTGCTGTGCTCACAGTGGTGTGTGCGTTTGGTGCAGGTGACTGATGTCTGTCTGTTTCCCCATTGTTTGCAGATACATCCACGGCCACGGAAGGGGACAGCTCCACGGACCAGGAGGAGCCGGAGAGCCAGACTGGGTCAGCAGCCGAGGAGTGGTCGGAGGGACCCAGTGGCACGGAGGGCGAGGGGAGCCACACCGAGGAGTCCTCAGCAGCATCCACCTCAGCTGAGGACCAGAGCAACTCGGAGGATGACTCCCTTGTGGAGGCGGGTGTCAGCAGCCACCACACCCCAGCTAGTGTTGCTGTCCCCGCCACCACCAGCACCACCACCGCCCTCCCATCGGCTCCCATTCCCCAGGTCCGTGGAGGCTCCCATGTCCGGGAGCGTGTCTCCTTTGGGCCAGGCACCGCACCCCTGCCCCTGTGTCCCCTGCTGCCCTGAGTGAGGAGTCTGTGTACCTCCTTCGCCAGCTCCATGTAGGGCAGACAGCCATGCTGAGTGTCCTCCATGCGCACACCGCGCTGTTGACTCAGCTGGTGTCGTTCATGGAGGGCATCTCATCGGGCATGTCTGACCTACAGAGGGGCAATAGGTCCATGGACTCCTCCCTGACGGCAGCAGTGTCCCTCCTCAAACGGTCCCTCACCCCTCCTGCCTCTGCTCCATCCACACTCCCCAGCACCTTACCCATCCCAGGCACACACACACTGGCACAGGCACACACCAGCACACACACATCCAGCACACTGACACACACGCCAATGACAAAACGCACACGCACGCACATTCAGGGGACTGAAGCCAGACTCACAGGGGATGGGGCCCTGGAACACACACACGCATCCACATGCACTGCGCAGTCCTCAGTTCCCTCTCCCTCCAAAGCACCCTCCCTTGCCTCACCTGCAACCCCAAAGTCACAGCAGCTCTTCCTCTGTGACCTCGGCCTCTTCCCCACCGATGAAGCTGCTCCAGCATCCCGGGGAAGAGGAAGCCCACCCACACGGAGCAGAGTGCCCCTCGCCCCCGGACACCCTCCCCCAGGCGCAGACGGACTGAGGCCCCCACCCGCAAGTCCCCCGGAGTGCTAAGAGCAAGACCCCGCCACCACCCTGCAGCTCAGGCACAAGGTCTCCGTCCTCCATCCCTCAGGCCCCCACTGCACAGGTGCCCCCACCACACCCTGCCCCAGGTTCCCCCACCCACAGATATACCATCCCCAAGATGCTCCGGCCTTCTCCCCCTGCCACTTGCTCTCCCAGCACCACACCCCCGCTGCGCTTGTCTGTGCCACTGATGTGGTGAGGGTGTCCCCCCCTCTGTCCAACCCACCTTGCCTGTTCCCCATTCTCCTCCCCTGGAGGTAGGCACTGCAGTGGAGTCCACTACCGCCCTGTCTGACTTGGGCACTGCAGTGGCGGACCTGTCCACCCCATCTGCAGGGTCCACTGCAGTTGTGCCGGCACCCACGACATCTGTGTCATGCCCCCAGTTGTGCCGGCACACACCATGTCAGACACCTCCACTGCAGTTGTCAGTGGCTCTCCTGCACCCACCACCCCTTCCCTGACTCCCCCTGGTGAGCCCTGATCCTGTCCCTGCGGTGCCTGGCCTGCCCCCGGTTGCCCCTCCTAGTGGATTGTCCCTGGTATTGTGCAGGCATGCGTAGGGTGACATCTGCCAGTGTCACCCTGTTTGAACTTTGACAATGGACTGGCCATTGGCCTTTGCTCTTTTTTCAGGACTTCGTTTGGCCTCAACACATATGCTGAATAAAGCAACTTTCTTTTCTCTAGTGCTCATGCTTCAGATGTACATGTTGTTGGTGCAGCTAACCATGCCCTTGCTGCAGTGATGGTGATATCTGGTCTCATGATTATGAAGTGTTACTGTGCAGGAACCCATGTGGTCCAGGGGAATGTGTCCTATCATGTGGTGTATCCATGTCATCAATAGCAGCATCTGAGGGTGTCATGTGTTCAGTATTTGGCAATGGGTTTCCTACTTACATTGGCAATTTCATATCTGTGGCTTCCACCCCTGCACATCTGTTGTGCCTGCCATCGTTGCATTTGTCTACTTCCCTGACCGTGTTGCCATCTCCAGTGGACATGCAGGTTTGGGCATCAATGGGGAGGGACTCATCCGTGTAGTCAGTGCAACATTGCTATACAAGTGTGTTGGATCTGTGCTGATGATTCCGTTGGCACATCCATGACCAGGCTGATGTGATGGGAGCCCTCATTTGGTGCTAATTGTTGATTGTGTGACCAAGTGCTCAGCTGACATGATGGGGCCCTACTGAGGCAACATATGGCACAGCTTTCCTCACACAGGAGTGGAGTCCCCTCATGGCAGTGTGTACACGTGTGACATTGCCTGCACCCAAGGTGTGTGTTGTATGTGCATGTCTGTGTGTTCACTTCCATTCATCTGCGCATGCTGTGATCCCTAGTGTTGTACCTGTTTGTGATGCTTGCTGACTTGAGCTATGTTCCCCCAAAGTCTTCTCCCTGTGTTCTCTGTGATGTGGGTGCATGGCACATTACTGGTCATCAGGGTGTCACCCATAGGTGTGTTTGCTGTCAGGGCTGAGTTTGTGTGCAGACGCAGATGGGTCACAGTCAGGTTTCCCCTTGGCACTTGTTGTTTGCCCCTGTCATGTGATTTCCAGTTTGTGTTATCTTTCAGTGATTGTGACATGTTGTGTGTGTGACTGCTGCCACTCCTCAGGGTCAGAGCTGCAATGTTGGAAGTTGTCTATGTGTGTTCTTTGTGGGTGACCTTGGCTTCTTCATTGGTGTGTGACTGTGGCTGGGATCCCATTGGTCGGTGTGGTATTGCCGTCATGTCCATGTACAGCGTAGTGTGCAGTGTGTCAGACATTCAGGAGTCTTGTTGAGTGTCCATGTGTGATGTGTTTCTACACCTTGGTTCCCACCCACCACCCTGGAATAGTCATGGGTGCATGTGCAATGTCACCAGTGCATGTGTACTTCACTGCTGCACATTGTTGGAGGTCGAGGGGTGTGGTGTTGAGTGTGTGCAGATGAGAGTTGTTGCCCGGCTAGGCCCCTGCCTCCATGTTGGCCTTGGCTTACTGGCCATGCTGATTGATTTGTGCTTGTGTAGGTGTGATGGTAGTTTGTTGCTCAGGACACCTGACTGTGGTTCATAGTGTGAACGACATTTAGCTTTGTCATCACAGTGGTATTTTTATTCAGCCCAGGGTCACCACATTGTGGGGGCCCTGGGGGTGGTGCTGTGGTGTGTCTGTGACTTGCTGTGTCAGTTGTTGTTCCTACGTGCCTGTGTGACATGTGTGTTTTGTGCTCCCTCTCACCTGACAATGCCTGCTTGCCCACATAGGGGATTTGGATCCATGAGTTACCTTAGTGTGGCAGTGTATGCACATCTGTATGATTGGTATTCAGCTCTCCTCATGTGTTGTGTGGTTGCCTGGGGACACTGGCACCCCCACCCCTCACCTGCTGTGTATGATGACAGTGTTGGTCTGCCTGTTTGTGTTTGTGCATCTGCACCACTGCATTGGCATATCTTGGGTGTGCCATTGGCTGTATGTTGTTTGGTGTGTTTCCCCTGCTGTCCCTGGGACTCCTAGGTCATCGGTCAGCACAGTGATCATGGTTTGTGTGTCCCATTGCTGCCATGGTATGGTATCTGTTCACCTCACATCTGCTGTCTCCACAGGGTATCTGCATTTGTGTGCCCATTGGTGCAAATATGTGGTTCTGCATTCTGATGGTCACTTCTGTCATTGTGTCATTGATGACTGTTGACGGTCTCAGCCCCCATGGGTGTTGTTTGTCTGCACATGGCCAAAGGAATGTTTCATTTGCACTGCAGTATTTGGCTCCCCCAATTTATGTTGCAATGGGACACATACACTACTTTGCCACAGATGAGTTTTTGGTTCTGTGAGCAGGAATGATCCATGCAGTTTGGCAGTTGCAGCTCTTTCTTTGTCAACAATTACCTTTTGGTCACTGTGATGATGAGGGTGTAGACCCCATTGCCACAATGGTCAAAATGTGCTTCAGCTATGGACCCCACACTTGCCTTTTGGTCACTGTGATGATGGGGGTTTAGACCCCATTGCCACAATGGTCAAAATGTGCTTCAGCTATGGACCCCACACTTACCTTTTGGTCACTGTGATGATGGGGGTTTAGGCCCCATTGCCACAATGGTCATGGGCTGCTTGCATTGTGGGTGCCACACACATATATGTGTGGCACATGTGCTAGGGGGTCACATTGTATGTTGAAAGTCATGTTCGGTGTTGTAGGCATTTGACACAGCCTACACACGCTTGTCATGGTGGTGGGGGATGTCTTAATCTTGCATTCCCTAGGTTGTGGTGTGCTTGTTGTGTCATGCATTGTCCATCCTATGAGTGGGGGTGGTAGTAGTGGTAGGCATCCAGCCCCCTGGCTAAGGGTGGTAGTAGTGGTAGGCATCCAGCCCCCCTGGCTAAGGGTGGTAGTAGTGGTGGGCATCCTGCCCCCTGGCTAAGGGTGGTAGTAGTGGTAGGCATCCTGCCCCCTGGCTAAGGGTGGTAGTAGTGGTAGGCATCCTGCCACCCTGGCTAAGGGTGGTAGTAGTGGTAGGCATCCTGCCACCCCTGGGTGAGGGTGGTAGTAGTGGTAGGCATCCAGCCCCCCTGGGTGAGGGTGGTAGTAGTGGTGGGCATCCTGCCCCCTGGCTAAGGGTGGTAGTAGTGGTAGGCATCCAGCCCCCTGGCTAAGGGTGGTAGTAGTGGTGGGCATCCTGCCCCCTGGCTAAGGGTGGTAGTAGTGGTAGGCATCCTGCCCCCTGGCTAAGGGTGGTAGTAGTGGTAGGCATCCTGCCACCCTGGCTAAGGGTGGTAGTAGTGGTAGGCATCCTGCCACCCCTGGGTGAGGGTGGTAGTAGTGGTAGGCATCCTGCCCCCTGGCTAAGGGTGGTAGTAGTGGTAGGCATCCAGCCCCCCTGGGTGAGGGTGGTAGTAGTGGTGGGCATCCTGCCCCCTGGCTAAGGGTGGTAGTAGTGGTAGGCATCCAGCCCCCCTGGCTAAGGGTGGTAGTAGTGGTAGGCATCCAGCCGCCCCTGGGTTGGGGTGGTAGTAGTGGTAGGCATCCTGCCCCCTGGCTAAGGGTGGTAGTAGTGGTAGGCATCCTGCCACCCTGGCTAAGGGTGGTAGTAGTGGTAGGCATCCTGCCCCCGTGGGTGAGGGTGGTAGTAGTGGTGGGCATCCTGCCCCCTGGCTAAGGGTGGTAGTAGTGGTAGGCATCCAGCCCCCTGGGTTGGGGTGGTAGTAGTGGTAGGCATCCTGCCCCCTGGCTAAGGGTGGTAGTAGTGGTAGGCATCCTGCCCCCTGGCTAAGGGTGGTAGTAGTGGTAGGCATCCTGCCACCCTGGCTAAGGGTGGTAGTAGTGGTAGGCATCCTGCCCCCTGGCTAAGGGTGGTAGTAGTGGTAGGCATCCTGCCCCCTGGGTGAGGGTGGTAGTAGTTGTGGGCATCCTGCCCCCTGGCTAAGGGTGGTAGTAGTGGTAGGCATCCAGCCCCCTGGGTTGGGGTGGTAGTAGTGGTAGGCATCCAGCCCCCTGGCTAAGGGTGGTAGTAGTGGTAGGCATCCTGCCCCCCTGGGTGAGGGTGGTAGTAGTGGTAGGCATCCAGCCCCCTGGCTAAGGGTGGTAGTAGTGGTAGGCATCCTGCCCCCTGGGTGAGGGTGGTAGTAGTGGTAGGCATCCTGCCCCCCTGGGTGAGGGTGGTAGTAGTGGTAGGCATCCAGCCCCCCTGGGTGAGGGTGGTAGTAGTGGTGGGCATCCTGCCCCCTGGCTAAGGGTGGTAGTAGTGGTAGGCATCCTGCCCCCTGGCTAAGGGTGGTAGTAGTGGTAGGCATCCTGCCACCCTGGCTAAGGGTGGTAGTAGTGGTAGGCATCCTGCCACCCCTGGGTGAGGGTGGTAGTAGTGGTAGGCATCCAGCCCCCCTGGGTGAGGGTGGTAGTAGTGGTGGGCATCCAGCCCCCCTGGGTTGGGGTGGTGGCGCGCATTCAGGCCCCTGTGTGCATATGTGGCATTGGTGATGGGCATCCCGCCCCTATGGTGCTGCTGTTGCAAGTATATTCAGATTCCCAGTGTATGTGTGTGATGTGTCGTGTACGTGTTGTATGTGTTTTGTGGTTGGTGTCTGACTTACCTTCTGCGCCGTACGCGTCCGTGCCTGTTCCGGTAGTAGATGTAGAATATTGGTATGATCGGGACGAAGGGATTCATGGTTGGTTCGTGTCGTTCGTCCTTCTCGTTGCTTCGCGTCGTCCTCGTCGCTTGGCTCGTCCTCGTCGCTTCGCTTCGTCCTCGTCGCTTCGCGTCGTCCTCGTCTGTGCTGTGTTCGTCTCGTAGCCGTGGATCGTGTTGTGGCGCGATTCGGAGCTTATGTGCGCCTCTCCCGGATGCTTTGACGTGCCGTGCGTAGCGACGGGTTCGGCGCGTACGGAAAGCGCATCGTACTTGTCCGGCCGGACGGGGCTGCATTTTCCCTTCCGTGCGACTCGATTCGGCGTTTCCGGATTCGCCTCGGTCGGAGAACAGGACCTGGTTTGGGTGAGTACGGCTCGGCCGGAATTTTTGCTGTTGTGCGCATCGTACTTGCTCGTTCGGTGTGCTGTACGGATCGGTCGGGAAACTGGCTTTCGCATGGCTTTTTTCCCGACCGAATGGTATTGGGTGCGCCTCCGACCGAGATCGGAATCGGCCCCTTACTGTTCACTGTTATATCAATGTTTTCCTCTCTTTGGGTATTTTATTATATGCTATTAAATGTTGTACCTTGGTGTATCTAATTACGCTGTCAGCAATACATCCAACCGCGGTGCCTATGCCTCTCAACCTCTTGGTGGACCTTAAAATTGTGATCTTATGCCAGTATGTTATAATATTTGCCAATGAAGAGTTACCCTGTACAAAATACAAACTGGAACTGTAATTTTGAGGCTGGAACATTGACACTGTTAAAGCACATGCTTATATTTTCAGGTCTGAATTGTTACTGTTTGGTTGTAGTAGGCACACCACTTGTTTAATCATCACTCTTTATATTGAGTTGCATTTTATTTACTTTGGGCCAGATTTAGTAACATTTTGCATCATGGTTGCACCACTTTAATCTATTGGCCCTTCTATGTTGCCATGTCTAAACTTCCGCTGTGCCGGTGTATCTGAAGCTCAGTGGCCGTTAAGGCAGACAAAGCTACGGCTTTGTAGATAACCCTGCAATTTGGTCAATGACTTGGACTTTTGGCACTGTGGAAAGGAAGCCAGTGGCATCTTAAAGGCTTCCAATAAATCCCCAGTTATAGCCTCTTCCTGATCTGGTTGCAGCCTCAAGTTAAAAACTCTCAAAACTAGTATTAGACTTGATGGATATAACACTACGATTTGTACTACATATTTCTCTAATAATCTATATTAGATTGAATTATACTTATGTTTTCCTCTGATTGATGTAAACATTTACTATAACCATACTAGCTACTATTTCTCCAGAATTAAACGGATTTATCTTAGCAGCATGCAGCCACTCACTTTTTGTTGGCACATAACTTACCCCCTTAGCAATCTGCATAGGTATCAGAGTGAGTAATCCTTTTGAGTCGCGCCCAGTTCCACTTGGTTAAACTTCAGAGTAGATCTGCTTGATACCTAGGAACAGCATTTTTCCCAGAAAGCCAGGTCTCCTGGAAACATAGAAACCTATGTTCCACCAGAATTGTTTACATTTGGTCAAATTCTAGGATACGTCTTAGCCCATACACATTCCATACCAATAACGAAAGGCTGTCAGGAGAAATCATATCCTAATCAATATGACTTAATCAAGAAAATTTGGGGCAAGTTTCATTGCCCAGATTGATTGGGTCACATCTATTTTAACTATTCACTGCTACAGTCATGCAGAGATTGTCTCTCTTATATCCCACAGTTCTATTCGAGCCATTGATCTTACAATATTCTAAAACCAGGTTTACTTGTCTGACATCAAGACCTGCATGGTAATTTAGGAATGACTCTCTTGTCTAATATCTTCTTTGGGGGTGGTAAACGTTTTATACCTTTTGTGACTTGCATCCTCTATGATTTTCTTTATTAGTCTAGAAAAGAATGTAACCACTGTTATTTCCTTCATAGGCCCCCCATATAGACAGACAGTCCTGAGAAAGGGAAAGGCAGAGAAACCTTGAGGGAGGTAGGGGAGGCAATAGGACATCAGCTGTTTTTTCCATTTTTAAAAATAGAAACAGGTGGGTAAGCAAGATGGAGATAGGAGGCTCCTTGGACACCAAGGATTGTATTCATTTTGAAGCTCAATGCCCTGTTTGAGCCAGTGCTCACCTGCATAGGCAGCACCCATTGAAGAGCAGTGCATTGTGCCCCTTTACATAAACATGTGCTATTGTCAGACTATATTGCTGTGAGTTTATACGTGCTGGATTCAGCAAATAAGAACCACTTAGCCTGGCATTTCACCCTTCACTAAGGGCTTTCTATGGAGGCGTCTCCACAACCCTTTAAGGAGATTGTGATGGGCTCACCAAGGCTGTATCAAATTAGAGGCTGCTCTCTCCTACCTGGGTGCTGGGCTGCAGGTGGCCCCTGCTGAGTTCATAGAAGTGCTCATCCAAGTGTACTGTCTTTGTTAGTGCAGGGACACCATACCTTTGTTTTAAGAGGAGCACAGGGACCTCCACAACTGGTGGGTGTTATACCACTCTACCCCACATCAATCACATGGGGCATTGGAGAGTACCTGCATTTCTCAGTGCCCTCTTCCAAAGCGTGCCCTTGACAGTATGTTAAGTGTGGGTGGCCTATTGTGTGGTGCACATTTAACTTGTCAATCAATGGCCTTTTTGTCTACACAGAAGCTTCAGTAGTATAGAGCACACAGATGATGATAAGCAATTCCACATTTGCATAGGGCCATGGCCCTATTGCAAAAAGATGATTCCCATTTTTTCATTAAGGGGTACTAACGAATCTGAGCAATGTCTACTTCTGAAGGGTCACACATACAGCTGCAATCACTTCTGTAAAACGGCATTGGATGTAAGCAACTGTTGAGTTTTTGGATCAAATTTCTAAATACAGTCCCTGTCATTTTATTGATTATTGCCAATACAACAAGTGGGCTTTGGATCAGCCCATTGCTTATCATTGGTTCGCTTTCCTGTCAATCTCATTTTCTTGCTTCTTAATAAATGGCCTTCTTTCCTCTTCATGTGTTTGTCCTTCCCCTGAAGCATCTCATTCTTTACCATCCTTATGATTAGATAACTGTATTCTTAAATGGCTAATATCAGAAAACTACTATTTCCTTCTTTTACTTGCCCTTTCTCTTGTGTGCTCCTTCCTTCTTCAAATACCTCCTCCTGTGCTCTCCGAGTTGCTCTCCCACCCCTCAGCTCATCTGTTGCTTCTCCCATTCACTGCCGTTCAGCATTTGCAAAGCCAAAAGATCGGCTAATGCCCTTTTTTAGATGAGATGCAGTGGATTTGCCAATGCTTGTTTTAAATATGTTTAATTGAAAGCTTCACAGCTCTGTGGGGGCTGGGTTCAGTGGCATACACAGCATTAAATTGCTTCTCTCCTTGTCTCTGACTTCATTTCAAATCTCTCAGTGGATAACATCCCCAGTACATAGATAGATACACATAATAATACATGCATGCACATATGTCTGAGCAGCCTGTGTAACACGTCTTTGTAAGATGTATACATTGAATGGAAAACAAGAGAGTCCTATTTTTCATTTGAAAGCCCCGGCCCCCAAGCAGTGACAGGCAGTTCGCTAGACAATGAAACACACATAAAGAAGGGAGGAGAGGTTACATTGCTACCCCGACCTCCCCAGTCACAATCTATATCACACAAAAAGGAGGTAGGAATGCGTCTTCCGGTGGTGGCACGTGCTCAGTGAGTAAAAACTGCCCTCAGTCACAAGTTTGTGACATGCTTCATCATCGGGCTTGCTTACTGACACCCCTGCGCAGACCAAAAGGGAGAGGAAGATAATACAAACATAAAGTTGTGGGATCACCAAAGAGAAGTGCAGCTTGTGAAAGTTAAAACTAGCTCGGATGTGTCCCTAATTCTAATTTTATTCCTGGGCGACCTGGCCAGGGTTAAAAACGTGAAGGATGGCGGTGATAGGAGAAAATTAGGATCACTTCACCCCTCCTTACTGCAAAGGTGTCGACATGTTTCTGCCGATTCAACTGCGCCCACAATGTTGGGTCACTCCGGCACAACACAGGACATGTAAAAACTTGCGAAACACTAGCTGCAGTCGTAGGTGGGGGCCGCCCAGATTACCACAAGGTCCTAAATGTAGAAGGGCTAACTCCACGAAAAATTGAAAAAGTAAAATAATGACATTATACTCTTTGTATAACTTCATGTAAAACTATTTTTGGGCAGTCCACCACTAAACTCAACATGTACATATATTGTCTCTATGTAGTGTGTGACTACAGGGAGCTGCTCCTACTCCCTCGCTCATTCAAGTAAAATGTTGAATGGAACTCGGTGAGTGTGAGACTTTGCTCTGCCATAGTAGACGCGTGTTAGACACGCGCTTTAGAAATGGAAGTGACGGACACCTGAGGTTGAATAAAATGGTAACTTTTCCATAACGAATATTCCGATTTGGATAGCAAGAGCTTACAAGTGAGATAACATGGGGCTCTAGGCGGTGGTGATGTGCGGATGTTGAGTGAGATGTATGTATGCACACATACAAGAAGGGTTTCTTGCTCTTACATATTTATTTTTCTAGAGCAAGAGGATCTTATGGAAGGTCTCCTCTCTTTACAGGTTTAAACGAGAGTGTAAATTATAAAAACCCTATCTTGGAGGGATCCTAAATTAGGATCAGAGGGTGTTGTGTTTTGGGATCCTGAAGGTCCGGATGAATGCCCCGTTTACTTACCGGTAATCTTCATTACTCTGAGTATTGTCTTCCTTGCCACATGAGTAACAAAGTGAGCTTCAGCTCCACACCAGAACCCTCCTTAAAGCAAAGTTAGTATCCCATGCCTCCCATCCCTCCCCAACATGTCAGACCCAC
This sequence comes from Calotriton arnoldi, assembly GCA_963921515.1. Classification (NCBI taxonomy): domain Eukaryota; kingdom Metazoa; phylum Chordata; class Amphibia; order Caudata; family Salamandridae; genus Calotriton; species Calotriton arnoldi. The sequence goes on from CAWUFW010001658.1 coordinate 1,883,030, forward strand.
ATCACACCTGACCTACCATAAGAGGAGAGTCAGCCCATCCCACTACCTGAAGAACTACCAAGCCCCAAGAACCATTGAAGCCGATAGCACAACAGGGAGGGAGGGATGGGAACTCATGTGGCGTTGAAGACAATACTCGGAGTAATGAAGATTACCAGTAAGTAACCAGGGCATTACCTCCTCGTAAGCCTTCCTCGCCACATGAGTAACAAAGTGAGCACATACCCAAGCCAAGCGGCTTCATGGCACACACAAGAAACCACTGACAAGTAGGAGATGCAAAAGAACCGGGTTTAATCCAAAACATCACAGGCAAATGGAAAAAACCACCCAGGAGAAACAAACATCAGATAGACAAGATCACGAGCTGGAAGAACCAGCCGCAAGAACCGCCTCAGCAAAACCCCGTAGAAGGACCACCCAAAACCACCCATTAATGATCCATGAAAATGTGCGGGGAGGACCAGGTCAACGGCCCGACAGATATCCTCGGTAGACACACCCTTGAAAGAGGCCCGTGAGACAGACAGACCCCTGGTGGACCGACCCTGAACCCAGGCCGACACCTCAGACCCCTGAGAATCTTAGGCAAGCAAAATAGCCTGCTTGATCCAACGACTCAAAGTGGAGAGAGAAGGCTTGTGACCAGACTGCACTGGGCCAAAAGTGACAAACAAACTGTCACAGCAACAGAAAGGCACAGTCTTCCAAAAGCGAGAGGGAAGACTCCGCCCCAGACTCCAAAACCGGGGGGAAAGAAGACAACACCACCTCACAGGGGTGGTTGACAACCGAAGGGACCTTGGGCAGGAATCTTGGGTCAGGGCGCAACACAAGACGATCCGGGAGGACCCCCAAGAACGGAGGAGAACGCAGGAAAGAGCCCAGCTCCCTGATCCGACCAGCCTAAACGATAGCCACCAAAAACACCACCTTCAAGGGGAGGAACTTAAAATCCACTGAACCCATGGGTTCAAAGGGAACACCCTGAAGGGCCCAGAACACCAACGGAAGAGCCCAGGAAGGAGCCAGGCAAATAGCCAGAGGATGCTGCAAAAAGCAACTCCGAAGCAAACAGGCCACCAAAGGATCCAGACCGTCCAGCATTGGACTGGGAGAAGCGGGCAGACCCAGGGAAAACCCCTAAGGGATCCACAGACACAGGGTCAACCCCCTTTGACACACACCACCGAGAAAAGGAACCCCAATGGCGGGAATAAGAAAGTAGAGTAGCCGGACGGCAGGAACCCTGAAGCAATTCCACCACCTCCAGGGAACAGCCCTGTCCAGCAAGTTCACCCTCTCAAGAGCCAGGCCTGAAGATGAAGCCGACACAACACCCCCCGGGAGTGGTGGGCCCCGCAAGGGGTAAGGAAGATCCAGAATCTCCCAGCACTCCTGGACAGCCAATTCCCTTAGAAGAGGAAACCAAGGACGGTGAACCCAGCCGGGAACCACCAACAGAACAAGCGCCCTTTCCTGGCGAATCCTGCACAGGACACGTGGAATCAAGGGAATCGGGGGAAAAGCATACAGCAGGGAGTCTGGCCAACGGAACGTGCATCCAGCCGCCATGCCCCCGGGCACAGAGGAAGAGCACAGAAGTGAGGCAGGAGAGCATTGAATTCGTCCGCGAACAAATCCACCGCCGGGCACCCAAACCGGACTTGCAACTGACGGAACACAGACATCCTCAGGGAAATGGCAGCCATCGGAGAAAAACCCCTGCTCAGGCGATCCGCCACGCTGTTCTCCCTACCCGAGAGATAAACTGCCCTGAGGGACAAGACCGAAGCCTCGGCCCAAGACAGGAGTTCCTGAGCCAGGAGCCAAAGAGAGCGAACCTTGCAACCCCCCTGATGATTGATGTACCACATCACAGCCTGATTGTCCGTCCGGACCAGAACATGATGACCCCGGAGAACTGGGGCAAACTCCCGAAAGTTGGAGGAGCAACCCTCCTGTAGATGATCCCTCCGACCCTGAACAGACCGGGAATCTAAGATCACCCCCCAGCCCAGGAGGCTGGCAACGGTCGTGAGCACCCGGGAAGGGGACACCAGGAACGGAAGACCTCTGGAGAGATGGGATTCCACCAACCACCAGCCCAGATCGGCACAAATCTGCGGGGACACCATCACTGGGAAATCGTAATCCTCTGAACAGGGAGCCCACTGGGACAGAAGATGGTTCACCAATGGGTACAAATGGAGGCGAGCCCAGGGCAGCACATTGATAGTTGCCGACATCAACCCCTGCACCCTCAACCACTGATGGACAGGGGCGTAGTCCTGATCCAGGAGACAACCCAGGTCCCTCCATAAGGTAGCCCTCCGCTCCACTGGCAAAAAAACCATCCCCTGGACCATGTCCAGGCGACCTCCGATGAACACCAAGTCCTGGCAAGTTAACAGGTGAGATTTCTTGAGGTTGATCAGGAATCCATCAGTCGATAGGACTTCGCAGACTCTCTGGACGTGAAGAGTCCCCTTAGAAAAAGAAAAGGCAGAGATCAGCCAGTCATCCAGGTAGGGAAAAACCCTAATCCCCTCCCTGTGTAGGATCCCAACCAAGGGTGCCAAAACCTTCATGAAGACCCTTGGGGCCGAAGACAAACCAAAGCGAAGTACCTGGAACTGGAAGTGGCTGCCCCCGTGCAAAACAGGAGGAAACTCAGAGAAGACGGGTGGATGGGCACATAGTGGTAGGCATCTAGGAGATCCATGGAGGCCACCACTTCCCCCTGAACCAGCAGCCGGAGGATCTTCTGCAACGAGAGCATCTTAAATTTTACATGGGGATTGAAAGAATTAACCCGCTTCAACACTGGCCAGAAGTCCCCAGACATCTTCCTCACCAGAAACAGGATGGAATTAACCCCCAAGCCCAACTGAGTAGCTGGAACTGGCCGAATGGCCCCTTTTGAGAGGAGGTCCTGGACACCGGCCAACAGAGCCTCCCTTTTTCGTGATGCTGAAGGCAAAGGAAAGCGTCCTGAGGGAGGGAGTCGAACACGATCGAGTAGCCCTCCTGGACAATCCATAAGTCCCACTGATCTGAGACGGAGGACTCCCAGGCAGCAATGAAATTCAGCAGCCGTCCTCCCACCGGACCCCTGACAGCTGGGATCCGAGGATAGTCAGGATTTTGATACAGGGGTTTGAGGTAGACCGGGATTTGTTGAAGAACGGGGTGGCCTGGCCGTGACCCAGACCTCAAAAGGGCAGGCCACCCCTGGGGGTAGAAGTAGACGCAAAAGACCTTCTGGGACCAAATAAACAGCCTCGAGAAGGACGGATGAGAGCCAATAGCTTCCTGTCCTCTGCAGACTTCTTAACCATCTCCTCCAGGGAAGCGCCAAACAGTTCTGTCCCCGAAAATGGAATCTTCAGAAGGATCGCCTTCTGGGCAGCATCCGCTTTCCAGTGACGGAGCCATACCTGGCGACGAGCCTGAATAGCTGCACCACCAGCCATGGCAGCGGCCCCCAAGGTGTCAAAAGAGATATCAGACAAAAGCCGCATCTGCTGCTCCATGATCGCTAGAGTAGGAAGGACGTCATCCCCCTGTTCCAACAGTTCAGTCAATGATTGGAAGCCCTTGAACAGAGATTGAACCGTGTAAGACAAATAGGCGGAAGCTTGGATGGAGAAGTTGGCCGCCGCACAGGACCGCTTAGCAGCAGCTTCCACCCTCTTATCGACCGGGTTCCGAGGGAGACGCATCCGCAGAAATTATGGACACCTGAGAAGCCAGACCAGCCATGATAGAATCAACCTTCACGGAAGAGAGAAAATCCTTCGCGAAGTCCTGGATGGCGTAGCGTGTGGACAGATAGCGCGGGAAAGCTTGTTTGTCCACCTCCTGCCATTCATTGTCAATCACCTTCTTCACAGAAGGATGCAGAGGTAGGGACTTGGGCTCCTTGCACTGATATTGCATGAAAGAATCCTCTGATAGCTCATCGATAGGAGGAAGCGGGAAGGCCATGTTGTCCTTGATGTGCTGAAGGACTTCTCTCAACTCCTGGCCCTGCACACAACGACCCCTGAGGTCCTCCTCCTCACCCTCACCCTCAGTGAATGGAGGGGGGTCCAATCGCTGTCGCTTAGGGGAAGAGTGGCCCTGCCCCCCTCGCGCTCCTCAAATGCTACAGCCACCGCAGCCTGAATCATAGATTGAATAGTCTGCAGAGACAGGGACTCAGACAGAGGCTGGGAGCTGGGCCCCGCCACCACTGCAGGATCCTCACCCTGCTCCATGCTGGGACACCACAGGAAATGAATGCAGGGAGAGAAGTGAAGCAGAGCAAAAAGCAACCACTAGACTGCCGAGTATTGGAACCATCCTCTAAATACCAATACCTGTCGTAATTGTGAGGTGAGATGGCAAAAAACTCACGGTTACACATGTAGCCAGGCAACCCTCACCAGCAGGAAGCCTGCAGTGCGCGACTCTGCCCCCCTAGAGGCCAGATAGGCCCGGGGATACGGGTCCTCGTAAAACTTCCTGCCAGTACAAGAACTGCTGCTCCCGCCCCCCCTCTCCTGCTGTACACACGAACTGAGCCGGCACAGGGAGGGAAGCGAAGAGCTTACCAGCAGCTTTTCCCCGCATCGAGGCGGGCACTCCAGAGATCCGGCACAGGGCTCCAGGTAAGCCACGCGCCGAGGACGCTCCACTGGCAACGCTCTACCGCTTGCGTCCCAATAATGCGAATCGGGGTGAATAACCGCACTCTATTGAGGCGCGGGTTCAATCGGCTCCCAAGGTATGGCCGAAAGCGAGCTGGAGCCGAGATGCAAAGGGAAGAAAAAATCTCCGTCCCGGCTCCAGACCAGCACCATCACATACCCGCAAATGAAGGGTCGCTACGGGCGGCTTGCCCCCGCACCCTCATGGCTCGCTAGTGCAGAGCCTAGCCCTCCCCTAAAGAGAGAGGGAGAGGGGGAGGGGGCACACCCCAGGAAATGGGCCAGCTTGAGCAGGGCCTCCACCCAAGGGTCGTGGATCCTGCTTGAGCAGGACCTCGACTTACCTGAAATGCGCACTTGGAGAGTCCAGCTCAGAACAAAAAATAACAGGTAGTGGGATGGGCCGACTCTCCTCTTATGGCAGATCAGGGGTGACGTGGGTTGGCCATGTTGGGGAGGGATTTTAGGCATGGGATGCTAACTTTACTTTGGAGGGTTCTGGTGTGGAGCTGAAGCTCACTTTGTTACTCATGTGGCGAGGAAGACTTACGAGGAGGAAATGCCAGAGTGACCCAACATTGTGGGTGCAGTTGAATCGGCAGAAACATGTTGACACCTTTGCGGTAAGGAGGGGTGAAGTGATCCTAATTTTCTCCTATCACCACCATCCTTCACGTTTTTAACCCTGGCCGGGTGGCCCAGGAATTAAATTAGAATTAGAAACACATCTGAGCTAGTTTTAACTTTCACAAGCTGCACTTCTCTTTGGTGATCCCACAACTTTATGTTTGTATTGTCTTCCCCTCCCTTTTGCTCCACCCCAGGTGTTGGTCTGTTCAGGGGTGTCAGTAAGCAAGCCTGATGATGAAGCATGTTACAAACTTGTGAGTGAGGGCAGTTTTTACTCACTGAGCACGTGACACAACCGGAAGATGCATTCCTACCTCCTTTTTGTGTGATATAGTTCGCTAGACAAATCATAAAATACCACAAACAGTGATTCTACTTTTGGAGAATGACTGACCTATTTTGCAGAGGGCATCCTATGGGTTTACTAACGGACATACAGGAGTGATGCCAACTCATTTTATTAAGACTAAGGCCGTGTTGATTTTCAAATGCTAGTTGAGATGTTTTTAGTGCAGACTTTCTTAGCGGGCCAGTTGATGGATTTATTCTCAGTACCTTGCAAATATCTCTAATAGTTATAAGAGATATTTGCAAGACCGGGTAAATAGCAGATAAAATTTTGTGTCATGCTCCCAAAAGTGCATTTTTTCACTTCAGAACACGTTGTGTTCCATCCCAGCACCCCTTCTAAGTCTTCCGTCTTTCCTTCTTCCTAAACTGACTGGCAGCAGTATGCAAAGACACACGATTTTTGCATTTTGTACCTCTAATAACCTATCAAAGAGGTATGTGTTGTAAATCGGACACACGTCAGGACGCCGTCATATGCAGCAAGATGCAGTGGCATAGCTAGGCCTTTTGCTGCCCCTGGCTGCCTCTGCGTTTGCCGCATGCAGCGGCCGAATGTAAGACCGGAGGTGCTGCCATGACCACGGGTAAGAGGGGGGTTTAGGCTGCCGCACCCAAAACTCTTTCGCCCGGGGCTGAACACCCCCCCTACCCCCCCTTGCTACGCCGCTAGCTATATGTGCTCAAGGAAAGTGTAACGATGTGATGGATGCATGCAGTTCCGCATAAACTTGTTATTTACCTTCCGACAGATGTCCTCGCACATGCACGTAGTGAAGCATGCAGTGAACCAGAGTGGTCTTTAGGAAGATCTGTGTGACAATCATTGCTCGCTTCCCTACTGATTCGCAGGATCCACCTTCATCTTTCAGATGCTTTGTGTTTACCCATCTTCTAGATCTCAAAAGTGACAAGCATTTGCAATGCAATAGGTCTCGCAATTGCGAGATTTTGAGCTATTGGCATTGTAAATGACAATGTCTTTTATTTGTGTTTAAAAAACCTATAATAATAAAAGGCATTGTCATTTACAATACCAATAGGTCAAAGTTTCTAAAATGCAAGACCTATTGGATTGCAAATGCTTGTTGTTTTCAAGCGCCCCATGCTGCGCTTTCACGTTAATAGAGGCCACGCCCATTTTCTTAGACGAGCCGTGTCTAAAGAAAGGTCCAAGGCCGCTATTAAAGTAAAAGTGCGGTATGGGGCGCTTTTACCAAAAAAAGCATTTGCTTGTCAAGTTGACAAACAACTGCTTTTTTGGGGGAAAAGCACCCTGTGAAAGCGCGCATGGCACGCTGAATGCGCTGAATGTAGCAGGAAAGCATGTAGTGCCTGCAGTCGAAGAAACCATTAAAGAAAATGGTGCTTACAGACTAAAGAAGACGTACTGTGTAGCAACCGAAGTAAAAGGGCCAGTCCTCATGGGAGGTTACAAATGAAGACAAGGCAGTACTAAGGAGGGACTAACAAGCCTATTAACGAATCAGAAGCCAGCATTTACGAAGGACAATGAAACAAGCCAATGACAAATATGGGTGGAGAGTGGGCGGGGCTTCAAGTCCATACTCCAGTACAGCATGGCTCGCAGAGCAGCGCATGCGCTGCACAGGCTCAACCTAATGATACCCACATTTACATTGGCATCTGGTCAGCTGGCAGAGCTTTCTCAATGATGGCAGAACTCAGAACTGCAGTCACAGCTCTACTTCTTATGATATCTCAAAAATAACAACTTGATCCAAGAAGCCCCTGTGATGATGATGGTGATGATGGAAGCCTCACAGCTGATCTAGGAAGACTGTTCATGTCTCACTGTGCTCCTTGCTCAGTAGAAAATCTATCCCCTCACTTTCACACGCCGAATGTTATATTTCTGACATGTACCTGCTTTTGCTGAGGAGGTGCTATGCTCAATCAATCAATCAATCAATCAATCAGAGTCTTATAAAGTGCAACTACTCACCCGTGAGGGTCTCAAGGTGCAGGTCTCTATGCTCTGGAAAGGATGAGTATCACTGCAGGATGTTGGTGACCAAGAAGGGATTTGTGAAACCCCAGGTCAGCTTCTTGTCAGTGGAAAAACAAAATATTCATGAAGCACATTAAGGAAGAAAGACAAATATGGTCTGCTAGGGTTTAAAAATTAAACTCTGGAGAATTCCTACAGCAGATTTTTGAGGAGACTCTCTGGAGCCAAGCATTGTAATGAGATTGGTCCTTCCTCATGGTGTATTAGTAAGTGACTCTTCCTTAGCCAGATGTGACACAACCTGCCTTTAGTGCTTTCCTGTGCATTACCACAAGAGTAGTCCGTTCCAGAGACACAGTACACCCTTGTTAATTCCACTACTCTGAGGCTTACTGAGGGTCCATTTGCTTAACATTAAAAGCCTTGCTAGGGCGGTGGAATATTGTCACAATGATCTTTCCCACCTGCGCCATTGGATGCCAGCTCATCAATTGAATCACTGTTTTATAAGTGATTGGTTGGTCTTCTATTAACTATATTTGTTTCTTCACTGCTTTCCAGGCATTCTAGTATGATATGATGTACCAACCCTAGAGCTTCATGCCAAAATCAAGGTCCATCTATGATTTCATTCTTTTCAGGAGTTAAATGCAATTTTTAATATAAAAACTGTGTCCCTTGAGACTTGTGGGCTGCCGTAACTTGATCAACCTCTTGTGATCAGAGTATCCTTAAACCAAGTTACATTTCTTTTGAAACTGTTCCTATTTGTCAGTTCGTTTTTGGTCAACCGATTCTTTAATTTCAGTTAAAAGGTTAGTAATTTTCCATTTGGAACTCAAGACTCTAGTTTATAGACAGTGCTAGTGCACTGTTCTGGTGGGAGACGGGCATGTGATGCCTTCCCTGGGCGGATTGAAAAAGTCTGGTTAAAAGAGATAACCTTAGTAAATGCATTTGTGGTGCAATTACACCTCTTCACCTCCAGGGGATGCCCTTCTCCAGACATCCCCACCTCAGCTCTTCACCCCTTGAGGCAATCCCTAAGGCACCCCCAGCTGCAGAACAAAAGTTCCAACCATGGGGATGCTGATGACACCTCGTTGAGCCCTTGAGGGGTTATTCTTTTGAGTCCCCATGAGACTTAGGGAGGGACTTTCCTCTTCGTGCTGGGGGAGGCTGCGTTGCTCCTGCAGCTCCCCCTGCACCTTGGCACACACCTCGTGGTGACCCCATCCTCCTGGGGCCACCATACGCAGAAAACCAGGCGTTTTCCTGCAAGCCAGCTTGGTCCTGCAAAGCATTATGGGGCGAGGTGCTCCGGCACCGTGAATATTATAGCAGCGACTCTCCCGCTGCGTCGGGGAGAGCCGCGATGTATGCCTCCGGCCGTGTCTGCTCCCTGTGGGGGGGCCCGGTCCCACCCGGACCCCCAGGTGAGTGCTACAGCTCGGGGAGCCCACCCCCGGCTGCTCCTGCGGTTTTCGGGGGCCCAGTCCCACCCGGGCCCCTCGCTTCCATCTCTGTGGCCCAACATTGGAGAGCCGCTCGGGGAGCCCACCCCGGTGGCTCCCGCCGGCTCCCCGACGGGCCAGCACACTCGCGTGCTGCCGCGGGAGCCGGCACTCCGTTTCTGATGTGCCCGCTCCGGCGGGCACACGCGAGGCGGCTTCCCCGCTCCAGTGGGTCCCCGGGGGAGTGCGACGGCACTCCCCCCGCCTTTCCGCTGACGTGGGGGAGTGCGACGGCACTCCCCCCACCTCACCTGCACTTCGGGGCCCGGGGATGGGGTCCCGGGCCCCCCCACAGGGACACCCTCTCGGGGAGCGTGACGGCGCTCCCCGGCTTTACTTCCGGGCGACAGGGCCCGGAGTTGGGATCCCGGGCCCCTTGGACTTCATTGCGGGGAGGCGCGACGGTGCTCCCGCACTCCGTTGTCGCCGGGGGCCAGGGTGGGCTCCTGGCACCCCGGTTGGGCCCCTTCACGGGGAGCGCGATGGCGCTCCCCGACTTCCGTCTTCGGGGGGGGCGCGACGGCACCCACCACCTTCAGCGGGGCCCGGAGTTGGGATCCCGGGCCCCTTTTCACCACCTTCACGGGGAGCGCGACGGCGCTCTCCGGCTTCCGCTTTCGCCGGGGGCCAGGGTGGGCTCCTGGCACCCCTTTGGGGACACTTCACGGGGAGCACAACGGTGCTCCCAGACTTTGCTTCACGTGGGGGCAGCCCCCGGGACCTGACCCACCCTGGGGGCATCTTGGAGACCGGCGGCGGAGCCCCACGCGCTGCGTCGTCGGTCCAGCCAGAGGTCAGAGGTCGCCTACCTTGTGGGGGGCATATCTCAGCCCCCAGGGGTCCGATCTGCACCATTCTGGCCTCCTCTCGCTCCTGATGGCCAGCTCTACCCATCTGGAGCACTCTTTGCCCCCCTCCTTGCCTCCAAGAGGGTGAACTTCAGCAGGGTGCTGTTTTCACTGGCTCCCTGCGCCAGCCTTTCACCTGGCTCTCCTCCTGGGCCTCTCTTCTCCTTGCGCAGAGGCCCCGGCTCCTGCTCACTGGTCCTGGACTCCTCTCCTGGCGCTATTCAGGATCCTGGGACAGTCAGGGGGTTCCTCCTTCCAACTGCCCATGGCACCAGGCTCCAGCACCCTCTGCCTCAGCAGACCACACCCCAGAGAGAGCTTCTCTTCCTGTGCAAGACCTTTTAAAAGAATTTGGAGGGAGCTGGCAGGAAGTCTCTTCTTGCCCTATCAGGCAGCGACACCTCACCTCTCTGCCCCTGCTCCCTCCTTCCTGCCCAGGCCTCTGGGTTTGTTCAAAATGGCATCGTCCAGGGGTCTCATGCCACATGGTCTCTGAGAGCCCCTTCCCCCCTCGCTGCCTTCTCTCCAGAGCAGCTTGGTGCCTGGCACCAGGTGACAGCTGCTGATGGATGAACCTGTAGCTCCACCCATCTTCTCTTCTTGGAGTGGAGGCCTTCGCCCTTGGAATGCTTGTTGTGCAGGGCTGGCTTGGGGAGGAAGGTCATTAATTCAGCCTGGCTGGGTCAGCCCCAGCCAGGCCCTGGTTATGAGCTGACTCAGAGAAATATGTCATTTCTGGATGACCCAAAAGCAGTACAAATATGACTTTGGACTCTGCAGAATACTTCTTCTCACATAGGTTTCAGTGGACTTTGGTGCATGTCTGGAATTTGTAGGCCCTAGGAAAGTAAAACTAGCCCATGTGCTCCCCATCCTCATAGGAGAATAATGGAATAAAAACAGTAAAGCACACTGACTTTCCCTCAAATGTTTCTTCCCATTGTAGAAAGCCTATTCCATGTCACCACCCAATTCTGCATAAGTCCTGCCACACCATTCACTTTGTAGCTGCTCCTGGGCTGTGCACGCCAGGAATCTCTCCTGCGCAGCCCTTACACTTGTGCACACGCATGTACACACGTGCTTGCATGTAACCAGCCCAGTGCCCCTTACTCTGGCTGCAGCGTAGCGGCCTACTCTCGCCAGAGGGACACCGGTAAAATACACATGCAGTCCCTTTCATCGTGAGTTCACTGTGGGTGAGTCCCAACTTATGAGGCTCTCCCACAGTAAAAGCTCAACAAATAGGTGTTCAAAAAGCGAATAATCCGGGCGGCTCAGATGGTCAGAACCACCTTCTAACAAGCAGAAAATTAGAACTCATCTTAAGTGGAGTAAGACCTTGGCTGAGCAACAGACCCTTTGACCATCTCTGGATAGTCTGCTTCAGATATCTCAAAAACACTTTTCTATTCTGCATTTTATCATTGAATTTTATGTCAAGATAGAGGCTATCATTATGCATGAACTTTTATTCACTCCTTCTGAGCAGCAAACCATTAAAAGCTTCCAAATAGAACCTTAAAACATCACAATGAAAAAATAGAATGTCCAGTCCTATATATACTCCATGACCTCCATCTTCTTCCTCTTTTGTTTGCTGCTTTCGAGCAGATAAGTATTGCTCAGAATTTACTATGTTTGGTTGGATAAATGGCTAACTCTGTAGTTTGCATTTCTATTGGAGTTTATAATATGTACTTTAGATTTTATGAGTGTTTGACCCAATTTATGGGTTTGAGGGATTAGAATTCTAAATATTTTCAGTTTGGAAGGTATAGGTAACGCTTGGCTATTTTTAACAAGTGTTAAAGACTTGTGTTAAGCCTTTTTTATTAAGACAGGCTTATTCAGTGGGTTATTTTAAAAATCCTTCAACTTTGGAGTTGGAGATAAGAAATAACCGTTTTTAGGCTTACTTGAGGTCGTGCTAGAGCAGACCGTTAATGGTAGCACGAAACGCACTGTTGGAGCACAAGCAGTGGGGAGAAATGCTCTGTGCAGGTGCGCGGGGAGTGCTGTGGTTTTCACTGCGTGCGTGCTATGACAGCCGTTTGATGCCTGCAAGCAGCCTGTGAGGAAAGAGGAAGGACGTCGAGACGTAGCGTCTGACGTTTCTTCCTCGTTTGTTCACAGTGGGTCAGCATCATCAGCAAAAGGCCTTATTTTCAAAGGAATTAGGTCTCTGAGGCCGTATCTATGGCAACCAAGTGCCTTTAGTGTGTTTCCATGCCAGAAGCGGTTGAGTCATTTAAGGGAGTTGCGAGTGAGGTTTATTTGAGGAGTTTCTTTGGTGGAAGTCGTTATTTTCCTAAAAAAATTAATATATAATAAATTAAATACAGATGTCAGAGTTAAATAAGGAGGAGTTAAATAAGCAAGAGAAAGTGATATGGAAGATTGTTTCCAAGGAAATTCAGGAGGTTGTCCAGAAATATATAATGCAGGCTTTCGGCAGAAAGAGGAATAATGAGGAAGAGAAATATTTTTCCGTGACTGATGAGGACCAGAATAAGGGTCTCAGAGAGAGGAGACACTTGGAGGATTCACCAGGTAAGAGAGGATTCCTAAGTGCCTCAATAAAGAGAGGTGCCTGAAGCGGTACGTGGAGAAGTCAGTTTGACACTGAGAAAGATCAATTATACAGAGGGGGTTTCGGGAGTCTCAACGAATAGATCTGATGAAGATCTGGATGAGCAGTCTATGATGATTCTGATGCAGAAATTGGAGTTTTTAGGGTTTGTAGTGTACACAGTGTTGTCAGTTGCGTCTTCTGGAGAAGAAAGTGAAGAAAATAAAGCAGGAGGTACAGAGGATATTGAAGAAACAGGAGGTCAAGTTGAGAGAGTCGGCTCGGGTGATTGGTCTATTGTCCTCATCAATCTAAGCGGTTTTCCCAGGACCATTACATTACAGGGGCTACAGCGATTAAAGACTTATGGTCTGGCAAGAGATTTGTGATATGGAGACATGGTGTCTCTGTCTGTGGATGCAAGAGAGGAGCTGATTTGGTGGAAAGAGACTTTGGAAGCCTGGAATGGTCAGGCAATTTTTGGAACAAAACCAGATTTTGTGTTGGAGACAGATGCGAGCAACTCAGGTTGGGGAGCTGCATGTTAGGGTTAGGAGATTGGGGGAGTTTGGACTCTGCTGGAGAAGGAGAGTCATATAATGTGTTTGAAGATGTAGGCAGGTCTGTTTGCCTTGCAGAGTGTTGAGAGGGAGATCTGTGTTGTTGAAAATGGACACTCTTACTGCTTGACGTATATAAACAAGTTGGGAGGAAGCAAGCCCAAGAGATTAGCAGAGTTGGCAAAAGAAATGTGGGAATTCTGTTTGGAGCTCAAGATTGTTTTGAAGGCGGAATATTTGCCTGGGGTTCAGAATGTGGTAGCAAATTGGAACTCATGTAATGTGACAGATTTCAGTGAGTGGAAGTTGCAAGAGGATGTGTTTCAAGACATTGTAAAGTTGATGGGGGCCTTTAGAGGTGGATCTCTTTGCCTCCATATTAGCTTTTTAGCTACCAAATTATGTCAGTTGGAGGCCGGACCTGGAGCAATACAGTGGACCCGTTTACGCAGAATTGGGAAGGAATAAGGGGTTATGCTTTTCCCCCATTTTCAATGATTCAGAGAGTGTTGGTTCAGGTGAGGAGACAGAGATGTCAGTTGGTGCTGGTTACACCTATGTGGTAAACTCAGGCGTGGTTTCCAACGACAACAGAGATGGCAGTGGAGGAGCCATGCTTGATACTGTGTTGCAAAGGTTTCTGTTAGGCACCGAAGACAAGGAACATCCTTTGGTGGAGTCGGGTTCTCTCAACCTTCTAGTTTGGAGAATATCAGGTGTTCTGGAAGATTCACAGAACTTTTGGGTACAGCTTCAAGCTTCCTCGATGAGTCATAGGCACCAGTAACAAAGAGAAGGTATAGGGGAGCATGGAAGGTATGGTTACGTTGGTGCGTGGAAATGGATTTGGATCCCATGGAGGCAGATGAGGTAGAGGTAGCAAACTTCCTGGCAAGTTTATTTGATAAAGGTATATCATATAGGACAGTAAATTGCTACTGGTCAGCGGTAGCAGCTGGTCATTCGCTTCAGCGGGGTATATCTGTCGGTAGCAGTCCTTTGGTTTGCAGGGAGATGAAAGGGATTCGATAGAGGAGACCGCCTAATGTGAAATATCAGACTTTATTGAATGTGGATTTGGTTTTACGGTTATTTTTGGGTTGGCCAACCAATAGATATTTGGAGGTGAGACAGTTGACTTGGGAGTTGGCTACTTTGCTTTGTCTAATTTCTTTACGTAGAACTTCCAATGTTAGAGCTGGAGGTGTCACGTAGATTTTTTCAACCAGATGGTTTGGTTTTTGAGATTTGTAAATGAACCAAGACTATGTCTGTGTATCTATTTTTTACCCAAGGTTTAATAATTCACCAAATGTATGTGTGGTGCGGTGTTTAAAGGAGTATGAAACCAGGATGCTGGATAAGAGAGGTATAGGGGTTGATCAACTGTTGATTTCTTATGTGAAGCCTTTTAAAGTGGTAGCAAATGCTACGGTTGCTAGATGAGTGAAAGCTGCTATGAAGGAGGCAGGTGTCAGCAAGTCAGCAACTTGTCAGCAAGTCTGCAAGTTACCCTAACCCCACTGCACCCAGTGGCGAGTTACAGAAGGTCCGCCTTCTTATTGGCTGACCCTTGATAAGGTTAGCCAACATGAGAAAGCGGTGAGATCTTCCGGTGCTTACTCTTATGCTGAAGCGTCCAGCTCCTTCCTGGGCTGTCATGCTTCTGCCTCCTGCCACCCACTGACTTGCCTTCGACCTTCATGGCTCACCAGTTAAGTGTTCATTGGATGTGTGTATGTGGGAATGTATGTGTAGTATGCTTGTGAATGGGTGTCTGTTAGTGTGCATATGTTTGTAAATGGATGGGTGTGAGTTACTGCATGTATACGTGCGCTTGTGAAAGGGTGTGTGCATGTGAGTGTCTGTGTGCTCTCTTGTGTGTGTGTGGGTGTGAGTAGGTGCACGAATGTGTACTTGTGATGGATGGATGGGCGTATTTCTGCCTGTGTGTACTTGTGGATAGATGTAAGTGAATCTTGAGCCAGGACAGGGAAAGTAGAATACCTGTGGGCTTCAAAGGGAAATTTCTAGAAGCTTCTCCTCCACTTCAAAGGCATAACTTGGTATAAATACTGTACTTCAGACACCAACTCCTCAGTACTCTTCTGGACCTGTGAATACTCTGCCAGGAAGAAGGACTGCTGTGCTGCTGCTAGGGCTTCCACTCTGCTGGACTGCTGCTCTGAAGAAACTGCTGCCCTGCTGTGCTGACCTGCTGCCCTCTGCGTGGTGAAGAAGAACAGGACCTGCAACTTTATCTTGAACCCAGAACCCCAGAGTGACTCATACGGCTAGTCTGCTGGCCTCTTGATGTGAGCCTCAGGGACATAAAAAGCTCCCCATCAGCTCCTGGACCAGCCTGCAGCAAGTTCTTGACCCCCAAATGGTGCATTGCAGGTCCGGGACCCTTGGTGTGGCTCCTGGGCTCTTTAAATCAAGCTTTTGGGCTCTTCACGACCACGAACAGGCCTGTTCGCACAGAGAGCATGCCGCTTGCACCGAAATCCAGGACGAGCTGCCACCAGTCCACCTCTTCGCACAGCAACATCGCCAGCCTGCAGGGACCACCAACACGAAGATCCAGCCCACCCATCCGCAACGTCCAGCCTGCTCTTCGCACCACAGACACTACCGCCCGCGATGCTCTCCTTGCTCCTTGTGACTCTGTCCAATGTGAACAATACTCTTGGCACAAAACATGAGAAAGTAGGCCTTGAGCTGGACTATTCTGGGACTGCATCTGACCAGCTCTCCATTAAAGTTGGCCTGAACTTTTGACTTTGACCTGGCCCTGCGCGACCAGATAGCCGCGGTTGATGCTTTCTGCTTTTAGGCACTATTTTACAGTTTATGCTTTAAAAAAATCATAACTCTAGTTCTATGATCGGATTTCTGTTGTTTTGGTTTTGTTTTATTTATTAATATTTGTTCTATTTTTCTAACTTGGTGTAGGATCTTTTTGTGTGTTGTTTCACTGTTCTATTGTGTGAAGTGTTGAACAAATACTTTACACATTGCCTCTAAGTTAAGTCTGACTGCTCTGTTCCAAGATACCAGGGAGCTGAGCACAGGTTAATTCGATGTGCTTGTGCCTTACCCTGACAAGGATTGTGGTTGCTGCTTGACCAGGGCTCACACCCAAGTCAACTAACAGCCCAATGTCTTACAACACTCAGTCCTAATAAACCTAATGAACTGAAAAAAAATATTAGTGGATATTAGTATATTTTTCAAAACTAATTAAAAATAAATGTCTCAATAAAACAGATTAGTAAATGTAAACATAAACGCAATGCAGTAAAACAACATAATCAAAAACAGCATTATAGTTAACAATATTTTAAACTTTGACATTATTATCATAAAAAAGTTTTAAAAAAACAAAAAAGATATGCTTACCTTTGATATAAGTGTACACAATATTTTCTACTCAATAATATTTTGCCCACGAGATTATGAGCAAGTGATACTTTGGAGACAATATTGAAGTGGAATAACCAGCATCGTCACACTTTTTTGTCGAGAATATAAAACCCTCAGGTTTTCCAGTGAGAATTTAGCGCTATGTAAGAGCGCATACCAAAACCAAGACAACTATTTCTATTTTTTTTAATTCGTGGCTATAAACACTGCTTAAGGATGAAAAACAAAGCAAAGCGAATAATCCTTTTTGCTTTGCTTTTTATGCCCTAGCCCCTTTAACAGTTTACAAATTTTTGTCAATAATATATTTGCACAGATTAAGTAACCCAACGACACAAGGAGTACTTGTGTCGTTGGTTTACTTACTCTACGAGAGCAGTAGACTTCTAAGAAGTACACAGATTTTATTGTAAAAAGACATTCAGACAGGACAGCTTTTAAACACCACTTTGTATTATGTTCATGTCAGGCAGCTGCACAGCCCAGAAGGCAAGTTTAATCCTTTTTATTCATCCATCATTTTTCTTTCCTCAAAGAAATTCTATAGTCACAAAATTAGGCATTTGTGTTTTTTCAGTGAAAACGATAGTATCTATGGCATCCATCACATTGAGCATGCTGGCACCATTTTGAGCTCTGCTTTCTTTATGAGCCTTGTACCTGGGACTATGAGGTATTTGTGTATTTCTACTTAAAGCATATTATTAGGACCCTCCAACTCCACTAATGTGGAATTTATATGTAATAGAGACTTAAATAGTCTGTTACAAGAGTAGGTGACGCAGGAAAAACCTATCTTCATGAAAAGTGGATTGTTTGGTATGCTGCACAAGAACTTGCAGTGTTGCGTCCACGGGTATTTCTATTTAGACATGGCAGTGAGTAAAACACACCAGCCTCAAGGGAAACAGCATAAAATGGAGGAAGAAGGATACATAGAGCATGTGGGCGAACTGTTACCATTCGCTGTGTCTTTTATGTTTCTTTATTCAATACCAGTGCAAAGATTTATGGCGCCTTAGACAAATGTACTTTTTGATGCCCTTTCCCTAAAGGTGGGGTAATATCTAATGCTTCTACTAGCAAAAAGGCACTTCACTTTCATGTCATCTGTGGCAACCACTTTGGGGCATATTAACAGGAATAGTGGCGCAGGGCAGTGCAGAAAGTTGCCGTGATGTGCTGCCCTGCGTCACAGGGAAAGGGCAGGAATGCACCGTATTTACCCAATACGGCGCATTCCTGTCCTTTTACCCTGCACTGGAGCCGTTTCGGCAGCCTAGCGCCAACACAGACCCCTTGCACAATGGTGCAAAGGTGCCTGTATGGTAGGCAGGATTGTTTTTGTGCAGGAAGGGGCACCTTCATGCACAAAAACAATCCATGGAGGTGTTTTTCTCTTTGTATGTGTGCTGCAGAATGCAGCACACATGTAAAGAAGAAATAAAGGAGGAGAAATGAAGATATTTCTCCTTGTTACGCCTCACCTGGGGAGACATATCTTCTTGGTGCATTCCCAGTTTTACCAGGTTTGATAAATCTGGGAATTCATCAAAAAACATGGGATGTGCGTGGGAACACCCACCGCAACGCCCATGGAACATATCCCTTGTGCAGAGTAACACAATGCAGCGATTTGCACTGCATTGCATTACTCCATATTTATGAAGCCATTCAAAGCCATGCAAAGGGCCTCTGCGTGGCTTCATAAATATGGCTTTGAAGTTTGCATCATGCATGTACCACGTTGCATGTTGCAAGCATGATGCAAAGCCTTCATAAATATGCCCTTGAGTAGTGCCAGCCATGGAACCCTTCTTTACACTGTGCAAGCCCACAGCAAGTTTTTCGAGAGGGCTGCTATAAATATTTCAACCTCAGGCTGAAGTTGAAAACCAAAAATTGTTCAATTTAATGATTTCTTTATGTATTTGCTATATTTATTTAAGAAATTTGTAATGCCCTATTTGCATTCTAAAGTAACCGTTTGGTTATTTGAGTGTGCAAAACGGGATAGGAACAATGTGCATTCTGAATAAAACGTGATGGAACGTGAGAATCTGTTCAGTCAGGTAGAGTTGGTGCCTACAGTTGACATTCTGCTATCTGAATCTTTGAAATCCCAGAAGGTCCATCTAAAAAGTGATGTGAATATTACAGTTACCAGGAGTTTTCTGAAGCACACGTGATTGAACATGGATTTCTAGGAGGGATTGAGGCCACTTTTGGCCATTGTACTTCCATGGATCTGCTTCCATGCTTCATTTGCTTGTACGGCCATTGCTGAATCAAGTTAGCTGCTGTTGAGTGGACGTTTCTGACTTGGATGTAGTGTGGGGCTACGTTTTGCAAGTATTTTGGATCTTTTCCTCTGTAGACTATGTAGATTTTGCAGAGAAACTTGAATTTGATCCTGACTTTAACTGGTAGCCACTGGAGTGCTTTCAAAACAGGCTTGATGTGGAGCTACTTATGTAGGTTTAGACACATTCTGGATGCCGACAGTGAACATTTTAGGAGACTAGCATAAAAGATGTGTCAATAGTTTGTACATAAAATGGTGAGGGCTTTGGGCAATTGGACCGTCTGGTCAGTTTTGAGTAAAGGAAGTATTTGTGGAGTAGGCAGTGCTGGGACCATACAATCATCATGATCTACATATTGGGTCTATGCATGCAAAGAAAGCTATATTTCATCCAGTGGAAGATGTTGTCCACGCATAGGAGTGGTACTAGAATATCATTGTTAGACTATCATATGACATAAATATTGTATCCAAAATAATGTCTACAAAAATATTGCCCAATTTGAGAAAATAATAGAAAATTAGCACCCAAGAGGGTGAAATATTTTGTAAACAATATAGAGAAAACTATATTTATATATCGCAATATGTCTGGATACAATATTCTGACACACAATGGCAAACATAAAGTGATGTTAGTAGTGTTATTTGGGCGGTTGTCTAGCTGGAAATGGAGTTGGATATCGCCAACACAAATTTGTGAGGTTACCTTGATATTGCTTGAAAAGCTGTATCAAGTAGTGTACACAGAAACCAATTAAAAAACAGGAAAGGAATGAAACTTGGTAATACCACAGTGTATCTGGCAAGTTGAAGATTTAGCTGTTCTGATCCTGCTTTTTTAATGGTGGTTAGAGAGGAAAGACAGGATCCAGGATAGGGCAGTATAAAATAGTCCTGTCCATTTTTCTAGCCTGACCAATAAAACAGTGTCACAAGACATGGACAAGTCAAGGAGCATGAGAGCTGTTTTCTTATCTTCATTCATTAAAGGGAGGAGGGACTCCCTTATGTTAGCTATCACTGTTTCAGTTTTACTTGTGGTTATATACGAGATGGCTTAGTTCCATGTGCACTTGACTCTGCTCATCACCTCCTTTTCTAGGATCTTTCTTAGGAAAGGAAAGATAGATGGAAGCTTTTTATTAGCCAGTGTTGGAAATTGGGTTACTGGTTGAGGGGTTTGAAACCCTACTCAAGCAAAAACCACAATCTTTGTCAGGGTGAAACACAAGCAAATCCCAAATTAACCAGTGCTTAACCCTCTGGTAGCTTGGCATAAAATCAGGCAAGCTTAACTTAGAGGAAATGGGTAAAGTATTCAAACAGAAATAAAGTGAAAAAACAACACAAGTTAAATCCCACACCAATTTTAAAAAATAGAGTAAAGTTTAATGAATTATTTGTGACCAACATGACAAAAATCCAATCAGTAGAACCAGAGACATATAATTTCAAAGATTTCAGGTAGTAAAGCACCTAAAAGCACAAATCGCCATTCGCTGGTCGTGCAAGACCCGGTCAAAGTCACAAGTTCAGGCCGACCGCAATGGAGCATGGACCAGATACAGTGACCAGGTTAGTCCTGCTGAAAATATTACCTTCAAAAGTCCAGCTCTGTTCCCTGTGGAGAGGCCCGGGAGGAGCAGGGAGAGTCTCACAGATGGTGGTTGAGGTAATGTGAAGATCAGGCCAGGTGTCGCAGATGGTCATTGATGTAGGTGGAATGTACTGTCAGGTGTCACGGATGGTCATTGCTGGAGCTTCGAGTTGGCAGTCACTGTGAGCTGTGGATGCTGTAGCACAGAGTGCAGATCTTGAATTGCTGGGTATCGCTGGCAGTCGCTATAGCGCGAAGTGTATCGTGTTCACTAGAGCTTCACATTGGCAGGCTCCGTGGGCGGCAAGATCTTGGCAAGAACAGGCCCATTTGCGGTTACAAAGAGCCCAAAACTTCAGGATTTCTCTTTTTCTTTGGAGAGGAGCTCAACTAATGCCACACCAAGGGTCCAGGACCTGAGGTGCACCTCTTGAGAGTCAGGAACTCACTCCAGCAGAGGCCAGCAGGGCTCAGGCAGGTCCAGGTGCATGTCCAGGCAGCAGGTCAGCTGGACAGTAGCTCAGAACAGGAGGTCAGTCAGCTGACCCTTGGAGTCACTTAAGTGTGGGATGAAGAGTGCAGCTGCAGCCTTCCTTCTCAGCAAGCAGGGCAGTAAGCAGCAGGGCAGCAGAGTAGCAGAGCAGCAAAGTAGCAGTCCTTCTGGCAGGAAAGTAACACAGCAGTCCTTCTTCTGCAGTATCCACATGTCTAGAGGTGTACTGAAGAGTTAGGTCTGAGGGTCAAATATGTATGCCTGGTCCCCACTTTGAAGTAGGAAAATGTTCTGGAGGTTTCCACCCCTAGAGGTGCTTGGAATTTCCCTCATCCCTGCCCCGGGCCAGTCTGTCTGGGGTCACAATAGACTCGTGTCAAACTCTTTGCAAATGTGCTCAGGCAGAGCCTTTGTTATGTGCAAGTGTGGCAGGTGACAACTCCGCCCCCTCATCAAGTCAAAAATGGCCCATTCTGCCAAAAACCTATGCTCCTTTTTATCACTGTCTGGGAGCAATACACAAAGACCAACTGTCAGTTACACCTTGTCATGTGACTCAGGAAACAGGCTGCAGGCACCAAATGGTTAGGACAAGAAAATGCCAACTTTCTAAAAGTGGCATTTTCAGAATTGTGACTTAAAATCTGAATTCACCATTAATGATAATGGAAATGGAAATTACAATTCTTTAGACACCAAAACCGATATTCCTACGTGCTCCCAATTGAAAGTCAGCACTTATCAAATGTAATAAGGAAACCCAATGTTTTTTTTGTCAAGTATTTTTATTAAACAGAAAAAAGAAAACAGTTCCAGTCAGATACACATCATATATCATGTCAACATATGAAATACAGATTACATCATGCGAAGGGTACTGCCGTGTGCAGACCAGTAAGGTTTATACATCCTGAGCAGGTCAACATATCACCTCCAGAGTCGTTTTGTGCATTCATCTCCTCCCCCATCCGGTCCTGTTGTTCTTTAGCTCTGTATTTCTCCCAGGGGTTCCATATTTTGCCCCACTTCTTAGGGCAGCCTCTGCTCTCATACACCACCCTCTCCGCAAGGTGACACCAGTCCATGTCTGCCTTCCAGTCCGATAATTTGGGAGGTATACATGCACCCCACAGCCGTGCAATGCTGCATTTAGCAACCCCAGCAGCTAGCATTGGCCAGATTTTTGTGTGTGTTAGGAAACCCAGTGTTATCCTATGAGAGAGGTAGGTCTTGCTACCAGGACATGTAAAACTTAAACATACATGTCCAACTTTTTAAAATACACTGCACCCTGCCCTCTGGGCTGCATGCGGCCTACTCTAGGGGTTACTTATATGTATTAAAAAGGAAGGTTTATGCCTGGCAAAAGGTTTAGTTTGCTGGTCAAAATGGCAGGTTAAAACTACACGCAAGGGCTGCAATGGCAGACCTAAGACAGGTTTTCAAGGCTACTTAGGTGGGTGGCACAATCAGTGATACAGGCCCACTAGTAGCATTTAAATTACAGGCCCTGGGTACATGTAGTACCACTTTACTACGGTCTTACAAGCAAATTTAATGTGCCAATTGGGTGTAAGCTAATGTTACCATGTTTAAAGGAGAGAGCACAAGCACTTAAGCACTGGTTGAACATGAATGAATGAGTGAATTATTCTAGAAATACAACTGCCAAGGGAGCATCTTGGTGCTATGCAGAAGAACTGACTCAGTCAAGCATAAGAGAATCTCAGAAGGAAACTAGGTCACAGAATGAGAGAATAACAGAACGAGTCAGAGGCTTAAAAAAACCAGGTTTTTAGCTGTTTCTTGAACAGTGCTTCAGAGTCCATAAATCTTAAGCAACCGGGAAGCCTGTTCCAGGCCTTGGCGCCCATAACTGAAAAAGATTTACTACCTCAGGTTTTGAGTCTAAAAGAAGGGGGCTTGAGGAGGTTGGTGTAGGAAGATCTCAGAGTTCTTTTACTTATGTAGTGGGTAAATCTTGCTGTTAGGTATGTAGGCCCGGTAGATCCATAGGCTCTAAAGGTGAGTAGAAGGATTTTAAACAGTATTCCTTTATGCACTGGAAGCCAATTTAAGGCTTTCAGAGCTGCAGAAGCAGATGAACGTCTAGGAGGTTGCAGTACCAGTATGGCCGCCGCATGCTGCACATCCTTGAGTTTATAGATAGTTTCTTTTGAGGAACCTGCATACCGGCTGTTCCAGTAGCAAGGGAGTAGCCAGAAAATTTAAATACCCCCCACTTTTAACCAAATCTCGAATGACACCAAATGAGAGAAACAGTAAGCCCAACAGTTCCTATATTAGTTTTTTTTACCTGTACATCCATCAATCTATCCATTCATCCTCCCACCCTTCTATCTATCTATTCTTGGATCCTTTGCCACATCCTATAATTTATTCCAACAATCCATTGGCATTTCTTCCATCCATCAATCCATTCATTTATTCATCCATTATTTCACCCACCCCACCTTTCAATCATCTATCCATTAATCCTTTCATCATTCCATCCATTCAATGACCATTCCCTTAACATATCGATTATCCATCCTCTCACTCTTCCATCCATTTATGCTAACAGACTTTTGTACAACTTTCCATCCACCCACTCATCCATTTATCCTTTTACCCCTCCATCCAACCTTTTGTTAATTGATCCTTTCACCCCTTGATCCAAGCTTTCATCCTTCCAACTGTTCATCCCTGCACCCTTTCTTTGTTGTTTTCACCCTTCCTCTTTTCACTTTTACTTCCTTCCTTTCATATTTCCTTCCTTGTTTTCTTCCCTTTGCCTTTCTTTTCATCATTCACACCTTCCTCCTTTCTATTTCTTAGCTACCAAAATGTTTCCTTTTTTCAAACTATTTTTTGATCTTATCTCAACCCCTTTCCTCACATCACCCCACTCACTCAGTTTTCTGGTCATTGCTTTGTTTTTAGAATTAAAGTTTCATAATTTCTTGTTCACTCTCCTTTCCCAAACTTGACTCCCCTAGCAGTTCTTGACCTCCACCTCAGCCCTGCCCTGCTCTTCCCATACATCTTTTTATGAGTCTTGTGAGTAGATCAAAACATTTTCTCAAAGATCTTATTAAATTAAAAGGCATACCTGCTACTGCAACAGCTTGAGGGCAGAAGGACAAGGAAGCGTCAAATTTGACTCCAAGATTTTTTACCACCTCAACGGTGGCAGGCGGAGATGGGGGGCAATGAGAGAGGTCACCATTAGGCTGGAGCAAACAAGTTTGCCAAACAGCATGATCTCAGTTTTGTCAGTAATACATTTTAGATGATTGGATTGCATCCACTGGATGACTTTGCATAGGACATTTTCTAAAGTTAAGCTCAGAGCCAAAGGATGCTTCATCCAAAGATAAGATTGGCTGTGGTTCATCCACAGAAGAGGTAGTTTCTATTTCAAAAGATGTAATCAAGGAAATTAGGGGGACCATATAAAAATTAAATAATACAGGTCTAAGGGATGACCCCTGATGTCACAATTTTTTCTGAGGATGAGGAGGGTCCTCACAAGACAGATGGTCTATGTTCTGTTAGGAATGATTTCATCCAGGCCAGGGCAAGTTGAGAGATTCCGCACTCCTTGATATGCTGGAGAACGATGTCATGGAAGATGGTATTAAATGCAGCGGATAAGTCTAGTAAAATCAACACTGCATTTTATATATATATATACATATATATACTTTTTTCGGCCATAGGCCATCAAAGTTGCATAAAACAATTTAAAAAAGATATACAATGCATAGTTTTTTGGGACAATACGGTGAGCATACATTGATTTACATTGATTCACCTCAGAATCCAATTGCACAAAGTTAGCACGAATACACTGCCAAAGACAAAAACCTGGGATGATCCGCCATGCCTGAGGGTGAAAATCATACATAACACTTAGCTAATAAAAAACAAATTGATTTAAAATATTATCTCAAGACAGATACCAGTCGAAACATGACTACATACATAAATTACAGTAATTTAATCTCAACACCTACACCATAAATACTTATGCATCAATTGACTAGATAAGACTGTTTCATGAATTGTATATAATATATATAATAAAACAGCACAGATAAAAACGTTAAAAACCTTAAAACAAGTGGGTGCCCAGGTAACAACTTTACAATTAAGAAACACACCACTTGAAAAGAATTGGAGAGAAGTTTTGTATACTATACACAATTCATTTTGCTCCAGTACACAACATTTCGTGATTGCAGGGTTTTATTCTGGTAGTAATTATTTAAGAAGTTTTATATAGCGCTGACCTGACCCGAGGGTATCGGAGCGCTTTACATCAGTTACAATGCAGAAAATAACATAATAGAATAATGCGGAAAATCACATAATAAAAATAATAGTATAGGTCAATGGCGGAGAGTTCTAGTTCGTAGCCTTGCTGACGCAGCATCGAAGCGGTGTGAGGTGTCTGCTTCAGCGCTCCGACTGCTCCTATCGGTTCACTAGGGAACGGCCGAGGAACAGGACTTTGAGCTGACTTTTGAATTTTGCAAAAGAGTGAATAGTTCTGATGTGGGGGGGAATAGAGTTCCAGATTTTGGGCGCGTTCCCGGCGAAGGACCTGGCTGCGGTTTTTTGTTTTCGTGATTTCAGCGGGATGAGTAGTAGGGTGTTAGAGCTTCTAAGGTTCCTGGTCTGACCGGCTTTTTTGAGTTTGGCAGCCAGATATTCGGGTTTGCCGGTGTGCAAGGCTTTGTGTGTGAGGCAGGCTGTTCTGAAGTTCGCCCGCATTTCGACTGGGAGCCACTTGAGTTCTCTGAGTGCAGGTGAAATGTGATCAAATTTCTTGATTCCGGTGACCATTCTGGCTGCCGCGTTGAGAGTTGTTTTAAGGGGAGCAAGATGAGATTTAGCTATTCCTGATAGGACTGCATTGCCATAGTCTAATCTTGACAGCACCAATGATTGGGTGGCTTGTTTGAGATCTTTGGGCGGGATGAAAGGTTTTATTTTGTTCAGTAGCTTTCAGGTTAAGGAAGGCGCTCTTAGCTGAGTTCTTAATGTGTTTGGTCATGTCCAGTTTCGGGTCTAGCGTGATACCTAGTGATTTAACAGAGTCGGCCAGGGTGAGGTTCCCATTGAGCGCATCAATAGCTTTTAGCCATTCAGCCATTTGGGGGTTCTCTTCTTTGTTCGATATGAGGAGTAATTTGGTTTTGTCAGGATTCAGTTTTAAATGGCTACTTGACAGCCAGTGTTGGACTTCTCTCAGTATGTCATTGAGTCTTTGAATGTCTTTGATGGAGGAAGTTTCCAAGTAAATCTGAGTATCGTCAGCATATAGGTGGAAGGGAATGTTAGCTTTTTTGAGTAGGGTGGTGAGGGGTTCCATGTAAATGTTGAAAAGTTGGGGGGAGAACACTCTACCTTGAGGGACTCCCCTACTGACTGGGTGAAGGTCAGACGCAAAGATTCTCTGGGTGCGGTTGTGTAGGAAGGAGGAGAACCATTGGAGGACCACCTCATCAAAGTCCGGCCCTTTCTTGGAGAACCTTAATGAGAAGTTTGTGATCTACCGTGTCGAATGCTGCCGATAGGTCTAGGAGAATGAGGAGACAGCATTGGTCTGAGTCAAGTGATTTGTGGATATCATCAATGATGTTGAGGATTGCGGTTTCAGTGCTGCAGTCTTTCCTGAAGCCAGACTGATGGGAATCAAGGAGGTTGATACTGTCCATGTGTTGGGTTAATTGTTGGAGTACACATCTTTCTAGGATTTTGGATAGAAGAGGAAGGTTAGAGACAGGTCTAAAGTTATTCAAATCCTTTATATCAAGGCCGGGTTTTTTCAGCAGTGGGGTGACTTGTCCCACTTTGAGGCAGTCTGGAACGACTCCGCTTTTTGGGGAGCTGTTTATGATCTTGCACCAGAGTGGTACTAGGGAGAGTTTCAGCTTTTTGGTCAGTTGGGCGGGTATAGGGTCTAGGGCGTGAGATGAGGGGTTGGAGGTGGAGATCAGTTTGACTATCTCAGCTTCCTGAATGGGATGGAAGAGTAGCCAGGGTTTGATAGGGGGTAAGGGAGCGATATCATACGCCCCAGATGAGCTGCTATTGGTGGGGGGGTGCTATTGATGTCCAGTGTGAGCTCGATCTTGGTGATCTTGTCATTGAAGAAGTTGGCGAAGTTGTCGCATAGTTCTTTGGACGCCTGCACTGAGGACGTAGCGGGCTTGGAGGTTTGTTGTCTGATGATGTTAAAGAGCTCCTTGGGTCTATTTTTTGCGCTATCCAGTGCGGAGCAGAAAAACGTGGATTTTTTGTTCTTGATGTGGCTGTTGTACTTCTACCGGACTGTTCTGAGTTGTTCGCGGTGGATAGTAGTAGGATTGTTCCTCCAGCGTCTTTCTGTGGCTCTTAGTTGTCTCCTTTCGGCGTTGATGTCAGAGTCGAACCATGATCTGGATGGAGTGGCTCGGCTTTTTTTTAATTTCAGTGGTGCTAGTTGATCAAGCATGACCACCATATTTGAGGTGTAGAGCAAGGTGAGTTCAGTTGTGGAGAGGTGATCATTGACGCTGGGGAGGAGCGAACTTATCCTTTCTTCCAGGACGCCAAGGGGAATCTAGGTGAGATTTCTAGTCCAATTGGGTGGGTCTTGCACGGGTGGCAGGGATAGAACTTTTTGGTTGATGTGGAATAAGATAATGTGGTGGTCCGACCAGTCCACGGGGAGTATGTAGTCGATCGTAATTGCGTCTCGTTGAGCGATGATGGCATCCAAGGTTGCTCCTTTATTGTGTGTTTCCTCTGAGCAGTGTTGGGATAGATTGTTGTCACAAAGAAGATTGTTTAGAGTTTGAATTAGCGGGTTGTTCGCTTCGTTCCAGCGTAAGTTAAGGTCACCAAGGATTAGGTTGCTAGTGTCTCCGAGTGAGCAGTGGGCAATCAGGTCGGAAAAGTGTTCCCCGAATGTGGGGGTGTTGCCTGGTGGGTGATAAAGAAGGTGACAGAGTATTGTACTATTATCCTTAGTCTTGATGTTGACGGTAAGACATTCAAAGGAGCTGTACTTGCAAGTGTCCATTTCTACGATGTTGTCCTTGTGGATGATAGCTACACCTCCACCTCGTTGATCTTTTCTGTCTTTGTTGATAATAGTAAAACCTGGGGGCACAAGCATATCCAAGCATGGTGAGGAGATCTCATTTAGCCAAGTCTCCGTGATGAACGCAATGTCTATGTCAATGGAGAGGATGGCTTCTGCTAGTGCCGTTGCATGCTTAGAGGCCGATCTGCAGTTAATGAGCATGCAGTTGGTGGAAAGCCCTTTTTTGCTGTGTTTCTTTCCAGGTGGGGCCCTAGGTATGATGGTGAGAAAGGGCGGGGGTCTTGGGGGTTTAGTGAGGGGGTAGTCTCTTCTGAATCCCGTGATCACTTGGATTTTGGATTTTGGGGAAGCTGTAGGAGGAGAATCGTACGTTGAGGCTAGATCAGCTGCTTCTTCTGCGGACATTGCGGCTTTGGTTCTTATAGGTCTCTGTGTCTGGATCTCTGCATCGGTTCTTAAGAGTCTCTGTACTCGGGACACGGGGGCTTTGGTTCTTATGGGACTCTGTGTCAGGATCTCTGTATCAATTCTAGTGGGCCTCTGTATCCGGGTCGCGTGGGTGATTAAGGACCCGTTAGGGCGCTTTAGATGGTTGGAGCTGGTCGGAGTGGGAGCCCTGGGAGGGTATTGCCGGGGCTTTCGGGCCTTGTCGCGGTTGGTTAAGATTTCGTTTAGGCCCAGGAATATAATTTCTAGCTGGCTTTCTAGTAGAGCAAGACGCTGCGCCATGTTTTCTGGGGCGGGGGTGAGGAAGTCTTGGGTAGGGCCGTCTCGTGAGGTGGAGGGCGTGACTGTGTCATGGTGTCTATTGCTGTTTGTGTAGACCACGCTGCCTCTGTTTTGGACCCTAGTTAGGGGGTGCATAAGGTCGTGTCGTGAATTCGTCATCTTGATTTCTGCGGGAGTGATAGTGAATTTAGTGGACCGTGCCGGCAGGGCAGGGTCATGATGTTGATGTAGGTGAGTCTGGGGGGGAGGTTGGGTTTGACGTTCATCGGGGAGTTGGAGATCGCGATTCCTGGGGGCGGAGGAGTGGGTGGTGACTTGAGAGGGGAGGATGGTGGTTCTGGCAAGGGGCGCGGGAATGGTTGTTTGCTTCACCTGGTGGGACAGGTTGTCCGGGGATGAGTGCTGGGTCGGGGAGGGTCGAAGCGTGTGTAAGTGGGCGGTTCGGAGTGCAGGGAAGAGGGAGTCGAAGGCCTCTAGGTTCTCATTGTTTGCCTGTATCAAGACTGTGCCATTCGAGTAGATGGTCCCTGATGTGTTCCCGCTCCTTGTCGAGTGGTAAGGGTGAGAGTTCGTCAGTTTGCAGCTATGTGTGGTAGTCGTCGTTTTGGAGATGTGAAGTTGCATTCTGAATGTAGTGTTCTAGTTATCGGGTCTATCAGTGTGGAAGATGAGGTCCGTCTTTATCTGCCCTTTGGAGCCGCAGTGATTAGTGTCCGCGAATAGTGTTTCTGGATGCTGTCTAATCAGTCTATGTTTGAAGTTTCTTTTCGCTTTCAGGGAGAGGTTGGGGGGGAAGCTAATTGCGAAGGAGTTCACGCCGTGAGGTTTCAAGTGGGTCGGTGGAAATTGGCGTGCCCGGTGACATTGTTGCGTTTCTTTGAAGGGGGGACCGTGCTTCTGATAGGGTGGGGGATCTACATTGGTCAGGGACTGTCATCTAGGGGAAGCTGGTCACGACGTGAGGCTGGAAGGCGAGTGAGGGCAGCCGAGACAGCCTAGGGTAGGAACGTCTGTCGGCTAATCTAAAAGGAGAATAGAAAACGACTAACTGCAAAACAATTGGGCCAGAGGTGTCTATTTTTAGAATCCTGTAGGCAACCTGATGTTGCCTGGCTCCGATGTTTAGGCAGATCGGTCGTATCCACCTCCTGCGAATCAGTGGTATTTTGTACAGAAAAAGAATATGTGTTCTTCTGTCTCTTGTGCTCTAGCACAGGCAGGGCATAATTCAAGTAATAACCCAGCGGCCTGGTTGCTAGGGAACCTTAATAAAAGGTTACCATATCTAAATCTGACATATAAGCTTTTGGCAAGCGGAGGTGCAATTTGATCCATAAAGGGTTGAAACTGGGGCATGGCTTGGCACTTAAAAATTGGGTTGTTAGTTGTCCATTTGCTAGTCTAGTGACATAGCGCTCTCTCACAGCAACCCAGTACCTAGTCTTAAGCCTTACTAGGTCGCCTCTGGCCGCCCTCTCTGGATGTTCCCACAGTTCCGTCATGCCAAGTGTTTTATACCAACTTGTAACATGCTTGAACCAGGGCAATCTTTTAGTACAACAAACCGTCAGAACCTCCCTCAGGGAATTGCAATAATCGGAGAGCTGGGGTGTTGTCCACAAGCGTAGCCAATACATTAGGGGTTTCAGTGTGGCCACATCACCTATTCTTTTTAACCCTAGGTCAAAAAACAATGGGATCAGAGGGGTAGTGATACGTACAGAGATGAGGGATCTAGCGAAAATGTTTTCAGGCATCGTCAGTTTAATTGTTTGGTATACCCCCATAAGTCTGCTCCATATAACGCTCCACTCCAGGCTTTTGCTCGATATACTTATAGTGCTGGAGTCAACGATCGGCTATAGGGCTGCCTGTGGTATCTCAATATTGATTTTGACCTGTGACAAAGGGTAAGATGACTCTTATCTAGTTGTTGTTCCCAACCGAGTGTGTCACTCAATCTTATCCCAAGGTAGTCAAAGTTTTTCACCTTCTCCAGCGGTTCAAATGCAATCCTAACCTCACGTGATTTCCCTTTTGTTTCCCCCCAAACACCATAAATTTGGTTTTGGCAACATTAAGCTCCAAACTCCTGTCCTTGCAGAAGTCTAAAAACGTATCCACTAACGTTTGTAAGCCCATTGGTGTAGTGGAAATAAGTAGAGAATCGTCCGCAAAGAGCAGTATTGGGACTTTTGTGCCGTTCATAACCGGAGAGTCATTCCTGCAATCCAATAATCGAATAGCCGCATCATTGATGAACAGGGAGAATAGTGTGGGAGCAAGGACGCACCCCTGTCGTACCCCGCACTGTATTGGTATTCTATCAGTTAGTTCACCATTTTTTCCCCATCTAACCTGGGCATATGTATCCTCATGGAGTCTAGCTAACAGGATCACCAAATCTGTCGAGGTTCCAAGATCAAGCATTATTCTCCATAACTTTTCACGTGGTACTAAGTCGAACGCAGCTCTTAGGTCGACAAATGCTACGTAAAGTTTCTGTTTTCTCAGTAGCACTTATTTCCAAGTTAACAAAATAAATCTAAAAGCCTGGTCGCAAGTACTAATTTTAGGGTGAAAGCCTGCTTGGTATGGGGACAGTATTGCCGTCTCTTCTATCCATGTTTGGAGTTTGTCCAGGACTTGTAATGCAAAGATCTTTTGTAAATTATCTATCAGGCTGATGGGTCTATAATTGGAGGGGATGGAGGCATCTCCCTTTTTGCATATAGTGATTATCTCTGCTCCCCTCCAGGTGGACGTAATAGCCCCACCAGCCGATATGCTGTTTGTCAAGAGATTTATATATGGAGCCCATATCATGGGTTCCGACTTGTATACATCTCCCGGTATCTGATCAGGACCAGGGGCCTTGCCTGCCTTAAGTCTATTTATTGTTCAGAGGGTATCCTCCAGACTAAAAACTAGTGCTGTTCCAGCCATAGGCATAGCAGAAAGGGCTTTGGAAATATTTTGATCTGCTCTAGAGTTGTGTATACAACTCGCATCCACATTCCTGGAGTATAGTGTAGAGAAGTGTTCAACCCAGACCTCCGGCTGGATATGGTAACTGGGCGCATTTGTAATTTAAATTTTTCCTTTTGCAAGGATATGCCAGAACGAACGGTTGTCCTTACTTCTGGCAGCTAATACCAGGTCCTGCCAATTTTTATTCTCAAAGTCCCGCTTTGCTTTCGCAAGTGCTGTTTTGTATCTGTTGCAGGCCATGGCTACCCCAGGCTGATTATGCTCCTTAATTGCTAGCTGCAAAGCCCCCTTTGTTAGTTTACATTCATGATTAAACCATTTATTGTTTGTTGCACCAGCGGACCTACTGCCTAAACTATTTTTGGTAAATACGGTTTGCAGTGCTCCGTAAAATTCATTGTGTACTAATAGTATACAGGTTAGCCCCAAAGAGTATGCACAATCCAAACTACTGCTCAGATCTGACATAAAGTGTATGAATAACTCGTAGATCCTAGCGTATAAGATCCACGTCTGCTAGTACTTTAGGCCAAGTAACTCTTCTGCGGTTATTGGTTACGAGTGGCTCTTCAACCTTGGAACGACAGCTGGATTTCTTCCTGCCCATGGCAGTACCCATCATTTTTAACAGCAATGGGTTGTGATCGCTATCGGACCTCGGAACAATGGACATATCATCAACTAGTGACCAGATTCTAACATCAACTAGGATATAATCTATAACGCTAGTACTGGCACCCCGTTTAAAAGTGGCCTGCCTGTTTCTGTCTGATATAGTCCTTCCTTTGCATGCTCTCAGGTTTCTGCCTGTAACTAGTGACACAATCTGTAGGGAAACAGCTGTAACACAATGGCATTTTTTGGTCGTTACCAGGTTGGGTATACCCCATATCTCATTCTCCTCCTCTAGTAAAGTACTTAGTAGGGGAGAAGGTTCGAAAGCGGCATTGAAGTCCCCAGCTACTAGAATTTTGGAGTTGCTTTGATGTGCTTCCACTAAGTCATCTAACAATGTTAATACTGGGGATTCACAGCTATAAGGTTCGGACCTAGCATAGATATTAAACACAGTTATATTTAGGCCTGTTGGAAAAGGGACTCGGATCCCCGGTATGTCTTATGACTTTATTGCCAGCCTTTTATACTTGCACGCCAGGGTATTCCTCACTAAAATTATCTGCCCCCCACTGGCTCTACCCTTCTTTTTTTCTACGTCAGCTTCCACATTATAGGTTGTGTAGCCATTAATATGCACTCTGTCCACTGCTCAAGTCTCCTGGAAGACACAGATATCATTTCTGCCTATAAAGGAGTGCCATTCAGGATCTTGTAGTTTAAGGCGTATCCCTGCCAGATTCCAGGAAATTAGGGTTAATCTATTGTTGGCCTCGTTACTGGGTGAGGGCAGGCATCTATGGGTCTCTACGTCAGTAGACAACATGTTATCTGTTGATGGATCAGTAGATCGTGTGCGTGAGGTGGTTGGCAATGGAAGCACAGCGTTGGCTGCGCCAATGATGCTGGTGGGTACTACGACAATCTTCGCTTCA
The DNA here is from genome assembly GCA_963921515.1 of Calotriton arnoldi. Classification (NCBI taxonomy): domain Eukaryota; kingdom Metazoa; phylum Chordata; class Amphibia; order Caudata; family Salamandridae; genus Calotriton; species Calotriton arnoldi. The sequence continues at coordinate 1,916,361 of CAWUFW010001658.1, forward strand.
GGTTGCAAGTTGATAGTAGATGGCTCAACAGTATGACTGTCTTCCAGGGGTTTTGTCTGTGATGGTACGGGGATGGGGAAGGAAGAATTATTAATACCGATGAGTCAATCCACATCTCGCAATGGGGATATCGGTCCAATCCTTTATGCAGAGCCCTGCAGTATGTCGGTTCCTGGTCTGCAGTACTTGAATCTGATGTGGGAATTATTTGGTGGATTTGTCCTAATATCTAGTGCCACTAGATCATCCACCAATCTTGCATATTTTAAGGTTAATTCTACTGCATCGAACAATGAGTTCTTAGGGGAACTCCTCCGGGCACAGAGGATGTCTTCTCTAATAATCGAACGGCAGCCTCTGATGTGTCTGATCCAATGGGTGGTTTTATTTATAAGGGAGTCTTCAGATTCAAACTTGACTTGGGGCTGTAGTTTGGGTACCTTTATCATGGCAAGTCTATTTTTTAACTAAGAAGGCCTACTTCCAGAACAAGGGGCGGGCATATAGTGCGACACTCTATTAGTAGAAGCTTGCAGAGGATTGGCAATCCTTACGGGATTAGGAGCCTGCATCTGATGAAAATTCGGTAAGCTAGGGTTGGTCGGGGTATTGTTACTCCACTGGTTCAAGGCGTTAGCTCTAGTATTGTACTGGGGGTGCGGGTAGTGTTGAATGTGTGGCTGGAAACTCAGGGGTCTACAGTTCCTACTTTCTGCATCTTTTGCTCCATTGGTCCCCTGTCAGTGAGGAGCAAAGGGTGGGAGTGCAAGATGTTGTAAATCTGGCTGGGGAGTAGTCTGGTTGGTCTGGGTAGACTGGCTGTGCGAGATAATAGATGTATCAGTATCTTTTGTGCACTTTAGTTTACTTATTGTGGAAACCAATCTGAATATGACGGTTTTTAACTCTCCCACTTTAGTTCTTAATTCATTAGTCAGAGTAATGCATTCCCTACTAGATTGAATCAGGGGTTCAGGTAACATAGTCTCCAAAGCGGTGTTAGGAGATGGAACAGGAGTTATTAAGTCATCAGTGAACCCATCTGTTATATTAGACAAAGGAGAGAATCTGTTACTACAATGGACAATCTCAGCTATAGTGGTTGAGTGGGGTCGTTCCAATGCTTCCGGGCCAGAGGATGTTCTCGGTGTTAAAACCACATTCGTGGGATGTTTCACTGCCTTTCCGAACATGCTAGGTATGCGTGGTTGTGTGATAGGGGTACCCAATAAAATAGGATCCAAAGTAGTTGAAGTATCCCTTGATACCGTTAATTCAGAATGTAATAGGTCCTCACATTCGACAATAAGACTGTCGATTCGGTTTATAACACAGTTCCCACCAGCAGATTTACCTATTCTCTTAGATTTTTTAGTTTTTGCAGTGCCAGAGGACCCCTCGGTTGCCTTCCTCTTCCCCATAGTTGCAACAGAAAATAGATAAAACACGCAATAAATACTGCTGGGGTATATGCTAATACAGTGAACACAAAAAAGGGAAGACCCAAGGTATACACATTGAGGAATTAAAACAACAACAATATCGGATCTGCCTCCCAGTATATAGTCCCTAGAAATCGATCAACAGTCAATCACCAGGGGCTCAGGTATGGTATCCAACAATCATGAGAGTGAGATGAAACAAACAAAGCAAAGTCTTGCTAGCATACCTCCTGGAAAACTGATGTTAAGGGGATGGCCCAGCCCAGCCTCCTCCGGGCTCCGACGGGCGTGGACGGGCCCGCCCTTGGCCCTGGCGCGTCCCGGGCACGCCCGCGCGTGTTCCACGCTGCGGGAGCCCGGGTCTGTTTTTAAGTGCCTCCCGGCACAGAAAAACGCATTGGCGCCTCCTGGTGCTTTGAAGTCTGGGGGCTGGAGAGCCCCATGAAGCAGGCTACAGGCAGTGGTAACGGACTCCCGCGCTGTCAGCGATTTCCAACAGGGCTGACTCTGTGGAGTGCTTTCGACAGAAGCCAGACTGCCGTAGGTGGAGTATCTTCCTATCCTCTAAAGTAACTCATTGACATGAGTCAGTATGTGAGTTGGATACTTTTACTTTGGTGGCAAGACTGAGCATCTCATCAGTCTCTACAGGTTTGAAGAGTGTGAATGTGGCAGCAGTGAAAAAAAGGGAGGTATGAAGATACAGACGTGAGTCTAGTGTTCTGGAGAAGGACTACCATTTTTAGAGATTTTGAATCTGAAGGCCTTTGTTAAATCTGAGCAATGTTGTTCTGATGCACATAGGTGGATCGTTAAAGAGACAGGGGTGACCATCTTGTAGTAGATGTTAAACATCTCCTTCCATTAGTTTGCTGCCTCAATAGCTTGTTTTGCGAGGTGGTCTTTTTTGGCTCATCTAATCTCTATGGTAGCATTTTCTGTTTCTTGAAACACATTTTGTCCTCTTCGGACTGCATTGTTCGCTATTGGCATTGTAGGTTATGGTTGAAGCATTTCAATTTGGCAACTTTTTAACTGTTGAATGCCTTATTACTGTGTTTGTTTTGGGGGTTTACAGTAGCAGGAGTAACTAGAGCAGCAGAAAAGTGGAGGAGAAGGTTCATCTTTAACACAAACTAACACCTCAAGGAGGCATACACTTTAATGCTTTTTGTCTCTATTTTAGTATTGCTAAGGAAGGCGTTAATAGGCAAAATCCACGAGGTTAACATAAACATGCTCTCGATTCCCATCTGCTGGAATAAATGTTTTACTTTCCTCCAAGTCTAAACTATTTGCAGCTCGTTCTCAATTGGCGAACATAACGAGGTGCGCTTTATTAAATGTCTCTATGTATTTGCTTCCAAGTTAAGCTGGACGCCAGCTGCTGAAAGCCCAAAGTGGCCAAAGGAAACAATATGGAGTCTACTTAAAATATATTAAAATATATTTTATCAGCTAATGCACATTTGGCTTGAGTATTATTAGAAAGAAATATAGTGCTGTTAATTTCAAGCTTTATGGGCCAAACAGAATGTGGAGGGGTAGGAAGCATCATTGCGTTGCTCTCTGCCATTCTTCTGGGTTCACAATGTAGATCAGAAGGCAGTGCAAACCCTCCCAGCACACTGCAGGACAACTAGCCCTGCTCATTAAAATGAATGGAAGCGTCTTCACGTGTGATGCCACGGACTGACTGGATGTGCAAACGTTTACATGACGACGGTCAGCATTACCTAGATGCGGCTACAAGCCCCATTAAAGTATGGACGTTGTCGATGTCAGGCCGATTATTTATTGTAATGTTTTCGTAGCTGATCTGAGATAGACTGAAGGCCTTATTTACAAAGATTTGGCGCAGGGCAGTTCCACAAGTCTTTTTGAAGTGCTGCCCTACGCCAAATCGAAAGGGCAGGAATGAACCAAATTATGAGATACGGTGCATTCCTGTCCTTTCAGACAGCGCCGGTGCACAATTTGCTGCCTAGCGCCAACACAGGCACCCTTGCACCAGGGTGGAAGGGTGTCTGCCTTGTTGGCAGGATTGTTTTTGTACAGGAAGGGACTCCTTCCTGCACGAAAACAATCCATGGGGGCATTTTCCTCTTTCTATGTGTGCTGCAGAATGAAGCACTCATGGAAAGAGGAAAAAACGAGGGCCTGCCCTTGGGAGGTGTATAGTTTTGGTGCATTCCCAGGTTCAGAGATCCTTGTAAATCTGGGAATGTGTCAAAACCCATGGGTGTTGCATAGGAATACCCACCGCAACGCCCATGGAAGCCTCCCTGACGCAGTGTAAGGCAACACAACCACTTGCGCTGTGATGCCTTACACCATATATACGAGGCAATGAAAAGCCACACCAAGTGACTTTGTGTGGCCTCGTAGATTTGGGTCTGCACTCTGCGCGGTCTGAGCGTCATAAAAAGTGACGCATCGGCGGCGCAAGGGGCTTGTACATAAGCCCCGTAATTTTAAGAGGTTTGCAAATGTTTAAATCAATGCTTCTCATTGTTATGCGGGTCATGGCAGTATTTGCACTGAGACCCAAACTTGTTTATTACTCCCTTGCAAATCACAATGCTTCCTCACAACACACAATGTCTAATGATGATATAGCATTTAACTGTTGCGACAGTGCAAATCCAGCCTCTTTCCTTGGCCTCAACTTTTATTGTGCGCTCTTTATAGGTATAGAGTCATGTGCACATAGAAGCTAGGAGGATAAGATGCCATCTTAATAGAAACTGAGCTCAGTGTCTAACAATGGTGCTGATTTTTTTTATTTTTGTAGATTTATATAGTGTGATCTTGCGCTAATGGCATCAAAGCACTTAATGTGAAAAACACACATTTTTAATTAAAAGCCAGAAATGATGCTTTTTTTTAAGTATGCATTTGGAGTGTTCGAAACTGGGTTTTTGGTTGAGGGGAGTCTAAGCCCTTCTCAAGCAAAAGCTACAATCCTTTTCAGGGTGAACCACAAAAAGTCACTAAATTAACCTGTGCCTAACTCTCTGCTAGCTTGGCACAAAAGCAGTATGGCTTAACTTATAGGCAAGGTGTAAAGTACTTATGCAGCACTCAAACAGTAGTAAAGTGAAAACACAACACAAAAAAATCATTTGACACCAAAATGACAAAAATCCAGTCAGTAAAAACAGAGATATGCAATTCCAAAGATTTAAAGTAAGTATTGCGCCTAACAGCACAGAGCGCCACTCGCATTTATCTGGTTCTGAGGCATTTCAAACCGTCCCTTACCAGTAATATGAGTTGGTTTTTGGTGAATATTAAGTCCTGCTGCAGCAGGTCCTCTTGTCCTCTCGAGTCGAGAACCTAAGAAAACTTTTCATAAAACTGAGAGACTGAAGATCAGGTCTTGTTATTATAGTTGAGATCCACTGCATACGTGTGGACCAGAGGCTTTGTGATCAGAAAGCATATCCAGGAACACTGGCCTGGGAGATCCTGTTGTCCCATACAAAGATGGCATCATATTTGAGACAGATTGAATTATGTGCACACGTGATGAGATGTGTAAATATTGTCCCACCCAGAAGCTGATTGATAATTAACCATGAATTGACTTCACTTGACATGGATTAACTTCACTTGACATGGATTGACTTCACTTGAGGTGGGTTGACTTCACTTGACGTGGGTTGACTTCACTTGACGTGGGTTGACTTCAGTCCTCTTCACCTGGCCAGAAGTGAGTTGAAGAGAAGGTGGAGGTATAATAACAACCTGTTTAAGGTACAGGACCTATTAAAAGAAACGCCTCACTCTCCGCAGCATTACTTAACAAGCATTTGCAATGCAATAGGTCTCGCAGTTACGAGAGTTTCAGCTATTGGCATTGTAAATAACAATGCCTTTTATTTATGTTTTTAAAACAAAAACAAAAATAAAAGGCATTATTATTTGCAATGTCAATAGCTCAAACTCGCGTAAATGCGAGACCTATTGCATTGCAAATGCTTGTTGTGGATGTAAGCAACAAGAAGCGCTAGCAGTTAGTGCGCGTGAAGTGACCTTGTGAGATGTAGACGCCACAGTCATTAATGTGAATGGTGTTAATGACGTATCCTTGAGGTTATGACGAGTGACAATAACTAACGTTATCACTGAAAATATCTTCGTGTCCTCGTTATTGGTTGCTGGGAATTAACGTGTACTTAGTATGAGTAATTCTCTCTGCTGTGCATATGTATATCTTATGAGGTTATAGCAAAACCAAAGGGGATGATGGACGGAGCGTTGAACATTGCAAGCACTCACCCCCAGTCAACTGATCTGGGTTTAATCCATCATCATTCTTTAGCTCACTCCGCCACCCCAGTTCAGACATGGCCATATGCAAATCAGTCTGACCCTGTGCCTCATGGGAACAGTCCAGCCCGAACTGCCAAGCCATGTCTTCCCTGGACCGGAAACAAGCATCCTGGGACCGGTTTCTGGCTTACAGCCGTCATCAGCCAGGCTATCTTGAATCCAGTGGCAAAGTGAGCAAGGGACCCACGTCTGGGCATACCCTGCCAACTTAGGGCGAACATAGCAAAACCAAAGGGATGATGGACGGAGCGTTGAACATTGCAAGCACTCACCCCCAGTCAACTGATCTGGGTTTAATCCATCATCATTCTTTAGCTCACTCCGCCACCCCAGTTCAGACATGGCCATATGCAAATCAGTCTGACCCTGTGCCTCATGGGAACAGTCCAGCCCGAACTGCCAAGCCATGTCTTCCCTGGACCGGAAACAAGCATCCTGGGACCGGTTTCTGGCTTACAGCCGTCATCAGCCAGGCTATCTTGAATCCAGTGGCAAAGTGAGCAAGGGACCCACGTCTGGGCATACCCTGCCAACTTAGGGCGAACTTAGCAAAACCAAAGGGGATGATGGACGGAGCGTTGAACATTGCAAGCACTCACCCCCAGTCAACTGATCTGGGTTTAATCCATCATCATTCTTTAGCTCACTCCGCCACCCCAGTTCAGATATGGCCATATGCAAATCAGTCTGACCCTGTGCCTCATGGGAACAGTCCAGCCCGAACTGCCAAGCCATGTCTTCCCTGGACCGGAAACAAGCATCCTGGGACCGGTTTCTGGCTTACAGCCGTCATCAGCCAGGCTATCTTGAATCCAGTGGCAAAGTGAGCAAGGGACCCACGTCTGGGCATACCCTGCCAACTTAGGGCGAACATAGCAAAACCAAAGGGGATGATGGACGGAGCGTTGAACATTGCAAGCACTCACCCCCAGTCAACTGATCTGGGTTTAATCCATCATCATTCTTTAGCTCACTCCGCCACCCCAGTTCAGACATGGCCATATGCAAATCAGTCTGACCCTGTGCCTCATGGGAACAGTCCAGCCCGAACTGCCATGTCTGAACTGGGGTGGTGGAGTGAGCAAAAGAATGATGATGGATTAAACCCAGATCAGTTGACTGGGGGTGAGTGCTTGCAATGTTCAACGCTCCGTCCTTGCTCACTTTGCCACTGGATTCAAGATAGCCTGGCTGATGACGGCTGTAAGCCAGAAACCGGTCCCAGGATGCTTGTTTCCGGTCCAGAGAAGACATGGCTTGGCAGTTCGGGCTGGACTGTTCCCATGAGGCACAGGGTCAGACTGATTTGCATATGACCATGTCTGAACTGGGGTGGTGGAGTGAGCTAAAGAATGATGATGGATTAAACCCAGATCAGTTGACTGGGGGTGAGTGCTTGCAATGTTCAACACTCCGTCCATCATCCCCTTTAGTTTTGCTATGTTCGCCCTAAGTTGGCAGGGTATGCCCAGACGTGGGTCCCTTGCTCACTTTGCCACTGGATTCAAGATAGCCTGGCTGATGACGGCTGTAAGCCAGAAACCGGTCCCAGGATGCTTGTTTCCGGTCCAGAGAAGACATGGCTTGGCAGTTCGGGCTGGACTGTTCCCATGAGGCACAGGGTCAGACTGATTTGCATATGACCATGTCTGAACTGTGGTGGTGGAGTGAGCTAAAGAATGATGATGGATTAAACCCAGATCAGTTGACTGGGGGTGAGTGCTTGCAATGTTCAACACTCCGTCCATCATCCCCTTTAGTTTTGCTAAGTTCGCCCTAAGTTGGCAGGGTATGCCCAGACGTGGGTCCCTTGCTCACTTTGCCACTGGATTCAAGATAGCCTGGCTGATGACGGCTGTAAGCCAGAAACCGGTCCCAGGATGCTTGTTTCCGGTCCAGAGAAGACATGGCTTGGCAGTTCGGGCTGGACTGTTCCCATGAGGCACAGGGTCAGACTGATTTGCATATGACCATGTCTGAACTGGGGTGGTGGAGTGAGCTAAAGAATGATGCTGGATTAAACCCAGATCAGTTGACTGGGGGTGAGTGCTTGTAATGTTCAACACTCCGTCCATCATCCCCTTTAGTTTTGCTATGTTTGCCCTAAGTTGGCAGGGTATGCCCAGACGTGGGTCCCTTGCTCACTTTGCCACTGGATTCAAGATAGCCTGGCTGATGACGGCTGTAAGCCAGAAACCGGTCCCAGGATGCTTGTTTCCGGTCCAGAGAAGACATGGCTTGGCAGTTCGGGCTGGACTGTTCCCATGAGGCACAGGGTCAGACTGATTTGCATATGACCATGTCTGAACTGGGGTGGTGGAGTGAGCTAAAGAATGATGATGGATTAAACCCAGATCAGTTGACTGGGGGTGAGTGCTTGCAATGTTCAACACTCCGTCCATCATCCCCTTTAGTTTTGCTATCTTATGAGGTTCCCAGGGTTTCTTGGACGAGCAGTGCTGCGTGCCGGCAAACACAGCAACTGTTCAAAAAAGTTCATTTCAGACTGCGGACGCCCGCTTAGTTAAATAGGAGTTCATTATTATTCCGAGACACCCACATATTAAGCCACTGTTTGGACCGAGTTTTTCATCAAAGAAACGGAGGCTTCTGTGCTTCAGAAGGCGAGGCATGCACCCCTGCCCCGTTCCCGTGATCCCAACCACACACACCATAAATCTAACCCTCGTGTTAGACGGTAGTTCATTCCGCCTCCATCCTCGGGGTCAAAGCATCCAGCCTCGTAACCCGTTTCACGAGACAGCACTGAGTGAAATGTAATTTCCTTGTTAAAAGTTTCTGTCCTCCCACTAGTAGGCTGGACATGTGCCACCACCCTTCATGCGCCTGGCATGCAACCCTCCGGAAACAAAGCCAGCATAACATATGAGTAGGCATGTTTTGGCTGACCAGATATTTCTGTGTGAGGCGGGGGGTACTGTGTAACTTTCGGCTTGGTCACGTGCTGGGCGAGGCATGCAGTTTCTGTAGTGCGACTCTGGCTCCGCCTGGGTCCAGTTTCGGTGGTGTACACATTGCAGGGAGAGGAGCAGCAGTTGTGCTGAGACATGGAAAACATGTGTCAGTGCAACTTTGATCTATGAAAAACATGTGTCAGTGAAAGTACTAAGTGAATTAGTGTGTGATAGAAAGGTGCGCTGAAACACGGTTTCAATGGTGCTTGAAGCTACGGCCGTCAATGCGCTAGTAACATTCATTTACATTTTCTCTGGCATATATGACACCAAAAAAAGCTCGCATGTATACTTTGGCGTATAAAACCGCTGATATACCGGTGAGGATTTACCTTTGTTCTCTATACTTCAGGACTAGCCGAAGTGAATGCCACTGGTTATGCAAATGGCTCCGACACTGCTGACGCCGTGCAGGGTCCCCGGGAGCTTCAGAGATGATCTGGAGCCGACGGTGGGGGAGAGGGAGGGAAAGTGAAAGCGTGCCATGCGCGTGTTGTGCTGAAAGGCCGCGAGACGCCGTACGCGTGCACATGTCCTGTCCGGTCCGTACGCGTGCACGTCTCCTGTCCCCCTTCGGAAGCAAAACCCACGACAATAGTCTCGCCAAGGTGACCAGCGCTGCGTCGCTAGGCGAGACTTAAAAATGACCATGAAAGGGGGTTGCCAGACCACAAACTGCGAGTAGGACCACAAGAGATAGGGAGGTACATTTCTATCCCGGAACAGATGGGGGATATAAAGCATATACCATGATGAAAAAGCTTTGTAAATGAAAATATGGCACTTGTAGTTTGAGATATAAAAAACTCCATACAGTGCTGTAGTAACAAAAAGTAATTCCCAGCAGAAGACAAGAAAGAGGAAGCAAATGTTTTCCCTAAAGATATCTACATTTTACATACTTACTACCCAAAGTGGGGTAGTGATCTGCATCTTTAAATCGAACCTTTCATATCGTAAAGAAGTCCATCTGGCCTTGCTATTAGAAGAACAAAAAGGCATTCTTGGCTCTAGTTGTGAAAGAAGAGGAACTCAAGGCAATATTCAGTGCAAATGTCATGCTATTTGATTGTTTTTCTGTGGCTTTCTTCCAACAAGTTTAAAACCAGCTTACATTCTACATTAGTAACAGTGCTAAAAAGTACTTCTCCAGGGAAATATTGTTTACAGTACATGTTGCACTGTCTCATCTCTCAAAATACACGTATAGAAGCCTTATCAGGGTGTGTTTCAGGCCCATATGTCTCTTAAATATGAATATCACTATTACCAAATGGAAGAGTCACAGTTTGCACTTGTCATTTTTCATAAGCACTTGGTTTATATTTCCTATGCATTGTTTTAGTAATTGAATTCAGATTTGTGTATTACAGGCAGATTCATGCGTGTTTGGGGGGCTGTTAAATATATAATGCATGCATGAGGTTTTTTACCCTTCATTAGTAATAAAAGATGCCGGCCATTTTATGTGTTAAGTCTTCCACCTAGATAAAGTGTAACATTATTTTCTCAAATTAATAAGCCACACATCGCATTTAACGTGTTTTTGTATCATCCAGGCATCAAAATACATTTAGTAACATTGGTACCCCATTTATGAACCACGTTTCTAAAACCAAGTATTGGTGTATTTTATAATATATCGTTTTACTTAGCTTGAAATGTACTTCACATATTGTCCAAGGTAAGCTTCTGGCAGGCCATGTCATCAAAAGAGTGAGGAAAGAATATTGGACTCCTACTCTCTACTCTTGAATAATAGAAGTAAACTTTCCACTCTTTCAACTCAACCACACTGCAAATCCATTGATGCAGTGAATACAACAAAATTCTACTGAAAGGGAGGAGTCTGGCAGTCTGAACAAGCAAAACTAATAGGTGTGACATTGGCCGCCAGACATTTAGCAATTTTTTTCTCATAGTTTCTGCAAAACTTTATTGTTTGGAAACCTGCTGGGCCCTCATCAAGTCTAAAAAGAGAACATTGGTTAAAGGCAAAAGTGTTTTTCTGGTCTCAAAAAAGTACACATTGCCATGGTACACCCAGCACTAAAGGAAACTAACGTATGCAGATGTGCTCCTTGTTAAAGGGCAGCATACCATATACTAGTGAAGTCAGTCATTGGCTCAAGAGGGCTAACATTTCCCCTTGATGCATGCTGGGGTAGGTGTAAGAAACATGCAAATGACATAGTCAAAGATTAATGGATGATGTCTGACTGAAAACCCCTATAAGTAAATATGTTATACATACTTTTAGTAAATTCAGAAGGTCTTGGCTAACAGAGACCTAAAAAAACTATTAGTCTGGCTTTAAATTCTAGCCTCACCTTTGAGAAAGAAGGCAAAAAAGAAGGGAAGAAAGAAAGAAATTAAAACCAGACAAAACAAGTAGGAAGACAAATAAAAAGAAAGGAAGAAGGGCCAAAAAGGAAGGAAGGGAAAATGGAACGAAGGAAGGGAGGCAAAAGGAAGGAAGAAAGAAAGAAAGGGGAGAAGAAAGAAGGAAGGAAAAAGAAGGAAGAGGGAAAAAAAAGGAAAGAAGGCAAGAAAAAAGGAAAAAAGGAAAAAAGAAAGAAATAAGACAGAAAGAAAGAAGTAAGGAAAGAGCAAAAAAGAAGAGAAGAAGAAAGGAAAGGAAAGAAGGAAGAAAGAAAGCAACAAGAAAGAAAAATGGAAAAGAATGAAATTAATTATGATGGAAAGAAAGAAGGAAAGAAAAAAGAAAAAATGCACAGAAAGAAGGAAACAAAGAAGGAAAAAAGGAACAAGGAAAGAAGGCAAAAAGATTGAAAGATGGAAAGAAAGGCGGGAAAAAGTAAAAAAGGCAAAAAATAAGGAAAGAAAGCAAAAAGAGAGAATGAAGGAAATAAAGAATGAAAAAGGCAAAAATAAGAAAGAAGAAAAAATGAAGGAAAGAGTGAAGGAAAGAAAGAAAATAAAAAAATGATAGAAAAAGGAAAGAATAAAAGACAAAATATAGAAAGGAAAAAGAAAAAAGAAACAAAGAAGGAACAGAAGAAGGAAAGATGGAACACAAGAAGGAAAGAAGTAAAAAAGAAGACAAGAAAGTAAGAAGAAAAGAAAGAAAAAGGAAAGAACGAAATTAAGAAGGAAAAAAGTGAAGGAATGAGTGGAAGAAAAAAGGTAACACAAAATGAAAGAAGGAAAGGAAAAAGGAAATAAGGCAAAAAAGAAAGAACAGATGACAGAATGCAAAAAAGAAAGAAAGCAGGAAAGAGCAAAAAAGAATTAAAGAAGAAATGAAAGGAAGGAAGGAAGAAGTCAAAAAGAAAGATAGAAGGAAAACAAAAAAAGAAAAAAGGCAGAAAAGAAAGAAGGACTGAAAAAAGAATGCACAAATAAATTAAGAAGAAAAAATATATAATGAATGAAAGAACGAAATAAGGCAAAACAGAAAAAAGAAGGAAAGCAAAAGGAAATAAGGCAAATAAGAAAGAACAGACGAAAGCACACAAAAAATGAAGGAAGGAAAGAGCAGAAAGAAGGAAAGACGAAGGGAACGGAAGGAAGAAAGAAGGCCAAAAGAAAGAAAGAAATAAAAAAGTCATAAAAGAAAGGAGGCAAGCATGCAAAAAAGAAAGTAAGAAGGAAAAAGATATGAAGAAAGAAAGAATGAATGAAAGAAAGAAGGCAAAACAGAAAGAAAGAAGGAAAGAAAAAGGAAATAAGTCAAAAAAGAAAGAACAGAAGAAAGAATGCACAAAAGAAAGAAGAAAAGTGTAAAAAAGAAGGAATGAAGAACGGAACGGTAGAAGAAAGAAGGCAAAAAAAGAAAGAAGGAAAATACGAAAGGAATAAAAAAGAGAGAAACAAAGGTAAAAGGAAAGAATGCAAAAAAGTAAGACGGAAGTAAAAAATAAATAAAGTATGGAAGGGTAAAAATAAGTATGCAAAAAGGAAAGAAAAATGGAAAGAAGGAAAAAAAAGGAAAGAAGGAAAAAAAGAGAGAAAGAAGGAGATAAAAAATGAAAGAAGGCAAAAGAGAAAGAAAGAAGGTAAGAAGAAGAAGAAAGAAAATAGAAAGAATGAAGGAAGAAATAGGAAGAAGGAAAGAAAAAGGAAAGAATTAAAGAAAAAGGACAGATGGCAAAAAAGAAGGCAAGAAGGGAAGAAGGAATGAGAGAAGGAACAAAAAAAGAAAGTAGTAAGAAAAAGAAAGAAAGAAAGAAAAAGACAAAAAGGAAGAATGAAGGAAAGTATGCAAGAAAGAAAAAAGGAAAGAATGAAAGAAAACAGGCAAAACAAAAAGAAAGAAGGAAAGAAAAAGGAAATAAGGCAAAAGAGAACAGATGAAAGAATGCAAAAAGGAAAAAAAGCAGAAAAGAGCTAAAAAAAAAGGAAAGGAAAGAAGAAAGAAGAAAAACCGAAAGAAAGACTGAAAACAAAGAAAGAAATTTTAAGAAGGCACAAAAAATGGAAGAAAAGAATGCAAAACGGCAGTAAGAAGAAAAAGATTTAAGGAAGGAAAGGATGAAAGAAAAAATACAAAACAGAAAAAAGCAAGGAAATTAGTAAAAAGGAAAGAACAGAGGAAAGAATGTCCAAAAGAAAGGAAGAAGGAAAGAGAAAAAAGAAGAAAAGAAGAAAGAAAGCAAAAGAAAGAAGAAAAATAAAGAAAGAAAGGAGGCATAAAAGAAAGATGGAAAAAAAGGGAGAATGCAAAAAAAGAAAGAAAGAAGGCAAACGACATAAAGAAGGAAAAATATAAGAAAGAAGGCAAAAAAGAAAGAATGAAGAAAAGAAGGCATAAAGAAAGTAAGAGGGAAAGAAGGCAAATAGAAAGAAAGATGGAAAAAAAGAAAGTAAGAAGGAGAGAAGGGGAGAAGGTAAAAAAAGAAAGAAAGAAGGAAACAATGAAGGAGAGGTTTGTAAGGAAAAAAGGCAAAAAAGAAAGAAATAACAATGGAAATAAGGGAAGAAAAAAGTAAAGAAGGCAAAAAATTAGGACGCAAAGTGAAAGAAAAAAGGAAAGAAGGGAAGAAAAAGGAAAGAAGGCAAAAAAGAAGAAAGAAGGCAAAAAAGAGAGAAATATGGAAAAAGATTGAAAGAAGCAAAAAGTAAAGAAAAAAAGAAAGAAAGACGGAATGAGAAAAGAAAAATGGAAAGAAGGGAAGAAAAAGGAAAGAATACAAGAAAAAGGACAGAAGGTAAAAAAGAAAAAGAAGGAAAGAAGAAAAAAAGAAGGAAAGAAGAAAAAAAGAAAAGGGAAGGAAAGAGAAGATGAAAAGAAGGAAGGAAAGAGGGTTCACATTATAAAATATTGGAAATTAAAACCCAAATTGCATCCTCTCTATGTTTAAATAAAACTGTTACAAGTGTGCTGCAAATTAAACACGATAAAGTTTGGTTTTCTTCCTGGGCAAAGTTTTATTAAAGAATCATTGATGAAACAGAGTCCAGTAACACAATATGGTAAACTGTGAAATAACAGCAGTTCACTTTAAAAGGAATTTACAACAGCATTGGAAGGAGACAAGACCTGATAAAGCTGGATTGTGCCCTGCGCTCACTTCAACTGCATCCTACTGGCACTAAAGGGAATTACCTTGTGTGTGGATGTCTACCTTGTGAAAGAGCAAAATGCAGACACTCAAAGTGGCGTTAACCAGAGTGTTAAGTAGGATGATCCATTGGCCAATGATGCATGCTGTAGTGGGAGGAAGCAAAATGGGAATGACACATAAACAGTCCAATGGGTGAAGAGAGGTGGGTGAAACTCTTAAGTATATTATACATAACATTTTAGTAAAATCAAGAGGTCTTGGATAACCCCAGATCTAAAAAGTAGTTTGTGAGAGAAACATTTGAATGTCATTAATTCAGCCCCCGGTACGCTATAGCTTTGTCCATTTCAGGGTGTCCTGCCATTGGTTCCTTGAGAACAGTATCAAAACCACAAACCTTCATTCATTCTGGTGGAGCTCTCCTTTAACAGACCGTTTTTAAAGCCTAAGAAGAGTTTCCCGTGTCATACTTCCATCTTATTGACTGGCCACCATGAACTGTTTGTTTGTTCTACTGTATGTATCTGTGCTATCCCCTCTGCCTAGAACCACAGATAAACAATCCCGGATAGCTTTTCCTCCAAATCATATGGTCATGGAGTGAAATATTTGATGGTCCAAGATGTGTGATCACTGTTGGTGGCCTGCTTCAGTTTTCATTTCACCTCTGGCTTTCACTCAAGGTGCTGATCAGTGGGCATTAGGCTTGCACTAACCACTGCTGGTGCCACGCAACTGCATTTTGAGACTTTCTCATTTGGTAGCATTGCCCCTATTTCCCTTCAGAGACATGTTACCTTGCTCCAACTGAGTTTATTGGGGGGCATAGGACTGATACTTGGGAAAAACTGAGCAATAAGGATCCTTTAAACTTTTGAGTCTGAGAATTAATCACCGTAAGCACTATGATGACTGACCACATGAGATTATATAACTAGGATTTGATAGCCGAGGATGGGATGTGTTTTTGGGAAAAAACAAGGAACTATCAGAGAGTTTTCAAAATTGCAGGATTAGATCTGTGGTTCAAGATTTTCAGGGGCATGTAATAGGCATTACGGATACAGAAAAGTCAATCATTAATACTGAATGATTATTTTTCCAAGCCTTATTGTTTCAATTGAGATTTCACCCCTAGAATAAAGAGTACGATTCTCAGTACCTCTGCGTGATGCAGTCACTACGGACACATTTCAATTGAAGAGAGTCATGGGTAGAGTATAACTTCTTGCTGTAGCCATTTCCCCCAAAATCCTATGGGACATTTTCATTTGATGTAATGGATAATAAATGTCCTTGTGACAAGAGCATACTTCCATTTCTTTCTGACCCAATGGCTTTGCCATAGTGTTGGGTGAGGGACGTTCCACTAGACATTACTCTACTTGACTCAAAGGCCATCATAGGGAAATCAATGACACTGTCATCGGTTCTGGGAAAAAGATCAACTAAAATTGAATGAACAGTTTCTGCTTAAATAGGTATACTATCTATCAATTTTCCATTAATACAATTGTTAACTGATAAGGGTGTATGTGCTGTTCATTTAGAATATGAGACAAGGCATGTGTCATAAGACCATGTGTCCCTCATTCCAAGTTCCATTGTCATTGGGACGCAAGTTGGCACTTGAACGGTTATTACAAGTTGCGCAGGAAAAAAACGTCTTTGTCCCTATTCACATTTCACCAGGAAACATCTAGCGCAAAGTGAACATGAAAAAAAGTTCTCCAAGAGGAGAAAACATATGCAGTAATTAGTGGGCTAAACTCCAATTCCTTGTGTTACACCTGGTTTCTGAGCATGAAAATGCAGAATAGTGACCTGTGATGAGGCGATGCCGCACTCAGTAAACACTGCACCCTGTCATATTGGTATTTACCACTTGTAATCACGCCCCACATCACTATATTGTCCAGCATTTGAAAGGGAAGTGTACGTTATTTTTTCATTTCGTTACCTGCGCGTGGCCCTTAGTTGTTTGTGTCTCATTTTCTGGTTTGGGCGGTGATGTTCCTGTTCATGTTCAGGAATTTAGCAAGTGACTAGTGGACAATATCACAAGAAGTACCAGCTTCATGGTATTCCTCTGTTTTTTACTTCAAAAACTGTCCTTGGGGCTGCAGTCACTGGGATTCCAAGATTTCCACACTGATTTACATTATTTCAGGAATGGAAATATTCAAGGACTGGTATTAGAATAGTAAGTCACCTCATATTGTTTCTTATTTTTACTTTCTTCTCATTAATCATTTCTTACAGTGCGCCACTGCCAGAGTTCTGGATATGTTTACTCATGAAACAAAATGGCCAATTCCTTTGCTGCTTAATAAAGAATTGTTACTAAAACAAATAGTAAATTAACATCCTGGACTATTTGGTGGAAGTTGCATTTTCCCGAAATATTCCCAGCCTGGAGCAAGAATGGTAGACTAGCCTTCCTTGCACTAGCACATCATATGCTGCCCTGAGGGAGCAACCTAAGGCAAAGGCATTAACACAGACATTTCTATTCACAAAGTCATTTGTAAAATCCGGTCATAAACCCCAAGGGCAAAACAAGTGTAATTTAATAACAGTAGAAAGAGAATTAAAACAGTAAAAGAAAATTATTAATTATAAAACTAATATTATTAATAACAACAATAGTACTGCTATTATACCTAATAACAATAATAACTATAATAATAATACTGCTACTTGTATTAATATGAACAAGAATAATGCTATTAATAATAAAAATAATAATACTAATAACAGCAATAATAATAATAATAATAATAATAATAATAATAATAGTAATAATAATGATATTAACCCCTTGGGTGCTCGTGACGAGACCAGCTCGTCATGAGTCACGGTGGAGCTGTGCTCATGACGAGCTGGTCTCGTCATAACGGCTGCGCTCCTCCCACGCGTGATTGATTCCCCGCCTGTGCGGGCGAATTAATCAGTGGGCGGGGTCGTGACGAGACCAGCTCGTCATGAGCACAGCTCCACCGTGACTCATGACGAGCTGGTCTCGTCACGAGCACCGCGGCGCCGCGCTCACCCCCGCCCCCCCGCACCGTGGGGGAATTACCCCCGCAGGGAAGGGGTTAATAATAATAATAATAATAACACAGATATATAAGAAAAATAATTAGGCTTGAGCTGACCCATCCCATGATAACTTTTTACCAGCCTAGATAACAACAGTCCTTTATCCATAGACTCACCAGCGCTCTTTATTTATTGTTTCAATCATACCAGAGCTCCAATATTTCAGAGAGTGGTGTGCCCACATTCACAAGACGAGCAGTAAATGTAACTAGTGACCACTATCAAATCCTTATTAGTTACTCCTCAAAAGTACTTCATACTCCGCTCAGGTGCTAGAACAAGTGGTCAATATAAGAAACTTTAGGCCCACTTTTGATTTGGTCCTTTTGTTCACACTGCTGAGCTACTCAAGGACTCCTAAATATTGGTCCTCTCAATTTCGTAGAAATCAGTTCTTTGCTGACATAGGCATATATGGAGGGCAACATCCATGGCTATTATAAACCCACACTCATAAAAGCAATGAGGTGGCCGCATGTTCTTTCCGTGATAGTTTAATCAGTGAAAGCTGGTGATCTCTGAAACTGGGGGCAAGTAATACTGGGGCTGAATTCTGAGTAAATCAAGCAAGCCGAACTTCTTCTAACAGGGTTCGGAGGTGGGGATGGTGAGTTCTTCCCCGAGGACAAATAGGGCACTTTAAATCATGATTTTTGCAAAGAATGGCTTATAAGACATTGATATACCAAGCCAAAGTAACCTGATGCGCCCCAGGGGTTGACTCAATTTATTTTCAAAATGTGCAGTGGGTGCCCCTTATATGTCAATGATTTACCTGGCCAGCATTTTGCCATGGGTGCCCCCTAATTTCAAGAATTACATACAATGTGCCAGTCCCAGGTTTTTACCATTGAAGCCATCCATATACCATGGGTGACCCATATGCCAAATATTACATAAAAGATATCAGGTACAGCATTTTGTCATGGTTGCCTGCCCCTCTGCCCCATGTGCCATAGTTGTCCATCCTTAGGCTAAGAATTACATTCAATATGTTAGCTCCAACATTTTGCCATGCATACCTTATATGTCAAGAATTACCTTCAATATTTCAACTCGAACATTATGCAGTGGGTACCCCATATGTCAATAATTATCCCCAATATGCTGGATCCGGCATTTTACTATGGGTACCTCATATGCCAAGAATTACTTCCAGTATACAAGCACAAGCATTTTATCAGGGGTATCCGATATGACAAGAATAACTTCTAGTGTGCCTTAGCCAACATTTTGCTAAGAAATACCTCATATGCCAAGAATTATTTCCAGTAAGCCACCTCGCCATTTGTACCCTATATGCCAAGAACACACTCCACTTTACAAGCACCAACATTTTGCCACTGGTGTGCAATATGCCACAAATAACCTCTAGTGTGCCAGCACTAGTAGTTAGTTGTGGGTTCTCCGTATGCAAAAAATCACTTCCTATATGCCAACTCCAGCATTTTGCAGTGGGTAACCTACACGCCAAGAATTACTTCAAGGATCCCAGACCCAGAAGCAGACTTGCAAGAGAAACACACACATACTCACTGTTATTCACGCTCACTTACATTTACTCACTCACTCACACTAAATCTCACACTTATTCATTCTCACTCACTGCCACCCTTGCTCACTCACTTGCACCACTATTACTCTCACTCACTCTCAGTCTCACTCACTCAGTCTCACCTATTTTCACACACTCTGACTCCCAGTGTCACACACTTTTCTGTCACTTTCACTCTCACACATGCTCACTCCTGCTCACTTACATTCACTCAGTCACTCTCATTCTCACTCACACCTACTCAACACCTTACACATATTCTTTTGCATTGGCTTGCACTCACTCTTCCTCTCTCACTCTCATCTCAAAGTCTTAATCAGTCTCACTTATTGTCACTCACTCTTACTCATTCTCACTCACAGTTTCACCCACTCATTCTCCTCACTTTTCTGTCATTTGCTCTCATTTAGACACACAGGGGCCGATTCACAGAACTAATCTCAGATAAAATCCTAAACTTACTACTTTTGGTATTCACAGAAGGCATTTAGTAGTAGTAAAGTTAGGACTCCTAACTTTACTACTATTAAATGCCTTTTGTGAATACCGAAAGTCGTAAAGTTAGGATTTTGTCTCAGTTTAGTAGTAGTAAAGTTAGGAGTCCTAACTTTACTACTACTAAATGCCTTCTGTGAATACCAAAAGTAGTAAGTTTAGGATTTTATCTCAGATTAGTTTTGTGAATCTGCCCCACATACTCTAACTCACGTACACACACTTTCACTCAAACTCACTCCCTTTCACCCATTTAAATTGCCTAAATGTTCCTAGTATATTGTGTAGAATGTGCACCCAGGGCCTGCTAGTTAAATTTCATTTGTGTATTGCCGCACCTATAGTATCATTCACAACAGTGGCAGGAAATGCATGACTTCAGACATACCCTGTGTAGCCTGACTGCTGCAGTGGAAATCTTGCAATTCAACCTGACAAAATAACCTTATTTGATATGAGAGACCTTTCTTTTGATATATTATTAAATCACCCCTATGTAGGCCTTGCAACCCACAAGACAGGATGCACAATATTTAAAAGCCCTGTAGCAACTTAAAGTTAAGATGTCCTTACAGTGATTAGCACCCAAAAACTATTTTCCCTGTGAGAAGGCTCTGAATGGCCCATAGAAAACCATGGGAAGTGGGATCAAATATTCATTAAGCTATCTCTGGATTGGGACCAGCTAGAAATATGATTAAATCTATCTTTTTAATATTTATTAAAAACCCAACTTAATAGTGAAGTTTGATTACTGTTAGATATTAGGAAAAAGTGAATTCTAAAATGTTATCTTTTCTCTGCTTGAAGCTCCTTGAGGCTAATCTGCATTAGCTCTCCAGCAGTAGCCCAGTTGGTGATTATCCCTTATGCAGTGCGAAAAGCACTTTCAGAGCAGGGCAATGTCTTGGGTGTGGGTAGGCGTTTTCAGTTCCCTTGTCAGGAAGACCAGTACTATGTACCAAGGAACCAAATTTACTTTAAAGGCACAAGCAAATGTCAGATGACACCAGCTTTTGTCCTCCCGGTCAGACAGGCATCAAAACCAGTTGGTGGAAAGCTGCTCCTAGAACTGGTTTGACGTGACCTCAAAGGAGGGGACTGCTCATTATCATGACCACACCTCTGGGTGGGCACACAGGCTCAGCTCACTGGAAGATGGGTTCCTTTCTCTTGGATTTTAGGAGAGAGGAGCACTGTGGGATTGCTTGCAGTAGGGCAAACAGGAACTGCTGAAAAAGTGGGTAAGGTAACCCCAGTAAAATATTACCCCATTAGTTAGGGAGGAGCCAGGAGTCACCAACCCCAGCTACCTAATGCCAGACATAAATGTCCCGTGCACCCTCTTAAGAACACTTTCTGGAGCTGCAATAGAAGAGAAGAGTACTGGACCTGCTGTCTGTGACCTGATAGGTGCCCAGAAGGACTGGACGTGCCTGCGCCGTCTTGTACCCAGGATAAGCAGTAGACTCCAAGTGTCAGTTGGCTGACCTCCTATGTGGCTACAGGGAAACAAAAAGCTGCAATATAATTCGAATAACCAGGTCTTGAGTCCTCTTCTGAATTCCAGCAAGGAGGATGAGGTCCATAAGGGAAATGGGAGCTTCTTCCAGGCTTTCGTGGCAAGGTGGATGAAGGAATGGGATGCAGTGCATAGGTGTCTGGAGAGGAGGTGGAAATTCAGTCGATGGTTGATGTACCCTGGTCCTAGGTTGTGGAGGGCTTTGAAGGCATGGATCAACATTGCATTGTTTCTGTACGGGGAGCCAGAGGAGCGTCTTGAGGTAGGGGGTGATGTGGGTCCACTTGGGGAGGTCAAGGAGGAGCCTGGCTGCCAAGTTCTGTATTGTCTGTAGTCTCTCGAAGAGTTGTGTGGTGATACCTGCATAGAGTGCGTTGCCGTAGTCCAATCAGCTGGTGATCCGGGCTTGTGTGATGGTGCTTTTGTTGTCGATGTGGAGCCATTTGAAAATCATGCGGAGGGTGAGGAAGCAGGAGGAAGAGACTGCGTTGATCTGTTTTGTCATGATTAGCTTATTGTCCAGGGTGATGCCAAGATTATGGTGTGGCTGGTCTGTGTTGGTGGAGGCCCTAATTCAAGGGGCCTCCATGTGTTGCTCCATGGGGAGGTCTTTCCAAAGATTAGTACTTCCGTCTTGTCTGTGTTGAGTTGGAGGCAGGTGGTTTTCATCCAGTCGGCGATGGTGCTCGTGCAGTTATGAAAGTTTGTTAGCATGGTTTCGGAGTCTTCGGATTTTGAGAGGATCAGCTAGGTGTAGTCGACGTAGGAAATTATGTTTAGTCCATCTGATCGAATGACATTGGCCAAGGATCATGTAAGTGTTGACCAGTTTGGGGCTGAGGAATGAACCTTGAGGGATGCTGCAGGTGTTGTTCTTAGGTTCTGAGGTGAAGGGCGATATTCTCTAAGTTCTCCCTGTGAGGAAGGAGGTGATCCACTTGAGGATGTTTCCTTTGATTCTGATGTTGTGTAGTCTTTTGATCAGGATGTTGTGTGATACTGTGTTGAATGCTGCTAAAAGGGCGAGTAGGATCAGGGCTGCGGTTTTTCCTTGGTCTAGTAGTGATCTGATGTCATCCCTGGCAGTTAGCAAGGCGGTTTCGGTGCTGTGATATTCACTATTAGTATAATATAATCGAGGCAGAATTCAGGGAGAGCGGAGCCCCCAAAGTCCATAAGGGCAAGCCATCGCTGAGTGTAATAGTTCAATTGTTATAGCTGTTCGGTTGTGTGCAGTACTGAATCTGCAAAAGAATAAGTGCTGAGCCCAAAGTTTTTCTCAGAAGCCCACAGCCAGCGCTACTGTATGACATGCTGAGTAGCAAAGCTGCGTTTTCTTGTTTCCACCTCATGACTCTTTAATCCACCACTATATTCTCCCTGTAACATTATCTCACTCTTGCAGGTTCCCTCTTTCTCTCTTTATCACAGTTTTTCTGTCTTTCTCTTCTTCCCTCTTGTCCCCTTGTGATTTTCCCTTGCTTCGTCAAACTTGAATGAGGAAAAATGAGTGCTGGTCCACAAAAAAAGAGTGCCAGTGGGTCTCACCTGCAACCACTGACTCAAACTAAGCACTGCTGTATGGCAGATGAGAGGTGCAGCCCAGGCTAGGAGGTTTGATGTTGAAAATGGAGAGGTTTAGACTGTTGTTTCAAAATAGAGTGTCTTCTTCAAGGACAATCGTAAAATGTAGGTTTTCACAAATATGTTTTTGTGCTACTACAATTGCCACACATCTATTTTTCAAACGCAATGTGACATTGCAACATAGCTTTCTCTTGCTGGTAACGATAATTGAAAGTGCTCCTTTGATGTACAAAGTATGACTGAAAGCTAAGTGGATAAAAATATAGTTGGAGTCAAGTGGGCTGGCAATTGTCCATCAGACCATTCCAAAGTCATTTGAAAGATGATTACATAACAACTTGAAAGCTTCCTCCAGTCCACAATGAATGCTGCAAAACAAAAAGGAAACAATACTCGGCCAAGATGCATCTTGCTTGATGCAGTTTCATGCCTCCAAGTGTCACATATGATAATCCATCCAATTGAATTATTATGGGCAGCTCCATCCTCTCAGGAATTAGCCATGCATATTTTATCAGGTAACCGTCAGTAACTAAGGGCAAGGAGTTGTCCCTGCACTGGTGCAAGTGTGTAAGCAGTGCAGGCTTTAGGCATAGGGCATACTAAACCACTTGCATGTCGCTGCTGTCCCAGGAGATACTGTTATGTGCCCGGGTGAGGCCCATGTAGCGAAGCTGCACATTTTCTTACATTGTCTTCTTTTTGCACAATAACATTACTGCTGTGACCTTTTGCACATATTCATGTGTATGACAATGTTGGGTTAGTGTCTCTGAAACAACATCTGTTTACACATCTGGCTTCGCATAACTTTATCATGATGCCTCGAACACCAAGTATAAGTCCTCTATGCACGAGGTACAAATGTCGTTCTACCTTCATCCACAGGGTTACAGAGCTATCTACATATCCATAACATTACTAATCTATACGCACATCGCAAGGATGCTTTTTATTATAATTAATAGCATCTCAGAAGATTAGTAGAGGAGGCACTTCAGCTGACACCGAGGGTCCCTGCATGCTGAGACTTTACCACGCAGCGGTCTGACTGGTGTCCAGTTCGTGACCAGGACGGAGTCCTACATTCTCTCTCACCAGTTAAGGGGGTTAGATCATCCCTAGGGGTGCTTCTTGGCTCTACACCTACATACACTCTAGATATACACAGAGTAGGTGTTGCATAGTAGGAGTATGCCTGATTACTATCTTGTATTATATGCCTGCATATATACACTGTTTAGCACCATGCTAGAATTATATCTCCTGTTTACTCTTTTGGTGCTTGTAATCACTTTCATCTGCTTCTGTCTACTGATTATCGCAGCACATGTATTTTATACAAGAATAATGTCGGTTCAATAAATATATTGAAAGCGTCCCAGTGTGTATTCTATGTATATTTCTCTGAGAACAAATAAGCATGAGTGACTGAGCGGAAGGTCCTGATCTGTTACCACAATCCCTGAAGGGTCAGGGTTGTCATGTTCAGTGGTTGCCAGAAACCATTCGCTCCCTGGTAGGGTTAGGGGGGCTTATGGTATCACTGTGAGCTAGCTGGTTTGTAGTCCAACATATCCTGCAGGGGTGCTTGGAGTCAGTCTAGGCACCTCACCCAAAGTTTATGTTGTCCAACAAATGCGCAGGTCCTACAGATTAGTGGGAACTACACGACAATACTGTGCTTGTGTTCTAAAGCCTGACTTGGCAGTCGAGCTGGACTGTTCTTATTGGAGCAGGGCCAAGGCTGATTTGTGTATGGC
Source organism: Calotriton arnoldi (assembly GCA_963921515.1). NCBI lineage: Eukaryota > Metazoa > Chordata > Amphibia > Caudata > Salamandridae > Calotriton > Calotriton arnoldi. Next base: position 1,940,668 of record CAWUFW010001658.1, read on the forward strand.
TAGGTCTAATTTGGGATGGCATGGTGGGCAAATAAATGATGGACTGAGATAGGGCCCAAATAATTACCAGGTGGATGAGATTAATTGAAGCATTTGATCTCTCACTTTTTCATGGTCTTCATTGTGACACTCTAAGTGCGAATAGGCTGAAACCGATCTTGGCTTACTTGTGTTTTTGTTTGGAGAAGACGTTGCTTGGCAGTTCAGGGTCGATTGTTCTGGCTCGAGCAGGACCAAAGCTGATATGCAGGTGGCTGGGCCTAATCTAAGGTGGCATGGTGAGAAAAAAACAATGGATTGGGATTTGGCCTGAGTAATTACAAGTGGCTGTGATTAATTTGAGCATTCCATCCATAACGTTTTGTATTCTTCATTGTTTAATCAGTTAAGCATCATCAACTAAAGTCAAGGAATTGTCTTTGCACTGGTACAAGTGTGTACATTTCATCACCAGTACTTGTGCAGGCTTTTAGCGTAGGGCATACTAAACCACCTGCAGGCTCTTGTTGTCCCAGGCGATAATGTGCATCAGCCTTGTTCTACTGACGTCACCAGTGAAGTGGGTTCGGCATCTGTTCAGAAACGTGGCACAGGTAATAGAGCACTGGCTGTGTTCTGCAGCCTGATTCAGTCAGTCTGTTCCCTACGAACTATCATTTTCCCCATCAGGCCGCTGCCATGTGACACACAGTTTTAACTTTACCAGTGGACATAGGACTAAAGAGTGGCTGGAAAATTTCTGTGACCAGTGATGGCAATTTAGGAATCCCCAGCCTGAGCCACAAGAGGCACAGCCAAATAAGCATTTTGTATTGGCCTGTTGAGAGAGAGGAATATGCTTAAGAGTACAAGATACAGTGAATGTAAATGATAATCAAATGTGAAGGTTAGAAATGGCACATGTCTAGGGTCGTTTTATGACCAGCCATGATCCATGGTAAACAATGGCATCTGATGTTCTTTGACAGTGCTGTTACGTGAATACCCACTTCAGACTGTACCAAGTGGATGAAGTAAGCTAGCAAAGTAATTCCAGGGGAACTTGCAGATTTTCTTCCTCTGGAATTATTTTAAAATCTAACACCAAATAGTGTATCTTACACCACAATATTCCATACAATTGCTTAAAAACCATGGGTTCTGTAGGGCACCTATGAAGTTCCAATACTTGTGTAGTATCCTGTGTGTCCCATTCTCTATCTGAGCTGGGGTCTGTAATGCTGGGAGTGAATGATGTAATAGAATTTTGATGTCTGGTGTGGATTGGAAGATGTAAGATAGGCACAGCTGGAGGGAGGACGGACTCCTGAAGGAACCTACCTGCTGTTGTTGTAACCTAAGGACCTAATGTGCAATAAATAACTTAGGGGATGATTTAATGTTGGTGGTAAGGATACTCCATCACAACAGTGAGGACTATCCTTACTGCCAACATAATGTTCCGCCCGCCTGATTTATATGCGGGCGGACCCTAGGTGTTGACCCCTCCGATGGAGTAAGGGTCGTCGGAGGTTGACCTCTATGTCTTCCCACCTAGTCTAAATGGGTGGACATACAGGTCAGTTTTCACTGCCCGTCACCTCTAGGAAAACCCTGGCAATAAGGGGCAGTGAAAACTGTCTAAGGCCCCCCTCACCTTGGGATTTCACTCCCATGGCGAGGGGGGCATTGTTTTTTTTTATTTTCAAAAAGAAAATCCCGTTTTGGGATTTACTTTTGAAAAGAAAAAGAAAACGTTTGACGGGCAACTCCATCATGTTGACGGAGCTGTGCATCAAACTTAAAAAAGTATTGGCAGGAACCACCATGACACCGGTTCCTGCCAATGCTTCAGAAATTATTGCTGGCTTGGTGGTCATTTCTAAATTTGTCGTAGGGTACTCTGAGTAATTTACTCTGTTGCCCTGATGGACTTAATTCCGCTCACCAATAAATAAATCAGCCCCTTCCTTCGTACCTGATTAGCTCCAGATTCTTGTATCACGACCTTGCTCTCTAACTTCTACATTTTTATGGTCTGTTCATGACACCTGACCCTCATACCAACTGCTGGTGCTCACTTACCTCTCAAACATTTTGAGACAATGATTGCAATAGGGTGCATTTCTTTAGCACAGTTTCTCTTAATACATTTTTAAAATGCCAAAGATGATACACACAGAGCTTAAAATGCAACTTTAGGTGGTCTCTAATTTTTCGTAGTATCTTTTTGACATTTTACATTACATTTCATTTCATTTCTTTATCCTGTTCCTTCATTGTTGATTCTCAATCATGTGTAAACATCTCCTTGTAATAAGCAGGAAGGAAGCTATACACATCTCATAATCCCAGGCTGCAGACAGTAGAGTTAAACGGATTGTTCAGGCTCATACTGCACTGCTTTTTGCTCAGGTGACAAAGACCATATAGAGTTAAACAGCAAGCAAGTTATATTACAGTAACACAGGCTAGAGTCTCAGAAAGCAATCGTGAATAATACTAACTATCCATTTTAAATACACATTTAAAAATGCAATAATTAAGTCACCTAAATCAGTTTTGTTTTTTGGCTTCCTCTGCGTTTTTCTCTGGAGCTGGTAAATGCTCCAGCATTCTCCATCGTTCGATGCATACTCTATGTATTTGCTACAGGCAATGTGAGGGGAAAATGAAAGCACACACATCGTGGCTGCATTAGGATTTTAAAATGGAGTCAGAGCTGTTTAAACCTAGTTCTGTCAAGCAGAGAATAATACAGATTTGCAAAGTGCTTTGTTTTTCATTTCAATGCAAAATTGCTCATGGTATTGACATACATTATTTATATATCAGAAAATATCTCTGCCCGCTGTGTATTTGCACGTATGTGTGTTATCTCCAGGCTGAAGCTGATGAGTGGTGGGAACAACGTATATGGAATGGACTTTGTTTGACTTGCACCTGAAGTAGTTTTCTAATTGGAAGAGAATTGCAGGCCTGTGTGTGAGTGATTTTCCCTCTAAGGGATGCCCCAAGGACACATTCATTTTCTTTTTCAGGGAAATGCTTATATCACTCCACAGGTACCCACCGCAACAAAAAATGATTTATCCCAGTGCCTCGTTAAACCAAGCAATCACCACTTTAGAGGTATTTTCCTGCTGAAGCGATAAAGAGGAGGCCTGCCATAGGTGGCTCAGTGGTCTGTGACTCTGACCAAATAACCCCCAGGGCGGAGGCAAGGGCTAGAGCACGGGTACTCATAGTACGGCCCGCGGGCCGCCAGCGGCCCGGCAAGCCTTCCTTGGCGGCCCGCGGACCTTGCAGACATCGTACCTGTGTTTTTTTGTTGTTTTTTTTTTACAGAGTGTCAGCAAACACAGACTCTGCTCTATGGGAGCCGGGCGATTCCAGCGATAGTCCGAGTGGAGCTGCAGGGGCGCTAAGAAGAGGTGAAATACAACAAAGCCTCGTTATCATGCAAATTGTCTTTTAAAGACCTGTGAAGTACTCGGGTGCGGCTGTGTGTGTGCCCGGGAAGCTGTCTCAGCCCGGGCTGCCACACACGCGGGGTGAGGTGACAGAGAATGATAGAGGACAGCAGGGTGTGAGGGCCGGGTGAGGTGACGAAGGGCAGCTGGGAGTGAGAGCCCGGTGAGGTGACAGAGGGCAGCAGGGAGTGAGAGCCGGGTGAGATGGCAGAGGGTTACAGAGGGCAGCAGGGAGTGAGAGCCGGGTGAGGTGACGGAGGGCAGCAGGGAGTGAGAGCCGGGTGAGATGGCAGAGGGTGACAGAGGGTTGCAGGGAGTGAGAGCCGGGTAAGGTGACAGAGGGTTGCAGGGAGTGAGAGCCGGGTGAGGTGACAGAGGGTTACAGAGGGCAGCAGGGAGTGAGAGCCGGGTGAGGTGACGGAGGGCAGCAGGGAGTGAGAGCCGGGTGAGATGGCAGAGGGTGACAGAGGGTTGCAGGGAGTGAGAGCCGGGTAAGGTGACAGAGGGCAGTAGGGAGTGAGAGCCGGGTGAGGTGACAGAGGGCAGCAGGGAGTGAGAGCCGGGTGAGGTGACAGAGGGCAGCAGGGAGTGAGAGCCGGATGAGGTGACGGAGGGCAGCAGGGAGTGAGAGCCGGGTAAGGTGACAGAGAGTGACAGAGGGCAGGGAGTGAGAGCCGGGTGAGGTGACAGAGGGAGAGAGAGACAGAGGGAGACAGAGAGAGGGAGACAGAGAGAGGGAGACAGAGAGAGGGAGACAGAGGGAGACAGAGAGAGGGAGACAGAGGGAGACAGAGAGAGAGAGAGAGAGAGAGAGAGAGGGAGGGAGTCAGAGGGAGACAGACAGACAGAGGGAGACAGACAGACAGAGGGAGACAGACAGAGAGGGAGACAGACAGACAGAGGGAGACAGAGAGAGAGAGTGAGGGAGGGAGAGGGAGGGAGACAGAGAGGGAGATAGACAGAGGGAGACAGACGGAGGGAGACAGACGGAGGGAGACAGACGGAGGGAGACAGACAGAGGGAGACAGACAGAGGGAGAAAGACAGAGGGAGACAGACAGAGGGAGACAGACAGAGGGAGACAGACAGAGGGAGACAGACAGAGAGACAGACAGAGGGAGACAGACAGAGGGAGACAGACAGAGGGAGACAGACAGGGAGACAGACAGGGAGACAGACAGGGAGACAGACAGGGAGACAGACAGGGAGACAGACAGGGAGACAGACAGGGAGACAGACAGAGAGAGGGAGGAGGGCGACAGAGAGAGGGAGAAGGGCGACAGGCAGAGGGAGGAGACAGACAGAGGGAGGGACACAGACAGAGGGAGGGAGACAGACAGAGGGAGGGAGACAGACAGAGGGAGGGAGACAGACAGAGGGAGGGAGACAGACAGAGGGAGGGAAGGAGACAGAGGGAGGGAGGGAGACAGACAGAGGGAGGGAGACAGACAGAGGGAGGGAGACAGACAGAGGGAAGGAGGGAGACAGACAGAGGGAGGGAGACAGAGAGGGAGGGAGACAGAGGGAGGGAGACAGAGAGGGAGGGAGACAGAGAGGGAGGGAGACAGAGAGGGAGGGAGACAGAGGGAGGGAGACAGATGGAGGGAGACAGATGGAGGGAGACAGAGGGAGGGAGACAGAGGGAGGGAGGGAGACAGAGGGAGAGAGAGGGAGGGAGAGAGAGGGAGGGAGAGAGAGAGATAGAGAGGGAGAGAGAGAGATAGAGAGGGAGTGTTAGACTTGGCATCTTTTGGCGTGTTTCCCCCGACTTTTTGCTTTCTGACCTCCCGGTTTTTACTCTGTTTTTGCTGGTGTAATGATTCTGCGCACTTTCCTCACTGCGGTCCAGTGGGAAAGTGCAAGTGCTCCTGTATAAAATGTGTTATGGATTGGCGTTTCCATGATTGGCCTATTTGGTTTATGTGTCAGTCCCTTGTAAAGTGCACTGCGAGTGCCAGGGCCTATAGACCAAATGCTGTTGGTGGGCTGCAGCACTGGATTGTGCCACCCACCCAAACAGCCCGTAAAGTGTAACTCGGGCCTGCCATCGCAGAGCCTGTGCGCAGCCTGGGGCTGCCATGTCGACTTGGCAAGTGCACACACTTGCAAGTCCCTAAACCTTCCCTTTGCTACATGTTAGTCACCCCTAAGGTAGGCCCAAGGTACCCCTGTGGGCAGGGTGCGTTGTATGCGAAAGGTAGGACATGCCCGGGTGTGTGCGGCATGTCCTGATAGTGAATTACAGCCTAGTTCGTTTTTCACTATTGCAAGGCTACCTGTTCCCCTAGGCCAGAACGGGCAGTTTTGATTATTACAGCTTATAATCCTAACTGACCCCGGGAACATGGTCGAAGTTCGAGTTTAGTATGCCTGGACTCAGAATGATAAAATGCAGCTTTTAGTGAAGTTGGTTTTAACATTCTGTGTTTGAAAATACCACTTTTAGAAAGTGGGTATTTTCTTGTCTAACCATCCAAGCCTGCCTCTGCGAGGTTGTGTATTCCTTGTCTGGAGTGTGAGTGACAGGGGCTGGGGGATGCCAGGAGACAGGGTGAGTCAGCGCAGGGCTGAATAGCAAGATCTACATGTAGATGGGTGGGAGGGGTCGCACCTGGGCCCTGAATAGGACAGTGCCTTCCCTCCACAATGCTGGCTCCACCTCCTGTGGTGCGTCTGATGTCCCTGGCCTACTCACTGAAAGTAGGGACGGAGACTTGTCAACAAAGTGCTCCAGAACTGGTTTGGACTAGGCAAAGGCCTCTCTGCCGTCAGAGAACAAAGGAATTTGGGATATAAATATTGGGGCCCTGACCCCATGAATTTAGATCTCGCTGGAATCAAGGAACCTGCCAAGACGAAGAGCTGAAGAGCTGCCAGGAGGAGTACTGCCCCTTTGCTGTGTTGTTGCTTTGTTGGGGTGGCCTGCAGTTGCTGCTTCTGTCTTGGGCAGTGAAAGGACTGGACTGAACTTTCTACAAACTTGTGCTGAGCATCTCCAAGGGCCTGGAACCGAGCTGGCCTCCTGTTAAGAAGTCTCAGGGACTGCAAAGACTTCACAAGCCTCTGGGTTCCGCTTCTGGAACGCTGTTTCAGTTGCCACAGAGGAAGGGAACTGCAACCGACTCCGTCAACCGAATCCATCCCTGGCCGATGACCTGTTTGCACCGCAGACCGCATCGCCCCGCTTCGCATCGCAACCCTGGTCTCACCGTGGGCGACGTCCAACGCCGCCAACATCGAGCCGCTGCTTGCACCGTGACTTGTGGGCACCGCAGTTCGCATCGCATCGCTTCACTGAACCAGCCGGACCCGACCGACGCGGTCGCTGCAACTGGCTCAAGAGTCGTGACCGCACCGCATTTGGGGCACCGCTCGCACGTCTGCGATGCACCGCTCCGACTCGCACCGCTGTCCGACGCCAGCTCCCGCACTCCGGCTTGGTCGCCTGCATCGCAACCTGTCAGCACCGCATCGAGCATCGTCTCACCCTGCATCGCACGCCTTGGACTCACCGACCCCGTCTGCACGACGCTCATCGAGCCGCTGCCTGCACCGCATCGAGGGACACCGCACCTTGCATCGCTCCGTCTTGCACCGCAACCGCGACGAACGCCGACCGGCTCGTACACTCCGTACCAGCCACAACGAGAAAGGTACTGTAACCGAGTCTGATCACGACTCTGCTGGCCCGTATCGACGCGGTCGGCTGGAACTGTTAGACTCTGTGGTTTTCAGCATCGCGGTAGGCTCAGACGGAGCTACCGACTCGTACGAACTTTGTTTTTGGACTATTCTTGCAAAGAAGAAGTTACCTTATCAAGCATTCATTTTTAAAGTATAGTATTGTGGATTTTCGTCGTAATTGGTCTTGTCTTGAGTATATAAAATATTGGTTATTTTTCTAAACTGGTGTGGTGTCCGTTTGTAGTGCTTACACTGTATTACTGTTGGTTATGTGCAAATGCTTTACACACTGCCTCTGAATTAAGCCTGACTGCTCGTGCCAAGCTACCACGAGGGTGAGCAGGGGTTACTTCACGAGTGTAACACCCTTACCCTGACTAGGAAGAAGGGTCCCTACTTGGACAAAGGTGCAAACCCTTGCCAACTAGAGATCCCATTTCTAACAGGGAGAGAGAGAGGGAGAGAGAGAGATAGGGAGGGAGGGAGACAGAGAGAGGGAGGGAGACAGAGGGAGGGAGGGAGAGATAGAGGGAGGGAGACAGAGAGAGAGAGACAGAGAGAGAGAGACAGAGAGAGAGAGGTGTGTATGCCGGGTCCGGAGGCTCAGTGGATGAAGGCGTCCGCTGCAAGGGGCCTGTGTTCCACCTCATGGTCACAGTTTTGTTTTGCTCTAGCCCCGCCCCCTCCCCCAATGACCCCGCCCCCACCGGTGCGGCCCTCGGCCACAAACCACACTGTAAATTTGGCCCCCGAGAGAAAGTTTGTGAGTACCCATGGTCTAGAGGGTGTCCTACCGTAAGGTCTCAGTCTGAGACAGACATTTGAAAAATGATGGACAGTATCCTAGGGGACCCAGTGGCTGAACAGGTCAGTACCGTGCTGATCAGGAGGCAGTGGCTGACAGATTCTCTTTGGCTGCTCTGGCCCCATTTCACTCTGCTGCTACAGAACAGTGTTTCAGATTAAGAGGATCCCCAAAAGCTGCAGCTCCTCTGGAGGCAAAGCGATCTCTGTGGAGATCTTTAATTACGAAGAATGGTAGTTGTGATATCTGCCCTCTATAGAATGGCAGGCTGCACAGCTTAACTCAACATAACCCCTATAGTTTATATTTAAATCAATGTACCTAATGCCCACATGTTTCTACTGTGCAACAAGATGTGTTTTTGCAATAAGTTCCAAGATGGCCGTCAAGAAACTGTGTTAGCTTGAAACTCTGTATTCCCAATTTCAGAGTTGTAAAGGGATGGAGTAGATCTTTCCAGTAGCAGTCAGCCTTGCAGTTTGAAGCTCCTCCCTTTGAGCTGAGAAGTGAGGCTGGTAAATTTACTGTTCACAGATTGCTAAAGGCCTGTTTGTTTACCCAGTATGCTTAGCGATGGTGGGTCCATCCGCCCCCTCGGGGAAGCCCAGGAAGCGAACATTATTACGACATGAGTGGCGAGCGCCCTTCAGCGTCCTCCACTCTTGCTTTGAGGTCTCGCACCTCAGTCAGCAAAGATTTCAGTTGGCCTTCTACTGCCGCTAGGGAGGGTCGCATTAAGTTCAGAGAGGATTTTGCGTCATCCATTCGTCCTGCGACAATGTCACGAAAGTGTCCTCTTCTAAGTTCACTTTTTTCCATGCTATAGTGTCATAAATGTCTAGTAGGTGTGGTCTCAATAAATGAAATGTAACACAACAAACTCTAAATTAACATATAACTCAATTAGGGTAAACTTAAATGCTAACATAATTCATCTACTTACCTATTTTCCAATTAGTATTTTCTCTCAGTCTGCTCGCTCTCCCTTTCCCCTCATTAATTTATTTAGGTCTTTTGTTCACTCTTTCTTTACCAACTAGCCATCTCCACTGCTATGCTATTAATTTTTTCTTTCTGAAGGTGATTAAATGTGTTCACCAAAAGGAACCACCACCTTAAACAAGCATAAACGTTAATAGGGTTTGCCCTAAAAAGGTGAATGCCAACGTACTGGATTTTCCAATGGCAGTTTACATTGGCACTACCGTATGATGCCCATGCTAGTGCGTGCATTGCGATGCACGCACATGGACGCACACTCACAGTGGCCATTATCGAATGGTGAGAAAAAATATTCTAACATGGATGTCGTGCACGTATGGGTGTCTCATGCATGTCTATGCATTTCAATGCACCACCAGCCATGCCGTCTTTTTTTACTTTATGATTTCAGCATGGCTGACATACATTGTAGAACAGTAAAGTAAAATTAGAAAATAAAGCATGCTGGAACGATACAATGAAGTTTTTGGCCTTCAGATGCACACTAAAGGAAGCAGAGGGTTTGGTGGACACAATGAAGGCAAATTTACTTTTCTAACTCCAATCTTGAATATTTGGGAAAAGCGCAACTTTCTTCAAACTAGTCCCGGATATTTATTTACTAATATACTACAGTCTTGGAATATTTTGGGGCATGTCAAAAGTTTCCCAAAAATACTTTAAAAAAGGTTAAAAAGTTGTTATTTTGCATTACTGGGAAGTGCTGTCTTAAGGACGCAGCTAAAGTCCAAAAACTCGAATGTAAATACTAAGTGAGCAGCCCGGTATCACTTTGCAGCCCTTGAGAAAAAACAAAAGCAAAGCAGGATTGGGATGGAAGGAAAAGCACTGGATCGATATAGGGACAAGCGTAAAGCAAGGGAGACCAACAGATGAGCAGAGTAGAGTCGCTATTTTTCAGATGTTATTTTCCAGGAAATACGATGAGCTAATACCAGCGCCAATGGACAGCCCCGAGAGCCAGTGTCTAAACCCCCCCAGCTGTGCGACAATCTCATGGGCCTTCCCGCTGTTCCTTCATTCCCATCAATTATATACACCAAGACCTTTGTGGCGTTAGAATGGCCGCAATTTATTCACATCATAGGTTAGTACACACTTGTCATGATGGCATGATAGCATTGGTTATCAACATGCTCATTTTGGCTTATCTCGGATTACAACTTAAGCCATCTCATAACAGGTTATACAGTATACCTCCTATACTTTATTCCATCTTAATGACCATAATTTGCCTAATCCTACAATGCACCAACCTTACAGTCATGATGTCTCTTCCAGGTTGTCATAAATTGCTTCCAACTGCTGTGACAGCTCTACTTCTGTTACTTGGTACAGTGGTTAGCGGCTTTGAGGCTTCAACTTGCTACCGAATGTGTGGCGTTTGTGGCCCTGTGTCCATGCCTGGGCTGCAAGTGATGTGTCTGCCCCGCACTGACCATTTTACCTTATGCCTCAAGTATATGTGCCGTGAGGCATCCCAAGGACCTTGTCCGGGCACTTGTCTCCAGAATCCCTGCCGTAAGGCATCCCAAGGACCTTTTTCGGGCAATTGCACTTGTCTCAAGAGTCCCTGCCATTAAGGTAGCCCTAGGACCTTATTCGGGCAATTGCCCTTTTACGTCCTTATTTGAAGATATTTTTTATAACCTCGTGACTCCCGCCACGCTGGGTGTGGTTTACCGACCACTGACAGCTCCCCTAACCACCTGTGGTACTGAATTTGAGGCAGTGCTGGCACCAGTCAATACTCTGGTCTCTCTCCAGTAGGACCATTCCTAACCGGCGTTACCTGTCCTCTTTCTTGGTGCCTGGGAGTGCCGGTCGCCAAATTCTTTTGTGTTTCCATCTCCTATAATGGAATCCTCCCCATCGCTACTTGAGATCGCCCTCTGGAACAGCAGCACATAGCTCACACCCCATCAACCGTCCCGCTGCAAATTCAGTGTTGGAACTGGCTAGGCCCTGGTTCTGCAATAAAATACAACCTTGCAAGCTGATCCAGAGCGCGAACGACCCCCATTTGCCTGTAGGTAAGTTTGAAACTTGTTACGGCTGGTTGTGTGGGCGTTTACCAACTGTGCAACTGCCTGTACCATTGCTAGCTGAAAGGTAACATTTGTACTAATGGGAAAGAAAGCTCCCTTTCCAGGGTAACCCCTCGGGACTAAGAGAATGCTCCTGGCCCTAGTGCTGGGCTTATCTATGACCCCGGCATTCACCTGATTCCACCTGTGCCAGTCCTACCCAGTGTCAGTCAGTATATGGTTAAGCATCACATGCTTGATAGGTGGCTAATACAAAGCCACTAATAGCGATCCTTCAGACACAAGCAAGATAACAATTGCGGATCACGCTGGTCCATTAGTTCAAAACACTGTCAGGAATCAGGATGCCCGCACCAATGCTCTTCTGAGCAGTGTGACATACTATTGCACTGGTGCAATTGACAGTGCAGGCTAATGGGCATTTGTTGTGCGGTTTATATAACCCTATCGACCAGCAAGTCCTGGAGTCCTCTCCCTGCAAAGACGCCCTTCTAACACTTGCCGCCGGTGGGACTCGAACCCTTGCATCAGATGTGCCTATGATGCCACTGGCACGAGACCCTGCCTCTAAGCTACAGCTCTTGGCGCTTGGGGGTAGTTGCGAACTGGGGGCATGTGCCTGACATCGAATCCCTGCCGGATTATGCCCTGATCAGTGTGCGGTGCTCCCGGCATAAAAGCAATGAAAGAGAACTATAAAACACAGCCGCGCATGCGCCATCAGACAGTACTGGAAATGAGAAGGTATAATTGCCAGGACAGGACCACTTCCCTCTGGTGGCAGCTGCCCGCTCCAGGCAAAACCCAATTACAATACATACTCAGCGCCCATTTCCAAGAATAACATATCTCCCCAAACTCAAATTGCTCTTGCCGTTTACATACCCTCTGTATCCTTCACAAATTAGCAACATGTGTGCGTCAGAAATCCGTATTCAGCAGCCGAACTCAACCCGGCTAGCTACCAAGAAGGCCACAGTCTTTACTGAAGAACGTGCACAGCAGTACCCACAACTCTCCTCTGTTGCATGGATAAGATCGCATAGGTATTTCTAACATCTGGCAGCACAACACCAAAACACAGTGTGTCGAGCCAACGCCAAGTCTGGCACCAGTTTTCTTGTTCCAAGCTTGGCAAATCTGGCCCCAGGTCCGCATCCTCTCTCAAGAAAAGGATATGGAGCCCTAAGTTCAGGTGCTGGTCCCTGTGAGTCGGGATGGTTGGTTGTTGCTTAGTGTTGCTCCCCTGATAATTAGGCGCTTTTAGCTTGCCTGTTCTTAGATAAAAGGAAGCACATTCTCCCAGATCTATAAACTGCTCAAAGTGCAGTGCAAAGTATACAGGCGTCTAAGTCATGCCCTTCACCAGTTGAGAGTAGTTGGTACAACTTCATACCCGTGTTATGTGTTCCAAGTATGTAGGCTGTTAAAGGCAGATACAGGCATTTTCTTTACCAAGATATTTTTTTAAAATAATTTACATGTTACGATTCATGTGGTTAAGAGTGCCTTTTCCAGAGGCCTTTGGTAACGTGTCAGTTTACAGTTGCATGATCTCTTTAATACTCCACGTACTACAGGAATGTAAAAGCATGTCCCGACATCTGCCCACAAACACATAATAATAACTTGCCTCATATGGCAGAGTATAGCGACCCACGAAGGATAAAAGGCTGAACTGCACTGTCCCTTCAGCGGACACCACGAGCAGGACCTGTGCAACAACTTGGAAGTGTGCAACAAACACCTGCTCGCAAATACACGGAAAAATAACTTGCTGTAAACGGCGGACTTTAGCACCTCTAAAGGAAAACAAGGACATGTTTATGTTTTTTATATGCCTGGGGAAATTAAGTGACTTGCCCAGAATCACCGGATGTTGGGCCTATGCGGGGTCTTGAACCTGGTTCCCCAGCCCACAATCGGCAGCTCTAGTTGTTATGCCACATCTCCTGAAGGAAAACAAGGACATATTCATGTTTTTTATATGCATGGGAAATTAAGTGACTTGCCAGGAATAACCTGATGTTGAGCCTATGCGGGGACTCGAACCTGGTTCCCCATCCCACAATCGGCAGCTCTAGTTGTTATGCCACATCCTCTTGTTAACTCAAGCAGGTACCATGCACCTATGTGGGCGTGTCACAGACACCACCCCACACACCCATGATAACAACTTGCTTTATCTGGCAACGTGTAGCGACCCCTGAAGGATGAAAGGCTGAGCTGCACTGGTTGCCCACAAATAATAAAAACATCCTTATCCAGCAAAATATAGCGACCCTGTAGGATGAAAGGCTGAGCTGCGCTGCCAACATCCGTGGGCAACACAGGCAGATGCTGTTCACTAACGTGGGGGGTGCAACCGACACCTGCCTACACACGCCTAAAATGCGGCCTTATCCAGCAGATTGTAGAGACCCTGAAGGATGAAAGGCTGAGTTGTACTGATCACATCAGTGAACAAGCGCAAGCAGGTCTGTTCCCTAACGTGGGAGCATTAAACAGACACCTGCCCACAATCTTAAATGACTTGCTTTATACAGCAGAATGCAGCGACCTTAAAGGCTGAAAAGCAGAGCTGCGCTGTCACTGTGAGGGGACAAAACAAGCGGCCCGTGTATCAACGTGGGAGCGTGCAACCAACACCTGACCACAAACAGACTAAACATAACCTGCATTATACAGCAGAGTGGAGTACTCCACAAAACACTAACTCTGCTCTTTGGAGAGTGTTAGATTTGGGGGTCTCTAGTTGGCAGAGGTAGGTACCTTTGACCAAATAGGGACCCTTGCGTCTAGTCAGGGTAAGGGGGTACACTCCTAAAATAACCCCTGCTCACCCCCTTGGTAGCTTGGCACGAGCAGACAGGCTTATCTCAGAGGCAGTGTGAAAGCATTTGTGAACACATACAGTAATCAAGTGACAACACTACAGATGGACACCACACCAGTTGTATATTAAAAATAAGTATCTTTTATATAGATTTAACACAAGACCACAAACGACAAAAATCCACAATACTGTACTTTAAAAATGGTAGAATTAGCTCAGTTCTCTTAAGATGGTAAATGCGACACTTTGAGTTCAATGTACCTTTGGATGCGTAACGCTATACAACGAAAGTGTTGCAGGGAAGGTGATGCGTTGGTTCCTTACACGCAAGAACGGTGATGCGTCGGGTCCCTACTGATGCGTAGGGGATGCGTCGGTTCTTCTCGGCGTGGGGAGGTGATGCGTCGGTTTCTTACTGCGCTTTCGTGGCGATGCGACCAGCAACGCCGTGATGCAATGAAGATCCGTGCAATGAAACAAAGATGGCGTCTTCTCCTTGATGCGACACGATGCGTGCACGCCCGACGGCCGTGCGGCGACTCAACGATTCTTCTGAGCCGCGACAGGCCCTGCAACATGCTTCCCGGTGATGCGGCGGCGTCTGATGCGACGTCGATCCTCTTCTCCGGCGATGCGAGGCGCTTCGGCAACGATGCGACGGCCGTGCGGCGACTCAACGATTCTTCTGAGCCGCGACATGCCCTGCGACACGCTTCCCGGTGATGCGGCGGCGTCTGATGCGACGTCGGTCCTCTTCTCCGGTGATGCGAGGCGCTTCGGCAACGATGCGACAGCTGCAGCGGCGGCGACACTCTTCTCCGTTGATGCGGCGGCGTCTGATGCAACGTCGATCCTTTTCTTCGGCGAGGCGCTTCAGCTGCGGCAGCGACGCTTCTTCTTCGCGACTTGCGCTTCCAGCTCCTTGCGACACGCTGTCCCTCAGAAAGTCCAGCACAGCAGCAGGCACTTTACAGAAAGACTCTTGGGGAGCTGGTTGGTGAAGTCTGTTGTCCCTGAGACTTCAGCAGGAGGCAAGCTCTTCTCTCAAGCCCTTGGAGATCTTTTACAAGTTGATGAAAGTACACACAAAGTTCCTTTCTTCTTTCTTTGGCAGTCAGGGAACCACTGCAGGCCAATCCCCCAAACAGCACTCAGCTTAGGGATAGTCTCCTCCTCAGTTTCTCTGGTTCCTCTCCTCAGCAAAGGTTCTTCTTGTTTCCCAAAGTGATCTAAAGTTCTGGGGTTTGGGTCCCTCTTTATACTCATTTTCCCTTTGTTCTCTGAAGGCAGAGAGGCCTTTGCCTAGTCCAAACCAGTTCTGGTCAGTCCTGGAGCACTTTGTTGACAAGACTCCTTCTTTCCTTTCACAGTGTAGGCCAGGGACATCAGACACACCACAGGAGGTGGAGCCAGCATTGTGGAGGGAAGGCACAGCCCTATTCAGGTCCCAGGTGCAACTCCTCCCACCCATCTCCATGCAGATCTCTCTATTCAGCCCTGTGCTGACTCACCCTGTCTCCTGGAATCCCCCAGCCCCTGTCACTCACAAACCAGACAAGGAATACACAACCTAGCAGAGGCAGGCTTGGATAGTTAGGCAAGAAAATACCTACTTTCTAAAAGTGGTATTTTCAAACACAGAATGTTAAAACCAACTTCACTAACAGATGTATTTTATCATTCTGAGTTCAGGCATACTAAATTCGTTTTTCTACCATGTTCCCTGGGTCAGTTAGGATTATAAGATGTAATAATCAAACTGCCCATTCTGGCCTATGGGGAACAGGCAGCCTTGCAATAGTGAAAAACGAAAATGACTGTAATTCACTATTAGGACATGCCACACACACCAGGGCATGTCCTACCTTATACTTAAAATGCACCCTGCCCTTGGGCCTACCATAGGGGTGACTAATATGCAGAAAGGGAAGGTTTAGGGACTGGCAAGTGGGTGTACTTGCCCAGTCAACATGGCAGTACCAGACTGCACACAGGCTCTGCAATGGCAGACCTGAGACACACTTTTACAGGCTGCTTCTGTGGGTGGCACAACCAGCGCTGCAAGCCCACCAGCAGCATTTGGTTTACAAGCCCTGGGCACACTCAGTGCACTGTACTAGGGTCTGACAAGTAAACCAAACCAACCAATCATGGAATCACTAATCCATACATCAATTTACCATAGGGAGCACTTGCACTGTGGCACTGAATAGCAGTGGCACAGTGCCCAAAGCATCTATAACCAGCAAAAACACATGAGGCAACAGCAAAAAATGGAAGGGAGACCCACGCCAACAGTGCCAGGTCTAACAGAGAGCATGATGTTCTCACGAACAATAACGATTCTGCTGCCCAGGATGCCTGTTTCCGGTCCAGGGAGGGCCTGGCTTGGCAGTTAGGGCTGGACAGTTTCCATGAGGCACAGGGTCAAGACTGATTTGCCTATGGCTGGGTCTAAACTGGGGTGGCATGTTGAGCAAAAGAACGATGGATTTAACCCAGATCTATTGACTGGGGTGAATGTTTGATTTGTTCTGCATTCCGTCCATCATCTGTGTGTCTCTTGCTTTCTAGCCCTAAGTGTGCCGAGTATGCCCAGACCTGGGTCCCGGACTCACTATGTCACTGGATTCAAGCTAGCCTGGCTGATGAGGGGTGATGCCCCGTAACCGGTCCCAGGATGCTTGTTTCCGGTCCAGGGAGGACCTGGCTTGGCAGTTTGGGCTGGACTGTTCCCATGAGGCACAGTGTCAAGACTGATTTGCATATGGCTGGGTCTAAACTGGAGTGGCATGGTGATCAAAAGAGCAATGTATTTAACACAGATCTATTGACTGGGGGTGAAGGTTTGATTTGTGCTGCATTCCGTCCATCATCTGTGTGTCGTTTGCTAGCAAGCAGGGCAGTGGAGCCGAGGTAACCACTCTAGGCCTCATTGAGGCTCCAACAGTACATGATAGTTTCTCTGGAACAGGGGGGAAACCCTGTAGCCTCCTGCTGACAATCTTGTGCTGCACAAGATCTTATCTGCGCCAGCCTAACTATGCTTTGTATTAAGCGGCAATAACCTGAGGCTACATTGCGCCCCCCACCACCCTGTCCGCCTTTGCTAACGGCAGCCTTACGGATTCAAACTCGTGCTCACCTCCACTACTTGATCATCCACCGTCTCGGGGGCACCGCAACCTGCAAGACCTTACTGGCTGGCCCTCGTGACTCAAGGCTGGAGCTCCTGGTCAGACTGTCCTGCGCCCTGGCTGGGATGCCCCCATGAGTACCGCTGTGTTGGCTCGAGCTGTCCCTGCGAAGCCTCCTGACGATTTCACCCAGGCACCGCTGTACTGGCTGCAGGTGCCGGTAAGTTCGGACACGTGTGGTCCAGATTCTTTGTTGGTCGCCGCCCTATAACCGCTGAGGCTTCTTTGGTAGGGTGCCACATGTGACCATGGCTCTCTGTACAGCATGCCGGCCCTTCTGCCCATTTGGTATCGTCTCCAGGGCGTATGTTCTGTTCTTCTGCGCTGGCATCCCCAGCAGTGGCGACCTCAATTTCTTCTGTGGACTCCTTGTCCCGGTCGCCTTTCTGGCCGCGCTCGTGACCACACCCTTTCTCCTTTATTGGGTCCTTTGAACCCAAACTCCCCTGGTCATTCGCCGACCCTTTTCTTTTTTGGCACGCTCTCGTGCCCTGCTGCTGCCGTGCCCTTTGTCTGCCACCCACGAGCGGGGGGAGGGCACCCTCCCTCTAGGGTCGGCTGTGCCTCCCAGTCAGCGGTAAAATCCGGTTGAAACACAGTATCTAATGGCTGAAAAGGACAGTCCAAAGCCCAATTCTGCCTATGCATTTGTGTGAATGTGTATGTGGTGTGTTGTGTTTTTTGTGTGTGTGTGTCGTGTGATGACCACAGCTCTCACCAGAGAGTAAAAGAAATCTGTAGGCGAGACCTAAAAACAACAGTGCATCTGAATGTTGGCATAATGAACGGCTTATAATGACAAATGATGTGCTCTGCAAAAGTACAAACGCAGCACCAGCCAGTATCTGGCTGTTTTCGTGACATGATATCCTGCAATTTGCAAAAATTGCTGTAGACCCATCATGCACAATTAATGTAAAGCTATTGTTTTCGGTGGGGCCTCGTGCGCGAAATAAATGCTTCCAGACACAAAAGTAAAGAGAGTCCTTTTACCTGCCAGCTTTACCAAAAACAAAATATTTTCAAGGACTTTTTGGAGTGTGTCACTGATTTGTTTTGTATTTCTCTACATTATGTTGGATACTATTAACCAATAAAACAATTAAGACTAATTATCCGTGTAAAAAATCCGCAACAGGCTCCAAATGCTTTTCTTACAGATACACGTTTTGCAGTAGACAGGCTGGGAATACAGGAAGACCTTTAGTTGTTCCCCAAAAGCATGTGTCCAGACTTGGAGATTCAGCCTGGATGTTTATAGGAAAGTTATCAAATCTTTTGGTACCGATAGAATAATGGTGCATAAAATGTATAGTAATTCCGCTCCGGTCATGTACCTTATTTTTGGACCACTGGATAAACTCTTTGGTGCCATCCTCACTTACGAAAACAAATGCACGAATTGGCCCCTTGTAGGAGTCAGTGTTCCATAATTTATTGAGATTTGTATTGAATTTCTCATGGTAAAACTACAGCCCAGTGTCTAAAACGTGATAGTCATTTTAAAATAGATTCATTTTTTCATATTTACTTGGAAAATATCTGAGCAATCTTTGAGAGTTCATTTTCACGCTCAGGCTCTACTTTCCCACACTGGAGGCTACATATTCCAGCTAATCTTGAGAGGAAACCCAGCAACAGGCGATCATTATGAAAATATAAGTAAATCATTTACTTCACCCCATCTACGCCGAGTTACCACGTCTTAAAATATCTGTCGTCAGCAAAGTATAATACCAGCAAACCACCCCCAGTTAACATGTCATATCTTAAGGCTGGAACTGCGCGGTTTTCATGTACTAGGAACATAGGGGCAGATTTACAAGCCCCTTGCGCCACTTTTGCGTCATTTTTAACATGGGAAAAGTGACGTACGGGTGGCGCAAGGGGCTTGTAAATAAGCCCCATAGTTTTACGACACCCCTTCATTAGAACGGAACTGTTTATGTAAATATATAAAGTCACTTCAAACTTTGGTGAAGAGGAATCTCTAAATACTGTTGGAAGTAAGAGATAGCTTAAAGACAAATCCACACTTTTCAGTGAAAAAAATACTTCACTCATAATTCACCAGCCTACTTTTTATCCTGCTGCGTATGGTAGCCAAAGTGTCACCAAATGAATAGGGACACCTGATGGCTTCCTGCAGTTCACTGACTACCTGATGAGGTAAGTCAATCTCCCTCTCCTTTCAGACCTTTCGTGGCCTGGCATTTGTCCAATGATAGGCCCGATACCGAAGCAGAAGAGAAGCTTCGAGTTGTGACTGTGGAACAGCTCCGATTCCTGACCCTGAAGAACAGCCCTCGTGTTTATCTCCCAGAGAATCCTCCTTCCGCTGCTGCTGACGGCTGCCTGCTCAGATACCTCTGATAGTGACAACAACATTCCATTCAGACTGCTGTGCTGTCTCTGTCCATCCACTCTAGGCGTTCAGAACCTTTTCTCCTCTGATAACATCCGGGGCCTGAGGATCTTCTTTCTTAGTTTGCATACCCAGTGTACAATTGCCTTCTGTGATGTAGCTTGATGGGTGAAAATTGCATACAATTTAATGTACGTGTGTATTTATATAGCTCAGGCCTCGCCAGGAAGCTGTCCTGTAGGTAGGAAGGGAGGAAGGTTGGGAGACAATCTTGTGATCCTGTACATCAAGTGAGGATTACACAAACACATTTTACACAGATCACATTTCACATTTTTTTTAGGTACAGGGATAATAAGTGACTTGCCCAGAATCACACCAAGTTGAGCTAAGCATTGAGGATGGGATTAAAACCTAGGTCCACGGGTTCCAAAGTCGGCAGCTCTAGCCACAAAGCCACTTCTCCTTCAGATACTATAAACACTAATGAACACTATTCTAAATATGGTTCTCTGGCGTGCCCAATCACTAAACAGTTACCTTTTGTTAGCATGAGTGCTATTAAACATTCAAGATTTTATCAAAATTAAGAGGGCATTTTCATGGCAGATGGGGCTGATAACGCGGATTCTTATCTAATCACCTATAAGAACCTTCTGGTCGCCAGGATCTTTTTACCTGTTGAATAGTGTAAAGGAGAGAATCTCATCCGGTTATACAACAATTTGACCAGTTTACCTGAAAGGACCACTGACTCCGAATCCAAGTTTAGGAATTTATTATCGCCAAAAATAACTGAACATGTAAGCACCTCAACACGAGGTTAAAGAAATAAATGGGCACTAATACAAATAATAATCTACGCAGGAGTCTCATCCGACTCAGAATAAGAAGGATCGATAGTTCTAAAAGAATCAAACAAGCAATGATTGCTCCAATTTCTATGTTGCTCTTCATTTATCTAAATAAGCATAACATCAATTGCTGTCCCTACACTAACACTAAGTGACATCCCTACTTAACGATTTTTCCAAGCAAGAGTAAATAAAAAGAAAAGGTGTCAGCTGTGAAGACTTCCTAAGAAGTGCAATCACTTAGTACCTATGCTCAGAAATTTAGATGCTCCTTCATCAGGACCCTCTCTGTCCTTCTCTCTGGTCTCCCCTACCTCATCTCTGGCCTCCTCCCTCGGGACACTATCCCTAATACAAAATCCCAATACAATTGTACACGCCTTTGTCACGCCTCTTTGGCCAAGTCTTCTTTCTTGTATTTTTCCATCGAAACGGTTACTTCATCCTGGACGGTTGCAATGACCTTGAGTCCCAGGCACCTTCTCCGCTGAAAGTATCATCCCTAAATTCCATTACACTCCCAGTTCCATGCCTCCCATCTCTCTAACTTTGTGAAACAAAGAGCCAGTCTTTTACTAACGAGGCATGTGTCCTTGCACCTGCAACAGAAGATACGTTCAACAAAACCCCTTTACTGTGCTAATTAAATCTACTGTTGGTGCCCAAAGAGCCTTTCCAAGAGAGACTTTTCTCTGCCTACAAAATAAGCTAACATAAGAACAAACCAGGCCTTTCCTTGTCGTATATGTAGTCAGGCCTCCACACAATATTCAAACACGCAACTTAATTTCTTCTATAAGCATTAATGCATTACATTTCATTATGCAAAAATAAACTACATGTGCAACTTTAATATAGTCCACGTTTAAACTATTACAGCTGAATTATACATAGACTGATTTATCAAAGCATTATTTTTCACACAATTTAACTAAACATTATACTTCATGATTATCATAGCACAATTATACTACCGATTCACTTTAATATCTGTGAATTATCTACTCTTTGCTAAACATACATGAATATATCTGAATATATGGGATACATGTCTGGATATATGTGGGTGCGAACTACCAGTGATTATGCTGCACCCCTACAATTTCACAAGAACATGGCGCTCTATCAGTTCCCCCCTTTGATGACTCCTGTCATCACAATTTATTCAACTCCCTTGGAGAAAGAACCGACCTAAACAGAACTCGTTGCCATTTTTCCTGATCGGTGATTCTCCATTCTCTTAAGCCTCTGATATTGACTGTCCTGCAGTCTTGCCAGTCTCATCTCATTTTCTCTCAAAGCTCACTCTACTCGGCCTGCTCGATACCACTTGTAGGCCTTGATCGAGACCCACAGACAAACCACACAAACCACCACGATAAGGAGGGGTTTCAGAACATACCCAAGGAATCCCTTTCCCAGATCTGCAAACCAGCTTCCCACTTGACCAAATCCCTTGCCAACTTTTTCCCAAACCCCCTCTTCGGTCAAATCCGCTATTTTTGTGTGAATTGTAGTGATGTTACTTATATATTTCTCCAGATCCTTGCTACAGTCTGGTATATAAGTGCAGCACTCTTGAACTTTCAATAATTTACAGACTCCACCCTCTTTTGCCAACAAGACATCCAAAGCAAGGCGATTCTGCAAAACCATTGTCCTTATCGACAACATTTCTCCCTCCACCAGTACCAACGATTTTGTTGTATTCATTGATAGTTCATCTACCACAGTCGCCAGTCTCCGAATTTTCACATCATTCAAGATCACTCCCAGACTGGGTATCATAGCTCCAAAGATATCCCCCACCACGATCCCTGCACTCGCACCTCTTCTCGTTCTTGAATGCTTCCCACCTTCCAGAAGTTCCAAGTCCTCAGTATGGTAAATCTTTGGAAATATTATTCCCAAGTAACATGTACCATACCAATTCGCAGGCAACATCACATAAGCATTCTTTCCACACACAAAATACACCGTCGGTATCACTTGTACAGGGCTTTGGAGAAAATTCTTTGCTACATCTGCCATAGTGAAAACGTGATCACAAGTGCTCTGTCCTACTGCAACCTTTTCATAATAAGTCTGATAACGCCTCACACAAAGCTTGCCCCTCTGCTCCTTATCTAACGCTATAGGACCATAACTTCCCTTTGTCTTATGCAATTTTTCCTCATCTGTCCAATCTAGTCTGCTATGCCCTGTGTCTCGTGAGTGTGTCAGTTTCCTATACCTGTCTTCCACCTGATCTACAAACTTCTTCTCCACATCTGACAAAAAGCACGTCAGATTATGTCTGTGAGCGAATGCGGTATCCAATTCCAAAGACGGTATGAAGAACTTCCTGAGTCGATCCTCTGTCTTATAATAGTCGTACTTATTCAAATGCTTGTAAGCTGGGACTTCAGGAAGCACCGCATCGTAATTGGAAAAGAAATACTCACACTGATCTCTTTCGTAAAATATACTAAGTAAAAGACTACATGAGATTCCATATGTCAGTGGAAGATGGTGGTACCTAATACCCTCATCCACTGAAGCAGGCAACTGCATACACACATAACAATCTTTAGCATTCATCGCATCAACATATTCATATAGCAGCTTGGCATATGCATTAAGCTTAAAATCACTTCTAGACAAATCTACATGTAACCTACGACTTTCTTCTAATAGCAAAGCTCTGTCAGCTCCCATGTTTACCTCTCTTTGGCTAGGTGTAGTAGGTGTAGGTGTCCCTGGCACCCCCTTCACTGCTAGCTCGTGTGGAACAGTATATGAGACTATAATTACTACGATTATAGAAACTATTACACTACTTATAAGTATGCCTACAATCAACTTCGATCTACGATTGGGATCTCCAGCCTCCATGGTTTCGAAAGTTCTCAAAAGTTCTTGGTTTTAGCAATGAACACTCAAAGGTCTCTGTGTCCTCAACTCGTGACTTGCTTAACCAGCTCGAGCAACCATGAAATCTCTGGAAATTCCCTTTTCGGTCACAACCTTATTTACACAGTCCAGAAAAGACTTCCCTAGTTTTCGTTCCTCTTCTGTGGAAAGTCCCTAAGTTTACTCTTCTTCCACTCGGGCCTAGGTTATCTTCTCCTTTAGACTTTTATTTACACAGTTTATAGTTCATCCATAATAAGATCCTCGTTGAGCACTTCCAAAACGTGATACAAAAGTTCAAGACGCAAGATTATCATTTCATGTGAAGACGGCTCAAACCCAAAAGATGGAAATTCAACCCGATGCAAAACCAGTTGTCGGACTTTGCTCAGAAGCGGGGGATTCGGAACTGTGAGGGTCAGTATTCCTTCGAACTCGAGCCCTGGCAATAGCAGCACCACCTTCACTACCACATTCGGGCTTCGGCTGAACACCAACACCGAACTCAGTCTCCCCGTACTCACTACCCCCTGCATCGAACACTGTGTAAGTCCACTCAGGGGTAGAGTATCTCCGGCAGGGTACTCTTGTTCTTTTCGACCTTCGCCGGCTCTCTTGAGTCTGATCTTCGTCACTTGCTTCCGTTTCGGACACCTCAGATACCGGAGCAAGATCTCTTTCGGGTGCCAACCTCAGATTCAACCGCCTCTGTCTTTCAGGCCAACCTTCTTCAGTTCTAGTCGTTCTTCTGTCTTCCTCTTCTATACCCAGTGCACTACTTCCTCTTTCTGTTGAATCTGACTCTTCTCCGCCCACTGCACCATCTCTGTCTTCGGGGTCTGAGTCAGGGTTCGAGCTGTTGAAACCTCCTTCAGCTTGCTCTAGTGCACCACCAGCTGTGTCAGCAACCCTTACAGCTTGACTTGTCCCCTCATGTGGCCCTGCCACATCAGCTGGATTTTAATCTACGAGAGGAGCTGTTTCTTCCAAGGGTGCTGAAACTCTGCGGGTATGGGAGGCATGCACCCAGTTCGGTAATCCTCCACACTTTACTGCTGTGTTCGTGATTAGGATCACCTGGTACGGGCCTCGCCAATGAGCATCCAAGCAACTCTTCCTCACGTGTTTCCGGACAAGCACCCAGTCTCCGGGACACAGGTCGTGATACAGATCATTCGAGGCTGGAACGACTGCAGCCTGCACCTGCTGGGATACAGAACGGACCACATCAGATAGTCCTTTACAGTAATCGAGAATCAAATCATCAGTGATGTTTATCAAAGCTGTAGCTGGTACTGCCGGCAACCGCATTGCCCTTCCCATTAGTATCTCGTGGGGTGACAACCCAGTCCTCCTGTCTGGGACACTTCGCATGCTCATTAACACGAGCGGCAAAGCATCGGGCCACTTCAAGGATGTTGAAGAACACATTTTTGCCATCCGGGCTTTCAAAGTTCCATTAACCTGTTCCACCATCCCAGAAGCCTCTGGTCGGTAACTACAATGGAGTTTCTGGTCAATATTCAATGCAACACAAAGTAACTTCATAATTTCACTGTGGAAGTGCCTTCCTCTATCTGATTCCAAAGAGGTCGGAATCCCGAATCTAGGGATAAGCTCCCTCAACAATAACTTAGCCACTGTGAGAGTGTCACACCTGCGTGTTGGGTAAGCCTCCACCCACCGTGAGAATACACATACTAGCACTAAAATGTACCTCAACCCATTGCACTTAGGCATTTCCAAGAAATCTAGCTGTATCCTGTTGAAAGGCCCTCCTGACCTCCCAATGTGACTCAAAGTAACTACAGTTTTCTTTCCAGCATTCATCTGCTGACACGTAACACACCTCTGACACACTGTTTCTGCCATTGCACGAAATCGCGGGCTATACCACGTCTGTCTAAACACCCTCATCATTGCATCTCTGCCAAGATGTGCCGGTCCATGTATCAATCTTGCCATCGGGCTCAACAACTCTTCTGGCAATACAGCTCTCCCATCACTGGAGACCCACACATCCACATCTCCTCTCTCAAACCCTGCTTTGATCCATCCCTCTCGTTCCTGATCTGAGACTTCATCCTGCAGCCGTTTGAGCTCTTCCCAGGTGTCTGCCATGGCCAACATCATGTTGAGTTCGGTTCTTTCTTGGCTCTCCCCTGCGTATCTGTCTGTAAATATGCATCCCTGTTCTGCACAGAAACGGGCAACTTCGTCCGCGTAATTATTGCCCAAAGACACAAAGTCCTCCCCCTTCCCATGTGCGGAACATTTAACAACAGCAATCTCCTTTGGGTGTTGTAATGCATCCAACAGTTGTCTTACATATTCTCCATTCCTAACGGGTGAGCCAGATGATGTCAAAAATCCCCTCTGAGACCATAACTGCCTGAAGTCGTGCACCACACCAAACCCATATTGGCTGTCCATGTATAACTCGTGATTCGAATTTGATCAGCGGCCAAACAGGCACGGGTCAAAGCAATGATCTCAGCTACCTGCGCGGAGCGTACTCCTTCTAGGCAAGCAGCCTCAACCACTCCAGAAATGTTACACACAGCTAACACTGCTCTCAATTGACCAACACTGTCTCTTAAGCATGAACCATCGACAAAGAAAATTTCATCTGGGTCAGTCAGTGGTTCATCGACAATGTCAGGTCTCGGTTTGGTGCAAAGGTCAGTCACATCGAGACAATCATGGTCCGCACAATCTTCATCATCTGCATTCGGTACGGGCATTAATGTCGCAGGGTTTAAGACGGAGCACCTTTTCAGAGTCACATTCTCTGTGGCAAGTATGACTTGCTCGTACCTTGTTAACCTGTTGTTTGTCAGGTGCTGAGTCTTAGTCCTGGTCATCAATAGCTCAACCGAGTGTGGCACATATACAGTCAAAGGGTGACCCATTACAATGCTTTCACACCTTTCAATGCTGACACCTGTTGCAGCAACGGATCTTAGACATCCGGGCAACGCAGAAGCTACTGGATCTAGAGTAGCTGAGAAATAGGCAACTGGTCTACGGACACCTCCATGGTTCTGAGCTAAGACTGCTAATGCACATCCTTCCCTCTCACAACAGAACAATGAAAAGGCCTTGTTGTAATCAGGCATTCCCAAAGCTGGGGCACTGCACAACTCCTCTCTCAGTTTCAGGAATGACATCAAGCACTCCTCGTCCCATGGTACCGGATCACTCACATCCTTGTGCGTAAGCCTCTGTAAAGGCTTTGCTCTCAAGGAAAAACTAGGTATCCACTGCCGACAATAGCTGACCATTCCCAAAAACATCCTGACTTCCCTCTGTGTGGTGGGTACTGCCATACTCATTATTGCCTCAATTCGGTCTGGTGACACCTTCCTCTTTCCTTTTTCCAGTCTGTGTCCCAAGTACTGTACTTCATTCAAACAGTACTGCAGCTTGTTTGGGGACACCTTATGTCCGTTCTCTGCTAAGTGATTCAACAGGGCTACCGTGTCTATTCTGCAAGCATCTTCCGTTTCCGAGGCAATAAGCAAGTCGTCTATGTATTGCACGAGGACTGAGTTCTGCGGCAATACAAGACTCTCAAGATTCTTCTTCAGGATCTGGTTAAAGATCGATGGACTTTCTGTATACCCTTGAGGGATACGACACCATGTTAACACACGATTTTCCAGCCTGAATGCAAAAGAAATTGGCTTTCCTCATGGAGCGGTATCGAAAAGAAGGCTTGACACAAGTCGATGACAGTAAACCACTCAGCTTCGCACGGGATCTGAAACAATATTACTGATGGATTCGGTACCACTGGACAACAAGGAACAACTATCGTGTTGACCTTTCGCAGGTCTTGCACGATCCTGTACTTTCCGCTCGGTTTCTGTAGTCCCATAATAGGTGAATTACAGGGGCTACCTCTGATCTCCTTCAGAATGCCTTTCTCAATGAAAGTCTCGATTACAGGTTTAATCCCTGAGATCGTTTCGGGCGACAGGTTGTATTGCGGTGTCCTGGGGAAATCAACATTCTGTTTCACCTCTATCCGCACCGGTTCAACCCCTCTAATCAGTCCTATTTCTTCGCCTGTGAAATCCCACACCTCAGACGACACTGTGTCTCTCAAATCCGGTGGAAGTTCCTCCACGGTCACCATTGGGTACAGATCTATGCCTAGATGCTGATTTGCAACTTTAAAGTCAGCATCATCATCCTTCGTCTGAACCTCCACTCCCTGGGGTGTGCAATAAATCGTGCAATTCAACTTACACAATAGATCTCTTCCTAAAAGGCAAACTGGACTCGTATCACACACCACAAACTGATGTTTGGTTTGGAAGGAACCTATCTTTACCGAGATCGGCTCTGTCAACGGGCTGTTTATTCTTTTATTTGCTACTCCAACAACCTGGATTGATTGTCCCGAGAGGGGTAGGTTAGGGACCACTGCTGATCTTACAGTAGACCGGGTAGCACCAGTGTCGACCAAAAGTGTAGCAGGATTTCCGTTAATGTCTGCCTCCACAAAAGGTCCCCTCTGGTCTACCTCCAAGACCGCTCCAAGTGTGCAGTCTTCCTCCCCCCTCAGGCACCGCCAGGATAAAGGGTCTAAGCTATACTCGTCATATCCTTCAAACAGGGGCATCTGTTGGTAAGTCCGTATTCCTTGCGGGATCCTCGGAGCCTGGGGAACCTGTACTTGAGGATTGTATGTCCCCCCTTTCATCAACCTGGGCCTCGTCACAGTGTTAACTACCTCCGGCGCAGGTGCCTGGACCCCCTCTACCTCCTCCTGCAATTGGTTAGCTGGGTTCAAGGGACACTCGCGTTTCCAGTGCCCGACCTGGCGACAAAGATGACACGCAGTGGTCTTCTTCAGTGTCGCCACATCCACCCCCGTCTTGGGATCTATTGGTTTTCCTTTTCCTTGTCCTTGTCCATTCTGATTCGTCTGGAAATTTCCTTGCTTTCTTCCTAAGGTCCCTCCATTGGGCTGACCCAGTGCTGTCTGCATCTGAACGAGCATCAACTTGTCTTTTAACTTCCGATGTTTCGAGTCCACCTCATCACTACAGTACCTTGCATACCGCAAAATTTCATCTACCGGCTTGTTCTGCCAACAGATCAAATGGTGCTGTATCATGAGGCTGACTTCTGATCTCAGACCCAACACGAACTTTGAAACAAACTGTCCCATATCCTTGGGGTCTAATGTATCTAGTCCACTATACTGTTTGAAAGCTTGCAGAAGCCTTTCGTAGTATTCATGCACCGTTTCTTTGGGTTCCTGCACAGTTCGATCTATCTTAACCCAATCTATATCTTGAGGTGAAATCTTCAGTTTTAACCATGTAATCACTTGTTCAAATTTTTTCATAACGAGGGGTGACGGACCATTCGTGACAGCATCCCTGTCAGGTTCAGAAGTCGGCCACTCGACAGCGACTTTACAAGCTGTCCACAAATCTCCCGGCACCACTATGTCAAACAAGGTGTTCAAATCAATCCACAATACTTTTGAAATTTTTACGAACCGCTCAACCTGCTTGTACCACTCTACCGGTTTCTCCCTCAGCTGAGGAAAATCATTTGTGAATGCAGCCAAATCACCTCTACTATACGGCACATGCACGTACCCTCCATTCTGTACTTCCCGTAAAGGAAAGTTTCCAACACCTGTCGCCCCCCCTCCCAGAGGCGGCGTCTCTGCCTCGGCTTTCTTTGCTATTTTCTTCTTTGACCACCTTTCTTCCCATTTGTCCAACATAATCCATATCCGCATCCCTACGATCAGATCTCTGGTATGCGTCCTTAACCCCGTAATTCTTTTCTCCTCCAGCTCCTGGTCACTGTATTGCAGCCTATGCGGTCCTTGCAATGTTTTTGTTTTATTCAAATCTACCTCATATCTCCTGGCTAATGCTGTCAAGTTTTCATGTGCTATCCTGGCTTTTCGAGTCACATCCTTTGGTACAAACAGCAGCTCATCTGGCCCATAAATCTCTATTCTTTCCAAAGGCAGGCTTCCACTAATCATTTCGTCTACCTCTGCTTTCAGTCTCACCACGTCCAGCAACCTTGCCTGTACTGCGCTCCTGAGTGTTTCTCGACAAGCTGCACCATCTCGCTCATCATAGTCACTATTCTGTCCTTGGGACCTATCCGCTTCTGTCATGCTTCTAGAGCTTGGTCTATCTTCTGAAACATTTTGTTCCCTATCTCCTGGCATCCTATCACTTTGATTTCTCACTGTTGGTGTCCACATCCTCAAAGCTGACTTAGATTCGTGTAAGGACCTTGGTCTGACTGGTCTCTCATCCTCCTGCCTAAAAGAGGAGTCTGCAGTGGCTGGTAATGGCGTACTTGTTTCTAATGGTCTTGGGAAATGTACCACTCGTACTCCGAACCCATTCCCATTCCCACTGGTTACTTCTTCTCCTCCCGTCTGTACGGAACTCCCTTCTCTCACTCGATCTGGGTCGTATACCGATACTATAGGACCAATGGTAACCGGTACAGTCAAGGAGTCTGGTAACCTGGTGTTCCCAACGGGAGGCTGTGTTATCAAAGATGTTGTCGCCCCTTCTGTTCCTGTGGAAATTCTTCCCATTACCCTCATGTTAGTCTGACCCTGCGTTTCACCCGATTCTATTGCTAACGTTGGTTTTCCCTCTGCTGAATCCGGATTAAATGGGGGTGGTCTCTCTGCTAGCAGCCTATCTATAAGACTGTCATCTGTATCACTGTCGTCTTCTTCGACTCTTGTTATTTTCCCATTTTGTATTAGCAGTGGGTATAACTTATCACCTTCAATCGTTTCCACCCTCCACCTTTTCTCCAGTGCATCCCACTTCGCATCCTGAAATGCCCTGATCGATTTCTTCACCCTTTCCTGACTCTTGTCTCTTTTCCTTTCATGCGCTGCTCTAATCCATGCATGTAGCGCTTCAAACTGTGTCGGTCTAGGCAGTGGTCGTAAAGAAGCCATTATACTTTTTAGCTGGTACAACACCTCTAACCTGAAAGTACCATAGCGTGGGAAAGTCAATTCTTCCTCTCCAAATGTCATTTTGTGCCAATTTTCAAGCCAAATTATGGTATGCAATCCTACATTCGTAGCCATATAATGTGCTGGCGTATCCTCGGGAGGGGCTTCCTCTCCTCCCCGAACAACCACATGTCTATCTCCTCTACAGAGTTCTCGTAAAACTTTAAAACATTTCATGATGAATCAACTTTCTGTTCGCACTCAATATGTCAGCTTTACTTC
This sequence comes from Calotriton arnoldi, assembly GCA_963921515.1. NCBI lineage: Eukaryota > Metazoa > Chordata > Amphibia > Caudata > Salamandridae > Calotriton > Calotriton arnoldi. The sequence continues at coordinate 1,971,057 of CAWUFW010001658.1, forward strand.
CTGACTTTAATCCACCAATGCCAGCGCGGCTCACACCAACCGACCTATCACAGCGCGGCACTTGTCTGATGTCACTTTTCCTCCGCTCGCAGCAGTTCCCCTCCTTCCTAATTCACTCGTTCTTGTTCACTCTTGTCCCAATCATACTCCGAAGCAATGTCCGTCCTACCGAACAATTACCTCTCTGACTGTCAGTCTATCAATGACCGATCAGCCTCTCGAGATTGTTGACCTCAATATGGCAACTGTCTGTCCGCAATACGACCGGACAATCACCTCTAACACAATCGATAGGATTCAATCACTCAATGTTCTGCACATAATAACCTACGACCTGCGTTGGTTATTCACACACTCACACATATGTTCCCTATCTTCAGTGGGTTTGTCAACGACGTCTCATGACCCCCACAACCTCTGGTCAACGCGCTCAATTCTGGGTGTCTTCTACACCACAATATCAAATCTCTCGGTCCCGCGCGCGCTCACGGTCCGATCCTCAGTCACACAACTCTCATTCTAACTCCGCAAGACATCACCCAACAATAAAACTCCGCAATCTATCAAACACCACTCTTTTCATACTCACTCTACCATGAACTGCTACTTCCGCCACACCGTCACTCTCCGTCAGTTTTCAGCGACCGCCGACGTCCTTCTCCTACGATCCACTGGATCAGCATCACTCGGGCTCTATGGGGCAACTTAGTCTCCTTATCTTAATCTAGATCTCCCCTTACCATCAAAGGTAACCATCCTACTCTGCTACCAACTGATAACGCCGATTCTTATCTAATCACCTATAAGAACCTTCTGGTCGCCAGGATCTTTTTACCTGTTGAATAGTGTAAAGGAGAGAATCTCATCCGGTTATACAACAATTTGACCAGTTTACCTGAAAGGACCACTGACTCCGAATCCAAGTTTAGGAATTTATTATCGCCAAAAATAACTGAACATGTAAGCACCTCAACACGAGGTTAAAGAAATAAATGGGCACTAATACAAATAATAATCTACGCAGGAGTCTCATCCGACTCAGAATAAGAAGGATCGATAGTTCTAAAAGAATCAAACAAGCAATGATTGCTCCAATTTCTATGTTGCTCTTCATTTATCTAAATAAGCATAAAATCAATTGCTGTCCCTACACTAACACTCAGTGACATCCCTACTTAACGATTTTTCCAAGCAAGAGTAAATAAAAAGAAAAGGTGTCAGCTGTGAAGACTTCCTAAGAAGTGCAATCACTTAGTACCTATGCTCAGAAATTTAGATGCTCCTTCATCAGGACCCTCTCTGTCCTTCTCTCTGGTCTCCCCTACCTCATCTCTGGCCTCCTCCCTCGGGACACTATCCCTAATACAAAATCCCAATACAATTGTACACGCCTTTGTCACGCCTCTTTGGCCAGGTCTTCTTTCTTGTATTTTTCCATCGAAACGGTTACTTCATCCTGGACGGTTGCAATGACCTTGAGTCCCAGGCACCTTCTCCGCTGAAAGTATCATCCCTAAATTCCATTACACTCCCAGTTCCATGCCTCCCATCTCTCTAACTTTGTGAAACAAAGAGCCAGTCTTTTACTAACGAGGCATGTGTCCTTGCACCTGCAACAGAAGATACGTTCAACAAAACCCCTTTACTGTGCTAATTAAATCTACTGTTGGTGCCCAAAGAGCCTTTCCAAGAGAGACTTTTCTCTGCCTACAAAATAAGCTAACATAAGAACAAACCAGGCCTTTCCTTGTCGTATATGTAGTCAGGCCTCCACACAATATTCAAACACGCAACTTAATTTCTTCTATAAGCATTAATGCATTACATTTCATTATGCAAAAATAAACTACATGTGCAACTTTAATATAGTCCACGTTTAAACTATTACAGCTGAATTATACATAGACTGATTTATCCAAGCATTATTTTTCACACAATTTAACTAAACATTATACTTCATGATTATCATAGCACAATTATACTACCGATTCACTTTAATATCTGTGAATTATCTACTCTTTGCTAAACATACATGAATATATCTGAATATATGGGATACATGTCTGGATATATGTGGGTGCGAACTACCAGTGATTATGCTGCACCCCTACAATTTCACAAGAACATGGCGCTCTATCAGGGCTATAGACTTGCATTTTCTTATTGTATGAAGCAAAGAACAAAGCTTTTCTCTGTTCAATCTGCATAAATGTGTAGAATATTTTCCTGACTTTTGGGTTTCATGTTGCCACCCAGTGGTTGACCTCCCTTTGCGTGGTCGCTTCTTGTGCAACTTTGGTATAAACCATATCTAAAATAATTTCACGACTCTTCCATTTAGCCCTGTATCAATTGTTCAATGTGATAATCACTCTCATTGCCTGTGATGGTATAAAGGAAGTTTCACTGGTCGGCAGCTCTACCGGGCACAGGTCAAATCCAACGCACTCAGTGGGACCTGGTGCAGGAATGTGTGTGTCACATTATGTACTCAGTTGCATGCAAGCGCCCCATCAACTCAGTGAGGCCACCCTGCTGCTTGTGAATAAAAGGGAAAAATCTATGAATACTTCTCCCAGATAGTTACAGTGATTAAAAAACAACTCACACCTACAGGGTATTCTCGGGGAAGTCATGCCAGTACTGAGTTCCAAATATAGAGTCACTGTAGTGGAAGCCAACTTTTTGTCTCCCGACACTGTCCTATGCAACAGGTTCCTAGTGAAATTGAGTGCTAAACTACAGATAACTAGACTATTGGAAGATGTTTAATCTTGGGCTTAAAACACAGAGAACAGGTAACGTTACTTCTGATATATATGCCTAGAGACAATGTCAGCTGTGTAATTAACTATATAAATGTACACAGTCAATCAGCCGAGATGATGAGGAATCCTTCATTTCCCATTATATATTAGGAGCCATGCTTCCCAAAAGCACAAACGTCTCTTTCCTCCATTGAAACGTTAAGCATACATGGAAAAGTGGCACAGAAGCTGGCCTCAGAAGAGGCAACGTGTAAGGGAGGGGACACTTGCCGTTGCCTTTGCAAGGAAGAGTGATAAAAGGTGTTCACTCTTCTCTTTCCCCATTCCCCAAGGTTTCTGCATCAAAACCTATGCACAAACTGCCCCAATATAAACAAATGTACAAGTACATACTTCCAGCACTCCAGTAGAATGACCAGGAGCTCCAGCAGCAGGTCATGGCTGCATACCGTCCCCCAGGCTTTTCCGCCTAGCTTTCAACAGACATGCAGTCGTGTGTGCATGCACCTGCAGGGATAAAGCATAAGAGGTGATGGGCTGTCTAAACGCCTTACGGAGTGTAGCTCTGGTCCCTCAGCTGAAGTGAGATGAAGGAGAATGTTTGCTTAGCTGCAGGTCAAGGGGAGAAAAGCAAAAATACATACCCCAGCACACCTAACCAAGGAGATTCTACTTTTGGGAATGTATGTTGCACCACTGTGGTAAATGATGAACCTCGGACAGCAGATAAGATTTAAGAGGTTTATTCCATAAGAAATTCACCCATGATTTTGTATTGTGTATGGTTAATGATTATGACATTGTATTATGTATTGTAACTCTGTGTAACTTGTTTTTTGCTGATACTCTTGTAAAGCGCTCTGATACCTCCGGGTCTAGCCAGCGCTATATAAAACTCATCAAATGATGTGACACCTCCGGCCAGCCTGGATCCCGAGAGCCACTGACTGTCTCATTCAGAATCCTGACACTGTTCGCTACACGCGCGAGCGCCTCATCTTAAAACATAACACATTGCATCATATAACCTCGAAATATCCAATACATCCCATCACCTACCCCCTTTAAAAAACAAAATAAATAAATACATACTTAACCGCACTATGCAGTAGTTACCTTAAAATATAACTTCTGCGACTATTCAGAATATATTTAAGCACATAACCTACGTGACATATCCAATCAATATCTAATGAAATCATCAAATCTCTTGGGACATTTTCTCATGCGAGATCCCACCGATCTCTTGACATCATTCTGACTGGTAAGCCTGTTTGACTAGGTTGCAGAAACATTCTCATTAACAGGTATATGGACACCCTCAGAATTATTGCTTGATTCTGTTTGTCTACTCACAGGCTATAACCACTGTTCGTAGTCAGAATCAAGAACAACCTTTCTTTTTCTGCATGATGTTGGCTTGCTATTATGTGAGTTTTACTTTACTGAGTTTTATTCCACCACCATTTGTCCACAATCAGTGCCACACCCTTACTGACCTTGTCCGCCTGCACAGGCATAGAGAATCAGGACTCGCCTTTCCTGACTCTGACTGGATTCTTATTCAGCACCCAGTCTCCTACCTTAAGACCCTTTCTTGACTCACTGTGTTTTTTGTCGGACAAGTCTCATTTTAGCCTGTTTCAAAATCCCATTTGTGCCAACATCATCTCTATTCATTTCAGTTTATTCCATAAGAAATCCGCACACGTCGTGATACGTCCGGCCAGCCTGGATCCAGCAATTGAGGGGCAAATTCACAACAGAATGGCGGAGCGCGGTGTTACGCCACAATTGGTAGCGCCGTGCTCCGACATTCTGAAAACGCAGGGATGCGCCGTATTTACAATAATACGGCACACCCCTGCGTTTACCCTAGCACTGGTGCTAAATTTAGCTGCCTAGCGCTAACACAGGCACCCCTTGCACCAGAGTGCAAGGGTGCCTGCGTTGCATGAATAATTGTTGATGTGCAGGAAGCAGTGGCGGCTCCTGGAGGGAGTGCTGATGGTCAGTGGGGCGGGGCGGGGGAGGGGCAGGGTGGGGGGTAGTAAACTACGACGTACGGCCAAACAGATTTAAGTAACTAAATAAATAAATAAAACGAATTACATTGCACGTGCTGCATTGCAAATGGCGATGCAGCGCGCGCAATGTAATTTGTTTTATTTATTTATTTAGTTACTTAAATCTGTTCGACCGTATGCCATAGTTTACTAGCCCCCACCCTGCCCCTCCCCCACACCGCCCCACCGTCCCGCAGCACTCCCTCCAGGAGTCGCCACTGGCAGGAAGGTGTCCCTTCCTGTACATAAGCAACCACTAATGGTGATTTGTAACTTCTATGTGTGTTGCAGAATGCAGCACACATAGAAGTTGCAACTCGTCATTATTTAATGATTGTTTATGTGCAGGAAGGGACACCTTCCTGCACGCGAACAATCACTAATGGCGATTTGTTCTTTCTATGTGTGCTGCAGAATCCATCACACATAGAAACGGCAAAAACGCAGAGAAATGAATCATTTCTCCTTGTTGCGCCAGTTTAAGACCAGGTTTAAGACCTGTGTTTCCCCTCGTCCAGTGCTTGTAATTGATAACGTTGGCAGTGGCCAGGGGCATGTTTCCTGTTTAAGTTTGTGTTTACCTTATTTGGGGCGAATGGCATGAATGCCGTTTGTTCTGCACATTTACTGCTTCTCAGTTGACGCACAGAATTCACATTGAGGACAAGAGCTGTTCTTGTAGCCCGACCAGAGGTAGAGCTGCCCTTGCCTGGCTCAGCACAATGAGAACTTTTGTTTCTTCCCTCCGAGGGGACATTTCCTGTAGCTTGTTTTCAGTAAGTAATAAATCAACAGTCTCATTTTTTGCAGCATGCTGCATATTTCCTCCCTCCTTAACAACGGTTCTGTATTTTGGGCTGAAAGAGGTTGTACAGTGTGTTGCCAAGGCAGCAACAATATACTGTACTACACAGACTCGTTGGTAAACAGGCCTTCCCCTCAAGCTTCAACACCTGCCTGGCCCAGGCGATGGGAGTGAGCTGTGGAAACCTTCACAGCTCAACACAATCTGGTTATATTTTACAGGATGGGGAACATATATATCGACTTGCACAAATATCGACTACTCAGTATAGACTATGTCATAAAGCTAAGTATACATGTAGAAAAGTAGATTTACATTTCTAACTCCACATCTACTTACCTTGACAACATAGTTCAGGTCGGTTTTTTGAGTCGATATTGTTACAGGGTTCTATTAAAATGTCTGTGGTGTGACTGCCCTCCCAGTCAGATCCAGAAGCTCAAGCCACGTAGATAGTTTGTTACGATTGGGCCATAGATATTAAAGGCAAATCACATTTGTGTAGGATACGAGTGACATTTAGACAACTTCTATTTCAAATTTCAAAACGGCTCTCTTTCTCCTCATCCTCTTGGGAGGACGTTATGCGATGATGCGAGTTTTTCGACCTGGCCCCATCACTAATCACTTATTCACACATATAGGGCCTGATTCACAAAGGGCCTCCACCAAACATATAGGGCCTGATTCACAAAGGGCCTCCGCCACACATATAGGGCCTGATTCACAAAGGGCCTCCGCCACACATATAGGGCCTGATTCACAAAGGGCATCCGCCACACATATAGGGCCTGTTTCACAAAGGGCCTCCGCCACACATATAGGGCCTGATTCACAAAGGGCCTCCACCACACATATAGGGCCTGATTCACAAAGGGCATCCGCCACACATATAGGGCCTGATTCACAAAGGGCCTCCGCCACACATATAGGGCCTGATTCACAAAGGGCCTCCGCCACACATATAGGGCCTGATTCACAAAGGGCTTCCGCCACACATATAGGGCCTGATTCACAAAGGGCATCCGCCACACATAAAGGGCCTGATTCACAAAGGGCATCCGCCACACATATAGGGCCTGATTCACAAAGGGCATCCGCCACACATATAGGGCCTGATTCACAAAGGGCATCCGCCACACATATAGGGCCTGATTCACAAAGGGCATCCGCCACACATATAGGGCCTGATTCACAAAGGGCATCCGCCACACATAAAGGGCCTGATTCACAAAGGGAATCCGCCACACATATAGGGCCTGATTCACAAAGGGCATCCGCCACACATATAGGGCCTGATTCACAAAGGGCCTCCGCCACACATATAGGGCCTGATTCACAAAGGGCCTCCGCCACACATATAGGGCCTGATTCACAAAGGGCATCCGCCACACATATAGGGCCTGATTCACAAAGGGCCTCCACCACACATATAGGGCCTGATTCACAAAGGGCATCCGCCACACATATAGGCCCTGATTCACAAAGGGCCTCCACACTCGTGTCGGTGGCCCCGCAGTCATGGTGATGTCTCCGTACTCGGGTGGAATCTCCGTGACTGCGGGACTTCGGACATGAATGCGGAGGCCCTTTGTGAATCAAGCCCATATGGTTTATGGTTAGTGAGTTGATCCACCCGGGCACTATATTTTGCCCACTCAAATGTTTGTTTTCTGACAAATTTTAAAGTGTCCATCTGGTGAATAATGTTACAATAAGTCTCAAAACCGAAGCTTACATCATCAAGCAAAGGAACATTCGAGAATGCGTATTGCTGGTTATTGTTAGTGATGCTGGACAGCGTAAAGGGAACTGTTCTTTTCTCTTACTGGATGGCTTCTGTAAAGGTTTGGATCAGTGAAATCCTCTTCACCCTGAGCCAAAACATGCCTCAAGTCACTGTCATTTAATACATTTCATCAAAGTTTTTCAGAACTTGCCTTGGTAAAGGACTGTGCATGCTTATGAGTATTGAAAAAGAGCAACTTTACCATGTATTTCAATCTCATTAGAGATTGGAAAAATGATTGCTCAGTCCACACATGAGCAAGACAAAAACAGTACATCACACCCTGACAGTGAAACTCAAAATAGCCACACGTTTAATATGTCGAGAAAAATTAGCATAACACCTCCTGGCATGTCTACCTGCACGGATGTGTAAATTCTTCCAGTTAACTTTCCATAAGGTTGAGACCGCACTCCACCGGCTATATCTGTAGCTGTCTAAGGATCACACATCCTGCTACTCTCTTAACTCGGTGACCCCCACACTGCCTCTTTCTTGCCAGAAGTGGATTGGAGGGTTCTAGGGACCCATGCCCTGCTGCCCCCTACCCATGGGCTCCCTACAGCTGTTCCTTCCTTGCCAGTCTGCAAAACCAATTCACTCTCTCTCCCATCATATTCTACACGAGCATCTGAATGACCATTTAACATGGCATGCCCGATGCTGACTCCTTTAACTGCACGACCGGACCTTCCCACAGCACTGTCAAATTATTCTCCCATGTGTACACTGAGGAAAGGTCTTTAGGCATTATTTAAAACACTTTTCAGTTGATGTGGTCATTTTTCACATACTTAAAAAAACAAAACATGTTTTAATCGAGTTTGGACAAAAATCAGCACACGAATAAACAAAGGTGTCATAAATCAAACAATCTGTGCATTGAAGAATATAGAAAATGAATTGAAAAACAAAGGTATCTCTGTTCTCCTCTTTAGACAAAACAATACATAGCAGAAGTTAAGGGAGGTCACAATAGCCCAGTAATAGACAATTACGTAACTGTGTCTCTGTGGCAAATATATCAGTCTGTGTACAGAAAGGCATCAACTCTTTTTCTTGTATTCCAGATTACAGAACCGGACCCTGTTTTACTCAGGTCAGCCACCAGATGTGCCAGGGACAGGTCACTGGCATTGTATGTACGAAGACCCTGTGCTGTGCAACCGTTGGCCGCGCTTGGGGACACCCCTGTGAAATGTGTCCAGCCCAGCCTCAGCCTTGTCGTCGTGGGTTTATCGCGAATATTCGAAGTGGTGCTTGTCAAGGTAAACCTCGCAATGTGCATCTCTTGTTTTGCATCTTGTGGTATTGTATGTTTTGTTAATATAAATGCAGAAACATCCTCAGGTTTCTTGGCTCTAAGAGGTGAGCCGAGCATGTAATGGTAATGATCGATTGTTTGGTGCTTCTTCCTGAAGGAAAGGTGACATGTGAAAACCCTAGTGCCCCAGGTCATGGGGCTAGCAACATGAAGAAACAGCCCTCATACTTTGGTATTTCCACTGCTGAACTCCTAGAATGTTTTGTGCACACAGAATGTGGGAGAAGGTATAGACTGTGCTTAGTTTGTAAAATCAAAAGTTTTTTCTGAGGAGCCTGCCTGCTGCCGGTGCTGCCGATGTTGCTGAACGCCAGGTTGCCCAAAATCAAGCATACCTAGTCTTGGTTCCACCTCATGCCTCTCTGTACCACCCAGTGGTGGCTGGCAAGGAACGGGAGTGGCGGGGCGGGGAGGTTGAAAACAACCAAAAAATCACTTACCTTTTCACCGACTCTCCACCGTCGTCTCTCCGCTTCTCTTCCTGACTCTGAGTACGGAAGCTGGAAGCACACCGGCTCCCCTAAGCTAATCACGACGCTGCTGTCACCATGACAGCAGTGTGGTCATTGATCTAAGAGCCATGGTTCGGCGCTCAGACTATTAGTCTCTGCATGTTCCCCACCAGTCTGTGCATTACAGCCTGGTGGGGAACATGCAAAGTGCGCATGACAGTTTGGCTGGCCCAAGACGGCCGGCCAAACCCTCATACGCACTTAAAGTGTGCTCACCACTCCTCCCCCTGTGACCCCAGCTCGCCCCGCCATAACCTAGCCCCATAGCTACGAAAAATAAAATGATTTTAACACTGTTATTATCACTTTATTTTTCATTTTTCCACTGCTCTTAGAGCAGTGGGGCAACCCTCCTCCGCCTTAGCGGAGAAGCTGCCCTTGGTGCCACCACCCTCCACATCCTGTCTGTATCTCAGTCTTGAGGTTCATTTTCATCCCCACTTTCTATCTTTGCCACCGTTTTTGTTTTGTTCTTCCTCCTTTTTTTCCTCAATATTCTGCCTTTCTCCCTCTTGAGCTGGATAAAAGTCTGCTGATGAAAATAAGTCCCAATGCCCTGAAATGAGTGTTACCTTATCTACTTGATCAACATAGCACCAGTGCTTTAAATGGGCCAGTACTCACCGGTACTGAGTACCGGCACTTTTAATTTTTTGCCTTGTGAGTACCGGAACTTCTCCCGGCCTGAGGAGAGTACCGGTACTCACTTGGGTCTGTCCGGTTTTGGGTAACACTGTCACATGAGCATACACCTGCACCCCTATCTACCGTGACCATTTTCCAGTGAGCAGCCTCTGCTTTAAATGTGTCCGTGGCGTCACCCTCGACACTGCAGGGTGGCAGAAACGAAGGGAATCCCTCTAGAGGGAGCTGTTCGCTATGGCTTCCCCTTCCTTCTTTGCCAACTGCACCTGTTAGCGCCCATGTTGTCAGAAAAGAAAGGACCGCAATCTTCCATTCAGGACCCAGGGAGGAATACTGAATTGGATGTCGAGGAGGCCGTCATGTTCTCTGCAGGTGGCCACCGCTCGGTAGCAGGGCCATTCTTTGCCTCAAACTGGAAGTGAGGTACGGGTATAAAGGGAAACAGGGGTAACGCCAGAAACGTAAGGAAGGGAACAGGAGCAGACTATGGTCGCCACCATTGCTAGACAGAAAATACTGGCCATGCTTCTCTTTACGTCTTCTTATTCTGGAACAGCCAAGAGCGTGGAAGTGAAAAACAATTCTTGTAAAATTGTCTTGACGGTTTTATTAAATGACAGTTAGCTGTTTGTTTTGTTAATCATTCTGAAACATTTTAGACAGCTCTCGAAGACGTTTTGACAGATTTCTTCATTTAGTTGAGGGTTTAGGTTTATGTCTTAGCAGGGAAAAACTATTGTGTTTCTCTGTTTTTCTCAATATTTCTACCGGCCAGCATCTAAAAATGCAGCAAAAACGGCCATGTGGCTCTGGTGCATGGGGCTGGCTCCTGTCTTTCTTGTGGAGTAAATTAGGGGGGTCGCTCCAGTCCTTCTGGTGAGATCAGGAGACTGGCACCGATTTTCCCTGGTGCAGTGAGATGAGGTGACTTTTTTTCTTCCTGGTATAGTGAAATGAAGGGACTGCTCCTATTCCGCCTGGTGCACTAGGACGCTCACCTTACTTAGGAAGGCCAGCAGTCTGCCAAGATAGGTGTGTGATGTGCAGGTCTCAGATTCGAATCCTGGTAGAGATGTTTCAGCAGTTAATCCTTCCAAGGTCCATAGACTAGATATCAAGTTCAAATCAGTATTAAGAATTTCATATAATAATGTTTCATGTAAAGTGTTTAGTGAAAGCGGTATAAAATAAATGATTTTTGTTTTAGCATGTGGAAATGTCCTTCCTTTGTCACAGGCCCATGGAGTAAGATAAAAAAAAAGGTGCTGTGGGTTAAGAAGAAAGCTGAATTGGTGAATACCATGAAAAACTCAGGGAGTGTGGACTCTGCGCAGATTTAGGATAACCCCCTTAGTTATCTGCTTAACATGGCATAGCACGCACATAGCTAGAATCTGTTGGACCTCCACATTCCAAAAAGAGATGTAAAGGTATCTCATCCAGGTGGGTGTAAATCTTAAACATACATTAAGAACAATAAAGAGCACTGCCTTGAGGCCGAAACTAGTGAGAAAAGGTGAAAGGTACTGGGGACTCTGAACTCAGATTTGCATTCTCACAGTGGCGAGCATGTTCTGTGTGTTTGTGGAATCCATGTGTGGCACAGTACATGGGCATCTCCAAAAATGATTTAAAAATCAATTTGATAGGGAAGCTCAGTGCACCCATCTGACGTAAGCCGCTCTGGGTCAGGCTCCAGTTTGCCCATGCCTTAAGTCTGCCCTGCTCTGTAGACACAAGTTTGTGTGTGATTTTATTTGTGTTATTTTCTTTGAGAATATTCCAGACTGATTAAAATGGTGAATTATTTGTTATTACTGGGCATTAACATATACTTGTGAACTCCGAATTGAGAAATGTCAGTCTTACCAACTTGATTAGCAGCGGATTCTTGTGCAGGGGTGTGCCATGTGGTGCAGTGGGGAGGTTGGAATACTTTGGATAAAGTGTAGGCGTTCTTTGGCACCACTATCTTTAAAACAGCAGACCTAAGGTGTCTGAGGGATGCCAAGAAGGGGCACATATGATAAAGTGCCCACTCTCAAAAACCCATTTAGCCCCACAATGTATCCATTTCATCTGCATCTCTTGTATGGTGTGCATTCATGGTACCTCTGGGCCTTTTTCTGTCTTTGATAAATACTCCCTCTGTAACATGCACATTTTTTTGAAGCATTGTTTATGAAGCTGTAAACGCCCTACTTATGTAAATTCCCTATGGGACTGTCCCCACCCATTTCCACCACTTCCGATTTCAGGTCTCTCGAGATATGTCTGAGTTGCCTCTAATTACTTCTTGGCCCAAGGTCCGTCTGCATCAGTAGGTGGTGTAATATATCCAGTCTTACAAATGAGGCTTTGTGATCTGGGTGGGTTGAGGGCATGCATTAGTGTTCATGGTGGGGTAAGATTTAATAGCTTTGGGTTTAGGATGAAGGTAGCGAGAGCTTCTCATTATGCCTGCCAGTGGGACACAAAGGTGCACATCCAATCCTAGGCTGCTCAGCATAGTGCACAGAGCAATAGTTCCATATTTGCCAATTTTAATTATGATTATATAGATAAGTGTGCAAAGGAGGTAGGCAGCTGATAAAATATTGACAAAAGAAAATGGTGTGTTTACAGGTGAGGAGAGAGAGACTGAATGAGCACATTTGTGGGTGTGAATGAGCACAGTGAAGGGGAGATGAAGAAAGAATGCGAAGTACAGAATAAAGACATTTGAGAAGACAGAGATACTGTGAATATTTCAGATAGAAAAAAAGATTGAAAGTGTCTACCCATAAAAAGGGCATAATGGGATTGATTGACATTCCAAAGACCAATATTAAAGGTATCCTTTTGCACATGCAAGAGCAACAAGCATACTCTAAAGATAACAGAAATCTATCTATTATACGCACCAGGAAAATCTGGATCCCATTAAATGTTTGCCTTTAGCTCCACCCCAAGCCACACCCCCTAGCCCGCCCCCTAGCCCACAGCGTAACTTGGTGAGTACCTGCACTTATTTCTTTCCATTTAAAGCACTGCGTAGCACTGAGTGTATAGGCTAAAACCTTGTGCTGTCGAAAATGGAATGATGTTATGTAAACAATTTGGTAGACCATACTTACAAGGGATTTTCAAAATAATGTTTTGTGGTAGAGGGAGACACCCACTTAAAATAATCATTGTCTTAATAGTTGCTTCACACATGCATCCATTACTACACTTTATGTCTTAACTGTTTTCTGGTCACAGAAGACAGCAGTGATAGATATTTTGCATCATCCTGAAAATCAAGTAATTGTCCATTTTAAGTCTCCTTTTGAACGTGCAACAAGTTGTACAGTGTTTTCTGGCCAACTTAGCATTTGAAGCAGTAGAATGAGTAACAATTGATACTACATCACAATAGGAGCTCACGAAGAAGAAGCGTACTTGTTTTCAGGACTTTATTTCAAGCTATATTATTTGTAAACATCAAGATTTCCGGGATTAGAACATAGATAATCTGACCAATGAAGAAGGCCACAATCTCCCCAAAATGCTTTGAGCCGCAGTTTGGAACATGGTAACGATATGATTAAAACTAGTAAAGGTCTTGACTTTAATAGAATTAAATAATGTAGAAGAAGAGAAGGAAATGTTGCTATTATTACAAATAAAATTGATATTCCGAAAATGCACGGTAAGGAACTTTGTTGTATTTCATTTAAAGAACCATTTTTAAAGGGACTTTTGTTTGTTTTAAAATTACAGTAGGAGAATGATATCGCTAAAAAAAGAATGACTGTGTGCCACTAAATATGGGTTAATTGTATTTTCAGTCTTATTAGCGAGGTGCATAGTGTGTTCGCTAACAAAATGTCACTGCTTTTGGACAAAATCGGACCATTTCCTATAACACTCTAAAGAGAGGAACTTTTTCAGTAGTCTGATCATGTTCTCCACTCTCCACTCTCTCTGGTTAATGCTCATTCCTTTCAGAGTATTAACAAATGTTCATCTTTACAACGTTTAGTTGGGGCGCTATGTCATGCCCACTCAAATAAATGTCTGTTTTTTTGCAAAGTCTTGAAGCTTGGGAAAATCAAATTCTACCAAATCTGAGCCAGAAAATGCCTCAACCAACGGTCATTTCCTGCATTTCAGTACCACAGCAGGCGAACTGCTTAAGTACAGTCTTTGTTCATGAGAAATGAAACAGACGCTACTTCTGAGGGTGTTGGCAAAAGTATTTTAGTTTTTTCCCCACATGAGTGAAGGCAAAAAATACAAGTGAAAGAAAATTGTTCAAAAGCATATGGTGCCTCAAAAATATACAGCACGTGAAAAAAGCTTTGGAAAGATCTAGTTTAAACGAAGAGCTTTCTGGTAAAATGCATTTATACGCCAGCAGCATTCTTTTTGCCTTTTTTCTGCATCAGCTGTTATTAAACTTCCATAATGTCTGTTCGGCACGTTTAAATATTTTTAATTAAAATGAAAGATGAAGTTATTATTTGCTAGTTCAGGAGTTTGGATGCTGGAGATTTTGTTTCCATTTTTCTGTTTAGTATAATCTGATGATTGAACCTTTCAGAGAAACTTTAGAAAAGTCGAATGTAATAATTGTGTCAGGACAGATTTGGTTCCACATGGATTGCATGGGGCTTCAAATGTAATGTTAACAAAAAACAAAAACAAAGTGAAAATGCCTTGTTAAGACCAAATTAGCGAGATCACATACAGTCTGTGAGAAATATTACAGCACCTTGGATTACTTAAATACAACCTGTACCTTCCAGGAATAAAGTCAAAGTTACTTCTCATATGTATTTCTCTCTAATGAGGCAAAGGGGTGTGTGTCAGTTCGGACACATGCACACCCCGGTGCAAGTGAAAATACATTACAGAATTTGAATAGACAAAATATTGTAACAGATAGTTCACTACAGACAGAGAACAAAAGTGAGTGAGCGGAACATAAAGAGAGAGAAATTACAGAATGGCTACCATTCTAAACAACTTCTCTTGATACATAAAAGAAGTCAGATGGGGTTGGTCTCATGAAAACTACCTACATCGTTTTTGGCATAGCACCAGTGGCCTTTTTGTGAGATAGATTTAGAGGTGCAATGTACATTTGTGTGCGTATTGCACTGTTAACTTTGACCTTTAAAACCATCACTGCTGTATTTGCTAGCTTTCAAGTATAGTTATTGATTACTTCTAGTTATTAAATTTCTGCTGCTGAATTATTTTAGTTGCTACTGTATTGTTGGAGATTTTTTCCTGGGGTTGTTATCAGTTTTTACTTGCCCTTTTGTGTATCCATGGATCCTCAGTTGGTTTTAGATCCCGCTTTGCACATTCCCACTTTTCTGGCCAACCCATGTGAACGGTGGCCATTTTTCTATTAACCCCTTCGCTGCTAGACCTTTTCCCCCCATGTGCTAGGCCTTTTTTGGGCTATTTGGGGTAGTTCACGCTTAGGCCCCTGTAACTTTTTGTCCTAATAAGGTATCCACACCAAATTTGCGTCCTTTTCTCCCAACATCCTGAGGATTTTAGAGGTACCCAGGGTTTGTAGATTACCCTGGAGGTGACCCAGAAATCAGCCAAATACAGCAACATTTTTTCAACAAAGGGTTTGTGGTGCTGAAATTACCATCTTCTCAGCTTTCAGGGACAGGCAGTCTTTTGTCAGAAAACCAACATTTTCTACACAGTTTTGGCATTTTACTGGGACATAGCCTATTTTTACTATTTTTTGAGCTTTCAACCTCCTTCTAGTTAGTGGTAGAAATGGGTGTGAAAGCAATAATGGATCCTGGATTGCTATACATTTCAGACAAGTAGACAAAATTCTGAATTTAGCAAGGGGTCATTTGTGTAGATCCTTCAAGGTATTCCTATAGAAACTAACAGTTGAAATAAAATAATATTGAAATTGATTTGAAAAAAACAGCCGTTTGTGCCAAAGTTTTCACCTGTAACTACTTCTAACTATGGAAAATATTTTAAAGCAATACACCGTTACGTCCGCTGGACCTTTTTGGTTGTGGTGATATATAGGACTTGTAGGTTCACCAAGAACCCAAGGTACCCAGAGCCAATGACTGAGCTGAACCGTGCAATGGGTTTTCATTGTGTACCGGGTAAATAGCAATTCATTTGGTAAAATATAAAGAGTGAAAAATAGGTATCAAGGACATCTATGTATTTCCGAAATGGGAATAAAATATAGAGTTTAGAAGCAGTAGTTATTTGCACATCTCCGAAACTGAGGGTACCCATACTAGCATGTGAATTAGAGGACATTTTTCAAAGTGACTTATTTTTTACATATTGTCTTACATTTGGAAGGCAGAAATGCACAGAAAGTCAATAGGTAATAACACTTGTTCTACAATTCTGTGTTCCCCCAAGTCTCCGGATAAAAATGGTACCTCACTTGTGTGGGTAGGCCTAGTCCCTGTGAAAGGAAACGGCCCTAAACGCAACATGGACATATCACAGTTTTCTAGTGAAAGCTGACCCTTTGTTCGCAATGTGCCCAGCAGTGGATTTTGGACCCTAGCTCAGCCGGCACCTCAGGAAACCTAGCAAACCTGTATATTTTTAAAAACTAGACATCCTGGTGAATCCAGGATGGGGTGACTTGTGTGGCTCTCACCAGGCTCTGACCCCCAGAATCCCTTGCAAATCTTACACTTTGTCAAAAAAGCACATTTTCATCACATTTCTGTGAAGGAAAGTTCTGGAATCTGCGGGGAGCCACATACTTCCATCCACCCAGCATTTTCCTCAGTCTCCCGATAAAAATGGTACCGCACTTGTGTGGGTAGGCCTTGTGCCTGTGACAGGCAACGGCTTAAAATGCAATGTGGGCACACTGCATCTTTCCAGTGAAAACTGACCCTTTTTTCAGGTTATGTTACCCAGAATCCCCTGCAAAGCTCAAACTTTGCAAAAACAAAACACATTTTCCTCACTTTTCTGTGATGGAAAGTTTGGGAATCTGTGGGGAGCCACAAACCTCTACCCACCCAGCATTTCCCAATGACTCCCAATAAAAATGGTACCTCATTTGTGTGGGTAGGCCTAGTGCCCGCGACAGGAAACACCCCAAAATGTACTGAGGAGACTTCAAAATAATTGATCGCGAGGGAGTCACCTGCGTTTTTGGGCCCTAGATGGTTTGGCGCCATCTAGGGAAACCTACCAAATCCAGACAGTTCTGAAAACTAGACACCCGGGGGAGTCCAGGCAGGTGTGGTTTGCGTGGATCCCCCAATGTTTTCCTACCTAGAATCCCCTGCAAAGCTCAAATTTAGCTAAAAAAAATCATATTTTTCTCACATTTCTGTGTGGGATCACCGCGCCGGCACATATTTCCTACCACCCAGAGTTCCCCTCAGTCTCCCGAGTAAAATGATACCTCACTTCTGTAGCTGTCTAATGCAGAGCCAGCCTAAAACGTGTATATGAAAAAAAAATAGCGCTTAGAGCTCGCTGTGCTATCCCCTCCATCTCTATGTTTTTGGTCCTTCTCAGTCACAGGCTCTTGGCCCATCCACACAAGTGAGGTATCATTTTACTCAGGAGACTGAGGGGAACGCTGGGTGATAGGAAAGTTGTGCCGGCACGGTAATCCCACACAGAAATGTGAGAATAATTTGTTTTTTTAGCAAAATGTGAGATTTGCAGGGGATTCTGGATAGGACAATGTTGGCAGATCCATGCAAGCCACACCTCCCTGGACTCCCCTGGGTATCTAGTTTTCAGAAATGTCTGGGTTTGGTAGGTTTCCCTAGATGGCCACCGAGCCCGGGACCAAAAACGCAGGTGACTCCCACGCAAAACCAGATAGTTTTGTGATCGATAATTTTGAAGTCTCCACAGTACGTTTTGGGGTGTTTCCTGTCACGGACACTAGGCCTACCCACACAAGTGAGGTACCATTTTTATCTGGAGACCTGGGGAAACGCTGGGTGGTAAGAGATTTGTGGCAGCCCGGTGATCCCACAACTTTCCCACACAGAAAAGTGAGGAGAATGTGATTTAAATTTGAGGTTTGCAGGGGATTCTGGGTAGGAAATGCACCTCCCTGGACTCCCCTAGGTGTCTAGTTTTCAGAAATGTCTGAGTTTGGCAGGTTTCCCTATATGGCCGCTGAGCCCGTGAGCAAAAACGCAGGTGACTCCTTCGCAAAACCAGGTAGTTTTGCGATCGATAATTTTTAATTCTTCACCGTACTTTTTGGGCCATTTCCTGTCGCGGGCACTAGGCCTACCCACACAAGTGAGGTACCATTTTTGTCGGAAGTCCTGGGGGAACACTGGGTAGGAAATTTGTGGTGGCCCAGTGATCCCACAACTTTCCCACACAGAAAAGTGAGGAAAATGTGATTTTATTAGCTAAATTTGAGGTTTGCAGGGGATTCTGGGTAGGAAAATGATAGGAGATCCACGCAAGCCACACCTCCATGGACCCCCCTTGGTGTCTGGTTTTCAGAAATGTCTGGGTTTTGTGGGTTTCCCTAGATGGCCGCTGAGCCCGGCACCAAAAACGCAGAGGCTATTGCCCCCATCTGCCTCCTGGGGGGGCAGAAAGACTGGAAGTTTAGGGGTGGGGGCATTGGCATGCCCATTTTGGGCAGCCCCCAGCCCTATATACAAAAAGGAAATTCTCTGGTGTCTAGTGTGCTTTCTGCCCCCCCCCCTCCACGGGGGGCATATCAGGGGTATAGCCCTTGCCCCGTCTGCCTCGTGAGGGAGACAGAAAGACTTTGGCAATTTTTTTGGGGGGGTGGGGCATTGTAAATGCCCATTTTGGGCAGCCCCCACCCCTACATATAAAAAAACAATTCCTGGTGCCTAGTGGACTTTCTGCCATCCCCAAGGGGCAGATCAGGTGCTTTTGCCCCCATCTGCCTTCTGGGGGGGCCCATTTTGAGCAGCCCCCACCCATATATACATAAAAAAAAATCCTGGTGCCTAGTGTGCTTTCTGCCCCCCCGCGGTGGCAGATCAGGGGCTATTGCCCCATCACCCTCCCGGGGGGGCAGAAAGACTGATATTTGGAAAAAACGTTGGGAGGAGCAAAAACCCTTGCCCAAGGGGCCGCTCCCCCCTCCCTGGTGCCTAATGGGTGTATCCCTGCTTGGGAATCGCCCTGCTGAGGCGAAACCCAAGCAGGGATCCACTAGGGAGTTTTGGTGCTCTGAAATGACGTCAGCACGACGTGCGCGTTGATCGTCATTTCAGGGAAACAATCAGAACAGCCCCGGGAGCTGGGGAAGCTCTTCCCCAGCTCCTGAGGCTGTTTTGATTGAAAGGAAATCCCTCTGGTGCATGCACAGGAGCGATTTCCTGTGCCATGTGCACGGACATCACATGAGCACTGTGGCGTCGGATGGCTCCCGGCCGTTCGACACACAGAAAGGGTTAACAGACCATTTTTTGCTCATTGGTCTAGTTGTTTCCTAGCTAGTTGACCATGTGGAGACAACTTCCCCAGCTTATAACCTGCTACACTTCCCAGCTTATAACCTGCTACGAAGGCATGTTAAGGGAAAACCTTCCTGTGCCTATCTGCACCTTGATCACAATCGTGGCCATGTCCCCGGGCTTGGCATCTTCCTTGTGGATTATTTGCTCCAATGCAGCTCCTGAATTGGATAAGCTCCATAGGCATCTGTTACGTCAGGCCAAAACAAGACCCTAGTATCATTAGCTTTTGCACTGCACTACTTAATGTTAGGCCCTTAGCAAAATATACAGATTACACCCATCGCTTTATTTTCGATCACAATATAGATATTGTTTACATCACTGAAACATAAGTTAGAGAAATCTTGCTTCCTGATATTGATTTAGCAGTTCATTCAGAGCATAAAAAAATATTGAACACCAATGCTATAGGCATAGATGGACGGGCTGTCATTAATCAACCGCCTGATGTTTGAGGCCATTAACTTGAAGAGAACCTTGTGAGCTGCGCATCTTTTCTTAAATATTTCCCCCAAGACTTCACTACCATCACAGGCATTTTAGGATATTGTTCCCTGGCATCGGCACAGACAATGTTAATTTGCTAATTTTCTAACCCCCTATATTCTGGGTGCCCCTAAATTTATGGCATATGGGGCTTCAATTTTTGGCCAGACTCCCCTGAGAACCCAGTTACTCCTAGGCTGCTTGTAGCTTGCTCTACTTTAGGCTGCAGCCTATTGGTAACCAAGTCCAGAAATGTGACTTGGATTTCCCTGGATTTGCTTGTTGAATCTGATGAATTTTGATTCTATCGATGCATACATCCTGGTCTCTTGTCCTTATCATGCCATTATTTTCATTTCTGTGAATTACCTTAAACTAAGATCCAAATCTCCTCCCAGCCTGCAATCCCCGGTGATCTGTGCATTTTCGGTAAGATTAATGAGCCTATTTTTCTTCCCATCTTAATCTGACTTGATGTACTTTGTTGAAAGACACTCAGGCCAATATTAATTGTGTTTAATTACAGTTGGTTTCATCTTTAATGCTACTTCTCCAATTAAGGTCTCACATCAAGCTAGACCCTCGATCCCTGAGACATAATCTCCTTAGCAGAAGCTAAGCACGCCTTTAAACTGCCTAAACAAGCCTGTCCCAAAGGTTACACTATAACTGGAATGGCTACATATAATGAAGCCTTAAGAAGCTATAAAAAGATTATACTAAGCAGGGTGGAGTTCTGCTTTGCGTTGTAGCAATGAACTATGCTTCTCGGGAGATTTTTAGATTTGTCTGTGTGTTTGACAACCCCAGCAGTGCCCAAAACACCATCCCCATTCCCTCTGTCTTGATTTTTAGGGATAAAATTAATTCCATCTTTGTTTCCTTAAACCTTAGAGGCCATGTCAGCCAAGGGACACGGCTGACACATGATCTGGACACACCTACTTAATTTACCTTTGTGATATTCGATTTCGAGCTCCTGCCTCCTGAGTGCTCTACTTAACTGAGTAAGACAATTAATTCTGGTTTACCTGACAATCTTCATCCTGCTAGAATACTTCACTTGGGGGCTACTGCAGAGGTACCAGTGTTATTCTTCCTGATAAATTCTTCCTTTATCTCAACCTCTTTTCATTTCACTGGGAAAAACATGTGTGGATCCTCTATTAAAAAAACCTTCCTTGGATCCAGTTACCATAGGCAACTACTTTTCCATCTCTTTGTTACCATTTTCTGCAAAGATATAGGTCAGAAGGAAGTCAACATTCAAATATCCTCATTCATCTCAGTCAATTCATTAATCAACCCTGCTGGTGTCGGATTTAGTGAGGTTCATAGAACAAGGTTGCTCTGGTGACTCTTCAGAATGAACTCCACCAAATCTTGGAGATGGGGTCATGGCAGGACTCATCCTTCTCAATCTGTCTGAGGCTTTTGATACCATGTCTCATGAAGTCCTGGTGGTAAGGCTATACTGGATGGGATAAAGGGAAAAGTGATGAGCTGGATCAATACATTTCTTATAGATCAGAGCGAGAAGGTCATATTGCCACCTTTTGCTCCTCCTCTACCAACCCCATTGCTCGTCCCTCAGTCCTACTCTATTTAATCCATAGGTGGTTCCATTAGCCAACCTCATCCACTCATTCAACCTTTCCTCTATGTGTAATGCAGATGATACCCAGCTCATTTTGCAATTATGTGGGAATACCGAGGCAATGATCAGTAACTTCTACACATATTTTGCAGCTGTTGCGAACTAGATTGAATGAGAATTGTCTCAATAACAAGAGCCAGAGTGCTATATGTCCTGAACAAGGTCGCTAACCCGCAGGGCAACTATGTCGATTGGCTGAAATATGTTGACATTTGTGAGGGTGTCAGGGCGATTGGTGACCCCTGTATGTCATCCACTTTTAGTTTTTAACCCTTTCAGGGCATCCGCTAATATATAGTATTGGGACAATCCTAGATAGTTTTAACAGGCTTTTACTCTGGTAGCTGATCACTCTATACAGGGGCCATTTAAAAAAAATCCTTGTTCCTACATATTGTGGTACTCAATAGGGCCCAAGATGTGGAAAGCCAAATGACGAATATGTCTAATTTTATGTGGGTGAGGGTTCTACATTTCTATATTTCTGTTTAAGTTGTCAGGATAACAGTCCTGAAAAGCCTAGACTTTTATTCTTGATGTGTAGTGAAACTTAACAAGAACAAAAAGAGAGTTATCAAATGGTGGGCTGACGCATTAGGTCAGTGTCCTATACCTTTGCAAATGATCAAAAACATGGGTGCCTAGTTCAATGACAAGTTTCTACTCAACCCTCAAGTAGCCAAGGTTCTTGCCTCATGCTTTTTTTGTTTGAAAACTTCACAACCACTTCAACATTCTTCAAGCTATTGTCCTCACTCACATGGGCTATGCTAATGCTATACACTTGGTTTCTCTACATTTAAAAAATCCTCTCTTTAGTTGGTCCAAAATGCTCTGTCTCTGCTTCTGTTTAAACTTCCTTGATGGACTCCAATCTGCAATCATCTGAAGACACTGCACTAGTTGCATATGTATAAATGCCCTATGTTTAAGAGATTTGCATATGCTTCAAACAAAGCTTCTACTTTAGTAGGCGGCTGGTTAACTGATATAAGCCAGCACATTCTTTGCACTCTGTTTGTGCTCAACTTTTGAGTGTTCCCAAGCTCTGGAAGTATTATGCCAAAGTGGTTGTCCCTTCAGTAGTGGCAGGTGTCAGAGGAGAGTGGCGGGGTGGGGAGGGGGTAGAAAGGTGACAACAAAAAAAGGGGAAAAAATAAGAACTTACCTGCCGCCTTCAGCCCGCCGCATCGCTAGTCTTCTGCTCCTCTCGTGGCTCATGCATGCATGAGAGCAGCTTCAGGATTGGCCTGACCACCCTCGATTTGTGCTCCCAGGGAGACTGGGAGCCTGTGCTTTTCTGTCTCCAACCCAGCAATGCAGCTGGGTTAGAGACAGCTTCAGTGTGCATGACGGTTTGGCCGGCGTGAGACGGCCGGCCAAACCGTCATGCGCACTGATAGCAGTGCGCACCACTCCCCGTTGGTGCCTGTCATCCCCCAAGCCCATCCCCCAAGACTCGGCTATAAAACAAAATAAAACGATAATAAACCCAGGTTTATTATCATTTTTTTATTACGCTGCTGGCAGGGGGGGGCGACGCTCTTATGGCGGAGGAGCTGCTACTGTGTGCCTTCTTTTACCAAGTGGCCAATATTTAGAAGTCATTGCCTAATTATATCCATTCAATCACCAACTACATGGGGTTCACCAAGTCTCTGAAAACATGGCTTTTCTAAATGTAGATTTAGAGATGATCATGTCACACTGCTGTGTATCAGAATGGCTACGGACAATCACACACTTTACAAATCCCATGAATAAATACATATTTAATCAAAAGACCCACAAGATAGCTTGTAGCCACACTTATGTTCTACAACAGTCATAACGTCCATTTAAAAAATAAATTATTAACCTTCTACTCATCACAGTACTTATGTCTTACACACTTCTTCTGAATAACAAGGGCCACACTATGCATTTTTATGAGTAAAATGTATTGAGAACTCACCTAATCCTTTTTACTACTCTCAATCCTATGAAAGTCCCACAAGATCGTAATTTTTCTTAAAACAATATACATTTTTTTTCACCACAGAAGGTATGCCTTAGAGACCTCCTCTCCAAATCTAGGGGGACAGGATGCCTTCTCAAAACTACTGAACAGATTTACACCAAATCATAAACAGCACTATCTGTGGCCCCTTTTTTCTTGGCCCCCACTGGACAGATCACCCTAAAACCTTCCAGAAAGGAGCTGAGATGGATAAACATTTTTTGGGAAAGTTTTGTGAAGATTGGTCATATAGGGTCAAAGTCATTAGCAAACAAAAAAAAGCTCCATCTATGGAAAAACAGACCTAACTATAGCTACCTAGTGGCTTATTTATTTGACCAATATACAAAATAGTAAAATATTAGAAACCCAAAAAGCTAATTTTACTAAAAATAATATAAACATTAAAAGAAATCCATAGAATAAAAACACACATTATTAAATATAACAAAATAAAGAATAATAATATAAATTGAATTTCACTAATATTTGGAAAAATGCTGGACTTCAGGAATATTAAATATAGTATTCCCACTACAGTTTAAGCAGGAGTAGGGAAAGTGTTGGATTCGGAGGGGTTCCATTTACTATACCCACTCCAGGCCAAGCAATAGTAAGGAAAGCATTGGATTTCAGTGGGTTGAAATTTGCTATTCTCCACTCCACTGTAAGCAACAGTAGGTAAACTGTTGGACTTTGGAGGGATTAAATTTACTATTCCCACTCCAGTCCAAGCAACAGCAGGGAAAGTGTTGGACTTTGGAGGGGTTAGATTTACTATTCCCACTCCAGTCTAAGCAACCGTAAAATGACTAAATCAATACTGGTTTATTTCATGTCAATTTATACATAAAAAATCAAATAAAATGTAAGTAATAGATATCACAGCACAAATAAATGTCACAACCGCTGACCAATAAATAAACCTAAAACATTAACAAAATAATAAATATAAAAAGTATACATCATTAATTATCAATTAACCCCTTCCATGCTCATGACGGAATGGTTCCGTCATGAGCACAAGTGCAAGTGTTCTCATGACGGAACCATTCCGTCATGAGCACACTTTCAAAAAATCTATGGAAACAGCAAAGGGATTTTTTTTTGGTTTGGGAGGTGGGGAAGAGCTTTTCCAACCTCCTAAAGCATGGTTAGGGATTGCATTGTAATGACGATCGTGCGCATGGCGCGCTGTCGTCATTACAATGAAAACGAAACTGAAACTTAGTTTCAGTTTCACAGTTTTGGTGCTTGTGGGGCTATCTCAGCCCCCCGAGCACCGAAAAACATGGGAGGGGTATCGTTAGAAAGGGGAGAATCTCCCCTTTCCAATGGTACCCTTCCCTAGGGATCCACCCACTCTCCACCAGGGAGGGGGGAACGGCCCCTTGGGCAAGGGCCTTTGCTCACCCCCATTAAATTTTGCCAGACAGCCTTTCAGCTCCCCCTGGGGGGCAGTAGCCCCCAATCTGCCCCCCCGGGGGCAGAAAGCACCCTAGACACCAGGGAATTTTTTTATAGGCCAGGGGTGGGGGCTGCCCAGAATGGGCATGCCAATGCCCCCACCCTACCCCCCCAAAGAAGGCAAAACCTCAAATTTTGCTGAAAAAATCAAATTTTTCTCAAATTTTTGTGTGGGAAAGTTGTAGGATCACCGGGCTGACACAAATTTCCTATCACCCAGTGTTCCCCCAGGTCTCCCGATAAAAATGGTATCTGACTTGTGTGGGTGGGTCAAGTACCCGCAACAGGCAAGGGCCCTTAACGTATTGAGGAGACTTCAAAATTACCTATTACAAAACGACCTGCTTTTGCAAGGGGGGTCACCTGGGTTTTTGGCCGCGCGCTCAGCGGCCATCTAGGGAAACCTACCAAATACACACATTTCTGAAAACTAGACACCCGCGGCCAAAAACCCAGGTGACCCTCTTGCAAAACCAGGGCGTTTTGTGATAGGTAATTTTGAAGTCTCCTCAATATGTTTAGGGCCATTGTCTGTTGCGGGTACTTGACCCACCCACACAAGTGAGATACTATTTTTATCGGGAGACCTGTGGGAACGCTGGGTGGTAGGAAATTTGTGTCAGCCCAGTGATCCTACAACTTTCCCACACAAAAATTTGAGAAAAATTTGATTTTTTCAGCAAAATTTGCAGTTTGCAAGGGATTCTGGTGAGAGCCAGAGAAGTCACCCCATCTTGGATTCCCCTGTGTGTCTAGTTTTCATAAATGTATAGGTTTGCTAGGCTTCCCTTGGTGCCGGCAGAGCTAGGGTTCAAAATCTACAGCAAGGCACGTTGCAAAAAAAAGGGTCAGTTTTATTTATTTATATAGCGCAACATTCATCCCTTTGGGATATCACGGGGCTGAAGTAGCGGAATGGTGGTGCGTAGGGCACAGTTTTCACTATGAAAATGTGGTGTGTCCACGTTGCGTTTTTGGCCGTTGCCTGTCATGGGCACTAGGCCTACCCACACAACAGAGGTACCATTTTTCTCGGAAGACTTTGGGGAATGCGGGGTGGGTAGAATTTTGTGGATCCACTCAGATTCCAGAACTTTCCACCACAGAAAAAGTGAGGAAAATGTGTTTTTTTTTACAAAGTTTGAGGTTCGCAAGGGATTCTGGGTAACAGAACCTGGTGAGAGCCCCACAAGTCACCCTATCCTGGATTTCCATGGGTGTCTAGTTTTCAGAAATGTACAGGTTTGCTAGATTTCCCTAGGTGCCAGCTGAGCTAGGATACACAATACACAGCTAGGCACATTGCGAGAAAAGGGTCAGTTTTCACTGGAAAAATGTGATGTGTCCACATTGCGTTTTAGGCTGTTTCCTGTTGTGGGCACTAGGCCTACCCACACAAGTGAGGTTTCCCTAGGTGCCAGCTGAGCTAGTGTAGAAGATCCACAGCTAGGCACATTGCGAAAAAAGGGTCAGTTTTCACATAAAAATGTGACGTACCCACGTTGCGTTTTGGGCCGTTTCCTGTTGCAGGCACTAGGCCTACCCACACAGGTGAGGTACCTTTTTGTATCGGGTGACTTGGGGTCATGCTGGGTCGGTGGAAGTTTGTGGCTTCCCACAGATTCCAGAACTTTCCATCACAGAAATGTGAGGAAATGTGTTTTTGTTTTACAAAGTTTGAGGTTTGCAAGGGATTCTGGGTAACAGAACCTGGTGAGAGCCAGACAAGTCACCCCATCCTGTATTCCCCTGGTTGTCTAGTTTTCAAAAATGTATAGGTTTGCTAGGTTTCCCTAGGTGCCGGCAGAGCTAGGGTTCAAAATCTACAGCTAGGCACTTTGCAAAAAAAGGGTCAGTTTTCACTGTGAAAATGTGGTGAGTCCACGTTGCGTTTTGGGCCATTTCCTGTCACGGGCACTACGCCTACCCACACAAGAGAGGTACCATTTTTCTCGGAAGACTTTGGGGAATGCGGGGTGGGTGGAATTTTGTGGATCCACGCAGATTCCAGAACTTTCCACCACAGAAATGTTAGGAAAATGTTTTTTTTTTTTTTTTACAAAGTTTGAGGTTTGCAAGGGAGTCGGGGTAACAGAAACAGGTGAGAGCCACACAAGTCACCCCATCCTAGATTCCCCTGGGTGTCTAGTTTTAAAAAATTATAGGTTTGCTAGGTTTTCTTAGGTGCCGGCAGAGCTAGGGTTCAAAATCTACAGCTAGGCACTTTGCAAAAAAAGGGTCAGTTTTCACTGTAAAAATGTGGTGTGTCCACGTTGCGTTTTGGGCCATTTCCTGTCACGGGCACTACACCTACCTACCCACACAAGTGAGGTGCCATTTTTATCAGGAGACTTTGGGGAACACAGAATTGTAGAGCAACTGTTATTACCTATTGACTTTCAATGCATTTCTGCCTTCCAAATGTAAGACAATGTGTAAAAAAAGAAGTCACTTTGAAAAATGTGCTATAATTCACATGCTAGTATGGGTACCCACAATTTCGGAGATGTGCAAATAGCTACTGTTTCTAAACTCTATATTTTGTTCCCATTTCAGAAATACATAAGTGTCTTTCATCCCGATTTTTCCCTGTTTATATTTTCCCAAATGAATTGCTATATACCCGGTACACAATAAAAAACCATTGCAAGAAGCTGCTCAGTTATTGGCTCTGGGTTCCTCGGGTTCTTGGTGAACCTACAAGTCCTATATATCCCCACAACCAGAAGGGTCCGGCGGATGTAACGGTATATTGCTTTCAAACATACTTAGTAGAAGTTGCAAGTGAAAACGTTGGCACAAATAGCTGGTTTTTTGTAACTCATTTAAAATTTTTCCTATTTTTAACTGTTAGTTTCTATAAGAAAACCTTGAAGGATCTACACAAATGACCCCTTGCTGAATTCAAAATTTTGTCTACTTTCCAGAAATGTATTGCTTTCCAGGATCCATCATTGCTTTCATAACCATTTTTACCATTAACTGGAAGGAAGTTGAAAGCACAAAATATAGCAAAAATAGGCTATGTCCAAGTAAAATGCCAAAACTGTGAAAAAATGTTGGTTTTCTGACAAAAGTCTGCTTGTCCCTGAAAGCTGGAAAGATGGTGATTTCAGCACCACAACCCTTTTGTTGATACAATTTGCAGGGAAAAAACCAGACGCTTTCATCTGTAGCCCTTTTTTCCCATTTCCCCCCCCCCAAAAACAAATTGCTGTATTTTGGCTAATTTCTGGGTTCCCTCCAGGGGAATCAACAAACCCTGGGTACCTTTAAAATCCCCATGATGTTGGAAGAAAAGGACGCAAATTTGGTGTGGATACCTTATGTGGTCAAAAAGTTACAGGGGCCTAAGCGCGAACTACCCCAAATAGCCAAAAAAAGGCTTAGCACGGGGGGAAAAGGCCTAGCAGCGAAGGGGTTAATAAATTGTATGCAAATAGTAATTATTATAAACATCATTATATATTTGCTTCATTCCCAACCAACTCACCTATAATTATATAACGCAGCATTAAAAAATACATTTGTAATAAACATATAAAAGCTAAAATATATATAAAAATAAATAAAAAAGTACAACAATTACACAATCATTAATAAATTAAGTATTTAAAAAAAAATTTTTTTATTGTTTTTATTGAAACATGCAAGGATACATTTGTCATAACCAGTTAACATAACAAGTCACAGTTATCCGTTATGGCACTTAATTTCTTCATCGACAACAAAACCTTCTACCCACACCCTATTAGGCATGGCAAATCCCATCTACTTCGTCATTCTCTTCTCCATACTTATAACACATTCTACATTATGGGTTACATATACTGATGTGTGTTACGTAGCATAGTTACTGTAGTCCTATGCGCAGGCAGACTCTCCCGCCTCTTGCAAGCATACACTGTTCGTTATTACCATCTCAATCTATTCTGCCTGGTCCGCTACACCATTCTCTACTCCTTTTTCTTTACTTATCAGGTACATTTGGTAAGGGCCCCAGTAGTTTCTAGGTCTGCTTTTCGGAGGCAATAGCTCATTGAATACCCCCGACTGTGTGTTGCAGTACAGTAGGTCTGTGTGCCAGTCATCTGTCTTTGGGATTGGAACCTTCCCCCATTGTAAAGCTACCCGTCTCTTTGCTTGCAGCATGCCAATAGCCACCAAAGGTCTACTGGGTTTTCCGATCCCCAAGTCGTATCCCAATAGTGCCACCTTCGGGTCCGGATCTATAGATGTTCCTGTGATAGTGCTAAGTTCCTGAAATATTTTATTCCAATACTCATTTATCTCTGGACATAACCAGGCCAGATGTAAGAATACTGCTTTGTCTTCCCGGCTTCGCCCACACCGTGCATCCTCACGCAGCCCAAATCTGTGCTGCTTCTCTGGGGTGTAGTACACTCGGTACAGATATTTAAAGTGTATAAGCCTATGCCGCCCATTTTTAGTCTTGGCACAACAGTATTGCCAATTTTTATCATTTATAGGCTCCCTTAGGTCACGCTGCTATTCTATCCGCACCTTCAACATCAATGGCTTGCGCGCCTCCTGCGCGCTTGTGTAAAATTTCGTGATCAATTTACACGGTGTTTCTGACTGTATCATCGTGGAAAGTGCCCTCATCTCTTGCAGCTCCTGTAGCTCTTCCCCTTGTAGTTCCTGCCATGTGTGCCTAGCTCTGTGATAATGGTATTTAGCCAACAGTAACATATTGGGGTGTCTTTCCTGTACTCCCTCCAGATTGTCGAGCTCCCCTTCAATGAAGAAGTCTCCTATCTTGTTGATCCTTACAGTGCGTAATGCCTTTCTTGCCCCTCCATCCTGTCCCAGGGGGAACCATAGGCACCAGTGTAGTGGGGCGTGTGGAGAGTTCAGTAGCACCCCACTTTGTTGGTTTAGGAGTGCGTGCCAAGCCTGTGTCGTAGTTGTCAAGGAGTCAAAAACTCCCCGCTGTCGGGACGGGTTCTGGAACAATGTCTGCTCCAACGTGGTTGGGCTTGCGGCCTCTCTTGCCAGGTGTAAGTGGGGTGTGTCATGAGGTCCATGAATCCAATAGTGGGCAAAAGTGGGCAAACGTGCTCCTGGCTGCCCTATAATACATCTCCAGATCCGGGGCGTTAAGGCCTCCCGATTCATACAATAAAGTTAGTGGTTCCCGCTTGACTCTTGGTTGCTTTCCTGCCTAGGCCAACCGCACTAACAAAGTGTGCAATCGTTTAAACACAGTCTGTGTGAGAGATATTGGTATGTTTTGAAAAAGAAATAAAAGTCTGGGCAACACCACCATTTTCATTACTGCTATGCGGCCTAACAACGATAGTGGGAGTCTGATCCATCTTTCCACGTCACCACTGACGGCTCTGTATGCACACGGATCCCCAGGTAGCGTACCACTTCTGTTGTCCACGTTAGCGGATATGCCAAAGTAGGGGCCTCCGTGACAGGGGTAAGCGGGAAGATGATTGACTTATCCCAATTTCTTTTTAGGCCAGATAACGCTCCAAACTGAACTACCTCATTAAGTACTGGGGTAAGGTTAATATTTGGGTTATTTACGTATAAAAGAGTATCATCTGCATAGGCCTATATAATTAAGCTATAGCACGGGAAACAGAGTCCTCTGTGACTGTGGTACTCTCGCAAAGCGCACGCAAGTGGTTCAGCCACTACCGCATACAGCAGTGGGGACAGGGGGCAGCCCTGTCTAGTGCCTCTAGAAACTCCAAAGGAGTCTGAGAGCATCTGCCCGAGCCACACTCGAGCAGTCGGTGCTGTGTATAGTGTTGCAATCAGTCTCAAAAATATTTCTCCTACTCCTATCTTACGGAGCACTGTGAACATAAATCTCCACTCCACTGAGTCAAAAGCCTTCTCGGCATCCAAGAATACCGCAGCAGCCTTGAATTTCGGGTTCAGATGCTGCATGACTCCGAATAATGTATGCAGATTTGCGGACAGATTCCGGCTTGGCACAAAACCTGCCTGCTCCGGACCTTCAATTCCTGGCAGCAGGGGCTCCAGTCTGTTTGCCAGGATGTTTGCGTAGATTTTAGCATCTACATTAAGCAGGGATAA
This sequence comes from Calotriton arnoldi, assembly GCA_963921515.1. Taxonomy (NCBI): domain Eukaryota; kingdom Metazoa; phylum Chordata; class Amphibia; order Caudata; family Salamandridae; genus Calotriton; species Calotriton arnoldi. The sequence continues at coordinate 2,002,135 of CAWUFW010001658.1, forward strand.
TGGTCTATAGGACGAACACTGTGTCATCGGTTTACCTTGCTTAAGTACTGTGACTATAACAGCTTCCCTCATGGAGGGGGCATTACCCCATTCTCAGCCATCTCTTCAAATAACGTTTTAAGGTGCAGAGCTAGTAGTTCTTGGTATGACTTGTAAAATGCAAATGTCAGCTCATCGGAGCCAGGTGCTTTTTCAGCTGGCATACCTTTCAATACCGCGTAGATTTCCTCCAGCGTTAGGGGCGCCATGAGGGGCTCCCTGTGCTCAGTGGCTAGCCATGGCATCTTAAGATATGTTAGGTAGTCAGCCACGGCGTCCTCGTTGTGTGGTATTTGGGAGCTATATAACTTTTTATAGTACTTATGAAACTGCTGTACTATCTCCTCAGGGGTATTTAGGGTGTCTCCTTCTTTGTCTGTAATCTCTGTTATGAGATCTGCCATCCTTGGGGGTCTTATTATTTTAGCTAGTGTCGCTCCCGCTCTGTCTCTTTCCCCATAGGCCCTCGCCGTTGCATACTACCCCATATGCTTTATCTCGTCATTGGCTAGTTCCTGGAATTCTGCTAGCTTATGTTTAATGTCAGCCCTCTTTTGTGTGCCTCCGTCTGCTTGCAGCTCTCCCTCCATAGCTGCTATCTCCTTCTCCAGTGTTTGTAGCCTATTTCTAATATCATGCAATACCCCCGCAAGTTTAGTAATCACTATTCCCCTTACATAGACTTTAAATGCCTCCCATACTGTAGCAAATTTATCAACTGAATCTATGCTTTTTTTTTTAAATTCCTCTATAGCCTGTTCTAGTTCTTCTTTAAAAACTGCGTCTAATAGGGAGTATAGTGGAAACCTCCATGTAAAAGCCGGTATTCTGGGTGCCACATATGTAAGTGTAAGTTGTACTGGGGACTGATCTGAGTATGTTCTGGGGAGGTGCTCACAATCCGAAACTTTCACTTACAATTCATTGGATATTAGCCAATAGTCAATACGGGTATGCGTGTCATACGAAGCTGAATAATGCGTGTACCCTGCCCTGTCTGCGGACCTTTGCCTCCAAATATCTGTAAGTGTCTCCCTCTGCATCATGTCTAGTATTACATTAGCTGCTGCTGAGGGTTGTCTAGGGCGACCTTTGGATCAATCCACCCTGGGGTCGAGTATACAGTTGAAATCTCCTCCTCATATCTGTGGTACACCCGCCCATTGATGTACTCTAGTTTCCACCGTTTGATAAAACTGGGAATCGTCGTAGTTCGGGCCGTATATTCCAATAAGTAGGAACTTCAGATCTTCTTTCCTGCATTGTGCTATTATATATCTACCCCCTGGGTCCTTATATAGTCCAGTCAGCGTCACCACAGAGTGGCGTCCCACCCACATCAGTACTCCTCTTGCGTGTGAGGTACAGCTTGCTGCGAAGCACTGCCCTTGTAACTTACTAAGTATACGTGCCTCCCTGTTGGAGTGTAGGTGCGTTTCCTGCAGTATCGCTATATCTACATTATGTCTCTTAAGGTATGCTACCACCTTCCTAACCTTTCTATTGTCATTTAACCCTCTAATATTCCATGTGAATAATCGTAGCTGCCGGCCCACCTTATCGCTCACTACGCTCGCGTGTACGTCTGTGATCTTTGCACATTTAGAGCTGTAATATCATGCCAACTAGTTACTGGATTCGTCATTCTCTTTTCTATCTTTTTCAACACTACAACAATGACTTCCCCAACATTCCCACCCATGCTATGCAGGGCCCCAACAGACATAGCTTTCAGTGTCCACCCCTCCCCTTAACATTCCCTTATCATAAAAGTATTTTACATAATTACTAATAAAATAATAATTAATTCAAAAATAGTATTAAATTAAACTACATTTAATTTTAGTTAACTTCCCTACCTCTCCCCTACAAACCCAGCAACCCACAACTAAAATATTGCCTGAATAAATCAGTAGTAAACTATTTGCATAATTAACAATCAATTAAATAATTAACCATTAAAAACTAATTAGTAATAATTTTTAATTATATATTACTTAGTTAACTTCCCACCCTATAACTTTACAAGCCCAACAGCCCAGTACTAAAATATAACTTACTATTATTAATAATAAAAATAAAAAATAAAAAATAAATAATTTAAATTCAAAATATAACACATAACCAATTTACATAATGAATAATCATTAAAAAAATAATCATTCTTAACAAATTAATAATAAAATAAATATGTTTCTAATTAAAACAATATCCAACCCTATCCTCCTACCAACCCAACAACCCAATACAATACTACAAATCACTAATAGCAATTAAAAAAATACTATATCACTTATAATTACAATCTAAAAAAAATTGATAACAATTATACCAACAATACTAACACATAAATCAATACATTAACTAAAAAACATTAAAATAATTTAAAAAGCAATATTTTTTACAACTATATTACTGAAAACTGAACTTAAAACAACAATATTCTTAAAAACTATATTATTTACCAAAAACGGATATTCTTGACAATGATATTCTATACCACTATATTGTTTCTGATATTTCTGTTTGCTGATATTTTTAACTCGATAATTTGTCCATACACAACTTCTTTGTGAGCTGTCACCCATTTAATCCGTTGTGATTTGCCTATTGGTTTAATGCATTGTTAAAATGTATATCTAAAAGAAATAAAAAAATTAATCAATGGCACTTTCTTCCAATTTCCAGAATCCAAGCAGTCATTCATTGGTTAGCTCTAGTATGTTACAAAAGGCCCTGGTTCATCTGTTTAGTCACCTTTTTATAGCACACAAATATTAATTTGTGCCCAAAATATAATAAGAACAATCTAGCCTTAGTTCTTAATTTTAACAAAAGGCATTGCACACAAATTCCATGCATATTTAAAGGGATGTAAAAATCTACATAAATTGTCACAATTTCTTACAATTTATAGACATTTTAAGAACATTGGCTCGATTCGTCTTTGGGTTAAGGAAATGTGATGATATTATTCCTCTCATGATCTCACTTAAATGTCCATAGACAAGAAGCCAATGTAAACTATCCTTCATCATACGCAAACCTATTTCCCCCACTGGAACACCTAAATATCTGGTGTACAAACTGCAAATTTCACTGAGAAATTTCACTGAGAAACTCATATACACTCTTGTTTAAAACCCCAACCTTCAAGGTAGAAAAATGTATGACCAGTCAATTTCAGGACGTGCACCCAAAATCGGAACCTCACTACTACCTTCAATCTGAACTTTGGCCTCCTTCGAAACTTTCAAGAAGAAACTGTGGAATTAATGCTCCAGCCAAACTTCCCCACATGATGGACCTTCTTCCTCTTACAATGTGGGAGGACTCATAACAAATGGTGTCATGGAAAACATTGCACTGCTATTGCTGCCCCCAAGGGCTTCCTCTATTTTGTCCTCATTCATGCGTGTGCTATCTTGTGCTCTGATGTATGCTCATTATGTAAGCAGATATTGATGCATTTGTTGCTCTTTCATCGTATTCAACTTATGTAAAGCGCTCTGTCGCTTTATTTGGTGTGGTTCATGCTGTGTAAAACTGCTAAATAAAAAATTCTGCCATCCCAAAGAAGGGCCTGTTTCATAGTGTACTCAGTGTTTTACACTGTAAAAATGGGTGTACGTTGATAGTGATTGATTATATTCCATTCAAATCGTTATCTCTCTTGTTCTGTGGATATTCAGATTCTCTGCTTATTTGAAATAAGAGGCATGTGTATGTGCTGGCTCCTATTATAACATCCCTTCTTGGTCGCCTTTTCTTTGAAGGATACAACCTTTATTAGGCAAACCCCACATTAAACTCAAATCTTCCATCCCTCTTAATTGATTTGGTGGCATATCCGCTACCTTTTCGACTTTAAGAATATCCTATTCAGCATCCCAAACTGAAAACATTATTCGGCAAGTGGCCTTGTACCGTCTTAGAATGTAACTCGAGTCGTACGTTTTGTGGAATTTTTAGGGCAGGACCAGTATGCCACTCTATTTTCCCAGCCACGGCATGACACTTCACTCATGGGTAGGGTGGTGGGTTGAGCGCTCTATTTTTTGGCTCATGCACACTCTTTCAAAAAACAGTTGTTTAGTGTCTTCAAATGGCACAAAAAAAGAAAGCAGGAGATGTTTGGTATTGAAAAGTGTCCTAGAAGGAACCGTGGACCAACTTCTGTCACTGACTGAAAGTAGCACAAGTAGAAATGTCAGAAACTTCCCTTTAATCTGTAAGAATCGCAACAAGAGGGGAAGTGAAAATATCCAGTACTTGTGATCGTAAAAATCCCACTTAGACTATGCTACATTTTCCATAATGACGCAGTCTTACAGAAACTAGATCGTCAGAAGTCTAGTAACAAGGAGCTTTAAATGTCAGAATTATATGCATAAACAAGATGTAGAAGAACTCCGGATGTGTTCTACTTTTCCCCAAATGCCTTTCTTCATATTTCAGATTTTCACTATTTTTAGCTCATTCGCCCTTTCCGGTTTTTCCAGGTCAGCATATTTGTTATGGTCTGCCTCGTGGGATTTTCTATGTTTATTTTCTAAAAGGGATAAGTCATTAACACCAAGATCGGTGACGGATTTCCCAAGGAGAGAATAAAAAGGGCATCTTTGTGGCCAAATCTGTTCTTAAGTAACCCGTGTCACAATTATTATAATCCTTCTCGTTTTCCACAGCCTCTCGAATTCCCCGGCTTCTAATCTTTTGATATTTCCATTCACTCAGCTACTGCCCTCTGCTACACCTTCATTCCTCACAGTCGAGGAAACATGCTATGTCTACACCTTCATTCCTCACAGTCGAGGAAACATGCTATGTCTATCAGCTGCTTCTCTCAGTCAGTTGATATTCAGTGTTTTCCGAGAAACCGTCAGCTCAGGTAATGCAGCCTTTAGACTTGTCAGGGATGCAGAGGCGCAGTTAGTGTTGGAAACACATGCCCATTTCCATAAACTATCTGCAGATGCAGGATCATTTTACTTTGAAATATTTTCAGGAGTCATGTAACACCTAAGTGTGTTGTGCTAATTCTTACCTGAGTTACTACGCTAGAAGTGAAGATAAAGGGAAAGCTATGCCCTGGCCTTTTCCTGCGGAATTCAATGAAAAAGATATTTGGAAGTCACAACAAAAACAGAATTAGACCTCTGGAATGTTGATAGCTCCATTGAAGACAATAGAGTAGGAGGAGGCTATGAACATTGGTAACAGCCCCATGTTTTCAACATTGCAATCCCCTAATGCAGTGGCGGCTCCTCCGCTATGGCGGAGGAGCGTCGCCCTACCGCTTTCAAGCAGTGCGAGAAGAGAAAACATAAAATGATAATAACTTTCAGTTATTTTCATTTTATGTGTTTTGTGCTGCTTTGTGGGCGGGCAGGCGGGTGGGTGGGGCTGCTCTGGTCTGCTCTGCTCTCGGAGCAGGGCAGGGGAGGAGTGGTTTGCCCACTCCTAGGTGAGCAATGACTGTTTGGTCGGCCCTCTCGGGCTGCCCAAACCATTCATGCGCACTTTCCACATTCTCCATGCAGGCTGCATTACAGCCTACATGGAGAACATGCCCAGGCCCCCATTCCCTGGTTGAGCGTCAAACCAGGACGGTCAAAACCAATCACAACGCTACATTGCAGCGTTGTGATTGGTCAGGGGAGCCTGGGTGCCTACCAATCACAATGCTGCATTGCAGCGTTGTGATTAGTCAGTGGGGCCTGGCTGTGCTTCCTGATTCCTGAGGCATAGGGCAGAGACAGAGGACCCAGCGGGAAGGTAAGTTAATTTTTTGTTTTTAATTTTTTTTTTGCGCGACCCTCCTGCAACCCCTCTGCACCCACGACCCCCCTCCCCCCATCCCCCCCCACGCCCACCACACCGCCTGCGAGCCATGCCGGACGCTACAGCCCTAATGCCTGTCCAAGATACGTGGATTCTGCTGGGGAATGCGAGAGGCAGAGACTTTAGATGAGAACACACCGCAAGCCTTACTTGCTATAGCTCACGGTATCAGTGGAGCACGACAGGAGCGAGGGTGGGATTATTCTCAACTCCTGGGTCTCTCTGGGCTCTGCCAAACAAAAAAAAAACAATTTTACTGAGCCAGAGGAGAATCAGGGGCGGATTTCAATCTCCTTTTACTGCTCCTGTTGTGTATGTTTGATCTTTGTAGTTAGTGCCGTGGCCCTGTGTACAGCAGCAACTGTCAGGCACACACAGCACGAGCTGTGAAGTTCAGAGCCACAGGGGGTTCAAACCCCCATTGTCTCTCCGAGACCTTTGTCTTTAATTAGGACATTGTGCCTTCATGGGGCAGAATGTTGTAATAGCCTTGTAGCATGCTGTAGAAATCCATTATGGCCATTTCAGTCCAGTGCACTTGTTATAGGCCCTCACTGTCGGCTCAAGTCTATAATGCTGAAGTGGTCCTTTATTGGTCAGGAAATCCTTTACGGCAGTCTATAAGGCTATATTCGCATCTTAGGTGAACTGAAAAAGAGTTGGTGTGGCAAACTAACACCAACTAACACTAACCACAGTGGAATTCTGCAGTGTGGAATGTGGCACAAACCATTGAGGTTAAGTTAACTAACATATGATAACAGGTGTGTCTGGAACAGCCGCGGTCAGTGCAGGTAACAGCGGTGGGGCCGCATGGGGGGGATTCGAGGAACAATGCCGAGGGAAAATTAATTATTCATTTAATTTTCCCTCGGCATCGGCCCTCAAAATCCCCCCCCCCCCCCCCACACGGTTCCACCGCTGTTACCTGCACGGACCGCCGCTGGTCTGGAAGTGTATTAGACATGGGGTAAACGATTACGGGTCGATGCAGATGGAAATACATTTTCTATATACAATGTGCAGTATTCAATTAGCATAGATTGTGATTCATTACTACCATTAATGAAGAACATGGTAAATGGACACCTCTGCCAGCATTGTTAAAAATAGATTATCCACAACACTTTTACAATTTCTTATAAGAGCAGCATTAATGGTCACAGCTTGGGTTGGGCAATTTGCTTATATCATCTCACAGCAGTTCATTGATGCCTCACCTCACATGGCAGTATTACAGAGTATGCAGCATGCTGTTTGTAAAACAAAAGAAAAGTCCAGGACCATCCAAAAATGTTACTGCAAAGGCATGCTGGAGGCTGAAACATTATTTAAGATCGTCCCCCTGACCCTTAGTATGCTGGTTGTTGTCAGGTAACTGGCAGGATGATCTGTCAGGGGACTATCTGGGTGATACTAAGTTTAAGACTGGATGAATAAATGAATAAGCACTTGTAGAGCGCATAGCTACCCATAGGCATCCCAGTGCTGATGGTGCAGCACAGAAGTATCAAGATAATTTCAAATACACTGTTGCAGAGGAATGGTCTGAAAAAGCCAGGTTTTGAGCATTTTTCAAAAGGGAAGTAGCTGATTTTCAGGACTAGAATTAGGGTCAGGAACAGGACTAGAAAACACAGAGTTGAAATACTGAAGACAAGTCTAGGTTTGATCTACATTCAAACAAGGCAAGTTAGAAATATGCGGACAAACAGCAGCACAGAACACAAAGCAAGGAGTCTGCATATAACAGGGCAGATCAGAGGAGTACAGACTGGAGACTATGATCAATGGATAACACAGAAACATAGATGCCCGAAAACAAGGGACAGAAACAGATACTACAAAATAGCCCGAAAACAGGAAAATGGGTTCAGAGAATAAAGGAAACTGAACCAAAGAACAAGCCTGTAATAGCAGCAGGAACACGACAGAGAACAAGGACACTCAACAGAAGTCAGTTGCAAGCTGCTGCACACTGTGCTCACAGGGCTGAAATAGCTGGAGGCTTTGGGGAGAAGTACAGGTGCAGGGAGAAAGCCAGGTGCAAGGGCTTAACCAAGTGCAAGGAATCAGGCAACCACTGATGAAGGAAAGGCTGAACTGGGGCCTGGAGAAGGGAAGCACAGGGGAACCAGGAGACACAAGACAGGGAAAAGGAAAAACTTGGAAAAGAGTATGGATCAGAGATAACATAGTGAAGTGTCCAGAATTCAAATATAAAGGGGACAGAATAACCATATGATCCAAGAACTAATCTAGTGAATAGGAAACCACCACCAGGACGTGATCTAGGTAGGGTCTGAAGACAGAGGGAACTACAGGGACAATAAAGCAAAAGGGAAGTAGAACAGAAACCTGGACTTAAAGATGAAGCGAAACTAAGAATGGGAAGTGTTGATGTGTATATTGAGATATATTTATGTAAAGGCAGGTTTGTAAAGGTCCCTTGTGAGCCACAACTAGTGGCAGAATGGCAGAACACTGACTGCTGTACTTACATTGTGGGTGAGTCGAGGAATGAGTAAGGATATCACCAGGAAAACGTTTTTTGTCACACATGGGTGGTGTGACATTGAAGTAATGAGGTTTGACCTCTTTTCTTACAGTTCTTGTGGTGCCTTAAGGACCTCAAGAAAACCATAAGGTCATTCAGGATTCATGAATCCATACATCGTTTTCCCCAAAAACCTCCACATCTTTGGAAGAAAGGGTGTTTGGGAAAGCTTATTTTTCTTATTTTTTCCAGGAAGCAATTTACTCACCTTCTGAAATCCTCCATGTTGCCTTTTCTGTCCTAAGTTTTCCAGGAAGCTGTGAAGCTGGTCTACATCATTATTCCCAATCCACAATGCTGGAGATAATGGAGCCTATGGCTACTTTCCAAATCGAGGTAGATTCTGTGCTTCCTGTGATGCCACTTCCTGTTTCTTTCGTATAAAAGGTTACTGAATTCAGGAGAAGGGGGACCCTAATGCTGCTGATAGTATTTTTAGATGTGTTCTTCACCCCTTGTTGTAGATTTTTGCCCCATTGTTATTTCTTTAGGATTTTCATTGGATTCAGTAATCTTCTGGAGGTCTCTACTGCAAGTTTCCTGATTCCAAGTTCTTCCCTACTCAGTCCTGGGTAGGTTAGCATCCTGATTCTCTTCTTTGCATCAACTCCTGATCTGTTGCTCCGAACGGCACCAAAGACAGAAACTTCTCTACAGTCTACAACCTGACAGTTAGAGGCACCAGCAGATTTTACTGAGTGTAGAAAGGGCAAGACTACAAAAAGCGTTGGTCAACCTTCTTCATTGATTATTTATAGATATATACCTTTTATATAAAAATAATACTTGTCACCTTACACACTCTTTGAGCACTGAAGGACTGTTTAGTGTGCCAGATAGTTTGACAATGTATTTAATCAAAGTAATATTAGTCATATTTCATTCTTGTGGTTAACTTGAAAGAATGGTGTAGGTCTGGACAAAGAAGTGCCTTTGCAAACATTTCTAACAAAAACCGTTTCCCTCAATGGGTTTAGGTCAGACCTTGCCTACTGGTAAAGTTAGAAACTGTTGGGTTTCTGCCTTTTCTATTTTCCTTCCTGTGTCAATGGGGGGGATGGGGGCACTTTTAATTTTGATTTTAATAATTTCTCAGAGGGACCACAACCATTGACATTGTGGTTCAATTTTGGAACCTCACACAGAAAAGTGGTATTCAAATATCATGACGGGTCAAAGAGTAGGATATCTAGCATCTCCCCATGTTTGAGGGCTTGAGATAGTTTGCTGTCCTAATGTGAGTTGAATCTTCCTATTGATTTGCTGGTTATTAAACAGTAAGGAGAATATATAGAATAATTCTATATCGTATTTCTCTTTTTATTTCTCTTTTTGTGTCAAAGATACAAAACACAAGTAGTAACTTAGCTCAGAGTTAGTAGATGGATGATAAAACCAAATTAGATGAGGAGAATATCAAAGTAATGTATTTCAATGAAAAGGGGGGACATAACATAATTATAATCAAAGACAGCCTATGTTAATGTAGATAAATCCGTAGCAGAGTAAAATTTGTCCCAGTTTCTATTGTTTCTTGAAGTACCACCTGTTCTCAGAGCATTAGTGTATTTGAGAGCATGATTCAAAAAAAGGCGAGATTCTTACTACTGCACCATTGGGCAATATTGGAAAGTGCCCACTATCTTGAAGTAAGGTGATGGCCCCAAATAAAGTGCTGCATCATGTCTCTTCTATGCTATCATTTTAAAGTGTGCCATCATCCCCTGCTGGCCAGGCAGTTGATATGCTGAGTTAAAGGGCTGCAGTTTGAAGTTTATCCATATGACCTCAGGTATGAAATGTCTGCATGAGGCCCCAGCCATCATGGGTCCTTGTGATAGCTCAGGATATCTTCTAGCTCTAATGTGTGTCTCTTCTGTCTAAATATTCCCTAGTCTACAGGCATGTGCTGTGTTGTCTGGTTCTTTATTATAGGTGAAAATGATATGTTCTTTTTTATAGTATAATTGCCTCTTAAAAGGTATGCTCTCTCTGGTTGGTTTCAGATGTCTTGTTAACTTTGCATCTTAATTAATGTCTATAGTATCTTGTTTGATGGTAGATTGTAACATTTTTCTGTTGTGATACCTCAGTCCTCAGAAAGGGGGGAAAGTTTCTGCCTGAGTACCAAGCAAATTTATGGTAATGTAGCTAATGAAGGAGGGTTATACCCCTGGTTTCATCTTATTCTGTCTATTTATATCATGGTATGATTGATTTGATATTTATTGCTCTTATTTGTTTGTCAGACCAAATGTTTTGTCTTTTCTTAGATCTTTAGTCATTCTACTTTCTTCAATATAGTCTGATTTTTTAAAGTAAATGGTTAACGAGTCATTATTTTATTTTTAGAAGACAACTACTCTCCGCTTTATAGTAATTAATGTCATCACACTAGTTTGCTAGCCTTTCTTCATTTGAATATAAAGGTTTCTTCTCCCTTTAGTTTTAATGCTTGTCTGTTTACTTGAAAGGTTAGCTTGGAATCATGATTTAATATTTATCTTTTGTTAGTTTTCATGGACTTAATCTGTATTAATCTTCTTTCTGAGCTTTAAACCAGTCGTGTCATACTTTAACTGGTCATGTCATACTAAATCAACCTGAGCTCAAGCCCCTGGTAGCGATGACACAGGGCTGATAGGTTTATTTTAGCATAATGTGTAAAATATTTATGCAGTAACAAAGCAATAATAAACTCAAAATGCCAAACAGTGTAAATCCAGTGAATTAGAAAAATAGAGTAAAATGTATTAAACAATAATGGCACTTATATAACACAAATCCAATAAGGAGAACCAGGGGAGAGGATGTGGCCTAATGGCTAGAGCGGTCGACCCCCGAATGGGCAACCAGTTTCAACTCTCGGCAGGGACGCTCAGCCTCCTGTGATTCTGAGCAAATCACATAATCTCTCCCGTGCCTAACAAAAAAAAATAAAGCAAATGTATCTGTCTGTAATGCAACTGGTAAAAAAAATGTAATAAATAAAGAGATATGCATGTTCAAGGTTTTAAGTAGCAATAGCATCAAGAATAAGTAAAGCACCAATGATAGTCAATGGTCACAATAGATCAGGACCAGTGTGCTGTTTCAGGCCAACCACGATGGAGCCTGGGTCAGATACACCAAGTGGATTGGTCCCAGTGAAAGTCTGGAAGTCAGAAAGTTCCAAAAAGTTTGTAAGTACCACTGGTCTGGAGGAAACGTTTTCGAAAGTTTCCAGAACTTTCTTCTGGTGTGCAAACAACCACTGACGTACACTTCTTAAGCCCCCTCCCCCTAGGACTTCTGCAGAGGCACTTAGAGACTAACAGGGTGTCAGGCAGAGACCAACCTCAATGTCCAGCCTAGGTCCAGCTGCCACTGGTCATCTGGGTACTTTCATCAAAGGGCCTCTTGCAGCTTGATGTCTCCCTGTAGCCACACAGGAGGTGTTAGAAATGGGGTCTCTAGTTGGCAGAGGTTTGCACCTGTCTGAGCAGGGACCACCACCTTAGTCAGGCTAAGCCAGATACACACCCTAAATAAACCTGTGCTCACCCTCTGGTAGCTAAGCACAGAGCAGTCAGGCTTAACTTAAGAGAGAATGTGTAAAGTATTTGTGTAACACTTAAATTACATTAACTCAATGAAAACTCCACAAAAAGACTCCACGCAGGTTCAGGAAAATAGAGAATATTTATCTGATTACAGCAAGGCCAAAATGACACAAATCCAATAAGTAGAAGTTGAGGTATGATTTTTTAAAGAATAAACCAAAAATAGTGCTTAGAAGTCGCTAGCGGTCAAAAGGTTACTTGAGGTCGGAAGGGACCGATGCAAAGTCAAACTTTGGGCCGACCGCGATCGACTGCAGGTCAGCTACAGAACCCACTCTGGGTCTACTGAAAAAGTACATTGGATGGAGCAAAGCGTCGACGTTGAGGGTACAATGCTGCGGTCTTTTCCACACAGTCAGGTCACTGCGCTGTCGTCGAGCTCCACTGAAGTGAATGCAATCATCGTTGTGCCGCGCAGGCTGGGGATCCGCTGTCCTTGGGCAGCCACTGCATTGGCGTCGAAGGACGATTCATCGGTTCCAACCGGCGGAGTGGTGACGATGCATTGGTTTTTGAAGAAATCAGCTGCAGAACCCACTTCTGAGGCCCAGAACTGGAGGGGGCACCTCAGCAAGGGTAGGACTCACAGATGGCAGAGTCCAGCAACACCAGCAGGATTGCAATAAGTCTTTTGTGTCCCTGAGACTTCAGAAAACAGGAGGCAAGCCAGCAAGCCCGTATATTCACTCTGGGTTTCAGTGAGAAAGTCCAGTCCTTGTCCTCAGCAGGGCAGAACAGCAGGCAGCAGTGCAGCTCAGCAAACCAGAGAAGCAGATCCTCAGAACATCCGTCATAGCAAAGTGGCAATCAGCACAGCAGTCTTTACTCCAGCAGAGTTCTTCCCAGGTCCATTAGTGTACTGATTTGGTAGGGCCAGAGCCCTAGCACTTATACCCAAAAGTATCTTTATTATAGGGGGTGACTTCAAAGGAACTCTCTGTAGTGCACAAGGATCCCTTTGAACTCAGTCCTGTCTGCCAGGCTATCTGTGGGGAGAAATCAGCCCTTTGTGTGAGGTCAGGACACAGCCTATTCAGATGTAAGTGTGAGCCACCTCTACCCCTTCCTGCCCAGGAGGGCTATCAGAATGCAGATGAATGTAGATGAATCCTCTGTTGCACCCTGTGTTGTGGCTGTCTAGAGGGAATGTAGCTGTCACCCAGCCCGTACGTGTATTGGAGACAGGCTGTCAGGCACAAATAGTTATAAGCACAGAGAAATGCCCACTTTCTGAAAGTGGTATTTCTAAAATAGTCATCTGAAAACTTCACCAGTTAGGAGGATGTATCTTTACCATTCTAAACATATTAAACGTGAAAAAGCTACTCCTTTCTGATTAGGAATTACCACTTAAAGGTTTATAAGGGTATTCCCAATGCTTACCTATGAAAGGAGTAGGCCTCACAGCAGTGAAAAATGAAATAGGCTGGTTGTCATTACCAGGACATGAAAAACATAAAAGTACATGTCCTACCTGTTACATACACAGCACCCTGCCCATAGGGCTACTTAGGGCTACCTTACGGGTGACCTATATGTAATAAAAGGGGAGTTTAAGGCTTTGCAAGTAGTTTTAAATGCCAAGTCCAAGTGGCAGTAACCTGCACAAACAGGTCCTTCAGTGGCAGACCTGAGACATGGTTAAGGGGCTACTTATGTGGGTGGTACTTGCTAGTTCTACCTCTCTTTGAAACCAGTTGGATCCCTCTGTCTATACTCTCAGGGGCCACTAATCCATCCCCTGGGGAATCCTTCTCCTCAGCTGTGGACCCCATCTGGGCAGCACCTAACTTTAATCTGCTCACAGATGAATCCCAGTAAGCAGATAGTACCAACATGGCCAACAAAGTGTTGTGGCCCATTCCTCCCTGGGGTCTGACTTCTATCCTCATCCCAGGGAAAATTCTGTCCACAAGAACAGCAACCACAAGAGAACACTGACGGCTGTCAGGGTTAAGAGCCCCGGGTGCCTTGCATCTTTTCTCCACTCTCTCTCCCTCCAGTTCAAGGGTAATAGCCTGAGAGTGGTGTTCGTCCCAGGGTCTGTACCTTGAGGCTGAATAGGAGTCAGGGGTGAGTCCTTCCTCCCCCTACTCTGTGGAGTGGCACTACCAGAAAACAACCTGCACACACAGGCCTTACAGTGGCAGACCTACAGAGTTAGAAGGCTACTAAAGTGGGTGGCACAATGAGAGCTGCAGGCCCACTAGTAGCATTTAGTTTACAGAACCAGGGCACATGCAGTGCACTTTACTAGGGACTTATAAGAAAATTAAATATGCCAATTGGGTATGAGCCAATGCTACCATGTTATAGGGAGAGAGCACATGCACTTTAGCACTGGTTAGCAGTGGCAAAGTGCCCCGAGAGTCCTGCAGCCAAATCAAATGAGGTCAGAAAAAAATAGGAGGAGGAAGGCAAAAGGTTTTGGGTAACCCTGCAAAACGGGCCATTTCCAACAGGAGGTCAGCCAACTTGCGCTTGAAGTCCACTTTCTTGTCCTTGGTAAAAGAGGGAGCAGGTCACAGACAGCAGGTGCAGTTCTCTTCTGATCTTCATCAGTTTGAGTAGGTGCTCTAAAGTGGGTGCCTGGAGGTGCTAAATTTATGCATGGTACCAGATAGTAGGTGGAAGTGACTTCTTGGTACTCTCCAACTAATGGGATAAAGCTTTGCAGGGCCAACCCCCCTCCCCCATTTATTCAGTGGTCCCCAAAATCTCACTTAGTTCACAACTATCTCCTTAAAGCCGTTGTATATAATGGACTTGTAATACGGCAGACGGGATAGCCATAATTTTTGGGACTGAGTAACCCATTGACTGAACTCTAAATCAGACCCTTAATCAGCACTTATGTCTGGATTTCCAGAACTAAATTACACTTATAGAATAAAAAAAGCTTTGCAAACAGACCCTATACCTCCTTTGACCTCAGATAATTTTTGTTTGCAAAACCCTAGGCACTTAAAAACGGACTGAAATTTACATAAAAATGGAGAGCACTTGTGCATCTTCTTTCCTTAACTGTTTTTTATGAACTTGTGCTGAGAGTGTTATGTGATGGTAGGAGAATTCAAGCCCCTGACCAACCGCAAGAAATTATCAATCAATCAATCAATCAGGGGGTTTATAGAGCGCGCTACTCACCCGTGAGGGTGTCAAGGCGCTAGCTGTTCCAATATTGGTTATGTAGTTGAATCCTGACATACTAACCCTGATTCTCATGACAGATTCTTCAGCTTCTGTATTTGATTCATATTACCCAATTTACCAGTATGCATGTGAACATTTTAGGTTAATGACTATGTGCAGGAAGTGGGAGAAACGCAAATGCACTGCAAAGGTATGAGTTCTGCAGCTCAGAATTAATATGGGCCGCATGTCCAAAGGGATTCAGCATTTGCAAACCCTCTGATTCGGTACATAAGAGAGTTTTTGAATGCTGCAACCCCTTTTGAAAAGTACACTTTGAACTTGGTTTTCCAAATCTGTAAATGGGTTAAGAAATGGTTTCCGAATCACTATTGGAAGGAACGTGTTTTGGGTGTCCCTTCCAAATAGTGATTCTGACCTTTAAGTATCAATGTTTTGCACCCTTTACCCAGGCACAAAACATTGAAAAGTTACCAACAGAGGTGAGCGAGCCACTGAAAGCTCGAGCCAGATGTATTGCTCTGGCTCAGTTCGAGGCCCTCTTGGACCGTGGTGCCCAAAACGAACTGAGCATTCATGTGACTTCTGCCTGTCACCCACACTCTACCCTAATGCACCAAGAATTAAAAACAAAGCATAAAACTTTTATATTAAAAAGGAGGGAAAAGGTTACCCCTTTAATGGCTGAATTGCATAAGGTGAAACAAGAAACCTAGGCCTAATCTTGGCTTCCCTCTTGATCAAACTGTGTGACTCAAGGCTAGTATGTAATTTTACCTAGCTTCCTTTTTCTTCATTAACACATACCACAACACCTTTAAATATGTTCGTTCAGAATGTGCGATATACAACAACCTCTTATGCTTGATATAATGGGCTATAATGTTGCTCCACCTATAAAAAGAAACTAGCGCACATATAGGGTACAGATGACAATTGACTTGCCTCTTAATTCAATAATGACAATGTCATCAGGACTGGGCAGCAGAAATGCTCCCAAGTTCATGTTTAAAAACCGTCAGTTTTAATACTAATGTGGTGTGCTAAAGTAAAGTATTACCTTCTGCATGTTAAAGAAATACATTTTTTAGAATTTTGAAGAGGCTTTATATATTTTCGCATGATGTTTGTTGCATGATTTACATGCTAACTACTTTCGGGGCTTGGCTCGTTCAAGGTCTCTTAGAGCCAATCCTTGGCTGTGCTCTGGCTCGTCTCTTCCTGTTAATTGTTGGCTTGCTCACCTCTAGTTACCGACTCGCAAGTTGGGGAAGTAACTAATTCTCAAAGGGAAAGGTGTCCTCTTTGCAACCCTTCATTTTTGTTAATCTTGAAAAACGTATCAGGGAGTGTTGACAGTGGTCCACTGAAC
Source organism: Calotriton arnoldi (assembly GCA_963921515.1). NCBI lineage: Eukaryota > Metazoa > Chordata > Amphibia > Caudata > Salamandridae > Calotriton > Calotriton arnoldi. The sequence continues at coordinate 2,018,702 of CAWUFW010001658.1, forward strand.
CACAGGAAACTCTCAGCAAAACGCTTTGAAAAAAGAAACCTTTTATTTTTTTAAAATGAAGTCCCATTTCCTTTCAGGAAAATGGGCTGTATTTAAAAAAATAATTTCTTTATTTAAACTCAACAACAGACATGGTGGTCTCCTGACCTTAGAAGGCCACCATCTCTGTTATTTTGGCCAATCGTAGGGGGTACAACCACTTGTAACATGCCTAATGAATATTTGTGAGAAATTGGGTTATTGGTTGAGTGGGGTGTTAACACTGCTCAAGGAACAGCCACAATCCCTGTCAGGGTGAACCACAAAAGTCACTAAATGAACATGTGCTTAAACCTCTGGTAGCACACAAACAGTAATAAAGTGCAAACACAACACAAGAAAAATCACACACAAATTTAGAAAAATAAAGTACATTCTAGTAAATTACTTGACACCAAAATGACAAAAATCCCATCAGTAGAACTGGAGTTATTAATTTTTAAAGTATGAGGGAAAAACTAGTGCCTAAAATATCAAAGTGCAAACCACAGACATCTGGTCAAAGAATATGGCTGACTGAGATGGAGTGCAGGTCGGGTACAAGAAGGGAGTGGGCCCGGTCAGTGTTTACCTTCGGACTTAGAAGAAATTTCAGCAAAAAATATCTTGAGAATGTAAAGTTCAGTGGGGCATGGCTACAGGCGGTGTCCGAGGAGGGGGTATTATCATTGGGGAGCCACTGGACGAAGTCGCAGTGAAAATGTCCACCTTCAGACTTAGTCTCTTTTTTGGAAGTCGAAAATCTGAAGCGGGACGAGGCTGGAGACTCTAGCTGACAAGGGCTTCACAAGGCCGGGTACCCCATCATGTGAAGGACCGCTCAACAGGATTTGCTGCTGCAGAGAAGAGCTGCAACGAAAGTCAGACCAACTGATGCACCTTGAGCAGATAGACAGGCAGGTTGGTCTTGGTCTCCTCTCAGTTCTCAGGGCAGTTTTTTGCCAAAAGTTTTCTAAGTCTCAAGTTTTGTATTTTGGCTATCTGGGCATCTTCAGCACCACTTCGTAGGGTTCAGAACTTGAGATGTACCACTTGGAGGGGTAGGACTCATTCAGGCTGCGTCCAGATTCAGGTTCAAGATGGTTGGAGCCTTTTCTGTTCCTGAGACAAACTAGCCCTTTTAGTCACTCTAGTAGTCCTGGGTTCAAGAGATTGAACAGGGCTGAAACAGCAGGGCAGGCCCCTGAAGGTTCAAGGCAGGCTTCAGGCAGCAGTCCTTCCAGGTGCAGCAATGCAGTCTTCTGAAGCACACAGCAGGCCACTGAGGTAGGCAATCCTCTGAGAGTGCTTAAGTAGAGCCAGAAAGTGAACTGAAGAGTGAGTCTAAGGGACTTATTTTTATACATGGTGCCTTCTTTGAAGTAGGAGATGTTTCTAGACAATTGTAATGCTTGGAGTTTCATTCCTTCCCTGTCCTGGCTCCGGCCAGACCGCATGAACAATGAGGTAGTGTGAAGTCCTTTATGTGAAGGCAAGGCACAGCCCATTGACTTGTAAGTGGGACTGTGCCCAGCTCCACCCCCCATCCTGCAAGTGATGGCCCATCCTTTTACACCTAATTCCTCTTTTGTGTGGCTGTCAGAGAGGAATGAACAAAGTCCAACTGCCACCTACGCCCAGGCATGTGACCCAGGAACAAGCTGCACGCACAAAATAGCTAGGGCAGAAAAATGCCAACTTTCTAAAATTACAACTGTCTGGTGCGTCATCACGCACCAGCTTCATGTTGCAATGCCATTTCGTTCCAGTCTTCACAAGGACAAGAAACTTGAGTCCAATATTCATCCAGGTAATCCATATTTATTCAAAATGTATTCAAAATTATTTTAATCCATTTTCAAAACAGAGGCACCGTGATTCTGAGCTTCAAATGCCTGAGAAATGCCCATCCAGGCCTTGATCCCACAGCACAACAGAAATCACTTTATATCCTGGGCGACCCATTGCATTTCGGGCCGATAGCCCTTCCTCAGGGGTAACTGAAACATAAAAATGACCCATAAGAAACGTGAAGAATCTGATGCATAAAAAGACAAGCCTACAACATCCATCATGCACTGTGCCAGATAACGAAAGAAAGAAACGTGCTTGATAGAAAAACGTGCTTAGTAGGAAAAAAACATGCTTACAGAAGAAAAATTGTGCGCTGTATGTAAATAAAATGAGATATCAAAGAAACAGGAATTCGCATGTCCCATACCAAAGTAAACCATGTACTCATCCTCAAACTCACAACAATCCATGTGCAATATGTCTGACTACACCCTCATGCTGTGCTCCAGAAAAGAAAACTCCTACGAGTGAACCAAACAGGAAAAAGGCCTCAAAATAAAGTGTCATATAATACGAGCAAACCTGAACTAAAAACGTGCCAAACTGAGCTGAATACATAAACTTAATAAAGAACTCACGTGGTCCCCAGAGTAAAACTTCAAAACACAGTATCCCAGCGCTGTTCTCTGACACGTTGCCTGCGTGAAGTCAACTAAATCGTATGTGAAGTGAAACCGCTCCTTTTAAACCCATAGTGAACTCCCCACGTGTAAACAAAATGAGTGACTCCCTGAATAGCAAACCAGTTAAATAGAGAAAGGTAAACGTGAAGAAATCATGGAAAAATAAACTGAGCGAAAAAGAAAACATACAAAAGGTGCCTGTACTGAAACTGTTCATCCATATCCTATCCCTGCCGGAAAACTTAATAAATACATGTAATTTAAACAGAAAAGTAAAAATTAACATTTAGAAATTGACATTTCTGCAAGAACAATAAAATGGATTGAAAGTCTCCAGTCCTCTACGATCAAACGATCGTTATTTAACAAACATTTCTTTTTAGATGGATTAAAATAATTTTGAATACATTTTGAATAAATATGGATTACCTGGATGAATATTGGACTCAAGTTTCTTGTCCTTGTGGAGACTGGAACGAAATGGCAGTGCAACATGAAGCTGGTGCGTGACGATGCACCAGACAGTTGTGATATATTAATGTGCTATTGGGACAGCGCACTTCTGGCTTGCACGCAAAAAAAATGCATCATTGAAGATTTGTCTATACTGTTTAAATCAAGTATCAACTAGGAGTGCATTCCACCACTTTCCTCTCTTACTTTCTAAAATTGTCATTTTCAAAATTGTACCTTTAAATCCGACTTTACCATTAAGAGGCTTTTAAGTTACAATTTCTACAATTTCTCAGACACCAAACATGAAATCCCTACCTGTTTCCAATCAAAAGTTGGCACTTAAGGCAACCCAATGCTATCCTATGGAAGAGGTAAGCCTCACGGTAGTGAAAAAATACTTTTTCACCGCTGGGACATGTGACATGTAAAACTTTAAAGTACAAGTTCAACCTTTTAATTACAATGCACCCTGCCCTATGGACTACCTAGGGCCTACCTTGGGGTGACTTATATTCAATAAAAGGGGAGTTGAAGGCTTGGCAAGAGGGGTATTTTTCCAAGTCGTATTGGCAGGTTAAAACTGCATTCAGGCTGCAATGGCAGACCTGGGACATGCTTTAAGGGGCTACTTAAGTGGGTGGCACAAAATGTGCTGCAGGCCCACTATAACCATTTCATTTACAGGCCCTGTTGATAGGGTATACCACTTTACTAAGGACTTATAAGTAAATTAAATATGGCAATCAGGTGTATGCCAATTTTGTCAGGCTTTAGGGAATGAGCACAAGCTCTTTTGTTCTGGTTAGCAGTGGTAAAGTGCACAGAGTCCTAAGACCAGCAAAAATGAATTCTGAAAAATAGGAGGGATAAGGCAAAACGACTGAGGGTGACCCTGCAGAGCGGGCCAAGTACAACAATATTTTTTAGGCAGTTTGTTCTGCGATCCCCTGTGATTCATTATTTTGTGAACTGACCTATAGGTACATTCACAAAATCAGAATTGATTCAAAAAAACGTTGTCACTCAATGTGTGACCACTTCTTGCAACTCAGTTCTTTGTATATGGGGCACTGGATTCATATTCCTGCTCCATTTTAATTACATTGGCTATCTTTCCCCTTGGTATTGATTGATAAATCCAGGATTTGGCAAGAACAATGTTACTAGTTTCCGAGTCAGATAGAAATTTTGCACTGGGCAAAGTTATTTCAAAACCTAAATCACTTCAGGTATTAAAACAAATCAAAACAACGAAAATGGGATTTTACTTGCAGAAAAATGATTTCAAATGTTATCACTCTTTCCTACGTCCATATCTCAGAATCAGGAGGTAAAACAATTCAGGGGAAAAACTGAAAGGTATTTCCACTAAGCAAGGGGTAACAGAAAATTAATATTCCCCCACCTTGAACTGAACCTTTAATGCCACTGAGTGGGTAAAACAAGTAAGTCTGACCCTTCCTAGAATAGTTTGGTTCACCCTTATAGCCATCTATCTATCTATTCATCCAACCACCCTTCTCTCCACCCATCCATTCTTCCATATTTCCATTCTTTAATTTTTCAGTTCATCCTTTCACTGTTCCGTCCACCCATCTGTCACACATTCATCCTTTCACCCAACCAGCCACCATTTCTTTTCCATTCTTCCATACTTCATTATTCTAGCCAACCTTTCTTTCACCATTCCATCCATCAAATGCCCATTCTGTTCACACATGTATCCATTCATCCACCCATATCCATCCTTTCACTCTTTCATCCATTCTTCCTTTCACCCACCCATGCATCCTTTCAACCATCCTTGGACCCTTCCATCCATCCATCCTTTCTTTTTGCATGAACCTTTACTTCATTTGCTCGTTTCAACCGCCCATTCTTCCACCCTTCCCTTTTGTCATGTTTCCTTTAACCTTTCCTTCCTTCCCCATTTCTTCCTACTTTGTTTCTCCACTTTCTCCTTTCCAGTTTCTGCCATCTTCCTTTCCTTTCTCTTTTGCACTCACTCTATTTGCTGCTCTCTGCCCTTTTTCAATATTTTTATAATGTATTTCTTTGTCTCCCAGTTCACATAGCAGCTCCCACCACCCACACCTCAGCACTGCCCTGGAGCATTTTATGAGGATTTGTCTGCATACCTACAGATACAAGAAGCTAATACAATGAATCAATATTTTGATGAGACCCCGTTTATCAGGCTCTCGGGGCCAGTTGGAACCCCCACTTAAGCTGCAGCTGCAAAAGCGGGGGGCTCACAATGCCACAGAGTGATTTTACCTCCCAATAATTGTGCTCTGGTACTGTATTAAATATTGGGCAGATTGCCCTGGTCTGTGCTGCATTGCACCTTTAACTGGGTGTGCCTGGCTCAGATTTGGTTAGTGCGCCCTTTTTCAGTTAATGCACAGCCCGAGGTCAACTGCAAATTTGTACCTGCCATGGGAGCAGCACATTTTGTTAAACTTGGAGGAGCTGTTTGAAGCAGCCTGTTCATTATTCAATTAATAGGTGACAAAGCAGTCCACCTTTCAAAGTGTACAGTGATCTGATGATGTATATCAAAAGGGGCTGTGCAAGTGTCTGTAGCTCCTCCTTCTGTAATACCAAACTGCCTGAGTGAAGCAGAAGTGTGCACTCATGCCTATCTAACCTCCATCAGGAAAAGGAGACAAGGGGACCCTTGTAGTCAAAAAGGGACCAAGGGTAATGGTAAGTTCTAAGAGACAGCGGTCCCTTCTACCATAGGATAATGTAGATAGCCACAAAGTTACAATCAAATTGGGTCTGCCTATGTCTACATAGACAATTTTTAATGTTAAATAAACAAAAAATTTGAACAAAACAGTGTACAATCAGTGAGTGAGCAGGGCGTGAAGGAGTATTGGGAAATCAGCCGATTTCCTTACCACAGGCAGTTGACTTAAAAGTGACTTGCGAAGTGAAATGCAAATAAGTAGAAGTCACAATACAAGGAACATCTAGAGCTCAACAAATTTTCAATTTTCAGTTATGAGTTTAAGATGTAAATGTCGACGACGTTTCGATCCCCAACTCGGTTATGGGATCATCAACAGGACTTAAGCATAAAGCACATGCCTGGGAAGTTGCCTGGGTAAGCATGGGAGAAAAATTAGGGAGGGGGAAGTGGGAAGAACAGAGGGAAAAGTTAAAATTTACTTGAGGTATGAACACACATTTATCATCTATTGCGCTGAATTCCACGTTTAAATATTCACATTAGGAGTTGCATGGACTGTGGGGCCACAGTGTGGCTTTAAATTGTTACAATTCAAGAAAAAGGAAGGGTGAACATTTGCAACCGTTTATGCTGTAAAATTGTTACAATTCAAGAAATAAGAAGGGTGAGCATTTGCGACCGTTTATGCTGTAAAATTATTACAATTCAAGAGAAGGGGAGGGTGAACATATGCGACCGTTTATGCCGTATATCGTGCCCAGGGGTGAATCAATACGAGAGTAATAGTCATAGCCGTCGTGTGTAGGTCATGAATATTGGTGACAAGTAGCGCGGCGCGTTAGAACCAGATGAGGCATGTGATGTCTCTAGCGTAATTCACTGCGTGAGTAATAGTAATAGCCGTCGCGTGTAGGTCGTGATTATCGGCGATAAGTAGCGCGGCACGTTAAAACCAAGTGAGGGATGTAATGGATATGGCGTAATTAAGGGAGGCAGGGTGAGATGCGCGGGGGAGAGAGAGACTTACTAAGGGCAAGCCACTGATGGACGGTCTTAAAAATAGGCAGAGCAGGGTGTAGAAACCGGAGCAAGTGAAGCAATGGCAGATATCAAAGTAAACAGCTGGCCTGAATGGAAGGAAATAAGGGTGGGTTAGGAAACCAAGGTGTTGTGGTGAGACAGCTGCAGGGAGCGCTGTGAGAGGCAATGGCTTACCGGAGAATAGCAATTGCTGGGGTAGGGCCGAGCCTGTCGATTTGGCAGAGCCTGGTGAATTGGCAGATGAGATGTCCTCTGGCGTCCAACCTAGCTGGATGGGTCCCGGAGGGGTGTAGTCAATGCGGGACTGAATGAGGTCCGGACAAGGGCACGGTGGCCGGTAATGAGGAATTAGCAATTGGGCCCCGGGTGATGCGGCCAGAGGTTGAGGTGAAGGCGGGAGACCACGGGCGTGTTGTCTCGGATGAGGTCCCGCGTCTGAAAGAGGAGGGGAGCAAGAGGGTGAGGGCGTGATGGTGAAGGCCGGATCGGACGGAAGTCCGTTAGACTGGGTACTTACTTGAATCAGCAGGGAAGGGGTTGCGAGGGCATGGTGACCGCTCTGCAGCAGTGTGGAGCCGGTAACTGCGGCGAGTTCTGGTGTGGGTAATGGACGTGTTTGCACCGTGGCTCTGAAATATGACGCGATGGAAGAGTGCGCATGCGTGAGAAAAAATAAACTAGACCTGGTGGGAGCGTCTAAGGTACGGCACGGTGCAGCAGTGCGCATGCGCGAAAAATAGCCCGGACAGTGGCGGAGGGCGGGTGAGAAGGTATGCTTGGTGGATGGTGAAATGGATTGGACCAAGTGAGAAGTGGAATAAAAGCTGTAACTGCGGGCATAGAGGCTGACAAGAGTGAGAGATTAGGAGGGAAACCCTCAGGGAGAGAGCGTAATCGCCCGAACGCAGAGTTAACACCGTATATGTACAAAAATACGACATGTATGGCACAGTCTTCGTACTGGTAGAGTAAGGTACAAAATCAAAAACAATTACAAAAAGAACTGTCTGGGAGACAAAAATATTTTACATAATAGCCATGATACAGTCAATTGTAATCATAAGGGTATTGGAGGCCAACAGTGAGGAAACTGAGAACAATATTCACGTTAAGGGGGGGTGGGGGAAGGAGAGACCTCCTATAGCAGATTAGTCCAATCCTCCATGCGATTTAGGCCTGTGTGGAGGCTGTCCGTGCGTATAATCCATTTTAGCTCCTCTTTGTTCAGGATGCTGGTGATGTTGGCGTTCCTGGGGGGCTGCTGGATCACATTGATTACTTGCCAGCGTAGGTCATCTTCAGTATGGTCATGGTCGGTGAAATGTTCTACCAAGGGTGCATTTGGAGTTCTGCAGCATACTCGGCTTCTGTTGGCAGATCCTGATTCAGATTTTTTGTGTCGTTTGCCCAATATAGATCAAATCGCAAGGGCAAGTGATAGCATATATAACATTTTGAGTGTTAAAATTCGAAAAATTAGTCAGGGTCGCATTTATATTTGCATGCACAAACTGTTTGGTATCAGTTGTTAAGTGACAGACACTGCACCCACCACATTTATAATGTCCCTTGGGGGACGGGAAGCCCCACATCTCCGTTAATGTTTGCGTGCTTTTTTTGCTTGCCAGGGCTGCTCTTACCAGATGGTCTTTGATACTCTTGCTTTTCTTAAAAGCAAAGAGAGGACGTTCCAACTTGAGTTCAGTGGTATTAAGGATGGGCCAATGCTTCAAAACAGATTTTCTAACTGCATTAGAGATAGGGGAAAAGGTGGTAACACAGACAGTCTTGTCCCCATCGCTTCTTATTCTAGGGCTCAAAAGTGTTTCACGTGGACAGTACCACGCTCGTTTGAGGGAGTTCCTGACCAGTTTGCGTGGGTATCCTCGACCCGTCAGTTTTTTGGATAGAATTTTCGCCTCACTGAAATAGTCCTCCTTGCGGTAACAATTCTGTCGAATACGAAGAAATTGTGAGTACGGAAGGGAGTACCGTAAAGCACGTGGATGGTGGCTATTATATGCTAACCGGGTGTTCTTCTCTGTTGGTTTGCGGTAGAGTGTGGTGTATAGTGTACCATTGTCGACTATAATCGTAAGATCGAGGAAGGCTACTTCTTTTTTGCTTTTAGTGAGGGTGAAATTAAGTCCATTGCTATGGGTGTTAAGCCAGTCTTGGAATTGGAGAAGTGATTCCTCAGTCCCTTTCCAAATCAGAAAAATTTTGTCTATGTACCTTTTCCACTCAAGAATGTTAGTGAGAAATGGGTTAAGGGGGGACAGTATCCTTTGCGTTTCAAGCCAGTCCATATTTAGTATGGCAAAATTGGGCGCAAAAACTGCGCCCATGGACGTACCCTTCACCTGTTGGTAAAAACTACAGTTGAACAGGAAAAAATTCCGGGTAAGACATATTTTCAGTAAGTGAAGAATAAAGGAAGTAGGGACTGGGTGGGGTTGAGGTCTAGACTTGAGGACAATACCAATAACATCAATGCCTTCCTCCTGGGGGATGTTAGTGTAGAGTGACTCAACGTCAAGTGTATACAAAATGCGCCAAATTAACCATAGCCATGGTGTCCTTGATGTAGCAGACTGTGTTGGGCACAAAGTCCTTAATAAAGTGATCAACATATCTGCCCAGCGGCTCAAGAATAGACCCGCATCCAGACACGATTGGACGGCCCGGGGGAGAATTGGCATTTTTATGCACCTTGGGCAAGGTGTATATCACCGGTGTACTAGGAGATTTGGTGTTTAAATATAAAAATTCGTTCTTGCTCAGAAAACCCTGTGCACGTCCTTCTTCTGTGATGTCATGAATAAGCGTCTGGATTTCTTTAGTGGGATCTGATGGGAGTCTCAAGTAGTGGTCTGGTCTGGACAATTGTGTCTGAATTTCCTGTGTATAAGTGTTTAAATCTTGCAGCACTATCCCTCCGCCCTTGTCAGCTGGTTTGATAATTACAGTATCAATCAGTTTTAAACCAAGGAGAGCTTCTTTCTCAGCCAAGGGGAGATTGTAAGAAATGTATCGGTGTTCCTGTTCCAAGTGCATGATATCTTTAAGGACTAGTTTGTCGAAGGTCTGTATCTCGGTAGGTACGCTGTTATGTGGTGGAGAAAAGGTCGATGGTGGGCGGGATGATGTGTAGGCAGGGGTCGGTGTGTATGGTTTATTCATGAAAAATGCTTGGAGACGTATTTTTCTGAAGAACCGGAGAAGTTCAATCTGCAGCTCAAGAAAATTGGGTTTGATTGTTGGGACGAAGGATAACCCCTTGCTAAGTAATACAATCTCTTTTTCTGACAGTTGTTAACTAGATAGATTGAAAATTGGGATTGAGTCAGGGTCGAGCGTATTGTGGGTGTTGCTGGTCATGGCTGTGTCTGTAGTATCTCTGGTTTGTCTCACAACTGGTAATATCTTTGTCGTGTTTGTCTGTCTCCTGGTGCGCTGTACCACCGTGGGGGGCGCGTGGTGCCCCTGTTGGCCTGGCGTCCCTGGTCTTGCCCTAAAAAATTAGTTTTATTATTCCTATTCCTAGATGTACTAGGGCCTTCTCCAGAGTCCGAATTATCGGAAGACTCGGCGGAGGTATCGGAAAATCCCACAATGTTCTGTTGCTTGTTAAACCGACCCCAGGGTTGTTGTGTACGGGGTCCTGAATATAATCTATTCACGTAAAAATCTTCCACTAGATAGGGGTAGGTTCTCTCAACCTTATAGTTTTTGACGTCTCTTCTGACTTTGGTTGTTTTTTTTTTTTGTTCAATTCTGTGAATTTCATAGACGGTTTTTTCAACTTTTTCCAAGAGTGTCTTGGCGTCTTTTATACCACTATTCTCTTTTATCTGTTTCTTAATGTCTTTTATTTCTATCTCAAGTTTGTTAATTTCTTCTGTAGCTATATCGATGCCTAAGACCATCCAGTGTCTTGAGCAGGTTGTCCCAATGTAGCTGAACCCAGTAAGATATTTCTTACTCTCAGTAAATACTCCGGGAATGTTACGTACTTGTAAGCCCACAGGTATTGTGTCAGTTTTCAAATACTCAGTAAGCATGCGTACCATTAATTGCAATCTAAACAGTTTCTTGGTGGATTTTTCTAGCTGGTCAAATATGGAACTTTCAGTAATGCTAGATGCTTCTGGGGTTTCGGAAAAAAGGGAAGGGCCCTCCAATTTTTTTTTTATGTATTCGTCTGAATACAGGGGAGCGTGGTGAGACATACCTCACAGTAGGTTCGGTGTAGAAAAGAGTGGGGTGTCGGTGGACGGGGGGCTGGGGGGTGTTTCCCTCCTAATATCTCACTCTTGTCAGCCTCTATACCCGCAGTTACAGCTTTTATTCCACTTCTCACTTGGTCCAATCCATTTCACCATCCACCAAGCGTACCTTCTCACCCGCCCTCCGCCACTGTCCGGGCTATTTTTCGCGCATGTGCACTGCCGCACTGTGACGTACCTTAGACGCTCCCACCACGTCTAGTTTATTTTTCCTCACGCATGCGCAATATTCCATTGCGTCATATTTCAGAGCCACCGTGCAAACACGTCCATTACCCACACAGGAACTCGCCGCAGATACCGGCTCCACACTGCTGCAGAGCGGTCACCATGCCCTCGCAACCCCTTCCCTGCTGATTCAAGTAAGTACCCAGTCCAACGGACTTCTGTCCGATCCGGCCTACACCATCACGCCCTCACCCTCTTGCTCCCCTCCTCTTTCAGACGTGGGACCTCATCCGAGCCAACACGTCCGTGGTCTCCGGCCTTCACCTCAACCTCTGGCCGCATCACCCGGGCCCGCTTGCTAATTCCTCATTCCCGGCCACCGTGCCCTTGTCCGGACCTCATTCAGTCCCGCATTGACTACACCCCTCCCAGGACCCTTCCAGCAAGGTTGGACGCCAGAGGACATCTCATCTGCCAATTCACCAGGCTCTGCCAAATCGACAGGCTCGGCCCTACCCCAGCAATTGCTATTCTCCGGTAAGCCATTGCCTCTCACAGCGCTCCCTGCAGCTGTCTCACCACAACACCTTGGTTTCCTAACCCACCCTTATTTCCTTCCATTCAGGCCAGCTGTTTACTTTGATATCTGCCATTGCTTCACTTGCTCCAGTTTTTACACCCTGCTCTGCCTATTTTTGAGACCGTCCATCAGTGGCTTGCCCTTAGTAAGTCTCTCTCCCCGCGCATCTCACCCTGCCTCCCTTAATTACGCCATATCCATCACATCCCTCACTTGGTTTTAACGCGTCGCGCTACTAATCGCCGATAATCACGACCTACACGCGTCGGCTATTACTATTACTCACGCAGTGAATTATGCTAGAGCCATCACATTCCTCATCTGATTCTAACGCGCCACGCTACTTGTCACCAATATTCATGACCTACACACGACGGCTATGACTATTACTCTCGTATTGATTCACCCATGGGCACGATATACGTCATAAACGGTCACATATGTTCACCCTCCCCTTCTCTTGAATTGTAATAATTTTACAGCATAAACGGTCGCAAATGCTCACCCTTCTTATTTCTTGAATTGTAACAATTTTACAGCATAAACTGTCGCAAATGTTCACCCTTCCTTTTTCTTGAATTGTAACAATTTAATGCCACACTGTGGCCCCACAGTCCATGCAACTCCTGATGTGAATATTTAAACATGGAATTCAGCGCAATAGATGATAAATGTGTGTTCATACCTCAAGTATATTTTAACTTTTCCCTCTGTTCTTCCCACTTCCCCCTCCCTAATTTTTCTCCCATGCTTACCCAGGCAACTTCCCAGGCATTTGCTTTATGCTTAAGTCCTGATGATGATCCCCTAGTTGGGGATCGAAACGTCGTCGACACTTACATCTTAAACTCATAACTGAAAATTGAAAATTTGTTGAGTTCTAGATGTTCCTTGTATTGTGACTTCTACTTATTTGCATTTCACTTCGCAAGTCACTTTTAAGTCACCTGCCTGTGGTAAGGAAATCGGCTGATTTCCCAATACCCCTTCACGCCCTGCTCACTCACTGATTGTACACTGTTTTGTTCGAATTTTTTAAAAATTGTCTATGTAGACATAAGCAGACCCAATCTTGATTGTAACTTTGTGGCTATCTACATTATCCTATGTTAGAAGGGACCGCTGTCTCTTAGAACTTATCTAACCTCCATGGCATTTTGTTTAATATGGCCACCTGTTTGTCATTGTACATGTTAGAAGATGTTTTTTTTTTAAAGAAAAACATGTATTCAGGCATGCGTGGCCCATCATTTTCCCAAAACTGGTAAACCACCACATTGCCGCCAGGAATATGATATTAAGTCCCATTCAGGTAAACTGGCAGGAGAAAGTCTAATGGAACATAATTTGGGTTAAGAACCTCACTATACAATTCCATAGGGCTAGAACTCCCCAGATTGTAGCTTACCAGTGCAACCAAGATGGCCAGCTTCAAAAAATCTATTAAAAAACTCTATGGGGGAAAAACTGAAAGGGTGGTTTTATCTCACCCCTTCTCATGTACTTAGCATACTGTATGCACACACGGGATGAATGATGCAGTGCTGTGTGGACTATTGTTGACTTGATCCTAGTGCTATTTCATGTACACAACTTTGTGGCAGTGGTTTTTAAATTTGTTAGTTGTATTGACTGTATCTGTAACAAGATCTTTAAAGCGGTAATTAAATTTGCCTATGGTAAAAGGTATGTGTTTTAATAGATTGTGTAAAATGTTATTTATTGAAATGGCAATGGCAAAATAAAACATGCACCCTTTTGTGTAAAATTGTGCTAACATCAAGCTCAACAATGTTAACAAATGAAAGTGCAATTAACAGCACTTTTACTGTTGAGACAGTTTTGTTATCTTGATGCAGTCAATACCACTGGCAAATTCAAACACTGCCTGAACTAAATTGTATTTATGATATTGTTGCAGTGCAAGAGTGGTAACATTTTATTATACGCTTACTCTCCTTACTTCTTTAACTGTACTGGGCCCTTTAACAATTAGACAATCTGCAGCATTTCCATTTACCACAGAGGCAATGATCCTCTGATGAATCTTTCTCCGCCGTTAGGAGGGGTGGAAATTAGGGTGGCCAAAACACCACCACAATGAGTTAATTGACTGCTAACTCACAGATTTGAGATCAGATTTAGGTACACCACTCTCAAGATCATGCTGTAGAAATAAAGAATAGCAACGGGAAGACCCAACCTCTTGAAGAAGTTAAGTTGGACTAGAATTATGCAGACCAAAAGCTCTGCAACAGCAACGCAGAACAAAAGAAGTAGAACTTGATGTTCTGTAAATGCTCGCTGACTCTCCATACAATGCACTTAAATCATTTGTAAAATAGCACAGTATCAATGGAAGAATCAACAAGACTTAATAATAGACTCAGAGAGGAATTAGATTAATTTGGTTATTGTATTAAAGTTTCAAAATCCACAGCAATAAGCAATCTTTTGAGAATTTCAGTTAAGAATATTGTAGCTTGCATTAAAGTATCAAACATTTAGGCAAGGCTTTATCGAATGGTTATTTATATAAAAATCAGTTTCCAGTTACAGAGTCCCAAGACCATTAAAGGCAGAAGGATAGTTTGTTTCTAACAGCTCAAATCCTATGAAGAAGGGAAAGGGTTTAGACTTAAAGTCCATTAAGGGCGAGTCCATTAACATAGAACAAAAGAAATAAAGAAAAATGAATATGAAATGGTTTGGCAAAAAAGGTTTCAGCCCATCAGCTACCGACTGTAGCATCAGCAAAGCAGTCTAAAAGTAAAAGGATAGTTCTTAGTAATCATCAAAAATTGATCAACATAGCGTCCTCTCGCAAGGGGAAAAGAAAAAGTATGGCATTGCCCCTCCTTTGGGGTTTTTTCTTTTATAAAGCCTTTAACAAGGTCAAAGTGATGTAGCATCACACCACCATTGAAAAACTGTCATATGCTCAGATTCACATAATGTCACCTAGGGCACTCGCAACAGTAAGCTGCTTTCCCAAGCTAGTCATGAGAAACTAGAGATTTGAAAGTCCACATAAGCCTAACATCGGTGAAAAAGAAATACAAAGTATCAGTCTATAGTAACAGCTGAATTCCTGTTCCCACAGGAATAATTCACAGTGAACGTTGAAGAAGCATTTAGGAATGTCGAAAGTTACACATGTACAGAACACATAAAGCTACATTTCACTAATTGTAGAAGGACCATTGTAATAGGTCAAGGGAAAGGTCAGCATTGGAGAAAAAGCTTTTTCAGAAAAGCCTTTAAATTGGCATCACACATTTCAAATGAAATAAACTCTAAATCAATATCAAATAAAATGTTATGAAATCAATTCAAATAGGGAATATGTAGAACTTTCACTAGACATTATTACATGGAAATAGCGTTAGAAATACCCTACTACCACAATTTTTTTCAATATTCATATAAGTATATAATTTTCTAAATTCACACTAAAAATTCGTATTTCACTTCTCATAAACTATAGAATCTCTAGAATTTTTATGCGAAATTTAAAGATCGTACCTAGTTTCTACACATTTTTGCACCAACATTTCTAAATGCTGCATTCTAACAGAAGGCATTAGAAACACTAGGCCACTT
The DNA here is from genome assembly GCA_963921515.1 of Calotriton arnoldi. Taxonomy (NCBI): domain Eukaryota; kingdom Metazoa; phylum Chordata; class Amphibia; order Caudata; family Salamandridae; genus Calotriton; species Calotriton arnoldi. The sequence continues at coordinate 2,034,032 of CAWUFW010001658.1, forward strand.
TATTCATAGCACAATTTTCATCAATAAATACTAATAAACAACATGTTCATTAGAAATTCTCATTAGTGCAACTCGTTTATATGTATTCGTTTTGTTTTGTATGTACATTTTCTTCATCTTGCATTTTAAAGCACGCTTTTATGGTGATCTACGACACTGGTCTTAGTTTCATGTGTCACTGTGTCTAACATGTGCAAAGTGCACTTTCAACATTTCATGTCTTTAATCAGTAAATGTGCCTTGTATTATGATTTTTAAAATCTTGCGTCATCAAGATCCATCGTGTTCATTTATTTATTATTGTATTTTTCAGATTTCTATAGCACATGAGCACACAAGTTTTAGATGTGCTTTCCATATTAACAGTAAATGCGACAAAATGTTTTACATAGACCTGGTAATTGGTAGACAATAAATGCAACACAGGCCCTTCTATAAACTGGTATTGGTAAACAAGGAGTAGAGCAAGGGGGGAGCAGGATAGGAGTAGGCTAGTGAGCAAGGGGAAGGGGGAGACTGGAGAAAGGAGTAACATTAAGAGAGTTGGGGGAGGAGGGAACTAACGTGGGTAGGAAGAAGGAGAAAGGGTGAGACGAGGGCAGAGGGACAGAGGATAAAAGTTGGGGCTCTGCTTTGATCCTGATTGTACAATTTGGGGATTGTTGGGTCAGGTATAGTTTGAACAGGTGAGTCTTTAACAGACGTCAGAAAGAGAAAAGGGTTGAAGCAGTTCTGATATGAGTAGGGAGGGAGTTCCAAAAGACCGCTCCAGAGAACAACTGCTGTAGAGCATGAGAAGTTCAGAATAGGGGTGTTTCAAGGAGAATGCTTTCTTTGCTTATCAGATTCCTCATTCCGCCTGATGGTTTGAATAGGTTGCTGAAGTAAGATGGGGCTTTCACATAGATTGCCTTGTAGGCTAAACAGCCCCACTTGAATTTGATTCTGGCCTCGATAGGGAGCCAGTGAAGATCAATGAGTTTTTGGTAGATGCTTATAGTCAGTATTTAAAAGACTAATAGGCCAATAAGAGTTCACATTGGTCGCTGTTTGCCCTTTTTTTTAAAAATCTGATGATAATCGATTCTTTAAACATTTTTGGAATGTCTGCCCCAGACGTGACCTGATTAAAAAATACCACTAAGAAAGGGAGGAGCTCTTTAGCAAACATTTTATACACCTCTGTCGGTATCCCTTCACCACCACAAACCTTTTCATTTGGCATAGTTTTCCAAGCACTGACAACCTCCTCAATCTGAATTAACCCTAACACCTCTTCTTTGCTGTGTCTTGTAATTTGAGGTAATGTAAACGAATTGCAAAACTGTGTCAATTTGGATTGGTCTTCTCCCACCCTTGTACCATACACATAGCTGTAATGGTTGAAAAAAACCTCGGAGATTGCACTATCCTCCTTCACCTCGACCTGGGTGCCTGGGTCTATAATCTTGACTTTCCTCATATACTTTTTGTTGAAAAGCTCAATGCCCACAAATCTCCTTGACCAAATAAAAAGTGTGCAGCTCCTGTTTCCGTGATTCAAGCTGCTGCTGACAGAACCTCCCTTTTCCCTGGGTCAAATAAGTGTTAGTAGCCTGATCAACATCTGCCTGCAACCATCCAGACTTTTGAAGAAACTCCTTATTCTTATGTACTAGATATGCTGTTAAGTGGCCCCTAAAAGCGGCTTTAAAAGTCTCTCAAACCACGGGGTCACTAGCAGAGTTTCGATTAACTTAAAAAAAAGTGTTGATAAATATTCTTGTGTTATCCAGCCACACTTGATCCGTCAGCAAGGAGTTATCAAAATGCCACTTAGGCCTATCTCTCGGTATAGTATCTCATTTTAGTTGAAAAATTACTATTGAGTGGTCAGAGAAGGCATTCGATCTAATCTCAACCACTCTTTCCTTAACTGCCTGTGATACTAAATAGAAGTCCAGATGTGTTGACGTATTAAACTGGTGAAAGGAACATGTGAACTGCTGGGGGTGATCTAACCGCCAAGGATCCTCTAACAGAGATCCAATTTGAGAGAGGCCAACATTTTTGATGTTCAAGGTTTAAGCTGCCACTTATTTATATTGGAAGTATCTATCCTTATATATTGTATAAAGTTATCCCTCCACCCCCAAAGTTTCCTGCCCAGCACCCCCATTGCGATATTATAAAGTTGGCTTAGAGGTTCACTATTGGGCCCATAATAGTTCACCAGATTTGAAATATTATCCCTAACATGTGCCTTAATCCACAACCACCTTCCCCTAACATCATACAATACCTCCTTAATTTGCCAAACAATATAGCTTGCCAAGAAAATGGCCACTCCTTTAACCGCTGCACCGCCTGCTGAAGGAAAATAAGCATGTCTGAAACCTCTAGGAATGGGCACACTCCGGCTATTCCCCTTATAATGCATTTCTTGACTAAAGATTACATGTGGTTTAAATGAGGATAACCAATTGAACATTGTCGCAAGCTTCCCGCTTGTTTACTAGCCAATTTGCATTACAGGTTATGACCTTAATTGCTTGGACCACATGACAACCCAATTCTTGTCTACTTTACCCACCTATCCTTCCCTTTGCTCCCCGTTACGTGTTGCATCCTAGCTCTACTTGGAAAAAATATGGAACCATTCCAATGACATCCATCACTGCTCATTTTCTCTGCCTCTGCCTGTGCCCTACCCCCTTCTTACCGCCACACTTCGCCCCCTCCCCTGGAGGAGTGCCCCTCCTCCCTCCAGACAGGGAGTTGTACCCACCCTACTCCCTGTCGCTCCTAGCTCCCAATTGGGCACAATGTTGCTGCACCCGGCTGCGCTCTGAACACAGCCCTCCTGCCCCTATTGCTGAGCTCCGAAGTGGACAGAAATCCACATAATGTGCAAAGAGTGTAAAAAAAAGACAGAAAGTGCAACGTGCTACAGCCACATTAGTTGACAGAGGGCCCAAATAAGGCAATACCTTTAAAGAAAGTCATATATGGAAAAATCTAAATACTGACTATAAGCTATTCACGAAAATTTGGGCAACACAAATTATTCTGCAGGCTCAAAGTGTGATCCATAAAGATCAATGTAGCTTTTTACTGAAGCGCCAAATCTCTACTAATACTACATTTCTAAACTCAGGCTATTGACTATTTTTCAAAGAATCAGGAGAAGGCTGCTATCTTAATGATAGATGCAGAAAAGGCCTTTGATTTGGTCAATTAAGAAGCAATGTTTTTATTCTAGGTAAATTGTTTTCCCTGACCATTCTCTTAATATGCTGCAACACCTATACCAGGATGCTGAAGCCAGAGAGATAGTCAATTCTAGCGAAGCAGACATGGTAAAAATCAATCAGGGTACTCGTCAGGGGTGCCTGATGTCCCCGTACTTTTCACTTTATTCATTGAGCCACTTGCAGTGAAAATGTGGGAAGATCAGTTGATTGTCCCCTCTCTACAAGGGATGTCAAAAATTGAATTATTTGCGAACTATATAATTTTGTACTTAAACGCTGATTTGGCAAACATCCAAAGGACCCTGAATAGAATTGAGGAATATACTTTGGTGGGGGGATACAAAGTTAATCAAGCCAAAACAGAGATTTTGCTTTTTCATTCTTCCTTTGCGGAACTCCTGGTTGGGTTGCAAGATTTATATACAACGCACCGACCTGTTAGATATCTGGGCATTTTCGTGGCCTATGATTATCCACAATTACTTCACTTAAACTATCAGGCCACACTTCTGAAGGTAAATGGTTTACTAGAAAAATGGACTTCCCTTCCCCTATCACTAATTAGCCATGTTGCTTTGATTAAGATGACAATTCTGCCCTTCAGGATTAAGGTATTATATTTCAAAGAAGTAGATCAGTTGTTCCAGAAATTTTTGTGGAATAATAAGGGCTCATGAGTCAAGATGGCAGTGCCTCAATTAGATGCGTGCACTGGGCGGTTTGGTCATATTATTCATTTGTCTTCTTCATTTGAGGCATCTAATAATTTCTTTATATCATTAATGGTCAAAGATTCATCCCCAATGTTACTCTTCTTCCTAAGGACAGTTAAGCTCCCCAAGAAAACGCGTTATAAGATTCTCCTATCATTAGAATATGATATCAGGGCTTTTTTCGATTCATGGTAGGTTCCATAGTACCATGCATACACCCCAACAGAAGATTGTATAATATAAAGCCTTGCCCTGTCTAGCATTATTTTTTTGGGGTGTGGCATATAGGTTGGTAAGAAATTGCCCTACATTCCTATTTAGCTATCAGCAAATAAGTGGTTTGCTAAGGAGGACCTACGAGGAGTTGAATCAAGGCACTAATGTAGTAATGCCCCTTTTTTTAAAGAGGAAGTTGATTGGGGTCGGAAACTGATATTGTGTGGTTCGTCACTATATTGTCTCAGATTTAGTTCCAAGGCTTCTGGATAGGATTGTAAGCATGACTGGTTGTCAGATAACCTTTGCAGAGTGGTGCAATGCTTTTGAGATGGGCCACAAAGCGTTGTGAGCAGACAGCTTCCGAAGAATGGCTTTAATGTCCAGGTGGCTAGTGTACTATACACCCCAGTCTCTGCGCAAAATGGTATATTCCAATTCCACTTATTACTCATGGTGCCAGCCTGGTGTGGTGGGAGACTGGACTCACACCTTCTTCACATGTCCAACACTGCATGATTTTTGGAGTGCTGTATTTCGAGAATTGAATAGGTGGATTCAGGTTCCAGTATAACCAGAGATTAAGTTGACCTTATTTGAGGTATCTCAATCTCTGGGTAACCTGCACTAAAAATGCAGCGTCTAGTCTACATCGGAATATTAGTCGCCCGTAGTTTAATTCTACAGAATTGGAAGAAGGTTGAGAGCCCAAGCTTTGATCACTGGCTTGCCAAAATGAAAAAGACACGAGTCTTTGAGGAAGCATGTGCTCGGCAGATGGGATCCCTTTGGAGATTTTCGACTGCCTGGGCCACGTTTGAGCATCCGTAGTCAGGTCGATGGGAAGCATTGGGAGGAATTGTGCTTGTTATCACACAGAAGCTGGATCTCTTCAATGTTGTTGGTTAGAGCTGTCGTAAGTTATGAGATCTAGTCTCATTTTTCATTGATTTAGGAGGTTGTGGATCTCTCTGGGGGAATCCGCCAGAGGCATAGGGTAGGGTCGTTTTCATCTTAACTCTCCTCTCCTCAGGCTCTTTCTGAGCTTGGGAGTGGATTCAAGCATATGCGCTCAGATGTGGAAATTTTAAAGTTAGTAAATTATTAATAGTGTGTTCTAATGAATTATGTTTGTCTTTTTAAAGGGGTGTATATGACAAGGAAAGGGGATATGCTGCTATGTTATTGGCACAAAAAGCACTTTAATTATTGGCTCCTTGAACCTGTTTCTGTTTTTCTTTTCTATTGATGTTTGACTATTGTGTGAGTGGAAGGTTTTTTTATGACTACTGCTCAATAAAAAAATGTAAAAATAAATTTAAAAAAGACTATTTGGGAGATGTGATCCGATTTCTTGGTGGAAGAGAGTAGCCTGGCCGCATATTTAGGACAGAATTTAGTGGTGTAAGGACACATTGTCATATGTTGAGGTTTACATTGCTCTAAAGAGCCATGGTGGTTCCCACTACGCAGACCAAGTTAAATAAAAATAAATAAATAAATAGCAATGTTCACGATGGAGAAATGAAAAGTAGCTAATAACTTAACCATGAAAAGGAATGAATGTTTCTCATGCTTTGAAAGGACACACACATTGTTGCAGAGTGTTGAAAGTGAAGCGGCACCGCATAAAAATTGTATTAAACGTGAAATCATGCAAGGAAAATGAGGCTTTACGAATAACTCTAAGAGAGCACATGGAGCATTCCTGCCAGCACCTCCCTGCAAGCCTCGCGTTTCTTGCATGACTTGATTTTTAAGCTTGTTTCTCACAGGAAGCTGGGTCATTTCTTAAGCTTTGAGAAACTTAATTGCGGATTTTGTTTCTGCTGGCAGAATGTCTATCTCCTCTCGCCTCTTAGTCTGACATGATTAGCACGTCGTCCCAGTTTGATTCTGACCTGGAGTTTTGCACAATCTGTGATGGGGCTCATATTTAGACAGATGTGTATTTATGTGGGTGACTGAGTGTGTTTGAGTCAATATCCGTGATGCGTGTCAGGGAGCGTTGAAATGTGTAACGCGGCAGCCAGGTACCAGTCAGGTAAAGCAGGGTGTTAGCATTCAGAAGACAAGGCGCATTGCAAACATTTCTACACCCATATCCAAAGACATTATAATTATAGGCAGCGGTGTAGGAACAACATAACAAATCGCTTCTGCAGCCATGACAACGAATTGCATTGATTTTCGCTCGTTTTCAATATGTGACGTGCACCTATGGCAATTCAAACCTCTGATTCCAGTACCGGTTTGTACTTAATTAATCCCGGCATACTACCCCTGATTCTGCCGGAGAATTCATAAGCATTTTATTTGATTCCTATTACCCAGAATAGCCATATGTACATGATCATTTTAGCGTAATGAGGTGTACAGGAAGACAGAAAAGAGCAAATGTCCCTGCAACTGCAATGTTATGGTACATGCTGCTCAGAATCAATAGAATCATGTTCCTGCTACAATGACTTTTAGGTCTGGCTTGACCGTACGTGATCAACTGTGCTTCTACTGAAGAGATGGCTTGCTTTTTCTTTTAAGAAAGCTTATACAATATCGAGGTCTGAGTTGTTTATTGTAAAAAGATAACGGCCAGCCTTTTAGGCTTGATTAGTCATTGAGAAATGTTATGTCCTGAGCTGTTGATTATGAAATCTTATGACAAAGGCAGTAGACCTGGGCTATTTATTGTGTAAAGCTTATTTTAAAGATAGTAGTCCTCTATGAGTAGATTAGTATTACATTGCGTAAAAGCCTGTAGGCAGTTATTTTGTTCCATGGGCTCTCACAGATTACCGTATTAGCCAAGTGTTTGGTGTAGGTTTCCATCTCTGACAAACCGTGAGGATAGAAGTTTGCATGTGGATAATCTTTGTTAGGCCCTCTCTTAGGACAAGTTATATTTTACCTACTGTAATTTTATACATATTTGACATTTTATAATTGCATCCCAAATAACTGCCTTGTTGGAAAGCTTATGTTCAACAGAGTTGGCCTGAATTGGTTATGCCAGTGTTGAAGCTATAGGCCTCGTTGGGATTTGAGGCCTGTTCTGTTTATCATGAAAAGTTTTGACAAAAGCAGTAGGACTAACTTGTTTATTGTGAATGCATATGTTAAAGCCAATGTGCTTTTTACGGAGGATTGTGTTAAAGATTGTAGACAGGTATTTTTATAAGAAATCTCACAGATTACTATATCATGCTTTTGGTGTTCCAGTGCTTAATTTGTAAAAAAAAATAAGTCCCAGGGCCCTCATCAGGAGCCCTCTGCAACTTGCACTACCCATTGCCCCTGCCATCTCAGCCAAAGACAGTACCAACACAACTACTAAGCATCACACTCCTTCAAGTGTGACAATTCAGACTATTCCAGGCCTCCAAAGCTATAAGAATGGCTTGGGTGATTGGTATTAGCCATTTTAATGTATATAAAATTAATAAACAACTGTTGTTGTGCTCATCGGAAAATTAGACAGACAGCGCCGCCATGTGTCAGAATGTCTAAGTGCCAGTGTTGACTATTAAGTGCTGGTGCTGAGCACCGAAAACCACCGGCTCAAATTAAGCACTGGTGTTGACACTTCCTCAGACAAACCCCATAGGAAGATACACTGAACAATGAACAAAATTGTAATTTTGTGACTCTATGACTGGTTTTGCCTTGTGGAAAAGATTATGTTCAATGCAGTAGGCCTGAGTTGGTTATCCTAATAAGGCAACACTAAAAGCTATAGGCCTGATTGATTCAATGGAAGAAGATATGTCGGATACCAAGGGTGCTTTTTTATTACACTGTGTTAAAGCCTTTTGACATGTATTTTGTTACTCTGATGCTCACAGATTATCATAGCAGACAAGAGGTTTGGTGTTGTTTACCCTCTCAGAGAAACCCTGAGTGTTCAAGATTGTGCATGGTGCAATGCATCACCTCACTTCAGCCATCGGTTCAGTTGCTCTGTTGGTGATGAAATTTACGTAACTACGTGTGTACACCCACCTGAAAATGAATATGCTTCAGTTCCTGGGCTGGTAATCCAGTCCTTTAGATATTGAGTGCCTAAATTCACCAGTAAAGGAACAACTTTCAGTTATAAGCCAGACCCGTTGGTTTTGTTAATGCTTGTTTTTGAAGTTGCTCGTGTTTTGATTCAGAGAGGAACTGACTTGGCAGTTCAGGCTGAACTGTTCCCACTGGTGCAAGGTCAAGACTGATTTTCATATGGCTGGGTCTAATCTGAAGTGGCATGGTGGGCAAAAGAACGATGGATTGGAATGCTACACTGAGCAGTTGTGTTTGACTCATTTATATAACCAGCTGATAGCGCAAAAAAAGACTTATTTAACCACACTCAAAGTCGTTTCGGAGGTGGATATGAATGGTGAAATCCCTGAGAGTGTGGAAATGGCTGGAGTGTTGCCGCAAGGCAGTATCCAGAAACACCTATTTTCAGCTAATTCAGTACGACATACTACATTATTCTTATGTAACTCCAAGTAAGCGCCATAGAATATTTCACACAGTGTCAGATAATTGCCCCTGATGTTAAGCTATTAATTATGGATCTTCTCCATATATTCTGACGTGTCTGAATCTGGTGCCTTACTGGTCCAATGCTCTACAGCAAACGAGTCGTATTGCTGAGTTGTGTATCCCAAGCACTCCAAAGACCAGCCTGCTTGGTATAATGCCACATGTATAAAGCATTTTTAGGTCGCAAACAGGCCACATCGCAGCATAGGCCTGTGTGCGACAAAAAAAATTATTTTTGGGATAGTAACATGTTACCGAATCGCAATTTGGGTTCTGCGATTCGGTATTTGGAAGGGGCATGTTTAGAGCGTCCCTTCCAAATACTGATTTGCATTGATATGTACAAATGTTTTGCAACTGAAATGCGGTTGCAAAACATTTGCATTTTACCACCAATTCAAAGTTGGTGGTAAGTCATTCGCAAAAGGGAAGGGATCCCTGTGGTAATGAAAAATATATATTTTTTTAAGAGCAGGCAATGGTCCCATGTCTGCTCTTAAAAAAGAAACAGAAATCTTTTATTTTTATTTTTAAATGCATCCTGTTTGCCTTTAAGGGAAACCGGCTGTATTTAAAAAAATGAAAAAAGAAAAGATTGCTTTATGTAAAAACAATCGCAGAAATGGTGGTCTGCTGACCCCAGCAGGCCACCATCCCTGTGATTTTTTCCATTCCCAGTGGGTCACAAACTAAGACCTACCACATTAAAATTCATGAGGTAGGTATATTTGCGACCCACTGGGAACTGCAGAAAGTGTAAAACACACTTTCGTACATTAGTGTTTGTGATTACCAAATAGCAAATCGCAAAAATTCCCAATTTGGTAAAAGCAACCACTAAGTTTTGTACATCAGGCCCTAGTCCCCCAAGGAGGCAGATTTTTGGTGAACACCCTCAATCCACCCCAGGGGGCAGAAAGACTGATGCGCCTGTTCTGTGATGGGAGTGGGGCACAATGCCTTGGTGAACCACCCCCACACCCTTTTAAAAAACAATTGGGACTATTTTTTCCCTGGTGTCCAGTGGTTTTTCTGTTCCTCAGGGGTAGATTTTGGGTAAAAAGCCCCAATCCACCCCTAGGGGGCAGCAGAAAGCATGATGCACCTGTCTGGGTGGGAGCACTGTGTGAAATGTGTGAAAAATAAGCCCAAAAAATAAAAGAGGCGGTAGGTGCAGCTCACGCAGGCATTGTGCCCTGCTTCCACTCCAGAACAGATCCATCAGTCTTCTGCACTGCCGGGGGTGGATTGAGATCATATACCCAAAATCTTCCCCTAGGAGACAGAAAGGCCACTAGACACCAGCAATTTCAACATGGCCCCAAAACAAACAAAAGGCTGGGGTGACCTACTCTACTTTTAATTCTTTTAGTTTTTTTTAAGAGTAGCAGAGTGTACCTAAGTCCTAATATTGTCCTACTTCTATTCTCAATGGCTGCACTTTTCGGGCTCGGGTCAGCTGACACCTGGAAAAACATACCAAACCCAGGCATTTTATAAAACTAGACACCAATGCCAGCCCAAGATGGTGCCCCTTGCATGGACCCCATGCTATTTTCTTACCCACAATAACCTGCAAATCTCAAACTTTGACTAAAATTGCTCATTTTCCTTGGATTTTTGAGCTATTAACTTCCGGGAACTACTGTGGTCTACAAACTTCCTACCACCCAGCATTCCCCCACTTGTTCTGATAAAAACGCTACCCCACTTGGGTGGCTGGGCCTAGTGCCCACGATACAACAGGCCCGAAATCAGTAATAGAGGTAGTTTCAGTGTTTGGTCCCAATCTGGTGAGAGCCATGCAAGTCACCCCATCCTGGATTTCCCTAGGTGTCTAATTTTTACAAATGTTCTGGTTTGCTAGGTTTCCCTACGTGCTGGCTGAGCCAGGGCCCAAATTCCACACTTACCCACTTTGCAAAAAACAGGTGAGTGGAAAAATGTAATGTATCCATGTTTGATTTTGGGCAAGCATTTTGTCGCAAGCAGTAGGCTGACTCGCCCAACTGAGGTACCATTTTCATCAGAAGACATGTGGGAGCATGGAATAGTTTGATATTTAGTATTACCAACTGGATTTCACTGCAATTTTGCCTTCAAAATGTTTCAGTTTTTAGGTCGAGCTAGACAGCGCAGCTGTCTCTTCGAGACCTGCTGTAATCGGTCTGTGGGCATCAAGTCCATCCCCTTTCTTGACATTGCTTTTTATTTGTCAATGTCAGTGTCCTCCAAAAATCCCTGCCTGCAAGTGGTCAGCCCTGCCTCTTTGTCCCTCCTTTCTAGCTTCTGTTCCTCCCACCGAGCAGGGACTTAGTACTGTCTCATTCTGCCATGGCTCTTTATCTGTTCTTTGGGGCACTATTTTTTTCTTGGTTTCCTGCTCTGTTACCATTTGTCTGTTTAGCTTCAGAGCCCTAGCTGCTTACATTCAAATATAGCATTCTTCCTCCCACCTCCTCTTAATGCCAAAGTTGTGTTACTGCTGCCTTTTTTGCTGCTGCCTCCCACACCTTGGCTCCTGCTGGGTTTTTTGTTTTAATAATTGTGGACATTCAGCGCTGCGCCCGTTTCACGAGCACCGCGCTGGTTTACTGTTCATTCTTGTGTATTTTCTCTGCTCTCCCTCCCAATCAGTCAGCAGGCTCCAGCCTGGCTTGCCTCACAGCTGTGCTGATAGTTTACAATGCCCTCGCCAGCTGTTGCCTATCTTAGAGCAGTCCCGGGTTCCAAAAAGGTTAAAGGAGAACGCTGATGAGATATATTCCTGTTAAAGCAAATTGCACACCATTAACATGTCAAACGGTAGTGCGTTTGTTTTTTTCTGCTGACATCCTGTCCTTTACTAATAAATATTTAACGCTGCATGTTTTTGCGTTGCTGCTCTGGCTTAAGCTTCTACCAAGCGTGTCTTTATTCCAGTGAAGCTGCATACATACTTCCTTACTAGATGTGACATTTCTCTTTCACTTTCGCGTTTACTCAACTCCTCCCAAGTTTGTGAAAAACTTCGTCTGCTGCTTCGTGGTGTCTGTGGCATTCTGTTTACAGATCAGTTTGATATTGTTATGGGGATATGATGACTGCGAGGAAGTGTCCTACATGTGGGATAGATTTGTTTCAGTAGCATATTTGGAGACTGGGACAGTAACATGCTTAGCCCTTTTACGGTACCCCTTCGCTCTCACCCTTGTCCGTAAAATCAGTCTGACGTAAGCAGTTTTGTCTCCTTCATGATCTATTTTTTTTTCTCTTCATTTTGTTGCACAGTCATAGTGCTTGCAGCTATTTACATCCAGTTTCTATTAAAGCACTGCCCTTCATGAATTGCAATCATCGATATGTATCAGCATTTTAGTTTCACTTTTCTTTGCTCAAAAACAATATCGCGATACAGCAAACAAATCAACCAGCCCTAATATTTCTGGGCGAGGTGTCCTGTTTGAGAGTCTCAGGCTGAGTTTAGCCATTCCTGGTACGTCTAGTTGATACATTTATTTTATATATGCTACCATGTATTTGTGTTTCTTTTCTACAGAAATACTTTAGATTGTTTAGAGGTGACGCATATAGGTGTAATTATGAACAAGAAACCAAACTGGTCAAAGTGTGACTTTACAGTTTTAAAAAGCATTGCGACTTAATCACAAACGAAATTTCCAAGTTCTAGACACTGGTAAACTGCACAGGACCTCTGCCATTTTCACGGCTGCCTGTCAAATAGTAAAGATTCCCTTCTGTTTAATTGACTGCCAGTCAAATTTGTGTCTGTGTTATTTTCTCGTCTCGTACATAACCATAAATAAATAGATTAGAAACTTTATTATTTACCCGGCGGCCAGCTAGATAGCCAGCACCACAAGTAAAAGTGATATTTTTCTATTTAATTCGCCACCTGCTGTTTGACTGGCTGTCAATGGAATAGTGATATATGTTTGATTTTTTGCAGTCTGCTGGCCAAATAATATTTAAGCTCTGCTATTTACACTGCAGTCAATTAATAGCATAGAAACTTTACCCTAGGTCCAGCTAAATGAGCCATATCTATATCTGTATACAGTAAATTATTTACACTTAGTTACAGACATTTAAATGGAAAAATATGAGTGCTGGTACTCACCAAAGGAGCAGTGGATGGAGGTGGAGTTTGAGGCCGGCAAAAGGGCAGGGCAAGGTGCAGGGCTCTGTTTTTAGGTCGAGACTGGGCAGCGCATGCGCTGCTCTGCGAGGCATGCTGTATAGACTTGAAGCCCTGCCCATTCTCCGCACATAATTGTCATTGGCTTGTGTCAATGTCCTTCGTAAATGCTAGCTTCTGATTCAGTAATAGGCTTGTTAGTCCCTCCTTAGTACCGCCTTGTCTTCATTTGTAACCTCCCATGAGGACTGACCCTTTTACTTCTGTTGTTACACGGTATGTCTTATTTAGTCTGTAAGCACTATTTTCTTTAATGAGTTTCTCCTACTTCAGGCACGACATGCTTTCCTGCATTATTGAGCGCCATGCGCGCTTTCACTTTCCAAGCAGCCCAGGACAATGACGGCTGCTTATTTGAAATGAAAAAGGTCTCGCATTTACAAGAGTTTGAGCTATTGACATTTTAAATGACAATGCCTTTTATTTATGTGTTGATTATCATAACAGATAAATAAAAGGCATTGTCATTTACAATGACAATAGCTTTAATGCTCGCAAATGCGAGACCTATTGCATTGCAAATGCTTGTTTATTTTATTTATTATGATATAGAACTTCGAAGTGGTCCACATAAAGACAGACAAAACTGTACATAGGCCAATACAGCGGCACATACGGGATAAAAATATATATATAGGTAGTAAAGCACAAAAAATGCTGTAACAATCTTGATACCATGCTCTACATTAGAAATCCATAATCAAATGAGGTGCAAATGCGAAAGAGAATTCGATTGGACAGTACAGTGCAATGCTTAAACATTATAAAAAGTTATGCATCCTTTGATACAGTACAAAGACTAAATAGTGCAAAAATAAGCACAAAAAATACTGTACAAAGGCAACAAATAATTCAATTAAACATTACAATGCAATGCTGATAAAATACCTGCTAGTATGGAACCCTTATTCAATGACAATGGAGCAGGCTCTTTTTACTTGTGCAAATACGTGAAAGAATTCAATTATGAATACATACAATGCTAATAAAAAATAAAGTTAGTCTAAGGCACATGCTATTTAAAGTGCAACAGAACTTTTAAGATACTTCAAAATAAAAAAAAAGGGAGCAAAAAGACAATGTGACACACAACACTCCTCGCTTCTGTCGAGCATCCGCTTAATCCATAACATATAAAATACAGCTTTCGGGGACAAGGTACTTAGGGCCAGATGTATCAAGGTTGCATTTTGCGATTCTATAATAGCGAATTTTACCGATGCGCTATTATAGAATTGCAAAATGCAATGTATGTAGGTTTTGGCAAAATTTTTGCGTGCAATTCCTACATATTCCTTAATAGCGAATCGCAAATTGCGATTCGCTATTAAGGAATGCCTTCCCTTTCATTCATATGGGCCTAGAGGCCCATAGGAATGAATAGGAAGACATTCGCAATTTGCGAGTACGTAATAGGTACTCGCAAATTGCGAAGGCAATTTTAAGGGTGATAAGGGGGCCAAAAGGCCACCCCGATGCACACCCAAAAAAGGTAAGTGTGCACATGTGGCGCACATACATGCCCTAAGGGCATGTATGTGTGCCACATGGCACTTAGAAAAATGCAAAAATGTGCATTTTTCTAGGAATTTGCAAATTACCACCAACTAGAAGTTGGTGGTAATTTGCGATTCCTAAATGCAAATTCGCAATTTGCGATGGCTACAAGAATTGCATTTAGGGAATCGCAAATTGCGATTCCCTAACTGCATTCGCAATTTAGGTAATCGCAAATAATTGAGATTACCCATATTGCGAATTCAAAAATTTGATACATTGCAAAATGCATTTTTGCATCCGCAAACGCCGATTCTGCGAATCGGCCCATTTGCAATCGCAAAAAGCGTTGATACATCTGCCCCTAAAACCTTTACTGCCCCCACTGAGCAAATACAGAACTAAAGCAATTAAACAGTTAAACAAAAATTACAATGTGTGAACATATTAGAAAATATTTACACATTTTTTACATTTAAAAAAAAATGTGCACAGTCTGTTTCAGTTGCAGGGGCAAAGAAACATTGACAAGTTTCCTCTGCCGAGCTTTTACTATACTTCATAAAGAGTGGTCTTAACAATTGGTGACGCAGCAAATGTAAGACAGGGCATACAAATATCACACCTGGACATAGTTCAAACAAAGATCACAAAACCTCTCATTCCTTGGTATACCTTCCCAGGATCCAGTAACAACTCGCAGCGGAAGCAAGTTCAGCCATAGTAATAAAATAGTTCTACGCACGTCATGGGGTAAATTCCATGTGGCAGAAGGGTGGGATTTTTACAAATATTGCTTTCCCTTACAATTTAATTTCGGCTTTGCTGAGCACAAAGCAAAATGTCCCTATTCCGACTCACTTCGTAAATGGATTTTTAATCAAATTTTTTAGGAGGTGTTGGGGAGAGGAGCCACCTCATTCCGACTAATACCAAACATATCCAAAGCTTTAGAATAATTTGAGAAAAGGTCACTTCTTCCCTTAATACTGTAAAAATGGTTGTGCTTTAGTGCATCACGGATAGAGCCCGGATCACTACTAAGTAAATTATTCCCTCACCTTAGGGCAGCTACCATAGCAAACACAGTGGTAGAAAGAAGTCCAAATTCGAGCAGGAGGTTGAAAGGAGCAACTGAATGATTCAAAGTGCAAATTTGACATCAGATAAGCCCTTCAAACTTCTCGAAAAAGGACCAGTGTTGCTCCTCTATTACTTCACATGCATAACTCAAATGTAAGCTCAACACAAAAGAATGGGGAGGAGGATAACACCTTACTTCGACCTCCTCAGGGTAAGTATCAACACACAGAAAGAAGTAAGGCTACTGAAATCGCAATTTTTATCGGGTGATAATCAAAGGTAAAAGTGTAGCAAAGTGCAATACTTTGTAAAAACTGCCCTCACCCACAACGAATTGTGGCATGCTTCATCATAGGGCTGCTGCGACGCCTCAGCGCAGACCAACGCTTGAGGCGGAGCAATAGGGTGGGAAATTCAATAAAAAACACACAGAAAAGGAAAAGGATCCAAGAAAAAATTACTGCAGATTATAAATCTAAAACTAACTAAGGGATATCCTTATAATAGTTTTATTCCTGGATTCCCTTGTTAGGATTAAAAGGTAACTCTCTACCAAAGGATGGTGGTGAAGTGAGTGTATTAGGCACCCAACACCCCTCCGTTCTGCATAAAGGTCGACATGTTTCTGCCGGAATACGTGTCTCTACCGGCATTCATCAAGGCTGTCGGATCCCTATGCTAAATCCCTTTCTGTCAATATACCTATAGTATATCAGATTACTCCACCTGAAAATTGTGGAAATGTGGTTGGTCCAGTAATCACACTCCTAATAGGATATGTAAATGGAAAGAATAAGAAATACAAGTGAAGAGAATTCTTGTATAAGTGCATAGACGTTCATAAAAATGACTAAACAAGTGGCTAAGTGCTATATTTGCTACCTTTGTATATTTATAACCTTTTAGGTGCGAAGCGGCCTTAATAATCGTTATTACATCACCGCTAGTGAGGGAGCAATGCCCTTTCTTGCTAGTGATTTTGTCTTGTGGTTTGTGGCCTCCTGGCCTGCCTGGATACGTTGGCATAGGCCTGGCTGCCATGATGACTTTTGCGCACGTTACTCTTAGCCGTTGTTCTGTCGCCCTCTGCTCCTGCCAAGTTATTTTACAACTGTCTGCATTTTCTGTTTCTCACCTTTTCTCCTGTTCCCTTTGGGCTCAGTCTGAACAACAGTTACTAGGTCGAAAAACAACGTCCCTGGTTCTTGCTGATATGGCCAGTCCCTCGCACCTAGACATAACACTATGTACAGCTGCCATGGGGAAATTGGTGGGCTTTTAGTATTGCGTTTTTCCCTCTTGAGAGGGACTTGGGGAAAAGCCTTTCCAGGGAGAAGAGCTGTGATAATCTGCTGATGTAGTCTTTGCAAACAGAGACTGAGGTATGGGGGTTCGCTAGTCAAAGCCCAGAGGTCTTCTATTTTTATAATACACTAGCTACTAGAACGGGAGGGTGGTAAGGTCATTTAGCCCTATAGCCACTGCTTTATGAAATGCTTTCCCCGTTAGTATTCTATGGAGTTGTAACTATGCTGATTATATTATTCTTATGCATTATGCTGATAGTACTGACACGTATACTGTATCTTAGAGCAAGTATGTTGAAATAAACATTCTAACCTATACTGTGTCTCTTCTTACGCCCGGTGTGGACAAGCATGAGTGAGTGACGAAAGGGTGTTCTTGCTACTGCGAGTCCTGAGAGAGAGAGAGATACCGTGTTCTGGGTTGTCTAATCATTGGTACATTGTTGCTAATGGGACGCTAAGGCTAGTTGGGTTAGGGTTTTAGGTGCTACGGTTTATGGTTGGCTCACCACTACATTCCGAGGTCCTATTATCCTGTGCATAGCTGTGTGTGTGCAGAATCCCTATGACATGGCGCGACCAACGAGTGGGGCTGCTTATCTGCGAGACGCTTGAGTAGTGCTTGAGCTTGTCCACAACAACCCTCACGGACGCTTCCGGAAGCGTGTGTGACGGTAATACCTCCTATATTGACGTTTTTGTAGGTACTTTCAAGCTTGAAGTTGTTAAAAGGTTTTTTAATCGAACCCTCTATTGTGCTGCCTACTGTTAGGTTGTCGAAGATCCCCGATCGCAATGGCGGGTATAAACATAGCGGCACATAGCCGCACAGCGCTCCGGGATCACTTAAGGGTGTATGGAGTGCCAGACACGGGAGTCGAACTGATCTTTGTGGTACAAGCCGATCCATCTTACCACTTTGAGGTGTTCTATTCTTGGGTCACCTTTCCGGCGGTGAATGGGACAGACAATTTGTTCCATGAATATACAGCCACCGTAGTTCCTAATCACTATAGACCGTATAGGAATCTTGAAGTACCGCTCACGGCTTGGCAGCACCGTGTGTGGTTTGATGGCGCCCTCCCACAACCGGTTACCACGGTTCGCTTAGGCCCCTTATCTATTGATGGGGCCACTTGGCCTGTTTTGGCCGGGTACACCCCACATCCGCAATATATGCAAATGATTTTCCTTATTGGCTTGCAGAAAAATTTGACCAGTTGGAGGCAGTTTTTCCAAACACAACACCGGTGGATAAACATAGAATTCTTACGATTAGTTTGCCAAAAGACTTCATTCCCGAGTTGACAGCATGTGACAACTGGGGTAGGGTATTCGCAGCAGTTTATTCGAAGTGTTTCGGCACTCCTTCCATGACGGTTCTCCCCTCTGTAATTAAAAAAGTACAGGATGAACATGGCCCTGAAGCGGCTGTGGAATTAGGGAAGAGACTGGTGGGAGTGTTTGAAGTAGTAGCTGAGTTGATCCTTGCGAATGTCAAGGGCGATGCAGTGAACTTTCAAGTAGCTAATGCTTTGGCTTTGGTCCCAGAATTGGACAAGCCTCGCGAATTACCGAAAATTATTACACAGGCTTACAAAACTATTTCCAGGAATAGCCTGGGTAATAAACCTTTTGCAAAACAGCAAACACAATCGCAACAACAGCAACAATCCAAACCTCAATCTGAGAAAGATGAGAGACCAGTCTTCACTAAAAAGAGCTGGAGGCTGAAAAAACAGGGTAAGCAACAAATGAAGCCGGGGTCGAGAGGCGCATCCCCGGTTTCAGTCTCTTCTGAAAGCACTTATGATTTGCCCGATAGGGCGAGAATTAAATCTCCGGATATTTTTCAGATCCCTGATACGCGTTCTCCTCGTTCTTCACAGGCACAGACAACTTCGCAGGCCGGTGGAGGAGATCGCCAGGATAGGGGAAGGGGTCGAGAGGCTCCGCAGGGACGAGACCAACCTCGACAACAAGTCACAGGGAAAGCAGAAGACTTTCAACGTTCTCGTCCACAATTTCAGAAGAAGAAAGTTGCCGCTGTAACAGCGAAATATGCCACAGACGGTGAGAACGAGACTCCTGAATTGGACGTGGGCAGTCACCCTCCTAGACAGCGCCGCGGAAGTTACCATAGTGCGGGAGGCACTACGTCCTCATATGGAGGCAACAGCAACTGAAACATTCATTACTGTCGAGACAGCAGACACCAGAGTGGCACCCCCTGACAGACTGTTTAATATTGTCAACCAAATTGAAGGTGATATACAGCGTGTAATTAAAGGGATTTTTGGGGAAAATCTGACCTCTTCATACGACATTTTGTTAGCGGAGGCGGATTGGCCACCCCCATTCACACTTGCTGCGCGTAAAGGGGAGGAGGTAATCCTTCCGAGCTTTTCTCGACATGTCCCAAAGGACAAAGCGGAGGCTCTTGCAGCTGAGTGGGCTGTGTCCCTGGCTCCGGCGTTATACCGCAATCACGTGGGCTGGGATGAAGACTCTCCCCCTCATGAGATACCTTTACGGTCCCTACCGCAGCCACAACCCCAATATCCCATTAAACGGGAAGCCAAAGGCCCCGTTTCCAAAATTCTGACTCAGTTGGAATATCAGGGAGTAATTGAAACATGCGTGTCACCTATGAACAATCCCCTTTTCGCGGTTTCTAAACCCGATGGATCGTACCGCTTAGTATTGGATTACCGGCATTTGAACTCTCATTGTCGGACCTTTGCGGTGCAAAATACCCACAGTTCTGCGCTTGTAGACAGTCTTGTTCGTAAAAAATATAAAACGACACTTGACCTATCCAATGGATTTTACACGCACAACTTAGCCACGGAGTGTAGCCAATGGAGCGCTTTTACCTCCGGTGGTAAACAGTTCAAATTAAGGCGACTCCCTATGGGCTACAAAAACAGTTCAGGTGTGTTCGCTGCCCGTGTTGTCTCTTTGTTAGACGGCATAGACCCAGATGCATGTTCGTACGTCGATGATATTTACCTGACCGACGACGAGTTATATCCGCATCTTTCCAGAGTGGACCGCATTATTCTCGAATTTGCGGTTTTAGGTTACAAGTTTAACTTTGCCAAATCACACATTGCTGAATTAACAGTTTTGTTTTTGGGCTACGAGCTCAACAATGAAGGTAAGGGCTTAGCCCCCACTTCTTAGAAAAATGTGCACTTTTGTGCCCTCCTACTACTCTGAAAAAACTTCAGTCTTTGCTGGGTTTTCTGAACTTCGGGCGTACTTATATTCCCGAATACGCCCAGCGTGTCAAGCCATTGTATGCCTTGATACAACCAAACTTTTCGAAGTCTAGTTGGCTTCCGGAGCATTCCTCCATTCTGCAGTCTTTACAGACAGACCTTCTTGAGTCTAAATACTTGTTGACGCGTGATAACCACACAAACCTGGTGATCAGAATAATTCCGGGGGCAGTGGGTTTCACGTACTTAACTTTTAACGAAGGTGACACAGTTCCGATCGCGTACAAGTCACATCTTTACACTTCCGCAGAAATGCGCTTTTCATCTGTGGAGAAAGTTCTGACTGCAGTGCAGATGGCGATTCTAAAGGAACGTGCACTGGCACAGGGAAAGCGCATTCTGGTGGTAACACCATATCCTGCCCTAGAGGCAGTGACAAAGGCTAGTGTCCCGAACTCTAAGGCGTTGCACCCCCGTTGGATTCAATGGGCAACCTCTTTGACGTCTCCGGATGTCACTTTCATCTTTGATTCATCTCTACAGACTCAGGAGTTTTTGCAGTACGAATTCGTTCATCCTCCTCCTCTGTCATTGCTCCCGCTTGAGGATTACGACTTTGTGATCTACACCGATGGTTCGGCACAACCGGTCACGGGGTCCAAGCATGCTTATTCAGCCGCATGTGCTATTGTTGCGGGTACCTTCGTGAACGGAAAATTCAAATCCACTGTAGTGCACACTCAGGCACTCGGGGACAGTACTGCACAATTGGCCGAGCTGCGCGCATTGGTGCTTGCGCTTGAGTTTGCTACTCCGGATGTGACCACTCTAATTGTATGCGATTCTTACTACTGTGTTCAATCTTACAATGACAATCTGTTCTTTTGGTCGCAAAATGACTATAGAGACGCTAAAGGTAGCACAATTAAGCATAAAATGCTATGGGTTCGGTTGGCAGAATTGAGACAACGTCTGCCACTCACACAGGTGGTTCACACCCTTGGCCATCAGCGGGTGGGCGCACACGCTGTTAGTAACGGTTTGGCAGACGAAGCGGCCAAATCAGCGGTAGTCACGTGTTCAGTAGCAGCAGTTACTAGATCCATGTCTAAAATTGATACTGATATTTTGGCAGCTATTGCTGCAACACAGGAAGGTGCTAATTACCCTTGGGGTTTTCCTTCCAAATATTCTTATCAGTTAGGTCCCGAACAGGCTCCCTATGTAACAATACCCGACGTTGGTGATCGGCTGATCCCCAACGCGGACCGCAGACTTTCCTTGATAACGACTGCACACGAAGGCATGGCTTCGGCTCATGCTGGAGTGTCTGCAACCGTTTCCATCTTGCAGCAGCGGTACTGGTGGCGTGGTTTATATAAAGACACCCGTACTTATGTGCTTTCTTGTGACGTGTGTCAACAGATTAAGCCTTCTACGGTTACACGACCACCACAGACCTCGCTCTACATTTCTAACAGACCCTTTGGGTGTGTTTACTTGGATCACTGCGGTCCATTTTCTTCAGACACTGCCTATAAATATATCTTAGTGGCAGTGGACTCGTGCACACGTTTCATCTGGGTCTGGCCACAACGGAGTGCTGACGCTCGAAATGTCATCAGGGATTTGCGTATCTTTGTGGGAATCTTCGCTTGCGGCACCTTCCATTCTGACCAAGGTCCAGCGTTTGCCTCTAAGGCGTACAAGGACGCAATGGGTTCACTGGGGGCACGGGTGAAGTTTTCGTCTCCATACAGACCTGAGGGTAATTCAATTGTGGAGCGAATGAACCGTGATTTAAAGCAATCCTTGACAGCTAGAGTCTTAGGTACTGGCAGGAACTGTCTGGCCCACTTGTATACCGTACAACGTGCACTTAATAATCTCCCTAGAAGATCTCTGGGTGGGCGGACCCCATATGAAATGCTCTTTGGCATACGAATGTTTGTGCCTGACCTTGATGGTCTAGACATGGCGGCGCAATCCGCCATCTTTGATGTAGATAACCATTCTACTATGTTACAGGACTTACAAGAAGCCCGAGACAAACTTGCAATCGCACATTTACCTTCAGCCACAGACCCGGCATTGCAGATTCCGGTTGCCGGCTGGCTTCCGAAGATTGGCGACCTGGTTCGAGAGAAGGTGGAGAACAAGAAAGAATTCGGCCCCTCTTATCGTGCACCGGTTCCAGTCCTGGGCTTGAAGGGAACACGTACAGTCATCTTACCACCGCTTCCTGGTCGCAAGGAGAACAGATACATCTCAGTGGAAAATGTCAAGCTACAACATCTGGCCGATCCTGAATAGTGTTACACCAGCAGTCTCTTGTCCTGCCATTTACCGGACTTGTGTTCGTGGCCCTCCTGCCCGAACGGTCACTGATGTTACAATTGAGATGGTTGATTTGCATGAAAGTATACTCGAACCCCCTGTCTCCCCCTGCATCGACGTGAACGAGTATACCTATCCCGATACCGAATCGGTGGCACACTTACCGACAACGCCGCTGAGCCCAACACGTTATTCCTTTGACTCGGATTCCAACTCATCCATTGTCCCGTCCAAGTTCAGTATTTTTGTATCCTGGTTCAGAGACAATTTTTTGATTCCCCCCTGGACATACATCTGGTTGGTGCTGTTCCTCATTTTTTTGTTCATGTCCGTTGGCTTTGTCACAGTGTTTTTTCTACTCATCAATGGTCACTATCTACCGGAACGCTCTGCTGTGAACAGTGTTGCTGGAACTTTGGCTCCACATTCCTCATCTCACATCATGAAGCGTGATCACACATTTGTGAACATTTCAGCTTTTCCAGTTGCTGATGGCATCGTATGGGATGCAGTAAACTTTCAAATTCATGGACCAACAGAAATTATTAATGTACCCAATGTCTTTCGAGTTTCGATGGGTGATATAGTAAAAAGTAATATTCATTCTGACGATTGGGATGTGCATGCCGTTGAAGCATTGTTTGCTGATTTAAAATATTATGCTTCCTTTAATTCTGAGGATTTATATATGAATTCTGCGAATTATGCCGATTTATATTGTTACCAGCATTGGGGCAACAATTTTGTTCATAAACCAAGTGCACTACGTGGTTCTTTCGCGTACACCCAATGGGAACATTGTCCAAACCCTTTACCGGGTAGTTCTCGGACTCTTAGAAATAAATTTACATATTTCACTGATTTTAATAGATCGAACCCTGGTTCTTATTTTTTTAAATTAAACGCCCCATCCACTCAGAAAATCATGTTGACCCACACCAAATTGCTATATTCGGGTTCCTTTTTGAGTGCCTTAGCTGTGGGTGGTTATGAGTACTGGAAGAACACTGTAGATTTGAAATCGATCTGGGGTTCAAAATCATGGCAAGTGCAAGGCACCGAGGCTTTGCATCGTGCTTGCCTTATCCCGACCCAAATTATGTTTCTGAATGCTTCCATCTATCAGACTACATGTTGGGGCTTGGCTACTACCAAACAATTAAATGCACCTTCCATTCCATCCCTGTCTTCCAATACAAACACTAGCGTGCACCTTAATATGTCCATAGCCACTTTGCAAGCTTTGTTGCAGAACAATTCGTTTAATGTTTCTACGCTTGTGCAGTCACCCTGGTTGGCTTGGCCCATATCATCTAATGCGTGCCAACTGCGTTTTCACGATTCGGTCCCTGGCTACAAACAGGATAGGCCCGACCCTAGGTTTTCAGACTCCCGTACTGTCACAACATATTCTGTTGGTAAATTATGTAAACAGTGGTTACAGCATTCTTCCCTGGAATCTGTTAAACAACATTTATCCCTCCTAACAGGCAACATTGATCTGTCCGACTTTATATTGGGACCTCGTGGTCCACGACCGAAGAGGTTCATTTATGAGGCTTATAATGAACTCTGGAAGCTATCGCAAATGGAAGCTGCTTCCCGTCTACGGGAGATAGACCAAGCTAATATGGAAAAGGTGCTTGCTGTTGTTGACAATAGTATTAATACCCTGTCTTCCCGCATTTACACATTAGAGAATATTGTGTCCTCTGTTGTTGATATTGTACAAGATGATGTTTCTGTGTTGTACCATGGTCAAAATCAGTTACGTTCCGTTATGCAGTTTGCGTGGATTTTGCAAACACTTAAGTTGGGTAAAGTTCCTTGGCATTTTCTGAACACCACGGCCTTATTTCGGCCTTTTAATTTAACTGACAAACAGCAATTCATGTCCATGAAAGATGCAGCTTACACTCTATTACATATCGAGAAAGTGGAGCCCTTACCATTCTCTGTGGCGGAATTGGATTTTGCTGTGTGGCTAGTTCATGGGGTTATCGCATTGCCTTTTTCCTTGTTTGAATTTAGTTCATGCATGAAACATTATCCTGTGGGACGTTTCCAGCCTTTGGGTAGTGCCTTCCTGCATGAACTCTGGTCCCTCCCTTTCATGTATAAATCCCTTAGAGACGGCAAGGAAGTTTTTCTCACGGGGGAGTCATGCGATTCAACTGTGGGTCATTCCCTTGTTTGTAAACATATTAAATTGCACGGAGCTTGTAATGTTTCAGCTCCTAATCTTGCTTGTGTGTTAAAGGGCATTCCTGCTCCTACTATTTCTCCTACCTTTACTTTGCTTACAAATAGTAGCTATTTGCTTTTGAATAACGACAACTGCTGTGGCATGCAGGCCGGCATACCCTATATTGTTACTGTTTCGCACAGGGTTGTCTGCTGCAAGAATGTGCTTTTTCCTCCCCCTCACGACATCATAGATAATTCTATTTGGCCTTCCATTCCTACTATGGAGGCGGATTTCAATAAACTGAGCAGAATAAAGGCGCTATTATTGAACGAGGAGGTTATGCTCACTTCCGCCCGGGAGACATTCATTCTCCAGGTGGCAAGTACCCACAGTGAAATACAGGCCCTTTTGAACACTAACCTCCCACAACATTTCGGTGAATTGATTCACCGTATTTTTAACGCATCTAACACTGAAGGTCTGGTGCATTTTTTTAAGGTTGTGGGGTCCGGCCTTGTGTCCTCTTTCCAAACTATTTTTGGTGTGATACCGGCTTTTATTCATTCAATTTTTTCCAGCGTCTTTGGTGGCTTTCCGTTACTCCTTGCCTTGGTGGCTGGTGTACTGCTGTTGGTCTGCTTCCTTCGCAATGGCTGCTCCCCAATAGGCCCTTCTCGACCCCGGACGCCTCCAGCTGCTCCGTGAACGCCTTTTGTCTGGTTTCGGGGTTCTGCCGTTGGCGACACTGAGTGTGTCCTATACCCTTTCTTTTCGCTTTGCGCATTTCACTTGCGTGCAACCTGTGATGTCTTGCATCCGCTGTCCTTTCACCTGGACCATGGATTATTGCCTCTCGAATACGTCTTTGTCTGTTCCGGATTTTGTTCGGTTGATGGGTCCCTTAGAGGCCCATGAACGGGACTGTTCCGTTGCGGGCTGCATGACGCGTGAGGCTGCACTGGGGATTTTGGCACAATGGGATATCTGGGCGGCTGCTCAGAATCTCCTACAACAAAGCTATATTGAATATCACGCAAGCTGTCCCGCATTGCTTTTGGATGCTCCATCCTCTGAGGAGCATTCCTGCAGCTTTGATCTGTTAGACTGGATGGCGTCTATGTTTTCTGACGATTCCAATGATGTCCTCTTGGATGGTATAGCGTTTTTTTGCACTTCCACATTTTTGGATTGATATGGCATTCACTGACCGTGAACTGCCTCGCTGACTGTCTTATTTACTCCCTTTCCCCATCCGTTGTCCTTCGTTGGGACTGCTTCCGCTGTAGACGCCTCCGCTCTGCTCAGGTGTTTTGAACTCTGTCTTCGTCCCTAGTCTTGGCCGATGGACTGTCCAGGGGAGGGTGTCTTGTGGTTTGTGGCCTCCTGGCCTGCCTGGATACGTTGGCATAGGCCTGGCTGCCATGATGACTTTTGCGCACGTTACTCTTAGCCGTTGTTCTGCCGCCCTCTGCTCCTGCCAAGTTATTTTACAACTGTCTGCATTTTCTGTTTCTCACCTTTTCTCCTGTTCCCTTTGGGCTCAGTCTGAACAACAGTTACAAGGTCGAAAAACAACGTCCCTGGTTCTTGCTGATATGGCCAGTCCCTCGCACCTAGACATAACACTATGTACAGCTGCCATGGGGAAATTGGTGGGCTTTTAGTATTGCGTTTTTCCCTCTTGAGAGGGACTTGGAGAAAAGCCTTTCCAGGGAGAAGAGCTGTGATAATCTGCTGATGTAGTCTTTGCAAATAGAGACTGAGGTATGGGGGTTCGATAGTCAAAGCCCAGAGGTCTTCTATTTTTATAATACACTAGCTACTAGAACGGGGAGGGTGGTAAGGTAATTTAGCCCTATAGCCACTGCTTTATGAAATGCTTTCCCCGTTAGTATTCTATGGAGTTGTAACTATGCTGATTATATTATTCTTATGCATTATGCTGATAGTACTAACACGTATACTGTATCTTAGAGCACGTATGTTGAAATAAACATTCTAACCTATACTGTGTCTCTTCTTACGCCCGCTGTGGACAAGCATGAGTGAGTGACGAAAGGGTGTTCTTGCTACTGCGAGTCCTGAGAGAGAGAGAGATACTGTGTTCTGGGTTGTCTAATCATTGGTACATTGTTGCTAATGGGACGCTAAGGCTAGTTGGGTTAGGGTTTTAGGTGCTACGGTTTATGGTTGGCTCACCACTACATTCCGAGGTCCTATTATCCTGTGCATAGCTCTGTGTGTGCAGAATCCCTATGACAATTTCACTA
Source organism: Calotriton arnoldi (assembly GCA_963921515.1). NCBI lineage: Eukaryota > Metazoa > Chordata > Amphibia > Caudata > Salamandridae > Calotriton > Calotriton arnoldi. Next base: position 2,060,831 of record CAWUFW010001658.1, read on the forward strand.
ATGCAAATTTCGAAAAAGAAAGCAATGTGCGCCTATATTAAAAAAGGTATGAACACACCTACTCGTACAATACAGGAATTCATGCCTACAACAGTAATCAGGCCATGACCTTTGCGCTAAGCGCTCAGGTACCTATGTTAAAAAACTCAGTGCATCTTACCGAGTTTCACTATGAGTATTGCTAGAACTGGAACGAGGGAAGAGGGCGACCCCCTGTAGTCACACAGTGGTTGGAGAAATGGATGATAAATAGACAGCGTTAGATTAAGGCAAAGCTCATTCTCGCACGTACCGCACACATCCGGTCTCACACCAAACCAAACGGGCTAGCGGGGGCTGCCGCTGCCCCGGGTTCGGTACAGCCGTCATGGTTACTCACAGCCCTTGGTGTTACCAATAGTCCCGTTTTTAGTATTGCGTCCACTCACTGCTGTCATTTACTGTATGCCCGTGCTCAAGCCTCCCATTTCCCTCCTTACATCATCAAGGGTGGTGTGCCTCCACTCTGTGGTCCCTCCTGGTGCCGTGTAGGTACCCGGACTAGGACCGCGAGGACCCATGTATACATCCTGACTTCCCGTCATGTGTGACGCGGGGCATTTGCGAATGACGTCACCACGTCGGTGCGTCTACACGCTGAAGAGAGCTAGACCGCTCATATGAACTGATGTGTCAGGTCACAGTGGGTAGAGCGCTCATTAAAATACGTCAGTATCTCGATGCCATAATTGTAATTATAACGGAGTGAGGGTAAATTAAGGGGTCTATTTAAACAAAGACTGACTATTGGCATAGTGTCCAATATAGTCACTCTCCTTACAACAAATATAGAATATCCCTAATAGCCCATATATGCGGCGTGACAGAGGATGTTACTAGTAGTCAAGAGGACATGGTACTGCAGCATTCATTGGATGACATTACACATAAGCTCCCGAAGGTATAGGGGTTGTTGTTGAGCCCTACACGACCTGCATAACGCATACCACATATCTCCCTATAATGTCTAGTGGGTGTGGTAGTGTGATATCGTATGTGAATTTCCCCAGTGTGTAAGAATGTAGGAATATACATCGTGCTGCGGTCACTGACTGTCGTTTAGCTGTTATATAAGCGGTGCCACTAGGATCAAATACACAGCTCTCCGTACCTCCTATGTACAGTAAAACCACTTGTTATCAACCCCTAAGGGCTAGTGAGTGTTGTCAGCATTCTCGTGTTCCCTTGATCATGGCCTACTCAAGGAGGTTCATGGGATGTCGTCATTAAGGCCAATCTCATGGCTACGTAGCCTATAAACCCATTTCTGTTCACGCAGAAACAAGGTCCGGCTAGGGTCCCTTGTGTTAGGTGGAATGTAGGGTTTGTCTAATACTGTCCAGTATAGATCCTCTGCATAATGAGTCGTGAGTCGTGTTGTTGTCCTTTCACAGCGGATGTTACTCCTGTGTTCCATTATCCTCACTTTCACTTTCCTTGATGTCATTCCCACATAGATCAATTGACAAGGGCATTTGATCATATATATATCACGTTTGCAGAATTACAATCGGTATGAGTGCGTTGTTCCCATGGGTAGTTGAGCCCCACGTCTACACTCTTGGTATTTGCAGTGAGTCTACACACATCACATGAGCCACACCTGGTGTGCCCTGTAACTGGGAGGAGTTCCCACGGGTCTCGATGCTCTGCCTGAGGTGTAAGGCGGGGTCTCGTGTGGACCAGGTGGTCCCTAATATTAGGGCTCCTCCTAAAAGAGAATAGTGGTTTGTCCAGATGAAGGCCATTAGAATTAAGTATACGCCAGTTCTTCAGAATGATGCATTTCACCTGAGTGGAGGCCGTGTTGAATGTAGTCACGCATATGGCATTTTTGTTTTCTGGTCGTTCCACCTTTTCCAAAAGGGCCTCCCTGTGGCAGTTTTGTGCTCTCTTCTGGGCTCGCCGCACGACTCTGGTGGGGTACCTCCTCCTTTCCAATTTCCCTGACAGTGTTGCAGCCTCCTTCTAAAAGTCTTCGAGGTCAGAGCAATTTCTACGAAGACGCAAAAATTGCCCCACTGGGAGGTTCTCCCTCAGAGATTTAGGGTGGAACCTTTCAAAAAGCAAGAGCCCGTTTCTGTCGGTTGGTTTGTGGAACACCCTTGTGCTCAGTATACCCCACCCTATTGCTCCGCCTCAAGCGTTGGTCTGCGCAGAGGCGTCGTAGCAGCCCTATGATGAAGCATGCCACAATTTGCTGTGGGTGAGGGCAGTTTTTACAAAGTATTGCACTTTGCTACACTTTTACCTTTGATTATCACCCGATAAAAATTGTGATTTCAGTAGCCTTACTTCTTTCTGTGTGTTGATAACTCAAATGTAAGCCAGTGTGTAAAAAATAAGACATTTTGAAAAATACCTTCGAAATCATATGCTGGTACAGTTACCCACAAACTCAGAGACGTACAAATAATTACTGCTCCTAAACTCCATATCTTGTGCCCATTTCAGAAATACATAGATTACCTTGATACCTATTTTTCACTCTACATATTTCACCATATGAATAGGTCTATCTGACTCAGTATACAATGAAAAACCATTGTACGGTGCAGCTCAGTTGTTGGCTCTGGGTACCTCAGGTTCTTGGAGAACCTGCAAACCTATATATCCATACTACCAAAAGGGTCTAACGAGTATACTGGTACATTGCTTTTGTAAACTGACCATTGTGACAAAACGTTACAGATGAAAACATTGTCACAAATGCCAGTTTTTTTCCTACTCATTTTCAATATTTATTTATTTCAACAGTTTGTTTCTTTGGGAAAAACTTGAGAGATCTACATATATGGCCGCTTGCTCAATTCCGAATTTTGCTTACTTCACAGAAATATATAGTTGCCCTAGATCACCCATGGGTTACACACTGGTTTGCACCACAAACTGGAAGTAGGTTAAAAGCACAAAACATAGAAAAAATGGGCTACATATTTAGAAAATGGCAAAAATGTGGTAAAAAATTAGTTTTTTTGATTCAGATCTGCACGCTCCTGTAAGCTGGGAAGATTGTGACTTTAGCACATTAAACGGTTCGTTGATGCCATTTTTATGAAAAAAAACAGACACTTTTATCCAGGGGTCATTTTCCTAAAAAACACAAAATGTAGCTATATTTTGGCTAATTCCTCAGTCCCTTCCAGGGCATCCACAAACCCTGGGTACCTTTAGAATCTCCAGGATGTTGGGGGAAAAAGGACGCAGGTTTGGCGTGGATAGCTTATGTGGACAAAAAGTTTTGGAAGCCTATGAGCAAACTGCCCCAAATAGCCCAAAAAGGCTTAGCACTGCGGGAGAGGGAGGTACGGGGGGCATGGGGGAGGGGTGGGGGGAATGCCTAACAGCGACAGGGTTAAATATTCCTGCTCAACATTGGCAAGAAGAAGCCTTACAGAGGTACCATGAATCAAAATAGGTAGAGCATTAACACTATCTACACCTCACAGTCATTATAACAGTTTTCTAATAGTGCATGGCAAAACATGTATGAGAAAATGCACAATATATAGCTATGCAGCATGAGACTGTAAAGCGCATAATCAAATAATCCTTAACTGAGCATGTTGGTCTAAGCATTTTCACAGTTGGAAGGAGTTTGTCATGCATTTATATGTTCGAGATTTTTCTTGTTATCCCAAAAATGTGTTGCTTTTAAAATTACTATAATTTGACATCCTTTTTTTATGTTCAATTGCTCTTTGACCTGGTGGTTTTATAGCCTGAATCAACATCACTGGTGATGTTTTTGTTGGGAGATGAAAATTGCCTTTAAATCCAAAAGCATAATGGTTGTACTGTCATTGTGAGGTCAGCTCTTTGTTTAATTGCACCTAGACAGGTAGTGTATATTGTGTATTTGTTCTTTATGCATTGGAGGGAAACTGAAGGCCCTAGATGGTCTACAGTGCAAAATTGTTCGTATCAACTGTGAATGCTTTGTATTTTTATAGGTATGTCATGCTTGGATCTGCAGAGTTGGTAATTACAGTGTTCACTATTCTCCCATAGTGAGGGAAAGGTCAGGGTCCATACCAATGAGCACTTACAGTACTCAGTCCACAATAGAGACTGATGATCACTTAAAGGCATTGGATTCTTTGGGTACATGTGGACGTGCATCACAAGTCTTATCGTGAGTGGGTGTGGGGGGTGATTTTATGTACAGTACAAAATAGTAATCAGAGCAACTGTAAAAGTCCAGGTAGGCCTGTGTGACAAAATCTTCAACCATACAATATGCTTATAATCTCGCAAAGAGAATAGGACTCTTTTATTGGGTTATGGGCAAGGTAGAATGGATGTAATTTTGGGATTCGAAATAGAGGACTGCAGCATTTCTGGCCAAAATGTGACATATTTTAACTTTTAGGGTATGTTAAATGATTTTTGCAAACCTGAATGTTCTCAAACACTTAAACAGAAAGGTAATATAACAGGATCAACAGTGTCACAGATACATGTACAGTAAGGGACGAGTATCTTGGAGTTTGTGCTTACAAGCGGGTGGCATGGTAAAGGTAGGCTTGTGATAAAGATGCCACAGACACAAGGACAACAGCCAAGGAATGCACATGGCTCAAAATAGACAACAAAAGTACCTGAATTCATTAGCTGACTAGCCAATTGGGTGCTGGACTGCCACATAGGAATGGTCTAGGGGATCAACATTGAGATTAATAAAAACATGAAAAGGCTGTGCAAATGGTGTGGCATTCTAGGGTCTATAAGTCTCAGATGTTTGCGAACATTGGTGTCTAGCAATGGCAAGTCCTCTGGAGCTTGTGTATGTCTTCTGGTGAGGGGACCTAGGCTCTGCCGGCCTCCAGGAAGAGCCCAATGTGCCCCAGAAAATCCAGACTTCCAGATAATAGCACTATGTGTAGTTTTGTTTCAGGAAGCACCATAAAAAACATGTTTTGCTCCATTTTGAAGGGTATAACCTACTGTATGTGATAGCAATCACACTCTTTAAATTCCAAACCCTGTGGTATTGAATTTTAGAAGATTTGAAAATTATTGCATCGAGGCCAGGGTATTCCTAATTGCGACCTAAGAATCTTCTCGCTCCCCCAGTATCCTCAGAACCAGTATCACCGTACTGCACCATTACAGGAAGCCCTAGTGGGCAGTCTGTGGGCTTTATCCACAAATGCATCCCCATCTCTTCTTTGACGCTTAACCAAATGTCCCACATTCTAAGCACCATGAAGAACAGAATTAATGTCCCTTCAAGAGGTAGACGAATGATGCATATTCGTGACCCTCTGCACATGTTCTCCATGGTTTTGATTAGGGCAGGGTGAAATCCCATTGTTTTTTTCCTCTATAAATTTGCGAATTTCCAGTGAAATGTGAATTTCTTGTATCCTGCATTACTTTTATTTTACCTGCATGCACACTTTGCTTTAAAAGTATTGTGAGATACAGGGCAGGAGAATGGTTTGAATGGTAATTTCTTTGCCGGGCATTTTCTGTGCAAACGTGTCTCCCACTGGTATCTCACAAGACTTTTGAACGTGAGATGCGCTTGGGTAAGAGAATGTATGCAAAATTGTGCAATTCATAACTACGGGAAATTTAAGGAATTTTGAGAACTTCGTCAGTGTAAATACATTTTCACACAGGCCTGCAATTCCTAGGGGTATTATAGAACATATTGTACACTGTTGAAATTCAGACATTCATGGCCTTTTGTAGATTATGCCACAGTATGAGATCATTCCAGGGCATCAACATATTCACTAGTGTTATGTAGTGTTTGCTCTACAACCAGTACCTTTCCCAATAGTGACTCCAACTTCAATTCTACAGTTTTATTTACATGTCTATGCTTTTAGTCCTGGAGGTTAGAATTGATGGAATACCCATTTTCCTAACCATATTTTGAGTTCTATGTGTTGCATGTATTATGGTTTAAACCATTCTAAGACTACTTCCATGTGCTAAAGTGGGTTAGGGGAGAGGGAAAGAATGGGCTGAGAATGGGGAAAACATGAAACAGGAGAGGTCAAAGTGGAAGAAGTCATATGATTGAAATAAACTATCCCCAAAAGTGAATTGTGTGTATCTGAACTTGCACACCTAATCCATTAGTGGGGCCTAGGAAGTATTGGAGGCAAAGAGAAAGGCATAGATAGAAGAACAGAGCAGTAGGGGTATGGAGCTAGAAATGTGGGGAACGGCAATGAGAAGAATCAGAAACTGACAGAAATCATAGTAGATTATTGGAGTAATCCAGTGGCAAGTTAGAGGAATTCTGCTACTACTTCTCCCTAAGATATTAACCAGTGACTCCAAGTCTAATGAAGTAGTTCGAGGCAGTAATGACTGGGGGCTGCTATGTATACTTTAATTCACTCCCAAGCAGTGGCGGATCGCAGAGGGAGTGCTGCGGGCGGTGGGGCGGGGCGGGGGAGGGGCAGGGTGGAGGGGTAGTGGAGTCGGACATACAACGGCCAGGAGTAAAGTAAGTAAATAAATAAATAAAACTATTTACCTTGCGCTCGCTGCATCGCCAACTCTGCGATGCAGCCAGCGGAAGGTAAATAGTTTGATTTATTTATTTACTTACTTTACTCCTGGCTGTCGTATGTTTGACTCCACTACCCCACCACCCTGCCCCGCCCCACCCCACCGCCCCACAGCACTCCCTCTGCGAGCCGCCACTTCTCCCAAGGTGATCAGTGTTCTGCGAGGGCAGAGGAGTCTAGGTACAGATAGTGTGGCCACAATTTGAAACAAGTGTTTCAAGCCTGGAGAGATAGGTGAATGGTTTGACCTTCAATCTTGATCATCTGCAGGTGATTATTGGTGTTGCTCTCAGAGATAATCAAGGGGTAAGATTTGTATGCAGAACTCACTGATCCAGATGACTGAAGTCTTTTGAATTCCTTAATAAATCTGTTCAGCTCTTAGGGATTTCAAGCAACTATGAAAACATATTCCCAGATTCAGATGTCTACATGAGGAGCTCTGTAAATAGGGTCATCTATCAGCCTGCAAAAGTACAATCACCTGAACCTGTACCAGGGAAGCGTTGATAGGAAGGAATAGTAAGAATTTTCTACAGTCTTATTAGTGACTCACATGGATTCTCAAAATGCACACTTTCAACCAGGATGTGGTAAAAATCCTTTAGGAAGATGGAGGAGTTATTTGGCTAAAGTGGACCAGTGGACACTCACTGTAGCTTGGTTCCCTGAAAATTCCTGACTACCCTTAACACAAAGAAATGTGTTAAAGAAGAGGGGAGTTTTTCCAGAAGGAGCCTATTGAGGACACAGAAATGCATGCCCTGCTTATACATATATCAATTAAGTACACCAGCAAAGACCTGAGCTCTAAATACAAAGAAACGTACTTGCCTAGTCAGAGTGTTCTTGATAATTTGGTGAAACAATAAAAAATACCTTACACAAGAAAGATCTGGAAAAGATTAGTTTGCCATTCCAACTCACAATCTCTGTAATAAAATATTTAGGTATAGTCAAGACAAAATGTAGAGAAAATAGTGCTGAATGTAATCCAGGCCTTCAGAGGAAGTTTTTTTTAATGAGACTGGTAGACTAAAGATTTGTCAGACAGGGGATTCTTTCTTACCAAACTCTAACTACGGCCCTTAATAAAAATGATCTCTTGTCCAAGATTACCTATATACGGAACAACCTATGGACAAAATGGTTCATAACATTTTCTCAAATCTGCTAGGGAAAGGCAAATAGGCTCTAATTTCTATTACTCATCTGCAACCAACTTGCAAAAAATGTGGAATGTGTAATAGATTTTCATATTTTAAGGAAATACATGAACAGTTTCCTACCACAGTAAGCTAGTGGAATATTTAGGAAAAGTGGTGAGAATTATGAAGTACTCAACTGGGAAATAGATGAAAAGGATATGCTCAGGGATATCCCATCGAAATCTTTCTTCTTAGAAGAGATCTACAGTTAAAAGAATTGAATATTTATAGCCTCCTGTTAATTAGACAGGTTTTATGTGATCTGAGTGGACACTGTGGATATCAATTGAAGAAGTGGATATGCTCACCTGAAAAGCCAGAATTTGTGAAGGAAGGAAAAGCAATTCACTTGAAGTATTTGATTTAAAGAGGATTAACGGCATTTAATCGTCTGCTGAAGAGGATTCAGATCAGAGGTTTTTCTGGACTCTCCAAATCTTACTGCCTAAGTGAAACAGAACTGGCAAACTACTTAAGAAGGCTGCTTTAGAGGTGCTCCTTAATTCTAAATGGGCTGATGGCAATACAGCAACAATAGATACAGCAGGATCAAAGATGAATATTCAGGAGATTGGTTGGGCTTCACTTTTGCTGCAACTAGAGGCAAAAATGAATAAATATCTTCTCCAATTGATGCACAGATTGGGAGGCAGCTGTAGAGATTAATATCACGGAGAAAGGGTGTGATAATTTCCAATCTAACATTCCAAAAGTTTAATCAACATCTTCCACTGCTTTACTCCAATATATGCTAGAAATGGAAAAAATAATTTAAGAATATATAAACATATGTTACTCACATGTCAAAGAATTGATCAGGTTTGGAATTCAGAGATGGAAAAAACTTAGTGGCGTAATAGAAGAACTAGTTCAGTGAAACTAATTTTCTTTACCTCTAGAGTCATTAATGAAACAATGAATCCAAAAGTCAATGATGAAAGCTAAAAAGGTAATTTTCTATAACTGGAAAGGTGAGAGCTGTGCATGCAAAAAAAATGGCCATCTGAGCTCTCCAAAATAGTCACACTAGTGAGAGTAACATTTCCAACAGTTCCAAAATCCCTGAAGTACTTGCTAATCAACTGGACCCTGCCAGCGCTTGGATACTCTCATGGGTGACAAGACTTGCTCTACACATCTACTGATTGATTAAGTGAACTAGAACAGACTAGATTTCTTTAACAATATGTGGGAAAATATTTGAACAGATATTGAAATACTGTACATTTCTAACAGTTACTTAAGACGCAATTCGTAGGTTTAGTTGGATGATCTCATTTTTATAGGATTTGTATTTCTCTTATGTAATTTTTATTCCTGTTTATTTTGATATACGTTATGTGGCTATAGGACAACTATGTTTCATCTTTGGACAGTCTGTTGCCCATTGTCTCTCACTGTGACCACTCTTTGGATGTGCGGACTATATGGCATAGCCATCAATTCTGTTTTGTATTTACCTATATGCAGTCCTGCACTCTCAGGTCTTGAGCTCACAAATATTTGTATCATTGACTGCTACTCACAACCAGTAGCTGTCGGTGGTGGGAGTTCCGCCGGGCGCTGACGTGGGGCGGGGAAGGGGAAGGGTGGGTGGTAGTAAACTATGGATTACGGCTGATTACAGGTAAGTAAACATATAAATAAATAAAACGAAGTTCGTTACGCGCTACTGCTCACAACTTTGTAACACACAATGTCCAATTTTGACAACAGAGATACAGTGTTTGAGGAACTATTCAGTGACACTACTGGAACTAATCCCCAAACCACTCCCCTAAATGGGATAGAGGGTTTGAAAATTAAATTCATGAGACTGGAACATCTCAAAAAACATGATCTCTCTATGTGGTGGGATGCCACAATCTTACACAGATATACAGACACCATACAAATTCTTAGAGGGCTACAGTTGGTCATTTTCCCTCCCTTCGAAGACTTGGGTGCAAGTCTCCTGGAGGAATGGGAACAATTGCTACTTACATCCTCATTTGGGATGATGGAAATCCTCGTGAGGGATGCGGACAATAAAACAGAAAAACTTCTCAAGGAAATAAGATTCTTGAGGATGAAATAAGATGCACAAACATGCCGGAAGTGGCCGAAAAAAACTTTAAAATATTCAGGAAGGTTTTGAACAACCACCAACTGTACATCAAGGATAAAACATTCTCAAAATAAAGAGGGATGAAAATGATTATAAGAGTGGGAGGGTGTTCACCTATGCACATAAGTTTGATAATGTCAAGGCACACCCACAGAAAGACACACAAAACAATATAAGTAAAAGCACAGAGATTACTGCATCCATCAGTGAATCGGATGTCTCCAGTATCACCAGTCACTCAAGTGGAGACTCCACTGCTTCTTTAGGAGCACAGGCAATTCCATCCACAAGTTCTTCTTTTTTATTAGAACTAGAAAAGTTCCACAAGGGACACAGACAAAATTTCAGAAGGGACAACAACCAAGAAAACAAGAAAGGGGCAAAACAGACGCATCAGGAAAACAAAAAGAGAAAGAGGGGGTCACTACCAGTTCGGCCTTACGCATTCAATAACACTGTAGGAATCTGGCTCTCTATATAATGCACTAAAATTAAGTACACTGTGCAGAGAGTCCAGTGAGACCCAGATTGGTATACAGAGGCAAAAGTAGATTATACTAACGCTCTATTTGTGGTAGTGCGGGTGAGCAGGTAGGCTTATCAGAGCACAGTGCTAAGCATTTGTTGCACTCACAGAGGCAATAAATGAGCCACATATTCAAGAATAAATCGGAGACCGATTTATAAAAATAACAAAGATTTTTATTGTTTTACAGAAAGTACTTTTTAATATATGAATTTTCAAAATTTGCAAAATTAATTACTTTTGTGCGCAATTATGCACCATTGAAGTCAATGGGATAAAAGAGAAAAATGCATATAAAATTTAAGTAGGTAGCAAGGCCAGGCCCAATGATCCACCAGCTGATTAATGGGAGCATCCCGGATTCGGCCGGGAGCAGGGTGCTGAGGTCATTGGTAGCTTGTCCTCTACGAAGAAGGGGGGCACTTGAAAACACAATGCACAAAGGGACTTAAAGGTAAGCCTGTGGGGTTCCACTCGAATAAGCAGGCGCCATGGGCCTCAGAACCATGGGAGCACAGCTGGATCGTCGTTACCAATGCCGGTTGGGACAGGTGTAGAGCAGATAGGTCAGCCAGGCGATGTGCATCAAGATGTCCTCATAGTCAGGAGCAGGCAGTTTGGAGAGGCGATTCCGTGACAGCTGGGCACCTCATGAAGTGGGTCTCAGGAGTCTTGATGTCTCTTGATGGGTGTTTGCTTCCTGGGGAGTTGTAGTCCGGATTGGACTCTTTGTCTCTGTGTACGTTGCAGAGGGTCCTGTTCCCTGGGTATTGGTGCGGCATGGCTGTGGTAAGTCCTGTTGTCTCCAAACTTGGTGGGGAGACAGAACTGACTCCGGAGATGGTACACCACTTTAGGTTTGGGTGCTGCGTTGGAGTCGCCAGGGAGCAGAAAGTCGGTACAACTGAATTCTGCGGTTCGGTGCCTGCGGGCTGCACGGGAGCAGTACCTCCACTCCAAGGTAGCTATTTAGTAATTTGCAGAAGGCTGGAAGAGCTCCGGGGTTCTTGGAGGTATCACAGTTGCAGGACAAGACAGCACATCATGATTGTCGAGTCCTTAAGGCAGTAGGCAGGGTTTGGCACCAATCTTCTGCAGCAGGTCTTCAGTCCACAGGCCAGCAGCTCTTCTTTGTCCTTTTCTTTTCTGTGTCCATCAAATCTTAGTTCAGGGTCCAGGGATGCCACCTAAATACTAAATCTATGGGTGTTAAAGGGAGTGACCGGTAGTAGCCAATGGGCTACTTACCTTTAGGGTGTCTACACCCTCTAAGTGACCACTTCCTATGGGAAGGAGCACTACCTTGAATGTAATTGGCTGATTGACCCTCAAACCAAGATAGAGGGAAATGAAAAGTGGGGTCCACATCGTCTGCTCCACCTTAAGGGTGGTGCTGGCTGAATGGGGACCCACCTCTTAATTTTCCCGCCTGTCCATCTGCCAAATGTGAAGCAGGAAAGGGGAGATGGCATCCTCTGGAACTGCCTGGATCGCATTTCAATGGCGGCATCCCCATTGAAGCATTCAACCTTGAAAGGCCATCCGGTCCTGGGGGAGGTGTGAAGCACCTCCGCCCAGAACAGGCTTTGTTCCTGGCCTCTGAGAGCGCTGGCCCTCACCCCATGAGGTCAGAAACATGTCTGGTGGTGGCAGGCTGGCTAAGACTAGTCAGAGACCACACAAGTGCTTGGTAAGTTTTCAGGGAACCCTCAAAAGGGTCTCCTGTGTGCATTTATTAATAAATCCAACACTGGCATCAGTGAGGATTTATTAAGACAAGATGTTTGGTACCAAACATCTTAGGGTACAGTGAATCCATCATGGAGCTAGGAAACTCGGAATGACAAGTATCCAACCCACGGACTCTCTATAGCTTCCCTGTGCACTTACAATATCCAAGAATGGCTCAGCTATTGTAGGGTCATATCTGCTCATGCAGATATGTCCACGTATGGGATATGGTGCACCCTGCTCAGGGCTATAAGGCCTGCAGTAGGAGTTACTTACCTATATCTCATGCAGTGCATGTGGTTCAGGTTTCTCTGCATCAAGACACCAGCCTGCAATAGCAGTGTGCATGATCTTGGTGAGGGGTCCCCAGGGTAATAAAATTTGTGCTGCAACCCTCTTCAGTCCCAATGCCATAGGTACCAGGAGTACCATTTACTAGGGACTTATAGGGGTTGCGGAAGTTGTGCTAATTGTGGTACAATTTTAGGGAAGGAACACTGATACTCTGGACTTGGGTAGCAGGGAACCAGTACACCTTAGTCAAAGTTGCATCAAAAACCAGGCAAAAGGTGTGGGGGGGTACGGCAACAAGAATCAAGTTCCTCACAAACACTGACTGGCCCAGTAGGCATGACACCCTCTGATACACCCAACAATTATGTATCTGTTGTCAATTTGTCTAATTATGAGCTGAGTACTGTGCAAATAAAAATACTTAGCAAAGGTTTGCAATTTTGTCCAGCTTCTTTACCCAACTTCGCTGATGTGCATATAAATTGCTTCAAATTATTAAGCAAACTAAAGCTATTCAAATGTTTCCAGGGTAAAGGAACACCCTTACCAGTGGCACATGAGGCCACATCAGACTCCAACATGACTATACAAGACACACTGGACATTCAATTGCTTTTGTCATTTGAACATGCACAAGACACCATCCCCTCGATCCCTCAGCTAATGGGGGAGCTAGATATTGGTTCTAATTTGGACAGTGACAGAGGTCTTAAAACCAAGTCATGTTTCAATCCCTTCCTACCTTTGCACAATGCCATTGACACTTTTCACCAAATAGTAATTAAAGAACTCTACCAACTAGAGGACAAGTACACACTAGGTTTGAAACACATGCGACATAACCTCATGTGAGAGGAGAGACAAGCCCTACAATCTCTCGCGTCAGAACCTAGCATTGTCAGTAAGGAGGTAGACAAGGAAAGGAACGTTGTGGTCATGAATGAGGCAGACTATAGGAGGAAAATAGATCGCCAACTGCTTGACACATCAGCGTACCAAAAGCTCATGCACAACCCATTAAAAGACACAAACGTTCATTGAACAATGGCTTAAACACTGGAGGGATACATGCCTAATCTCTGATCAGAATTTTGCTAGTACAATCCAACACCTAGGATGCCCTGCATTTATACTTTACCTAAAATCCACATGCAGGGGGATTTTTCACCTGGCAGACCGATAATTTCAGGCTTAGGGTCACCCACAGAGAGGCTCTCAGAGTACATCGACTTATACCTACAACCCTTCGGCTCCAATTTTCCATCACACATTAAAGACACTAAAGAGCTGCTCAGCAAAGAGGCTGATTTTGAGTGGAAGAGGGCAATTTTCTGGTGACACTGGATGTGTGTTCATTATACACGAGCATCCCCAAAGAATGGGGAATCTCAGCTATACAACATTTTTAGACACATAGGATGCTACTTAGCTAGAACATACTGAAATGCTATTGGATCTCATTCGGGCTGTTTTGTATAACAACATATTTGTACACAATAGGGTTTGGTACAGACAGATACAGGGTATGGCAATGGTGGTCAAAATTTTCACCCTCGTCTGCGAACTTATACATGGGTCTGTTTAAAAAGTTACACATTTGGACCAGATGACCCACACAACTCACTGAATGTATGATATACTGGGGTAGGTACATAGACAACTCCCACATCATTTTACTAACCATTGGCTTGCTCCCTGTAACTTTACTTACCACTGGCTGGCTTCAATGTGGCTCCCACATCAATCTCGTTTCCTTGATTCCTACTGGTCAGCGCCTCCTCTTTGCATACGTCTTCCTCCTGGGCTTCGAGTCTCTCTCCTGTCGTGGAGCCTGGACCAAGTACTGCTTCCGTTGCCAGTATCCTTCACCTGCAGGCACCTGCAGGTAATCTTTTTATTAACCACTTTCGCAAGCTCTGTCTTGGGGCTCACTGCGCCCCAGCATTCTTTGTCCTTTGTTCCGTTTACTTGACTGGCTCTAGAGCGTTTACTCGCTCCAGCTGCTATCTCCCTATCATGACAGAATCAGTTCCCTTGAGACTGCTTTTCATTCCATTCTCTCGATGACACTTGTTGTTCCATCCTGAAACTCTCCATTCTGACTCTATTGCTGACGCTGATAATGATCTCCGGGCAGCCATCCTTTGTTGCTGGCTCGCTTTTCTAGTGTAGTTGATTTGCATGCTCCCTTGTGGTCTGTGTACCCTCCGTCTCAGCGTTTGCCTTTCCCTATGATTGAGCATGTCCTCCAGTCCATTCTTAGCGCAGGTTGCTCTCAATAGTATGCGATTATAGTGGGTCTCCCTCCTCTACTGGCAGTGACTTCCTGTCTTATTGCCCTCTTAGTTCGCACCTTTCGCTTTTCTGCTGATGTGTGCTGGCCTGTCAGTGTGAACCTCCCCGTCCCTAGGCATAGCCCACCTCTACATGGCTTGTTCTTGTGTCTATGAAAATGATATTGTATACGGTGTTATTTGGTTTTAGTTACATAAGTAGTGATGATAGGTGAACCATTAGAAGATTGCTAGACCTGGATTCTGAAAATAACCTACTGAAAGCTGCCTCTTGCGATTCTTATGTGCCTGCGCTCAGCTTGCAAGGACATGTTTGCAGAGACTTCAGTGGTATGTTATTTGCTGGCATAGTGTGCCGTGATCGGTGTAGCTGGCTGTGCTATAGTTAAAATAAATCGACCTTTGCCAAATGTCATCGGTGTAAAGAACATAATCCTGCTGTAAGTAGTTCCCTTCGATTGAGCTGTGTGGGAAACATTTCTTTCCTCTAGTTAAGCTTTAGCGCTGTCTGCCAATCTGTGGGGATGGCGTGAATGTGGAAGACCCTTCAAAGAATAGGGCTGTGCCTGTTGATTTGCGCGAGTCATGTGGCTGGCTGTGAATGCTCCCTGATACCGGTATACTTTCCTTATCCCACACAGAAGGCGCTTCCCACCCAATGCATGGTTTCGAGTGCATGAAAAAACAGTGAGGAGGTCAGCCAGGGCGGCCCCGGGCCTATTCATTTTTAGACTAAACTCATATTCTATCATAGAAATAAATGATGGAAAAACAATGTTTTTATGGTATTTGACCCAAAATGTAAAAGAACTTCATAAAGCACGTCAGAGGAACCACAAGGGAAATTGCTTCTAGGCTTTTGAGCACAACTCTTGCTCATTTCCTGGTAAATTCTACATGGCAACTTGAGATGGGTCCTCCCAGGCTGACAGCCCTTCTTGAACCACCAAACTCAACGAGTTGCCTTTGAAAGCGACAGGACACCCCAAGAAAAAGCATTCTATTGAGAACAGCCTCAGCCCTGGTGCTGAGTGGGATCATTTCGAATAGTACTGTGTTACGAGGGGAGTTGTATCAAGGTTTTGCCTGCTGCCGGGGGGTGCAAGCATGCACATTCCAGATAGAGCACCTCGTTCTCTAAAACACAGGTACAGGTGTTACCTTTCAGTTTCCCACCCCGTGCTGCCTGCTTTCGAAATGAAACATCCGTTTGTCTCTGCATGATTAAACACGCATTGACGAAGCATTGAGTGTGGCTCATAACAACAAATGTGTGGATGCTGTCATCTGTGCAGTCAGTCATCCATCTACACATGCACTCAGTCAGTCATCATTCATCCACTAAGTCACCCATCTTGGCACCATTGCATCTAGTACTCCAAACATTGACTCAGTCTTGTGTTGACCCATTTGTCCATCCGCAATATCTCACACACACTCGTCAGTCAGTGAAGAGGTACTTTCAGTTGTCACCCAGACCTGTTGGCTTTGATGCTGGTGTGTGCGTTCACTGTAGTTTGTGACTGCTGGTCGGGGAGGGAGTGGGGTTGCTTTCGGTAGCGTGAGATGGGCTGCCAGTATCTGAGTGGTGTCAGTAGTCTGCTGCTGTGTCAAGCACGTGAGAATGCTGTCTGCAGTGTGTGACAGTGTGTGACCAGTCTGTGGTTGTGAATGCCTAGGTGTGACTGCTACTCTGAATGGGCGTGGGAGTGTTGTCAGAACAGCAGGATTGCTAGTTTGTGAGGGTTGTAAGAATGCTCTAGTAGTCTTTCCCGGTTACTCTGTAAGTGGGCGGTAGTATTTCTAGTTTGTAGATGGTTTTGCTTCCCCCCTTTAAGGATTAAATATTTCCCTTTGTGTTCATTGTGTTTGTGTTGAGACCTTGGCTGAAGATAGGCTGAGTACTTATTAAGCGACGAACAGTTACTCTCGAAAACGTGCTGTGGCCATCAATCCTCTTCCTCTGCTTGTGAAGCACGACGGTCAGCTGTTCCCTAGCGAGGCTTTCAAAGATTGGTTGAGGGGTTACTGACCCGTGCTTTCCATTTGCTTTTAGGTTTCGCCTGTACAGTGCTTGCTAAATCTCTTGTACTTTAAAAAAGCATTGGCAAAGCTAATAGGTTGCGCCTATGCAAAATCTATTGGCTTTGCCATTTTTTTTACGTGTTGCACAGCACTTGAGCTGCTCTGCAGCATAGCTTAAACTAAAAAAAAAGGTGCTATGATGCGGTGTCATAGTGCTTTTTTTCCCTTTAAGGCATGTTGCACAGCAGCTCAACTGCCGTGCAACATGTAAAATGACATCGTCAAAATCAATAGATTTTGCATAGGCGAAACCTATTGGCTTTGCTAATGCTTGTTTACATTACTGACAATCTTGCATTGGGTGGCCACTCATAAAATCTTGTCTGATGTGGTTGTTAGTATAGTACTAATAATATTGGTAGCTCGAGATTATTTTTATTGAAAATAAGTAGCTCTTATTATAGGAAAGATTGGAAATTGAAAGGAGAGATTTTACTAAACCAGGGAATCAAGTAGGAGAGCGTTGAGAAGTCAAAAAAGACACGACAAATGTTTTTCAGTAGTGTACCAGAGTAAGTGCCCTGATACTATATTATGATAAAAATGTCACACTTTTTCAGCACGAGATGCGAAAAATACCAACCGGACACATATTGAAGCATTATTTTCGAACCAAGGGGCATATTAGCAAGACCGGCGATAAAATTATCGCCGTTTTAGCGGCAGGAAACTGCCGCTAAAACGGCGATAATGGGCTTGCTAATATGCGTTATAGAATTCAATAGAAGCCCAGGTTAGATGTCCTGCACATCTAACCTGGGCTTCTATTGGAATTCTATAACGCATATTAGCAAGCCCATTATCGCCGTTTTAGCGGCAGTTTCCTGCCGCTAAAACTGCGATAATTTTATCGCCGGTCTTGCTAATATGCCCCTAAACCTTCAACTTTAAACACCTTCGCTATCTTCGTGCCCAGGTCTCGTAAAACATGGGGGCATATTAACAACGGCCAGCGATAATTATCGCTGGCCGTGGCTGGCCGTGCTTAGCGATAATTATATTATCGCTGGCTATCTCTGGCATTTATCGCCCTGGTAGCGCGTTATTAACAACGCGTTACTCCAGGGCGATAAAAATACCAGAGATAGCGATGTTATCGCCCTTTTGCAGGGAACATCGCTGGTTTTCCAGCGATGTTCCCTGCAAAAGGGCGATAACAGCAGAATCCACCTCCTATGGCTAACATAGGTAAGTCGGGATTATAGCAGACGTTAGTTTTTGGCGAAAACGGCCGTTTTCGCCAAAATCTAACGTCTGCTATAATCCTGTGGGCTGCCTTGTAAATATCGCGATGTGCACATCGGCGATATTTACAACGTAGCCCATCTGGGGTACGCCCAGTAACGCCCACTTTGCATCTCATTAGAGATGCAAGGATGGGCGTTGGGGGAAAGGGCGATAGTGCAGGGATTCACGCGATAGCGTGACCTTGCTGATTAGGCGATAGAATTATCGCCGCTTTCCGTCCGAAAACGGACGCTAAAGCGGCGATAATTGTCTATCGCCTCGTTGTTAATATGCCCCATGATTCTTAGGCCGTCTGCAGTATTCCCCTAAAAGAATGAGAAATTCCAGAGGAAAATGATATATCCGTATCAATTTCCGCAGGTTTTCCCACATTCCTGGACGTTTTTCTGCAGACATCTTCCCATGGGCTTTTTCTAGCAAAATATGATGTTGGAAAACCCCGACGCATGGCTCTATCGCACATCTCGAAACCCTGATTCAGGTAGAAAATCCTGTTTCAGCCCAAAGGGGATTGGGATTTCCGATAAACTCGAAATGAGCACCTTAATGTTTAATGTAAGGACTTAAAAGCCAGAAAGTGTGAATCCATAAAAGTTCTCAGCCTTCTATTTCATGAAAAGCACTGGCTGCAGCATGAGTATGTGCGCCACATGTCTTGAGAATTTTGAAAGAATCCGCGCCGTGATCCATGTTTTCTGCATTATAACTTTGATTTATTCACTAAATGTGTTAGGAATTTTTGATGTAGCTGGGTATGGTATGCAAGTCATGTAGAGCAGATGGTCGATATTTATAAAAGATGCATCTTCGAGTCAAAGGCATTCGGCATTCTTGAAATGAAATAACAAAACTGGCGGAACTGATTGATTTTGTTTTGTCCAACTGTATGCTTGTAAAGGCATCCATAAACAACATGTACTACTGTAAATATAGGGGATGACATCTTGAAGCTATGTCTCTCGTAAGATGAGGGATTCAGACCAAGAGAGATTCATCGTCTTGCATGATATTTAGAATCAAAGAGAATTGCCAAAGATGTTCTGGCGGGTAGTATTTTAGCAATGCGAATGTGTTACTGTTTAAGCCACAAGTATTCATTCCACACTTCAGAATGTCTGAAAAACACAACAAACATTTCAAAATGCATTCGAGATGCAAATGCCAGCCTGTGCGCCTGGAGAACTGTAATTTTTCTTTTCTCTTTGTAGACGTGGATGAATGCCAGGCAATACCAGGCCTTTGCCAAGGAGGAAACTGCATCAACACAGATGGGTCCTTCGAGTGCAGGTGTCCGGCTGGCCACAAGCAAAACGAGGCAACCCAGAAATGTGAAGGTCAGTAAGTGTTGAATCGTAATGCTTCATTCTGATTGGCTGCTGGCTACTGAATAACTCATACATCTGAATAAATGTTATGGTGTTCCAGGAGACTCTGTCCGAGATAATGCAAGAAGCAGGAGCATGTGAAACTCCGCTTCTCCGACTGCGGAAATCCGACCAGGGTGTGGAGAGGATTATTCGCTGTGCAAGCAAGATGTCTCCCATCCTTATTGCACCCAACAGAATCTCCCACTGTAGTGAGCCACCCGGCCTCACCGTCACAGGTAGTGACGTTGACACGCATCTGTTTGGCTGGGCGCGGCCGAACAGATAAATAAAGAAGGCTGGACCGCTCGTGGTCAGTCCCGTAGCTGTAACCACTGTGTGCGTGTGTTATTCGTATTGGTGTTTGCTCCGCCTAGGCCCAACACCGCAAACCTGGGTTCTGTTTCTCCATTACAGCCGAGCCCCCCGCCCCCCCCCCCCCTTTCCGTCTGACCTGTTCACATCCATGTCCTCCTCCTGCGGCCAATGTGTAATTGCAGTGGCACTTTTAGGAGTCGGTGGAATTGGAGTGTGATTATAGGCTGTGCATCACTGCCCAGGCGCAAGGGAGGCCTACCGCTGGCAACTGGAAAGTAAAATGCCTACCGTTGTGACTGTCTGCTCCTTCCTAAGACACAAAATGGATAATAAAAGTAACATTGCCCAGCAACAAAAGGCGCTTTAAGGGAGGGGGTGGTGACAACAACCCCGAACATCTGCTTTGTCTCGGGAATAATCTCCAATCCACAGCTCAGGGTCATTACCTAACCTCTCCCTTGGAAAACGCTGCTCAATAAACACTATCACCAGGGATACCCCCCCCCCCCCACGTATTTTGGTATAACAGAAGGGGCCACAGACACTTGTGTGACACCTTCTGTAGCATAGATCGTACTGGCACTAAATATGCACCAGTGCAATCCAAAGGGGCTAGTCCTCATTTACAGGAGAGTGTGGTCCATACAAATGAGGCAATCTTTTGCCTTTGCACAGGCACAATGGCGAAGAAGCCCTCAGAAGGCACACTGTCAGTGTGCCCCAAGGGCATTCCTTGGCAGAGGGGGGCACAGGACTCCCAGAGGACCCTCCACCCCCCCAGGCATTCCCTCCGGCAGGTGAAATTATGGAGGTGATTTGTGCCAACGTTTGAAACTCAGGCCGGGTTACTACTTACAGTGAAAGGCAAATAGTTAAACAGCTGGAATGCCTTTCGCTAATGTGCTGCTCCCAGTGCAGGTGTGAACAAGCATCTGCATTTTGAACAGTGCATTTGCTTTAATTATCCCAGCCTGCTCAAGGGGGCATCCAGTCAAAGGTGCGCCATGGCACAGAGAAAGACAGTCTGCTCACTATAATACAGCTCCTAGAACTAAGACGGCTGAAATGTAGCATATGAAATGCAGTATGTCAATCCCTGTCTATTAAAATTCAACCATAAAAAGTCTCCATAGTAGTTTCTAAAGGCAGCTCTGGTGTTACACACCACATACATAATGCTGTTCATTAGAGTAATGGTGCTGATCAACCCTGAAGCCCAGCCACTAATAGCCCTATCCATAAACTGCAAACAGAAGGTTCTGGTCGGATAAAGCACTCAAAACTTCAAAATAAATCCCCAATTTTCTGCAAAATGCTTGGAGAAAATACATAATCAATCTGTTTTCCTTAGGTTCACAAACTACTCTGAAACCTAACTTCATCCAGAAGTAAGTGCTTTGCTTGATACATACAAAGAATAAAAAAACAGGAATCAAGCTTGTCTTCAGTACATTTTAACTTTCAGAAGCACAGCTATCTTTTAAGAGGGACTCTTTGTTGGTGCACTAGTTTTTCAAAAAAGAATGCATGTTTGTAGTATGCAGCGCATTGGGTATAAGCAATATTCCATGTTATTTGGTGGAATTAAACAAACCCACTATGTTTCACGGCAGATGTGTCAACCCTATCACCCCTTCTCACTACCTCGAGTTATCATGTCATGGTAGACTTCTGCGGTTATATGTGCTGCTCATATTAGGAAGGTGATCAATACATACGGGCTCACACCTGCAGTTTAATCTAGTAGGCGCCCAGACGTTTTCAAATGGCATGCTGTTTTCCGTCTTTAAAGCAGTCTTCTGTTTTTACTATATGGTAATAACAGCTCTTCTTGGCAATTTTTTCAAATGGTAAAGTACATCACTAACCTGTATGGAGAGTTTATTTGATTTACCTTTAAGTCCCTAGTACAGTGCGCTGTGTGTGTCCGGGACCTGTAATTCAAATGCTGCTAGTGGGCCTGCAGCACTGGCTGTGCCACCCACACAAGCAGCCCTTCAAAGGGTTCACAGGCCTGCCACTGCAGTGTCTGTGTGCAGTTTGTTAACTGCCATGTCGACATGTCAAGTGCACCCACTTGCCAGACTCCAAACCTTCCCTTTTCTTACATGTAAGGCACCCCCTAGGTAGGACTAAGGTACCCCCATGGGCCGGGTGCAGTGCATGTGCAAGGTAGGACATGTACTGGTGTGTGTGACATGTCCTGATAGTGAAATACAGTGTATTTTGTTTTTCACTATTGAAAGGCTATCTGCCCCATAGGATAGAATGGGAGATACTTTGTAACATCTTACAAGTATAACTTCCCTTTGGGACTAGCTAGGGAAATGGAGTTTGGGCTCTGAACTCAGAATTTAATAACACATCTTTTAGTAAAGATGGTTTTTAAATTATGTGTTTGAAAATGCCACTTTTAGAAAGTAGACATTTTCTTGCTTAAACATCCTGTGTGCCTTTGCCGGGTTGTGTATTGACTGTCTGGCTTAGGAGTGAGAGCGGCTGGGGATATGCATTCACTGTAGACAGCCACTGAGTGGCGGGGGGGGGTTGAGGTGTGTCCTCCCTTTCCTGGATGAGTCAGGGCTGGGCTGAATAGACCTGGGTTGCATTTTGAGTAGTGGGAGGAGATTTCCTTGCACCTGAATAGGCCTGGTCTGCCTTACACAATGCTGTTTCCACCTCCTGCCAGGAAGCTGGGCTAGAGAGGACAGAACTGGTTTGGACTAAGCACAGAGAATCTCTGCCACAAGAGAACAAAGAGAAATATGGTATAAATATTGGGGCCTAGACCCCAGAACTTTAGAACTCCTTTGGACTCAAAAACCTGCCAAGAAGAAAAGCCAAAGAATCTGTGAGGAGGATCTACCACTTTGCTGTGTGCTTTGCTGTGTTGGCCTGCTTCTGTCTTGGGCAGAGAAAGGACTGGACTGAACTTTCTGCAACTTCTTTGTTTGAGTTTCTTGAAGGGCTTGAAGTAGAGCTTGCCCCCTGTTCAAGAAGTCTCAGAAAGAGCAAAGACTTCAAGTTCATCTGCTACCAGCACTGGGAACTGTGTGTTTTGTGCTGCAACAGAAGAAAAAGCAACCCGACACCGCTGCTGCTGTCTCCTAGCCCTGAAGGCACCGCCGCATTTCGCACCGCAACCCTGGTCTCACCGACGACGCTGTTCGATGTCACCACCAAGCTGCTGTTTGCACCGTGACCTATGGGCACTGCACATAGCACCGCCTTGCTTCACGCCACTGCCCTGGTTTCCCCGACGATGATGCTCCATGCCAACATCAATGCCACTGCTTGTACCGTGGTTCGAGGGCACTGCTTTAAGTTACACGACACACCGCCCTCATCCCGCACCGCACCGCAGCCTTGGCCTACCGGCGCCGGCGCCATCGACTCCGGTTCATCAGCCGACGACAGTGGTTCCGCAATGACAACGCCACTGCCTGCACCATGACCTGCCAGCACCGCAACGAACACTGCATCACTTTGCACCACAGCCCTGGTCTCAGCGACGCCACTGGGCGACCGTCACCGAGCTGCTGCCTGCACCGCGACCTGAGGGCACCACAGGCTGCACCGCTGCACTCTGCACCACTGCCCGACACCTGCCGATGCCGGCGCTCCAGACTTCTACAGCGAGGAGTTCATTCTGCAACATGTGTGACTTCAAGTGCCTGATGACTCCTGCTTCGACCTCTGGAACCCACGCCTGCTGAAGCCGACTCGTAGGAGCTCACCGAAAGGTCCCCGACGCCCTGCATTTCTAAAAGGTACTGTTTTGCAGGTCTTCCCGACAACCTGCCAACTAGAGACCCCCATTTCTAACAACACCTAAAACGAGAATAAAATGGGAATATCCAGTCAATATTCATGTACAATTAGCACAGAAAGAAAGAACTGTGCCTTCTTTGCACTTTTACTAATAGGTAGACGTTTCAGGGCTGATTCACAGAGAGGTGTAAGAGTATGTAAAAGACTACTACAGGAGTACTAGTTTACGTACTCCAAAACACATTTGTGAATAGGGCCCATGGCATCCTCCTGTCATGAAACAATAGCAACACCTTAATCTACAGGCACCATTGAACACGTACAACACACATTTAGGCACTGTTGAATACATACAAGTTACTGAAAGACATTCGTCAATACAAACGGCACACAGACAATCATCTGTGTACATAGGATACACATAGGTATATATAAAAAGCCAAAATAACTCACACAGAGGCACACATACATATTAGCATAGCTAAGGATTAGACCCATGTCATATATGGCACCTTTGTCCATTCCGGGGAGTTAGGAGATATAGGAATAAGACACATGTGTGCTTGGTAGAGTTGCTAGCTATACCAGTGTTTGAGCAATAAAGACATGCAAGCATCATGCTTAAGGAGAAGTGTGGCTCAATGGTTAGAGCGGCAGACCCTGATGCAGAGATCTGGCCCGGGACCAGGGTTCAATTCCTGCCTCGGCAGGTCTTGGGCTCAATTTCCTCAGACCTGATAATTCTCGCCTCGGTGCCTATTCTAATCATGGGTCCCACTCTGCGACTCTGGGCAATAGCTTGCTTAATCTCCACAACGGCCCCAACAGCGCTGGGATGCCTGGCTTCACCTTGGGGGTGCCCAGGAGTGGACATTTCACAGGGAAAAGCCAGGAAGGGTTCCACAGCGGTATGCGTACAGCGCCAGGACACCCCTTTGGGGGTATAAGTGCGCTTTACAAGTACAAATTTCATTTCATTTCAAGGAATGGAGATTTCCTTTATCAACATGCTACTTTTTCGTATGTCCACTCTTGCCAAAAGTGATTTTCGTCAAGCAATGCAATTTCTGGTGTTAACAAATAGCAGAGAATTATTTTATTTTTTCCCTCGTTTCACAACGAGTTCATGCCTAGGACCCTTAGTGCCTATATAATAAATGTACAAATTGGTTATGGAAATATTTGAGAGGATCCATGTGGCTGAAAGTAAGTGATTTTTTTACTTAAGACACTTTTTTGTTTAAAATGCGAGACACTGAAAAATCAGACAATGAATTCAATCAGCAAACAAAAAACACATCACATTGTCAACAATATAAAGATGAAATATATATATTTTTGTTAAATTTTTCATGGATCCATCCACGTGCGTAGCTTCTGCGTGGCTCATTCATTGGTGACACCTTAAGCTAGTTTTGTTTATTTTCAGCAACACGACCTTGCATTCTGCAGCCTGCAGTTTTACTTTTGCAGTTATAAGTTTAGGATCAAAAATTCCAGCTTGCAAAATGTTTCACACGTGGCATGGAACCAGTTGCAACTAAATGGGTGTTTAGGAATGCTTTACATGAATTGTGCATATCTGTATGCATATCCCTGTGTATAATATTTTTACTCACAAAGAAGAATGTTTAAAATAGTATATCTGCCTGCAAATAGCTCCTCTCCCCTTTAAATAAACCCATCAAAGGTGTTAGAAAGAAAGGCTGCATTCCAAAATGTCAGATGTGAATGACTTATGGGATAATAATATATTGTCTTTGCATTCTACTACCTGTAGCTATGCATTTGTAATTGGAAAATATAACTCTTCTGAAGTAGCTTCTTGTGTGTGACAGGAGACAGTTTAAGACCTTTCTGACGTCGCCTTGTGCCCAATTAATGCTCATGGGCGTGTCATCCCGATTGCACATCACCTTGTACCCCATTATGCACGCCCTGTGCCCCTGATGGACATCACCATGTGCATTCATGTTATATTACATAATATGTTGTCCTATAGTGTGTTATTTTTTTTATCTATACAGTGCAGGTACACCTTCAAAGGTTCATTATACCAGGGAGATAGCGGTGCACAGTGGCATCCAAGAATTAGAATACAGCCGTAAAGGGCCAAGTCTTCAGAGCTTTACAAAAAGACTGAAAGATCAGAGCTAGACCAAAGACTTAGAAGAGAATCCCAGATGATGGTGCTAAAACGGAAATGCTTTGGACTCAGAGATAACCTTTCTTGTAGTTAAGAATTTTCAGTAGCTGTAAAGACCCTTGGAGAAGGATTTGAGGCTCTAAATGAATGGACCCTAAGTTGAATAAAGACTGGGCTGTGTCCAAATGGAGATCAGTGAATGCACAGTGCCATCAAGTGGCTATGTCTTTAATAAGGAGCCAGTGGAGTGACGTCAGCAGACGTGTGTCATGTTTACATTTAGTGATCCCAATCACTGTCCTGGCAGGCCGATTCTCTGTTGGTGAAAGTGATGTAAGAGATAATAAAGGAGACCCAGATAAAGAATGTTAGTGTAATCGAGGCAGGTGCTTATAGCGATCTAAATGGCAAGCCGATTCCCAGTGTCAGTGAGAAGCATCATGATTTTCAATGTTATGTGTATTTGTATAGAGCACAACTCACCTAGGAGGGTATCCTCGTGCATAAGCCGTAACTGTATGAGCCGAGCCAGGGTCAGGGCTAGGAGAAGAGCCAGGTCTTCAGTCTCTTGTCGAATTCAAGAGGCTCTGATGCGCAGGGGCAGGTCATTCCAGGCTTTAGGAGTGAGGTTGAAGAAGGACGGCCTTCGGTGACAGTTCTGTGTCTGTTAGTGGGGAGCCATTTGAAGATCTTCTTGAGCATCTTGAGTGTGTCGAAGCAGTAGACAGAGACTGCATTCACTTGGCTGGTCATGGTGAGTTGGTTAGTTGATTACAATGTCGAGGTTCTTTGCTTGGGTTGCCAGGGTTGGGAGTGGGTCCGAGTTCAGCAAGCCACCAGTTGGAGTCCCAGAGTGAGGTGTCTTTGCTGAATATTACAACTTCTGTCTAGACTATGTTCAGCTTGAGGCAGTTGGTTTTCATCCATCTGACGACTTCAGTCATGCAGCAGAGAAACTGGTCCAGGTATTTTGCGTCTAGTCATAGAGGGAGAGTATGAACTGAGAGGAGAACCATATGGAGAAGATGGATGGTGCAGATAGTGCATAGTGACCAGTGCAGAGATTTGGGAGATATGAGTAAGCTTAGATTCAAAGTGAAGTCCCACATTTCTGACCTACTAGCTGGAGAAAGGCAAAGTCCCATTTCTAGGGACCAGTATATGTCAGTTCAGAGGTCTGCACTATTTCTCATCACAAGGACCTCAGTTTTGTTCAAGTACAATTTAGGGCAATGCCCATCCATCCATTGCCATACCTTCCTTATGCATCGCTGAAACAGCTCAACTTACAGGAGTTCACCACCTAAATGCACAATGAGTTGAATTTCGTCTGCTTACATGTAGAAGCAAATGTCAGATGAGCAGACAAGACTGGTCAACGACTCAGCATAGATGTTATACAAGCAGGAGGAAAGTGCAGACACCCATTGTGCACATCTATGTGCCCTGAAATGCACATCCTACAGTGCTCCCTTGATGCATGCATAGCATGCAGTGTTCTCTTGAGGTTCATCACCTACTGCTCCTTTGAGGCACAAGACCAAGTTAGCCCATATGGTAAATAACACAGGTGTCACCTGGAGCACATTACCCCGTGATCCCAAGAGGTGCATCATCTAGTGCTCCTCACTATGGCTTAGGAGAGCACTTCAAGTCTCAAAAGGCAAAGAAAGGAACTATTTTGGAGCTCTGTGACACTATCCTTTGGTCTTGCACGGCACAGCCACGAACGCCCCCTACAGTACATCACCATGAAACCCCACCATACGTCACCCTATGGACATAACATTACCATATCACAACCCAGTGTCAACCCATTCACAACTTCCAGTGCACATCTGATGCTCAATTCTAAGTGCACACTTGAGACATATCACCATTGCCTCCCTGACGTCTTTCATCCAGTTCTTCCCTGAAGCGCATCTTCCATTGGCCCCTGAGATGCATCATCCAGGGCTCCCCTGAAATAACTAGTGATGTAGGACTACAAATCCCAGAATGCAAAGAAATGTACCTTGAATGTACAAGTTACTCATGCATGGAACTGGAAAAACTTGAGGTCTTGCAATCGTATGATCAGACTCGTAGCACACTATTATTAGGTGTGTAATCATGTTATTGTGAAGCTTATGAATGTTACATATCACTTCAGATTTCCTCCATAACTCACCCACTTCAGATTTGTTTCTGTTACTATATTCATTTACTTTGTGATATTCTGCGCTCTGGATAGTGATACGCTGTTTGAAGTTCAGTTCAGCTTGCTGAACTGCGAAATGAAGACGAATTAAAATGCAAATTGAAAACAATTTTAAGAGAGCCCAATGTTTATGTGAGAGTGGCAGCCTACCCTTGATGTTTAGGCAACACCACAGTTCATGCTGGGACTCGCAGGACCATATTATGCTGGTGAAAGCGACACCAAGACCCCAGTTAAAAGACTGAGTAAGAACTTGTGGACTGTATTATAAATGTGTCCACTTAGCTCATATGATGTTGTTCTCGCTTATGAATCTAAAAATACATTTAAAATGCTAACTACACACTTTAGCTGCGCAGCTGTGTAAATGATGCATAGTCTCTTTACATTATACGTAGGTCTAAAAAAATTATGCAAAGTCTGGTTGGCAAAAAGTCGAAGGTGTCAGACGGAGCTACTTGGCAGCTATTGTAAACTCTCTTGCGAATTATGGAGAGCTGCAGTCCCTGAACGATCCTGACTACAACAATATACCCAAATCAATCAAAGAAATATACGAATGTGGAATAAATAGTTCTGGAATGTGTTATTTTAACGTTCATGTACCCACACAGCGCGAATTTCATACTTGGCTGCAAGATTATCGCCAGCAACATTTAAGTTACTGTTATGCGTTTAAGATTCTTCAGAAAAAGTCAATTCCCCTATGTGACTTTATCTATAAGGAATAATCATTTACGTAAGCATCTGTACAGACCATCTCAATGCTGATGCGTAGTAATTTTTGTAATACAGCAGCGGTGAAACTGATGCTGCGTGTGAACCCGATGGAAAAAACAAAGCCATTTCGAAATTTTCACAACACACTGTATTCTTAACGCAGAAAACATCTGTCTGAAATACACAGACCATGGTGAAGCCGTGCCCAGAAGGAGGCATCTATTGTCAAGTGCATACTGCTGGCCTCCAAGACTATTTACTTCACAGTTGTTTGATGTCCTGCCAACAGCAAAGTGGAATGTTGATTGTGCAAATTGTCTCTGTTTGTGAGCCAGTGGTCCCTGTGGATTCTTAGACATGCACATTGTAAACTCTCGGATTTAAG
Organism: Calotriton arnoldi; assembly: GCA_963921515.1. NCBI lineage: Eukaryota > Metazoa > Chordata > Amphibia > Caudata > Salamandridae > Calotriton > Calotriton arnoldi. Next base: position 2,089,800 of record CAWUFW010001658.1, read on the forward strand.
GGGAATGGCCAGTTTTCCTCGTTAAAATTACATAGTCAACAGGCTTGGAATTTGATTAGCGCATGTAGACAGAGGCACACACAAGAGCGCTCATGTTTCCCGACGCCATGCATGAGTATCTTATCCAGTTCAAGTTTCTTCTTTGCATTCTGATCATTTAAGTCCTGTTTCATTTATTGGATTGTAAATTAAGGACTACAAGTACCAGCATGCAAAGGAAAATAAAGCGTATTAGTTAAGCGTCTCAGATGCGAAGTCAGGAAACTTGAGAGCTATGGTACACATGCATAGATCGACAAAGAACACAGACCACCATGCCTAAAAGGCACAATTTTCACAACCTCCAACAGGCATACAGGTATCATACATACAAATGTGATGGCTGGCTCATTCCATGTCATTATGTACACTGTTTCCAATCTTTGACTTTTCAGCTACCGATCATTTCCATCAAGCATAATATTCTAATTAGTTGAAATTACTCAAAACCAAGTATACATTAGGTTGTCTTATGAATGCTCAGAACTGTAACAGTGTCCTCGGGAAGAAGGAGTGCGGTGTCCGCCTTATATGCAAACCAACAAGTTGATATGCTTTGGTTTGGGGGTACAGAGAGATTTACATCCGAGATACACAGGATGATGTTCGGGAGGAGACAACTAGTTATACATGACTGATAGTCCTGCTTAGTCTCTTATAAAATCAGGAGCGTAAATCCCAGAATGCAAAGAAAAAACCTGGACTGGATGAGGTACTTATGCACAGACATGGGGAGTATGTGAGCCCATATTGCTGCATTATTATCATTGTCTGTTGAATATGGGAGCAATAATTGCTACAGCTATTGCTGAAGGTGTGCTCAGCTCAGAGTGTGTGCTATAGATCAACAAAAAAAATTCCATTTTGGGGTCATGTGTGCACTGCTAATCTACAAAGATATTTCAAAAATCATCACTCTTCCAAACCTCCATTTCACACTCCCACAGCTTCGATTTGTGGATCTGAGGTGTGAATCAACTATGCTTTGGGGAGAACACCCCTGTTTGACTTTGCTTTTAGAAGATGACTATTAAATAGATTAAAATATGGCTGTCAGGCTTGTGAAGCAGAGGTAGGATGCTTACATGATGACAGTTTTGCCCACGGTGCTGTATCTTGGAGAATGACAAATCAATCAATCAATCAATCACAGAATTTGTAGAGCGCACTACTTACCCGCGAGGGTCTCAAGGCGCTGGGGAGAGGGAAGGGGGGGATGCTGCTACTGGTCGAACAGCCAGGTCTTGAGTAGCCTCCTGAAGGTCAGCAGGTCTTGGGTCTTTCGTAGGCTTAGTGGAAGGGTGTTCCAGGTCTTGGCGGCGAGGTGTGAGAAGGATCTGCCGCCGGTGGTTGTTCTTCGAATGCGGGGGACGGTGGCGAGGGAGAGGTCGGCGGAGCGGAGCTGGCGGTTGGGGATGTAGAAGAAGAGCCGTCTGTTGAGGTAGGCTGGGCCAGTTTTGTGGAGTGCCTTGTGTGCGTGGGTGAGGAGTTTGAAGGTGATCCTCCTGTCGACGGGGAGCCAGTGCAGGTTCCTCAAGTGGGGGTGATGTGGCTGTGGCGTGGTACGTCGAGGATCAGTCGTGCAGAGGCGTTTTGTATGCGTTGCAGTCGCTTGATGAGCTTGGCCGGGGCTCCCGCGTAGAGGGCGTTCCCATAGTCCAGTCTGCTACTGACGAGGGCCTGGGTGACTGTTCTTCTTGTGTCTGTCGGGATCCACCTGTAGATCTTGCGAAGCATGCGGAGGGTGTTGAAGCAGGAGGAGGAGACTGCGTTGACTTGCTTGGTCATGGAGAGCGTTGAGTCGAGGATGACTCCCAGGTTGCGTGCGTGGTCGGTGGGTGTCGGGGCTGCTCCCAGCGTCGTTGGCCACCAGGAGTCGTCCCAGGCTGAGGTGTTGGAGCCGAGGATGAGGACCTCCGTTTTGTCTGTGTTCAGCTTTAGTCGGCTGATCTTCATCCAATCGGCGACGGCCTTCATTCCTTCATGGAGTTTGGCTTTGGCGGCGAGGGGTCCTTGGTGAGGGAGAGGATCAGTTGAGTGTCGTCGGCGTAGGAGATAATGTTGAGGTCGTGTTGTCTGGCGATGCGTGCGAGCGGGGCCATGTAGATGTTGAACAGTGTTGGGCTGAGGGACGATCCCTGGGGTACGCCGCAGATGATCTCGGAGGCTTCGGATCGGAAGGGTGGGAGGCGGACTCTCTGGGTTCTGCCGTCGAGGAAGGAGATGGTCCATTCCAGGGCCTTGTCTCGGATCCCTGCGTCGTGGAGGCATGCACGTAGAGTGCGATGGCAGACAGTGTCGAAGGCGGCGGAGAGGTCCAGCAGGATGAGGGCTGCGGTCTCACCATTGTCCAGCAGGATCCTGATGTCGTCGGTGGCGGCGATGAGGGCAGTCTCAGTGCTGTGGTTGCTGCGGAACCCTGATTGGGATGGGTCCAGGAACCCTTTCTTTCAAACATACTTAAAATGCTTAAAAAATGCATGCTAGAAATATGGACTGTACTGTATGATATCTCTTCTGTAAGGTATATCATTTGCAGTAAATGAGAACCTTGGATCTCAAGGCACCAGTCTTGGACAGAAGACAGTAATCTCTCTAGACATAAGGAATGCTGTGACTGCGGTGGCTCTGGTAGTATTGAAACATGTTTACGGTGTTGAATGAATGACCTTTGTGGTGAGACCACTCACCCTACTGCTTTGTAGAATGGAATCTCAACCAACTACTTGTAAGAAACTAAACCCTATTGATTGATGAGAATGATAATCTTCATTCATTCCAGCCACATCTAGGTGTTTGGTTGCAATGATTTGATCCAATAGGAGTCTTATAAGGTTTGTCCTATGTGTACCTACAAATGATTATAGGACTGTATGCGTTTACAGGTCCCTGTATGGTTCAGTCCAGTATGGCTCTTAATTGTGGGTCCAGTGCAATACAGGGGAGGTTGCTCAGTGTGGGTGAAAGTGAGGAGGTAGCAGAGTGACAAATGACTCCAGAGGTCAGGGATATAAGCTCAATATTACTATGTTAGAAAATAACGCATCCAAATCAATTCAACTAAGTTATTCTTCGGCAATGTCAGGGTTGCACTGTAACCAGGGCCACTGGAATTATGCAGCAGCGGAGGGCCACATTACCCAAATATAGCAATAAGTAGCAGAAAAGTGACCAGTCAATCTTTAAAAACAAAGGGCCTTACACTGCACAGCAACACGTGTCGCTGCGTTTTTAGCTAGAAACCATTTTTTGGGGTAAAATCTGCAGATTATGCAGCAGAAGATGGATTATGAGGCAAATGCAGCAAATCTATAATTATGTGAAAAACACAGCGGCCGCACAATCTCATAATTCCAGTGACCCAGACTGTAATCCACTGTAAGACTCTCAAATACTTTCTTCAAACTAAGATTTGTTCTCACATTTATCATTGCTGTTTTGCAACTCTATGAAACGTTACTTTTGTGGGCATTAGGTCCTAGTCAGTAATCGCATGGCACAGAGGTACATACATCCAGTTTGTTGATTTGAATGCCCTTATATCATTCTGAGATTGGGGGAATGGATAAATTGTGTAATAGTAACCCTTTTAATCTGCAGCCTTACTAAATGGCAGTTTCTGTGTTAGCAACCTCTGTATGAGAACATATATCTCATGAGGGTCATAATTACATAAACTGAGGTTTTCTTTTTATTATGTCCGGCATAGCAGTGTTAGCTGTCTGTCGGAGCTTGTGAAATCAATACATAATGCATCACAAGTAATAATCCTCAGAGAGGGACTTTGTTGGAGTGTGACTCACATTTTGCATTAGTCCTTAGAACAGCATAAGTAGAAGGTGACAATTGGTCAGCCCCATCAGCTCTTGCTTTGTCTGCTGTTTCATCATCATGTTGGATCTGCTCACAGGGCAGGTCAGTGATCGGAAAGTCAGTCATCCTGAGTGACGGCTTGTGCCTCTTCATATTTGGTTCGACTTTGGGAAAGGGGCACCGACATTGCCACAGAACACAGTTCATTCCGGCTGTTAGACCTGGGGGTCTCTAGATGGCTGAGGTATGTACCTTAGTCCAAATAGGGACCCTTGCTTCTACATCAGGGTAAGGAGGGACGTGCCAAGCTCACCCCCTGGTAGCTTGGCACGAGCAGCCAGGCTTATCTCCAAGGCAAATGTGTAAAGGATTCGCAACCACGCTCTCAGTGACACAGTGATAACACCACAAATGGACTCCACACGAGTTTCATAAAAACAATTATATGTTTATAAAAAAAGATATACGATGAGACCACACGATAAAAATCCATCATATGCGTATTTGTAATATTTCACCGTGCCGGTTATTAGGCCAGCACGCACTGGTAGGTTCTTGCAGTATTAATGAGCAATTCTCGATGATCCAATGCAGTCCTAATGCAATGCTATGCAGTTCGTAATGCAAGAATCAGGCACTTTGTAATGTAAAAATAATGTAATTCGTAATGCAACAATCAGGCAGTTCGTAATGCAAAAATAATGCAGTTCGTAATGCAACAATCAGGCAGTTCGTAATGCAAAAATAATGCAATCCGTAATGCAACAATCAGGCAGTTCGTAATGCAAAAATAATGCAGTTCGTAATGTAACAATCAAGCAGTTCGTAATGCAAAAATAATGCAATCCGTAATGCAACAATCAGGCAGTTCGTAATGCAAAAATAATGCAGTTCGTAATGCAACAATCAGGCAGTTCGTAATGCAAAAATAATGCAAACCATAATGCAGCAATCAGGCAGTTCATAATGCAAAAATAATGCAGTTCGTAATGCAACAATCAGGCAGTTCATAATGCAAAAATAATGCAATCCGTAATGCAACAATCAGGTAGTTTGTAATGCAAAAATAATGCACTTCGGCACCAATCGCGGTGCTCTGGACGGTCTCTATGCCACTCTTACTGACTCGCGGTCAGCTACTGCCAAAATATGCCCCCAACACTGTTATGATGGAAAATAAAGTACCGCTCCACACTCCGGCCCCGGTACTGCCACTCCTCGGCAAGTACGGGCCGCGATACGGACTTGAGCGGGGCTCGCGCTGCAAAGATGGGAAAGGCAGAGAGCGTTTCTCTCGTAGCTCACACCCCGCCCCAGGCTGCGACACACGCACGCTCGCTGAGCGTTTCCTGGGGGTGCGATCTCACTCTCCTCTCTTCTCCTTGCGGTTTGGGCCTCCGGTGCGACTTCGCTGATCTTGGGCAGTGGAAGACTCCCGACGATGATGATGGTTCGAGGTCTCTCCTTGGCAAAGGCAGGCTCGGGCCGGCGGCGGTGAATTCCCACAGCTCCTCTGGGGATGCCGGTCCGGGCCGATGGCAATGACGATCACAGCAGTTCTGGCCACGCTGTCGATCGAAGCAGAGAACAAGACTGCACACAGTCACGGGGCAACTTCTCACGAAGGTCTCAGGCTGCAACAGGGCACACGCACACAGCGTCGCTGAGACTCACTTGAACTCCGGGTGCACACGATCACAGGGCAATCCTCCCGAAGGTCTCAGGCTGCACGAAGCACACGCACACAGCGTCGCTGAGACTCACTTGGACTCCGGGTGCACACGATCACAGGGCAATCCTCACGAAGGTCTCAGGCTGCACAAAGCACACGCACACAGCGTCGCTGAGATTCACTTGGACTCCGGGTGCACACGATCACAGGGCAATCCTCACGAAGGTCTCAGGCTGCACAAAGCACTCGCACACAGCGTCGCTGAGTCTCACTTGGACTTCGGGTGCACACGATCACAGGGCAATCCTCCCGAAGGTCTCAGGCTGCACAAAGCACACGCACACAGCGTCGCTGAGACTCACTTGGACTCCGGGTGCACACGATCACAGGGCAATCCTCCCGAAGGTCTCAGGCTGCACGAAGCACACGCACACAGCGTCGCTGAGACACACTTGGACTCCGGGTGCCCACGATCACAGGGCAGTTCTTACGAAGGTCTCAGGCTGCAAAAAGCACACGCACACAGCGTCGCTGAGACACACTTGGAAACTTTTATGGTCCTTAGTTTCCACAACAGGGAGCCAGCTCTCCTCGGGCCCTTGGAGACACGCTACTTCAGGACACAGCACAGAGCAAAGTCCTCACAAGCAGGGGGACACAGCACACAGCAAAGTCCCTTGTCCTCTCCTTAGTCAAACCAGCAAACTGCAGGCCAGCCCCAGAACACACAGCAAGGGTCAGTCCTTCTCTTCAGCTGTTCTTCTTTGGCAGAGGTTCCTCTTGAGCACCAAGTAGGTTCAATCCTTTTTCAATAGGGATTTCAGTGTAAAGTGCAGGGGTTTCAGCTCTCATAGTTATACCCCTAAATGTCTTTGAAGTCTTTGTGTTCAGGGGGCACTGACCCCTGTCCAAACCAGTTCTGGGTGTCTCCCTGCCAGTCATACCTTCTTCCTTTGATAGTGGGGGTCTGGATCTTCAATCACTCAGCAGGAGATGGAGCCTTTGTTTTATGGCAGCAGCCCAGGCCTCTTCACCTCCAGGGGCTACTCCTCCCCCCTACACTCCAGATGCAGGTCAGCCTGTTGCTGTCTCACCTCCCCACCCTGGGTCAAGACATTTCCCAGATCCTATCACATTCAGATCCAGACAGTCAATTCACAACCAGGCAGAGACACACAGAATTGTTAGAACAAAAAAACCAGCAACTTCTAAAAGCGTGGTTTCTAAACACACAATTCAAAAACCACCTTCACAAAAAGATGTGTTATTAAATTGTGAGCTCAGGCACACTAAACGTCACCTCTCCATCTTAAACCTATGGGAAGATATCCTGGAAACACATTACACAGCCTTCCCCATTCTGTCCTATGGGCAAGATGGCCTTGCAACAGTGAAAAACGAAATGGAGAGTATTTCACTGTTAGGACATGGTACACACCTCAGTACATGTCCTACCTTTCACAAACACTGCACCCTGCCCAGGGGGGTACCTTGGGCCTACTATAGGGGTGTCTGATGTGCATGGAAAGGGAAGGGTAAGGCCTGGCAAGTGGGTGCACTTGTCAGGACAACATGGCAGTTTAGCAAACTGCGTGCAGGCACTGCAGTGTCAGGCCTGAGTTCTCTCTTTAGGGCTACTTTTGTGGGTGGCACAATTAGTGCTGCAGGCCCACCAGTAGCATTTGCATTACCAGCCCTGGCACACATAGTGTACTTTACTAGGGACTTTACTAGTAAGGCAAACATACCAATTATGGACAACCAATTACCATTACACTTTACACAGGGAGCACTTGCACTTTGACACTGGTCAGCAGTGGCAAAGTGCCCAAAGCCTCTAAGTTGGCAACACCATGTCAGAAAAAAGGTCTAGGGGGAAGGCAAAAAGTTTAGGGAACTTTAGCCAAAAAGGGCCAAGTCCAACACCGGCATTCTAGGGAGCTGAGGTGTGTAGCGCAGGCTGTGAGGAGATAGCAGCACAGCCCCACACCCAGTCGGGATCTTGCAGCAGAATCTATGGTGCTCTGTTCCATCTGAGATGCTCTCCTGTGTCAAGCATCACCTGTGCTATACTATTATCACAGCTTGGTGCCTCTATTGCTGTTTTCGGTACTCAAGCGGCACCAGCACTATACTATTGTGGCTACCTAAAGGAATAAAGCTTGCACTCCAACCTGCCCTGAGGTAGCAGCAGGTTGGTGCTCACACTCATCTGTCAGTGTATCTGACTCCCCTTCCCTCAACAAACCATTTCTATCTGTGCTTCCTAACCAATGATGAGCTTGTATGCAAAGACACAGACAGAGATTTAGTGCCTGGCTATCCACCTGCTTTCCGTACCCAGGGCATGATTGGTAGTGAATTACGGTCTCTTGTCCTTATTTAGAGTTTGGGTTGCTCTTATTTACTTTACTTATTACATCTTGTTTTTGACCTCCGCTGGGGTCTGTGTCCTTAGCGCCGGTGTGTCTCTGTTTAAACTGACCAACACTTCTAAGCTATAGAATCCTGGCAAAATTACGTTATCCTTCTGGTAGGCATGCTTTCTTGTATGCACCTGAAGATGCCATCTTTACTAAAAGTGCTTATGGTAGATGTATCTCGTACACAAGGGATACAAGCTACACACAGCACTTCATGGAACTGGCCTAATTATAGTTTGAGAAAAAGCTGTAAAGTTTATCTTTGTTTATCCGACAAGACCTTCAAGCCCTACCCAACTACCTGCAATAGAGTCAGCCTAACCTAGGCAAAGGAATTGATGAAAAGTCCCATACTGACGCCATCATTTTTCTGAACATTTCACTGTTCACCCTGATGTGTTTTTGGAATCCATGGGAGTGCTTGTTATCGCCCACCCCTCTGAATTTAAGTGAAACGATTAAACGTAGTGTTGGGGATCTGTATTGGAATGTTAATGAAAAGAAGTATGACAGTCTCAGGTAAGTACTTCATTTAATGCGTCCCATCAAGGCAGCTCCCAGGCAGCAACTGCCGCAACAGAACATTCTGTATTCCATGCAGGGAACCAGGCAACAGGACATTCCAATATAGATCCCCAACACACCCCCCTTCCTTCACAATGTGACAAAAGAAAATAACTGGAACAAATGTTAACCAACAGGGCAAACACAACATGGTCAATTCATAACATAATCGTGAAACTTGACAGGGGCAGCTCTTACCCTGGAAGGAATACTCCTGGAAGTGGTGCGATCCGGACAAACACCCTTGAGCAGTTCTGCGCAACCTGCTGAGGTTAAATTGTTATCCGCAAAACACAATGTCGAGCTTACCAAAGTCTCCAATGAAAACTCGACGCGGAATTCTTCATTCTTACCCACATCCAAGATTAAGTCTGAAAAGATGCAACTCTCTTGTTTTCTTTGTGGGAGCAAATCTCATTTAGGAAATGATAAGTTTTGTTTGCCTTGAATCAAACTTGTTTTAAATGTGGAAAAAAGGACATCTTGCACGTGTCTGTAAAGCCTTCGGGTCTAACAAAGGAATTACACAAACTGTCAGGTCTATTGAAGAAGACTTTTTAAAAAAAAACATTTTATCCTCATTCGCCACCAACCTCACTTCAATTCACACTCAAGATGTCTGTACCAACACTCAGCTAGCTGAGGAACGTAGGCAATTGGAAGTGGAGACCCGCCTACAGGTGCCAGACCTTCCTGGGCATCAATGAAGAACCAACTGAGATAACTCTTCCGCCAAGCTCCAAGAGCTAGATGGCACTTGTCGTGAAACTGCCAGGGGAGAACTGGAAGTAGCTGACTTAGCCCGAAGAGTATTAAGGCGGCATAATCATAGGACTCGGAGAAGGAAGAAAAAAAAAACAACTCAGTCAATCAACTCTGAGCCCCATCTGAGTTGCAAGAGGTTCCAAAATGCTTTCTTCTTCTTGCTGCCTTCTCTAGCAAGATCTAACTTAGAGACCGCCAGAACTGAAGCCTGCCAATCTAGGAAGGAGGGGGGAGTTGATTCTGTCCATCTTATGCAAATTTGCCTCCTGGCTAGGAGGATAGCGTAGAAAAGCAGTGATCCTGCAGGGCCAGTAACTTTATCTGCAGAACCAAATATGATTAAAGATAAGTCGATGTTGATAGGACATCCCAAGGTGCTTGCCAAAAAGTTTCCGACGCTATCCCAAAAAGATGCAAGGGCAGGGCATTCTTTGAACATGTGGATGTCCGAGGCAGATACCTGCCCACATTTCTTGCAACTCACCGGTGGGCCTTTAATAATTTTTGACAGTTTATGTGGGGAAAGATAGGCCCTGTGAATAGTGAACAGGTGGTTCCTTTTTAACCAGGCCGGTTTTACTACTTCATTTAAGATCTTACAAGAATTCTGCCATAAATGAGCGCAATCGCGAGTAGGTAAGGAGCCACCCCACAATTCCTCTGCAAGATTAAATTTGCCATCCACAACTTCGAGTATGGCCTGGTACAAAAAAGAAACTTCCTTCTTCCCAGGGGGCTTAGTCACAAGCTGGTGTTCTAGGAAGCTGCCACAACCAACTGAGTTCTTACGATTTGGTTGTGGGTGTGATTGGGCCCAGCTTTCCAACTGAAGATATTTAAATCTAGAGAGGCCTGCTCCAACCTTGTCCGCAAGTTGTTCCCATGAAACAAAGGTACCATCAGGGAGCAGGTCCCCCCAGACCACTAACCCGGCTTCTCTCAAAGGGATTGCCAGCCTGTCCCTCAAACACTCTGGAGCACCCGGGGAATCCCAGAGGGGAGCCAAGTTGGAAAAATAGCCGAGTGCCCCTGCACCCCTCAATTTGGTCCAAGTTTTGGCTAGGCCCTGAAGAACCTTCAACTTGACCTTTTTAAAAAACTTTGGGTCCCCGAATTTGAACAAAAAGCCCTCCTCTGGTAGTTTGGCGCCTCTAAGCATAGCCAGCAACATCCCCCCTGCACCAGTATTAACAGGCATTCTCAAAAGCTTGCGTGAATGTGAAAGAAGACTTTATTGACTCAAGTGATGAAAATGATAATCTTTTATTAATGTTGTCTTCTTCATCCTTGCAATCTGAGGGAGTTGTTGAGATTGCATCTATGGTTGGTTCGCGCAAGAGGAAATCTCCTGCATGTACTATCTGTGTGAATGGAAAAAATGTGAATTTCTTGGCTGATTCGGGTTCTCCATTTACCCTTATCAATGCCAAGGATTTTGGTGGGTTGGATGACATTCAATTACACCAGTCTAACATTAGAATTTTTGCATATGGGGGCAAAAGAGTGGAAGTTCTTGGTAAATTTGAGGCCAATTTGGAATTTTGTGGGGATCTTGCCAAAGGAACCGTGTACATTGTTGAGGATGGTGCAAATTTGTTGGGGTGGGAGGAGCAGGGAGAGCTTGGCATTATTCTCGATCCCAACCACCCTGACATGGTTTTGTCTAGACGTGAGGCACGGAAATTTTACAATCCATCCTCATCTTCCAACCTGTCTGGTGCGCTGATGGTGGGACATTTATCTGGTGAAGAGTGGATCCAGAAGTATCCTGAAGTTTTCTGCGATAGACTAGGCAAACTGAAGGGTTTTCAGCACCGCATTATCCTAAAGAATGGTGCAAAGGCCAAGGTGCGCAAGGTACCCCTGAGTTTGCGTGTTGAACTGAAGCGTGAACTTGAACGTTTTGTGTGTTATGGACATGATTGAGCCCATTGAGGGGTCTGAATGGTTAGCCCCTATAGTTCTAGCACGCAAGGCTGACAAGTTCCTTAGGATGTGTGTGGGTCGATCGCCAGCCTTTGCCCAACATAAATGAAATGCTGGAAACATTAGATGGAGCCAAGTATTTTTCATCAATCGATATTTCCTCAGCTTATCACCAGGTTGAGTTAAGCAAAGACTCCAGACACCTTACCTCCTTCGTGACACCGGAAGGAGCCTTCCATTACAAACGCATGCCTTTTGGTTTGGCATCGGCTTCCGCAGTGTTTCAGCGTCTCATGGGCAACTTATTCAAAAACACTGCAGGAGTCGCGTTTTTCCAAGATGACATCCTCGTGTATGCACAAACTGAATTGGAGCATAACTGCAGAGTTAAACACGTTCTGGATACTGTGAAGCTGCATGGCTTGACTTTAAGGAAGGACAAGTGCAAGTTTTTTCTTAAGGGTGTGGATTATTTGGGTCACCATATTTCCTGTAAAGGAGTGGAACCCAAAGTGAAAGTTTTAGATGCCATTCAAAATGCACCAGCACCCACAAACAAAGATCAACTTCGCTCCTTCCTAGGGCTAGTGGAGTATTATGCCAAGTTTGTGGGAAATTTTGCTGATAAAACCTCCTGTTTGCGTGAATTACTAAAGAAAAATGTCAGGTTTGTGTGGTGTGACAAGTGTGATGATCAGTTTAAACTTCTCAAAAAGGAAATTGTGCAGGCACGCCCCTTGAAGTTATTTAACATTAACGACCTATGCATTGTCTCTACCGATCCCAGTAATATTGGGTTGGGCACTGTCCTTATGCAAAAGAGAAGTGATGGTCGTGAGGAGATCATTGCATTTGCCTCCAGGACTCTTCGAGGTGCTGAGAGCACTTACTCCACCATTGAGAAAGAGGCGTTAGCCTTATGGTGGGGTGTTCAGTACTTTCGGAATTTTCTGTGGTGGAATGAATTCGTTCTTAGGACCAATCACAAAACCCTAGTTGACCTTTTTACCACCAAAGGTGGCGGCCGTGCCACACCACGGATTGCTAAATGGCAATATAGATTACAGGAATTTAATTATCGTTTGGTGTATGTGGCTGGTGCTAAAAACAACATAGCTGACTGTTTATCCTGGTTACCTCTTGTTGAAAATATCAGCGAATTTCCTGAGGAGGATCTTGACATTGTGTGTGCCGTTGGTGCTGTCGTTGACACTGTGAAGGGTGCACTTTCAGAGCGTGAATGGTTGCAGGCTCTATCAGAGGACAATGAGATCAAGATGGTTGTTGACTTTCTGGTTCGTGGTTGGCCCATCAACAAGGATTTGTCTTCTGAACTAATTCCTTTCAAAAGGGTTTGCGATGAGTTGTCCATGGTGGATGGAATTTTACATAGGGGTGGTCTTTTGGTTGTTCCGGTATGCATGAGTAAAAAAAGTCCTTGATCTGGCCCACGAAGGTCACCTTGGTATTCGCGCTATGAAACGCAGGGTCAGAGAGGAGTTTTGGTGGCCCGGGTTGGACAGATCCATCGAACATTACGTCAGGGACTGTTGCGCATGTGTTTTGAGTGATAAGACACAGGTAACTCATCCCTCTCCTATTGATTCTATTGTTGTGAAGGATTCACCTTGGTGCAAACTAGCTTTTGATGTTGCTGGTCCTTTTGGTATCACTAGGAGTTCTCCTTTGTACGCACTGGTCTTGGTGGACTATATGTCCAAGTGGCCAGAGGTCAAGTTTGTGGAGTGTGTTAATTCCTTGTCCGTCATTAATTTCTTCAAAGAAGTGTTCCTCCGCGAAGGGTTTCCAGAGGAACTAGTGACTGATAACGGCACCCAGTTGGTGTCCTTGGAAATGCAAAATTTTCTTAGGGAACACGGCATCAAACACGTTTTAACTTCGCTTTATCACCCCCGCAGCAATGGTCTTGTTGAACGCATGAATCGTGTTATCAAAGATCAATTGCAATTGGCTTTGGTAAACGGTTTGCACTGGAGAATGGCCATTGCTGACATGCTGTGGGCAATCAGGACTACTCCTCATATCAGTACCGGAATGTCTCCTTTCGCTCTTCTCAGGGGGAGGGTTGCGGGTTCCAAGTTAAACAAAGATTGGATGTCTAGGAAAGAGGTTGATCATCATAGACTTGGCACAGTAGCGGATGTCAGAGCAGCTGTACAATCAAAATATGCTACTGCTTCTAGGAAAGTTTCTCCTGTTTGTGTTGGTGATTGGGTGAGAATCAAGAGGCCTGGTTTTGTTCGCAAGGGGACTTCTCGGTTCTCAGCTCCAGCTAAAGCGAGTGAGGTAAAAGACCGTGTGGTGGTGTTAGAGAATGGGAAGATATGGAATAAATGTGCCATTTCAGTTGTTCCTCAATCCAAGATTGTGTATGTTGGAGGGAAGATGGGTGTTCATTTTGATCATCCTGCTCATTCAAGTTCCTCTACCGCTAATGCAACTCCTGTTCATTCTGGTTACTCTTCTGCTAATGTAATTCCTTCCAGAAAGGATGTTTGTTCGGATCGCACCTCTTCCAAAAGGATTCCTCCCAGGGTAAGATCTGCCCCTGTTAACTTTCATGATTATGTTATGCATTGATTATGTTGTGTTTTCCCTGTTGGTCAACACCTGTTCCAGTTACTTTATTTTTTTTCATTGTGAAGGAAGGGAGGTGTGTTGGGGATCTGTATTGGAATGTTCTTGTTGTCTAGTTCCCTGCGTGGAACATGGAATGTACTGTTTAGGCAGTTGTTGCCTGGGAGCTGCCTTGACGGGACACATTAAATGAAGTACTCACCAGAGGCTGCTTTGTACTTCTTTTCACGTAGTGTACCCTAATTTTCCTTTTCATGAACATTTCCATTGTAGATAGCTAATAAATGTGGGTGTTGGGGATAAATACGTTATTTTTTCAATTATATCACATATGTTGGTCAACCTTTCACCCTCCAAACACCTTCCTCAAATAGTGTTGTGGTTTTGAGCTGGCTCCCTTTATCAAGTGATGAGAAAGGTGTACCTAAATGAGGTCATCTGTTTGCTACTTTAAAGGTGCACTGGTAATATTGCTTTGGGAGCTAGCCATTGCCTGTATGTATTATCTTTAACCACACCACGTTCAGTCTTCCAGGAAGATTTCATAAGGTTCATAACTTTAAAAACTATGATTCTTTTTCAAAACATATTCAATTCTTTTTTTAAACTATATTCAAAACATTTAATAGGGATTCAGATTAAAAGAGAGGCTTACACCTAAACACTATCAAGGCTTCAAAGTTGGCTGACAGTCAGGTTGACTAAAAAGAAAGCACTACATCAAAAAAAGCATTTTGCAAGAGCTGCAAAAGTGAACATGCTTACTTGCATAGATAGCCAAATCTTTTTTTGTATTTGCTGCGGGGGCAGTTTGGTTTGTTAAAGAAAACAGAAGGTGTTCTGGAGTTTCAACACTATTGCGAATATTTTTCAGAAAGCCTCAGAAAGTCAAAATCCTCAAATAACACAGCTTTAGTTCTACCATGCCAGATTAGGTTTTCGTTTTCACTCCTTCTGTGTTTAAACAGCTGCTCCATGCTAACTAATTATGGAATGCACAACTTGTTGATTACTGAGGTTGCCTTTAAAGTAAACTGATATAAATAAACCCATCAAGACTCCTTGACATGATTTCATGTAATATCACAGTGTCGGATTTATAGCTACCACCAGACTAATGCACACTTACTAAACTATTTAAGTGCTTGTTTAACCATATCCAAGAGGGTAGTAGTTATTGAGTGGTTAATACCCTGGTTGGGGTCCTGATCAAAACAGCTGTCCAGGTACTAGCCTGTAGGCTTGGAAGATACTGGTGCACTAGTCCTTTGCTTCACTATTTCCGACTGACCTGGAAATGCATTCTGCTCTTCAGTGGCGTAGCTAGGCCTTATGCCGCCCGTGGCGGCCCCTGCGTTTGCTGCCCACGGCGGGCGAATGTAGGAGCTGGGGGGTGTTGGCAATTCCTGCCTTTGCTGGCCCCGCGACGGCCGCATGTAAAACTTGTGCCCCCCTCCCCCACTTTGCTACTCCACTGCTGCTCTGCTTCAGAGATGTTCACCCAGAATTAGCTCCACCTTTTAACTTGGGTGAAACCCATCTCATGTCCAGGCGGTGATTCGACTAACCGCTCGTGGTAGCTGATATCTATTCATCTGATCCATGCCTTTTTGCTTGTGTCCAAGCGGGGGACATGGTGTGCTGTCCCTCTTTGGTAAGGATATTTAGTCTGTAATGGCTGCGAACTTCAACTTCACTCAGTGTGATGTGTGTGTTACATGTTGTGGTGTGCATGAGGGGATGGGGGAACCTGGGCGGGGCCTCTCCCTATGTAGGTGTATCTGCAGGAGAGTGGGCTTCTACGTTAAACGGTATTGGTCTCCACATAGTCCTTACTTTTCATTTCTGCATATGTTCCTACAGTGCTCATTCCTCTCTCCTCCAATGTGCAGGTAGTTTTACACAGGTTGTTATGTGTATCAAAAGGATTAACAAAGTCACCAGTTGAATGGGCAGGGCTCAGAGTGCTGAGGGTGAAGAGTCAAGGCTTACTGAAGGAAACTGTTATAGGTTTAAAGACTCATAAAAATAAGTGAATGTCACACTATAGCTTGAATGCCCAGGTAAAGTATTAACTTTGCAAAATCATAAAAAATGTATTCGTTATAAGGTGC
Source organism: Calotriton arnoldi (assembly GCA_963921515.1). Lineage (NCBI taxonomy): Eukaryota > Metazoa > Chordata > Amphibia > Caudata > Salamandridae > Calotriton > Calotriton arnoldi. The sequence goes on from CAWUFW010001658.1 coordinate 2,105,714, forward strand.
AATGTATGAAAATTGTATATGTTTATGTGTAAAATTACTTTCCCATCAACTTATATATGGTGGCAATCGGACTCCTCGGGAGTTTCAGCACAACAAGTTACACACTCATGAAAAATGGAATGGGAGAGTGTTCAGGCTTTACACTATGCAGAGTGGTGCTGGAACAATTCTCAGTGTGGAGATGCTGCGTCAGTGGAGTCCTGGGGGTCGTGAACACAAACACGCACCACCCAGCCAGCCGTTAGCAGACTGGAAGGCAGTAGTATGTGTCCACTGGTGCATTTAGGATCACATTGTCCCAAATATATGACTAAAGCATGGTGTGCTAGGCTATTGACTTTTACAACAGCATATTTGCCAATTGAAATGCCCGCTAAATTTGCATCAGTCATGTACCTTTACTGCTAAACCAAAGTGGTGCACAAACTATAACGTGGATTTCTGAGCATATTTATCATTTGAGCACCACACAAGAAAAGTGTCTTGGTTTATTCTTCGCCTATTAAAATCTTTGTTTCTATCACACTTCAGAATGAGAAAAATCCAATCTGTCTCATTTGAAGTTTTCTTGTTGCTGATATATTTTGAAATATTTGTAAGGTTCATTTACAGGTATTTTAGTTAAACATTTGACACTCTGAAGCCTTTCATTTCATGCTTCCTGTACCCCAGGCAGATTGCCACTTGGTTCACGAAATTCCCTGACTTTACAACCATGGAAAGGAAAAATAAACATCAATCTCGGAGTTAAATAAACAGTGAATTATAGGAAGACATTGCATGACACTTGACATCTGGCTATGAACTCACAGCAAATGGACAAGATAAAAGCAACATTCAAAGGCCTCTCTAGTGCTCATTCCTATTGTAAACTTCTGCACAAATTAACATGCAAGAGTAAGATGATAAAAACAGGAAGGAAATGTAGTGTGTTAGAAGAAAGAGGTATGAGATGTAAATGAAACTAGGCAGCCCTGGTATTCGTCAACTCCGCCATTCAGTGGAGCCAGTGCTGCTGAGAAAAACTTTGGTACCATTTACGATTTTTTTTTTTGTTAAATAAATAAAGCACTTGTGTTTGCACAGAGTTATGAATAACCCAATAGAAACTACTTTAAGGCCCAATTTTCTTATGTTTAATGAATAACAACTCCCCAATCATCAATTTAATGAAGAGAAGTGCATCTTGGATTCAGCTCGCCTGGTTTTCAGCTAGTGCGAGACATCACACATTATGTAAATTATGTAGGATGTTAAACAGAGGTTGATAATGGATCTATGGAATCTGAAACTCTCTCACTATTTTTTGCCTCATTATGAGTGGCCCAGAAAATGGTCCAGATTTCCCACCCCAGAGTTATTGATACCTGGGGTATGTGTAACGCTTGGGGTGGGGAAAATTCAGCCCATTACAAGTTGTATCCGTCCAATAAAAAATTAGGAATTAACGGGGAATCGTAATTTCCAGGTCCAATTCTCCAGAAAATTCCTCATATTGGGTCGTACTTTGACCCGCTCAGCTGCTTTCAGCCAAATACTCTAGATGGAAGTAAAAAACTTGTAATTCCATTGGGGCCAGTAACCCTTGTTATTGGCCCAATTTAAATTAGGAGGTCATTTGTAATGAGGCCCTAGTGGAAATGGATGATGCTTTTTTTCCCACAGATATCCTCTGCTGTTTGCTTCCTCTTTCCATTCCTCTTTAATTTTTTTTTTCTATTCCTATCTACTTTTGAACCTAGCTTATCATAACAATTTTTATTAATATATGCCCACCTTTCCATAGAGAACAGGAGAGTTTCATATATTAGTAAACATAAGAACCATTGAGTTACAATAAATTTAACATCTTAAAAAACGCATACAAATAAAAACATACATTCACCGATTACACCCTATGCAAAAACTTGAAAGAATCTTTTGCAGTCTGAAAATAACCTTTCATAAAAAGAGGTCTAATAAATTGATGGAATTGAACATAAACATCTCAGTTTGCAAATAACACACTAGACAATGTTGGAATCTTTGACGAAAATGATACCGTCCTTTACCTCAGGGCACATTATTCTATACATTTCTTTTCCCATGCTAAAAGACTGGAATCTTGTTCTAAAATTATATAAACACAACATATTTCAGGAGCTAACTGAAAAAATAAGTGACATTATAATATCCCAACCACTGCAGTCATTATCATCAAAATTTCTTTATTCGGCTGGAGCCATAAAAACATAAAATCAGCAAGAAAAGACAAAGAATTAACCAGTAGCGGTCGGTGGTGGGAGTGCCTCCGGGCGCTGACGTGGGGCGGGGGGTAGTAAACTACGGATTACGGGCGATTACAGGTAAGTACACATATAAATAAATAAAACGAACTTCATTTCTCGCGCTGCATCACATTTGGCGATGCAGCGCGAGAAACGAAATTCGTTTTATTTATTTATATGTGTACTTACCTGTAATCCCCCGTAATCCGTAGTTTACTACCCCCACCCTGCCCCTCCCCGCCCCACGTCAGCGCCCGGCGGCACTCCCACCACCGACCGCTACTGGAATTAACATTTCAGCAAAGGCATAGACTCCATCAATAGGAGATAAAAAGTTCACGTGCAGTTCATAGTGCATATATATCCAGGTTGCTAAAATTCATATCGCTTCCATGATAAGCAAGAAAAGACAAAGAATTATCATTTCGGCAAATGCATAGACTCCATCAATAGGAGATAAAGTGCTCATGTGCAGTTCGTAGAGCATATATATCGCAGGTTGTTAAGATACATATAGTTTCCTAATAGTAGAAGCCACTCATAAAATTCACCAGTGCATAACAAATATCTGGCGATCCTAAATGATGCAAAAACACAAGCCCATCATTATAGTGTATCAGGTTTGTCTTTCGTAAAATGGGGGCCAAAAAGGAAAGCCTCCGAGCAGAATACAAGGTGCAAAATAGTCTAAAGTGACTAGTGCTTTGCATAGAAACATTGTCACAACAACAAGGGGGAAGGTCATGTTGCCAAACCCCTAACAAAGGAAATGCAAATGTAAAGTGCAATGTGCATAACCTAAAAAGTGTAAGATGATAACGCTGAGTAGGGTTTGTAATCCATTCTAAGTAGGGCTCCATGCTCCTTGTTGTTGACACTTTTGAATATTTAACCATCGATTCCTTGGCCTGGGTCTTCTCTAGATGTGAATTCTTACAATGGTCCAAAATAGCATTGTTTAACCAGTTCCTTATATTCAGGCATGATTTTAAGAGGATTTTTGTATAGTTCTCAGATCTATAGTCTTGAAAGTTTCCCTCAGATAGAAGAGTCAGGGAATGTGGTCTGCCATGTCCAGTGACAGATAATCAGTAATGCAGGTTCTTACAAGAACAGCCTCCAGGGTTCCCCAACATTTGATCCCCAATAGCAGTGGTACAAGCTCAATCAAATCCTCCAGGTATGGCATTCCAAGTTCCTCATGGTAGATGAGTGTAGTAGTGCCCCCAGGAACTGCCAATAATCTACGCATTAAACAATTTTCAGCTCTTTGGAGGACCCCCGCTTTGCAGTAGCCCCATAGCCCGGCGCACTATACCCCCACCGAGATACATTTACTCTTACATAAACTCAGCATTTCTGTGACTGGTTTATGCTTTAACCTATGTGTAAATCTGCTTAATGTTAAAGCTTAATGTTTCTGTTAAAGTGCTGCGTTCTAGTGGTTAGTAATGTGGTTCAGCTAAAAAAGTTACTAAAAAGAATACCTAAATAATTACAATATTTTACTTTTGCTAAGTGAGAATCCCCCATAACAAAATGCCTGGACTTCATACTTGGACCACCGATGGTCATAATGTAAGTTTTTGAAAAATTTACCTGCAGGTCCAAGTCATTCATTTGAGTTAAAAACAAATTTAGAAGAGTCTGTGAGCCGTTTGCCGTGCGGGCAACAAGCACTGCATCATCAGCGTAAAACAACATGGGTGTAAGTTTGTTTCCCATACGTGGCATGTCATTTCCATCTTTCATTAGGTGTTTATTATTCCCATTGATATGAAGCAAAAAAAGGAAAAGAGCCAGGGTTCACCCTTGCCTAACACCCTGGGTGGAGCTAATATGAGGGGAACGTAACGCACCCTTACTGTAAGGTCCTGATGTAAGCTCTTGATAAGGGTGAGAAGTTTTTTCTCAACGCCCATCCTGCCCATCATATCCAATAGCTTGGAGCGATCCACTAGGTCAAAGGCACTAGATAAATCGATACGGGCCAGATGTAACAAACCCCTTTTGGCCTTCAGATATTTCCCTAGTATGAGGTAGAGGTTTAAACATTGTTTGACAGTGCCAATACCAGGTCTATATCCGTATTGGGTTTCCATCAGAATTATTTTCCACAGCCCAATCTTCCAGGCAAGGCAATAATACTCGACCCAGGACCCTGGCACTAGAGTCTACTAAATAAATCGGCCTGTAGCACATCGGCTGTGATCTATCCCCATTTTTCAAAATAGGGACAACGGTAGCCGTCCTCCAAGAATCAAGGATTGGGCCTAGTACGGGAGGTCTAAAAGCATTTGTTAGTAAAGGGGCCCACAAATTTATATCAGTTTTAAAAATATAGACTGGCACGCCATCTGGGCCAGAAGCCTGCCCAGAGATGCATTTTTGGGCTGCAGTCTAAAACTGTGTTAGTGGGCAGATTTTCTGGTGAAATTTGTTTTGTAAAGTGTATCACCCATGCATTCACTGAAATTAAATCTTCTATTTTGGGTGTATCTAGCTCAGCAAAAAAAGGCTGATTAACAACTTCCCAGAATTTCAAACTGTCCCTGCTGCTATGAGTCCTTCCCAGGTCTTATTTCTAATCTCACTTTTTCTTTCCTCTAGAGTCAATGTATATAGCCTTCTTGCCTCCTTAAAATCAGATGCTACACAAGAGAGGCTTTTCAAGGTGGTCAGCAGCTGTTCATGGACAACAGAGCAAGCCACATTAAAACACCAACATGGCAGTGGCTCACAGGAGGTTTTACTAGAGGTTAGGTGGTCTGAGATAGACCTACATACGTTATTAAACTCAGATTGTATCGTGGCTGGCCCTAATTTGTCATTTAAACAAATTAAAATAGAACCCATAGTATCTTTCACAATATCATAGTTTGAAGCATTTAGGTGTACCTTATCCCATTTTGTCTTCAATCCTGTGTTCTTGGAAAACTCAATACTATCGCTACTTTTTGGGTTAGTGCGCTTAATATGAGAATTTACTTAAATGGTGAGAGGGTTGTGGTCAATTACTAGTCACAGCAAAATCTATAAGAAATGGGATAGCTCCGCTGATAATAGAGTATAATCAATGGTGCTCTCAGCATAATTTCCTAGAAAGGCTGGAATACGAGCTTTCTCCTGGCAGCAAATATTGCTCAGCATCAGTGCATTTAGTCCCTCACCGTAGACTGTGTGCTTAAAATGGGAAACATTACCATTATTTAAATTGCTAAAACCACACACTCGATTGTCAGAATATTGACCTAAAACAATGTTAAAATATCCAACCCAAATTATGTAAAAAGTATGTTTTGATTTTTGATAAAAGTTCTCTAAAAATCCACCCAATTGATCAATTACATCACTCATCGACTGCTTAATAATATTATGGTAAAAGTTGATCAACATATCGGGTTCGACAGGAACAGTTAAGAGAGTGACCAGAAAATAAGGGGAGGACCAACATTCGAGGTTTGAAAATCAGTAGATTTGACAGGAAAAAAAGGTGGCAATTCAGCCTTTAACTCTTCCTGCCTTAGAAGGCATTGCTGGCTGAAAAAAGGCATATTATCCATCAATGTGAAATCCTTCCGTCAACCATGTTTCTTGACAACATATAATCTCAAAAGAGTTGACAAAGCTGACCCAGTCAGAATTTGAATTTTTTGAGCAGGCTCCCACGATATTCCATGAAATGAGGCTGAGGGCATTACCATCAAAGCTTCATGCTTGGGTTATGGGCAATACTACATCAATCTGTGACTGCTAAATTCTGTCAGATGCATTGTCGGAACAGACGTCCTGGGTTATAAGCAAGTCCCCTTTGCCCAAGAATTGCGGTGCCTCCTGTTTCAAAGAATTAAGATCGCCTACCCCAGAGACAGAGTCCAATATGGGACAGCGCTAGTCTAGGTTTTCCAAGGAGGCCAGTATTTCAAAAGGATGCCAGTTTGCACCTCAAACGTATGCCTATTGGGGAAGTGGCAGGCGGTACTCCCTGTGTCATTTGCCTTTGATAACACAGAAGGCCTGTAGAAGTAGCCCAAGGGCAGCACCTGTATAGATCCCTGGGCTAGGGTTGGCTGCAGAAAAAGTTTAAGAGCGGTTGTGCCAACATTGGCGATCTAAAGTTGATGCTCCCACAGTCTCCATTTACCTACTTTCTGGAAAGACCCGGGGGTTCTTCTGACCGTTATTACTTTAAATGACAAATCAGATGACAAATCTGAGAGCCAACCAGCCTTGCTTTTGAGCCAATGACTTGTTTTGCACTTCAGACCAGAATAGTTTTCGTGTGTGGATGCAGGTATAGTCAGAATGTCCTTCAGCACCAAAACGTATAGGGTACATTCAGGGTTAAGTTGGGGGAAAGAAGTTGGTTTTCCCCCTTAACATTAGTGGTTTCCTCATTAGTTCTATCCCTGCCACTTTCCATCCGACCCTTCTTTGCTATTAGGTTGGCTCCCTCTTGGTCTCCCCTATCCGCCTTTGGTAGGGTTACCAGAACATTTGTTGTAGCATGGGGGCCCTCTGGCGCCGTATTGGAGGAGCTGGGAGTGATTTATTGAGCTCTTGTCTTGGCTCTGGGACAGGAGGCATTTACTGCCACCATAATCAGCTGATGAGCAGCATAGAGGGAGTTCAATTTGCCTAATTGAGCTTTAAAGACTCCCAGACGACCATAGATGGGTTCAAACTTGCTCAGCAGGGATTCCTTGAGATCAAGGTATAGATCTTTCAGAAAAAGGGTCCCCTTCTGCTATCCCCTTATTGTGCTTTGGTCTGAGGTTTGAAGTGCATGGCTTCTTTGGCTTGGAGCCAACAGCAACTCTCTTCCTTTTTCCTGCCTCCCCCAAATTGAGGTGCCACTTGATTGAAAATTAGGTGTCTCCTCCAATGCCAATGGCGAGGCACTGACTACTGCTAGCACTGTGGTCCCAGGGCTTTGCTCTATAGCTAAAGTAATAGTTTCAATGCTAATATCACAACTTTGGGCTTCTATCAAGGCTGGTGGGGGACTTAACGGAGCAATGGGAGGGGAAGAAAGTGATAGGCGGAGCTCAGTGAGCTTGATCTCTTTGGATATGACTCCAACTGCCCTTTTGAGGAACCCATCCAATGTAGTGCCTGGGGGGGATCTCTGGGGTCTTGCACTTTCCCATATCACAGTGGGTTCACCAGAGAAAGAGAAGTTTGTGGGAGACAGTGTCTGAAAATAGATGAAATGGAGGGTGACCAGCCCAATGTCCTCCGGGTGCCATGGGATTTGGAAGGCGCTTTAATAGCACATGTCGTGTGGCGAGCCCCTCCTCCTGGCAAACAGACTATATGCTGGTGGACAATGGCCACAAACCTGGTCTCTGCAGTTAGAACTAATGGCTTAAGGCTTAAGATCTTCAGACAAGGTGTTCAATTGAGTTTTTAAACTCGTCTTTGAAGAGATTTCGGCAATGCCTTGTTTTTAAGGCAATAAATAATGGAGCTTTATCTGACAAGAAACTGGACTCTGTGGTGCTCAGGGCATTTCTTCCTTTTCAACTAACAGGAGCATCATCTTCCTGTGGGGGAGGGGAGGGGTTTTGCCTATCATGGAAACTGCTTGAAGTCTGGCACTAAAGGAAGGCTTGGACAACTCATATTATGCTTTGTTCCCCAGCAAATAGCACACCTCTAACCAATCTTTCTCTGGTTCTGCGAGCAAGCTCTAGAGCTCACTCCTTCCAGCCATGGATACCACTTCATCCATGTGGGCATTCAGAAAGAATCTAGAATTATTTCTTCTCAGCCTCAATTTCCTCCCTCCTATACTCCATTCAGCAGTCTTTAAGATGTGCCACCTTTCCCAAAAACAATCTAAGCTTGATTGTATTTCCTTTAGAATCTCTAAATCCATTCAAGCGCCAATACTGTAAGTGTTACTTGAAAGACTGGACACTGTAATACGAATTGCACACTATGAGTGTGGGGAATTCAGCATTAGTATTCTCTAATGCTAGAATCAAAGCTTTTAGTTCAGCCAGCTGACGGTGCAATCCATGAAGGAGTGTGCAAAGGTTTGTTTTTTTGTTGATGGAATTCTCTAGTTTTTATGACATTGTGCACTGCTGCACATGCAGCGGAATATCGTTGCTTGGTGCCTATTGCAGGCTGAGCTGAACCATCAGTATAGATTATATAATCATACTGGTCAAGAGGCAAAACATCACTGGGCTCATGATATTCTTATTCATACTGGAGGAATTATTGCGTTTGCAAGGTAGGGTCAAACACATAGTCAACATCAGTAGCTGTTAAAAAGGTGGCCCATCGTATCCATCTTGGATGTAGGACTTTTGCGTTAGGAAAGCTTGCCATGGTGACAGCCTCAAAGGCTGGATGGGAGTAACCACAATCATGCGTTTTCTTTGAGCCAATGATCTTTGATCTTTCCTTTATAACAGCTCTCTGAACTGCAGTCAGTATTTTTTCTGTAGATGAAAAATGCATTTAAGCATTGGAATAAAAATGCGATTTATATGCAATTGGCACAGTATCACCCTCGTTGAAGGTGACATATGGGTATCCAGTGGATCCCGTACTTATGAGGATCACCAAGTTAATTGTGTTGGCACGAGTGTGTAAGTGTCTAGATGCAAGCATGTCAGTTTGCAGTTTTCTGAGGATATCAGCATGGTCTAAAGTCTAATGTTTGTCTGAAAAATCAGGACAAATTAAGTCACACAGAGTTTTAACCCATTGTGCGTAGTCTGATATGTATGTTCTATTAAGGGTGAGAAAGCCTAACAGTGATTGTAGCTTTTGGAAACGGTTTGGTGGTTGTAAGAGGGCACATTTCTCCAAGAAATGTGGCTCAAGACCTTTGCCTTCATTTGACAACTCGTATCCCAAAAATAGGACACTGAGAAAAGCAATTTTTGTTGTTTGAAAGATGAATTCGTAGCCATGCTCAGCAAATCCCAAAACAATGCAATCTACTCTGGCTAAATGTGTATTTAAGTCATCATTTTTAAAGTAAATGTCATCAATGTAGGGCAATGCTTCTGAGTCAATGTCATGTAGAATTGCTCAGGCAGAAAACAATACTGTTCTTATACCCTTAAGGAAGTTGCCAGAATTTTCTCTGAATTCCTAAAGTTGAAAATGCTGTTAAATCCCTGCTTTCAGGCACTATATTTTGGCAGATAAAGCCATTGGAAATATCCAACGTGGTTTTGTATTTTTAGCTCAATATGTTGTTCATTAGTGCTGCGCTGTGTGCATTGTGAATTGCATAGGTGCGTGTGTGACTGCTTAAATGTCTGTAGTCTAAGACTTAACAAAAGGAATGATCCGGTTTGGCTACTGGAAATAATGGATTGTTCATTGGTGAAATACAAGGCTCAATTATGCCTTGGTACTCTAATTGTAAGAGAATTTCCCTTATCAAGTGTTTTGCGAGTCCTCATCTCAGCCTACATGATTGCTGTACAATGACGGGGCTTGTGCAAGGGCCCATTTTTCAGCATTTGCTTTTTTGACAACTTTAGGAACAAGAACAGAGAAGGAAGAAATTATCTTCCCCTTGTGGGACTTTCCCAACAAACTCAGGTGGCCAATCTATTTCAGCCAGGATAATGTCGTAGATATTTGTTAAATGTTCCCAGAGTATTACTTTAATAGTGCGCAGTATGTCACCCTCAATTTGGATGTCCAAATCATGCAGTCTGTCGGGAGGGCTAACCCGCTGATCTGGTGTTTCATCTTGAATAAATTCATTAGTTGCTCTCGAAACCAGAAACTCTTGAAGATTCTGGCAAACTATTGTGACTTCTGTGGCTCTGTCTAGCAGTGTCAATGCCCATGTCTTGTTCTGAAGAAGGATTCTCAATATGTGTGTCATGTTTAGTGAAAATACCTGCCAATTTCTTCTTTTTGAATTGGGGTTTTTGTTGTGGAAGTTTCTCTTCCTTTTTTATGACGATGTCCGATGAGTGTTCTAAGTCCTTTCTCGGTTTCACATGCTGTTCTTGCCTACACTCCGGATGTCCCCCTATCTCCGAGCGTTTGTTGGGTGAGTCCTGAAAGGAACAAGAAGGACATGTATCAGTATACTCATACCTATCAGACTGTTTTTGTGTATCACGTTTACACAAATTATAACGTTTGTCAGTGGACTCTGGTTGTGGAGCTCTGCCCCTTGGTTTTGTTTTATTTTCCTGTTTGTCCCAGTGCTTTTTAGAAGATTCAGGTGCCTGTTTGGCATTATCCTTTTTCAGAATTGCCTTTAACCTGTGGCTTATTAGGTCTGGCTCCCAAATTATCTTGACCTTGGGTTGTATAGGTTTCAGCAATCATTTTTGGTAATTCTTGTTCTTGATCCACAATAGGGATCTGCGTAAGACATTGGCGTACTGCCAGTGCTGCTGCCTCCCCTCTAAAATTACTTAAAATAAATGAGGTAACTGTGGCATAATTGCCGATTAATTTCATCCCCAAATCCTTGGCAGGGGCAGCCCCAAATTAATTTTGAATCTGTTTTAATACTTCTGACAAAAAAGCAATAGATGGTGTACCATGCATTATGGTATAAATGGCAGCAGAGACTGTGCCTCAGGTGGCACAATCCCCTACTGGGTGAACCATACCAAGTAGTAGACACATTGTGAGAATTCTATGTTTGTCTCGGGGTTCCGTATGGGGAAACACTGCTTGAAGCTGGTTTGTTTTTTTATGCAATCCAGGAGAGATTTTCCAACTGTCTGCCGGCAACTTTATCCATAACTGCGTTGATGGTTATTGGACTTATTGCAGTCACAGCTAATTGCGGCTGCACAGCTTGAACAGCCCTTACTGGTGTAGCTGTTATTATATGCATAACAAACTGCGTTAATCATCTATATAGGCTGACTAGACCTGTATAAAGAGCACAGAGGTCTGCTGCATTTAGTGGTGCTAAATTTGGATACGGTGTGTAGCCGCCTACGACTGGCCATGTTGCTCCCTCATTGCTGAGAGTCCCCAGTCTTACATTTTATAGTATATGTGGGAGGGCACCTTGGAACAAGTTCTGGTGTTCCTGATATGTTAATAGTATTTCTAAATCTTCATAAGCTCTGTATTGCCCTGGTAAGGCAGTTGGTGTATATGTGTGAAAGTTTGGTGAAGTGCCATTGACTACAGGGAAGTGCACCCAAGAGTAGAATACCTCAGTTATGTATGCTTCTTAGACCTCAACCATGAAAGTGACATCTCCCCTTCCTACATGGAGTCCTTGTTATAACAATAGATCTGTAACACCATGTCTGCAGTTAACAGAAATAATAGCAGCTAGCACCATATTTAATGAATGGAATTCAAAGAAAGGAAAAAAAGTGGGGTTATCTTGAACAACCATCAGACTAAAATATAGGTTTCCTATTATGCGGAGGAGGATTAATTTCCCTAATACCATGGACATCTCCATATAAGATGGAAAGGAGACCTTAGGCAAGCCCAAGAACTACCCACGAGACCCATTAAATAAGTGCCTGACATAGAACGTTGGTGATGCCATGTTATACAGTTCCTATAAATTAAGTATAACTGCTTATCTGGACAACATAAACGTCAGAAGAACTTGGTTCACACATATCATCAGGAAATGTTATCTTGTTTCCTAGCTAGATCACAGTGCCCCATCTGAACCCGTAAACTTACCCGGGTACTAGATGGTATCAGCAGCCTCGAACATGACCACTCTTTTACTCCCTAAGGAAAACGTGAAAACAGATCTACCCTTTCGTTGTTTACTTTTGCATGCCCAAGCTAAACACAAGAAAGATACGAATTGGCTTTTCAACCATTTATTGAAGCAATCGTATTCTTGTATAAAAGGAGTGTGCTGCAATTATTAGGCAGAAGAAGCAAAGCATTGTAACCAGTATTACAAGAATGGCGAAAAGGATGAACAGTTCGAACATTATAAAATTAGTGTGTGATTATATGATTATACTCCTACCTAATGCTACCTACACTATCGGGAGCATAGTGGGAGTACCCTCTGACAGATCCATTGGGAGAGACTAATCCCCCATATCTGACTATGATGCACCAGGAAGCTGGCTTGTGTAGAATAGGTTATTGTCCTTTGCAGGATAGAGGTCACAGCCAGCAGGACAGCATCTCAGCCACAATGCGTCGTGTTCCAGGACAATCCCAGCAGAAGTGCTCCTCTGCCGAATATACTGCAGAGGCTGTATATATAATAAAAGCACTGTTCCAATCTCACTGTGTCACAGCTGCTGAGCTGATGCGATGGTGTGTCTGGAGTCAAAGAGCTGTCTTCAACCGGATAATTAAATACAAGGGCATGTGTTCCATGCACCTAGCCTTGGACAGAGTTCACAAGCCACATGATAAAAACGCTTACTAAGAACTAAGCTTAATGCAGCATAACTTCTTAGTGCAGTATTGTGTAAATGTAAAATATGTAAAGTGTCACCATTAGAAAAAGATGTCAAGCTAAACGTGAAGCTAAAATGGAGACTAAGAGCGGGCCCTGTTGCGCCTCACAACACTTTATAGGTTTTTGAATGCCCTTCTACAAAAGATAGGATCATAAAGTCCTGCAAGACTGAATTTTGACTTGCCCTTCCTTACCCCTCCTCCCCCCCCCCCCCCAGTTAAGTAAATGTTTCCCTCTAGAACAGCCATTCTTGGTGTTATTTTGATTTATACACCTCATCTAGAGAAGTGTGGCTCAATGGTTAGAGCGGCAGACCCTGATGCAGAGATCTGGCCTGGGACCAGGGTTCAATTCCCGCCTTGGCGGGTCTTGGGCTCAATTTCCTCGGACCTGATAATTCTCGCCTCGGTGCCTATTCTAATCATGGGTCCCACTCTGCAACTCTGGGCAATAGCTTGCTTAATCTCCACAACGGCCCCAACAGCGCTGGGATACCTGGCTTCACCTTGGGGGTGCCCAGAAGTGGACATTTCACAGGGAAAAGCCAGGAAGGGTTCCACAGCGGTATGCGTACAGCGCCAGGACACCCCTTTGGGGGTATAAGTGCGCTTTACAAGTACAAATTTCATTTCATTTCATCTACCCAGGCAAAGTATAATATGATAGAAGGCTGAGAATTCTCCTTTGGCACTTGATGGTTACAGCCCTCTGATATTAAGTGACACTTTGCACAAACTATTCATCTTTCTTTCACTCTTTATTTCCATCAAGATCTAAAATCGAAAGTTTAGTCTTCTATGTTTTCCAAGTTACAAACCGTTTACGTTTGACCATATATTGTGTGTTTTTTTTCAAATATGGAATGCACCTACTCTATCTGCTCGCTCCTGAAATGGATGCTTAGTGGGAGTAGCATCTCTCCAAGTTGTGCACTGAAGATTTCATTATTGATAAAATGAATCTGTAGAGACTTACCTCCTGAAATTATATACATGAAACCTGAGGAGTGTCTGTGGAATGTCATTCACCAGGTTACCACCATAAACATTATCGGGCTTTAAATCACTCTGAATGGGAATTTGTCTGTTTTTTTTTATCTGCTTAATTACTTTTTATCTCATGTATATATTGAGATCCTTCTGAAAAGTTCGAGAGATGTAAAGCTCCCGTCACCAGCTGCCCAACGTAGTAATTAGAACAGATGGACGCTGGGGATTGGTCACAGTCAATTTTTTTCATTCTATTAAGCAATGAATTATCAAACATTAATTTTAACGTTTTGAATTCTACCTGCAGCACATCCTACATTTTTCAAATATTTTATTGTGCACTGTTTATTCTAAACCATCTTAGAACTTTTTTAGTTTTATAGTATATTATAGTATATTATCCGAATACATGTTTTATTTTTATAAATGAATATATCTCCTTGCAATATTTTATTTCTTTACTACTTGAATTGTATGGTTTATTTTACTTGCTCGGTCAGCTAAAATAAGGCTGATCCATGGTCACTTCAAACAGCTATTAGGAACCATTGGTCGAATGTTTTTGATAGAATCGATTTCACGATGGATGCAAAAGATATGTAAATCTACCAGTATGAGAGTATTGATTCACTTTCCAGACACTAGTGAGATGCTGCCAGATTGGAAACTGCAGATTTATTCTGTGTTGACAATCGCTAAAAAAAAATCTAAATTATTAGAAGTCAAAGAGCATGCTGCTTGTTCAGGGATAAATTTGGGCATGTAAATTTAAATGATCAAATAAAAAAAATGTTATTTAGATTATAATTTGTTTTTGAAGTGATCTTGAAAAAAGCGATACGCTTTGACCCAGAGGTTTTGGATCAGTGTATTGACTGTTTTAATTTGTTCTTGCTTTTATGTTGTTTTCCACTTCTCCGAGAGTGTTTCGTAATTAATAACAAAACGTTCATCTAGGATTTGCTATTATTTTGGAGTGGCTATCCTGTTGAATTAATTTGGCTATTTGAATAATATATATATATAGATTTGCACAAAAAAACAGATGGCTAATATGTGATTGGCCATTTATTTTAATTGCTTTGCTGAGAGGGTATTAAAAATAACCATCAAAAGAAGTCACGAATGGCGGATTATACTGGTAAGAACTGATCAGAAATAATAAAGCTACCAAAAACCCGAATCCTTAAATATGTAATTCTGGGTTTGCCAAATGAAATTGTTTGCCCTTTACAGTCTATTAGTGGAAAATAATTTGTGAAGCATTGTTAGCTGTAAAAAAATAAAATACTATTTATTATCAGACTTGGAAACTACTACTGTGTCTGATTGGTACTGAAAGATTCTCAATCTCCTAGTAATTGGACGCATTACACACATTCAGGAAATGTACTGATTTGTGGGTCCCAATATAGATAAAGAACTCACCGACCTCACATTTCCAGCGAGTCATTAAAAAAAAAGAGCCTCCCTGAACTCCAAGCGCATGACCTAACTGAATGTTACCTCATTGGACATTAGGCTGATTTATTACCTTAATGTGACATTATGGGCATGCTAGCCTGCTTACAGTAGAGCACACGGTGTGAATTGTGACAAACGAGTAACAGACTTTGAGGAAGGTAGAAACTACCATCGTTTGACATACTTTAGTTTGGCAAAAAAAAGCATGAGATTTACAAGGTTCTATTTAGATGTTTTACTACATTTTTGAACTTTATGTGGAAAATGGAGCTCCGACAAGGGTAGCAATGCCTTGACTCGCCAAGGCATTATGTCACAGGAATCCATGATTCTCTGGAGATTATTACAGCTCCGACCCAGCCTCAACAGATTTGATCGTTTGTGGCAATGTGCATCTCTACTGAAAAGGTACGTTGTCATGGAGAACAGTGTTTGTTTACAGCAGCTGGCATTTCTTTTCTTTAAGACCCACTGTAATAATCGGTCCTGCGGTGGCAGCTCTAATTCAGTGTTGATTTATTTAAAAAAAATAGTGAGGAGCTGCGAGTTTTCTGTTTAGTATGCGCAGGGCAGGGTAAAAACACTTAAGTGTTGGGAGACAGCCATGCACAGGTGTGTGAAGTAAAATCTATGCTCCAAGAAAAATACCTATTAAGGTAAAAAAAAATCTATAATTATGCACGCATGCTTAGGTGAGAGCTTCTCCGTCAATAAAAAATACGACGAATTCAAATGCATCAACTTCAGTGTCGTCGAGTCCTGCGGTATTCATCAAGCTTACTCAGTCAGATACTCTACCTAGAACTGAGTGCCAAGCAATTAAAGATGCTCACTCACTTTCAAGGGCATTTTTACGTGAACCTTTTGTAGTGTTTAACTGTCACAAACTCATAGCACATGATTGTGTTTATGATTATTAAATACTGGAGTCAAATAATATCTGATAGAAACTTCTACCCGCAGATTCCTTACCATAGCATTCTCCCCAGGTGTCAGATTGGATCCGGAAATGTTTCTTGAGCCGTTCCCCTGCACGTCGGTAGGTGGCGTTGTCTGGCTCCACATGGCATCGTTGGCATTGTCTGCGCCAGAAGTGACGACAATTATCGACTAACTTTTTTCAACATTTTGTTAATGTTTTTTATTAGGTCTTTTCCTCCTGGTGTGGCAGGAATGTCATTGAAAACGGTTGGCTTCAGACCCAGGGGCATTTGTCACCGCTCGTCGGTGACGGACCTGCACTTCGTTTGCCTCTGGTGCCTCAAGCGCAACTACGACCTGAAAGCCTGCTCCGGGTGCCTTGCCATGCACCCAAAGGCCTTGAGGGAGTGATCCCTCAAGCTCCTGGCAACTCATATATATCTACAAATTCACTGAAAAAAATAAAGGGTAAAGTAATTATTACAATTAGGTGTGATCAAAAGATCTGTTTTCAAAAACCTAAGAAATCACTGAAAAAAATAAAGGTTAAAATAGCGTATAGTTAGGTAAATATGTCAGTGACAATATTAATGTTTTGAACCAAAAGAAAGCACAGAAATTCACCAATTATAGTTAGCAGAACTAACTATAACTTGCGCCCTCACTATGCACTGCTTATGATCTCAAATATTACATCACTCATGACATGTTCTATGGCATCATATGACATCACTAATGACATCTCAAATGACATCTTCACTGATGATTTATTTTTTTATTTTGGCTGGGGGTGGGGGTCCTTCTGGGTTCCTACCCTACAGGTCCTAGGTTGGGCAGGGTATCCCTACCCTACCACTCTATAAGTTATTTATTTTTATTACTTTAGGGCAGGGGACTAAGTTCCTAAGTCCTGAAAGGCCTGCCAGCAACATTTTCCTCATTTAAAAAAAAAATGTTTTTATTGCAGGATTTTACTAATATACAAACAATATAGGGTAACAAAAGGAATCCCTGTGCACGGAAGCCAGAGATCAAACATCTTTGGTAAATAAACAGTGATACATGAACATTTCACGGGTAACGCAAGATATGGAATCAATATAGTAAAAAAATCCCATATTGAGAGCCATACAATCTTAAAACCTCTACACTTCACAGTTGTAACTGGGAGAGGGGAGATAGAGGTGGAGGTGGTAGCTGTGACATGGGTTGGTAGACATTGTGATACGGTGTAAGGATAGAATTGCTGGTAGCATTCGAGGAACAGAGATGATAGATCTGTGCGGCTAGGTCGGTCCATGCTTTTGTCAACAGGAGCGAGGAGGGGATACCAGAGGTTTTGGCGGTGGGTACAGGTGATGGCGATGTGTAGGGCTGGTGCATGCAGGAAGGAGGATGTCATGTGTTGAATGAATTGGTCGAGGAGTGTGTCCCATTCCTGGGGGATAGGGTGTTTGTCAAGATGTTGTATTTCTTCATACCGGAAGGGTGTTTCCTCGGCCGTCCCTCACTTGCGCATAACGTTTGCCAAGCAGCCAGCCGGGGTGAATGTTTGGCCTTCCATTGCAATGTGAGTGTTCTCTTGGCTAGAAGGACGGCCATCCAGCAAACTGAGTACACACGGAGTGCCTCTTTCTACATTTAAATTTGCCTAAGGCACAAGCCTCCCAGGTGAAAATGTCTGTGAGTTCAGTAACTTCAAGTAGCATGGTGTGGACGTCGCCCCAGTAGGTGGTGAGGGTAGCGCAGGACCACACCATATGGCGGAGGTCCGCATCATCAGCCTGACAGCAGGGGCAGTGGGGGTCAGTCATTGGAAAAAAGCAGTGAAGCTGTGCAGGGGTCAGATACACTCGGTGTAGGATATGAAATTTTATGTTTTGAAATCTGGTGTTCCTGGAAACAGTCTGTGGAACGGCCAATACCTGGCCCCATTCTGTGTTGTGAAAGGCTTTCACCACGTCCTCCTCCCACTTGCCACACAGGGGGCAAGGGAAGCACCTGTTTGGGTCTGCAGAGCTCGATAGAGCCACGTAATCAGATGGCCCTGGTATCCCATGGTGAGGAGTGCCTACAAGATGGTATGGGTTTCATCATCCCATGTGGGCCATAGGAGGTAGCATGTGTTGTGTGGGTGTTGACGTGAGGAAGGTCCTGGTCTGCTTGTAGCTGGTCAAATGCCAGAAGATGGCAGCCAGAAAAAAGATCGCCAGCAGTGGTCAAGGACCATTGGTGCCAGTCCCTCAGGGCCAGTCCCTCAGGGCTTATGCGGAGTATGTCCCTGGGTATTGTGCTAGACCCTCCAGTGAGAACCCCAGAGCATATGGCGTGATGTGTCATGTGAGAAATCACATCCTGTTTATACATTTCAGGGCTATTGCGACATGCAGGGAGCAGGGGGAGTTTGGCATGAGCCTTGGGAGCAGGAAGCTGCAAATGTTAGCTTTGGTGAGGGGGAATTCAGTATGATATGTTTCTTCCAAGTTGCAGTTCGCCAGCCAACTAGCCACCCACTGCAGTTGGGCTGCCAGGTAGTAAGCCTCAAAGTAAGAAGCACCCAGGCCACCTTCACCAACGGCAGTTTTTTCAGGGTGATCCGGCAGCGGCCGTTGCCCCATATTAGTTCTATCAACAGTGTCTAGTTCACAAACAAAACTGCCTGGTGGTATAGCTGGTAAGTTGGTGAAGTAGTATAGTAGGGGGGGAAGTAGCAACATTTTCCTCATGTTGCTGGCATCCAATCAGAGCACTTGCTCCTGCAGGAGTCTGACTCCCATAGGAGCGAAATGGCCCAAGGGAAAAAAAGCTCTCTGGGCCAATCAGAACGCTCTATTTTTTACCCAACCGTCCAGATATCAAAATATTTTTGTACCTTAATTTTTCAAAAACTACTGAACAGATTTACACCAAATCACAAAAAGCACAGTCGGTGGACAAAGATCTAGGTTCCTTCCAAATTTGGTGTAATTCTGTTCAGACTTTTTTGCACTAGCTCTGCCTAAAGAAGTCTATGAAAAATGCCTGGGGATTTTCCGTTTTGGGACCCCTCTTTTTTCTTGGCTCCCGCTTGACAGATCATGTTGAAACATTCCATGCACAAACTAGACAAAAGTGTACTTTTTTTGGAAAGCTTTGTGAAGATTCATGAAACGGTGCCAAAGCTATATGAAAAACAAGGCATTTCCTCTGGAAAAGCGGTAGATTAGAACTATTTTGGGGTGTGGAAAAGGTGTGTCCTCCACTCATGAATTGGCACTGGGCATAAAAGTGGACCCCACAGACCTCTCCTCAGAACACTCCTGGACCTGTGAATAATCAGAAGAAGGACCTCCCTGCTGTGTAAAAAGCCTGAAGGAAGACAGGACCTGATTACCTTGAGCCCAGGAATCCAGAAGTGACTCCAAGTGTCAGTTGGCTGACCACCTGTTTGAGCTACCGGAACACAACAAACTTCCAGAGGCCCTTTCTATGGAACTGACCAACTGATCAGTACCTACTAGACCTGACATGCACCCTGCTGCTGGCCTCTGCTCAAGTGAGTCCTAACCCCCAAGTGCTGCTCCCTAGGTCCTGAACCCAGCAAGAAGAAGGAATCGTTTTTCCAACGTTCTGCCTGGAGAATTAATAGAGACTGGGATCACATGGAAACGGCAGCTGTCAACATCGAATAGCTGATCGCTAGAGCTTTCTGGTTTACCCTGCTGACAGAGATCTGATTTCCAGAAAAGTTTCTAAGTCTGAAAATAGGGGGCTTGATCGAGACTGATGCCAAGCAGCATCCGATCGACGGCGAGGCCTTCCATGGTGTGGACCTTGGACTTCACCTGCTCAGAACTTTCCCATCTCCTTGATGACCACACTGGGACCCTGCGCTTCAGAAATCCACCATCCTTGACCCCCGCTTTGGATCCGGCTTGCAGCTTGGCATGCTGATGACTCGTTGATGACCACTTTTTCTCAAAAAAGTTTCCAAGTCAGAAGGTAAACTTTCAGCCGGGACGAACCTGGTACCTGCATCTGACCTGCGCTCTACCTCGGTCAACCTTAACTTTTGACTTTGACCTGGTGTAGCACGACCAAATAACCGTGGTTGAAGCTTTGTGCTTTTTGGCACTATTTTTCAATTCAAATTAAAAAATTCATATCTCCTGTTCTACTTATTGGATTTTTGTCAACACAGTGTCATTTTATTTATTTATTAAAATGGTCTTTATTTTTCTAAATTGGTTTGGGATTTTTCTTGCACTGTGTTTTCAATTTATTAGTGTTTGAGTGCTGCATAGATTCTTTACACATTGCCTCTAAGTTAAGTCTGACTGCTTTGTGCCAAGCTCCAGAGGGGTTAGCACAGGATCATTTAATGATTTTCATGGTTTACCCTGACAAGGACTGTGAATATTATTTGAGGTTGGTTCTCACCGCCCCTTAACTAATACTCCAATTTCTAACGTGTACTCAAACCATCTTTGTCTTTGCAGCTGTACTGGATGTTCTGGATGTCACATCTAATCAACAGCTCTTTCAAAGAAAGCCACTCCACCCCTGCAGCTCCGACAATGTGTGACAAAATACCTCTACCACTTTACAATTCTACCAGTATTCATCTTAGCAGTGCCTCGCCCTACAGTATTCTAGTACAGTACTCAGACTTAGCTCTGAGTGGACCACAATCATGACCTGTCTCACTCTCCACTCTTCTAGTACTGAGGTCCACACACAGTCATGCCAAAGAACCTCAGTCCACCTGGCATTCACAAGTTTCACCTGCTCCACAGCAACCTCACATTTACATGCACGTTTCCAGATTTGAAAACAAATACCATTTTGTTGACTTAAGATGTTTTCAGCATTCCTAGTAAAACAAAGACAAGCATAAGTAGCCTAACTCTGGAAAGACAGATTTAGCGGTCGAAGCTTCTCCTACATCACTCCTGAAGCGTGGAACAACCTGCCACTACACATAAGAGCCTCCCCCTTCCTCATTTCCGACATAAAATAGAAGATCTGGCTTTTCGAGTGGTCCCACTAGGCGATAGGTTTGGCTAGGCACATACCTGCTCAGCGTCAGGATACCCTCCGTGGTAATCGTGAGCTCTAAAAATCAGCATAACATAACAAGGTAATATGTCAAATATAATTGTATGTGGGGGTGTGTGTGCTCTTGAGCATGTGTGTGTGTGCTTGCATGCAAGATTTTTCTAAATTGGACAACATACCTACAAATTGGTAACATTTCATGGGCTGGCTCTGGCTCTGCAGTTGTTGAGAGTTACTAATCAAAATCTATTCTCTGATGTCAACAGTGTCCATAGTAGATTACGGGACCTGAGGTACCAGTGATGCAGGTCTGACGAATGTTGCTGTGTATAACGTGTGAACCTTGTTAATTTCTAGGAAGCTTATTTGCACACCTTAAAAGCACATCCTCTGCTTATTCATCCTTTCCTTTAGCTCTGAATTCTGTGAGCACTCCACTGACATTATAACATTTGTCAATCCATCCCAGGGGAAGATGGTGCCCATCTCACTTACAAAAGAAATTCAAACAAGAACCCTGCAATAGAACACAATAATTTAAAATTGAAAAACAAATAATACATAAATGAAAGACATACTAAATCTTCAGTGATGATCTTTATTTAACATTAAGATCATCGTACAAAGTCATGTAACTTGTTTGGAACTATTCTTCTCACAATGTTGTATTTGTTACCATCACCTACACCATCTTAAACACAACCTTCGTCGCCAGTCATCTAATGATGATATATTCCTACCAATTCAAACGTTTCGTTTGCAGTATCTGTTGTAATTTCAAGCTCACATTCTTTTTTCCATTTGCATGTATTTTAGAAATTGGTAGCTGCTCTTAATTGTAGGAATAGCCATCCTGCATATTTATGTAATTTCCTATAACTTGTTTTAAGTCCATTGGCTCTTGATATTTTCGAAAGTCCTTCACCAACTCACCTTCCATGCTTTCACATCCCTTGACATTGTTCAACAGACCTTAGTATCATTTTCTATTCTGCCACAGTGGCAGATCCTCCGCTAAGGCGGAGGAGCGTCGCCCACTGCTTTTAAGCAGTGTCACTAAAGGAAAAATAAAATGATAATAACTTACATTTATTATCATTTAATTTTTTTCTTGTTGCGTAAGCTTTGCGGGTGGGGCGAGGCTACTCTGCTGACAGAGCAGGGGCGGGGAGGAGTGCTTTGCACTCCCTTAAGTGCGCATGAATGTTTTTGGATGGCCCAAGCATTGATTTGTGCGCTTTGGATGTTCTCCACCCAGGCTGCATTACAGCCTGGGTGGAGAACATGCCCAGTCGTCCATTCCCTGGCTGAGCGCCGAACTACAGCGCTCAGACCAATCACAACACTGCATTGCAGCGCTGTGATTGGCTCAGGGGAGCATGGGTGCTTACCAATCACAACGCTGCATTCCATCATTGTGATTTACTCAGGGGAGCCTGGGTGCTTCCTGGGTGCTCTGTTCCGGAGATGACAATGGAGAGAGAGGCAAGATGCGGCGAGGAGGTAAGTTTTTTTATTCTTTACCCCCTCTCCTGGCTTCCCTCCCACCCTCCAAGCCCCCACCCCCGATCTGTGCCAGCCGCTGCTGTTCTGCCGCCTATATTATCTCTTAACACCTCTATGTTCAAACTAGAAAACAAACTGCATGCTACCTTATATTTGTAAACTACATGTGAACTGCCAAAAGATTCAAGGCTCATCCTGGCCATGCGCTACACCATGAGGATGCCCTCATGGACACTAGTTGTACTTCACTTAAGTCACAAGTGTCATTATATGTATTTATAAAATAGTACAGTTCCGACCTACGTGCAAGGCAACTGAATGCTGTACGAGAGTAGCAGATACATAGCACACACATCAGTGGAAAGAGTAGGCCCCTCTGCTTGCAGTCCAATAACAGTCTTGGCGGGTTCTTTCAAATGTCATACGAGGTTAGTCAAAGAGATATTTCTTCGTTTCCTAGTAAAAGCAAACAGCAACTTTTTGGGTCAGATCAGGATTAAGTATCAGTTTATTAATGCATAGCAAAAAAAATAGTGTTTTCTCATATTTTCCTTCACTTGCTTTTCTGTCACATGCCTTGTAGTGTTGTTGGTGTAAGTGTTGTGAAGATGCCAATACATATTGATTTCCTCAGGAGTTATGGGGCAGTGCTCAAGTTTACATTCTTAAAAGAGATGCAGCATACTTTGAAGAAGATGCTGCTGGGTAGGGGGAGCAATGAAGTTCTTGCAGCTTGGGGGGTATTCCAGCATATTTCGTCAATCGTTTATAAAGTATTTAGGAGGTCAGTTGTGAATGAGGGACATCAATCAGTATGCCATGGCCTCTTCAAGGTGTGAGTGGGCCAGTGATTGGTATAAATTATGTATTGAACTAATTGCCCTATGACAACTCTTAACACAGCTTTTTATATTATAAATCAGCAATGATTCAACAAGAAAGTAGCCCTTCATTGGCCATATTCTGAATCAATGGAGAGCAACGCACATACCACATGAAAATAAAGAAAAACTAAATAATACTGCAAACCACAATATAATACATCCAGATTTACTCTTGGTGTGCCTTGTGGGGTATGGTAAATAATATCAGTAGTGGCATTTTGAAATGCCTCAAGGCAATGTACTTAGAAGTTGAATGATCAAATAAGTAAACAAAATAAGCAAAGACAATAGAGCTGAATTTAATGTGCGTGAGATTCACAATAATGCTGTTTTTGTATCAGTAAATTGAAGCCAAACCTCTTAGCTCTCACACTTAACACAAAGTGAAAATGTTTTTTGTGCATTGCCCTTTAACTTGATGATCACAAATGACACCTTCTAATAACAATGTAATGCTATTTTGAAAAAAAATATCTTCATGTGTAGTACATACCTGTTGACATTGGTTAGTTGGTCAAGACATGTGCAGCTGGACTTGGTGAATGCCTTCTTATGTACTGCATATGTCATTTGTGTCTCAGAGCAGGCATGGAGTCAACAGCAGGAGGAAGAGCAGTAGTTTCCAATAGTTGATTTATCATGGGTGTGCTTTTGAGAGATAATATTTTTGGCTGTTTTCATTAGTCAAGCCCACTACTAAGATGCTGATTATGATGTAGATCGGAGTTGCCTCCGACCGACATCATCGCGGATATATATCGTCCAAATCACATCGACGGACTTAGCTGGTCGTACCGTCAATGTGATTTGGACGATATAGCAAGGACTGGGAAGAGGACGATCCAAATTAATTTTGGAGTTCATACCCAATAGGCATATTGGCTGGCATTGGTTTTGTATCTGACTGAGAAGGAAGCAAGTATTCACAGGATTATATTTTCCTACAACACTGAGTCCTGAGGATGGTCTCGCGGACGCATTTGGCCATTGAAGACCGAAACGCCGACACAACATCCTTATTAACTTGAAGCATTCTAAACTGTTTTTTTGTCATGTCTCAGCTGTGCGAGTATTTGGATGATTAAATCATTGGGACTAGTGATGATTTGTACATCGTTCTGGTTAAAAGGAGTGATTGCACTTCCATCAGTCCCCTTACTTGATAGAGTCTAGAGATGTGTAGGGACCTGTTGGTAGTGCCAGTGTTGTTATAAATGAGATGTAAATTTTTTTTATGAATGAAATGTGGATTATACCAATGATGTGTATTGTATAAAGTGTATAAAAACATAACAGATTGAATACAATTGAAGTAAAAGTATCCAAATCTTGGAATACATCTGTGACTATAATTATTTGATGAATGATTAATCACTCGGATCACGTATGTGACCATGGTAAAATGTGGTAAGAATATGTGTAAATAATTCCCCAAGGGATATATTGTATGAGTTAATTGTTCTACCCAGTTCCTTGGGGAAGATTGAGTTGCCCTATTGTGTGAATAGTACATTGAAATAGAGGCTTTCCGATCGACATCGAAATAGGCCCCTAGATGTCAAGACCATCTTGTCCATAGGCTGTCATTATGTAGAAAGACTGTGGATAGAATGTTGGTGCTTAGGAATGGTGCAGAAGTTCCTTAAAGCACTGTGCACTGCTGCTGCAAACCCAACTGAGAAGCTCGGAGCTGAAAGTCAAATACTTAGATCAGGCTGCGCGCTTAAACAAGCTTTCATGCCTCGTTCTAGTGTTATGAGCACCTTAGAATAACGCAATTAGGCTTATGACAATTATACATTTCAACATATTTACCATCCATTTTAAATAACAAATAGGAAGCAACATTACCCCTTGTTAATGGTGTGTTCGTGGCTGCTAGGAGCTGTACCAGGAAGCTTGAAGGCGAATGCAGATATCAGGCCACAAGCAATAACTAGCGGGAGCTTGAAGCCGAATGTTGACATGAATCAACTAACATTATCAGACTTTCAAGACTCATTTTCGTGTGGCAGCCATTTTGAAGGAGGGCATTGAAATTTAGTAAAATGGAGGATGCAAAATCATCCTTGTACAACAATGCAGCATATGCTGCTTAGGATGCATACATCTTAAAGTGACCACAAAGGAAATAAAAAATGACTGTGCGATCAGCCATGCTCTTGGCATCAGGGGACAACATATCACCTAAATATGTTGTGTGAACCGAGGAACAGAGGTGTTGTAATTATGCTGTGAATTTCTGCTGCTGTATAAGAGTCGTCTTGGCCCAAAGATGGCCACCCAGAAGTCTTGCTAGATCCTTCTTTTTTGTTGGTTTTGTTGATTGTCTCAGATTTCTGTGAGGAAGCAACGTTGGAAACACAGTTTTCTGAAGCAAAACAAGTTTCATAAGATCTATAAAGACATGCCTACTTATTTAAATGGGAGTCAGATAGGTATGTCAATGCTGTGTAATATTTGTTAAGTTGTTATTTTGAAAGAAAGTTATAGTTATTTTTTGCACACACAATAAATATTTTTTTTAGCTATTAACACCTGATAAATGTTATAGTGTATTTACATATCTGCCGAGATTGTAATTCAAGTAAGCATTTGGTTATAATGCAGGATGTGTTTGTTTTACTTTTGGAAGCCTTCTTTTAAGATAGTTTCTGTATTTGCCAAATAGTACTTGTCAGGTTTGGTGTGGAATGAAACACCAAACTGCCAATAACATGATGGTGAGAGAGAAATCCTCCTCTGAAGCCACATAAAAAGATAATGGTAAAAATTATGCCAGATCTGTCGCCAAAGCTAAAAGACAGCAATAGGGAGTAGAAAAAAAATCCCCTGTTGTCATGCTTTAGATGATTTTTTTACCATGTCATGAGTGATGTAATATGAGAGTTCATAAGCAATGCATTGCAGGGGCATAAGTTATAGTTAGCTCAGGTAACTATAACTGCAGAATTTCACTGGTTTTATGTGAGTGAAATCTGTGCCTAACTATAACGTCCCTACAACCTTTGGTTTTATCAGTGAATATAAACTGCTGAGAAAAAGAGGGGTTAAAAAAAGTGCATTTCCCATGTTAATTCCCACAGAGTCTTTAGACACGCCTGCAGCCTGAACCGCCAGATGGAATTACACCGAATTTGGCAGAGAGGAAGCTTTTGGTTTGCAGATAACACTTTCAGCTACTTGGTGTAAATCTGTTTAGTAGTTTTTGAGAAATTAAAGGAAATCCAAATTTGTATATTTACAGTTGCAAAGCGCATGGGGCATAGGTAATAGTTAGCGCAGGTAACTTATAACTGCAGAATTTCACTGGTTTTATATGAGTGAAATCTGTGCCTAACTGTAATGAATTAACATGGGAAATGCACTTTTTTAACCCCCTTTTTCTCAGCTCCTGCTTGGTGGATCGCTCCAAAACTTTCCATGCACTCATTTTTGGGAAAATTTCGTTAAGATTTGTCAAACCGGGCCAAAATTATAGGCAAGTCAAAAAACACTTTTCCTATGGAAACATGGTCCTAACTATAACTACCCACACGGACACATCAGTGATGTGTTTCGGCAGTGCAACTGCTTTTTTCAATCTGACTTACGCCATATATGTATAAATGTAAAAAATTGACTACCCTCTCACAGCACCGTAGTGAAACTACAAACATGAAGCACATTGGGAGATGTCAAACATTAAAAGTATAAAATAAATCGATGGCTTTTCAGTATTATTTGGCATACAACTCGTAAATGAGTAATTATAAATTACGCCCGACCAGTGCTCCTGAGCTTCCATCCATAATGCACTGATTCAGAAAAGACCCATCTCCCATCACAGTGACAATTGAAATACCCGGACTGGAATGTAATTCGAGTCCTTTGCTACCGGAAGAAAATGTCCATGAAAACATGCAAAACTGCAATAATTAAAATAATTTTTAAAGAAAGCATTCAACCGCCTATTTGTACTGCCTAAGTGTTGTCTTCCATATACAACCTGAGGCTCCTATTGGAATTAAATATTTGTTTCACTGTCCTCGAAGTAATGTTCAGCCTTGTACTTCCAATAAATATTAAACACTGTCCTCAGAGTCTCATACTTTCCCTTACAATTTGGGTACTCACAGGGAAGGCGGCACCTAACTTGGCTAATGTCCAGTTGTCCTGGTTTGATATAATCCTCCAACCGGTGTTTAGGTTCCATGACCCCAGCACTCGGCTAGTGCCTTCGTCGTGGTGCCCAGCTCCAAGGATGGGAAGCCGTTCTAGGGTGAGGTTTGGAAGTGGTTTATAGTGCAGGATCCACAGTCCGCGCCAAGGGAGTCTCAACTCCCAGCGCCGAACTTTCACCTCTACAGCCACCGTTAACCTTGTCTCCATTCATCTTATACCATTCATGGGGGCACGCAGGTCTTTTGTTATAGAAGGAAAAGTTGCAGTGATGCGGGTGTGCTTCCAAACCGCTGGTGGTGCACAGTGCCACTGCTGGCACTACAATATCAAAATATATCCCTCAACTCCATTAAGAGCGAAAAGAACGCCACTCGAAGTCAGGGAAAAAAAATAGCCTGTTTATTGGATCAGGTCTCCCCAGACACACAGACGCGTTTCGGCAGTGCAACTGCCTTTTTCAATCTGACTTATGCCATATGTGTGCTCTGTTTAAATTTAAAACTTAATAGACATAGAAATTTTACTACCCTCTCACAGCACTTTTGCCTGGCGGACGGTGTTTTTCAGGACTTAGGACTGAGAAGACATATGATATGGAACGTTGAACACTGTTCTCCTTCTGCTGAGATGTTCTACAGGCGGCGATTGGATAAATCTCTAAATACAACTTTTTATTTTTGTAGCAGACTTACCAAGGTCCTGCAGCTTTCAATTTTAGTGGGTTTTGCGATGCTAAGAAGTAGGATTGAGTGGATATCCACCGGACCACTCATGATAAGCTACAGATGATTCACATTGAACTTTATCAGAGTGGTAAGTGAGGGATGCCCTGGGTTACGATATTTGTCAAGAAACCTGGATACGATTTCGAATGTTCTTGATGGCAATACATTAACAGTGACACTTGCTGTCTCTTTGCCGTTTTTTACTTAGTTACGACACACTACGGAAACATCGTTTTTAGAACTTGGAATGTATGCTGACCTGCAGCTTAACAGTGATGTTTTTTTCCTTGTTACATTGATCAGGTTAGAATATTTTTGGAGATAACTTCATTAACACACAGGTGAATCTAGTCCATGTGCACGGTTAAAACATGACAAACGGGTGTTCTTTCCTTCTTTTACTTGGAACTCGCGGTGACAGGCAATGACACTGACTTCTTGATATATTCCTGTACAGATAAGAATATAAATCCGCATGAGACTGTGTTTCAACACACATTGCGGATAACTTTATTCTTATTTCCTTCTTCACCAATCTGCTAATACTTACTATTTCCCTTGTAGTGCATCCTCTATCATCTTTGCACATTGCAGTAATTTTTATGGGTTTTTAGTGATGGTCTTCCCACATGGTGTGGGCACGATTTTATGACATGATCTTTATGTGCAAAATGGTACAAATGACTGTCATACGTAATTTTGCAGCCTTGAATAAGTCTAGGAGGACGGAACATGTGTCCGCTGCTGCTTTTGTGATCATTTAGAAGTGTTCCTGCAATAAACAAGATCGTTTGTACCGTCATTTGTTGGAACTTTAATCAACGACTGTGAATTTGTGCTGGCTATAGAGACATTTGTTTGGATGATAGTAACAGAAACATGTGTGCTTTGGTGCATTTTGTAAACAACTCTATCAGTTGGCTGAACAAATTTTCATGCATGCAACTGAATGATCTCACAACACCCCCTTGATTTTACATTGTTAATGTTTGCATATTCATATAAAGTAAATATATGGAATGAGTAGATGGCTTGAAATTTCCCACCCGATCTCTCATTACATAAACAGGTGTGTGTACTTATTTATTTATTATTTATTTGAAAAGTTTTATAAAGCGCGAACAAGACCCAGACGTGTATCAGAGCGCTGTACAAAGAAGCAAATTGACGTTGACATGAAGAAACAGTAACCGTACAATACAAAATAGTAGCATAAGAGGAGGCCATGTAGCTAAATGCTTATCTAACTTCTTGGAGGAATCTAAATACCTGGACCCTCATCAGGCAGGGTTTCGGCCGGCCCATTCTACTGAATCGGTCATCCTCGCTGTCCTGGACACTCTCCGGGACAACGCAGACAGATGTTCCCCTCAGGCACTGGTATTGCTGGACCTATCTGCCGCCTTTGACACGGTCGACCACACTATCCTGCTCGACCGTGTCAAAAATGCTGGCATTCTAGGTACGGCGGCTCTCTGGCTCGCCTCCTTTTGGAAGATCGTTCCCAGGCCGTCTGCCAAGGCCATTTTTCAGCTCCCCTACGTAAAATTACTTGTGGCGTCCCACAGGGCTCGGCCCTTTCTCCCCATCTATTTAATCTTTACATTGCCCCACTGATCCAGTCCCTTAAAGACATGAATGTGACTGTTTTTAACTATGCAGATGACCTTCAACTACTTTTTAAGATCGATAATTCTCAAAACTCGGTCATGGACGTTCAGGCTACAATGCGGCACATCCAACTATGGATGGACCTTAATCACCTTAAACTGAACCCTGGTAAGACAGAGCTTGTTCTTACTGGGGACAGTCATAAGTACTGGGGCCCCCATTACTGGCCCCCAGAGCTAGGACCTTCTCCTTCCCCGTCCCTTTCGGCCAAAACGCTTGGAGTTTCTCTGAACAATGACCTCTCATTAAAAACCCAGGTTGGAGCGGTCATTTCCAAGTGTTTCTTTCAAATGCGGAAGATCAGGAAGATACACCGCCTTCTCACTCAGGAAGCCTTGACTATGGTTATAATAGCCACTGTCCTGTCGCATCTTGACTACGCTAACTCCGTGTACTTGGGCATGCCTCTCTATCTACTCAAACGGCTTCAGATGGTCCAAAACCATGCAGCCCGACTGATTCTTCAACAACCTAAATGGCAATCAGCAACTCCCTGCTGAAGAAACTGCACTGGCTCCCTATCGCCCAGCGCTGTGCCTTTAAAACTGGATGCCTTATTTTTAAATCTTTGCATGGCAATAGCCCTGCTTTCATCAACTGCTTGATTTTTAGACATACCCCCATACGTAACCTACGTTCTGCCCACCTCTCACTTCTTGACACCCCGACATTCAAGCGGGTGCGTCAAGGTGGCCGTAGATTTGCGATCCTTGCCCCTAAACTGTGGAACTCTTTCCCGCTGGAAATACGGTCTTGCACTAACCTCCTGCAGTTCAGGAAGCTTCTCAAAACTTGGCTTTTTGAACAGGCCTATGACTGATGTTCTACCGGATAGCATTTGGAGCCTCCTACAGCGCCATGAAGCCTCCTGGTGTACGTGCGCTTTATAAATCATTTTTAACATTAACATTAACATGAGACATAAAAGAAAATGTGGGTGCTAGGGGAGGACGTGGTGGCAGGAGGACAAACAAGTAAAAGCTCTACTAGACGGGCCGTGTAGTTTAAGCAGCGCACTACGTCCAACCAATGACAAAATACATTTCAGATCCAAAGTAAAAGTGATTGTCTAGTACATATTTCAAAACATAAAGAGAAAAGATTGTCAGACATACATTTCAACACACAAAGTAAAAATGATTGTCAAGCTCTAGAGGGAAGTGACTATCACATGGCCTAGAAGTTATTGCTGCTGAAGTTTTTCCAGAAGTATCCATTTGACCTGTTTCTTGAATGAAGCAGTTGAGGGGTTGGCTCTGATCTCCGTCGGTAGGGCATTCCAGATTCTTGGAGCCAGCCCTGAGAAGGTGCAATTGTAAGTACTTTTTTTTCAAATCTAGGTGGTTTCAGGAGTAAGGTATTAGAGCTTCTTAAGTTTCACCTGGAACCAGAGAGCTCGAGTTTCTTTGCCAGGTAAACAGGGCTATTGAAGTGTATAGCTTTATGTGTCAGACAGGCTATCTTGAAGCGGATCCTTGTTTCAATGGAAAGTCAGTTAAGTTGAATTAAGTCAGGTGTAATATGATCATGCTTTCTGGAGCCTGTGATTAGTCTGGCAGAGGCGTTCAGAGTAGCTCTTAGTGGAGCTAACCTAGATTTAGGAAGCCCAGCTAGGGTCACCAAGCCATATTCAACTCGCGAGATAACAAGGGATTGGACTACTGCCTGAATGTCCTCAGGAGGTAGGAAAGGTTTGATTTTCCTAAGAGTGTTGAGCTGTTGATTGGCACTCTTAATGGTGGCACTGATGTGTCCTTGCATGTTTAGAAATTTGTCCAGGATGACACCTAGAGAACAGGCGGAGTCCACCATATGCGGGGTGCAGTTGAGTGCCGAGATTTTTTTGATCCAATTTTGCGTTGGGGTCTCTTGGTTGCGGGGGGTAATCAGGAGAAATTCTGTTTTGAGGGAATTTAGTAACAGATGGTTATGTGTTAGCCACTGTTGAGTTCTGTGGAGCGCTCCATTAATAGTTTTAATGTCATCTGGAGAGGAGATCTTCAGATACAGTTGAGTATCGTCCACGTACATATGGTACTGAATGTTTGACCCGTTCAGAATAACAGTTAGCGGTTCCATGAAGAGATTGAAGAGCGTGGGCGAGAGTACAGATCCTTGAGGTACCCCAATAGTGACCGTGGAGCTGTCAGCCAAAGATTGGTTGACTTTGTGTTCGGTTATGCAGGAAGGAGGAGAACCAATTTAAGACAGGGCCAGATAACCCCATCCTGTATTGCAGAAGGTTAATTAAGTTATCATGTTTGATAGTGTCAAAAGCGGAGGACAGGTCAAGAAGAATTAGAAGACAAGGCGTATCTTGGTCCAGAGCTCTCAAGGCATCATCAACAATGTGAGTTAGCGCTGTTTCTGTACTATGACCTGATCTAAAGCCTGACTGATGCCGGTCAAGGAGCTGAAATTTCTCGATGTGGTCGCAGAGCTGTGTGTGAACGCATTTCTCAAGCAACTTCGCAAGAGACATGATGCTGGTGATCGGCCGGTAGTTATTGGGGTCTGTTAGGTCTGCATTGGGCTTCTTGGGGATGGGTGTGACTTGCCCCATTTTGAGGCAGTCTGGAATCCTCCCCTGTACGAGAGATTGTTGGATGATCTTGGACCAGAGAGGCAGAACGGCCAGGTTGAGGTCTTTGAGCAACTTAGCGGGGAGTGGATCACTGAAATGGTTGGATGGTTTAAGAGTTGCCAAGGAATGTGATAACTCCTCCCGGTCCGGGAGTAGAAAGGTATTCCAGCATGCATTGTTTTTGGGTGTGTACTCAGTAGGGTAGGGCGGAGCACTCACTGCTGCAGGTACTGTCAAACCCGAAGGGCTCATCGAAAAACAGGTTTGCAGCGGTACGTTGCAGCTCCCGATCAATACTCCTAGACTTTTCAGAAAAGTGCGCTGAGAAGTCCTCCTCACTGGGACTAGCAGATTTGATTGCTGGAGTAGGATTAGCCTGTTGTTTGATGATATCAAACAGTTTTTTGGGGCGGTTTTTAGCGCTGTCAAGCTGATCTCTGAAATGATCTGATTTAGCAATGCAAATGTGTTTGTTATAGGAGCTTTTCATCTTCCTTAACTGTTTGAGACTGGAGGTAGAGGGGGCATTTCTCCAGCGTCTCTCAGAGAGCCTTAGATTGCGTCGTTCATCATTAAGGGCACCATTGAACCAAGGTTTGGATTGTTTGCAAAGGATCCTTTTGAGTTGCTTCGGGGCTGCAGAGTCGAGAATGTTTGACATGGTGTTGAAGTAATGATCCGTCAACTCTTCCAAATTATTCATGTCAGTGGGAGGTTCTAGAAGATTCTTGCTCAAGTTGGAGAGGTTAGGGATGTTGACGTCTCTCAGATTACGGGTCAGTTGCTTGTTTTTGAGCGGTTCACCTTGTCTGAGCAATACCTTTTCTTGAATGTGAAAGGAGATTTGGTGATGATTCGACCAATCACATGGTGCTATGTCATCCAGTTGAATGATGTGATCTCTAGCTATGATAAGGTCAAGGGTAGCGCCCTTGGAGTGAGTGGGTCTGTTGCAGGCCTGTATATAGATGAGGTCGGAGAGGAACGTCTTAAAAGAGCAAACTAGTGGATCATTAGTGTCATTCTAGTGAAGGTTGAAGTCACCGAGGAAGATATGGTTAGGGTGGAGGGCTGAGCTGGCAGAGATGGATTCCATAAGTTGCTCTACAAAACGTAAGTTATCCCCAGTGGGGTGATAGATCGAGTGTAGCACACAGACAATCTTGCCCTTGTTCCAAATTTCAGTGTCTAGGATCTCACAGGATGACATCAGATCCTTATGAGTCTGCTTCAGAATGAGGCTAGAACGATGGATGCAGGCGATGCCCCCCCCAGGTTTAATAGGTCTATCGCATCTAATAATGTCATAGCCAGGAGGAATTAGGATGTCCAGTATAGGGAAGGAGGAGTCATTAAGCCACGTTTCCGTAAGAATCAGGAGATTCAGTTCTTGTGATATGATGAGTTCGGAGATATCCGCTGCGTCTTTCACTGCTGATATGCAGTTGAGAAGCATCGATTTGATATGAGAGTTTGTAGTTGCTTCCACTCGGTGTGCCGTGGCGATCTGAAGTAATTTATCCTTATTCAAGGATCTAGAGTTAACGCTAGGTTCTCTATCTGGATCAGAAGTGATAGTGGGGATGATGTTCGTAGAGACCGTATAGTCATCATAGGATAGTGAGAGTGTGAGCGTGTCCTCCTCAGACAACTGGGGCTGGAATCTAAGAGGTCTATCCTGCAGGTTGGTAAGAGGGCCAGCGTGGCTTACTAGGGTAAGTGTCAAAGGACCTTTCCATTCCACGAATTAAAGTGGTTGTTAGGGGCTTAGGGAGATCGTACCCCGGGGGAGGGTGTGGTTTGCACAATTTCTCATTCTTCAATGAGCAGTGTAGGAGGGTCTGGAGGTTATCCTTTACAGTAAGTAGGTCCAACTTCAGTTAGTTTTTCCTCAGTGCGGCGAAGGCTGTCAGTCATGTACCCGCCCAGAATAAGATGTAGGGCGAGGCCCTTTCTCCTCACAGAACTTACACGGGGAGAAGGACTCATGCTTGGGTTCATTTATGGGCTCCAAATGTGGGGTGGGATTGGCAACTATGGTGTTAGGGATCTGAGCAGGAAGTTGGGGAGAACACCCTTGAGTATGCCAGTGGGGGGCCCAGTGGACGAATCCTGTGCCATGGGAGTAGCATTAGAAGAGGGGGAAGGTCGAGGGGGGTTATAGGCGAAGGGGGCCCTGATGTAGTGTCCAGAGCAATAGGTAAAGAGGTAGAGGAGGAGGGAGGACGTGAAGAGGTAAGGGAGGAGGGAGGACTTAAAAGGTTCAAATAACGGGAGCTGAGGGTTAAAGTTGCGTGAGGGGAAGGAGGAGCAATCAGATTGGCGTTATTGGTACTCAGAGACGCAGTCAGATTAGGGTTACTGGGACTAGGAGACGAGAAGCATGTAGTGTCAGGGTTGGTATTGGAAATGTTCAGCTCCAACGTGTTGCTGGCTGTATCAGAGCGGAACATCGTGAGAGAGGTGGAGGGTGTGGCCCCATGGTGTGAGGTAGCTGATGGTTCAGTAGTAATGGGGCGGCTAGAGTATTCTGGTCTGGTAAGTTCTGGGTTGTTGTTACGGATGTTTGGAGGGGAGATAGGAGGGGAGGGCGTGGAAGGTGTTGCCGAGCTGGTGAGATCTGGATGACCTAAATTGACAGGATTAGGATTATTAAGTGAGTTTTTAATCTTATTAAAAATACTGTCAAACCTATTCAAGTACAGTCAGAGGCTTGAATAAGGATGTTGCCGTTATTGTAGAGAGAGATGGTCAGTTCCGCATTGAGGAAACGAGACGGAGTTACGTTAATATGGAAACCGTGAGGGGTTTTGCATAGAGCTTTGTAACAAAGCTTGTCAGCAAACACTCTTCTCCATTGGGCTCTTCTGGTTGTGTAGAAGATAAGGTCTGTCACCACAATGCCCTTGTATGCACATAGGTAGGTGTCGGAGATGAGGGTTTCAGGATATCGTTTGAGTAGATTGTGTTTAAAAGACTTAGCTGCCTCCTTCGAGAGGTTAGGAGGGTAGATAATCTTGCAAGCATTAGTGCCTACCCGTGTCAAGCCCTTAGAGGGACGAGTAGAAGGTTGCGCCATAGTAGCTAGTTGAGTTGTTAAATCCAACAAAAGCTTGGAGCCTTGTAACGATCAGGTATATAGCAATCAGGTCGTGTCCAGGAGTGCCCGGGGGGACATACCAACCTTTCTAACATAGTCAGGACTGGCAGAAGCCAAACTGTGTATTAGTGCGAATAGGTTGAAACAAGCTGGCCTCACAGATAGTAGCTAGTGGAGTGATCTGCCTTACTGAACATGGGTTAGAGTAGGTATTGAATCGAAGGAACCCTGAGCAGTACATCAGAAGAAAGTGGTGACCCCTCCCATAGCCTCAAGCTGGAGCCCGGTGAAAGTACTCATGGAAGATTGGGTGTGCTCCTCCTTATGTAATGTTTGTAGCTCCACCCAGCCAGCTAGTAGATAAATAACCTCAGCAACGTGCTGGTATTAAGGGAGGTAGTCTGACCAAAAACCTCATCAGGTCAGTAAACAAAGATTGGGGGTGCTCCTCCTTATGTCATGCTTGTAGCACCAACCCGACAGCCAGTAGATAAATAACCTCAGCAACGTGCTGGTATTAAGGGAGGTAGTCTGACCAAAAGCCTCATCAAGCCAAGGAGCTACATTCCTTATCGAGGTGTCTCCCCAGCAGGGGTCAGCGGTCAGAACGATCGTCTCAGTCCAGCGAAACAGGCGTGAGTCAGAGCTCCAGGACACCCCCCTCGGCATAATCCACATTAGTATCATGGCAATCAGGTGACCGGGCAACCTTTTTAAATGTTGCACGGCGCAGGCCGAGAAATACCTCGTGTAAACCCATCGTAAGGAGCCGGTGCCACGATATCAGCAGTGAAAAATGCGCTTCACCCCGCTAACTATTCATTGACCATGGGGCAAGAGGGCTCAGACTCACCCGTGTGTCCGTCAGGATCTGGAGCTCCTCTCCCCCGCTCCGTGCTACTGCAGCGGGAGGCAGGCAGAAGCAATCCAGGCCTTCTCAGTGGACGCCATCTTTCTAGCGCGCATCAGACCTCCGGAGCTCAACGCAGGAGGAAATGCGAGGTCAGCCCCTCCAGCGCGTAACAACCCTCCGACTTGCTCTGTGCAAGAGGAAGCGCCAAGGCAGCCCTTCCAACGGTCAGCGGACCTCTGGGGCTCAGCAAAGCGGACTACTGGGGCTCAGCAAAAAGGAAGAGCGAGGGCAGCCATCCCAGCGTGCATCGGACCAACGGGGCTCAGTGCGAGTGCGAGTACAGCCCTCCGGTCACAACAGACAGCGTGGGAGTAACCCAAGCAGCCCCTTCTTCGTAGGACCGAAAAGGTTCACAGGGGATAGCCCGTCGCGTTCAGCCAACTAGAACAGGCGCTCTCACCCATCCAGGCCACCTCCATGGCCATCAGCATGAGACCGACTTCATTCTCCACCAAGAGGTCACGCTATCCCCCCAGCCCAGCGATCGGCTCAGTGTCCAAGGGGAAAGAGGGCTCCAACTCACCCCGCCGACCTCGCAGCAACAGTTAGATCGAGTGAGTCACCCCAACCCTGTGAGCGACTCAGTGATATGCTGAGTCAGCAATCAAAGAGCTGGTTAGAGCTGGTATAATACAACAGATATAAAGTTGGCAGAATGATTTGTTTATTTTTGTAACCAGTTTGCATTTGCCGTACTTCTGATGTAGCTCAAACCAATCTTGAGAAAAAAAATATTTTGAAATACTATTGAAGGACCGCTCCCAAAGTAATCTGATGTGAGCACCGGCTAGCGATAGCTTGTGCTTTCCAGACAATTTGATTACTTCCAGCCTAAATTAGACGTGTAGCATGCTCATTTTGGTTTTCTAACAGGATTATAAACCTTGTACTCCAAGCTCAATCCTTGACATGCAACACATTAAAACGCTGCAGAAAAGAGGAAAAAACGCATTTAGGACACTTTGTCTCAGTGAGACCTACCTGCTGATTTGGCCAAATTGTTCGTCATGTGCTGCTCACAGTAATTCCAATTCCTTTAAAGTCCCAAATTTTGGCTGACAGATGGACCGCACTGTTATTTTTGGCTTCAAGACCTTTTACTAATCCCCACTTGTGGGACGGAGGCTCATTGCGTCTGTATTCAGCTGTAACACAAAATCCTTTGTTGCTACTCTGTATGAATGGATGGACAGGCATACATGGATGTCATGTCACCAAAATATCAGTGGTAGTAGGAGTGACATTATGGACCTATGACTATGATGACATCACAAAGTTGACCCCATACATCACTATTACACAACAGCCTCCTGATTGCTGCTGAGTGACTTGGGCATGGGTACTCACAAACATTTTCCCAGGAGCAACAAAGTTTTGTCTGTGATGTGACCGAGGGCTGCATTGATGCCAGCAGGGTTGCGGGCAGAGTGTTTGGGGGGGAAGGAGGGCGGGGGAGTTGCAAGTAAGGTGAGTGTAGGGGAAGTGACGCATATACATCTAGGGCCATATTTATGACCCGGTTTGCATCCCTCCTGCACCACACAACGTGATGCAAGAGGGATGCAAACCTTAAGTCATATTTTTAAAGCCAAGCAAAGCCACTTTGCGAGGCTCCAAAAATATGGAGTAATGCAATACAGCACAAATTGCTGCGTTGCGTTACTCTGCCCTGGGTAGGCATTCCAACTCCCCTGGTTTTTGACACATTCCGAAGACCTTTAAACCTGGGAATGCACCAAGAAGATACGCCTCACCAGGGGAGGTGTAATGAGGAGAACTAACTTTATTTCTCCTCGTTTTTTCTTCTTTCTATGTGTGCTGCAGGAAGGAGCTCCTTCCTGCACGAAAACAATCCTGCCTGCAACACAGGCACCCTTGCACCATGGTGCAAGGGTGCCTGTATTGGCCCCTGGCTGCAAAAATGGCACCAGTACAAGAGAAAGGACATGAATGAGCCATATTGGATAAATGCTGCTCATTCCTGCCCTTTCCCTGTGATGTAAGGCATCACAGAAAGGTGACTTGCTGTGGTGCCCTGCACCACCAATGTCCTAAATATGGCCCTTAGTGTCTGAATCGCACAATGTGAAACCAAAAACTTGGGATTAATCCCAACTTCTCCACTTAACCAAACTGAATGATCCTAGGCAATTGTTTTATCTCACTTTAACTCCTTTTTCTTCATTATCATATATGAGGATCTCGAAATACATGACTTCAGAAGGTGCGCTGTACAAAACCTTTGGTGTCTGATTTAATAAACTTTAATATTGTTCATGTATACTAGAAACCCAGGCCACCCAAAGAGTTCACATAACTACTGACTTGCCCCTTAGTTCACTATTCACATTGCTGTAAGGTGGGGGGAATTAATGTTTCAAAATTCATGTTTGAAAACGATCACTTAAAAAAAAAAATACTTCTCAATGCACTGATATAATCTAATGTACTATGGTGAAATGGTTCTGCATGTTAATAAAATACGCTTTTTGAATTTTGAACAGACTTTATCAAAATAATATACTTTTGCTGCAAGATGTGTTTAAAAATGAAGGTGTTTCTAAAGTAAGGAGGTGCAGGCCACCCCAGTTACTTCCTTTCTTTAACTTCAATTAACCTTTAAATGAATATTTGGCCATTTGTTTACATTTTTTAATGATAGTGCTGAGTTGAGTAAACAGCAGCATAGTGCTGCTGTTGACCTGGGCCTGCATGTAAAAGTCAGGAGGGCTGCAAGCAGCCCACGGGGCCGTACTTTGAGTATCACTGGCCTACGGCATTAGCAAAGAGCACAAACTGCTGAAAGTAAATAGGCTCTTAAGAGTCCATTTTACTTTCTATTCCTGCTGCAACCTTCATGAACCCTGAGTACAGGGAGACAGGGCCGTTCCAGTGGTACCAAAGGGTAAGTCAGGTAAGGTGCTCCTGCCCCTTGCTATCCATAACTGACATCTCTTCGGATGAGAATGTCCATTCCATTGTAAGTGGGTGTGTACCCCTGCCCTCAGTGCCCAACTGCATGCAAAACTCAAATCCTAACTTTTAATTTGGCCCTGCTAACACAATTATCTACCAGGTGCGAAGAGGCCTAAGTCTGTCTGTAGTAATGCAAGGTCCACAACCCATGCTGTGCCCTGGAGGAATGCAAAACCTGTGAACTAATATTAGCTTTTGGACTACCGACCATGCCATGGGTGTGTACCATAAAGTGACAGGGGCAGAGTACCATGTTTTCTGAATCAATAGGTTGACCAGAGATTTTTCTCTATGCCAGGGAAAGAAGAGCCTACTGGCCTACTGGCTTCTCCCATACAAATGTGAAACAAGAAGATTGCACTAACATTCCATGTGGATGTGAAGTGTGTGCAATTGCAGTGAGTGTGTATAATGTGTGTTGGTAAGGCACTATGAGTTGTATGAGTCTGGGAAAAGTGAATTCAAGATGGAGGATGAGGACGGTTTCCCCAGGCAGTCGATGTTTATTGCCTGCATTCTTGTGGCTGGAGAGTGGAGACATAGGCACTAAAGTGAGGAGAATACAAACATGAATCCCTTAAGAAATTCTATGAGAGCAGTGTTATCAAAATTCTTCTGATTAGTTCTTCTTGAGCACTGCCATTTGGTACATGGTAGGGATTGCAGACTCTGTTGTTTAAGCTGATGACATTTCTAGGGAGGGCCACCGCCATGAGGGTGAGAGCATGAACAACATCTACTTCACTGCACAACTGCAGTGATAACCAGTAGGTAAATGCAGGCCTTAGCATGCAGCTTGGACAAGAGTCTAACTCATACAGATGAGTCTGTCATGCACACTTGAGACTCGCTGGACTGAGTTGCAGTTGACCTGCAGAGAAGTTTTTCACTCTCTGCATCTGTGTCTGATCTATGCCTAAGCAATAATGTGTTGGGAAATGTAGCCATATAACTTCAACCCTAGTGGGAGAGAGAAAACGGAACTTGAATTACAAACCTCTATTACATTCTCATCAAACTGTGTAGTGTTAAGTTCTGCAGTGATATTACAAATACTTTCTTTTTGCATAAAAGATAAGCATTGGGCAGGACATTACATTATTCGGTCGATTGGATGACTGTTGAGTTTTAAGCTCTTGTCCCCCACGCTGCCTCCCTTAGAAGCTTTGAACTACTCATCTTTGCTACCCTGTAAAGCCATAGTAGGACAGACCCCAAGACACCAGTTGCAAATTACCTCCATAACCATAGTTGAAGTCTGGTAGCCCCTGTCTGCCCTGTGTTCCCCAAACTTGTTCGGCAACTTCCAAGTAGGTATAGAGTCTTTCATGCCGCAGGCTGTGAGAGTGATAGACCAAAACATGCCAATGTACAGTTATCTGTCAAATTAGTCAGCAGAATGTTGTGCTCTCTTGAAAGAGGCCTTACTGGACTATGTGAGAGCCGAACCCCAGTAATCATCAAAACCCCAATATTTAATCTCCCTGATACTTTCCCAAAATAATGCAGCTCCGGAGTCTACTGTTGATCTAGCAGTTAGAGAGTACACTCCTCATCAGGTAAGCACAAATTAGAAGAGTTAATCATAATAAAATGCTAGAAGCATAAAGAACAGAGCACCAGATCAAAAATTCAGCAAAAAGTGGATTTATTACAGAATTGTCAAAACGTGATACAGAGAAAAATGCATGAAATGCCATGAGGGCCCAATTCAGTAATACAGATAAATGCAAAATCATAAAACGTATCACACTAGCTATTAATACATTCTGCAAATTGAGCATGGTATGATCATGGTTAGGGATGCACTGGCAAATCAGAACCAGGGTAATTTTCAAAATCTTTAGCACCAACCCGTTTCTTAAGGAAAGAGAAATCCTCCGCTTGCTCCAACTACACTCCGGAGATCAACCGCACAAATGAAAATTACTTGAACAATGGCTCATAGAATTAGCACGACTATACTAACACTTCCTGCGGAAGTCCTTGAAAATGATACTTTGAGCACATGATGGAAACTCCCGTCAAAATACATGCTTTCTAACACTGTTGTATATTGCTAATACATTCACGTCATTCACCTGATGGTCCATGGAACAGAGCGGAGAGGTGACTTTGCAGGGGACACTGATTGGGAGGAGGTGTGAACAGGAGAAAGTTGGGTAGAACACCAGAAACTGTGTCCATTTTCAGAATAATGGCGTATTACATGAAAATGTGGCACAACTATTCATACCATTATTGATCTAAGATAGGTAACTCGTTCCAAATGCAACATCATTAGTTAATCGGTTACGACTCCATGCATTATTAAAAACACTAATTATCCGAAATAATTTGCAAATGATATCTGCACATTTTGCATATTTCGGAAATGTTACTCAAGCTACATATTTTTCAAAAACAAGGTCTCTGACAGGGCATCTTGTCTTGACTGATTCTTACCTTACTATTTGAAAATATTACGCTTTCTTGGCCTTACAAATGGCATTAATGCAGATTAACTATACCGAGCACCCCACCCCGAAGTTCAAGGAATACTTTGCTACACAAAGCACAATTATTCATATTTAGTAATAGCTGGACATTTCAGTGGTTGGAAACAGATGTTTCTTTGGCATCTATCTCCTAAGAATGTATTAGAAGCTGTCTTTCGTGAGGAAATACGCCAAGCACTTGTGAACTTTCTAGAGTTAAATAGGAGGTCAGTCAATAAGGTAGCCACCCTATGGCATGCCATGAAAGCCATTATTTGATGAGAGTGCATAGCTAAGGGTTGCAGCATTTTAAAGACCATTCTGGCTCACCTTCGTAGATTAGAGAGTGAACTGTGTAGCTTAGAGCAGCGCTATGACACCCTGCATGATGGTTCCCTGCTAGAGCCAATGCAAACTAAATTGATGGAGTTTAAGGAAGAAGCGGATAGAGAGTTAACATTTTGGGGGAAATATGCAGTGGCCCGACGAGATCGGTAGGAGCAGACACTGGCTTCTTTACTGAAGTCTAACTGGGCCACTGGACATGTTACTCACATACAAATGCCTGATGGTAGGGACCTTCGCTTGCCTGATACTATTATAGATGCAAATGCTGCATATTATAGGGAACTCTACTCTTCCAAACTGCAGGTTTATTCATAATTACCTAGTGCGGGCAACTTTAGCCTGGTTGGGACCTAAAGAGCGTTCTACACTGAATCAGCCTATAACATTAGAAGAGATCTGAGAGGTGATTTGGCAGCTTAATAATGGTAGTACCCCTGGTAGGGATGGTCTCCCTGCTGAATTTTATAAGGTGTATGCTGAAGAACTTGCGTCAATACTTTTGGCGGTTTATGAGGAGGCTTATGAGGCATGTACGCTTCCACAAACAATGCAGGACGCACTTAATATCATACTCCTTAAGCCTGTAAGCCCCCCAAACGTTGTGACTCTTATCACCCTCTATCGCTTATAAATGTGGATAGCAAGATTTTAGCTAAAATACTGGTAAATCGATTTTTACACTTTATACTAGTACTTCCGGAAAAATCTAGCTTTATTCCAGGGCGTTCCACTGCTGACAACCTTCACTCACTGTTTGCTCTTACACATCAACAAGACCCTAGCCTTAAAGTTTCGGCAGTGTTTCTGGAGGCTGGTTAGGTGAATGACTCTGTTGGATGGCCTTTCCTATTGGGGGTTCAGACTAGAATGGGGATGGTTGGTGTTGTGACCAGATGGATTTGGCTACTCTATACTGATCTCCGCGCTCATGTTAGGGTCAATGGAGGGTTGTCTGCTGCTTTTTCGATTAGTAGGGGCACACAGCAAGGCTGTCCTCTCTCCCCATTAGTATTCACCCTGTCTGTGTAGCCTCTTGCATGTATTCTTCTGGAGTTTCATTATCGCTGCAGGGTTACTTTGGGGTATCGTTACATACTCTCTATGTATGCAGATGATGCGCTTCTGGTGGTATAGGATCCAGGCGTTAATCTGTGTCCTATTATTGATGAGATTATCCACTTTGGTCACTGGGTGGGTTTCCAAATTAGCTGATCAAAGTCTATTCTAGTTCGGTTTATGGATTCTACCACTCTGCCCTCCTTATCACATCCATTGCAGTGGGGGAAAGGTTTGGTGCACAACTAAGGCATCTTGTATCATGTTGATCCTCAGAGGATACTGCTAGAGAAGAATGGGACATATATTGAAGGACTCCGGGCCAGGGGGGAACACCTGATCACCCTTCCTTTGTCTTTGGCAGGTAGGGTGGCTCTGATGAAAATGATAATCCTTCCAAAGTTACTTTATATGTTTCAGAACATACCTATCCCCTTG
Source organism: Calotriton arnoldi (assembly GCA_963921515.1). Taxonomy (NCBI): domain Eukaryota; kingdom Metazoa; phylum Chordata; class Amphibia; order Caudata; family Salamandridae; genus Calotriton; species Calotriton arnoldi. The sequence goes on from CAWUFW010001658.1 coordinate 2,149,645, forward strand.
AACAGGTCCTTGTTTCAACAGCTAAGCTCGCTTATAGTTTCGTCTGGCTTGGGTGGGTAAGCAACCTCGTTTGAGTTAGAGTCGGTTATTTCTTCCTTATGAAAGGGGGGTTTGCAGCACCTCAATTTGAGATATATTACTTGATGGCTCAGGTACAATTTATGCATCATTGAATTCATAACAGCAGACATGTCCTGCACCTCGTTCCAGAGCAGGGTCAAATACTGCCACTTGCCATACAGGAGGCACCCTATTCTCGCTTTACTAGGCCAATGACAGAGATCCACATGGTAAGATGTATGGCATGGATGCTTTTTAGACTGGCTACATTATGTGGTGTAGCAGTGCCATACTCCCCTTTCATTCCTATTAAATTCTATAGCCCCGATCGATCGCATCTATCGCATCTCAGTCATGATGACTAATCTGTACCACAAACATATTATTACATAAGGGGATTTGTTCCAAAATCATAATTTCAAACAGTATGGGGAGTTTCCAGGGGATTCAGAGCCAACGCTCCTTGACACCATTACATATGGCACTCTTTACCATGCTGTTCGGAGTCTATTTCCCACGTTTCCTAAGGAGTCTCTGGAATGGGCAGTATTGTCCCTTTTGTTATTATCCGTACGCCCCGTCAAGCTTGTCTCACGCCTATACTTTGTGGCCATGTCCCAACTGGATGTGGACCCGTCCCTTGCTAAAATGCAATGGCCAGATGATCTGGGCATTTAGATCACGGATGAGATGTGACTCTATTGTTGTCAGCAAACTGGGGAAGTGTCTCCCAAAGGGAGCTTTTGCGTAATATACTATAAGTTCCTATTGCGTTTGTATCTCACCCCTATGACTCTAGCTAAGTACACTCATTCTGAAGACACTCACTTTAAAAGGTGTTGGTCCGGGTTTGCTGATTTTCCACATCTAGCATATACGTTCTGAAATATTGTTGATTTCTGGAACCAACTCCTGCAGGCTGTAGAGTCCATGACCCAACCCCGGCTCTGGCTCTCAGCGAGCATTGTGTTGCTGGGTTATGTTAAACACCTTCCTATGTTTTTTCACAAGCTCATTTCCACCGTGATTCTTCTGGGTAAACATAGAGTTGCCATGGTGTGGGGGTGGCACTGAGCACCTCGATTTAAAGACTGGCTTAAATACATGACCTTGTGTGAGGAATGGGCGGAAACTTATTCTACAACTCTTCCTAGTGCTTCAAGACCCAAAGATTTCTGGGACCCATTTTGTACTTATCTGCGGTCTATCAATGATCAGTGAGGACTATGTATTGGACAATGCTTCTTACTTTGAGATGATGGGATATCTCCTGTCTGCTATTGCAGATGCTTTTCATTATGAGCCCATTGGTTGCGGATGTAATTATGTAAGTTTGCTTTAAATTATTGTGAGGCATTCCTATATGCACCCAGCTCCGCTTGTTATCACCTGCTTGAGTACCAGTGATGTACCTTATCTCAATTGCTAAACCAGCAATGATTTGTTGCCTTATATGTATTCACTTGCTTCAATAATAAATAAAGGGGAAAAAAGAAATAGTTGGGCATTGAGGAAATCCAAATGTTGATGTGTCATTGACGATTGTTGATCTTATGCTTCGTTTCTGTTTTCATGAGAGACGGCTTTTTCACGCCACACACTTGGAACCTGAAATCACAAAAACTTTTAATATTTCTCCATCCTGTAAAGTATTTTAGTACAAATGTATCCCCTGTTCTGAAATCCAAAGATGACTGTTCATTGTGGCTATAGATGATGCCTCATGATCCTTAAACAGTCAAAAGCCATAACTATTAACAGTGAGCGTAGGTTTAAAAATCTCAGTGACTCTGTACTGTCCGGCTCCAGATCTAGGCATTTTTGGCAGCCTTTTTATGTTTTCTTGTGAGGAGATTCGTTATTTGTGTCATGACCCCTCCAGAGGGTGCTCTATGTGATTTTGGTTAAGTTGCCCATCAAGAGATTGCTCTGCTCTGTTGGAGATAAGGATGCAGGAAAAGTGAAAATCCTTTAGGCTTCATTAACTTTCATCCTTATGTACAAATTGTAGCATTGAGAAGTGAAGAAGATTGATCAGTGAGCTGTTTGTCCGCCACTGATTAATGTAATGTTCTGGAGGTGATGACTTTTAATCCTGGCAGGGCAGATTCACCCTTCCAACCTTCCAAAGTGCGCAAATGAGTGCCATAAATTTGGTAGTAATAAAATATGTTGTTTACAGTGTTTAGAAATATCACTGTGGTTTTAAACACTATATTAGTACATGAATGATGGTTCCCCTGAGCGTAAGTTGTATGTGTGCATCTTATTTGTGTGTACATGATGGGTTTGAGTGCCCTTCAGTAGCGGTCCGTGGTAGGAGTGCCGGCCGGGCGGTGACGTGGGGCGGGGGAGGGGCAGGGTGGGGGGTAGTAAACGAATTTCGTTGCGCGCACTGCATCGCATTTGGCGATGCAGCGCTCACAACGAAATTCGTTTTATTTATTTAAATGTTTACTTACCTGTATTCGGCCGTACTCCGTGGTTTACTACCCCCACCCAGCCCCTCCCCCACCCCACGTCACCGCCCGGCCGGCACTCCTACCACGGACCGCTACTGGTGCCCTTGCTTGTGGGTTCCCCATATCTTTGAGATAGCTGTATACATTATTGGACGCTATCTCACATGTGTTATCTGCATGCTACTAACCTGCCATTTCCACTATCCACTCCATGCACATGCCATTATAGACTAGATTGTTGAAGGGAAGGGCCAGATTGGCCTGTCAGATCCTCTGACATTTTCTCAGTGAGCTGGACGCCATTAGGCTGTTTGAGAGCAGGATGGACTGATTCACCCAAACCTGCACCCATAACCAAATTGTAACCACAGCCGCCTGCAAGGTGGGGCTAGTTTGAACATTTTTGCCAGGGTGGAATATGTTTTCCAGTCCAACCCTGGTTATTCTGTCAGGTTAAAATAAAAAATAAAAAATCTAGCAGAAAGAGCTTTGTGTTCAACTCCACTGGACTGAACGATTTAGGAAACAGGTGCCTCTGGTCTATGTGAGAAATTGTTTTATTAGTCAGGGTGGAATGAGGTCCATCACAAGTAATAAATGCACTGTCTTGTTAGGTTCAGTTAACGATTTCAGTAACTCAAACCTGAGCTAATTCCCTGGTAGCTATGGAACAGAGGAGACAAGCTAAATTTATAGAAAATGTGTTATGCATTTAGTAACAGCAATACAGTTAAAAAGTGTCAAAAACACAGCTCAATAAACACCCCACTCCAATTTATAAAAATAGAGAATAACATAATGAGCAAAATGACACAAAAATGACAAACATTTAAAAAGGGGAACCAGAGATATGAATTTTTAAAGATTTTTAAAAAATAATGCCAAAACGCTCAAAGTGTAGCGGTTCCGGTAGACCTGGACCTCAGTGCAATTTCAGGCCAGCCACGATGGAGTGAGAGTTGGATACACCAACTATGTTTGATCCGGTCAGAGGTTTTACCGTGGAACTTTTTTTCCTGCTAGTCAAAATTCTTCAGGGGGCTAAGGCAGCACGCTCTAACTGAGGAAGGCTCCACAGTGTGTCCAAAGAGGGTTCCTTTGCGTTCGTCATTCAGCTCCTCTTCTTACTCTTTACGCGCGTAATATGTTCACATGAAGCTTTTTCATTTTTGTCCACTTCCTTTGCTTTTCTAAGGGTCAACACCTATTTATTATCAATTCCACCATAAAGCCATCCTGTACTTTCTGTGCTGTTATCAGGGTTCAAAGATTGTGTAATGCTACCTATACTGCCTCTATAATTTTGAGTAAATTACAATAAAGAAAAAAACATATTAAAAAATAAAGTTTATAATAATCAGGAATGTCTAAGAATCTTTGCACTACACTGCATTTAGAATTTTTTATACCTATATCTCTTCACAAAAATGGAACTACAGAGGGGTGTCTACGTTAGCCCTTGCTGAAGGAGACAATTTTCATAACACCGCCCACAATGCTTCATTGAAACAATATATGTTTAGGTGGGGATAACGTTTTTAAGATCTTGGCACCAGTGATGCCAAATTCTGGGATTGCAGAATACCAAGTTTGCCTAGTCTCTTATTTCATTCTTGAAGGTTCTTTTTCATCTCAACTTCCTCCCTTTGTCTCTGTTTTCCTGGATTAGTTTACTCCATCTCTCTCCGTTTTCCACCGTCCTCTCTTTTGGTCTGACAGGGAAAAGGTCTAATTATAAAAAATACATTTGGGTCCTCAAAAATGAGTGCTGGTGCCCATTACTTGCAAACACCGGCACAAAATCAGCACAGAGTACACCATTCGAATGTCAGCATGTTTCTGCTGGAATAAACAACGTATAGCAGCACTGGGTGTTGGTGGTAATTACTTATTTTAGAGGTTTCGTTAAGCTGACTCTTGGAACACTTGAGCACGGAGAAGTGAGGTCACAGCATATCTAAAACACTGATGTGTATGCATGCATGCCTATAAAAGTGTGTGTGAGCCTTGCAACCTGCTCTAGCCGACTGTAAACCTTTTTGGTTTAGTATTATAGTTGCATCCAGTCTGTGCTTAATTTGTAAAATAATAAGTGCCTTGCACACACTTTTTCTCAGAAGCCCATGGCTGGCCTGCCAAATGTTGGACTTGCTGATTACCAACGTTGTCTAGTCTTGATTCTACCTCATGCCTCTTTCATCGTCCACCCTACACTTCCTCTCCCTTTATCTCACTATTGCAGTCACTGCTTTCTCCTCACTGCTTTCTCATAACTGTTTTCCGTCATGCTCTTCCTCTTTCTTCCCTCTTTTTTGCCTTTTTATCTTGTCTCATGTCAAAGTCTGATGATGAAAGCCTACGTTCCAGTTCCCAAAACAGAGCGCCAATGGGCCCTGCCTGCAACCCCTTCCAACTCCCGGCTCAAATTAAGCGCTGCATCCGGTGTGTCGGTGAAACTTAGATGCATGTCTGAACAAAAGACAGGCTGTGGGACTACCCTAGCTCTGTCACCCATGCCTCCATTGTAGTCTGGGAATGACAGGTTCTAAAAATGCCTGATATTCTTTCATAAAAAGTGTCACATTTATGTTTAAAAAATTACCCGTTTCTCAATAAAGAAAAAAAGAGGCCTGCTGCTTTGAGTAGGCAGCAGAAAAATGGAACAGTGCTTCTTAATTATACTTCAGTGCTATTTAAAAAGAACAAATATTCGCATCAACATTCTGATCACTTCTGAATGGAGCACTTATGCTATTGCCTTAAGCCTGAAACAACAGGGTGCATATTTACATGGGGATTTCGCCACCAGAACGTCACTTTCAGTGACGTGGATGGTGGCGATATCCCCTTCTTATTTACAAATTGGTGTTAAGCCACTTAACGTGGCTTAACACCGCCTTGTAAATAAGGCCCCTTTTCAGGCTTCACTTAGCGTAAAAGGGACGTGCAATGGGTGTTGCAGTGGGCGTTCCGCCACAACATTTTGACGCTGCCCCATATTCACAAGGCTGGGGAAGTGCCAAAAACTAAGGCCAGGTGAAACCTGGTCTTAGGATGGCAATATGAAAGAGAAATTATTAATTTCTTCTCGTATGTTTCTCTTTCTAATGCTGCTGCATTATGAAACACACATAGAAACAGCAAATTGCCTTTAAAGATTGTTTATGTGCAGGAAGGTGTCCCTTCCTGCACATAAACAATCGCCCCTGCAGCGCAGGCACCCTTGCAACATGGCGCAAGGCTGCCTGCGCTGGCGCTAGGAAGCTTTTTTTAGCGCGAGCGCTAGGGGAAACCATCCCTGTGTTTAAAAAATGTCAGAGCGCTGCTTTACCAGTTTTAGCGTAACACTGCGTTCTGACATTTTATTGTAAATATCCCCCCATGTTTCTCAGCAGTTCTGCTAGGGCATGCATGATGATAATAAAGGCCCGTTTTGTATGCAGTTGAATGTAAAGCAAATGGGTAAGGTGGGTAAAGAGTGCAATGCAAAGTGCATCATAGTTACTTATTGATTTACTGCTCTTTTGCCAGTGATTCCTGTGAATATCCGAGGAAGTAATGTTGAGTGAAATGTTTTGCAGATTGTTGCTGTGCTTACGGAGGAAGGGATTATTTTGCATCCCTTTCTATCTTGACCTAGGGTCACTTTCACACGCCACCTACCGGATGTTTTATTAGCTACTTCCATAGGTAGTCGCACACCTTTAACGGAATATTACACGCCAAATTTATAACGTTCAGTAGAAATCTTATGATATATTTCAAGGAGCTGCATTCGGCAATCCCACCCAAATATGTCTCCCATTTCTGACAGTACTCAGTCTTCCTAAATGAGATGTGTTGTAAATGGCCCTTTTTGCAGGGTTATCCCAAAACCTTTTGCTTCTTCCTCCTTTGTTTTTCCTGACCTGTGGTTGTTGGCTATAGGACTCTGGGCACTTTACCACTGCTGATCAGGGCTAAAGTGCGTATGCTCTCTGTTTAAATTATTATTGTGATTGGTTATCCATGTTTGGTATATTTGTTTTACCAGTAGGTCCCTAGTAAAGTGCACTGAGTGTGCCAGGGCTGGTAATTCGAATGCTACTAGTGGGCCTGCAGCACTGATTGTGCCACCCACATGAGTAGCCCTAAAATGGTGTCTCAGGCCTGCCATTGCAGTGCCTGTGCGCAGTTTGTGAACTGCCATGTTGTCCAGGCCAGTGCACACACTTGCCAGGCCTGACCCTTCCCTTTTCTTACACATTGGACACCCCTATGGTAGGCCCAAGGTACCCCCCTGGGCAGGGTGCACTGTATGTGAAAGGTAGGACATGTACTAGTGTGGGTAACATGTCCTGTTAGTGAAATACTGCCAATTTCGTTTTTCACTATTGAAAGGCTATCTTGCCCATAGGATAGAATGGGAAATGCTGTGTAACATGTTTACCTGCATATCTTCCCATAGCAGCAAGATGGAAAGTTGGAATCTGGTACCCCTGAACTCAGAATTTCATAACACATCTTTTAGGGAGGATGGTTTTTAAATTCTAAGTTTGGAAATAGCACTTTTAGAAAGTGGCTATTTTCTTGTTCAACCTTTCTGTGTGCCTCTGCCTGTTTGTGAATTGACTGTCTGGTTTGTGAGTGACAGGGGCTGGGGGTGGCTGCAGGAGGCTGGGTGAGTCAGCACTAGGCTGAATAGACCTATCTGCATGTAGAGTGGTGGGAGGAGTGGCACCTGGGTCTGAATAGGGCTGTGCCTGCCTTCCACAATGCTGGCTCCACCTCCTGCGGTGTGTCTGATGACCCTGGCCTACACTCACAAAGGAAGGAGAAGTGCCCTGGCAGAATGCACCCTGAACTGGTTTGGACTGGGTCCAGGACCCCACACACCTGAAGAACAAAGACTTTTGGCGTATAAATACTAGAGCTGAAACCCCTGAACTTTAGACTACTTCTGGAATCAAGAGGAATCCCTGCCAAAGAAGATCAGCTGAAGAGACTGAGGAGAAGTACTGCCCTTGCTGTGTGTCTGGGGTTGGCCTGCAGTTTGCTGTTTCTACTGAGGAGAGATCTAAAGGACTTTGCTGTGTGCGGTGTCCCCTGCTTGAAGAAGGACTTTGCTGTGTGCTGTGTCCATCTGAAGAAAAGTCTCCAAGGGCCTGAGAAGAGCTGGCCACCTGTTTCTGAAGTCCCAGGCACAAAAGGACTTCACCCCCCAGCTTCCCTGAACTTCCTTGCTGGGAGTTCCAGTCTGCCAGGAGGGCCTGTAACTGTGTGTGAGGCCTCTCTTGCTGTTGGGAGCTGGAAGCGCGACGCAACGAGAGAGAAGCGTGACGCCGCCGCAGCAGCCGCTATCGCATCATCGAGAAGCGTGTCGCCGCTGCCGCTGTTCGCCGTCGCAACACCGGAGAAGCATGTCGCCGTCACCGAGGGTGTTGTCGCATCACCGGAGAAGCGTGTCGCAGGGCCGTCGCATCGCTGAGGAAGCGCACCGCCGCTGATCGCCGCCGCATCACCGGAGAAGCGCGTACTCACGAATAATGTTTTCTGCCCTGCAGTAAATAACGTGTGTGCTTTAAAAATGTGTGTCGACATGTTTTGTGAAGTTAAGTGTATTTGTAAAGTGCAATTGTATCCTGGTGCTGAGCAGATGTTCTGTGCCTAGCCCTGCCTATGGTAGATTGGTTAATTGAAAAAACAGGTCTTCAACTTCTTGTCTAATTCAAGAAGAGAAGAGGAGGCTCTTAATAAACAGATTTCCAACAAAATAAAATCGAGGTTGGGGCTCTGATGTGGAGTGGGAGGCTATTCCATGCTTTAGCAGCAATGCAAGAGAACGCCCGTCCTCCAAATCTGTTTCGGTGTATGTGTGGGACTTGTAAGTAGGAGTCCTACGGAACAGACGTGTCTGGATGGTTTGTGGAAGGAACGCACTTGATGCACAACAGGCGAATATCTGGGTCTCAAGAGAAGCAGTGATACTCTTTGGAACCACGTCACTCAAAAGTCTAATGACAAGAGAAGTCACATCTTTTAAAATTCTGTGTTAGGAAATAATGCAACTTACTGGTTTTATGCTAGTTAGCAGCCCGTCAAAATGTGTACACCAGAGAATAATATGGTATTATTACAGGTGCCATTATATGTCGGGGCACTAAGATCATGTGACAAGGAATTTGCAAGACATATCTGAATGTTCCTCAGTTATTCCGATATAAACGCAATTTTGTAAGAATGTTATCTGTGAATTCCTGTCTTCAGATCAATATCTAAGTCTCTTAGGCAGAGTAAGTGATGATCAAGAAAGATGAATCTGCTAATTGTGCTAGAAGACAGCCACTATGGCTAGTGAATGTTCACTTTTCCATGGGTTCCTGTTGTGGTGGATTCACATGCTCAGATTGGCTGCATTAAGTTTTATATTTTGCCTCTCTACATTTCAGGGTTAAAATGTCTCCTTTCCTAGCCATGCCAGAATTACTGCACAGGTCCTGGGTGCCAAAGACGTCAGAAAGTAGCCTACTTGCCAGTGAAATGTTACTAATGCCGAGGATGACAGGTGCTAAATTATACACACAGTAATTAATTAAAAGGGTAAAGTAAATAGCTAAAGTACCAACCTACCTGCTTATGAATGGATAAAAATAGTAACACAAAAACTAGTAAAACACATAAAATAGACCTGGGATTCAGTGCCTCTAGCCAGCGAAAACATCTGCACTTGAATGTTACCAAGACCAATTGCTGGAAACAATTTCTTTTCAATTTGCAGAATCTCATCAATTTTTCCATACATATACGACTGTGGCCGCTTTCCAAGGAAATATATGTATTATTTTAGTCACGCAGTTAATCACTGAGTATAAAGTAGCATTCCAACCTCTCTGACACAGAGCACGACGTCTCTAAGTATAACCTGCATACACAAACCAGTTACAAAGAAACTGTCCACGTTTGCACGCTTAACTTGTATAGTTATAGGTATGTATCCAAAAATGGAAAACCCTCTTCCCACAAACTAAGAAGTGTTTCATTGTAGTCTTTTGTGAGAAATTGGGGTATTAGTTGAGGGGGGTGAGTACTCACCTCAAATAATAACCACAATACTTGTCAGCGAGAAGCATTAAAGTGACTAGATTAACCTGAGCTCAACCCTGTGATAGCTATGGCACAGAGAAGATTGGCTTAACTCAGAGGCAATCTGTAAAGTATGTATGCAGTACTTAAACAGTAATAAAGTCAAAACACAACACAAGAAAAATTCCAAACCAATTTAGAAAAATAGAGTACTTTTTATTAGCTAAACTGATACCAAAATGAGAAACATCCAATTAGTAGAAACAGTTATGAAATTTTATATTAAAAAACAGCACAAAAAGCATTAAGTGCCAAGCGCAGTCATGTGTTTGCACTAGACAAGTACCCAGGCGCAAGTTAAGGCCGACTGCTATGGAGCGCAGGTCGGATATAGAAACCAAGTTCAACCAGTTCTGAAGTTTTACCTTCAGACTTATTTCCTGGAATGGAATTCAAAAATTCTCACAGGGACAAGGCTGTGGTCTGAAAGGGCTCTGCGTTGTCGGATAGCCACTGGACAAGGTCTCGGTGAAGCATTTGACTTTTTGCAGGAAAGCTCAGAGTGGGAGAAATTTGAATTTATCTCCCAGATAATGTCTCTCAAGTGCCGGATATTTTTTGCACCTTTGCTTGGTGAAGATTTATACCTTCAGACTTAGTCACTTTTATGGAGCTCTGATTCTTTCAGCAGGGCGAGACTGTGGGCTGTAGCCAAAGAGGGCTATGTGAGGCCAAGTAATTTCTCCACAAGGTCCTGCTGAATAGTATTTGCTTCTGTGGAGAAAATGTTGCAGGAGCTACGGGGATCTTTGGCCCAGTGGCAATACACCTTCTTTGGATCTGCTTGGCAGGTTAGTGCCATTTGTTCTCAGTGCAAAAAGTTGTCAGGAAGGTTCTAAATCTCAGGTTTTAGGATTTGTAAGGAGAAGCAGGGGCGTAGCTTTACTGGAGGATTTTTGGCGAGTTGCACTCCCCTAATAAATGTATTTTCTGGGTAATAGCTGGGTACAGGTGCTTTCAGTCGGGTATGGTGAGGTGTCTGTTGGATTTCTCCCACAATTTTTACACACACCCAGACAAAAAAGCACACACACTCTCCCTCTCTGTTTTGAAAGTCTTCAAAAATGTTGGTTATTTTGCCTTCATGTCCCTTACCACTTCTCTTTTAGCCCCTTTCATGCATCCTGCTTGTCGTATAATGTATTTTAACATTATGTGCCAGCGTGAGTGTTGGGAAATCTGAAGCTCATTCCCCCCCAATCTTACTGACAGCCACGCTTCTGAGGAGGAGAACACTTTGATGTCAGCCAAGGGTCCTGCATTTTAGGGACAGCACTGGGGGATCAAGACTCACTCCAGCAGAGGCCAGCAGCAGGCTACATGGTAGGTCCAGTCTGAACTCGTCAGCTGGGAATGCAGGTAAAAGGCTACTTGGAGCTTGTTGTGTCTTGGTACCCCAAACAGGAGGTCAACCTTGTCATCCTTGGAGTTCACTTATTTGCCCTGGCTACAAGGGAGGGGAGAGAGAAGGTTCAGCCTTCTTGGCTCTTCTCATGTCACAGAGAGCAGGGCAAGTCCTCTTTTGTTGTTCTATAGGTCCACAAAGTGTTCAGAGGAGGATACTGCGGATGCACATTTATGCCCAGTACCAGCCTGTAGATGGGGGAAACTCCTGGCCACTCCCTAACCAATTGGGTAAAGTTCTCCATTTTGAAGCACTTCCCAGGTGTTTTACTGTAAACTATACCACGGTGCCCCTCTTTCCCTAAATCCAACACAACCCAAACTTTTCTTCCCCTTGTTAGAGCTCCCTGTGCCCACCCAGACATGGGGCTGTGGACATGGGCAACCTCTCCCCTGTGGTCACTCTAAAGTAGTTCTAAGGCAGTTGCCTTTCCCATTGGGATTAGTTCCAGCTGACTACAGAGACAATAGAGGGGGCAGGCCCATGAGTGAGTTACGTCTGCCATTGACAAGGGAGGCCTCCTTGAAGTTAATCAAGGCAGACCATCTTGTCAGGGGGAGGACAACACGATCCCACACCCAAGGCCCTTTGTCCTTGTCCTGGGAGCACCTCACACATATCCCAGGGTAGCCATCAGCTGCCAGTTAACAGTTGGAAGGCACAGAAAGGTCTTAGAGGCTTTAGGCAAGTTAACAGGAAACTTTTCAAAAGTACCTGTACTAAAATATTATCACAAATCCAACTTTACCAATTAATTACCTTTGTAGCTGGTTATGAGGCGGAGGTAAATTATTTAATTTTAATATTATCGCCCAATGATTTTGCATGGAAGAGCCAACTCTTCTACAGTGAAAATAGCATTTAGGGCTTTTTCACTGTAATGACATCTATAAATGTAAACCTTTACCTGTCCTACTTTTAAATTCAATGCATCCGGCCTTTATGGACAGTAAGACCTCCTTAGGGTGAATTATTAATATGTAAAATGAAGATTTGACAGCTCGAATTTGCAGTTAAAATCTACACAGCCAGGGTACTGGTGGCAGGCCTGCAATCAGGTTTACATTGTCCTTGTAGTAGATAGCACAACGGGTGCTGCAGTCCACTTGCTACATTTAACTTCTAAGCCCTGGGTACACTTTGGGCACCATATACTAGGAACTTATAAGAGTTCTACAGCCAGCTAAAACAGCCAAGACAAAAGTCTAGGGGTACACCACTCAAAGGATGGTCAACATCCTTTCACTTGAGACTTCTAGGCAGGATAAACAAACTGAAATTTCCGAGGCCACTCGTAAACACCAACAACGTTTGGCTTGATTTTAATGATATTTTTAAATAGGTGGCAGACTAAATATTTGACATTTTTGTTCCCAAATTGTCAATTTAAGCCAGTCTACATTGAATACATAGAGAGGGACAATATGAGCTGATAGAAGAACAGTAACACGTATATAATTTGAACCTTATGAGACTGCAGTAGTCAGATTTATATCAGGAACAATTAAAATGGATCGACATATTAAAGGTGTTTTAAGATAGCCTAATCCAGCTGAAAGGTAAAATTGGAATTAATCAAGAACATGAGAACAGGCAAAGGTCGTCGTAATGTAGGGCACATAAATGTTTATTAGATGTAAACCTCAGTAACCCCCTTGTGAACCTATCTGAACCGAGGCCCAGCTAAAGCTTCTAGTAAATAGTAACCCAGGACTCTGTATGTGAGTGTTACGTGCCTGGTACACGCACCTTGAGCGCAACCACAGACTAATGCAGCGTGTTGTGTGTAAAGACGAGCACGCTGCAGGCTGGGCCGACCCCAGAGCAGCCCCTGGACGGTCTGTGAAGGAAGCTGGAAGCTCGCCTGCCGTCTGTCATTTGCACGCTTTCTTGGTCTGTGTACCCAAGGGAGGCTTCTTGCGTTGCAACCACTTTTAAAAGGTGATAGGCTGAGCGCCCTGGAATCTCGTGTCCCTGTGTTTGGTGTCTTTTGTAGGCCATTGAAACCCACATTGTTAAAATATGAGGTGTTTGAGCCCTTCCCCGGGGTTGTGTAATTTGAAAGAAAGTCTATCGGACCAGTCTAAACAGATGGTATTTACATAGGCCGGCCGGATTGTTGGTGTCTCCTAATTGCAAACCCTTGACTTTCGGGACCCCTTTCAGGGCACTGATGGCGCGTGTGTACAATGCTGGCCTGGGTAATTAGAACCGGCGCGAGAGAACCTGTGCTAGGAAAAAAAATGATAGGACGTGCCAACGTTTAACGGATGAAACATGCAGACGAACTTGTTATGCTCTCTCCATGTAGTATTATAGCGCTCGTTTATATTGCGCAAATCACAAAGTGCATGTTTTCCTGGCATTTCAATAGTAAGGGCCTCCCTATTGGCACTTTTGCGCCCCCGGAAAGTCACTTTTTTGATGTGCCACCTCATATTTATAAGGCCACGTAAAGCCACTTTACGTGGCTTTTCATGGTCTTATGAATATGTGCCCGTTTCACGCAGAAAACTGCGTGAAAGGGGCGTTCCATGGGTGCTGCTGTGGGTGTTCCCATGCAACACCAAGGAACCTGACACATTCCCAGATTTACGAGGCATCGTAAAGCTGGGAATGCGTCAGAACATAACGCAACCCCAGGGGTGGCGTAGAGAGGCGCAACGAAGAGAAATGAAAACATTTCTATTTCTCCTCGTACTTTAATTTTTCTATGTGTGCTGCACACATAGAAAAAGAAAAGCGCCTGAATGGATTGATTTTGTGCAGGAAGGGTTCCTTCCTGCACAAAATCAATCATCCCCGCAATGCAGGCACCCTTGCACCATCGTGCAGAGGTGCCTGCGTTGGCGCACGGCAGCCCATTGTGCGCCGGCGCAGGGGAAAAGGACAGGAATGCTCCGTATCATATAGATACAGCGCATTCCTGCCCTTTCCTTTTGCCGCAGGGCAGCGCAGCAGTGAGGCCTGCGGCGCTGCCCTACGGCAAACGCCCATAAATAAGACCCTTAGTGTCATTATTCACCAAATCAATGGTTTAGGGGCTTATTTCTAAGACCCTTGCACCACCAGTGCATCACTTTTTCCCATTTTAAAAGTGACGCACTGAGGCGCAAGGGGCTTTTAAATAAGCCCCTTAATTGTTATCGATATTCAAATGATAAAAGGCTGAGTCAGACGCACAAGGATACAAATCTGTATTAAATTTTGTACGGTGATCTCCGCAAAACAGATGCTGTCCCCTGTCTTACCAGCTGACTGCCATTCAACAAGTCAATGGGTGTATCAGTCTACAAAGGATGAAAGTTCGAGTCGACCCCCCCCCCCCCATTATACAAGCCTGTCTTCTGCGTTTAATACAGTGATCTCTGCAGACCAAATTCTCCACTCAGTCTAACCATCCGGTTGTTTAGGGTATATGTGTTTAGCTGTGACGCCACATGTAACAACTTGAATTAAGCTACATCAGGACCATTTCGAAATTTATGTGGGTTGCATCATCGCTCGTAACTTGAACAGCTGGTTAGCTTTCTCTGGTTCTAGGCTTGTCCCTCTACAGGAAACTGCGGTATCTAATTGATTGTTGCACTTTACTGGACAGGCCACTGGACCAGAAGTAAACCGTGAGGAATTGCGCGGATGAATTGATTTTAAACTTGGAGCAGGGCATTTCCACATTATTTCTGGTTGTGCTGACTATAAACGAAGCCCTCCTGAGGATTTGGAGCCTCCATCAGGACTACATTATCCCTGAGATAGATGTGTGCCTGCTAGGCCTACTGTGGTCTGCTAGACTGTGATGCATGTGCATGGCTGCTGCCAAGTCCTCACAGGAAGCACTCTGCTTATTACTGCTGTTCGTGGGTACGGCCCTGACTGCACTGCCTGCCGTGGCGAACATGAATATTGTATCACCCCAAGCGTGACCACAGGACTGCTCTCACTTATGGTCTGAACACAAGTGGGGGCTGAAGAATTGTAACATTACTCCCTCATCTTATGTCCGCCTATTACGGAAGATAAGGTGTTCGCACCTCTAGGGTGACCACCTGGCATGGAGGCAAATTCAGGACGGGACTTTAAACAGTTCAGGACAATGGGTCAAAATTCAGAACAAAAATTCAGGACAAAGGGTCAAAATTCAGGACAAAAATTCAGTACAAAAGGAGGAGCTGCCATACAACACTGGTTTAGCATTTATTTACTATTTTTTATATTGCACTACTTATTCACTGTGCTGTGTATGAGATTGCCTCTAGGTATGCTACATTCAGTTGGCGCATTATGTCCTTGTTCAATTGATATCCTTGAGCACGGTGCTAAAGGGATCACTCCTTACCAATTATACCCAATCTTTCTTGGAGAGAAAGCAACAGCAACATTTTGATTATGTTTCTAAACATTTCAATATGCATAGCAAAGAGTTTGGGAAACATTAAAGTAAGTGACTTTTTCACCTTCTGCTAGTTTAGGCCAGTTGAACAAACACATCTGGCTCACTTGACCCTCCACTAGACGTCAAACCTAAAAGAATTAAAGAGGCAGAGAATATGGTGTTGGCGACAGTCTCACACCAAATATCTGGATGTGAGGTACCCACAACTTGTCTGTAGTCTCACAGCACCAAGAAGGCCTGACTGGTGCATTAGAGTGTGCGTCAGGGACTCTATATTTTTCTCAGAACTGGGAGTCCGACCACCAGACAGAGAATTAAAGAGCAGGATGAAGTCTAGATCAGATTGGAGATCCGCAGCAACTGATTCGAAAGGTCACTGCTAAGATAAGAAAGAGAAGAACAAGGCGGGACAATTCCTTAAATCAGATAGGCCCCCCATGAGTAATAGAAAGTATTGCGTACCTGGAGAGTAGTCTCAGCAGAGAGGCCAGAAACAGAAGAGGCACTGTCAAGTGGTTGAATAAGGAGCACCCTCCCACCCTAATAAACTCTGCTGGTGCGATGGTGCATTGGTGGTGCTTGTGGAGGGCAGGTAGGGGCCTGCCCCTTGAAATGTTGGGCCCTGGGCAATTTTCACTCTGTTCATGTCTTAAAATGACTCTGAAGTCGAACCAAGCCCGAACCAGTGGTCTGGCTCATCCCTCGGTACCTAAGAGCATGCAGAACTTTCAAAATATTTGGGATACAAATTACACAACAAACGAAGTATAAGAACATGATAAAGACTTAAAAATATAGAAAGTGTATCTTTGACACATGGAAGTGGTTCAGTTTAGTATATCAGATCAAAACATTGCATTAACGTTTATTTGAATTGGAAGTTTCCAAACATGAACTTTAAAACATTTATTAACCCTCCCTCCTGACAAAGCCATGAGTGAACAAAGCATATGAATTGTCAGGTGTCCCTTATGTCATGGACAATATTATTTTTATGGTTGGAGGAACCATACAGGCTATTGAAGCGTATTCGAGTGAGTTTTTTACACAGGATCCATCTTGAACTGAATTACTTGAATGTGCTGTCAAATGTCACTATCAAGTAAACCAGACACAAAGTAACTTGATTTGACTTAAATCACACAATGTAGTGCAGGTGAGCCGTCATTTGAACCCAGGTTTCCTGGTCACACATAGTGCAATTAAGCAACTGACTAGTCTTTTTCTCAATCGTTTTAGCACCAGAGGACAGTCTTTTTGTACAATTCTGTCATGAATAGCACTGTATTCAGTAAATACAGATCACAGGTTAGTTTGACACAGTGTCCAAAACAAAAGGTACATAGTGAAGGTGAGGGACAGTGGGACAACATATGCTAACATCACTAGCTTTCTCTGGTCGAAGGACATTAAATAAAAGTATGAATACTGTGATCCTGAGTGCAATGGGGATGTGGTCAGTGAGCGTGGAGGTGAAATCAAAATCCAAAATATTCTGTGACTATTTTTTGATCTTTTACCATCAGGTAACTGCATATAAAATAATGTACACCTTAAATGAAAAGTAAATGCAAATAAAAAAAAATAATCAGTGGAAAATACACTATTTTATGTCATGAAAACTATTATGGTTAATGTGATCACAGCAGATGTATGTGTGTGCAACCAGAAGCCCATAGAACTGAATTCTGTTTGGTTTAGCAGGAAATAGTGACTTGTGTACTTTTGTGCAAGGAGACCCCGGCCCATCACAGAAAGCACTGTGAATGTGGAAGTCATTATTATAAATCTGCATTACACACAATATAAGATAGGCTCCCACAAAATGTGGACATAAATTTAGGTTAAAATCAAAAAAGTGTTTTCAAAGTGTACATTTTAGTAATATGGAGATTGCACCTTGTGTAAACAATTTTACAGCTGTCCATTAAAAGCATGCGCTCCACAACTCAGCTTGGCACACCCCCTACAATACCTCTCAAAAAGAAGAAATCTTTGTCTTCAGGAATCTTAAAGTGTCACCATCAATTAATGCCACCTCTACCAGCTCCCAAGCAGCCTTTACATTTATAGATTAATCAACTGCACAGATCTAAATTTCTTTTCAGGCAGCTGGCACCTTTATGATAAGTGTTAGACCTGGTACCATTGGCGTTCTCCAAGGGCTTGAACTAGAGCTTGCCTCCTCCTGAAATCTCAGGGCTACAAGACTTCACCACCAGCTCCCTCCTGAATTCCCTTGCTGGGGATTCTGTCTGCAGAAGCCTGCGTGTCGCTGGGAAAAGCACGACTCAACGAGAAGAAGCATGTCGCTGTCGCAGCTGTTGCCGTCGCATCGCCGGAGAAGCGCGTCGCCGCCGCAGAGGCTGCCGCCGCATCACCAGAGAAGCGTGTCTTTGTCGCAGCTGCCTGCCGTCGCATCACCGGAGAAGCGTGTCTTCGTCGCAACTGCCTGCCGTCGCATCACCGGGGAAGCGTGTCGCCACCCCAAGGGTCGCCGTCGCATCACCGGAGAAGGGTGTCGCCGTCGCAGCTGCCTGCCGTCGCATCACCGGAGAGGCGTGTCGCAGGGCCAGTCGCGGCTCCAAAGGTACAGAGTTCGCCGCACGGCCGTCGGGCGTGCACGCATCATCTTCACGTCGTCACATCGCATCAAGGGCGCACTCTCATCGCATCGCACCGGATCGTCGCATCGCATCGAGGTGCCTGCTCGCCGCATCGCCCTCCCTGCGGACTCTTTGTTTGTTTTGCGTTACGCATCCAAGGAACTTTTGTGAGAAATTTGTCGCATTTATCATCAACTTGAACTAAGTTACTTCTACCATCTTTAAGTCTATTTTGAGTACAGTATTGTGGATTTGTGTCGTTTGTGGTCTTGTGTTAAGTCTATATAAAGAATACTTATTTTTTATAAAACCTGTGTGGTGTCCATCTGTAGTGTTTTCACTATATTACTGTATGTGTTCACAAATGCTTAACACACTGCCTCTGAGTTAAGCCTGTCTGCTTGTGCCAAGCTACCAAGGGGGTGAGCAGGGGTTATCCAGGAGTGTAATCCCCTTTCCCTGACTTAGAAGCAAGGGTCCCTATTTGGCCAAAGGTGTATACCATTGCCAACTAGAGACCCCCAGTTCTAACAATAAGGCTTGTTTCTTGTTTGTGTGTCTGCCTCTCCTTCAGGATTACAGCACAGGAGACCTTCCACCTCAGCCACAACATTTAAACTGGGTCTTTTAGCACAAAGGCTAAAACTATGGACAAAAGCCGACCGTTGAAATCTTCATCACAGACAACGGACATTAGGGGTAATTCACAAACAGTCCACGAAAATGACAGACGCTTAGTCACCCTACTCACCTCCGACAGAGGTCATGGTTGAGACCCAGCTAACTCTATTAGTTATATGTTTCATCCCTCCCTATTGACTGTCTACAAAGCCACTTCCCAAGTAGCCCTTTGTCTTGTTTGTTTCTCTGCCCTCGTCGGACGGGAGGTGCGCTATGCTATGCTACTTAAAAGTATAATTCTGGTGTTGTTGCTTGTTATCTTGCCTTATCACTGGACACAGGGTTCATTTTGCACAGATCCTTGACTCGCTCCCTGTCTATGTGCTGGGCTGAGACAGGGAGATATCTCGAGGTCATGGATCGGACCGTGTGAGAGCTGTGCGACATTTCAGCCCAGTGCCGGTGAGAGCGCCTCGCACGGATACGGCTGGCGTGGGTGGCGTGATTATGGGGTTTTGCATCCAAGATTTTGCGATGTTTTGTGGGTTTTGGTACTCTGGCAACCCTTAAGACTAGGATATGAACACTGCAGTAGTGTGTTGTTGTTCCTGGTTAGCAGGCATGGGGGGCAGGAAAGCTCTGGAAAAGGAGCACCATCTTGAACAACCTAATGAAGGAAAAGCGGAGGTACTGCAAATATTCTGCTCTGAATTACAGTCTTTATTCAAAGAGGTTGTTGATTCTGCTATGGCTGAACCTGCATCTAAGAAACAAAAACTGGATAGAGATGAAGACCAGGGGGCAGATTTATCATTCTTTCACGCAAGCCACCTTTCTGTGCTGTGTGAAAGGGCAGGAATGAGCCGTATTTAACATTATATGGCACATTCCTGTTCTTTCCTAGCGCTGGCGCACTTTTGGCTGCCTAGCACCAGTGCAGGGAGTTATGCGCCAGGTTGCAAGAGTGCCAGCGTTGTAGGCACAAAACCAATCCTGAGAGTTATTTTCTTCTTTTTGTGTACGGCAGAAGGCAGCACACGTATAAAGAGTAAAAAAACAAGGATAAATAAAGATATTTCTCCTCGTTACGCCTTCCCTGGGAAGGCAAAGCATTTTGACACATTCCCAGGTCTACCACTAATGGTAAATCCGGGAATGCACCAAAAACCAATGGTGGATGCGTAGGAACACCCGAGTTCTACCCATGGAACCCCTCCCTACCGAAGAGTAATGAAAGGTAGCCATTTTGTGCTGCCTTGTATTACTCTAGATTTATCAAGACATACAGGGCCACACAAGGTGGCCTTGCGTGGCTTGATAAATCTCAGTTCAGTTCTGCGTTGCCCTTTTGCCCACTTACGTGATGCAAGGGCAATGCAAAACCTTGGTAAATATGAGCCCAAAGTTTTGATATCTCTGTTCATCCATTGAGCCAGATGTTCCTACGTTTTTCTGTTGGTGATCAACACTTTCTGGTTCGAGCCTTGCCTTTTGGATTGGTGACTTTCCAGAGAGTGTTCACAAAGGTCCAGTTGTTGCTTTTCTACAGTTAAAAGGCATTTACTTCCTTCCATATCTTGATGACTGGCTTTTGTCTGCTTCCTCCTTTTCTAAGGCTCAAGATAATGCCCAGCTGGTGATCTAAACTCTTCAGACTCTGGGGTTTATCATCAATATTCTGAAGTCGCAACTTCAGTCATCTCAAGAGAAACGTTTTATAGGAGTTCAGTTCAGTACGCTGCTGAGCAGGGCATTTCTTCCACCGCAATTATTACTGACTGTACAAGAGGCCAGCAACAATCTCCAAACTCGCAACTCTTTCCCAGAAAGGGTATTGTTAAAAGTGCAGGATTTCATGGCGGCAGCTATTACGGTCGTGCCTTGGGCAAGATATCATCTAAAACCATTGGTGAACCATATCCTGCAGGACTGGCCACCGGCCTCCCAGAAGTATGACTCCCAAATTCCAGTTACTTCTCTCTTCAAGGACCAACTTGTTTGATGGTTAATAACAGACAATCTAACAAGGGGTGCTCCTTTCAGTCTTCCATCCCCAAAGTATCTTCCGACAGATGCCAGCCAGTGGGTTGGGGTGCAATATTGGGAGATCAGGAGATGAAGGGTCCATAGTCGAAATGGGAAGCAATCCAGTCCTTAAACTGGAGAGAGTTGAAAGCTGTCTGGCGGGCACTTTAGTAGCTTTCTCCTCAGTTAGAGAATTTGAATTGGGTAATTCGGACAGACAACCAAATGACCCGGTGCTACCTGAATCATCAGGGTGGTACAAGGAGCAAAACGCTAAATCAGATAGCATCAGACATTTTTGTTTGAGTAGAAATTCACCTCCTTGCTTTGTCAGCAGTCTATCTCTAGGGTACATTGAAATTCAGAGCAGACAGTCTAAGTCAGAATATACCATCCCCTGTGACTTACCATCAGTCGAGTCAGAAGCTCAATCAAGTGTATGCTTGATTCGGGACTCCGTGTATAGATATTTTGTATCACCACACAATGCTATGCTTCGTCAGTTTGCATGGAAACATGGTGACCTCAGGCTTGAAGGATGCCCTAGGCATCTCTTGGCCACTAGGGTTTGACTATGCATTTTCTTTGTCTCCCCTCCACCCGAGGGTGCTTAAGAAGATTTGGGAGGAGAGGATGCAAGTGATTCTCCTAGCCCCTTTTTAGCCATGTCAACCCTGGTTTCCGTGTCTTATGAACCTGTCCAAAGGGGAGTTTTTCCAGCTCTCCCTCCATCCCTCCCCTGTCCAGTATCCTATTCTGCTGTCAATTAACTTACAGCACCTGAAACTGATGGCCTGCAATGTGAAAGGGTAGGTTTCGAACAGTTAAGATTTTCAACTCAGGTGGCCTTAGACATCCAAGCATCACTCAAACTGTCTACCCTTAAGTCCTACAAAAAGAATTGTGGTTCTTTTCTTAGATGGTGCTCTTCTAAGAATTTTCATCCTTTAACAGTGGATCCTTTCCAGATTCTAGAATTTCTCAGGGATGTATTTTTACATGGTTTGACTCCATCTACAATGTCTTGTCAATGGGCTGCAACTAAGGCACTTGAGGGCATATTTACAAGCCCCTATCGCCACCACAATGTCACTTTCAGTGACGGTGTGATGGCGATAGGGGCTTCGCCTTATTTACAAGGCAGCGTTAAGCGACTAAACGTGGCTTAACGCTGCCTTGTAAATAAGGCACCCTTTCACATTGTGTTTAGCGTGAAAGGGGAGGGCAATGGGTGTTGCGGTGGGCGTTCCACCGCAGCACCCATTGATTTTGATGCTGCCCCCTATTTACAAGGGCAGCGTAAATAGGAGGCAGCGCCAAAATTAAGACCAGGGAAAACCTGGTCCTAAACAGGCGAAACGAGATGACATGTTTTATTTCTACTCGTTTTTGCTGTTTCCATGTGTGCTGCCTTGTGCAGCACACATAGAAACAGCAAATTGCCTATGATTGTTCATGTGCAGGAAGGTCCCTCTTCCTGCACATAAACAATCATTTAAAAAGAAATGCTGTTTTGCAACTTCTATGTGTGCTGCATTAAGCAGCACACATAGAAGTTACAAAAAAGCATTTAAAGATTGTTTATGTGCAGGAAGGGGGACCTTCCTGCACATAAACAATCTTCTCCCCAACGCAGCACCCATGCACTATAGTGCAAGGGTGCCTGCGTTGGCGCTAGGCAGCTGAACTCAGCACCATAGCTAGGGGAAATGCAAGAGTGCGCCGCATTCTTGTGAATACAGCACATCCCTGCGTATTCAGAATGGAGTAGCGTTAAGCAAACATTGCTAATGTTTGCTTAAAGCCACGCTTCTCCATTCTACTGTAAATATGCCCCTTAGTGTCCAGACAGACATTTATACCATATCACCACTTTTTTCAAGACTTTTGAGAAGTTTTCGATTAAAAAGATTTCTTTAAATCCAGTCAACTGGTGTCCTTTGAACCTCTTGATTTAGCAGATTTTCTATTGGGGTCTCTGCAAAAACTGGATTATTGATTGCCATTACGTCTGCAAAGAGAATAGGAGAATTTGGGGCATTTTTTCCTTACTAGCGCTTCTTCCCAGGCAGAGTGGTCTTAAGGTTGGACCCTAAGTTCAATCAATCAATCAATCAATCAATCAATCAAATAGGGGGCTTGTATAGCGCAGCTACTCACCCATGAGCGTCTTAAGGCGCAGGGGGGGCTGCTCCGTAGGGTGCTAGGGTCATCTGAAGAGCCACGTCTTAAGGTCCCTCCTGTAGTGGAGCAGTGTAGGGCTTTGCCGGAGGTGGAGGTCGTTCCAGGTCTTGGCTGCAAGGTAGGAGAAGGACTTTCCACTTGTTCTGGTCCTGTAAATGCATGGCATGGTGGCCAGAGAGAGTTCGGCTGATCGGAGGTTTCTCTTGGGTGCGTGGAAGGAGAGGTGGTTGTTTAGGTATGCTGGTCCGATGTTGTGGAGTGTCTTGTATGCATGCGCGAGGAGCTTGAAGGTTATTCTTCTTTCGATGGGGAGCTAGTGGAGTTCGCGGAGCTGTTGGGTGATGTGGTTGTGACGGGGAATGTCTAGGATCAGTCTGGCTGCGGTGTTCTGGATGGTCTGGGGCTTGCAAAGGAGTTTCTTGTTGATTCCAGCATAGAGGGCGTTGCCGTAGTCCAGTCTGCTAGTGATGAAGGCGTGTATGACTGTTTTTCTGCATTCGGAGGGGATCTATCTGAACGTTTTGCGGAGTATGCAGAGGGTGTTGAAGCAGGCCGAGGATACGGCATTGATCTGGCAGTTCATAGTGAGTGATGAGTCCAGTATGATTCCAAGGTTTCGTGCATGGTCTGTCGGGTGGGGGGTTTCTGAGAGCAGGGGGCCACCAAGAGTCGCCCCATGCAGAGGGGGTAAAGTCATGGATGAGGACTTCTGTTTTCTCAGAGTTGAGTTTCAGGCAGCTATCCTTCATCCAGGTGGTGACGGCTTTCAACCCTTCTAGGAAGTTGTGCCTGGTGATCTTGGGTTCCTTGGTGAGGGAGAGGATGAGCTGGGTGTCGTCGGCGTATGAGACGATGCGGAGCCCGTGGTTTCTGACGATGGAAGCGAGGGGGCCATGTAGCTGTTGAGGAGGGTGGGGCTGAGGGAGGATCCCTGGGGTACTCCACATCTGGTCTATGTTGGTTCTGAGAGGTAGGGCAGGAATCTGACTCGCTGAGTTCTGCCTGTGAGAAATGATCGTATCCAGTCGAGGGCCTTTCCTCGGATGCCGGCACTGTGGAGTCTGGTGGCTAGCGTGCGGTGAAAGACGGTGTTGAAGGCAGCTGAGAGGGCTAGGAGGATGAGGGCTGCCATTTGGCCCTGGTCGAGGAGGGCGTGGATGTCATCAGTTGCAGCGAGTTGGGTCGTCGCGGTGCTGTGGTTGCTGCGGAATCCGGATTGGGAGATGTGCAGGACGTTGTTGGCTTCAATGAAATTTGCTAGCTGGGTGTTGACGGCCTTTTCGCTTACCTTGGCTGGGAATGGGAGCAGTAAGATAGGCCTGAAGTTCTTAAGGTCCATCAGGTCTGCGGAGGGTTTCTTCAGGAGGGGGTTGACTTCGGCATGTTTCCAGTTGTTGGGGAATGTGGCGTTCTCGAGGGAGCATAGTTCGGGTGTGATGGCCGCTGCGCCTCTGTAGAAGATGTGGGGTGGGCAGGGGTATGAGGGTGCTCCCCAAGTGCTCCTCTTCATGGTCTTTAAGGTGTCTTCTGCCGTGAGCGGGGTCCAAGTGAGTAGGGTCTGTTGGGTGGCGTTGCTGGGGGCGGGTGCAGGAGCGATGCAAAGGTCCTGGTTGTCGAAGTTGTCGTAGAGCGTCTTAATCTTGAGGAGAAAAAATGTGCTTAGTCTGTTGCAGAGGTCTTGGGAGGGAGGGAGGGACGTCTGTGGTTTCGCTGCCGGGTTTAGCATATTCCTGGATGATGGAGAAGAGTTCTTTGGAGTTGTGGGCGTTGGTGAGGATTCTGTCTTGGAGGAAGTACTTCTTTGTGGATTTGATGAGTTGGTGGTGTGCTGTAGTGGCTGTCCTGTAGGCTGTGCGTGTTTCTGGGGTTTTGCTGTTCCTCCATGTCTTTTCGAGTTGTCGGCAGGATCGCTTGGATTCTTGGAGTGCTGGGGTGAACCAACTTGCTTTCCTGTTGTGTAGTCCTGTAGCTTCTTGAGGTGAACGAGTGTGTCTGCGCAGTTGGTGATCCAGGAGTGGAAGTTGCGTGCCGCGGTGTTAGCGCCTGGCGTTGTTGGAGGTGGGGTGCTGGTGAGGGCGGAGGTGAGCTTGTCTTCGGTGACTTTGTTCCAGCTTCTGCGGGGGAGGTGGTGAGCGTGCTTGAGTACAGTGGGTTTTCTGAAGGAGAAATGGATGGAGTGGTGGTCCGTCCAAAGAAGTTCCATGGTGTGGCTATAGGAGATGCTGTTTCCTCCTGCGAAGACGGGGTCGAGTATGTGTCCCTCTGTGTGTGTGGGCACAGTGACAAGTTGCTTCAGTCCTATGTTGGCAAGGTTCTCTAGGAGGGCGGTGATGCTAGGGTCATCGTGGTTGTCCTGTGGAGGCGAGGGCATGGGCTGTGCGATGAGGTCGGCAATGGTGTCAGTGAAGGGGGCGCAGGGGCCGGGCAGCCTGTAGATGAGGGTTCCGCGGAGAGTTGTTTTGGGGTTGGTCTGGATCTGAAAGTGGAGATTTTCCATGGGGGCTGTTGCGTAATCCGGGTCAGTGGTTGTCATGCGGCAGGAGCTTTTGTGGACAATGGCGATGCCTCTTCCTGGGCGCATGGGGCAGGTTTTTCTCAGGACCTTGTATCCATCGGGAATGGCGATTGCGATGTTGGGTGCGGAGTCGGCATTGGTCCAGGTTTCTGTGAGGAAGGCAACGTCGGGCGTGTGGGTGTTGAGGAGGTTCCAGATTTCTATGGCGTGCTTGTGAAGGGAGCGCATGTTGAGGAGGATGCAGTTCAGTGGTTTCTGTGTGACGACGTCCGGTAGGCTGGGTTCTGCTGCTGGGGTTCGGAGATGGGTGAAGGTGCAGCGGCTGTGTCGGCAGGAGATCGGGCCTTGGGTGTCGCTCGGCGTCGAAAGCTGGCAGTTGTCGCTGTATGCAGGGTTGAGAGCGTGGAGTGTGTTGGAGTCGTAGTGAAGGCAGGTTGGAGGACCAGGGTCCCTGGAGCTGGTCGCAGTCGGGTCGCGGATGGGGGCAGACGGGCTTGCCGTTGGCGCGCCTCTAGGGTGCCAGCGGCGCGGCCGCACAACGGCCACCACTAAGTAGGGGTCGGGGAGGGCAGGAGGTACATGCTGGAGAGGGGAGGGGGCCGCGGGTGCAGCAGGGGTGGGAAAGCGCGAAAAAAGGGGAGAAGAGGGAAAAAACAGAGAGAGAGCAGAAAGCAAAGAGAGAACATAAATCAAAGAGAGTGCAAAAAGCAAAGAGAGAACAAAAAGAAAAGAGAGAGCAAAAAGCAAAGAGAGAGCAAAAAGAGGGCACAGAGGAAACCAAGAGAGGCGGAACAGTAGAAGAGCAGAGTGCTCTCCCACTGGACCACCAGGGATGAGGCGCAGGCAGGAGCTTGTGGGTGGAGGAGAGCCTTGAACCTATGGCGCAAAATGGAGAGCACAAGGCTCACAAGGGCAGCACTTACTAGTGGAGCTGCGCAGGGGAACAGCTGACCAGGTCATTCCAAAAGTTCCTTCTTCTTTCCATATGTCTCAGGAAGTGGCTTTGCCTGTGTTTACAGAGGAAGATCAAGTCTCCTTGTCAGTTGATGTTACAAGAGCTGTGTCCATCTACCTCGACCGCACAAAAGATTTTAAAGTGTCCAAGTCTTTGTTTATTTCTCATGGGTCATCCACTAAGGGTCACAAGGTGTCCAGTCAGACTTTGAGCAGATAGCTTCGTCAAGCAATTAGTCAGGCTTACAAGTCAATCAATCAATCAATCAAGTCAGTGTGGGAAGTTGTCTCTACACATATTCAAGGTAGATCTCAGAGTGGTGGCAGCTTCATGGGCTGAAGCTGGAGGTGCTTCTATACATCAAATCTGACCACTTGATTTACTGGCTATATTTGTCAGAATCAGTTGATTCTTTTGGTTCGACAGGGTTAAAATCTGCAATTTTTTAATGGTGGTATCATGCATCATTCATTGACTCAAAAATATAACTGTTGAACGAATAAACTTCTAATGCATCATGGTTGTTGCTGCACTTTTTACTTGGTATATCCTCAATCATCAGGACTGGGATTGGGAGGACATCAGATGAGGAGGTAATTATTCAGTTACTTACCGGTAATCTTCCTTACCCCAATTTGTTGTCCTCCTCATCCCAGTCTTTATAGTTTGCACCTCCAACCCTGTTTCTACTTGATAATACAGGAGGAAGGACTGTGTGGGAGTGGCATTGTAGATGGCCAATAGGGAGGAGTGAGACATCTTACCAATAGGGTTAGCTGGGCCTCACGTGTGATAACCTCTGTTGGAGGTGAGAACACCTCAATCTTCAGGACTGGGCAAAGAGGACAACAAATCAGAGTAATGAAGATTACTGGTATGCAATTAAGACATGACCCCTTTAGTCGACTCGTGCCGATCACTGTCTTACAATGTTGGGTTGGAATGAAGTGTACAAACTTGCTTGCAGGCCTGGAGGGCACTGCGTGTTATCAACTCTCTTACAATGTTGGATTGGGATGAAGTGTACAGACTTGCTTAGAAGGCGTGGTGGGCACTGGGTGTTATCAACTCTCTTACAATGTTGGATTGGGATGAAGTGTACAGACTTGCTTAGAAGGCGTGGTGGGCACTGGGTGTTTTCAAATCATGCAAAGTGAATCTAGATCGCTGACTTTGGCTACAGAGCTTGGCCAGTGATTCATGCATGATTGGCTTCGACTTCCGTGTACCCATTGTGTCTTAGTTTGTATTAGTTCTGAAGTGAACGGGAGGGCCATCTCCACCGTGATGATGCTGTTCTGCCCTTCCGGATTCGTATTAGCTCCCGCTGGTTAGCTCATCTAGCTGGGCTATAGGCATGCATACACACGAGCGTGAGCACTGCCTGCAGGAGCTTCACTCCAGTGCCAGAGCCCGAGAGGCGTTGTGTGAACGGTGCCAAAATAAAATATTCACAACTTGGTTGAACAACATGTGCTGCCCAAATTGTTGAACACAATTACTTCGAAATAATTGAGTAACTCAGAGTTTTTCGAAAACCTCTGATTCTATCGCGAAACAATGAGTTCCATGCTGAGCTAATGGCCTTTGCCACAGTACAAGTGCGGACATTGCAGTTCCAGCTGTCTACTCACCGTGTGCTTGGCACAACGACTGTGACCTCCTTCTCAACTCTCACTTAGATAGACTAAATAAATAGTTCATTCGGCTTCATTCTGCCAAATCCCCTTTCTTCTTGCTGTAAACAGGCACGTTAGTAGCCTCAATTTTAGACGTTTGAAAAAGCAAACTTACTTTTTAAAGGGCTCTAAAGTGTCAAAGGGAAATAGGTACAGTGAACTCTAAAGGTGTTTCTTGAGACTGGCTTCACCCCAGGCAATTATAACATTCAAAATTATTCAATATCAATTCTGTTCTCAATGTACTTGTTTTCAAAGATGTGAATTTGCAGCACGCAAAACAATCATTTCGTCAAGGAGCAATAATTATAAAAAGTTTGTGTCGGCTTCTTGTTAGAGCTAGAAATAGACAAAGCTATGCCAATGTGCCATTTTGTGCCAGCCTGTTTGCAACAAAAAAATGTCTAAGAGAGGACTGCCTTCACATTGCCTTGTTGGCACTCATGGTGAGTAAGTGGTTTGGGTCAGGTCGGGTTTGGCTGATTTCTGCATCTGCATCAAACCTTTGTTCTCTTTTTTCTTCTCCCCACCGAAAATATTCCCTGTAGTAAAACCGCTTCCTCTATAACACATGAAATATGGTGGTGGTCCCTTCTCTTTCATACCTTGCACATGTTTGCATTTCCACAAAGCTGTGCGTTTGTGGAATTCACTGAATTTTGTCTGGTGAACATCCCGACAGCGAGCTCCTCTCCTCTCCCCTAAACCTAAACCTGAACTTAGTACTGTGCCCCAGCTGCCACACCAGCACATAATCTGTAGCCTGCTGATTCTGTGTATTACGATATCATCATTCATTTTCACGGATCACTTTTTTTTTCTTAACGAATCAGACCCAGAGTAATTTGTGTATGGCTATTACTTTAATTTGTGTTTACATTTTCTTTGCTAAATGCCCCTTTGCAATGAAATGAATTTGACCTCAAAACCTGGCTCTTCGACAGACCCCCTCCTTGATGGATGGAACCTGCACCCCCCCCCACCCCTAGCGCCTTGAGACCCTTACGGGTGAGTAGTCGCGCTTTAACAAACCCCTGATTGATTGATTGATTGACTAGGTCTTGCTAGACTGCCACACCTCTGTCCGACCTATCACCTGAGGCTCAAAGATATCAACAACCACGCCTCTACTAGTATGTATTTCTCATGGCTCTGCCTTCTGCTTAGCTCACTCTACACTCCTTCCTACAGCAATATTATCTTCTCATTGAGGTTCTTCTATCACCTACCTGCCAATGACGCCTGAATCTTCTTCTCCTTTCCAAGTTTAACACCCCACCTCCAACCAGGCATCACAAAGTGACTCACTGAAGTCACACATTGAATGGCTCTGCAGTCACACAGGAATGTTCTATTCTTCCTCTCTTCAGCAGCATCTGTCTCTCTTACTGACTCTATGCAAATCTCCCGAGACTGTTACATTTTCCTCTTCATATGCAAATCTTGGGGTTCTATTCTGGACATCCATGAAAATGGAACCCTTCATTACCAGCACAGCGACTGCACATTACTAATTGCTGAATGTCCAGAAGGGGGTGAGCATACATGCCATTTACAGCAGCGAAAGCACTAATCAATTGGTCAGTATCCTGCAGACGGGACTGTTGCAGAAGTCTTCTAGTTGACCACCCCAATACTTTGTTGCACTAGACGAAGTCACAACATTTGCTGCTCGAATTTTGTATAGTTTACTCAAGCATACCCCAAGTCAGCAAACAGCTGCTAAGCGAACTAGCTCTATGCCAAGAGTCAGCCATTGTACAAGTTCCTGGCACTTGTTTTCAAAGCAGTAAACTGTCTGGCTCCAGGATACCTCTGTTACATCTTGTCCATATACAGTCCTACTTGAAACCTATGTCCACCAATCTCAACTTTCTGTTTACACCAAATCCACCATGTGCTGCCTGCAAGTTCCTGTGTTTCCCACTTCAATGGCCTCTGCTTTGGGACTCCCAACCACTGGACATTTAGGCCACTCCCTGCAAGAATTCAAAACAACACTGAAAAGTCCCTTTTAACATCTTGGAAGAATAGGCGATCAACTCCCTGCCTTACTGTAAACATTTATGTACATCACATGCCCGTATGATCCACTACTTAGTTCTATGTCATAGCCACAGTTAAATATAGGTCCTCACTAATCTCAGCCACACAACTGTAACCATGTAACATTTTTTATTCTCCATTGACCTATGTACCATCATCAATGCTAAGTGAAGTGTTGCTGTTGTAAAATGAAAAACTAAATAAAAAAACAACTACGAGATCTGTGATGAATACAGCCATAATTAGCTTGTATAAACTAGGGGTGTGAGAACTTTGTATAATATGCTTTGCATAATCAGCAAAATTTGGGCAAAATGATGGAATATTATGCTTAATCACGCCAAATGCAAAACTGGCAGCTGGTGCTGTATTTAAGGGTGAAAGCATCCTCACATCCACTTTGGAAGTGGGTATGCATTCCACACTAAACAACAGTGCACAAAACAAAAGTACCTCGAACAACAGCCACTCACTCGCTGTCATTCGCATTGTTCTCGTGCATTTGAGTTAAATCTTTACGGCACGTAATTACGCCTTGTGCCATAATAATGTAATTTTGGGACGTTCACTTAACAAGAGTAACACAAAACCAACCAAATTAGGCTAATTACACCAGTGTAAAGCAAATTTCGATCATCTAGTATGAACCTAACTTTGGTGATCCAATATCTTTTAACTCACTCAGCTTTTTGCTGTGAGTGTTAATTTGGGAACTGGCACCCTCTGTCTTTGTTAATGGACCAGAAGTCAAACCCATTCTCTCTCCTTAACTGAATGGTTATTTGGAGTTATGACCCTGGTGTTGATGCTAACAATGACATGCTTAGCTAACCCTGGGAAAGGCCTTAAGTCGGTTGTTACTCTGCGACAAACTCGGCTCCTACTTCCATCTGAAGATCAAGGCCCTTTACAACGACTTCAGCGAACCAGCACCGGACACCACCCCCCCACCCACCACCGCCGATAAACCTACCATCATGCCCTGGGACCCCGCCACCGTCGAACACACCACCGCGGCCATGAAGAAAACCCACTCAGGAGCCCCAACGGACCCCTGCCCACCGCACATATTCCACAGAACCTCTGCCGCCATCGCACCCGAACTAGGTCGGACCATCAATGCCTCCTTCAGATCCGGAATCTGCCCTGATGACTGGAAGCAGGCGGAGGTAAAACCCCTACTCAAGAAACCAACAGCCGACCCTACAGACCCGAAGAACTACCGGCCCATCTCTCTCCTCCCCGGCGAAAGTCACCGAGAGACTCGTAAACGCCCAGCTGACCGCCTTCATCGAAGAGAACTCCATCCTAGACGCTTCCCATTCTGGATTCCGCAGCAACCACAGCACCGAGACCGCCCTCCTCGCTGCCACTGACGACATCCGCCTTCTACTCGACCAGGGACACACCGCGGCCCTCATCCTCCTAGACCTCTCCGCAGCCTACGACACCGTCTCACATCGCACTCTCACAGCCAGACTTCACAACGCGGGGATACAAGGAACCGCCCTCGACTGGATCCAATCCTTCCTCACCGGGAGAACCCAGCAGATCAGGCTCCCTCCTTTCCTCTCCAAACCCACCGAGATCAACTGCGGAGTACCCCAGGGATCTTCACTCAGCCCCACGCTCTTCAACATCTACATGGCCCCCACTCGCAGCCATCGTCAGACAGCACGGGCTCAGCATTGTATCCTATACCGACGACACCCAGCTCATCCTCTCTCTCACGAAAAACCCCGAAGACACCAGACTCTGCTTCCAGGAAGGAATGAAGAACGTGGCAGCATGGATGAAAGACAGCTGCTTGAAGCTCAACTCAGAGAAGACCGAGGTCCTCATCCTCGGATCCTGCTCCTCCGCCTGGGACAACACCTGGTGGCCCCCCGCCCTCGGGAACCCACCCACCCCTACGGACCACGCACAAAACATTGGCATCATCCTTGACTCCTCACTCTCCATGAACCGACAGATCAACGCTGTGGCCTCCACTAGCTTCAACTGCCTGCGCATCCTCCGCAAGACCTTCAAATGGATCCCCCCCGACTGCAGAAGGACCGTCACCCACATGCTCATAACCAGCAGACTGGACTACGGCAACGCCCTCTACGCCGGAATCAACAAGACCCTTCTACACAAACTCCAAACCATCCAGAACGCCGCAGCCAGACTCGTCCTCGGGACCCCGCGTCATGAGCACATGACCCAACAACTACGAAGCCTCCACTGGCTCCCCGTCGAGAAGAGGGTCACTTTCAAGCTCCTCACCCACGCCTACAAATCCCTCCACAGCAGCAAACCCAAATACCTCAACGAGAGAGTAGCTTTCCACGTGCCCCTGAGAAACCTCCGCTCCGCCGACCTCGCCCTGGTGGAGATCATCCGCAGAAGCAGAACGGGCGGGAGAGCCTTCTCCTACATCGCAGCCAAGACCTGGAACGAGCTCCCCGTGAACATCAGACACTCCCCTACCCAGCACGCATTCAGAAAGGACCTCAAGACCTGACTTTTCGACTGATCCGGAGCCGGCCCCCCCTCCCTAGTGCCTTGAGACCCTCACGGGTGAGTAGCGCTATACAAACCCCCTGATTGATTGATTGATTGATTATTAGAAGTTGCTACAGGCTAATACTGGAGAAAGTTACCCTTGTGATTGCCAGAGAAAGCACAAATTAAAAGTGGCTAGCTGAAGGAAAGCATCGATCCGCACAGGAGGGTCAGCCGAAGTGAAACACTAGTATGGAGACCTTCCAGCAGGATGGAGAGTGAATGGCTTGGTCCTTCCTACAGTAGGTACAAATCGCATCATGGAAATATGTGTTATGTGACAGATATATGCCAAGTTGTGTTGGAAGTCAAGAACTAATGCATACGTGAAGGTGAGGGAAGAATCTAAGACACACAGAAAGGAGCTAAAGTAAGAGGAGTGGGCCAGTCACCTGAAAAAAGGAAGACAAACTGCAAATCTGATCTTAAGGCCCAGAAAGTGACAAATCTAGAGGTGTGGCTGGCCCTAAAATAGGAACTCAGATAAGCATTGACTTTCTGCATAGAGATTAGAATGATGACAGGGACAGAAGAGGTGCTCACAGATCCAAAGAAAAATGTAGGTTCCAACTTATCTAAAGCTCACAGACGCTCTATTTCTTTTCAAAATAAAGCTGCTGGTGGGTAATCATGTTATTTCTCCGGTGTCTGGCCGTTGTAACCATACACGAAAACCCTGGTTAACCACAATCGTTATTCAAATAAATGCCAGCTGTCTATATTTTCTTGACTAAATGAAAACAGGTTCAGTTCTTGCTGGCAGGACAATATAAGTTACCTTCCAAAGGTTAACTGATTTTGGAACTCGATTGTAGCCGAACGTGTTGAATATTAGTTCTAGAGTTATTAGTTTTATATCTAGACTCCTGCCTTGTTCACCACGGAGCTGGACTAACCATCAGCCCGCCGTTTTTCTTTCTTTCTTTTCTTAATTCAATAGTACCTGCTGGACCTCCCTTTACAAGAATTTAGGCCTTTTGGAAGGAAAAACACAGCCGCACATTTGGTTGCTCAGCATGCCACATTAATGTACTCAGAGAATAATCAATGCAGGTTTTCCTCTGTGTTTTTTCACTTTCTGGGTGGCCGATATCAGTTTATCTTTGGCTGTTTCAGCATCTCGAGCTGCTTTTCACAAAATCCATTAATAAGGCTCGCGCTGGACACAGATAGTAGCATTCACTGTATTAAATGTGATCGCAAATCACTGGCCACTGCGTTTATTTCTTCGATTAATAGCTCAAGCAAGACTGTCAGGGTTTCCAGGCAGTGGCGTAACGAAACTTGAGGGGCCCCCTGCAAAGCACATGGAGGGCCCCCCTCGACCCAGCCCACCACCTACCACTTTGCCCTACCACCCAGAAATCTAGTATATTTTGATATGAAACCTCCAACATTTAAATGAAATGCCTCTATATTGTCTCTCTAAGTTCCAATGAGAAAGTGGGAAACACTCTTAACATACAAGCTATGCCATTTGTAACAATACTGTCAAAAGCAGATTATTTAACTGAGGCAGCAATCAGAACAATGCCAAGGAGCGATCCTATTGTCTCAGGAACACTATGGCTGAAGAACAAAGAACAACTATGAAGGGTCTGAAATAGAATTGACATTAATGGACAATAACTTGAAACTTTGAAAGACAAACCCAAACCTGCAGTTCCATAAAAACTCGACTGACAATATACATGAGAAGTACACAAGATAGAACTCAGTATTGTGAAAAAGTCAAGAGAAATAGACTGGCATTTTTCTTTTGGCAACCCTACTTTATATTCCTTTTCATGAAATGCATTCTCACTGTCACACTACACGCAGTAAATGTATATTTCAAATGTAAGGAATAGGCAGAGTGGAGGACCAGGGGGTACTGGAACCAGAAAAAAACTAAGCCTCTGTAACCAGTTTACAAAGGTATGTAAATATGCAAATGGTCTCTGGCCTCGAGGGAGTTGCCTTCAACCCCCTTGCTTCTGGGCCTGGAAGCTCAGGTCACCTGCACCCACCGCACGCGGCACGCACCATTTAATTTATGAGGTAGGACTGTTATGAGGCAACTCATTGCTGCAACCAACGCTGGCGAGAGAGTGTAGTGCTGCCTGTGTGCGCTACAGCGCTGATGGTGCTCCTGGAGACTGGAAAACGGGAGCTGCTGGGGGCATAGCTGCCAAGGTTTCAGATTGCCATGTGCGACTGTTGTTGATGTATGTTGCATCCCCTGTCAGTAATCTCTGACATATACAGATAATTCATTTTCCAATAAAAACTTTATGGACTTAATCGAAATGTGAAACTGAGTTTTCTTTGCCAGGAGGCAGTCACAGGAGCAATGTTAGTTTTTGCAGGCCCCTCTGTCAGAATACTGGGAATATATTGGGACCTCATTTTCACTGCAACACTGAGAACCTTCACATTTCACCACAGTCCCAGCTCCGATTGGGTCTAACAGGTGCTCCCCTGGTGGCCAAAGGCCAAGTAAGATGGCCACCACATCTTTCACTCTCTCAACACAGATGATTCCCATTTCACCTCTCTGGAACCATGCTACAAATTCTCCCTTCTTACTCAATCATTGTGTTGTCAATACCAAAATCCAAGATCTGGCAGTTGCAAAGTCTCGAGGTTTACTCAAAGGAGAGGATAGTCAGCAAACATTTCTCACCAGTGTTTCAAGGGTCATCTTACAGCGCCAACGTGTTTTACACAAGTCCTCACAGCGCACACAACATAGGACCACCACAGCCTGCATCGTCTACTGAAGACGACCCACTGTGCAGATTAATTAAAGACTGACTACGTTCTGCGAACTGAATCATCTGAAGCAATAACTACATCCTTCTAAGTAGCAGTAAAAGACGTCATTCCAGATCTTCCTTTTGGACACGAGTTCCTCAACCTAAACCATTCTTCAAATAATATATTTTACAGCCTAGTAGTAAAGGGGAGCACTGTGCGTCAATCATCAGTCGAATTACTGCTAAAAAGAATCCAGCTGTACCGATGCCGTGAGACGAGAAATGATCACCTCATCAATTTATGCCAGATCACCAATGAAGGACAAAACGTCACCAGACAATCTTCGTGAGGCCCACAGAGGGGGCCAGGAACAGTTCACAGAAGGACCCCACACTTGACACCACAGGAAATATCTTCATCCAGAAGCAGCTTCACTAAACAACGGCGGAACCTGCAAATGAGCACACAATGTCCTACCGGCCCTGGGCCGGAGTAGGACTGAGAGCTCCAGAGGAGGCTGTCCAGTCTACTGGAGAATGACTCCATGCACCTCAGTACGTCACTAGTGTAGCCACTAAAAAACACAGGGCGCATCCCTCTGCGGAAGCGCCTACTGTGTGAACTTCCACTGTAGGTAAGGTCCTTTCTTCATAGTAGCCCCAGAAACAGCTGACCTCCGCTGAATGAGCAGAGAAGAGGGACTGGCTGAGTGCTCCGGACTGGCCTCTCAAGTAAGGTGAACTGTCGACCTCACTGTAATGTTCTTGGAAGGAGCAGGGAGTTGCTTTGACTCCTCTTGGACTGAAAAGCATGGACGTCACCTGGCTAGCCCCTTGCGACCCCTGGCACTGCCTTTGCAACCCCTGGCCCCAAAGGTGGCAAACACAGTGCCAGGAACAGAGGAGCAACTAATCCTTATAGACATTGGTTGGTTGGCGCTCCACTTTCTTTGTTTTGTGTCAATTCTTTATTGCACTAATAGTGAATAATATACTATTATTCACTATTAGTGTATTAAATGAAGTAGAATTAGCTCGAATATGACCCTCCATGGCAATGGAGGTAAATAAAAATGCTTTTAAATGTATGTTGTGTGTGTGCTTGTGGGTGAAAGTGTTTATGTGAGAGACAGTGTATGTTTGTGTGAATGTGTGTATATGTGTAGGTGTGAGTGAAAGTAAAGGTCAAGTGGTGTGTGACGTTGCTTGTGATGTCGTTTCTGATACGCCTGTCATTTTGGTGAAATTATGTCCATGCTGAAAAGCTGCCTTTCTCTAGATGGGTTGCGCCTGCTGTCAGTCATCCCTGAGGAGAAAAGGAAGATCTTGCCGCAGAAGTATTTCAGTGCCCTCTCTGTGGTTCCGTCATTGAACTGGCCCTCGTGCCTCGAACGCACAGAGAAGAAACAGTGGCGTAACGCAAAATGATAGCCCCCTGCAAATGTGATAACAGGCCCTAGTCTCAGATATCTCCCAAATATTCATAAGCTCTGGGCTGAATAGGGTTCCCCTGAAGGGTAGGGGAAGGGCGCACCACAAGGGTAACAGGAGCTGCAGTGGCCTGTGTTACGCCCCAGAGGGAAATATTCTTAACTCCGGCAGTTGAGCAATATTTGCCCTGCCAGGCTGTTGTCTAAATCAAATGCTCCCCATTGTTATTAAAAGGGCTATCTTTACCTTAAAAGTGGACCCTGAACCTCGCCGTGTTCATTCTTTTTCTACAGTGCCTCAGTGTGTAAAGGCCTGCAAGGCGAGACCAGGCCTGGTTGCCGCACATGCAGAGCTCACTATGCTTGTGAAGTCCCACCAGGAAACAGGGTATCCAATCTCGGACCGGGCATATACCTAGGCCCCTGCACTCTCCTCTGTGCTAGGACTCCAGAGCCCACTGATCCTCCATTGTATTGCGAGCCGTCAGTACTGGCTGAAGCAGCAGCTTTCAGCAGAGGCCTAATGCTGTGGCATACTGTACAAGTAAGGTTCTCTTCTCCCCGCTTGCTTCAGCCTCACCTCCTGCTGCCCCAATCAGAAGGGGATGGCCACTAATTATTTTCATAACATGTAGCAGTGTCTTTTATTCATAGTACATGTACTGTGAGGAAAAAATAAATGACATGAGAGAATATCGTAAATAAGGAGGCCTTAATCAATGGCTCAATTTGTGCCTTTCCAGAGAGTAGGTTATACCTTACCTAGAACCCTCACGTATTGTGTTCGGTGGGCTAAATATCTTGTGTAAGGTACATCAACACTGAGGTGGATATATCTGAAATTAAATGAGCCACATTAATGCCAATTAAGAAAGAGAGTAGTAACGTAACCACATAGATTACGGGACCCAGACATCTACATACTGATTTGCCTGGGGCCGGGTGTTTTATTTAAATATATTTCTCATATTGGGTTATACTAAACAAGGCGGCTCCTCAAGTATTCAGTGGTGGAGTATTGGCTCCCAAGGATGAATGCCGGTTAATTTCTAAAACGAAAAAGATATAGCGTAATGTAGCCCAGAGTAACTAGAATGTAAAAATGAACTACATAAATCGCAAGAGGCATGAATGAGGCCTGCATGTGCATTGCCTCCACCCAAAATCCAGTGTGCTACGAAAAAAAGGTCAGCTACTGGTGACCCAAGTTCATATGTGTTTAATAAACAAACACAAGGCGCAAGTCACGACGGCTAGATAGACAGGTAGGCTAACTACTAACGGCAGCCACAAGCTGCCAATGTGAAACCTGCCTGTAGACAGAGTATCAAAGGATACCACCACCCATGTGGACTCCGGTGCGAAAGTCGACTCGGGTCAACAAGTAAATGCATACGATATTATAAAGGTGCAGGGTTCGTACTTACAAAAGCTCTTGCAGGCGAAGTCGTTAGCCAAGTCAGCCAGAAGTGGGGTTGCACGTGGACAGTTATGCTCCATTTTTGGACAAAAGAGGGACTCCTCGCCACCACGGACCACTCACTCCTGCCTCGGCTCGGACAGACACCTGCAGCTTCAGTGGCAGTCACGATCATGCGCACTTTTAATTGCGCTGCGCATGACAATGGTATGCTCACTGTAACATTCAGCGTGCTAACTCACCAGCAGTCCCACCCTATCCCCCACCCTGAAGACGTGCACTCGCGGCTCGCGCAGACGAGGAGACATCTTCTGCGCACCGCGGCCCGCGCACCATAATTAATAAAGAGCCTGCCTCTGAGGCCCGCCCGGGGCCCAGCGGACCATTTAATTAATTAAGAGGCCAGGCGTGCGCCGCCGCCGCCGCCGTGCGCACCATTTTATTAGTGAGGGGGCCCCTGGAGCACGGCCCCCCGCAACGCGGCCCGGGGGCTGAGGGGGCCTCCTGTGTTACGCCCTTGGCCGTGCGTGCACCATTTTATTAATAAAAAGGCCGTTCGCGCACCATGGCCGTGCGCACCATTTAATTCCTCCGCTGAGTGAGGCGGTCCCTGGAGTGAGGGGGCCCCTGGAGCACGGGGGGCCCCCCCGCAACACGGGGGCTGCGGGGGCCTGTGTTACGCCCCTGTTTCCAGGGGATTACTTGGTTAGTGATTGTAGACTGTAATTTTCAAGCCTACTCTGTAGCGAATGGATATTATTTCATAAAGTTTTATTGTGGCACCGCACTCTAAGAACAGAGCGACTTTACTTGGAAGTAGTCTTAATGTTTCTAAAGGCAAATATCACATTACAAGGCTCATGTTTTAACTTGGTGGGTGGGTCTGAAATTTACGAATAAAAATCTTCAAACAGATCATAAAGAAATTGAAAAAACGTTGTCATCACAGAAGCGTATTCAACAGCACACTCATGATTTTACTCCCATTTTTCAAACAACCGCATTCACTAGTGTGTGATCTGATACATAATTCAATTTCACTGTGGCTGCATGCCTCTGTAGTATCTGTGCTCGCTGTAAAGTTGACTAAAGTGGGCGTTCCTGTGGTACATTTTTAAACCTTGTCAAAGACACTGTTTCTTTTACCGCATTTCTAAATCAATTTTGTAACGTTACATGATTCCATCTGAGCCTGTTACGTCTCAGTGTGGAAGTTCTGAGGCAGAAGAGTCCTCAGTGCATAAGAGCTCCCATGAGCTCTAAGTCGTTGCCCTCAGGTGCCACGTCAGAAACACAACTGGAGGACAATTGATCCAAAATTGTGTTGATGGAATGAAAAATCGTTTATTTGGTGGCATTGCTCAGAAGAAACCCAATAAAGGTTCATCCATTTCAGCAGCGATGGGCAACTGTCAAACCCAGTTTGTAACTAGCTTGAAAGAAACCTTGCTTTGATAAATGTTTGTTTTTCTAAATTCTCTAGAAACTACTTATAGAACCTTTGTTACACGCATGTGCAAACAGCTGCTGCTCAAAAGAACTTTGCCTATCAAGAAACCATTTTGTGAAAGACATCAACCACATATGAAAATCTTGCACCCTGCTTCAGCCTTTGTCAGTGCGCACCATAGCCCACCACCAATGCATCATTTGATATGACAATTGCTCCTAATTTCAAACATGTCCTTTCAGTGGTATCTAGTTAATATATCTCTTTCTATTTTTATATAATTTTTATCGTCCCCTTTATTTATCTCTTAATTTTGTGCACTTGGCATTTTATTTTCTGCATACATTTGCACTTTTTTTAGCTTAAGCTCTAGATAAGCAATGGGCTAACAAAAGCATAATTAAGTATGCCTTAGAGAGCATTTACCCCTTCAGAGTGGGCGTGCCGACATCAATGTTACCTCACTGAAGTTATTGGGATTGCGAAAAATCCAAGTGTCACAAAAAGAATAAATATAGCAAATGAGTCACGCCCATTCAGCAGGAGAGTTGTAAGGTGTGGTAACTATCGCATTATGGCCAAGGCAGTTGAGCCGCCCTAGGACCACCCTATTATGACCAGGGCAGTCGAGCTGCCCTGGGACCACCGCCAGGGATCAGAGATCCCTGATGGTGGCTGCTGCGGCCCCGCCAAGCATATTTTAAGTTTCCTCACCGCCACACTTTTCATGGTGGTGCAACCGCCATGAAAAGTGTGGCAGTGAAGAAGCAAAGGGGGCCTACAGGGCCTCCTGGTGCTTCAAGCCATGTGGATGCAAACAGGAGGGCACAACATGTGCCCTCTTTGTACATGAACCCCAGTACCTGCACGGCATGGACTGCAGCAGTCCATGCCGTGCAGGTACTGCCTTTGATGTTTCCATTGAGGTGCCTATTTCATAGGCACCGCCCTTAGAACGCCAAAAAACCACCCACCAGATCAGGAGAAAACTCCTGATCTGGCGGGCGGTTCCTATACGGGTTTGGCGGTGCTGGAGCGGGGCGGTCCCACTCCAGCACTGCCAAACTCATAATAAGGCCTTAACTGTTGATATAGTTTGAAATATTTTACAGTTATTTTACAAGTACTTAAATGTTGGTGTTAGACCTGGCATCCTTGGCGTGGTTTCCCCTGACTTTTTTGCCTCTACCTCCTGTATTTTTGATGCTGTGTTTTGGATTTCGTTTTTGCTGGCTTAGATGCTTTGGGCACTTTGCCACTGCTGATCAGTGTCAAAGTGCAAGTGCTCCCAATGGAAACTGTTATTTGATTGGTTCTCCCTGATTGGCATATTTGATTTACTGGTAAGCCTCTAGTAATGTGCACTACGTGTGCCAGGGCATGTAAGTCAAATGCTACTAGTGGGCCTGCAGCACTGATTGTGCCACCCACATGAGTAGCTTTGAAAAGGTGTCTCAGGCGTGCCACTGCAGTGTCTACACGCAGTTTTAAACTGCCATGTCGACCTGTCAAGTGCACCCACTTGCCAGGGCCTAACCTTCCCTTTTCTTACATGTTAGTCACCCCTAAGCTAGGCACAAGGTACCCCTGTGGGCAGGGTGCAGTGTATGTGAAAGGTAGGACATGCCCTGGTGTGTGTGGCATGTCCTGATAGTGAAATACTGCCAATTTCGTTTTTCACTATTGCAAGGCTATCTGTTCCCATAGGATAGAATGGGGAGTTTGCTTATAACATCTTGTAAGCATAACTGCCCCTGGGAACAAGGTAGGAAAATAAAGTTTAGTATGCCTGAACTCAGAATGTTAAAATGCATCTTTTAGTAAGGGTGATTTTTACATTCTGTGTTTGAAAATACCACTTTTAGAAAGCAGGTATTTTCTTGCTTAGCCATCCAGTGTGCCTCTGCTAGGATGTGTATTGACTGTCTGGCTTTGGAGTGACAGGGGCTGAGGATGTGCAGTGGCTCCAGAGAGTCTTGATGAGCCAGGGCTGGGCTGAATAGACCTGGGCTGCATTTAGAGTAGGGGGAGGAGATTTCCCTTCACCTGAATGGGCCTGGTCTGCCTTCCACAATGCTGTCTCCACCTCCTGCCAGGAAGCTGCACCAGAGAGAACAGAACTAGTATTGACTGGGCACAGGGCTTCTATGCCCCTAGAGAACAAAGGATTTTGCTGTATAAATATTGGGGCCCAGACCCCAGAATTTTAGATCATCTCTGGACTTCAAGAGGACCCTTTGCCAAGGAGAAGAGCTGGAGAGACTGAGGAGAAGTACTGCCCCTTTGCTGTGTGCTGAGTGGGGTTGGCCTGCAGATGCTGTTTCTGCCAAGGAAAGGAGAAGGACTTGGCTGTGTGCTGTGTCCCCTGCTTGAAGGAGATCTCCAAAAGCCTGTGTGTGCTGGCCTTGTGTTCTAAAGTCTCAGGGACACAGAGACTTCACCCCCAGCTCCCCTGAACTCTGTGCTGTGAGTTCTGACCTGTCAAGAGGTGCCTGTGCAAGTTTTGGACCTCTGGAGGTTGTTGCTGCTGTTTGGGAGGTGGACGAAAGAAGAAACTTGAAGAACTGCAAAAAAAAAAAAACGCATCGCTCTTCTTGCTGCTGTTTTTCCGACACATCTCCACGGCTCAAGTAGAATTTCCACGTATCGCCGTGCCACTTCGAAAACCGACGCAGCGCCTGTCGGCGCTGCAAGGATCGACACATCGAGGAATTGTGGCTGAAGAAAACTGACGTAGTGCTGCTCGACGCCGCCGCATCGATCACCGACGCACCCCGGATTTCCACGCATCGCAACTGTGTGGCAAGTTTTCCTGACGCATCACCTGCAGACCGGAACCGTCACGAAGAATCAAGGCATCACTCCCCATACAGACCAGATTCGACGCAACCCTTCCTCTGCGTGCAGCGGACTGTTGCATCGCCTCCCGAAGGTCTCAGGAGTTGACGCATCTCTTTGTTTCCGACTCTGCGGCTGTATGGCCTTGTGAATTTTGATGCAACTACAGGTACTTTGTGTAAAAGTCATGCATCCATAGTTTTCTATGGTACTAGTTCTTGAAACATTTTGAAAGTCATATTTTTAACTGTGTATGTTGGATTTTTGTCGTTTTTGTCTTGTTAAGTTTAGATAAAGATGTTTTATTTTTCTAAACTGGTGTGGTGTCCATTTGTGGTGTTTTCACTGTGTTACTGCGAGTGTTGGTACAAATACTTTACACATTGCTTTTGGGATAAGCCTGTCTGCTCGTGCCAAGCTACCAAGTGGGTGAGCAGGGGTTATCTAAAGTGTGTATTCCCTTACCCTGACTAGAAGCAAGGGTCCCTATTTGGACAAAGGTACCTACCTCTGCCAACTAGAGACCCCCATTTCTAACAGTTGGTGTTAGAAAAAAACAACATTCTACAAAAACAACATTCTACATCCTTTCCTTTCCTTTTACTCCCCTGTACCCCAACAAGATTGTCAAATGGTTCAGTTTGCAAAATCCTCTAACTTTGCAGTCAGAGAAAGATAAGTAAACACCAATATCCATGTTAAAAGAATAAGCAGCAGTTTGTCAGAAGACATAACCTGATGTTTGACCTCTGTCTTTGAACGCACAGCAAATGTGACTAGATAAATATAAAGGCATCTTTATTGTTCATTCAGTTTCAAAACTCCAGCATGATTATTTTGAGGGTACTGCATCACCCCCTGCCCCTGTATGCCTACTTCTCTGTCTCTTATTTTCTGTATTTTGGATTTATTCTTCTAGCTTCCTACCCATACCAATATGGACAGTGAGTTCCCCACAACAATAATACTTTGGGACATGTAACACACTAATGAAAAACTGCTGCGACTGAAAAAGAAATCATAGATCAGATCACAAAATACGAACAGGTTGGCGCACCCTCATTTTGAAGGTGACACCCTCCTTGCAATTATCTTCACTCTCCTAACAAGCAAAACACTTCCTTAGACCTCACTAGTATCTCACTGGCTCAAACCTGGTCCCCTTCAGCAAATACTTTCGTTCCTTTAATTTCAGAGGGACTACACTCCTAAAAATCTAGGGGCATATTAGCAAGACCCACGTTAAAATTATCGCAGTTTTAGCGGCAGGAAACTGCCGCTAAAACGGCGATAATGGGCTTGCTAATATGCGTTATGGAATTCAATAGAAGCCCAGGTTAGATGTCCTGCACATCTAACCTGGGCTTCTATTGGAATTCTATAACGCATATTAGCAAGCCCATTATCGCCGTTTTAGCGGCAGTTTCCTGCCGGTAAAACGGCGATAATTTTAACGTGGGTCTTGCTAATATGCCCCCTAATTTAATCCTCCTTGGAGTTCGTAGAGCATATATCTTGAGAACCGTGCACAGTTATGCTTCTGGAAACAATGACATTTTTAATTTCCAAGCACTTTCTTATCTTTTTCATTGAAAAGAATGCACTAATTGAAGATATTGTATAAAAACACTGCATTCTTTGGATAGGTTGTGATCCGTACTACATCATCCCTAAACGGTCTTTGGCAGTCATAACACCAATGTGTGCCAATAGAAAACAAGCAAGAAGCAGTAAGGGGCATATTATCAACGGCCAGCGATAATTATCGCTGGCCGTGCTTAGCGATAATATTCCTATCGCAGGCTATCTCTGGAATTTATCGCCCTGGTAGCGCGTTATTAACAACGCGTTACTCCAGGGCGATAAAAATTCCAGAGATAGCGAGGTTATCGCCGTTTTGCAGGGAACATCGCTGGTTTTCCAGCGATGTTCCCTGCAAACGGCGATAACCTACTGCTGATACGACCCTGTGGTCGTATCAGCATAATCCACCCCCTATGTCTAACATAGGTAAGTCAGGATTTTAGCAGGCGTTAGATTTTGGCGAAAACGG
The DNA here is from genome assembly GCA_963921515.1 of Calotriton arnoldi. Classification (NCBI taxonomy): domain Eukaryota; kingdom Metazoa; phylum Chordata; class Amphibia; order Caudata; family Salamandridae; genus Calotriton; species Calotriton arnoldi. The sequence goes on from CAWUFW010001658.1 coordinate 2,194,197, forward strand.
CTGTTTTCGCCAAGATCTAACGTCTGCTAAAATCCTGTGGGCTGCCTTGTAAATATCGCGATGTGAACATCAGCGATATTTGCAAGGTAGTCCATCCGGGGTACGCCCAGTGACGCCCACTTTGCATCTCATTAGAGATGCAAAGGGGGGCGTTGGGAAAAAGAGTGCTAACATGCGATTATGCATGTTAGCACCCTCTTGTTAATAGGGCGATAGTTTTATCTCCGCTTTTTTGGCTTTTTAAGCCAAAAAAGCGGAGATAAAGCCCTTGTAGATATGCCCCTAAGTGTTTTGTGATTAGAGAGGAAAAAGAACTGTGCTCTAAGCCATACCTCAGAAGCAGTGCTTACTTTGCTCAAGAACGAGTACGCCGGTGCCCAACTCTGCTCATAAGCCAGTGGCCGACGCTATTAAATGTTGGCACACCAAATGCAAGGGCTAAGTAGTCATGAATCCAACTAATCCTCTTTAATCCACAACCAGACCCTCCCCGTTCCTTCATCTCTCTCTTGTTGCTTTCTCACTTTGTGATGAGATTTCTGTCTTTCTCTTCTTCATTCTTTCCCCTTTGTGTGTGTTTTAACTCTCTTGCTCTCAGTAAATGTCTGATGAGGAAAAATATATGACTGTCTCCAAGACTGACCAAAAGTTTTACTGTAATTGTATGTCAGAATTTCATTATTCAACAAAGGGAGGGACTAGGGGCGTATTTAACGAGGTCCAGCGTACATGCCCCACAAGGACTAGTAAGCAAAAATGGGTACGAAGTTCCTCTATATTGAAAATGGTTGGAGAGCGGGTGGAGGACAGAGTGTAGTGTGTCAGGGAAGACCACTACGTGTATGCCATGAAAAAGGAGAAAAGGGGGGAATTCTCTTTTTGGAGCTAGGGCTCTCACACACCCAGCAAGCTAGGTGTCATGCTTCATCATATGAGCCTGTCCCTCGTCAGGTCGGCGCTGCAATACCTGACGGGCACCCAATCCGGGGTTCTTTGTCAGGGATCTTTTGTTCCTACCGGTAGGTGCAGTGGGGGTGAGGGGCCTAGTGTGTAGATGTGAGGTATAGTGAAAGTAAAATAGGTCAGTTAATCCTAAAAACCTTTATTGGGAAGGTAAACTGCCTAGTGTAAAGAGTGAGAGGGGTACAGGACTAGTACTAATGCATCTAGTGGTAAATGCCCGGCTCTCAAGTGATCAACATGTTTCGTGCCATTATAGTCCTATAGATCAGGGCACTTCAACAGGATCGAATAAAACGCTATCTACACTGCAAAGGTAAGTGAAATTCTACATACCCAAAACACAGGTAGTTGACCTGGTCTGTAAGTAAAGTATACTTGCAACAGTGAGTCGGCGGTATAAAAGGACACCAATTGGGTCCGGCGAATTAACGCTCCTTGCGTTAAGACCTACCCTGCCGCCCTTACCTTTCACTTACCTTTGCAGTGTAGATAGCGTTTTATTCGATCCTGAGGAAGTTCCCTGATCTATAGGACTATAATGGCACGAAACATGTCGATCACTTGAGAGCCGGGCATTTACCACTAGATGCATTAGTACTAGTCCTGTACCCTCTCACTCTTTTACACTAGGCAGTTTACCTTCCCAATAAAGGTTTTAGGATTAACTGACCTATTTTACTTTCACTATACCTCACATCTACACACTAGGCCCCTCACCCCCACTGCACCTACCGGTAGGAACAAAAGATCCCCGACAAAGAGCCCCGGATTGGGTGCCCGTCAGGTATTGCAGCGCCGACCTGACGAGGGGCAGGCTCATATGATGAAGCATGACACCTAGCTTGCTGGGTGTGTAGAGCCCTAGTTCCAAAAAGGGAATTCCCCCCTTTTCTCCTTTTTCATGGCATACACGTAGTGGTCTTCCCTGACACACTACACTCTGTCCTCCACCCGCTCTCCAACCATTTTCAATATAGAGGAACTTCGTACCCGTTTTTGCTTACTAATATGTCAGAATTTCAGTCACAAAAATATTGTGCTACCAGGAAATTATAGCTAGAATATCGAAAACAAAAATATTGTGAAAATAAATAGACAGAGCTAAGTTAGATTTATTGTTCTTAACTTCACCTATACATATATTGAAGATACATATCGTCAAGGTACATATATGTAAAGTTAAGAATAGTACATCTACACTTACCAATGTATACTTGCCTACACAAAGCATTTGTTGCCAATATTCTTGCTAGAATATTTTTGCAATACAATATTTAGGACTCATAGTCTGGTAGCATCCCTTTAATTGCTGAAAGTCAAATGGCTCAGTTATCCATGTTTCACATTCTCCGTTGTTGTTTAGAATGATCTCTTATGGCCAGAGCCCTGTTCTTCTTTAAGTAGTAAACCTGCAAAACTGCTGCAAGCGCTTATGGAAATTTATGAGCATTGTAAATATTCCAGGGTACTCCTCATCTGCCATACTTATCTTCAACTGTACTCCTACAGGGTGTCCACAAAACAGGCAACCCACTAGTGCAAGTACACCTGATATGTGCATTAGCACATGAAACCTATTTTTGCGCAACATGAAATCATTGCATCTGGTGGGAAATCCCTTTCTCAAAAAATGTCGAGGCGTTTTGTAGTCTCAGCTGGGAGCACCTACATTCTAACAGTGTGGTACCAAACTAGCATTGTCAGAATATCGACTGAAATAACTACAGATAGTGTCCTAGATCCTACCAACATATTGCTCCAAATACTTTGATAGTAGATCGATATTTTTGCAAACTATAATGTTTAGATCAGATGATATTTCTGTGTAAGATTTTTTGGCATGCAACCCATTCCAACTCCTTTCTTATCGGTTAGTTCTGTTAATAATTTGCTGTACTAGACAAGTTCACCGAAAGAAAGATACAAATCTTGAAATTCTCATTCAAATAATCAGTATTTTGAAATTATCACTGTAAACTCAACTTTTTTAATTGATCTTAAATACACAAAATATTTTGGAAATTAGGTTTTATCTACTTGAGCCTCCTTTTCAAGTAACTGGCTTTTCTTTTGGAGTACATTGCACACTACTTTGTAGGGCAATATGGCTACTATTAAAAAGCGTTCTGATTGTCTCCCTCTTTTCTCTTTCCCATTGCAGACATCGATGAGTGCAGCATCATTCCTGGCATCTGTGAAGGAGGTGAATGCTCAAACACAGTGGGGAGCTACTTCTGCAAATGTCCTCGTGGCTACGTAACCTCCATAGATGGCTCGCACTGCATAGGTCAGCACCATTTTTGAAGGTTCTTAGATAATCATGGATGCATGCTGGGCAATCAAGGGCAACTGAATTCTATTTGATGATAACGCGTCGGCACATGGGTAATTTTCAGGCCTTCATTTTGGCATTTTGAAAAATTCTCTATTCTACACTAAACTTCACTGGTGAGTTGTTTTTAAATTCTATAGAAGCTGGTAGTTTAAGTGAAAAGACACTTGAAGCACGCACATTCAAGTAAAATTGACTTTACTTGGCATCTCAAAAGGCTGTTGTGTAACAGTGAGAGTTGTTTCCATTCTAGCTCCAAAAAAGCTGATGACAAGCTGTCATGAAGATTTAGTGCCAAAAGGTTTGTGGATGTAGGAGTCATTAGTGGTGGGATAGCAAGAACCACATTATGAAATTATTGTTATCTCTCCTGCGGTTTCCATCTACAATAGAAGATGCTTGTTTTTCTGAGAAATGAATGGACAGGTCTATCTGTACTGAGGCATGTTTTTATGATCTGTTATAATTTGTGGTAGCTTAAATTAGTAGGTTTGGATGCATGGTATATTCATAGTGGGACTAAAGTGTTTTTTGACCGCCGCAGATTCTGAAGCAATAAACTTTATTTATAGTGAATGAACTGCATTTTGTTGCCCCTTTGGAAAAATCACAGTAAAGGGGCCATTACATGTGACAGTGTCAGCCTTTTCTGGATTTGCTATTTGATAAACAAAGTATTGAAATATCAGACCAGAAACAATTTACATCCTACGAATATGTAAAAATATGTTAAGAAGAAAACAAAAACAACAACTGGGACAAGCAACATAGACAAACTAAGTGTGCAAGGAATTAAATAACATTCTCAAAATCAAGTTACGATGAAGGCGTGGCCATACCCCTATTATTGTTGTAAGTTGTACATTTTAAAGCAGAAATCTGAAGCTTCCGATGATACCTATTCATTAGTTTCTCTGTCCCTCTAGCTACTTTGTAGGTAAACCAGATTTTCAGAGCCTGGCTTTAAATAATCTATCAGCAAATATGCTAACAACTGTAGTGCATCCCATATTTGATAATTTAACATCATTTTAACAATAAGGATCAAATAGAATATGACTCAGTCTGGTACCAGATCAACAAGCACTGGCAAAACCAACAGGCCGGGCTTTTGTTTATAAGTGAAAAGGCTTCTTTATTTATTGGTGGTTTCCCTGTGTGATTGTGTGAAAGGTTATGTGTGAAAGTAAGAGTGTTACAGCCATCCTGTTTAAAGATGAAGTCTCGGCAGTAGTTTCTACCTGCTATTTTCACATTAGGAGATTACAATATGGGACATGGCCAAGATGGCAGCCAAGCAAGTCGCTTAATTTAGAGCGCCCGTAATCAGTATTATTGTGTACGTAACTCTTTCAAACTGCCCCATTGCACTAGTCAGTTGTCCAGGTGGTCGAAGCAGCCTTCAACTTGGGCCGCGCAGTTGTGGTTTGGCGATGGCAGCCCCTGTGACTTCTTCAGTGAGTTGCATGTCCGTGGCCCGCTGATACGGCAGTGTTCCTCCCATGGATTGGTTCCGCTGGCGCTTGGAGTATGGGAGTGGGATGTGGTATGTAACTACCCGAATGAGAATCACCCAGAGGCAGGCACATAATCGGAAAGACGCTGGCAGCGGCCTGTTAACCTGGAGTGCTCCGATCAAGGTGCAGGCCTAAATGTGCTAATTAGCATGTCTCTGGGCCGGGCAGCTGAAGAAGGCGAGGTTTGGGGACATAGAGGACTTGTTACTCTTAGAGGAGGTCACTGGTGAATACAACAATGGTTCTCTCTTCCCTCTCTAACTACTGCTCACCTAGAAGGGAACACGTGTTTCTGTACTATTACGCTGGTGGGGTTCCAGAGAGAGACCCTGATGAAATGGGGGTCTCTCCCTCTCATGTTACAGCCACTGTATGCTTCCCCTATGTATTGGGGTCCCTGACTAAAAGCACCCCTTCCCCTCTTGGAATGGAGCACAACACATCTCTGGTTACAGGTGAGGAAGTCTGTTGGTACCGGCATTATGGAGGAGTACTGTATCTGTCACTGGATGTGGGTAACAAGACCCACAAAGGTCCCTTAGGATGGTAAGACTGGGAGGACCAACAGGGACCGAATCAAGAGTTGCGTGGCTGCCAATGCCAGAGAGTAAACTTGAATCGCAGGCTGCCAAAGGGGTGGAAATATCTTGGCCTGCGAGTCGGTGACCATCTGTCACAATGGTCAAACCCAAGGCACCATGTTTAAATCCTCCAAAGAGTGCCATCTCATTACGTAGTGGCTCTCACACAGTGCGCATCCCTGAGTCACATAGAACTAACCCTGGACAGACATACGGGGAAGTTTGATACGATACCTCAATCCATCCTAGATACCAAAGTCACGCTCAAGGGTAAAATCGACTCAGTCGCTCAAGAGATTGGACTACTGAGAGCCAACCACAGGAAATTAGCCGAAACTGTACTGAAACCACCCTTGTGACTATGCGTCCAACTGTGATAGAGATGCAAGCACAAATAGAATCTCTTCAGGATGAAATTAAGGCTTTAATATTCAGATCTGAGGACTCTGAGGCGCACTCACGCCAAAACAATATGTAAATAGTTGGGATCCTGGAACTAAATGAGGGTCCTTATGTTGAATAAGTCATAATGGAGTGATTGACCATGACGGTTCTGCAAGGCAAAATCCTGCAGTTTTTCTCTGTTTAGAAGGCTCGAGTCCCAGGCCAGTCACGACCTGCGTGGGGACCTCCATGTGCCATTGTGGCCAGGCTGTTCAATTTCAGGGATACTTGTTACTTCAGATAGCACACAGCAGTGGGCATTGGGTCCTGGATGGGAACACTATCATAATGTACCCGTCACCATCCTCCATCCAATGGCAGACATCCAGGTATGTGTGGCACGGTTTGTCCGTGTCGCAAAGGAGATGCACAGCTGTATGCACATATGTCGAAAATATTCACTCGTACTCCATATTTTTACCAAGTTTGTCCAAATTTATTCCAATGTATAGTCAATTTTTCACCATCACGTCAGAGACACTAAATTTCTGTGTTTTATGCGTCTTCAATACTCTGAGAATGCCCATCCAGGCTTATCCAGAGGCAATTACTTGAAATTTCATGGTTCCCAAACATTTAAGTCTACCCAATGCATTTCGGTCCAAGCGACCTTCTTCGGGGGTATCTATGGTATTAAAAACATGTTTCAATAAACGTGTACACTAAACAATTCTAATACGCATTAACTTTACAAAAGCCTTTTACCCCACACACCCCTTTATAACCTTAAAAAATATAACTGTAATGTGTATATGACTTTTAAACACGATATTCACTTCCCCATCCTCCACGCTTTATCGCTCCCCACTGAAACTGCCCAAGTTCACATTACACATAGCTAAATGTGCCCTCCTTGTAAACATCGCGCTCAAGCCATTTCAAAATACAAGATAAAATCAAACTACTGTGACCCCTGCTCCCCAACGAATATCCTTTCAAAACTCCAAGTGCCTACTCCCTTAAACAAACTCTAAATCCCTGTGCATACCTGCTACAAACATCCTGAATTTCAACCGACATGACCTCCACGTCTCCGTCCAGCTGGCTTTCTAATCATGCTGCTTCCAACGTGACTGCTTTTAACCTTATCTGTGTTTGAAACCTTATCACGTGTTATCTGTGCCTCACTTTTTTTCTTAAAGTGCCCCCTACCACTAAATCCCTCAAGTCACCGAAAACAAACCCACACTGCCATGATCGCCTCGTTCCCCATGTTCATCATTAATCAACAAAATAATAATGTGAATAACTTTATCACCCCCCCGGTCATCGAAAAGTAAATAAACATAATTAAACAGCGTGATACTATTACATAACTTAAAAATAACTCAAAAGTCCATTGTAAATTAATCCGGAAATAAGTGCACCTTCACGTTCTGTGGAAAAAGTCTCTGACGTGCAAATATCGCTGTAACAATTTTGCTCTGTATCCAGTTTCTCAACGGGGTGCTAACAGGGTTTGGAACGAGAGTTAATGATACTTCAATGGATTGAACCTGAAGCACACCCTTATCTTTTGATTGCTCCAACTTAATTCTCTTTTTGTAGTTTAGCGTGCAAGACTCCGACGCGCTCCGTCCCAAAAAAGCGCCTGACGTAATTCATGAGTATGTGTGGCACGGTTTGTCCGTGTCGCAAAGGAGATGCACAGCTGTATGCACATATGTCGAAAATATTCACTCGTACTCCATATTTTTACCAAGTTTGTCCAAATTTATTCCAATGTATAGTCAATTTTTCACCATCACGTCAGAGACACTAAATTTCTGTGTTTTATGCGTCTTCAATACTCTGAGAATGCCCATCCAGGCTTATCCACAGGCAATTACTTGAAATTTCATGGTTCCCAAACATTTAAGTCTACCCAATGCATTTCGGTCCAAGCGACCTTCTTCGGGGGTATCTATGGTATTAAAAACATGTTTCAATAAACGTGTACACTAAACAATTCTAATACGCATTAACTTTACAAAAGCCTTTTACCCCACACACCCCTTTATAACCTTAAAAAATATAACTGTAATGTGTATATGACTTTTAAACACGATATTCACTTCCCCATCCTCCACGCTTTATCGCTCCCCGCTGAAACTGCCCAAGTTCACATTACACATAGCTAAATGTGCCCTCCTTGTAAACATCGCGCTCAAGCCATTTCAAAATACAAGATAAAATCAAACTACTGTGACCCCTGCTCCCCAACGAATATCCTTTCAAAACTCCAAGTGCCTACTCCCTTAAACAAACTCTAAATCCCTGTGCATACCTGCTACAAACATCCTGAATTTCAACCGACATGACCTCCACGTCTCCGTCCAGATGGTGATGCAGCGCGCGTAACGAACTTTGTTTTATTTAGTTATATGTTTACTTACCTGTAATCAGCCTTAATCCGTAGTTTACTACCCCCCACCCCTGCCCCTCCCCCGCCCCACATCAGCGCCCGGCGGAACTCCCACCACCGACCGCTACTGGTCTTGACAGAAGTGCTCTCGCAGGGTGCTGCACAGCCCTAACTACATGACTCTGACTTGACACAGATCCAGGGTGGTAAGATGCGTCTTGAGTGAGTCACACTCTGAACAAGACTGTGACCCCGTGCTGACTCCGATAGAAGCAGACAATATTGTTTATTGTAGAAAACATACATATTTGACTCAGTATCCTTAAACTGTTCTTCCATCTACTGGGATGGAAGGTGGGATAAGATTTGACTTCTAGAATGGGGCAAGTTACATAATGAGAGAACTGAGGAGTGGGGAGAACTTAGAAGTGGGCCCTATGACGCGCCGTGAGGGCTGTATTCCACATTCCCCACATCCATGAACATCATGGAAAGCCTTGTGAATGCTATTTGATTTTATATGTTGATTGGGGTTTGGGGTAGGGAGGTCAAAGTTGTGTCCTCTGCTTGGATGTGGCAGTTGGAGGTTGCATTTTACAATTCTGGGGATCCATGTGACAGTGTCACACACCAATGACTTGGCCGTGAGTGTTGGAACGGCACTGTATTTTGGCAAAGAGATGTGTGGAATGAATGAACAGGAGTCTCCCGGCTCCTAGGGACCCAGGATTAACATTCCTATGTCATATACATTTTTAACGTGGAACAAACGAGGCTGGCCACTCCCATGAGACTACTCATATAAGTGAAGTTCAGTGACATACATATGGTCTGCCTTCAAGAAACACACCTCAGAGGCCCTGGAACTTCACAAAGTAGCAAAACACCAGAGAGGTAAGATTTTCAGCACTACATATTCTGCATTTGCAATGGACGCACTAGTGTAGATCGTATCAGGAGTCTCCTATGTATTGTCCCACAACATTATCAACCTGAGGCAGATTTGTAGCCGTGGAAATTTGGCAGGACGGAAGGACTTTCACAGCAGTAGCACTGTATGCCCCAAAGGTCAATCAAATTCCTTTTTTAGGCATGTTGTCTCCAGCAAGTTTACAGGATTGGCAGGTCCCGATTCTTTGTCAGGTGATTTTAATCACATACATGACACTGCAAATTACCGCTCCAGTCCACAACTGCTGAACACTTTAGCGATCAAGATGACACAACACTCCCGAAAGTGGCTGGAGAACTATTGCTTATATGAGATATGGAGACTTATGCACCCCAAATTCAAGAAGTATTCTTTTTACTCGCCAGTCCACCAACTACATTGTATCCAGTGATGCAATGTGTGATAAGTTGGTGGATATGGAATACATGGGTCACACATTGTCCGACCACAACACACTTAAAGTGATTATGTCCTGGGGGAAGGGTAGAGCTATGATTCCCACATGGAAATTGCGACCAGTGATGCTGCTGATGTCCTGTTTAGGGAGATGCTGGGCACATACATTATGTAATATTTCACCAAAAATGCAGGGTGGTGTGGGAGGCTTTCAAGGTGGTTGTAAGAGGACACTGCATTAATTCAACCTGGAGTCTCAAACGTGTACTAATTAAGGATCTTCTCTCCAAGGAACAGAACATTTGTGAAGCTGAAACCCAACTACTGTCCCACCCACAGGTGGGACAACATCTCACCGTACTAAGGCGGAAACACCTCAAAATTACTCGAAAGCCTGGTCAGAAGAGACTATAAGGAATACGTTGCAAGGCAGCACGCTGAGGGCAATAGGTCGGGCAGGCTTCCTGACTGGCTCATCAAAAACGAGGCATGTAGGGCACTAACTGGGGCAATTAGTACTGAAGCTGGTGGGATGGCCAACACTCGGCGATTAATAAGTGATGTGTTTGTAGACTACTATAGGACGCTTGCCACAGCAAGCCACATTGCTACTCAGACTGAGATACAAACTTATATGAATGGGATCACACTACCTCAGATTGACCCTCTGCAATATTCCATTTTAGAGGGCCCAATCCAGATAGAGGAGGTGCGTTCTGCCATTATACAAATGGTGCATAATAAGACCCTGGCCACAGATGACTTGCCCATAGAATTTTAAACCTCTTTCAGTACTATGGTAGTCGGCCAACTGTTGTCAGTCTACCAGAAAGAGACGGAGCTTGGGACCCTGCCGGACTCAATGAGAGAGTCCACAATAGTAAATGGTTTAGCCTAAGATGGGCAGGGACCCACTGGATGTAAGGTCGTACAAGCCGCTGTCATTACTAAACCACTAAATCAGGATTGCAAAATACTGAGCCACATATAGCCAATAGGCCAATGCTGGGGATCCAGACGCTGATCCACCCGCATCAGAATGGATGGATCACTTACACAATATCAAAGTAATATATTACTATATTGATTGACAAAAATATTGTTTCAAAAATATCGTTTACCAAAATATTGTGTCCCTATACTTCTAATAGTAAGTACAAAAATATCAGAAAAAAATATTGTTGACACTAATATAGTAAAAAAAATAGACAAAAATAAGGATTTTGTATTATAAATAGAATTCAAAGTAGTAAATGTTGAATATTTTAATATATAAATGTAATGTAATGTAAATTAAATATATTCCATTAATATTTAATACTACATATAAATATATACTAATATAAACACACAAACACTTATGTGTATGGTGTATTTATATAAATATATATACATAGTAACATAATTATTAAAACTATTTATTTTACATTATATTATTTTTTTATATTTTACAGTGATTGATATGAATATATATATATATATTATATATATGATGACAAAATTATTATACGGTGCATTTTGTACACATTATAAATGTATTAATATGAACATATATGTGTATATATATTCGTAGTAATACATTTAAAATAGTAATAAAATGTACATATATTGTAAAATATATATTTTTACTAATTATGTTACATTATATATATATATATATTTATAAATATATGTATTCATATATATATAAGTATTCCACCAACAACCAGTCCTTAACCTCCATATGAGAATATGGCGATAAGGAATGCACGAACATAAGTATATAAATGTCTAAAACATACATATAAAAAAACAAATTTACAAAAAACTATAATCATTAACATACATTTTAAAATAAAAACAAATAAAGTACATTTCGAAAAAATTAAATAATTAATGCTATAAATCTATTCAACCAATATTATGAAAACTACTAAAGTCTAAGAATATTAAATGCACTATACCCACTTTAGTTTATGCAACAGTTGGAAACATGTTGGACTTCTTAGGGGTTAGATTTCCTATTCCTACTCCAGTCACCACAATAATAGGGAAAGTGTTGGACTTCAGAGGAGTTAGATTTACTATTCCTACTCCAGTCAGTGTAACAGTCGAGAAAGCGTTGGACTACGAAGGGATGAAATTTACTATTTCCACTCCTGTCTAAGCAACAGTAGGAAAACCATTGGATTTCGGAGGAGTGAAATTTAGTATTTCCCACTCTATTCTACACAACAGTAGGGAAAGTGCTGGACTTTGGAGAGGTTAAATGTACTATTTCCACTCCAAACAACGCAACAATAGGAAAAGCATTGGATTTCAGAGGAGTGAAATTTACTATTCCCACTTTAAACAGCACAATAGTAGGGAGTGTTGGACTTTGGAGGGAAATTTACTATTCCCACTCCAGTCTGTGCAACAGTAAGGAAAGTGTTGGATTTTGGAGGGGTGAAATCTACTATCCCCACTCCCGTCCCTGCAAGAGTAGGGAAAGTGTTGGATTTCGGAGGAGTTAGATTTACTATTCCTACTCCAGTCAGTGCAACAGTAGAGAAAGCGTTGGACTTTGAAGGGGTGAAATTTACTATTCCCACTCCAGTCTACACAATAGGAAAGTGTTGAACTGCGAATATGTTAATTTTACTATTCCGACTGAAGTACTTATAACCCCAAGAAAGTAGAAGAAAATAATAATCTTTAATAATCTTTAAACAAAAAATATATTAATTAACATAAACAATATATATATATTTAAAAAACTACAACAATTATTCGATTTACATAATTACTATTACAAAAATAATTTAATAAATAATTGTTGTTCAAGTATTAACTAATTAATTAACTTCCCTCCCTGAACCCCAACAAACCTAGCAGTCTGCACCTAAAATGTAACTAAAAAAGAAGTGTTCCATTAATTACATATTAAATCACTGGTTTATTCATTGTTGATTAATTATTACTTAATTAACCTACTACATTAAACCCCTACAAAGCCAGCATCCGGCAACAAAAAGTAACTCAAATAGATGAGTATAGCACAATTTACATAATTGATAATCAAATAAACAATTAATTGTTAATTATATACTACCTAATTAACTTCCCACCCTATACCCCTACAAACCCAGCATCCTGCAACTAAAATTTAACTCAAATAAATAAGTATACCACAATTTACATAATTGAGAATCAATTAAATAATTTAATAGCAATTAATAGTTAATTCTTAATTTAAGTTAATTAATTAATTAACTTCCCAACCTATACACCTACAAACACAGCCGCCCACACCTAAAACATACCAAAATATATAATTATTGCACAATTTACATAATTAATAATCAATAAAATAATTATTAATAAATTATTAATTGTTAATGCTTCATTACCTTCCCACCCTAGACCCCTACAAACCCAACAACTCGCTAAGACATTATAAATTACTATTAACATTTAAATAAAAAATTCTAAATCACTTAAAACTGCAAACTATATTTTAAAAAAAAATAATTATATAAACAACAGTAACAGGTAAAATTATTATATGAACTTAGACACAAAAATAATTTTAAAACTATATTATTTACAACTATATTATTGAAAATGATATTAAAAACAAGAATATTATTAAAAAAGATATTTCTTACCTAAAATAGCAATATTCTTGACAACAATATTTTTGCATCACAATATTTTTGTGTTGCAATTTTTTCCCCCTATATTTGTTTCTCCTGATACTTGCAACTCGATATTTTGTTAAAACACCGAATGGGTTTATCCCAACACTTTTCCTAATCTTAGGTCCCAAATTGTTCATATAGATATAGCAAAATGCACCATCGGGACCCCAGTTGAGGTGTTGCTCGATATCAAAAAAAGCTTTTGATACTCTAGGCGGGCCCTGCGTAAAGGACGTTCTTAAAAAAGGGCATTGGGCCCAGAGTTTCTAGGCTGGGTGCGCTTACCTTATTCTAACCCCACTGTAAGAGAACATACAGAGCAGGTTATCTCAGATAATTTTGTGTATTCAGACAAGCACGACAGGGGTGACCATAGCCCTCTCTATTTTACCTTGGCAATGGAGCCGCTAGTGTATGTCTTGCAACAGAGAGCCACTGATTGGGACAAAGAGCATATCATAACTAGTACATAGTCTCTCTCTATGCGGATGACGCTTTGATTTTTTTCCATAAGCCTTCAGAACTACTTACCGGACTAATGGAAGTACTAAACGAGTTTGATGGGATATCATAAATTAGGCTAAATTCTGTCTGTTCCCTCTTAGACCTGGGTGTAATGGTAGGCTGGACAGCATTCCTGTTTCCGCTCTGGCATGGTGTGGTGATACATTTAAATATCTAGGTTTGAATATGTCCCACTCAGAAGACAACCTTATGAACGGTAATTTGGACAGGGTTCTTGTTGGAGGTCGACAGTCACTGCCCCTTTGGACCGCCCTTCTACTGTCTCCAATGGGACGAATGGCAATAGCAGAGACGTTGGTGCTACCACGTCTGGTATATATGTTTTCGACGTTACTAGTGATACTTAAAAATACCTTTTCTCAGAAATACATATGATACCTGGACTGCTCTGAATTACTGAACGAGTTGGAAGGAGAAACTATTCTTGAGTGGTTATTGCCCCCCTCACAATCTTTCCCACTTATAGGTGATTGGCTGCAATGGCAAAGGTTTGCTGGTGCAAATACGTACTGTAGTATGGATTGTGGGTCCATTGTTGACATCTGCTAAATTAGCATGAGCTTCGCTGCCATGAGGCTGCTTTTGCGCACGACACTGCATGCATAGATTTCGCAAGTCTTTGTTTGTGCTCTTTCACATGAGAACTGTCTGCTTTTCGTGTTCTCTGCTGTGCTCTGAGGTTTAGTCTGCACACAATGTACAAGGTCGATCAACAATGCCCCTTGTTGTTCTGTTCTGGTCAGTCCCTCGCACATAGACATAACATGACACACAGCTGCACTACTGAAAATCGTATGCTTTAATATTGCAAGCAACACATGTGGTGCAGGCACTTGGAGAGATTCCTTTCCGGAGAGAAGAGCTGTGCTTGTCCTGAGATGTAAACCTTTCAACTAGGCCTTGAGGTATGGGGTCTGCTGACAAAGCCCAGAGGTCTTCTTTTTTATAATAAACTATTTCCTACCACGGGGAGGGTGGTTACGTATTGTAGCCCTTTCCCACTGTCTTTATAAAATGATATCCCCGTTTATATTCTATGGAATTGTGACAATGCTGACTATATTGTGTTTATGCATTTTGCTGCTAGTAATGGCACGTGTACTGTACCATAGAGCGCGTTAGTTGAAATAAACATTTTAAACTATACCGTGACTCTAATTACTCGCATTGTGGACAAGTATGAGTGAGTGAGTGAAAGAGTTGTCTGGCTCCCGCGTTTCCTGAGAGAGTCGGGAGTGTCGTGTTCTGGGTTGTCCAATCATTGGTAGCTTCGCTGTTAGTCGGAGAACGAATGAGACACTATAGCTAGTCGGTTTGGGATTTTGGGTACTAATGTGGTAGGTTGGTACATCCCTATTCACTGAGGTCCCGTTTTCCTGTGCATAGTTCTGTATATGTGCAGAATCCCTGCAACATGGCGCCGCCAACGTTTGGTCTGGTTATTATCTGCGAGACGCTTGAGTAGTGCTAGTGCATGTCCACAATCCCCTCACCTCTGTTTCCGGAGACAGTTGTGACGGTGTAACCTCCTATATTGATGTTTT
The DNA here is from genome assembly GCA_963921515.1 of Calotriton arnoldi. NCBI lineage: Eukaryota > Metazoa > Chordata > Amphibia > Caudata > Salamandridae > Calotriton > Calotriton arnoldi. The sequence continues at coordinate 2,209,457 of CAWUFW010001658.1, forward strand.
TATAGGTTCTTTCAAGCTTGAATTTTTAAAAAAGGTTTCTCTTTATACTAAACCCATTATTGTGCTGCCGCGCTCTAGGTTGTTTTTTCTTATTAACAGTTATGGCGGTCCCGATTGCGGCCGCTAACAGGGCAGCACTCACGGCTTATTTGACTCAGACTGGAGTCCCTAATGCTGGTGTTGCGCTGATTTTTGTTGTAGAAGCAGATGCGGCTTACCGCTTCGAAGTGTTTTATTCTTGGGTCACCTTTCCGGCGGTGGATGGAACAGATAACTTGTTTCACGAATATACGTCTATGGCCCTTCCTAATCCTTATCAGCCCTATCGGGCTCTTGAGGTTCCGCTTACAGCTTGGCAACACCAAATTTGGTATAATGGCGCCCTTCCTCACCCAATAACGCCGGTACATTTAGGTCCTTTATCGAAAGATGGGGCCACGTGGCCCGTTGTGGCTGAGTATACCCCTCACCCACGTTGTTTGACAACGGCAACGCTTGCAGAACTGCGTGTGTTACATACGTCTTTGATACGCGTGCATAGGGCTGTTATACAGTTCATGTCGCGCAACTTTCAGGTGGGACCACCTGGTGTTGCTGCGCAACCTGGGGGACCTGGTGGTGTGGCCATCAGTCCCCTTATGGTTAATTCAGTAATGGGCAAGCGTCCACAGAATAAGGATGAATTACCTTACTGGTTTGCTGAAAAACTTGGCCAAATTGAGGCTGTTTTTCCGAACACATCTCCTGTGGAGAAACACAGGATATTGACTATTAGTTTGCCAAAGGACTTACTTCCAGAGTTGGCTGATTGTAACACCTGGGGCAAGGTGTTTGCAGCGGTATATTCGAAGTGTTTCAGCACACCTTCCATGACCGTACTCCCTACAGTGATTAAACGTGTTCAAGATGAACATGGAGCCGAAGCGGATGTGAAGCTGGGGATGCGATTGGTGGGGGTGTTCGATGTGGTTGCAGATATGATCCTTGCAAATGTCAAGGGCGATGCAGTAAGCTTTCAAGTGGCAAATCGCTTGGAGGCTGTGCCTGATGCAGACAAACCACGCAAATTACCAAAAATTATTGCAAAGGCTTATTAGACCATAGGCCGCAATAGTTTGGGGGTTAAGCCTTTTACTCAAACGCAAACTCAATCTCAAACTACACAAAAAGTCCAGACAGATAAAGAAGGACGTCCGTTCTTTCCTAAAAAGAACTGGAAAAATAAAAAACAGGGGCAGCAACAACAGAAGCTGGGTTCGCGTGCTGGTTCACCATCACCTGACACTTCTGAGTGTACTTATGACTTGCGCGACCGCGCAAAAATTAAGTCTCCTGATAGGTTTCAAGTCCCTGATCAGCGTTTTCCTCGTTCTTTACAGGACACATCTGGCTCACAAGTCGGTGGTGGAGATCGCCAGGATCGTGGCAAGAGTGCACCACAGGGACGTGATCAGCCTCGTCAATTCGACGTCAAGGGAAAACAAGAGGAGCAACCACGCTTCCGTCCCCCGTTTCCAAAGAAAAAGGTTGCCGCTTTGACAGTGAGATATGCCTCAAACGGTGAGAACCTGACTGCTGGATTGGACTTGGGCGGTGACTCTGCTCGACAGCGCAGCGGAAGTTATCATAGTGCGGGAGGCACTGCGTCCTTGTCTGGAGGCGACAGCAACTGAAACTTTCATTACAGTAGAGACAGCTGACACCCGGGTTGCCCCCCCGGATAGGCTGTATAACATAGTTTTTCAAATTGAAGGTGACATTGAACGTGTGGTCACAGGGATTTTTTGGGAGAAAATGACCGCTTCCTATGACATTTTGTTAGCAGAGGCAGATTGGCCCCCACCTATTGTACTGGCCGCATCAAGAGGGGAGGACGTGATTCTTCCAAGTTTTTCACGTTACGTCCCCAAGGAGCATGCAGAGGCTTTTGCAGCTGAGTGGGCTTTGGCCCTGGCGCCGGCAGTGTACAGTAATCAAGTGGGCTGGGATAAAGATTCTCCGCCACATGAGATTCCATTGCGGTCTACGCCTCAACCTCAACCCCAATATCCCATCCGGCGGGAAGCCAAAGGTCCCGTTTCTGATGTTCTAACTGAGTTGGAGTATCAAGGAGTGATTGAGACATGTGTGTCACCGATGAATAATCCTCTTTTTACTGTTTCTAAACCTGATGGGTCTTATCGCATAGTTTTAGATTACCGGCATTTGAACTCTCATTGTCGTACTTGTGCGGTACAGAATACCCATAGCTCTGCTCTTGGACAGTATAGTTCGTAAAAAATATAAAACGACACTTGACATTTCCAATGGCTTTTACAGTAATAACCTGGCCCCTGAATGTAGTCAATGGACCGCATTCACGGCCGGTGGAAAACAGAAAAAATGTCGTTTACCTATGGAGTATAAGAATAGCCCCAGGGTTTTCGCCGCGCGTGTTGTCTCTTTGTTAGACAGCATAGACCCAGATGCATACTCGTATGTTGATGATATTTATCTCACAGCCGACGAATTATGGCCGCATCTATGCCGTGTTGACTGCATCATCCTTCAGTTTGCGGACTACGGATACAAATTAAATTTTGCTAAATCACACATCGCTTGCTATGCAGTGTTGTTTTTGGGCTATGAGCTCAATAATGAAGGTCGGGGCTTGGCACCCCACTTTCTGGAGAAATGCGCACGCTTGCAATCACCAACTACTCTGAAAAAACTTCAGTCTTTGCTGGGATTTTTTCTTACATTCCCGAATATGCCCAGCGTATCAAGCCTCTTTATGCTTTGATACAACCTACCTTTTCAAAGGCCAGCTGGCTTCCGGAACATTCTGCTATTCTGCAATCTTTGCAGTCTGATCTACTTGAATGGAAGTACTTGTTGACACATGACAACCACACAAACCTGGTGATACGAATCGTGCCAGGCGTATTGGGTTTCACTTACTTGACGTACAATGAAGGCAACACAGTACCCAATGCATACAAATCACATTTGTACACTTCAGCCGAAATGCGGTTTTCCTCTGTCGAAAAGGTTTTAATAGCTGTGCAGATGGCGGTACTGAAGGAACGCGCACTGGCACAAGGGAAACGCATTTTAGTGGTTACAGCTTTCCCTGCGTTGGAAGCAGTGACAAAGGCGAGTGTACCAAACTCTAAAGCATTACATCCCCGTTGGATACAATGGGCTACTTCTTTGACGTCCCCGGATGTCACGTTTATCTTTGACCCCTCTCTTCAGACACAGGAGTTCTTGCAGTATGAACACGTTCATCTGCCTCCTCTGTCTTTGCTTCCCTTGGAAGAATACACATGTATCATCTACACCGATGGTTCGGCGCAACCGGCCACTGGTTCTAAACATGCTTATTCAGTGGCTTGCGCTATTGTGGCTGGTGCGATGGTGAATGGTGAATTCAAGTCTAGTATAGTGCATACACAGGCACTAGGGGACTGTACCGCCCTGTTGGCCGAGCTGCGCGCTTTGGTTCTTGCTCTCGAGTTTGCAGATCCGAGTGTTTCTACACTCATTGTGTGCGATTCTTACTACTGTGTTTAGTCTTTCAATGACAACTTATTCTTTTGGTCTCAAAATGATTTTCGAGATTCTAAAGGCAGCACAATTAAGCAAAAAACGCTTTGGGTTTGAGTGGCGGATCTTAAACAACGTCTGCCACTCACACATGTTATACATACTCTTGGCCATCAGCGTGTGGGAGCACACGATCTTGGGAATAGTTTGGCTGATGAAGCAGCCAAATCTGCAGTAGCCACGTGTTCCGTAGCAGCCGTTACAAGGGCCATGACTAAAATTGATAATGACATTTTGGCAGCTATTGCTGCAACTGCGGAGGGCTCTAATTATCCACAGGGTTTCCCTTCAAAGTATTCTTATCAGTTAACTCCTGAAAAAGTTCCTTTTGCTAGAATACCTGACATTGGAGATCGGCTGATTCCCAACGCGGACCGCAGACACACTTTGATCAAAACCACACACGAAGGTATGGCTTCAGCCCATGCTGGAGTGTCCGCAACAGTTTCTATCTTGCAGCAACGTTATTGGTGGCGTGGTCTATATAAACAGAACCGTACTTATGTGCTTTCGTGTGACATCTGTCAACAAATCAAGCCTTCTACGGTAACAAGTCCGCCACAAACACAGCTTTGCATTGCGAATCGCCCCTTTGCCTGTGTTTATCTTGATCACTGCGTTCCTTTTACTTCTGATACTGCATATAAATCCATTTTGGTTGCAGTTGATTCGTACACTATATTCCTTTGGGTTTGGCCACAACGCAGTGCTGACGCTCGAAATGTCATCAGGGATTTGCGTGTCTTTGTAGGGATTTTTGTCTGTGGCACCTTTCTTTCAGACCAAGGTCCCGCGTTCGCCTCTAAGGCATACAAGGATGTGATGAAGTCTTTGGGGGTGCTGGGGCAGTTTTCATCTCCATACAGGCCCGAGGGCAATTCAATTGTGAAGCGGATGAACCGTGACTTAAAGCAATCCTTGACAGCTAGAGTCTTAGGTACTGGCAGGAACTGGCTGGCCCACTTGTATGGGGTTCAATGTGCACTTAATAATCTCCCTAGAAGACCTCTGGGTGGGCGGACCCCATACGAGAAGCTCTTTGGCATCAAAATGTTTGTGCCAGACCTTGATGGTCTAGATGTTGCGGCGGCAGCCGCGACCTTTGATGTAGATAATCATTCTACTACGTTACAGGACCTACAAGAGACCCGTGCCCGTCTTGCTACTGAACATTTGCCTTCGGCAACAGATGCTGCACTGCTGATTCTGGTGGCAGACTGGCTTCCAAAAGTTGGTGATCTGGTCCGAGAGAAGTTGGAGAACAAAAAAGAATTTGGTTCCTCTTATCGTGCACCGGTTCCACTGCTTGGCTTGAAAGGCACTCGTACAGTCATTTTACCACCGCTTCCTAGTTGCAAGGACAACAGATACATCTCCATTGACAATGTCAAGCTGCAACATCTGGCCGATTCTGAATAGTGTGATGCCTGCTGTTTCGTGTCCCACAATTTAGAGAAATGCTGGGGTTAGCGCATCTTTCAGCTCACCTAATGACACTGTCTTCGAGATGGACCCTGTTGTTGTCCATTTACCTGTCCGTCCTGCTCCCTCCTGCAACGAGGACGTTGAGTATGCTTATCCCACAAGTGAGTCTTTGCATGGCTTGCATGAAGGCTCGTTACACCATGACAATTTTTCTTTTGACTCGTCTTCCACCACTTCAATTGGCCCTACCAAATTGTCTATTTTTGTTTCCTGGTTTAAACAGACTTATTTGGTCCCTCCCTGGACATACATCTGGTTAATTCTGATCACGATTTTTCTCTTTATGTCAATTGGGTTTGTGACGGTGTTTTTCCTACTCATCAATGGTCACTACTTACCTGAACGCTCTGCTGTGAACTTGGTTGATGGTATTTTGGCCCCTCACTCCTCTTCCCACATCATGAAGCGTGACCAAACTCTTGTTAACATTTCAGCATTTCCAGTTGCGGATGGCATCATCTGGGATAAAGTGGATTATCAGGTCCATGGTCCGACGGAAATTATTAACGTTCCATACGTATTTCGCGTCTCCATGGGTGATGTGGTAATGAAGGACATACGCTCAGACGACTGGGTTATGCATGCAATACAATCATTGCTTTCCAATTTGAAATATTATGCTGCTTTTAATGCTGAAGATTTATATTTAAATTCTGCCAATTATGCTGATTTATTCTGTTATCAACATTATGGACATCATTTCCTACATAATACTAATACATTACGTCCTGTTGTCAATTACACACAGTGGGAACATTGTCCTGCACCATTAAAAGGTAGTTCGAAAACTCTTAGAGACAAATTTACATATTTTACAGACTTTGATAGGTCAACACCCGAGTCGTATTATTTTAAATTAAATGTTCCATCAACTCCCAAAGTAATGTTGACCCATACAAAATTGATTTATTCAAATTCCTTCAGACATGATCTGTCTGTCAAGGGTTATGATCACTGGAGGGCCACCGTTGATTTGAAATCGATCTGGGGTTCTAGGTCCTGGCAGGTGCGAAGCACTGAAGCCTTACATCGTGCTTGCCTATCCCAGCACAAATTTTGTTTTTAAATGAAATAGTTTACCAGACCACTTGCTTTGGTTTGGCAACTGCAAAAAAGTTAAACGCCCCTGCCATTCCTTCTATAGCTGAGTATAATAATTGGCGTATATACACTAATTATACCATTGAATCCTTACAATCGTTATTTCAAAATAACACTTTTGATGTGTCTGAATTGGCTTATTTAGGTTGGCGAGTTTGGCAGACGAGTTCGAATGCCTGCCAACTTCATTTTCATAACACCAATTCGGGTTATATGCAAGACAGACCCGACCCAAGATTTCCAGACACACATTCGGTAACAACCTATTCGGTTGGAAAACTATGTCAACAGTGGTTGCAGCACTCTACACTATCGTCTGTTAAACAACATTTATCGTTGTTGTCCAACAACATTAATTTGGCCGACTTTGTCTTGGGGCCCAGGGTTCCTAGAACAAAGAGATTCTATTACGCAGCTTACAATGAAATATGGAAACTTTCACAGATTGAAGCAGCGTCACGTCTGCTGGAAATTGACCAAGCGAACTTAGAAAAGGTTCTAGCTGTAGTCGATAATAGTATTAACACACTATCTTCCCGCATTTATATATTAGATAATATTGTTTCTTCTGTTATTGATATTGTGCAAGAAGATGTGTCTCTGTTATATCATGGTCAAAATCAATTGCGTTCTGTCATGCAATTCGCATGGACTCTGCAAACTCTAAAAATGGGAAAAGTACCATGGGATTATTTAAATACGACTGCTTTGTTTTTACCATTTAATTTAACTGACAAACAGCAGTTCATGTCCATGAAAGATGCAACTTACACTCTTCTACACATAGAAAAAATAGACCCTTTGCCCTTTTCTGTAGCGGAAACTGACACTGCTGTTTGGCTAATTCATGGGGTTATATCTTTGCCTTTCTCGCTGTTCTAATTCAGCTCCTGTATGAAACATTACCCGTTAGGCCGCTTTGAACCCCTGGGTAGTGCTTTTCTGCATGAACTGTGGTCTTTGCCTTTTACTTACCGATGTTTGCGGGAAGAAACTGAAGTATACCTTACAGGGGAGAATTGTGATTCTACAGTGGGTCATTCCCTTGTTTGCAAAAATATCAAGTTGCACGGGGCATGTAATATGTCAGCTCCGAACCTTGCATGTGTTTTAAAAGGTAATCCAGTCCCCGCAATAATTCCCACGTTCACTCTGCTTACTAACGGTAGTTATCTTATTCTAAATAACCATGAATGCTGCGACTTGCTGGCTGGCATACCATGCATAGTAACGGTTTCACAGCACATAATTTGTTGTAAAAATGTGCTTTTTCCTCCCCCGCGTGGGCAGCTCGATAGCTCAATTTGGCCTTCCATACCAACTTTGAAAGCAGATTTCAACAAGTTGAGCAGATTAAAGGCGCTTTTAACCCAACAAGAAGTCGCCCTCACTTCCCCACGAGAAACCTTCAACCTGCAGGTGGCTAGCGCTGCTAGTGAAATTCAAACACTTTTAACAACTAATCTCCCACTGCATTTTGGGGAGCTAATACACCGCATCTTTAATGCGTCTGACACAAGTGGCCTTGCTCATTTTTTTAAAGCTGTTGGCTCTGGCCTTGTGAGTTCTTTTCAGACAATATTTGGTGTTATACCTGCATTCATTCATTCTATCTTTTCCAGCGTCTTCGGTGGCTTCCCCTTAATGCTGGCGTTAGCTGCTGGAATCCTGCTTCTACTGTGTCTGCTGCGCAATGGCTGCTCCTCTTTTGGTACTGCACAGACAAGATCGGCTGCGATTGCTCCGTGCCCATATGCATGAATGCTTCGGTACACTACCACTGTCAGCTCTCAGTGTGTCTTATGGGTTGTCCTTCGGCTTTCCATACTTCACTTGCGTGCAACCTGTCTTTTCATGTCTACAATGTCCGTTTACATGGGCATTGGATTTGTGCCTCTCCAATTCGTCATGTCCGGACCCGGATTTCGACCGGCTGGTGGGTCCCTTTATGGCCCATGAGCGGGGCTGTTCTGGGGTTGGCTTTATGGCCCTTGCGGCTACACTTGGAATCTTGGCTCAATGGGATGTCGGTGAGGCTGCTCAGAATCTCCTACTTCAAAGTTACATCGAATATCACGCAAGTTGTCCGGAAATGCTAATGGAGGCACCCGCAAATGTGGAGCACACCTGTTCGTTCGATTTGATGAACTGGATGGCGTCCCTTTATTCTACCAACAGCAATGATTTCCTTCTGGAGGGTATTGCATTTTATTGCTCCTACACTCTAATGGATTAAATACCCGGTCCTTGGATTTCTAAGGCCCTTTAAAAGACGTTAATTTTTTTCCCCTAATTGTTTTTTTTTCTCTCAATCACAGTTTAGAACTCTGCTCACACTTTTTGGACTCTGTTTTCGTACGATGTCTACATGCGAGGATCTTACCAGGGGGAGGGTGTAGTATGGATTGTGGGTCCATTGTTGACATCTGCTAAATTAGCATGAGCTTCGCTGCCATGAGGCTGCTTTTGCGCACGACACTGCATGCATAGATTTCGCAAGACTTTGTTTGTGCTCTTTCACATGAGAACTGTCTGCTTTTCGCGTTCTCTGCTGTGCTCTGAGGTTTAGTCTGCACATGATGTACAAGGTCGATCAACAATGCCCCTTGTTGTTCTGTTCTGGTCAGTCCCTCGCACCTAGACATAACATGACACACAGCTGCACTACTGAAAATCGTATGCTTTAATATTGCAAGCAACTCATGTGGTGCAGGCACTTGGAGAGATTCCTTTCCGGAGAGAAGAGCTGTGCTTGTCCTGAGATGTAAACCTTTCATCTAGGCCTTGAGGTATGGGGTCTGCTGACAAAGCCCAGAGGTCTTCTTTTTTATAATAAACTATTTCTTACCACGGGGAGGGTGGTTAGGTATTGTAGCCCTTTTCCACTGTCTTTATAAAATGATATCCCCGTTTATATTCTATGGAATTGTGACAATGCTGACTATATTGTGTTTATGCATTTTGCTGCTAGTAATGTCACGTGTACTGTACCATAGAGCGCGTTAGTTGAAATAAACATTTTAAACTATACCGTGACTCTGATTACTCACATTGTGGACAAGTATAAGTGAGTGAGCGAAAGAGTTGTCTGGCTCCCGCGATTCCTGAGAGAGTCGGGAGTGTCGTGTTCTGGGTTGTCTAATCATTGGTAGCTTCGCTGTTAGTCGGAGAACGAATGAGACACTATAGCTAGTCGGTTTGGGATTTTGGGTACTAATGTGGTAGGTTGGTACACCCCTATTCACTGATGTCCTGTTTTCCTGCGCATAGTTCTGTATATGTGCAGAATCCCTGCAACAGTACAACCCAAAGCGATGCTCGCACCCTATACCCTGTAGATGCCATTGTGGTCAGTCCCTGCCCTCATTGAAGTTGGTGCATCATTTGATAAATGTTCCTGGGTCAATACAGGGGAGATCTATATGGCCAGGGTATGCTCCAGAAATTCACAAAGCTGGTAGATGATTATGGGATTGTCTGGGAAACTTCCTTGCACCCAATGCCTTGACTGCCACTCTGAAACTGCTATAGGGGCTGACTGAACCTGGCACATCTGGTCTTCTGAAGCATATAATGTCACATGGGAATGGGAGGCGAGTTGTATCACTCCTGTGTGGGGCATTGGGTTGCTCACGCAAATGCAACGACATTAGGGACCACTGGTCAGTCAGCTTGGGCTTTATTCTTTCTGAGAAGCAGTGGGCTGCTGCCACAAAACACGTAAAAAGATATCCAGAAACCCCAGGCTGAATTTCACATAGTTTAACTTCCTTCATCAAACTTACCTCACTCCAAAGCACATAGGCCACATGCACCCTGGTGCCTCATCGCCCAGTCCCAGTGTGGGCAGCTGGCACACATTTCTTTCACATAGTATTGGAGTAGACGATCATAGCACAGGCATGACTGGAAGTGGGAGAGATGTTATTAGAAGTGTTAGGAGTATGGAATCACAAATATGTATGTTGGGCCTAATGTCCAGGACAAAAACACCAAACAAATATGACTGTCGCTTTGTGGACCTGGCACGTATATTATTTAAAAGACGAGTGGCAATGTCATGGAAATCTTTCACGGCACCATAGATCGGTTGCTGGCTGCATGACTTACAGAAATATGTGAGAGTAGAGTTAGACGCAATCAAGTCACAGTGCAAGCAGAGGGGCAGATCGTTGGTGGGGTTCTCTTGGGACACATCACTAAACTGGAAGCTAAATTGGCTGATAAGCCACCATGAAGGGATTAACGCGATTTACATATGAATACAGATTTGCACACTCACTCTGCACTCACAGCTGTGGGAGGAACGGTATATGCAATCCAGGGTGGTACTGCTAACATGGGTGGGTACTAGAAATCAAAGGAAGGAGATGTGACTGGCATACCCTTCAATAGCCGGGACTGTCATCTGTACCACACACACCTTGATCCTGCTTGGGCTGACTACCCGAAATGGGTGAGGCACTGTTTTTGATTCTCCTTGTTTTAGGTGTTATAAGTTATGTACCGTTTTTTCCTTTTGTCTCTTTGTTGCTGTTAGTATGATGTAACACAATGTTTAACATGTGCTGGAGCACGGGGTTCCCCAGTCACTTACTCTTATCACCATGAACCCCACGTACAGGTCGATGTATCTTTAATGTCAGCTGAGATGTAAGGAACTAAAGTCAATACAAATCGTTATCAATTATCACTACTTTTAGTTCAATCAATAAAGAGAGTTAAGTATCAGTTAAACAGTTTTATTTTCAAATCTTTTAGTTATTCATTCTTTTATTGAAGAAATATTCTCCAAGTTCCACCATTAAAGGTTAACATAATCAATCAATCAATATTTAGTAATAAGGTAAGCCAATTCAGTAAGTCAAAATAAAGCATCAATGCAATAAAATGTAAAAAGTGCATTCCATAAAGTAACTTCGCTATTCTAAGCAAAGTCAAGATCAATGCAAGAAGGATTAAAAGGTGTCAGTTGAGATACCCATGAAGAGTTCTGATGAGAGACTCAAGCATAAGCATCAAACTTCTGAAGAATAAGTTGGAAGGTATCCTCAGCTCCAATAACAGCAGTACAAGAAATAAACTGACTTCTCATAAAGAGATGTCCAAGAAACATAGTACAGAGTCTCCTCTCAGAGATTCTGGGAAAGGGGAACAGACTGAGTTGCTGCTCTCGGTCTAACAAAAGGATGAGTGAAAAGCTCAATAAATCTGCCCTGCCTATTCCAGGAATACACACTAATATAATCACATGTTTTCTATGTTGCAACATTAATATTCTTTCTTCTTCATGTTGACCAATAAGGTTTCAGCATGCTCCAAGTCAACTCCCCATCTTCACACCAGAATACAATTGTCTTTTAACCATATGTCCTTGAATGTTGCGGCACATGCTTGCTTGTTTTCCAAAAAGTCTTCCCGTGAATCATCCTCCCTGTCATCTACATCTTTTGCGGTGAGAACCTCATTATTGGTTGTCTAATAAAACAAATGTCTATTCATTAACTAATAAACAGTAGCTTCTGAAATTGCAACTTCTGCAGGAAAGAGAAGAAAAACAACTTGCACAATAGTCATTTAAAATGAAAAACAAGCATTTTAGTATTAATAGGCCTTCACGTTAAAGCATGGCGTGTTCAGTAATGTCAACTAAAAAAAAATCCATGCTTCATTACTAGGTTATAGGCCTATAGGTTTTGGTGGCCTACTACAATTTTCGCATTTAACACACTAGTTTTAAACAAATATTCTGCACATTATATTTTTAATAAAGCATTTTGTAAATAATATTTGCGTTAGCAGTTTCCTCCCTCTGATGGTTGACCAACCATCACAATTTCTTCACAAATGAATCTTTAAAGTACACTTTTACTATCAGTTCAGCCTTCTTTTCCAGATTTATTTTTTCCCAAGATCTCTCAGTTTCTTGTATTCGCTATTCTTTTTCTCTTCCAATTCTAATTCTCTTCTAATGTCTCTGTTTTCTTCTTCATTCATTCTTCTGTTTGACAGCATCTAACTATGTTATATAAATCATATAAAGTTATCCAAAAAATACTTATAATAAGTACAGGTTTCAAAATGACTCTAAAAAGTTCTCCTCCTACTGTTGCAAAACAGCTACTAAGAGCAGAACTCCTTTACCTCAATTTTCAAATACACTAGCCGTTTCTAATGGTTCTAGTTCAGATTTCAGGTCAGAAATGTTCTTTGTGAACTCTTCTATCTTTCTTAACTATTGCCAGAAACATTTCGAAAGCTAATCGATCTTGCAAACCCTTGATCTAAGAGCCACTAATTTTGTGCTAACAGCCAAGCAAAGCACCAGATGTGCCAGTTGCTAATTTCTCCACTACTGTTGAATGCTTTCTCATCTTTGCATTATTTAAAACTACTCCTACAGGTGGGATGATTGCTCCAAAGATGTCTCCCATAAATTGTGTTCCATCATAAACACTTCATATATGTCTATGAGATGGTGTCATGGTCAAAGCATCTATACTATTTACATGATACATTTAAGGAAACACTAACACTAAATAACAAATACCTTCCCAATCACCATGTAACTGGACACAAACAAAATAAGCCCCTGGAATGTCTGCTTCTTCTCCTGTAAGAATTTGAACAGGTCCTCCCAAAACTTCAAATGTGTGTTCACAACTACTGATCCCAATGTGCCTTTTTCTAAATTGATTTCTTCTTTTGTAATCACATATTTTCCCTTTCTGTTGATTGTCTAATTTCAACTTTGGATATACCATTTTCTTTTTGCATTCATCTTCTTCTTCCAAACATTCTTATAAATGCCATCTTTGTTTCAATATGAAAGAGCTAAGCTCTCCTCTGCTCTAATGTCAAAATGTGTATCTTTTCTAAGGGTCTCATCAAACATATCAAACTATTTTGGTATGCCTTGACAGTGTCTATAACTGGGTGATATAAAGAAATGTTATGCAGTGTCTTGATCTTTTGCCTGTGGGTGCAAATTCATACTTTTTTGAAGGGGTACTTTTGAAAAAAATAATGTCATAATTGGAAAAATAATATTCAAAGTATTCCTTTTTATGAAATAATCTAAGCAGTATGCTACATGTAAATGCATATGACAGCAGAATGTGGTGATGAGTCAACTCATCTGCGGCTGAAGAAGGTAAATGTGTGCAAACGTAGCAATATTTGGCATCTAAAGCTTGTGTGTATTCCTGAACTAATCTTGAATAAGCATTAGTCGAAAACTCTTCTTTCAAATAGTCTACAAATGAAGCTTTTAAATTTGTTTCATCAATTGTGTGTGCAGATTTTGTAGTTCAGGTGTGGGTACAGGCATCCCTAACTCTGGCATAAAATTGAGTCTAACTATGTTATGATTACTATTAATACAACTATTAAAGTGACACCTACAATGATCCTACATCTAGCTTAGGTAAGGAAATACATGTTTGTCTACAGTTAGACCTTCAGTAGAATATTGAAGCAAGCAGATGTTGATTCTCTGCCTTAACTTCAACTTGCGCAAAGAGCAAAACCTTTTCAAAAGTTTACTTAAAGTTGTTTAATTCAGCTTATATATGAGAATCTTCATGAGTCATTCCTAACCCTACTCCATCTTCTTCTAAATGTATTCCCTACCCTTCTACTGCAACCTTGGGTCTAGGGAATTCTTCTAAATTGTTTTATCAGTTCGTTTTATTATTTTAGTATTTCTTACTTCTTGAGTTTTAACACAATCACTTGTCATTGAAGCTCCTTTCCGTCTCAAGTTCAAATAATAATGTTTATCAAGTTCTCAATTACAATATTTGCTTAAAATATTTCATTTTAATCAATGTTGTTTGTTACTGTGGCATATCATGGAGGCTTAAACATATTGGAGCTCAATTCATCTGGACTTTGATTTGATCCACTTGGCACATTTCTCAAACAGTAAGTCCATCCAGGTGCTGAATACCTTTGACGTGGTACTCTTGCTCTTTCGGATCTCCCTAGTTTCTGCTGATCCTCTTCTGTGCCACTTATACCACTAGATTTTGTTCCTCCGATGATTGTAGGCGGTATACATTCGATTGACACCCTTGATCTCAATCGCCTTTTAGTACTTGGACATTCAAATCTCCAGATTTGTCCATTTTTCTCACACTTGTTCCTTCATCTAGATCATTCAACTGTCTTTGTGAAACTTCAACAGTTTCTTCAGAGGGTACTTCTACACCACTCTGCGATATTGCAGGAACTTGATCTGGTGTGAGATCTAGCTGTTCTTCACCCCTTTCTTGTTCTTCTGAATGTGCTGTCACCTGTGCTCTCTGACCTGGCTCAAAGAACACTATTCTTCACGTGGACATCTTACTCTCTCGAGTGTGTGATGCATGCACCCAATTAGGTATCACAGCATATTTTACAGCAGTGTTTGCGATCATAATGACTTTGTAGGAGCCTTGCTCCAACAGGATTTCCACACATGCTTCTTCATCAAAATTCAGTCACCGGGACTAAGATCATAGCACTACTCCTGATGTGGATAGGCAGTGGCAGCTACAACCTGATGAGAAACAGGGCGCACTATGCCAGCCAGTCCTTTGCAGTAATCGAGTATCATGTCATCTGTGATGTTCACAAGTGTAATTGCAGGTGCAGCAGGCAGTCTCATTGCACGTCACATGAGGATTTCATGAGGTGATAATCCTCTTCTCCTGTCAGGAGTACTTTGTAGATCCATCAGAACCAGTGCTGATGCATCTGGACATTTAAGAGAAGTGGAAGCACAAACATTGGCCACTTGGTCATTCAATTTACTTGCTCCAATATCCCTGAAGCCTCAGGACGATAGCTACAGTTTAATCTCTGTTCCACTGGAAGAGCCACACACAGCATTCTGAAGACCTCATTATTAAGATTGTCTCCCTCAGTCTGACTCTAGAAAAACTGGAAATACACACCACATAGCAATTTATCTACAGTGAGACTGTTATTTCTCTGTGTTGGGTATCTTAGCACGTTACATACAGGCATCTCGATAAAGTTCAACTGCATCCTATTGAATGGTCCACCAGATCTCCCTACATGACTCATAGTTACTAGTGTTCTTCTTCCTACATTCGTCTGTTGATATGTTACACATCTGTGGCACAATTCCTCTGCTAGAACTGTGAATCAGGGGTTGAACTAATTCTGTCTAAACAACCTAACCACTGCATCCCTCCCGATGTGTGCAGGACCATGGAAATATTGTGTTGTGGGGAGCCACAAACTGTCTGGCAACACAGGTCTTCCATCAGCTGAAACCCAAATGTCATTCTCATCCTTAACACAACCTGTTCAGATCCAACCTTGTTCTTCTGCTTCTGAAACCTCTTCTCACAATCTTTTAATCTATTCCCAAGTGCAAGCTACTGATAACAGAATAGAGACAGCAGTGTCCTCATCAGATTCATTTGTGTAATCTTCATTAAATATGTAACCCACAAGTGCACAATACCGGGCAACTTCATCTGCATATTGGTTTCCAACAGTACCATAAGCCTTGCCAGTTCTCTGTGCAGCACACTTCAACACTCCAATTTCCTGGGGCAAATGCAATGCATCCAACAAGTCTTTTACATATTCCCATTTCTTAGGGGGATCCTGAAGATGTCATGAACTCCCTTTGTGACCATAACTGTCCAAAGTCATGGACCACACCAAAGCCATCCTGACTATCTATAAATATAGTCCCTTTTGTTTGTGCTAAAAGTCAACATGCTCTCATAAGGGCAATCAATTCTGCTACTTGCGCCGAGGTAACACCTCAAAGCAATAAAGCTTCTGCCACTTCTTGAATTGTGCAAGCCGCATAGGCTGCTCCCAAAGTTCTCTCATTGTTTCTTAAACATGAGCTGTCCACAAAGATGACAAAATCAGGCTCATCAAGAGGTTAATCTTTTATGTCTGGTCTTGGCTTAGTGAATATGTTTGTAAAATCTAGACAATCATGTTCAACTGCATCCCTATCAGTTTCATTTTCAAGAGTGGGTAATAGGGCAGCTAGATTCATCATACAACATCTCCTGAGCACCACATTCTCAGGAGCAAATATCGGTTCAAGTTTTGTTAATCTGCTATTTGTCAAATACTGTATTTTCGTTCTGGAACTGGTCTCTTAATCTGAATTATACGCGGTTAAACTGGGGCTGTAGCCACTGTAGCACTGGATGTTGTATCACTCTCAATATTTGTTGTAGGGGCTACATATGGTGGTTGCCGCAAAGCCAATAAAGCATCCCGAATATCATCTCCTGAATCAGTATCTGTATCTGTTTACTTTGCAGCTTCTTCATCATTTCCCTGTTTCCGGGGCCCTTTTCCCTTTTCTCTGGTTATAGCTGGATACATTCTAGCTCCCTCGATAATACATTTTCTCCAGCTTTGCTGTTCTTCTTCCCATTGAGCATCTGACTTTTTAGCACTTTTTTTAGGCATGAGCATGTCTACCTGAGGAGACTTGAGTAATCAGTATTCCTAACCAAGCAACATATACTTACAAACGCTATGAAATCTGTTTTTAATGTTTTACCACTCTTTATCTTGGTTGGGCAATCATATATCGAGGTGCTTTCCTAACAGGGGAGTACCCAGCACTACACATTCCTCTTTAGGTGTAGGGTAGGGATCTTTTAGGTCCTGAAGAAATGCCACGGATCCGGCTGGACCAACAGGTCTGAAAAATGTTGACCATGTTTACACATTAGGTTATCTTGTCCCATTGAACCCTTAGGGTACCCTCCCTCTCATTGTTTTTATCCCTGCCAAGGGAACCATCATATTAAAATAATACGGTATCCCTTAGACAGATTTAATTTGGTTTGCTTAACACTTTATCTACACTGCCTCCGCCCTACAAATCCCACATCCTCACACACACTCTCATCATTATGGCTAAAAACAAAAAAGATCTCCGATAAAGAGCCTTGCAGCGCCGGCCCGACGAGGAGCATGCCCTATGATAAAGCATGACATCCATTGTTATATGTGAGGGCACCAAGAAATTATCACAAGGATTCCCTGGGGTTATCCACTTCCAACCTAGCTCCCCTTTCTCCTTTTCTCTAGGAACATGCCTCCTTGATTTACTTATTACTTTTTAGGAGCAACGGTACTTGACCTTTATCAGCTCCCTGCAAGAAATCACTCTAACTGATGTAGCTTCCACTTTGTACAATGGGCTTCACTAACACCAATCACTATTAGTACAATCACAACAATGTTATAGTCTCTATTTCAGTTGTGAAATTCTTTGAATCTGATAACCATTTCAACTTCTCGACATTTATTGCTGACACACAAACTTACTTTTAAGCACAACAATATGACAAAATCTCAACAAAGATAATAGTGACGCATGATTCTATTGATACTCACTCCTGCACCACTGCATCTGCCTTCGAAACCACAACTCCGTCAATCTTTAAGTTTTGGCTTTGGGCTTAAGGACATGGGCATTTCTAATCTAAGGCTAATTATTTCAGTGCTTGTCTTGCAACATGAACCATACTCTACTACCAACTGCTGGAGCATGGGATTCCCCTGTCACTTACTCTCGTCATTGTGAACCCCGCATGCAGGTCGATGGATCTTTGATGTCGACTGAGATGTAAGGAGCTGTTAATACAAATTGTTAGCAATTATCATTGCTTTTAGTTCAATCAATAAAGAGAGTTAAGAATGAGTTAAACCATTTTATTTTCAAACCTTTTATTTATTCATTATTTTATAGAAGTATTATTCTCCAAGTTTCACCATTAAAGGTTACCATAAACAATCAATCAATGTTTAGTAATTAGGTAAGTCAATTCAGTTAGTCAAAATAAAGCATCAATACAATGAAATGTAGCAAGCGCGTTCCATAAAGAAACTTCTCTATTCTAAGCTAAGTCAAGATCAGTGCGAGCAGGATTAAAAGGTGTCAGTTCAGATTTCCATTAAATGTTCTGATGAGAGACTCAAGCATAAGCATCAAGCTTCAGCAGACTAAACTGGAAAGTATTCTTAGCTCAAATAACAGCAGATCAAGAAATAAACTGAGGCTTCTCATAAAGAGATGTTCAAGAAACGCAGTACAGAGTCTCCTCTCAGAGAGTCTGGGAAAAGGGAACAGAATGAGATGCTGCTTTCAATCAAAAAAAAGGATGAGTGAAAAGCTCAATCAATCTGCCCTGCATAGTCTAGGAACACGCACTAATATAAATACACATTTTCTATGTTGCAACATTAATATTCTTTCTTCTTCATGTGGACCAATAATGTTTTAGCATGCTCCTGGGAGCAGGGCTACTCCCCATCTTCTCATCAGAATATGATCGTCTTTTAACCATGTGTCCTTCAATGCTGTGGGACATCCTTTCTTGTTTTCCAAAATGTCTTCTCATGAATCATCCTCCCTGAAGTCTACAGCTTTTGTGATGTGAACTTCACTATCATTGTCTATTCTTTAACTAATAAACAGTAGCTTCCGAAATTACAGTGTCTACAGCAAAGAGAAGAAAAACAATGTGCACAATAGTCATATAAAATGAAAAACAAGCATTTCAGTACTAATAGGCCTTCACATTAAATCATGGCGTCTTCAGTAATGTCAAGTTAAAAAAACAATTGTGCTTCATTACGAGGTTACAGGCCTATAGGTTTTAAATATGGTTGCCTACTACAATTTTTGCATTTAACACACTTCATTTTGAAACAAAAAAATCTGCACATTACATTTTTGATAAAGCATTTTGTAAATAATACTCATGTTAGCACGTCACTCCCACCCCTAGTAAATGAAACTTCAAATTTCATCAGACTGTTACAACAGGTGTGCTAGGGTGGTTCATTGATGATGTGCTTTTACTGTAAAACAGATATGCGCTAATATGAAGAAATTGCACAAATAAAACTTTAATAAGAAAATATTTTAAAAAAATTGAATATAATCTATTCTGCCCTACTTTAAAGAGGCAGGACAACATACTTCCACAGCAGCCTTTGTAGGACATAGGCTAGACAACGAAAACATCTTCTATCTCGGCATGGCCAACATTCTGCTTAAATTTAATAAAATTATACAGAACAATGTAGTCAAACAATTTGAGGGTGCATCTTGTTTTAAGTCAAGTGTCTTCAATGCTAAAAACCTACACTGGCTCCCTCTAAAGGCCAGAATTTCCTTTGCGGAAGATCATCACTATCTCTACAGAAACGCCTCACATAGAAGTCCCGCACAAGAAGTGTGCAATCATCTAATGACTTGTTGTTTGGATCAAAAAGGGCAGTTTGAGACAGAGCGTTCTCCAAATGTTGTCAGCCTTATGTAACTCACTTCCTTTGCTCTCGAAGAGAAATAGAAAGCTAATTTCCTTTCATGAAAAGATCAAGGGGTACTTCCTTAGGTTTCTACAAGTTTAGATCACAGGCAACAGCTTTCCCTATTTGGCCCTTGTTAGTGCTGGAGCTTGACATATCATGGGTGCTTTTGTGAGCTCTACAAAAAAATGCATAATATAACATTTTGTGCCACCTAATCTTTCAGCCTGGTACATTGCACCCCAATATCTTGATGCCCAGTGTACTGTTTACCCACATCTTGAAGTGGAGGACTCTTTTCCCCTACATCATGAAGGCCAGCACACTGTGCCCCTACGTCTTGAAGCCCAGCCACGGAAAATAGGCCTGGCACCAAATTAAAAATGGTGCCATTAGCAAATCAAATAGCTAAAAAAGTGGCCCATATTTGCAAATCAGGTCAGTTTAAAAAAAAATATATATTTTTTATTATTTTTGAATAAAACATCAAACAATTCAGCAGGTACATCTCAATCAGAGTCCATCGATTACAAGCAACAAGATTTACAAGAAGCAATGATACAAAGTAGACAGTGTTATAATTGTTCTTCTTATCCCCCTTGGTGTCGTCCACCCCCCGTACTAAATATCTCCTGAGTTTCTCAGCTAAGCATGCGCCTAGAGCAACGCACCCCACGCCCATATGCCAGTTCATATGTTTTGCAATACTGTAGTATCTTCCTCTTCCATCTCTAGATGGTAGTAACTCAGCCATGGCTGCCAGATTTTCCTAAACTTTCGTGGGCATCCCCTTGCTTTATATACCGTCTTTTCGGCACCCATGTACATGTCCATGCCGGTGCGCCACTCTTTCAGGGTGGGAATTTCTGGTCTCCCCCAATAGTTAGCTATGTCGCGTTTTGCCACTACGAGACTTAAGTTACTGAGCAGAAGTTGATACCGTGTAATATCGACATCCATGTGGATGCCTAGCAGTATGTACTTAGGGTCTATCGGGACGTGTGCATGGAATATATTATTTAGTTCTTGCACGATCCGTGTCCAGTAGCCACAAATGTGCTGGCAGTCCCATAGAGTGTGGATGAAGGAACCGCGATCTGTTCTGCATCGCAGACACTCCGGCATCTCCGCCCTGCCCATCGCATATAATTTTGCCCTGACATAGTATACCCTATGTAAAATTTTAAACTGAACCAGTCATAGCCTGAGCTTAATCGCCACCTCCCTAGGGTGCATCAGGGCCATCTCCCGATCAATGTCCTCTAGTGTGCCTACGAGGCCCTCCCACTTGCCCCGTGTTAATAAATTATCGGGCGTATTGTTTATTAGAGTTTTATACGTCCAGGAGACTGCTTTCTCTGGTATCTCTTCCTGGAGCAACCGACCTTCCAGCGGGGCATATTCCGGGAGATCAGTGATGTCATGTCTTTGCGCCTGCCAAGCATGTCGGAGTTGAATGTACTTATAATGCTGCGTATCCGACAAGCTATATTCCCTTTGTAGATCTGCAAATGTGATCAAGGTGCCCTGTAGCGTTACATCTCCCAAAGTGGTGATCCCAATGGTGTCCCATCCTTTAAAGCCCTTTAATTTTGTAAGTTCAGGTAGCCGTTTACCTTCCCATAGGGGTGTGGACTTAGCCAGTCTTTGCTCCCATTTCATTGCACGTTCGGCTTCCTTCCATGCCTCAATCACCCTCTGCGTTGCTGGCAGCAGGCTTCTCACCCCATGGCCCCCATATATGTAGTGAAGGTGCGAGGGTTTGGGAAATTGGAGTCTCTCTAGGGTGTATGTGGGGTGGTCTTGGGGGGCAGGCCCCCGTTCGTTGATAACTGCGAGATGTGCCGCTCTATAATATGCTCAGACATCTGGCAGTGTGATTCTCCCATTATACTGGCTGCGTTGCAACGTTTGCAACGCCACTTGAGGGTGGCCTCCGTCCCACAGCAAGGTTCGCAATTCGGCGTTTATCGCCCTAAAGATGGCTTCCGGTATTTTGCAGTACGTATTTTGAAAAATGTAGAGTAGCTTGGGTAGTGTAATCATTTTAAACATAGCAGCCCTCCCAAGTAATGTCAGGGGAAGATGCCTCCATCTAGTCACGTCGTCTCGAAAGTCCGCTAGGACACGCTGAATGTTGCGAGTTAGACAGGTTGTCACGTTTTCCGAAATGTAGAGTCCTAGGTATTTAAAGCCCTCTTCAGCAATGGGGAGACGCACTGGTACGGACTGTATGTCAATGTGGCCCCCTATTGGATATATGGTCGACTTCCCCCAATTAATCTTGTACCCCGCCTGCGTACCGTAGTCTTCAACTACATGAAAAATGATAGGGAGTGTCTTGTCCGGCTTGGTTATGTATAAGAGGATATCGTCTAAGTAGAGCGAGATTCGTTCATCCAGCAGCCGTCCCTCGGGGTCCTGGAACCCTGTTAAATCTGGGTGTGTTCTAACCAGGCACGCTAGAGGTTCCAGAACAAGCGCGAAGAGTAAGGGGGACAACGGGCAGCCCTGTCTAGTCCCCCGCTGAATGGGAAACTCAGCTGATTTGATGCCGTTTACTTGCACTCTTGCCCTGGGATTTGTGTATAGAAGATCAATCCATGTCCTGAAGTTATGCCCAAAACCTAATTTTACAAGGACACGTCTCAGGAAAGGCCAGTGTACCGTGTCAAATGCCTTTTCGGCATCAAGTGATAGAAGCATATGGGGGACCTCACTCCCTTTAGTCGTGTCTAGCCAGTTTGCAAGCCTGCGGAGGTTGAGAAGTGTGGCGCGCTTAGGCGTGAAGCCCGACTGGTCTTTGTGTACCAGGGACGTGATGACCGTCAGTAGCCGTGTGGCCAATATAGAGGCCAATATCTTGGTCTCAACATTAAGGAGGGAAATTGGGCAATAGGAGCCGCACATTTCTGGGGGCTTGCCTGGTTTTGGAATGACCACTACTGTGGCCTGACGGAGGTCCGGGGGCAGAGTTCCCTCATCCCTTGCCGCCAAACACATGTTTAATAGGCGTGGGGCTAGTATATTAATATTTTGTTTAAAGAATTCCCCCAGGAGTCCGTTCTGCCCTGGAGTTTTCCCTGACTTCTGTTTGGCAATAGCCGCATGTACTTCTTCTAGAGTAATCTCCTCGTCTAAGGTCGCCGTGTCCTCAGTTTGCAAGGTGGGCATATCTAAGGCTGTGAGATAGTCGTCTATGCTATCCTCTTGTATCGTCAGTCGGGCCGCGTACAGATTAGTATAGTAATTTGCAAATGCTGCCGCAATTGTGGGTGCCATCATATGCCGTGTCCCCGCCTCTTCTATTTGGTTTACCCAATTTGCTTCCCTTTCTTTCGGCTTAACCAGGCTAGTAACTTCCCCGCCCTATCCCCTGACTCATATAGTCTGTGGTGAGTGATCAGAATTTGGGTGCGGGCCTCTCCCTCTACTAAAGCCCGGAGTTCTCTCTGCGTGATCTCCAACTGTCTAAGCGTCCCAGCCTCGTTGTCCGGGGATATATTCTGTTCTAATTCTAGCAATTTACCTTTGAGGTCCCGTATTTGCAACGTATCCTCTCTATGCTTTCGGGCAATTACGTCTTGTAGCCTCCCCCTGAGGACTGCCTTATATGCCTCCCAAAGAGTGGCCTCCGAGGACATGGAGCCTTCGTTATCTTGGAAAAATAATTTAGTCTCGATGTCTACGGTATCAACTACCGTTTTGTCACGCAGCTCCCAGGGGTTCAGTCTCCAATCTGATTTGGATCTATGTTCCCCACCCCCTACCTTTAACTGTAATGGTGAGTGATCGGAGATACCTCTTGCTAGATATTCTGTGTCCTCAATGACTGGAATCTCCCCCGCTGGGGCGAAAAGGGAATCAATCCGGGAGAAGGTCTTATGTGCCCCTGAGAAGTAGGAGTAGCTACGGTCGAGTGGATGGTGTCGGTGCCAAAGATCGGTCAGTCCTAAGGAGCGTACGAAGTCTGCCAGTGGGGTAGGTGTCTGAGCGCTACCCGCGTTATGAGATCTATCTAGGCGCGGGTTCATCACATCATTAAAATCGCCCCCTATGATGTGGGTCGAGGAGTTTGAGTCCAGCAGTATCTTGGCCACTGCCTGTAATGTCTGGGGTTGCAGTTGCGGCGGGGCATACACGCTAGCCAGAGTAAACTCTCTCCGGCCCCACACCCCCCGCACCGCTGCATATGTGGCCCCAGGGTCAACCCAAGTCTTAACTACTTGGAAGGGTCGGGTTTTTCTAATAAGAACTTCTACTCCACGGGTTCCGGGGGGAAATCCATCGTGCACCAGTGTAACGTATGCCTCTCTCCCAATAAATGCGCATCGGGTACCTCGGAGATGGGTTTCTTGTAGGAGACATCTGGTTTAATCCGCTTGATATATCTGTTCACCAGGCCCCTCTTTATCTTATTACCCAATCCGTTAACATTCCATGTCAACACAGTATAGGGCGTGTCATGCATTACGTTTGTGGCTCATGTGGTTTGAACAAGAAGTGGCCTCTAACCTGCCAATTCCCGTCCAGTAGCTTCTGGCTCTGTAGTTTAAGACAACCTGCTGTTACTAAAAACGAGAAACCTTTAAATCGGAAAACCCCAAACCCCCCTCCCTTCCCCTCCTTAAACCCCCCGCCCCACATCCTCAAGCACCCTACGCTTGACCCTTCAACTGTCAACATGACAACAAGCATAAGTGTCCACTGAGGTGTCTGTCGCACCCTCCCTTCCCCACCCCCCATCCCCAAACAATAACCAAAACCACAAAGGATATGTCTCTAAAGGTTATGTGATAACAGAGAGAAATGAGTTCGATCTCTCTAAACCCAGGCCCATCTGGGGGGCAGGCCTCTTTGTCGGCAGTCCGTCGCCAGTCTACTCCTGTCGCATGCCCATGGTTCCGTTTTTTTCACCACCTTCGTCTTGTTGCAATTGAAAATCATTGTCCTTCCCCTGAATCTCAACTCCCGACTCCTCTGCATTGGTGATGGCCTTGAGTAGCGGGTGGTCACTATCCGTGTCGACCTGGGAATCGTTATCAGAATGAACCGTCTGTGCACTGTCTCCCTGGTTTGAATCTCCATCCGTGTCTCTGGTTGGTCTAGACCCATCTTCCGAAGCCGCCCTTCTTCTCCTGTACGGAGTAGTCGGCGGTGCGGTTCCAACCGGCTTCTTAAGTTTCCCAGTGAGCGGATCCTTGGAAGATCACCTTTAGTTTAGCCGGAAAAAGAAGCATGTATTGAATTTTCGTGGCTCGGAGTTTGCTTTTTACTGAGTCAAAAGTTCTCCGCATTTTCTGCACGTCTCTTGAGTAGTAGGGGAGGTCATGACATTGGCCAGTTTGAGTTCACCTACTTTCCTTGCCTCTCTGAGGATCATATCCCGGTCTTGGTAGTTCAAAAATTTTGCTATTAGCGGGCGCGGTGGGGCCCCCGGGGAGGCCTCACGTTAGGCATCCTGTGTGCCCGTTCGATGAAAAAGCAGGTGGAGAACTGTGCCCCTGGAAGAACATCCCGCAGCCACGTCGCCAGGAAGGTGATCGGGTCGGACCCCTCCTGCCCCTCTGGCATCCCAATGAAGCAGAGGTTATTTCTTCTTGCTCTATTTTCAGCGTCATCCACCCTCCAGGCCATTTCCCGCATGTCGGTCTGTAGTTCTTTGATGTCTTTTTGAAAGTTATGCGTCGTGTCCTCCACTTCCGAGATGCGTGTTTCAGCCTGTGTCACTCAATCCGCGATATTGCGGACATCCTGCCGCAAGAGAGTCACTTCCGATCTAATCTCAGCCATCCCGCCTTCGATGGCCTCCCTTAAGGCATGGATCGCTTGAAGGATAGCAGCATTGTCTGGTGGGCCAAGCGTCGGCTTGCCCGACTCGGCCTGCGGCGGGAGCGCCTTCGTATATTTGTCCATTTTACCTTGTTTCTGCGTAATGGGTTCTTTGTCCCTCGCCATCATGAAAGCTAGATGCGGTGGGTTGTGTCCTCGGGGGGCACCAGAGCCACCCTGGTCCGCGCGTAGTCCATCGTCTGTAGTGAAGGGACCGTGAACCAAGATCAAGGTGCCGGCGTTCCAATGTGGTCAATCCCCGTACCGTCAGGGCCAAGTTGTATGTACGGGCCTAGGCTTGTTTGCAGTGGACAGCAGACAGTCCCCAACGGATCCTGCAGTCACCGGCTATTTGCTCAACACTCAAGCGGCGCCTCCCCGGTCCCTGGCGAGGGTCACAGCACGGGCAATGCAGGGAGCTATACTACTTGCTTGTAGCAAGCGCGTTCCGTTGTGTCCTGGTCGCCTCTTGCGCCCCACCGCCCTCCACCTCCGCGCTCCCTTTCCGGGCCGTGGCTTCGAAGTCACCTCTGGGCAATTCAGCCGTTGACCTTTACTCTGTTATCAGCTGCGTTTATTATTTCATGCGGATTGACAGCTCCTCACAGGCACAGTCCAACGTGCAAAATATTCTCCGGCTAACTATGAATTGGATGACCAATAAGTCACTGAAAGTAAACCCTGACAAGATGGAGGTGCTTGCCATCACTGCAGGGGCTAACCCCTGGTCTAACTCTTTCTGGCCGCAAGAGCTAGGCACTACCCTGACATCTGTGCCAGTTGTGAAGAGCTTGGGCATCAGGCTGGACTCCAAGTTAACATTGAATAATCAGGTGACCGCTGTAGTGGGGAGTTGTGTGGGCCTTATGAGGCAACTCCGGAGACTTGTACCCTTGCTGTCATTTTCCACCATGCGTACTGTTTTGTCGGCCCTAATTATGTCGCGCCTGGATTACGGTAACGCAGTATACATAGGGCTACCTAACAAATTACTAGGGAAACTTCAGGTGGCTATGAATGACGCGGCAAGACTGATTTTCAATCTCCCGAGAAGAGCACGTGCCACACCCCTGCTACAACAACTGCACTGGCTCCCAATCAAGCAGAGGGTTAGGTTCAAGGGTCTGTGCATTGCACATAAAGCCCTCTATGGAGCAGCACCCGGTTACATCAAAGACCGTGTAAAGAAATACATGCCAGGCAGATGCCTCCGATCGGCCGAAGCAAGCCTGTTGGCATGCCCACGCTTTGATAAAAACACTCTGGGGGGCGAGCTTTTTCAGTGGTGATTCCCCAGCTTTGGAATAAGCTTCCGGATAGCCTGCGCAGGGAAGTCATCTTACTCCCTTTCAGGAAAGGTCTCAAGACCTTTCTTTTCACTCAGGCGTAAGCCCACCTGAACATGCCAAGCTTTAGTAGGCATGGTAGGCTCCAGGTTCCAGGTTCAGGGTCTTGTTTTAGCGCTTAGAGACCTGCTGGTGATTTGGTGCTATACAAATAGAAACTAACATAACATTTGACTTGTGGAGTTTCCCTCCAAGCCGCACCAACGTCGTGGGTTACCACACCAACCAACTACTTGCCTTCATCTGATGAGGGTTACTGGCGTGGATATCTTCAAACGCTCACTGATCTGTAGCAAGTAGCTATGGCCATTTTGTCATATCCTCCATTGTCTCTCCCACGGGGATCAACCAACCGCCGTGGTCACAGAGAGGTCTCTCCTGTCCTCAATGCGGCTGTAATTACATCACAGAAGTGTCCCCTTTAGGGTGTTTGGGCAGAGTTTCTATGAGTTTCATTATTATTGGGGCCTCGTTTCTCAGGGTGTGGGCCCTTGGCTCCCCCAGCACACGCAAAACAGCACTCCGTGGGTCGGAGTTCCTCTCCGGTCTTGGTCACCTTCAATCAGCCCTCTCAGCGCCGGATCGCGTTAGCGGGCCGCGGCCATTTCCTCCACCGCAACAGGAGGGGGGGGGCGACCCCCCAGATCGCCACATCTCAGCGCTGGTAGTCTCCCAAGGTCGCTTACGCTTGGTGGGGGAGCCCACCCCTGGCCCAGCGCAGACAGCGCCGGCGGCCCACTCTCAAGCCGATGGAGTCGGCAATATCGTCATTTACCTCCGCTCGCGTCCCTCGTCGGGGTATCGTCGCGGATTCAGGACTCCCTCAAGCAGGCATTCAGCACGATTTATTTACTTCGGCGAGGGGGGAGGCGGGGGGCGCGGAGGCAGGAAGACTCAACTCACCCAGCCCGACTCCGAAGGCGCCGCTAGAGTCGGCATCCGGCGTGCCTCCATCGCCGACCCCCCGGGCCCGCCCCTCCGCAGCAGCGGCCTGGGAGCTATACCCGGAGCAGGTCTCCGTCAAGTTCAGGGTGTCACCAGACAGTAGCCTCCTTCTCGCCCACCGCTCTCGGCCGGTCCCCGTGTGGCGCCACCTGGCTAGAGCTGCGCCACTAACGGGTCGTGTCGGCCATTTTGGCGGCTTCAGCTCACTCTACAGCAGTGTAGTTCTTGCCTCCGTATGCCAGGATCAGCAGTCAGGGAGCCTCCACAGCAGGGCCAGGGTGGCAGGTATGCTTTATATATCAGTCGGTTCATCGATGGTTACTAATAATGCAGGATAACACTCAGGATTAATGTCGGGCGGCCGGAGCTCTGGCGAGTGCGACTATTCAGCCATGCTGCTGGCCACCCCCCCAAAATCAGGTCGGTTTTGTACTTGTAAAAGCAAGCTGTATAGGTGTATTGCAAGGTATGGAGGTCTGCATACATTTGTGTTTGCTTCAGGCAGTGTTGTGGTAAAATCAGAGGAATCAACAGTAAAAATTGTCCTACCAGGCAACAAAAAGCACACAAACAGCCAATAAATCTGCCCAGACACTGACATGTCCTACTCAGATTGCCCCTTAGGCCAGTCCAACCCTGAGCCAAGGACACTGTGCACCCATACATACTGCAACCCAGCACACGGTGCAACTACATTACGAGGCCCAAAACATTGTACCCCCAGATCTTCTAGTGCATGGCACTGTACCCTAATATGATGAAGCCCATACAACTTTGTCCCTACATCTTGAAGGCCAAGGACTCTGTGCCTCAGCTCTTGGAGGTCAGCACACTGTACTCTTGCATTGTGCAACCTAGGGCACCGTTTGCCCTTGCATATTACAGTCCAGCCCATCTTCCAGGGAAGTGGAACGCTCTAATGCTAACCTCTCTCTTGCAATACAGACAAGGCATGAAACTGGAAGAAAAATCATTATTGTCACTCACCCGCACCATTTTTCCTATTTTTGACACAACAGACAGGTGATAATTACTTAGAAAGTCAGCGGCTAAAACAGGAGGACCACCTGCTTCAAGTCACTGTCGCTTGAGGCACTGCTGCCCCACACTTCCATCACATGCAAAGGTATCCACAAGAGGCAGGGAACATGGTCAGGGCTGATAATTGGGCTGTACAGAGGTCCCAACTATGTTTCTTTTGTGGCCACAATGACACATTTTTTAAAACCATAATTGAGTGCATTGTAATTGCTTTTGTATTCTCCCCAAGCATTGAAATGCTCTTGAGTGTGTGGTTTGACATACAGTATGCACTTATTTTTTTGGATCTTTTGTGACTGCTTTCCTGCCTGCTTACTTG
The DNA here is from genome assembly GCA_963921515.1 of Calotriton arnoldi. Taxonomy (NCBI): domain Eukaryota; kingdom Metazoa; phylum Chordata; class Amphibia; order Caudata; family Salamandridae; genus Calotriton; species Calotriton arnoldi. Next base: position 2,238,434 of record CAWUFW010001658.1, read on the forward strand.
GAATGGACACTGTTGTCTTTTGAATAGAACTCTCCACAAAAACACAGACACTTCTAGCTCAGCACCGAGTAAGGCAGAATGTTAGGACATAATGTTTAGTTTGGCGACAGTTTAAAGATTTTCCCAGTTGTCCTGCTTGTAAAAAAGAAGCTTGGATTGCTTTTTAACATGAGAGTGCTCGTTTGGCCTTGGGCACTTGAACGCCTGTTACTGCTTTTTAAGACATGTTTGTTTCTCTTAGGGTTGTGGAAAACTGGAATTCTTTCAGTGTGTTTATTTCCTGACGGTTCTTTTGCCAAGCATGTGGCTTTTTCATTACAGCAATCTGTTTGATGCAACACATGCAGTGGCTGTGCGCAAGAAACCATTAGCACTTACTTCACCATTAAGTGCCAACCTTGTTTGCAATAGGTGACATTTTGCTTCTCATTTCAGTATCACATTCATGTTGTAGCATCTGTGTTACCTTGGGCTCCTTCTGGGTGCAAGTGAGGTACTTTGAGAACATGAAATATAATAATCTGTCATATGTACAGAGCCAGTTTCCTAATGTTGCGTCATTGTGTTGTATTTGGAAAAAGCTTTTTTTATTTCACTGCTGGGAAATCATTGCAAGACGTTTGTGTGCTTAAAACTACCAAAACAAGAATAAAAACATAGTAGGCCAAGAGCAGCTGAATGGTCTGGGTAGGGACATAAACATCAATTTTCACTAGGCAGACACCCAACCTCCAACTCCAGCTTTTCATTCATTTCCACTGGCAACGTTTCAGCTTGGAGCTTTAACTTCTTTTGATGTCTTTTTAAACATGGATGTCTACATCGGAATTTGTTTATCTATATAAATACAGTTTTTCACAATGCAAACAAAAGGGCAGACTTTGAGTGCCATCAAATATATAGAATTAATTATCTTAAACTCACCTCACTAATATGTGTGTGGAATAATTTCAGTTAGTTAGTCAAAACTTTAGGGAAAACATAAGATTTATTGCAGATGTCTGTAATCACAAAGCCAGATGATATTGATTACACCAGTGGCTACTCACTTTTCTACAGAGGGAGAGGTGTGGCGCAGCGGCCAGGGCGGCTGACTCCGGAGCACGCGGCTCACGGTTCGATCGCCAGCGGCAGCTTAGCCCAGTGCCATGTGACTCTGGCCAATAGCTCACTTAATCTTCCCGACGGCCCCCAGCACCCTGAGACCCTTAGGGGTGATTAGTTCGCGCTTTACAAATACTGGGTTATTCTTATTATTACTGATGTCTAGGCAAGCTTATACCACCATTTACACTGACCAACTAGTGCAATATTACCTTTGCGCTGACCGATGAGTGCAAGAACAACATTTACACTGGCTGGAAATGTAAATTTAGCTCTGATCAGTCAGTAAAAAATCACAATGCAAAATGGCATGGTGACCAGCCCCTGGTTTTCAGATTGTGGTTTTGCAAAGCTGGAATAGCAAGGTTAGCATGCGTGATTCTTACTGGCGGAATCAGTGTTTTCATAGGCCCAGCACATCTTGTGACAATCACCTTATCAAGCTACACATTTGTCAAAGAACCTGGAGTTTGGTCCAGGATTTGCGCCATCTTTGGTTTATAGCATTTTAGTACTTCATTCACAAAAGGGAAATTGTTTTTAGAAGGGCCACATTGTTTCAAAACCCACATGAAGGTACATTCTCGCCATTTTATTCAGGAGTGGATTTACGTACTGCATTGAATTCATGCTCCGAAAGGAATGATAATGAAAAACAAAATCATGAAAACCAAGCGCTAACAAATCCAAAAGGTCTGGCTTTTTGTTATGGGACATGCTTGGTAATAATTCGGTGGCTTCGTGTTCGTGAACTTACAAGTCATACACAGCCCACAAGGAATTGACACACAAATAAGATCTACTCATACCTCTCGTATAGTAGGCCATTTGTATAAGAGTTTTTGTTGTAGGTTACTGTGTGGGACATTTTTAAAGGTTTAGGAGAATACTTTTGTTGGTTTAAATTACCGGTGGAGACAAATGCCTAAATGATTCATTAGCACCCCCATGGCCTCCTAGATTGAAACACTGCATCTTGAACTTCGTTTAGCTCAATAAAATGTTGGGGACAGCGTTTAGTCAAAACATATTTTGCTCATTACAACGAACCCAGAATTAACAGTGGAAGGGCATTGCTTCTGTGAGTTAAGGATCTATAAATCCTCTTGAGCTAAGGCAGCAAGTAAAATCCTTATTAAATTACTTTATGACCATGGAATGAATTTGTCATTGGGAAGGCCGAAGATTATTTTAGGATGAATAAAGCTAAGCTGGTACATTTTATGAGAGCACACTCCATTGCGTGTGTCTTAAAATACATGGCTCTATCACTATCACTTTACAGTGTTTTAGAATGCAAACTAATGCATAATTAACATTCGCACTTAAATTAAACCATGGGCTCAAATAGTTGAAGATGAGATTGCGTCTCCCCTTAAGAGAAATTGGAGAAAGGGGCGGGTGGAGGGACTTAGTAGTCTCACATGCTTTTGTAGCTCTGATATACGATATAAAGATACTTTATCACATGTGTTATGCGTGTGCCAGCTTGTCTTGAAGCAGAGGATTTTATATTTAAAATCAGTTTTATGTATCTCTAGTAAACATATGCTAAAAAAAATAATTTTGATTGTAAACCAGTTTGAATATTCCTACTGTTGCATTTTCTTTTTTTTAAATTTCAAATAGTTTTTATTGATATTTCAAAAACTAAAACAACAGTGAATAAGACAGGAAAGCAAAAATAAATTATAACCTCAAGATACAAAAGGGATGTTCCAATATGCTGACATGCTTATAAGGAAAAACATAGATTATGAAGAAAAAGATAGATTACAAATTGCATGCCATTAGATTTGGTATACCTGCTGTATTTGATAGTTTTCTACCACAAATATAACTAGTGAGGATGATCACATGACATTAAGACATGTTGGCTTCATAGCAAATGACGCGTAATGGCAAGTTGACATCATAACATTATGACACATAAGATATCTAATGAAGTAGACAATTGTACACTCTATACTGAAATATAGATGGCGACTTTAACTTAGTTTAAACATAACACATCGTTATTTTCATTCTAAGACCATAGTTTGAGGAGCTACTTAAAGGGAGTATGCAGCATGTCCATTTTGGTAAAGATTCCAAGTGATGGAACAAAGGGAGAAAAACGTGATCATAGGTGTATGCCTTAAGGGAACATTGTCAGCAGTAATCGAGTGGTTTAGATTTGCAATCATCTAGTGGGGCCGTTAAGTCAAGTTATGTTTCCCAGGTGTGTCTTTATTTCGTATGCAATGCTCAATCATGGATTGGTAGTTGGAAGAGTCACTCGTATTCAAGGTGGTTCGTATTTAAAGGAGAAGGCATCAAGAGAATCCCATATTTTCCTGTGCGGACATCGCCAAGGTGAAAGTTGTAGGCAAATATTATCAGCACCTCTAAGGAAGGAAAGCCATTCTTGCCACATCTTGAAGGACACTGCTTTGGAGTTCTTCCAGTTATTAAGAATTAGTTTACATGCCAGTGTAAGCATTAAGTCCATAAGAAAGCGGTCATTTTCTTTTTGTAGTTGGGGGTCCAGAAAGCCCAGGAGGATATAGTAGAATTCTCTTAAGGGTTCTATATTGAACATTTTTTTTTATACATCTAAAAATGTGGTCCCAGTAGGCTTGTAAAGTAGGGCAGTAGAATAGCATGTGGGCTAAATCACCCTCGTGAAGATTGCAATTCCAGCAGGTCAGGCTCTGAGTGGGATTAAGTTTAAAAATTCTAGCCGGGGTCCAGTATGTTCTATTGATTAACATGAATTTTGTTTGGGATAGTAAAGGTGAGATCTTGTTTGAGAAAGGGGTTTTATGTATCCTATTCCCGTCGAAAGAGATATAACTGGAGTTTGGTTCTGAGTCCCATTTCAGTTCATTACGAGAGTGCATTTTGCGCGGTTTTGGCACTAGCAGTTTATAGATTTTGGACACAATGTGACCCGATTTTAGGAGATGACCCAAAAGTGTTGTGATCGTCGGATTTATGGGCTGTATTGAGTGCTTTGTTTTTTTTTGTCCTCATCTCACCATATAGCGTCTGCAAAAACGAGCAAAAGGCAACCTTCCGACCTGGGCACCCCGGGCTTCTGCTACTGCATTGGCTGTAGGCCTAACCAGGCCAGCTTCTTTGTATAAAGCTTGGTGTAATCATTGGACCAAGGGGCATTGAACTAACCTCATTTCATTACCCCATGATAGTAACAATGCCCAGATGTTAAAATTATTATCATTCAAGTGTTCCTGGTCCAAACAAGCCATACCAAATGCAGCACTCAGCCAGTTCTCATACAAAGGAGGCCTGGAATCTTTCCACAGTTTACAGATCTCCCTCCGGGCAATAAGGATCAAGTAGAGTAACAGGCCTTTTTGAGTTGCCAACAACAAATTTGTCAGAACATTATCTATACCGAATATGACTAGTGCAAGATTCAAATTAAACTTAACTTTAAAAATTGCTCCAAGAGCACACTCCACGTTCTTCCAGAATCCTCTTAAGATAGCACATTCAAAGAATATGTGAATATCATCCGCCGCGGTGAAGTCACATCTTGGGCACTTCGAGGAAGAGAGAGGGGCAAATCTTACTATTTTCATGGGGGTATAGTATAGTCTGTTGATGACATAAAAGTGATTCTTTTTGAGAGATGCTGGCTTAACATACTTATATAGTATTTGAAGAGATAGACCATACAAATCAACAGCTATACCATCCAAGACTGATAAATTCCAAACAGAATAATGTGGAGGCAGGTCAGCAACGTCGGCGTCCAATAAATTCTTATACCAGTACCCGACCTCCTTCTTTATGGGTTTTGGATTTTGAAGACGATGTTCAATTTCCCAATTTCCACCAATATACTCTTTCTCGGCTGTATACCAGGAGGACAGTTGTAAATATTTAAATTTTGAAAAGGAACTTCCTATTTTTGATCTTAAAACCTCCCATGGGTAAACTCCGTCTAATGAAATAAGATCGGACCAAATCGCAATGCCAGCCTTTTTAATAGGCAACGCAAGGCTATCTTCCAACCATGTAGGTAACCCAGGAGAATCCCAAATGGGAGCAAAATCAGAATAATAGCCAATCCCCAATTTCCTTCTAACCCCATACCACACTTTAAGTGCTGTCCTTAAAACTTTCAGACGGACCTTTTTAAAAAACCTTGGAGCCCCAAACTTATATAGGAAGCCCAATCCTCCCCCTTCAAAAGTGACCATCTCGCTCAGAATCTTCCCCCAATTAGTATCGGCGGTAATAGTAAGCAATGCCCGTATATTTTTAAACTGAAAAGCGAAAGAATACCAAAGCAAATCCGGGAGAGCTAAACCGCCCTTCAGAAGCTTACGTCTTAACTTCTTCCAGGATAGCCTAGCACTTTTATTAGACCAGATAAAGCTTCCTATTTTGCCTTGGATTTTACTCACAGCCTTACTGGGAAAATCAAGGGGGATGGTGCTAAACAAATATGTCAACTTTGGCAGAACAACCATCTTTACAAGATTGACCCGGCCATAGATAGTCAGAGGCAAATTCTGCCATCTTGCAAAAAGGTGGTCGATTTCTTTAGATACCTTCCTCAGGTTAATCTGAGGAATATCATCTAGGTCTTTAACTATGATTATCCCTAGGTATCTAAATTCCTTGCTCATCCTACCTGCCCAATTGTTGATGTTCCAGCACATTACCTCTGTCTTAGAGGAATTAACAAGGTACCCTGAATACAGGCCAAATTCCTCCAAGAGGGCTTCCACCCTTGGGAGTACCTCCACTGGGTTGTTGGTGTATACCAGCAAATCGTCCGCATATAGAGCTAACTTACTGCTATAATGATGGACTTGAAAAGGAGTGATTAAATCATCCAATCTTAGGGCTTGAGCGAGAGGCTCGATGTAAATGTCAAACAATAAGGGCGAGATGGGACAGCCCTGCCTTGTTCCCCTTGTTATATTAAAGCTTGATGTTAGCATACCATTTAACAGGATAACTGCAGAGGCGCCCTCGTAGCATCTAATCAGGGTCTGTATAAAGGTTGAACCAAATCCCATTGTCTTTAGGGTTTCCCAAAGGAAAACCCAACAGACCCGGTCGAATGCCTTGGCTGCGTCGAATGCTGCCACTGCCAAGGGCTCCGACCGCGCCACCGCTAGATCTATACTGCCTATTAATTGCAGCGTTTGATCCTGAATAAACCTCCCTGGAATAAAGCCCTTTTGGTCCATATTTATCAACTGCGGAGCTATCTTGACCAATCTCCCCGCTAAAATACTCATAAAGATCTTATAATCAGCATTAAGCAGGGAGATTGGTCTATATGAATCGGCTTTAAGGGGATCTTTCCCTGGCTTCAAAATAAGCACAATCGTAGCCCCCTTCCAGGATTTAAGGACTCTACCTTCCGAACTGTAGATGTAATTAAATAATTCACACAATCTAGGAGCTAGCTCATCCTGGAGGATTTTATAAATCTCCCCAGGGAGGGCGTCAGTCCCAGCAGCCTTGTTGCTCTTAATCTTATTTATATAAAGTTTTATCTCGCTCTCAGAGATGGGGGGCATCAAGAGCAATTCGGCTGCCCTCTGATAATACCGGTAGTGCCTTATTCTGAAGCCACTTTTGAACACTCCCTGGGCTGGGTGTTATCTCTTCTTTGTATAAATCGGAGAACAAGGAGAGGAGGCACTTTTGCATATCCTCCTGTTTACAAGATGTTGACCCACTCTCATCGATAACCAATTCGCTTATGTTATTTTTGGCTCGATCCACCCTCGCTTTCCAAGCCAAAAGGGCGCCCGCCTTTTCACCATACTCGTAATTTTGCATATTACAGGCTGACCACTGGGCTTTTACCTTTTGATCCAGCCTCCCCTATATTCCTGACGCAAACGTTCAAGATCGTTAAGAACTTGTGTCAGGTTTTCGGGATGAGTCTGAGAGCAACTCGTTCTTTCTCCTTCCAACTTAGAAATCTCCCTTTCCAGATTCTGGAATTCTAGAGCCTCTTCCCTGTTCTTAGAGCATATCAAACTATGAGACTGTCCACGCAGATGCGCTTTAAATGCATCCCAGACAAAATCTAAAGAAGTCGAACCTATATTGACTGCAAAATAATCCATTGTAGAGGCTTTAAGAGCACTGATTATCTCAGTATTAGACAGCATTGCCCTTTTAAATGTCCATCTAGGACTAAGACTTTGCTTTTTCCCTAAGTATGAAAAAGAGATGGGGGCATGGTCTGAAAGAATACTTGGAAGAATGGAGATATCTAACAAATTCTCTAGGCCCAGCCTATCAGTAAGAATATAGTCAATTCTAGAAGAATGACCACATTTCTTACTGAAAAAGGTAAAACCTGATACTGCACCCTTTTTTGCCCTCCCTGCGTCAGCGAGTCCAAGATCATGAATCATATTGATCATTGCCCGACGAATACGAGGGGCACCAACATAGTGACTATGGTTAGATCTGTCCCGTAGGGGATTAAGAAGAACATTAAAATCACCACCGATTATCATTGGAGTAGTGATTCCTATCAATTTGGCCTGTATTTTATAAATATAAGCTGGATCATCAACATTGGGGCCATAGAATGAAACTACGGTCAGCTCGATCCCGCCAATTTCCAGCTGAGCAATTATCCATCTCCCAGATTGATCTGATAAGACCGATTTAATAATGCCTCTAGCACCTAACCTAATTAAAATCGCCACCCCCTTATTATGGACTGTCTGTTCAGATGAACAAAAATGCTCAACCCAGTGATATTTACCAAAAAAGGCCCTACATTCCAGATAGCTCAGGTGTGTCTCTTGTAGGAGACCAACCTGTGCGGATGATTGTTCAAGGAGTTTCATGACTAATCTTTGTCTGCGTAGACATCTAAGCCCGTTGATATTCCACGAAATAAATTTAATTTTAGTACTCATTAGGGCTTACAACATCTATCTACAGACAGGGCTTTATTCAGACGTTCTAAGAATGGCTTAAATCTTAAGACACAGCTGAGATTGAGGATATTTTTTATATTTTTTCCCACTGCAACCCCACCCGTGCTCCTCCAAACCCCCTCTTCCCCTCCCCCCCGAGTGACCCCAATGACCCCTCACTACCCTGGGGAACCCCCCTTCTCCTCTGGGCATAAGCCCTATGGCGAGGACCCCTGGACGTGACAATTTCAGAACAATTCAGTTTAATACTAGACCAGTCTCTCCGAGAGAGCCCAGCGACACAGACTATACAAGAAAAAGAAAAATCAGATGGGTACTCTCACCCCATTCCACTTATACCCCGCTCCCATTCCTTATTTTATCTATTAAGGCGTCTACTTCCTCAATTTGGCGCAGATTATGCATGTGGTTATTCCACATAATCCGGAGGGATGCGGGAAACCTCAATTGTGTCTTGGCCCCCAATGAATTTAAAATTACCATTCTTTTGCCTAACTCCCACTGTTTTGTTGCTGTAATGTGGGAGACATCAGACCTAATAGAAAAGGAGAATGAACTAGAAAAGGATTTACTCTTAACCTGACCTGCTTTCAAAGCCAACGATAACATTTTCTCCTTTACGGAGTATGTGAGAAAGTTTACTAAAATTTTCCTTGGCTTTTGTTTTTCTAGATTCCTCCTATATGGGTCTCAATGTACTCGCTGAATATCTGAAACCAAGTCCAGTTCCGGGGAATCTTTAAGAATTGTCACCTTTAAGAGTGAAATCACAACATTTTTAATATCTCCCCCTCCAAGTCTTCCGGGACATTTAATATTTTCAAATTGTTTCTTCTTGAGTGGTTTTCAAGGCGCTCTATGTCATCTTTCAGTTCCCTGTTTTGGTGGGCTAATTTATCCATCTCAACTGAAGAAGAATGTAAGGCTTCCTTGATTATAGGAATCTCAGACTCAAGAGCATCCGTTCTCTGCGAAACCTCTTCAATTTTTGTGCCAATACCTACATGAGGCCTGAATTGCAGCTTGGTTAGACTCTGAAATTGAAAACCTTCTCCCGATGTCTTCTTTTAGACTTAATAGAATATCAGCTAGTGATCCGGACGACACCGTGTTAGGGGGTAGGCCTGTGGTTGAGTCAAGCGGTCTGGCTAACAAAGTGATCGACGATGGTTCAGAAACATCCCCCTTCTCCGCTACTGGAAGAATGCCTAAAACAATTGCCTAGCTATCCAAAGGCGAAAATCTATTCGAAACTTCCACAGAAGAATGGATAGCCACCTGTCGTCCCATCAATGTGTCCACTTCATTCGTCACCCCGGGAGAAGACATAACAGAGGGCTGAAAACTTTCCTTAGGCGGAGGGGGGCCAGCCTGAATACCAGTAGAAGCCATAACGTTTTTTTTATTCTGCCCCTTATCCAGTTTGGTAGATAACACCTTGTAGTATGTCTTCAAAGATGGAGTTATTCTAAGTTTAGAAGACAAGACTTTCTTGACTTTCCCTTTCCCCCTACCACACAGTGGAGGGGTACTCTCTGTGGTGGCTCTCACTTTGCCCTGCCTAGCAGTAGCCCTTATTTCTATGACCGGAGGAGAGACGGAAGTGGATTTAACAGAGTCTAAAACAAGATTAGGAGCCCTATTACGCAAGGTGTAGCGACAGATAGCTGGTTTAGCAGTTTGATTCGTAGTAGCACTGGGGGGGACTGTACGGGGGGCACTACTCCCACCATTCTCCATGCAGTACCAAGAGCCCACCCGTGAAAAAACAGTCCCAACCAACCCTTCTGCACAACTCTGTGCTACATGGGCCTTGCTGTAAAACTTAGAGGCAGACCAACCAGCCGGTGGGTCCTCGTGGAAAAGTAAAAAAAAAACACCTTCACCTTCAGTTTCACTTAAACTGATAGCACCAGCGCCGGCCGTCCCTTTTGCAGGCTTCCGTACTACATTAGCCTTACTACAACCCTTAGAGGCAGTCCAAACATCCGGTAAATCCGGTAAATCCTTGAGGGAAAATTCCAAAATCTTACCTCCACCTTCACCTTCGCTTGAACTGATAATGCGCTTGAAGGGGAAGAGCGAGCAAACTCCTGCCTCACACTCGCTCTCCGAGACGCTCCCTCGCGTCAGTTTACCAAACCTCTTTGGAACGTACTCGAAAGTGCTGACTCTGCCGGAGAAGACCCGGAACTGTAGGCCGGGAGTCCGCCGCCTCCACTCTCGTTCCTCGCCAATAAACCGCAGCAACGAGAGCTCCAGGGACGCCACGCCACCTTGATCCCCAGACACCATCCGGCAGGGAGAAAGCGCCACACAAAAAGAAAATAAACCGTAAGTGCTTCTCCTCTATATGTTCCAGGCTGAAAAACCATGAAACCACGAAAACAAGGGGATCCAGCACTGCTTATTTAACTAAAATGCCATAATTATGATGCTCGTTGTGCTTCCTGGAGAGACCTGACAATGCACGCCAGGGGAGCTCGACCGCGACCGTTAGCTTCCGGCCACCATGTTCCCCCCTGTATTGAGTGCTTTGTTAATTGGGTTTTAGGTTTCAAGAACTTGAAAAAATCCATGGCGTCTAGACTAAAACGAGTTTGTAGGTTAGAGAAAGGAAGCAGTAATTTATCCTCAAATAGGTCTTTGGCTAGGTTAATACCATTATTTGACCATTTCTGCCAGTGTACCATTTCACCGTCTATTTTAACGCTTGGGTTGTACCATAGTGCAGACAGATTGGACTTGCAGATTTTTACATCGGATTGGCAATCCAGGCATAGAAGGGCGCGTCTTGTGTTTAGTAAGATATACCTAGAGTGAGGGAGGTGTGCAATGTTCATTGTTAGTAATACGGGTAGGGGAATATTGTTTATGAGGGATTTCTCTATATTCACCCATACCGGAAGGTACTCTGGATCCGGACCCCGCTTGCATTTTCAGCAGCAAAAGTTTTGAGAAGTGTTCAAAATGCTTTCTAATTAATTGCTATGTGTTTTAAAAAACGTTGTTTTAATTTATCCATTTCTATCTTGCTGTAATTTGAATGGACTTCTGCTCTCATTACAAGGGGCTTCTTAATTCCGATGGGGCCAGTAACAACAGTCACAGGACATATTGGAGTTATAAGATCACAGGAACACTGCAGATCTGTTTATTTTCACTCTAAGATTTTGGCTAATTTCTACAGCCAAAATCGCAATTTGAAAATCTGTGAAGAAATAAGGAATTACAATGGGAATCAGACCCAAAATTACAATTTCCCCTGCTTATAACTCATAATCTCCTGTTTAGTATGATATACCTAGAGTGAGGGAGGTGAGCAATGTTCATTGTTAGTAATGCGGGTAGGGGAATAGTGTTTATGAGGGATTTCTCTATATTCACCCATACCGGAAGGTACTCTGGATCTGGACCCCGCTTGCATTTTCAGCAGGGATTATTTTTGCAGTTGCTTATTTTCCCTTCTGGAGGGATCTTGTCTGACAGTTTAGGATTGACTGTTCCCACGAGAATCAGGGGCAGTACTGATCACATAAAGCAGTCCTTTGTTTAGAGTTGCACAGTGGGTGAAGATGGGTTAGGATTCTAGCCAGTGGGATTGCCAGTTGTTTCGACTATTTGCTAGAATTCTTTCCAACACCTCTTGTGTGTTTGTTACTCAGAATTGGAGCATTAATGTCTAATGTCTAATGAAGGAATTTTAATAAATAGCCAGTGTGTGGGACTTTTAACTGACTGATGCTGAAGGTTAGGGTATGATAGTCTGGCTTGTCTAAAGGATTGAGCTTGAGGAAGGAGTGAAAATATTTCCTCCTGTGTTTTTGAGATGTGTTGTGGGAAATGTGGGGCCATAAATATGCTTCGGTTAATGTACTGGAAACGACTAGGTACCCAATCTAATACGAACAGAGAAATGTTCAGCATAGCATCTCAGGAATTTCAAAGGTTGAGTACAATAGTTTTACGCATAGTGAGAAAATGTATTACTCCCAGTCAGGAGCGCAGGAGAAATACTCTCATGAACTCAGACCAGCCTGCTTATAGTAACCCATGGAAGATTTTTTAGCAATACAGATACATTTTCTTCTAGTCTTTTTTCATGGTTCTTCAGAAGCTAATTCATCACGTGGCTATGTATTTGGTTCATAAATATTATAAATTCATATGGCTCTCATGGAGACACTTCATCATGAACACCTTATTAAAAACCCTTGTTAGTCACTGATCTGACACCATAGCAGAGAAAGACTTTGAAACCAGTCCTCCAGTTGTGGTGATCGCATGGTCTCCCCAGCTCTCGTAAGATGCAAAGGGGGCGTTGAAATGGTCAGTGACTGTCCTTTATTTGCCAAGCTTTCTTCTGCCTTTCTCAAGTCTTGGTAGACCTAATGAAGGCAGGGGAATATGGTGTCACTAACTGTAATTTTCCCTGTACAGACCCTGACTGATAGTGAATTACCTTCTATGCTGTCGGTGACTCAGTCTGCAGAGCCACTGTCTGCATGATGCCAGCTCTGTGCTCTCATGTTGAGATTGGACAGCATGACACTCTGCTCAGGAAGGGAGCGCATGAGGCGGGTGGAGGGAATGCTGCATATAGAACTATTTGCACAGGAAATGGAGCATTTAATTTGAATGAAGTCGGGGATGGTTGGAGGGTTCCTGGTATATTTCTATAATGTTTGGACGGGTCGAACACTGCAAAATAGCAGAATGCCAGGAAGTTTTATCTTATTTTATTTTTCAAAAGCCGGAAGAATGTCAGATTGACAGGACACCAGTTGTTAATTATTCTTTTGTTATACAGTAACGGATAATGGTGCCAAAAAAGATGAGTTTGTTTTACATATAGGTCCCCCAAGACTCCTCTATCCAAGCATAGCTGTTCAATTGGACCAGCATCACATGTGGGTGGGTTTAGGGTAAATACACATCATAACTTTATAATAGCTGTCAATTCCTCTTGTTATCTATGACACATCTTGGACCCTCTTGGTGTAAGAAAACTCGATTCTTGCCAGCTGTGCAACTGATAAATCTACATGTTTACCAGTGGAAAATGGTTGTCATGACCACATGAAATGTTGTATTCCATATACTGTATTTGCTTGTATGAGTTAATGTATACTGTGCTTCATCATTGCATATCATGAAACTCTTATAGTATTATAATATAATATCAAAAAGCTACATAAAAATGTAATATGAATTGTATTTCTCTTACAGATCAAAGGGCAGGTATATGCTTCTCTAATCTAGTGAACGGCCATTGTGCTCAAGAACTTGCAGGAAGGTTTACAAAAATGCAGTGCTGCTGTGAGTCTGGCCGTTGCTTTGCCCTTGCATCCATTCCGGAGATGTGCCCAATAAGAGGCTCAGGTACGAATAGCTACAGCATAATATAGCACCAAAAAATGTAATTATCTATCACAGATTATACTACTCAGGGGTCGATTCCGATTCGGGCCGGAAATTTCTCCGACCGAGCCGGACCCGGAGAGATTTCCGACCGAATCGGACTCCGTGCAGTCCGACCGAACGAGTACGATGCGGCCGTATGTTATCGGACACGAGTCGGTCGGACTCCCATTGAACTCAATGGGAGCCGGTCGTACAACGCGTACGCGGGCTCCCATTGCCTCAATGGGTGCGAGGCGGACAAGGGCGCCCCTACAGCGGGTACGCCGCGAAGCGCTTCGCGGCGTACACGCACAGGTAGGGGGACCCTTGGGTCCCCCTGTGTGCGCCTCGCGCGGCTACGCGTACAGGGGGTCCGACACGGACCCCCAAAGTACGGCTCCGACAGCTCTTACGAGCCGGAGTGCGCGGCTCGGTCGGACTGCTCGCGGCGCGCATCGTACTTACCCGGCCGGGAAACGTCTCCATTGCGCGGTGCGACCGGGTCCGACCGAGTCGGTCGGAGCGGTTCGAGTCCGAGCGAGTCGGTCGGAGTTGTCGGGACGCCCGGACGAGTCGGTCGGCGACTCGCATCGTACTCGCTCGGCCGGACCCGCGTACGGTTCGGTCGGGAAACAGGCTTTCGCATGGCTTTTTTCCCGACCGAATGGTATTGGGTGCGCCTCCGACCGAGATCGGAATCGGCCCCTCAGTGTTTAGTGGCAAATACGGTTATCTGGTTAATGTACTGGGCACCATCTTGAATGCAATGACTGGCTTCACAAAAAGGCCCCAAGGAGTGAACCTTCATGCAGATGGCCTCCTGGATGCAGATGGCAACATATTTGCAAAATTCTTACAACAAAAACTAGTCAAATCGTATGAAATCAAAAATGTAATAAAATTCAGTCAAAGAGTTTTCAGGAGAGCATGCTCGACACTCAACAACATAATAGCACTCAACTTACTCATCAAGAACTTTTTAGAAAGAAAGGAAAATAATGTCTTTGTCTGTTTCATAGACTACTCAACAGCATTTGATAACATAAACAGAAACAGGCTCTGGCAAAATTAAAAACCTGGGGCATTGATAAAACCTTGTTACATTTAAATGGCTCCATCTGACTCCAAGAATTCTAACAGCAAATGGTCTAAAACATAGACGCACCCTTACTATTTTACCCTGTATATACCTTATTTACCATATTATCTTGACTCTTGACAGAGTTTTCTGACAAAGTTGGCACAACAGAAAATCAATCACCTCGCCATTCTTAAACCACAAATTGGTCTCCAACTCCATATTAATTGCCTTAATCAATATAACAAGAGCAACAACTTTAGAGTAAATCCCTCCAAAGCTAAGATAGTAAACCTCAGCAGAACAACCACATGCTTCAAATGGAAAATATACAATTAAATCATGCTCTCATGATTGGCGGCTTGGCTCATATCGGAATTAGAGGAGTTGCTCTTTTCCTTTTGGGATCTTTTTTGAGTGACCATGAACAGACAGTGTTTTTAAAAGAGTTCAGGTCCTTCTCATTACCTTGCGGAGTGCCGCAAGTGTCCTCTTTGAGCCCGACACTATTTAACGTGTACGTTACGCCTCTTGCAGATCTGATCAGATCGTTTGGTTTCTCCCCGGTATCATATGCCGATGATACCCAGATTGTGGTGTCCTTCTCTGATTCCTCTGATAACACTGTACTCAGACTCCATGATTGCATGTTGGACGCAGAGGACTATATGGACAAAAATTGTCTTAAACTGAATTCCAGCAAGACGGAGGTCCTCCTTTTCAGCAAGGACACCACCTTTTGGACACCCTCCTGCTGGCCAGAAAATCTAGGGCCGCTACCATCTTCTGTTTAAAAGGTCAGAAATCTTGGCGTCTTTATGGACAACAAACTTGCCTTTGGTGACCAGGTCAATGCCAGTATCTCGACCACTTTCTATACACTTCTGCTAATTAAAAAGATTCTTCCATACATTTCACCTACTGTGCAAAGAACAGTAGTAACAGCATTAATACTGTCAAAACTAGATTACTGCAACGGGCTGTATCTAAACTTACAGGTGCAGTATCTAAACAAGTTGCTGTCCCTTCAGAATGCTCCACTAGGCTTTTGTCAGGAATCCCCAAATTCCAATCAGCTAAACCAGCTCTATGGGTGCTTCACTGGCTCGTGGTCAAACAAAGAGTCAATTTCAAAACCCTATGTAACACCTTTAGGGCTCTGCACGATCTTGGCCCAAATTAACTCAAGGATAAGCTCAAATGGTACCTGCCGGAGAAGCCCCTCCATTCAAGTGCAGCAAAAAATATTATTATCCCTAGCTTCAGGCGCGCCTCTTGGGGCGGCAGAAGTTTTGTGACAGGGGCTTCAAAACTTTGGAACTCCCTGCCACTGCATATTAAATCTCAGACAAACTTGCTTTCCTTTCACAAGTCATTGAAGACATGGCTTTTTGCCTATTAACTTAGCTTACACGCTCCGATACTCAGTAGCGCCTTGATGCCTCCGGGCAATTGTTTGCGCTTTATAAAATTATTAAACATAACATAACAATTGAACAGTTCGACTCATACTCCTTTCTAGGAGATATCATTGATACAGGCTTAAAGTGGTAATAGCATCTCCAGAACCTGAAGAGTACATGTAAAGAGATCAGACGGTATTAAAATGATTCTCTGTATTGATGGGGGAGGAGCTATGAGCCATGTTGATTGAGCATCTGGACTCAATTCTCATTATAAAAATCTGTCTACTTTTTAATTTAAATTATTCAACCCAACATATTCTCATTAGAATTGAATTTGTATTAACATCCGAATATTTCTTACACAGCATTAGTTTTATGAACTATATCTGCAGCGGTACTTCAGCAGTTGAAGGTAGCCTTAGGAAACAAATTATTTTAGAAATTACTGCTAGTAACCCACATAGCCAAAATCCACAGTAAAATCTGTTACCTCATCCATCAAAAAATACAACATACCTTCATTAGCCTCATTATTTCAACCTAAAAAGTGGAGTCACAAATAATTAATCTGCAAGAAAATAATGGAAATCTCCTAAATTAATGGCCTGATACTATCCTCATCATATAAAAATGTATACCTAGTCCAAGACTCTTGCATTCCCAACACACAATATTACTTGGATTCACATCACAATGCAGGCATAAAGAAATCTTATCTGAATTTCAGACTGCTTTACATTCGAATTTTTCAAATTTAGGGCCATTGGATTATTACAAGAAAGGAAAAATGTACTTGTTTCTGTAATGAGACAAATGAAACATTAGAACACATCATCTGTACCTATCATAAACTACTCCAAATTCAAAGAAAATACATCCGTTTTTTAAAGCTGTTAATACAAGAACTGTTAAAGAAGCCACTTCATTTTGCTTTCAAGAATAATATATTGGTTTTATGGCATGTTGAATCAAATGTTTAAATATCACTTATGTTCATTTATCAGCGTCATGAGGCATATAAACGTCTTAAGATCATTGTTCATTTAAAAAAAGTTTCTAACATAAGAACTGTTAAAGAAGCCATTCCACTTTGCTTTAATGAAAAATGTAATTGTTGAGATGCATGTGTAATTTTTTTTTTTAATAAATCACTTTTAATCATTTATCAGTGTAAAGGAATATGTAACTCTTCTAAATATCTTTGTTCCAATTATTTCTTTTCTTTTACCCCTTCAAACCTAGTTTTAATCTTCTCCTTGTGCTGATCATTTTTTGTGAATTACTTTAAGCACATCAAGAAATAAATAATTACTCCAACTCAGTGATTGGCTCGCTGTTTCAGTATACTATTATTATTAGGAAACCAAAACAAGTGAAATATTTCTTATTATGCAAAATTGAGCCAAAGCAATTCTCTAGGTAACTTGGCCAATATTAATTAGGTACTGATAATTTCTCTGCCTACCATTCATTTAGATCATTTTTTTCCTAACTCATCTGTGCCATAAAAAACAGCACACATAAAATGCAAATTTGTTTTGAGCCATCTCAAAAATGCAGCAAAACATGAATTGTTACATCTTGTCACCTCAACATTTGAAGACGAGTCACAGTAACTCGTGCACTTAGATTGGATCAACTCACTGAGTTCAAATTGAATGTACATTTTTAACACTGAGTCCATTTCAATGATTAACTTGATGGAGTGCAGGATCTTTAACTATGCCGATGACACCCAAATCATTATCCAGATCGACAGCTCGCTGACGGCCCATCTAAGGATGCAAAACATCTTAAAATTTACTGTTAATTGGATGACGGCCAATTCCCTTAAAATTAATCCAGACAAGACTGAGGTACTGGCCGTCACCACAGCATCCAATCCATGGAATGATCTTTTCTGGCCACAAGAACTTGGTCCTTTTCCGGAACCGGCCGGTGCCGTGAAAGTTTGGGCATCAAAATTGATGCCAAGCTCTCTATGTTACAACAGGTGTCGGCAGTAGTGGGAACCTGTGTTGGCCTACTAAGACAGTTGCGGAAACTGGCCCCACTTCTCACCTTTTCTACACTCAGACGGGCAGTCTCAGCAATGATACTGTCGCGCCTGGACTATGGTAACTCCCTGTACATTGGTCTGCCGCAACAATTGTTGGCCAGACTTCAGGTTGTTATGAACGACGCGGCTAGACTAATTTTCAGAAAGCTGAGACGAGTACACGCCACTTCTCTGTTACATGAGCTACATTGGCTCCCGATCAGGCAGAGAATAAAGTTTAAAGGTCTCTGCATTGCCCACAAAACCATGTATGGCCAAGCCCCAAGCTATATCAAAGACCGTCTAGCCAACTATGTCCCTAGTAGGGTGCTTCGGTCAGCTGAGGCCTGCCTACTGGTTTGCCCCCGCTTTAATCTGTCTTCTGTTGGAGGAAGAGCCTTCTCAGCAGCAATACCTCGGCTGTGGAATAGTCTCCCGGTAAATTTACGTAAGGAACTGAACCTCCTCCCCTTTAGAAAGAAGCTGAAGACAGTACTTTTCTTAGAAGCCTGGGGCATCCTTTAACATCTGCCACTCTCCCATTAACTAGGAGGGGTGTCCCCTCTGGTAGCGCTTAGAGACCGGTTGGTGATAATGCGCTCGATAAATGTAAATTACAATTACAATTACAATTACAATTAACGTATATGTTGAGTTATTTATTCACAGTTACATCTTCATATACATTTGGAAAATAGTGATACATACTATTACATCTCCTGACTTTACATCTTCTACCATCATCTCTACAATTTCTTTTCTGACGTTACCTGGTCTGCTTATTTTTTCAACATTAAGATTACCATTACCTCAATCACCTTGTGAAAACATTTGCCTAATCAATAATGCATAGCCCTCACACTAACTCTTGCCACTTCAAAAATATTAATTTATCTAAGTATTATGTTATTATAATTACAATAAAATGAAATATATTTGCTTATTTCTAAGCCTAACTATACACTTGAAATATGTTAGATATCAAAGTATGTTTCTATAAACATATGCGCTTTATTTGAATTAAAATAAATCTAAGTTTATTTCCCTGTTCCTCACAGTCACACTGCCCATTAGCAATATTTGTTTTCAATAATTTTGTGTTAATGACATTATTTGATATGAAATCAAATGTAATTAATCAAGGAACCCCCAAAGTGTTAATACCAAACCTAATGTTTAATTATACAATTAATTTACAGTAACTTATTTTATATTAAATTAGATCAAACTGATTTTTAAAAATAAGGGAATTTTACCCTTTACACTAATTCAGATAATAACCCAAACCCATACTCTAATAACCAACCCTGACCCCAAGCCATGTAAAATATTTTGTATTTTATTTAACGAATTTAAAATTAAATATATATTACTGTAAGATGTTAAATTATTTAATAACACTGATGCCCATTCCTAGTCCTTATGCTAATATTATAAATAATAGTATCCAATAGTAAGTGTTTTATCATATTAATTTTAATATATTTTAATTGATCATTTTAAATAATAGGTAATTGCTTTATATTAAATGATTGTTAAATATTTGCCTAATTACCTTCAGAAGAACTAATGGTGTGCATTGTAATGGCAAATGGGGAAATGGTTTTGTAGAAGTACCTGTTTCGATAAAAAGGTCAGTAGAGGCAATGCTTGGAAAGTAATGGTAGGTCTGCCTTGTTGTCATTACATCGTATTAGAAGTCCTTTCAGTAGTGCTGTTTGTAGTCTGACAGTAGTAATGGTGCCAGTCATATTGATAATACTTGCAGTACATATTATTGTAGGTCTGGTACACTCTAGAGGGGTCAGTAATTAATTATGTATTTATATAGTTATATATTTATGTAACTTTATGTAGTGCGCACATTGCCCAAAAATGTTAAAAATGTACAGTACTTGATGCTCTATAACTATCAGTATTAGTGCAGGAGTGTGTGCATCAGTCATCCCAGTATTAGCGCTAGTAGTAGTGCTAGTGTTAATTGCAGTATTTGATGCACTATTATAGCCTTAGAGCCCGACGTAGCAGGCCCTACTGGACATTAAAGGCTCGCTCCAGCGCTAAAGGCCGAAGGCGAGGGCCTGCCTTTAATGGCCAGTAGAGACCACTACAGCGGGCTCTAAGGCTATTAGAACATTCCGCCCCTAGAGGGCAGAATGTTCTAATTTGTAAGACAAAGGCCTCACGGAGCCTGAGGGGGTTGATATCCCCTCGGGCTCCGTGAGGCCGTTGTTTACAGCAACAGCTGTGAACAAACACTGGGAAGTTGATTCTCCGGGCTTCTACTAGCCATTAGAAGCCCAGAGCTCTCCATTGTCTTCAATGGAGTGCTCAACATTCCAATGTTCTTATTAGTAGTAATATTATAGTAGTGATGGTGATAGTAGTGTTTGCAGAGTGTGTGATAGTATTACTCTAGCTGGGTATAGCAGCATTAGAAGAAACAGTAGATACAGTAGTAGAAGTAGTACTAGTAGGAGTAATAGTAATGCTTGAAGTAGATGTAATCCATCATGTGAAGTAGTTTTTATGGGGACTGCTTTAAGGTTAGAAAACAATAATCTTTTGAATTTTATGGTAGAAATGCAACCTATCATGTTTAATTGGTTAACATAGTTGAAATGGAAATTCATAAAACTGACTCACCATAATGGGTCTCCTGTCAGTGGAGTGTATTTGAGATATAATGAGAGATCAACTTTTGCTAGTATATGATCCTGGACTCTATGAAAGTACAATAATTTGAGAGAGATAGCAAGACTTTTTTTGTTTAACATTTGATGTTTTCTGTTTTTAGATGAATACCGCCGGCTCTGTATTGACGGTGCTCCAGTGGGGGGTGCCAGGCCCGGTGGAACAGGAGTGAACGGATTTGGTCCAGGTTTAAATGGAAATGGGTACATCCCAGGTGGGAATGGATTCATCCCTATTCCTGGTGGAAATGGATTCATTCCTGTGCCTGGTGGTAATGGCTTTCACCCTGGCATAGGTGGAACAGGTATTGGAGGGCATGGAATTAACGGAAATGGACCGATCAATGGAGGTGTAGGTGAGTTTTCTCAGTTTTCATGAATGTACTTCTAAATAATGGTTCTAAAGGTGATCAAAAGGAGCATCATTTGTGATGCCTCCACACAACTATTCAGTTTAAAAAAATATAATTTCTACAGTTTGGTTTTCAAAGATAAACATTATGAAAATTATGATCCAGTTTTTATTATATTGTTCATTGGTACAGTGTGTTTCTTTTTGAATTATGGGGGATCTACTTAGCTGAAACAGTAGAATTATTCAATTTTATTAATTTGGTGTCATTAAAACCATGGCATAATACCATCTAATGACACATCATTATTTTGAATTATTCCTTGAGATCGTGCTTGATGAGGTGCTTTCATCATTTGAGAAGACAAGCTGTGCCTAGATCACATCAACATAATCCTCTTCCTATCATCCTTGGATGTTGCGATGTCTGTTCAGACTATACCAAAGTAATGTATTTGAACAACTGAACAGCCCTAGGTGTGTAGATATATGCAGATTAACAAGGATTCTAGCATCCTTAATTATCTCCTTATTAATTTATATTTTTGTGTTTCAAAATGTATTTATATTTCCCTGGATACACTTTGAATTACTTCTTTTCAAAACATTAGTGATGTGACCATTTTTGTTTTCACCAATTAGTGAAGTTTAGCTTATTCTTTCATATGCTTTAAAACTCATGGAATGCAGATAAAATCATAATCAATCAAGTAATGTGATATTACTGTGTGGTCATTAATCCACTTCGCACAAGTTGCACTATTTTTAACTTGTATTTTATTGATACATGCTATTCTCCAATCTTATGAATGGGGTTAGTTTGATGACTTTTTTGTGGGATCAGTATATTGCTTATATTTCATAAAAATGCAAATTCTTATGTGAGAGAATAGGAGCAGACCACAGGATTAAGGCCAAATATTTGTGCTGGGTTTTTGATGCTACCTGTAAACAAAAGTCACTTTTGCATATATGCCTTTAGTTAATAGTGCCGCTCAGTCCCGAAATAGACTTTGCAGTTTTTCCTTATGTGAAGTAGTCAATTTATGCTGCTAGTGAAGTACAACTGAGCTGATGTTCAATGAAAGATATATGGACAACCAAGGTCACCTGAGGAAAGTACAAGTGACACAATTTAAGTAGCCAGAAATGGAGCCAATCAGATCTTGTTGTCTATTTTCTTAAAGTGTAAATGAGTTAGTTTGGCAAAAAATCTGTAAAATGACAGGGATTTCCTTATATATCGGTAAGGAAGAGTATTTTAGGGGAACAGTTAATAATAAACACTTCATAGAAAATATTGTTTTTCAGCTACATTTTGAAATATACAAGGTTTATAAGAGATATTTTATAGGATAAAATATTTCTTTATTAAAATAATTTTCCGGGTTACATAAATGTTTGTCATTATTATTCCATATCCAATTATATGGAATCCTGATGGGTAATGACAAGTAGAGGGCCTTTGGAACAAACAAGTCATGCATTTATTAGAGAACGTGATTGCACTGTTATTTGTTTTGAAAATCGGTATCATCACAATATAAGTACATACCCCTAACCGACAACAGAGTGCAAAGAGGATGAGAGCATCATACCATGAACCACAATTGTTTGTATGATGAAAGAACGACAGTTCAATCAATCTAGTACAGGTACAATCCTGAGAAACCCTATTCCATCAAAGGTGTTGCATCACCATTGCACCACCACAAAGGTTGCCCCCTCATTACATAGCGTATATATTCATCCACCTCACTGAGACAAATCACATCACCACCAGCTTCAAATAGCTCATCATCAGACCCACCTGTGCTGAATAATTTTGGGAATTATTGCCAAATATCTTTCGATCTTTGCACAGTGTGCAAAAGTCTACAAAATGTATCCGAACATTCATTACACAATGTTGTATTTTTAAACCAGGATGAGTAATGGTGACAGAGCACTTAAACTGCCAAGATAATGGTACACCCGCCAAATTTTGATGCGGGCGGATCAGAGGTATGGCTATGCCAGTTACTACTCTATCACCACCCTGGCCAAACTTTTCTGACAACAGAGTAAGGGCCATCAGAGAAATGGTTATATGTCCACCTGCCCAATTAGGATGGGCGGACATATAGCCATTTTTTTTACTGTCTGTCACCGCCAGGCAAACCCTGGTGGTGAGGGACGGTAGAATAGAAATAATGCCTCCCTCGCCATGGGAGATAACTCCCATGGTAAGTGGGACATTTTATTTTTTATTTTCAAAAAGAAAATCCCATCTTGGGATTTGCTTTTTGAAAATAAAAAAATAAAACAGTTTGGTGCAGGGCTTCCCCTGCTGATGGACCCTGCAACAAACAGCGAAATGCATTGGCAGAAACCGCCGTGATAATGGTTCCTGTCAATTCATTATAAATGATCGACTGTTTGGTGGTCATTTATAAATGTGGTGGGCAGTCCCTCCACCAGGGGGACGGAGTAATTTATTCCATCTCCCTGGTGGGACAACGGGCTGTCCACCTATTTATAACTTTGGCCCTCAGTCATCCCTTGTGGAATATCCAGCGCCTCCTGATCCTCACCTGAAATTGTGTTCTGTTGGGCCAGATATACATTCACCTCCTCCACATCAATAAGTATGAGCTAGGGCATTATATGTGATAATGAGTGAACAGTTGGGGAAAAGTGTAGGTATCCCTGAACTCCATGCCTTGTGGAGCAGTATGCATTCATTCTGAGAGCCTGAGGACTCTATACAGATTAGTTGTTCTTATTGATGTACACAAGCACTTATTACAGTTTGGTCCGATTATTTCGACATTGCATAATCCATGTGGGACCTTTTATTCATTTAACTAATACTTCAAAATAGAAGGCGATGCCAGGGATCTCCAACAGAGACATGCAGTGCTTAACCATCCAAAAGCAATGTGCCTAGTTATATACCATTCACTATTACATGCTGTTGCATAATAAATGTGTTGCTCTCTCCAAGATGCTGCCAATTTTATTGAACAAAGAACAAATATTCCCACCCCACTCAATCGTTTGATAATTAAAGTACCAAATGTTTATACCTATAGTTAAATAATCAACCATAAGAAGTCAGTTAAAGCAATACCATGTCCCACATTAGGGTGCACATGCTGTTTGAACATTATGAGTTTAGAAAAGTGCAGATTACTTATGATCTCCTTGTTTATTATCTTATCTCACTGATAACTATCGAACACCTTAGAGTGCTGCAGTGAGTAACTGCATAGGGGGCATCACAGCAAGCGTGTTTTAACTTGTGTAATGCGTCATTACGTGGGAAATCATAAGACATTAGGCAGGTGATGTGGGAAAGGGGGAGGAAATGTCAAAGAGAGTAGAGAACTGCATTCCAGTTGGTTTTCCACCTGTAGAAATTGTTACAGTTTAGGAGATGTGACATATTAACAGAAATGTAAATTTACCTTGAGTAATTGAGGTGGATATCTTACTGATAAGAGGCCTAACAATACATTATTAAAATAAGAGAAATATGGCCCTTATTCCCTGCTGTAGGTAAGACTTGCGAGGAAAAGAATAATTGGATAGGAAGAATTTGGAAAATCTCCTTTGTTACCTTAGACTTGGTTTCTTGGACAGCAGTCCTGAAACATGTATGCACTATTACAGAGTCCAAAACTCAGTTGGAATAGGGTTCTTAAGTGCTTTTCCATTGCCAAAGGAAAACCGGAAAGAGAAGGTCCCTTACCAGTTTCATTAATAGCAGATTGCGGTCATGTGAAAAATTTCAGGAGGTGATCTGATTATGAGAAGTACATCTAGAAAGTCATTCCCACTGTGTATGTCTCTTTTGTGGAATGGGGTGGCCATTTAACAAGCTATATAGCCGCGGTCATGACATCATAATCATGGCGTCAAAGGTAAATCATGTGATGGTGTGTATAGAGTAGTCTTACTTGTCATTGCGTGAGGTGGAGTGCACCATACTGGTGTGAATCATGACTGTGAAGTGTAGACCATCCTTTATTACAGAAAAATAGTAATACACCATATTAGGTGTGCAGGGTACTTACAGAAGCTCAATTCTGATAAGACTAAAGTCTTAAGTGTGGGAAACCCATCCTTGACGTGGTCCCAAGACTGGTGGCTTAGCTCTCTGGGAGCTAAGCTTGCCCCTGCGATTACAGTGCTTCATCTTTTATGACAAGTTAGATTGCTTTGCCCAGATTGGCAAGCCTACTTCTTTCTATTAATTTCACTTACACTCAAAATGAATCCATCAGATTTGAGTTTTCAAGTTATTTGCATGATTGTTGGAATAGGGCTTGAATATTGCAATGCACTCTAATTGACGCTTCCAAAATACCAGCTTCAAAATCTCCAGCTGATCTAGAATTTAGCATTCTGAATGCTGCTAGGGCTTCCCTAGTGGGTGCCAACTTCACAGAATCTCAGATAACTGTATTGGCTTCCTACAGCCAAACAAGATCAATTTAAGAGTCTCCATTTCTGTCATAAAGTCATCCTAAGAAACAGTCTGATGTTTCTTCATAACTAATTTATTTATCTGTGAGTTTTTATATGGCTCAAACTTGACTCGAAGGTATCAGAGTGCTTTACTGAGTACGCACAACAACAATAACTTTCAATACATAGAGAGATATATAGTAACTGTAAAAAAAAAAGGAAAAAGTAAACGGTATACAATGGGGATAAGAAAATACAATAGCAGCAAAAACCCTAGTTACAAAGAGCGACAATAAAAATACATAGCAGCATTGTCATAAGAAGAATCCAAAAGACATGATAAATGAACGCAGCAAGTTCTGAGGTAGTTATGGTAGGGAGTAGCCAGGGTGGGGAGAGTAGAGGCACGGAATTTCCCGAGGTAGTGAATGGACACTGCATCTTGGCACTTGTATTCATGACAACTTAGCACTTTACCAAGTAAGTACAACATTGATAACACAAGGTACATAGAGAGAAAATAAAAAATATATAACAGTAAACAGAAAGAGTAAACAATATACAGTGAGATTTGTAAACAAAATAGCAGCAGTACCCGAGTTACAAAGGTGTAAATATCCATACATAGCGACAATAAATCAAAGAACAGTATGATAGATAGTGCACATAAAAGTTCTGAGGTTGTTGAGATGGGGAGATGCAAGGGTGAGGAGAGTAGATGCACAGTTTTCCTTGAGGTACTGATGCATAGATTAACATGTGGGGGTGAAGTGCGTATTAGGTCCAAGACTCAGGCTTGGTACGGCAAGACAGGAGGCAGCAGACAAAAGAAGGGCAGGGTCAGACTGTGAACGGGGGAGTGGCCAGGGTCTCATTGAGAGAGGAATTTGTTTGATAGAAGTTTTTTTACTTTTTTCCTGAAGAAGGATATGAATGGGTTGCACCTGATCTCAGTGGGGAGAGAGTTCCAGATACTTGGGGCCATGCCAGAGAAGGAACGGTAGTAGGTTTTCTCTTTCTTGAATTTTTGTGGCTTGAGCAGTATGGAGCTCGTACTTCTGGAGGATCTGTTTCCACCCGAAAGGGCCAGTTTCCGGGACAGGTAGGAAGGGGTGTTGTGGTGCAGCGCTTTATGGTTCATGCAAGCAATTTTGAAATACATCCTGGCCTCGAATGGTACCCAATTCAGAGCTCGAAGGTCAGGGGTCATGTGATCACTTTTTTTTAGATCCTGTGATGAGCCTGCTGCTGCATAAAGAGTGCCCTTAAGAGGAGCAAGTTAGGTTTTCAGGAGGCCAACAAGGGTAGCGCTACCATAGTCAAGTTTCAGAAGCACAAGTACATGAGTTGTGGATGTGAGGTCAGCCACAGGGAGGAAAAGTTTTAGTTTCCTAAGGATATGCAGCTGATGGTTAGCTCCTCTAGTGATGGCGCTGATGTGTTTTTGCATGGAAAGGTCTTTGTCTAGAGTAATACCTAGGGTTTTGGCGGAGTCGACGATGTGTAGGGTGCAATTCAAGGAAGAGAGAAGGGGAGCCATTCTTTGATTTAAGGTGGAAGTGGGAGGTGCGATCAGTAGGAATTCAGTTTTAAGGCCATTGAGTTTGAGGTGATTGCGAGTCAGCGATTCTTGCGCTAATGTTAGGGTTTTTTGAGGGTGTGGGTGTCCTCAAGGGAGGTTATTCTTATGTATAGTTGGGTGTCGTCAGAATACATATGGTAGGAGATGTGGGAGCATTTGAGGATATCGGTTAGGGACTCCATGTGGAGGCTGAACAATGTCGGGGAGAGGATAGAGCCTTGGGGGACGCCAAGCGATAGTGACGCCTGCTCGGATAGAGTGCGATTAATTAGGAAGCGTTGTGACCAGTTGTGTAGGAGGGAGGAGAACCATTTTAGCACAGTGACGGACAGACCCATCCACCTGTTCTAGAATGTCGAGCAGGGTAGCATGGTTGATGGTGCCAACAGCTGCTGACAGATCCAGTAGGATCAAGAGGCAAGATTCTTCTGGTCAAGCGAGCGTAGAGCATCGTCGACAATGTGGGCCATGGCCGTTTCAGTGCTGTGACCCAATCGGAAGCCAGATTGGCAATGGTCTAAGAGTTGGAATTGTTCAATGTGATTGTGGAGCTGTAAAAGCACACATTTTTCTAGGAGTTTGGCTAGAGTGAGGATGTTGGAGATGGGGCGATAGTTATTGGGGTCGTGTAGGGGGCCTTGGGAGAGACAGGCATTGATTATCTTAGTCCATAGATAGAGGAGTAGGAGGTGAATGGACTCATTTAGGAGTTTGGAGAGGAGGGGATCAATGAAGTGGTTAGAATATTTCAAGCAGGTCAGAAGATTTAGAGTGCCGATCTAATCAAGGGTTAAGAAATAAGACCAAGTGGCATAATTTTTGGGCCATATGAAGTGATTATACAGGCGAGCTTCATGGTCCGTTGTGTTGGGGTGTAGACGGGCTTGAGATGAAAGAAGATTAAGAGCAGTCTGGATGTTGTTGGTGATTAACAACGCTTTTTTGGTGAAAACGGCGGCAAAGGTTTCACAGGTAGGGGGTGCTTTGTTGTTTATGGACGCATGATCCATTTTGCAGGTAGATTGTTTTCTGATCATTTCAAACAGTTTCTTAGGTCTATTAGTAGCAGTGTCCAGTTGATTTTGAAGGAACACTGCTTTGCAGTTCCTAATGTGCCTATTGTAGGCACTGCGTCTTTGACGAAGGAGTCTGAGGTTGGCCAAGGAGGGGGTGTGTCTTCATGCTCTTTCAGCCAGCCTAAGGAGTTGTTGTTCTTCATTAAAATCACTGTTGAACCAGAGGTTGGATCGTTTGGACAGTACTCTTTTTAGTTGTTTAGGGGCTATGGTGTCAATGATGTTTGACATTGAATTGAAATAGTGATCAGTGAGGTCTTGAGCTTCGGTCATGGCGGAAGGTGGGAGCAAGGTTTTGTAACCTGCAGTAGATATAGAAAGAGAGTGTTTGTCTTGCTTAGGTTGGCCCTTGGAGGTGATTGCTTTGACATTTAGGGAGAAGGTGACGCAGTAGTGGTCAGACCAGTCGCAGGGAAGAATAGAGTCAACTTGTAGGGTGTTCTAGTTTGAAATGAATAGGGCAAGAGTGGTTCCTTTCGTATGGGTCAGACCGATGCAGGCTTGGATGAGGTTGAGGTCCTGGAGGAGCGATTGAAACAGTTCACGAGCGGGTCATTAGTATTATTCCAATGGATGTTGAAGTCACATAGGGAGATCTGGTTGGAATGTTCATCAATGTTGGAGGAGATAACCTCCATGATCTGGTCAATGAAAGAGCGGTTACCCCCAGGTGGGTGATAGAGCGTGTGGAGGGAACATTTAGAGTTGCCGGTGGTGAAGATGTCAATCTTAAGGTACTTGCAAGATGGCAGAGAAGGAGTGGGAGATTGTTTCATAGAGATTGAGGATCTGTGAATACAGGCAAGGCCACCCCCTTGCAACCTGGGCAGTCTAACCTGATGATGCCATACCTAGGGGGAACCAAAACATCCAAGGAAGGGGCAGAGGAATTGTTTAACCAGGATTCCGTGAGCATGAGGATGTCAAGGTCCTGGTCGAGGATAAGAGCAGCTATATCAGCTGCGTGTTTCACAGCTGAGCGGCAGTTTAGCAATGCACATTTCAGGGGTGTGTTAGAGAAAGCCATATTAGGGGGCGTGAGAGATGAGACCTGGGGTGAGGTTCGATTTGTTTAAAGACATATTCTTGGGGCGGGATTACCGGGGGGGCAGGAGATGTTAGTCTTGATTTTGGTGATGGGTTGGGAGAGATCTGCATGGGAAGTGTAATAGGAGTCTAGAAGGTCGTATAGATCATTGTTTTATAGCTGACTAGCCTATCAGGTCGGAAGGAATGATTAAGGATGGGAGTGTTTTTACAGGAAGGCTGAGCACGCCCAGTTTAGGCAAGGGTACGATGCTGAGTAATGGTTTGAGACAGTGCGGGTGTTGTTAGATAGGTGGTGAGTTGAATGGGGGGAGGGCATTTGTGCTTGAAGTGCTCAAGGATCTTTCCATTCCTTAAACAGGATGTTCTTTATGTTGTCATGGAGAGTCAAATCATGCACTTCAGCCTCAGCATACTGAGAGTAAAACCTATCTGTACAGGCTTCTCCTGAAAGCCAAGGACCTCTCGAATGTGCTTTAAGAGTTCCTTAAACTGAAGAACTTGGACATAATTGCCATGTTGATCAGACTCCTGGGCTCATATTTACCAAGGTTTTGCATCGCCCTCGCGCCACACAAGCAGGCGCAAGGGCGACGCAAAACCGAACTGAGATTTATCAAACCACGCAAGGCCACCATGTGTGGCCCTGCATGACCTGATAAATCTAGAGTAACGCAAGCCAGCACAAATCGAAGCCTGTCATTACTCTACGGCAGTAAGGGGTTCCATGGGTAGAGCTCTGGTGTTCCCGCGCATCCACCCATGGATTTTGGTGCATTCCCAGATCTACAATTAGTGGTAGACCTGGGAATGTGTCAAAACGCTATGCCTCCCCGGGTAAGGCGTAACAAGGAGAAATATATTTTTCTTGTTTTTTCCTCTCTCTATGTGTGCTGCATTCTGCAGCACACATAAAAAGAGGAAAATGCCTCTCAGGATTGTTTTTGTGCAGGAAGATGTCCCTTCCTGCACAAAAACAATCCTGCCTACAATGCAGGCACGCTTGCAACATGGCGCAAAACTGCCTGCATTGGCGCAAGGCAGTCAAAAGTGTGCCAGCGCTAGGAAAGAACAGGAATGCACCATATAGTGGTGAATACGGCGCATTACTGCTCTTTCCCTTTCACGCAGCGCAGCAAGGTGGCTTGATCCTACACCATGCGACCAGAGGTCTTGAATTTGTAAATTCGAGACTATTGGTACTAGGTAAAATGAACAGGATCACAGCTGGAGGTTGACGCTTTTCATTTTATTCTACTAGAGCATGGAATTCGCTCCATCTTTCATTATGTTGACTTCAGACTTTCTTACATCCAGAAAACGGCTAAAGACATATCTGGTTCACCTCTAAGCAACTGGAAGCCCTAGAAAGAAGGAGCATGTTTTACAAATTCTTTAAATATAGGTTGCGACAACACCATTCTGAGTCTGAATATCAGATGCAACCAAACGTAGCTCGTGCTTTGGTACAGATCATTTTGCACTGAGAAATGCAATCCTTAACATACATAGATAACAGCAAATATAAACGTTGCCACAGCGCATAAACATATTATTTAGTAAACCACCTAATAGTGTTTTATTTATCATTATATAATTATGGAGCATTTCTTTATTAAATGTGACAGGAAAAGGAGCAGTTTTTGTTTAAAAGAACTCAATCTCATTCATATATCCATTAATTACACAGTCTAATGAGTACATATAAATGGAGTGTTAAAACGATTGTAGTGATCACATTGTTGTGCAGTCAAATATATAGCGAGGATCAGCATGGCAAAGAGATCATTCCCTTATTGTTACAAATTCACCTTTAGTTTGTTACATTAGTAATACCAAGGTTTATGAGTGGTAGTTCTTGTAATGGTTTTATAACAAATTAGGTATGGTCAATCTTATCAGGATTACTTCAGTGTCTAAACTTGTTGAAAATTGTTTTTAGTAATTAGGTCACAGAGCTCAGAAAAAGAGGAGAACCAGGATGCAAGAATGTCAATGAGTCTTTAAAGGGGTTAGCACATATATGACATCAGATCTTTGGCGTGTCATTTTTTTTTTTTATGTGATGTATCGTGGTAACCAGTAGTACATTTCAGTATCTGAGTTTTGAGTCCATGATTGACACTTTCCAAGTGTATGATTTATTCACTTTCTTTCTGGCATAATATCAATAGTACTCTAATTCTTCTATTCTGATTTCTTTTCAATCTTTGTTGCTTGATCATAACATGAGTGAGTGCATGGGTCTGTGAATGGGTATGTAAGTAATTGTGTGGTGTGTGAGTGTGTATATGAGAGGTTGCATGGGGTGTGAGTTGTTCTGTGGATGATGCCATCAGTGATGTCGTTTGAGAAGTCATCAGTGATGTCTTCAGTGATGTCACTGACCCTATAATATGTGAGGTCAAAAGAAGTGCATTGCAGGGGCATAAGTTATAGTTAGCTCAGGTAACTATAACTGCTGAATTTCACTAGTTTTATACTAGTGAAATCTGAGCCTAACTATAAAGTCCCTGTCACCTTTTTTTTTGCCAGTAAATTTCTAAGGTTTTTAAAATTCTGTTTCCTAACTTTAACGTCCCTGTAACCTTTGTTTTTTCACTGAATTGCAAAGGTTTTTTATATTTTATTTCCGAACTATAACAGCTCTGCAACCTTTGGTATTTTTTGTGAATTTCTAAGGCTTTTTTAAAAATAATATTTGCTAACTGTAACCTGTGACATTTGAGAGTAGGTGTGTTGAGTGGCTGTATAGGTCAATTAGTGTGTGTGTGTGTGGCTATATTGCTCTGTGAGTGGGTGTGTGAGTAGTCGTATGGATCTGTAAGTGAGTGTGTAAGTGCTTTTGCAGGTGTGTGAGTGGGTGTGTGAGTGGTGTATGGATCAGTCAGTGGATGTTAGTGGCTGTATAGATCTGTGAGTGGATGCGAGAGTGGCAGAATAGGTGTTTGAGTGGGTGTGTAAGCATCTGTGTGAGAATTTTATTAGCTGTGTGAGTGACTACACCAGAATGGAACCTCACCTGCCCCTTTATCCTGCAAGAGAACACAGTTTTCAACAAAATGTCTACCTAACTGGAGTACTTTCTTCTGGTTAATTACTAAGAACTACCTCATTGGTTAAATGTCCAGTGCGTATTCTACATTGCATCTGCGTAATGGACCACAAGCAAATGTCTCCAGTGACCTTGTGTGTGCTTCAGCAATGTAATTATTCCTTGTGCATCTTTATCAATAAATCTGTGATAATATGAATTTTCCTATAGAGAAGATAACAAGACTACAAAGAGGTAAATCTTCACCAAACAAGGATACTTTCTCTTAACTATATGAAGTAAGTGCTCCTTTGATTGGCTAAGATGGCCTCATATACCACGGCATCAAGAACGTGCATCAGCAGCACCCTATTGGTTTTCACCTGCTGTCTTGTGAGGCCACCCATTGCCTCTCTCATCGACCTCCCCCATGCAACCCCTGCATGAGTGCCTTTCTCAGGTCACTTGCAGACCTTCACTATTGTGAGGACAGAGGGTATTATGGAGTGGGCATGAGGAAGGTCGCCAGATCTCAACAGGATATGGGACATGGGATACACTTGCTCTGTACCATTTCTTATTCCACCTCTCCCGGAACAGCCTCCCAGCGGAAGGAACAGGGGCAAAAAATTGAGGTGACCCTGTGATGAACTGGCAGATGTGGCATCCCTGTATGGCCTCCCTGGTCTGCTTTACATGGGTACCCGCTATCTGTTCTCCACTGAGCATCCCAGATCAGAAGGGTACCCAGAAGTAACTGTGGTGTAAATACATATCAGAGAAAGTGGGACATCCGCCACTAAAGCTTACATTTTCCATTAATGGCTCTTAAATTAGTGGCCTCCTCTTCTGATTGACAGTGGCTAGCAGATGTGCTTTTAGCGCTAGGGTGATGGCCCCGCCCCCATGGGCCTCATTTTGCAGTCACACCTCCTGGTGGGAAATGGGGTCTCCAAGCACAGGTGAGGTCAAAAGGGGCTAGTGACCCCAAGTCCAGATAGTGTATTGTCCGCACGGTGGGATAGCAGAGGTACTTGCAATGCTTGAATGTTTGCCCCACCCCCCTTGGGTTCTGTTCTGCAGTTGCACCTTCTGGCGTGTACCCTGAGATCCCCAGGCCCAGATGAGGTCAAAAGGGCCTAGTGACCCCAAATCAAGTCAGTGTATTGTCCCGCACGGCAGGATAGCAGGGGCGCTTTTAGCATTGGAGTGATGGCACCGCCCCCTTGGGCCTCTTTCTGCGTTTGTGCCTCCTGGCACATATCCTGGTGGGTAATGGGATCCCCAGGCACAAGTAAGGTCAAAAGGGGCTTGTGACCCCAAGTCCACGCAGTGTATTGTCCCGCATGGCGGGATAGAAGAGGCGCTTTTAGCACTGAGGTGATGGCCCTGCCCCCTTGGGCTCCTTCTGCAGTTAGACCTCCTGGCACATATCCTGATAGGAAATGGTGTCCCCGAGCACAGGTGAGGTCAAAAGGTAGCTAGTGACCCAAAGTCCAGGTAGTGTATTGTCCCGCATAGCGGGATAGCAGAGGTGCTTTTAGCACTGGGGTGATGGCCCCGCCTCCTTGGGCTCCATTCTGCAGTCGCACCTCCTGGCACGTATCCTGGTGGGAAATGGGGTCCCCAGGCACAGGTGAGTTCAAAAGGGGCTATTGACCACAAGTCCAGATAATGTATTGTCCCTCATGGCAGGATAGCAGAGGTGCTTGTAATGCTTGGATGATTTCCCCACTCATTTGGGCTTCGTTCTGCTGTTGCGCCTACTGGTGCATACCCTTAGGGGAAATGGGGTCCCGAGGCCCAGATGAGGTCAAAAGGGGCTCGAGACCCTGAGTCCAGGTACTGTATTGTCCCGCACGGTGGAATAGCAGAGGCGTTTTAGTGCTAGGGTGATGGCCCCGCCCTCTTGGGCTCCGTTCTGCAGTTGCGCCTCCTAGCACATATCCTGATGGGAAATGGGGTCTCCAAGCACAGGTGAGGTCAGAAAGGTCTAGTGACCTCAAGTCTAGGTAGTTTATTGTCCCGCACGGCGGGATAGCAGAGGTGCTTTTAGCGCTGTGGTAATGGCCCAATCCCCTTGGGCTCAGTTTCAGAAGCAGCTTCAAATTGACTTGGGATAATTGGCAGGCTCTTAATGGAGCCTTATTTTAAAAATCGTACACATAATAAGCATTCAGGTTATCACCTAGAAGTATAGCCACGCACCCCCGTGACCTGGCTCACCTGGGGGCCCATGTTTTAACAAGCGCGGGAGCCCAAGCTTGTTTTTTCTTTTTTTTCTTTTCACTAGAGTTGCGGATTTACTGCTATTTTTGGCAAAAACGTTTTTGCCCTGCCGCGGTCCCTCTGGGACTCCATAACCAGAGCTAAGGGGTAGGGGTATTCCAACCCTGCCCCACTTTTTTTAAAAAGTGTTTTTTCTTGGACTCGGCTGAAGCCGAGTCCCAAGACGGCTGCCAACACTTCCTGGTTGAAGTGTTGGCAGCCAATCAGACCTCAGCACGGCATTGGGAGGGTTTGCTGAGCCTTCGCAGCCAGAAGGTACTTATAGTTAGGACCATGTTTCCATAGGAAAACCATTTTCTGACTTGCCTATATGTGTGGCTCCGTTTGATGAATCTTCACAAAAGTTTCCACAAAATATATCATAGTGAGTAATGTTGTGCATGGAAAGTTTCAGGGTGATCCGTCAAGTGGGGGCCAAGAAAAAGGGGGCGTCAAAAAAATGCATTTCCTATGTTAATTCTCATAGGAGCTTTGAACACAACTACAGCCCGAACCGCTGAACGGAATTACACAAATTTGGCAGAAATGTAGATTTTGGTTTGCAGATCACGCTTTCAGTTTTCCGGTGTAAATCCGTTCAGTAGTTGCGGAGAAATTTAAGAATATCCAAATTAGGATATCTGCGATAGCAGCTAATTAATGAATAATAACGAGCTCATGCAGGGAAATACAGACCTCTGATTGTGTGCCAACACTTCAAACAGGAAGTGTTGGCTGCCGTTGTGGGACTCAGCTTCAGCTGAGTCCTACAAAAAAATTGAAAAAAAAGAAAAGGGGTCAGTGTAGAAATACCCTGACACCATGCCTTGGGGCCCCAGTGGGACCCCGGCAGGGCAAAAAAGTATTTTGTAAATAAATGGTGCAACAAATTTGTGTTTGTTTTAAATAGAGCCCCCGTAAGGGCCAGGTCCCGGAGGCATTTGTTTTAAAAAGAAGGGTGCGCACAGGGCCCCCCTCTTTAGGCTTTTGGAGCCCCAGGGACCAACACCTCCCCGGGCTAAAAAAGCATTGATTGCGGGCCCCTGTAGACCCCCTGGGCCCCTGGAACACCACCATCCCGGGGCCAAATATTTTTTTAAAGTGGGATAGGAGCCGTGTAGCCCCCCTCTCGGGCCACATAGGGCCCCAGAGACCACCACTTCCCCAGGGCTGCCTGTCAACAAAAAAGGAGGGGGCTGTGTGGCCCCCCTCCTGGAGCCATACATGGTGCTGGGGACCACCATCCCTCAGGACCAGCTCCCGCTATGTCCTGGGGTGCCCACCCCAGGACATAGCTGTGGGAGCTTTGACAGCAGGCACTCTGGTTCCAGCAGGCAGGAGCTGTCAATGTGCTCCTGCCCACTAGAAGCAGAGGTTTCATTTCTATCCCTGCCCGAGACATGTGGGCAAGGAGAGAGATGAAATGATTGCTTCTGAATGGAGGGAGCTGCCTTTCCAGCAGCTCCCTCCGTGCAGCAGCAATGCTGGCTCCCACAAGAGGTGAGGTGGGATCATGGGGCCTTGAGTCTTCCTCTGCGGTCCTCATGCTACACACTAGGTGCCCATGACCCACAGGAGACATGGCCGGGCCCGAGGGATTGGGTTCTTGGGGCCAAAATTGGCCCAGGTAGGGGAGGTCATGTGCCCCCCTCCCCATTTGTTTATGGCTGGGCCCTGGGGGATGGGGTCCCAGGGGCCAAATTCAGCCAGGGGAGGGGGCCATGCAGCCCCCCCTTTCCCATTAAAATATATAGCAATTTTAAGGCCCGGCACAGGGAGCAAGGCCGTGCAGTCGCCCTCTCCCACTGTATTGTGGCTGGGCCCTGGGGGATGGGGTCCCTGGGGCCAAACTTGACCAAGGGAGGGGGGCTGCATAGCCCCACTCCCACACTGTATTGTGGGAAGGCCCCCGGCGTGCATCCACTCGTAGACCCACTGAGAGACTCATGCACACACTCACAGTCCCTTCTAGATACTCACGCACCCACTCACAGACCCACTCAGACACTCACGTACCCACTCACAGACCCACTCAGAGACTCATGCACCCACTCACAGACTCACTCCGAGACTCATGCCCTCACTCATAGACCCACTGAGACACTCATACATCCACTCACAGACCCAATCAGACTCATGCACCAACTTGCAGTCCCACCTAGACACTCATGCACCCACTCAGAGACTCACACACACACCCACTCACAGACACACTCAGACATTTGTGCATCTACTCAGAGACTAATGCACCCACTCACAGACCCACTCAGACATTCATGTGCTCACTCACACACTGACTCACACACTCATGGAGGTACTTGTAAACTCACTGAGACACTCTCACAGCTACTCACAGACACACTGAGACACTAGCTCAGACACTCATGCACCTACTACGACACTCATGCACCCACTTACAGACCCACTCAAACACTCACACACCCACTCACACACCCAGTGAGACACTTATGCATCCACTGACCGACACATACAAACACTTACACGCCCACTAACACACCCATTGAGGTACTTGTGTACTTCCTCACACACCCACTGAGACACTCATGCACTCATTCACCCTCTGACTCTCAAAGGATGCAGGTTACAGTTAGCAAACAACATTTTAAAAACCTTAGAAATTCACTTGAAAAAACAATGGTTACAGAGACATAGTTGGGATACAACATAAAAAAAACCTTAGAAATTCGCTGAAAAAAAAAGGTTACAGGGATGTTATAGTTAGGAAATAGAATTTAAAAAACTTAGAAATTCACTGAAAAAGCAAAGGTTACAGAGACGTTATAATCAGGCTCAGATTTCACTCAAACAAAACCAGTGAAATTCAGCAGTTATATTTAGCCGAGCTAACTATAACTTATGCCCCCGCAATGCACTACTTATGACCTCACATATTACATCACTCATGACATGTTCAGTGACATCACTGATGAAATCACTGGTGACATCTCAAATTACATCACTGATGACATCATCCATAGAAACACTTACACACACACACTCATTCCCCTATACAATCTCTCATACGCCCATTCACACACCCACACAATCACTCACATACCCATTCACAGACCCATACAAGTACTCACACAACCACTCACTCATCTATAGAGCCACTCACTCACACACCCACTCATTCACTCATAAAGCCACTCACACAACCGCTCACTCAACCATACAGCTACTTATACAACCGATCACTTACCCATACAGCCACTCACACAGCCACATTCTCACTTTTACATCTACTCACACACCACACTTACCAATACAGTCACTCACACAGCCACTCACTCACTCACACAGCTATACACACACACACACTCATACACCCATACAGCAAATCACACACCCACTCACACACCCATACAGCCAATCAGACAATCACTCACACATGGATACACACAGTCACTCACATAATACATGTTAGAAGTAGTATCACTCTTTAGTAGTACACCTATTATACCATTTTTACTTTTGTCGTACCTTGGTATATATGTTTAACACTCATAAACTTTTAGAAAACACTCACACTCACTGACTGATGTCATCAATGATGCCATTTGTAATGTCATGAGTGATGTCACTGAGCATGTCATGAGTGATGTAATATGTGAGGTCATAAGCAATGGATTGCGGGGCGTAAGTTATAGTTCGCTCCGCCATCTATAGTTGCTGAATATCACTGGTTTTGTGCAAGTGAAATCTGAGACTTAATATAACGTCCCTGTAACCTTTTTTCAGTGAAAAAAGGTAGCTGTTGGTCCAGAAACAGTCTTTTTTGTTAAATGGTGTAAATCCATTCAGTAGTTTTGAAGTTATTTAAAGAAATTTCCAGTTGTAGATACACATGAAGGATCTGTGACCCCACCCGAACTCGTGCTGAGATCTGATTGGTGGGTAACACTTCAAACCAGGAAGTGTTGGCAGCCATCTTGTGACACGGTTCAACCGAGTCACAGAAAAAAGATTTAAAAAACAGAAAAGTGGGCAGGGTAGAAACACACGGACCCCCTAGGCCTCTTGGCGTGATCCCACAGGATACCTAGGGCCAAAAAAGCATTAAAAAAAAAAAAACAATTGGCAAGAGTCGCGCAGGATCCGCGAATCTCGCTGACATTTAAAAAAAAAAAGAAGCAGAGATTCCTGCGCTTCGTTAAATATAGGCCCACGGGTGGGCCAAGTCCCGGAGGCATTTTGCAAATATAGGAGGGGGACGCACGGGCCCCCCCCTCCTGGCAATGTCCCGGGGTTCCCACCCCCAGGACTTTGCAGTTTGGTGATCTCGCCAAGCATAGCAAATGCTGCTCTGCTTCGAGTAAGCAAGCGTATGTAAAATGCTATTGCTTACTCGAAGCAGAGTGGAATTGCTTTTGGACAGAGGGACCTGAATGTTCAGCAGCTCCCTCTGTCCAAATGCAATGCCAGCTCCCACAGGAGGCAGAGAGCCGGCAAGGACCTCAGGGGCCTTCAGGCCCCCCCGCAGTCCCATTGGTGAGTAAATGCCCTGGAGGCACCCACTTTAAATGAGCAGGCCCAAGGATGGGGTCCCTGGGGCCCAATTTGGCCCGGGGAGGAGGGCAGTGCAGTCCCCCCTCCCCATTTGCAAAAGGCCAGGCCCCGCGGGAATGGGGTCCCCAGGGTCATAATTGGCCTGGGGAGGGGGCTGCATGGCCCCCCTCCCCTAGTATTAATTTCTTTTTTATAAAGGCTGAGCCCCAGCTGAAATCAGCCCCCCTCCCATCTTTTACAATCATTTTTTTTTCAAGTGGCCAGGCCTTGGGGGATGGGGTCCCTGGGGCCGAAATTGGCCTGGGGAGGGGGCCACATGGCCCACCTCCCCTGTTTTACAATTTAAAAAAAGAAAGAAATGGCCAGGCCCTGAAGGATCGGGTCCCTGGGGCCGAAATTGGCTAGGAGAGGGGGGCCATGCAGCCCCCTTCCCCATTCTAAAAATTCTTGTCCCTGTGGGATAATGTCCCTGGGCCGAAATTGGCCCCTTCCCTAAAAAAGAAAACAAAAACAAACAAAAAAGCCCGGCAACTCGCTAGCGGCTCTGCCCCTTTTCTCCACCACTCTGCAAACACGCCTCCTGGTGCGCTGCTGGTTTGGGAATGAAGTCCCCTTGGCTTCAGAGAGTCCTTGGGGGCCAGCAAGTCCTCCTGTTACCTCCAGTAAATTCCACACAGGGGGGATTGCTGAGAGATCTTCTGCAAGCCACACCTCCTTTCTCCGCCACTCTACAGATGCACCTCCTGGTTGGGGAATGAATTCCACTTTACTCCTGAGGGCCTCCTCATCAGTGATGTCATCAGTAATGTCCCTGACCATGTCTTGAGTGATGTAATATGTGAGGTCATAAGCAGTGCATTGCAGGGCGCAAGTTATAGTTAGCTCACTAACTATAATGGCTGAATTTCACTGGTTTTGTACGAGTGAAATCTGAGCCTAACTATAATGCCCCAGTAACCTTTATTTTTTTTCAGTGAAAAAGAATATATATATATATATTTATTTATATATACACATATAGACACAGAAAAACCGGAATACCGGACTAGGAACCTAGCTAGGGTGACGTGAGACCCCAACTCAAGTCGAGTTAGACAGTCTTGTTCAGACAAGAAAGAAAAATTTCCTTCTTGAGTCCCCTCACTCACCAGGGTTTCCCCTTGGTGACATGCTTCATCATTGGGGTCCTCTCAATCCGCTGCGGATTGAGGCGTGCTTCGACTTGCGAAATTACGTAGGAGCACTTACGTGAAAAAATGTGTCGTGCAGTGTTGTGGAGTGGAAGAATAAAGATGTTAAAAATACCTGGCTAGTGGGCGAAATAATTTTATTCTAGCTCCTAGTCGGTATATTTAAAAACAGGGGTACTAGAGAACAATGTAACCATGATGAGTTAAACGCCTCTAGTATTGGTCAACATGTTTCGAGCCTCCCCAAGGCTCTTCCTCAGGACCACACAGGGACCAGCCCTGTGCGTTCCACTCCTAAGTGACCTAAATGTGAGGTAAATAAATAGTTAGTGAAAAGTGATGTGCCACACCTACTGTGTGTACACTAATTGTTAATACATACGATATAACTCAATGGATCGTAGTATTTAATTAGAGGTTCAGAATTGCCCCATGGTCTGGAGGGGTTGAGGGGCTTGTAGTCACACTTTGAGCCGAGCACGCCTCACCGGTGATTCACCTACTCGTACCCCTGGAGACCGCATATAATGTCCCTGACCATGTCTTGAGTGATGTAATATGTGAGGTCATAAGCAGTGCATTGCAGGGCGCAAGTTATAGTTAGCTCACTAACTATAATGGCTGAATTTCACTGGTTTTGTACGAGTGAAATCTGAGGCATTTGATAAAGGCACACTCGCCGAAACACGTCATGCCATTGCTTCATTAAATGAACTTTCTTTGTGTCCGCGCTGTGTCCTCCGGTTGCTTCTGAGTGAAGAGATGGTTTTGGTGAATATATATACACACATACATACATATATATGTATGTATATATATATATATATATATATATATATATATATATATATATATATATATATATATATATGCGAAAAGCAATCCTAGCCCACCCTGGATGCGGTGGGACAAGCAAGGTACGGACCACCAAAACGTTGGGTTTTAATTTCCATGAAGTGCTTTATTGAAAATCACGGCACATCGTATTTTTCAGGCCAGTGCCTGCATGACGCGTTTTGACCCTTAGAAACATGGTCTTGTTCACATGACATGCTACCAGTAATGCCATCATTTAAATAGTGCAACCAAACAACCAATAGTGCATCACATTCAACAAGGCTAATGGACATAGTAGAAATACTAAGCGTCACAATTGTAAGTCTGACATAACCAATCATAATTTCAGTGATAAGAGGGATAATCCCATAGTCCTGAGGTAAATATTTCCACATCCTTGCGGTAAATCAAAAAACAATACATTGAATTATAACAGCATGAGAAATCCTAGTAGATGGAAAAAGTCCCACTCTTCATTCAAAAACAATATAAAGTGCGAGTGCTTAATTCTCAAAGTGCTAGTGCAAAGAGAAATACATGACAGTTCAGTATCATACTTCAAATGAATCAAGGCAACAGGTTGTTATAAAATTCATGAAAGATCCTGATGTGGACGTAATCACCATCTATAAATATATATATATATATATACAGTAGAAAAAGCAGACAATGGGGAGGGAAGCACAAAAGACACAGTAAAACCGACACGGAGAAAGTAACAAGTGAACAATACATTGACAACACAGTTATAAACCTCACAGAAATGGATCTAAACAAAGAAAAAGAAAAGATTTTATCATTAGGATTGTCATTTTTCTCTACGACAAATTTTGATTACGCACAAACTTGGATTGACTTTTTTCACTTTATAAGGAAACTGAAATTGCAATATTTCAAGGGTAAATCTAGTCTTATACAGAGTGCCAGTGACAACATCCCATTTACGGGACACTTGGCAGTGGAGGACATGTCACTTTTGCAAGACCAGGACGAACTACAAGGAGGATCGCAGCAGATGAATAGACCAATAGAAGAACTAGCCGCAGAAATGGGACTAGATATATATGGCAGCATCCGAACTCCATTCAGACCCAAGTCGATCTTCCTACCTGTCATGCCCGAGAGTCTTTGGACATATTTGCAGAGAATGTGATAAGTTATTTAAAGCAACTTGCAACTGAATCTAGTAGCAAATGTTTGCACACAGAACACAATCTCAGAATGCAATATTCTCAAGTGATTAAGAAAGTTAAGGACAGACAGGACATAGTAGTAAGATGGTCCGATAAAGGAGGCATTGTAGTACTCTGGCCTCTTACTATGTATACCAAAGAAGTGCATAGACAACTACAGGATAGAGACTGTTACTGTATAGTGGGTCCAATGAGCCTTCAAGGTATAAAGGAGAAATTCCACACTGAGCTGTACAGGTGGAGGGTTCTAGGGCTAATCTCCAAGGGAGAGTTTGATTTTTTGAAAATTGATTACCCAGTGACACCCATACTGAATTCCCAAGGTGCACAAAAACGCAAGCAATCCACCAGGTCGACCAATAATTTCGGCTATAGGGGGGCTATTTGAAAACACTTCCAGATTTATAGATCATTTTCTCCAGGAACATGTATGTAAATTACCCTCATACATAAGGGACACTGGAGATTTCTTGCGTAAAATATATAACGTGTCCTGGGATGAACAGTACTTACTTATGACCCTAGATGTCACAGCTCTCTATAGGAGCATTAGACACGTTGATGGAATCAGAGCACTGAAACACTACTTGGGAACAAGACCTATACATTTACACCAGCACACACTTACGCTTCTTAGCATGGCCAAATGGTGTCTAGACAACAACCTCTTTATGTATGACCAGCTTACCTACAAACAAACCCAGGGGACGGCAATGGGTATCTGCTTCGCCCCCAGCTATGCTAATTTGCATATGGGCTGGTGGGAGGAGCAGGTACTCAAGGTCAACTATGCTAAAGAATGGTCAGGGAATGTGGTCCTCTGGACCAGATGCATAGATGATTTATTCATCTTTTGGAAGGGATCACCTGAGTCAGCTCAAAGATTTTCACAAGAAATCAATAACAACGATCTGAACCTCTCATTCACCTGTGACATTAGCACGAAAGAAGTACACTTCTTAGATCTTGTGGTATATGTAGAGAACAATATGCTCCATACAAAAACATACAGAAAGCCAACATAAGGTAATTCTATTCTACACGCCAGCAGTTTCCACCCCACCAGACTCAAAACAGCATTCCCTATGCGGAATGCTTGCGCATGAAGTGCAACTACAGTAGTGAGGAAGCATTGGGTGAAGCACAAAAAGATCTATTCAACAGATTGAGAGTACGAGGTTACAGTCAGGATGTGTTAATGACAGCAGAGGTGAAAGCAAAACCTAAAAAGAGAGAGGAGATGCTGTTTGGTATGAGTAGGAGTAAGAAGGAAAAATCTGACCACTCTGGACCAGTACGTCTTATTACAGGATACTCAGCCTACCATGCCAGATTACGTAATATTCTATATAAAAATGTGCAATAGCAACTGCCAAATTTCTAGGCTGGATGTGGTCAATTCGTGAAAAAAAGTTAAAGACCCTGGTGCCCATTGAACCTAGTGATTAGCAAAAATAGTAAGTTGATGTTTAAAATGGTTAGGCCAATGTCATAGGTTGCCGACCAGTAATGTCTATAGTAAACCTCTGTCCGGCATAATCATGGTCATAGTTATATAATTTTATTCCTATTCTAGTGCTGTACATAATGCTGTATATTTGACTGTTTCCTTGCATATTTTTTATGGCCATTAGGTGTCGCATATTTTCTTTTCTCCTTTTAGTCTCCTTTTAACTGGTCTCTTTTATGTTATTTTTATGAAAGAAGAATGTAAAAGTTTTTTATATCACTGTTTTATATATGGGATATAATGGTTTTATGGCTAGTTCTGAATTTTTTATATACGTACGGTCTTGAAGCCCTCAAATCCTAATTGTAAATAACTATGTATATATGCCTTTTATTATGATCATAGGGTATACGTACCCCCAATTGGAATGCACTGTGTATCGTTGTGAATATCTTTTGTGATCTTGGTGATCAAAATAAAGATTATGAATAGAACTATATAAAAATTGGAATATTGTGAGAAGCGATCCCATCATAGACCCCGAAATACCACGTGCCGCACTTATATCATTTAGATGGGCAAAATCCATGCGTAGGGAGCTGGTACAGAACTCGCCGCAG
Source organism: Calotriton arnoldi (assembly GCA_963921515.1). NCBI lineage: Eukaryota > Metazoa > Chordata > Amphibia > Caudata > Salamandridae > Calotriton > Calotriton arnoldi. The sequence goes on from CAWUFW010001658.1 coordinate 2,282,725, forward strand.
GCCAAGAGTGGCACTGAATGGCTTAGAGTCACTAGAGGATTTCAGAAATGCTCGAAATGCAAGGCGTGCCGCTATGGCCGCAACATGAAGACCATACAGTCACCACTCAGAGTAACACCGATTGAGATTAGAGGTTCATATAACTGCAAAAGTGATTTTGCGGTGTATGTGCTGGAGTGTACTTGCCAGAAGCGATATGTGGGCAGCACTCTACACAAAGTTCACATCAGGATATTGCAACATCTTAGAGCAATAGCCAATGATGACCAAAGCTACCCCGTAGCAAGATATATTAATCAATGTCATCAAGGTAATGCGAAGGATTTAGTATATTTTGTCATTGACGCTGTCCCCAAAAGCCCTAGGGGAGGAAACAGACAGCTCCAATTAAGGAGATTGGAATCGAGGTACATATTAATGTTGAATACCAGAATACCTCAGGGATTGAACTCCGATGAGGAGTTAACGGTACATCTTTCGCTGCAGACCCTCGCTCCCCCAGACTGGGTAGTAAGGTATACTTTTAGTAAACATTTTCGCTCTTGTTTAGATTAGTTTATTTATTTAGTTCATATGTAATATTCTAGGAACACATTGTCATGGTGTTTGACAGAAGTACGTGATGCGAATATGTGAAGGGATTCAGATACAGTGGTATTTTCTAATCAACCGATTATTGTCTGATGTTACACTTCCATACCAGGGGTAACTAGGCCCACTTGGGCTTGATTATTGTCAGAGGTATATATGATAGGACGCTGTGCACATACTACACCAGATACGTTTTGCTCACTATGAGCTTAACCTACAACCTTCCTAAGTATGATTGCTACTGTGGCCCATTAATTATGAACATACAAGATTGGAACAGTCATTTGTTGTTGATGCAGAATTGGATATACAGTATCCACAATGCATCCGTGATTTTTTCTGACTACTCAGGATGTTTCATACATGTGCCATGTATGTCTATATGTGTTATTTTGGGACTGATTTAAAGTATTTAGCTTTATTTTATTTTATTTACGTCTGTCACAAGAAACAGCGATTCTTTATGTCTATGATGCTATATGTGTTACCATGACAACCACTTAGAGTGATGATGCATATAATGGCCTACCTTAATGGTGCCCGATTGGGTGAGCAAGGCGGTACGTCCACCGAAACGCGTCAGGGCCTCTTTGTAAAATTATCCACAGTGTCGGCGCCTGCTTCATCTTTGGGGAGCGGGACTGGTGATTATATATATAAAAAAAAAAAAAATATATATATATATATATATATATATATATATATATATATATATATATATATATATAATTTTTCCAATATATTTGGCACTGTTTGACGAATCCTCATGGAATTTTCTAAATTAGTACAATGCTCACTTCAGCTGCTGTCTTGAAAGTTTCAGAGTGATCCATCAAGCGGGGGCCAAGAAAAAGGTGGGTCCCATAACACGTTTTCCCCATTCAAATTCCCATAGGGATTTTAGACATGACTACAGCCCGAACTGCTGAACAGAATTACACCACATTTGGCAGAAAGGTAGCTGTTGGTTCAGAAAGCGACCTTTTTGTGAATTGGTGTAAATCCGTTCCGTAGTTTTTGAGCTTTTAAAAGAAATCCATATTTAGATATATAGGAATGCAGATCCTCCGAGGATCTGACAGTCACCGTGCTGAAATATGATAGGCTGCCAACACTTCAACCAGGAAGTGTTGGCAGCCATCTGTGGACTCGGCTTCAGCCGAGTCCCTCAAAAAAATGTTTAAAAAAAGAAAAGGGGGCAGGGTAGGAATATCCTGACCCCCAAGCCTTGGTCTTGGGGTCCCAGAGGAACCCCACCATGGCAAAAAGCAGTTTTCTTTTAAAACATTTGCAGTGGAACGGCGACAGAGCCGCTAATCTGTGGCAAAATATTTTTTTTAAACCAAGCTTTTAAATATAAAAGTAGTGGGGGCCCAAGTGGCCCCCCTCCAAGGGCATTTTTAGGTCCTGGGGACAATCATCTCCCTGGGGCTACATAAACATATAGGTAGGGCTGTGCAGACCCCCCCCGGCCCTGGGTACCACCACCTCCCCGGGGCTAAATAAAAAAATTGAAGGGGGTCCACGAAGACCCCCAGCCCCAGGAACCACCACCTCCCCGGGGCCAAATTAAAAAATTTCACATGGAGGGGGGCCGCTGGAGCCATATGACCCTGGGGACCGCCACCCTCCAGAGCCGGCTCCTGCTATGTCCTGGTGCAGACACTAACACACCCACGTACATACCAATGCATACACTAACACACCTTGGCACATACTGATACATACATTAACACACCCAGGCACACATTGATTCATACACTGACATACCCAGAGACACATTGATGCATAAACTGAGACACCCAGTCACACACTCAATAGATGCACTGACACACCTATTGACACACTAATGCATACACCGACACACCCAGCCACACACTAATGCTGATACTAATACATCCAGGAATATGCTCATGCATACACTAACACACCCAGGCACATACTGATATATACACTAATGCACCCAGGCACACACTTATTCATACACTGACAGTGTCTGCATTAGTGTGTAGCTGGGTGTCTCAGTGTATATATTAGTATGTACCTGGGTGTGTTAGTAAATGTGAGAGTCTCTGTATCAGTATGAGAATGGGTACAACGGTCTTTGTATGGGCATGCGAGAGTCTCTGTATGGGTATGTGAATGGGTGTGACGTCTGTATGGGTATGTGAATGGGAATAAAGGAGGTCTGCATAGGTATATGAAAGGGTGTGAGAGTTTCTGTATGGGTGTGTGAATGCATGTGACATTCTGTATAGGTATGTGAGAGGGTGTAAGAGTCTATGTATGGGTATGTGAATGGGTGTGAGAGTCTATGGGTATGTGCGAGGGAGTGAGAGTCTCTGTATGGGTATGTGAGAGGGTGTCAGACTGTATGAATATGTGCATGTGAATAAAGGATGTCTGAATGGGTATGTGAGAGGATGTGAGAGTCTGTATGGGTTTGTGAATGGGTATAAGGTTGTCTGTATGGGTATGTGAGAGGGTGTGAGAGTTTCTGCATGGGTATGTGAGAGGCTGTGAGAGTCTTTGTATGGATATGTAAATGGGTATACGGGTGTCTAAATGGGTATGTCAGAGGGTGCGAGAGTCTATGTATAGGTATGTGAATGCTTGAGACACTGTATGTGTATGTGAGAGGGTGTGACATTCTATGTATGGGTATGTCAGAGGGTGTGAGAGTCTCCGTATGGGTATGTGAATGGGTATAAGGGTGCCTGTAGAGGTATGTGACAGGGTGTGACAGTCTATGTCTGGGTATGTGATAGGGTGTGCGAGTCTCTTTATGGGTATGTGAATAGGTGTAAGGGTGTCTACATAGGTATGTGAGAGGGTTTGAGAGTCTATGTATGGGTATGTGAGAAGGGTGTGAGAGTCTGTATGGGTATTTTGGATGGTGTGAGATTCTCTTTCTCCATATGGGTATGTGAATGGGCATAAGGGTGCCTGGATGGGTATGTAAGAGGAAGCGACTGTCTCTGTATGGGTATGTGAGAGGGTGTGAGGGTCTCTCTATGGGTTTGTGAATGGGTGTGGCAATGTTTGTATGGGTTTGGGGGCGTGGCTACGGCGCGAGGCGGAATGGCTGCCTCTTGAGGGAGCTCCGCGAGCCAGACACGAACATACGGCAAATACCATATGTCACGAACGCCTGCGGCGCTGCGATACTACATGCAGCGGTGACCACATCCCAGTGGCCAGATCGGTGACGCTGCGGTGCTTATTGGAGCGGAGGAACCGCCGAAAACAGCGGGTCTCGGTCCGGGCCAACCACAGAGAAAATGGCGCCTGCCCGCGACATCAAGGCCAGAGAACTGTGCGACTGAAGGGGAAGAGGCCCGGCACTCGCACTGGCGGTGCCGACCGAGGTGGAGCGCTGAGCCCCAGGACACGACGCACGACCGACGGAGGGTGCTTCCAGTGACGGGGACGCGACTGGTGCAGAGTGGGCTGCAACCGCGGCGGAGTGAGTCCCGGGGCCCGGAGACAACCGACGCGGGAGGTGCGGTGCCCGGCTGGGAGCTGCTGGAAGTCGGAGCCTGTGTGCGGTGAGTGGGGCGAGGGCCGCTTTCGGGACCAGTGCAGGTGGGTCTGCGGGGTGCTTCTTAGACACTGCTGCCTCTGGGACTGGCGGTGTCTGGGGAGGCCAGGGCGGGCTGATCGCACCGGGTACGGGAGGGCGGCACTGCTTTGGCCCATCCGGGGGGGAGCACGCGAGCTTGCCCCCCGTGACGTGGAGGCACTGGTTGAACTGCCCCAGTGCAGGCCCAAGTCTGCTGGTGCGGGATGAGGTGCACAGGGCATAGCTGGTGCTTTCGGGTTGCGGGGAGGGGGGCCGCGTGTGACCCTCACTCCATGCGAGAGTGCTGGCGCAACCTTGGAGAGTCTGAAGTACTAAGAATTGTGGCACTGGCGACGAACTTTCACCTTGGCAAAGTGGAGGTGCCGCGCAAGGCAAACAGCGAGGTGCAGGGGTAATAGCCTTGACTCGAGATGTGGCGTCACTGAGGACTACTAGTCAATGACGTGGCCTCATTCTGAGCGGGGACGCTTCCTGGGACCTGACTGGCGGCTACCTGCGTGGCAGTGAGCGGCGGCGGGGGATCGAGGCTGTAGTCGCGTCCACGGTGCCCTCCTGCGACTATCTGCGCCAGGCGCCTGCAACGGGTGCTCTACTAACCAGAGTACTGTGGCGTGGTGCACAACTATCGCATTGCTGGGGAGAGAGACCATTGGTGCAGTGGATCCAAGCACTGGGACTTCGACTCGGCGGCGAGAAATAGCCGGGACGGCGCATTGGGCTCTGTTTACGGTCTATCATCATAATGGGAAAGCCTGACCCCAAGCAACCGAAACTCCAGTTTGAAAATAAACGTAACACACGCGCGAGTGAAGCCATGGGTGATCAGCCTGAAGTGCACGGGGCCTCAGGAACGGCGGAAGTATTGGAGGACGATACCCGGACAATCTTACTCGAACTGCGGTCTGGGATGAAATCCATAGACAGTAAAATAGATGCGCTAGCGGCAGGCCTTGATGTCGTTAAAAAGAAGGTGGACAAGCATGAACAAAGATTAGATGTCCTGGAAAACAGAGTATCGGACACGCAGGACACACAGGCGGAATCTCGGACCCAAATCCTACAAATGGAGAAGATCCTAGAGGTCATAACAGCCAAAAATGAGGATTTAGAGGCACGCTCAAGGCGCAACAACCTGCGCATAATTGGCTTGTCAGAATCCACTCCCATATCCAAAATGGAGACCTTCATCGATGGCCTGTTGCGTGAACTGTTTGAACCCGTGTTGTCCAAAGTAATGATAGTGGAAAGAGCGCATCGATCACTAGGGCCCAGGCCTAGACCGGGAGCGCCGCCGCTCCCGATCATAGCACGTCTATTGAATTATGCCGATAGAGACGCTATCCTGAGAGAGGCCAGGGCTAAGGCCCCCATCAATTACAAGGGAGATAACCTGTCCTTCTATCCGGACTACACCCCGACGGTGCAGGCGGAGCGTAGAGAATTCGTGCCGGTGAAGAAGCTGCTGCAGACTGCCTCAGTATCATATGCAATGCTGTATCCGGCCAAGTTGAAAATTACTCATGAGGGGCAGGCACATTTCTTCACGGACTCAAAATCTGCCCTGAAATTCTCCAAGCATATCTGCAAATCTAGGCACCGACAGGATCCGACAGGGAGTCCCTCCGCCTCGTCGAATTTAGAGGACACGGATTAGGGGTAGTGGTACTGGGCTATTGTTGTATTCTATTTCTCTGCGGGAAAAGGTACAGTTATCATAGAGTTGTGGGCAGTTGCCGAGCTGCCCTTGAATGGTTAAGCAGTTGAATGCTATGAACGATTCCCGTACACTTATGTCGCATGTTTGCATGTAGTTGCATTGAATTATTTAGGGTTGGCCCGAAAGCTGTTGACCACATTCCAGATACATGGCACGCAGGTGTGCCACACAGTTCAGTCTGGCAAAGTCTCACCACCCGTGGGAGTGTTCGCTGCCGTTTCCTCTCCCCTAGCGGGTGTTCCCCACTTGTTGAGTAGTATGGAAGAAGGGGTATATGTGTGGGAGGGGGGATGGAGTTGTTCTCGACCTAATTGGGAGGTTAGAGTGGGAGGGGGAGGTGGGAGGGATGTTGGGGATATGTGTTGTATTTTATTTGTGTGATTGTTGCATTGTGGTCGATTGGAGTGAGTGCTGCTCAGTATGGAGCACTGGCCGCGTATAGCACTGGTACTGCCCTTCTATTGTTGACCGAGCGGCGCAGCTGGTTGTCAGGGATCATTTGGCTTGGCCATGGGTGAGCACTACCGGCTGCTGACGTGGAATGTGCGGGGCCTTAATTCTCCCAAGAAAGTACGCCAGGTGCTGGCTTACCTGACTCAGTCACGACATACACATCGCACTATTGCAGGAAACACACCTGACCAAACATACGGAGCGAAGTATTGCAGGAAGATGGGCGGGGTTTAAGCTGGCATCATCATTTTCATCGTATGCTAGAGGTACGCTAGTGCTGGTTAAGCGAGGTGTTGCATTTGTATCTATCCGGACATATGTGGATGAGGGGGGACGGTGTGCAATGGTGCAAGGGAAGCTGGGTGGATCCTTGGTTACTATAATTAATATGTACGGGCCTATTGCGGATGACCCGGAGGCTTTTTTACAGGTATATGCTAAGCTAAGGACCTGGCCGGAAGCGAATATTCTGTGGGGAGGAGATTTAAACACCTATTTGAATCCTGAGCTGGATAAATCCAATCCACTGTCACACCGAACTCCCAGAGTGGCCCACTGTGTGAAGAGTGCTATGGTAGAGTTTGGATTGAGCGATGTGTGGAGGGTGCGCAATGCCTGTGTGAAGGAGGGGACGCATGTGACACCATTACATAACACGTGGTCGCGACTCGACTACTGGTTGCTGGGAGGGGAGGCAATAGAATGGGTGCTGGAGGTAGCGAACTTATCGCGTACGTTATCGGATCATAATCCGGTGCAATTAGACATACAGGTTCCGACGGCCGTGCCACGTCCTTTTACATGGCGGTTCCGCCCGGAGGCATTACTCGACCCTGTGTACGAAGCTACGGTGCGGGAAGCTATTGAACAATATTTTACACTAAATAAAGGCTCCGTGGACGACGCCTCCACTTTGTGGGAGGCTTTTAAGGTTACAATTCGGGGGGTATGCATCAGCACCACGGCAGGCATTTTGAAAGATATCGGAGAGCAGCTTCGCAGGGCTGAGACCGCTCTTCAGGCACTGGAACGCAGCTACGCAGCGACTCCATCGGCTGCCACCTTGGCCGGTATACAAGAGCGGATTCTAGAGTACGATACCCTGCCTGAAGCGGAAATACGATACCTCTCTCGCAGACATACGGCGCGTAGGTACGGAGAGGGCGGGAGACCAGGACGTACGCTGGCAAACAAGATTAAGAGCCGCATGGAGCAACCTCCTATAGATAAGATCACGGACTCGCACGGGAGGGAGCACTATCACCCCCTCGCCATTACCGAGCAATTCCGCGACTTTTATGCGGACTTGTACACGACCAGAGGGGAGGCGTCAGAGGCTGAGTTTGAAGGGTACTTGGAGGATGTGGCATGCGCCTGGCTTTCAGATGCCCATAGGGCATATTTAGATTTACCTATTAGCATCGAAGATATCAGGTCTGCTATACTAGCCCTTTCCAATGGCAAAGCGCCGGGGCCTCACGGCCTTACGGTCGAATTTTACAAAGCATATGCTGATTTGGTAGCTCCATATCTGCTGGAGGTATATGCGGAGGCCCACGAGACTGGGAAACTGCCCCCCTCGTTGAGACAGGCACTGATTATAACACTACTCAAAAAAGACAAGCCCCCAGATAAATGTGACTCTTATCGCCCGTTGTCCCTGATCAACATAGATGCCAAGATCCTGGCCAAGATCTTGGCGGTTAAATTGCAACCCCTGATGCAGTGTCTGGTGCTGCCTGACCAATCGGGCTTTATACCTGATAGATCCACATCCCACAATCTCCGGACAATATTCTCCATGTTTCATATATTAGAACCCAGCATGTCTGCTGCGGCGGTGATGCTGGATGCGGCCAAAGCATTCGACTCAGTAGAGTGGAAATATATGTTTTTTATTCTTCGGCGCATGGGATTCCCGCCTCTATTCCTACAGTGGGTAAGAGTGCTGTATGAAGATCCGTCGGCCAGGATGCGTGTTGGAGGTTTGACATCTGACCAGTTTGCTATACAAAGGGGCACTCGCCAGGGCTGCCCATTGTCCCCGCTGCTTTTTGCTATCATACTCGAGCCGCTAGCGTGTGTCATGAGGCAGAGACATAGGGAAACGGCACTAAATTTTCATTACCGACCAGTCGTCATTTCGCTATATGCGGACGATATGGTACTTTTTGTGCGTGAGCCCTCTAGGTACTTGGCACAGTTGCTGAGGGAATACGTGAGGTTTGGCCGTTTGTCGGGACTAGAAGTCAATTGGGATAAATCCATCGTTATCCCACTGACGGAATCAATGACACAACCGGACATGGAGTTCCCGCTGGTGTGGTCTGCAGACCCCATAAAATATCTTGGCGTCTGGGTTCACCGAGACCCGGACAGGGTGATACGCGAGAACTATGGAATGGCACATACCAAATTGGAACGGCAGGTGGATATATGGGTGGGCCTTCCACTCTCACTGGCGGAAAGGATCGCGCTTATTAAGATGGTGGTCCTGCCGCAATTTTTGTACTTGTTTACTAACATCGCGCTATGCGCTATCAAAAGTGTTTTTTAGCACTCTCCGAGGCACTTTGCTCAGGCTGGTCTGGGAGGCAAGAGTGCCCGCGTAAAGTGGTCAGTTCTTACAAGTGATTATGGGAAAGGTGGATTTGGGGCGCCAGATTTCTATGTTTATTATTTGTGTGCGCAAGCCCAATATGCATTTTATTGGGTGAGACCGCATGCGTTTACACCCCATGTCGCGGTGGAGGAGGGGGATGTCTACCCCATACCATTGCACAGTATGGTCACGCACAGGACGCGAGGGACCCCAAGAATGGAGATAAATACAGTGGATACGACTGTGGCTGCCTGGCAGGAGATGGGGCGTCTGGCGCATAAGCTGCCGTTGTATGCTCCAGCCATGCGAATAGAACACCATGCTGCGCTATCGGTGACCCATGAAGCACCATCGATGCGGCTACTTGAGGAGGCAGGCTTTCAGCTGATGCAGGATCTCTACCCAGAGGGGTCTTTTATCACATCAGACGCTTTACAATATATTAGTAACCCAACGTTGCTATTTAGATTTGCTATGCACAGGCTTAGGCATGCGGTCAGAGCCCATTATGACACCTACCCTCTTGAGCCTCCCACGTTGCTGTCTCTCCAGTTCGTGCTCACCACTCCCACCAATAAAAAGCTGATATCTCGTCTATACAAGATGGTTAGGGACGAATGCCTGGGTCAGCCTGACAGAAGCTGGGAGAGATGGAATGCCTGTTTACCCGAACCGATATCGGAGAAAGATTGGAAGTATGTGTGCGAATTGACGGGCACGCTTACCATGAACGGAAATTTGCGCATCATACACTTTAAATACATGCACCAGGTGTACTATACCCCTGCACGCTTGCAAAAATTTGGCCTGCGTGAGTCTAGTAGCTGTGCACGATGTGGACAGGGAGGCGCTGACTTCTTACATCTCGCTTGGGGATGTGGTAGAGTGGCTGAATTTTGGGAGGCTGTGGTTCGTGACTTGAAGACAATGGCGGCTATTGAACTACAGTTCACTCCGCTTGTGTGTCTGCTGTGTTGTGTACCATACGCCAGGGGTGTGAAGGGTAGGTTTGTACGACTGGCCCTGCTCATGGCCACACGGCGGGTGGCAATTACGTGGGGTGGGAAGCGTGCGCCGAAAGTGAACCACTGGCTAAAGAACTTGGTCTACTGCAAAGACAACATGGAGACATACGCGCAAGAACTGCCTACGATCTCACGGCCAAAGGACATTTGGGAACCCCTGAGACTCTTTCTCCTGACAAGGGCAGCTGCGGCTGAGTAGAATGCTGCGCATTAGGTGTTGCAGGGGGGGCGGTGTACGGTCAGACTGGGTGAAATGAACGGATGGACGAAAGATGCTCTATTGCTCCAATGCGACTAGATGACTATCACTTAGAGAGAATGAGAGGTTTTATTTGTCTCGTCTTCATATTTTGATGTGTTTTGGATTTTGGTTGAATTTGTGGGGAAATGTATGAACACAATTATGCATATATTGTATTCATGTATCATGGGTTTTTTTTTTTGTTTTTTTGTTTTTCTTTTCTGTTGATGTAGTTATATCATTTTTTGAAAATAAAAATAATTTAAAAAAAGGGGAAAAAAAAAATGTTTGTATGGGTTTGTGAATGGGTGTGAGAGTGTCTCTATGGGGTTGTGAATGGGTGTGACAATGTCTGTATGGGTTTGTCAATGGGTGTAACAGTGTCTCTATGGTATATGAATAGGTGTATCAGTGTCTCTAAGGATATGTGAATGGCTGTGACAGAATCTGTATTGGGGCTGTGAAAAGGTGTGACAGTGTCTGTGTGGGTTTTTCAATGGATGTGACAGTGACTGTATGGGTCTGTGAATCGGTGTCACAGAGTCTCTATGGGTATGTGAATGGATGTGACAGTGACTGTATGGGTGTAACGGTGGATGTGAGAGTGTCTGTATGGGTATGTGAGTGGGTGTAGCAGTATCTTTATGTGAGCAGCTGTGAGAGAAGAAAGAGTATATAAATATATATATGTACTTTTTTTTCAGCCACACTAACTCCACGGATCCCCTGTAAAGTTACACGGGGGGCCGCGCTGAGCCTTGCAAGCAATCCGCAGATTCGCGAATGATGAAAATAAAATTGGGGCATTTTCATGACCATAATACACCCTCGCCCTTTGTTTTAAGCATGAACAAGAGGTCAGGAAACCTCTCACCTGACCCCTTCACTTAATATTCACTATAGTTTTCAACTGCGGCGACTGTTCCCCGGCAATCAAAATGGCGGCTGCAACTTTTCTCTGAAGGTGCGGCCAGCCAATCAGGAGTTTGCTAGTGCGCGTCAATCCACGGATTACCTGCGGGCAGATTCGCGGGTAATACACGTCCCCAGAAACACAAATTTGTTTTAAGCCTAATATCTCTACAACTACCTAAAGGATTTACACCAAATCACAAGAAGCACGATCTGCATACCATCACCTAGCTTCCTGCTAAATTTGGTGTAATTCCGTCCAGTGATTCGGGCTGTAGACTTGTTCAAAGGTCCTATGGGAATTAACATATACACACAAAAAAGGGGAAGAGAGGCATGAATGATCCATGGAAATGCCTTCCCAGAAGATGTACCACACAATCACTATGATTCTTTGGTATTATTATGAAGAACAAAAAGAGGGGAAAGAACATTCTTTTGATTTAAAGTCCCTCACCCACAATTTCTAGGTGCTGTATCACCAATGTGGGCTTGACCAGTAAACCTGCAGCTCTTTCTATTTTTTAGTGGTGTGGGAAAACTATGGGCTTGATTTATTTATTGGCAGATGGAGTAATTTCCAATGGCCTGGAGGAGTACTTTACATCAACCAGGCCAAGACTACTCTGCCTGCCAAATTTGTAAATGACCACCAAGTTGGAGGTCATTTATAAAGCATAAGGCAGGATCTACCCTAATCTACCCCACTCAATTCTACCCCACTCTACCCCCACTCCACTCCACAGCAATCTACCCCACTCCACTCTACCCTAATCTACCCCATTGCACTCTACCCCAGTCTACCCCACTCTAATATACCCCACCCCACTCCATGCCACTAACGTTTAGCCATGCTGAACAGCAGCCACACTGGTGTTCTTAATGGCTAAAACACATTGCCAAAGCCAATAAATAGCTATAGAATAGGTGAGACCTATTGACTTTGCCAATGCTTGTTTTGCCCCCCAACATCCCTGCAAATGTCCTAAAAAAGGAACATGGATTGTAATTGTAAGGATTTTTTGTGGAGGAAAAAACTGATTGGGCCTACCATATATTGGGGGCACATGGGGTGGGAAAAACCCCCTAGGTGGAAACTGTCCTGGTTATCTGCCGCTACATCTGTCACACTCTCTTGGTCTGATGACCAACTGTTCTTGGAAGTTCATTTTTGATTGGGAGATTTATTTTCTGATTTCAAGAAAAATAATCTTCTTTAACCTAAAGATAAATAGTGTCATGGCAAAAATCTTTCCAATCTTTCTATAGTTTATTGAGCTTGGACTGTGTGAGAAACTTCTTAAACTCTGTGACTTCTATGTTAATCTCATCATGTTTTATTTTGCAGATACCAATTTGGATTTGGGATTTTAATAAATTCTCACTGGCTTGAGTTTTGATTAGCATCGCTTCAGATAGTTTTTTTGAGGATTTAATAAACAGAATTAATCAGTCCCTTGTGCATTTCAATGCAACTAGGGACCAGTCTCTTTTAAATGTTAGGTCATCAGGGAAAACACAAGGTTCATTGGTGACTGCAGCACAATAGGCAGTCTTTCCTCATAAATATTCAGTCATCAATGCCCCATGCATAATTGTTTATTTGATATGTCTTTAATTCAAAGAGTGATTCCTAGCGTTCAACCTGGGAAAAGGTTTGGGTAATATCAGCCTCGCCCATTAATTTTGGAGTGGCTAAAATTGCGGTAACATTGACTTAATTTTTTTAATCTTATCTATGGGTTCCAGAATACAAATTTGTCAGGATCCAAACATAAGAATATTTTAACTACATATTATCCCTACCAGGGGCGGCGCCTCCATGCGGGCGGAGGAGCGTCGCCCCACTGCTTTCTCGCAGTGGGAGAAGCAGAAACATACAATGGTATTATAAATGCCATTTTATGTTTCTGCTTCTTGCACTGCGAGAAAGCAGAAGGGTTTGGTTGGGGGCGGGCGGGCGGGTGGGGGGCTCTGCTCGAGACCAGGGGAGTATTGGCTTGCCCAATGCTGCGGGCCCTGACTGTTTGGTCGACCCTCTGGGGCCAACCAAACCAGTCATGTGCACTCCCCCTTTTCTCCATGTAGGCTGCGTGCACCCTACATGGAGAAAATGGCCTCCTCATAGACGCCTGTATGGTCGGCGTCCCAACCAATCACAACGCTGCCATTGCAGCGTTGTGATTGGCTTAGGGGAGGGGAGGGAGGCTGCCTGCTTCCTGTTCCTGTGGAGGCAGGAAAGCGGGAGCAGACCAAGCAGTGAAGACGCAGGACCCGGGAAAGGTAAGTTTTATTTTTATTTTTTTATTATTTAAACAACCCCCTCCCTGAGCAACCCCCTTCCCTTGCGACCACCTGCCTGCCCCCCCACCTCGCATGACCCCACGCCCGCCCTTCCACTCATGAGCCATGCCGGCCGCGACTGATCCCTACCCTAAAACAGCAAGTGTTCCAAGTTGACAGGTCACACCCACACTGGGATAACACCACAAGTGTGCGATACAATGATGAAGCGCACCAAAATAATGGGTCAGTGTATTTAAATCAAAAGAAAAGATTTTCCTTCTCCTCTTTTTGTTCTTCATAATAATACTATAAAACCAAAATAATGTCAAAAAAGTCAAGTAGATTAGCTTGTATGGTACATATAGATATACATGCCCTGCATACTCTTCCTGTGTAGTGTTGGACTTGGATGTTTGCTAGTTGTTTTTCTTAGAAGTCTTTCAAATCACAAGATGCGCTGTGACTCCTGCTTTGGATCAATTTAATTTTCAACTGTGTTTTCCTGAAAGAATTGTGAGAGTGATTGATGGTGGAGCAGACAGCTGACTCACCTGGGATGATTAAGCACCCATTCAATCACTCTCTCTTGCGATTGGTTCCCATTCCAGCTTGCAAGGTTAAAACGTGCTGGTCGAATGTGCGCACTTCATTCTGCAGCCTGCCTGCCACGAGTTTACTTTCCTTGATATTGTTACAATTACTGCACCAAAAAGGTAATACTTTGCCTTAACCCCCTGCTCTGAGTAAGGGGCTTGCTTTGCCTTGTCAGGTTCTCATTTTGTCCTGTTCGTCTGCAGGCAATGTGTAATTTAATTATACTCAATATAAAATTTATCATGCGTAAAAAGGTAAGCAACCTTTTCCTTTCCTGTCCTTAAATCCATGCTGTGGTAGTGTTATTCTAGGTTTATATTTTCGTGGACAAATAATGATGGGTAATGATTTTTATGATGGACCAATATGCAAATGCTGAATTAATGTGATTGCAGTTGGAACAAGTTTAAAATGATATATAGAAGTGTGTTTATTAAAGTAATTTAGTTGTGCCACATTTTCACAAAATCACCATATTGGATAACGTGGATGCTGTTACGATGCTGTTCCATCATTCACTCCTGCTTGCCCCCTCCCATCTTGTCCCCCTGCACATCTTCTCTCCCCGCAAGCACTGCAGAAGTGAGGACAAGATGATGTCATGGATTTCTACAGTGTGTATTGAGAATTCATTTTCTAGTGTTTCTAACTGTAACACATCTCAAGGTCCTTCCTCTGAGGTTCAGTTGCAGAGCCTAGTCATATTTGTATGAAGACTCATTGCTAATTGTGTCATATTACTTTGGATAGCAATAACACAGAAGATGCTGGATTTTTTTATTTGTTACTTGTGATAATGCTACAATGAGGCTGCGTTTTCTCTAATTTGTTCAGCAAGAATTGTCTGTAAGAACCCAATGGTTTTGGGGGAGCAGTTGAATTTCCTAAACCTCTTTCAGATAGGGATACTGTTCGATTTCCTTATGATTTTGCTGCTCTTTTGGGACTTAGAATGATTCTGACCCTTGACTGTGCTGTATAACTCTGCATTTGAGCCTTACTGGCATTTATTCTGTACGGTTTGATTTCAGATTTTTAGCTTTTCTCCAGATAAAGAACTCAGTTATTGAGTGGTCCCAATTACTTATGATTATTACTCTGCTATAATGAATGTTGGGGAGGGTGCCTTTTTACACAAGATCAACTTGAAGCAGAATTGCCTGAGGTAAATTTTGGGGTGATCTGAATTTGGGGTATTTTGAATATTGAGTTAAAGAGTTCTGCTCCCCCATATTGGTAACAGAGGATGGTGGCATTTTAAAGAAACACCTCCTTTCTCCTAAGGCTCCCCAAAAGATTTTCTTTGTTCCTAATGCTCTGTCCGAAGGAATAGTGGATTTTCTGGAACTCCACCAGAAGGTTCCGATGTCATAGATTCTCACGAAGTGGCTTGCAGTGCGTTCCTGAATAATTTGGAGTGTAACTATGAGTAGAGTAAATTGATTTGTGAATAGTATATATATTTGTGAATTGTGGGTTGAAGCATGTGTTTGAAAAATTGATTGTTATGCCCTTAGTGAGATGTGTGGATATGTGATACTGACTGTGGGTTCAGTTGTAGGATTGCTTACTGTTTTATTGATGTATTATTCATTTTTATAATCACATTGTTTTTGGTTATTGGATTTTTCGCAATCCAAGATCTTGAGATATTGTGGTTTTTACTTGTTTACATAAGGTTGTGTGTAGTGCAAGGTCATCCATACATATGGATAGGGAATTCTGAATTAACAAAGTTTTTTTCAGGATTGGTTGCTTAGTTTGGGTTGGTGTAACTTTCTCCTAAGCAACTAGCCACGGTGGACTGCCGCCAGATGGGGGTCTATCCAGTGCGAATTGAAGCTTTAAAGCACCTCTCATGTTATGCTGTTTGTTGTTCTGGTTTTCAAACAATCAAAAGTTATATCTTGCTTTGACTTACTTAATTCTTTTATTTAGATTAACCAGACAAGGGTTCATTTCATTTAAAATTGTGATAGAAAGGTTTTGCAATTATTTTCTCTATTCACAGAGAAGTCAGGCTGTGATTTGTTGATCAGCCAGGGAACCACACTGGGATTGGTGAGACGTCACCTCATAGCTGCACTGTCATTGCTGATGGAGCCACACTGTGATAAGTTAACCTTTGACAGTGTAGCACTGGGATTGGTTGTTGTTTGCTAGTTCGAATATTGTAATTTTAAGGTGATTTTAAGATTCTTTTAAGCGAAAATAATTGGAAATATATTGAAAAAGTCTTAAGTTTCTGTTGTGCCCGAAGAGACAGTAGAGGGTACCTTTAATATTAAAAAGCTAGATTTCTTGAGACAAACCATGTATGACATGAAGCCGATGCCCAGCCCCACAAAGGTTGAGGCACAAAATAAAAGAGATTGAACTGTGCAGAGAAAGAAATAAAGAAAATGACTAAGCAGGTGAAGGGTTCATTTAGACAATAGCTTGAGAGCAAATGGGATCAACAAGAGAAATGTTGGAGGGAGTAAATTATGGAAGGTGTAAGAACCTGTCCTGCCATAGGTAAAGAAACAAATGGTAAAGACGAGACAAACAAAGGAGAAAAGCAGACAAATGATTCTGATACACCTTACAGGCTCCTATAGAAGCGGTACAAAATGCACCAAGACAGTGATGAGAGCATTGACAAGCAGAGTTTTAACAGGCTGTTGACTTACTGCCAGGTGTACAAATTAAGCACACAATAAATTAGAAGAGTTAGCTGATGAACATGAGGGGGCTAGCACATGCTATGAACAGATGCTTACAGGGTAGGTAACATCTTTTTAATGATACCTTATTTGCAGATGGTGCAATTGTGGAATATGTGAAATCCTGGATATTTTTTAAAGGTGTTTCGTGATGCAGATCCCATTTGTCCTTTAAAATCTGATCTTCACAGCAGTCTGTGAGACTTTTTGCCCTTTTGAAGCCATTTGGGTTCTTTGTGATATAGCCACATTCAGGGAGGAATTGTCCATCATGAGATAACAATATTTTTGTAATGATTGTCTGTTGAGGTTGTGACCTTCATTGAGGACAATAACAAATCTCAAGGTTGTCTTCTCCATCCACCCCCACCAACCATCAACATGTCCAAATAACTCTTTACCTGTCAGTATATAAAAATCATCCAGTCCCATGTTCTTGAACATCTTCAAGATGGGCTAGTTCTCAAAATGCACTGAGTCAATCTGGAGTGTAATTTGAAGAACTGAGACACTAATAGCAACATAGATATTTCTGTTTTTGTCTCCTAAATATGAAAATATCTAACGTCTCTCAGACGCTGGCATATTAGTAGCCAACTTGCTGAGTTTTACAACACCAGACAAAAATTGAGGACAAAGCAAGATTTTCTCCACTTCCTTTCCATCATCTCTGATTACATTTTTCTGCCATTGGATTCAGCTGCAGAACATGTTAAAGCAGATGAATCAAGACAAAAGACTGGTTCCAAGGCTATACAATAGATGCAAAATCAAGAAGGGATAATAATGGGGTGAAATCTCCCTTCAGTCTGGAACGTTTATATGAATTCCACCTTGTTGCAAGACTTTTGATTGTTTAGGATTGACTTGTGGTTGCAGGCAAATCTGGCCTGGTTGCATACAACATGGACTAAAATGACTTTGCTTTCAGATGCTGTACATGAATGGTGCAGTGAAAGGCCCAGGAAGCAGGCCAATGTCTAATTTACCTTTTCAGCTAATAAATGTGTGCTTGGATTGCCATGTTTTATCTTAACTCATGCTGACAGGATAGAGAAGGACATTTTCCAATCTCTGGTGCATTGTTCGCAAATGCAGATATGAGGGACATAACCTTGTGTGTTCTTTCCTGAAGGAATAGGAAAAGAAAGTAGCATTATATTTCTGCATGCACGTACTTGAACAAGAAGCATTGTTCGTTTAAATATCCTGTATGATGATACTGGGGCTGAGCATGAGATAACCCCCTCCTCTCTACATTGAAACCCAATGCCTAGAAAAGGGGTAGGGTTAGACAAACGGACCAGTTACTGGAGGGAATACTGAGCAATGAAAATTCCGAATTCAGGCCAGAAGTCACAATGAGGCACACAGGGAGGCATATTAGCATATTTTTTAGCATATTATTTAGGACTTAAACAACCATGCTATTAGATGGGTGGTTACAAGTTAGATAAAATTAGTTTGATCGGTTTGTGTGATAAAATATGATTGAGGCATATTTAACCTTTGCAATCATTTGCATATTTGTTGCTGAGATGAGTATAATATTTACAATTGTTCCAATTCTCTGGACTTGTAGATAAATAGTGCATATTCATTAATCATTGTGTTTGCCTAGTGATTTTGGGATACATGGTGGGGCTCTAGCTATATAATCTGTGGGTGAGGGATTATTTGACAGAGTTGTCTAACTCCTAACACTCATCTCCCCTGGAGTCTGACTCAGAGGGGTTGAGAGTGAAGATACCTGTTAATTCTCCTTTTCACTGAAAAATATATATTTACCTTCCAAGGCTAGGCAGTCTATTGGGTGTGGCCCAATACATTGGAGCTAATTTGGTGTGATACCTTTGTTAACCCCAAGCTTAGGGGCACATTACGATACCCGGCGTAAAAAATCCGCCAGGCATGGAAGCGGCAAAAATCCGCCCGCACACACCGCCTGAACACCGACCACGCCATTATGAGTACACAACTGAAAATCGCCATCGGCGGAAAAATCATACAAAATACCGCCCGCCATCGTCCGAGTCGGAGTCAAACCGCCCGCCACGGACGGAAACACGCACGACAACACAAAACCGCCCGCCCTCACGGCCGACACACCGCACGTGAAATTACGATCGCACCGCCATGAGCGCGGAAAAACAACAAAAATACCGCCCGCCAGCGCAAACAACGCCGATGAGAATCGACACGGCAGAAGCCATGGCGCCCACGTACCTGCACAGAAACCATCCGCACACAAAACCAATAGCACACAACATGGCCAACAAGTCCACACAGCAAGGCACGCACAAATACACAAGCACAGTACACATCCCGAAAACACCCCCCGGACAAACAAAAAATACAAAGGCCAGAACCCCAGACACAACACACCTGAAAACAACAGACCATGAGGACACACCCACATAGGTGAGTACAAAAGCAGCACTCCCACAGACCACAACCCCTTGCTACATTGCAAACCAGAGAGGAGAGGAGAGGACACAGTGACACAGCAAGGACAGCAGCACACCACAGAAACGCACACATCACAACCACCACCACCACCACCACCACCAAACACCGGCACCACAAACCCCCTGCACATTACACAACACACACCGCACCACCACCACAAACACCATGGCACCACAAAGGATGCCCAAGTTCACGCCCATGGAGCTGACGGTCATGGTCGACGAGATCATCAAGGTGTACCCACAA
The DNA here is from genome assembly GCA_963921515.1 of Calotriton arnoldi. Classification (NCBI taxonomy): domain Eukaryota; kingdom Metazoa; phylum Chordata; class Amphibia; order Caudata; family Salamandridae; genus Calotriton; species Calotriton arnoldi. The sequence continues at coordinate 2,302,149 of CAWUFW010001658.1, forward strand.
ATCTATGGGAACATGGTCCAGCACACACCACTAGCCACCAGAAACAGAATGTGGACCCGGATCGTAGACCAGGTCAATGCAGTCGGGACCCTGCCCAGGAACAGAACCGAGATAAACAAACGTTGGAATGACGTAAAGAGCCTGGTCAAGAAGAAGGAGGGCAAAAACAGAGAGCTGGCTGCCGTCACTGGCGGAGGGAATCCCGCGCTCTTTAAGACCTTCAAAGCGTGGGAGGAGAAGGTGCGAGTCGTAATCCATCCGGAGATCCTCGCCGGATTAGCAGGGGGAGTGGAGGCTGGTAAGTACAAACTAATGTATACCAGCACACCGCTATGTACACACATGCGCAACCACCATGCCACAGCTCCCAGGGACAAACACCCCCATGTCCAGCACACAATACACAACACATCACACGCACATGCAACAGACACTACCACACACAGGCCAAACCGAACAACTGTAAGATGCGTGGGGACATGTGTACACTAAGCCAGCCACGTAACCACCAACAGGTCCACAAATATGCCAGAAGCGCCACAACGAGCACCCGCCACACCCATGTGTCCGCCACAGCTGCACCAACTGACAAGTAACAGGTAAGTGGCAGGAACACAAAGTGCAGTGGGTGGGACGGTGGACAGCCCAAGTACAACACACACCAGGCCCCAGTCCCACAGCACAGCAAGGAGGAGCATCCCCCACACCCCACACCCACGTGTCAGCCACCGCAGTGCACAACGACAGCCGAAAGGCAGACATCACGGTCCACAGCAATCGGTGTCAGTGGGTGTACAGCCACCCCCACGACCCACTACACCCCCCACCCCCACAGACCTGCAACATGGAGCACCCCCGCTAAGAGCCATGTGGCATCCAGTACAGTGCACGCACGAACAACTTGCAGGTGGGAAACTGGACAGGGCTGGATTACTGGAGGCATGAGGACCATAACACCACCAACACATGGGACATGTCACGTAGCACACGAACACGCAGCACCGCCCACCGTCACGAACAAGTGAACAATGTGCACACGGACATGAACAGCAGACTCACACCCCACATGACCCATCACAGACATAGCAACACCCAAGGAGCCACGTCTGCATGCACAAGCCACACTGAATATAGTCCCACACGGCAGCCACTGTGCAACTCATCACACACAACCGAAACACCATTGAAGTCCTGTCCATGTAGCCCCTACTGCCTGTCAACCACACACCCCACAACTACGCCTATGTAAGACAAACAACACTAGACGCAACAGAGCGGAACAACAGAAATGCACACGAACACCACTGAACCCATCAAACACACAGACACACCATGCACATACAACATACCATCCATCCCATCCGTCAGCCCCAGTCTCATGAAAGGCATGTCATCCGCACAGCTGCCACACATACAGCAGTCACGCTAAGACACATGCCCATGACCAACCATGTGCCAGAAGTCAATTAAGCGCACGACACACTGTGAGCAACAACACACAACATGGGCCACACCCCCCCGAGCACTGCAGTGATGCACATGGCACAGGGCAGCACGCACACCAAGGAGATGGGACAACTGCAATACGTTGGCTGGCACACAACTATCACTCACTCATAACGATGCGTCCAATGCCATGTCCAGTAACCACAACAGACAGCAAATATGCAGGGCATGTCAGGCATGCACACACCTCAGACCATGCACTGTCATGCTGCCACAACACATGTCACGTTCGGCACCCATGGCTCACAGCATGTACCCCAAAAGCATATACCCTCCCAAATGCGAATCTGGGGCATAGCCCCCATGTTGCCATATGCGTTCCTAAGCGTTCCATTTGAACCCCAAAAGCATATTCCATCCCAAATGCGAATCTGGGGCATGGCCCCCATGTTGCCATATGCGTTCCTAAGCGTTCCATTTGAACCCCAAAAGCATATTCCATCCCAAATGCGAATCTGGGGCATGGCCCCCATGTTGCCATATGCGTTCCTAAGCGTTCCATTTGAACCCCAAAAGCATATTCCATCCCAAATGCGAATCTGGGGCATGGCCCCCATGTTGCCATATGCGTTCCTAAGCGTTCCATTTGAACCCCAAAAGCATATTCCATCCCAAATGCGAATCTGGGGCATGGCCCCCATGTTGCCATATGCGTTCCTAAGCGTTCCATTTGAACTCCAAAAGCAAAGTACAAACCAGACCCAGGATGGGCCAGGAGCCCGCATACACCAGAGTCACAATGAGTAGGGGCAAAGCAACACACCCATCGGCATGGCCAATCCGTCCCATGCCACATGTGCACAGCACACAGTCCCATTGCCTAGCACACACACCTACAGATGCCACAGCCACACACTCGCCTCCGGGAAACCCATGTACGAGATTGCACGAACTGCCAATGTCAGACGACTAATACATACTTCGCCAGGTGCAACACAATAACAAATCTCATTCTCTCCACAGGTGACGAACTGCTGGACGCTGGGGATGGAGACAGCAGCCAGCACAGCCAGCCTACAAGCCCCCAACGAGGACACACGGATCTGGAGGATCTGTCCACCTCTTCGGACACGGACCACCAAGCTGGCCCATCTGGCGTGGCAGGGCCCAGCCGCTCCCCAGGACCCCTCCTACCCACCAACCCATCATCCAGGGATGCTGAACAGTCCCAGTCCCCTGCTGCCACTGTCGTTGCGGCCACACCCACGGTCATTGCGGCCACTACCACTGCCGCAACCGCCACCATCGCCGCACCGACCACCACCGCCTCCACCACCACCACGTCTTCGCTGGCACCAGCCCCAGCGCAGGTGGTGGCCCGGCCGACTGGATCCACCCTGGGAGCCACAGCGAGGACCGTGGTGAGCAATGTGGCTAGTGGGCAGGCCGGTGGCAGCAGGACTGGTAGGAGGAGCAGGGTCAGGGAAACGCCAGCCTCCCCTGGGAGCCATGCCCTGCCTCAAATGGACAGAGTCCTTGGGGCCTATGAAGAGGCCCAAGGACAATGGGCCAGGTCTGCTACTGACACGCGGGAGGTGCTGGGGGTGCTGAGGTCCATGGACGCCCATATGGGCCAATTCGTGTCCCGTATGGACCAACTCGTGGACCTCATGGGCCAGCTGGTGGTGGCGGTGGGGTCACAGGCAAGGCCAGCAACACCACCTCCGCCACCACCTGCTAGGGCGCAGGCTCGGGCAGCAGTGTCCACTTCCCCTGCGTCCACAGCCAGTGAGCACACCTCACCCACCACCAGCAGGTCGCCACCACACACCCCCTCCCAAACGTGGAAGGGGCCGTCCGAAGAGGAAACAGATCTCCCGGGAGGACTTCGCACGCTCCAGTCGCAAGTGAGGCAGCCAGCCAGCCTTCCGCCAGCCTTCCTTGACCAGCCACTGCATTGACTTGCTCTACGATCCCACTCCACACAGCCATCTGGATGGCATGTGTGTGTTGGACTATGGACATAGAACCAGTGGGTACACCCTGATCATCACGCAGCCATGACCGACAGCTCATTGTCACTGCACGCACCACTTTTGTCATCACCTTACACACAATCACATGTCACAGTTTGTAATAAATGCACCTTTTTCACTAACTGCTGTTTGTGCCCTGTGTCTTTATTGTACGGAATACAACGGCCACCTTGGGCGGAAAGGCACCTGATGCGTGGCATGGAAATGGAATCCGGAGGGCCTGTAGGGACCTAGGGGTGGGAGACAGAACAGGAGCACATTCAATGAGTGTGTCACACACCCATCACACAGTACATGTCAACAACTACAAGCAATGTACACACATCGCACAGAGCAATAGGGCACAATGCCACAGCCACCAACAGTGGCATACTACCCTGGCCATGGAGCGTTGACACACTGCACGCAGTGAACATACGGCCACCCTGACACAGCACACACACACCTGCATAGATACAGACACATCATCCGTCGTACATGGACACTCACCGTCAAGTGAAGTAGCGGGCGATGAGCTGCTGGCGCACATTCCCAGCTTCCTCCTCTCCGCTGTCCACCTCACTCGAGCTGTCCTGGTCTGCGGGCTGGGGCCCTGGTTGATCTCCGTCATCCACAATGAGGGGGATCTGCTTCCGAATGGCCAGATTGTGCAGCATGCAGCACGCCACCACTATCTGGCACACCTTCTGTGGGGAGTACGCCAGTGCACCCTCGGTGCGGTCCAGGCACCTGAACCTGGACTTGAGGAGGCCAAAGGTACGCTCGACCACACGTCTGGTCCTCCCATGTGCCTCATTGTATCGATCGTCTGCTGGGGTGCGAGGATTCCTCAATGGACTGAGCAGCCATGCCCCATTCGGATACGCAGAGTCACCTGGGTGTGAGGGACACAGAGAACCGTTGCTATTCCAACTGGACAGGGGACAGCATCGCACAACCAGCACGCTACACCACTCCACATACTCACCGACAATACAGCCACGATCCTGTTGCAGATTGGCCATCAGTCGTGGCAAGATGCTGTTGCGCATTATGTGTGCGTCATGGGCCGAGCCTGGAAACTTTGCACACACGTGGGTGATCACCATGTCCGCAAGGCACACCACTTGCACATTCAGGGAGTGCGTGTGCTTCCTGTTGCGGTACAGGTGCTCAGTGGCCTGTGGTGGAACAAGGCCAACATGAGTGCAGTCAATGGCTCCCACGACGTGTGGGATTCTGCCAAGGGCATAGAATGCACCCTTCACTGCCGCCAATTCACGAGCCCTGGGGAATCTGATGTACCTGTTCCGGTACAGCATCATGGCTGCCAGTACATCCCTCAGCACCTTGCTGAACATGGGCTGGGACATCCCTCCTCCACTGCCCACTGTGTGCTGGAATGACCCAGTGGCGAAGAAATGCATGGCGGCCATCACCTTAGCCGTGGGGGTGACAGCAGTCGGATACACCCTGCGGGGACGGAGATGGGGCTCTAACATGGCACACAGTCGATGCAGAGTTGGCCTGTCCAGCCGAAACTTCCTGATTACCTCTGTATCGTCCATGTCCGCCAGCAATTGGTATGGGCGGTCAATGTTCGGTCTCCGCCTGGGTTAAATGGCAGAGGACACATGTCAAAGCAACACGGCACATAGCAATTTCGCATACACATCACTGACATGACTGAGCAAGCACATGAGCCACAGCCCAGCTGTCAAGCTGGGACGGCACGGCCACAATACACTTACACAGGTCTCCCAACAATGGCAATGGCAAGTGAGACATACCACTGCCATGTGCATGCACATGGGGATCTAGGCCCCAATGACTTGCGGGGCGTGCTGATGGGGACTGACTGCATATTCGTCAAGCGGCAACGCCACGGCAACATGAGTGTCTGCTGAGCATGGTACTGCTTCCGAGGCTGGATGAGTATGGCACACGACGACGACGATGTGGGCACGGGCTGAGCGGCCAATACAAGTGGGACCTGTGGCACGAGGGGATATGAGACAGTAGTAGGTGTCAGCACTGCACCCTATGTACAGCACTGTACGGATCACAGCTCCCGAAACATTGACTGGTGTCCACATTGACAGCCCCATGCCAAGACGGCTGTGTGCTTGCAGTCACACGTCACAGGTGAGAGGTTACATTGCACGTGCCAGGTGGCAGTCGTACATAGTGGGAGCTGGCATGTGTGTGCATGTGTCTCCTGTTCAGGATCCACCAGATGGGCGCTGACTCTGTACTGACCATTGGACACAGCATGTTCCGTGGAAGGCTTGTGTGTGTGGGATGGTGGCACTGGATGTGCCTCCGTTGGGTGGGGGCCATGCACAGGGCGGGTACGTCGATGATTGCGCATTGTTGGTCACGGTGGGTGCACCAGCTAAGATGTGTTGCCCTGTGTTCAATTCCTATGTCCGCATGATGATGGACTGTGGATGTGGGCAGACTACACATTGGTCGATGTGCTGTCTATATGCATGTGCCTTCACACCAGGCACAGCTGCCCCTGCACATGTGACCCCTGCTGGACTCGCTGCTGGGTCTGTGGAGCTGATGCACCTTCTGCGCGTGGGGCGGACAGCTCTCCTCACTTCCCTCATTGCGCATGTCATGTCTTTGCCGCAGGTGACATGGATCATGGAGGGCCCACATGTACGCGTGGGTAGGCTACACATGATTGTTCACTGGTCGCCACCCCCAGTCAGTGTTTCGAATGGGAAGGTTGTCGTGCTGGTGGTATGTTCGATGTGGCGGATGGGCGGGCCTAGGTGCGGGCTTACATTCCGGACATGGGGGTAGTTGGATTGGCGACTAGTTGCAGTACACACGGGACACGTCTCTTCCTTTCCACATCTGGGTCATCCCTTGTACTAACTGACAGTGATACAGTCATCTTCGCCCCAGCCCTCATGTCCTCCCCTCGCCCCCCAATATGCATGCTCACCTGCGAGGCTAGCGCTTGCACAGGCAGCCCCAAGCTTGCACCAGAGAGGGCAAGGAGTGTATGTGTGGGTCCAGTTGCACGAGTGGGCTGTCTCAGGGTATGATGTGTGGCGGGACGCCGTCCACCTGCGTGGTGCCCCAAATGGAGACCCGGCCTGCATGGACTATGCATCACAGTCTTCGCCTTCCGGATCCGCCACCTGCGACACCCAGTGGCTGTGGCTGCCCTTGCGGCCATGCCGCGTCCGTCTGTGGCTGATGGCCCACACATTCACTCTTTGGCCTCTCTGGGGAGGGCTCAGGGGTGGTGGCGCACGCGCTTGCACTTAGTCGCAATGGCATGTGTCGTGGTTGGTATGATGGGCAATGGATGGGATGGTGCGAGCCACCTCCCGTGACGTCAGTGCTGCTCGTGCTGTGGTGCGTCCCCCCTACACTTCCATTTGACTTTTTGCCATGCTGGACGTTGAGGTTCTATTGCCTGCGTGATATGAGCAGGAGGAGCGCGAGGAGACCTCTCACACACCATGCTCCACTGCCATCCCGTGCCCTGTATCGCCTGTGCGGATTGACTATGTTGGGGTTACACCTGGTCGACTGGGGCTGTGTGTGCCTTGTCAAGGGGCATGGCGGGCGCACAACAGGATCCAGCTCGTCCACAGAGGGTGGGCTGAGGTGCGCCTGGTACCGCTTTGTACGTGTGCCCGGCTGCTGTGCACACACGTGTTCACTCCCCCGACAGGTGTCCTCTCACAATGCCCAGGGAAGCGGTGGTGTACTGTTCATGAGCCCTCCCAACACGGCGTGCTCCAACTTGGCATGTGCGCATCTACCCGTCGCACCCACCCACCTGAGCACTGCGTCCATACGACTTCACACGACACATGTGTGTCTTCCACAGTAGTGCTACTCATTTGCGTTGACATCCAATACCAGTGGACTACATGGTCATGTCACGACTGCCGTGTACTTCACATACTCTCATCCTCTCTCATTCGTACTTGTGAAATGAGTCAGCGGAGACAGTTCTGGTTTCAAACATTATATTGAGTCTTCTGTCCTCTGTGATGCAGTATAGTGGACACTACTGGCAGCGGAATACATATTGAGGATATACTGAGCATGATTACAAATGGGATAGGGTGTGGGGTTACATCTGCTTGGCCAAGGCTGTGCTAATGTACATTTACGTATAGCTGCGGAGCTGCGGACTTTGACACAGACGGTATACATGTAGCCTACCAGACCGCTCGGCATCATGGGCACAGTCCATCTCAGTTCCATGTGACAGGTTTGCTGCGGTTGTTCCTCATGCACGCGTGCATGTGAGATGACATCAGGGCATGTGCTTGCGTGCATGCAGCGGCGTGCCACTTGTTGTTGCACTGTGGTGGTTACTGGACATGTCACAGTCACTGGGGTCGTGTTGTTGTTGTATGCACTTGTCGTCCATGCAAAGGTCCTGGTATGGGATTCCCGGGGCGGGGGTGGGAGGGGTGCAGCACCCACAGACTCCAGGCGACCTATTCATGTCCACTGAGCGGTGTGTGTGTCCATGTGCGCTGGATCCATGTCGTGTCCTGGTTGTTCGTGCAGTTCCGTCCATGTGGGTGCGATGCACAGAGCCCATGCCACTGCCTCCCACGATGCATGCGGTGTTCCTGGATGTGATGGGGAACAGTGTGCATGTCCCGGTCATATCCGATGTCATGGCGATGTCGTTGATGGTGTGGTTACAGTTGCCGGTCGTTTGGTATGGCTGTTGTGGTGGTGACTGTCCAGTCCGTGCGGAAGCTGAGCATGGGTGCGGGGTTGGACTTCATAGGTCACTCGGGGAACCTGCGTTGTGGTCCGACGTATTTACAGGTTGTCAGGTATGCGATGCCGTCCAGCAGGGCTTCCATGTCATTGGTGGTGTACATGTTTGCCAGCCAATGAAGCGGATGGTGGCTGTCAAGGTGTTGTTCGTAGGTTGTCCCTTGGAGGACCATGATGGGGCATGCTGGGTGACATTCGATGTAGCTGTTCTCGATGATCCGTCGTGTGGAGGCACAGTGGTTCCATTTCAGTGCGCGTGCGATGTTGGCCACATACGCCATGCCCCCATAGGCAGAGCAGGCCCTGTCGTGTGCGTCCAGAGGGAGGAGTAGTGGTAGCAGGTCCGCCTTCAGACATGCCGGGTTGGAGAGGCATATCTCGACGGGATGCTGGTAGGGACACCTCCGACAGTAGAAGACGGGCATGACGCAGCTGAACAATGTGATGCGGTAAGTCAGTCGGTAACTTACGTTCAGCAGGGACAGGAGATCGCATCCCAATGTATGTATCGTGCTGGTTTGGTACAGCTTGAGCTCTTCGGCGTAGTTGGGTAGGTGTGTTGCGGTTGCCATTTCGCAGCGGTGCGTTGTGGTGGCGTGCTCCGGCTGTGTGTGCAGTCTGCAATGTGCACACTCCGGGGTTGCTGTGAGCTCTGTGTAGTCGTGGGGAGACAGGACTTGTGTTCTGTTGGCTTGTTTGGAGGACACGGGCCCTCTTCCCACATGCTTCTCAGACAGTTCAAGGTCAGTGCTGTGTGACTCCTTCCAATTAACTTGCATGTGGCCGACATGGGGGAGTGTTTTCTTCTTTCTTCCCCGTCCGTTGTGTGCTTCTGTGATATGCGCTATCTGCCCTGTGGTCGGTCTCCTCGGCAAGCCTGTGTTGGTCTATTCTTGGACAATGGCTGTATTCACCGGCTTCTGTCGTAGGGCTGTGGTTTCGGTGTTGGAATGGAAGGTCATTCAGTGCTGTCTGCTCTCCCTTGTGTGGGCGGCAGCCTGCCTTCCGCTCTGCGTTGGGCCTTGTGTGTGGATGTAATTCTTGGGCCACCTGTTGTCGGTCCCCGGGCTCTTTGGTGTTCCGTTTCATGTGTCTTGTTCATATGTGCAGGGTGGTATGGGTTTTTCAGTGTGGTACTGGCGTTCCTCTTCCCGAAGGGGCCCTGCTTCTCCTAGTTGGTGTTGCCGCCGCTGTGTGCTTCGCCATGTTTGTTACACTGGGGTGTGTCCTGCTGTTGCGTGACTTCACTGACATGTGTGCGTCGGTTGTGTGGCGTTGGGTGTTGTCCGTGAATTGGGCGTTGGGGACATGTCTGTGGCCGGCCTGTCACGTGTCATGTGCGTTCGGGGTGGGGCTGATGTGTGTGCTGCTTGGTTGTGTCCCTGTCCCTGTGTGCGACGCATGCATGGCGCTGCGGTTGGCCTCTGCGTTGTGCGCATGTGTGGCGGCGTCATCGGCGCTTTGGGGCCGTGACGGGGTGGTTGGTTCCTAGTCCCAGGTGGTGTGTACACATGTGTTCTGCGATGTTAGGATTTGGCCTGTGTGTCATATGTGGATGCAATGGTGGATGTGTAGTGTGCACGCGCTGGTGGGGGGTTGTCCGCTTTTTCCGCCCTTGCACTGTGTGCGCTGTTTGCGTGCACTTGTTGTGTGTGTGCCTACCTGCGTCTCCGCGGTACGTTGCGTCCTTGGTGGTGCATCAGCAGAAGCATGGGAAGGGCCTGCAGTGCTGGATTCATGCCCGGGTGCCGCTTCTTCGTTGTCCGTGCTCTGCGTCCGTGTTTCCGCCTCTCTTCACGTGCGGTGTCTCTTTGCCGTGGGAGCCGTTTGTTTGCGGCATCGTAATTTATGCGCCGGGCGGGACGTGTTTCGTCGGACGGTGTGTGTCAGTTGTGCTGCGCCGCTACGTGTGCGGGCGCACTTTGATGGCGGACGGTGTTGCTGGCTTGCCGGCGGTGTTTGGCCTGCTTTTCGCATCGTAATTTGGCGGGCGTGTGGGCTGCGGCATGCGGGCGGTAACTGGTGGTTTTTGCATCCGCCAGCACGGCGGTAGTGCTTCCGCCCGCCATCGTAATGGGCCCCTTAGATACTATAAGAAATCAACTTTTAGGAAGATACTCACTCTCCACACCCAAAATAGATCCTGATTTTGAGTTTTACAGATGGTATACCGTCCTTCAGGATGTCAGAGGATATATTACCTTTGCCATTCTGATGGACTACCCTATATCAAATTTAGAGATGACCGCCAGCCCAACGGTCTTGTCTGTACCTTGGAAGGAGTTTGATTTTTTTTAAATGCTAATAACTTTCACACCTTCGAAATTTTCTCCTGTGGTGCAGTGGTCAATATTGTTCTTCTGTCCCTCACCACCAGGCTCTTCCTGGCAGTAATGGACAGAAAAAAAGGACATTACACCATCCACCCTAAAAAGGACCCTACTCCATTAGGCCTGTAGAGGAAGCTTACTGTTGATGGAGCCAACTGGGGTTCCATCAACAGAAATGTTACGGTCTGCTAATCTCTAAATGAGGCAGGCAGACCAAGAGTTTGACAGACAGGGTACTCTAAATCAGGCCCTTAGTATTTAGAGAGGGGGTTGGCTGGGTAAACTAGAGGATGGATTTTGTTGGAACACTAAAAACCACTGGTGTTCAGGATGCTAGCTCCTGAGACGGATTCTCCAATGCAGGATAATGCCTCATGTTTTTATGAACGAAGAGTAAGCAGAAGTAAATCTTCCAAAAAAAGGTGGTTACACCACTCGATTCACTTCCACTTACCAGTGACTGATAAAAAAACAGTTTGCAAGCCTCACTAGTGAATTCATCTGACTCAACATCCACAGGGGTCAATACTGGATTTCATAAAACGTTAGACAATTAGACAAAGAATGGTAGAGTTTGTATACTAAGAAAATAATTTTTTTATATTGTTCTGTCTCATTTCATTACCCGGAGAGTCACCACCCTTTTTGGAAGAATAACTTCTGCTTACCCTACTTTCATAAAATCACGAGGCATTATCAGCCCATTATCATCCATTGTAGCACTGTGAGATTTCTAAACTTCTATAACAAGAGGAATGTGCTTGCCCACCTTTTCAACCAATCAAAATACTGTAGGTCCGAATGTATGAAATTTTCCCTGGCCGCCAATCAGAATGAGTGACCCATGCCTCTCTAGACCGCATTTTCCAATTTACCTGTGTCTGTTCTCTGCACACCTATAATACCAATATTTACCAATTTAGGCCCTCATTTTGATGTCGGTCGGAAAGCCTCTGACCCCACAACATCTTCGGTTTCACTTTCGACTGCCATATTACAATGACGGTGGTCGTAAGTGAAACCAGCCGATCATTCCAGCTGGTTTCCGAACGGCTCAAGGAGCCCGTCGGCCAGTCGGAACCAGCACGTTATCCCTTAAGGACAGCGTTTCCGCCATCGGGATTACGATGTCGGTTTCCCACAGGCTTTTCATGTCGGGCTGTCCGACATGAAAAGCCTGTCGTAAAGCGACTTTGGGGGGCCCTAGCAGGGTCCCCTTGCAACAGTGGCCTCCAGTTGGGGGGCACAAATGGTGCCCCCCTGTCAATCCTTGCACTGCACACGGTGCAGGGATTAACAAAAACTCCCATTTCTCTATGGGAGCTTGTGCTGCGGCTGGTTCCCGACTGCAGCACAAGTTCCCATAGAGAAATGGGAGTGTGCGACCGCACCATGTGCGGTCGCATCCTAATACTGCGGTAGGGACCCCCGACCGGAGGTTGGTCGGTCACGATTCCGCAACGGTGTCTATTGAGGCCCATAATTGCCTGATGCAAGTTTTTGACTTGAGCCCTCATGCTGTAGTCTGCCACCGATACCTCTGGTGTATGCTTTATAATTTTTCATATTTAGGTCGATAGATTGAAATTTTACCTGTTTTTCCAGCTACTCTGAATCAGACCATTGACATCTGCAAGCAATATCCTAATCTTTGTCTCAATGGCCGCTGCATACCTATTATCAACAGCTACCGCTGTGAGTGCAACATGGGCTACAAGCAAGATACACAGGGAGAATGTAAAGGTAAGATGACTTGAATCCACAAAGTGTCTGATTCATAAATCGCTCCAATTAAATCAAGGTTTTATCATGGTATATGTATGTTGTGTTAAGCTACGCTTTGCTAGTTTGGGCTATGCTGTGTTATATTGTGTTGTGGTATGGTGTGGTGGGGTGCCGTTTGGTGCCTTACTGATGTTACATTAACTTACATCAGACATAAAATATTCCAACATGGCGCTGAGATGCCTCGAGGGTACAGTCAAATTAGAATTGAATGCCACTGTTATTTCTTTGAAGTACTTTTTCAGTTTATTGAACTGATAGTGTCTTGACTGCAAGGAGGAAATACTTGTCAAACTATAGAAATAACTATATATAAGAAGACTGGCAGCAGTACCAAATTGGTAAATGGTAATTAGGGGCTCATTATGATGGCGGGCGGTCCGCCCGCCATCATAGTGGTGATGGGACTGCCCGCCAGACGTGCGGCTGTCCCACCAGCCCAATTAGGATGCACACGCCAGTATGGCGGGCGCATCCTGGCCTTTTAACATTGCGGGCGGTGCTGCTGGCTGCAGCACCGTTCGCAATGCCAAAATGCTGCGATGTGCATTCCCATGCACAACGTGGCAGGCACCAAGCGGTGCCTGCCACCTTGTGCATGGGAATGTAGGGGGGTACCATGGGTACCCCCCCAGTGCACCTACACCCTCCCCCCACACTGAGGGGGCCCGCAACAGGCCCCCAAAACCAATCCCCACCAGCCTTTCTTTGGCGCCAGCGCCGCCATGGAAAGGCCTCTTCCAGGGCACATCATAATATGGCGGACGGTGCCTGCTAGGCACCGCCACCATATTAGTGGCCCCTTTCCATCCGCCAGGTAATCGGTTCGATTACCTCCGGCGGAAAAGCGGCGGACGGACTTTGCGTCCGCTGCAATACCCACCGACATCCTAATTTGGCGGTGGGTAAAATGCTCAGTGATGGGGGAAGGACCGCCGGCCCGGCGGTGGCGGTCCTTCCGCCATCATAATGAGCCCCTTAGATCGGAACCAGCCTGAGACTCAAAATAGGATGGCATGCTTCAAGAGTACTTGTTTGAATAGTGAGACAATTTTATCCGATCTCCAAACTATGACTATATCTGAAAGATGAACTCTGTTTTCTGGTTTTATTCAGCATAGTGATAAAAACTATTGGAATTATAGCATTTGACCGGAGAACCTTAGCAGTGTTTCAATTAAATCAGTGCTCATCAAGTTGTTAAAATGTAACAGTTCTTCTGGTGGCGTCTTGTCCTCTGAATACTTTTTTGAACTGCATTCTTGCTATTTTGTCTGTAAAGAAGAGTTAACCTGGACTTCTGTTTGATGGAAAGCCTGGTCCAGAAAAGCCATAGAGACTTTGAACTGGGTTATAGTCCTGAATATTGTCTACAAGAATATGGACCCATCAACATATCAAGGTCAAAATGCTGACTGCAAAAATATCACAAACTCTATATTTACAACAAAAATATTGATTTCTAAATAATGTCCTACAAAATTATCTAATGTTAAAAATATTCACTTCATAAATATATATTAGAATAATATTAAGTTTTACAGTTAAAATTAGAATTAACAAAGTATGAAAAATCAAAAAATAGTGTAAACAAGTCAATAATATTTACAAATGTTAAGCATATTTAATTAAACATAATTTACCTTAAAAAATACTTAAAAAAATATATACTACCTAATTAAAAGTAATTTATTTTGTAAATATTCTTTAAAAATATGTATCGTTAATTGCAAATAATAAAAAAATTATAAAAAATGTTTACAATACAGAATATTTAATAAAAAATAGATCAATCATAAACCTGTTAAAATAAAAATTTTGTAAACATCTATTTACCTAAAAAGTATAAACATACCATTAAGTATCTTTGCAAGTACTTTTATATATTTTTATTTTTAAAATATAAAATAATTGTTAAGAAATATATGAAAATGTAAAAGTTTTTGGTAAATGTACAAATATACATAAACACATACCCTAAAGTAACAAAAGGTGAATAATTATCATAGAAATATTTTACAAGATAATTAATTAATTAATGACAAAGGCAAAGTAACTGATTGTAAAACAAAAATCCAAAGTAAACATAAAACAATATGTAAAGCACACATATTCAATAAAATTATAAAAAATAAACTTTACTTGTGGAAATTACATGTGCTATTCTAACTCCAGTCCATCCAACCTTTGGAATAATTCATATATTTCAGGGTCTGATTTACTACTCTAACTCCAGTTGGAGAAAGTGCATATATTTAGGGGTGTCAGGCTTGCTCTTCTAACTCCAGTCCAGCTAACGCTGGGGAACAAGCATATATATGGGGAGGTGGGGAAATTTACTAAGCTAATTCCAGCCCAACAAATACTGGGTAAAGTGCATCTATTTATGGTGTACCGATTTACTATCACAACTCCAGTCAAACTAACATTGGTGAAAGTGCAGATGTTTCGGAGCTCAAATGTACCAATTCAACCCCATTCAAACTAAAATCTTTTGGACGGGGGTCAGATTTGCTATTCCTACTTCAATGCAAGTAAAAACGGAGAGACTGCCTACATTGGAGGTTATGGGCTTCACGTATGCTATTATAACTCTAGTCCAATTAACATTGGGAAAAGTGCACATATTTGGTGAAGGTGGTCTCATTTTTAATTCTAACTTCAGTCAAACTAACATTGAGGTTTAAATACATATAATTGGGGAGGCATATTAACTATTCAAACTCCACATCAAGCTACAATCCAACAAAATTTGGGGTAAGTGCATTTATTTGGGGTGAAACATTTACTATTCTAACTGCAGTCCAACAACCTTTGAGGTAAGTATACATAATTGGGGGTGTCACAATTAATAATAAAATAACATTTCCAGAACCACTACTAGTTAAAATGGTGTGCCAGGCAGATGGAAATTTATTCAAATCCAGACAGGTGGGCATGTATGTGCCTTTCTCATTTTTACATGAGGCTAAGGAACCACCAATTTGGAGGAGTCGGCTATAATGATGCCCTAAGTTTATACCTTGGCATCCCACATGATCCTATGTAATTTTCTTAGCTGCCGATTGTTTTTTTGCTGAAATTGAAACCAAAGCAACACCTGCTAAACACCAGTACTAAGCATAAAACTTGTCATTTACATTTAAATATTGGTGCATTGGCCAAAACGGATTGAAGATTTATGCAAGGCAATACTTTTAGCTGTAACACACAAGAGCATGGTTATCAATAGTGCAGCAGTGGCATTGGGCCCAAAGACCTGACAGGCCCAATGATCCCTGATGTTTGCTGTAATTTACTTCTCAATCAGGGGTAGGGGCCCCATCATACTTGGTTGCACTATGGCCGATGATACCCTACCTACACCACTGGTCATTGAATTTGATTAGAAGTCAATAAATGCAAACTTCTTAAAGTCTGAGGCGAGAATGCATATGAGGTTGTCATCCACCGTCTGTTCGACGTTTATCACTCAGAGCAAGTCAATACATACAGAATCATGCAACTGAGGGGCATATTCACAAGGAGCTATCGCCGAATTAACGGCACTTTATCGCAGCCAAAGTCGTGATAAATTTACCTCCCCATTCACAAGCCGATGTTAACAGCCCACAGCACCAGTTTACCTGCGATAGCAGCCTCAAAAAACATCGCCAGAGAGGACCCCCGCAAATATCGCTAAGGAGATGCAGAGTAGGCGTTCCCGTGCCAAAAGCCGAGACAACATCACACCTCAACATTCTCAACGACCAGCCACAACGGCGATAAAAACACAAAACAGGCGATAAGGCGCGTTAGCACCAGGAAATCTACACCTGCTCTGACCTGGTGTAAAGTCGGACGGCAGCCTGCAAACCAAAAGGGAGCACAGCCCAGGGATACATTGGAAGGGCAACAGATGCCATGGAGCCACTTATCATGCGGCCCGGACACCCAAGAGGGCCACAACACCCACCACCCCCAGGACCACCCCTCCCTGGCACACCCCCCGACCAAAGACATGCCACATCAGCCACACCTAAACATGTACAAACTATACCGCTTGATGTCGCACAATCACAACTGGTGACATACATGTGTCATCACAGAAATGAGCAGCACACACTCACTTTCGAAGCAACAAATGAAACTTTATTAAAATGAACACCGAAATTAAATGAAGACACATGGCCGCTCCCCTCGGGACAATACGTAGGTCACAGCCTGTAAGACAAAAAACATGATGAGAAGGTGTGTCCTGCGTACATCAGAGGACAGAGAGAGAGTGAAGGAGAGAGAGAGGAAGAGAGGGAGGGAGAGAGAGAGGAAGAGAGGGAGAGAGAGAGAGAAGAGGAGAGAGAGAGGAAGAGAGGGAGAGAGAGAGAGTGCCGCCCCAGCGCACCCAGGCCACACTGCTCACCTGCTGCCACTGGTGTGTCTCCAACCACGTGCCGGTATATATAGCAGGACACCAGGTCACACATCTAAGTCAGAGCCGTCAGCTGAAACAGAGTCCAGATACATGACTGGCACAGTACACACACTTGCACAAGACAACATCGCCTGCCCGCCCATGCACACCCAGGCAGAGGCACCCCAACACCTCCCGCCGCCCATCGGAGCATGCCCGCCCATGCACACCCAGGCCTCAATGCTCACCTTCCGCCACCGGTGCGTAGACAGGAGGTCCCACCATGTGCCGCTGCAAGCCACAAGCCCGGGGCCTGCGGACATGGCACCCTCCACATCATGCAGCCCTGCTCCACAGGCCACCAGGTCTCACGTTTGGTGCTGGGTCTTGATTACTCCATGGCATAGGACATACCAGTGCACCCGGCATCATCTCAGGCTGCACACCCGCTCAGCCCAATGGGTGCCACTAACTCTGGGATCCCGGAAGCGATGCCACGGGGCGGTAGGCCCGTGCTGCCCGTTGGCTCTGGCCTACACTGCGGTCCAGCAGAGCACACAAAACCTGAGCTGTCTGGACCGCCGGGACGGGGCATCATCGCAGGCTGCACACCCGCTCAGCAGCTCAAGGTGCCACTGACACAATGCACCCAAAGTCACCGTCCCGTGGCGGGGTGCCTGTGCCATCCACAAGGCCCCGTGTGCCACTAACCCTGTGCGCAAAAACTCATGGGCCCTATATAAGTGAGAACCGTGGAGCGTTTGTCATCCAGTCACCACCGGAAGTGAATGTGACGTCGTCGGCCCCTTATGTTGGCGGAGTCACATGGCCTGTGACGCCTGTGCCGGATGGGTGTGGTGTGTGTGAAAACCTGCCCTCAGGGAGTGGCTGTGACATGCTGACAACTAGACCAGTGACCTGCACACCACCAGCGAGTACGGCTGCGACGGGTAGCAATGAGGGCCCCCCCTCGGGTCGTTAGCGGAGTGGTCTGGCCTGCCGTACGCCGGACCAGTGCAGGGCTTGCAACAATGACCCGTGCGCTCTGGGCGTGGTCCAGTCCATGTCCGGACAAGGAAGTGACTGATGCGTGTGTCCCTGTTGTAGTGTTCACGGGACCCGGTACACAAAATGCAGTGTCGCACCCTCTGACTGGCATCCCACAGGATGAACATCATTGATGCAAGGGAAGGCACTGTCCCCACATTCATCCACACATCCATACATGAATGATGTAAGACATTACACAGCAGTGCGTCACTGGATGTTTATTTGCACATCCAGTGTAGTCATGCGACTGGAGCGGTACAGGGCAATGCCGAGCACACTACACAATATGGGCCCGTGGAGGGCCAGCCAGTGTCCATCCGGGGATGACCTGTACTGCGGAAGAGGAAGGGTACAGTCCGCAGTCTGTCCGCCGTGTCATTGGTCGTCAAACAGGATGTGGCAGTCCATGTCGCTGTCCAAGGTGAGTGCATCGGAGTGTATCGGGGGTCAGTGGTAGGTCTTGAGACCATGTGCGGCACCAAGCAGAAACAGGCAAGGTGGCGGAAATAAATGCTAGTGCCTCCTTCTGATCTCAATCCCATCCACGTCCTCGTCCCCGGATGTGTGCTCTGCCCCACCTGTGGGTGTTGCAGTACAGGCTGCGGCACTGTGTGCCACTGACACATCAGGGGCCGGAGGAGGATTGTGGCCGCACTGTGTGGCAGTGACACATCAGGTGCCGGAGTGGATACGCCTGCCACACTGGGAGGCACTGACACACCAGGGGGCGGAGATGAGGATGGTGTGGGGGCAGCAGCATTCATCATCGTCACGCCTTGTGGCAGCAATGCCATGATGAGGACATGCAGGGCCTGGTAGATGCCAGCTACATTTCGCTGATGTGCAGCGGTGGCTGCCATCCTTTCCGCCTCCATCCGCACCATGTCCTCCATGAGCCTCAGCATGTGTGCCATCTCACGGCTGGGATCGCTGGAGCCACTCTGAGCGGACAGGTATTCTTCCCTCTGCGTCATGACTCCAGCAATGTCAGTCAGGGCTCGTTGGAGACCATGGGGCGGACATAGACACCCAAGGATGGCGTCCAGTTTGGTAGCCATGAGGTCGAACCCCACCCGCACCTGCTCGGCCGTCTTCCTCTGGCCCTCCAGCACATGGCATTGGAAGGCCATGTGTTGTTCCTGGGGTACTTGGGAGGGTGCCGGGGCTGTGGGTGCCTCCTGCTAGGTGGTTTGGGTGGTGGGTGGGGTCTCATCGATGTAGCTGGGCTGCCCTGCTCCTGGAGGTGAGTGGCGGATGAGGTCAATGATGTCTTGGATGGTTTGGGTGTCGATGCTGGTGTTGTCCTCCTCGTCATCAGTGAAGAGTGGCTGGGACTGCTCTGCAGGAGGTGTTGACGATGCCCCTGCGATGTGAAGGGGAGATGGTGTATTACAATGTGTCCACATGTATGTAGCCGCATGGTACAGGTTGACATTCAGACAGCATGGCATTGTACATTCTGTGGGTCTGGGCGAGGACCCAGGGTCATTGTGGGTGTGCACTGTGCCCTGCTTGCTTGTGCATGTGTGCCATTGTGGCCATCTCCACCCGTCCCCCCAGTACCTGGTGGTCACTCACCCTGTTGCGATTGTGTTGTGTCCTGTCGAGCAGTGTCCGGTCCCCCGACTCCAGCCACAGTCTCCACACTGATGACTGTCGACACCAGCTCCTCCATGTCATCCAGCTCCAGCTGTGGCGCTGGGCCCCCATATCTGGTCTGCGTTGCTGCCTTCTGGTTGGCTGTGAGTTTCTCCTTGGTCTTCCTCTTGATGTCATTCCATCGCCTCTTGACCTCGTCCATTGTCCGCTTGTGCTCTCCGACGGCATTCACCTTGTCGACGATGTCCCGCCATATTCCATTTTTGGTGCCCAATGACACGTTGGAGGTGACGAAGAGTTGTTGATGGTGTTCCATCACCTCAGTGACTATGATCCTGTTCGCCTGCGGACTGAACTTGGTCTTCTTGGTCTTCTTGTCCTTGCCCTTCCCTGTCCCCGAGGTCCCAGGATGGTCGTCCTGGGTGCTTGTGGGGTCTGTGCCTGCTCCGGCTGCCTCCATGGTGCTTGGGTGATGGTCAGTTTGTGTGTGGGTGTTTTTTCTACTTTTATGGGCATTATTGACGCCTGCCAGGTGTGTGTTGCAGGCCTGGCGCTGCTTGTCGCTGGTTTCCTCATCGCGCTTTGGCCCATCGCGTGTTTTTTGGTGTTGTGGTTTGTGTTTTTATCTCCTTCGTGGTGGTTGTATCGCGGACATTGTCCGCGGTTTCGGCAGACTATCGCTTGCTACCGCCTTGTTGTGAATTCCACGTTGACACGGGGTTATTTTCCCGCGATAGGCTGCGATATTGAAAGTTGCGTTACGCTACTCTTACGGTAGTTATCGCACGTTCTTGTGAATATACCCCTGAGTATACAGAGACTCACGTTCTTTATGATCATTAGACACAAATTAAATGTTTATAAAAAGAAATTTAAATCATGAAATAAATGAAACGCTCTCTTTCAAAGTTGAACATGGATATCACTTATGATATTTATATAAACGCAGTAGTGTGTCCATTTTCAGAGTTATTGTAGCTGCTCTTCATCCTCTATAATGCCAATGATTATTCCTCCAATGATTTTTCGTGAACGAACCAAGAAGGTTCACACTGCCTGTCCATTTTAAAATGAAGGCAGTAACTGGCAGCAAGTACCATAGTGCCCAATTTCCAGGACCAAAGAGTTTCATCACCGCATTCTTGCACCTAGAAGAGTAAGGGTCTGTTTGCAACGCCTGCAGGAATCACAACTTGGCCACGTATGGAAGTTTTCTGCAACTCGAGATACTAACCTTTTTTTGTGGGGAAAAAACATAGCCCCCTGAGTAAGTGTTACCTATTTCTGTAGTAGTCCTAGTTAACTAATACATTTCAGGAATAATCAAGGAGTAATGCTTTTTACCTGGAGTAGCTTTAATGACAGAAAAAACAGGGCAATTGTAATAAGGTCCCCAATGTGCTGTTTAGCATCTACAAAATAGAAGAAAATACCATGTTATGTGGAACGTGTAAACTTAGTACAAGAGGCCAATGTTATGGCTGAAAATACCTCCAATTACGCCTGCCAGATATTTACAAAAAGATTAATGGCAGGTGTAAATGGATTTAAACCTGCAGATTACTCCACCATGAGTGAGAAGAGGTAAATCTCATCCATTAGTAGGAAGTGGGTGTTACAAGGCATGGTTAGCCTTATATATTTGGGAATGTCCGCAGAGATGTACATTTGTGGACATTCACAAACTGACCACTGACTGGTGGAGAGGTGTGGTGCAGCGGCCAGGGCAGCTGACTTCGGAGCACAGGGTTCACAGTTCAATCCCCGGCTCCGGTGGCAGCTCAGCTCAGCACCATGTGACTCTGGGCAATAGCTCACTTAATTTCCACTCCGGCCCCCAGCGCCTTGAGACCCGTAAGGGTGAGTAGCTGCGCTATATAAAAACGGACTTACATTTTTTTTTTTTTTTTTTACCTCCGACTTCTTCCACCCTGGCAGTGATCAGAAATTTACCCCAGCCATTGGCCGGAGTTACTCACGTTCCAGGATAGAAAGGGAACTGATTGCCCCCAGATTTAGTGTGGGTGTAGGGGAAGCGCTTTCTCCATGGGGAAAATGCTTTCTCCTTGGACATAAAAAAGATTGGAGAGCTGCTTTTCAGATGCTCAAATAGAAAAGTTATTGAACTCCCAAAAGTTGTAAACTTGCACCCGTATATATGTCTACTTGTACAGATGCATTTTTATACATTTTTTTATGAATAAGGCCCTAAATCTAAAATGTAAATGTAGAATATCTGTCTCACTGCAAACAGAGCAGAATATCTCACAGTATATATCATCACCTCTACGGCTTCCTAAATGGCACTCCTTGTTTTAAATTGCCCATGTTATGGTTTCCAGATCTTATGTCTCACGGATCAAGTATCTTTAAACTCTGCATGCACCATGTTATGATTACATTTCACACTACATACTTGAGTTAATGTGGAATGCATCAAAATCAATGTGTTATACAAAACGACAGCTGTAGTTGCATCACAGCTTTTCTAAGCTTTATATTGTTTCTCTTTTGCAAGCAAGGCAATGTATGCACAACAGACCAGCTGTGTGAGATCTAAACACCGGCAAAGATGCGTGTAATGGACCTGCCAAACCACTGCCAAGTTCATTGAAATGAAAAATTCTAGCTCTCTGGCCTATTATCACATCATCAAATATCACCAATAATAAAGATTCCAGAATTTCCCTTTGTTTGATAATGTTTTGTTGGGTTGTAAAACCTATTGTGACATCATCCACTGGATGGCCTGTTTTGGAAAATCAGGTTGTACTTTGTGGGACTTCTAAGCTATATTCTTATTGTACAAATCAGGGATTTTTGTTAAAAATTCCCAAATATCTTCATCACTTGAATTGCAGAGTTGTGAGTCCATGACAGTAAGCCTCTCCCACTTGTTCAGTGGTGTAACACATGCCCCTGAAGTCATAACCCTTCAGGTGGCTCCAATTCAGCCCAAAGCCTATGAATATTTGAGAGATATTGTAGACTTGGGTGACTCTTATCACATTCTGGAGGGAGCACTATCGTTTTGCGTAAAGCCACTGCCCTTGCTGTAGGATGTTTCCTTGTCCATCTTTGCTTTGAGGGGAGGATCCACACATCCACACATCCCCTTTCTCCCTCTAACACAGGAGGATCCACAGAGCCAGTGCAAAGTGATTAAGGTTATGATAAATCAAAACTGTTAAATTAAACATATTTACAATTACAATCTTTTTATTAAAATGTAACTTAATATTTTTTATTAATGTTAAAACTTTCTTTCGATTTCACAAAACGATACTTTAAATTAATGTGTCACTCTTCTATATATTTCGATTGATGCAGCTCGAAGAAGTTATAGACATGCCTTTAACTTTTTTCACTTCATATGTTTATAATATTGATCTTAAGCACAATTTGGAAGATTCTCTCAAGTTCTCACATGACAATGAAAGTTGTACAATCATTGTTAGCTCAAAAGCGGCTGACAAACAGTGCGAAAAGTTTAGCGCTTCAGGCAATATAGCATTGTGCTAGCTGGTGAATTCCCCAGACTGGGTCAAAGACTATTTGTAGGGCCTTTTACTGCAATTTGGCACCACCACTAGATAGAGCCCTAAATGCATCATGCTATGGAAGTGTCTGCCTTGGACCTACTTATCTCTTGGATGTCAATCTATGCACCAATGTTAATATAGTGTAACATCTTCCACCAGTCTTAATGGAATCAGACTAAAGGGCTTGTTTACATTTTGGCAGATGGGATATTCCACCATAAATGTCTTGTATGTCCTGTTTGCTGTATTGCAATGTAGTATAGCCTATGGCACTTGTAATGGGGCAAACAAGATGCCCGTCAAATTTTTACAGATTATCTTGGTCACCAAACCCCAAACCTAAAATGCATAAACACCCAACATGACTCAGAGTCCCTAGGTTCAAACAAGAACCAATCAGTTTGTAATAACAAGAGCTTTGAGTAAAGCAGAGAAAGTTGTTCTCTACTATGTCTTCCTCATAAAAAAGAATAGTGCTTTTTGGGATCAGCATTGAACCTTATGTTTTTTTATGTTTGAATTCATCCAAAGACTTTTAAAATAACTAGGTAACACACTGCTATCGTCAAGTACTCCCTCATTTAGAGTTCAGAATAATGTATGTCCTGTAAAAGTGACTCACTAAAACAAACTCCAAGCAAATGCTCTAAGACGTCATTGTACTTAAACATTCACCCTTATTCTCCACAATTTCAATGTCATGGCATCATCAACAAGGACACTTTTCTCAAATTGATCACTACGGGCCTGCAGTGTTTTTCCAGTCTATTTTCAATCTAATTAATCCTTCTTGCCTATATAGATGCTGTATGTAAAATCAATCGCTTCACCTTCGGGTCGTAGACTAGTAAGAGAGTCACTAAACAATGGCCACCATGCTGTAGAATACTTTTTAGGTTGAGCCTGAGCAGCACATGCGCTGCTCTGCAAGGCATGCTGTATTCGAGTATGCACTTGAAGCTCCGCCCACTCTCTGCCCATATTTTTCATTGGCTTGTGTCATTGTCCTTTGTAAATGCTGTCTTCTGATTTGTTAATAGGCTTGTTAGTACCTCCTTAGTGCCGCCTTGTCTTCATTTGTAACCTCCCATGAGGACTGGCCCTGTTACTTCTGTTGTTACACAGTATGTCTTTAGTCTGTAAGCACTATTTTCTTTAACAAGTTTCTCCTACTGCAGGCATGACATGCTTTCCTGCAACATTCACTTGCCATGCACGCTTTCAATTTCCAAGCAGCCGAGGACAATGGCGGTCACTTCTTTGTAATGAACTAGGTCTTGCATTTTACAAGAGTTTGAGATATTGGCATTGTAAATGACAATGCCTTTTTATTTATGTGTTAATTGTCAAACAGATAAATAAAAGGCATTGTCATTTACAATGCCAATAGCTGAAACTCTCTCAAATGCGAGACCTATTGCATTGCAAATGCCTGTTATAAATTCATGCTGGCAATTTGGTGTCTTACTTTGGAAAAGTGGTTTTCGCCGCTTAACCTAGATGCCAAACAAATGCCAATGCTTTGATAATCCACGGCATAGCCGATTGTATTCCATTCTATTTTCTAACTATATTTCCAGCAAAACTTTCAACAAAAATGCAAATTAGGGCCCAATTTAGAGTTTTGAGGATGCAGGATAGCTCCCAAAAAGCGGCAGATGTCCTATAAGACCTGTTTAGAGTGTGTAATATCTCTAGAGGTCTAAATAGACAGAAAGGACATCCGTCACTTTTTGGATGATTTTCTACCCTAGTCCATGTTATTTCTCTGCCCCAGAATTACTATTACCGGAGGTCCTTGTAATTCTGGGGTTGGAGAATGCATGTTTTAGAGAAATAACACACATGAACTGGTGTTTCTACTCCCATTTCTGCATGTTTTGTCACAGAGTTCAACACTGAGATATTTACTGCTTTCAGCAGCAGAAATCTGTGTGTGAAAACCAAATCTTATAATTCTGACAGGTCTGGTAACTACTGTTTCCCATTCCATTGGGATTTACAGGCTACTCGTAATGGGGGGTTAAATATAGCCCTTTGTCTTTCAGATGTTAATAGTCGACAAATGACTTTTGCAGTATGTCTTGTATCCTCAAGCACACACTGAAAACCAATGAACACATAACACTAATTCATATGCATATTCTTAACAGTTAACATGCAGTAAATCCAGTTTCAAAAGGTGATTATTTTTATTGTGTCAGTCTTTTTGGAGGACAGACATATTAATAGAAGACAGGCCACTACATTGCCCCGCTTTAAGCCATTTTCATGTGGAATATTCTTGCTTACCTGCGCCCTCTACTCCTTCCTACATGGATCCAAGTTTCTAAATGGAGATGCAATAGCAATGATTCCAGGACTTAATGAATTCCCCAAATTTGTAACATTGTTCATATTCTATTATGATTTCTCTCAATAAGATCATTAGAATAATTGTCAAAAGATGTATATGTTTGCCTTATTTTTCCGCAGAGTTCTCCGTGTAAGGAGAGATAAGGTCAAAATTCATCATTTGTACTAAAAACTCTTCAATACCTGAATTGGGATGACTGTGTAAACCTAAAGTGCTCCCCTCATGATTATAGAAATGCATATGTGAAGAGGGAGAAACCTTTGCCTAAATAAGTACAAGCACTTGCACTATCTTTTATCTATGTGGGACATGCTTTCAATATATGGATATGAATGCTACCTATCCAACAAGAGGTATGATTTAGAAGCCACCAACATAGAGTAGCTATGACGATTATATGGGGTTTGCCTCCAACAGTGAAATAGACATTCCGGTGGGGCCACACGCCCTGGATTTGTTGCTTCTCATTATGTCAGACTCCTTGATTTTGGAGGTAATAAATAAACCTGAGATACCTGAAATTTGTTAAACAGAGGTATTGTTTTATTAGCTACATACATAAGCTCTGTATATTTTTCTGAGACAACTTAACTTTCTTTGCTTTCCACATGCTTCACAGTCTCCAAAGTACCTTTCTATACTACTTGCTAATGGCCATTAGTTTTGTGTGTGTTACCTCCATCATATTAAATAATATTTATTTTTGTAAGGCAAAGTGCCCTTTTCAAACTACATCTTTTATTTAGTATTCATAATTAGACCATTCAGTCCCTTTCTGAATTAAGGGTAGAATCCTAATTTCCTTCTCAATTTCTGTGGCATACTCTATATCTTACAACATAAAAAAGAACACACTTACCAAAAGAAAAAAGAAAGCCAATGGCTTGTCTAACATATCCACTCTGGACTGCCCTAAAGCCAAGACTATTACCTTAAGGAAACCTTCAGCCACTGCATATCATGATCATGGTCACTAAAACATTGATTTTTAGATAAAATAGGGCATTCCAGGATTACATTTATAACAAAATCCTCATTTTGGGTTGGTGATCACACTCATTCCCATTGATAATCAAACTATAATGCACAGCTGCACCTGGCTGCTCAAGAGTAAATTGATAGCAGTAACAGATTTTTGCTGATGCGAATGAAATGCAAACCTCAAAAAAGCAGACAATTATAGTGGAAAATCCAGTATATTCAAGTTAATCAATTAGCAAATGTCCCTTGAGCGTTTCGGTTTCGAGATCAGTAAGCAGAATGTTTACAAAAAGCTTATTTGAAATTGTGTTTCAATATAATTGTCTCTGAAGAATCAAAAGTCTCTTGGCAGTATAATAGCATAATTTGAGTATCTAGAAGAACGAAACCTGATTTAGAGTTTACTGGATGGGTACTCCATCACAAATGTGACGGATATCCCATCTGCCAAGCTTGAAGTGCATTATATCCTAATGCACTTGTAATAAGGCAGAGGAGATATCTGTCATGTTTGTGAGTATCCATCTGTCAAACTCTAAATCAAGCCCAAAGTGACCAAATGCATCTCATTGTCAACTTCACTGCCACTAATTCCAGTGTTCAAAGTATTGTCATGTTTATCAATAGGACAGCTTAAACATGTTGACAAAGTGCTCTCAACACCGGCAAATATTTAGTTCACTTCAAAGTGTTTTACTTTTCAAGCCTGACATAAATGAAATCATCCTTTGGCATTCCTATACATGGAAAATTAGGATAAAAAATGTGGCTCTGCAAGTAAACAAACTGAAAGGCTACAGGCAACGGGACTACCAGCCTATATTGACCCTGGGAAAAGTAATCATTTCTAACAGTATGAAATCCTTCAGTCTAGAAACTTCACAGTTCTTTAAATACTTGCAATTGTGTCACATCCATATGCAATACTTAGCACCTGATATTGATATCCCAGAGTACATCTCACTGGAAGCCAATGTAACTAAGGGGCCCATTACGATACCCGGCGTAAAAAATCCGCCAGGCATGGAAGCGGCAAAAATCCGCCCGCACACACCGCCTGAACACCGACCACGCCATTATGAGTACACAAACCGAAAACCGCCATCGGCGGAAAAATCACACAAAATACCGCCCGCCATCGTCCGAGTCGGAGTCAAACCGCCCGCCACGGACGGAAACACGCACGACAACACAAAACCGCCCGCCCACACGGCCGACACACCGCACGTGAAATTACGATCGCACCGCCATGAGCGCGGAAAAACAACAAATATACCGCCCGCCAGCGCAAACAACGCCGATGAGAATCGACACGGCAGAAGCCATGGCGCCCACGTACCTGCACAGAAACCATCCGCACACAAAACCAATAGCACACAACATGGCCAACAAGTCCACACAGCAAGGCACACACAAATACACAAGCACAGTACACATCCCGAAAACACCCCCCGGACAAACAAAAAATACAAAGGCCAGAACCCCAGACACAACACACCTGAAAACAACAGACCATGAGGACACACCCACATAGGTGAGTACAAAAGCAGCACTCCCACAGACCACAACCCCTTGCTACATTGCAAACCAGAGAGGAGAGGAGAGGACACAGTGACACAGCAAGGACAGCAGCACACCACAGAAACGCACACATCACTACCACCACCACCACCACCACCACCACCAAACACCTGCACCACAAACCCCCTGCACATTACACAACACACACCGCACCAGCACCACAAACACCATGGCACCACAAAGAATGCCCAAGTTCACGCCCATGGAGCTGACGGTCATGGTCGACGAGATCATCAAGGTGCACCCACAAATCTATGGGAACATGGTCCAGCACACACCACTAGCCACCAGAAACAGAATGTGGAACCGGATCGTAGACCAGGTCAATGCAGTCGGGACCCTGCCCAGGAACAGAGTCGAGATAAACAAACGTTGGAATGACGTCAAGAGCCTGGTCAAGAAGAAGGAGGGCAAAAACAGAGAGCTGGCTGCCGTCACTGGCGGAGGGAATCCCGCGCTCTTTAAGACCTTCAAAGCGTGGGAGGAGAAGGTGCGAGTCGTAATACATCCGGAGATCCTCGCCGGATTAGCAGGGGAGTGGAGGCTGGTAAGTACAAACCAATGTATACTAGCACACCGCTATGTACTCACATGCGCAACCACCATGCCACAGCTCCCAGGGACAAACACCCCCATGTCCAGCACACAATACACAACACATCACACGCACATGCAACAGACACTACCACACACAGCCCAAACCGAACAACTGTAAGATGCGTGGGGACATGTGTACACTAAGCCAGCCACGTAACCACCAACAGGTCCCCAAATATGCCAGAAGCGCCACAACGAGCACCCACCACACCCATGTGTCCGCCACAGCTGCACTAACCGACAAGTAACAGGTAAGTGGCAGGAACACAAAGTGCAGTGGGTGGGACGGTGGACAGCCCAAGTACAACACACACCAGGCCCCAGTCCCACAGCACAGCAAGGAGGAGCATCCCCCACACCCCACAGCCACGTGTCAGCCACCGCAGTGCACAACGACAGCCGAAAGGCAGACATCACGGTCCACAGCAATCGGTGTCAGTGGGTGTACAGCCACCCCCACGACCCACTACACCCCCCCACCCCCACAGACCTGCAACATGGAGCACCCCCGCTTAGAGCCATGTGGCATCCAGTACAGTGCACGCACGAACAACTTGCAGGTGGGAAACTGGACAGGGCTGGATTACTGGAGGCATGAGGACCATAACACCACCAACACATGGGACATGTCACGTAGCACACGAACACGCAGCACCGCCCACCGTCACGAACAAGTGAACAATGTGCACACGGACATGAACAACAGACTCACACCCCACATGACCCATCACAGACATAGCAACACCCAAGGAGCCACGTCTGCATGCACAAGCCACACTGAATATATTCCCACACGGCAGCCACTGTGCAACTCATCACACACAACCGAAACACCATTGAAGTCCTGTCCATGTAGCCCCCACTGCCTGTCAACCCCACACCCCACAACTACGCCTATGTAAGACAAACAACACTAGACGCAACAGAGCGGAACAACAGAAATGCACACGAACACCACTGAACCCATCAAACTCACAGACACACCATGCACATACAACATACCATCCATCCCATCCGTCAGCCCCAGTCACATGAAAGGCATGTCATCCGCACAGCTGCCACACATACAGCAGTCACGCTAAGACACATGCCCATGACCAACCATGTGCCAGAAGTCAATTAAGCGCACGACACACTGTGAGCAACAACACACAACATGGGCCACACCCCCCCGAGCACTGCAGTGATGCACATGGCACAGGGCAGCACGCACACCAAGGAGATGGGACAACTGCAATACGTTGGCTGGCACACAACTATCACTCACTCATAACGATGCGTCCAATGCCATGTCCAGTAACCACAACAGACAGCAAATATGCAGGGCATGTCAGGCATGCACACACCTCAGACCATGCACTGTCATGCTGCCACAACACATGTCACGTTCGGCACCCATGGCTCACAGCATGTACCCCAAAAGCATATCCCCTCCCAAATGCGAATCTGGGGCATGGCCCCCATGTTGCCATATGCGTTCCTAAGCGTTCCATTTGAACCCCAAAAGCATATTCCATCCCAAATGCGAATCTGGGGCATGGCCCCCATGTTGCCATATGCGTTCCTAAGCGTTCCATTTGAACCCCAAAAGCATATTCCATCCCAAATGCGAATCTGGGGCATGGCCCCCATGTTGCCATATGCGTTCCTAAGCGTTCCATTTGAACCCAAAAGCATATTCCATCCCAAATGCGAATCTGGGGCATGGCCCCCATGTGGCCATATGCGTTCCTAAGCGTTCCATTTGAACCCCAAAAGCATATTCCATCCCAAATGCGAATCTGGGGCATGGCCCCCATGTTGCCATATGCGTTCCTAAGCGTTCCATATGAACTCCAAAAGCAAAGTAAAAACCAGACCCAGGATGGGCCAGGAGCCCGCATACACCAGAGTCACAATGAGTAGGGGCAAAGCAACACACCCATCGGCATGGCCAATCCGTCCCATGCCACATGTGCACAGCACACAGTCCCATTGCCTAGCACACACAACTACAGATGCCACAGCCACACACTCGCCTCCGGGAAACCCATGTACGAGATTGCACGAACTGCCAATGTCAGACGACTAGTACATACTTCGCCAGGTGCAACACAATAACAAATCTCATTTTCTCCACAGGTGACGAACTGCTGGACGCTGGGGATGGAGACAGCAGCCAGCACAGCCAGCCTACAAGCCCCCAACGAGGACACACGGATCTGGAGGATCTGTCCACCTCTTCGGACACGGACCACCAAGCTGGCCCATCTGGCGTGGCAGGGCCCAGCCGCTCCCCAGGACCCCTCCTACCCACCAACCCATCATCCAGGGATGCTGAACAGTCCCAGTCCCCTGCTGCCACTGTCGTTGCGGCCACACCCACGGTCATTGCGGCCACTACCACTGCCGCAACCGCCACCATCGCCGCACCGACCACCACCGCCTCCACCACCACCACGTCTTCGCTGGCACCAGCCCCAGCGCAGGTGGTGGCCCGGCCGACTGGATCCACCCTGGGAGCCACAGCGAGGACCGTGGTGTGCAATGTGGCTAGTGGGCAGGGCCGGTGGCAGCAGGACTGGTAGGAGGAGCAGGGTCAGGGAAACGCCAGCCTCCCCTGGGAGCCATGCCCTGCCTCAAATGGCCAGAGTCCTTGGGGCCTATGAAGAGGCCCAAGGACAATGGGCCAGGTCTGCTACTGACACGCGGGAGGTGCTGGGGGTGCTGAGGTCCATGGACGCCCATATGGGCCAATTCGTGTCCCGTATGGACCAACTCGTGGACCTCATGGGCCAGCTGGTGGTGGCGGTGGGGTCACAGGCAAGGCCAGCAACACCACCTCCGCCACCACCTGCTAGGGCGCAGGGTCGGCCAGCAGTGTCCACTTCCCCTGCGTCCACAGCCAGTGAGCACACCTCACCCACCACCAGCAGGTCGCCACCACACACCCCCTCCCAAACGTGGAAGGGGCCGTCCGAAGAGGAAACAGATCTCCCGGGAGGACTTCGCACGCTCCAGTCGCAAGTGAGGCAGCCAGCCAGCCTTCCGCCAGCCTTCCTTGACCAGCCACTGCATTGACTTGCTCTACGATCCCACTCCACACAGCCAGCTGGATGGCATGTGTGTGTTGGACTATGGACATAGAACCAGTGGGTACACCCTGATCATCACGCAGCCATGACCGACAGCTCATTGTCACTGCACGCACCACTTTTGTCATCACCTTACACACAATCACATGTCACAGTTTGTAATAAATGCACCTTTTTCACTAACTGCTGTTTGTGCCCTGTGTTTTATTTGTACGGAATACAACGGCCACCTTGGGCGGAAGGGCACCTGATGCGTGGCATGGCAATGGAATCCGGAGGGCCTGTAGGGACCTAGGGGTGGGAGACAGAACAGGAGCACATTCAATGAGTGTGTCACACACCCATCACACAGTACATGTCAACAACTACAAGCAATGTACACACATCGCACGGAGCAATAGGGCACAATGCCACAGTCACCAACAGTGGCATACTACCCTGGCCATGGAGCGTTGACACACTGCACGCAGTGAACATACGGCCACCCTGACACAGCACACACACACCTGCACAGATACAGACACATCATCCGTCGTACATGGACACTCACCGTCAAGTGAAGTAGCGGGCGATGAGCTGCTGGCGCACATTCCCAGCTTCCTCCTCTCCGCTGTCCACCTCACTCGAGCTGTCCTGGTCTGCGGGCTGGGGCCCTGGTTGATCTCCGTCATCCACAATGAGGGGGATCTGCTTCCGAATGGCCAGATTGTGCAGCATGCAGCACGCCACCACTATCTGGCACACCTTCTGTGGGGAGTACGCCAGTGCACCCTCGGTGCGGTCCAGGCACCTGAACCTGGACTTGAGGAGGCCAAAGGTACGCTCGACCACACGTCTGGTCCTCCCATGTGCCTCATTGTATCGATCGTCTGCTGGGGTGCGAGGATTCCTCAATGGACTGAGCAGCCATGCCCCATTCGGATACGCAGAGTCACCTGGGTGTGAGGGACACAGAGAACCGTTGCAATTCCAACTGGACAGGGGACAGCATCGCACAACCAGCACGCTACACCACTCCACATACTCACCGACAATACAGGCACGATCCTGTTGCAGATTGGCCATCAGTCGTGGCAAGATGCTGTTGCGCATTATGTGTGCGTCATGGGCCGAGCCTGGAAACTTGGCACACACGTGGGTGATCACCATGTCCGCAAGGCACACCACTTGCACATTCAGGGAGTGCGTGTGCTTCCTGTTGCGGTACAGGTGCTCAGTGGCCTGTGGTGGAACAAGGCCAACATGAGTGCAGTCAATGGCTCCCACGACGTGTGGGATTCTGCCAAGGGCATAGAATGCACCCTTCACTGCCGCCAATTCACGAGCCCTGGGGAATCTGATGTACCTGTTCCGGTACAGCATCATGGCTGCCAGTACATCCCTCAGCACCTTGCTGAACATGGGCTGGGACATCCCTCCTCCACTGCCCACTGTGTGCTGGAATGACCCAGTGGCGAAGAAATGCATGGCGGCCATCACCTTAGCCGTGGGGGTGACAGCAGTCGGATACACCCTGCGGGGACGGAGATGGGGCTCTAACATGGCACACAGTCGATGCAGAGTTGGCCTGTCCAGCCGAAACTTCCTGATTACCTCTGTATCGTCCATGTCCGCCAGCAATTGGTATGGGCGGTCAATGTTCGGTCTCCGCCTGGGTTAAATGGCAGAGGACACATGTCAAAGCAACACGGCACATAGCAATTTCGCATACACATCACTGACATGACTGAGCAAGCACATGAGCCACAGCCCAGCTGTCAAGCTGGGACGGCACGGCCACAATACACTTACACAGGTCTCCCAACAATGGCAATGGCAAGTGAGACATACCACTGCCATGTGCATGCACATGGGGATCTAGGCCCCAATGACTTGCGGGGCGTGCTGATGGGGACTGACTGCATATTCGTCAAGCGGCAACGCCACGGCAACATGAGTGTCTGCTGAGCATGGAACTGCTTCCGAGGCTGGATGAGTATGGCACACGACGACGACGATGTGGGCACGGGCTGAGCGGCCAATACAAGTGGGACCTGTGGCACGAGGGGATATGAGACAGTAGTAGGTGTCAGCACTGCACCCTATGTACAGCACTGTACGGATCACAGCTCCCGAAACATTGACTGGTGTCCACATTGACAGCCCCATGCCAAGACGGCTGTGTGCTTGCAGTCACACGTCACAGGTGAGAGGTTACATTGCACGTGCCAGGTGGCAGACGTACATAGTGGGAGCTGGCATGTGTGTGCATGTGTCTCCTGTTCAGGATCCACCAGATGGGCGCTGACTCTGTACTGACCATTGGACACAGCATGTTCCGTGGAAGGCTTGTGTGTGTGGGATGGTGGCACTGGATGTGCCTCCGTTGGGTGGGGGCCATGCACAGGGCGGGTACGTCGATGATTGCGCATTGTTGGTCACGGTGGGTGCACCAACTAAGATGTGTTGCCCTGTGTTCAATTCCTATGTCCGCATGATGATGGACTGTGGATGTGGGCAGACTACACATTGGTCGATGTGCTGTCTATATGCATGTGCCTTCACACCAGGCACAGCTGCCCCTGCACATGTGACCCCTGCTGGACTCGCTGCTGGGTCTGTGGAGCTGATGCACCTTCTGCGCGTGGGGCGGACAGCTCTCCTCACTTCCCTCATTGCGCATGTCATGTCTTTGCCGCAGGTGACATGGATCATGGAGAGCCCACATGTACGCGTGGGTAGGCTACACATGATTGTTCACTGGTCGCCACCCCCAGTCAGTGTTTCGAATGGGAAGGTTGTCGTGCTGGTGGTATGTTCGATGTGGCGGATGGGCGGGCCTAGGTGCGGGCTTACATTCCGGACATGGGGGGTAGTTGGATTGGCGACTAGTTGCAGTACACACGGGACACGTCTCTTCCTTTCCACATCTGGGTCATCCCTTGTACTAACTGACAGTGATACAGTCATCTTCGCCCCAGCCCTCATGTCCTCCCCTCGCCCCCCAATATGCATGCTCACCTGCGAGGCTAGCGCTTGCACAGGCAGCCCCAAGCTCGCACCAGAGAGGGCAAGGAGTGTATGTGTGGGTCCAGTTGCACGAGTGGGCTGTCTCAGGGTATGATGTGTGGCGGGACGCCGTCCACCTGCGTGGTGCCCCAAATGGAGACCCGGCCTGCATGGACTATGCATCACAGTCTTCGCCTTCCGGATCCGCCACCTGCGACACCCAGTGGCTGTGGCTGCCCTTGCGGCCAGGCCGCGTCCGTCTGTGGCTGATGGCCCACACATTCACTCTTTGGCCTCTCTGGGGAGGGCTCGGGGGTGGTGGCGCACGCGCTTGCACTTAGTCGCAATGGCATGTGTCGTGGTTGGTATGATGGGCAATGGATGGGATGGTGCGAGCCACCTCCCGTGACGTCAGTGCTGCTCGTGCTGTGGTGCGTCCCCCTACACTTCCATGTGACTTGTGCCATGCTAGACGTTGAGGTACTATTGCCTGCGTGATATGACCAGGAGGAGCGCGAGGAGACCTCTCACACACCATGCTCCACTGCCATCCCGTGCCCTGTATCGCCTGTGCGGATTTACTATGTTGGGGTTACACCTGGTCGACTGGGGCTGTGTGTGCCTTGTCAAGGGGCATGGCGGGCGCACAACAGGATCCAGCTTGTCCACAGAGGGTGGGCTGAGGTGTGCCTGGTACCGCTTTGTACGTGTGCCCGGCTGCTGTGCACACACGTGTTCACTCCCCCCGACAGGTGTCCTCTCACAATGCCCAGGGAAGCGGTGGTGTACTGTTCATGACCCCTCCCAACACGGCGTGCTCCAACTTGGCATGTGCGCATCTACCCGTCGCACCCACCCACCTGAGCACTGCGTCCATACGACTTCACACGACACATGTGTGTCTTCCACAGTAGTGCTACTCATTTGCGTTGACATCCAATACCAGTGGACTACATGGTCATGTCACGACTGCCGTGTACTTCACATACTCTCATCCTCTCTCATTCGTACTTGTGAAATGAGTCAGCGGAGACAGTTCTGGTTTCAAACATTATATTGAGTCTTCTGTCCTCTGTGATGCAGTATAGTGGACACTACTGGCAGCGGAATACATGTTGAGGATATACTGAGCATGATAACAAATGGGATAGGGTGTGGGGTTACATCTGCTTGGCCAAGGCTGTGCTAATGTACATTTACGTATAGCTGCGGAGCTGCGGACTTTGACACAGACGGTATACATGTAGCCTACCAGACCGCTCGGCATCATGGGCACAGTCCATCTCAGTTCCATGTGACAGGTTTGCTGCGGTTGTTCCTCATGCACGCGTGCATGTGAGATGACATCAGGGCATGTGCTTGCGTGCATGCAGCGGCGTGCCACTTGTTGTTGCACTGTGGTGGTTACTGGACATGTCACAGTCACTGGGGTCGTGTTGTTGTTGTATGCACTTGTCGTCCATGCAAAGGTCCTGGTATGGGATTCCCGGGGCGGGGGTGGGAGGGGTGCAGCACCCACAGACTCCAGGCGACCTATTCATGTCCACTGAGCGGTGTGTGTGTCCATGTGCGCTGGATCCATGTCGTGTCCTGGTTGTTCGTGCAGTTCCGTCCATGTGGGTGCGATGCACAGAGCCCATGCCACTGCCTCCCACGATGCATGCGGTGTTCCTGGATGTGATGGGGAACAGTGTGCATGTCCCGGTCATATCCGATGTCATGGCGATGTCGTTGATGGTGTGGTTACAGTTGCCGGTCGTTTGGTATGGCTGTTGTGGTGGTGACTGGCCAGTCCGTGCGGAAGCTGAGCATGGGTGCGGGGTTGGACTTCATAGGTCACTCGGGGAACCTGCGTTGTGGTCCGACGTATTTACAGGTTGTCAGGTATGCGATGCCGTCCAGCAGGGCTTCCATGTCATTGGTGGTGTACATGTTTGCCAGCCAATGAAGCGGATGGTGGCTGTCAAGGTGTTGTTCGTAGGTTGTCCCTTGGAGGACCATGATGGGGCATGCTGGGTGACATTCGATGTAGCTGTTCTCGATGATCCGTCGTGTGGAGGCACAGTGGTTCCATTTCAGTGCGCGTGCGATGTTGGCCACATACGCCATGCCCCCATAGGCAGAGCAGGCCCTGTCGTGTGCGTCCAGAGGGAGGAGTAGTGGTAGCAGGTCCGCCTTCAGACATGCCGGGTTGGAGAGGCATATCTCGACGGGATGCTGGTAGGGACACCTCCGACAGTAGAAGACGGGCATGACGCAGCTGAACAATGTGATGCGGTAAGTCAGTCGGTAACTTACGTTCAGCAGGGACAGGAGATCGCATCCCAATGTATGTATCGTGTTGGTTTGGTACAGCTTGAGCTCTTCGGCGTAGTTGGGTAGGTGTGTTGCGGTTGCCATTTCGCAGCGGTTCGTAGAGGTGGCGTGCTCCGGCTGTGTGTGCAGTCTGCAATGTGCACGCTCCGGGGTTGCTGTGAGCTCTGTGTAGTCGTGGGGAGACAGGACTTGTGTTCTGTTGGCTTGTTTGGAGGACACGGGCCCTCTTCCCACATGCTTCTCAGACAGTTCAAGGTCGGTGCTGTGTGACTCCTTCCAATTAACTTGCATGTGGCCGACATGGGGGAGTGTTTTCTTCTTTCTTCCCCGTCCGTTGTGTGCTTCTGTGATATGCGCTATCTGCCCTGTGGTCGGTCTCCTCGGCATGCCTGTGTTGGTCTATTCTTGGACAATGGCTGTATTCACCGGCTTCTGTCGTAGGGCTGTGGTTTCGGTGTTGGAATGGAAGGTCATTCAGTGCTGTCTGCTCTCCCTTGTGTGGGCGGCAGGCTGCCTTTCCGCTCTGCGTTGGGCCTTGTGTGTGGATGTAATTCTTGGGCCACCTGTTGTCGGTCCCCGGGCTCTTTGGTGTTCCGTTTCATGTGTCTTGTTCATATGTGCAGGGTGGTATGGGTTTTTCAGTGTGGTACTGGCGTTCCTCTTCCCGAAGGGGCCCTGCTTCTCCTAGTTGGTGTTGCCGCCGCTGTGTGCTACGCCATGTTTGTTACACTGGGGTGTGTCCTGCAGTTGCGTGTCTTCACTGACATGTGTGCGTCGTTTGTGTGGCGTTGGGTGTTGTCCGTGAATTGGGCGTTGGGGACATGTCTGTGGCCGGCCTGTCACGTGTCATGTGCGTTCGGGGTGGGGCTGATGTGTGTGCTGCTTGGTTGTGTCCCTGTGTCTGTGTGCGACGCATGCATGGCGCTGCGGTTGGCCTCTGCGTTATGCGCATGTGTGGCGGCATCATCAGCGCTTTGGGGCCGTGACGGGGTGGTTGGTTCCTAGTCCCAGGTGGTGTGTACACATGTGTTCTGCGATGTTAGGATTTGGCCTGTGTGTCATATGTGGATGCGATGGTGGATGTGTAGTGTGCACGCGCTGGTGGGGGGTTGTCCGCTTTTTCCGCCCTTGCACTGTGTGCGCTGTTTGCGTGCACTTGTTGTGTGTGTGCCTACCTGCGTCTCCGCGGTACGTTGCGTCCTTGGTGGTGCATCAGCAGAAGCATGGGAAGGGCCTGCAGTGCTGGATTCATGCCCGGGGTGCCGCTTCTTCGTTGTCCGTGCTCTGCGTCCGTGTTTCCGCCTCTCTTTCACGTGCGGTGTCTCTTTGCCGTGGGAGCCGTTTGTTTGCGGCATCGTAATTTATGCGCCGGGCGGGACGTGTTTCGTCGGACGGTGTGTGTCAGTTGTGCTGCGCCGCTACGTGTGCGGGCGCACTTTGATGGCGGACGGTGTTGCTGGCTTGCCGGCGGTGTTTGGCCTGCTTTTCGCATCATAATTGGGCGGGCGTGTGGACTGCTGCGTGCCGGCGGTAACTGGTGGTTTTTGCATCCGCCAGCACGGCGGTTGTGCTTCCGCCCGCCATCGTAATGGGCCCCTAAGTAACTATATCCCAGCTACCCCAGTGTGGTTGAATATCAACAATATATAAATCTCTAATTATTAACACTTCTTACACATTTCAAAAACTAAAACAAATATGGGAAAACGATCTCGGAACGATCAAGGATATAGAATAGACCCTTGTCATGATGGTCTCATAGGATTCAGTGGATTCTACTTCCCAACATCTGTTTCCCTGATATTTGCATCCTGTTAGAAATTGGGTTTCTGTTTGTCAGAGTATGCACCCTGTACAAGCAGGAACACAATCGTAGTCAGGGTAAGTTAGATACACACTAAAAGATAACCTGTGCTCATCCTCTGGTAGCTTGGCACAGAGCAGTTAGGCCTATCTAAAGAGGCAATGTGTAAAGTATTTGTGCAACACACACACAGTACCACAATGAAAACCCCACAAAAAGACTCCAGACGGATTCAGAAAAATAGATTATTATATTCTGAGCAAAACAAGACTATAATGACAAAATCCAATAAGTACAAGTAGAGATATGAATTTTAAAAGAATAAGTGTGAAAATAGCACTTAGAAGCAAATAGTGCTTTGGGTGTTACTTGAGGTCGTGCTGGACCGGGGCAAAGTCAAAGTACGGGCGGAGCGTGATGGAGCACCGGCCAGCTCCAGGACCCACGCAGGCCCCGGTGAACAAAGTACCTTTCCTGGTCGCGACTGCAAGATGTGTTGAGAGATGCGTCGATATCGATCCCGCAAGTTGATGATGTGTTGATTCTTCCCCACGCAGTGATGACAATGAGTCGGTTCTGCATGTGAGATGCTGGGCTGAGATGCGTTGGCTCCATAGAGCAATGTGCCGGATTTCTCCACGCAGTCGAGAGATGCATCGATCTCTCCAAGCTGCTGCGACGGCGATGCACGGTTCTGATGCGTCAGGCTCTCGAGGTGCTGTGTTGCTTCCGAGAGTGAAGAGCCGATTTTACTCCTGCAACCGAGTCGATGCACCGGTTCTGCTACACACAGACCAGAGATGCGCCAATGTCCATGCTGCAAGTATCTGGGTCCACTTCCAGTGAACCAGGCATAGGAGTGGGGTAGAGACTTTGGTATCCCTGAGTCTTAAGCGACAGGAGACAAGCCAACAAGCCCTTGGAGAACACTTGGAGGAAAAGGCAGAGCCCAGCTCTCCTTCAGCAGAGTCAGAGAGCAGCAGGCAGCATGGTAACACAGGAGAAAAGTAGGCCTTCCAGGTCAGCAGTCGAGCAATGAGCCCTTTAAGTAGTACAGCAGTCCTTCTGACAAAGTGCAGTTGTAGGTCCAAAAGTGTCTGATTTTAGGGGGCCCGAGATCAAGTACTTATACCCAAATGTGCCTCTGAAGTGGGGGAGACTTCAGAGCAGGCCCTTGAAGTGCACAGGTCCCCCTTTCTTCTCAGCCCTGTCTCCAGACTAGCTATGAGGAGTAAATCAGCCCTTTGTGTGGGGGCAGGACACGACCTATTTAAGTGAAGTGTTAGCCCCTCCCTTCAACCCTGCCCAGGCATGGCCATCAGAATGCAGATGTATGCAGATGGGTCCTCAGACACACCTATCCTTCCTGTGTTTGTGGCTGTCTAGAGGGAAAACACAAAGTGTATCTGTCACCCACCCCAGACGTGTATTGGAGACAGGCTGCAAGGCACACCGAGCTATGAGTGCAGAGAAATGTTCACTTTCTAAAAGTTCAATACCTATACTGGGGAATGGGCCCTTAAAAGGTCAGCAAGGCTATGCCACTATAAATTCAAACAAACAAACAATCTGCCAATACTGACTTTGAAACTACAAACCTTCATTTTTGTTCATGGTCACTAAATTTAATATGTATGAGCACCTTTTAATTTCTTCTACTTTTTTCTTTATAGCAATTTTAGCAATATACTCATTTGTACATAACACACTGAAATACACATAACAAACATCTCATCACTATTCAGTGCAATACATTGTTACTCACCCCGTACAAAACAAAATACAAAAACGCATACAAATCAATACATACCAACATACAACATAAATCAAACAGTTCTGAATTTCAATGGCCAAGAGGAAATGTTCTTTTTCTTCCACTACAACTACCAAATAAATTCCTCCTGAGTGGGCTGATTCGGCACAAAAGAGTGGACTTATCACTATTCAATACCATCCACTGACATTCCAGCACTCATTAATATCCTGTACTTTCGGCTTAGAATGCATCAACACATTTCGAACCCTTCACACTTGAAGGTTTTCATAAGGACTCAGAACTGACATGAACTGAAAAAAACCAATACAAACATAGGGGCAGATTTACAAGAAACTGACGCTCTGTAGAGATGCGTCAGTTTCCCTGCGCCAGCCTGCGATACCCTTGCGCCACCATGGATGCGCCGTATTTACAATACGGTGCACCATGGCGCAAGGATTGACAGATGCGTCAGAAATTCTGACGCATCTGTTGGCCCAAAAGTCACACATTGCTGGAGTTGTGTCACAAGCACGATGCAACTCCTGCAATGTATTGTGAGGCCTATACTTACTCTACTGCGTCACTCCTTACACCTGCTTCAAGCAGGCGTAAGGTTTTGACGCAGTGGCATCCTAGATGTGTCACAGTGAAATCTTGTAGTTTTCACTGCATCACTTTTACGAGGTCTTCCTGCGTGGGAACACCCACTGTGCCACTGGATTCAAGCTATCCTGGCTGATGAGGGGTGAAACCCCGAAACCGGTTCTAGGATGCTTGTTTCCAGTCCATGGAGGACCTGGCCTGGCAGTTCGGGTTGGACTGTTCCCATTGGGCGCAGGGTCAAGACTGATTTGCATATGGCTGGGTTCAAACTGGAATGGCATGGGGAGCAAAAAAACAATGGATTTAGGCCCAGATGTATGTACTGGGTTGAATGTATGACATTGTTCTGCATTCTGTCCATCAATTGTTCTTTTTTCATTTGTCACCCCGAGTGGGACGGGTATGCCAGACGTGGGTCTTGTGCTCTCCATGCCACTGGAGTCAAGTTATCCTGGCTGATGAGGGGTGAAACCCCGAAACCGGTCCTAGGATGCTTGTTTCCAGTCAGGGAGGACCTGGCCTGGCAGTTCGGGCTGGACTGTTCCCATTGGGCGCAGGGTCAAGACTGATTTCCATATGGCTGGGTTCAAACTGGAATGGCATGGGGGAGCAAAAAAACGATGTATTTAGGCCCAGATCTCTGTACTGGGGTGAATGTATGACATTGTTCTGCACTCTGTCCATCAATTGTTCTTTTTGCACTGTAAGAAACAAGCTTTAACAAAATCAATAGGTTTGGCATTGATCTGCTTTTTGCTCCCCGTAGACTCAATTTAATTTGTAGAATTCTTCCCATAGTATGGTCAGATCATTCAGTGGCACTGTTCTCTCTTCCTGACTCTTGCTTCCCTTCATTACCTAAATTGATCAGGGTTACTTCCTATAAGCACCCTTGGTTTGATTGTGGCTGGGAATATTGAATTTCGACTATCAATAGGACAGAATATTACCCCAACAATGTTGAGAGACAAAATATCGAAAGGTAAGTGCACAGTGTTGTAATGATATTCTGCCTCGTTGATATTCGAGATTCGATATTCCAAGCCTACCACCCTTGGTTCAAATTATAGCCTAATGTAGTAGACCTAAAACGTACATCTACTTGTCCCTCACTGACAAATGACAAAGATGAGAATGTAACGCTCTTTTACTCCTATATTGTTGAAGCAGTAGACTTATCAATCCCTGGAAATGAATCCACAAATCGCCATCAAACATTCTCCGACCCCTTGTTTATGATAGCTTTAAAAGAAGAAAAATCCATTCTCTTGGGAATAATTGCTGAGCTACTTACATCTTTAGATGCAGGTAACTCATCCTTCTTAATCATCTTAGACTTATTGGCTTTGTTTGATACGGTTTCCCATTAAATCCTACTTCTCCTCCTCAGCCAGACTGTGCTGAGAGGACTTGCACTTAAATGGTTCACTTCCATGCTAGCCAACTATTCCCAAGCTCCACCATTTCAGTCACAGTGCAGAAGCAATACGCATGGTGTTCCTCAGGGCTCTGCATTGAGTCCCACACTTCACATCTCTTGATGGATGAATAACAACTTGCTAAGACTGAATGCTTCCAAGACAGAGATTCTAGTTAATGGTGGCACTGCCATCTCGCCTTCGGACTGGTGGCCAGAAAAATGTGCTCCTCCATCAACTCCTGTTTCAATAGCCAAAAGCTTTGGTGTAATCTTGGACACTACATTCTCATTCCAGGATCACATTTCCAGAATTACCTCTACTAGATACGTTCAACTAAAACGTGTTCGTAAAATTCTACCTTGTATTTCTCTTGACCTGAGGAAAATGGTCTTTAAATGTTCCTTCATGGCCAGTCTAGACTATTGCAATTCAGTTTTACTGAGTTTAACTAAGAAACAAATGGCTCGTCTTTGAACAACTCAAAACACAACAGCTCGTCTCATAGTCAACCTAAAATATATTTCCACATCTCCCAACATCTAGTCAATTTGCCTTCACGTAACATTCAGAAAAGGTATCTTTTTAGAGCTCTCAACATTGCCACAGGAACTTACATGGTCAAGGACCTAAGTGCATTTAAAATATTTCCTCACAGCATTCTACGCTCAGGTCCTCCGCTCTTCCTCTGCCAATCTTCTTTCCATCCAGAGACTGTATCATCATAGAATGGCAGGCATATCTGTATGTTCATTAAGGCCAAAACATGAAATGTGCTCCCTCACTCCCTAAGATTAATTGCAGTTCATATGGCTTTCAGAATACTATTCAAGACGTAGGTATTTACACAATAATTGTACGTCTCCACCTTTCTCTGTAGAGTGATCTACCTTGCCAGGACACCATAGGTGGGTAAGTGTTGTGCTTTATAAACCTTTATAAATAAATAATTCATTCATTCAAGCTTGCATTTTTTGGCATTAATATGCAATAGGTAAAAAAGGCAAACATATAAAAAAAAGAAAAATAAGGAAGTAGCCTAGCAGACCGGGCCTGGCAATGGAGTGTTCTCCTTGTCAGACATCGTGCACATGTGATCAGAAAAAATGCTGTATTCGATCATGCAAGTGCATGAGCTGGGTTAACCCATTGCAAGTCCTGTATGCTGTGGTGGGTTTGAAGCATATTGTGAATGATGCTCACTAGCAAGTAGATGATGAGGGGCGATCCAAAGACACTGAATATATGTATATGTATGTATTTTATTATGAATTCTATAGGAAACATGAGGCTGGTTAAAGTTGTCTCTACGTCAGACCTAAAAAGCATTGGTCAAGCCAATAGTTTGGTTTATGCTGGCATCTGCCTCTTCATTGAATGGTGCGTTTAGGTACTTAATCCCTCACCATGCTTGTATTCTCACATTAATCCTTGCACTTATGCATTTATTCATTCACTCATTTAATAATATTCCATTCAGCCGCTCGCCCATTCAAATTACCTCACTCACAGAAAGTCACCAAGCAATCAAGAGATTTCTCCAGTTATGAGCCTGACCTATTGGTTGTCCAAAAGATGATGTGCCACTCCAGCCATACCAAGCCTTCACTTTTTATTTATTGGTGTTTCGTCAAATAAATTGGCATGAGAGCGCATTTTGGCACTAGGACATGTCACAAAATACTGAGATACTGTCACAATCAACTAAACCACCTTGTTTGCATAGTCATTGATTACTATTAATGCCCCCTAGATGGAGTGTAGAGAGTTACTCCTTTCTGACTCTTTTTAACAATT
Organism: Calotriton arnoldi; assembly: GCA_963921515.1. NCBI lineage: Eukaryota > Metazoa > Chordata > Amphibia > Caudata > Salamandridae > Calotriton > Calotriton arnoldi. Next base: position 2,346,356 of record CAWUFW010001658.1, read on the forward strand.
CAGAATCTCTTTACACCACCTGTTTTTGTCTTTATTGAGTATACTGGGTTTAACAAATGAAAAGCCTTTGTATTTTGCTAAATTATTTGTATTATTTACAAGCGGTGAAGGGTTCTGTGTTCATTTGAACCGATTCATAGCCCTTTGGTGCCACTACATAACAACTAATTACACTTGTATTGAGATCTCTCATTGACACATCTAGTTTATCTAATTGGCTAGAAGAAGCTAGTTAACGTGACTGCAATTATATTTAGTGTCTTTTGATTTGCTTGCAATATCTGGGGCAGTTTCAACTGTACTTGATTTAAGCATTTTGTTGAAGCAAACTCATGCGTTTTTCATTGATCCGTTCAAAGAAGGCAAGCTGCTAGTTACTTATATTTCCTCCTGATAAATTAGAAACACGTTGTTACAGAGATTTCCTTGCAGAAATGGAGATTAGCCAGGATTATCTAAAGGAGAAGCATGGGTGTTGTTATTCTCAGAAAAAATAACAGTCCAAGGAAAGAAAAATTCTACCAAAAAAGTATGTGGTTGCGTTTGGTCTGCACTCACTAGTAGTGTACACCAATCACTGTATATGAGTCACAAATGCAAGTCCAGAATCCTCACCGCTGACCACCAATGTTAGAACTGGGGGTCTCTAGTTGGCAATAGTATACACCTTTGTCCAAATAGGGACCCTTGCTTCTAAGTCAGGGAAAGGGGATTACACTCCTGGATAACCCCTGCTCACCCCCTTGGTAGCTTGGCACGAGCAGACAAGCTTATCTCAGAGGCAGTGTGTTAAGCATTTGTGAACACATACAGTAATGCAGTGAAAATACTACAGATGGACACCACACAGGTTTTATAAAAATAAGTATTCTTTATATAGACTTAACACCAGACCACAAACGACAAAAATCCACAATACTGTACTCAAAATAGACTTAAAGATGGTAGAAGTAACTTAGTTCAAGATGATGATAAAGGCGACACGTTTCTCACAAAAGTACCTTAAATGCGTAACGCAAAACAAACAAAGGGTCCGCAGGGAAGGCGATGCAGCAAGCAGGCGCCTCAATGCGATGCGACGATCCGGTGCGATGCGATGAGAGTGCGCCCTTGATGCGATGCGATGACGTGAAGATGATGCGTGCACGCCCGACGGCCGTGCGGCGAACTCTGTACCTCTGGAGCCGCGACAGGCCCTGCGACACGCCTCTCCGGTGATGCGACGGCAGGCAGCTGCGACGGCGACACGCTTCTCCGGTGATGCGACGGCGACCCTTGCGGTGGCGACACGCTTCCCCGGTGATGCGACGGCAGGCAGTTGCGACGAAGACACGCTTCTCCAGTGATGCGACGGCAGGCAGCTGCGACGAAGACACGCTTCTCTGGTGATGCGGCGGCGGCCTCTGCGGCAGCGACACGCTTCTCTGGCGATGCGACGGCAACAGCTGCAACAGCGACACGCTTCTTCTCGTTGAGTCGCTCTTCCAGCTCCCAGCGACACGCAGGCTTCTGCAGACAGAATCCCCAGCAAGGGAATTCAGGAGGGAGCTGGTGGTGAAGTCTTGAGCCCTGAGACTTCAGCAGGAGGCAAGCTCTAGTTCAAGCCCTTGGAGAAATATTCTGCAAGATGATGAAAGTTCTTTGAAAGTTCCTTCTCCTTTCCTTGGCAATGAAGACCACTGCAGGCCAACCCAGCAAACAGCACACTGGCAGAGGGGCAGTCCAAACTCCTGCAGCTTCCTTGGTTCTTCTCCTTGGCAAAGGTTTGTCTTGTTGTTCCAGAAGTGATCTAAAGTCTTGGGGTCTGGGCCCCAATATTTATACCAGCAAATCCTTTGTCCTCTGAAGGCAGAGGGTCCTGTACCTAGTCCAAACCAGTTCTGGGTGCATTCTGCCAGTGCACAACTTCTTCCTTTGTCAGTGTGGGCCAGGGTCATCAGACACACCACAGGAGGTGGAGCCAGCATTGTGGAAGGCAGGCACAGCCCTATTCAGGCCCAGGTGCTACTCCTCCAACCACTCCTCATGCAGATAGGTCTATTCAGCCTAGTGCTGACTCACCCTGTCTCCTGGAGTCCCCCAGCCCCTGTCACTCACAAAACCAGACATACAATACACAAGCTAGCAGAGGCAGGCTGGATGGTTAGGCAAGAAAATACCTACTTTCTAAAAGTGGTATTTTCAAACACAGAATGTTAAAACCAACTTCACTTAAAGATGTATTTTATCAATCTGAGTTCAGGCATACTAAATTCGAATTTCTACCATGTTCCCTGGGTCAGTTAGGATTATAAGATGTTATAATCAAGCTGCCCATTCGGGCCTATGGGGACAGGTAGCCTTGCAATAGTGAAAAACGAAATTGGCTGTAATTCACTATCAGGACATGCTACACACGTCAGGGCATGTCCTACCTTTTACATACAATGCACCCTGCCCTTGGGCCTACCTTAGGGGTGACTGATATGTAGAAAAGGGAAGGTTTAGAGACTGGCAAGTGGGTGCACTTGCCAAGTCGACATGGCAGTCCCAGACTGCACACAGGCTCTGCAATGGCCTGAGTTACACTTTACAAGCTGCTTCTGTGGGTGGCACAACCAGTGCTGCAAGCCCACCAGCAGCATTTGATTTACAGGCCCTGGGCACACATGGTGCACTGTACTAGGGTCTGACAAGTAAATCAAATAATCCAATCATGGAGTCACTAATTCAGTATACAATTTACAAAAGAGAGCATATGCACTTTAGCACTGATCAGCAGTGAAAAAGTGCCCAGAGTCATAAAACCACCAACAACAGGTCAGAAAAAATACAGGAGGAAGGCAAAAAGTTCAGGGATGACCCTGCAAAAAGGGCCAAGTCCAACAGGTGTGATATTTGGTTAACCTAGTTAGATGGGCTTCATTAGATAAGGACACATATTGCTCATATGACCAGGAAATCGAAGTGCAAGGTCCTTGCTCAAATTAATTTATTGGAATAATTGGATCTATTGTTAGTTTGTGAGATCACTAATATGGCTGAGCAGAGTCTGCCCAGGCTTGTCACGGTGATAGATTGGGCTAGCTTTAGAATGCAGATTTATGAAGCTTTTGTCCCACACTGTGGTGGGTGAGATACTGAGATGTTTCTCAAGTACCTCTTTTCACTTTTGTAAACTATTTAGTCATTAAATTAATGATTGTAACTAAAATATTTCAGGAAAAATGCATATTGTGGCAGGCAAGTCACTTAGCTTACTTCCTAATTGCCCAACTGCAATGCGATTTGCATGCCTTGCACACCGCAGCCAGTGGCATGCCCGTCAGCCCTTCAGTGTGGATCTGGAGGTTTATGATACTTCAGGAATGTGCCTCGGTCATTGGCAGGGAGATACCCTTAGTAGTTTGCTATCTGCTAGCCCCTTCTACCATTACATCCCCGCCCAGCAGTGACTAGCCAAAGTCAGGCAAGGAGATGGAAAGATGCTTTACTGATGCACACAAAAGCCTCTGATTCCGTGATTGTGCTCTGTCGTGTTAGGTCCTCTAATTTCATGTCTTGTTATGCTATTTCATGTGATTTTATGTCATTTTATTTTGCTATGCTACGTCATGCTGTTTTTATATATTGCAACTTCCATCGTTTTCAATAGCCTCTGGGTGCTGTTGCATTTTATAAGTCCCGAAACCAGAGGATGCTTCTCTCTGGGCTTACATTTTGTCATCTTAAACCTCAGTCTATCTTTACCGTCATACTCTTAATTTAATTGTGCTGTTGTAACCTGAAAGCACTTGTCCCTACCAAACGTGTGTGTATCGGATGCGCCACTTCCGTGAGGCATTATGGTCCTTGTGGTTTCATGCTCTTGGTGCTCTCGCTCAATGGCCATCTCGCTGCTATTTTCTAATTGTGATTAATTACCGCAGAGGTCTTCACTTGAAAGCTGGTCTCCAACCCTACTACCAGCCTGCGCAGGAAGGCCAAGATGAGGGTGGCATGTTGGGGCAACTGCACTATTATTGGAATGTGATGGTGTGTGTGTGTGTACACGTCTGTGCATGTGAGTGTTTGTCAGTCACACACTGTTACATGCTCCCTTGATGGCCTCTTCATGGAATGGTGAAGTTTGAACTATATAGCACGTGCCTCCATCGTAGTGTGCGCCCCATAAAATCTGCCCTGCAGCTATGCAAGGCAGCTGTTCCTCCGTTTCATTTTCTTCCTTTACAAAATTCTTCATTGACATATCTCGTCATCTTTTTTCTGCTAACAGATGTTGATGAGTGCGCCTCCAACCCGTGCACCAATGGAGACTGCGTTAATTCACCTGGTTCCTATTATTGCAAATGCCATTCAGGTTTCCAAAGGACTCCAACCAAACAAGCTTGCATTGGTAAGCCTTCTGTTTTATACACATGCTTTTTTTCACCTTACCCGCACGTTAAGCCACCCCTTAGGAAAGTTCCTGCCAAGGATTTACCTGGGCTTTTCCAAGAACGTACAACAGAGAGAGAAGGGGTGTTTTTTTCCTGTAATTATACAGTAGTTTTCAAAATCGTCTGTCCTTGTTTCAGACATAAAACTATAATTTTGTTTTATTACCTTCAGTTCATGTGGTGCCTCAGCATAGAAAACTGTCTGGCTGGATACCCCTGTGTCTTTAATGAGAGACAGTTATTACATGTTGCTTTTTCTGTGCCTAAACAATGTTTATAATGTCCCTCCAGCACTTTCTGAGTGAAAACATATGGTACAGACAAGAAATGCGGATCTATTTTCCAAGCGAAGTATTATATCACTATGTTGAGGGTAGGCCAGTTTAAAATTAAGCAAAAGGATAGTATTCGTATGCTTACATTTCCTATTTTCTTGTCTTTACTTCGTCACCGTTCCATCGATAATTGTAACACATCCCACAGAATCTATATATAATATAGTGATTAGTTAAACTGCCATATCACCAAATTGCTCCTGCATGAATAGCACGTCTTATCACATAACCAAACAATTTATTGGAAGTTACTATTAACATATTAGCAAGTTTACAGTCTATGCACGGAAATATAAAGCCATTCATTCAAACATTTTGCAAATATATACGAGAGTACATGGGTCTTAACTGTCTTTCTTTTGGGTAGTAAATCTAACACAACAAAAGAAGAACACACCAGATGCCGTTAGAAACAGTCTCCAGCATACAGTGGTTCCATGTACCACTCTCCTCCCTTAGCCATGATTGCATTTAATTTTTCTGAGTGTAATTGTAAGACAAATGTGTAACTTAAGCAAGAAAACATTGGCAAAACCAATACTTTTTGTTATATCTATTGGGTTTGCCAGTTTTTTTCCCAGATGGCCACCGTAAATTCATGTGCATTTGTGGTGGCCATCTTGGAAAGATTGTTGTTTTGTTTTAAGAAAAACACATTCATAGATGGCTACCATCAATGCATGCATGGCATCTTCAAATGGTTTTTCTTTCATTTAAAACAAAAAATTAAAATATGGCCATCACGTATGTGCGTGCAAATGCTGCAGCCTTCTTGGAACAATTTTTTAAAACAAAAGAAAAAACATGTCCACGTAGGCACATACATAGATGGCTGACACCTTTGGGTAATTTAACTTAAAATGCGTGTGCATGCGTGGTGGCCATCTTCAAATGTTTTTTCTTTCGTTTTAAGAAAAATCATGGATAGATATCTGCTGCACATTTGTGCGTACGCAAAGGTGGTATTGCTGCATGCTTGATTATTCTTAAAACAAACAGTAAACCATTCCAAGAAGGTTGCTGCACATGAACATTCATGCACACACACGCACACACGCACACACACACACACACACATACATGCATACATACACACACAGGCAACCATCTTGGAATTGTTTTAAATTCAGCCTAAGATAACCATCTTCTAATACAGTGATGAGATAGGAAGGAAAGGCATTGAATCAGAAGGAAGGAACTGAGAAAGAAAAGAAAGCCATTGAATCATGAGTCAAAGGGCAGACATGAAGCTCACTTTAAATTCATATTAGGTACAATAGGTCTGTTACCAGTAGCAGACAGCAGAAGCTGCCTGTAGATGTGATCTAAAAAGGGAAACAGCCTTTACAACAAGGATTTTACCACATTGTGCCTTTATCACGCATTTTTAACCACACATGTTTTTACCACGTATATGCCTTTACAACGCATGCCTTTACCACTCATTTAAGATATGTTTGGGAGTGTGGGGAGTCTCCCCCCACAAATACATATTTTTTATAAATATAAATATATATAAACAATGCGTGGTAATGACATACATTGTAAAAGCATATGCGTTCTAAATAAATGTGGGATAAAAATTGCATTATAAAGCCATGAAAAGCATTTCCCTGCGTTTTTCTATCATACAACCCTAAACAGGGCATGCTGCTAACTAGTATAGAGTATATATATATATATATATATATATATATATATATATATATATATATATATATATATATATATATAATCCACTGTTCATTATTTTAGAGTTCAGCAAATTTGTCATCTCCAAATATACAAGGAACTTTTCACCTTTCTCCTTCCATGACACAAAGTAGGATATATCTTTGTTTCACCAGCTTATTAAAAAGTTAAAGAGGTGATGACACCATTTGGAGCCTGTAAACCAGGATTTTCATCCCACCTTCCACATTTCATTGAATATTGTATGATTTTGGGCATTTTATGTAAAATCTCAATGCCTAAAATATTCAAAATATGTGAAATGCAATTCTAATCCTGTGAAATGTATTTATGTAATTCAAAATTTGAAAATCACCACATACAAGTGTAAATTTACTATTGTGAATCCGGCCCAAAGGATTTTTACTGGTCAATCCAAACTTCTGTTGGGATAAATGGCCTGTTCCAGAAAATTATGTGCAACTTGTGGGTCACAACCTTACACACAGGTATTGACAACTTGGGTTTTCATCTTTCCAATGTAGATAAACCAAGTGCGACTAAGTTTTGAAAAATTGACATCCAACGATAATATCTGTTAGGTCCTGTTCAGTTTGTAGTGTCTACCACGTAAAATAAACAATATTTCTCATCTTCTACTCCAGGCCATTGTCTTTGCTAGGTAAATTAGCTTATTGGGCTAATGAATCGGGGGCAACAATCTATTGTTCATGTGTTTTAATCAAAGCAAAAAATGTAATTATTTTAAAGTGCCTAAAATGAGCACTGGTCAGATGTATAAACCAAATTAGAGACATCACCAAGAGACAATTCAGATTTTCCAGATGGGACACACAATCCAGTTAATGCACTGTTGCTCCAAATCACACTTAACTATTTTGCAAGCAGCAATTCAATGAGAATGAGGGGTAAAATTGATGTGCCTGCAGAAGTAGCTCGACAGTTGCCCTGCTCTAGAAAAATAGATCTCACTTCTCAAACCTGTGATGCTAACTCATTGTTTCCTCTAATATCAAGCAAAAAGAAACTTTTTGGACTTCTTCACCAACCTCTTTTCTACTCCTTTATGTACCTCTTGTTTTATGGAGGGCTTTATTGATACTATTTTTTTATTGCTTGTTTCTTTTTTACAATTACTGTCTCATTACTCTTAAAATTTTTGACTTACATATCTAAAGTGTCTTCCAATTCCGGGGGCTAAATATCATTCAAATGTTATTTACTGTTTACAGAGTTCTATATTTATGTACCACCATCTATAGTGTACATTTTCTTTAGGCACCCTACACTGTATCAGTATTAAAAAAAAGTCTATGTATGCACATACATAGATGGTTGCCCACTTTGAATATTTTTACTTAAAAGGGGGGTGCATGTATGGTGGCCTTCATCAATTTTTTTTATTTTTGTTTTAAGAAAAATCATTCAAAGATAGCTGCCACATATTTGGGCGTACCCAAAGGTGACATTGTTGAATAACTATTCTTAAAATAAAAGGTAAACCTTTTAAATATCACGAGGGAGAGGGCCTTTAACAACTGGTATAGCCCCAGGCAGAAGGTCTATAAGGCTATTAGAACATTTCACCCACTATGGGTAGAATGTTCTAAATTAAAAAGTAAAAAATAGGAAAACAAACATTGGAATGTTGGAGCTCTGGGCTTATACCAGCCATTATAATCCTTGAGCTACTCCATTGTCTTCAATGGTCCTCTCAACATTCCAATGTTCTACTATAGCCTTAGAGCCCGACGTAGGGGGCTCTACCAGCCATTAAAGTTCGATCCAACGTGACAGGGTCGAGCCTAAGGCAAGGGCCTTTAACAAGGAAGCGGGCCTTTGATGGCCGGTAGAGCCCACTACAGAGGGCTCTAAGGCTATTAGAACATTCCACCCCTAGAGGTCAGAATGTTCTAATTTGTAAAACAAAGGCCTCACAGAGCCCAAGGGGGTTGAAATCCCCTCGGGCTCCGTGAGGCCTTTGTTCACAGCAAGAGCTGTGAACAAACATTGGAATGTTGATGCTCGGGGCTTCTACCAGCCATTAAAAGCCCGAAGCACTCCATTGTCTTCAATGGAGCTCCCACCATTCAAAAGTTCTAATAGCCATTATATCAACCTCTGGAAAATTAGCACTGGACCTCTACATTTGTGAGTGCAGATTATAAATAGATCTCTGAAGTGATTGCATTAGTCTGCTCTATTGTATCTTGTAGCAACTATAATGTTCCAACACGGACCACTGGGGCAGTGTCATCATGAAGAGCCTTTCTGACAGATGCAAATCGCTTGACTGTTCGATGTGCCTGCACGGTGAAAAGTAAATTCAAGTTAACACAATGTTTCTTTGAGTTGGTGCTTTATTTTCAGACAGAAAAGCTGGGAAGCAGGGTTTACCTCCTGTTTCTTAGCTGGCCTGTCCTAAAATAAAGCACTAACTCTGAAAAATATCAGTTAAGCTATTTCACTTTACGCCCGACAGGTGCATAAAACAATGGCTCAGCTCTGTGCTGCACCAGAAAAGCCCATCATGATACTGCCCCTGTTTTTTCTCCACATATTTCTTGCCAGAGAGTGATATCACTGCCCTAGTCAGTGTAGTTGCTAGGGATTAGCAAGATAAGGTATTTCAGGCTTTCCTTTGCAAAATAAGTGGACAATGATGCATTCTGAAGCTGTGCACACTTAATTTAATGAATGTGCAGCCTGTTGCTGTTTGCAAATTGCTCCTGCCCCCGCGCCCCTCCCCAAATCAAGGCAGGGAACATCAGCAGAGTACGCCAGAGACGCTTTTAAACAAATGATTTGATGTTTGTACCAATTTTGCTGATTGAGTGCCATTAATAGTGCTTTATTTCTCAAAAATGTTTAACAAATCATTGGAGAGAGAGAGAGACTGGTGCTCCCGTGTGAAACACTCATTGCATTCTACACGTTTTTTGACCAATGTTACTGGCCTAATGCACAAATGTACCCTCTGCCTCCACCTTAGCTCCCAAGTGCTGCATGTGCCTGCCCGGCTCCCACATGGACTGAAAAGAGTTTTTATATAGTTAGCCAGCTTCAATACATACTTGCTGGCTACCTCCACCGTATCTCCATTCATACACTGACCACATTCTTGCTCTCTCATAATCTATTTAGGGTTCTTAAGACTATCCAGTTGCACCAAGATACATGCTCCACTCAATAGTGGTTTATACATTGGACAGTCCGAATCATTCATACACTTATATTAACATTAATGTAAACAAAAACAGACATGTTTGGGGGCATTGATGCTCAGTTTATGAATCTCTCTAGTCCACAGGATGGTAAGCAATTAGCCAATGACTTGTATTTTGAAGTATAAGAGATCCGTAGCTTTTCCCTTAGACTTAAGACTTGATAGGGTTGACAGAAGATCTTTGATTAAAATGCTTTTTGATTCAAAAGTGCCAATTTATAAGCAAAACTTGAGACAACATAGTTTGCCTACACTGCCCATCATATATAGTTATTATATCATTGTGCTTATCTCCTCTGCTGTACTTAGTTAAGAATGAGTGGGCCCCAAAGCAACTAAATTTATAAATAACAATAATCAAATTTTTTCTTTGGAAATATTTAACTTCTGAAGCTTAATTTGCCAGTTTTAGAGTTGTCTTTTTAGGTCTGGCTTGCTAGTGCAGCTGTTGCCAGATGTGATGTGTTAATCTAAAAAAGGGCTTTAAGAAGCACTACCAGGAAAAGGGCTTTCACTGTGCCCACCCGTTGGTTGCCAGGAGTACATGTTTTCATTGGCCAGAAGTTGTGTGCTTCCACAAACAAAAGTGTATGCCCTCCATGCAGCTGTGATCTTTTTGTCAATTTAACCAGCTGCCTGTGCTTGAACTGTTAGGGCCACACACATAACATTGTAATGCCAGTAAATTGTCTCAAATAATGAGATAATTCATTGTGGGTTTTTTTTCGCTGTCAACAGCACAGATAGGATGGCACTCATTAACTTTAGACTTCAGAGTGGAGAGTCAAGGGCTACACTAATCTACATGGATGTTTAGATCTGGCTTGAGAGTGAAACTGTTGTTTTACCTTATGTGATCAACAAAAAAGTGCTTCCAGAGTTCTGCTGAGAGAGGGGCACATGTTGGTTCCCCTGAGAACTGGATTTGCTCGGGCCGAATTTGTGTGCTTCCACTAAAAGGACTACTTGTATCGCAACTTTTGGCTTGTGGCAAAGTTTATACTCTATACAGCAGGACTGTGTTTGTTTTGTTGGCAAGCCAATGATCATGGCTATAGGACTGATCTGTTTATTATGAAATGTTGTGATAAAAGCACTAGGCCTCACATATTTATTGTGAAAAGCATTTAGTAAAGTCGATTGACATTTAAGCGTAGATTTTGATTATACTATATAAAAGCCTACAAATAGGGATTTTGTTATGTGGATTCACACAGATTACAGTTGTGGGGAATGGTTTTGCGGGTGAACTGTGGCTATTGAAGAATTTTCTGTGAGAATCCTGGTTAGGTCGTCTTAGTAGAGATAGTATTTTGATTAGCCAATTGTAATTTTGTATACCTTTCTAATTTTATAACCCTCTGTCTGATGGTTGCCTTGTGGCAAAGCTGGAGTTCAAAACTGTAGGCCTGAGTTGGTTATGGTGGCAATCTATATGCCTGTTTAAGGCACTGTAAGCATTATGGCCATAGGTCTGCTCTGCTGGTTATAAAACATTGTAACAAAGGCAATTGGTCTAGCTTATTAATTGTTTTGCAAGCTGTGTTTTTCTACATATTTATAATTGTATAACTCTGTGTATGATTATTACCAGTTTATGTGCACCTGAATAGGCCGGTGTTGGGTAGAGTGTAAAGCCAGTGTTAAAGGGTAAAGGATGCATTGGGAAATTTCACAACAGATGTATTTTGTCATATGGAATTCAACAGATTAGCGTAGTAGGCAAGGGCTTTGGTGTTGGTGATCCCCTGAACAAACTGTGGGGATAGAAGATATGCAGTACATTAATCCATATTAGGCTGTCTTTGGAAAGATAGTATTTGGTTTGCCAGCTGTCATTTTGTATACATTTGTAGTTTTATGACTGTATGCCTGATGGATGCCGTGTGGAAAGTTTACGCTCAGTACAATGGGCTTGAGTTAGCTATGGTGACAAGCCAATGATAAAGGCTATACGCTGATTGTTTATTATGAAAAGTTATGATAAAGGCAGTAGGCCTGGTATATTGATTGCGAAAAGCATATGGTAAAGTTAATCGGCATTTAAGGGTGTATTGTTATCACTCTGAATCAAAGCCAACAGATATTTTATTGTAACATGGAACCTCATAGTTGACCTTAGCTAGCAAGGATTATGGGTTGGTTACCCCTTTTGACAATCCATGAGTACAGAAGATTTGCAATGTAGGAATCCTTGTTAAGCTCTGTTAGGAGAGATAGGCTTTGGCTTTGCCATGTGTACTTTTGGATACATTTGTAATTTTATGCCTGTGAGTTGCCTTGTGTGAAAGCTTACTCTCAGTACAGTAGGCCTCAGTTGTTTATAGTTGCAAGCCAATGATAAGAGCTATATGCTAGATTGGTGGCAGGAACTACTATTCCCGATGCCATAGGTCTGGACCGTTTATTATGAAAAGTTATTACAAAGGCAATAAGCCTGCCTTATTTATTGTGTAAAGAATATGGTGATGCCAATAAGCCTCTAACAGTGGATTATTATCACATTGTGTTACAGGCCACAGAAAGGTATTTGCTTACATGTAATCTCATAGATTACCATAGTTGGCAAAGGTTTCGGTGTTGGTCACCCACTCTGACATACCCTAGGAGAATACTTTCCCTGTGACGATTCTTGATAGACCCTGCTGAGAGGGGTTGTATGCTGCTTTGCCAACTGTAATTTTGTAACTATTCATAATTTTGCAAATAAGTGACTGATAGTTGCCAGTTTCTGCACACTTCAGTAGGCCTGGGTTGGATATAGTGTCAACCCATTATTAAAGGCTAGAAGCCTTATAGGTTCACTGGGAAAAGTTAAGTCAGATGCTTTAGGTGTGATCTGTTTCAACGAAAAGTTAGGAAAAAGGTAGTAGGCCTTACTGACTGTGAAAAGCATGTGTTAAAGGCAATAGGCCTTTAAGGGTGGATTGCTATTACACTGTGCTAAAGCCTGTAGGCAGGTATTTTGTTACATAGAATCTCACAGATTACTGTAGTAGGCAAGTATTTTGGTGTTGGTGACCCACCTGATCAAACTATGGTGAGAGACGATTTGCACTATGGTATCTCATATTAGGCTATATTAGAATGGAATTGATATTGTTTTGACAACTCTGTTTTGTACATACTTATGATGTTATTACTGTATACCTGATGGTTGCCTTTTGGGAAGGCTTATGAACCAATACAGTCTGAGTTGGTTGTGGTGGCATGCCAGTAATAAAGGTTATATGCCCGATTGTTTATAATGCAAACTTATGATAAAGCAAGTAGATCTGATATTAATTTAATGTAATAAATTTTAAAAGCATATGTTAAAGCCAATAGGCATTTAAGGGTAGCTTGTTATTCCTCTGAATCAACATATACAGATTTGTATTTTGTTACATAGAATCTCACAGATTACCATAGTGGACAAGGGTTTAATGCTGGTTACCTCCTGTGACAAACCATGGGTATAGAAGATTTGTACTGTCAGAATCCTTGTTAGGTCCTCTTAGGAGGGATAGCGTTTTCCTTTGCCAACTTGCATTTTTTTTATACTTAATCATTTTATGACTGCATTCTTGATGGTTGTCTTGTGGAAAAGTTTACGCTAAGTACAGGAGGCCTTAGGTGGTTGTGGTAATAAGCCAATGATCAAACACACAAAAGGTGATTAGAGGAATGCTTGCAATTTGTCTAACCACTGACAATCACTCAGTAGCATTCCAAACCTTTGTTCTTTGCCCATCCTGCCACCTCAGTTTGGACCCAGCCATATGCAAATCACTGTTGACCCTGCTCCATTAGGAACAGTCCAGCCAGAACTGCCAAGCCAGGTCCTACCTGAACCAGAACACAAGCAACCCAAGACCAGTTTTGCCCTGATTAGGGCTCATCAGTCGGGTATTACTTGGTGTTAGTGGGACAAACAGCAAGGGACCCTCTTCCCCCTCATGCATTGAAAGGCACTCCAAACTAACAAAAGCAACCCATAGGAAAATACAAGTACAAAATATGATGGACCAAATTTAAAAAAACATTTTCATCCACTGATGTATATCCAGAAAACAGCCTCTGTGCCTTGACTATCCTTGAATATTTAAGTGCAGCCATCTTGAAGCCATTAAAGATACTGACAGTTACAAAAAAACCTCCAGTGTTTCTATTCAGCCAAAGGAATGATTTGCTATATTTAAATACATAAAGGAGTGTACACTTGTATATGTAAAATAAAACAGTAGTGTAGAAGCTTCATCAAAACTGAATTGTTTGTTTATGTGGGTGTGTTGAACTGTATATGGCATGCCTTGTAACAAATTGTCCTGCTTCTCTCTTAGATATTGATGAGTGTATTCAGAACGGAATTCTTTGCAAACATGGCCGATGTGTGAATACAGAAGGCAGTTTCCAGTGTATCTGTAATGCAGGTTTTGAATTAACTACTGATGGAAAAAATTGCATTGGTAAGAAAAATATGAAACATTTTATAATATTATTTCAAAGGAAATATAAGCAAGATTTAGATAGTCAAAAATGAAATAATATTTTAATGTGAAGAAAGGTAAAGAAAAACAGACCATTGCATAAAAAATCCTACTTGCCAATCGTTAAATATTCATAAATTAATATTTCGTTTCAGGATGACAGATAATGGATGCAGTTATTTTTTGTTCTCATTTATAGTCATAACATCAAAGGTCGAAATATGTCAAAATATGCTGTTTTTACATGCAATTGCAACTAAAATATATTTTGTATGTTTTCTTTATAACAGCCAGCATAGGAAATGAAAGGTAAAGTATATATGTTTTCCATTTCATGTTAATAGTTTCAATAAGTTCTTCCTTCTTGAGCTTTCCTGAGACGGATCAGACCTAAGTGCATCCGAGACCGGTACCGCAGTTATAAAATGACTTCCACTGTGTGCAGAGCCACTACATTTTCACATTGATAAAATAACTAAAACAGTTTTTTTTTCTGAATTGTGTTCAAACTTATTTACCTCTGCTGTTATGTTGTACAACCATCAGTCATGCAAGAGAGCAGAAATATTTACAAAGATATGGAGCATTTCTGAACTCTCCTTGCCCTGATGCTCTATGCGCTGCATAGTGCCAATGCTGGCATCCTAGCACAATAGTGCCTGAGTTGTTGGCAGGATTGTTTTTGTGCAGGAAGGAACACCTTCCTGCACAAAAACAATCCTTAGAAGCATTTTCCTCTTTCTATGTGTGCTGCAGCACACATGCAAAGAGAAAATAACTAGGAGAAATAAAGATCTTTCTCCTCGTTACCCCTCATAGAGGAAGGCATACTATGTTGATACATTCACAAGTTCACTAGCTTTAGTAAGTCTGGGAATGTGCCAAAATCCAAAAGTGGATGCACAGGAACGCCATTCTCCAGCTATGGAATGCATCCTGTTAGAAATGGGGGTCTCTAGTTGGCAGAGGTAGGTACCTTTGTCCAAATCGGGACCCTTGCTTCTAGTCAGGGTAAGGGGGATACACTTCTAAAATAACCCCTGCTCACCCCCTTGGTAGCTTGGCATGAGCAGACAGGCTTATCTCAGAGGCAGTGTGTAAAGCATTTGTGAACACATACAGTAACACAGTGAAAACACTTCAAATGGACACCACATCAGTTTAGAAAAATAAGTAATCTTTATCTAAACCAAAACAAGACCTAACGACAAAAATCCACAAAATAGTATCAAAAATATCCTTAAAAATAGGTTATTCACTCAAATAAAGGTTCTAGCAACAAATAACTCCACCTGGAGTTATTACGACGTAGTGACGGATGAAAATCCCAAAGAACGGCGCCGACAGCGAGGTGCGCGGCTTCGGGCCCAGAGTCAAGCAGACCCACAAAGAACAGTACCTTGGAATTGATGAAAGCAAAGACGGTGCACGGCGTCGGGGAGGTGATGCTTCGTTGGCGCCTGCGGCGTCGGTTCCTTATGACCCCAGGGGAGGTGCTGCCTCTGTTCCTTACTGCAACGCAGGGGAGGTGAGACGTTGGTTCCTTACTGTGTCGGGGAGGTGACGTCACGGATGGCGGCGAGGCGTCGGTTCCTTACGACGGTGCGATGTCAATGGATTCGGGAGTCACCCACGTCGAGGATCGGCTCCGCATTGATGAAGCGCCGGCGTCGATGAAGTCGGGGCTGCGGTGCGAGTCGGGACGGTGCGTAGTTGACGTCACGAGCGGTGTCCTCGGCTCCGGTGCAGGCAGCGGCCTCGTTGATGGCTTTGGAGTCGATGCGGCACGTCGTCAGCAGGCGTCGGGCCTACGGTGCAAGTCAGGGCGGTGCATCGTGCTCTTCACGAGCGGTGCCCACGGCTTCGGTGCAGGTTACGGCATCACTCGCCGGCGTCGGTGTTGCAATTTCCTTCTGTAGAAGCTGAAACAGCAGTTCCAGGTGCAGAGAGACAGAAGGGATGAAGTCTTTGTGTCCCTGAGACTTCAGAACAGGAGGCAAGCTCAGTTTCAAGCCCTTGGAGATCTTTTCTTCAAGCAGGTGACAAAGCAAACAGCAAAGTCCTTTTTCTCCTTTCCTTGGCAGCAAGCAGCCACTGCAGGCCAACCCCAGACAGCAAACAGCACAGGGGCAGTATTCCTCCTCAGCTTATCCAGCTCTTCTCCTTGGCAAAGGTTCCTCTTGATTTCTCAGAAGTGATCTAAAAGTCTGGGGTCTGGGCCCCTCTTTTCATCCACAAAAATTCTTTGTTCTCTGAAGGCAGAGAGTGTCTTTACCCAGCCAAAACCAGTTCTGTCCTCACTGGTGAAGCTTCCTGGCAGGAGGTGGAGACAGCATTGTTGAAGGCAGACCAGGCCCATGCAGGTGGAAGGAAATCTCCTCCCCCTACTCTAAATGCAGCCCCGGTCTATTCAGCCCAGGACTGACTCATCAGACTTCTGGAGCTACTGCCCCTCTCCAGCCCATGTCATCGAAAAGCCAGACATGCAATACACAAAACCTAGCAGAGGCACACTGGATGGTTAGGCAAGAAAATACCTACTTTATAAAAGTGGCATTTTCAAACACAGAATGCAAAAATCACCCTCACTAAAAGATGCACTTTAACATTCTGAGTTCAGGCATACTAATCTTTACTTTTCTATCTTGTTCCTAGGGTCAATTATGTTTATAAGATGTTATAAACAAACTCCCCATTCTGTCCTATGGGAACAGATAACCTTGCAATTTTGAAAAACAAAATTGGCAGTATTTCACTATCAGGACATGCCACACACATCAGGGCATGTCCTACCTTTCACATACAATGCACCCTGCCCACAGGGGTACCATGGGCCTACCTTAGGGGTGACTGGCCTGAGTCACATTTTACAAGCTGCTTCTGTGGGTGGCACAATCAGTGCTGCAAGCCCACCAGCAGCATTTAATTTACAGGCCCTGGGAACACATAGTGCACTGTACTAGGGTCTGACAAGTAAATCAAATAAGCCAATCATGGAACCACTATTCCATAACAATAATTTACAAAGGGAGCACTTGCACTTTGGCACTGAACAGCAGTGGCAAAGTCCCCAAAGCATCTAGACCAGCAAAAATGGAGTCCAACACACAGCAAAACACAGGAGGTGAAGTCAAAAAATGGGGGGGAGACCCACGCCAATGGTGCCAGGTCTAACACATCCCAAGGTGAAATGTAATGTAACGCAGTGCAAGCAGCTGCGTTGCATTATATTTCTATACAAAGCCACGAAAGGCAGTATAAATCGCCCCTTGCTTGGCTTTGTAAATTTGACTGAATCCTATGCATTGTTCTTGCATCACCTTGTGCGACACAGAGACAATGCAATTGCTTCATATATCTGGTCTTACATGTTTTTCTGTTTTGGTTTTCTGCACATTCAGGGTTGTTTATTGGCACCCATCCCCCACATTAATATATAATTGCGTGCAGAAGATATGATCGCAAATGGCCAGCGAGTCCTCCGCTATGGTGGTGGAGCGCCCCCAACAGCTGAAAAAATTGAAAAATAAAATGATAATAAAACAGGTTTATTATCATTTTATTTTTCTCTCCCGGGCGAGTCTTGGGGGCGGGGACATCGGGGTGGGTAGGGGCGGGGGCAATCACAGAGGGAGAGTGGTGGGCACTGTGATCAGTGCGACAGTTTGGCCGGCCGTCTTGGGCTGGCCAAAGCGTCATGTGCACTGAAGCTCTCTCAAACCACAGCTGCATTGCTGGGTTGGAGACAACAGACACAGGCTCCCAGTCTCCCTGGGAGCACAAATGGAGGGCGCTCAGGCTAATACTGACGATGCGCTCATGAATGAGGGCAACTGCAGGAGATTCTGAGAGTCTGTGCTAGAAAGGAGGAGAAGGAGAAGAGCGGCTGAGCCGCAGGACGGGAAGGTAAGTTATTTTTTTATTTGTATTTTGTTGTAGTCTGTAGTCATTAGTCTGCCCCTTCCTTCCCTCCCCTGCACCCCCACCACTCAGCAGGGACACCAGCCGCTACTGCGTGCTTGAATCATGGTTATGTCACAAAGTGTGTTGAGCGCCTATTTAGGAGACTGTGTGTGACTAGTGAGGCCTTTTATCCAGCCGGGGCCAGTAGAAGTAGTGTGATTACTCGTCTCCTCTGCGCTCATCAGGACAACTCCAGGGCTGCGCTGAGCTCTTCCCTCTGGTACACTTGAGAAGGACTCAAGACACACGCACCAAGACCTTCACAGCCCAACTCTCACTGAGTCCACTGGGTATTCCTTCTGTATACCTCCCTGATGCTGGTAAAATAGTTCCGCAGGATAAAGCGTCTGCTCCGGAGATTTGTCTACCATTCAGCAGTTCTCAGGCTTTTTCGCGTAAGGGTTGATCAAACGTTCGCCCTTGCAAGTTGTTTCAAATTATTGCTGTTTAGTTGGGTAACAATAACACCTGTTACCTATAGCGCCTCACAACACACATGACAATAGTAAGCACTACACAAGCGCTGTGTTATTATACCGAGGGCCAAAAATGCGGCAGTGTTTGTTTTGGAGTGTTGTAATTGAGAAATTTTTCATCAGCACGTGAACAGGGTACCAATTCAACAACAACAGATTGAAGGGGATTACATTTGCTCATCCCGGCTCAACTGAAAACTTGTATGAGTCTAGGTGAATCACTGTGCTTGAAAGTGTAAATGCAGTATTTGTGACTGTGTAATGCAAAGGAGAGGTGTGTAACACAAGCAGCTGCACACCGACTACTGCTTTGTGCCACCACGTGTCTAATCAGCTACCCCATGCTCATGATTGGCTGGTTTCCCTAATCCAGGTCAGAATAAAGTTCATACTAAACTCTTCTGTGCAAATCCCTTGAGCTCCAGATGCTTCTGCAACAATAAACACATCTCTATGAAACTTCCTTCTGCACACTGGAGCCGAGGATCACACAAGGGAGGTGCGGCCAGGTCAGCAGGCAGAGCAGGGTGAGAGTTCGAGCGGGGAGGTGTGAAGGGCTCAAGGAGGTGAGGCACAGACCTCTCTGAAGATATCCAGAAGTAGTTGGGCCGTGAGTGGGAGGCTTGAAAGGGTCGCAAGGGGTCAGTTAAAAAAATTCATATGAAGGAGGTGGAGAAGGGCGTGGCTAGGATGTTTCGTGTCTCGCGCTGAAATAACACGCGGACACGAGCTGGGGTTACACACGTCTTTATTTCTTAAACTCTTACCCCGACTGGCGCCCTTCGCCTCGCTCCTCCCTTCCGCTTCCTGCCATGCCTGACTCGGAAGTCACGGACAGGGTCAGGCATGGCGACACGACATCTCCCCTCTTTTTGATTTGTCAACTGTCCCATAGTCCTTCTTAGAGTTCCTCAATGAGTCGAGCCGGTCTCCGGATAATTCTCTGTGGACGGCGAGAGAGACGCCTCTCTCTCACTTCGTTTGTGTCAGTCACGCAATGATGTTCTTCTTGATTATCCGTTTCTGGGCTCGATATGTCCGTGTCCCAGTCCGCTTCACCTTCTCGAGCGTATGCCGCTGGATTGCACTTCTTGAAGTGCGACACATTTCTTGTGGTCCTCTTGGTTCCAGAGGCAGCTGTGATCATGGTCCCTCTTTTCTTCACCACTCGGAGCGGGTGGGCATAATAGCGGCTGTCAGCTTTGGTTTTCCGCTCTTGCCTCACTAGTACCCAGTCCCCTTCTCGGATGTCAGACACCTTGGCATGTCGACGGTTGTCAGCATATTCCTTCATTTTTGCTTTCTTGGTCTTGTCGAGATTCACCAGTGTCTCGTGGTCCGAGGTTGGAAGTCTGGACTGTGTGACTGCATCTGAAGTCGGTATCCTGGTGTGCGGAGTTCTTCCGAGCATCAGGGTGGCAGGACATCTGTTGGTGGTGCTGTGTGGTGTGGTCCTATATGCTCGCAATACTTCATTGAGTGCTGTTTGGATGTCACGTTGAGTCAATTCAGCTTGTTGTATCGTCTTCTTTAGGGTGGCCATAAAACATTCGACCATGCCATTGGCTTGGGGCTACAAGGGAGTGATTTTTCGGTGTTTGAAATTCAGGTGATTTGCGAATTCTGTGAACTCATGCCCGTTGAAGGGTGGCCCATTGTCTGTCTTCACTACCTCGGGGATGCCCCATGCTGCAAACACTTCGTAAACGACAGGTATGACGACGGATGCTTTTGTGGATGAAATTTGGTGTGCAATGGGAAATCGGGAATATTCATCCATGATGACAATAACATATTTTCCGGATTTCAGCGGGCCGAAGAAGTCGACAGCTACTTGCTGCCGCACACTGTCTGGGAGGTCAGACATCTGCAGTGGGGCGTGCGGTTCTTCTCGCCCTACTAGTTGACAGTGTGGGCAGTCCTGAAGTGTGGCTTCTACCATCTGGTCCAGGGACGGGAACCAGACCCTCTCTCGCAGTGCTTTCTTCGTGGCCACTACGCCTCTGTTACCTTCGTGTGCTAGATTGACGGTCCCTTGTCTTAGTTGGTGAGGAATGACAATCCTTCTGTCTCTCAACAGTAGCCGTCAGCACTGATCGTGAGATCATCCTTGACATGTCTGAAGGATGAGAGTTCTTGCCTATTAATGGCGACATTGGTTTGCGGATCCTCCAAGTGTCTCCAGGAAGCTGTGCGGATACGTTGCATGACGTCTTGAAGTGTGGTGTCCTTGGCGGTGGCCTCTATAATGGCTTCCAGTGGGACAGCAGGTGGGCGTGCTTGATCAATGACAAAATGAAGGTATTCTTCGGCTAGCGAGTCGAGTGTATTTGTCAGCGCTTGAGGATGGCGTGATATGTAGTCCGCTGGATTCTCCACCTTCCCTGGTTTGTGAATGATGGTGTACGTGTAGTCCTGCAGGCGGATCCCCCACCTCTCAATCCTTGGAGGCATCTTCGCTCGAGGATTGCCGAATATGGTGATCAGGGCCTGATGATCGGTAATGAGCGTGAAGTGTTTCCCGTAGACGAACAGATGGAAGTGCTCACATGCCCACACAACCGCCAGACTTTCCTTCTCAGGCTGTGAGTATGCTTTCTCCGTGTCAGTGAGGCTGCGGCTGGCATAGGCCACAATGTGACGCTGCTCTCTCTCATCATCATACTGAGCTAGAATGGCGCCAAGTCCGACAGGGCTGGCGTCGACTGTAATCTCAGTCTTTCTTCTGGGGTTGAAGTATGCCAGATGGACGGCAGAGCCCACAGCTCTTTTGATCTTATTGAAAGCGTGCTCGAAGGCAGTGGACCAGTGGAAGCTTTGTCCTTGTCTCGTGAGTTCTCGCAGTGGGTAACTGATGGTCGCATAGTCCTTGAGGTATCGGGCGCAATAACTAGCCATGCCCAGAAAGGATCGAATGTCACTGACATCGTGAGGTTGCGGAGTGTCCGCCAGTGCTGAGACTTTTTCCGGATCAGGTCTCATGCCGTCTTCGGAGAAGATGTGACCGTAGAACTTGAGGGTTGACTTGTGGAATTCACATTTGTCTCGGTTGAGTGTGAGGTTGGCATTGAGAAGGGCTTGACACGCGCAATCTAGGGCATTGTCATGATCTTCGCGTGTTGCGCCATACACGAGGATGTCATCACTGTAGTTGAATGAGTTCGGGATGTGGTTGATCACTCGCCGGACTGCCTCTTGAAAGATCTCCGCCGCTGAAGAGATACCAAAGTTGAGGCGCTTGTATCTGAAGAGCCCCTGGTGTGTGGTAAATGTGGTGATGTATCTAGATTTTTCATGGAGTTCGAGCTGGTGGTACCCTTTATTGAGGTCCAGTTTCGAGAAAACTGTCGCTCCATTCAAGCGAGTGATCATGTCACTGATGTGAGGTCCAGGATGCCTCTCTCGTTCGATGGCTGTGTTCGGGGCTCGCATGTCCACACACAGGCGCACTTTGTTCTCATGCCCTCGTTTGGGTACAACTACTACTGGTGACACCCATGGAGTAGGTCCAGTTGATCTTTCTATGATGTCCGCTCTCAGCAGGTCTTGGAGTTCATCATCAACTGCTTGTTGGAGATGGAATGGTACTTTCCTATGATGTTGAGCCACAGGCGTTACTTGCTCATTGATGTGTAGTTTAACTTTGACGTGGGCTAGTTTTCCTAGGCCCGAGAATAGTTTCGGGAACTTGTTTATTATGTCTGGCGAGTCGTCAACTTTGAATAGAATCTCTACCAGCTTCAGGCGTTCTGCTGTAGGTAAGCTGAGAAGGCAGACAGCGGCTTCAGGGCCTTCTATTACATGAATTTGAGCCTGAATTGTTCTGTCCTTGTAGTTCAATGATGTGGGGAATCGTCCCAAGCACGGAAGTGGTTCTTTGGACATCCACGTGTAGACGCGCACTGCGGCTGGTTCTAACTTCGTCTTCGGGCACATCCTCTCATATTCAGTCGTGCAGATGTAGTTGAGCGATGCTCCCGTGTCTAGAACAAATTTGGCGGAATGATTTCCCATTTGAATGTGTAACCGGGGGTATTTCTTTAACCGGTCTGGGTCTGCCACCATGCACACATATTCATCACTGTCTTGCGATATGGGAGTGAGGGCAGACGATTCTCTTGACGTTGATTGTCGGGATCGATATGAAGTTTGTGACTGGGTGCTGGATCTGGACAAGCTCATTGAGCGGTCCCTTCTTCCTCGCACTGCCCTTACATGGTGGCGTGGTCCAGTACTTTGCTTGGTCGGTCCCGCTTCTTTACGACGAGTTTGGCACATTGCCTCAAAATGATTGTCCCTTCCGCATCGGTGACATTGTTGTCCTATGGCTGGGCAGGGGCCTGTGTGAGGGTAGTCCAGGCCACAGCGATAACATTGTGGTGGTTGTTTGTGGGTGTTGCCGCTTCTGGTCCTACCATGGGATGAGCTTGTGGACTTTCCGGGTCTCCGATGATCTGGCCGACGTCTTGCTTCTGTCTGAGATTGTATTCGGAAGGCTTGTTCTCGTTTTTCCGTTTTGCTGGCTTCCATCTTTTTTGCGTGTTCTTCTGCCTGATCGTTTATTCGTGTGAGTTCCTCGATGTCGTCGAGTGAGTAGTGTTTCTTTAACAGCCGACGTCGTAGTGACTCTGATTGGCACCCTTCAATGATTCGTAGACGAAGCGCATCTTTGGTGTTAAAATTATCAAATTCGCAGTATCGTGCTAGGCGCTTTAGTCGAGAAATAAAGTCGCCCATGGACTCATCTCGTTCTTGAGACGCAAGTTTGAATGTGTAGCGTTCATAATCCAAATTGCGCTTGTGAAGGAATTTTCTGTTTAAGGCTTCTATCACGTCCGCATACGACGCGGCATTTGCTGGAGGTAGTTCTTTGATAATCTGTATGATGTCTTTACCCACCAGGTTCCGTAATGCTATGAGTTGATGGTCAGAGTCACTGACTTGTGAGCCCTTCATGAAGTCTTCAAATTCTTCTATCCAGCTCTTCCACTTGGGACCCATGCTATTTCCAGAGGTCAGTACCAGGGGTTCGGGGGGACGCAGGATCGATACCCCCATCAATATGGGTCCATGTGGAATAGCTTGGGCCGGACCTGGCAGTGCGTTTTCTGTGGTGTCAGGCTGAGTGGTCATGATGAGGTACTGTTGGCTTCACTGCTTGTTCTGACAACCCACAGCAGCATCTATGCGGCTTCAAAGTATGTTTTTGGCAGGCCCCGGGGTGTTTTCTGTTCTTTGCCTGACTTTAAGATGGCCGCCGGGCTGAAGGCAATGTTTCCTTATGAGGTGTGCCTGACTTCAAGATGCGACCTCAGTGTACCGGCTTTAATGACTGGGGAATCACTGTTCTTACCCCAATGCTGTGCACTGTTCATTCGGCTGGAGCTTCAGGGGCTTACTTGACAGGGCGCTCTCGTTGTGGGCCGGATCGTGAGCCGATCTGCCTTGCGCACTCACTTTGATGATGATGCGCTCTGGCTTGCAGCTGCAACAGCCTTCGGGCAGCGTTCTCTTCACGGGTGGTTCCGGGGGGCTGTCCTCGCATCCCATCCTCGTCGCCAGGTTTCGTGTCTCGCGCTGAAATAACACGCGGACACGAGCTGGGGTTACACACGCCTTTATTTCTTAAACTCTTACCCCGACTGGCGCCCTTCGCCTCGCTCCTCCCTTTCGCTTCCTGCCATGCCTGACTCGGAAGTCACGGACAGGGTCAGGCATGGCGACACGACATCATGCATAGACGCTTTCGATGTGAGGGAGTTCAGGTCGGTTCAGGAGAGGTCACAGACTAGCTTCACAACCCAGGAGGTGCACACAATGACCGGCAGTGGTTACTAGGTCTGCACTCATGCTCCTGCTGCGCGTTGTATTGTACATGTATGACGCACCTAGGCATTTTTTACGGCTCACCAATTTCAAAAGTCACCATCCACCACTGCAAATAGCAACATTTTCCTCTGTTGTTTAATTTCTGAACGAAACAAATACGAATACAAGAATGTTGTCCTGAATGTTGTACGTTGGATAAGCCTAAATATATGTGGCTTTTCATTTCGAAAATGGTCTGCACAAACATTCCTAAAATATAATGATTCAGGAATAAATCACTGGCTTTTTATCACTGCTTACTTTATGACTCATATCTACCCCAGGACCAAAGGGAAACTGTACTAACTATCACACTTCCCTAACGCTTACTGTCTGCCTATAGGAATCTGTGGTGCATAGGTTTGTGTTTTTTCATGTAAATTATTTCTGAAGTGTTTTCATGAAGTTATAAAAGGCTAGTATTTCTTTCGGTGATCTTTCATAAAGAAATTTGTAAGTGCGCAAAGTAGTTTCACTCTTTGCTTCTCATAGTTTCTGGGTATGTGGGAGGCAAGCATGTATGTATGTATGACTGTTCAATGCTGGGGTGTCACAGATACTAATCCTGACAATATGCAGACAGGCACTTTCAGAAACAACTGAAGCGAGACTTTAATTTAGGCGCACAATCTTTGGTCGTAGATATCAATCGGTGAGCCTTAGGGAAATATACCAAATGAGCATTCAGAAGAATCTATGCAGCCTCCCTCCTTTACTGGCTGGCCAGTACATTGTGCAGAAAATGAATATTTTCAGATTGTCCATTTTTTACAAAAAGATGACAATTTACTTCAATTTCAAACTGCAGGACAAAAACGCTAGCAAAAGTTGATACTGTTGTGAGCCCTGTATATCCAGACTATATAGATATGAGGCATGTGTGAACTTTCGTTGGCTTTTAAGCTCTGGCAGGCTGTCTACCAAGTAATGTGCTTCTACTGAAGCCAAATCTTTTGGACAATATATAAAAAAGTATATTTGTAACATCTCCACTCTCTATGATTGGGAGGCTCGGTTACTGTGGACGAAAGGGAATTAAACAGATTTTGGGGAGAGGTGTGGTGCAGCGGCCTGAACGGCTGACTCTGGAGTGTGGTGCTCACAGTTCGATCACCAGCGGCAGCTCAGCTCAGCATCATGTGACTCTGGGCAATAGCTCACTTCATCTTCCAGACGGCCCCCAGCGCCTTGAGATCCTTAGTTACTGTATTGTGTGCTTCCTAAAACATGGTTATTCTCCATACAGTCTGTCTGTTCTACATGTATAGTCACTGTAACACCTCAAAAATCAAACATAGAGTGCGCACAACACTATACCCATCTGTAATCTAAGTAGTCTTGATTTCCTCTTTAGTTCAGCATGCACCTTATGCCTCACTTTCCTCAGTAATCCAAGTTGTGCTAATTCCCCTGTTCTCATCAATCTTGTCTATACTTCCTTCTTTCCCACATTGTGTGCCATAGTCCATTCCACATTGTTCCATAGGCTCCTCTGTCACCTGTTTTGCAGTTTAACCCATTTTCACTTTCTTCTGACCCATGCCTTGTCCCACTCCCTAATATGTATTGTGTCTCAGTCCTCTCTCTCGTCCACTGTGTAAATTGGTTCCCTCCCATTTATTTTATTCAGTCCTCTCTCTCATCCACTGTGTAATTTGGTTCCCTCCCATTTATTTTATATCTGACTCTCTTTTCTCATCTATCTTTGGCCTCCTCATTTCTCTTGATCATTGTTCTGGTGCCTTACTCCATGTTCTTATCCACCTTGGCTCTGATTAACCTCTGTCTTCCGTCCTCGCCCTTACTGCCCTCTCTCATCCCATATTTGGTCTATTGACCACTCTCTCTCTTTCATTCTGTGCTTCAACCCATCTCTGGCCTACCATATACATTTTTCTTCTTAATCACCACTATGTGCTTTGATTTACTTTTTCATCGATCTTGTTCTTCGCGCCTCTCTCTCATCCCCCTTTTTCCTAGCTACACTCCCTCATCTGTCATATGCCCCTGCAAGTCTCTTTCCCAGTCTGTGTTCCTATCCCCTCACTCTTCAGTCTCCACTCATGCATCTTGAACACCTCCACCCTCCAATTGAGCTTGTGCCTTACTCCCCGCTCTCATTCCAAAATATGTCTAGCTTCTCACTCTCAACTCACCTCAATCACTATCTCCCCAGGTTTGAGCCTACCTCTATCTGTCATCCTTTTTGAACCACATTTTGTCATGTAGCTTGTGCCTCACTCCCTCCTCTCATTTGACAGGTGCCCCTATCTCTGCTCTGTCTCTTTGGTACCCGCTCTCATCTTTCTTGTGTCTAAACCCCTTTTCTCATCTGTCTTCTCCTCCATTTCCTAACTCAGATGATATGAGTCTTAGCTTGTCTCAGTTGTCTTCAGCCCTGTCCAATCCTCTCATCCATAAGGTGCCTCCTGGCACTCCCTTATTTATTATGTGCCTCTCTCTTCTCATGAACCCACTTGATTCCACAACCACACCCACTTTACTCCTCCATTTTATGCCTGCATGCCTCTCTCTTTGTCTTATATCTTGCATCCATCCCCCTTTCCTTTTTTTGCCTTGACCTCCTGGCTCCTGGTGCCATATCTCCATAGTGGTGTGCAGGATAGGCGCACCCAGCCTCTCCCTCCAACAAAGAGATACGGGGTATGTTTATAAGGTATGTTTTGCAATGAAAGGTTAGTCACTTGATGTAAGGCATTCCTTACTTTGTGTTTATGTTATCCTGGTCCACTGTCAAGCCTTTTGCCCTACAGTACTGGTCACCCAGTCCAATATTTTTACAAGAATATCACTGTTGTGTGCAGCTGAGTATTGATGAGGGCTCTCTTGCCTTCTACCCTGTTGTAATTTTCACTGTTGGGTTAGGCAAACCTACCAGTGAAACTGGCAGACGGATCTAGCGAGCTCCTGGCACTCTTCAAAAATATTATTGTATGCAGTTTTAACTGGCGTGACATTGGTAAATCTAAGGGTTGTAAATGCTCTATTTTCAGAGAGTGATACTTTTATGAACCATTCGATCATCTAATAAGGAAACGGAAAAGTAAACAAGCCTGGGTTTATTTGTGAGCGATAACTACAGAGCACACTGGAAGGCTATGACAATCAACCATCATGTATTAGGCCTAACAACAATACTTAGATCCAGCCACAGGATGTTCAGTGTAACCTCTTTGAGCAAGCCAGTTCACACTATTGGTGCTTTTGACCTGCTCTACTTGGAGGCCATGACACGCTAGAACACAACATTCCTCAGGGTGGGATAACAAAGTAGTGGAAATGTAAATGATGGATGAGGACTGACTTACACACCTCTTAGAAATCTCATCTGATCCACCTCCAACTTCTGGCACAAACTAGTAAGGGAACACCTCCATCAAAGCTGGAAAACTGAGACAATGGCCGAGACAAACAGTTCTCAAAAATGTATTCACACCAATGAAAGGCAGGTCTGGGTTGACAGCAAGGGGGCCATATAGACATACAACAGTGGCAGAGATATACAAGCCTCCTGTGGCACCCTGTTCGGCCTAAGTCAACACAATTTAAAACAGACTCTCTTGATGTAATTTAGCTCATTGGGCTTTGTGCTCACATCAAAGTAGTGAACTTTATACACTGACTTAAAGTTAATGTGAGCCTATGATTGTTTGCAATGGTGTTCTTTTCAGTGTGATTTGGTATTCTGGTCATTCAGGAGCATCAGTGTGGGAAGCCTGAACCTAAAGTATGGACGAGAATATGTCTTGACATGAGACTCTTTTTTGAGAGGTTGTTGGACTGCCTGGTACTGCTTGCGGTGGTGGGTACTAGCACCACAGGGCAGTAGTAATAAGCTCAACTCAATGGAGAAACCCAGGAGGAATATCAATATGCACTCTGTAAGAATTAGGTATTCGTACAGTTTTTGATAGAAAAGGGTGAATTGCTCAGCTATCGATTGAGGTTGGGTATTTATTTATAGTCAACATGAGATCAGCATATCCAATAAGTTGGTAACCTGAGAGGAGGACTCTCATTATATTGCACTGCCATCAGAGGTACCATCCTCCAGCATCACCCTTTTTGAAGGAGAATGCAGTGTACTTTGGCTTCAATTACTAGTTCATTGTACAATTCCAACACCCTGCTTCCACAGATGTCTGAATTATGAGTATGTCAGTTTTTTTCAACAGTCAGTTTGGCTTTTTCACCTGATAAATATCAGCAAGACAGGCAGCACTTGTTTAGTCAGCACCAAAATCTGAATATTTATGCTCCAATTTTAGGACAACACTCATTATTGCCATAAATGATCACACCCGATTAATAAGGAACCCACAAGTATAGTTATTTACTGGATGCGATAAATAGCAATGCATATATGAAGAGCTCATAATTGAGGAATAAGAAGCTGTACCCTGAATGATCCCAAGCTATTTTTTGTGGTGTGTCTGAAACTGTTAAAGAATATCAACCTGTAATAATGAACCGTGACATATTCTCTTGTTTCTCCAGATCATGATGAATGTGCTACTACCAACATGTGCCTCAATGGAATGTGCATAAATGAAGATGGCAGCTTCAAGTGCATCTGCAAACCAGGGTTTTTACTTGCACCAAATGGACGTTACTGTACTGGTATGTATCATTGTCTGTGTATTACTGTCCCTACTAAGAAGGATGCCTGCAAAAGGTAGATGGAAGGGGCAGAATATTGATTGACCATCACAGAAACAGTGGTGTATCTGTACGCTCAAATATTAATGGACGTTTGAAAGCCAAATGTGTACATTTTAGATATGGACTGGTGTATGACTTCAAAACGAATAGTATACAAGTGTATTGGTTGCCCAAAGATAGATAGATAGATAGATAGATAGATAGATAGATAGATAGAACTTTATTGTGCGATTAATTAAAATCCTTACAATCGAGGTCCCTGATGCCTGGGAGATAATACACAGTTAAATAAGAAATTAAAAAGATAAGAGCTGATATAAAGAACATAAAAAAGTGGCGAATTAAAATTGACATTCTAAAAAGTTACTGAAGAATGGAGAACCCATTCCACCGCATTCTAAGAGGCTCCCCTTCGTCCCGCTTCAGCAGCTCATTCTCGGTCCAAATTAGGGTGGGATTGGATGAGATGCTTTCCTAAACCTGAAGAGTAAGTCCTGGTAGGATAGAATAAAACTTATAAGTGCACTAATACCCGTAAGTGTTAAGGCGCTATCGCGGAGCAAGGGGATCAACAGAAGAGAGGCAGCCAGGAAAAGGATGCTAAGATGTAAAGAGCCAAGTTTTCAGATGTTTTTTTAAAGGCCATGAAAGAGTCTGCATCTGAAATATAGTTAGGTAAGGCGTTCCATAGTTTGGTGGCTGCTACCAACAAGCATTGGCATAGCCAATAGGTCTCGCTTTTGGGACCTTATAAGTGTTTAGCCCTGCAGCACATTATCCTGGGTGGTGTGCCACCTGGGACTGGAGAGTTATACAATTACTACACACTGGATGAGGAGTCTGATTCAGGAATACATGCTTGCCTCAGGATAAAATTTGACACATTCAAAAGGCTTTTTACCGCAACCCCATTCTCACTACCAATGCACTGCACTCTGAGATGTCACATGTACAACCAGTGCACTGCAGTCCGACATGTCTCAGGCACCACTGTGCACTGTACTTCGAGATGTCCTTCTTTCAGAAATGTCACAAACACAGACAACCTGCCACATGTGAAAAATCACCAATTTTAAAAAAAATGCCCTGCCATTGCAAATGCCCTAAGGATCCATGACAAGCTGGCTGACTGATTAAACGCTCCCGGCTGACATCTGCTTTACGTGTTTGGAAAGCCTTGAGCAGTATGTAGGCCCCCTGTGTCACATGGCACGCACGGACGTCACAGACAGTAGTTACTCGGAATGCTTGGAAGCCATGGGTAATGAGCAGGGCCAATGGAATCATGCAATTGCACAGCGATTTTGACAAAAAGCAACAAAAAAAAAAATCTTTGTTTCTAGCTCAAACATTTCAAAAGTAACTAAAAATATGACATGTGTCGCTGCACAGTGGAAGGACCTTTGCAAAGCTGAAGGGGTCAGCTTTGTTGCTTATTGCTATATTTGGGTGTTAAATTAGTACTAATATAATACAAGAAATGCCCAGAGAGAGCGTTACCAAGTTTAACTAGAAGGCAGCAGCAGCATGAATAGAAATTGAACATGTGTCTAAAACTAAGGCTACACCCCCTGTTCTTCTCCTAGTCCCCTCTGCAGTAAAGAAATGGCTGTTGAGGGTTTACAGGCAGAACAAAGGGGCAACGGCGTGTTGCCATTGGCCCTGCAAGGGTGCCTGGTGTCATTTCAGCCACAACTGGCGTTTTACTGAATCTTCGACGATGAGTGCTACTTCAAAGATCTAAGCAATATTTTTAGTGCGTAAAAAGGCATCTACATTTGCTTTGCATCCATTTACATATGAAGTGTCCAAGTGGCAATATTTATTGTATTTTTGTATTAAGAGGTCAGAGAGAGCCATCGTTTGAAGTGATGTAAGCCATTTGAGATATTCTAACTTTACTGAGTGGAATGGGAGGAAAATACAGGGATGTGGAAAATAAGATGACAGCCCACAGCTGAGGCTCGCAGATGGGCGAGCAAAGGGCTATGCAGGAACGAGAGCGGGGGGCCAGTGTCAGACGGCGGGTGGCGCTGATTTATGGGCGTCGTGCTTGTCGTCTGGAGAGGGCCCCTCTCTCACACATCGCAGACTGGATGCAGAGTGCCATGTCACAGCAGTGTATTAAGTGCCAGAGGTTCCTTGTTTCCATGGAGGCCGGAAAACAGATTCATAGAAAGAAAGATTTGTGAACGCTGTCGGTAGTAAAATAGCGCCTTTCAAAGGAAATCTATCTTTATAAAGCTGAATGAGCGGCTGCAGCTGCACACGAGGCAATTTCTTCTTCAATTCCACTGTTCTGGACATCTAACACACCAGCGAGTTACTCAGGTGGAATCGATTATATTTAATCTTTGATTCTTTTATCTGTAGGTCATATAATTATGCTGTTTTTGTTTTGTGTTGACAGGCTAGCTCTAACCATAACTGAGAAGATGTGGCGTTAAGGTCAGAGTCGCCTACTATGTAACTGGGTGAGCTATGTTCGAGTCTCGGCATCTAATCAACATCCGGTGACTCTGAGCAAATAGCTAAATCTCCCTGTACTTTAACAAACAAAACAAAATGAACATGCCTTTGTGTGATGTAACTGGTGCTCACGCAAAGCGCTTTAGGTCGAGTTCATATAACAGCAGAAGCGGTGTTCTTCTTAAGGTCGCGAGTTCTTATCCCGGCTATGGACACTAAAAACCGATAGAAGTGCAGATTTAAAGCTATAGAAAAACACGCACTTATTTAATGCCTCGAGCAAGGATGTCAGTGAACCAAAAAAAACTAGCAGAACCCGAGCCTCCCCAGACGGCAGCGTCAGAGAGGAGCGGGGGCGAGCGAGCGCGGCAGCCTGCTGAGCTGACCAGACGCTCATGCGTCATGGCCTTTTGCCTGCGATTACCCGCACGGCCGGCATGTGTTTCCAATTATTGCGCCCGCGTCTGGGAACGATAATTGGAAACAGATGTCTGCCGTGCGGGTAACCGCAGGGAAAAGGCCATGACGCACGAGCGTCTGGTCAGCTTTCAGAAGCCCCTTACTTAAAGTCTCGCAGAGCAGCGCTTGCGCGCTACTCGAGGCTCGACCTAAAAAGAAGCAACCACCCCATCTAGTCTTACGAAATCTGGGGATCATATGTTTTTAGCAAGAAGAGGATCTCAGTTGCCTCCCCGGAATGTACCATTGAAAAAGCGACTTCAAATGGGAGGGGCCCTTATGATGCAGGGCCTTAAAAACCAGGTACAAAGCCTTAAAAACAATGCGTTTTCTGACAGGAAGCCAATGTAGGGAGCCAATCCCCTACCTAGCGGAGTGCTGCTTGGGAGTGTACAGAATGAGACAAGCTGACGCGTTCTGTACCACCTGCATTTTGTTAAGGGAGGAAATGTTGATGTTCAGATACAGAGCATTGCAGTAATCCAGCCGTGAGGTAACCAGGGCAATGATGACTTACTGGTGCAGTTCTGATGGAATATAAGGGATGACCTCTTTCAGGATCCTCATGATGTAAAATCACGTGCTGGCAGTGCGACTGACCTGAGCATCAAACCTCAGAGCGTCGTCAAAGATGACCCCAAGGTTATTGGCAGACCTGACGGGGGAGGGGAGAGGTCTGCAGACCTATGGCCACCAAGATCTTAACCAGATGGAGTTGAGAACCGAACACAAGCACTTCAGTCTTGTCTGCATTAATCTTCAGGGAGTTGTCCTTCATCCAGCAAATAATGCTGGACATACACTGATACCTCCCCGCCACCCACTGCAGGTCATTAGAAATGGAGATGATATAAATGGTATAAATGAACGATTCAGAACTTATCCATTGGCAAGAGCATGTGATTGGGGTGCCGCACCTTTGTTACAGACTGCATAAAGTGCATACCACTAAAGTGCTTTCAGGTGCAAATTTCATCTTAAATGAAGCTGCAACTGGTATGGGAATTTGTGGAGACCCAAAAAAAGGCTTTCAGATGGTATTTTCATCTCGATTGGGGCTGTCACGGGTAGGGGTTTTTGTAGAGAGTCATATTTTCCTAATCTTCATTCACAGCAGAGGCCCACAGCAGCAGGAGCTATCACCTGCAATCCTGTGCACCATGCACATGCAGGATGCTAGGAATATATACGGTACAGAGCGATTGAGCATCGAGTTTTAACAGCATGGAATAAGTTCAAGGACCTGGGAGGAGGCGGATAGCACAACTGCAGATTTAATAAATTTCACAAATCGGGCTGCTAGCTGCTCAGAGTCCCCTCTCAGACAGGCTTCTACGGCGCCTTGGCAGGTCCTGACATTTAAAGTGCGCTATACTGGTCGAAGCCAAAATTTCCTCAACGTGAACAACTTGTCGCAGATGCAGAGAAAAAGTATCAATGATTCCTCTCCTTTTGCACAGAAGCGGCATTGTCTGTCGGAGTCATCCAGATTCCTTTGTCCATACCAATAGGATTTTAAAGGAATTAATCCAAATCGCAGGCCCATTAGCCTGCGTTTTATGCTCGCGCTATGGGGCAGAGAAAGATAAGCTGGAAGGACTCCTGGCTCATACAGTGTTTAGGCCTGTGTGCCAGTTTCTTCATGGTTTGTACGTAATGTTCTGTTTATTTACTCCTCGCTTGCTTGGTCACCAATTTGGCGGCCAAGGACACCAGCAGGCGCCACTTACCCAAATTTCACTATCCTCCAGGGCGTGATTTAGGTACTTGTGCCAATTTGTCTCCGGATTGTTTATCACTTCCCAGATTATATTTTTAACAAGTTATTTTTATTAAGGCTGCAGACTACAAACTGCGCCTTTAACATCCAGTGCTGTGAAAACAACCCAAACTCTTGTCGAATTTGGGCATGCGATGTACAATTAGGGAGTGAGAATACTCTTGCCCAAAGAATTTGGCCCAAATATAGGGTGCAGGGAAGAAACGTACAGATATGAGTAAACCTCATGAGGCTTTGTGATGGAAAAATCCAGTATTGTGGCGATGCCACGAGTTAATATGCATACTGTTTGCTGTAGATATAAGCCGAGACCTTCTGGACACTCATCTGCAGCATATGTGTTGTAAGACAATAATAGAAAGAAGGTGAACTGTATCAGCTAAAGCAAATATGTTCAGTTTTAAATATACTAATGTACACTGTGACTGATCCTCTGAGTTATTGGTGATGTTTCAATGTTGATAAATGTTTTCCTTATTATGTCTTTTGATATTACTACATTTATTCTTACTTATAGGGGCTTTTTGACAGCCTTTTCATCCATTTATCTGCTATTGTGTCATTCACATTGTTCTTCCGCCCTATACAACACACGGCGTGGGGGCAAAGGATCATCCCACGTCAGCCAATGGCCAGCTCGAGTCGCACCATTCTGCCCTTTGACAAGGAGCAAAGTGGTTCCCTTCAGTGCGAAGGACTAGCATCACAATGTTTGCTTTGTGAGACCAAAATATGTTTTTGCTTGTAGCCAATGTTTTTATTCATCTTTTTAGATGTAAGGTCCCCGCACCTCCCGCAACAATACAGTTTTACAAAAAACGCGACAAAAGAAAACAAGCATTGGCAAAGCCCAAAGGTTGGACCCAATGGCAGACCTATTTGCTTTGCTGTGATTGTTATTTTAAGAAGCGTGCGAGACATGGAAAATAAATAAAAAATGGTATTAACAATTGTATAACGCTGACAAACGCAACAGGTATTTTCACAAACTCCCAGTAATGCATGCGTGTTTCATGTTTTAAATGCCACTGTTTACAGTACACAGTTGGTGCACTCTTGTGAAACTGAGTGCCAACCAGTTCTAGGCAGCCAGAAACACCTCCAGCTGAAGGCCTGCTGTTGTCTTTTGCCTGGCCGTATTAAATGGCATGGTTGAATGAGCAATATCTGCATCACCTTCCTGCTGATTCTGCAAGCTTCCATTTCCCTGAACTCCGGAGGCCGAAGCAGAAAGACATCCTTTAAAAACTGGGAAATTACGAAAGCGTGCTTTTCCCAGAGGAAAAATAAATTATAGGATGTGATCAAACATGACGAAGCTTGGAAATGGATGACAAATTCAATGTAGCAATATTGATGGGAAATAGTAAGCAAATAGTGCGCCGACTGTGGGAATGGCTGCCTGGGTAGTAATTTGAAAGCCCTCTTCAAAGGCTTAGGGTCTTTGTGCGCCCTTAAAAGCAAGGTTCCCACTTCAGTTACATGCTCTTCTGCGATTACACAACCTTTTATGAAGCCTGCGCCATCTGGAATTTTACATCGGTGTTGACTGTTATTCTTTTAAAGCTGCGTCGGTTTTAGAAAAACTAAATGCAAACATTTGAAAGCAAAGTGGTTACAGAACAAGCTTTGCTGTGTCGTATATTGTTTTAAGCACCTTTTGTGTCAACGAGATTTATTTCCGTCACACAAGAACAGAAGAACGATGTTTGTAAGTAGCACTCACGGAAGAGCCATAAATCAAGTGTACAGCAAAGTAGCCTCACCGCAGCTTTATTTCACTCGTCGTTCGTGCTTTCTGAACACGTGTAGGTTTCGCTAATTCAGTCTGTTTTCTAAGTAAACCGCAGTGCAGAGCCGCACAGCCCACCCTTCAGCCAAGAGCACTACTCTTACCGCCGGGCGTCTCCGTCAATAGTGCAGCAAGTGCAGTGGCACCGGGATCCAGATGTGTGAGTGGCCCACTTCTGTCCCTATAAGTAACTGCTTTTACTACACAACTAGCGGATGGAGGCCCAGTTTCCTAAATTGCATTACGGTCCACTGAACCCTTTTTACGCCACTCTTTTAGCAGCCCTCATCTCAGTTATTAAACACTTTCATTTATATCCTACTTAACTATAGTGTAAGATGGTGTGATTAAGGCTTTACAGATACAGCACAGCAAAGTTGCCTTAGCCTCAGTTTAGCATAAGGGATAAGGCGTAAAGTTCGTGCCTTACACAGCATAGCACATTTGCCCTAAGAATGTCTCCTCCAGCCAGGTTTTTTAGGTCTCGCCTCAGCAGCGCTTGCGCTGTCTCTTCGAGACATGCTGTATTCAGGATAAGGGCATGAAGCCCTGTCCCATTTCCGCCCATCTTCTTAATTGGCTCCTGTCCCTGTCCTTTGTAAATGGAGACTTTTCATTGGTCAATAGGCTTAGTAGTCTTTCCTTAGTACCACCTTTTCTCTTCTTGTAAGCTCCCATGAGAGCCACCCAGTCGCAAGTTCCCTTTAACCACCCAATCCACAACATTACACCAACTTTCACCTGACCAACTTCACACACATCGATGATACAAACGCAAAACATCAGGTGAAGTAGATGGAACATATTGTGTAAAGCCAACCGTGCCCAGAAATAATCCAGGTGGGAAGGGAGCACACTGCAGGCATTTCTCAAAGTTCCCAACGGCTTTCTAGTAAATGTTGTTGATGATAATTTCAGGAACTCACAGATAAGGAAGAGTTGACGATCAGTTGGTGAACATAATGGGCTTCCTTTATGAGGCACCTTGTGCTGCCGGCATGTCACTTTTTGTGACGTTCCGTGGCGCAGGAGTCTGCTTCATATTTACGAGACAGCACTAAACCACTTTTTTTGGCTTAATTCTGCCTCGTAAATATCGTTCCCTTTAACGCAGTTTTCTGCGCTAAAGGGGCGTGCAATGGGTGTTGCTGGGGGTGTTCCCAGCAACATCCATGGCTTTTTGACACTGCCCCAGATTTATGAGAAATCGTAAATCTGAGGCAGCGCCAAAAATGTATGCCTCCCAGAGAAGGCGTAAGGAAGGCCCAAAGAGGAGAAATATCTTTATTTCTCCTCGTTTTTCCTTTTTCTATGTGTGCACACAAAGAAATTGGAAAAATCCTCTTGTGATTATTTTTGTGCAGTAAGGTTTCCCTTCCTGCACAAAAATAATCCTCCCCACAACTCAGGCACCCTTGCACCATGGCGCAAAGGTGCCTGCTTTGGCGCACGGCAGCCCATTGTGCGCTGGTGCAGGGGAAAAGGACAGGAATGCGCTGTGTCTGATAGATACGGCGCATTCCTGCCCTTTTCTTTTGCCGTAGGGCAGCACAGCAGGAATGCCTGTGGGCTGCCCTTCGGCAAAACCTTATAAATGAGGCCCTTTGTTGGTATTTCAGTGTAGTTCTTCACACGTTTCTGGGTGATTGTCCTTCTTCAGCAGGAAGAAACACAGGTTTTTAGGGTGCTTGAAATGCTGCTTGTATGTCATCAGGTCAGTACAAATACAAAGCGTGCAGGTGCATTCCAAGGCTTGTCAGCCTAATCACTCCAGGAGGAGCTTTACCACCGCTTAGGTGTGGGAGAGAGCCCACTGGTGGCATATCAGCAAAGGTTCCCCATTGCATTATGGTAATTCCAGTAACTCACAAGCAAGGAAATGTTCACCATCAGTTGGTTTAGCTGGTGTTATTTCTCTGCAATGCTAGACACTTGTGTCTGGGTGATTGCCCTTCTTCATCAGGAAGTAGCAGGTATCTCAAAGGGGTGCTTAATGCTTTGCTTGTATTCTGTCAGGTCAGTACCACACCGAATTACTCATGTGCATCCCAAAACTCTTCAGCTAAAACACCCCAGGAGGAGTTCTAACAGTACAGTGTGGGAAGGAGCACATGGCTGCGATCTCAGCAAATGCTTTTGTCATGTCCTTTAGGCTAGTACTGTCATGTATACCCCTTTTTACATACATTTGTCCCATCCACATGATAATAACGATTCTAAACAGGTGACCTGATTGTCACAGCAAATATGTTTTACACAAGACTGACGCTGGACCAATAAATACTTATTGAAACGTTCTAATCACCATCCTGTGTATTTTCTGAGAATAAGTGAGCAGGAGTGTCTGAGCGAAAAGTACTGTTCTGTTTTCCACGATCCCAGAGGAATCAGGGTTGTCATGTTCAGTGGTTGCCAGAGACTACCTACACCACTGTAAGATACAGGGGGGTGGTAGTGGCACTGTAGAGCTAGCTGGTCTAACGGCTGACATATCCTGTGTGGGTGTCCGGAAGCAGTTGGGATACCAAGCCCTCAGTTTAGGTCATCCAAAACGCGCAGGTCCTGGGCATTCCTAGGAACTACACGACACTTTCCATTGCATTTTGGTAAATGCATCTCATGACAAGTTCAGTAACTCACAGGTAAGGAAGTGTTCACCATCAGTTGGTGCAGCCAGTGCTGGCATTCATGTCTATTTATGGATACATGTTTATAGGTGATTGCCCTTCTACATCTGGAAGTAGCAGGTCTCTTTAGGGGTGCTTGAAATGCTTATATTTACCCATTTACCAGAATGCAATGGGGAACTTTTATTGAGATGACAGCAGTATGTTAACTCCCTATGCCAGAAATATAACTTGCATACAATGAATGCTATCTGCATAGATAACACAAAGTAGGATCACATCCAGAAATACAAAAACGAAAATTTGAAATTGATTTCCAACTAGACATTCCAGGGATACTTGTTGCAGTCTATGCATATACTTTGAAATTCAAAAAGCTAACCAATCATCATTTCCAGAAAAGCAAAAAATCTGTGGGCATTCAAAAGCTGGGCAGTACTACCTCACCCATCTTACTTTTCTTAATCTTAACGTGAAGTGAGTCCTCACCCTAGTGGCAGATAATGCACTTGTCCACCTTAAAACACACTTTAAAGAGCCCAGCCATTC
This sequence comes from Calotriton arnoldi, assembly GCA_963921515.1. Taxonomy (NCBI): domain Eukaryota; kingdom Metazoa; phylum Chordata; class Amphibia; order Caudata; family Salamandridae; genus Calotriton; species Calotriton arnoldi. The sequence continues at coordinate 2,385,162 of CAWUFW010001658.1, forward strand.
TCATTTCAGTATAACCTCCTCTCAGCCCATCCTCTGTTTGGTATTTCTTATTTTGCCTCTTGACATCAAGTAAGAGCTGGTTTGCTTTCTTTTGCTTCCTTTACACTACCATCTCTGGTAGTTGCTCTCCAGTGGACTACGCTTTCTGTGTTTTTCCCACTTGGTCCTTTCTGTTTACCTTTGATAGTGTTTGGAATGTGGGAATCATGGGTTTGACTTGAGTCTTTCTCAACACCGCCTGTCTATTTCACAAGTTCCCTCTTTTTTGTCATGCATTGTTTAATTCCTTACCTTTTCCTCAGCCTTTTGCCCACAGATACTGTGCTTTAGCTAGTGTGGGACATTGTTAGTACTGTTGGGAGGCACTTGGCACACAGTTCTGGGCTGGTCACCGTCCCCAGGTCCCCATGTCTTGTTGCTTGCCTCATCTGTGTGCACGGAGGGTTTTCTCTGCTTCTAGGTGGGTGTTGTAGCACTTGTAATCGTGGGCACCTGGTACACCTCATGTGGGAATACTCTGTTGTTGTGTCTTGACTTTCATATTGCAGATCTCATATGGAGTGAGAACACGCTGCTTGTCCTTTGCATGGTGCCAACAGTTTTCTTAGCTCGTTGTTGGGTTTCTGGATTTTGGGTGCTTTGAGTTGTGGTCATGGCCAACTAATTGCTTGGTGGAGTATCATCACTCAGGTAATCACATGATTGCCTTGGATTGGAAACTGTGAGTATTATGCAGGTTAATGGTTAAGGTCTATGGCTTGTACTTGCAAGTTTGTTATCATCGACTATGTTAGCTTAGTGATCTTTCCAATCACAGCATTTTGTAACTGGTCTCTCTATTATGTGCAAGGCCAATACCTTTCATTTTCCTTGCTGGCCTCTGGAAAGATTTTAATTCTTAATTGAGTGTTGTTTGGAGCTGGCAGTTTTGTCCAGTGAGTAGGGTGCTTACCATGTGCAGATATGGTGCTTAGGATGTTGGGTTTTCAAGTACAGTCAAAGTTGCCTGATCCTTTTGATTTCCTTTGTAGTAACATCTGTTATTTACAATGTATAAGGGTTCAAGTCCTGCTGTTGGCATTGTCATGTGTGTATTTCAAGGTCTAGTCAATCACAAAATGTATCAAGGATCTCTCCAATTAGTAAAATAAAAAAATCAATGGATTTCCTATTGACTGCATATCAGTTTGTGCTTGCTTTTTACACTCTTATCATCTGACCATTGCCACTGGGACCTGGGTCATTTGTTGTAACCTTGGCGGTGCTTCATGTACTCGAGTTCATGGGCTAGTATGACATTTCCCTAGATTTGCAGATGTCCCATCTTGTCCTTTTAGTTTGGGTCACTTTTTCTCATTGTGCTGCAGCTATCAAAGGTTTGGTTCATTATGTTATGATCGCAAGGCTCCCTCTGATATGTGACTCATTAGTGGTGTCTTGTGCAGTAAGTGTTATCTGGTTATGTGGTTACGTGGTGCATTGACATGTCCCTTCTTCTGGTTGTTTGTTTGCCCAGCATTTTTCTTTAGTGGTTCTGTGCCTGTGCCTCTTTGTCTTTCTCCCTCCACCATGCTGGCATCGTTGTCCTATTGTACCTGCTGCTTCCCTTTTTTCATTTTTCTGTTCTGGTTTGGTAGGTGGCATTGGTGGTTTCTGTGCACTATCCCTGTCTACCTGGACCTGGCCATGTGGCTGCAGGGCCTGCGGCCATCCTGAATGCACCAGCTTTCTCCAGTTCTCTGAAGCTGTGCAGGATAGGGACAGGTTAGTGCTTAGATAGGGGGGGAGCTCCCTGCTAAGTTAATGGCCTATCTGTCCTGCTGTCTCTGTCTTCACTCACTAGTATAGCCTTCTAGTGACTCTGGGTTTACCTTCTCTCCTTGATCTAGGTATGGGTAGCCAGGTCACTGGTTCAGGTCATGGATGGCATTTGCCTTCTTTTTCCCCTTTGGTGGGACATAGTTTGTTGTTTTTTGGGTGCCCCTGCAGTATGGTGCAGATTCCGGCTCTACATTCCTGTATGCTCCCTGACAGTTGTTTGGCTTCATGTTCACTGCAAATTAGTGGAACTTGCTCTCTTCTTTCTTTCTAGGAATCTGCCTGTTGATTCTGTTTGGATTTCCATCCTGACTGATGCTGTGGGCCTATTTTTGTTAAGTGGTATGTTCATTCTTATTGTTTTGATTCCTGGGTTTACTATTCTTTCCTTCATTCATTCGCATGTTTTGCTGGATTGTTCCCTGTTGATGTGGCCACTTGATTTTGTTGATTGGGCCTCATCGGCCATTGTTCATTTTTTTAGTGGAAGTACTCTTTGCCCATCCTGTACAACCTGTTCGGCTCTGTCACGGATTCTTTAGACGGCTCATTGGGCTTGTCTCTCTTTCTAGTCATGTGCCTGGTATCTTTACTTCTTGTCCTATCTTGTTTGCCTCATACCTTGGTGGGTGATCTGGAAGTGGTGGTGCCAGTGGCTGACATTCATTCAAGCATTTCTTCCGTCACTTTGTTGTTTGCTGCAGTAGCCACCTTAAGTGTGATGGGTATGCCCAGACATGGCTCCCGTGCTCACTGTGACATAGGACTAACTATAGGTATCTAAAGAGGCTTACGTAGCCCAGAACTGGTCTCGATTTACTTGTGCTCCCATTGGAAGGGATCCAGGCTGCTAGATCAGGCTAGACCGTTCCTAACGGAGCAGGACAAAGACTTATGTGAATAAGGGTGGCATCTATTTAGAGTGACATAGTGACAGGTCCCTTATCCTGCTAATGTTCGAAAAGGCAGCCGGGTTAAAGAGGATTGCACTACCAGGACTAGTCACAGCGGTAATAAGATATTGCCCACCTCAGATGGTCAGCTGCCACATGACCAAGAAGTTCAACGTTAGTACAAAAGGGTATGAGAGGCAATATGAATACAAGGTAAAACATAAAATATGTACAAAAAGCAAAAAAAAGAGAATTCCACGTTGTAGTTTATGATCTTAAGGTGTCTTTATTCAAGATGTACTCGGTTTTCATAAGTAGACAGTAACGCCTTTCGCCCAGACATGGGCTTCTTCAGGGCGAAAGCATAAAATAGTCAGTTCGCCAGGGGTAAAGTTCGTGTCCGAATTCTAGTCAAGTCCGTGTCGGGACAATTGATGTAAGAGGAATTGACCTCTCAAGTTCAAAGCAGAGGTAGTCCAATAGTTGAGAGGACACAAATATCCGCCTCTGTTGAGCTGATCAGTAGCAGAGTCAAGGAGTATTTGAGAAAGAGGAGTAGTACTTTCTCCAGCGAGGACGTGACGGCGCTGGATACTGCTCGTACACGGAGCTCCTCTTTCTCAAATACTCCTTGACTCTGCTACGGATCAGCTCAACAGAGGCGGATATTTGTGTCCTCTCAACTATTGGACTACCTCTGCTTTGAACTTGAGAGGTCAATTCCTCTTACATCAATTGTCCCGACACGGACTTGACTAGAATTCGGACACGAACTTTACCCCCTGGCGAATTGACTATTTTATGCTTTCGCCCTGAAGAAGCCCATGTCTGGGCGAAAGGCGTTGGCTGTCTACTTATGAAAACCGAGTACATCTTGAATAAAGACACCTTAAGATCATAAACTACAACGTGGAATTCTCTTTTTTTTGCTTTTTGTACATATTTTATGTTTTACTTTGTATTCATATTGCCTCTCATACCCTTTTGTACTAAGGTCCCTTATCCTATTCGCCCTTCTGATGTGCTACCAGCACCAAGATGCCCTAGGGCAACCAAGCACTTTATAAAACTTATTTTTATTTCATTTCATTTTCATGGACCTTTTCTATTTCCCAACACATCTGAGCATTTGCAACCATAAAATGCTTAGTACATCTAACGTCCAGTATCTAAGTGCTGTGTGAACATTTATACTTAAGGAATTTTATATTAACCCAAGAGAAGCTCAGGAAGGCGAGATTATCTGTAGCTAAAATCATGTTATGAATGTACCGGTTTAAATTATCTGATTTTGTGATATTTTTTTGTTCATCCTAAACAGATATTGATGAATGCCACACTCCAGGGATCTGCATGAACGGACAGTGCATAAACACGGAAGGGTCATTTCGCTGTGACTGCCCACCAGGCCTTGCGATTGGTGTGGATGGCCGTGTTTGTGTAGGTGAGGAATCTCTTTGTAGTGCACAGGCTAAAGAGGTCGAAAGTTTTAAGTTCCTTAAAAAGTTCTACACATTTGTCATTTTTTTTATTTCTGAAAAAATGTTATCTACTTATTTTGTGTTGTGGAAACATTTTGCCAACTTTAGCTGAAGTCCATTGTACATGAATTGACCTGACTTCCAATAAAACACACACACGCACCACTCTCCCGTTCCATATTAGAAACACCCTGGGAGTCTGGAAGTTCAGGATGATGTCAGCACATTTTACATGGCCTGCATAACCACATATTGTGTGCCCTTGGATTTAACTTCAAACATTAAGCTTCAAATTACTCAAAAGGAATCAATGTCAATTAATTTCTATAGATTGCCAGCTACGTTCTGTGTGGTCCAATATGCAGGGAAAGTAATTGCATGGAAGGTGACCTCATTAAAAAGCATTTAGGAAACTGTCCTTCTTTGAAGCTTCATATTTTTCTGTGGTTTCCTAATGCACCTTTCCATATGCTGCATGATTCATTTGTCATTAAGGTACACTGTGTTTCCAGCCTCTCGACTTCCAGCCCCACATTATGCTTTGAATAAACATTTTGCACTTTCAACACGTTCCATGTCTCAGACACAGATAAGCAGCACTCTTGCTAATCCGGCCTCAGGAAAGTAATGCTTCTGTTTCCCTTCACTCCTACCCTTTCTAGACACCCACATGCGCAGCTCTTGCTATGGAGGAATTAAAAAGGGGGTTTGCATCCGCCCTTTCCCTGGGGCTGTGACTAAATCCGAATGCTGTTGCGCCAGTCCGGATTATGGCTTTGGAGAGCCGTGTTTACCTTGTCCTTCCAGGAACTCAGGTAAATGTTTATATTTATTTAATCATTGAACTATGATTCCTCTGACCATTTTCTTCTATGTTATGACCAGTTGTGTAAACTAGCTTACAAAGGTTGATGTTCATTGAATGAGTCCTACACCAGGACCCGTATTATACATTATGCCCCGGGGGTGCAATTCGTGTGTGTGCCCTCTTTGAACACACCCAGGGCACAATGGTATTACAGAAGGGGCTACAGACGCTTGTGCGTCCACTTCTGTGATACAGATAGTGCTGGCACACATGTTGTGCCAGCGCTTTTATTAGAGGGCGTTCCCTCATTTAAATAATGGCGTGGCCCCATGCAAATGAGGGAATCACTTTGCCTCTGCGCCCGCGCCGCATTACCGACATGGACGCAGAGGCAAGCAGGCCTTTAAGAGGCGTACTGAAAGTGTGCCACGAAAAGATGGCCTAAAGGCAGCTCTCTGGGAGGGAGAGAGGGGGTCCCATGGACCTCTCAGACATCCCACTTCAGGTTGGTGCAGTCACTCTGTGCACCCACCTGCAAGGGGATCTCTAATTCCCCTTAAAAGTGCAGGTGGGTTGCCGCCTTCATAGTGAAACACAGAGTAGCATTTAAAAGGCTGCTCCGTATGTCTCTTGAATGCGCTTCCCTGGGGGCAGTGAGGGTTTGCAGCTGCCCTAGGGGCAGCGCATTTATTCAAATACGAGTACTTTCCTTGTTTGCGCAGGGCGCACCTTTTGAAAACTGCACGGTGATGCAAAAAGGAAAGTGCACCGTATTGGTAAAATGGCCCCAGATGGAGACTCTCATGAGGGAAGGTGGTGTGTGACAGTTACAGACCCTTAAGCACAGATCTGCCTCTTCCACACACTAGGCCGCACATCATGCACACATTTTGCACACAGGGCCAATGCACATGTGCAATTTGATATGGCTACATGCTTTGACATTTGTGTACATGCAAATTCCTTTTTTCAATTTGAACAAATTGTGCTTTTTCCCAATATACAGCCATGATGACAGGGAAACAGGTTTGTGAACCAAGCCCTAAATTTAGAGGAGAGGAGGTTCTTGAGGTCAGTTTTGAAGCCAAGTAGTAAACTATTGAGCATTCCAGTGGAGGGCTAACGGGCGGGAATCGTACTTAAAATTGGAGGCAGTATGTGATAGAATGATTGAGGATAGTAAGAGGATGTTGAGTATGTGCATTGAAAGGGTGAAGTGTGTGTGGAGGGAATTGGTTCGAGGTATGAGAGGTAGTGGTATGTGAACACAGGCTAATTTAAAACCGGGAGTAAAGACTATATACCAAGACCTCTTGTGGTCTGTATGCTGGCCAACCTACTATTTGAAGGAGAGCTAGATGTGAATCTCGGGTGAATAAGAACAGGAAACTTTTCCAATATTTTTTGTGGGGCAGCTGTAGGAATAGATATTGCTAATTTAAGTTGGTGATAGTGGGCAGAGATGGAAGTTAGACAGATAAAGATGAACAGGCAGATATGGATGATAAAAATGGATCACAGAGTCCCTGGCAGAGGAGGAGTCGATGATCTCAGAAGAGACTGAAATGGGAGTGGTAAAAACTCCATGCCCAGGATGAAGGGAAAGAGGTTAGTTCTGTGTTAGCTGACTTAAACATTAGATAGTACGGGGTCATGTTGTGTCAAATTATGATAGTTAGTAGCTTGCTTTTGAAAATGCCCGGTAATAGGGAGTGAAAAGAAAATTTGATTTGGGTATCATCAGTACATATCAAACAAGTGGTCCCATAATCCACAGTATAGGGGATCTGGTGAGGTAATGAACACTGAGGAGCCTGAGGGTTGCCAACAGATAGAGGTTTGTTGCACAGTTAGAGCAGCACCACTACTCAGAGTAGCGTCTCCGTGACTGAGGAAGCCAACCAGCCCTTCCTGTCTGGAGTAAACATGGTTGATACAAGCAAATTGTGGTTTTATGTACAGAGAGCTTCGAAGATTTTTTGCAACAATCCTTTACTGAATAAAAAGAGAAGCATTTGATAGGGGGAAGGGGAAAGGAACAGAGGGAAGGTGAGGCGGATGCATCTGAAAATAAAACAGCCCCTGCTGTTTTCCGCTGGGAGCTGGAAAAATCAACGCAACACCGAGAAGCGTGATGCATCCGTACCTGTTTCAGACGCATCGCCGAATAAACCGTCGCAGCGCCTGCCGCGGCTCCAGAAATCATCGCACGCCGCATCAAGAGCAACGATCTCTGAAGTCTGAGATCACCGCACCGATTCCGACGCAATCCCTGCTGTGCAGCTGCAAGAATCCATGCATCGTCCCGGATCGTTGCATCGCATCGAGGAGCCAAGTCTGTCGCATCGTTGGGGGACGTAGTAAGAAATTGACGCATCACCTCCCCATGCAGTAAGAAACCGACACATCGCCTCCTCTCTGGTAAGGAACCGACGCATCACCTCCTCTGCGCAGCAGTAAGGAACCGCCGCATCACCTCCCCCGGAGCAAGGAACCGATGCATCACCTTCCCTGAGTGTACGGAACCTATGCATCACCTTCCCTGCGGCCCTTTTTGTTTGTTTGCGTGACGCATCCAAGGTACTTTGTGTGAAAAGTGTTGCATCTGCAATTTGCTTTGAACTGAACTATTTCTACCATCTGAAATTCATATTTTTATTACTGTATTGTGGATTTTTGTCATTTGGTTTTGTTTTGGTTTAGATAAAGATTACTTATTTTTCTAAACTGGTGTGCAGTAGCGGTCGGTGGTGGGAGTGCCGCCGGGCGCTGACGTGGGGCGGGGGAGGGGCAGGATGGGGGTAGTAAACTACGGTTTACGTGCGATTACATGTAAGTACACATATAAATAAATAAAACGATTTTCGTTTCTCGCGCTGCATCACATTTGGCGATGCAGCGCGAGAAACGAAATTCGTTTTATTTATTTATATGTGTACTTACCTGTAATCGCCCGTAATCTGTAGTTTACTACCCCCCACCCTGCCCCTCCCCCGCCCCACATCAGCGCCCGGCGGCACTCCCACCACCGACCGCTACTGCTGGTGTGGTGTCCATTTGTAGTGTTTTCACTGTATTACTGTATGTGTTAACAAATGCTTTACACACTGCCTCTGAGATAAGCCTGCCTGCTCGTGCCAAGCTACCAATTGGGTGAGCAGGGGTTATTTTAGAAGTGTATCCCCCTTACCCTGACTAGAAGCAAGGGTCCCTATTTGGACAAAGGTACCTACCTCTGCCAACTAGAGACCCCCATTTCTAACACAGTTGTATATGCATTAGCATTTCAACAGTACCCAAAATACTATCACCTAGTTATGCTTAGGGAACACTAGAACACATAGGTAACATTCAGGGTTGGACTGGACTGTAGGGCAACCAGGCAGTGCCCGAAGGGCTGGTCTGACATCAGTGTGTGGGCTGATTTGTTGTTTGTTTGTGGGCCTGTTTTATGGCCAGGTGGACCGGTTTAACTGTTGATTTCCCTGAAATTACCACAAACATTGCCTGCAGTAAGCACAAAATACATACAGTCTCCCATACTTTGCAAAACACCTATACAGGGTATTTGTACACGGTTAAACCTGCCCTGGTTTGCAAATATGGGTCACTTTTTAGCTATCTGACATGTTAATGGGGCCACATTTATTTTGGTGCCTTTGCCTGTGCCTATTTTATGTCCCAGTCCGACCCTGGTAACCTTTAGACAAACGAGGTTAGGTCACTTAATGACCATGTCTATGATGACACATGACTCTGTCACCCCTTCGTTATAGAGGAAAACAGGGGCGCATGAATTTCTCTTAATTTTTCACCAGTCCATCTAAGGAAAGGTCCCTGTACCTGGCCAAAGCCTGACACTTTGTCATTTACTTTATAAATGTTTGTTCTTTAAAATCAATTCTGGCAAATTCTGTAAGCCATTCTCCTGTTGTGAGTAAGTACAGAGTTTGGGTGCAACCAGTAAGGTGGCTATACATCTACTTGAGTGTTTGTTGAGGCCAGAGATGTTAGTTACATTGTGAATCAGCCCTAAGTGTATGAGCTGGATCGATTCCACTCAAAAAAGTACTGACCATACATTCCTCCAATAGGGTTATTTTGTTTGACATGTCACAGCCTTGGGACTTGCATCTGCAGCATTTAGTAGCTGTCAAGATTTTAAGTACAATGAGCACTCAGAAGAGAGTATTCTAGATTTGTATTGTCCTAGGTTTTTCTCCTTTTACCTGTCTTCATTTCTGTCTTGAAGTCTGTAAATTCATTTTTCACTCCTATAGCATCATTTATAGCATGCATAGGACGCTGTTTGGTAATCGCTGCATTCAACAAATAACATAACATTACAGTACAAATGCCATTAGATTGTTCTTAAATTGATTATTTGTTAACGGTATAGTTCCTGTTTGATATAAAATGCCTAAATACTTATAGGTGCTACTCGTACACTATATCCGAACATGAAATAAATACATAAATATCCAATTGACAACCCGGAGCCAGTGCATATGAAACTTTAGGACTCCACTCTTAGTCAGCTTTTCAATATGTTCTGACCTTGCCATCCACCAGCAGCGCTTATCCAAAAACTGCCAAAAACAGTACAAAATATTTGTTGGAAGATCTCTACCTGAAGTAAGTGCTATACTTTGAATTTCCCTCCGAGCACAGTTCTAAGTCAAAGAAGAGTTTGTCAAGGTCTGGAGACGTCTTATCTCTTACTCTTTGTGTAAGAATAGTGTTCCTCTTTCCAAAGCAATATCCCCTGCTGGATCTTCTTGCATCCAGTCGAGCATCTGATTGCATCAAATCCTCCACCCATGTTTTTCGCTTCCTGATCTGGCCCTTAAGGCCTCATCTTTCATCCACTACTCAGAGGTTGCACTAGTGACCTCATTGGGACCCCTTCAACTACAAGGATCCTTCATTAGCAGACCCACAATCTCTGTAATGAAAAACTAGTCATGGCTTCATACCTGACTTTAAGTAGTGTCTCATGATGTACTTGAATAATCACAAAACAATGGGCACATTTATAGAGGCCATAAATTCCGCCTCCCAAAAAAATGCCCTGAATTGGGTAAACATAATAAGAATTGATGAGAATTTTCAAAATAATCTGAAACATATAAATATGAAACAAAATAGTGAATTAATTTTTATTCACGCTAAAATAAATCTTCGGTACAGGTTTACATAATTTAAATCCTCCATGATTATTTTTTGTTTCTTAAACTATAATAATGGGCTTCAAATTTCTCAGGAGTACTCATGATTAACAGTATATTGTGACAGGAAATAGTTATGGGGTAGGATCTCAACACAACAAGAATGTTGGTGTTGGTGGTACATGTTACTATAGTTGTATACAAGCTCCTCACTCACACTCAGCTTTTGAATGTTCATTTGGCCTTCTTTAAGCATCTTATCTCCCAACACATCATCATTTGGTCCTTACCAGTCACAAGTTCAAACTCTCTTCTCACTGCCCCTAATTTTCTAGTATGCAACTTCTGTCCTGTGTTTCACATGTCCAAGTGTACACTCGCCATGCTCACTTACCCTGCCCTTACTTACATGTCATTGTCAGCTTCTTCCAGCTTTGCTCCCAGCCAACACTTATGTCATCCTTCCCCAATTACAAATGCTTATTTGATTTTTTGTTGTGTCTTCAGTGTTGGCATATAGATTTGGCCTCTTCCAGGAGCATATGATTTTTAAGTTCAGTGATCACACCAGCTTTATGTATCATTTTCTTTCATCTTTCCTTTTTCAATGCCCCTTTGTTTGCCACTCACAGTCCCAAAATATTGAAAGGAGTAATTTAAATTTGGATTGTCTAAGTTTCATATGACAAAGAAAGTTATTACCCCCATCTCGGATCAGTGAACAGGATGAGAAACCTCAGTCAAGTGCACCAAGTATCATCTGTATTCTGGTGAAATTGCAACACAAAAGAGGGACTGTGTATAATTAATCCCTTTAATAATGAGGATGTGAAGTGAGAAACAATCATCACCAACATTTCTTAATCTGTGTTAGACCTGTCAGCCCTAGGGTGGTCTTCCCCCAATCATTTTGCTTTTGTTGCCCCTATGTTTTGCTGAATCTTTTTGTTGGCCTTAGGACTCTGAGCACTTTATCACTGCTGATCAGTTCTAAAGTGCATGTGTTTCTTCCCTAAACATGTGTGTAATTGGTGTAAACCTGATTGACCTATTTAATTTACTTGTAAGTCCCTTGTGAGGTGGTATACTATATATCCAGGGCCTGTAAGTTAAATGCTACTAGTGGGCAGTAGCGGCCGACAGGGAACGAGAGTGGCGGGGTGGGGGTTCAGGCAGGCAGTCGGGGGGTACCAAATAAAAAAAAAAACACCTCCTCGCCGCTGCCCCTCGTCGTCTCTCTGTGGCCGGAACCAGGAAGCACGCAGGCTCCCTCCCTTAATCCAATCGCAACGCTGTAATGCAGCATTGTGATTGGTCTGAGCACCATTGCTCGGCGCTCAGATGGGGAATGGGAGGCTGGGCATGTTCCCCACAAGGCTGTGTAATGCAGCCTGGTGGGGAACATGCAGAGTGTGCATGATTGTTTGGCCAGCCCAAGAGGGCCGGCCAAGCTGTCATGCCCTCTTTGGAATGCAGCAACCACTCCTCCTCCCGGACGTCATGGGAGCTCAGCCCCCCCACCGCCCAGCCTGGCTGGTACTAAAAATAAAATGATAATAGTAGAAATAACTTCTGTTATTATCATTTTGTTTTTGATTTTACACTGCTCTGAGAGCAGTGGGGCGATGCTCCTCCATCTTAGCAGAGGAGTCACCACTGCTAGTGGGCTACAGCACTGAATGTGCCACCCACAGAAGTAGCCTGTCAAAACTGTCTCAGGCCTGCCACTGAGGTGCCTGTGTGCAGTTTACTGCCACTTCAACTTGGCATTTAAAACTACTTGCCAAACCTTAAACTCCCCTTTTCTTACCTATAAGTCACCCCTAAGGTAGGCCCAAGGTAGCCCTAAGGGCAGGGTGCTATGTAAGTGAAAAGTAGGACATGTTCTTTTAAGTTTTGCATGTCCTGGTAGTGACAAACAGCCTATTTCCTTTTTCACTACTGTGAGGCCTACTCCTTTCATAGGTTATCATTGGGAATTCCTTAATACACTTTTAAGCTGTAATTCTTGATCAGAGAGGAGTAGCATTTTCATTTTTCATATATTTGGAATGATATTGATAAATCCTACTTACTGCTGAAGCTGGATTTAACATTACTATTTTAGAAATGCTAATTTCAGAAAGTGGACATTTCTCTGCACTTACTGCTCTGTGTGCCTGACAGCCTGTCTCCAATACATGTCTTTGGTAGGTGACAGCTACACTTTGTGCATTCCCTCTAGACAACCCCAACACAGGAAGGATTAGGTGTGTCTGAGTACCCATCTACATACATCTGCATTCTGATGGCCTTGCCTGGGCAGGATGGAAGGGACGGGCTGACACTTTCCTTGAATAGGTAGTGTCCTGTACCCACACAAAGGTCTGATTTCCCCTCTATAGATAGCCTGGCAGACAGTACTGGGCTCAAAGGGAAACCTGTGCACCTCAAAGAGCTACTCTAAAGTCACCCTCCACATCAGAGGCACTTTTGGGTGAAAGTGCTGGGTCTCTAACCCCCTAAAATCAGACACTTTTGGATCTTAAACTGAACCTCTGTCAGAAGGACTGCTGTGCTGCTTAAAGCATTAATTTTTGGACTGCAGACTTGGAAGGCCTGCTTTCTTCTTATGCCTGCTGCCTGCTGCTCCGGTCTGACTCTGCTGAAGGAGGGTTGGACTCTGCCTTCACTCCAAATGATCTCCAAGGACATGTTGGCTTGCCTCCAGTTACTTGAGACTCAGGGAAATCAAAGTCTCTACCCCAGCTCCTGTGCCTGGCTCACTGGAAGTGGCCCAGATACTTGCAACATGAATTTCGACGGATTTCCGGTCTGTGTGTAACAGAATCAGCGCATCTACCTGGTTGCAGGGGTAAAATCGGCGCATCACATTGGAACCAGCGCTTTGCCTCCAAAGATCGACGCATCGGACAGCGTATCGCCATCACTGCAGACTGGTGAGATCGATGCATCCCCTCGACTGCGTGGCAGAACCTTGCGGATCGCTCAACACCTCTTGACTCTTGTACCATCTCCGGAACTGAAGCATCGCCTTCACTGCATTGAGGAGATCGACGCATCTCACTGTTTGGATCAGAAAAGGTACTTTGTTCAATGGGCCCTGCGTGGGTCCTATAACCGGCTTGCGCTTCCACGAGGTCAGTCCGAACTTTGATTTTGCCCTGGTCCAGCACACCCCAAAGTAACCTTTTAGCGCTACTTGCTTCTAAGCGCTTTACTGCATTTATTATTTTAAAATTCATTATCTCATCTTCTATCCATTGGGTTTTTGTCATTCTGGTCTTGTTTTGTTTAAAATATAATCTATTTTATAAACTTGAGTGGATTATTTTTGTGGTGTATTCATTGTGTTACTGTGTGTGTGTGTGTGTGTGTGTGTTGCACAAATACTTTATGTATTGCCTCTTTAGATGAGTCTGACTGCTCTGTGCCAAACTACCAGAGGGTGAGCACAGGTTATCTTTTAGTGTGTATCTATCTTACCCTGACTAGTATTGTGACTTCTGCTTGAACAGGGTGCATACCTTTGCCAACCAAAAACCTGATTTCTCACATTTTGTTTATTACTTTTCCTATATGATTACATGACACCACAGCTCTTATATTGCCCGCAGTAGAAAGTAATTTAACTTGTATAACTGTATATTTGTAGCAGTACCTCTTCAGGTGTTGTTAGGTAAGCAGTGGATTTGATGAATATACATTCACTTAAAAACTCTGTCAGTGAAATATGTCTGTTTTTGTTTCATGTGAACAGCGGAATTCCAGAGCCTCTGCAGCGGTGGAATAGGAATCACAGTGGATGGAAGAGGTAATCTGTTAAGATCATTGTTTCAAAATGTGTTTCTAACAACACTACCTTTCACCCAATTACAAAGTTGAGCATTCTACTTCAAGAAAACATATATCATTTATTTTGTCACCACTGTTGCCATTAAGAATTTTTGCAATGGGTCGGACAGTGTTGTGATCCTTGAGCTAGTAAAATCCAGTTCTTCATGGTTGTGAACCCCGGTACACAGGCATATAAATCGATCTGTATGTAATTAGGATCTGGAAATATTGTTCTGGCCTGAAACAACTACATAGTATTTTCACAAATCACCTGCCAATTGTGCAACAACTGGTGCCTTATTGTCAGTACATTTGTTCCAGCACTGTGCTTTAATAACAGTCCATTTGTGCTTGCCTGTGCACTACTAAGATTTGTGTAAATAGGAGTAATGAGGTTGACTCCTAAAGAACTATAACATGTTGAGCAAATCTATCACAATGTGCTGCAAAAATGTATAAACACCATCATTATTGTACTCTTGCAAGCCCTTGTTCATGAAGGGATGTTCTGCCATAGTCCCTCCACACGGGTTCCTTTTAACTTATATCAAGTCCTTGTTTGTGCAAATGAAAGTGCAGCTCCACTATTACTTAGCATAAATGCAGCTATATTATCACTTCACCTATTCCACAACAGTAAACATCTGCAGATAAGCATGTGTCCACATATACATATCTACTCATCCTCGATGTTAACCATTGTGATGATTTTTTAGAATGAGACCCCATGGGCATACTCACAAATAATTTATTAGCACAGGAAGTAGTACTACCGGAGTACTCTTTTATGTACTCTTGCATGCCTTTGTGAATCGCCCCAAAGTGTCCAACTCTTTATTAGTAAAAGTGCAAAAACGGCACAGTCCTTTCTATTTGACCTCATTGCACATCAATATTCCTTGCTTATTCCCATTTTTAGGAATACTACTTTATGTACTCCAAAATGCATATGTGGCTTGGCCCCTACGCTTGAGTGTAGTGTCTACATGTGGGCTCATGTTATTCGAATGGGAGTTCACACAGAGCCGTTTAGAAGTCAAGCTCTTTACTTTGTAATAAAGTTTTAGTAGTTTTTTGAAAGAACAATCCAACACAGGCTTTAAATATCACAGCCTTGACATAGGCGGAAATTACATGGCATAAGGACAGATTCCAAATAATGCAGGTTCCAAATTGAAAGCCCAGAGGGAAATACATCCCAATAATTCTGTCACAATGCATACATTACTTCTTGCATGACCACAGTGGAACCTCATTGCTTACATACGTACAATACATTGAAAGGTCCTTGGCCGCAACATCTGGGCCTATCTTGCTGCAGCTGCACAATTCTTAGGTGAGATTGTAAAAATATGGCATATCAACATAGCTAATTGCTGCTATTGTGTTAAAGGGTTTTACCGAGTTAGGTCCTTGTTCATCAGTGTTACAAATATTTGTTTTATCTACTGTCTAGAATGGCATCTGCTGTAGCCTGTGCTGCCATCGGTAACATTTAACTCCAAATTCTAAATAAACACAACAGCCCAGAAGTCCCAGCTTTCTGAGTTGCGGCATTTGTTAGAATGTAGCTACCAGACATTGCAGCCGTAGCCAACAGTATGGCATTCTACAGTACATTGTGCGCATTACTGTTCTTTAACCAAATCTATATCCCAGAAGCACAATGCTATGCATAGTTTTTTCTTCTAAAACATTTTAATTTTAACGCTTTGTTTCTTTATTTGCTTTGGATTTTAAAATCTAATCTCCCTTTGCTTCACACAGATATTAACGAATGCGCTCTGGATCCTGACATTTGCACTAATGGAATTTGTGAAAACCTACGTGGTAGCTATCGCTGCTACTGTAATAGCGGATATGAATCAGACACCACTGGGAGAACCTGCATTGGTAAGAAATCACCCAAACAAATGGTTTTGGTTCTAACCATAATTAAGTTTCATTACTGCCTGCAGTGCGAATTAATAATGCTAGTTATTGTCCCTCACAGTGTGCTCAAGCTACATGCGAGAGTGTCTTACGAGGGTAAGGGACAGTAACTAGCATTGTTGACCGACTTCATAGTCAAACAGTTTGCTAGCACTGAAGGTTATACTTGTGTCCCACCTCAAACACACATTACCTCCCGTCCCTCCCTCGCCTTCCTTCAGCACAATTGAGGCCCCGCCTCCCACCCAGACCCACCCCCAGCATAAAAACTCTGCCCGCCCCCACCTCCACCTGTTTTTTTCTGTCTCCCTAGTGAGACTTACCTTCAGTTCCTCCCTGTGGCGGTGCCGGGAGTCTTCGAGTTGGTTCTCTGCGACGGCGGTGCCCTCGACGGAGTTCTCCTGGCGATGCCTCCTCTCCTCGTCTCCCTCGTGGATGGGGGCGGAGCGGTGGCTCAGGACGCTGCTGCGTTGTTTGGCGGTCCTCCTGCGGCTGGGGCTGTGTTTCCGGGTCGGGCCTGCTTGGCTGCCTTTGCTCCCGGACTGCACACATCACGGAGACCTGGTAGGCCGGGTTTTTGACCCGGTGTTTGTTCCTTTTTCCTTTTGGAGTGCCATGTACTGTGACTTGCTGTTTTCTCTTGACGGGCGTGGTCATCTGTCTGCCTTGTCTTGGGGCTGCTGGGGGCTATTTTTCCGCTTGCTGCCCTGGGTCGCTTGAGGTTGTTGGGGGCATTCTGGTGTCTTCTTCCTCTGCTGCTTGGTCTCCGGTCCCCTGGGGTGCCCTGGACGCATGGGCTCCGCGGGGGTACGGTGCCTCTCATGTCTGTGGCTGGTGCGGGCCTTGATTGAGGCTGCTCTGTCCGGTGCTTACGGGCTCGGCCGCTGCCTTCTGGTCCATCCCGTCCTCGTCCGGCGGATCCTGTGGGCGGCTGGTTTCCGTCTGGGTCCTGGGGTATTGGGCCTTCTCCCGCTCTGGCGATGCCTTTGGCTCCGGGGGTGTGGAGGGTCGCTTGGGCTCCTGTGCTGTTCGGCTGGGCTTTCCTCTTCCCTGCTGGGCGGGGTCTGTGGGATTCTTCCTTGGTGTTCCCGGCCCTTCTGGTTGGGCTTGCCCTTCGGTCCCGGTGTGGGGATTGGTGCTGTGGGAGTGGCGTGCGTTGCCCGTGCTTGCTGTATTTCGTGCTCTTTTCACTTTTTGTGTGGATTGTACTTGCTGCTTTATCCACTGTGGCCCGCCCGGCTGGCGACTGTTTGTCTGTTGCCTGCGGAGCCTGCTGTGTGCGATCTCTTTTCCTCAGCCCTGTGCGTTCCTTCTGTGCTGTGTTGGTCCTGATTGGTTTCAGGTTCCTTCACGCCCTCTTTTGCATCAGTGGGTTTTTCCTGCGGTGCTGCGGGTCCCTTGCTTCCTCCGGCGGCTTTGCTTGTTGGGGGTGTTCGCCCCTTTCCTCCCTTTGGGCTGTTGGACTCTGTCCTGACCGCACTGCTTGGCGGGTCGGCTGTTCTGCTTGGCTGGTGCTGTGGCGCTGGCCTGTTCTCGGCTTCTTCTGCGCCCTCCTTGGTGTGGGGTTTCGTGGCTTTGGCGGCGGCTGTTAGGGCCTCCGGCCGTGGCGCCCGGTCCCCCCCGCTCTTGTCCGGTCTCTGCTGTTCGGCGGAGTCGGGCCTGGTTCGTGCCTGGATGGGTGGCTGCCTGGGTCTTTTCGGTACTGTGGGCTGCATGTCCTCTGTCCTTCTGGCCGCCTTGGGGCTTCTGCGAGCCTTTCCTTGTGTGGGGCGTCCTGCCTTTCTGGGGTGCCTTGTCCTGGGGCCTCTCCTTTGTCCCCGATGTGGGCGTCTCCTTCGCCTTTCCGGTGGGTACGGTTTTTGGCCTGTTTTCACCCTGGCTCCCTGCCTCCTCGCCTGGGGACCCTGCCCGGCTGGGTCCCTGTCGCTGCTGTCTGGATGGTTCCCTGCGGTGGGTGGTCGTCTGCGGCCTTTTCTTCCTTGGTGGCGGCGGCCCGTTTCTGGTGGCTGGGTCCTGTGTACTTTGAGGGTCGTCTTGGTGCAGGTTCCTCCGGATTCGGGGGTTCGGTTGCCTCCCCTGCCTGTCTCCGGTCCCCGCGTGGTGGCTCTGATGGACGGGGTGTCCTGTTGGCTTGCCCTGTGGTCGGTCTGCTGGGTTCCTGTCGTGGAGCCCGGGCCTGGGGCCCTCTCCGTTCTGTTTCTGGGGTTGGGGGTGTCCGGCGGCTTCGGCCTGTCCTGGCTCTCCTGTGGGTCTGCTCCTGCGTTCGGCCCTTTCCCTTCCTGGTGTTGGCCCTTTCGGCCGTCGTTCCTCTGGTTCTGCCTGACTTCTTTTGGCGTGCCGTGGGTCTCGGGGACGCTTCTCTCCGCTTCCCAGTTGCCGCTTCTTTTCTGCGGTTCGCTGTGGGTGACGCCCTTTCGGTTTTGCGTCCTTCCCTTCGGCCTCCGGCCCTCGCCCTGGGTCTTCCCACAGGTCCTGGTGCCTCTCGTGGCTCTCCTTCATGCGAGGGTTTTTCCTTCGTCCTTCTCTGTCGGTCGGCCTCTTGCTGTGTGCGGCCGGCGTGTCTTTTTGCTCGGTCTGTTCGGGGGGACCTTGATGGTTCTTCTGGGGATCGGGTTTGTTGGTGGCCTGGGGGGTATCTCTCTGGTCCCCTCTCGGGGCTTGGTGTTCGTTGGGGCTCGTTTTTGGCCTTTGCGTGGCCATGTTCCCTTGTCCTGCCTGCGTCTGGTCTCTCTTCCTTCGCTGGCTCGGGCCTTGTTGTCCGGGGGTGGCTCCTCCGGCGGTCCTGTGGCTACAGGGATGGGGCTCCTGGCTTCTGGGGGGTTTTCCAGTTCCCGGGACTCGTTTTCTTCTTCTCCGCCTGGCCGTCTGGATCCTGTTGGGTTGGTCTCTGGGGTCTTTTGTCCCCGCTGCCCTTTTAGGTCCTTGTCAGGGGGGGGGGAGCTATCCTGGTGGCTCTCCTTCCGTCGCTTTCTGGCTGGCTATTTGCTGCCTCCTCCGGCTCCGCTTGTGGTGGCTTGGCCGCCGGCCTGTCCGGGTGCGGGATTGGCTGGGGTCTGTTCGGGTTCGGGGTGCTGTCCCTGCTGGTCTCCCGGAGTTCCTCCTGCTGGCAGTTGTTGGGGGCTTGCCCCGGTGCTCTTTCGGGGCTTTCTGCTGGGCCCCTGGGGTGTTGGTTCGGTCTGGCGTTCTGGGGGCGTGGTCCTCTGTCCGCCCTCTGGGTGGGTCCAGGTTCTGGTCCTTATTCCTTGTTTGCCGGCGTCCTGTTTCTCTGGCTCCGGTCTGGGTGCTGGGGCTGTTGGCTCTCTCCCTTCGGCGGGTGGCCTCTGGGCTGGCGGATCTGTTGTACTGGGTCCTTCCTTTTTCCCTCGTTTCTCTCTTCTTCCCTGTGTGGCCTGCCTGTTGGTGGGTCGTTGGGGCCTCCCTGTGGTGGTCCTGTTGCGGATCCGGGGAGGGCCTTGTTGGCCCGGTTCTGGTCTCTGGGCTGGGGTCCCGGGGCTTGGGGGGGGGGTCGTTGGCCTTCCCTCTCCTGTGCTTCGGGATCTTCTGGGGGCCTTTCTCCCCCCCCCTTTTTCCGCTGCTTGGGGCCTTTCTGGTTCTGGTCGGGTGGCTCTGTGCTCGGGGGTTGTTGGTTGCTCCCCGTTGGCCTGGGGTGCCTTGGTCTCCTCTCCTGTCCGACTTCTGTTGCGTTCGGGTGTGGGTCCTTACGGTGGTTCCGTTCTCTTTGATGTTTCCGGCCCTTCCCCTGGGTTCTGTGTGGGAGTTTCACCTGCTGCCTGGTGGTGCGTCTGGGCTTTGCTGGGTTGGGGGTTCCTGGTCGTTTGGCGGTTGCTTGGCTGCCTTCCCGTCGGTCCTCCTCTCTGCTGTCCTGGGCTTGGCATGGGCGGTCCTTTTGGACTGGTGTTCTGCTCTGGGTGTTGTTCCCGTGGTGGCTGGCCTATGTTTGGCATGGCGATTCCTTCCGGGTGGGGTTCTTCTGGGTTTGTCGGTGTCTCCTCTGCGGGTGCTGTGGGCGGCTCTCTGGCTTCTTGATGCTCCTGGCGTTCTTGCGGGTTGGCGGGGGTCTGGTGCCCCCTCGCCCTGTCTGGTCCCTTCCCTTCGGGGTCTTGGCTGCTGGTATTGGCTGTCCTCCCTTTGGTCCCCTTGGGGGTCTCGGGTTGCGGCTCTTGTCTTTTGGGCCTTGTTTTTTGGTTGCCATCCCCTCTGCGCTGCGCTTGGGGGTGTTGGATCGGCTGTGGGTTCTCGTTTTGCTTTGATCCGGTTGCGGTGGTTGTTTGGCCTTCCTCTGCTCTGTTGGGTCGTTGGTTTTGGTCCCCGGTCTTGCTGACTGTCTGTCTTTTGGGGGTGGTTCCTCCTGTGGGGGTTCGGGGGTGTTCCTCTCGCTGTTTGGCGGCTTCGGTGGCTGCGTTGCTTGATGTCCGGCGTGCTTTGCTGCGATCCCTGCCAGTTGTGGTGTCCTGTCGGGTGGGCTCCTCTGTGGGATCTGTTGGCCTGCGTCCTGGTCTTCTCCTCTCCGTTTGACTGTCACTGTCCTTTGCGTGTCTGGGACGTTTGTCTGCTGTTCTGGGCCGCTGGGTTCCTGGGATGTTGATCTGCTGTGTTTGGGGCACTGTTTCTGTTTTGGTGTTCTCTCGCACTCAGCTGTCCGTCTCTGTTTTCTTCTGCTTGCTATGTCCTCAATTGTGCTGAAGGAAGGCGAGGAGGGACGGGAGGTAATGCTTCCATTTCTAACGATAATGGCATTACTCCTAGTCCTACTCCCTCGCCTTCCTTCAAGGACCCTCCCTCCCTCCCGGTCCGGTTCATCTGAGTGCTAGCTCGGCTTGTTTACGTACAGGTGGAGGTGGGGGCAGGCAGAGTTTTTATGCTGGGGGTGGGTCTGGGTGGGAGGCGGGGCCTCAATTGTGCTGAAGGAAGGCGAGGAGTAGGACTAGGAGTAATGCCATTATCGTTAGAAATGGAAGCATTAGTTCTCTGTTGAGTACTAGTATTCACAGAATGCATCCAAAATGGCTGCCCAGCCTCAACATTGAAAGGACTCCTAATGTGATATGGCATGACCTCTAGGCAAATCAGTCACTTACCTGTATGGGCTGCATTGACAAAAATATAACTCTTCACATCATAGGTTTCTACCCACGATTTTTGACATTTTTGGAAGATTCACAGAATACCACAGGAGTATGTCTGAAAATTCATGCAAATAAGAGGTTTCTAGATGTACTTTCTTTCCCTAGTTCACTAAGTAAACAACATCGGTTTTCCTGTACAAGGGTGAAGGTACATTCTACTGAATTAGGTATGATGGAAAGGTGCAGATGCAATTTTTAAAGCTTTTGTTGTTCCAGTTCGCAAAACATGTTTCCCCAAGGAAAAATGCCTTTGCCAGCTCCATAAGAAACATTAGGGTTTATCCATTTCTTTTGCACCAAAGAAACAGACTTAGAGTCTGGTTTAGAATTTGGAATACAGTTAATCCATCATATTACTCCGCCATATTATATAGTGCACTTGTAAAAATACAGATGGGATATCTGGGACGATTGTGATGGAGTAACCTGTCCAGCAAACTCTAAACCAGGCCCTTCCTCTTGCTGTGAGTTTGTGTGGGTGTTCACAGGCGTTTGACTAATAAATTGCCCGGGATTATCCCTTTTCCAACCCAGATAAGAGACTTACCTTATTCAACAATCCACATTCACGAGAAATTCCAAGTTGAGCCTGAAAACGTTCAGCGATCTCGATTCTGTGAAACAGAAAAGGGAAGTTCGAATCAATTATCCCTTTTTTGTTTGTAAGCGTAATTGTAGTAGATTGTACAAGAACTATTGCCTGTCTTCTTTGAGTAACCCTTTCTTGATCTGTCACTGGAGCACCAAGACAGCCGTTTTCAGCTATTGATATATTTGTGGAAAACCCATCTCTTTTTTGTGTTTGCTATTTTTGGTTTTGCTTAACAAAAAGGCGAGTAAATCTTCCATATAATTTGTGAAGCAATGTTACATTGACAATTTTTCTTGCCTTTACTACTTAAACACCCATGACCTTTTCTATTTTCTCACAAATTGCTTGGTTGTTAGGTGTAACACACGAATAAACCAGTGGCTGCACCTTTTATCTAATTCTTCTAAAAATGATTACATAACTAAGTTTTATATCAATGCTTATCAAAACCATATAAATTCCTAACGCAGATGTTGTCTTGTCAATCTGCCAGCTATTTACCATGAGTGAATGCATATGAATGAGTGTGTCTCCCAGAAGTCTTCTTGTATATCTTTTTACCTTTTTCCCTTCTCAGCAGATGTCTAATTGGCAACGGGCGTGTTCTTTTAGCACATGGAGAGTATGGTGTTCCATCAGTAATTTCTTTTCACAGCTTTTTCCTATCAGCATATATCAAATTAATAAAGGACATGTAACTTTAAAACGTCTGATCTTGAATAGATCACTTGAACACTAAGGGGTCGATTCCGATCTTGGTCGGAAGGCCTCCGAATCGGGTTCGGCTTTACCGGATCCGAGTCGGAGGCTTTGTTTCCGACCGAGTCGTACAGAGGTCCGGACGCCCAAGTACGATGCGAATGAATGCGAAATCGCTGACCGACTCGTTTCCGGGTCCGAACCGCTCCGTACGACTTGGTCGCAGACGAACCGTACCTCGCAATGGAGTCGATTTCCGACCGAGCCAGTACAATGCACGATTCGGACAGCCGGATCGAGTCGGAGTCTCCGGGACGAAAAAGCTCCGGGAAGCGGACTTCGGGGGTCCGTGCCAGACCCCCTTCACCCGTAGCCTAACGAGTCGAACACAAGGGGGGACCCATGGGTCCCCCCTTCACATGCATGTACGGTGTGGATGGCACCAACGCATACCCACTGCAGGGGGCGCCCTTTTGCGAGACGTACCTATTCAGCTGATGCGAGGCCATGCACGCGTCGTACGACCGGCTCCCATTGACTTCAATGGGAATCCAGCCGAGCCCGTCAGCATGCGGCAGCATCGTACTCGCTCGGTCGGACTCCAGAGGTACAGCTCGGTCGGACAACACTCCGGATCCGGCTCGGTCGGAGGGCTTTCCGACCCAGATCGGAATCGACCCCTAAGGTGGGAAAGCCAGAGAATTTAATGGAAGACCTGAGCCAGAGATGAGCTCGGACGCGGTCTGTTTCTAAAGCCAAAACAAGAGCTGACCTGAAAAAAAATCATCATTTGGATATTCTCTTGTTTCCTCTCACTCTCCACTCATTTTCTATCTGCCTCATCTCCTGCTTTCCTTTTCTGGCAAACGTTCTCTCTCTCCCGCACTTTCTGCTTCTGTTTCTCCCTGTTTCACTTTCTCTTTTTTTCTTATTTTCTCCTCTCTGTCTCCACTTTCTCTCTTTGCTCCCTTTTTTTCTTCCTTCTCCATCTCTCTCTTAATCTCCTTCTTTTCCACCATCTCTCACTTTGCTTTGCTCTTGTTCCCTTTACCCCGATAGCTCACTCTTTCTTCCCTCTCTTTCCTTCTATTTAGTTTATCCTTCTGTCTTGCTGTTACATACTCTCTCCTTCCTATTAACCCAGTTACCAGCCCCATTGAACCAACTCCTTTTTTTCTGCCTCCGCTCATTCTGCGTGCTATCACATCATCATCAAACCCCTGTGAGCAGGAGAGGAGGAGCTGGTCAGTATAATAGGCTTTTTGCATTTTGATTGTGCAAATGCAATTTGCCAGCTGTTCCAACCAGTCCCCTACTCTGGTGCCCCTGGGGGCTTGGAGAGTGATGTGATAGTGGGCACAGAGATGCAGCATCTACAGTTTCTCGACTTTGCTGCCTTTTGGCTTGGCGCTCCACAGAGAGCTTGAGCCGAGCCGGAGCCGTCTATCTGACTGAGCAAAGCTCGAGCTTTCATTGGCGCACCCACCTCTATTGAGCACCACATGCTGTCGACTGCATGCATACACAGCCTCCCAGACACACACCCAGAAATGCTCCTCACACTAGGGGAGATTGTGACGACCCTCTGCCACGTGCTTCACATCCCCAACCCCAGTCTTAACAACCTCAGACATGCTACATACTCCCTGTATCATGCCCTGTATGCCCTCAGTAGCAATCTTCACACTCTCAGCCACACGTGACTCACCCTCAGCCAATGATGCCCACCACAGGGAACTCTTTTCACCAGACTATGCTATGCATATCCTCGCCTAATCGCTACATGCACTTAGCAGGTCTGTTTCCTGACATCACATATATTGATCTTTGGTGGTGGTAGAAAAAGTTTCTTGGCTCTCTGGAGTATTATTTAAATGAAGGCTGTGGCGATTTAAAAGTCCGTGAAAGATGTCTTTTAGAAATAGAAGTCATTGAAATTCAGCTCAAATAAGTGAACTGTAAGAACAGTGAAAAGCACTGGGATTGGTGACATGTTCTGTTACATAACTCAATGAGTGCCAAAAACATGTGGCAAACGAAAAACAGCGCTATTACAGAAATAAACCCTGGAGCAGAATATTTGCAAAAATATTTTGTTTCTTTTGTACATGGCTTAGTACCATAATGAACAAGTTTCTGATTGAAATGGTATCTTGATTAAAATGATTATCTTAAATAATTTCTGAGATTATATCCTTTGCAAAGTTACTTTAAATGTCACAGATGAAAATTAACATATATAACATTTGACATCTATAATTGCAGCTTTCTGATCAAATTGTGGTTATTATTCAATAACACTGTAATTTTGAAGTGAGAAGGAAACCAGTCTACGAACTGTGATATCATGTTAATATCAGTCATTCTGGGATTGTAATGAAGGCAGCTACAAAAACTCTGCATGATGTTTTACATCTGCTCAATTTAAGATTGTTCACAGTTGGATAAATTACACTCTAACAAATCAAAGATGACGTGAGACATTGGCAGGGTATGCACTTCCACTTAAAACTGTCAAAAGGCATTTCGTACTTTACAGAAATAATCTGGTCTAAAAGCCTTTCGTAGTAATGTTCTTATTCAGAAGGGTGGCATGCATATGTGGCCCCTGTATGCAGACGGATGAATTTGCCCCTACTATACATTGCAAATTTGCTTTGATGCTGTGGTTCTTGGATCACTTGGAAATCAAAATTATATAAACAGCTGTTAAATCTACAAAATCAAGTTACTTGTTACAGTTTGAGTCCTATCTGTTTTCTATTCCTCAAACTTCCCAATACACAAACCGTATCATTACGTATCATATGCACAGCCTTGAAACAATTGCTTTCTATTAGTGCCTATTGATAGTACACAACCTATTCGCAACATTGCATTCACCATGAATTGTCATCCTCGTTTCAACATGGAGCCACATACACAATTACACATATTAAATCATGAGGATGAAGTACATAGGCAAAACATGTATTACCACAAGATGCTTTGTATGCTTAGGACATCATCTCCACAGTTTTAACCAAGCCCTTTTTCCTTGTGTCATTCTTGCTTGTTACTTCAACCCTGTTTGGCACACCATGATTGCTTGTTGCATGAAATAAATGTATCACATAATACAATAAGTTTTCATTGATACCACACCTATTTGAGATACCATGTTATCTGTTTACTTAGATCTTTGCTATATTCTATGTTTCTATGTTGACGTAAGTTACATTCCTTCTATATACTGAACCCGCTCAGTCTTGGTTGTCATGTAACAGTGATGTATCTCTGTAAAGTGCTTTTGCTCGAGGTGATGAGTTACTGGGCCTCTAGAATGATAGAAAGGAAGGTCACGAGGGCTTTCAGAAGGAATTCGATGCACAGCAGGGCATGGAAGCCATTTCAGACTTTAGAGGTTTTTAAAGGAAGCCCACAGTCAAGGTATTAATTTAGCAGATGTTTGTGTCTCGGGATGCAGACCCAGGAAGTGAGGTTTGGTGAAGTGGAGAAGTGACAGTGAATTATAGTAAATGGAATTACCATGGTAGCAAAGTCCTAGGGGCCAGCTATATGGAAATTGTGTCGTAAATCGGCCACAGACTAGTTTGTGACAGCTAAAGTTCGTCTGCACTATGAAACAAAGGCCGAAAAATAAAAATTCCTTAAATCTGCAAAGTGACCAAATAAGGAGTTGCTGAACAAGCGATTGCCTAAAGCAAATACCAAATTACGAATCACAAATAGACTTTATGAAAATATCACTCTCCCACACCCTACACTCACCACTCAAGCACTCTACACCCACCACTCATGCACCAACAGCACCCCACTCGCTCATGCTCACATAGACCAAACACCACCCAAACAACATGCCATGCTCTCATGCATGCTCCTCAACACCCGTTCGCTCACCAAACGTCACAGAGGTATGGAACCTACCGCATGACCATGCTCAAGACCTGCCCTTGCTCACAGAAACATGTCTAAACCCAATCTCTGCACAGATCATCACTACCTCCATCCCCACCAGCTAACAGACCATTAGGCAAGACCGTCAGCACAAGCACGGAGGTGGAGTTGCTATCATATTTAAAGATGCCATCAGCTGCACCACCTATACGGGCACCCCTACAGCTATTTGGAACTCGTCACATTCAAGATACACATCACAGCCAACTGCTCCCTGGGTGGAACCCTCCTTTACAGACCACCTGGACCCCGCACCAATTTCACCAGCGACATCATGGACTTCATCGTCCCCCTCATCATCCAAGCCAGTACCTTCATCCTCCTCGGAGACCTTAACTTTTCCCTAGAAGACCTCACCAACCCAAACTCTACGGCCCTTCTAGAAAACCTCGCAAACCTTGGCCTCACCCAACATGTTACTAAACCCACCCACACCATGTTACTGAACCCACCCACACCTATTGGACCCAATTTTCTCCTCAATCAGCAAGATCACAGTTGAAAAGCCAGCCACTATGACCTGGACAGACCACACCCACATAATTTACCCATCCCACACCATTACAGACCTACCGCCTAGTAACCGCCCGCCAGAGCCGAAAAAGCGTCCCAGAAGCTTCAACCCGAGCATCAACCCGAGCACACCAGCAACTTGCTGAAAGCCATCAAAAACCTCAACAGCTGGATCACCGCATGTACCAACACCATGGCTCCCTCAAGCACAACTCTAAGGCAAGAGCCCAACCACAGGCCAGCTGGTACACAGAGAAACACAGGCGATGAAACTTCACTGCAAGCAACTGGATCTCAAATGGAGAACAAGTCAAGACACTGCAGGAAAGACATCTTCAAATCAGCCCTAAGACGCTACCACAAGTAGATAAGGAACACCAAGTGCATAGCTCTTGCAGATCACATTGATGCCAGCACTAATAGAAGCAAGGAAGCCGTTGCCATCATCTAACGTTTCACCACACATCCTGCCACCTCCAGCAACATCACCCCGTCACAAGACCTGTGCAATAAGCTCTCGGAATTCTACTGTAACAAAATCACCTCTGTATACATCAACTTTGACCCTCGACCGGGCCCCATTACCATTGTAACTCAACGTCCCATCACAGCCAATGAATGGACCCTGCCCTCATGGCCTGCTTTCTCCATTGTCAAAATCCCTGCAACCATGAAAACCTTCCATTCAGGAGCTCCAACTGACCCTTGCCTTCACCAAAAACTCCTACCAATCAGTGAAACACTAACACCCATCCTCAATGCCTCTATCAACTCAGCCAGATTTCTGGACATCTTGAAACATGCCATCGCCATGCCCCTGCTGAAGAAACCATCCACTGACCCAGCCACACTTTCCAACTACAGACTCATCTCACTCCTACCAAACCTGACAAAGGCCCTAGAGAAACTAATCAAATGACGCCTCACCCACCACCTCAGCAAACATCGCTCTCTCAATGCCATGCAGTCTGGATTCATGCCCAACCACAGAACAGAAACAGCACTCATTGCCACCACAGACGACATCTGCATGATCCTTGTCAGAGGAGACACTGTAGCCCTCATTCTCTTGGACCGCACTGCAGTGTTTGATACGGTCTCACACCCCATCCTCATCAGGCACCTGCACTAGATTGCCATCCAGATGCTGAGAAAAAGCTTCAAATGGCCCCCTCATTCCCTCTTCCGCATTGGTAAATTTCTTTTCCGGTACTCTGTTGCCCCATAGAGTCTTCGAGTCAGGTGAACCCTATTGTCACACTTTTGTCAAGGTGTCTCTCAGGCAGAGGACCCAAGAGTGTCCTCTAAGCTCTGCATCTTCCAGATAAGAAAGTTCCTTCCAGTTAGTTACAAAAGGGTGGAAACCGTAAGGCATGCCCACAATAGCATGATTTAATGCATATTGAAACATGTCACAACTGTGCTTTTTTGGATATAATGCAAACTAAAGACCTTCATAAGTCTCTAGTCTCGAAGAAAGCCATCTGACCTAAGTGGCAAATCTGATATGGCTGAAACATGTAGCCCCGTTTTTGATGTAGGAGCTCATAGCACCTACAATGGCATCAACATTTTTGTTTTTAACCTTGTCAAAGGTTCTCCCTAATAACATTTCGAAGACGAAGGGACATCTGCAGGTAATTTTAAACCATTAGATCCATTGATAACATCCACAAAAATCTCCACTCTCACTTAAGCATAGAGCCCACACAGATATGTTAGGTATGCTGGGTGAGAACCCTATGATGAAGCATGCCACTAATATCAATAGTGGGTGAGGGTTCTTTTAATAAAAACAGGCATACCCCTCACTGGCCTTTTCATCGGGGAGACATAAATAGGCAAATGTATTTACAAGTTCTCTCTTCTGTGATAATGGAGTAAGCCTAATGTAATCAGGAACCAAGAAATTGCCAATAACTGTGGAAATTGGTCTTTCCACAGCTATTTTGAAAGTTTTTCCCCAAAAATCCAGGCTCTTTTCCCCATTTACATTTCTCCAGCAATACCAGGGCCCCAGGAGGCAGTCTCTGGCAATCTCCCTCACCTGTCCAAATCAAGTGCTATAAAGTGCGGTGAGGAGTCCAGCTGTTCAGGTGATCTCGTAGTGCAAGCCGGTGGGGACTACATCAACCAGCAATGCCAGAACCCCAGGAGGCAGTCTCTGGCATTCTCCCTCACCTGTGCAAATCAAGCTTATAAAGTGCTGCGAGGAGTCCAGCTGTGCGGGTGATCTCGTAGTGCACGCTGGTGGGGACTATATCAACCAGCAATACCCGGGCCCCAGGATGCGGTCTCTGGCAATCTCCCTAACCTGTGCAAATCAAGCGCTATAAAGCACGTCGAGTAGTCCGGCTGTGCAGGTGATCTCGTAGTGCAAGCTGGTGGGGACTGCATCAATTAGCAATACCAGGTCTCCAGGAGGCGGTCTCTGGCAATTTCCCTCACCTGTACAAATTAAGTGATATAAAGCACGGGAAGGAGTCCGGTTGCGTGGGTGATCTTGTAGAGTAAGCCCATGGAGACTACATGAACCAGCAATACTGGGGCCCCAGGAGGCTGTCCTGGCAATCTCCCTCACCTGTGCAAATCAAGCGCTATAAAGCGCAGTAAGGAGTCTCGCTGTGCAGGTGATCTCGAGGCGCAAGCCAGTGAGGACTACATCAGCCAGCAATACCAGGGCCCCAGGTGGTGGTCTCTGGCAATGCCCCTCACCAGTGGAAATCAAGCACTATAAAGCGTGGCGAGGAGTTGGGCTCTGTGGGTGATCTCGTAGCACAAGATGGTGGGGACTACATCAACCAGCAATACCAGGGCCCCAGGAGGAGGTCTTTGGCAACCTCCCTTACCTGTGCAAAACAAGCACTATAAAGCGCTGCAATGAGTCCGACTGTGCAGGAGATCTCATAACGGAAGGCGGTGGGGAAAACAATCAGCAATATCAGGGCCCCAGGAGGAGGTCTCTGGCAATCTCCCTCACCTGTGCAAATCAAGCGCTAATAAGCATGGTGTGGAGTCCCGCAGCACGGGACATGCCTGGGGAAAGCCCGCGCCAAAGGCAGACCCATCTGCGCCTGTCAGCGGCCAGAAGAGGCAAGGCCAGGCTCTCTTGTCTTCTGGATTTCAAGCATCCTACCTCGCATTAATTCGGTACCCTCTGTAGGTGACTTTTCGAATTGGCCAGCGGTAAGGACCCTCAGGTTCTTTTCCAATACGGAACTTGTGGTTTTTGTTTTGCTTGTTCCCTAGGTGGATACTATTCTGTGTATTTGTTATTCACGTCTCCCGGAATTCTTGTAGCAACAGAAGGACATTAACCTGTCTGAGCCACCCATTGACAAAGAACTGTATTTCACTTGTCACAATTCAACCACAACTTACCAGCAGTTGCTGGCTTTCGAGAGAGGCTGCATGGTGATTGAGCACTCTGCAGTATATTGAGGAGTAATTATGGATTGACCTCGGCATATCATTAGTACTAATTGCAGATCAACACAGATGGGGAAATGAAAGGTCAATGGCCACGCCTGTGTGGGGAATGAGCTGTCAGCCTTTAAGCCCTGTTAGGAGAATTCAGGCATCCTGGCCTTTTCATCCTTTGTGGTGGGTGCTCTGGAGAAGGAAATTACCACTGTGGAGGGTGAGTTGGCTCAACGCGAGGGAGAAGACCATTCGGTTGTGGTCTCAGGGGGGGTCTTTGATAAGGGATTGTTAGACCTGACACCATTGGCGAGGGTCTCCCTTCCATTTTTTGCCTTTGCTTCCTGTGTTTTGCTGTGTGTTGGACTCCATTTTTGCTGGTCTAGATGCTTTGGGCACTTTGCCACTGCTGTTCAGTGCCAAAGTGCAATCCTCCCTTTTGTAAATTGTTGTAATGGATTGGTGTTTCCATGATTTGGCTATTTGATTTACTTGTCAGACCATAGTACAGTGCACTGTGTGTGCCCAGGGCCTGTAAATCAAATGCTGCAAGTGGGCTGCAGCACTGATTGTGCCACCCACAGAAGCAGCCTGTAAAATGTGACTCTGGCCTGCCATTGCAGAGCCTGTGGGCAGTCTGGGACTGCCATGTCGACTTGGCAAGTGCACACACTTGCCAGTCCCCAAACCTTCCTTTTTCTACATATTAGTCACCCCTAAGGTAGGCCCAAGGTACCCCTGTGGGCAGGGTGCATTGTAGGTGAAAGGTAGGACATGCTCTGATGTGTGTGGCGGATCACTGACATAATATCGACTGCATAAATATCCCCATACACAAATATCGATACAAAAATATCGATATCCAAAATATTGACACCCTATCTTTAAAATGTGAAATACAAAAATATCGAAAAAAAAATATAGGGGCCCATTACGATACCCGGCGTAAAAAAAATCCGCCAGGCATGAAAGCGGCAAAAATCCGCCCGCACACACCGTCTGAACACCGACCACGCCATTACGATTACACAAACCGAAACCGCCATCGGCGGAAAATTCACACAAAATACCGCCCGCCAACGTCCGAGTCGGAGTCAAACCGCCCGCCACGGACGGAAACACGCACGACAACACAAAACCGCCCGCCCTCACGGCCGACACACCGCACGTGAAATTACGATCGCACCGCCATGAGCGCGGGAAAACTACAAATATACCGCCCGCCAGCGCAAACAACGCCGATGAGAATCGACACGGCAGAAGCCATGGCGCCCACGTACCTGCACAGAAACCATCCGCTCACAAAACCAATAGCACACAACATGGCCAACAAGTCCACACAGCAAGGCACGCACAAATACACAAGCACAGTACACATCCCGAAAACACCCCCGGACAAACAAAAAGTACAAAGGCCAGAACCCCAGACACAACACACCTGAAAACAACAGACCATGAGGACACACCCACATAGGTAAGTACAAAAGCAGCACTCCCACAGACCACAACCCCTTGCAACATTGCAAACCAGAGAGGAGAGGACACAGTGACACAGCAAGGACAGCAGCACACCACAGAAACGCACACATCACAACCACCACCACCACCACCACCACCACCAAACACCTGCACCACAAACCCCTGCACATTACACAACACACACCGCACCAGCACCACAAACACCATGGCACCACAAAGAATGCCCAAGTTCACGCCCATTGAGCTGACGGTCATGGTCGACGAGATCATCAAGGTGTACCCACAAATCTATGGGAACATGGTCCAGCACACACCACTAGCCACCAGAAACAGAATGTGGAACCGGATCGTAGACCAGGTCAATGCAGTCGGGACCCTGCCCAGGAACAGAGGAGAAATAAACAAACGTTGGAATGACGTCAAGAGCCTGGTCAAGAAGAAGGAGGGCAAAACAGAGAGCTGGCTGCCGTCACTGGCGGAGGGAATCCCGCGCTCTTCAAGACCTTCAAAGTGTGGGAGGAGAAGGTGCGAGTCATAATACATCCGGAGATCCTCGCCGGATTAGCAGGGGGAGTGGAGGCTGGTAAGTACAAACTAATGTATACCAGCACACCGCTATGTACTCACATGCACTACCACCATGCCACAGCTCCCTGGGACAAACACCCCCATGTCCAGCACACAATACACAACACATCACACACACATGCAACAGACACCACCACACACAGCCCAAACCGAACAACTGTAAGATACGTGGGGACATGTGTACACTCAGCCAGCCACGTAACCACCAACAGGTCCCCAAATATGCCAGAAGCGCCACAACGAGCACCCACCACACCCATGTGTCCGCCACAGCTGCACTAACCGACAAGTAACAGGTAAGTGGCAGGAACACAAAGTGCAGTGGGTGGGACGGTGGACAGCCCAAGTACAACACACACCAGGCCCCTAGTCCCACAGCACAGCAAGGAGGAGCATCCCCCACACCCCACAGCCATGTGTCAGCCACCGCAGTGCACAACGACAGCCGAAAGGCAGACATCACGGTCCACAGCAATCGGTGTCAGTGGGTGTCCAGCCACCCCACGACCCACAACACCCCCCACCCCCACAGACCTGCAACATGGAGCACCCCCGCTTAGAGCCATGTGGCATCCAGTACAGTGCACGCACGAACAACTTGCAGGTGGGAAACTGGACAGGGCTGGATTACTGGAGGCATGAGGACCGGAACACGACCAACACATGGGACATGTCACGTAGCAGACGAACACGCAGCACCGCCCACCGTCACGAACAAGTGAACAATGTGCCCACGGACATGAACAACAGACTCACACCCCACATGACCCATCACAGAAATAGCAACACCCAAGGAGCCACGTCTGCATGCACAAGCCACACTGAATATAGTACCACACGGCAGCCACTGTGCAACTCATCACACACAACCGAAACACCATTGAAGTCCTGTCCATGTAGCTCCTACTGCCTGTCAACCACACACCCCACAACTACGCCTATGTAAGACAAACAACACTAGACGCAACAGAGCGGAACAACATAAATGCACACGAACACCACTGAACCCATCAATCACACAGACACACCATGCACATACAACATACCATCCATCCCATCCGTCAGCCCCAGTCTCATGAAAGGCATGTCATCCGCACAGCTGCCACACATACAGCAGTCACGCTAAGATACATGCCCATGACCAACCATGTGCCAGAAGTCAATGAAGCGCACAACACACTGTGAGCAACAACACACAACATGGGCCACACCCCCGAGCACTGCAGTGATGCACATGGCACAGGGCAGCACGCACACCAAGGAGATGGGACAACTGCAATACGTTGGCTGGCACACAACCATCACTCACTCATAACGATGCGTCCAATGCCATGTCCAGTAATCACAACAGACAGCAAATATGCAGGCCATGTCAAGCATGCACACACCTCAAACCATGCACTGTCATGCTGCCACAACACATGTCACGTTCAGCACCCATGGCTCACAGCATGTACCCCAAAAGCATATTCCCTCCCAAATGCGAATCTGGGGCATGGCCCCCATGTTGCCATATGCGTTCCTAAGCGTTCCATTTGAACCCCAAAAGCATATTCCCTCCCAAATGCGAATCTGGGGCATGGCCCCCATGTTGCCATATGCGTTCCTAAGCGTTCCATTTGAACCCCAAAAGCATATTCCCTCCCAAATGAGAATCTGGGGCATGGCCCCCATGTTGCCATATGCGTTCCTAAGCGTTCCATTTGAACCCCAAAAGCATATTCCCTCCCAAATGCGAATCTGGGGCATGGCCCCCATGTTGCCATATGCGTTCCTAAGCGTTCCATTTGAACCCCAAAAGCATATTCCCTCCCAAATGCGAATCTGGGGCATGGCCCCCATGTTGCCATATGCGTTCCTAAGCGTCCCATCTGAACACCAAAAGCATATTCCCTCCCAAATGCGAATCTGGGGCATGGCCCCCATGTTGCCATATGCGTTCCTAAGCGTTCCATTTGAACCCCAAAAGCATATTCCCTCCCAAATGCGAATCTGGGGCATGGCCCCCATGTTGCCATATGCGTTCCTAAGCGTTCCATTTGAACCCCAAAAGCATATTCCCTCCCAAATGCGAATCTGGGGCATGGCCCCCATGTTGCCATATGCGTTCCTAAGCGTTCCATTTGAACCCCAAAAGCATATTCCCTCCCAAATGAGAATCTGGGGCATGGCCCCCATGTTGCCATATGCGTTCCTAAGCGTTCCATTTGAACCCCAAAAGCATATTCCCTCCCAAATGCGAATCTGGGGCATGGCCCCCATGTTGCCATATGCGTTCCTAAGCGTTCCATTTGAACCCCAAAAGCATATTCCCTCCCAAATGCGAATCTGGGGCATGGCCCCCATGTTGCCATATGCGTTCCTAAGCGTCCCATCTGAACACCAAAAGCAAAGTACAAACCAGACCCAGGATGGGCCAGGAGCCCGCATACACCAGAGTCACAATAAGTAGGGGCACAGCAACACACCCATCGGCATGGCCAATCCGTCCCATGCCACATGTGCACAGCACACAGTCCCATTGCCAAGCACACACAACTACAGATGCTACAGCCACACACACGCCTCCGGGAAACCCATGTACGAGATTGCACGAACTGTTAATGTCAGACGACAAATACATACTTCGCCAGGTGCAACACAATAACAAATCTCATTCTCTCCACAGGTGACGAACTGCTGGATGCTGGGGATGGAGCCAGCAGCCAGCACAGCCAGCCTACAAGCCCCCAACGAGGACACACGGATCTGGAGGATCTGTCCTCCTCTTCGGACACGGACCACCAAGCAGGCCCATCTGGTGTGGCAGGGCCCAGCCGCTCCCCAGGACCCCTCCTACCCACCAACCCATCATCCAGGGCTGCTGAACATTCCCAGCCCCCTGCTGCCACTGTCGTTGCGGCCACACCCACGGTCATTGTGGCCACTACCACTGCCGCAACCGCCACCATCGCCGCACCGACCACCACCGCCGCCACCACCACCACGTCTTCGCTGGCACCAGCCCCAGCGCAGGTGGTGGCCCGGCCGACTGGATCCACCCTGGGAGCCACAGCGAGGACCGTGGTGAGCAATGTGGCTAGTGGGCAGGCCGGTGGCAGCAGGACTGGTAGGAGGAGCAGGGTCAGGGAAACGCCAGCCTCCCTGGGAGCCATGCCCTGCCTCAAATGGCCAGAGTCCTTGGGGCCTATGAAGAGGCCCAAGGACAATGGGTCCGGTCTGCTTCAGACACGCGTGAGGTGCTGGGGGTGCTGAGGTCCATGGACGCCCGTATGGGCCAACTCGTGGACCTCATGGGCCAGCTGGTGGTGGCGGTGAGGTCACAGCCAGGGACAGCAGCTCCCCTCCGCCACCACCTGCCGGGGCGCAGGGTCGAGCAGCAGTGTCCAGTTCCCCTGCGTCCACAGCCAGTGAGCACACCTCAACCACCAGCATGTCGCAAGCAGGCACCCCCTCGCAAACGTGGAAGGGGCCGTCCGAAGTGGAAACAGATCTCCCGGGAGGACTTCGCACGCTCCAAACGCAAGTGAGGCAGCCAGCCAGCCTTCCGCCAGCCTTCCTTGACCAGCCACTGCATTGACTTGGACTACGATCCCACTCCACACAGCCATCTGGATGGCATGTGTGTGTTGGACTATGGACATAGAACCAGTGGGTACACCCTGAGCATCACGCAGCCATGACCGACAGCTCATTGTCACTGCACGCACCACTTTTGTCATCACCTTACACACAATCACATGTCACAGTTTGAAATAAATGCACCTTTACACTAACTGCTGTTTGTGCCCTGTGTTTTATTTGTACGGAATACAACGGCCACCTTGGGCGGAAAGGCACCTGATGCGTGGCATGGCAATGGAATCCGGAGGGCCTGTAGGGACCTAGGGGTGGGAGACAGAACAGGAGCACATTCAATGAGTGTGTCACACACCCATCACACAGTACATGTCAACAACTACAAGCAATGTACACACATCGCACAGAGCAATAGGGCACAATGCCACAGCCACCAACAGTGGCATACTACCCTGGCCATGGAGCGTTGACACACAGCACGCAGTGAACAAACGGCCACCCTGACACAGCACACACACACCTGCACAGATACAGCCACATCAGCCGTCGTACATGGACACTCACCGTCAAGTGAAGTAGCGGGCGATGAGCTGCTGCCGCACATTACCAGCTTCCTCCTCTCCGCTGTCCTCCTCACTCGAGCTGTCCTGGTCTGCGGGCTGGGGCCCTGGTTGATCTCCGTCATCCACGATGAGGGGGATCTGCTTCCGAATGGCCAGATTTTGCAGCATGCAGCACGCCACCACTATCCGGCACACCTTCTGTGGGGAGTACGCCAGCGCACCCTCGGTGCGGTCCAGGCACCTGAACCTGGACTTGAGGAGGCCAAAGGTACGCTCGACCACACGTCTGGTCCTCCCATGTGCCTCATTGTAGCGATCGTCTGCTGGGGTGCGAGGATTCCTCAATGGACTGAGCAGCCATGCCCCATTCGGGTACGCAGAGTCACCTGGGTGTGAGGGACACAGAGAACCGTTGCTATTCCAACTGGACAGGGGACAGCATCGCACAACCAGCACGCTACACCACTCCACATACTCACCGACAATACAGCCACGATCCTGTTGCATATTGGACATCAGTCGTGGCAAGATGCTGTTGCGCATTATGTGTGCGTCATGGGCCGAGCCTGGGAACTTTGCACACACGTGGGTGATCACCATGTCCACAAGGCACACCACTTGCACATTCAGGGAGTGCGTGTGCTTCCTGTTGCGGTACAGGTGCTCAGTGGCCTGTGGTGGAACAAGGCCGACATGTGTGCAGTCAATGGCTCCAACGACGTGTGGGA
Source organism: Calotriton arnoldi (assembly GCA_963921515.1). Classification (NCBI taxonomy): domain Eukaryota; kingdom Metazoa; phylum Chordata; class Amphibia; order Caudata; family Salamandridae; genus Calotriton; species Calotriton arnoldi. The sequence goes on from CAWUFW010001658.1 coordinate 2,422,343, forward strand.
TTCTGCCAAGGGCATAGAATGCACCCTTCACTGCCGCCAATTCACGAGCCCTGGGGAAGCGGATGTACCTGTTTCGGTACAGCATCATGGCTGCCAGTACATCCCTCAGCACCTTGCTGAACATGGGCTGGGACATCCCTCCTCCAATGCCCACTGTGTGCTGGAATGACCCAGTGGCGAAGAAATGCATGGCGGCCATCACCTTAGCCGTGGGGGTGACAGCAGTCGGATACACCCTGCGGGGACGGAGATGGGGTTCTAACATGGCACACAGTCGATGCAGGGTTGGCCTGTCCAGCCGAAACTTCCTAATAACCTCTGTATCGTCCATGTCCGCCAGCAATTGGTATGGGCGGTCAATGTTCGGTCTCCGCCTAGGGACAATGGCAGAGGACACATGTCAAAGCAACACGACACATAGCAATTTCGCATACACATCACTGACATGACTGAGCAAGCACATGAGCCACAGCCCAGCTGTCAAGCTGGGACGGCACGGCCACAATACACTTACACAGGTCTCCCAACAATGGCAATGGCTAGTGATACAAACCACTGCCATGTGCATGCACATGGGGATCTAGGCCCCAATGACTTGCGGGGCGTGCTGATGGGGACTGACTGCATATCCGTCAAGCGGCAACGCCACGGCAACATGAATGTCTGCTGAGCATGGAACTGCTTCCGTGGCTGGATGAGTATGGCACACGACGACGACGATGTGGGCACAGGCTGAGCGGCCAAAACAAGTGGGACCTGTGGCACGAGGGGATATGAGACAGTAGTAGGTGTCAGCACTGCACCCTATGTACAGCACTGTACGGATCACACCTCCCGAAACATTGACAGGTGTCCACATTGACAGCCCCATGCCAAGACGGCTGTGTGCTTGCAGTCACACGTCACAGGTGAGAGGTTACATTGCACGTGCCAGGTGGCAGACGTACATAGTGGGAGCTGGCATGTGTGTGCATGTGTCTCCTGTTCAGGATCCACCAGATGGGCGCTGACTCTGTACTGACCATTGGACACAGCATGTTCCGTGGAAGGCTTGTGTGTGTGGGATGGTGGCACTGGATGTGCCTCCGTTGGGTGGGGGGCCATGCACAGGGCGGGTACGTCGATGATTGCGCATTGTTGGTCACGGTGGGTGCACCAACTGAAGATGTGTTGCCCTGTGTTCAATTCCTATGTCCGCATGATGATGGACTGTAGATGTGGGCAGACTACACATTGGTCGATGTGCTGTCTATATGCATGTGCCTTCACACCAGGCACAGCTGCCCCTGCACATGTGACCCCTGCTGGACTCGCTGCTGGGTCTGTGGAGCTGATGCACCTTCTGCGCGTGGGGCGGACAGCTCTCCTCACTTCCCTCATTGCGCATGTCATGACTTTGCCGCAGGTGACATGGATCATGGAGGGCCCACATGTACGCGTGGGTAGGCTACACATGATTGTTCACTGGTCGCCACCCCCAGTCAGTGTTTCGAATGGGAAGGTTGTCGTGCTGGTGGTATGTTCGATGTGGCGGATGGGTGGGCCTAGGTGCGGGCTTACATTCCGGACATGGGGGGTAGTTGGATTGGCGACTAGTTGCAGTACACACGGGACACGTCTCTTCCTTTCCACATCTGGGTCATCCCTTGTACTAACTGACAGTGATACAGTCATCTTCGCCCCAGCCCTCATGTCCTCCCCTCGCTCCCCCAATATGCATGCTCACCTGCGAGGCTAGCGCTTGCACAGGCAGCCCCAAGCTCGCACCAGAGAGGGCAAGGAGTGTATGTGTGGGTCCAGTTGCACGAGTGGGCTGTCTCAGGGTATGATGTGTGGCGGGACGCCGTCCACCTGCGTGGTGCCCCAAATGGAGACCCGGCCTGCATGGACTATGCATCACAGTCTTCGCCTTCCGGATCCGCCACCTGCGACACCCAGTGGCTGTGGCTGCCCTTGCGGCCAGGCCGCGTCCGTCTGTGGCTGATGGCCCACACATTCACTCTTTGGCCTCTCTGGGGAGGGCTCGGGGTGGTGGCGCACGCGCTTGCACTTAGTCGCAATGGCATGTGGCGTGGTTGGTATGATGGGCAATGGATGGGATGGTGCGAGCCACCTCCCGTGACGTCAGTGCTGCTCGTGCTGTGGTGCGTCCCCTACACTTCCATTTGACTTGTGCCATGCTAGACGTTGAGGTTCTATGCCTGCGTGATATGACCAGGAGGAGCGCGAGGAGACCTCTCACACACCATGCTCCACTGCCATCCCGTGCCCTGTATCGCCTGTGTGGATTGACTATGTTGGGGTTACACCTGGTCGACTGGGGCTGTGTGTGCCTTGTCAAGGGGCATGGCGGGCGCACAACAGGATCCAGCTTGTCCACAGAGGGTGGGCTGAGGTGCGCATGGTACCGCTTTGTACGTGTGCCCGGCTGCTGTGCACACACGTGTTCACTCCCCCGACAGGTGTCCTCTCACAATGCCCAGGGAAGCGGTGGTGTACTGTTCATGACCCCTCCCAACACGGCGTGCTCCAACTTGGCATGTGCGCATCTACCCGTCACACCCACCCACCTGAGCACTGCGTCCATACGACTTCACACGACACATGTGTGTCTTCCACAGTTGTGCTACTCATTTGCGTTGACATCCAATACCAGTGGACTACATGGTCATGTCACGACTGCCGTGTACTTCACATACTCTCATCCTCTCTCATTCGTACTTGTGAAATGAGTCAGCGGAGACAGTTTTGGTTTCAAACATTATATTGAGTCTTCTGTCCTCTGTGATGCAGTATAGTGGACACTACTGGCAGCGGAATACATGTTGAGGATATACTGAGCATGATTGCAAATGGGATAGGGTGTGGGGTTACATGTGATTGGCTGTTGCATGTGGGATGTGGGCTTCAGAGTGACATCTGCTTGGCCAAGGCTGTGCTAATGTACATTTACGTATAGCTGCGGTGCTGCGGACTTTGACACAGACGGTATACATGTAGCCTACCAGACCGCTTGGCATCATGGGCACAGTCCATCTCAGTTCCATGTGACAGGTTTGCTGCGGTTGTCCCTCATGCACGCGTGCATGTGAGATGACATCAGGGCATGTGCTTGCGTGCATGCAGCGGCGTGCCACTTGTTGTTGCAATGTGGTGGTTACTGGACATGTCACAGTCACTGGGGTCGTGTTGTTGTTGTATGCACTTGTCGTCCATGCAAAGGTCCTGGTATGGGATTCCCGGGGCGGGGTGGGAGGGGTGCAGCACCCACAGACTCCAGGCGACCTATTCATGTCCACTGAGCGGTGTGTGTGTCCATGGGCGCTGGATCCATGTCGTGTCCTGGTTGTTCGTGCAGTTCCGTCCATGTGGGTGCGATACACAGAGCCCATGCCACTGCCTCCCACGATGCATGCGGTGTTCCTGGATGTGATGGGGAACAGTGTGCATGTCCCGGTCATATCCGATGTCATGGCGATGTCGTTGATGGTGTGGTTACAGTTGCCGGTCGTTTGGTATGGCTGTTGTGGTGGTGACTGGCCAGATCCGTGCGGAAGCTAAGCATGGGTGCGGGGTTGGACATCATAGGTCAATCGGGGAACCTGCGTTGTGGTCCGACGAATTTACAGGTTGTCAGGTATGCGATGCCGTCCAGCAGGGCTTCCATGTCATTGGTGGTGTACATGTTTGCCAGCCAATGTAGCGGATGGTGGCTGTCAAGGTGTTGTTCGTAAGTTGTCCCTTGGAGGACCATGATGGGGCATGCTGGGTGACATTCGATGTAGCTGTTCTCGATGATCCGTCGTGTGGAGGCACAGTGGTCCCATTTCAGTGCGGGTGCGATGTTGGCCACATACGCCATGCCCCCATAGGCAGAGCAGGCCCTGTCGTGTGCGTCCAGAGGGAGGAGTAGTGGTAGCAGGTCCGCCTTCAGACATGCCGGGTTGGAGAGGCATATCTCCACGGGATGCTGGTAGGGACACCTCCGACAGTAGAAGACGGGCATGACGCAGCTGAACAATGTGATGCGGTAAGTCAGTCGGTAACTTACGTTCAGCAGGGACAGGAGATCGCATCCCAATGTATGAAACAGGTTGGTTTTGTACAGCTTGAGCTGTTCGGCGTAGTTGGGTAGGTGTGTTGCGGTTGCCATTTCGCAGCGGTGCGTTGTGGTGGCGTGCTCCGGCTGTGTGTGCAGTCTGCAATGTGCACGCTCCGAGGTTGCTGTGAGCTCTGTGTAGTCGTAGGGAGACAGGACTTGTGTTCTGTTGGCTTGTTTGGAGGACACGGGCCCTCTTCCCACATGCTTCTCAGACAGTTCAAGGTCAGTGATGTGTGACTCCTTCCAATTAACTTGCATGTGGCCGACATGGGGAGTGTTTTCTTCTTTCTTCCCCGTCCGTTGTGTGCTTCTGTGATATGCGCTATCTGCCCTGTGGTCGGTCTCCTCGGCAAGCCTGTGTTGGTCTATTCTTGGACAATGGCTGTATTCACCGGCTTCTGTCGTAGGGCTGTGGTTTCGGAGTTGGAATGGAAGGTCATTCAGTGCTGTCTGCTCTCCCTTGTGTGGGCGGCAGGCTGCCTTCCGCTCTGCGTTGGGCCTTGTGTGTGAATGTTATTCTTGGGCCACCTGTTGTCGGTCCCCGGGCTCTTTGGTGTTCCGTTTTATATGTCTTGTTCATATGTGCAGGGTGGTATGGGTGTTTCAGTGTGGTACTGGCGTTCCTCTTCCCGAAGGGGCCCTGCTTCTCCTAGTTGGTGTTGCCGCCGCTGTGTGCTACGCCATGTTTGTTACACTGGGGTGTGTCCTGCTGTTGCGTGTCTTCACTGACATGTGTGCGTCGGTTGTGTGGCGTTGGGTGTTGTCCGTGAATTGGGCGTTGGGGACATGTCTATGGCAGGCCTGTCACGTGTCATGTGCGTTCGGGGTGGGGCTGATGTGTGTGCTGCTTGGTTGTGTCCCTGTGTCTGTGTGCGACACATGCATGGCGCTGCGGTTGGCCTCTGCGTTGTGCGCATGTGTGGCGGCATCATCGCCGCTTTGGGGCCGTGACGGGGTTGTTGGTTCCTAGTCCCAGGTGGTGTGTACACATGTGTTACGCGATGTTACGATTTGGCCTGTGTGTCATATGTGGATGCAATGGTGGATGTGTAGTGTACACGCGCTGGTGGGGGTTGTCCGCTTTTTCCGCCCTTGCACTGTGTGCGCTGTTTGCGTGCACTTGTTGTGTGTGTGCCTACCTGCGTCTCCGCGGTACGTTGCGTCCTTGGTGGTGCATCAGCAGGAGCATGGGGAGGGCCTGCAGTGCTGGATTCATGCTCGGGGAGCCGCTTCTTCGTTGTCCGTGCTCGGCGTCCGTGTTACCGCTCGGTTTGTCGTACGGTATCTCTTGGCCGTGGGAGCCGTTTGTTTGCGGCATCGTAATTTATGCGCCGGGCGGGACGTGTTTCGTCGGACGGTGTGTGTCAGTTGAGCTGCGCCGCTACGTGTACGGGCGCACTTTGATGGCGGACGGTGTTGCTGGCTTGCCGGCGGTGTTTGGCCTACTTTTCGCATCGTAATTGGGCGGGCGTGTGGACTGCTGCGTGCCGGCGGTAACTGGTGGTTTTTGCATCCGCCAGCACGGCGGTTGTGCTTCCGCCCGCCGTCGTAATGAGCCCCATAGATGTTAAAAATATCGATATTTTTTTATATATAAAAAATAATGTTAGATAAATTAAATAATAAAATTAACTTCAAAAAATTATTTAGATGTAATGTACATTTTAACAAATATAATAAATACATTTAATTAAAAAAAATAAACATACTGTAAAACAATTAATAAACTAATAACTATAATTTATTTTAAAATATAAATATATAAAAATTAACAAATAAATATATATATATATGTATATATACATACACCTATAACATAAAATCTAATAAAAAAACATTATATTATAAATTAAATCATTAAAATATTTAATCATTTTTAAACTTACATTTTGCACTCCATTGAGTGCACCAGTAGTAAAACTGTTAGATAGCGTAGATGTAAAAATTACTATTCCCACTCCAATGAGTGCAACAGTAGGGAAAGCGTTGGATAGCGGAGGGGTAAAAATTACTATTCCCACTCCAATGAGTGCAACAGTAGGGAAAGTGTTGGATAGCGGAGGGGTAAAAATTACTATTCCCACTCCAGTGAGTGCAACAGTAGAGAAAGTGTTGGATAGTGGAGGGGTAAAAATTACTATTCCCACTCAAAACAGTGCAACAGTAGGGAAAGTGTTGGATAGCAGAGACCAACAAATTACTATTCCCACTCCAACTACTGCAACAATAGGGAAAGTGTTGGATAGCGGAGGGGCAAAAATTACTATTCCCACTCCAGTGAGTGCAACAGTAGGGAAAGTGTTGGATAGCGGAGGGTAAAAATGTACTATTCCTACTCCAGTGAGTGCAACAGTAGGGAAAGTGTTGGTTAGCGGAGGGGTAAAAATTACTATTCCCACTCCAATGAGTGCAAGAGTAGGGAAAGTGTTGGATAGCGGAGGGGTAAAAATTACTATTTTCACTCCAGTGAGTGCAACAGTAGGGAAAGTGTTGGATAGCAGAGAGCTAACAATTACTATTCCCACTGCAACTACTGCAACAGTACGGAAAGTGTTGGCTAGCGGAGAGGTAAAAATTACTATTCCCACTCCAGTGAGTGCAACAGTAGGGAAAGTGTTGGATAGCGGAGGGGTAAAAATTACTATTCCCACTCCAGTGAGTGCAACAGTAGGGAAAGTGTTGGATCGCGGAGGGGTACAAATTACTATTCCCACTCCAGTGAGTGCAACAGTAGGGAAAGTGTTGGATAGCGGAGGGGTAAAAATTACTATTCCCACTCCAGTGAGTGCAACAGTAGGGAAAATGTTTGATAGCGGAGGTGTACAAATTACTATTCCCACTCCAGTGAGTGCAGCAGTAGGGAAAGTGTTGAATAGCAGAGGGTTAAAATTAATATTACCAACAAAGTCAATTCAAAATAAAAAGAAACAAAATATCAACTACAATACAAAAATTGTTAATAACACAAAAATAAAAATTATATAAAAATATTCAAAATTACAAAAGATAGAAACATATTATGTTAAAAAAATCTAAAAATTACCTACAAACATTATGTTATAAAAATTTTAAAAAGATTTTACAAACAAATAACTATATTTAATATAAATTAATTATAATTAGGGCTCCCGGTTTTATGGTATTTATTTTTTTGCCATTTCCGTCTGTATTTATCCATATTTATTTTTGGGCCATTTTTTCTGTATTTATCCGCATTTATTTTTGCCACAAGCAAAAGACGACGCTACAGCTAGTATTTTTCCACATTTATTTAAATTGACAAGGCACACCTGCGCCCGGTTGTTATTGGTCAACACAATACATTCATCTGCCATTGTAGTACAAGCACATGTGCATTTCAAGAGACTTTGAGGACATTGAGGCTCTTTCTGGTTTGTTAATGAAGTGAAGACCACTGAAAACCCGCTTTAAGTAGGATAAAAAAGGTAAGTGTCTCTAGAAGGAGCATGGCTAAACAAGCATTGGCATAGCCAATAGGTCTCGCCTTTGGGGCCTTATAAGTGTTTAGCCAGAGCTATTGACTTTGCCAATGTCTTCAAGCTGTGCTGTAGAGAAGTGTGGCTGCTCTGCGGCATGCTGAAAAGTTATGAGAGTGGAGTTAAGTAGAGAGAGAATTAGAGAGGGGAGAGAGAGAGAAGGAGAGAGACAATAAGAGTGGGGGTGTGGAGTTTAAATAGAGTGAAGAAGTGACGCGAAAAAGTAACCTTAAATATAGCTTTGTGCCAATAAATATTTAAAAAAAACAGTGAGAGACAAAAATACTGGTAATTAAGCTGTGACTCCCAATATGAAACAAATAGCGATATAAGGTGAAATCAACCCACCGAAGCAATATTTCTAACTAGACAAAAAAAGCTTGCATTTCAATGCTAATCGCTGTTGTTTTTCATGAAAAGTTAAGAATGAGAACCACTGTTCTAGGCCTTCGAGCCTCTAGGTCTCGGAGCCGGCCTTTGCTAAGATAGGCGGAGAGAAATGTGGCGCCCTTGCTGATGGTAGTGAATTAAATGAGGCAGCAGGGGGGCCTTTTGTGCTCACTGGTCAGTACCTGGCTGAGCAGTGACTGGCCCCTGAACACAAACATCCCTGCACCTCCCTCAGCTCACCTGAATCCCGATAGCTTAGATACATCTGTTGAATAAGCTCTTTCCTAACTACATCCCTGCCCAGAATGGTCAAGTTCTCTAACACATGTTGAAAGAGTGAAATTATGTCTTTATTTGAAGTATCTCCAGTCTTCTGGCTAGAGCTGTGAACACCAAGTGACTTGACTAGTGCCACGTTTCTACTAGACTATATCTATTCCTCTGGAACAGAGACTGATAGGGAGTTCTATTACCGCCATTTAACCAAAGTTGAGATCTGATGGTAAATAGTCATATTTCACCCCTGTTGAATAGGTCTTCTTGATGTGTACCTATAGTGTATGCTGTTTAATATCTACCTGTATGTCTGTGCACAGTACACCGCACACTGGTCAGAGGTCTCATGTATAGTTTTGCTATAGGCTGCTAGTTGTGCCTAAGCACTTTGTGAACCACTAGAAAACTGTTGAACAAACCACTTCTGGTTAGGCCACGAGAAATGCTCTTTACCAGGAATGATAATTTTAGGCAGGAAAGGCACCTCAGCTCAGGAACATGCGTCTTTAGGGAGGATAGGTTACCTTGGAATGCACTAGTATTTTCAGCAGAAGGTGGCTTGGCGTCAGATGTGACCTTCCCGAGGGTCGAGGAACAATGCAGGTAAAGAAGCACTGCAAGTCCTAAACATTTAAACCAAATTCGGTAAATGAGCCCAAACTCGACTGTTTGACTCAAGATGTCAATAGCATACCCAGAGATAAGAGTAGGAGGAAACCGTAGGCCTATCTCAACAGAGGCCAAAAAGAAAAGGCATAAAAGTGCAAACTGAAAAGTCAAATCCAAAATCGGAAAAAAAGGTGTTAGCCAGTTTGCACACGGGGCACCGGTCCAACTGCAAAAACTCTTCGGGCAGAAAGGGTGAGGGGAGAGAGGGGAAGGGAGATCAGATGTACCTTTAGTAGGCGTTACAAAAAACTTCAGGCAATGAAATGTGGCATAAAAGCCTTTAAAATGTCACCATTGAGAAAGACCAAGTTTAAAATGTATGTGACCTATTATCAAGACAATGAAAGAATATGTTCTCAAAATATATCAATACAAAATGGACAGGTCATTACTGTTTGTCTCACAAAGCCTCAATAAACACAGATATTGGAAATCAAATTAGTCGCCAGAGGCCAGGGCAGGCTTGCGACCCGGTAAAATGTGTGTAGACATCGAGATATCGATGAGCCGTCACATCGAAGCTACTAAAGGCAGGAAATACGATTTAAACACAATTTAAGTTTTTTTGTTTCACTCAGACTATAAGGACCCTCAGCAATCAAACGATATAAAAGTAGAACACAGACACTTGGTCGCCACCAAACAGCAAAACAGACACCGGTGTACACCCAAGCAAAGAACCGAGGGAACGGGCAGAAGAGACCAGGGCCCACCCACACAGTTCCTTTAGTCCATCCATGTATGTCCGTCGTAACGCACTTACCTTGCGAGTAGGAATGGCGGCGGGCTGGCGCAGAGCTAAAGCTGATGGTGGCAACAGGAAGGCACCTGGTGGTCCGTAGTGCAGGCAAACAGGAAAAATAGGCAGGTGAGCCCCCAAAATAAAGGACAAAAGTTAAGAGGGAGGGGCCGGAGGTGTTGGCACGCCCACACAGTGACGCTTGGATCAGATCAGGATTGGCTGAAGAGGACGGTCGTCACTGAAAGACCCTGAGCCCATAGGTCCACACGAGGGCACTAAAAGACCCTGATTGGAAGGAAACTCTGCACTGGAGTACGGCAGCGCGGCAACATTTACTCGTATTTTGCCGTTTTTAAATATAAATACAGACAAAGGAAATATCGATTTCCGTCTGTATTTATATGTAAAAATCCGTAAATACGGAAAACCGGGAGCCCTAATTATAATCAAAAACATTATTACACAAAATCAATATTATTTATTTGCTACCCTATAACACCACACATTTCACAACACATATCTAAATTTCTAAAAAAAACTGTACCTCCATAATTAATATAATTAATTATCAAATAAACAAATATTATTAATTAAAAATCAAATTAAAACATATAAAAATTAATTTACTCACCAAACATTTCCCCTATAAAACCAAAATCCACACACAAAATAAAAGTAAACAATTACCATAAAAAGTTATCAATTAATAAATTTATAAAAATGAGCAAATAATTATTAATTAATAAAACTTAAAATACTTTCCACCCTCTACCCCAACAAACACCACAACACACACATAAAAATAATTACACAATTTCCATTACTAATTTTACATTATTAAATTATTATCAATTAACAACCTATTAATTAATTGAAAATAATTTACTTCCACTCTTTACCACTATAAACCCCACAACTCACATCTCAAATTAATTACACAATTTCCATAATTAATTTTTAATTATTTAATTACCATTAATTAACAATTAATTATTCATTATTTTAAAAAAATTACTTCACACCCTATTCCCCTATAAATCTACAACCCACTCCTAAAAAAATAACACAATTAAAATAATTATCAATTAATTAATTATTAAAAATGAACAACCAATTAATAATTAATTAATAAAAATTAATTACCACAATTAACACTATAAAACCTAAATTAAATAAATTGTAATAAATAAAAAATATTAATTAATTTATTATAATTAAATGACTTCCCACCCTATTCCCTATAAACCCACAACCCGCTCCTAAAAAAAATAACACAAATAACATAATTATCTATTAATTAATTATTAAAATTAACAATCAATTAATAATTAATTAATAAAAAAATAATTACCACAATTAACACAATAATTTCTAAATTAAATAAATTCTAATAAATAAAAAATATGGATTTATTATAATTAAATTGCTTCCCACCCTATTCCCCTATTAACCCCCAACCCGCTACGGAAATAAAACGCAAAATTTAATTAAAATAAATTAAATAAATACTAATAAATAAGAATTAATATTTAATTTATTATAATTAAATTACTTCCCACCCTATTCCCCTATAAACCCACAACCCGCTACGGAACTAAAACGCAAAATTTAATTAAAATAAAATTAATAACTACTAAAAATGTAACACATATATTAAAAAACAAAAGCAATACTTACACAAAAAAATAGAACACATACATTTAAAATACATACTAAAATACATAACACTAACTAAAAAAATATATTTTTAACAACTATATTTTTGCAAACGATATTAATGACTTCGATATTTTTAAAAACGATATTTCTTACCTTACACTCGATATTCTTGACCACGATATTCTTGCTGTCGATATTTCTGTGTCTCGATATTTCCAACTCGATATTACTGCAAGTCCACATTTCATACTCGATATTCTGACTGTACACCGTGTGTGGCATGTCCTGATAGTGAAATACTGCCAATTTCGTTTTTCACTATTGCAAGGCTACCTGCTCCCGTAGGACAGAATGGGGAGTTTGTTTATAACATCTTATAAACATAACTGACCCTGGGAACAAGGTGTAAAAATAAAGTTTAGTATGTCTGAACTCAGAATGTTAAAGTGCATCTTTTAGTGAGGGTGATTTTTACATTCTGTGTTTGAAAATACCACTTTTAGAAAGTAGGTATTTTCTTGCCTAACCATCCAGTGTGCCGGGGGGCGCTAGAGGGCGCACAGCGTGATGGCTGCGCATTAGTGCAGCTCCGGAGGATCGTAGCACTTATGGGCTGCAAATAGTGGTAAACGGCAGCGGAAACTTGCCAAAAGTGTATTATGGAGCATCAGAAGGCTATTGCTACAGAGGTATGCTGAAACGAGAGGCAATCCCTGCTGAATGTAGCCGAAAATCAACTTTGCGGCTACTGAGCGCGGAAACTGACAGACAAGCTAAGATGGCAGCCGCTGGTTCTCCCTAACGGATGATAGGAGCAACTACGCACCGGCGGGACTCCAGACGGGTGGCGGTGCGAGTGAGGGAGATATGCGGGTACACTTAACTGCAGCGGCAATACCGGCACGCTACGAGAGCCCCCCCATGAGCCTGAACACCGGACCCCGTGAATATATTCATAAAACGGCTGCGCGCGCCTCGGCATGAACAAAATGGCGGCGCTGGGACTGAAGGGACGGTGAGTGACCCTAGTTGAATGCGTGCTCGACAGTGCTGAATTCCTGCGCTGCAGTGCCATCAGACTGTGTCACCGCTGATAAATCTCGGCGACGTGCTGGCATATCACTCACAACTGCCCAGCTACCTCCACGACTGCAAAGTCAGCCGCGGCAACTGAGAATTACCTGGCATAGCAAGAGATTGATTGACGAGGCCTTACTTTACTGAAGAGCGGTACGGACTCATGGTTGCAGGGTGGTGATCCCAGAACTGCGGCCTCACCTAATGTGGTTGTCACCCGGTACCCCCCCCTACTCATACACGCAACCCCTAACAGCCTTTGCCCCATCATAGCACCCCACGGGCGACTTCATTGCTCGCAACTACAGGGGACACCGAGAAGGCACAGGTCTGTCAACTAGCACAGAATACAGGAGCTGCATAGTCATTACCATAGAGTGGTCTATCACTGCACCCAGCGCCATGGGAAAACCGGACAAGCAGCAGTTTAAATTATCATTTGATACACGTCGCGTACCGAGGAGTGCACAAGCCCTCCCAGATACTGAACTCGACTCGGACCGTACCAGAGACCCAAAAATGGAAGCTACCCTAAATGCCATCCAACAAAGCCTGCAAGCAATCGATGGCAAAATTGACAATCTAACGCTGCGTGTAGACCACATGGCATCGAAACTGGACAAACAAGGCGAACGCCTTGACGCGGCGGAATTACGCATCTCCGCGTTGGAGGATGAGTCTGCTGTTACAACAACCAAATGTAACTCCATGGAAAAGCTTCTGGAACTAATTAAAAACAAGAATGAAGATTTGGAAGCGAGATTGGGACGTAATAACGTACGCATAATGGGCATACCAGAAAGTGCCAACACCGGGCGCCTCGAAACATACATCGAGAATATGTTGAAGGATTGTTTTGGAGCGGACAACTTCTCCCCATTACTTATCGTTGAACAAGCGCACCGGACTTTGGCTCCACCGCCGCCTCCTGGGGCCCCAGTGCGACCAATCATCGCCCGGATATTAAATTATAGAGACAGAGATACCATATTCCGCTTGGCCCGTGAAAAGCAACGGCTCACGTATCACAACTATGACATCTCCTTCTACCCGGACTTTACTCAGGCAGTGCAAACGGCCGCAGGGACTTCACGACGGTCAAGAAAAACTCAGAGAATTGGGCATACCATATGCCATGCTTTATCCTGCAAGGCTGTGGGTAGCTCACGACGGGCGGTAGGAAATATTGCCCACACCGAAGGCAGTCCAGGAGTTCATAAAGCGCACATCTACTAAGCAGAAACACAGGGAGAAGACCCCCTGCCTCGCAGTCTGGAAGTGGTGGCAACTAGTGGTACACAAAATGTATACTGAGCGGTAAGACTGTGACATTTTATACAAACTGTTAACTGTTAAATAGAGCCCACCAATGAGAAGAATCCTCTGACCAGTGGTAAGCCTCGCACAATAAAAAGTCTATGTCAAGGACATATATAGGCCGGGGACAATGTGCGCATTTACATGTTGGAATTGTACATATGATGGACATTCATTGGCATGTACAAGAGATGTTGTTATTATTACATTAATGTTTTACAATGTGAGGGGACGGGTGGTGTCCCCTAGCCATGACTGATCGGAACCTAGTGGGCTGGATGGAACTATCAGCGCCATCTTTGTAAGTTGTGAAGAGGCCTATATAGTATCGCTGCTACTATGGGCGCGAGACACGCTTGGTGGTTCAGTATTATCTTATATATGTTACACCATAGTGTGCAACCAGGATTGTGTTGGTGGCCGCACCGCCTCCGGTGGGCAATAGGAGGCGTGATTGATAACATCCCGATTACTGGCAAAAGGGGGGGTTGGGGAAAAAATATATTCCTCTCCACTTACGAGCTGAGTCAGAGGTCCTATGTCTGGCTATATACCGAAGGGAGAGCTAGTTGGGATATGTAAGCAGCTTGTTCCAGTATTTCTAACTCAACGTAGACATGCATGGTCATGCTCTCTGGATTCTGTGATGTATTTAGGGGTAAGATACCTGCATACGATCATCATGTATGGTGTACTTGTGAATAGCGCGGATGCTAAGACAGAACCAATGGTACGCTGATAAATGTTATGATATGGTGAATAAGAGAGCCGTCTACCCTAAATATATTCCGGTCGCATCCGCCAAGCGGATGTTAAAGTGTGTACTTAGCGGCCCCCTATTGGGTATTCCACGACAAAGCTATATGTTATGTTTCTGGTTTACAGGGTTATGTCTTTGGCATGATTGGGATGCTGAAGTGGGTGGGGGGGTAAGGGAGTTGTTTGTTTTCTCAGACACAGACACAGCAACTAGTACAACTACCACATACAGGAGGAATATTGAACGCCGCAAATTTACTTATCAATATGCGCCAATATGCGCATACCCTGCCATATACACGCAACGCCAAGTTACAGCCTGATACTCACCCCATGTTAGACAGCAGGAAAGATGCGTCCATATTGCGCATCCTAACATGGAATGTTCGCGGACTCAATAACCCCAGGAAGATAAGACAAGTCTTTGCTTACCTGGATAGGCACTGAATTGAAATTGCATTATTGCAGGAAACCCACTTGATGAAAGGTCTTAAATGCACATTGGGCAGCAGATGGGCAGAAACAGCATTAACATCCTCCTACTCATCCTACGCCAGAGGGGTCCTTATACTTGTAAAAGAGGGGACACACTTTGCCATAGATCACACAATTTCTGATGACCAAGGCAGATATATAATAGTAACAGGTCATATTCGTGGTACAAGAATAGGTATAATTAATACATATGGTCCCAATACGGATGACCCTGCGTTCTTCAGAGACGTCTGGAGCCAACTAAGGAAATTGCCTCAAATGGAGATATTCTGGGGTGGGGATCTTAATTTATCACTTAACGAGGAACAGGACAGATCAGGAAAGACGAAAGAGCCCCATCAACAGGCAGTGAGCGTAGTGAAGGATGGCATGGCCGAATTTAGAATGTTAGATATTTGGAGAATGCATAATCCATGTAAGCTCGAAGGCACACATACATCGGTGTATCACAATAGTTGGGCACATATAGATTACTGGCTAGCGACAGAAATTGCCAGCATCTGCCCAAGACACTGTCAGACCACAAACCCATAGTGATTTCATTAGATCTCCCACAGTATGTCCCTCCACCATTTATATGGCGTTTTAATGCTAAGGCTCTACTAGACCCCCTATACCACTCGACTATCCGTGAAGCCATTGTAGAATACTTTGACATTAACAAAAAATCTGTGGCAGATGCTGGTATACTGTGGGAGGCCTTTAAAGCCACCATACGGGGCGTGTGCATTAGCACTAACGCGGGTATCTTGCGCGACATACGCATCCAATTAGCTAACTGCGAAACTAAAATACGACGCCTTGAGGCGGAATTTGAGCGCACACAAAATGCTGCATTACTAGGAGATATAAAAGAATGCATAACTGAATATCATGATTTCGCGGAGAGTGAAACTCGATACCTATCACGTCGCCTGATTGCGCGAACGTATGGAGAGGGAGGTAGACCGGGTCGCATTTTAGCACAGAAAATCTGCCAACCACGCACCACACATATTATCACAAATATTAAAGATGCACAGGGCACACCACAACATGCCACGACAGACATCCTCAAGGCCTTCATGGCCACTTACGGGGAATTATACACATCACGGATCACCGCTAACAGTCAGAAAATCCTTGCTTACCTCGAGGACATAGCCATAGCTTGGCTCGCTGACAATCAGAGGGAATATCTAGCCCAACCGATCACAGTGGAAGAAGTCATGGACGCCATAAAATCACTCCCAAATGGCAAGGCCCCAGGCCCTGACGGGTTTACTGGTAAATTCTACAAAGCGTATGCAGAGTTATTATGCCCACATTTAGTGGAAATATATGGGGCTGCGCATGATCAACAAATCTTGCCACCCACACTACGAGAAGCCCTTATAATAACACTCCTCAAACCTGATAAAGACCCTACTAGTTGTGACTCCTACCGTCCACTATCGTTAATAAAATCGGACGCAAAAATTCTGGCAAAAATAATAGCCACTAGATTGCAACCCCTGATGCATAAATTAGTATTACCCGACCAATCTGGATTTATTCCTCAACTTTCTACCTCTCATAACATACGCACACTGTTTGCCCTCTCTCACCAACTCACCCCAGAACTGCAAGCGGCGGCAGTCTTACTAGATGCTGCCAAGGCATTTGATTCGGTTGAATGGACATATATATTCACAGTACTGCAGAAGATGGGTTTTCCACCGTGCTTATTGACATGGATACGACTCTTGTACACCAAACCAGTGGCGCGTATAAAAGTCAATCTGCATGTTTCAGACACCATCCAAATACAGTGTGGTACAAGACAGAGATGCCCTCTCTCACCATTATTGTTTGCCATAGCCCTGGAACCATTAGCATGCAAAATACGCCAAAACCATGCGGCTGCGGCCTTGCAGTTCCCTCAACGACCAATAGGCATATCACTATACGCAGACGATATGGTACTCTATGTACGCGAATCCCACATTCACCTCTCCCCTTCTGCGTGAATATATTAAATTTGGTAGACAATCCGGCCTACAAATAAACTGGAGTAAATCCACAGTACTCTCTCTTACAGATATTACCAAACCTCACCCAATTGAATTCCCATTGGAATGGCAGTCAGACCCAGTCAAATACCTAGGAATATGGGTTCACAGAGACCCGGAAGTGGTCATAAGAGAGAATTACGGTACGGTAATCGATAAACTTAATGGGAAAATAGATAGATGGATTTGCCTGCCTTTATCGATGGCGGATAGAATGGCTATTGTGAAAATGGTCATTCTCCCTAAACTATTATACTTATTTAACAATATCCCAATACCTCCTCCTGCATCGGTATTTAAGAATATAAATACAAGTATAACACAACTCATTTGGGCAGGGAAACTAGCCCGTATAGAACTACGCACATTGACACTGCCGTATCACAGAGGTGGATTTGCAGTACCGGACTTACTGCTGTATTATTTTTGTGCACAAGCGCAATATGCGCATTATTGGTACTTCCCAGTCCGATACCTCCCACACACGGCTGTGGAAGATGGCGATGCCCATCCGATCCCCTTACGCTGCATCCTACCACACCCACGTCCTCATATCAATAAAAATGAAATAAACACATTAAAAACTACAAATCTGGCCTGGCAGCGAATGGGGAAACTGGCGCAGAGACTACCACTCCAGGGCTCGCAAAATCAAAAAATTCTCACTAGACCTTCAGGTCTAGTAACTTCAAAAATCTACTCGACCTAACTGTAATGCACTTGACCTCTGTGAGCAAATGTGACAAGTCAACAAAATTTAAAGGCATTTTTATTGCTCATTCACTTTGTGAGCAATAAAGATGCCTTTAAATCTTGCTATCTTGTCACATTTGCTCTGCTTTCAGACACAGAGGTCAAATGTCAGTCTTCCTTCCTACTCGCCAGAAAGGGCAAGTAGGATCTAAAAATAGCCTGCCCTAATTAAATCTAGCTCGCAAATGCGAGTGGGCAAGTGGATTTTTGAGCCCTGCACTCTACGCACCTGCTCTGCCACTCCAACACCATCCGGCACTATCAGTGACACATACTGGAAATGGCATGTCTATATTACAACAGGTTGGTATAACTAATATGGGCGACCTGTTCACAGAGGGCAATTTTATTACGGATACTGATCTCAATTTCGTCAGTAACCAGACACTCCTCTTCAAGTTCACTTACCATAGGCTGCGGGGAGCTATCAAGGACCTATATGACACATTCCCAGCAGAACCCCCAACACTGGCAGCACTGCAAATGATCATCACTAACCCGCACAATGCACATATGGTATCTAAATTATATAAATTGTTACAAGATGATATTGCAGGAAACACCAATAAAGCCAGGGATCGATGGAGTGCTCAATTAGACACACCACTGCAGGAGGAGGAGTGGAACGACTGCTGTGCAATAATCACATTACTTACACCAAACGGCAACCTATGCCTCATTCATTACAAATACATACACCAAGTCTACCACACTCCACTCAAGTTGCTACACTGTGGATTGAGGATGGATGCACGATGTGCCCGTTGCGGAGCAGATTATGCTGACTTCATGCATTTGGCATGGCAATGTGCAAAAATAAACCAGTACTGGGTAGAAGTCACAACGACACTAAGTCAAATGTTAGAAACACAAATTGCCTGTACAGTGAAGGTCTGCCTGTTGGTTATAGTTGAAAAATTGAAATCCGCGAAACGCAAACTTTGCGTTATAGCGTTGCTGATGGCTAAAAGGCGTGTCTCCATACATTGGGACAGTAGACGATCTCCTAGTAAGAAACAATGGTTAACTGACCTTGTATACTGTCAAGATACTCTCAAAACGTATGAGGAAGAATTGCCACCAGCGGCCAAACCAAAGGACTACTGGCTGCCAGTATCCGAATATTTGAGATCTAATCCAGATGTGTTGTCCAATAACACGGAGTAACTACATATGTTAAATGGCACAATTCAAATGTCCTATATCAAAGTGTACTGTAAATTGCAAATATGTTGTTCGTATGTGCTAATCATATTCCATCACTGTGATCTGAGATGTTCTTTTTCTGATTGATTTGTTCTCATTGAAATCAATTGTGATATAAACTGTATGCATACTCTGAAAATTCAATAAAAAAACAAAAAACAAAAAACATCCAGTGTGCCTCTGCTAGTTTTGTGTATTGCATGTCTGGCTTGGATGACAGGGGCTGGAGAGGGGCAGTGGCTCCAGAAGTCTGATGAGTCAGGGCTGGGCTGAATAGACCTGGGCTGCATTTAGAGTAGGGGGAGGAGATTTCCATTCACCTGCATGGGCCTGGTCTGCCTTCAACAATGCTGTCTCCACCTCCTGCCAGGAAGCTGCACCAGTGAGGACAGAACTGGTTTTGGCTGGGTACAGACACTCTCTGCCTACAGAGACGAAAGGATTTTTGTGTATAAAAAGAGGGGCCCAGACCCCAGACTTTTAGATCACTTCTGGGATATCAAGAGGAACCTTTGCCAAGGAGAAGAGCCGGAGAAACTGAGGAGGAATACTGCCCCTGTGCTGTTTGCTGTCTGGGGTTGGCCTGCAGTGGCTACTTGCTGCCAAGGAAAGCAACCTGCTTGAAGAAAAAAGATCTCCAAGGGCTTGAAACAGAGCTTGCCTCCTGTTCTGAAGTCTCAGGGACACAAAGACTTCATCCCTTCTGTCTCGCTGCATCTAGAACTGCTGTTTCAGCTGCCACAGAAGGAAATTGCAACACCGATGTCGGCGAGCGACGCCGTAACCTGCACCGAGTCGTGGGCATCGCTCGTGAAGAGCATGATGCACCACCCCGACTTGCACTGTAGGCCCGACGCCTTGCTGACGGCGTGCCGTATCGACTCCGAAGCCATCAGCGAGGCCGCTGCCTGCACCGGATCCGAGGACACCACTCGCAACGTCCACGACGCAACATCCCGACTCGCACCGCACCACCGACGCCGGTGCTTCATCAATGGAGCCGATCCTCGACGTGGGTGACTCCTGAATTCATTGGCATCACACCGTCGTAAGGAACCGCCACCTCGCCGCCATCGTGACGTCACCTCCCCAACACAGTAAGGAACAGAAGTCTCACCTCCCCTGCACCACAGTAGGGAACAGAGGCTTCACCTCCCCTGGGGTCGTAAGGAACCGAGCGCCGCAGGCGCCAACGAAGCATCACATCTCCGACGCCGTGCACCGCCGTTGCTTTCATCAATTCCAAGGTACTGTTCTTTGTGGGTCTGCTTGACTCCGGGCCCGATGCTGCGCACCTCGCGGTCGGTGCCGTACTTTGGGATTTTCATCTGTCACAACGTCGTAATAACTCCAGGTGGAGTTATTTGTTGCTAGAAACTTTATTTGAGTGAATAACCTATTTTTAAGGATATCTTGATAGCTGTATTGTGGATTTTTGTCGTTTGGTCTTGTTTTGGTTTAGATAAAGATTACTTATTTTTCTAAACTGGTGTGGTGTCTATTTGTAGTGTTTTCACTGTATTACTGTATGTGTTCACAAATGCTTTACACATTGCCTCTGAGATAAGCCTGTCTGCTCGTGCCAAGCTACCAAGTGGGTGAGCAGGGGTTATTTTAGGAGTGTATCCCCCTTACCCTGACTAGAAGCAAGGGTCCCTATTTGGACGAAGGTACCTACCTCTGCCAACTAAAGACCCCCATTTCTAACAGGGATGTACTACCTACTACAAATACAACCATCACCCAGGCTCTGGTTCATTGTGCAGCCATACCATTTTTCATAGGGAGGGCACTATCGAATGATAATGGACCAAAACATACTATAGACTCCCTTCCCCCATCAAGGAAATGGAAGAAAAGAGAAGGGATGTATTCAGCAGGAAGTCTTGGCCCATCTTTACAATCAAAGGATATACTTGTTAACAAGTCTATTGAGGATATTATCAGCACTAAAATTCAGACTTGCATGGATACTCTCTACTCAAAGTTAGAACTTTTGATTAGGGGGTTACTTCTTCCTTTTGAATTACATTGTAATAATATTGAGAAAGCTATTATGGGTTTAAAGGGAGACCCTCAGTTGGCAGCCGTGCATACGCCCTTAAATCCATCTGCTGATGGCCCATTAACAAACACAATCACTCGGAATAGGCAGTGTGCACTTGTGCCTTGCGCAAAGGCTAATCCCAAGATTAATGAAGGCTTCCCCGTCTAGGCAAGAGTCTTTGTTGGCCAGGGGTGTCTCCTATATAGTGGAGAACTTGGTAGGGAGCTTCCTGCGGCAGATCTTATGGGCCCCATGATTAATCAAGTTCTGGATAAGCGAGTCCAGCACCCTAAAACACTTAATGGCCCCATAATTGACCTCCCTCCCCAAGCAACTTCTTACATGGTGATCCTTAATAATGTCCCGCCTCTAATTGGCAACACCACGGAATCATACATCCAGCTGAAAAATATAGTGACTCACTGGGTGAGATCAAATTTGAATTTGGGTACAGCCCTCACTGAATGTATCAATATGGCTTTGAGGGTTAGCTGGCTGGAAATGGACACAAAGTCATTGGAGGGTGACTATATAGTTATTAATTTTAATCGATGTGGCAGAGCAGGTATTCACAGTAGCAAACACTTTTAGGCTTGCATTGTCTTCTAATATACATGTACTCCTGCTGGGCGTGTTTTTTTATAAAACCGCAACAGTTTGTTCCACTCCTTGGTCCATGATCAGCCCTCAGAGATCGGGTCGCCCTTGGCAAGTATTCTCTCCCCCTCAAGTGGCTACTGGCGTAACGAAACTTGAGGACCCCACCCTGCAAGGTTCGTAGAGGGGCACCCTCTGGACTCAATAAGGAGCTCTCCGGCCAGAGTATTGTGCTGAGGGGACCCTTGGGGCCCACCGCACCACGGGGGCTGTGGGGGCCTGTGTTATGCCACTGCAACTGGCGTCCCTTCATTAGGTTTGCCCCATTGAACCAGTTGGACTCTTGCGACTGACCCAAGACCCCAACGCAAGCATCCATCCCAGTCATGCCCGCTCCTAGCCCAGAAAGTCATTGTGGGTACCCTTGAAGTTGGTGTTCTAGCATCAATAGTAATGATATTCAGTTGATAAGCTGTAACATCGCTGGGCTCACTTCCAAGTTTTCGTATGTAAATTGGATTAGGTATATTATGTGTTTCCATCTGCTATGCTTACAAGAAACATGGGAAAGCCCGAATACCTTTTTTCTTGAATGTAACAAAACTTTCTTTACTCCATCAATTCATTCTCCCTCTGGCAGGGCAAAAGGTGGAATGACCATTTTATGTCATTGGAACTTAAGGGGTGAGTTATTGACTTACACCTAGAGGTTCCAACCTTACAAGCCTTTAGGATCACACTTGCTGGATCCTTTGCAGTTTATCTGTTAATGGGAAAACATGGTTACAGGCCACATCTAGTGTTCACAATTTGAGCTCATATAGCCTCTCATTATTTAAGCATCGGAGGGAGCAGATACATTTCATAATCGTTGGGGACTTTAATACACATTTATGTGAAACTTCCAGTGCGGTCTTGAATGCATCACAGAAGTGTCTGCTAACAAAAGGGCCATGCTTGGAACTCACGAAGGAAGCGACTGACTTAATGACAATGCTAAATGATTGTAATCTTGTATTCACTTTGGATATGTTGGTAGACCCTGATGTAGAGGAATTCACTCCTACGGACACGGAAGGGGTTGTGCCTCGATTCGTGATTACATTTTTGCATTGGCCTCATTATACCCCATGATTTCTAAATTTAGCATCTCCTGTCAAGTATTTAGTGATCACAATCCATTGGCGCTACTCCTGGGGGTGCCATGCATATCTTCAAGGAGCACTTTAAGGGCCTATATAGTTCCTTAGACACACTGCCAGGGCAGATGTTTAAGATGGACAATGGTGGAACCGTAACATTTTGTCAACACCTTACTACACTGCTGTGCCAAAGAAATACAAATCTGTCTTGACTCTTCCTCCCCGATCATATATGTCTATCAGCTTTTGGCTCCATCACAACAAAGGTTGCTGAGCTTTTTACTTGCCAACCTCAAAATCCTCCTCCTACACTCGAAATGATTTGACTCTAGTTGCTTTAGGGCCTTGCTTAACTTAAAAGGGCACTTAAAACAACCCCCGGAGATCAGGCACAAGTAGTTATTTGTGGGCACAACTATAAGAAGGAGCTAAAGAGAAGAAAAGGAACCTTAAGAGCCAAGGCATGAGAGAAGTTGGCACAAGCCTGAACAGCAAGAAATTGTTCAGCATTCTGAGGGAATTTATACCTGTGTAGGCCCGTCAACTTCGAGGGAATTGGGTGCTACTGAGCTAGAGAAATCAGGCCTTGTTTTCACTATGGAAGAGATCATAGGGGGCATCAAGGGTCTCACTAGGCATAAGGCTCCTGATCCAGATGGTATACCACCTGATTTATATGCCTACCATCTGGAATTTTGGGCGCCATTGTTGACTCTGATTTTGAATGATGCAGTAAGGGACGGTCCACCTCCCTACTGGTCGTCATCAGTCATAGCGTTAATTTTTCAAAAGTGCGACAAAGACAAACCACAGTGCTATAGGCCTATTTCACATATAGACTCAGTTGTTAAGGTCCTGGGGCGGGTTTTATTGGATAAAATTCGAATTTTGGCAGACGATAATAATATAATTATTGACTCGCAATATGGTTTCCAGTCGGGCAAAACCACCATTGATCAGTGTATCAACATTTACATGGTGATTAATAAATATACTATTGCCCAGTCTGAAGCAATTCATTTGGCTTTTTCGACCTCACGGCCGCATTTGACCAGGTCAACCACGTTAAGTTGTGGAAGATATTTTTGGGTTTAGGTGTGAATCCCAACATTGTTTATTTTTTACATGACCTCCATGCTGTAACCACTGCTACAGTCATATACACGAATGATTCAGCTTGTCCTGATAGCTTTAAAATGAGTTGTGGGGTGCGACAGAGGAGTCACCCAATTGCTATTCTCTTTTATATTAATGGGTTGGAAAAGGCTAACGTAGATTGCCCAGTTATTGGCCTTTATTCACTTCTTGTACTCTTATATGCGGATAACATGGTCCTGATGTCTAGAATGGCAGACAGCCTGCAAGCCCTTTTGAACTCCTTTGACTCCTTTATGAGGGAATTAGATCTGTCTGTCAACCTTTTCAAATCTTACATCATGGTGGTGGGGCCCTAGTCAACCACTACCAAGACATTTACTATGAACCATCACACCCTAGCAAAAGTAGAGAATTTCCCTTAACTGGTGGTGTTATTCGACTCGAATTTGAGCTGGAAACCCTCGGCTATGGTTAATAAGCAGGAGCTCAAGAAGTCGGTAAGAGCTGTCTTGAGCTTTACCTCCAGGGTGGGTAGCAGACCCCTTAAAACGCTAGTTACGATCTATCAGACTAAGTGCATTTCTAAAGCACTGTATGGGAGTGATATCTGGGGCTTCCTACCAGCAATTGAGCTTCAGATAGAGGAAAATAAATTCCTCAGGTGCGTATTCGGTGTTCCATAGAGCACGACGACCTATTGTGTGCATGAGGAGCTAGGGGTCAAGTACCTAAGTGATCAGATAGCTTTGTGACCACTGCAGTGCTGTATTAGGATCTGGTCTAAGGAGGAATTGGGCCTGATCCATTTAATTATGAGGGACTGCCTATCACTAGACCATACACCAAAAAATACCCTGGCTAAGGTACATAAAGGACTCTTTCGCTAAACGTGGGAGGAATGATGTATTTTTCAACCCGAGGGGATCAGCAGAGGAGACTACAAATGGGTAAGGGATAGCTTTTTAGAAAGGGAGAATTCACTTAGGGAAGGGGTAGAGTTGATGAAACCTGCAGTTAGAACATACGTTCTGGACAACTACTACATTGGATATGGAACCTTTCCTAACCTTAGTAAAAAACAATAGGGACAGATTTTAGTTAACACGATTCAAATTCAATCTCTTGCACCTGACGAAGGAATTGCTATGATTTTAAATCCCTGGGCCCCTGTGGTTGCGATAATAGATCCCCACAGGACACGTTGCATTTTATGATGATCTGCAACTAATATAAGGAACTCAGGAGATCTTTTATAGTCCTTTTAATCAAAGAAAGAGGCTTTAAAAACGTTCACCCTTGCAAATGTAGCCCGCTTTTTAGGTGTCGCAGTTACTATACGGAGCATACAGGATGACTAATGATGTCTTTGATTTTTCATTTAATTAATTTAATGTTTTTATGAAGTTTTTACGCTTTGTATTCATGTATTGTTGTTGTCTTTTTATGGTTTTAATATATAAACCGAATAAAGAAATTAAAGAAAGAACTGGTAAAATGTTGATGGGGAAATTCCTAATATGCGACATTAGCATTATGATGTAATAAAAGCAATAGAATCTCAAGGATTTTTGACAATTGAATTTTTTTACAAAGACATGCCATTCATGTTTTGGTAGAAAAGTAGTTTTAGATTTATGTGTGATGTCTTCCGATTTAAATTCAATACGTGTTTTACCTTACATGTCATTAACATACAATATGGATTTTTTTCAGATATTGATGAATGCATGGTGAATAGACTCCTCTGTGACAATGGCTTGTGCCGAAACACTCCTGGAAGTTACACTTGCACCTGTCCAAAAGGTTATTTATTCAGAACAGACACTGACACTTGTGAAGGTAAGGGTGTCGTGGCTCTGTTTTTTTCAGACTTTGAGATCAGTGAAGAAGGAGGACTAACATGCACATATTTTAATTGTCATTTTCTATTGCATTTTTACAGCATCCTCTGTAGAGTTTGCACAATAGTTTTTTTTGATATGTTGCACTTCCAGCCTGATATTTGATATTTGAAACTTTGCATCACTATTTAACAAACTGGAGCCCTTGCAATGCATTGCATTGAAACATGCTAAAATCAAACAAAAGCTCTTGGGATTTACTGGGATCCATAACTAATTTTCTATGTCTAATGAGTAAAATCAGTCGAAAATAGATTGAAATGCATATTTCGTTTCCAAACAAACTGTTCTTGATAGCACCACATAATTAGTTGCATGACAGAAGTACCTCTAGATAAAATGAACTATACTTAACTCCACGTGCTGGTTTGATACGATGTAGACCAGAACTTTCCAAACTCTGTCTCGTGACATGGTACTGTGTCGACTGCCATATGTAAGTGTGTCGCGCGACGATGAAGTCTGCGGGCAGATTAGGGCGAATGCTCTTGGATGTTTGCATTTCGTGAATTCATTTTATTAGCAGGACGGTCTGCGCATGTCAGTGACGCTGTACGCGGAGGAAGGAGAGGCGTTAGGCGAGCGTGTGCGCGCGGCCTCGTTCCCTTTGCCGTGCGCGTTGAACTTTGAATGCGCAGTCAGTCCACGGAGACGCCTCTGCTCCCCATTCCAGGCGCTCGGTACGGCGCACTTTTAATAGGAGGCAGCCCGGAGACGGGGAGTAACGGCAGGGGAGCACTGCCCGGAGGCTGCTGAGGGGAGCCGGGCTACGCTGTCTGTTTGTGCCACGGAGCGCGGAGACGCCCGGGCGCTCCCTCCACCATGAGATCAAGGCCTGCCTGACCGACCTGCTGTAGGTGGGCTTAGTCTGTTCAGAAGTGTTCAAATGACATGCTTAACTAAGGGATCACAATTGTGGTGTACCATGTCAGTAGCTGTGTCTCGGTTTGATGTGGTTGTGTTATTTTGATAGGGCAAAATGCAGATTTGTTGAACATGGACTGACATCTTGCGATGTGAGGGCACTGATCAGTATGCTTAAGTGTCAGATGCTTACTATAGTCTGTGGCACCAGAAGTGTACCTCTGTGTTCACAGTGTGTGGGCTAGTAGAGCTGGGTTCACAACCAGTGTGAGTATGTCACATTATCAACTTGAAAGTACAGTAATTATTCTGAGGCAAAAAGATCTATAATGATATTTGAAGATACCTCAAAGTTCAGCAGAACTGAAAAACTGCTATGCCGGAATTTGAGGTGAGATATAATACTCCAGTGTTCTAGAATTCTAAGTCCTAATCAGTGGCAGCTGGTGACATTTGAAAGTAGTGGGGCGTAAAAGTTCAGGATGAGTGTCACCAATTTTGTATTGTGTCCACGGTTTGAACTGACCACTCTATTGTCCTCTGTACTGGTTGGAAATGCCTACAGTCAATAGCAGCCACCCCTAATCCTGCATACTAGCCATGCGAGGCCAAGCACCCACTTAAATCTTTCTCACTAGATGCTAGTGTCAGACAAAGCAACTCATGAAAGCAACTCACATGAGTCCTCATATATACCCACTTCCTAATACATGTCCGATATCACGAATAACGATGTACAAAGCAATGTGGAACAAATCCAAGAACGGCTGGTTAAACAGAAGCAAGAAACTATATGGAGTACCAAACAAGCCCTCTGTCATCGCAGTCAACTCCTAGCCCTACCACGGCCCGCTGGCGTGCAGAGACAGTCTGATGTGGATGCCGGGGCCCAGTAAGTTCCACCGAAGCACAGAATGCACAGCAGCCAACCCATAAGCAGTGGCATCAAATGTTGAATTTGCAATGGAAAATAAACAAATAGAAGGCGCACACTTCTATCACAGAAACCCTTCTCTATCAATAAGCTGGTGTCTGACGCACACTGGAGCAGCTTCACGCTTGCCCGACATCCATGGGCACTTAGACACCCACCTGGCTCGCACACACAGAGCTCATTATGTTGTTACAAGAATGACTTTTGCCCAAATCCCTTAATTATCACTCATGCGGACACCAGAAACAGACTGGAGTGGCAGGAATGCGGGTTTACGCAGGGAAGCACACACAGTGTGATGCCATGCTGCGAGGTCTTAGGCTAGCCTAAAGCGGAAATCAATTCTAAACAAAGTTAATGAGTGCGCGCTTGCTTTAATCACAAACTTCGTAGCACCCACCCACTGTGCCCAATCAGTAACAAAGAAATGTATAAAAGGGGAAACAGCGTTTACAACGCTGCTGTTACAATGCAGGTAGGTAACAACACGGTCGTTACAACGACTGCGTTGTTACCACGTGTGGCTTTACATTGCAAGTCGTTTCTACGACTTGCACTAGGTGGCGTGCAACACCAGGGAATGTGTTGGATTTTAATTCCAACACATTCCCTGCTGTTGCGCTAACTGGAGTAGGAATAGTAATTTATACTATTCCTAAGTCCAGTGTGCCATCTAGCGCAAGTCGTAGAAACGACTTGCGATGAAAGCCACGCGTGTTAACAACGCGGTCGTTGTAACGACTGCGTTGTAACCTACCGCGTTGTATTTGCTCGCGTAGTAAGGTCATACATTCGTACAAAAGTGCGTTCTCTACTTTACAGTAACAAAGATGCCCCTACCTTTCTGCTCGTCCGAAATCTTCATTGTCAGGCATATCAGCCTTTTGTGCGAGTGTTGCACAGCGGTGCCGCATTAACCCTTTGAACGAGGCAGTCAGACGTGGTTAATCAGTGCTGGCTTCTTTTTCCAAAATGGCTTTTTTTTGGCTAGCTTTTTTTCAGACGTCTGCATACACATCAGGCACGTCTGTACAAACAGTATCAAACTTTATTCTCGCGGGTTCCGTGAGCAGGAGCACACCATGCGTCATGCAGGGAGAGGAAGGTGCCGATGCGGCAGCTGAAGGACAGGGCCCCGAGTATAAGGATACATTAAGAAATACAAACTAAAGTACAACTCGAGCCTTCGCAGTGCCAAGAAGGACAACCAAAGTACCCTGCAATGTAATTTAAATTAAGGTGCTGAAACAATGGAATACAAATTATATTTCAGTGATTCATGTTATTAAAATGCGACGATCTAAGATGGCTACGATGTTGTGTGTGATTATGCACTCACAATTCAGTACAGATAAACCAACTAGCATGTGTGCCTTCTGAATGCGTGCAAGCCGGTGGAACGTGCAAAAGCACTGCTGCACCAACTGCTCCTTGTCGTGTGCTGCTCCCATGTTGGCCCAAACTCACCAATTTGGCAAACTCTACTAAATAGGCACTCCAAACAGCAATTTAAGACAGGCAGGAAATACGCAACCCCAATCCAAGTCAATATGATGATGAAGCAAGATATCCCCTTCCACCACAAAGTACATGGAGTCCAGCGAAGTGCGAGTAGTGGAAGGAGTGAGGGGTTCTTATATCTTGTGAAGACAGCTCACAGACAAAATTGTAGTACAAATGCTCCGTAAAACGAAGCCAAGTTGAAATCCCTTTTATTTAGTTCAATAGTGGAAATAGGCTCAAACACACCTTCCCCGACATTCCCCGACATGCAGAGAGGTTGTCATAATTTAGTGGTCCCGTGACGACTATATTTTACTATTCGGAGCAAAACCGAACGGAACGAACCCGGACTGATTTTTGTTTCTAGGCTGAAAGTTCCAAACCTAATTAGCGCATTATAGAACGAATAATAAACATCCCCGTCCATTTGCGCTCTTTTTTCTTTTACCCAGTCGCGGCCGGCGGCATGATTCGTGGGGGGGGTTCATGGTTATAATTAAAACTATACATTTTTGTAAAAACTTACCTTACCGGGTCCGGACTCCGCGCCGCCTTAGCTTCTGGCAGTGGCCGGGTCCGACTCCGGAACGTTTTCCCACTAGGAAGCAGCCACAGGCAGTCTCCCTCCTTGGGCCCTAAGCCAATCACAACACTGCAATGGCAGCGTTGTGATTGGTGAGGCGCAGCAGAGAGCGCCCCAGCCGGGAGCCCAATCGGAGGCCCTTTTCTCTATGTAGGCTGCATGCAGCCTACATAGAGAAAGGAGGTGTGCATGACTGCTTTGGTCGGCCCCAGGCCGACCAAAGCAGTCAGTACCCACAACATTGGGCAAGCCACTCCCCCCTGCCCGCGAGCAGGACCGCCCACCCGCCCGCCCACAACCAGGCACGCCAGGCACTTCTGCTTTCTTGCAGTGCGAGAAGCAGAAACATAAAATGGTAGTTTTACCATTTTATGTTTCTGCCTTCTCGCACTGCGAGAGCAGGAGGCGACACCCCACGCCCTATGGAGGAGCCGCCACTGGTCCTAATAATTGGCTTGTGTAGGTGTTCATATTATGCATGCCTTTGTTAATTCTAGCTTGCTTGTGTTCTGAAGGTCTTAACTCGGATTCTTGAATGCACAAATGCTAATCACCGAATTAGTATCAGAACTGAGTGGTAAAAGGTTTGTGTTCCAAAACACTTGCAGGGCTCTTGTTCTGAGATCCCATCTATTAATAAAAGAAAGGGCGTCATAGCCCCAGGGCTGATATTATGTTGCTTAATGTACTTCTACCTCCATTATTACAATGCTTGTGTTCCAGGTTCTAAGCCTGTGATGACTCTGCATTATGTTCCTGCATTGTATTTATGTCGTTATCATTTGCCAACTTGAACTGTGATTGAGAGGTATAGTTACAGAAGAGTGAAAAGATAAAAGTAAAGATCCATAGAATATTATGTTTTTGAAACAGAGAAGCAGATGCACAGTCTTCGCTGGGATTAGTCATCCTTCTTATCATCAACCCATTGAACGTTTTTGCTATTTATAGTGCTTCACAAAAAACTCATCAATAAATCTTGCACATTTATGCCTAACAAACACTAACAGACCTGGGGCTGACCAGGCTACTCCAAATTTCAGAAGATACTTTTCCATTAATGTGGATCATGTAGTCACAGAAGCAAGCTGCCTCAGTTCAGCTTCTGTACTTAGTAAAACAATTATCCCTTCCCTAACCCTTATTCTGCAACAAGAAACATGGAGCTCGTGATTGCAAGCACGAGGGCTGCTTGAAATAACAAGCGCAAAAGCTCTGAGAAGAGAGCAGCCAGGGAAGGGAATGGAACAGGAAGAACAAAAAAGAGCAAGAAATAAATCAGGAGACAAAAGATACCAAAACAAGAGGCGAAAGAAAATAAGTGAAAAAATGATTAAATACAGAAACTGAATGAGATTGAAAGGGGGTAGAGCTAGAAGAGGGACTTTGCAGAAGAGGGTTAGAGAAGGAGAATTCGAAAAAACATAGGAAGAGGCAAAGGGGCTGAGTGAAGCAAGGAGAGCAATAAGGTGGGAGCTAGGAAGAGAAGCAAAGAGAAAAAAGGAATGGAGAACATTTTCGTTCTCAAATTTGCTTGAACATGCACCATTTGCCCACTCTTTTTCAACATTATCACGGGGAAACCCCGAACCCCTGTAGTTGGTTCAGAAGTTCTATTATTTGGTGTCAAAGACAGATAATGATTTTCTTTCTTTAGGCGGAAATTTATTTTTTGATTTAAACTTTAGTAAAAACAAATACAATTTCCTATATTTTCATTAATTAAAGTTTTTTTTCATATTAATTTAAAGGCATTAGCACATGTTTTTAGTTTGTTCTACATTTAAAGTAAATGTATATAAAAATAATTCAGAATAATATTTAGCATAAAAATTGTTTTCTTATTTATTTTCTAAATAAATACATTTTTAAATGGCATTTTAATTAATGGGAAAATATTACAATAAATTAATTATTTTTCTGACATAATGTGGATTAACAATTAATAAAAAAGTGATGTATAGAATTAATTAAAATTAATGTAATTAATTTGTAAGGAAATGTATTTTTGCTATGTTTCAATAAATTCATAATAAGTTATTAAATATTTGAACATTAATTTATATGTGTTTATATTTTTAACTAGTTTTAATAATAGAACACCAGTTAATAAGATCTAAAGTGTAAAGCCTGTGCTTTACTTTTAAAAAAGAAACGTATTTTAATGCACGCGGAACAATTACTGCATATTAAATTACTCTTCACACTTTTGAATGAATTCTGTAGGACCCACTGTGCCACCATTGTGACCCCAAAGAGTATTAACAAACAGCAACACTAAAACAAGATCTTGGTTAAGAAATGTTTTGAATTAAAAACAAAATAAAACAACGTAATGATTAACCCCTTGACCGCGATCGAATTCCGCTCGTATGCGGGACATTCCGATCGCGGGTGGAGTCGTGACGAGCTCAGCTCGTCATGCGCACTAGCGCAACCGCGCAGCATGACGAGCTGAGCTCGTCATGAGCACGGAAGGGGTTAAGGACATTTTACAAAAAATAATTAGAAAGCATTTTGCATCAAAGGCAGTGTCTGGAAGTAAAAATGTAAACACACCAATGATCAGGCTGTGAGTCTCAAAATAACCACTGAGGGCCCGATTCACAGAACTAACTTAAGACAAAATCCTAAACTTACTACCATTTTGGTATTCACAGAAGGCACTTACTCATTTTGGTATTCACAGAAGGCACTTACTCATTTTGGTATTCACAGAGGCACTTACTCATTGATGAGTAAGTGCCTTCTGTGAATACTAAAATGAGTAACTTACTCATTTTGAGTAACTTACTCATTTTGGTATACACAGAAGGCACTTACTCATTAATGAGTAAGTGCCTTCTGTGAATACCAAAATGAGTAAGTGCCTTCTGTGAATACCAAAATGGTAGCAAGTTTAGGATTTTGTCTTAAGTTAGTTCTGTGAATCGGGCCCTGAGTCTTCCACTGAAACAAAGCAACGACTTCAAAGAAACAGTTTTTGTACACAACAGATTTTAGGAAAATGCTTCACTTAAACACACGGTTTGCTCACTTACAGCAGCAAATGTCTTTGTTTTAAAAGTAGCACAGGAATAAGTGTCTAGATCGTTAGGACTGCGGTTTCTGCAGCTTCCTGGTACTCCAACTTCCAGGGAATGTCCCATGGACAGCAGACCACGTGTTCAAGTGGCAGACAGGCATTTCTCCCCTAATTCCTTCAGCTGACAGTCAAAAGTCATTACCAACTGTGAGCACCAGCATGATGCTGGAGTCTCTGCAGAGGCCTTGATTTCACAGAAGTGAATCCTTCCCAGATGGGAAATTCATCTTGAAGTAAGACAAATATTTAATGTACGTTTTAGTCACACAATCCATGTATTAATGTTTAAACTATGAGAGTTATGATTGTATTTTAAAAACAGCTGAACCGTTGTTCAGATCTGCACTTGCATGATTATGTCATGAGCACATTCCACACTGTTTGAAAAATTGATGCATTTCATAATGTGATGATTTATTTAGTTAAATTGTGCATTTGTTGATTTATCGATAAAATTATTGGAACTAAGCTATCATTTAAAAGGTAGATTTTAAACTATATATTGCACCAAAGTAGAAAGCAATACCACAGCATAATATAAAACATACATTAAAGTAACACATAAGTGCAGTGCACGTCAGGCATAGGATTATAAGCAACCGTGATCTCTGTTCTTTAGAATTTGCAATCAAGAGGAATCATTTCAATGTAATTGATTTGAGATGTTATCAGTTGAACTGTAGGGGTTATCAACCTGCAGCTACGGATTAACCTCGTGGCCTCGAGGGTAGGCAGATTTGGTGCCTGGTGCTTGCTAGCACAATGTCCAGGATCTGCACTTGCGCGGTCATTGAGGATTTATTCATTTGGAAACGTAGCATCACATTGGGCAATAAAGACCGTATGAGACTAAAATATTGTAGCTTATGGCTTAAACAAGTGGCACCTGATAACAGAGAAACTGCTTGCACAAGGGAGCTGCTTTTAGCTCCTACTACAGAAAACCCTATTTTGACCCGTAGTTTTTTGATGGATGTGAAACAAAGGGGCAATACAGGGAGTACCATTTAAGGACAAATTGCAAGAGTTATATTACTCTTGCTTCCTTGTATCAGAAAACGGAACTCTGTGACATGCACCCATCATCCTGATGTGATAATAGCAATGTTTAAAGGCATTTTCACATAGTTGCAGGAAAGGTACTTTATGGTCTACTAGCCACCTAAAACAGTTTCATACTTTTTGGTAAATGGAAAAAATACAAGTCAATAGAAGTACCATTCAGCGTACTGTCTGCTCCCAAGTATGAA
This sequence comes from Calotriton arnoldi, assembly GCA_963921515.1. Lineage (NCBI taxonomy): Eukaryota > Metazoa > Chordata > Amphibia > Caudata > Salamandridae > Calotriton > Calotriton arnoldi. The sequence continues at coordinate 2,456,319 of CAWUFW010001658.1, forward strand.
TCAAATGGCTAGTAGTGGTTCCAGCTCATTTGTGTAGGGACCTAAATTATATCTAAAGGATTGGTTAATGGGGGGGCTTTTCCTCCGCATCAGAAGGACACAAGGAGGACAATCCAATTGGTATTTATTCACTTGGGATTTACACTGAACTTGTGAAGGTCAAGCCCAATACCTTATAAAGACAAAAATAATTTTTGATAATGAGGTTTTTAGCATGTCATTCATGAGACGTTGCAATATTACAGAGACAATATAAGTAATGATGGCCTTAGGCATTTAACTAGCACCACATGACTGTTTACATGTGAGGCCCTACAAGAATGTCTCTAATCAAAGGCAGTAGAGGATTTGGACAATTTAGCGTTTGCCCCAGTAGCCTTCACTAGAACTTGAAAATGAAAAGTAGTGCACCTTTTAGACCTGATCCCTCATATGCCCAGAACACCAGATACTTCCTTCAGAGAGGGAGAGTTCATATGACTGATATGTCTGGACAAGTCAGATGGAGTTTGCAAGGCTCCAACCTGGATATGCACGCAATACAGCTGAAAGCAGTAGAGCTATCACTCAAAGCATTTCAGGTTCACGCACACAAGCTTTGGGCAATCTCTATGGCTACCACAACAATGTACTACTTACTGATGCAGAGGGGCTTGATCACTTCTGCTGCTGTGGACTGTACAAGGCATTTGGCATTATAAACCACTAAGAAACATACACATGGAAACAGAACTTGTGCCAGGACCAAACAGTGACCTAGTAGATGTGCTAAATAGAAAACTGCAGAGAGTTCAACAAGATATACCTCAACAAATATGTACTAACGCTGGTCTTTCTGAGTGGTGAACAAAAACCACATACATGTTTGCAGTTAGTGAAAACACTAGATGCCAAGTTTACACATCCATGCACATAACCAACAACACTCCAAGAAAATCAGATATTTCCATATCCTTTTCCAGTGATACTCTCAAGCAGTCAGGAAAAACGACACTCAAAAATCTTAAGGTTACTTGATTCTCCGACACTGGCCAGACAGACATGGTTATAACCATTAATGGTATTGTTAATCCTTCTTCAATGGGGACTGCCACTGCAAAATTATTTCCTGACACTAAGACAGGGTTCTTTATTTTATCCAGAGCCCACTTCACTGAACTTGTAAGTTGGCAGAGGTCCTAGAATTTAAATACTTAAAGTTCCCATGCAGGTTTTAGGGCTTCCCAATGGAAGGTTAGCACTACCACCAGATTTTGTTCGAAATTAAAGTGTGAATGGCCTCTAATATGGTATTTACAGAAATATCTTTCACTAGTAGAAACGATGGTACATGCCATACTCAAGCATCTACCTGACATGCTAGATAGGTAACTAATATGTGCATCAGTGAATGTACTTTTAGCAACATTGACAGCTTACGTGAGCAGGCAGCAAATTCCATTATTTAGGACATAGATTATCAGGGCCATCAGGGCATTTCTAGAAAAGATGAAAAAATCATTCCACCAAGTACATAGGCATCACCAATATGAGATTTAAATATAGTTTTGAATTGACAAATGTAAGCGCACTATAAGCAAATGTACAATTGCTCAATTAACTTACTACAAAGTTTGCATTTTTAATTGCTGTGATCTCCCTTAAAAGGTTCAGCGAGTTATGAGTGCTCTCAATAGATGAACTACTCAAACACATTTAGGAAACAGTTGCTCACCAATAATTCTTGCCCAATGCAATCTCTCATGTCAATCTTACTGTAGACCTACAAACATTTTTGTAGAGCCATCAACCACTCCCTACAATAAATGTGAGTAATGTCCAAAAGTAAGCACAATTTTGCAGCGTTATCATTTTGCAAGAAGGCACCAAGGTGAAGGGAATCCATTGAGACTTAAGTTACTGACCTTCAAAGGCTGGCGTCATCTTGTAATTTTGGTGGCTTGGTGGATGAACGTATACGTGACCAGTTTATGGTTGGTTGCATCATTGAAAAGGTACGTGAGGAATTATGGTTGAAAGATGACTCTTCCCTAGACGAAGTCTTAGCTATTGCCAAGAAGGTGGAGCATTCCATGGAATGTGTTGGTGTTATTAGGAAAGCAAATGAGAAAGAGGTCGCTAATGTTCATGTTGTCAAGGAGAAAAGTAAAGAGGGTGTAAGAAAAAAGAAGATGATAGCTTCAAGGGTGTTCCTAATGTGAGGAGATGCTACAGATGTCATAAAGTTGGAGATTTGGCTAATGAAATAAACTGCCCAGCTCTCAAAGCCATCTGCACCAAGTGTAGAAAGAGAGGACACTTTGCAGTTGCTTGTAAAGCTAAATTTGCAAAACCTAAAGTGAAAGAGGTATCTGTGGAGATTGATTCTGTACAAGATGAGGGTCATACCGATTTTGTGTGTGGTTAAATAATTTTACAGGTCCATGGGGACACCTTGATTAAAAGCTCACCTGTAGATACTATTACTGTTCATGGTGAGAGCACAAATGTTCTTTTTGATTGTGGAGCAAAAATAACTATTGTCTCCAACGGTTTCTATCAAAATTCTCTCCTTGGCAAAGTTAAACTTAATCGACCTGACATCAAACCCTGTGCCTATGGTAGAGAGCCCATCAAATTGCATGGCTTCTTTGAGGGTGTCATTGAGTATAAACAAAGGCTAATTTCCAGAAAGATTTACGTGTCTCAGATAGGTGACAGTGTCATAAGTTGGTCACATCAAGGTGATTTGGGAGTCATCTTGGATCCCAGTGGTCCTGTTCCCATTCGCTTAAAGTACAGAGACTTGGTGTGTCCTGTGGGTGAGTTGGATGATTAAGAGTTGGTTGTGTGTATGAAAAGAGAGGTCCCACAACTTTTAAGGAAGAGTTGGGATGCCTGGTGGATTACGAGCACGAAATACGTTTGGTACCCCTTCACAACCTGTATGCTTCAAGGTGAGAAATGTGCCTATTGCCGTTCGTGATGAAATGTGTGCTGAGATTGAAAAACTTAAGGAAGGTGGTATCATTGAGGAAGTTGAGGGCACCGAGTGGCTTGCGGCTGTAGTAGGCGCCAGGAAGGCCAATGGTAGCCTGGGCCTGTGTTTGGATTTAAGACACCTTAACAAGTGTGTTTTTGTTGATAGATATACTCTGCCTAACATAACAGAGCTTGTTCTTATACTGGGTGGTGCTACTGTTTTTATTACCATCGATCTCACCTTGGCGTATCACCAAGTCAGGTTGAAGGAGTCGTCAAGGGATTTGACAGCTTTTGTGACTCCCTTTGGCACCTTCAGATTTGCCAGACTTCCCTTTGGTCTTGTTTCTGCTGCTTCTATTTTTCAAAGGGTAATGGAAAGAATTCTAAAAGGCATCCGTGGTGTCTGTGTTTACCAGGATGACACCCTAGTCTTTGGTAAGGGTGAGGCTGACCATGAGAGATGTTTGAGAGAGGTGTTGGGTAGGCTTACTAAGGCTAATCTCACCATAAAAGCGGAAAAATGCAAGTTTAGCACGAGGATGGTTGATTACTTGGGTCACGCCATTTCTGGTGACGGGGTATTTCCCAAAGGTGAGTTGGTGGATACTATTTCTAGAATGGTTTCACCAACATCACGTGAGGAATTGATGAAATTTCTAGGCATGGTGGAGTTTATGGGAAATTTCTCAAATATTTTGCAGAGTTAAGTGTCAATATGAGGTGCCGATTGAGGAAAGGTGTTGCTTTTACTTGGGATGGAGGGTGTGAGGAGGAATTCATTAATCTCAAAATGTTTCTGAGTGCTGCGCCCAAACTCAAAAGTTTTGACCCCAAGAAACAATCTTTTGTCACCACTGATGCTAGCCTCAAAGGTCTTGGTGCGGTTTTGCAACAGAGGGGAGAGAACGGTGTGAATACCATTATGTTTATCTCCCGTGGTTTGAAAGATGCGGAGACACGGTACTCTGTGATTGAGAGGGAGGCCTTGGCTGTGCATTGGGCTGTCAGGAAGCTTAAGAAGTTGTTGTGGGGTTCGAAGTTTGTGGTACGTTCTGATCATAAACCTCTTGTTGAGGTTTTTGCTAAGAAAGGTTTAGATCAGGTTTCAGTAGGATTACCAAGTGGGTGATTTCGCTTCAAGAGTACAACTTTCACCTGGAATATCTTCCGGGTGTGAGGAACACTGTTGCAGATACCCTCTCTAGGTTAGTCTCTGTTGAGGATGTTTTGTCTGATGATGATAAGTGTCTTGATGAAGAGGCTGACTTTGTGTGCTTGGTTGATTGCAAAGCTGTTTCTGAAGACACATGGCGCAAAGCGCTTTCCTCGGATAACATTCTCAAGGAAGTGATGCGTTTGTTGGAGTGTGGTTGGAATGCCAAGACAACCAGTACTAATGGATGTGAGTCTTTTTGGAAGGTGAAAGATAAGTTGAGTGTCCATAAGGGTCTTCTTTTCAGGGGGACTAAATTGATTCCCCCAGAGACACTAAGGGAAGAGCTGGTTAAACTTGCTCATGGCTCTCATCTAGGAATGTCCAAATGTAAAGAAAGGCTTCGGTGTTCCTACTGGTGGCCTGGTATGGATAAGATGATTGAGAGGCTTATCAGGGAATGTTCGTTGTGTGCACTCAGTGACAAGACCAAACAAACTAGGGTTCAACCCATGAAGATCAGGAAATTACCTGAGGGTCACTGGTGTGCCATTTCATTAGACATCCTGGGACCTATTCATGGTGAAGGTGTCCAAAGATTTGTTATTGTGGTCATCGACATGTTCTCTAGGTGGCCTGAAGTTTGTGTTTCTAATTTCATTGAGAGCAAAGATGTGATCAAGTTCTTGGATGTTCTTTTCAGTCGTGAAGGGTTCCCTCGCACCATTTTAACTGATAATGGTGTGCAGTTAGTCTCTAAGGAGATGAGCAAGTTCCTTTCTGATAGACACACAAGAAGTGTTCTCTCTATCATCCAGAGACGAATGGAATGGTGGAAAGGCTGAACAGGGTTCTTAAAGAAACCATTGCATTAGCTAAATCTCATTCTCTTAACTGGAAAGAGGAATTGTTTAAGCAGGTTGAAATGTACAGATTCACTCCTCATTGCACCACAGGTAAAACGCCTTTTCAGCTCTTTAGAGGTAGATTACCAAAGACGTTTGTGGAACCTTCTTGGGTCAATGAATTTGAAGGAGTAGTTGGGAAAGAGTGTGGTAATGACAATTGGCGTGTGAGAGAAATGAAGAAGGTTGTGCAGAGGAAGAATTATTTTGATGATAAACATTCTGTGAAGAAACTCAAGGTACAGGTTGGGGATCTGGTCACGGTTAAACGACCAGGTTTGGGTGGTGTTATGAAATATTCCAAACCCATTCTTGTTGTCAAGACCTTCAAAAATGCCGTACGTACGAAAGATCACCGCATTTGGAATATGAACTAAATTGTTGTTTGTAAAAGTACTGGTGGTGATGTCAAAGGCACTTCTGAGACAGAAGGTGCTGTTGTCACCAGGAAGTCTAGCAGCTTGGTTAAAAAACCAAAGCATTTGGATGATTTTATTTGAATTTCTTGGTGGGTGGTTTCTTCATAAAGTTTTTATATGTACTGTTCTCTTTATGATTATATTTTGTTTTGTTTTGTTTGTTTTATGAGGAGGGAGGTGTGTGGTATTCCTCATAGCATGGTTCTTTGGTTATCACAGCTGTGCCTTGATCAGGCACAGCTGTGGGGTCATTATGATGTCACTTGCTGTAGGTCTCTATGGTGACGGAATGTGGCTACTTGAATGTACGAGTCAGTTGGAAGGTGTCCTGCTTATGGATGGCTGGGATCGTCTGTGAATAAAGAAACCTGAATCCTCAACAGCTTTCCTGACTCTTTGTATCACCTGCTCCTGCCAAGAATCTATCATGAATTGTCACAGTACTGTTTGATCAGAACACGATTTTCGAAATATAAACACGCTGTTTGTAGTTTTTGAATTACAAAACAAGAGAAATGTCATCACAAAGGCTTTGTAGCTTTCCAGTACTCACATTTTTTCTCTATTGGGAAACATATTTCCATTAAGTTTTTATTCCACCATGGAAATGTTCTTCTACTCTTTGACAAGAGGACGCTTGTATTTTTTTGTTGGGTTGGAAACTACTTGTAAGTTGTTACTAACTTAAATGTCTGTGCATGTTTTCCTACTTTTGTAGGTAACACCTCCTTGGAATCTCCACAAACCTGCCCCTAACACAACATTTTCTAAAGCGAACGTTCCACCACACTGGCAACATTTATCCATTCACTGATTCAAGTTGCAAGTGTAAAAGTATACCACCCACGATTCTGTGCATATGAATGGGATTTTTCGTTTAACTTGCACACCTAGGTCGATCTTAGGTTTCTACATTTTTTGACTTGGGACCTGTGGAAATAGCATTCCTATGCCATTTACTTTTACAAAACACATACAAGCCAGCAACCAGCATTTCAATACTGTCATGTTACATCATTATCTCTTACACCCACCACTTTCTGTGGAATCCTTCAATAGTCAGGCTTCAAAGCACAAACTCTCCCAGACCTGGCTGACTCACTCAACTCCTTCAAAACCACTTCCTATGAAAATGATGTCTTACCATGGTCTTTCATCAAAGCTCTCTCTGGGCATGCTCTCTTATGCCTACTTACAATTCACAATACCTCCCTCACTAAATACATCTCCCCAGAAGCTTTCAAGCCAGGCCAGATCCTCCCTCACCTAAAGTAAACTACACTAGACCTTCATGACCTCAGCAACTTCCGGCCCATCACTCCCTAACATTCATCAGCAAGATCATTGAAAAAACTGTCTATGTTCAACTCCAAGATCACATCAATGCTAACCATCACCTGCACGGCTACCAGTCTGGCTTCAGAGCCCACTACCTTATACATCATAGACAATGCCCTCTTAACACAAATTAATTTTCCAGCCCAGTCATAATCAGGGCCTCAGTAAATACCATTACCGTGAGGTAATATGTTGACACTGTGAGGTGTATTCGTTTGCTTGTGAACCTGGGAATTATGGATTACAAGCAGAATCATAATTTAGCACGTCAGGTTCTGCATTTTGTGCTTTTAATTTGATACATTTCAGCAGGTGTAATGTGCCAAAATCTCTCTGGGAAAATCATGGGGATGTGATAATTATGACACGCTCCGATCGGAATTTAACCAACCCCCAGCTCATGTTAAAGTTCTAATTACTAAGAAGAATTGAGAACCAGTCGGTGCATATGATCTAAAGGAGCCGTTCAATGGCATCTGTACAACAGGACATTATAGCACCCTGACACATTTAACAAAGGAGCATACAAATCAGCCATAAGTTCACAGGGCTTTAGTAATGTTCATAAACCTGATAAGCTGTTTATTTACTTAGAGCACACAAACACAGAGGACCTAAACACAACCTTTGTAAAGGAGACTGAAGAAACAAGGCAATTTCTAGATTAAAGTGTTAATTTCCATGGCAGTATTCAAGTTCTGAAAAAGATGCAGAGGTGGCATTTCTGAAAGAATTTGGTGCACACAGACTTTGTCTTTGATTGATCATGTGTTGTAAACACTGCATCGCAACACATATTCCACTAATGTTCGTGTACTAAGAATAGAACAGTACAGACTAGTACAGGCTGGTACTGGGCAGTTACTCTATGCTAGACATTATGCACACACCATTGCATTATGATGCTAATGAGTGTGAGTGGCGTAAGTCACCCAAATTGTGTGCCAGCGTTTAGGAAGAGAGTAGTTGAGCTGCATCATACTGCTTTTTCCCTCTCACGCAACACACCACAGCAATTTTGGTTGCTGTGCTGCATTGCATGGCATTCATACATCTGCCACTTTTAAAGTAGACAAATACATTCTAAGCTCCCAATCAAATTTCTGCAATAGACCGGTTTGTGGACCATTCCTCAACATGGGGATAAGGTTCAGTTGGAGCCACCACACTGGTATCAGGTTTCACGAAACTTGAACTAGTTATAAAGTGCTAAACAAAACCTACTGTATTTGTGGTACTTGCAAGTATCGCAGTACTGAGAAAAGAAGTCCTGCCTCTACGACTGTGTGAGACCCGTGATTCAAAGAACCAGTAATGTTAACCTTTTCCATAAAAGTGCTCAAATACAAAAGAAACTACACTTCTCTGTCTCTTGTCCTGTTCCTACATTAGGCAATGAGTTGCTAGTTAGGCATTGATGAAGGTGCTTGACCTCGCTATCGGTGCCAGACCATATGCTCGGAGCCACTTGAGCCTTGATCCAGGGCTTGATGCCATATTACTCACAGGACCCATATAATAGGTCCTTAGTGCATGGGGATGAGAATTACTTTTGAGAGGAGTGCATTGTTCATCCTTCCATTAATCCAGATATAAAGCCCTATCCTCGTAAAGCCTCATCACATGACGACATCTCTGCCTCCCACACATGACCTTAATACGGGGTGGCTACAGCGGTAACAGCTGGCAAAGGAGTCTCCAGTATGGGTGCCTCAGCTCCAAAACAGTGACTCCCCTTCTGCTCAAGGAAGAAATGCAGGCGTTCCTCACCAAAGGTGCCATGGAGCTGGAGCCTCAAATCCAGGATGGCAAAAGAGTATAATTCCTTTATGTTCTGATCCCAAAAATGGATGGATCCCTGAGACCTTTCCTTGATATAAGGCCCCTCACCTAGTAGCTCATGGAAGACAATTTCCATATGCCCACCCTTTTGGAAATGACTCCGCTGTTTACTCAGTGTGACTCGTGCCTATGTTGGACCTGAAAGATTCCTACTTCCCCCACCTTCATTGATCCAGCCAACCACTGGTACCTTTTTTCATGGTAAGTGCATAACACCACCAATTCAAGGTACTTCACTTTGGAATCACCACAGTCCCATGATCTTCTCAAAGGCGTAGGCAATGGGAGCCATCCTTCTGCACTGGAATGCTCACATTATATCATTTGACAAGTCATCAGTCATTGTCATCAATTTCATTTAACATGTTGTTAGAACTGGAATTCCTGGTTGTCTGAGGTATGCAACCATGCCAAGCAGGAATCACCACTCTAGTCAAGGTAAGCTAAGTACACACTAGCAGATAGCCTGTGCTCACCCTCTGGTAGCTTGGCACAGAGCAGTCAGGCTTATCTAAAGAGGCAATGTGTAAAGTATCTGTGCAACACACACAGTAGCACAACGAATTCACCACAAAAAGACCCCATACAGGTTTAGAAGTATAGATTATTATATTCTGGACAAAATAAGACCAAAACGACAAAGATCGAATGTATAAAAGACAAGATATTGAATTTCAAAAGAATACATGAAAAATAGCACTTAGAAGCAAATAGCGCTTTCGGGGTTACTTGAGGTTGTGATGGACCTAGGCAAAGTCAAAGTTCGGGCCGACCGCAATGGGGCGTTGACTGGCTACCGGACCTGTGCAGGCCCCGGTGAACAAAGTACCTTTCCTTGTCACTACAGCAGGTTGTGTTGTGAGCTGCGTCGATGCGGGGCCCCAAGTCGAGGATGAGTGGGTTTTCTCCATACGCTAATGCCGATGCGTCTATTCTGTAGACGGGTGCCGGATTCGAGATGCGTCGAGCGATGCACCAGGTTTCCCCATGCAGTTGAGGGAAGCTGCAGCAGCAGCGATACACTGGCTGATGCATCGATCTCGGGAGCCATGGCACTGGTTCTGGTGCGAAGTCCATGTTGCAAGTATCTGGGCCACTTCCAGTGAGCCAGGCACAGGAGCAGGGGTAGAGACTTTGTTATCATTGAGTCTCAAGCAACAGGAGGCAAACCAACAAGCCCTTGGAGCACACTTGGAGGGAAGGCAGAGTCCAGCTCTCCTTCAGCAAAGTCAGAGAGCTGCAGGAATAAGGGCAGCAAGCAGAAAAACAGGCCTTCCAGATCAGCAGTCCAATTTAATCCTTTAACCAGCACAACAGTTCTTCTGCAGAGCTTCAGTTACAAGTCCAGTAGTGTCTAATTTTTGGGGGTCAGAGGCCAGTACGTATACCCAAAAATGCCTTTGTTGTGGGGTGACCACAGAGCAACTCCTTGAAGTAGAAAGGTCCTTCTTTCAATCCAGCGCTGTCTGCTAGGCTATCTATGAGGGGTAAATCTGCCCTTTGTGTGGGGACAGGACACTACCAATTCAGTGAAGTGTTAGCCCCTCCCTTCCATCCTGCCGAGACAGGGCCATCAGAATGCAGATGTATGTAGATGGGTACTCAGACATACCTATCCTTCCTATGTTTGTGGCTGTAAAGAGAGAATGCACAAATGTGTAGCTGTCACCCACCCCAGACGTGTATTGGAGACAGGCTGCAAGGCACCCAGAGCAGTCAGTGCAGAGAAATGTCCACTTTCTAAAAGTGGCATTTCTAAAACAGTAATGTTAAATCCAGCTTCACCAGTAAGGAGGATTCATCATTATCAGTCCAAAGATATAAACATGAAGTAGCTACTCCTACCTGCTCAGGAATTACCAGTTAAAAGTGTATATGGGAATTCCCAATGCTAACCTATGAGAGGAGTTGGCCTCACAGTAAGGAAACATGAATTTAGCTGTTTGTCACTACCAGAACAGGCAAAACATAAAACCATATGACCTACCTTTTACTGACAAAGCACCCTGCCCTTAGGGCTACCTTGGGCCTACCTAGGGTGACTTATATGTAGTAAAAGGGGAGTTTAAGGTTTGGCAAGTAGCTTTAAATGCCAAGTCAAAGTGGTAGTAAACTGCACACACGGGTACTGCAATGACAGGCCAGAGATAGATTTGAAAGGCTATTTCTGTGGGAGGCACAATCAGTGTTGCAAGCCCACTAGTAATATTTAGCTAACAGGCCCTGGGTATGTCGGTATACCACTTTACAAGTGACTAATAGGTAAATTAAATATGCCAATCATGTATACACCAATTAAACACATGTTTAGGGAAGAAGCACATGCACTTTAGCACTGGTCAGCAGTGGTAAAGTGATCAGAGTTTTAAGGCCAACAAAAAGAATTTAGCAAAAAGAGAAGGAAGGCAAAATGTTTGGGGTGATCCTTCAGAGAGGGCCATTTTCCAACACGTCTTGAATGAAATATGTGAGGTGATAAGTAGTGCATGGTGGGGGCGCAAGTTATAATTAACTCATTGAACTATAACTAGTGAACTTCAGTGTTTTTTTGTTTTTAAACATAATTTATGTGTTATTATTTATATATATATATATATATATATATATTTATATTTATTTTCACTGAAAAAACCACAGGTTTCGGACGTTATAGTTAGGCTGACATTTTACTCGTACAAAACCAGAGAAATTCAGCTGTTATAGTTAGCTGAGCTAACTATAACTAGCGCCCCGCAATGCACTGCTGATGACGTCACATATTACATCACTCATGACATGGTCAGTGACATCACTCATGACATCTCAAATGATATCACTGATGACATCACTGATGACATCATCCAGTGACTGAGTGTTTCTAAAAGTTTAAGAATGATATATATATATATATATCTATACGTCAAGGTGTAGTCGAAGATGAGTGGGTGTATGAGTGTCTCTATAGATGAATTAGAGGCTGTGTGCCTGACTGTGAGTGATTAAACGTGTCTTGGTGAATGTATGGGTGAGTGACTAATCTTTGTGAATGTGTGTATCAGTCTGTTAGTTGGTGTGTAAGTGGCTGCATGGGTTAGTGAGTAGGTACATGAGTGTCTGTATGGGTTATTGATTAGTTGTCTGAGTACCTGTATGGGTGCCTAAGTGTTTGTAGGGTGGGTGAGGGGCTGTGTGACTCCATGCATGGATGTGTGAGTGGGTGAATCCCTGGGTGTATGGGTTCATGAGTGCATCTGTGCGGTACTGTATGGGCGAGTGAGTGTGCGTATAGCTATGTCAGTGAGTGAATGGATGTCTCAGTGGTATATGGGTAAGTAACTGCATATGTGAAAGGCAGTGTATGTGAGTGTTGGAGTATATAAGTGACTGTATATGTGAGAGAGTGATTGTGAGAGTGGCTGTATGGGTGAGTGTGTGCTTGTGTCAGCGACTAAGGAGAGTAAGTATTTGTTAGTATCTATATGAGTAGTGAATGTGTGTGTGTTACTGTATGGATGAGTAAGTGGCTGTGTGATTGAGTGTTTTGGTGAGTGAGTAGCTCTATGGGTGACTGATGGTGTATGAGTGGCTGTATGGGTATATGAGTGGATATATCAGCGGCTGTATTAATGAGTGACTGGCTGTATGAGTGCCTGTACTGATGAGTGAGTGTATGTGTATGTAGACCTCTGAATCAGTAAGTGGCTATCTACATACTGGTATTGGTGTGTCAATGGTTTCAAGAATGGTAGTCTGAAATTTGGAGTGGGTGGATGAAAGTTTATATTGGGGTGTGAGCAGGTGCATCAGAGATTATGTGGATGATGTCATCAGTGATGTCATCAGTGATGTCATTTGAGATGTCATCAGTGATGTCACTGACCATGTCATAAGTGATGTAATATGTGACGTCATCAGCAGTGCATTGCGGGGGCGCTAGGTATAGTTAGCTAACAGCTGAATTTCTCTGGGTTTGTATGAGTAAAATGTCAGCCTAACTATAACGTCCCTGAAACCTGTGGTTTTTTCAGTGAATATCTAAGGTTTTTTAAAATGCAAATTCCTAACTATAACGTCCCGAAAACCTCTGGTTTTTTCAGTGAATTTCTAAGGTCTTTTAAATGCTGATTTCTAACTATGCCTACATAGGTAAGGCATGTGCAGAAAGAGGAAGAAAGGCGCAGAAAGAAGGAAGAGAAGTGCAGAAAGAGGTAATAGAGGTGCAGAAAGAGGAAGAAAGGTGCAGAAAGAAGCAAGAGAAGTGCAGAAAGAAGCAACAGAGGTGAAAAAAGAGGCCGACTTCGACTGTACCTTTCCACAGACTCATACAAATTAGCCTAATCACTAATCCTTCTCTCAAGATGTCTTAAACCTCACTTTTCTCTTGAAGGTTCACTATTCATCGACTGCTCAGAATGTTAGGCGTGCCAAATCTAAAACAGCAATCCTAACCATATCACTGTTTTAAGTCTCACAAGTTTCTGAAGGTATGCATACGTGTGTCTGTGCTTTTACCTAGTGACATGTTACATAAATATAAACATACAAATACCTGAATACCTCTGTTTCAAAGCATACTCTGTAAATTTGGGTACAAAAAGGTGCATGTATTTCTTTCTGCTCATAATACAGGGCACATGGGTATTCAGTAGTATATTTGAGGGGCTCTATACACCTACATACATAAGACATGTCTGCCTGCGCAACCAAATGACAGAGCAACACTGAGAAGATTTGACCACCTTTAGGAAAAGCTACCCGCTTTTTAAGCTACCATCTGCATAACGCATGTGAGAATACATGTACAAGTAGACATATACCTCAGTCACGAGTGCACATAGACCTTTAAACTTGACAGCTTGCACTTCCCATTTGAGTACAGAAAGAGGCAAGAGAAGTGCAGAAAGAGATAAGAGAGGTGTAGAATGAGGGGAGGGGTGCAGAAAGAGGCAAGAGGGGTACAGAAAGAAGCAAGAGAGGTGCAGAAAGAAGCAACAGAAGTGCAGAAAGAAGCAGTAAAGGTGCAGAAAGAGGCAAGAGAAGTGCAGATAGACGCAAGAGAGATACAGAAAGAAGCAAAAGAGGTGCAGAAAGAGAAGAGGTGTGCAGAAAGAAGCAAGAGACGTGCAGAAAGAGGCAAGAGAGGTGCCGAAAGAAGCAAAAGAAGTGTAGAAAGAAGCAACAGAGGTGCAGAAAGAGGTAAGAGGGGTGGAGAAAGAGGCAAGAGAAGTGCAGAAAGAAGCAAACGAGAAGCAGAGAGGGGGAAGAGGGGTGGAGAAAGAGGCAAGAGGGGTTCAGAAAGAAGCAAGAGAGGTGTAGAAAGAAATAAAATAAGTGCAGAAGGAAGCAACAGAGGTACAGAAAGAGGCAAGAGGGGTGCAGAAAGAGGCAAGAGTGGTGCAGAAAGAAGCATGAGGGGTGCAGAAAGAAGCAAGAGAGCTGGAGAAAGAAGTAAGAGGAGTGCAGAAAGAACCAACAGAGGTGCAGAAAGAGGCAAGAGGGGTGCAAAAAGAGGGAAGAGGGGTGCAGAAAGAGGCACGAGGGGTGCAGAAAGAAGCAAGAGATGTGCGGAAAGAATCAACAGAAGTGCAGAAGTAGGGAAGAGGGGTGGAGAAAGAGGCAAGAGAAGTGCAGAAAGAAGCAACAGAGATGCAGAAAGGGGGAAGAGGGGTGGAGAAAGAGGCAAGAGAAGTGCAGAAAGAAGCAACAGAGATGCAGAAAGGGAGAAGAGGGGTGGAGAAAGAGGCGAGAGGGGAGCAGAAAGAGGCAAGAGAGGTGCAGAAAGAAACAAAAGAAGTGCAGAAAAAAGCAACAGAGGTGCAGAAAGGCAAGATGGGTGCAGAAAGAGGCAAGAGACGTGCAGAAAGAAAGAAAAGAGGTGCAGAAAGAGGCAAGAAGGGTGCAGAAAGAAGGAAGAGTGCTGCAGAAAGAAGCACGAGAGGTGCAGAAAGAAGCGAGAGGTGCAGAAAGAACCAACAGAGGTGCATAAAGAGGCAAGATGGGTGCAAAAAGAGGGAAGAGGGGTGCAGAAAGAGGCACGAGGGGTGCAGCAGAAAGAAGCAAGAGATGTGCAGAAAGAACCAAAAGAAGTGCAGAAAGAAGCAACAGAAGTGCAGAAAGAAGCAACAAAGGTGCAGAAAGAGGCAAGAGAAGTGCAGATAGAGGCAAGAGAGGTGCATAAAGAAGCAAGAGCGGTGCAGAAAGAGAGAAGAGTGGTGTAGAAAGAGGCAAGAGACATGCAGAAAGAGGCAAGAGAGGTGCAGAAAAAAACAACAGAAGTACAGAAAGAAGGAACAGAGGTGCAGAAAGAGGCATGAGAGGTGCAGAAAGAAGCAAAAGAAGTGTGGAAAGAAGCAACAGAGGTGCAGAAAGAGGTAAGAGGGGTAGAGAAAGAGGCAAGAGAAGTGCAGAAAGACGCAAGAGAGATGCAGAAAGGGGAAGAGGGGTGGAGAAAGAGACAAGAGGGGTGCAGAAAGAAGCAAGAGATATGTAGAAACAAAGAAAAGAGGTGCAGAAAGAGGCAAGAAGGGTGCAGAAAGAAGGAAGAGTGGTGCAGAAAGAAGCATGAGGGGTGCAGAAAGAAGCAAGAGAGGTGCAGAAAGAACCAACAGAGGTGCATAAAGAGGCAAGGCAAGTGCAAAAAGAGGGAAGAGGGGTGCAGAAAGAGGCACAAGGGGTGCAGCAGAAAGAAGCAAGAGATGTGCAGAAAGAACCAAAAGAAGTGCACAAAGAAGGAACAGAGGTGCAGAAAGAAGCAACAGAAGTGCAGAAAAAAGCAACAAAGGTGCAGAAAGAGGCAAGAGAAGTGCAGATAGAGGCAAGAGAGGTGCAGAAAGAAGCAAGAGCGGTGCAGAAAGAGAGAACAGGGTTGCAGAAAGAGGCAAGAGACGTGCAGAAAGAGGCAAGAGAGGTGCAGAAAAAAACAGAAGTACAGAAAGAAGGAACAGAGGTGCAGAAAGAGGCAAGAGGGGTGCTGAAAGAAGCAAGAGAGGTGCAGAAAGAAGCAAAAGAAGTGTAGAAAGAAGCAGCAGAGGTGCAGAAAGAGGTAAGAGGGGTGGAGAAAGAGGCAAGAGAAGAGCAGAAAGAAGCAACAGAGATGCAGAAATGGGAAGAGGGGTGGAGAAAGAGACAAGAGGGGTGCAGAAAGAAGAAAGAGATATGCAGAAAGAAGCAAGAGAAGTGCAGAAAGAAGCAACAGAGGTGCAGAAAGAGGCATGATGGGTGCAGAAAGAGGCAAGAGAAGTGCAGAAAGAAGCAACAGAGATGCAGAAAGGGGGAAGAGGGGTGGAGAAAGAGGCACGAGGGGTACAGAAAGAAGCAAGAGAGGTGCAGAAATAAATAAAAAGTGCAGAAAGAAGCAACAGAGGTGCAGAAAGAGGCAAGAGGGGTGCAGAAAGAGGCAAGAGTGGTGCAGAAGGAAGCACAAGGGGTGCAGAAAAAAGCAAGAGATGTGTGGAAAGAAACAAAAGAAGTGCAGAAAGAAGGAACAGAGGTGCAGAAGAGGCAAGAGGTGTGCAGAAAGAGGGAAGAGGGGTGCAGAAAGAGGCAAGAGGGGTGCAGAAAGAGGCACGAGGGGTGCAGAAAGAAGCAAGAGAGGTGCAAAAGAAGCAACAGAGGTGCAGAAAGAGGGAAGAGGGGTGGAGAAAGAGGCAAAAGAAGCAACAGAGATGCAGAAAGGGGGAAGAAAGGGTGGAGAAAGAGGCAAGAGAAGTGCAGAAAGAAGCAACAGAGATGCAGAAAGGGAGAAGGGGGTGGAGAAAGAGGCGAGAGGGGAGCAGAAAGAAGCAAGAGAGGTGCAGAAAGAAACAAAAGAAGTGCAGAAAGAAGCAACAGAGGTGCAGAAAGAGGCAAGATGGATGCAGAAAGAGGCAAGAGAAGTGCAAAAAGAAGCAACAGAGATGCAGAAAGGGGGAAGAGGGGTGGAGAAAGAGGCAAGAGGGTGCAGAAAGAAGCAAGAGAGGTGCAGAAAGAAACAAAAGAAGTGCAGAAAGAAGGAACAGAGGTGGAGAAAGAGGCAGGAGGGGTGCAGAAAGAGGGAAGAGGAGGCAGGAGGGGTGCAGAAAGAGGAAAGAAGAGGCAGGAGGGGTGCAGAAAGAAGCAAGAGGAGTGCAGAAAGAAGCAACAGAGGTGCTGAAAGAGGCAAGAGAGGTGCAAAAAGAAGGAAGTGGGGTGCAGAAAGAGGCACGAGGGGTGCAGCAGAAAGAAGCAAGAGATGTAAAGAAAGAAACAAAGGAAGTACAGAAAAAAGGAACAGAGGTGCAGAAAGAGGCAAGAGACATGCAGAAAGACGCAAGAGAGGTGCAGAAAAAAACAACAGAAGTACAGAAAAAAGGAACAGAGGTGCAGAAAGAGGCAAGAGAGGTGCAGAAAGAAGCAAAAGAAGTGTAGAAAGAAGCAACAGAGGTGCAGAAAGAGGAAAGAGGGGTAGAGAAAGAGGCAAGAGAAGTGCAGAAAGAAGCAACAGAGATGCAGAAAGGGGAAGAGGGGTGGAGAAAGAGACAAGAGGGGTGCAGAAAGAAGCAAGAGATATGTAGAAACAAAGAAAAGAGGTGCAGAAAGAGGCAAGAAGGGTGCAGAAAGAAGGAAGAGTGGTGCAGAAAGAAGCATGAGGGGTGCAGAAAGAAGCAAGAGAGGTGCAGAAAGAACCAACAGAGGTGCATAAAGAGGCAAGGCAGGTGCAAAAAGAGGGAAGAGGGGTGCAGAAAGAGGCACGAGGGGTGCAGCAGAAAGAAGCAAGAGATGTGCAGAAAGAACCAAAAGAAGTGCACAAAGAAGGAACAGAGGTGCAGAAAGAAGAACAGAAGTGCAGAAAAAAGCAACAAAGGTGCAGAAAGAGGCAAGAGAAGTGCAGATAGAGGCAAGAGAGGTGCAGAAAGAAGCAAGAGCGGTGCAGAAAGAGAGAACAGGGTTGCAGAAAGAGGCAAGAGACGTGCAGAAAGAGGCAAGAGAGGTGCAGAAAAAAACAGAAGTACAGAAAGAAGGAACAGAGGTGCAGAAAGAGGCAAGAGGGGTGCTGAAAGAAGCAAGAGAGGTGCAGAAAGAAGCAAAAGAAGTGTAGAAAGAAGCAACAGAGGTGCAGAAAGAGGTAAGAGGGGTGGAGAAAGAGGCAAGAGAAGTGCAGAAAGAAGCAACAGAGATGCAGAAAGGGGAAGAGGGGTGGAGAAAGAGACAAGAGGGGTGCAGAAAGAAGAAAGAGATATGCAGAAAGAAGCAAGAGAAGTGCAGAAAGAAGCAACAGAGGTGCAGAAAGAGGCATGATGGGTGCAGAAAGAGGCAAGAGAAGTGCAGAAAGAAGCAACAGAGATGCAGAAAGGGGGAAGAGGGGTGGAGAAAGAGGCACGAGGGGTGCAGAAAGAAGCAAGAGAGGTGCAGAAAGAAATAAAAAGTACAGAAAGAAGCAACAGAGGTGCAGAAAGAGGCAAGAGGGGTGCAGAAAGAGGCAAGAGTGGTGCAGAAAGAAGCACGAGGGGTGCAGAAAGAAGCAAGAGATGTGCGGAAAGAAACAAAAGAAGTGCAGAAAGAAGGAACAGAGGTGCAGAAGAGGCAAGAGGTGTGCAGAAAGAGGGAAGAGGGGTGCAGAAAGAGGCAAGAGGGGTGCAGAAAGAGGCACGAGGGGTGCAGAAAGAAACAAGAGAGGTGCAAAAAGAAGCAACAGAGGTGCAGAAAGAGGGAAGAGGGGTGGAGAAAGAGGCAAGAGAAGCAACAGAGATGCAGAAAGGGGGAAGAAAGGGTGGAGAAAGAGGCAAGAGAAGTGCAGAAAGAAGCAACAGAGATGCAGAAAGGGAGAAGGGGGTGGAGAAAGAGGCGAGAGGGAGCAGAAAGAAGCAAGAGAGGTGCAGAAAGAAACAAAAGAAGTGCAGAAAGAAGCAACAGAGGTGCAGAAAGAGGCAAGATGGATGCAGAAAGAGGCAAGAGAAGTGCAAAAAGAAGCAACAGAGATGCAGAAAGGGGGAAGAGGGGTGGAGAAAGAGGCAAGAGGGGTGCAGAAAGAAGCAAGAGAGGTGCAGAAAGAAACAAAAGAAGTGCAGAAAGAAGGAACAGAGGTGGAGAAAGAGGCAGGAGGGGTGCAGAAAGAGGGAAGAGGGGTGCAGAAAGAGGGAGGAGGGGTGCAGAAAGAAGCAAGAGGAGTGCAGAAAGAAGCAACAGAGGTGCTGAAAGAGGCAAGAGAGGTGCAAAAAGAAGGAAGTGGGGTGCAGAAAGAGGCACAAGGGGTGCAGCAGAAAGAAGCAAGAGGTGTGAAGAAAGAAACAAAGGAAGTGCACAAAGAAGGAACAGAGGTGCAGAAAGAGGCAAAAGGGGTGCAGAAGGAGGGAAGAGGGGTGGAGAAAGAGGCAAGATGGGTGCAGAGAGAAACAAGAGAGGGACGCCTTTGCATTGCTGGACACTTACCGTGAGGGGAACGGTTTTAGTTTTCTCCACGCTACCGCCGTGAGGGGAACGGCTCTCGCTCACTCCACGCCACCGCCGTGAGGGGAACGGCTCCTGCCTACTCTATGCTGCCGTGAGGGGAACGGCCTACATCCCCCAGCTGCCCCAGCTTCTCCCGCCAGGATAAAGGCGCGGCTGCCCTCCCGCAGCGCGGGACGCGCGCGGGCGAAGCCCGGGCCAAGGGCGGGCCCGTCTGCGCCCGTCAGAGGCCGAAGGAGGCCAGGCAGGGCCACATTATTGATCAAGGTCGTCGGAATTCTATTGCTCCCAAATTTTCCGCATGTAATCTGACTGTGAAAGATAAGATAAGGCGATTTGGGGGTTTCTATATCAGTATCTTTTCGCAGTATCAGACTGGGAGCCGTGAGGGAAACGGCTAGCTCTGAGTGTCTCTAATTTCCAGTAGTCCCCGGGGACCCAGGAGCACCTGTGACACTTTAGTATACGCTTAGAGGCAGCGCTAAGGTGAGCCCGTCATAGTTAGGTTGGGCCTCCCCTCTATCAACCGGGATTTTAACTAGAACAGAGAACAGAGAACTTAACGGATAGGCACCGTGCCCAATCGTGCCTAATAGCTGTGCCTTATATTGAACTGTGAGCAACCGGAGATGCAGATTATCGTTCTAGATATTTTTTAACTTTGGTGCTCTTCACCGTCACCGTAAACTGACTCCCTGTGTTTTAATATTTCTTTGTTGTCGTCGTTTTTTGGTTTTTATTCCCTTTTTACACTCTCTTGGTTTTAATTTCCCCTTTTTTTTAACATTGCATTGTATGTGTGTTACAGTGGGATTTTTTATGCGATATATCAATTTTTGCCTAGCACATGTCACTTTAAGGATTACTCTCTCTTTTTGCACTTTATAACCAACGGACCATTAGAATATCAAGTACCAGTATTTGCCCATGGAAGACTAATTTGTGTTGTATAGTATATGCCTTTATATAGCCAACACACTTTGCACTTTGCACTTTAGTATTAAAGGTGAAACCCTATAGCAAGAGATCCATCAAGGAGGTAAACTTCTCGCTCAGTATAGATTCAAGGCACTAGAATTGTAGGAGGTTAATATCTACTGCTTTACATCTGTCCTCCTAGTCCTATTTTAGCCACTGCATTATATTTAGGGAAGAAACCCCTACGCTCCTGTAGGCTTTTTTATAGGGACATATATTTATCTTTCGCCCGTATAGCCTCCTTTGTAGCATCCTCATGGCAAGAAGGAAGTTAGCGAAGTCTTTTTCTGCTAAATCATGTCCAACGATTGATTCATTTTTGGTTAAAGCGGTCAATGTTCTCACCGAGGAAATTGACCGTACTGAGAGGCGTCTCTCTATGGGCTCAAGCTTTATCGGGGTAGAACAGGGAAATGGGGCTGGGGCCGGGGCCCCTTCTGGCCCCTTTAATGCGAGCGGATCCAGTAAATCGACCAATAACTCCTTGGCGGCCGAGGAGCTTGAGCGGTCGTTATTGATTCAGGAGGGATTTGTGGGGATCTTACTCGAATATCCATGACCCCTAATTTGACGGACCTTGAAAGCCCGTCGTTACCGATACCGATAAAGACCAGGGGACGTAGAAAGAATACCCTAGAACAGGGGAATTTTAATTCTAAGGCCAAAGCTAAAACAAATGTTAAGAGTATTCGTAATGGGAAACTTGCCGATCCCTTGTCCTGTACAGACCCCATATTTCAACAATTAACATTAGCGACTATCTCTGACAAAATTATAGAGCTCCTAAGGCCGCTTTATGATAAATTGGACATCTTAGCTAGAGAAATCCATAAAATTAGTGGAGTATTGGATATAGTTAACTGTAAATTTCAAAAGGAGTCACTTAGGGATCATCAAAAGGATGTTATTATAGACCCTATTATTATAGACCCTATTGACCCGACTATTGCTGTAGGTAATGATCGCAGAGATTGTAGTAAATATTGCAAGGAGCGGGCCCCTATTATACAAGCAGAAAATAGGGAAAAAGATAGAAATATAGTAATAGGAAATTTAACTACTAATAGTGGTTTTGCACTACCCCAAAAGGAGCAAGTAATGAATAAGCCAGACAAACTTAGATCATCTGATCCTATAAAGCCAGCTGGTCTAAGTTCCTTAGCCCATGGGGATAGGATAATGGCCCCGAGTTGCAAATTTGCCTCCCGAATGTAGTCCCTATGTTGTAATTTTGGCCAACGTCCCCAAACTCCAAATTGGGCAGGCAGAAGAACATGGTTCACTTATGAACAAAGTAGTGTTTTGGCTGACTAATAGCTGTGGTTATCCTATGGAAGGAATAAACCAGATTTTAACAACCCGTAGAGTGGGCTGGATCGGGCCTTTGAAAAAATGCTTTGAAGGGGACTGTATCATCATTAATTTTAGATCTCCAAGATGGGCATCCAATACCCTTAAAAATGCTCCACCACCCATACGGGGGAATTTAATACCACTCTTCTCCCCTGGGGTACTTTTATAGACTGGGACGGAAGAGGAGTTACAGCAATTCCTTAACTGGCTCAACACCTTGGACGCATGTCTTAAATTTACTTGGACAGTGAATAAAAACACAGCTATATACCTGGATCTAGATATACAGGCGAATGATAACAAACTCGATACCTGTGTACATCAAAAGCCCACCAATATGAACTCACTTCTTCATTATAGATCTTATCATCCGCGGGCTCTGCGAGACAATCTGCCGGTGGGGCAATTTTTGCGTTACCGCAGAAATTGCACGTCCACTCAGAGTTACTTAGAACAAACGGAAGAACTGTCAAGTAGATTGGAAGAGCGTGCATACCCCAAAAAGTTATTACACAGGCCAGGAAGAGAGCGCTAAATACACCTAGAGATGCCCTCCTGGATAGGACCAACAAGGTCAGAAATGAATGTATTCCAGTGGTAACTACGTTTGGGCCTTGCTCGACTAAGATCAGACAGATTATAAGAAGACACTGGCATTTACTTAGCACTGTCTCTATGAAAATGCCTCCACCTAGATTCGCATTTAAACGGTCCTCTAACCTACGTGACCGTCTGGTTCATACTCGTCCTGTGCAGGAATCGAGGGAACCGGCAGTGTCCCCGGGACACTACCCTTGTGGGGGTGCTCGGTCTGCGAACTGACAACAGCTACTAAGAGTGTCACATGCGCAAATGGAAAAACATGGCATTTAAATAGGTTCAGTAATTGTAACACGGCCAATGTTATATACAGAATCACATGTCCATGTGACCTTCACTACATTGGCCTCACGACCCGTAAGGTCAAAGTTAGAATACAGGAGCATGTGAGCACGCTTAAAGCCGGAAAACTCACGACGAAGTTTGTTCAACACTATGTTACCTTGAAACACAAACACAGGGATATACGATGGGTGGTACTAGAAAAGGTTCTAGGCGATCAGCACAATATGGAGAACAGACTGGTCTCCAAAGAAGCCCGTTGGATATATCAAGAGGGGGCGGATCGTATTGGGCTTAATGATTTTATTGAATGGAACAAAGTGGTACCCTTTTGAATGGAGGTAGCCTGAGCAATTATATACTGCACTGTTGATGGCTGAATGAATATATTCAAAAAAATATTCAAAAAATAACATACTAGAGTAGAGGGTGTGTACTATCTGAGTAGATACCCCAGTAATTCCCTATTGGCTTTACTTGAGTTGAAAAATGTAGTTTATAACTCAGGGGAGCTGATATAGATTTGAGTAGGTATCATCATATATTTTTGAAAAAAATTTTTTAAAAAGTTTTTGGGAATATGGATTTTCGATAAAAGGACTGTGGAATTAATCATGGTAATTTACAACTTTCCATGATATACATACATATTTCGAAATCTGTAAACTCCTAAGATTAGAATCTAGTGGGTTCTTAGTAGCCGGTGAGAGACACTTTAAAATGGCCGCCGTATTGAATGAAACGAGCTACCTACGAGGACCGAAGGCAGGGTAGGTCTAATCAATCTGAGGTAGTAGGTACAGCTCTAATAAACACACAGGAGTGAGAGGAATATGATGAGGTGCTAAGCGGCAGCCGGTAATTCGAGGAGTCCCGGTAAGAGGCGGGGGAAAAAATCTGTAATAATTTTTGTTGAGGGAGGAGTTTTTCTCCCGTGTATCATCAAGCCTCGAGAGTGTGGTAACCTTGAGGTTGAAGAATCGCCTCTTGGTAGGAGGGGTATCAACTTTTTCAGTATAGCTGCACTCCTAAACACATCTTAACAGCTAGCGATAGACATTTTAAAATGGCTGCCGTGTTGTATGATAGAAGTACAAGCTACCTACAAGGACCGAAGGCTGGGCGGGTCTAATTTACCTGAGGTAGCGTGCGTAGCCCCATAAATACACGGCAGTGAGAGCAGCATGATGAGGTGCTGAGCGGTAGCTGGTAACCCGAGGAGTCTCGGTAAGATGCAAAAAAATTCTATTGAAGGAGGAATTTTCCCTACCGTGCATTATCAAGCCCTGGGAGAATGGTAGCCTCGTGCTCGTAATAGGAGGGGTACCAACTTCTTTAGTATAGCTGCACTCCTAAATACATCAAGGGTGGTAGCAAGTAGAGTGGTGTGTGAGGAAAGTGGTCATGGCAAACAGAGCAGGCAGCAGGGTGTCATACTCATCTGTCCTGTTTGCTACAGAGGCAACGTTCATTTCTCCATGGCCACTTGAGTTTAACATGGGCTCTAAAGAACCCGGGATAATACTTGATACATCTTATCTTTTCTCCCACACAGACTGACTGAGAGCAGTGACAGAGCCGGATGATGTGTCTGTGGACTAGTACACACACGCAGGGTTAGAAGCATTTTTATGAGGGTGCAGGTATGCTGAAGATCGGCAATCTTTGGTAAATATATCAGATGTGGTGTCGACATTCCCCCACTAGTAGCACCAGAACTAATCGTTCCGGTTTCTGGCGTGCTATATGTGTTACAAGAGTCTTTCTCTTGTTTTTAGTTTGATGCCTGTGCTGAGACATGTGTTGTTTTGAAATGTGTTGTATGTTTTCTGTTGTTTGTAGGTTTGACAAACAGAGGAAAGTGGTGCAGTGAGGACGCTGACCCTACCCTGATGAAGTTGCCGCAAAAATCTTTTACGGGCAATGAAACATGTTGGTTTTAATGGAGCAGACACACAGCAAAGAAATAAAGCAGTTTAGCTAGTGGTTGTCTAGCTCGGTTTTAGATTATAGGGTTCACGCATTGTGCACGAACACACACAGTCTTTGCACTTTTTCTTCTTTTTCCTCACTCTTTATGTTGTTGAAAAAGTTGGCAGTCGCTAATGATGAGAACCTGAGGATACAGGCGAGCATCAGTCTGTAAACTCCCATGGTGTTACTCCCGTGAGGCACTGCCTTCTTTGTTTCCCACTTTTACTTCCCCTGTTCCACTTCCTTTCGTGGTGATTCGTGAGGGGGTACAATTTGTAGATACAGCACATGTGGTTCAAAAATAGTGATTTTAGACACTTGATGGCAGATGGGAGACATTGATCCACTGTTGCGGCACACAAGATTTTGTGCCTGAGAAAATATATGTGGACGTTCTTTAGGAGTCCAGATCACCTACAGAGCAGGTCCTTGATTGTATGAAAGTACTTTTATAGACACCTGAGGGTGATGCATGGAAACGTAAGCTGGCCTCCAAATGGATCCTTGTTAGCTCCTTCTCAGGTTTCAGCCCTGCCTCATTTTGCAATTCCAGTAACTAATAGGTTTCAGGCTCTGAGTAGTTTGGATACCAATGATTGACGTGAGGGACCGATACGGGCTAATGAGGTTGCATTTGAGAGTTATTTACCTAAAAGCCCCATGATGGAAACTTTAAATGCTAAGATCATTACTAGTAAAGCTGGTTTATGCATGATAGAGCAATGTGAGTCGTTATCCACTAACGTATTAGTGACAGTCAGTATCCCTAGTAATTTAGAAAGCATTCCAGTAGAATCTATTATTATTAGTAAAGAAGTGGGACACGAAGCACCCCCCAGGAATTCTATGAATCTAATATGGGCAAAGGGTACCAAGTCACAACATGGAACATTGCTGGGCTTAAAAGTAAAATAGGTACACCATCATGGTTTGATTTTATTTTGGCCCAACATGATATTATATGTTTACAGGAGACGTGGTGTACCGACCCAATATATGTAGAGGGTTTTACCTCATATTGGTTACCAGCCCAGGCCTCCCCTTCGGGTAGAGCTAAGGGCGGCCTCCTGATTTTGATTTCCACTAATTTGGATAAATGTAAAATCAAAAGTTGTATTACTGTGGGAACTTATGCCCAGATTATGTGGATGTCTTCCACCGTGGGTAATGATGTTATTTTGATAAATTTTTATAACAATCTGTTTAATTCTCAACGTAGCTCTATTGTCCATATCTTGGAAGGGGAACTCGAGAAATTGACTAGTACCATTAGGAAACCGATTATTATTCTTTGGGTTGGCGATTTTAATGTTCAAATATGCCCATTATCACTGACCAAAGTTTGTGGGCCTAGGAGGGGGAATTTGAATTTGAAGATGATTGTTATATGCATTTCCCCCATTGTGAATATGGTAGTGCCTTAAATGGTGTTATTGTTAAATTGGATTTAGAATTACTGTATTGTGCTACCGACAAAAACAACATGATATGTCCCACATTCACAGGTAGGAATGCATCGTCTAATATCGATCACATTATTATTTCTAGTAATAGTGTACATTTATTTTCAACCCCCTGGATAATGGACCAACCAACTAGTGACCATAATAGTATTTCTTTGTATTTATTATGTTGGGGCTTTAAAAATACCATCAGTGTTCCACACAGCCTATGTATTGCCCCCACCAGACCGAATGGTGTCCGGATAAAATGGGCTGGTCTGGACCCATCTAAAATCCAGCACGATGTTATTACACAGTGTCAGAATGAAATCCAAGCCTGCTTAGGGGATGAGGTTGACCCAGTATTGTTGCTTAATAATTTTACTAGGATCAATAATACTGTGGAGAACCTTTTGCTGAAACCAGTGTGTAGGAATAAAAAACCTAAGGTGGGATGGTTTGATGATAACTGTGTAGGGGCCTTGGGCCGCCTCAAACAAGCTCTGGGGTGTAAACCAAGAAACCCGGATATAATTAAGGCCTTACGTGCAGAATACGCTTTAGCCCTAAAAATCAGGAAATTGGAACTCCAAGAAAGAGCCTGGGAAGACTTAAGCCTGGCAGCCGATACTAAAAATAATAAACTTTTCTGGGATACCGTCAATAGTTCCTTTTTGAAGGACGACCATATTCCTGAATTTAATTCTTATGTTAACTGTAACTCATGGGTAGCCCATTTTTCCACCATTTTTAATCCTTTCGATAAAGATGTCCCATTCACCCTGTCTAATCATACCCCTGTTGTATGGCCAAAATTGCCCTTGTCAATTAGTATTGAGGAGGTATTTGAGGGCATAATTAGTAGTAAGGGGGTAAGGCACCGGGTCCCGATGGGGTCCCGATAGACTTTTATAAAAATGAAATGGTTTTATGGTCGCCGTTGAGACTCATTTTCCTTTATCTTGGGGCCAGTCAATTATAATACCAATTTACAAGAAGGGTGTTAAGACTGATGCTTGTAATTATCGCCCGATTTCTTTATTGGACTCGTCTATAAAGATTATGAGTAGGGTCATGTTATCAAGACTCGAGACCTGGGTCCAAGAAAAGTCAGTCCTTACCCAAGTGCAATATGGGTTTAGAAAGGGTGTTGGCACACTGGAGCAGTGTGTCAACCTGGACCTCTTGATCGGCAAGTACACATTAGCTAAGGAGGGAAATTTATATTTGTGTTTTGCTGACCTTAGCAGCGCTTTTGATTTGGTAGACCACTCCATTTTATGGCCCTTATTGTTGGATATGGGCGCCCCCAAAGAGATTATATTTTTCTTGGCTAGATTATATGGGGAGCTATCAAGTAGGGTGCGGTACGGTCATTTAGGCGAATTTACCCCGCCTTTTAAAGTCAAAAGAGGCATCCAACAGGGCTGCGTCTTAGCTCCATTACTTTTTTCATTGTTTATCAATGAAGTTGACGCAGCACTGAAATTGTTTGAGTCGGATGCCCCTAGGGTGGATGGGAAGTCTGTCCCAATTCTTTTATACGCCGATGATGCGGTTTTACTCTCTCGCACCCCTATGGGGCTACAGCGTCTTATCGATAATTTTACTGTTTTTATTACTAAAAGAAAACTTTTAATTAACAAATCAAAAACTTTTGTTATGGCTTGCGGTAGGAACCCTATAACATCTAGCTCTTATTTCATTGAAGGTTCCAAAGTCCAGATAGTTAAGACATTTTGTTACCTGGGTATTACTTTTGCAGGGAATAGGTCATGGGCCCAGGAACAGGATAACGCCTGTTCTAAGATGCTTAGAAATATAAATGGTATTTTTAGATTTGCGGCTAAATTGGGAAACCGACGCATTAAAGACATGTTGACAATCTATGAGATACGATGCGTTACCGCAGCTCTTTATGGGGCAGGTGTTTGGGGTCATTTTCAAGGTAATTTATTACAACAAGCTGAAAATTCATTTTTAAAACGCTTACTTTGTGCCCCCTCATCTGCCTCTACGGAATTGCTCCACCGTGAGGTGGGCATTAGATATATTTCAGATTTGGCTTCAACACGACCCCTTTTATTATGGAAATCTATATGGTCAAAAGAGGAAACATTATTTACTCAATCTATCATACGGGACTGCCTCAAATTGGAGAATTGTTTAAAAATACCCCGGCTTAATTATATTATTTATTGGTTTCAATCTTTATTCAATTGTGACATCAGAACGGATCCTGAGTGTACTCTTTCTGTTGGTAGAGCTGAGATAAAATTAACCATGTTAGCAAATAAAATAGAGGCTCGTTCTTGTGTTATCAAGAATCAATCAACTTTCCTCTTTTATTCGCAATTGGATCTTAAACAGGGTTTTCAAAGTTATTTATCAGCAGTGACGAGTTTCACATCGATTTGTGCTGACACGCTTAAGATTGGGTATCGTACATCATCTTGTTAATTTCCCAATTATGAAACAGTGTTCTGTTCATGTATGCCCATGTGATGGAGTCTCAAGACAAAGCTGCTGCCATATGTTATTATTCTGTCTATTTTATTCTCATTTTAGGAGATTTTATTTAAAACCTTTTTTTCTATATTACAATATAAGATCCACTACAGATGCCTTGAACCTGCTTTTTAGATTGGATGACCCACGATTATGCTTTTATTTAGCTACTTTTCTCCTGAAATCTATTAGTGTTAGGAAATCTATGATCATTGATATCTGATTGTGTGTTTTAAGGATATTATAAATGAATTTATTTATATGTAATTATATGCATTTGCACTTTTGAATTGGGATAATATATGATCTAGTAAATGTTTGGACCTTCATGTGATTTATGCACTTGCACTTTGTATCTGTATTAACATGTTTACGCACCTTGATGTACTCGCTTTTTATCCCACTGTTTTATATTTTTTTTTTATTTTTCTATAGATCGAGCTTTTTATGTCTGTATTGCTTATATGGTTGATTTATTTAACCGAATAAAAGCTCTAAAATCGAATCAAGAGAGGTGCAGAAATAAGCAACAGAGGTGCAGAAAGGGGGAAGAGGGGTGGGGAAAGAGGCGAGAGCGGTGCAGAAAGAGGCAAGAGAGGTGCAGAAAGAAGCAACAGAGGTGCAGAAAGAAAGAAAAGAAGTGCAGAAAGAAGGAACAGAGGTGGAGAAAGAGTGAAGAGGGGTGCAGAAAGAGGGAAGAGGGGTGCATAAAGAGGCAGGAGGGGTACAAAAGAAGCAAGAGAGGTGCAGAACAAAGCAAGAGAAGTGCAGAAAGAAGCAACAGAGGTGCAGAAAGAGTGAAGAGGGGTGGAGAAAGAAGCAAGAGAAGTGCAGAAAGAAGCAACAGAGATGCAGAAAGGGGAAAGAGCGGTGGAGAAAGAGGCAAGAGGGGTGCAGACAGAAACAAAAGAAGTGCAGACAGAAGGAACAGAGGTGCAGAAAGAGGCAAGAGGGGTGCAGAAAGAGGGTAGAGGGGTGCAAAAAGAGGCACAAGGGGTGCAAAAGAAGCAAGAGAGGTGCAGAAAGAAGCAAGAGAAGTGCAGAAAAAAGCAACAGAGGATGCAGAAAGAGGGAAGAGGGGTGGAGAAAGAGGCAAGAGGGGTGCAAAAAGAAGCAACAGAGGTGCAGAAAGAAATAAAAGAAGTGCAGAAAGAAGGAACAGAGGTGGAGAAAGAGGCAGGAGGGGTGCAGAAAGAGACACGAGGGGGGCAGAAAGAAGCCAGAGAGTGCAGAGAGTATATTATCACTTGCATATAGCCTTTGTCCATCCTCTCTACACACTAATATATGCATACACCACTGCTTTACCCTCTGCATAGCACTAACAAGTGCATAATGCCATATTCCTTCCTACATAATACAAACATGCAGATAGCTCCTTTCTCTGAACTTTAAAAAAGGGTAGTGAGTGTAAGATCAGTATTTCTTCTCTGTGTTCACTTACATGTGCATAAGGCCACTCTACTAGCCTGCATAGTATTAACATGTGCATAAACACTCACCCATCCACATAAAAAACACAAAGATCTTCCTACATCAAACATATTACTTTCACGCTAACACACATGCAAAGCACGTAGAAACTTAACACTGAACAAAGTCTCTCCCAACCACACAAATCAAACACCAAGAAAATAACACATACTATCAAATGATGGTTCATGAATGGGATGAATGGAACTTACTTCAATGTGGTGGAAGAGAGCCCCTAGATAGGAAATGTGCTCCAATGCCATGGTAATAGTGATTGGAGCTATACAAATGCAAAATAACATAACATAACTGTGTTCTTTTTGCACTAACATACAGATTCTTGTCTCACTTCCTGGTCTTTGTGGAGAGGGGTCGTAAATAGCTGCTCACGTCTTTTTTGCTTCTTTGGTAGGCAGTCCACCTGGGGACTGTCTTGCTGGACAGAGTGGCATTGCAGACAAAGGGCAGGTCTGGAAGGTGGCCTGGCCAGGAAATATGTAAGGAGAACTGACCTAAATCGGTTCCTAGGAAGGATACCTGGAATACATATCTTCCGTCTGTGAAATCAGAATAAAGATGGGAGTCCAAGACCTATTATTGTTGGTTGTTGTGGTCTCTCCTACCAAGGAGGAGGTACACCACGGAACACTCAGAGGCGAGGGAACATCGCCTGGAGCCCGATCTGAAACAGTAATTATTGGACTGGCCTGAGTGCCATGACATTCTGCCTGGGAGCAAGGGAAGGAAGCGCCAACCCTGCAGGAGATGCTGTTCATCAACTGTAAGCTACTGCTGTAATTGACCCTGGTGTTGGGTCCATCTGACAAAGGCTTAGTAAGCAAAATCGCTGAATGAATTGCAGTACTGCCGGACCAGGCAGTGCGATCTCTGTCACTTATCCCAGTCATAGGTACCAAGGGACCTGGAGCAGTGTGCCTGAGTGGTAGGCCTGACTGAAGCTGGGATAAGTGCCTGTTGGTGGCCCGTGTGCCCCACAATTAGACTGTGGGACTGCAGCACTGCCAAACTGTGCTATTGGGTCGGTACCAGTCCGGAAGACCAGGTGACCAGAAAGGTGCCCATGGGGTGCCTCGTGAAGAATCGAGGTAAGCGCATTGGGGCACTGAGTGCTGATTATGCCTCCTGGATTCATCATCTGCAGGCATGTGGCCATCGAGCTCAAGAAGAAGTGCCCACTACTCACCGGTGTGTCGGAGTGAGTCACGCCATGAGTAAAGTACACACTAAAGTCTTGGGGTCAGCTGCACCATGAGTCAGGTACCTCCAGGAATGTCAGAGGGAGTCGGGACTCACAGCCAGCTGACCAGAAGGGGTGCCCGACAAAAGCCTCTGCTCCTGCCACGACCCTCCAAGTGACACACTTCACGGACGGCTGACGCAACGTCTCTGGAGGACTTACAGGTGCTGCCTAGAATCTCCCTGTAACCAATGCTGCTGGAGGGGGCTGAATTGATTCCAGAGTCTGAATCTCTCCACTACCTCCTGAGAAGCCTGAGACTAATCGCCTCAGTACCACTGAGAGTCAAGTGAACCGCGGAAATGGTTTCACTTGGCCCAGCCTGCAGAGCCATGGTAAGACAGGTCCCAGGACAGCAATGGCTACAGGATTCATCCCCACTGCGAATAGCCCCTATATGCCATGTTGCAACCAGGGCAGGGTCTGGTAGTCAGTCTGCCAAAACTGATTTATTTGGAAAGATATCACATAAAATCTCATGGAATTACATGACAAGGTCTATCTTTAAAATAATACCTCTTAGTTATCTGGGTGTTGTGAGGACAGGAGCCCCCTCTGTAAGGCTAATTCCACACCACAATATCCCTTGTCTTCCTCCATACATTTTGAGGGCTACCCATGAACAGAGCATTTCTCAGTAGACAATTTCAGTGCACATTCCCCGACGTATGCAGATTGATATACCTGCGTGTGCCTGACTCATACTTTCAAGGGGTCAAAGCTATAGTACACACTAATAATAGCTCTGTCTTGGATGCCTTTCCCTACTTCTCATGCTGTAGTCATAGCCCTCTTTATTGAATTCAGGGCCTCATTTATGAAAAGTATTGCATACCTGGGGGAAACCAGCGATGCAACACTTTTCAGTGCGCCCTCACGAAAAGTGACACAACTGCGGTGCAAAAGTGTCACAAGGGGCTCATAAATAAGCCCCTCAATGTGGTTCTCAAAGGAAGCTATGTACATCCTGTTAAAATTGCTAAGGCGTATCTGACTGCCTAGTTTACGAACGTTCATAGCACCGTTCCCTATCCTCAATGTGACACTGAAGTGCACATAAGGCTGTTCTCCCTAGACAGTGTGGCACTGCCATGTGTACAGAGCCACTCTACCTGCACAGTGTGGCACTGATGTGTGCAGAAGGCCCTTGTCCCTGCTCAGTGTGGCACTGATGTGTGTACAAGGCCCTTGTCGCTACTCAGTGTGGCGTTGATGTGTAGAAGGCCCTTAGCCCTGCTCAGTGTGGCACTGAGGCATGCACAATGCTGGTCCATCATCCTCAGAGTCGTTCTGGACCAGTAGAGGATCTTTGGCCACAATAGCAAAAGCTGTGTAAAGGTCCAAGAAAGGCTAGGCTTGGGGTATAAAATGGAGAGTATAACACATATCCTACACCCAGGGCGACTGGAATAATGCAGCAGAAAAGGGCCAAATTATGTGGCACGGTTGAGTAACTTATGCAGCAAGAAAAGGCGAATAATGCGGCATTATGCTGCACATTTTGTAATAGTATTATTTCATGTTTTCATCTTTTTTTAACTTGGCAACACTATGTGGGCATTCGTTGCAGCCCATTAGTATACTAGTTTAACATACAAACATAGCAATGTGCAACAGAAAGGTGATCAGTCCAGCTTTGCAAAGGGCCTTTCACTTCGCGGCAACACGTGTCATCACATTTTTTGTAACTTTTGAAACATTTGAGCTAGAAACGTCTGACCCTTACTCAAGCTAAAAAACACCCACAGACTTTCAAACACCCACTCATGCCAAAGGGCAATCTTTTTTATTGTTATTATTAGCAACTTGTATTGCACTCAGCTACCCAGAAGGGTTTCCCGGCGCAATCTTGCAGGGCTTCAGACACACTTGCAGGCAGTCAGCCACCCATGCACAATATCATGTACCCACAAAAGGCACCTATACAACATGCACCTTTCCACATTTCTAAACACATTCACTGTGTATATTTACTAACACAGAACATACTTGAGTACACAAAGCGTGATTTTGGATAAGACAACTTTTTATTGTGTATATAATACCTATGCTTACTTTTAAACACCAGTGTCCACAGACACATATTGATGAGCCAGGACCCAAGCAAGAGTATTAGAAAAAGCATTTGCAATGCAATAGGTCTCGCATTTACGCAAGTTTAAGCTATTGGCATTGTAAATGACAATGCCTTTTATTTATGTTTATAAAAATTGAAAACAAAAATAAAAGGCATTGTTATTTGCAACGTCAATAGCTCAAACTCGCGTAAATGCGAGACCTATTGCATTGCAAATGCTTGTTACCTTAGTGAACCTGCACTCGTAAATCAAGCCATTTGCACATGGAAGCTGAACTTCTATTTTGAAATAGCTTTATGAATCACACCCTCTGTCTCCGGGGCACAGTTATGTCAAAGGAGAGAGTGGAGATTCCCGCGTTTACACACTTTCCTGACATCTCAGACTC
Source organism: Calotriton arnoldi (assembly GCA_963921515.1). NCBI lineage: Eukaryota > Metazoa > Chordata > Amphibia > Caudata > Salamandridae > Calotriton > Calotriton arnoldi. The sequence continues at coordinate 2,489,657 of CAWUFW010001658.1, forward strand.
ACTGAACAGCTTGTTCCACTTGTGCTGCAGTGATCATTGACACTGTGATGACAGCTACCTGCCACTGCTAACCTGGTAAACATTGACTGGCACAGACACAAGCCTCTCTATTCAAGCTGGTTTAAAACACTTTAGTCTGCTGACAATCAAGGTACAGCACACTGGCACCTATTTTTCCTCCGGAGGTGTCCTGTGTTTGTGTCACTTCGGTAGCAACGAGTTATAACATTTTATGGAGGAAAAGAGCAGTGAAAGGAAAGTCAAAGCCTGGAATTTTGCCTATTGGAATTCTGGGGCCAGTAGCCTTGTACTTGTAATGGGAAAAGCAAAACTACATGTACCAGAATGCAACAATCTCCATGCGAAAACGCATTCTCATTATTAAGGAGGAACAATTTGTTCCGAAAGGCATATCTCTGTTCAGGGTTACATGGCACATTTACTCGCTCGCAATAATACAACGGTGCCTGGTGGCACATAATCTGTGGTAAATATTTTAATCTAATCTGAGCTGTCTCGAGCCTTCATTCCAGTGACCAATCAAGAGCTTCAGGCTTTTGTGTGGTTAAAAGCTGTTGTTGTTGAGCTAACTTTGACTTAGTTTGGACCGGTGGACACTTTACATGCACACCTGGGTTTGTTGGGTGCGTTTGCTTTCAACAGGTCAACATTGTGGGAGGCCCCCATGTCCTGGCATGAGTAGCTCAGCCTGTCCAGATTTTTGCTTGGTGTTCTGGGATTTATAGTCCAGTTGATCCCATTAATTTAATTTTAACAAAAAGGATTACACGTCTCAGAAAGTAAAGCAAACCGTCTGGAGTGGATGAGCTGCTCACGCACAGACTTGGGAAGCTTGAAAACTCTGTGCTGATAACCAGTTTTTTTTTACCAGTACTTTATGTAGTATTTCGGTGGATTGAATTGTTCCCACCAATTGTTAAGAACAGCTAAAACTACTGATATGAAGCAGGGGAATTCCGAACACGATTTTTAAATTCCTTGTGTGATTTGCTGTGACCCGTGAGTTTTGGTGTGGCCCTGACCGCGTTTGCTGACTCACCGAGCTTAGCGGGGGAGAGAAGAGCTTCCCTTGTGATCATGTGAAGGAATGAGTCACTGGTTAGCAAAACACCAAACGCAAATGCGAGTGGCCCTACAGGCCCCCCCCAGCGCTCCCAACAACAGGGCGGCGGTGTGGAAACTTGGCTGAAAGGCTTCTGCACTTACCTGGATATCAGTCAAAGTTCTCACAACCTTTAAAACAAGACTTCAAGCCATGGTAGCCGGGTGGGGACGCGCCCTGCGCACACCTCCGCAAAAAAAATCAATTAAGAAAATTGAAACAAACTCACCGCCGGATGTCCCAGCGTGGCCACAGTCCTGCTGCAGGTATGTGTGCCCGTGAGCTATCTCTGTTGCTGTGGCTTGCACGCTTGTCTCTTGGCACTAGACGCCGTACGCGTGCACATCTCCTGTCCGGGTGTGCACATCTCCTGGCCCGCGAGATGCCTGTGAGGAGCGGGCGGCATCAGAAAGCAGCGTCCCACTAGTGGTGCACACACAAGCCCGCGAGTGGTGCGCACGCGACAAGGCCGCGAAATCCCTGCGAGGAGCGTGCGCCATGAAAAGAGCCGGCCTCCGTGTTTCTGTTTCCCGCCCACAGTGCGATAGGAGGAGCCACTGAAAGTGCTGGAAGTCTGCGCTACTCCTGGGTGACAGCAAACGGGGAAAGTTTGCACGGCTGAAAGTTAGCACTGGAGGAGCCTGGGAGAGGAGGAAGGGACTGACGCTTGAGGAACATGCTTCTGCTCCCGGGTAGCCAGGAAGCCGCCCCGGGTTCCTGCTTGGTGGTGGGCGTGCTGCCTCTGCACTGCCTGCTGGCTGACACCCTAGGTGAGTCCGTCCATGGTCTCGTGACAGTGGGGGTGCAGTACGGGTAGTGCTGCTGGAGCAAAGTGCGATAGAGCGCGCAGTGCTGTAAAGCGCCTACTGGGCATACAGTGCTAAGGGGCGCTGGAGGGGGTGAGTATGCACAGGCGCTGTTGTAAGTGCAGTGCATTACGTGCCGGGTGCAAGGGGGTAGCGTGAATGCACCCTGTGTGCAGCATGTGTCTGCCCCAGGGGGTGTAGTCGCGCTCGGAAGGAACGCGGACATCGGGAGGAGGGCGAGAACTGGACGGCAACACATGACGGCAACAGAAAGGACGGGAGAGAAAGCGAAAGCGCGCCATGCGCGCATTCTGCTTAAACGCTGCGACCTGTACGCGTGCACATCTCATGTCCTTGGAGTTGTGCTAACGCCGCCGTATGCGTGCACAACTGCAGTCCTTAGTGCGCGTGCACATGTCCTGTCCCCCTTCGAAAGCAAGTCGACAACAATAGATCTCGCTTAGCGAGCAGCGCATGGTGCTGCATCGCTAGGCGAGACCTAAAAAGGGCGCAATGCAGTATGAGAACTCTGCACAAACTGTCTTGAGCCTTTTTAACTCAGTTATGGAAAGGCTATAGGATCAACCCTGCCAAGAACTCCTCATCTTGAACAATAGAAATTGCAATACTACCCCTCACTCCAACCATTTGCCAAATGCAAGCGTTCAGGAAGAAATAATCAGCAGACATATGCTAATAAGGCCGTAACTGTGTGAACTTCTGCAGAGTATTCTAACTGACTTCGATTTGCAAGATACCAGAAACCGTTATGTACATATAAATTGCAAAATTGTAGAAATGCACTCATCTAAAACAAGTTACGACTGCTGCCATTTTACAAAATATGCTGGGAAAAACACGACTGCATAACTGTTTCCCACTTGTGATAATGCATATTCGAATCCTTTGATGGTTTGCATTGTTTTCCATATGCTAACTGACAGAAAAAAAACAACATTGAAGATAAATATTCAGAGGCGGAGAGCTGGCATCAAAAAGAGAAAACAATCTTCTGCACTTCAGTACACAGCATTCATCCATTGGAATCTGTGTCTGATCATTACACAGAACCTTAGATAGTTTGAAATAAATGCCCCAAGCGCAAGATAAGAAATAAACTCACATTTGAAGCACATGAGCACTGGGACAAAAACTGAGTCGTCAAAGATCAATCCCATAATTTAGAATTGAAAGGAAATTAAAAAAAACCCATAAAGGTAAAACTTCACCAGGTGTGAGGTGTCTATTATCGCTAATTACATTTACACAAAAGAGCTCTAAATGTACCTGTAATATGAGAAATGGCACAAGGACTTCCCATCGCAGCTCGCAGTCACATCAGAATCAGCCACTGTACGATCCATCTCCCATGTAGGCCCTCACACCACAAGCCTCTCGTCCACGAAAGCCTAGGCGACAATGCAGGAATCGGTATCACAAGCCCTGCAACTTCTTCCGAACCAGCTGGTATGCGACGCATCCTCAGCTTCAGACTTCGCCTCACTAGCCCCTTCATCGATGGCCTCCAAGACGATGATGCAGGACCTTTCATCACAGCTTTGCAGGTCTTCAGAAGCGAAGCTGCTCCACCTGGACCTCTATCGCCTCATCTGCATGACGAATCTTCAACACAGGACTCCACAACCCTTCGCAACCAGGTTAAGATACTCTTGTTCAGCCAGCCTAACTGGGTTCCTGTAGCTGAACTGCGCGCCATTGCGGTCGGCCTGAACTTGTGACTTTGTCCTGGTCTAGCGTGACCAGCTATCCACAGTTGGAAAATGGTGCTTTTTGGCGCTATTTTCACTTAAATCTTTAAAATTGTATATCGCCGGTTTGGCGAGGGCCAGATCATATGACTTCTGATTAAACTCCTGCTTGTGCAAGGATCAGAATTCCATAAAGTCCATGCCCTTCATTAAATTTTGACAGGTCATACCTGCTGGAATTCAACAGAGGAAAGCAGTACAGTGTTAACTGTGACACGTGGATTTTGTTGGAGTAAGTAACAAAACTCATAATAGGTGAAAATGATTGCACATGATAGATTCCAAACCCAGAATTTTAATGGGTGTGATGATTAGCACTTAGCACTCCAGGGCAGGTGCAATCAGCAAGGGCCTAGTTATCAATGGTACAGAGGTGTGAGGAACCTATTTTGCCCCAGTCAGCAGTGTTCTTTTTTTACTGCCAAACCAGGTGATGGGAGACCCAGTTTCTTTGCTTGCGTTAGGGCCTAATGCAGCGTGCTGCACCACTTATAAACAGGGCTTAAGTACATTTGATGGCAACGTGCAGTCAATAAAGAAACTATTGATTCAAAAATATTGTGTGACATGAATATCGCGTCTAAAATATCACCACTATGGAAATATTGAGTAACACTGTATAGGAAGATGATAAGACGTGTCTTCAAATGTTCAGTCACCATCAGAAGGCAAGTAGCCTGTTCTTCCCAGGCACTGGATATACAGTACCAAATGTCTGAGTCTGAAAGGAGGGACACACATCTCTTCTATTTCAAAAGTAAATCTCAGCCTACCCTCCAGCTAACCTGATCATCAATAATAATTTGGTGGGGGGGGGGCAAAACATACACCCCTTATGTACAGCTGGAGCAGTCCTTCCCTCTTCGGAGGCCACATAAGAGTTCTGAATGCAACAAAGACCTACAAAAGTGTACACCCCTGAAATGCAATGGTTCAGTCTGCCTCCACCCATGCTTGACCTGTTGGCTTACAACTGGAAATTAGATCTGAAGAGTGTTTACTTTCTACAGCAGCCTGTGCCCCCAGAGTATTGCTTTCTGAGCAAAAGAATGGAAAGGTGCAGCTTGCTGGAAGCAGAACTGATAACACCCTCAATTACTTCACTTACAAACAATAATGCAAATTTTAAAAAATCAAGTAGTTAAACAATTCGCCTGCTGCATCTTCTGCAAATTAAGTACAGAAGAGATATCCAGAGAAACGGAACAGACTTCTCTCACCTTTTTTAGATTCCTTGTCCAGTTATGCCACACAGAAAACCAGTATTCTTATATGGAGGCCTGAGTCAGTTCCTCAGTTCCCCACAAAGTTGTTCTGGGATATGCATCGTACTAATTACATTTGCATTCAGAAATACCCAGTGCTGCATGTTTGCAATCAGCATTTCTCTGCTAGAAAAACACATAGTTTTTACAAGCAAAGATATGGCTTGCAAGCATTCAGAGATGTACCTGAGCATCTGGTACAGAAAATGCATGCACACATCATCACAGGTCAGAGATGGGTAAATACTGAAAAAAACGTAGCTTATACAGCCAAAGAATGCGAGAAACTTTGAGGAAAGCTGTTAACTTGCACATAGCCTCACTCTCTAATATGCCAATCACCTTAACTTAGGCGTGTTCAGTTTCCACACAGCCTACACTTAAACATGTTCCCAAGTTCATGGACACATAGGTCATCTATTAGACGTTTTTTTCTTTGGACTATAGTACAGTGCAGTAGTCAGCAAATTATAATGTAAAAGCGTCCACAAGTACATGCTGCTATGCAACCTCTGAATACCTACAGATACTGTAGTAAGAGAGCGGTCGTAGCTAGGGGAGTCTAATAGAGGGTTTAGTGTTAATACCTGAAATCGAAGTGGCGCACAACCGGAGTCCAGGAAGCAGAGCGTTGTCACCCCAGCATGATTGCAGAGAAAGTGCCTGCTGCAGGATAGATATTGCAGGATGTGGGTCGATCAATACAAGCCCACGGGAGAGTAAATATCATCCTTCACGGAGTGTTCCTCACCCCTGAACACTGGCTGTCATTCCCTTCCGGAGCAAGGCCTGTTGCTGGGCAAGATAGTGAAGCCACACCCTCTATCTACGTAAGCCTCTCCAGGCTCTGGAACTTTGAAAAGTAGCAATTTGCAGATTTCAAGAGTACAGGCTGAAGCTAGTGCAGAGTTATTGTGATGAAAAAAATAAGACGCTGAGCAGGTGCCAGATGGGAACTTTACAAGCTATGAATAAATGCATCTTAGATACTTTCGTCTGGTGCTGATGCTATAAGATCTCATTTCCCATGGTTTTCCCAAATAAATAAAATTAAAACAGCACTCACGTTTATACAGGAAATCCTTTACACGTGTGAGCTCCTTGATCTCTCGAGGCTGGTGCACTATTACTGCAAGCACGCTGCTCAGCAGAGTCTGCATAGTACAACGTAGAACAGACAGAAGAGCTGCGCAGCCTCCTTACCTATTTTCACACATTTTACAAATTCAATACAAGAATTTAATGTGCAATTACTCGCAGTCTGATTGACAACTTACACGTTTACAGCTCAGAGTTCAGAGCTCAGAGCCAAAATCGTGCTTGTCAGAGCTGGGCAGACTGGCACCCAGATTGTTTATACTTGACCAGCGAATGACAGCGGCCATCTCAGGAAAGGATTGGGGAATAGTGTAACTCTGCACAGAATGGGCTTTGTTGTGCAAACACCGTCACAACCGAGATAGCTGCCCAGCTCCTACCCTTCTCCCGATCTCAGACAACTCCACTGGCTGTTCTTTTCACTTGATTCGGCAGTCTTATTGAACAGCAGCGCAAAGATGTCTGGTATGCACACTAATAAAAAACGTGCTGCCTACATTTTCAAAGCAAAAACCTTTCAAGTGTACAATTGTTTTATTTGTAAACTTAGTTCTAAATATTTGAGGGAGAGGGTCAGTGAAAGTGTTAGGAGCCGTGAGGTGGAGTAAATTGTAATATATGTGTGACACAGAGAAGAAAAAACATTGGCCACCAGAGGGCGGTGTTCAGGGCTGATCTGATCAGCCGGAGCACTTTCAGTTTCAGCATTTTTATTTATTTAGAAAGTTTTATATAGCGCGAACATGACCACCGAGGGTATCAGAGCGCTTCACAGATTATGCCACAAGAAGGGTACAGGCAAACAAAACAGAATAAACAAAGCGACAAATTCACAGTCTCAAAATGTCACACATTCTCGTGAGCCAGGCAGCTGGGCCACAAATCAGCGGTTATGTCCCCGGAATCAAATGGAGAAGCTCTGACTGAGGCAAAAATTTCTTCATCAGGAGCCCTTTGACTTCTTTTTTGAAGAGGACCAAGGAAGGGTTCACCCTGGCTTCGGGGGGAAGGGTGTTCCAGATCCTCTGAGCCATACCTGAGAAGGCTCGATTGTAGGTCTTTTTTTCTCGAATTTTTGTGGTTTGAGCAATTGGGTGCTAGCGCTTCTGGAGGCTCTCGAATTAGATCGGCCAGTGGCAATGAGAGAGTTAAATGCTTTTTGGGGCCCTTCATTTTAATACTTTTTTTACCCTTTTTTTGTCACAAGATGGCTGCCAACACTCCTGGTTTGAAGTGTTGGCAGCCAATCAGATATCAGGCTCGAGATCGGAGGGTTCAGCCAATCAGATCTAACAATCCTGAAATATCGATATCTGTAAATATTTGAATTTCTCAAGAACTACTGATTGGATTTACACCATTTAAAGCAAAGAGTGCACTCTGGACCAAGAGCTACCTCTTCTGCCAAATTTGGTGTAATTCCGTTCAGCAGTTCGGGCTGCAGCCGCGACAAAAGTTATTATGGAAATTAACATGGAGAAAACGCGCTTTGGGACCTCCCTTTTTTCTCGGCCCCCGCTTGACAAATCACCCCGAAACTTTCAAGACAGGAGCTGACCGGAGCGCCCCATTAGTTTTGAAAATTCTGCGAAGATTCGTCAAACGGCGCCAAAGATATTGGCAAATCAAAAAACGCTTATCCTATGGAAACTAGGTCCTAACTATAACTACCTATTGGCGACCGCCAGTAGGTAATATATATATATATCTATGTGTCTATATATATATATATATATATATATATATATATATATATATCTACTGGCGGTCGCCAGTAGATAGTTATAGTTAGGACCTATTTTCCATAGGAAATTCACAACATTCTATTTCCAATACCTTTGGCGCCGGTTGACGAATCTTCGCGAAATTCTCAAAACTTATGGCCCGCTCCGGTCCGCTCCTATTCTGAAAGTTTTGGGGTGATTCGTCAAGTGGGGGCCGAGAAAAAAGGGGGGTCCCAAAACGTGTTTTCCCCATGCAATTTTCCATAGGAACCTTTAGTCGCAGCTACAGCCCGAACTGCTGAATGGAATTACACCAAATTTGGCAAAAAGGTAGCCCTTGGTTCAGTGTCGTGCCTTTTGGTTAAATGGTGTAAATCCGTTCTGTAGTTCCTGAGAAAATCAAAAGTAAAATCACATATATATCTATGGCCGCGGTGGATCCGCGCACCCTGAGTGCACCCTCCCGAACACGAGCTTCATGCTAATTGGCTGACAACACTCCAAACCAGGAAGTGTTGTCGGCCATCTTGTGACTCGGTAGAACCGAGTCACAAGAAAACAGGGAAAAAAATGCACAAAAGAAGCGAAGGGGGCAGGGTAGAAACACCCTGACCCCTAGGCCTGCTCAGGGGTCCCACAAGGACCCCCTGGGCAGAAAAGCATTTTTTTAAATCACGGCGGGATGCGCGCTGGATACGCGGATCCCGCCGTGATTAAAAAATTGAAGCGCGGTCTTCCGCGCTCGAGGGTATTCTGCCCCCGGGTGGGCCAAGTCCCGGGGGCATGTGGGGGTGGGTTTATATTTTAGGGGGGGGCTCTAAGGCCCCCCAAGCCCCGGGGACCGCCACCTCCCGGGGCTTCAAATAAATAATGCTGGCAGGGGGGCACACGGCCCCCCGCAGCCCCGGGACCCCCCCACGGTCCCCAATGAGTGGCCAGGCCCCGGGGGATGGGGTCCTTGGGGCCATTAGTGGCCCGGGAGGGGGGCCACGCATCCCCCCTCCCCAAAAAGAAAATTAAAAAAAAAAAACATAAAGGCCCGCCCCGGGGGATGGGGTCCCCGGGGCCTTAAATGGCCTGAGGAGGGGGGCCACGCAGCCCCCCTCCAAATATTTTTTTTAAAAAAGAGGGCATGCCCCAGGGGATGGGGTCCCCGGGGCCAATAGAGGCCCAGGGAAGGGGGGCCACACGGCCCCCTTCCCGTTTAAAAAAAAAAAAATTTAAAAGAAAATACTCAGGCCCCGGGGGATGGGGGCCCCGGGGCCAAAAGTGGCCGAGGGAAGGGGGGCCACGCAGCCCCCCTCCCATAAAAAAAAAGGAAAGAAAAAAAAAAAGACTGGCATCGTGCCGGAGGCCCCGCCCCCTCCCTGCAGCAGTCTGCAAACGCGCCCCCTGGTGCGTTGTAAGAAGGGGAAGTAATTCCCCTTGAATACTGGGGGTCCCTGGGGGCCAACTAGCCCACCAGGAACCTCCAGTATGCGCCAGGGAGCTGCGTTGCAGAGAGGTGTTCAGAGGCCATGCCCCTTTTTACACCTCTCTGCAAAGCAGCTCTGTGGCGCTTTTGGAGGTACATGGTGGGCTAGTTGGACTCCAGGGACCCTCAGGATTCAAGGGGACTTAATCCCCAACTTAAAACGCACCACGGGGTGCGTTTGCACAGTGGTGAAGGGAGGGGCGGGGCTTGAGGTGACATGTGTGCAAACAGGCCCCGTGGCGTGTTTTAAGTTGGGGGATTAAGTCCCCTTCAATCCTGAGGGTCCCTGGAGTCCAACTAGCCCACCAGGTACCTTCAGTAAGCACAACAGAGTTGCGTTGCAGAGAGGTGAAAAAGGTGCGAGGCCTCGGAACGCCTCTCTGCAACTCAGCTCTGTGGTCCTAACTGTAGGTACCTGGGGGCTAGTTGGGCCCCAGGGACACTCAGGATTCAAGGGGACTTAATCTCGCAACCTAAAACGCGCCACGGGGCGCGTTTGCACACATGTCACCTCAGGCCCCCTCCCTTCACCACTGTGCAAACGCGCCCTGTAGCGCGTTTTAAGAGGTAGTTTAAATCCCCCTGCCCTATTATGTACTAGGGACTTACAGAGGAGGTCATGCTAATCACAGGGGTACCCCAACGCATAGTGTTCCCTAGTGTATGTAGGTGTTTTCACTGTATTCTAAGTGTCTTTTAGCATAGCACTGGCTCTGGTTAGTCAGTCAGTTACCATCAGTACACGTTGGAAAAAGTTGTGGGCACAGGATGATTTTGGAACAAGGCCTCTTTCTGCTCCTCTGTTGGTTCTTTCTGCACATCTTTTGCTTCTTCCTGCACTTTTCTTCGCTCTTTGTGGACTTCTGTTGCTTCTTTCTGCACTTCTTTTGCTTCTTTCTGTGCATTTTTTCTTCTTTCTTCACATGTCCTACCTCTGTAGGCATAGTTAGAAACTAGAATTTAAAAAACCTTTGAAATTCACTGAAAAAACCATAGGTTTCAGATACGTTATAGTTAGAAATTAGCATTTAAAAACCTTAGAAATTCACTGAAAAAACCATAGGTTTTAGGGAAAGTTATAGTTAGTTGGACATTGCACTCGTACAAAACCCGTGAAATTCCCTCGTTATAGTTAGTTCAGGTAACTATAACTCGCGCCCCGCAATGCACTGCTGATGACGTCACATATTACAACACTCATGACATGGTCAGTGACATCACTGATGACATCTCAAATGACATCACTGATGACATCACTGATGACATCATGCATGTGATAATTTCATGCATCTTCTCACACCCTAATATAACTTTTGATACACCCACTCTAAATTACAGACTGCCATTCTCAAAACCATACACACTCCAATACCAATAACTACATACCCACTCACTGATTCTTAGGTCTACATACACACATCTACTCACTCACCCGTACAGTCACTCATACTACAGTCACTCAGTACAGGACTATCATATGCACTCATACACCTATATAAACACTCACACACGCCACTCATCCATAGAGGTACTCATACACCTAGTCAGTCATGCAAATAATTAATCACACTCCCATTTACTCACCTATACAGTTATACACACTCAGCTCACTTACTCAATACAAATACTAGCACATTCTTACGCTCCTATGCAATCACTGATGCAAGCACACACTCATCCATATAGCCACTCTCACAATCACACACTCTCACTTATAGCCATTTATATATTCCAACACACATATATACTGCCTTTCACATATGTAGTTACTCACACATGTACCACTGAGATATACATTCAATCACTAACACACCCATACACACACTCACCCACCCATACAGTCCATCACAGACGCACTCTTGAAACCATGCACCCAGTGAATCACCCACTCACACATCTATGTACAGAGTCACACACACCCCACCCACACAAACACTCAGGCACCCATACAAATACTCAGACAACCAATCCATAACCCATATAGACACTCATGTAGCTAGTCACAAACCCATGCAGCGGCTTACACAACAACAGACAGACGGATACAGACATTCACACAGTTTAGTCACTAACCCATGCATTCAGTAAGATACGTTTAATCACTCACTTATAGACTCAGTCATGCACCTACTAAATCATCCATTCAGACACTTATGCACCCACTCATTCTTCAATACGCCTTTCCCTATATATATTAAACATATTTAAACTTTACAGAAACACACAGTCACTGGATGATGTCATCAGTGATGTCATTTGAGATGTCATCAGTGATGTCACTGACCATGTCATGAGTGATGTAATATGTGACGTCATCAGCAGTGCATTGCGGGGCGCGAGTTATAGTTACCTGAACTAACTATAACGGGAATTTCACGGGTTTGTATGCAGTGCAATGTCCAACTAACTATAACTTTCCCTAAAACCTATGGTTTTTTCAGTGAATTTCTAAGGTTTTTAAATGCTAATTTCTAACTATAACGTGCCTGAAACCTATGGTTTTTTCAGTAAATATATATATTCACTGAAAAACCATAGGTTCAGACACGTTATAGTTAGAAATTAGCATTTAAAAACCTTAGAAATTCACTGAAAAAACCATAGGTTTTAGGGAAAGTTATAGATAGTTGGACATTGCACTCGTACAAAACCCGTGAAATTCCCCGTTATAGTTAGTTCAGCTAACTATAACTCGCGCCCCGCAATGCACTGCTGATGACGTCACATATTACATCACTCATGACATGGTCAGTGACATCACTGATGACATCACTGATGACATCTCAAATGACATCACTGATGACATCACTGATGACATCATCCAGTGACTGTGTGTTTCTGTAAAGTTTAAATATGTTTAATATATATAGGGAAAGGCGTATTGAAGAATGAGTGGGTGTATAAGTGTCTGAATGGATGATTTAGTACGTGAGTGACTGAATCTACAAGTGAGTGAGTGATTAAACGTATCTTACTGAATGCATGGGTTAGTGACTAAACTGTGTGAATGTCTGTATCCGTCTGTTTGTTGGTGTGTAAGTGGATGCATGGATTTGCGAATAGCTACATGAGTGTCTATATGGGTTATTGATTGGTTCTCTGAGTATCTGTATGGCTGCCTGAGTGTTTGTGTGGGTGGGGTGTGTGTGACTCTGTACATAGATGTGTGAGTGGGTGATTCACTGGGTGCATGATTTCAAGAGTGCATCTGTGATGGACTGCTTGGGTGGGTGGGTGGGTGTGTGTAAGAGTGTGTTAGTGAGTGAATGTATGTCCCAGTGGTACATGTGTGAGTAACTACGTATGTGAAAGGCAGTATATATGTGTGTTGGAGTATATAAATACCTATAAGCGAGAGTGTGTGATTGTGATAGTGACTGTATGGATGAGTGTGTGCTTGTATCAGAGATTGTATAAGAGCGTAAGAATGTGCTAGTATTTGTATGAGTAAGTGAGCTAGTGTGTGTATAACTGTATGGGTGAGTAAATGGGTGTGTGCTTAATTTTTGCATGACTGACTAGGTGTGTGAGTACCTCTATGGATGAGTGGCGGTGTGTGAGTGTTTATATAGGTGTATGAGTGCATATAATAGTCCTGTACTGAGTGACTATAAGTATGAGTGACTGTACGGGTGAGTGAGTAGATGTGTGTGTGTAGACCTAAGAATCAGTGAGTGTGTATATAGTAATTGGTGTTGGAGTGTCTATGGTTTTGACAATGGCAGTCTGTAATTTACAGTGGGTGTATCAAAAGTTATATTAGGGTGTGAGAAGATGCATCAAATTATCACATGGATGATGTCATCAGTGATGTCATGAGTGATGTAATATGTGACGTCATCAGCAGTGCATTGCGGGGGCGCGAGTTATATTACCTGAACTAACTATAACGGGGGAATTTCACGGGTTTTGTACGAGTGCAATGTCCAACTAACTATAACTGTCCCTAAAACCTATGGTTTTTTCAGTAAATTTGTAAGGTTTTTTAAATGCTAATTTCTAACTATAACATGCCTGAAACCTATGGTTTTTTCAGTGAATTTCAAAGGTTTTTTAAATGCTAATTCCTAACTATAACATGTCTGAAAACTATGGTTTTTTTCAGTGAATTTCAAAGGTTTTGTAAATGACAATTTTTAAATGTATTAATTGTTATATTTATTTTTTTGACACTGATTTACTACATTTTTTTAAACTATTTATTTTTAGATATTTTATTTTTTTAAATACATTGTAATTACATTATACATTACATTACAAAATATACTTTCTCAGAATGAATTACTTTAGTTTAAATACTTTGCAAATAGGCAATAGACTTTTAAGTACAGTAGTTACAGTTGTTGCAATGGGCAACACAATTTCAAACACAATGCAACATTGAGCTCAATGTGAATTTCAAGTTAAATGCAATTAGTTACTTTATGGATTACTTTTCTAACCACAGGACTGGATCCTAGATTCAGTCCTGAGACATCTCCTGTAAACAGTTGAGTAAAAGCGTTTTGGTTACAGTAGTGATTTTTAAGGAATATTATTGTATTTTAAAAGTTGACACACAAACTTTTTCACATAGAATCACCAATGCTATCCTATGGGAGAAAATTCACTTAGCAGGTAAGTAGTGTTATCGTTACTTTTTCTTACTCAGTGGTGGATCTTGGATCTAGCACTGGTGCATCTCCTGTAAACAGTTGAAAGAATGCGTTTAAGTCATACAGGCGATTTTTAAGGAATATTTGTAGTTTGTGAAAATCGACACTTTGAAACTTTTCTGCTGAAAACCAGACAATGGATTCCTATGGAAGGAAATACAAGTTACTGGTAAATACGGTTAGAATTACTTTTCAGGGTCAGTGCTGGGCTAAAAGATGCAGCACTGGGTTCTCTCCTGATAACAGGTGAGTAAATCGGAATTCGTAGTTCGGCTGATTTTAGAGGAATATTATAAAGTTCCAAAACTCCACACTTAGAAACCTTTTCAGCAAAAAGCAGGCAATGATATCCTATGGAAGGAAATTCAATTTACTGGTAAGTACGGTTAGAATTACTTTTCAAGCTCAGTGCTGGGCTAAAAGATGCAGCACTGGGTTCTCTCCTGATAACAGGTGAGTAAATCGGAATTCGTAGTTCGGCTGATTTTAGAGGAATATTATAAAGTTCCAAAACTCCACACTTAGAAGAATTTCCAAGTGAAACCAGTCAATGTAAGCCTATGGAAGGAAATTCAAATTACTGGTAAGTGCGGTGAAAATTACTTTTCAGGATCAGTATTGGGCTCAAAGATGCAGCACTGAGGTCTCTCCTGATAACAGGTGAGTAAATCGGAATTCGTAGTTCTGCTGATTTTAGAGGAATATTTGTATGTTACAAAAATCGACACTTAGAAACTTTTTCAGCAAAAAGCAGGCAATGATATCCTATGGAAGGAAATTCAAGTTACTGGTAAGTACGGTTAAAATTACTTTTCAGGATCAGTACTGGGCTCAAAGATGCAGCACTGAGGTCTCTCCTGATAACAGCTGAGTAAATCGGAATTCGTAGTTCGGCTGATTTTAGAGGAATATTATAAAGTTCCAAAACTCCACACTTAGAAGAATTTCCAAGTGAAACCAGTCAATGTTAGCCTATGGAAGGAAATTCAAGTTACTGGTAAGTACGGTTAAAATTACTTTTCAGGATCAGTACTGGGCTCAAAGATGCAGCACTGAGGTCTCCTGATAACAGGTGAGTAAATTGGAATTCGTAGTTCGGCTGATTTTAGAGGAATATTTGCACAATGGTGAAGGGAGGGGGCGGGGCCTGAGGTGACATCTGTGCAAACGCGCCCCGTGGCGCGTTTTAAGTTGGGGATTAAGTCCCCTTGAATCATGAGGGTCCCTGGGGTCCAACTAGCCCACCCTGTACCTCCAGTATGCGCCAGGGTGCTGCGTTGTAGAGAGGTGTTCAGAGGCCCCGCCCCTTTTAACACCTCTCTGCAACGCAGCTCTGTGGCGCTTTCTGGACGTACCTGGTGGGCTAGTTGGCCCCCAGGGACCCTCAGGATTGAAGGGATTTCATTCCCCATCTTAAAATGCGCCACGGGGCCTGTTTGCACACATGTCACCTGAAGCCCCGCCCCTCCCTTCACCACTGTGCAAACGCGCCCGTGGCGCGTTTTAAGTTGGGGGATTAAGTCCCCTTGAATCCTGAGGGTCCCTGGAGTCGAACTAGCCCACCATGTACCTCCAAAAGCGCCACAGAGCTGCGTTGCAGAGAGGTGTATAAAGGGCGTGGCCTCTGTACACCTCTCTGCAACACAGCCCCTGGCGCATACTGGAGGTTCCTGGTGGGCTAGTTGGCCCCCAGGGACCCTCAGTAATCAAGGGGAATTACTTCCCTTTCTTAAAACGCGCCAGGGGCGCGTTGCACACTGCTGCAGGGAGGGGGGCGGAGCCTCCGGCACGATGCCTTTTTTTGTTGTTTTTTTCCTTTTTTTTTTATGGGAGGGGGCTGCGTGGCCCCCTTCCCTCGGCCACTTTTGGCCCCGGGGACCCCATCTCCCGGGCCTGAGCATTTTTTTTTTTGTGTTTTATTTTTTTAAACGGGAAGGGGGCCTCATGGCCCCCTTCCCTGGGCCTCTATTGGCCCCGGGGACCCCATCCCCGGGGCATGCCCTCTTTAATTTAAAAAATATATATTTGGAGGGGGGCTGCGTGGCCCCCCTCCTCAGGCCATTTAAGGCCCCAGGGACCCCATCCCCCGGGGCCGGCCTTGCCCTTTTTTTATTTATTTATTTTTAATTGGGGAGGGGGGCTGCGTGGCCCCCCTCCCGGGTCACTTATGGCCTCGGGGACCCCATCCCCCGGGCCTGGCCTCTCATTGGAGACTGTGGGGGGTCCCCAATCCCCCACAGTCCCAGCCGGCTCCCCGCCTCCTGCGGGAGCCGGCATTGCTTTTCCACATGGGGAGCAGCTAACATGCTGCTCCCCGTGTGGAAAATCAATTGGGTTTGCATTTTGAAAGAGAGAGCAGGTTTCCTGCTCTCTCTTTCAAAATGCAAACTAAGTTTGCTATGACAGGACGGGAGCCGCGATCCTCCCGTCCTGTCATAGCAAACTACAGTGTCCCGGGGTAGGCACCCCGGGACACTGCAGGAGCCGGCCCTGGGGGTGGTGGTCCCCAGGGCCATCACTGGCTCCAGGAGGGGGCCGCGCGGCCCCCCTCCCATCTTGTTCATATTTAAATCTTTAGTGCCCCGGGGAGGTGGCGGTCCTCGGGCGTGTGGGGGCTGGAGCCCCCACACAGGTTTCTTAAATAAAAAAAACATCCCCGGGGGTGGCGGTCCTCGGGGCAGCGGGAGGCGCACAGCCCTCCCGCCATCATTTTTTTATAAAGCCCCGGGGGTGGCAGTCCCCAGGGCTTGGGGGCCTCAGAGGCCCCCCATAAACAATAAACCCACCTTCGCATGCCCCCGGGACTTGGGCCACCCGGGGGCAAATTTGCATCGAAGCGCGGGAGACCGCGCTTCTATTTTTTCTTTTTTCGGCAGGATCCGCGCACCCTGAGCGCATCCTGCCGATTTAAAAAATAATAAAAATGCTTTTTCTGCCCAGGGGTCCTTGTGGGACCCCTGAGCAGACCTAGGGGTCAGGGTGTTTCTACCCTGCCCCCTTTGTGCGTTTTGCGCACTTGTTTCTTTTTTTTCTCAGCGGGATTCGCGCAGCCTAAGCGCATCCCGCCGATTTAAAAAAAAAAAAATGCTTTTTCTGCCCAGGGGTCCTTGTGGGACCCCTGAGCAGACCTAGGGGTTCAGGGTGTTTCTACCCTGCTCCCTTTTGCGCTTTGCGCACTTGTTTCTGTCCCTCGGTTCTACCGAGGGACAAAATGGCTGCCAACACTTCCTGATTTGGAGTGTTGACAGCCAATTAGCATGCAGCTCGTGATCGGGAGGGTGCGCGAATCCGACGCGGCCATAGATATATATGTGATTTTCCTTTTGATTTTCACAGGAACTACTGAACGGATTTACACCATTTAACAAAAAGGGTTCTTTCTGAACCAAGAACTACCTCTTTGCCAAATTTGGTGTAATTCCGTTCAGCAGTTCGGGCTGTAGCCGTGGCTAAAGTTTCCTATGGGAAAATGAATGGGGAAAACACGTTTTGGGACCCACCTTTTTTCTCGGCCCCTGCTTGTCGAATCACCCCGAAACTTTCAGGGTAGGAGCGGACCGGAGCGGGCCATAAAGTTTGAAAATTTCGCGAAGATTCGTCAGCCGACGCAAGAGTTATTTCAAATAGAATGTCGCGGATTTCCTATGGAAAATAGGTCCTAACTATAACTATCTACTGGCGAGCAGTTTTTGGTATGGTAATAACTTTGGCCCTGTTTGAAAGAATCTTCACAAAACTTTACAAACAAAAAGTTCATCCACCTCAGTTCCTTCTTTGAAAGTTTTCTGGGTGATGTGGCAAGCAGTGGCTGAGAAAAAATGGGGGGTTCATAAACATAAAATCCCCATGCATTTTCCATAGACTTCGTTAAGACAGGTTATAGCAAAAACTGCTAAACGGAACTACACCAAATTCGGCAGGAAGCTAGATCTTGGTCCGCATATTGTGCTTTCTGTTATCTGGTATAAATCCATTCAGTAATTTTTGAGAAATAAAGGGTCAAACATAATTGTATATTTTGACAGATGGGCTCACGAGAGTCTCACGAGTATCCAGCTAGAGCATGAAATCAAAAATGGAGCCCTGTGATTGGCTGAGAGGCCCTTTTTCCTGTGAGCCTTCATCCACTCGTAGAAGCGAGAAGCTCCTGCAAGTTCCATGGGCTGTTGAAATTTTAGAAATGATATGGCCGCCATTACTGAGAAAAATTGGAGGTGTTGTGGAAAAGAAGTAAAAAACTATAAAAGGTTGCAGCAGAAGGGTATGCAGTTCCCTAGATTTCGAGAGGAGGTGTCTAAGTGATAACTACTGTGAGGAAAATAAATGTATATTGTTTTAACAAATTTTTACACTCTCGTGGGACTCTCATTGGATCATGAATAGTAAAAAGGAGTAGATGAGTTCTCAATACACTCTACTAGTAGGAATGCATATTGCGGTCCTTGTTTTTGAGAGGAAGTGTGTAAGAGATAAGTACTGTAATGAGTGATGTCATTAGAGATGTTTTTCAATTATGTCATTTGAGATGTCATCAGTGATGTCATAAATGATGTCATAGAAAATGTCATGAGTGATGTCATGTGTGAGGTCATATGTAGTGCATGGTGGGGGAGCAAGTTATAGTTAGCGCTGCGTCTGTGTTTTTTAACTTCAAAACATTAATGTTTCCACTGACAAATTCACCTAACTATAACGTAACTTTAATCTTTGGTTATTTCAGTGAATATATATATATATATATATATGGTGTGATCAAGGCAGGGGATCCTGCCGAAACGCGTCATAGCCTGAAAATGAGAGATTAAAAAACTGAGATAATTTACCTTTGGACTGCAGTGTCGTCTTTCTGGTTTAGCGATTTTGAAGTACCGGAAGTGGTCTTGGATGAATATATATATATATATATATTATATAAACTATATAAAGGTTATATAACAACTTCAAAAAAATGTAAATGCAATAACAAAAAATACTTGGTGGGAAAAAAAGGGTTTACTGCATGAATCAAAAAAGAAAACGAACATAAATAAAAAAGGCCCACAAAAAATGCATAGCGAGAGATGGCCTCTCGTGGTGGTTTGGGTGCTGAGCCTGGTCATAAGCCAGTCCCTGCGGCCAACACCAGCAGCACAAGACTGAGGGCCACACGAAGAGGGAATTACTCTCTATGGCAGATTATCTACCCAAGATAGGTTGTGCACAGTTCCTGCTAGTATGCCAGCCCCTACTGCCAACACCCACAGCTCACAGATGAAGGCTTTGTACTGCAGGTATTGGTTGTCCCGCTGCCAACCTCCCCCACACACAGCCAAAGCCACAGGAAGTTAGCTGCCCACTGTGGGGTGGGCACAGGGCCTGGGCTGAAGGCAAAACCCTGAAGTAGAGTGTGTGGAATATGATAATCAAAAACTCTGAAATTCACTGCGAAAATGATATAGCTGTGGTTAGCTTTGCTGATAAGACCGTAATGTATTTTAAAATAATCACTGAAAAGTCACAGTTATAGTGAAGTTATAGTTATGTTATTGTATGTTTTGAGTATATGTATTGTGCGTTATCACCCAAGAGGGTATCCTGGCACTGAAGCAGTGGCAGGCCTGGCCTTGGCCTAGATAGGTAAGTTATTCGAAGAGCCAATTCTTTAGCTTGTTGCAGAATTCAAGAATTGAGGAGGTGGCTCTGATGTGTAACAGCAGGTTGTTTTAGGCTTTATGAGTGATGTATGAGAAGGCCCAACCTCCGGCTCTGTTTCAGTGTATTTGTGGAGTGTGTGCATGAAGGAGTCCGGCTGAGAGGAGGTGTCTGTTGGGTTTGTGGAAAGAGATTTGGTTGTTAAGGTAGGCTTGACCCATGCTTTGTAGGTCTTTGAAGGTGTGTGTGAAGAGTTTGAACTAGGCTTCTTTGTGTATCGGGAACTAGTGGAGCTCCTTGCAATGCGGTGTGATGTGCATGCAGCTTGATACCTTTAGTGTAATCCTGGTTGCTGAGTACTGGACGGTTTGGAGTCATCTGGTGAGTTGGACATGGATTCCAAGCTAGAGGGTGTTCCCGTAGTCCAGTTTGGTTGTGATAAGAGCATTTGTGACAGTTTTGAAGTTGCTGGTCGGGATCCATTTGAAGATCTTCCATAGTGTCTTCAGGGTGTGGAAGCAGGAGGCTGTGATGGCGTTGACTTCTGCCGTCATGATGAGTTGGCTGTCAACAATCCTGAGGTTCGGAGCATGGGTGGTGGGGGGGTGTAGTTCCTAGTTTAGCTGCGCACTAGGTGGAGTCACACGGTGAGGAGTTATTTTCAGAAAATCACTACTTCTGCCTTGTTGGTGTTCAGTTTGAATCAGTTTGCTTTCATCCATTCGGTGACTTTGGTCATGCAGGTGGCGAACTTGGTCCTGGTTTTGGGTGTTTTGTACAAGAGGTAGAGTATCAGCTGGGTGTTGCCAGCGTAGGATATGATGTTAATTTCCTCGGCGTGGATAATGCTGATGAGCAAGGTCATGTATGTGTTAAAGAGGTTGGCCTGAGTGACAATCCTTGCGGTACTCCATAGATGAGGGTACAGGCATTGGAGATTCTACCTGCCAGGAAAGAGAAAATCCGGTGGAGCCTAGGACCTTGGTTCCATACAGTTATTGGATTAGGATGGGCTGGGATACTGTTTTGAAGGCCACAGAGAGGTCCAGGAAGATGAGGGCTGCTGTGTCCCCTCTGACATGGATCATACGGATGTCGTCTGTTGTGGTGATGAGGGCTGTTTCCGTGCTGTGGTTTCGTCTGAATTGGTGGTGTAGAGAAGTTGGTGTCCATTGCGATGGTAGGCTAGGCTCTTGTTGATCAGCTACTCGTTTATTTTGGGCTGGTAAGGTAGGTGGGAGATGGGTCTGTAAATGACTAGCATCATTGGGTCTGCAAATGGATTCTTGAGTAAGGATTGGGCCATTGTATGTTTCAAGGCATCCGTTGAGGTGGTTGTAGTGATGGAGGCATTTAGGATATGGGTGAGCACTGAGCTGATGGGTTGTAATCCTTTGGCGAAGACATGGTGGTGGCACAGGTCTGATGGCGCCCTGTAGTGGATGGACTGCATGGTGGTGGTGGGCCAGATAGTAGGAGTGGTCTCCTTGGACAAGTTGTCATGTATGCTGGTTGTCTTGCTGGGGAGAAACTGGAAAATCTTGATTTCATTATTTGATGGTGGTTCTTTAAAAAAAATAATTGCAGAGGGCTTGGGGAGATTTAATGTTTTTGTGTGTGTGTTGGTTGTTGTTTTTCATTTTTCACAAACAGCCGCTCATAACTTTTTTAATGTTTTTAAATTTTTCCTTTCCAATTCTGAGATTTTGCTCCAAACACCAGATGTATTTCTTGTACTGAATGTAATACATCAAAATGTTCATGAGGGATTTGTCTGGTCTTCTCCCTGTAGCACCTACTGTGGCACATCCTGGGGCTTTTAATAATTCCTGCTCTTTACTATTTTCCTCTTGTAGTGCAAGAAACTCCCATGCCCCTTCTCATGCTTTGATTATAGGTTATGATACATTGTTTATGTACAGAAGGCGTACAGTCCTTGGCTCCTGTTGCTGCTGCTCAGTTTCTGGTCACAGATCTTGTAGGTGAATGTCCTGGTATTTCCTTTTTTTCGCACTTTGGAAATGGTTGAAAACTCCCAGATGCCCAGCTGCTTTTCAGGCTCCCAACTCTCCCCTAGGCATCAGCCATCATTCTTCTCCTTTTAAGCAGCAGAGGATGGTCTTAAAATTTGCGGGTCGCCTGCCTGTGCCATTTCTAGTGAAAACAGTGCTGTGGTCTCCTGTTTTTTTCAAAAGCATGTGTTCTGCAGACTCATCGTTCCAAAAGAAAAAGTTGAATTGAGAGGAAAAGACCCCCACAAAATACAACTTTCAGCTAGGGCACATTTAAATGGCCCATTTTATATGAGACCAAAGTCGAGTTTTTAATTTTATATGGTTCCCAAATGTTCAAGTAGTCCACAGAATATTTTTTCAAGGTGGACTCGCCACACCAAAAATTGAGCCAATTTTCCATGGCTTTGGTATCAAAGCCGTGGACTATGGACATCACTTGGTATGAAGGGGGACCTAAAGCGGGTTCACAGGCATCTTATTCCACAATCTTGGTATCAAGGCTGTAGAATCGTGGTGCTGTAGACTATGGGTGCCATTTTGTGAGTCGAGTCCATGGTCTCAAAAGAAATCTGCAGACTCAGGCACAGGGATTATTTTTTATTCTTTAAGGGCACTTTGCGTGTCTCCCCACTAAGATCTTGGGATCAAGGTGTGCATACACTGTCCCCTAATGTGACTTATTTTTCTGAATGTTGGAACGGTGCTCCCCATCCTGTGATGCAGCTGCAAGAGAAAGTTTTCTTTTGCGGCTAGCCAGTAAGGGCCTTTGGGGTCAGTCTGAGTGCTGAGACTAAAGACAAGAAATAGACAACGGGAGAAAAAAAAACTCCCTTTCTTAATGGAATGCCTTTATTTATTTTACTTTCAACTCTTTAAAGCTCAGGCTGCACCTTTTTTTAAATGCTAATATCTCACAAACTACTGACCAAATCAACAAAAGCACACGTACAGAGTAAAGTTCTATCTTCATACCAGGTTTAGTGTAAAATCCGTTCAGCAATCTTGCTGCAGTTGCAAGCAAAAGTGTCTATGGAAAATAAAATGTGTAAACATATCTTTTCTGACGCCCCCTTACAATTTTACCCCTGCATGGAACTGTATGAAATTTGGCAATTTGGACCTTAAAGGAATCTAAGTGAGCGCCCAAAATTTTGTACAAGTCCATTTTGGGGAGCCACAGTCATAGGCATTCAGAAAAACAATCTTTTCACTGGACTGTCCGGCTAAACCATAGCTACACAGCAGCAAGGGCCACTGTGAAATTATG
The DNA here is from genome assembly GCA_963921515.1 of Calotriton arnoldi. Classification (NCBI taxonomy): domain Eukaryota; kingdom Metazoa; phylum Chordata; class Amphibia; order Caudata; family Salamandridae; genus Calotriton; species Calotriton arnoldi. Next base: position 2,512,484 of record CAWUFW010001658.1, read on the forward strand.
ACAAATGCTCTTATATGTGTGTGGATTAAAGAGACAGAGAGACAGAAAGGTGAGAGGGGAAAGAGGGTGTGAGAGCGTATGAGAAGATCTCTGTATGTGTTAGTCAAAGAGAAGAAAAATATCATTATTATTACAATATGGATATGGCGTTGAAGTTAGAGGCATTATGACCATCACCTTAAAGTCATAGCAAATCATTATTACAGGCCTGCTTTTAACCTCCACTTTTTTTTACTTTTTAGAAAAAAACAGGAGTGTCCAAGTCCAACATGAATATGGTGCAAATATTCTATACCTTTCTTTCAAAGGGCCCATTTTTCATGTTGATTTCCTGTTCTCTCACAAATATGTCCAGTATCAGAAAATGGGTGAATCTAGTTTCAGTGGGAGTGAGAGTTTTCACCTTTCTCCATAGTAATGTCCCATAATCAAAGTGGCCTGTCTTCTGTAAAACCTAGTCCTTACACACATCCCATTGCTACAACATGTTTGTTAAATGCTTCTTTTGTTTCTAAATGAAGGTGCAGTTACAGGTAGGTAATGAGTAGTTATTGAATGTTGTGAATCCAGCTAAGTAAGATCGATGCTTCAATTTCAGGCTTTATGGTTTGGCTTGTACGTCTAGTGACCTAACTACTGAATGTCATCCAGATGTGCTTTGAAGTTTATTTCTGGAAAAATTAAGTTTTGTTTCAAATCCCCATTCCATGAAAATGGCAGCTCTGCACTGCCACAAAAATAATACTCTTAACAGCTAATAGCAAACAGAAAAGAACATTTAAATTAAACTTTGAGTATGTTAATTGAGTGCCTGTGCACATTTCCTTTCTGAGCATTTTTATTTACCAATGTATTGCCGGAATTCTGCTTCATAAGAGAGATATCTTGCGAAAACGATGAGTCCCTCTTGTTATGCTGATGTCCTTTAGCCATTTAGATGGAAGGACAGCAGCTGGGCCTTTGAGTCTACAGAGCAATTATGATGAAGGCAGAGATAGGTGACAGCTGAGGGAAATCCAGGGTTGGCAAAGGAGAGGAGGTGCAAAGACAGAGACGGAAAAACAGTGGACAAAGAGTGAAATGAAGTTTGGTAAGTACATTGGGGGTGATAATAAACAGGAGTAACATGGAGTAAGGAAGGACTGGATGTAAATGAAAATCTATGGGGGCTATTCACATAGGTAACTTTAGGCTATTCACAAAACCTAAGTGTAAAGTAACTCAAAGGTGTAGACTTACATGTCTCCAACGCCGGTAAAGGGAGAGGATCCTAATTTACTATTGTAAGTTGCTACTGCCCAAAAAAATCAGTAGTACGTCCAGCACCACATCTGGCCTACCACTGAGGCTGCAACACTGTCCCTTAGAAAATAATGGAGGTAGGGACTTAAAATAAAACCCCATTTGAAAATAATGTTAAATTCATTTAAATATATTGTAAATAGTTACAAATATAAATACTTTCATGTAATGTTTAAAGAAAATCTAAAAATAATATATTTATTTATTAGTTAACTATTGAATATGTTTTTCATTTGAAATTTATGCAAATTTAAATTAAAAAAATTATTAATTCACTATTAGTCAAGTAATTCTTTTTTCGATAATTCAATTATCATAAAAGATACAATACAGTACAATCTTGCATGAAGAAACAAAAACATAGCAGCATATACGTACATATAAAATATTAAAAAGTAATGAATACTTGCTGATTAAAAAAGAAAGTAAAAGGAACGAGACTGCAAATGAATTCATGTGACATTCTGTGCTCTCAAACGTATGGCTCGTTGCATTAATTGGTTGCTTCTTAAACACATAATCTCGATGTTGTCAATGATTGCAGAAACACCATGGCAACCCTGCATTGTCTAAAATTCGGTAGTTTAAAAAAAGTTCAAATGAGATTCTTCCTAAATTCAGAATAAAACGTGCAGAATAATATAAAGTGCAAAGTGCTTTGTGCAGAACAACCATCACATAGACAAGGGGGTAAACTACTAAAATTGGTACCTTGAACCGGGTAGGCCATGAGAAAATTAACAGTGTTTAGCCTGAATCTAGTTAACAGGAAGCTGTGATTGGGATTACTGACCCAAACTAAATAAGGCTCAGTGAAAGGGCTGGTACAACATTTTTAAATGGCCTTTCATCTGAGCATTTTGTCAAAAACATTTCCTTCAAGGGTTTAAAAAAGGTAGCCAAATAAATACATGGATTTTCAATAAGATCAAAGAAGTTCTCTTTAATAAAGGTATTGTATATGTACGCAAACCTTTATTTTTAATCTTCGGTCAAGTTTAAGACAATCAGCAAGGACTGTCCGGTTGAACAAAGTCTCAACCTTAGTCCAAATCCCCAGCCATAATAACAATGGCTGAAGTTTTGCAAGGTCATTTATATTGCCCAGCTCCACTTCAGTATGACAAATGCTAGTACAGATAGTTTTCGGTATAGCTGAGAGTATCTTAATGAATCCATTCTCAACCTTCCCCAGCCCTGGTTGATCACTGATTCCCCATAGACCAGCCCCATACATGGCATTTGAGCAGCATTTGGACTTATAAATTGTCGTCAGTTGTCTGATGGGTTTATTACCTACCCTCCTCACAAAACTAAGGACCGCCTCAGACCTCCAAGATTCCCAAATACAGAGATGATGGAGCCATGCTGACTTTCATATTATTCACTGTAAAGGCAATATATTTTTCTTTGAACCATAGACCATCACATGTTTTCTCTTGATTTAGTCTAAGGTCCAAATTCGCCATGGAGATGCAGAACTGGTCTAACAATCGTTGTAACCCAATCGCGGTCCTAGCTAATTGCACTGTCATCAGCTTATGTCAGTGCTAGAACACTGCAATTTTCTACCCTAGGGCAATCAGCATTAATATCTAATAAGCTCTTTTCCAGCTCGTTCATGTGCAGAGAGAAAACAAAGGCGGCCAGGAAGTAGCACTGCCATACCCTTCAGGCAAGCTTAAAAGCTTCTGTTGTTACCCGACCCGGCCCGAACCTCACACTGGCAGTCACTTCTAAGGGCCCGATTCCGATGAGGTTAGGAAAGCATTCACACCTAGGGCCCGATTACGATGCGGTTAGGAAGGCCTCCTAACGGCATTTGCTCCTTCCGAATTGGATCGGGAACGTGACTTCCCAACCGAGGGCCAGATTACGATGCGGTTATCAACATGGGCTCCCATAGAAGTCAATAGGAGTCCAACCAAATCGTCTCTGGAAGCATCCGGATGCATCATACTTGGTCAGTCGGACTCTCCTGATCCGAGTCGGTCTGAAACCATTTCCAAACCGATTCGATCGGGAAGATTTCCTAACCGCATCAGAATCGGGCCCTAAGTGTACTTTCCTCAAGAAATTGACAATACTCTTCACTACCCCAATTTCAATCATAATGGCCCAGAGCTTGGATCCTTTAACAGAGTTGAAAGCCGAACTCAGGTCCATAAATGCTAAATAAATCTTTCCCTCTTTGGCCACCACATATTTATTTATTAACAGATAAAGGTTGAGACATTGCTCAATAGTCCCGAGACCAGAACGAAAGTTAAATTGTAGCTCCAAGAAAATATTGCTCTTGTCTGCCCAAATTTGCAATCGTTCCAGAAGAATCTTACCCATTAGTTTGGCAGTATAGTTGATTAAAGATATCAGACAATAGCATTGAGGATTTCCTTTGGAGCCTTTCTTGAATATTGGGACAATAGTTGTGTGCGACCATGCTTTAGGGGGACCCGTACTTATAGATACTTTCAAAACATTGGTCAAAAGAGGAGTCCTCAAAGGCATATTTGATTTGAAAAGGTCAGCCGGTACCCCATCTGGCCCAGGAGCGTTTCCTGCCAGACATCTATTAATAGCATCTATGACATCACTCAGCTCAATTTCTAATCCAATACATGGTATAATAGGTGTTTCAGATGCTGAGGGACAATCAGCCTCTGTACCAATGGGCAGGGAGCTCCCTGTAGTGTCTGGTCTTGAGTATACTTGTGTGAAGTGTTTAACCAAAACATCCGAAGAAATGACTGTATCAAGGCCAGTTTCATGAGTGTTCTTAAAATAATTACAATTTACAGTCTGCCAGAAGAGTTTGATCTCTTTGAGTACACTAGCCATAATTAGGGAGTGATACGCTTCCTCTCTTACTTCCTTTTTATGGACCATTAGCACCTGTCTGTATTCCTTCCTGCAATTGCGCATGCATTCAGGATCTCTAGGGACAGCTTTAAGTGCTACCAATAGCTGATCATGGGCTTTGTGCAATTGGAATCGAACCATTTTGCTTTCTTTTTAAATTTGCCATTAGTAACCGTAAGGATTTCATTTGCCTTATCACAAATGTTATCATAAACTATTTATTGGATAGCCCCCCCATTGTTATGTTCATCTAGACACACCATAAAATTGGAATGCACTGCCCCCACAAGGTCCCAGAGAAATTGGTCCTTTTCAATTTTGGGCCTGTTCATGATCACCCTTTTATTGCTAGAATGAGCCAGTGAGAGTGGATTCTTAACTACTTGACTCTTTTTTAAACAAGGAATTACTAATCATGATAGCAAGTAGTTTATGACCACTGAGAGGGGAGTCTACTAAGACACAGGGCCTCATTACGATGCTGGCCGGACAAGCATCTGACCGGCATTGTGTCAGAAATGGGACCGCCCGACAAGAAGTCGGAGGTCCCGCTACCCAAATTACGATGCAACCATCTTCATGGAGGTCGGAAAGTGTATGCTTTCTATTGCGGAATGTGATGTGGGCCGCAGCACAAGACGCAATAGGAAAAATACACTTTTTAAACATCCATGCACCGTGTGACAGGCACCATGCGGTGCCTGCCACACGATCCATGGATGTTTGGCGGGGCACCACAGGTGCCCCCCAGGCCTCATAGCAGAGGCCGCGGGGGGATGGGGGCCGTGCTACGGGCCCCCAAAGTCAGTTTCCGACAGTCTTTCTATGGCGGTCGGCCCACCATAGAATGGCTGTCTGAAAGGGACAACGTAATCCCTACGGCAGGGCCTGAGCAGGCACCGCCCCACTGTAGGGAATTGTTTCCAGACGGCAGTCGGGTGGGCTCCTCGAGCCTGTTGGAATCATCGGTCGGTCCTGCCGCACGTTGCCTCAGACCGCCGCGCATCATAATGCGGCGGGCTGACTGCGGCACTAGATGTCTGTCGGACCACAACCGACAAGCCATTGGTTGCGGTCCGACCGACATCATAATGAGGTCCATTATCTCTAACCCTTTTTTAACAAGGGGGGTTGGGCCCTGTGATGTCCCCAGACTGGGCCTCATATATAGTAGCTGAACACTTTGTTGTTCAGCTATTATCTCTAACCCAGCTCCTAAAATTTTGGGAGTACAAAATGAAATCTATTAAACTGGAACATCCCCTCCCAAAATACGGCAGGCTTAGGGCTGGTTTTTCAAACAGAGTATCGAAGGCAAATACCAGGCTGTATTTCATAAAAAGCAGATTGATTTCCTCTCCGTATGGGCTATGACAAAAATGGGTAATCAGATCCCCCTCTACATCCATTAAGCACAGACCCTATATTAGACGCTAAACAATGCCTTGTTTCAAAATCACCCATCCATAAAATCAGATAGTCACTATTGATACCACTTAAACTTCGCTCCACATCCTTATGTAGCGATTTGACTATCACAGTATTGCTGCTATTGAAAATATTGCGATATAAATTTATCATTAATAATTGATGTAATTGGCAGGTTTTCAATATAAGTTGATAATGGGGTGAAGAAAGATTTGCCCATATAACTCGTCCAGGGAAAGCAAGGGAAATCAATGTAGTTAAGCCTCTCTTACCCATTCCCACAGACCCAGGTATGGTAGGAGTATAATAGGAGATAAAACCATCTACAAATATATTTTCTGTCAGCCAAGTTTCTTGCATACACACCACTTAATAACATTTGATAAGGCTTAGCCAATTTTCATTTGTCAGTTTTGCAGCTATTCCTTCCACATTCCATGAGGCTACACATATAAGTTTATTGGTCTAGGTATAAGGACAGTTCCTAGGAGCAGTCTCCCCCGGAATATGATGTACCTGGTTCGACCCAGCATCTGAAACGATGTTAGTCAGGACTGAGCTGATTGTTTAGATTGCCTAGGGGCTTAAATTTAATATTAATATACTCTGTACAACACTTTTAATAATTATTACTGCATAATTTGCTTTTTTACTTAAGGTGCCAATATATTTTTTCATTTACACTTCATCAAAATTATCTGAATTTAAGTTAATATATTTAAATTAATTAAATATTGAATTTAACATTAAATTAATTGTGCTTTGTTCTACGTTAATAGTGTTTCTTTTGTTCTACATGTAAAATAATATTTAACATAAATATATTTATACTATTTTTTTCAAGTTTAATAAACTGTTTAGATTTTTCCTATACTTTACCATATAAACACCTCTGCCATCAAGGTAGAGATCTCCCTCTAGTAAAGTATAAAGAAAAGTAGAACATTTCATTACATTTGTTAAAAAAATAGTAAAAATATTTTTATGTTCTATATCAGTGTAAGCTATTTTTAAATATCTATTTTAAAGGTATAACTTAATATAAAATGCTACAGCAATATTAACCTACTTTTAATTTAAAATGTGGCTATTTTAAATATATTACATTAAATTTAAATTGTTTCTCTGAAGATTAAAATAAATAAATTACCACCTAAATTAAAAACATTATTGTTTATTATGCATTACAAATAATACAAAAATGATGTATAGAATTAAGTAATGTAATTATATTTTAATTAAATTAATGTTGCATTCAATTTTCTATTTAAAAAGGTTACCAATCTATTTTAAAAATAAAACATTTATTTTGTTTTATTGTGTAATTTTTATTAACATTAATTTATATTTATTCATATTTTTAACTAGTTTAAATAATTTAATTTAATTTAATTTAACAGGATTTCTTATGGTGTTTTAATTTAAGTCCCTACCTCTATTATGTTTTGTAGGAGGGATTGCAGTATTTGTGGTTGGCAGTATGAGGTGTGAAACTAACCTAGCTCTGAGTTGGAGTACATTTACTATTATTCTGGGTCCTTTTCGACTGTAGTGACCTTAGAAGTTCAGTTTGTGAATAGCAATGGGCTTACTATTTTGTGTATGTGTGTCTGTTCGTCACTAAGCCCCTTCCTAACCCTCTGTATGCCCCTCCTTACTCCTCCCTAAACCCCTCCCGTTTAGTAACAAGTGTGCCCCTTTTTACATTCGCTCCCCCGTCCCTTCTACATTTACTACAAATTACCAAACTTACATGTGTGAGGTTCTCCCCATAGAAAATATAGGAGAGGTGGAGATTTGGGGCCTGGTTGCGACTTTTGTTGGTGCAGGAGCGGGCGGCACACCACCGCCGCGCCCCTTCACTGCCAAGAGTCGCTGCCACCCGCCAGATTACAAGTAATTTCGTGGTCTGGCAGGCGGGTGCCGTGGCGGTCCTGCGGGGATGCTGTTTAAAAGCTCATTGTGAGCCTTAAACAACACCACAATGGAACCACCAATTTACGTTCCTGCATGGGAAGGAATGCACCATGGTGTGCATTCCTTCCCGTGCAGGAACTGGGGGTGCAAAACTACAGGGGGACCCAACATGTGCTCCCCTGAATGCACTCCCGTGCACTGGGGCAAGAGGGGGCCCTGTATGGCCCCGTTTCTCTCCTCATCACCAGCAGTTACATGGAAGAAGAACCTCCATGACACTGCTGGCGGTGAGGAAAGTCGTAATATGCTTAGCGGTGCCTCAGGGCACCACCAAGCATCTATGCAGCCCTCAGAACGCCGTGGGGCCGTCAGGCGTCAGGGAACGTGGCTTCTTGGCGGTTGCGGCACTGTAATGGTGGTCCGACCACCAAAGTCCTAATAGGGCTGTTGGACTGCCGGTGCGGCAGTGACTGGACTGCCAACGCCGCGCCCTCGCGAGTCTGCCGGTTCTCGGACTGCCAGACTCGTAATCAGGCCCATACACTCGTAGGCTTGTGAATTGAATCTCTTAGTAAGTAAGTAGTACTGCTGTAGCACTACTTTACCTACTTCAAAATACAGTTTGTAAAACAGGGCCAAAGATTTTTTTGTCTCCCTAGCAATCACTCAATCTATACAAATTTTAGGAGGGTACCTTAAATGTTTAGATTTCTGTCTATTAAAATGTTTTCCTAATTCCACGCCTATGTCTTGTCTAATGCTATTTGCATCCTTAGACCAGTGCTGTGCCCATAAATTGACATTCACATCTGAGCTGCCTTCAGCCAGGCATTTATGTAATAAGGACAGCTGCCAATGACATACTCTGTTAGCAGAGGGCCTCAGCTTGTGATTGGATAAACCGGGCCAGACATGAGCAGGCGGAAGCTGTCTGAAGATCTGGTTAAGGCTGAAGTTGGAGAGTATTACAGTCATTGTACATTGAATTACTCTCTGCTTTCAGACCACTGTCCAAGTCTGCTGAGTCCCCGGCATCATTGTAATATTTAGTTACTGAGTGGCTTTGCTTAAATCGCCTAAATCCTCCCGGAGCCATAAATGACAGAAACAGTCATATCGTTATGTTTGTGCACAGCGTGCTGCGGCTGGGAATCCATTTGCTTTCTATGAAAACAGAATTCTAAATTGTGTACGGACAATTGAATTCGGATTTGAAAGTAAAACACAGTGAAGGTTTTAACCATTTAAGGTGCGAATTATATTAAGAGCAGCAACACATTGAAAATGATATTTATTTAGACATCTTTTCCGTTCCATCTTGCTTTAATTCCCCGAACGTGAATCAGAAAGTTTAAGGTAAATTTTTCAGACGCTCTGGCCCATCACATGCAACTCAAGACCAGAATTTCTTGCATAAACACTTTTCTGATGCATGTGGGAGCGCTAACCAAGCATCTTTCTTCGTTCCAGATATCAACGAATGTGAAAGCAACCCATGTGTCAACGGCGCGTGCAGGAACAACCTGGGCTCTTTCAGCTGCGAGTGCTCACTGGGCAGCAAACTGGACCCCACTAAACTCATCTGCATTGGTGAGACTTACTTTCTCGATACAAATGTAATCTCTACTCCTATGATAATATTAGTACCACGTACACCTTTCACGAGTAGGTACTGCCAAGGTTCTCATCTATTCATGGATCTTGTACACATCTTGTGTGTCTTTTTTAAAATAAAGCAACCCCACAGAAATGCACTAAGAGGAAGTTTAGTGCAACGTTTTAAAATGACAACGCAAAAGCACCGCCCGTGAGCTAAGTTTTCCCTATCCAGGTGGAGCAAACTGCGACTGCGTGCCAACAGCAGAGCTGAATGTGTGCACAGTGGAAAATGGGTGGGCATTCTTGTTTACAAATAAAAAGGTGCTGCAACCCTCTCAACAATGTTTTTAACCTGTAAAACCATTTATCAGCACAGGATTTAATACTAGAGGAGTACTATTTTAAGTACTCTTGTACACCTTAGAGAATTCAACTCGAAACATACAACTCCCTATTAGTAAAAGTGCAAAGGTGGCACAGTCCTTTCTTTTTTGACTAATTGTATATGCATATTCCCTAAATATTCCCGATGTATTCCGGTTGTGGGTGTGTTGGCGCCTATTGAGTAATGCACGTAAGAGAACGTAAAAGAGCACAACAACGATATTGGATTACATGCTCCAAAATGCCTTTGTGAATAGACACCATGGGCCCCGTATTCACTACACTTTTCCCTACCTTATGCCAATCTGGAGGCTATCCTATGTCTGGAATGAAAGTGATGTAAAGAAAGAGTACCTTTTCAGGCGTAAAACACACTTAAGTCAAGTTTAAAGTTCCCGTTGGGCTTCTATTGTCAAACTCAATCACACCCTGCACCTTTGTTTCAATCTCACGCTGTACTTCTCATTCACCCCCGATAGCATCAAGGTTCAACATCACACCTATATGGTTTTTATCAAAAGAATGATTCTCTTTTATTTTCTTGTTCATATATCAAATCTCATCTGATTACCAGTATTTGATTTAAAAAGCCAAATAATACCGTATCACAATCACATTATGCATTAAAACATTAAAAATCCATCATTATAAATTCTTTTCATAAAAAAGTGGAGGAACCACAATCTACAGTGCAAACTATCCCATTACATAAACATATAGACATAGACAGGGAAAATACAATAGACAATCACATATGTCTTTTATGGTAAGCAATCTTTCTAGATCATTGTTCGTATCACAGAGTATCATGAACCATTAATATCTACTGTGTTCTTCAATGTCTTCCAGATTTGATGTTAACTATGCATTGACGAGTTTTGGTGGGTACCCCGTGCTCAAGGCCACCTTCTTCAGGATAAAAAGATTTTTCCCAAAGTCTTCTAGTTGCGCACTTCTTTATTTGCGTGTGGTCCCAAACGAAAAGTAGACCCAGCGGGATATCTTTCAGGTATCTGCGGTGTGGAAACAGAGCAAATTCTTCCCACACACTGCACTCCAAATAAAATCTATTTTGTTCGAGTCCTGTATTTACTCAATCTTCTTTCTTTTGTCAGTGTTAAAACCTTATAGTTGACAAACACGACAGTTGTCCTCCTCTTCTCTTTCGTGTCTGTATAAAACCTTCTAATTATCGGGATTCTTCTGTCATCCTCCTTCTGGCTTTATATTAAATATTTAAAAAATTTAATACGAGGCTGGAAGGGAGCAGGATGGCTTGGCATTCACCTGCAAATTCCCAGACCAAGTAAAAAAATGCTTTTGGTGTAGGCCTTTCCCCAGTCACTTTGGCTCCTTGCACCCGGGGTACATCAGATGTGGGACTAGCTTAAAGTGGGTTCCATTTGAAGTGAAGAGAGTGCATGTAAAATGTATTTGCAATAGTTTTAACATAAAAAAATGTTTACCATTTTTTCTACCTAAATAGGTTTTTTTACATTCCCCTATACTTTATCTTTGGGAGACATTGATCTGCTGATCACAAACTTAGTTGTGCCAAATATCACTCCTTGTCTCATTGCCTGCCTTTAGAAAGACCCTCAATACTCTCTTGCTCATTCATTGTGACTTTTGCACCTAGATGTCATTCAGCCCTCCTATTACATATTGGAAATTAATGACTAGACAAAAATGGAAACAAATATTATGTTTTTACTGCACCAGACTGTCAGAAGAATGCTCTCAAGCAATGTCCATTTTTTTCATGAAATAGTGTTGTATATACATAACTGCCTGCCAGCAGCTGTGGCATAGATAGGACTGGAACCGAATTATACATCTGCTGCAAACACCGCGGATGACAGCATAGGGAAAACAATAACAGAGACCCCCTAGTTTGTTGTTGAATATGAGTGGGAAAGAGGCGAATTGCAAACACCTGCTGATGTTCACTACTACGTTGTTGCTGTGTTCTCGGCCACACTCCCATATCAGAAAAGAAGCATTTAAAATGCATTATCTGCCCAGCTTCATAAAACTCTTGAAAGGACGAATGGGGATGCTAAGGACTGTGTAAATAGTGCTGTTTAGAGACCATTTGTCAACCTGCATCGCCACTAAATCAATTTGTTAGTGAAATCTGAGCTTCATTAAACTGCACACTTGAAACAAAAAGGAGCCATCTGTTATTTACTTTTGTTATTTTTTATTTCAGGTCATAATCAAAGCAATTCATGAGTCAGAAAGAATGCTTTGAAGCCTGACATTGAGTAACATGCTGTCCATTGTGAAAGGCTCCTTCTTGAATGGGCGACATAATTACTCTTTTACAATGTCGCATACTTTCCTCTACCAAAAATGACATAAATCTGCCTTTATTTGCACAAGTGCAAGAAACATTTTTCTCTCTTATCCTAATCCAAGTGAAACTGCTTTATGTAATGCTCACCCCGAGGATGATGCTTTTTACGGTAAAGACATTGTTTAGGATTGATCAGTTGGGAAGTGAACAAGAGAGGTAAACTACAAGATGGAAAAAATAAACACACAGGTCATTGGCCTTTGATCAGATTTAAATTTTAAGATCGTATTGGTGTATGCCAAGTTCCTATTCTTATGCTGTAAAGGGATTGGCTATTTTCAGTGCATTGCATGGAAAATGTTTGTTTGGAAGAAATAGTCGGTAGCACAACGGTAATGAATGGCATCAGCCCTAATGAAATCCTCCATTTTCCTTCACCTCCTGTGCAGCCCCTGCAATTACAGACCTCTTATGGCATCAACACTCCAGGCTCCCAGTGACTGCCTGATGAATTGCAACTTGCCTGACCAGTTTAGGAGCCCAGGAACCACATTTGGTGACTTTAATTAGATTTCCTCTGAATTTAGAGCTCTAGCCTCAAAGGTTAGAATTGAAGTACCATTGTAAAAGTGCTCTACTGGAAAGATAATGGTCTTGATGGCAGCAGCTCCTGCTGGGGGCTCGCTAGCAGAAGGATCATTACTATATGATTATATGATGCCCCATTGCCAGGAACCACCATTCCAGTACATATGACCCTGTACAGAGGGTAATATTTGGGCATTTGACAAACAAATGGAAGCAGGATGGCTTGGATTTCTCCTGCACGTTCCAAGACACAGTAGAATAATAGTTTTGGTGTAGGCCTTTCCCCAGTCATTTTGGTTCCTTGCACCTGGGGTGCATCAGATGTGGGACTAGCTTAAAGTGGTTTCCATTTGAAGTGAAGAGAGTGCCCGTTGGTTAGAATGGGCCAGTCCAGAGATGACCTTAGGGAGCCTAGAGTGCTGAGTAGGCAGAAGGCTTCCTTACACAATTTTGAAATAGTGCTTTCAGGGACAGTTGTAGCCATAAAGTGAAGGAAAAACTGAAAAGTGAGGATGGGACATTGCAAGACCCTGGTAGCGATAGGACCCAAACTTGCTAGCAATCACTTTTGGATTACTACTACTATAAGGTAGGCTGCACACCGCCTGGGAAGGGAAATGTGCTAGAACCTGGAGAAGACCAGGGTAGACTCTGCAAGACATAGTTCTGTCACCTGCAGAAGGCCTGAGGGAAACCTGCTTCCTCCTGAATCAGCAAAGCTTAAAGCCAGTTTTAAAGCACATAGAAGCTGTTCTTCCAAAGCTCTACAAGGAGATAAAGGGCTAAAGGCATGTTGGGAAAAGGATCAACAGGCCAGTGTGACATTACTTCGGCAGCAGCCCTTACTGAACACAATGTTTGAGAAGCCTGTTTCAGACTACTGTGTGTGGTGTGGTACTGTGAGAGTTTTGGATCTTTTAGAAAGCCCAGAATAAGACACAGAGCTTTCTGTGATGTGGAGACTTTGAAATGTTTCAACTGCTGGAGGATCGGGCAATCAACATTCACATCACACGAGAAAGATTTCCTAGTTTGTCGTAAAGTTTTCTGCAGCAAGGTCAAGACTCCTGTAGGACCACAGAAATCATGTGTCTGACTTTTGGAGACCTGTCCTGCAGTAGCTCCCACCTTTGCCTGCTAAGGGATTTTAAACCTAAAAAAGTGAATAGGTTTCAGTGTACAATGCAAGAGTGGGAGAAAAGGGCCAAACTGACCCCAATCGAAAACTGCCCTTGGTATCTACAATTTTCTAGTTCTCCGTATTCATAACTCTTCATGACAAACTTGAAGCAAAATTCAACCTTTCTGACCTAAGGGACCACATCTTCATCACAGCGACTTGCCTTGCCATGCTGTAAGTTTTGGGCTTCCGAGGTCTAAGAGGCCTATTCACAAACTGCATTTTGTAGTACCTTTGTAGTTACTACAATAGTACTACAAAATGCTATTCACCAACTTACATACAGAGGTTCCGCCAGTGGCAGATGAAAATATAACTTGTAAAGTACAGACTTACATGCAAAGTGAAATGTATACTTCTCTAGCAATGCGACCTCTTAGGTCCTCATTATGAATAGCCTCATAATTCTGACAGGGAGAGAAACTGACTTTCCCTGCCTGAGGACTTACTGGTACCCATGTTGTCAGTATTTCTGGAGAAGGGGAAATAAGGACCCATTTCGCAGGCCACTCATAATGAGAGCCATAATGGTTTGTGGAATATGAATTTTATATTTGCAATCCACATATATGCCTCTGCAACCTAGAGGTATCTACTGCAAGCTTGTCAATTTACAAGAATTTACTCCTATATATCAGATACTCAATGAAAGTCTAAACCCGGTACCCATGTTATCAGTATTTCTGAAGAAGGGGAAATAACGACCCATTTCCCAGGCCACTCATAATGAGAGCCATAATGGTTTGTGAGATATGAATCTTTCTAGTTGCAATCCACACATATGCCTCTGCAACCTACAGTGTTTTACCGCAAGCTTGTCAATTTACATGAATTTTCTCCGAAATTTCAGATGCTCAATGACATTCTAAACCCATGAACATTTAGAGGTGGCAGCTTTTGATGAACTTTTTATCTTTTTAAGCTGCTTCAATTAAATGCTCAGATATAGAATATGTGAAGTTTGAAGATATCCCATCTATTTATCCAGATTTGAATTACTGGAATACATGCATTGCCTGTTCCAGTATTCAAAAGCATAGCTGAACAAAGGGCCAGAAGTAGGGTTGAAACTCTTAAGGAGCTATTGTTTCTACCAGGACCCTGTGGGTCAGCCTTTATTTCTAAACGTGTTTCCACTTATACTGCTTTCCCTGGAAACCAAATATTGGCTTTGTAAATGTGGAGGGGCTGTTTGATTCCTATTGGGTGTAGTGAGGCCAGGTTTCAGCCTTGGAAGAGCCATTTTTCCAGATATTATACCTTTCATCATATTTAATTTTTCCAGAATCAATCTGTGAAACCTGCTTGACCATAAAGTAAATTTAATATTATTTCATTAACATCGTACTGCAGAAATGATGAAAGTATAATTTATGGGAACTATGAAAGTAAAGGATAGGATGAGCCAGCCGATGGGTTGCCAGGATTTGTCCTTAAGTGCTCCTACATAGCAACTTTATTTTGGAGATCAAGACTTGGAACTGGACCACAAAGGAAGACATCCCTAGCTGTGTTCTCAATGTCTACTACGAGAGAAGTATTGCAAGGGCACATTCTTCATTCTTGATTTTATTCATGCTCTGAGCGGCTGATTTGGGAACTGAAGAGGCTAGATTCTTCATTTGGCCTCCAGGTACATCTAGATCTGAGCCTGCTGTCAACTGTCCATTTGACTTTCCGTAAAACAAGTCCTTGACAACTGTTCTGCTAGGCAAAGTCCTCTAAAGAGAGAGGGAGCTACCTCCAGTTAAGGGACTACCTCCAGTTAAGGGAACGTTTTTCAGGTTTTGAGGAGAGAACTGGCCTTCTGCGTACTGCCTATACAGCTTTAGGGATTTTTTTCTTAGGCCAAGAGTGCAGTTGATCAGAGCAGACCCTGAAACAAAGGAAATATGGAGCCCCTGGGAAGAATGCCCAATTACTTGGTGCGCTAGAAGGGGTTATTCGACTTGTTTGCTATGTAAAAACACCCTAACAACTGGATCCTGGAGAACAAGTCCTACATTTCCTAAAGTTTTGACTATGATAAGAGTAATGTACCATTCAGGAAATTTCAAGAACCATCTTTTAAAATGGGATATGGCGTGACTTTGAAGCCATCAATCTTGCTTCAAGCTGCAGCAACTGGAAGTATTTTCATCCATCCTATGCTTCTGGAAGCCTGCACAAGTTATTTTCTGAGATCTCCCACAAAGTCAAATAATCCTGGTCGAGCTCTTGTTTGGATAATACTTGTGATTTCATCCTGCTGAAGCACTGGAGCAACAGAAAAATGCCATAGTCTCCAATCGAAAGAAGTGTCTGAAGCAGTCTGCATGATCAAGTCTGCTGTGTGAATTCATAGGTTGGCTTTAGTTATCACCAGGTCCATCTGGAGATTTTGGATTGTGGTGTCCGTGCCTGACCAAGGGATGCCACAGAACTTAGCCTACAAGCCAAAAAAGAAATGTTCACTGATTCAAGCCCTCAATTCGTATCTCAGCACATGCACTCATTGTTTGGCATCAAATGTCGCCTAGGTCTCAGTCACCTCTCTGAAGGACAGCATTTCATTATGATTTTGTTTTCCATAGACTCTACTATGACACATTTCCCTTTAGGTTTTTATGGCCCATTGGGATATTTATCCTTTTGATACAATGTGATGCTCGTTTCTTTTTCTTCTTTTAAGACCCTTTTAATTTATATAAACCGGATGTGGACATGCAAGGTTTTTTATTATCTATCACATTTTTGAAGTGGTTGGCATTCATTAAAGCTTACTTTGTCTCTCTTATCAATCTACCAAAGATGAGCCAAGGCTGGGCTCACCAAAAACTTTTATGCCTTACAGGTTCTCCTGTGGGACCGTGTGGGTGCTCATTACCAGCTCACATCATCACTATAGCTTCACTCATCATAGCCTATTAGGCCAATAACTGCAAAAACAATGAGACATCATGCTTCTGAATGATAAAATAAGAATCAATTAAGTTATCATCCACTAGAACATGATCCTGGAAGTCAGGTGCGGCCGGTCAGGCAGATCCAGGCACCCAACAGCATCTTTCTCTGCCTTTTCTTGACACATCCCTGACAGTGAATCCAATTCACAAAGCTGTCTCTTCAATTTTTTCTCCATGAGAAAATATTTTTCCAGGTGAAGAGACCCTCCTTCCCTTACATCCCACATACTCTTGTTTTCCCTGCCCATTTCCACAAATAAAAATGTAACAAAGCAGGTGTGGTACATTTTGGGCATGTAATAGAATTGTTGAAATTGCACCTTGTTTTTCTGTATGCACCATGTATGAACTAAACTTATTGTGCACAATTGCCTTAATCTGAAAAGTATCATCAATGTGAATATTACAGAGTGGCACATGTTCACATTTTCTGTTTGTGCCACCTATGAGGGCCGGATTCTCATGAAAATCAGAAATGTGCTCCCATAGACCTGCATTTGGATGAAAGATCTGACGTTTTTGGTACTCTCCTTGGCATGAGTACTCCTGGGAAGCTGCAACAGTCACAAGTTCCTAGCAGTAGTTCCAGAATTCCTTTGCAAATTTAAAGTTATTCAAATGTGAAAGTGTTTTGGTGGCAGTAAAGGTAAAAGGTTTACATTCATTTATGAGTAAATGTACCACCCTACTCCAGGTGCGCTCAAGACAGACGAAATTCTGACATGTCGGGGAGATTTTTCACTGTTGTACTTGCACTTTTATGGTTTTTAAATTCCACTTGTTCTGGTTTAATCAAGAACTGATTCAGTCAGGAAGTTAAATTTGCATTTGCAATTGGTTATTTTCAGCACTAAAGGTACGCACAATAGAATAGAACATTTGTGAATCAAGTGCACATTTATGGTAAAGTAGTGTTTCAAAACGGGTGGAGGTAGCACTTCTGCAACTTGTTGCAATCCTCTATGTGTTTTGGTACAAGAAACAGTCTTACCACCATCTCCTGTCTCTTTTGTCATCTGCTACAGATAGTATGAAAGGAACATGCTGGCTGAACATCCAGGATGATCGCTGTGAGGTGAACATTAATGGAGCAACCTTAAAATCAGAATGTTGTGCGACTCTGGGTGCTGCCTGGGGAAGTCCCTGTGAACGATGTGAACTGGGTAATGTATATTAAATAAATAATATCCCACTGTGCGAAACACACCTTGTACGGGCCCAATCTTACTTTTCAATCAACCATTTTGTAATTGTTCTTCAGTGATACTTCCAAATTGTTATCCTTCTATAAAACAGAACTGAGATTGCAAACAGAAGAAAATTGACTGAAGGGTAGCAGATACACAGTTGGTACCAGAAATATGTCAGAATATTTTTAGCAAAAATATTTTCTGATTTAATTATCCTAGTGTCCCAAAAAGCGTTTACAAACATATTCATTCCAACGGGGTGATATTGTTGTAAACAATCTGTAGCCCATATATTTCTGTTACTCATTTTTTTGGTTTATGATGTTTATAAAGTTTATGATATGAAGCCATACCGCTGGTATCACTGAAGCAGACATCAGACATATATAACTAGTGTGTCCATCAAACGACCTTCAAAAATACTTGGTCTTCTGTCAATGAATGCCAAGATTTTGTCAATGTAGGGATTGTACTGCCTATGTTTTCTTAGAACTTCCTTTCTTTCCTTGCTAATGAAGTCGGGGTCTTGCAAATATGATGTTTCTGCCATTCACAGACCTCCTTGACTTCTACAGGTTTTGTGGGTGACTTAGGTAAGTGTTCCCATTAGCTTCATATGCAAATGCTAAAAGCTCATATTCCACTAAAACCTCATAGAAAAGATAGTTAAAAACAATGTGGGGCACATAGGAGTGAGTGTGCTGAGTCTAAATACAATCCACCGTTTTACAGCTTTTGGACAGGAGCATTATTCAGGTCGAATTCAGGCTCAGAATTCCTTGGGTTTGTGCTTGGCCACCCTTTTGATCCAGTCTTCGATTAATTTGTAATCGATACAAGATTCCACTGGGTACTTGTGCCAGTTTTGGAAACTTTCATTCAATGTCAGTGCTCAGTACTGGAATAATGGGTTTCTCTGGTGCAGAGGCAGGCCACTCACACCAGGTTCCAGGTCTTGCACCTTTTAGGCATCATCGCAGTACCTTTGATATTTCATACCACTGTTATGATGTCACAGAGATTTGAGACCCAGCTCTGAAGCTCTCTGAATAAGCTGCAGGCTAAATGATTTGAAGCAACAGGCCACTGGCCAAGCTCTATTCCAGTTTAATGTTTTAGAAAGAGAAGCAAATGCTCAACAAGAAACACACCTTAAACATGAGCTCTGTTTGGGTGGCTAGCACAGTGGCAGCCTCCTTTCCTAGTTGAGATTCATTACCTGTCCTGTAACTTCAACTAATTAATCATGCCACTCATTGCTAAGATCCGGGAACAGTGCGGAAGCATCTGCTGAAAACATTAGGTTGTTCTTAACTGAAAAAGAAAAGTATTGCCAGAGAATATATTAACACTTAATAAAATGTGCTCACTTATTAATAGTATATACATAAAAGGCCAGATTCCAAGAGCCATTTGTGTATTTAAGTCCCACCTACACATGTAAAGGGCTAAATTACAAATGCAAGGAATTCATCAAAGGTGACTATGCACTTGTAATTTTACGTTTGCTGAAAGGTGTAATATTGCGCCTGAGTCATGGTAAGTTTGTGAACTCCCACAGATTCCAGGGTTTGTTGCTATTTTCAAACTTTTCCCTGATCCTTTCACACCCTAGAAATCGTTGAAGTTTGCTGTTGCCGAAGGAAATAGTAAATCCCTTTCCAAAATGATGGGAGTGTATGGGGAGGGGTTTCTCCAAGGAGGAAAAACACCTGGGATCTTCCAGCTGGCTCAGCTTTCTGGATATACTTCTCGGACGTTGTGTGAATTCCCTATAACCATGTATCTTTGCACATCGGAGGATGTAAATCTCTGAGTGCAGATTTGTGATTATTTTTTTATGATCTGGAACCACAGCTTTACATGATCTAGTAATTCTAGAATAACTGGATGGCCACTTTAGCATTATTTAATTCTGGAGTGATGATAAATGGCTTTCTATTTTGTGATTGCCAGCCCAAAAATGTTGTAGACCAGTTTCTAGCAGGATATATTCTTTTAATATTGTGGGCCAATTGGCTCTTGCAATTCCCAAGAGCCTGCAGTAAGTTCTAGATCCAACATTCCCATGGAACAGTAAATCTATGGAGTCACAACAGTTATAGTTATCTCCTTAAATGGTTGCAGAGACTTTAACCTACTTGGAAGAGGAAGAAATAGTCTGATCCTCCTGCATAAGGTAGACATGGGAGGTAGTGGAATGCTCCTACATGATCACAAAAAAAGTCATGATCTGCAGAAGTTGCTTTTTCTCAAATGCTTTTAAGGGAACATTTGTACCACACTTATGTTGCACACGAGAGCAGGATTTCTTGGTGCTATAATAACCCTTATGCAGGTGCTTATCATAGCCCAGGGGCGGGTGTTGCATCATGCGAGAGGCTGTCTTACCCGGACTGGAGCACATTTACTACTGTTTTGAGTGCTTTTTGGCAGCTGTAACTTTAGAAGTGCAGTTTTTGTGGGTGGGTGTATGCCCCTTCCTTAACCCCTCCCTTCCACTCACTTACCCTCCTTACTGCTCTCTAAATCCCTCCCATTTAATAGTAAGTATTCCCTATTTTTCAGCCACCACCCCCCTCCCTCCCATATTTACTTCTAAAATGTAGGTGAAAATCTCTGCAGTCGGGGCAGAGGCATCCGCCCATAAAAGATGGAATAGGCAGAGGTGGATACCTAAACATGTAGGTTTCTATTAAACATACTACATAATGCAATTTGCGAAGAGGCTCCAAGTTGAGATGAAAACATTTAAGTGTGACATACTCAATATGACCTGTAAATCTAAGCTGCTTTCTTAGTGCTTTAGATGATGCGGAGAGAGAGAGTCCCTACAGGTGAGAATAGCCCTACTAGTTAACCACAGAGCAATTAAGTGTGCTGCTTACGTCACTATTTCCAACATTAGTTATATATTGTTCCAACTAGTTTTAAATTGGTCATATACATACTAATAAAGGGTTTGGCGGCCATAACCAGCCTATCCTGTAGTACACATGAGCTTTGCTTTACTCCTGACCAGGTTAGTAAGAGGGATACTGACTCTCCCAGCAGGTAGTCCTGATGAATTCTATTCCAGGCGATCCATTGATCTCTTTAAACCATCTCTTTGTTTTAGGGGCATGGAGTTTTTCAGATGACAGCCTCGTCACTTAACTGTAGGCTACTTCATATTTTTTTTCCTTTTCAGATGCAGCCTGTCCTAGAGGCTTTGCCAGAGTTAAAGGTGTTTCCTGCGAAGGTGATATTTTATTTTTTGTACATCCCTCTAACTCCACAATAGATCTACTTCTCAATGGAAACTCAATCTCTTTAACATTTTACTGTAATTCTAATGTTATTTGTGCGCATCGGAAACTGAGATAGGGGTTCAAGCTGGTTGGGTATCATTAAAGTGAAGTTAAACTGCATTTGTTTCAGCATCACTTTGGTTGTTACCATGTACGATGTGGATGTTAAAATGTATTTGTAGAAGTCCATGGGAAATCCGCAGCACCACATCTTAGAATCGTCCAATGGCTAGCTATCCAAGGCATGCACAAAGGTAAGAGACCTTCCAATAGCTAGCTACCCAAGGCATTCAGAGAGGTATGAGACCTTCCACTGGCTAGCTATCCAAGGTATACCCAAAGGTATGAGCCCTTCCACTGGCTAGCTATCCAAGGAACACAAAGGCATGAGCCTTTCACTGGCTTGCTATCCAAGGCATACTCAAAGGTATGAGACCTTTCACTGGCTAGCTATCCAAGGAACACAAAGGCATGAGCCTTTCACTGGCTTGCTATCCAAGGCATACACAAAGGTATGAGACCTTTCACTGGCTAGCTACCCAAGACATACACAGAGGTATTTAACTTTTCACTTCCTAACTATCCAAGGCATACACAAAGGTAAGAGACCTTCCAATAGCTAGCTACCCAAGGCATTCAGAGAGGTATGAGACCTTCCACTGGCTAGCTATCCAAGGTATACCCAAAGGTATGAGCCCTTCCACTGGCTTGCTATCCAAGGCATACTCAAAGGTATGAGACCTTTCACTGGCTAGCTACCCAAGACATACACAGAGGTATTTAACTTTTCACTTCCTAACTATCCAAGGCATACACAAATGTATGAGCCCTTCCACTGGCTAGCTATCCATGGCATACACAGAGATATGAGACCTTCCACTGGCTAGCTATCCAAGGCCATTCACAAATGTATGAGCCCTTCCACTGGCCAGCTATCCATGGCATACACAGAGATATGAGACCTTCCACTGGCTAGCTATCCAAGGCATACAGAAAGGTATGAGCCCTTCCACTGTCTAGCTATCTAAGGCATTCAGAAAGGTATGAGACCTTTCACTGGCTAGCTACCCAAGGCATACACAGAGGTATGCAACTTTTCACTGGCTTGCTATCCAAGGCATGCACAGAGGTATGAGACCATCCACTGGCTATCTATCCAAGGCATACAGAAAGGTATGAGCCCTTCCACTGGCTAGCTACCCAAGGCATACACAGGGGCATGATACCTTTCACTGGCTAGCTAACAAAGGCATACTCAAAGGTATGCAGTTGAAGCATGTGGGCAGAAAGAGACTTGCTTAGACCATGTTTGGCTCGCTTGGACAGTCATGTGAAATCAGTTCCTCTGTATGGGATATAAACTGTTACATGCTGGGCTCATCTCTAAATCGCACATGCCAAGAGCATCTGTAGTGGTGTTAATTGCTTGTTAGAATGATGCCTCTGGTATCATTTAGTGTTACATCAGTTCTGTGCCACTTGGTGATCAGCATGTATTTGTTTCATCACACTGAGTAACAAGAGGCATGCTTGATGTGTCATGAAGCTTTAAATTATCAGAAAAGCATAATACATAGATAAAGGGCCATTGCACATTAACTCAGGCAGTAAGGAGCAACTAAAGTTATACTGGAGATAGCTTATCTGCTGGGAGTCTGAAGTAGCCTTTAGAAAAACGCAGAAAATAACTTTTTAGTAATTAGAAGATGAAAACATCAGATATATGGTAGTATATAGATTTTTGAGTATTCAAATTATTGCATTTTTCTTACAATGCCAATCTGACTCTCAAATACAAAACAGCATTGGTGGGCAGACAGTGCATACAACAGGGACACTGGGGTATTTGGAAGAGCAGATAGTGGCGGGGCAAGATTCGTTGTCCCAAATAGTAACTTTGAGGGTCATACCCTGCAGCTCCAATCCAGCTTCCATGTTGTAAGGGCTTGAGAATTGATTTAATGTTTGAGGCTTGATAGCGGTCCTTTCTATGCCCCTACTTAATGGACAAGAATTTAACCTACCATTAAAAAATATAACTAAAAGGTTTGTTAGCCGCTAGAGACAAATTTTTTATAATCGCGCCACAAATTATTCCTTCGATCCCCTAAAAAGTTTAAACCTGGCCCTCAGGAGACACCAATGGATTTAGACTTATACAAAGAAAATAGAGTGTGCTTTTATACATGCACTGGAAGTAAATTAAACTGTTGAATGTGAGTTTAAAGGTATTTTCCTGATATAAAACGGTGTACAGTAGAAAAGGTTACGCTCTGCCGTCCATAATAATCTTGGAAAATTCGACTGCTAAGGCAGTTTAAACTGGGACGAACATATTTGCACCTTGGTCTTCAGGAAAGAGTTCAATGACAGCCTTTAACCATGTGTTTTCTTCGCTTCACGTCTCGTCTAGATGTGAATGAGTGCGAGGTCTTCCCAGGAGCTTGCCCCAATGGACGCTGCATCAACACCAAGGGGTCATTTCACTGCGAGTGTCCTGATGGACTGACGCTGGATGCCTCAAGCCGCATATGCATCGGTAAGACATGCCGCAGCCATGTTCATTTGTATTTTTCTCACCTCCATTATCATGACATGCATGATTCACGTGCTTGAATTCACCATTCTATGGTGATTCATTAAATTTGAGCTCCAGCAAAGAGAGAACAGGTACAGGCCTTATCAAGCCTGAAATCCCTTCATAATAGGGGGTCTGATTCAAAAGCCCTAGACATATTTTTATTTTTCTCGTGGAGCAAGGGGTTCCACAACACCCACATTAAGGGGACTTTTTCTGACTTTAACAAACGCATATTTCCGTGCATTTCCAGTGAAGAAACTGGTTGCGACTGCTTTGTTAATAGACACAAACGTCATATGCATTTTTGTGGATGTTCATTCACTTATGCTGACTTCCTAACTCAAAAACACCGCCAATCCTGCGCTTCTAATGCAGCATTTCGCTATTCAACCAATCCTGACTGAATCAGGTTGTCGAATTTACATTTGCAAAGTGTTTCATTCCACACCTAAATACCTATTAGGTGTGTACAAATGTTTGCATATAAAGCCCACATAAACTGGTATTGTCAGATACATTGGACCCCATTTATGAGAAACGTTGTAAAAGCAAAGAGGGAGATTTACCTCTCTGCCTGAACATACTGTTACAACTTGTTTTCACTCACAGTCATTCACAGACGTACAAATGGAATGCTGTGCCAGGAGCAGGTTTCCAGGTGTACTTAAGTGAATGTCACTTTGCTTTTTTTTAAAGTATCCTATTCCCCGTGCAGAGTGCGCACTAGAAGAGAACTCCGTACAGGAGGAATGGAGCCTCCTGTGCAAATGCACATGTTATTCTCTGCTGGGAAAGCGTTTCCACATGGAAAAACCCCTTCCCCGCACCCTCATCCAACCTGGAATGTACCGTTCCTCTTCCCTGGGAAGGAGAGTATTCCAGTCAAAAGCTTAATCTCCAACCTTTTCCAGGAGGAAAATTGGTCAGAGAGGAGTTGGGATCGCCCACATACACACTTTTGTGGGCGTCAGCAAAGCTTCAAGGCATTCCTTGCATTGGAATGCCCACTTCCTGCCCCTTGAGTGGGTTTTACTTCTGCGGATCTCTCTGCACAAGTGGAGGAATCTGGCCTAGTACAATTATGTCCTCCAGGAATCCCTTTGTGGATTCTTTGTTGGTGTGAAAAAGGTAAAAGTAAAATGTGTTGTAAACATATGTTTACTATCAAATTACTTTAGTGAATAGTCTCCATAATGTACTTGCAGAGGCAATACATCTAATTTATGATTGTGCTTACACAGACACACACTACATTACCCAAAAGAGAATCATATTTTCTACTTTACTTAACTGCTCCTTTGTAGTTGTTGGTACCTGCCACAATTTGGAACTGATCACTGCAATACTTCTATAATGTATGAATCCTAGCCACATTTAAGACACCTACAGCACTGTTTTTTTTTAACAAACACAATAATGTCTACTCACAGATCATCAGCATTCTCTTACCCACCTATGGCATGATGTACCTGTCAGGCTGGTCACCAATGCTGGGTGGTAATTGTGCACTGACCTTTCGTGAGCTGTCATTTTTCCATACCACGTATCTACTAATAGGTCTCATTACAAAATGTAAATTTTCAGGGGGTCACAAAATGTAAGCAGATCGCCACTTGCGACCCACTTTGATTCGCTATGAACACAGGCATGGAGTCCTTTTGGGAAGATATCGGGGAGCTTCCTCTGATCCCAGCCAACATGATTCAGTAATGTAAAGTTGTTACATAATTTTCTCTATTCATAAAACCCAACAGGCGTCGTATTACAAATTTAGCGCACATTCCTTGTTTGCGCCATTGCGCACCTTTCAAAGGGTACGCCCTGTGCTAACTAGGAAAACGCACTATATTAGAAGGAATGTGCTGCTTCCATGGCAGCCGCAAACGTATGCTGCCCTGGGGTGTGCTGCATTCAAATGAAATACGGATCAGCTCTTTAAAAGCTGCTCTTTAAAAGCTGCTCCATGTTTCTCTGTGCAGGCGGAAACCCGCCTGCACTTTCAAGAGGGATTATAGATCCCCTTGCAGGCGGGTGAAGTGAGTGACTGCACCCGACTGCAGGGGAATGTCTGAGGGTTCCATGGCACCCCGTTTGTAACCCTCAGAGGGCTACCTTTAGGGGATGCACTGAAAAAGCACTACCTTTTTGGGGCACACTTTCAGTGCGCCTATTAAAGGCAAACTTGCCTCTTCGCCCACGTCAGTAATACGGGGCGGGCACAGAGACAAAGTGATTCCCTCATGTGCCTGGGGCCATGCCCCCATGCAAATGAGGGAGCACCACTCATGATAGCACTGGTGCAAGTTGTGCACCAGCACTATCAGTATTATAGAAGGGGACGCACAAGCATCTCTGGACCCTTCTGTAATACCATTGCACCCCCCCACCTGGGCACAATGCATAATCAATCTGGAAAGCTGCACCACAGCTTTCTAGAAGTACTACTCAACATGTCATGTCATTTTTTAGAATATTGCTGTTTCTTCAATGCAGAATTGAGGGCACGGTACAAATATACATTGTGAAAGACAGCCCCACTGCAGCTTTTTTCTCCATTGTGAATCATTTTTTTCCATTCTTAAACCCCTTTCTTTTAGTCCCTACGAAGTGTATGGGTGTTCATCTCCCGTCCCTTTCCTTGATAACATTTCCTCAAGCCATTTACTGGAGAAAATCACTGAACATTCCCATAATGCAAAAGTGTCAGAGAGTAGATTGTGAATATTTACATAATCATGCGTTTGCGGGTATTCACAAAATATCAAGGAAACCCGCGCCTGGATCTGCCCACTGACACCACTTGCGTGGGTGTGTTACTGAGTACTTTGTGTTCAGACGTGTTCACGTTCGTGAAAGTGGATTTAGAGCCAGGTCTGTGAGACAGTTAGCAGCCTGCAAACTCTCCCCACAAATGTTTACTTACTGCTCAGGTTTGAATGCTCATCAGTCTTTTGGTTGTTTTAAGAGCTAAAGGTTTTTAAGCAAAGCTTTGCCCTGTTCACCTCATGTTTTCTTTTCACAAAAGGAAATATTTCATTTTTCTTTATAAACTCTTTTACCTTTAAAAGTCAAGTCTTTTTTACAGCGGTACGCGTGCATGTTTTCATTGTTTCTTTGTGGGAAACAGATTATGGTGTCAAAGAGGGATCTCGGTTCTGTCAGCCGGTGGGCGACCTCATGTGAACCTGCGGTAGTGCTGCTGACGCTTCCAGCCCTGTGATGTGGGAGGCAGAGTCTGAAAAGGTGTTGTGGCCTGGTTTACTGTTCAGGAGCTGGAATAACACCGTACTGGCACGTCCAACACACGTAACCACTGAAGGTTTTGGATGACTCTTGCAGTGGAACAGAAAGTAACTTTCTTGGCTCCGTTTATTCCAGGAGAGTGATGCTCAGACCGATATTTATCAAGGTTTTGCATCGGCCTTAGGTCATGCAAGGGGACGCAAGTGTGACGCAAAACCTAAATGAGATTTAGCATGCCACGCAAGGCCACCTTGAGTGGCCCTTCATGGCTTGCTAAATTTAGCGAAATGCAGCGCAAATCGCTGCCTTGCGTTATTCTGCGACAGGGAGGCGTGTCATTGATAGAGCATGGGTGTTCCCACGCACCCACCCATGCATTCTGACACATTCCCAGATTTACCAACACTGGTAGACCTAGGTATGCATCAGAATTTTATGCCTCCCCACCAGAGGTGCAATGAGGAGAAATATCTTTCTTTCTCCTCGTTGTTTCTTCTCTCTAAGTGTGCTGCATTGTGCAGCACATGTAGAAAGAGGAAAATGCCTCTGAGGATTGTTTTTGTGCAGCAAGGTGACTTGCTCCGTTGCGTTTCGTGAAATGTTGATAAATATGGGCCTCCGCTGGATCTTGCAAAGCCAGCAGGATAAAAGTGCATTTTCCTTCATATGGAAAATGTTTTCAGATATTGTCCAAGTAATTGAAAGGTATCCTGAGTCTTCCCACTCCCCACAGGTAGACATTTAAAAAAAAAAATATGTATACATTGATGGGCAAACATTTCAGTAGGAAATTCTGTACTTAATACTGAAAACCAGGGGGCGTGGCCACGCGTCGGCAAGGATGGACGCGAGTTAGAGCAGCTCCGCTTGTCTTTAGTGCCCGCCGACAATTAATCCATCTAATAACTCCGAATCCGCCAGAAGAGATCGTGGCCCGGGACGACGGGCAGCCGGAGAAGTGATCGGCAACAATTCCGCCTTTCCAGAGGACAAAGGAACATTGCGCCCCACGCTGGGGCCCAGAACCAACTGCAAAGTCGTGGACTTGCGTAACTGGACAAGCTGCGCAGAAGCTGTGCGACGCCGTCAATTCGACTGCCGGGGGACATTGAAGAACTTTCCCAGCCCAAAGATAATCCGGTCGTCAGACCCAACGACTTGAGACCTGGCGCAGACAGACACAGCCGGAAACCCGCACCGACATGCCGCACCAGAACCCCCCATACAGACGGCGCAGTGACTCGACTACAGGTGGCGTGGGGGGGACCCCAGCTGGGCCGTCGTGCGCGAAAATCGAGGGCATAAAGGACAGACTGCCGGTCACCCCGGGGTACAAACCGCGTGGGAAGCGGACAGCAGAGGTGCCGCACGCACTCAATCACAGCCCTCGGACAAGGTGAGAAGGTCCGATAGCAAAGGGTGTAAATTTGGAGGGGCACTTGATGTGGGCCACGTGAATGAACTTTGCTGAATGGGCCTGATCACTTCATTTTCAATTCCTGGCCTGGTATTGTGGCGGCGCCTTACACCCCGGGGCGAGTAGGAGCCTGAAACAGGCGGAAATTGAGTGGAAGAAGCTAGGTAGAGCTGAGCTATTGGGCGGTAGCGGGGGAATAATTCAGAGCCCAAAGAGAAAATCAAGCACCAACTCCCCGGCTCTGAAGAACCACTCGTAAGACCTCCACAGCATGGAGACATGTTGGGGCCCGAAGGGACCTATATAGCAGCAAGTGGAGGAAAGGACAGAGAACCCACCCTGACTAGACCTACCTCCCCCAGGTGCGGGTCAACAAGCAGAAACGGAAACGACAGTGGAAAATTATTGAGGGGAGAGTCTAGTCCTATCAAAGCAACAAACATAATCCTGCATGTAGTCGTCTGAGGAGGGCCGGCAACACACCGAAGTCTCACAACGACAGGAGCCCCTCTACCCCCTGGGCGATCCCCGAAAGTCCGCGTGGGGCATGCAGTGATTGCGCTCCACAGGCGGGCTGCGAGCAGTAGCCTGGGGGTCCGTGGCGTCACGCGGGCAGACAGGGCCCTCCGCTCTCGCTCCTCTTCTCCAGAGTCGCATCCAACAATGTCCGGTAATAGAGTTGCCAAAAACACTCATCAGACAAAACTTGATTGTTACGCCATGTCCCAAAATTCAAACGTGGATGGACCTCCGGGGGCAGAGGCAAAGTCGGGGCTGCAACAAGACACAGAGGACCCCTCGCTGAAAGACATTATGGAAGCCATTACCGGAGTGCGCACATCACTTAAGAACAGAATGGACTCAATAACGACCGAAGTTACGCTTATCCGGGCGGATCTCCAAAAAATTAACGACCGGGTCAAAACAATGGAAGTCACTACAACCAATCTCAGCCAAGACTCCAAGACAATGCAACAACAGATCAAACAACTGCAGGAGGTGAGCAAGTCACTGGAAAGCAAGCTGGATGACTATGAAGGCAGACCACGCCGAAATAACATTAGAATAATTGGAGTACCAGAATGGGTGGAGGGGCTCACCCCAGACCTTTTCGTTGAGGATCTAATCACTAAGTAGCTCCAGCCCAAAAATCCGTCCAATTTGTTTTCGGTGGAGAGGGAGCATCGAGTCCCGGGAGGAAGGCCAAGACCGGGAGCCCCCCCAAGACCACTGCTGGTGAGACTCTTTAATTTTAGAGATCGAGATGTAGTACTGCAAACTGCCCGCATAGCTCCACCGATCAAAATCGAAAACAGTGTTGTAATTGTCTTCCCCGACTATACTGTGAATGTGCAGAGGATGAGAAGCTCGTTCCAAGGTGCCAAAGCCAGACTCAGAGAAAAGGGTCTGAAATATTCAATGTTGTTTCCCGCCAAACTTCCCGTGGAAGCGGAGGGCAAGATATGGTTCTTCGACACCCCTGAGTCGGCGCAAGAATGGATAGATGGGTGGAGACCCATCAATA
Organism: Calotriton arnoldi; assembly: GCA_963921515.1. Classification (NCBI taxonomy): domain Eukaryota; kingdom Metazoa; phylum Chordata; class Amphibia; order Caudata; family Salamandridae; genus Calotriton; species Calotriton arnoldi. The sequence goes on from CAWUFW010001658.1 coordinate 2,542,231, forward strand.
GAAATGGCACCCCACCGCGGAGGGAGAAATCCCCCAGACGGCGCACAGGACCAGACGGGCCACAAAGGCAACCAGCCAACGACAATGATCCAGAAGGATAATAACCCTGAGTGGAAAGTGGTAGATCACGAACTGTACATTCACGGTTAAAGAACTTGATCTGACGTAATGAATGGCGCTGTCTCCAGAACATTCTAATAATGGGCTAAGTGACCTTCAGTTTTGACCAATCATTATTGCATGATCATGTTATTTTCTACGGTGCAGTAGCGGCGGTCACGGGCATAGAGTGGGCACCCCCCATCACTTCTAACTTAGTTTTCAATGGGGCGACAGGCGCTCTGCATAGTTGGGGATAGGGGCAGTTTTAAGCTCAGAATGCAGGGAAGCAGGTAGGGGGTCATGGTTAGTTTGTTTTGTTTTAGAAGTAGTTTAGATGACAGTAAATCAGAGCAAATATGGGTGCTTCGCACTCTCACACCACCTCATGATGGCTGGCTTACACATCCCTCTCAGGAAGGTCTTCGCAAACGAAAAGAAATGCGTATCGTCTCTTCCCAACCGAATAGATCACTGAAGATCATAGACGTAGATGGGAATAAGTATGGTTAATGAAAAGGGGATCAAACTGCTGTCCTGGAATGTAAATGGTTTGGGTGATAAGCTTAAAAGGGGGATAGTACTTCAGTATCTAAAAAGACACGCTTCGGACGTAGTCCTTCTGCAAGAGACACACTTAGTAGGAAACACATGTGGGGCCTAAACAAGATGGGGACATAGACTAGTGCCTCACTCAGCGTTCACTACAGGATCCAGGGGAGTTGGAATAATGATAAGGAAGAATTTCCTGATGACTGTAGATCAGCTCTGGACTGACAAACACGGCAGATATGTAGCAATCACAGGGAGCTGGGAGGGTAAAATACTCACACTGGCGTCAATATATATCCCACCGGGTCTTCATGCCTTGGCCTTCAAGGACTTTGGAGATCTCCTTCTCTCCTTTCCTGAAGGGTGGCTCGTGATGGGTGGAGACTTTAACTCAATAGTTACGGGACAAATAGACCGCTCTCCCCCGAGGGACGTACCTCCCTTGCGAACACAGATTCATGGCTTCCTGGGAGCTATGGGGCTGGCTGATGTCTGGCGCACACTGAACCCTACTGAGTGGCAGTTTACTTTTCATTCTGGGGCCCATAACTCCCTATCGAGAATTGACTACATCATAGTGCCGGCAGGACAGATGGGGCAGATTAAAGAGGTGCGCCACTTGGCAAGGGGTATCTCGATCATTCCCCAATATGGGCCCTAATAGGGGTAGGCGAAATGCAGGTAGGAAGAATTGCTCCAATAAATCCCTGGTATCTGAAAACCCCCGCAATTAAGACTGAAATGACGCTAGAAATTGAACATTACTTTCAAGAAAATGAAGGCTTGGTGCACTCCGCCTTGACCCTCTGGGAGGCATTTAAAACGGTAGCCAGGGGACAGGCGGTCTCTCTGATCGCCAGGACCCGGAAGGATAAAAAAGCACGACTCACCAGGCTGGAAACTGACAACCTAGAACTCAAAGGAGGGTCAAGAGGGGAAAGCTCGGTGGAGGACGAGCATTTTCTGAAAATAAAGAGGAAAGATTATAAAGATCTAGCCACGGACGCAGCGCAAGCCCAAAACAGAGCTACGCGCTGTAAAATGTATGAGTATTACAAGAAAACAACGGTTCCTGTGGGATAATATATATCTGTATATAATATATGGGTGCACAATCGCGATAAAAAGGGTTATACTGATGTCATAGAGAGAAGAACCAAAATACCAAAGATTTTTGTTATACACATATATTTGTATTATTCACACCATATACAGAAATTATACAAAAGGCATTTGTGAAAAAGTGTCCCAAGTGTAACATGAACCTAACAGTTGAGTGACACAATGTGACAATATTTACAAGGTTTCACTATTTATCAAATGACCATATCTGAAATTTTTACATCATATATAGCAACTTTATACAATAATAAGTGCTATGTCAGTGGTTCGTTTTTCATCAAAATGTGTCGACGGCGTTTCGACCCTCTCTAGAATGTGGGGTCTCATCAGGACCTATGATACTGGGAACATCTGGGAAAAGAATGAAATTTGTACAAGATAATATATGGACCTAGTAACAGCATATTAGTGATAGCTCATGTTATCAAGGATAAGGAATTACCTAGATTGTCAACCGCGCATACCCTCTACAGGGGTAAGTGTCCCCATTGATCAACAAGTGGCTAACTAATAGAGGAGCTTTTATCCCCTTAACCCTTAACTTATTTTCTTTCCCTTTCTACCACCAGAACCCAGCAGGGTCTCCCTGTGAGTAATTCCTCCTTTTATTTCACTCACGGTTGGCACACATTATTCTTCACCAGAACTGCGCGGTTGACAATCTAGGTCCTGATGAGACCCCACATTCTAGAGAGGGTCGAAACGCCGTCGACACTTTGTGATGAAAAACGAACCACTGACATAGCACTTATTATTGTATAAAGTTGCTATATATATCATGTAAAAATTTCAGATATGGTCGTTTGATAAATAGTGAAACCTTGTAAATATTGTCACATTGTGTCACTCAACTGTTAGGTTCATGTTACACTTGGGACACTTTTTCACAAATGCCTTTTGTATAATTTCTGTATATGGTGTGAATAATACAAATATATGTGTATAACAAAAATCTTTGGTATTTTGGTTCTTCTCTCTATGACATCAGTATAACCCTTTTTATCGCGATTGTGCACCTATATATTATATACAGATATATATTATCCCACAGGAACCGTTGTTTTCTTGTAATACTCAGTTACCCTGGTTCCGTAGTGAGTAGGGTTCCCTTGTCCTCTCTTTTCAGTAAAATGTATGAGGCCGGGGAAAAAGCAGGGAAATTATTAGCTTGGTTGGACCGTAGAGAGCAAACTAACAGGCTAGTTGTTGAACTAATTGTCGACTTCAATAGACAGATCAGAGACCCCCAGGAGATCGCTGACGAGTTCGCGAGCCACTTTCAGCAAATTTATAAATCCCACGTAGCCTCCACAGAGGAAGAGTCAAAGTCCCTATTATCGGATATGCCAATACCAACCCTCTCACCAGATGATCTTGAGACGCTGGACAGTGAACTCACCACCACGGAAGTTGAGAGGGCCATAGGAGACCTACAAGTCGGAAAGGCGATGGGCCCTAATGGCTTGCCCATCGAACTGTGCAAACTCGCCCCTAGTAAAATAGCGCCTCACCTCACCGGGATGTTTCTGAAAAGCCGAGAGCAGGGAATGCTCCCCGCAGACCAGAGACTAGCTACCATTGTGTACATCCACAAGAGTGGCAAACCCAAAAATAAATGTTCCTCTTATAGACCAATATCGCTACTTAACGCTGAAGTCAAGATCTTGGCAAAGTTACTGGCCACCCGACTGCTCCAAGTTATCACCAAACTCGTGCATCCGGATCAGTCTGACTTCATGCCAGAAAGAAATACCTCACTTAATCTCCGACGTTTGCACGGAGTTCTGAGCAGAACTGATACCCTACAAGAAGATGCAGTGGTGGTGTCCTTAGGCGCCACCATGGCATTTCATACTATCGAGTGGCCATATATGTATGCTGTACTTAAAAGAATTGGATTTGGCCCCAAATTTTTAAGCTGGATCCAACTTCTGTATGCTGAGCCACTTGCGCAAGTGGTGGTAAATAACCGAAAATCATCAACATTTACCCTCTAGAGGGGAACTAGGCAGGGCTGTCCCTTGTCCCCACTCCTCTTCGCTCTGATGCTCGAGCCGCTAGCGTGGTGAATACGGAAAGATCCCATTATCAGGGGCCTACGATGGTCGGAGGGCTGGGAAGATCTCATCGTATGCCGATGACATACTGTTGTACTTGGCCTCACCGAGGGCCTTGATAAATAGAGCGCTTCACATCTTTACCAATTTTGGGAAATATTCCGGCGATACCATAAATTGGGGAAAATCAGTCATAAATGTGCTGAGAGGGAGTTTCCCCTCCCTACACCAAAACTATCTGATAGAAGAGGCACAAGAGGGTTTCAAATACCTGGGGATATATGTCGCTAAAGACCCGGCATTATATTACGAACGTAACCTCTTGCCCCGACTGCAGCGACTAAGAAGCGATGTCAAACACTGGAAAACTCTTCCTCTGTCCCTACTGGGCCGAGCCGCCTTATTCAAAATGATGTCCCTGCCGCGTTTTCTATATATTTTGCAAAATTCGCCGCCCCCGATTCACACCAATTATTTCAGGGCCATTGAAGGGGAACAGAGAGAACTCCTGTGGGATGGGAAACCGCCCCTTATAGCGACACAAAAGTTGATAAGGGAATGGTATGACGGTAGTATAGGACTACCGGATGTGCGACGGTACTATTGGGCAGCACATGTAGCAGCCATAAATCAAGGCATATATAGACCCCGCGATGACCCTGGTTATAATATGGATCGATTGCTCCTCCCAGATGGGGTTTATATTAGAGTACTATATTCAAACTCAGCAAAATTGAGTTTGACGGGCCCCACCGATCATGCGGTCCGAATATGGCATACCGCAGAAAAAAGTTTTGGATGGACAGGGAAAACCACACAGATGACCCCGCTGTGGGACTCAGATAGATTCGGCACTTTGAGAAACACCAGGGACTTTGATAGATGGGTTATGATTGGAATCTCAAGGGTGGGAGACCTATGGAAAAAGGGAGATGTGGTCCCCTATGCGCAGCTACAGAAAGAATTCGAACTTGCAAAAAAAGAATACTTCAGATACTTACAAATAAGACATGCTCTGCGAGCAGTCATTCCAAAAGGGGAATCCCTTGCAGAATCCACCCCACTGGAGGATAGAATCCTTGATGGACACATGCCCCAAAAAGCCATGTCATTGACCTATCAGAAGTTAATTAATAATATGGCTGATCCCCTACTGCGGCTGCGCGAACACTGGGATACTGACGTAGGAAGTATGGAAGACGAGGACTGGCAGGAAGCCTTAGCGTCCCCCCGGGAAGCGGCGATCTCTTTCAGACTAACGCTTGTTCAACTCAAAGTTCTGCATAGGGCATATTTGTCGTGTCCAATTCTCGTAAAAATGGGGTGTAGAGAAGACTCTAACTGTGGCAGAAAATGTGGCCTGGAGGGTACATTCATACATATCATTTGGGAATTTGTGTACATTCAGCGATACTGGTCTGCGGTGACCCGATGTATGGGAGAAGTCCTGGGAATCCAGATAGAACACAAGATAGGTTTATGCCTCCTAAATATTTGGGAACCCACCGACCTAGGTAGTAAAGCAAGGACCTGGGTGACATTGGGGATGATAGTAGCCAAACGTAACATCGCTAAGCTATGGAGCGCACAGGAGGCAACAACAATTACAGCATGGAAGAAAGATCTAGACTGTTGTATGTTGATGGAACAAACAGTATATGAATTGATGGGTTGTCCTAGGAAATGGTCACAAATATGGGGCAAATGGAATGAGTACAGGGGAAACATCTGTGAACCACGGCAGGCGACTCACCATCTGACCCCAACTACAGAATAAGCGAGGTACCACAGAATTGCAAGCTTAAAGAGAAAAAGATAGAATTGGATGGGAAACAAGATATACCTCCTAATTAATGTAATGCTCTGTATGAAGATGTATGATTTTGTTTGCATTATATTAGTATTGTCATCAATAAAAGAATAAAAAAAAAAAAATACTGAAAACCAAAGAATGAACATTAATAATGATGCTCAGAGGTACTTTAGTTTGTAGGAGAGTTAGCAAAGAAATACAATAGTCTAAGATACCTAAATCTACCCTGATCAGAGCCACTGGATGCGATTTTGCAGCTTTGGAATTTTCCGCATAGTTATGGATCTGCTGCATTTGCCGAATAATCCATCAAATTCTGACTATTCTGCAGATTTCAGTAAGAAATGTATTTCTAGCTCAAACTGAATAAAGGTTACTAAAAATGCAGCAGCACATGTTGCCGCACAGTGGATGACCATTTGCAAAGATTGACTGGTTTGCCCTTTGCCCAGAAAGCATTAACGTTTAAAAAAGCCAAATGAGCTGCATTATGCTGCATAATTTGCATTTCTTGATGTATAAATTACACAGGCAGCAATATACATATTTCCAATGAGCTACAACAGTGTTGGTGGTGGGGGGAGTGGTGGTCAGTTTTCTCCCTGTAGTGGCAGTAGATTACTTTTTCTGGACTCCTTTGAAGTCCTGGTTTGGAGTGCAGGCTTCCAGCAGTTCAACTCCTAGACTCTCCTAAACCATGCAACAAACAAAAAGTGGGAGGTTCATCTTAAAAATTGATCTGCCTCCATGACATAAGGAAGAACAAAAGTTAAGTTACAAAGAGATAGTTCAAGTTGGCAAGAAAGTGTGCGCTACACCCAAGGGGACAGTGGTATTCTGAGTCAAATCCAAGTAAAGGCAGAGCATCTTATCCACTCTAACAATGAGTTGCGTGCACTCATCATCACAAAACATGCCTAGTTAAGAGACATTTTAAGGCATGGGCAAAGTGGGCAATTGCCCATGGCCCCCACCTTTAAAAGGGGCCCCTGAAGAAGGGGATTTTTGGGCCCCCACCTTCAAAAGGGACCCTGGGGAAGGGGATTTTCTCTCAATCACACTTTTGTCTATTTCTCAACTTTCTCAACTATCTCAACTTCTTACGTACAATTCAATATTATTTGGGTTCATAAGGCTAGAATTATCAGGAAATGGGTGAAAAAAATTTAAGTTGTACCAAACAGGGCCCCAAAATAAATCTTGTCCGGGGCCGCAAAAATCCTTAAGAAGACACTGGTCACATTGTAGCTGTACCCTGAGAGTTTGTGTGATGGGCTGTAAAGCTCAATTGGATCATGCTGCACAGGCTTATGGTAGTCACTGGTGCACGCTGGACTGTAGTGAAAGACCAGCCTAATGCCAGCATTCTAATCATGACGTTTAAACAAAAAGCCATGTATGTGTATACGGTACATAAATGGATGCTCGTGCTACAGTGGCAAGCTTTTCCCTGATTCTCTTTAGGTAATTAACATTCACACTCAATTTTAGCTCTCTTTTATTTTATTTCCTTGGGCATCTTCACTACCCTTATCCATGCATATATTTTCCAAAATCTAAATACACTTTTTCACAATTTCTTTTTGTCCTTCCTTTTTCGCACTAGCCAAACTCAAACTCTGCTGCAAGCAATCTGGATTTCATAATATTTCCTTGACCCGGGCAACCGCTAGAACAATACTTCTCAGGCAAAATGGGTGCTTACTTTCTAACTTTCTTTGAATTCGGCTGAAGCGAAGTCATTCATCCAGGTGGACGCTTTGCTCTGAAACCCCATAATTACAGGCGGGACTGAGCTAACTGACCCCAAGGGATCTACTTTAATGTTGTCCGCAGTGCGTAGCCGTGAGCAGGTTTTCAGTAGGGCGGCTGTGGTGAAGTGCAGTCATCTAGACCTAAGAGCTATTTACATAGCTGATTCAACCAATATGGAATTGTGGAGTGGCTTTTTGCCATCCATTGCCTGACTGTTTCCATGTGGGGCAATGGTGAGCCATGCATGCAAATTGAGGTGCTGACAGGGGAAGTGCCTTAGAGAATGATCTCCACTTAGGAAGCCATTATCCCCGAGGTTATCCTCTTATGTTTTCTAATTTTCTATTATATGATGGACTGTCATAGAAGCTGCTGATGGGTTGAATATAACCATGAAAATACGGAAGCAGAAAAATATATTTTTTGTGAAAGGAGACAATACTAACATTCATAAGTGGGGTATTCAAAAGACAGTGTACGTCAGTGTCATTTTATGCCTTATGTTAATTGTGCAGTGATCACTATTTCTGTGGCTTCTTCTCATCTGAATTTATAAGAATGCAGACTGTGTGGTATGGGTTGTGGGTTATGCTAATATCGAGGCATCTGTCAGCTGGTCCTAATACCGTCCACAAAACCCATGTGTTGGTGATCAGTGAGGGGAGGGGAATGTCTTTCCTGTTGCCACCCCCAAACTAGGTTGATGGTCAGCATCATGCCTTAGTCCACATCAAGCTCAGTTTTTCTCACCAGTGGAAGTTCTAACTATCACCCTTCCACAAGATTCTTGGAGACCGCATCAAATACCAGTGATACAGGCATCTCCTGAGGAAGCCAGATGGGGCAGTACTTAGGGGGCATGTGGAGATAGTAGTTATTCAAAACCAATGAATGGCAAGTAATTCGTGGGCTAAAAGCCCCTTTTTAGAATTTTTTTTAGACACAATAGGTCACCAAGTGACAGTGCAGTTGTTGTTTTTTGGGCTTTTGTCAAGACTCGAGTACGAGGCAGACCTTAATAAGTCTTCCTGGTTGTTTTTTGTATTTAACTTGACGATAATGCCTTAGTTCAGAACACCAGCTTGCGCCCCGAAGGCTCTTTTCGAGACCCGCCTGCTCTCAGCCATGTAATACTCAAAGTCATTGATGCATTTTGAACACAATTACTCCATGCCTCGCCAATAATATTTAGGAACCTATCCGAACACTGGCTCTACTATGATAAATATCATGAGTGCATTCCTCACCCAAAGAATAGTTGGCAGAGTGCATCTTGAACTGTATTTCTAGGCCAGCCTGACTTACCTAAAGACTGCACACTGAGCAAGAAGGATCCAATGATCAGACACTCTTTGCAAGAGTCAGATAAAGTGAAGCATGCACAGTGTTTTTGTTTACAGCATACAACCTGGCATCATCTATGAAGTTGCGTGCACAGTGATCGCCCCTCCTGCTCCTCTCCTCCTTTTCCCATCTTTGCACAGGGTGCGGTGCAGGCAGCACACCCTTTGGTGAGAAGGGAAAGGTGCATATGTGGAGTTAGAATAGTAATTCGAGACTTTCCTTTGCATGCTTACCTTGATGATACAGTGGTAGCCAATATTTTAGATTTGATATACGTACAGGCTGATATTTCTCGTTATTTTGACATACAACCATTAATCTTGTGCACCATAAAGACTCTGGTGCCTAGTTGTAGAGGCTCTCTTTTCGTTGATTTCAGATGAAGCCAGTTTTGTCTCACGCATTCTTGTGCCCTAAAGAGCAGTCAGTGATGATTCAATTATTTGCTAAATTATTGGGAATCTCATGGCATTACTTAGAGTATGGTGGATAGGATACTCTGTCACAAATGTAGCGGTTGTCTCGTCCACTGTATTACAGGTCCTGTTATAGCCTAAGGCATTTGTAATACGGTGGACAGGATATCTTCCATGTTTTGATGGAGTATCCCGTCTGTCAAACTCTGAATAAGGCCCTTAATCTGATTCTGTCTGTCATAGGCAAATTTATTTATTTTTATTTATTTATTTATAGAGCACAACATTCATCCGTAGGGATATCACGGCGCTAAGGAGAGAACATCCTAAGTGAGGAGTTCTAGGGGGGGTCCCTAGGTAACAGGTCAGGCCCTAGGGAACAGATGCGTTTTTAGGTTTTTCCTAAATACCAGGTAATTGTCAGTGAGCTGAAGTTCTAGTGGAAGTTCGTTCCAGAGTGTTGCCGCAAGGTGAGAAAAGGAGCGACTCCCTACTCTGGTCTTCCTGATACGTTTAGTGTTTGCCCGTGCCTGATGGCGCGACCTCAGGTTCCGAATAGATGATAGTAAATGCAGCAGCTGGTACAGATGGTGGTGATGGGAACTGTTTACGCGATACCGTACCCTGAGGGTTGCAGGAAAAGAAAAGAGCACGTTTTATGAGCAACAGATATCATGTATCCTGGAAATAGTTTTTGTTTAATCACAGAGCAAAAATAATTATTGCATCTTTTAGTAATTTCAGACGTCAATAACAAGCTTCAAGTGTTATGTACATTATTGTATAGCTGTTACATATGTTGCATATCTCCCAATCCTTGTTGAATGACCGGCCACACAGTAACTGTTGGACCGCTCAAAAACACCTGTTATCCATTTCATCATATTTTGATTTCTATGTCCCACGTTAATGATTCTGTCATATTCAAAGGCACTTTCAAATATCCTCCTACCCTTGGTCTTTTTTTATAAGAGGTTCAGCAAAATTATTCACCTAGTAGTTCAAACAATAGAGAATGACGACCTACTTTGATTGTCGCAAAGAGCAGATTCTTGAACATTTGTGCTGGCCAGAGTCTGAATTAGATTCCATCAGCTAAGGGGTACAGAATTGTAAAAGAGAATGGAGATCTTCTGAGGAGTGTTGCATCATTCTGCGGATTCTCTTTTCAGATATCCGCATGGAGACGTGCTACTACAAGTGGGATGAAGACGAGTGCATCCACCCTGTGCCCGGGCGGTTCCGCATGGATGCCTGCTGCTGCGCTGTGGGTGCTGCCTGGGGCTCAGACTGTGAGGAGTGCCCTGTACCTGGTGACAAAGAATATGAAGTCCTGTGCCCCCGTGGTCCCGGCTTTTCCAACAGAGGTGACATTCTCACCGGTCGCCCCTTCTATAAAGGTAACGTAGGAGGGATCAGGATTGACAAGTTACTGAAATATACAGTCATTTATTGTTTTTACTCAGGGCCACTGGAATTTTATGGCTGCAGCGTTTTCCACATAATTATCGATTTGTCGCATTTGTAACATAAGCCATCATCAGTTGCATAATACACAGATGCCAATTTCTAGCTCAAACAGATCAAAAGTTACTAAAAAAGCAGTGAGACGTGCTGCTCTGCCGTGCAAGGCCCTGTGCAAAGGTTGACTACTTCCCTTTCTGTTGCTTATTGGTGTATTTGGGTGTTAAACTGGTACTAATATTGTGAACGCTTTGTGCAGTCAGTGTTAACCTGTGTAAAAACGACAAAATGAGGAGGTAATACTATCACGTAATGTGCCGCATTACGTTGCATTATTTTCTTTTTCGTACCTCGTAATTTAGTTAAGCCTATCATACTCCCCTGCAGCATAATCATTTCAGAGTGTACTCTTTCCTATAAAAGAGAGCAGCGCATGAAGTGAATGCGCGGCTTCATGCTGCGAATATTAGAATCAGGTAGGTGCACCACAAGCATGAAGCTGCTCCCAGTAAAGAGTACGCCATTTCTTCTTCATGCTCTATGGTAGTGAACTATATCCCGGTTTGGTAGAATGGTGCTCTAGTGTTTGGGTGAAGGACTGATTTTCATTAACTGTTCCTTTTGATTTAGGTACTCTCCCGTGCACCATAAGTAAACAATGAGGTGGGGATAGATTTATGAATTCTGTATTGTTTCTCTTTCCCCTGCAGACATCAATGAATGTAAAGTGTTCCCTGGTATCTGCACCTTTGGCAAATGCAGGAATACCATTGGAAGCTTCAAGTGCCGGTGCAACAGTGGTTTCGCATTGGATATGGAAGAAAGGAACTGCACGGGTGAGTGCAGATGGGCAGAGTGTAATATGTTATTTATTACCATTGTTGAGTGTAGGGAGCATGCATGGTTCTCTAGAGGCAAGGCCAAGTGATTCATGATGCCCCTCGCCTCCATCAACAATAGTGATAAATTGTGGCAGGGAATCTGCAAAGCAGTAACCAGTGATTTCTCATCTCATGTTAGTTACAAGATACTATGGAAATAGCATCCACTTTTACATCTTCACTGTTCTGTTATGTTTACTGAATTTGATATGGCGCAGGTGACTCACTCCCGAAGGAGTATCACGGTCAATAATACATTTCATTTATAATTTACCGGTTAGACATAGAGAGTATGAAGACATTATGTTAGAGCCTGTGTTGAAACTATCAGTGCACACAAGAACAGAGCCCGGGGGACCTGAGACAATAACTTACAAAGACGAAGAGGTCCGCAGCTTTGTATTTTATCGATCTTCACAAATTTGCAGTGCATGGTCTGTGCTGAATAATATTAAGTGCAGAGTAAAGAGTAGCTAAAATCATAGACGGAAGGAAGAGTTCTCTTCCAGGGGATCCTAATCAGTAGTCATAAACATTGAATAGTCCTGCCCACGTGCAGGGACCCCAGAGCACATATTAAATATAATATATTGCCCAGTTGAAGGGTGAAGCCAAAACACATTGGCGTCAGGTGTTTGAACGGAAAATAAAGCACTTTTGAGCAGTTCGCTGATGTCGTGCAATTTCCATGGGATTGTGGCGAGGAGGTGCGGCTGACTCTCGGAAGAAGAGTGTGGTAAAAAAAATATATATGTACACAATTAATGTCTGTAGTACCTTTAATCACACACATATATATATTTACATATATACATGCAGCCTATAGTAGAGGTCTAAAAATGCCCAAATTACATTGCGTTTTCATCTAAAAACATCCCACAATTATCAAACATTTCTGTAAAACAGAAAATGAGACCACAACGTTTAACCACAGCCCTTATTTGAAAGGAAAATGCAAGGGAATGAGAGGCATTGTTGGCAAATAGGCTGCATTTAAAACATAACAGAGAAAACTGGCACTGTGCCTTTAAGACCTCACAGGACCTCCTGTATCACGCCATGCCTCACAAGTGACAGTTAGGTTAGTTCTTTTTTCTGGCTCCTACAGTTAGAATCCTGGAGCACTGAGCTCCTCTGTTTTTTGACATCTTGTCAAGAAATTCTTTTTAGAAACGCTAGTTTTTGCTATCATTCGACAGTTTTAGGTACCTAGCGTACAAAAGACTATTTTCCGGTCTGAAAAAAAATATTTTTTCTGTCAAATCATGCCTTTCCTCTTTGTGAAATGCCCTTCTTGTGGTAAAAAGAAAGTGCAGACTGATCAACTTTCAGTCTGTATTATCTGTCCCCCTGCTTCTCATCGTCCAGAGACATGCTACTATTGTCAGAAGGTTTCCAAAAGAACTTTGAAGGACAGAGAGAAGATCAGGCTGCACAGTCTGCAAGAGAGAGGAAAGACAGGATATTCAAGAGGCCTTGGGGAGTCTCAATCTACCTCCAAAGAGCCCTCCTCTCATAAGAAGACAGAGGAAGATCTCATGAGACACATGCGAAACACAACCCCCCATCGATGTTGTAAGGTAGTTGGTTAGAAATCGGGGGAAATTCCTGTGTGTTTGATGTTGAAGTCAACACCTAGAGTAGCCTCGGAGACTCGCCACTAGCCATCGTGACAAGCTTTGACGGCCAAGACTTATACACACTCGACATCGAAGACTTCATTGTTGTCGAAGCAGCTGTCGTCAAGATTACCATTAAGGCATTCGCCACCAGCTCTATTGATGCCGAAGTGACAACGGCTGTTGATGTCGAAACACCCGGCGACTTCGAAAGATACGCCGTCAAAGGTTATACGGCGGTCGTCAACGTCGAGACTGCCTTCGCAACAAAGGATACCCCCAAAGATATACAACGTTCGTCGACATGGAGATCACCCCGGTCGATGTCAAAGCAGCCAGAGAGGCCACGGTCCACATTGAAGACCCCATCTAAAAGACTATTGACGGCAAGAAGTTGTTCTCACTCATCGGAGGTGCAAATTTTGCCAATGAAGTCAGTGGAGTTAGGGTCTCTGGCTCCAGTAAAACCTGCTGATGACCCACCTGTGAATCTCTCCCCCCGTTGGCTGGGAAGTGTGCACAAGTGGCGTCATCCTCCACCTCAGAGTTCCAACTCAGACTTTTCACAGACCTACTCTCTGTCCAGGGTCACTCTGCGTACGCCATCACCAAAACACACTTCCCCCTCCGGCATTCTCCCCGGAATCTTCATCCACACAAAGAGGCATGCGGTTTCCCCATGGTCTCGTCGAAGGTCCAAGACCCCACAGAGGCGTAGATCGAGGTCCAGGACTCCGCAGAGGTGTAGATCACGGCCAAAGTCACCAAGAACCTGGTCTACTTCCAGATCTTGACAATCTCATCGGCCCAAATCGTGCCATAGCAGGCATAGAAGAAACTCCTGGTCCACTACTTCTCGTTCCTCTGTCAGAGATTATTCGTCAACACTGACAGACACACCCCCTGTTAGGGTTTCTCATGTGGTTGACTTGACCACATTCAACAAATGTGTTAATGAGAGGCGCATCAAAATTGAACATTGACATTCAAGCACCTACTGCATCGTCCTCAGTCATCTTTGAGATTCTGCATCACAGGGCAATATCAAGACCACTCCTTCCTTTGGTCCCAGGTCTGCTAGAACCAGCGATGTAACACTTCCTGACTCCAACTTTTCTATGAGATGCTTCTTCACGGATCCTTAAAAAATATAAGGCTCCGGACCAGGACCCATTGTTTCTAATAGCTGATCCTCCCCCAGGCTCTGTCATTGTAGCTTCCGCTTTCAAGACTTACTCTATTGCCTCCTCATCAACAGTCCCTCCAGATAAAGACAGCAAGCAGGTATATTCCATAGGGAAGAAAATGTGAGGAACATCCGCTTCCTTTATGAAAATTGCCAGAGCTTCTGCCTTGCTAGGGAGGTACGATAGATTATTGTGGGACTCTCTTAGCAGGTTGACAGAGAAGTTACCCAAAGAAGATAGACAGGACTTTCAAGAAATTCTGCACCCAATGGGACTAGTATCCAATCAAGTAATGAGTGCAGCCAATTCAGATCTGGCTTCACATGGATATTCCCGTGGAATCTGCGCCAGATGGTTTTCCTGGCTTCACCTTACAGGTCTAAAACCAGAGGTCCAGCACAGGATTATGAATCTGCCTTTCACAGGAAATTCATTACTTGTCACTCATGCAGATAATGAAATGGCCAAAACGAAGACTGAGCTAGATACGCTGAAGGCTGTAGGTCTAGAAAAACAGAAGGAGTTCCAAAAACGGTTCAGACATTATGATAGGTGCTATTACCAACAGAGGGTACAAATCCCTCACTCGGCCTCACAACAGCAACAAAGCCAATCCCACTATCATGCCCGCAGACCAGCTCGTGGTAGAGGAGCTCAGCGACAACCCACATCCTTTACCAAACCACCGGCCAAACAATTAATCCTCACTTCCCTCTTCTACATTAGCCACTCCAGTGGTGGGAAGTATCATAAAACACCTGGGCGAGTGGAACACCATCACAATAGACAAGTGAGTCTTAAATAATGTTCAAAATGGTTACTCACTTCTTTTAAAATCCACTCCTCCCATTGCCCCACTTGCAAAAATATCATACCATCAGCGAGACCTCCTTCAAAAAGAAGTTGCCAGTCTGCTCCAAAAGGAGGCCTCTTTCCCAAAGGAGACTAGGAATCTACTCTTGCTACTTCCTGGTGAGGTAGAAGGGTCACAAACAAGAATTCCAACCCATTCTGGACTTGAGAGTTCCAAACAAATGTATTCGAAAGGAAAAGTTCAGGATGCTAGCCCTTTACCAGATTTACCTGCAACTACATCAGGGGGATTGGATGTGTTCGATCAATCTCCAGGATGCATACTTACACATCCAATCGCCACAAAACATCAGAAGCTCCTTTGTTTTCGAGTGGCATCCAAACATTATCAATACAAAGTACTACTGTTCGGCCTGAAATTGGCACCCCACACATTCTCCAAATGTCTGGCTATCAATCAATCAATCACAGAATTTGTAAAGCGCGCTACTTACCCGCGAGGGTCTCAAGGCGCTGGGGAGAAAAAAAAGGGGGGGGGTGCTGCTACTGGTCGAACAGCCAGGTCTTGAGTAGCCTCCTGAAGGTCAGCAGGTCTTGGGTCTGTCGTAGGCTTAGTGGAAGGGTGTTCCAGGTCCATGGTCGCACCCCTAGCTGACTGACTAATAAAAAGCTCCTCTCAGTCACAAACGAATGAACACCACCAAATCTGCATCGAGATTCTGCAAAGTCTAGGTCTTAACATCAACTTCAAAAATTCTGTACAAAAGCCAGTTCAGATGTTGCATACCTGGGAGCTACTCTAACTACAAGAGCCGCAAGAGTGAATCCTTTGGTGGATAGACTAACCTCGCATCAGTCTGAAGTGTTACACTCTCCTTCACACTCTACATCCATCGTCCAGACAGGTGGCTTCTCTTCTAGGTTCGATGGCCTCTTGCATTTTCATTGTCCTCCACGCAAGATTGCATATGGGACCTCTGCAGAAAACTCTGAAGGACCAGTGGAATCAGTTTTCAAACCACTGGAATGGCAAACTGACTCTCTCACAAGCAGCTCTCCAATCGCTGCTATAGTGGTCTCAACGGCAAAACCAGGACCCTCCGACACAGACACTGATCACGGATGCCTCCCTTGTGGGGTGCTCAAATGAGCTCTCTGCAAACTCAGGGACTGTGGTCGGACAGGCGACAGCAGTATCATATCAACATGCTGGAGCTAAGGGTGGGCCATCTAGCCCTCAAGTCATTTTACCAGCAATAAGAACACGCTCTCTTCATGTCCAAACAGACAACACAACCACAATTTATTATTTAAACAAGCAAGGGGGACTCACTCTCGCTCTCTCTCTCTAGAAGCGCAGGCCATCTGGAAGTGGCTCATAGCCAGGAACTTAACAATCTCAGCCATTTACCTGCCAGGAGTCCAAAACACTCAAGCGGACTCTCTCAGTCACAACTTCACTGAAAATCACGACTGGATTCTACACGACAACGTCCGAGAATGGGGGCATCCACAAATTGACTTGTTTGCAGACAAAAACAACAAAATATGCCAAGACTGTGCTTCCAGGTTTTCCCGACCAGGGTGGAAGGGAAATGTCCTTTTCATTGATTGGCCAAGGAAATTTCTTTATACGTTTCCCCCAGCTCTGCTGATTCCTGCAGTGATCAACAAACTGTACAAGTCCAGGACCAGAATGATCCTCGTAGCACTGGAATGGCCTCGCGGGTGGGGGTTCCTGGACCTGCTATACCTATCAGAAAGACCGCACAAGAGGTTGCCATAAACACAGGATCTCCTGTACAAGCTCGGAGGGCAGATTTTCCATCCAAACCTGCCCTCGCTGAGCTTGACAGCATGGTTCCTGAATTTCTCCAGTATGGGCATTTAGGCCTCTCACAGGATTGTATGGACATTCTCAAAGAGTCCAAAAGGCCTTCTACCAGAAAATCCTATGCCTTCAAATGGAAACAGTTTTACTTGTAGTGTGCCCAAAACCAAAATGACCATCATCCAATTTTGGGTCAAGAGATTGTGATTTCACCATATCTCCTCCATTTAGCAAAGTCTGGCCTGCAGTTTTTCTCCATAAAGGTACATCTCACAGCCATTACTGCTTACAGAAAGTCTCCCACACAGACATTTTTCTTTCAAATGCCTGTGGTCAAATATTTTTTAGAAGGGCTAAAGAAGGTATTCACTCCTGTAAGATCACCTTCTCCCCATATTCTCTCAAAGCTCATGGGCCATCATTTCCAGCCTATAAACAAAGCCTCTTAACAGCACATCACATGGAAATTGGCTTTTCTAGTTGCTATTACTCCAGTATGTTGAGACAGTGAGATTCAGTCTCTATGTGCTAAAGAACCCTATACAGTTTTTCATGCTAAAATGGTGGTCATGAGATTGCATCCTAATTTTCTTCCCAAGGTGGTTTCTGACTTTCACATTAACCAAACTATTTCTCTATCAACATCCTTTCCTAATCCCTCCACCCCAGCGGAGAGGGCTTTACATTCCTTAGATATCAAACAAGCACTAAAGTTTTACTTAGATAAAACAAAAGATATTGGGCAATCTGGCCATCTATTCATTAACTGTGGTCCAATGCGAAACAGGAATAGCTTCTTCCAAGCAGACCATCTGTAGATGGATAATATCCTGTATAGTGTTTTCCTACTAGTTAGCTAACAAACACTTACCTGCCAAACCCAAGGCCCATTCTACTAGGGGCAAGGTGGCAACAGGCTGCTCTACTGAGAAATGTACCCATTTCCGAGATATGTAAAGCTGCAACATGGAGATCGGGACACACTTTTACCAGGCACTACTGTCTAGACTCAGACACTCAGACAGATACTCAAGTAGGCCAAGCCTCTTTAAGGAATCTTTTTCGATAATTGTAATAGATGCTATTAAATGTTTTGGATTCGTCCGCAGGTGTGGGGAATGGGCTAGCTATTCTGTTCAATGCTTATTACTATTGATGAGGATCCCCTGGAGGAGAAGTATAAGTTGCTTACTTGTAATGCTAACTCTCCAGGGTAATCCTCATCAAAGTCATAAGCAACCGTCCCTCCTCCCCGGGCTATTCAAATGCAGCAGCTTATATATGTCCATTGTGCTCTGATTTTTCATGTCCCCGACCTGACCTAACTGTCACCTATGGGGCATGATGGGATACAAGGGGTATTCTGAGGTCCTAAAGGCACAGTGCCAGTTTTCTCTATTATGCTTTATATGCAGCCTATTGACTAACAATGCCTCTCATTCCCTGGCATTTTCCTTTCAAATAAAGGCTGTGGTTACACTTTATTGTCTCTTTTCTGTTTTATGGAAAAGTTGGATAATTGTGGGATGTTTTTAAATGAAAACTCAATGTAATTTGGGCATTTCTTAGCCTCTACTATAGGCTGCATATATATATGTAAATATATTTATATGTAAATATATTTATATGTGATTAGAGGTACTATGTACATTAATTGTGATATATATATATATATATATATATATATATATATATATATATATATATATATATATTAATATGTGCTCCAGGGTCTCTGCATGTGGGCGGGATTATCCAATGCTTATGATTTTGATGAGTGTCCCCTAGAAGAGAACTAGGATTACAGGTAAGCATTTTATCCTTATTTAAAAGCTACACAGACAGCTTTCCAATATTAACACTTGGACTTGTGGGAACATGGCAGTCGGTGCAATGTACACAACTGAGAAACTAAAGTGGTCTTCAAGATGTGGATCACGCAATAATGTTAGCGCATGTGAAAAAGGTGGTATTGCTCTGCTAGTTATTTTAAGGGTGTAATTCAGTAAGACTGCCTTTTGAGTGATCGCATCTGCTGTAGCACTCTGTGCGCAGCCTGCTCGTTCAAATTCTAGCAAGGTGTGCGCAACACCTTACACTGAAGGGCAAGAAAATGCTGTTCTATATAATGCTGCCAATCTACATGACTGTGGGAGCAAGCGATCTATAAATAAGTTCATAGTGTTATTGCTGTGTAGCCGTGTTATTGTAGTAGTATTGTGTTATTTGTAAGATGTATTAGTTGTAGACTAATCATTCACCCGATACCATTAAGCTAGCTATAAACAGCACCAACCAAAACTGTATAATTGTTAGTTTCCATTTCCAGCACTGTGGTAATACAATCTTGAAAAGAATGCTCACTGTAAGATACATTGCGATGTTATTTTCTTGTGTTCTTTGGATACTTTCAGTGACGCATTTGTGATGCAATGCATGCGCACAGAGTACGTCGAGCTCCATGTGACGTGTATTTCTCTTTATCGATGTAGACATTGATGAATGCCGTATTTCACCTGACCTTTGCGGAAGTGGTACTTGCGTCAATACCCCGGGCAGCTTCGAATGTGAGTGCTTCGAGGGCTACGAGAGTGGCTTCATGATGATGAAGAACTGTATGGGTAAGTGCCTTTGGTTAGTACGTACACCTCGAAGTAAAAATGTATGACATAATGCACCTATGCGGCTCTGACCTTGTGAGGAATTTGGGCTTTTCTCGTTTTTCATAAGGCCTATGCTTTGGCAAACATTGGGATCAATGGATGTCGATGTTTGCCCAATTAACTCTTGTTCAATCCAGTGGCAAGTGGTTGTGGCAATTAAAATGTCTGGGGGAATAACATCAAAAGCTGTAAAATGATTTTGCAGAAGAGAGAAGGAAAGCACTGCGACAGTCAAAACCATTATGAAAAAGAAAGATTCACTAAATACCAGCAGAGCACACCCACCTGCCTTTGCCTAAGGCATTCACTCTGGGTCGATTCTACTTTGGGACGACTAGAGCGCAAATGTTCTGCACCAACACTGGCTAAAGAATAGTTATCCAAACACAGAGCATCGGCTAAAATGACTATGTGTTTTGGAATATTTTCGTTACAACTAATGGCTGAGCCATTCAATTAGTCCCTTCTCAGGACCGCCTCTACAGTTGCATTACTTATTCAGCTATCATCCTTACATGGCCTTGTTAGAAATGGGATCTCTAGTTGGCAAGGGCTTGCACCTTTGTCCAAGTAGGGACCCTTCTTCCTAGTCAGGGTAAGGGTTGTTACACTCGTGAAGTAACCCCTGCTCACCCTCGTGGTAGCTTGGCACGAGCAGTCAGGCTTAATTCAGAGGCAGTGTGTGAAGCATTTGCACATAACCAACAGTAATACCGTGTAAGCACTACAAACGGACACCACACCAGTTTAGAAAAATAACCAATTATTTTATATACTCAAGACAAGACCAATTACGACAAAAATCCACAATACTATACTATACGAATGAATACTTGATACGTTAACTTCTTCTTTGCAGGAATAGCACAAAAGCAAAGTTCGTACGAGTCGGTAGCTCCGTCCGAGCCTACCGTGATGCTGAAAACCCCAGAGTCTAACAGTTCCAGCCGACCACGTCGATACGGGCCAGCAGAGTCATGAACAGACTCGGTCACAGTACCTTTTCTCGTTGTGGCTGGTACGGAGTGTACGAGCCGGTCGGCGTTCGTCGCGGTTGCGGTGCAAGACGGAGCGATGCAAGGTGCGGTGTCCCTCGATGCGGTGCAGGCAGCGGCTCGATGAGCGTCGTGCAGACGGAGTCGGTGAGTCCAAGGCGTGCGATGCAGGGCGAGACGATGCTCCATGCGGTGCTGACAGGTTGCGATGCAGGCGACCTAGCCGGAGTGCGGGAGCTGGCGTCGGACAGCGGTGCGAGTCGGAGCGGTGCGTCGCAGACGTGCGAGCGGTGCCCCAAATGCGGTGCGGTCTCGACTCTTGAGCCAGTTGCAGCGACCGCGTCGGTCGGGTCCGGTTGGTTCAGTGAAGCGATGCGATGCGAACTGCGGTGCCCACAGGTCACGGTGCAAGCAGCGGCTCAATGTTGGCGGCGTCGGACGTCGCCCACGGTGAGACCAGGGTTGCGATGTGAAGCGGGGCGATGCGGTCTGCGGTGCAAACAGGTCACCGGCCAGGGATGGATTCGGTTGACGGAGTCGGTTGCGGTTCCCTTCCTCTGTGGCAACTGAAACAGCGTTCCAGAAGCGGTACCCAGAGGCTTGTGAAGTCTTTGCAGTCCCTGAGACTTCTTAACAGGAGGCCAGCTCGGTTTCTGGCCCTTGGAGATACTCAGCACAAGTTTGGAGAAAGTTCAGTCCAGTCCTTTCACTGCCCAAGACAGAAGCAGCCACTGCAGGCCAACCCAACAAAGCAACAACTCAGCAAAGGGGCAGTACTCCTCCTGGCAGCTCTTCCAGCTCTTCGTCTTGGCAGGTTCCTTGATTCCAGCGAGATCTAAATTCATGGGGTCAGGGCCCCAATATTTATATCCCAAATTCCTTTGTTCTCTGAAGGCAGAGAGGCCTTTGCCTAGTCCAAACCAGTTCTGGAGCACTTTGTTGACAAGTCTCCGTCCCTTCTTTCAGTGAGTAGGCCAGGGACATCAGACGCACCACAGGAGGTGGAGCCAGCATTGTGGAGGGAAGGCACTGTCCTATTCAGGGCCCAGGTGCGACCCCTCCCACCCATCTACATGTAGATCTTGCTATTCAGCCCTGCGCTGACTCACCCTGTCTCCTGGCATCCCCCAGCCCCTGTCACTCACACTCCAGACAAGGAATACACAATCTCGCAGAGGCAGGCTTGGATGGTTAGACAAGAAAATACCCACTTTCTAAAAGTGGTATTTTCAAACACAGAATGTTAAAACCAACCTTACTAAAAGCTGCATTTTATCATTCTGAGTCCAGGCATACTAAACTCGAATTTCTACCATGTTCCCGGGGTCAGTTAGGATTATAAGCTGTAATAATCAAAACTGCCCGTTCTGGCCTAGGGGAACAGGTAGCCTTGCAATAGTGAAAAACGAACTAGGCTGTAATTCACTATCAGGACATGCCGCACACACCCGGGCATGTCCTACCTTTCGCATACACCGCACCCTGCCCACCGGGGTACCTTGGGCCTACCTTAGGGGTGACTAACATGTAGCAAAGGGAAGGTTTAGGGACTTGCAAGTGTGTGCACTTGCCAAGTCGACATGGCAGCCCCAGGCTGCGCACAGGCTCTGCGTTGGCAGGCCCGAGTTACACTTTACGGGCTGTTTGCGTGGGTGGCACAATCCAGTGCTGCAGCCCACCAACAGCATTTGGTCTATAGGCCCTGGCACTCGCAGTGCACTTTACAAGGGACTGACACATAAACCAAATAGGCCAATCATGGAAACACTAATCCATAACACATTTCATACAGGAGCACTTGCACTTTCCCACTGGACCGCAGTGAGGAAAGTGCGCAGAATCATCACACCAGCAAAAACAGAGTCAAAACCGGGAGGTCGGAAAGCAAAAGTCAGGGGAAACACGCCAAAAGATGCCAAGTCTAACACATGTCCCCTCCAGCTGAAAGTAGGGAGAACTACCCAACCCCATTGGAGTTCTCTTCACTAAGGCGGAAGAACCTGGACAGACCATCTGCGTTGGCGTGTTCTGTACCAGGACGGTGTTCCACCGTAAAGTCCATTCCCTGTAGGGAGATGGACCACCTCAGCAGTTTTGGATTCTCACCCCTCATTTGCATCAACCATCTGAGGGGCCTGTGGTCTGTCTGAACCCGGAAGTGAGTCCCAAACAGGTATGGTCTCAACTTCTTCAGCGCCCAGACCACAGCAAAGCTTCCCTTTCTATGGCACTCCACCTCTGTTCCCTGGGAAGTAGTCTCCTGCTAAGGAAGACTACAGGCTGATCCAGGCCCTCTTCGTTCAGTTGTGAGAGCACCGCTCCCACACCATGCTCTGAAGCGTCAGTCTGCACGACAAATTCTTTGGAGAAGTCAGGTGCCTTGAGCTGCCTTCAGGGCATCAAAAGCTTTCTGGCAGGACTCAGTCCAGATCACTTTCCTGGGCTGCCTCTTAGAGGTCAGCTCTGTTAAGGGGGCAACGATGGTGCCATAGCCCTTAACAAATCTCCTATAATAGCCGGTGAGACCTAAGAAGGCTCTCACCTCTGTCTGGGTCTTGGGGGTTCCCAAGCCAGAATGGTGTCAATCTTGGGTTGTAGGGGCGCCACCTGGCCGCTTCCTACCTGGTGTCCCAAGTACACCACAGAACCTTGCCCGATCTGGCACTTACTGGCCTTGATCGTGAGGCCTGCACCTTGCAGAGCCCTCAACACTTTCTCAAGGTGCTGTAAATGTTCTTCCCAGCTGGAACTGAACACAGCAATGTCATCCAGGTAGGCAGCACTGAAATCCTCCAGCCCAGCCAACACCTGATTGACCAACCTCTGAAAGGTGGCAGGGGCATTCTTCAACCCAAAGGGCATCACCCGGAATTGGTAATGACCTTCTGGGGTTGAGAATGCTGATCTCTCCTTGGCCCCATCGGTTAGGGCAATCTGCCAGTACCCAGACGTCAAATCAAACGTGCTGAGGAACCGGGCAGCTCCCAACCGATCAATGAGCTCATCAGCTCTGGGGATGGGGTGCGCGTCAGTCCTGGTGACGGCATTGAGCCCACGGTAGTCCACACAAAACCGGAGTTCTGGAGTGGCACCGGGCGCCGCAGCCTTTGGTACCAAGACCACTGGGCTGGCCCAAGGACTGTGGGAGGGCTCAATCACCCCTAACGCCAACATCTTAGAGACCTCCTCCTTGATGCTGGCTCTGACCCGGTCAGTCAACCTGTAAATCTTGTGCTTCACAGGATGGCTGTCACCGGTGTCCACGTCATGGGTACACCAGTGAGTAACACCGGGGGTCAGAGAGAACAGTGGGGCGAACTGTCCCAACAACTGGCGACAGTCCCCCTGCTGCTCCTGAGTCAGAGTAGGGGAGAGGATCACACCCTCTACTGACCCATCATGCTCCTTGGTAGACAGGAGGTCCGGGAGAGGCTCACTCTCCTCTTCCACCCCATCATCTGTCGCCAAGAGCATACTCACTTCGGACCTCTCGAAGTGGGGCTTGAGGCGGTTCACGTGAAGGACCCTCAAAGGGTTCCTTGGAGCCTGCAAATCCACCAGGTAGGTGACGTCACTTTTGCGCTCCTTTACCTCATATGGCCCAGTCCACTTGTCCTGCAAGGCACAAGGTGCCACTGGGGCCATTACCCACACTTTTTGCCCAGGTTGAAATTCGACCAGAGTGGCGTTCTGGTCATACCATCTCTTCATTTCTTCCTGGCTTGCTTCTAGGTTCGCCTGAGCGAGTTTCCTGAAGCGGGCAGTTTGGTTTCTAAAGGCCAGCATGTAGCTAAATACATCCTGGGGAGTTTTCCTGGGAGCCGCCTCCCAGCCTTCCTTTACCAAACTCAGAGGTCCTCTGACAGGGTGGCCATACAGGAGCTCAAAGGGGCTGTACCCAAGAGACTTCTGAGGCACCTCCCTGTACGCAAAGAGTAGGCATGGCAAGAGGACGTCCCACTTACGCCTCATGGGTTCTGTTAGACCCTTGATCATGCCTTTCAAGGTCTGGTTGAATCTCTCCACCAGACCGTTTCCTTGTGGGTGGTAAGGGGTGGTGAACTTGTAGGTTACACCACACTCCTTCCACAGGGATGTCATATACTTCGATATGAAATTGGTCCCCCTATCGGAAACCACCTCTCTGGGGAATCCCACACGGGAAAAGATCCCCATTAACGCCCGGCCCACCACTGGCGCCGTCGTTGTCCTGAGAGGGATTGCCTCCGGGTACCGGGTGGCATGGTCCACCAAGACCAGGATGTACCTGTTGCCCATGGCTGTCTTGGGATCCAGTGGCCCCACAATATCCATCCCTACCCTTTCAAAGGGTGTTCCAACAACCGGAAAAGGTTGGAGAGGAGCTTTGACCTTCCTCCCACTCTTACCACTTGCCTGGCAAGTTTGGCAAGACCTACAGTGTGCATCTGACTGCCTTCGCATTTGGGGCCAAAGAAGTGGGTGACAAGCCTGTCAAAGGTCTTGTCCTGCCCCAAATGTCCTGCCAAAGGCACGTCATGAGCCAGACCCAGTAGGAAGGTCCTGAAGCGCTGGGGTACCACCAGCACACGGGCTGACCCAGGCTCAGCAACCTTAGGCTCACTGTATAGGAGACCACTCTCCCAGTAGATCAGATGTGACCCGGACTGATTACCAGCTGCCTGGTCTGCAGCCTGCCGCCGCAGACCCTCCAGAGTAGGGCACTCGTTCTGCTCCCTGCAGAACTCCTCCCTGGTGGGACCCCCTTCTTGCTGCCAATGGGTCAGCTCAGAGATGTCTCCCAGTTCGGCTACCTGCTCCCCTGTAGGCACCGGGGCGTCCCCCTCGAGGTCCGCCTCCTCCCGGTCCGTGGGAGCTTCGGGGGCCGGTTTCCCGCGCCCCCTGCCCTTTCTCTTGGCAGGGACTTGGGCCACTGTTTCAGGCTCCACGTCCTCTTGATCACCCTTTCTGGCCGCCATTGACCGAGTAGACACGCATGCCCACTCTGGCAACCCAAGCATCTCCAAGTGAGACCTGAGCTCAACCTCCTTCCATGAGGACTGCTCCAGGTCGTTTCCTAGCAGACAATTTACAGGCATGGTAGGGCTCACAACCACCCTCAAGGGACCTGAGACCCCCCCATTCAAAGGGAACCTGCGCCACCATACACTGGCGCTCAGAGTTGTCGACAGCAACTACTTGGTGGAATGCTCCTGGGACTACTTGCTTCTCAGACACCAGGTGACACCGGACTGAGGTCACACTGGCTCCAGTATCTCTGAGAGCCTCTACCCTGTTCCCATTAATGGTCACCCAGGTGCTATATTTCTTTGTGTTAGGGGGCACCTGGTTTCCTGGGACCATCTCACTGTCCCCTAGTGAGACAAGGGTCATTTCTGCGGGATCCCCACCCTCCGGTGGGCACCCCTCCTCCCCAAGCGCTACACTAGCCAACACTTTGGATTGTCCACCGGTGGGCGGCTGTGTCCCCTTCGGGCACTTGGGGTCCCCCTTAAAGTGACCTACCTGGTCACATGCATAACACTTGCGGGGGCCGGTCTCAACAGGCTTCCCTGTAGAGACCCCTTTCTTCTTATCACCGGGGGGCTGGGAGCCTTTACCCTGGGTACTAGTTTGGGGCCCTTTAGAGAACTCCTGTGCTTTACCCTTGTCCCCCCACCTTTCTGCTGGGGACCCTGCCCACCTTTGGCTGAGTCTCCCCCAAACGCTTTCTTGTGGACCCTGGTACTCACCCAGTGGTCCGCCTCCATAGCAAGCTTCCTGGGGTCAGTTAGCTTACTATCCACTAGGTGCTGGCGCAGATCTGCAAAACATAGACTAGACAAGTGCTCCCATGCAATCAAGTTGTAGAGCCCCTGAAAATCTGTTACGCTACTGCCCTTCACCCAACCATCCAGAGACCTGCAGAACACATCCACACATTCCAACCAAGTGTTGGCATCAGACTTCTTACTGGACCTGAACTGATCCCTGTACTTTTCAGGAGTAAGACCATACTTCGTGAGAAGGGCATCCTTCATGTCAGCATAGGTGAGGTGATACCCCTTACCCAAAGCTATCAGAGCATCCCTTGCTTCTTCCGGGAAAAGTGGCCACAATCCTGCTCCCCAATTCTCCTCAGGGACCCCATTCATGTGTATGGCTGCCTCATAACCCTGAAACCACCTTTGTATGTCATCCCCCTTCTTGAACTCCTTGCCTACGTTCTTGGGAATGTGCACAATCCTGTCTGCTTTTCTGGATGAATTGCTGCCACCATCTGAGCCTGACTTACTCCTAAGTTCTAGCTCCTTCAGTTCTCTCTCATGCTCTAAGAGCATCTTCCTCTCCTCTATGGCCAATCGCTTCTCCTCCCGCTCACTCTCCAGCCTGAGCTTCTGCAGCTCGAACTGCCTTGCCTCCCGCCTGTCCTCCAGCTCCTCTGGGGACAGACTGCTGCTGCCTGACCTGGCGGGTTCCCCCTACCCAAAAGCACATCCACCCTGGAAATAGGCTCCTCCACCTCCTCACTGAGATCACCAGGCTGCCCATTGGCATGTCTGGCTGCTACCCAGTCCCTCAGCGCCTTCTGTAGCTACTCCTTCCTTGTGAGGCCTTTAATTTGGACTTTCAGGTTTTTACAAATCGCTCGTAACTCCTTTACGGCGTAGGACTCCAACCTGTCCTCCTCAAAGATAACTTCCAGAGATGCAACGGATGATGCAATTGATTCAGGCATGACAAAAGTCGTGAGTTGAAAACTGGCAAGATCAAAAAATAGGCCAAAAGAAAAAGAACCAGTATGTGGTACGTAATGGTCTGCGATATGGTAGTAGTGCACACCAATCACTGTAAGTCAAGTGCAAACACAAGTCCTATCCTCACCGCTGACAACCAATGTTAGAAATGGGATCTCTAGTTGGCAAGGGCTTGCACCTTTGTCCAAGTAGGGACCCTTCTTCCTAGTCAGGGTAAGGGTTGTTACACTCGTGAAGTAACCCCTGCTCACCCTCGTGGTAGCTTGGCACGAGCAGTCAGGCTTAATTCAGAGGCAGTGTGTGAAGCATTTGCACATAACCAACAGTAATACCGTGTAAGCACTACAAACGGACACCACACCAGTTTAGAAAAATAACCAATTATTTTATATACTCAAGACAAGACCAATTACGACAAAAATCCACAATACTATACTATACGAATGAATACTTGATACGTTAACTTCTTCTTTGCAGGAATAGCACAAAAGCAAAGTTCGTACGAGTCGGTAGCTCCGTCCGAGCCTACCGTGATGCTGAAAACCCCAGAGTCTAACAGTTCCAGCCGACCGCGTCGATACGGGCCAGCAGAGTCATGAACAGACTCGGTCACAGTACCTTTTCTCGTTGTGGCTGGTACGGAGTGTACGAGCCGGTCGGCGTTCGTCGCGGTTGCGGTGCAAGACGGAGCGATGCAAGGTGCGGTGTCCCTCGATGCGGTGCAGGCAGCGGCTCGATGAGCGTCGTGCAGACGGAGTCGGTGAGTCCAAGGCGTGCGATGCAGGGCGAGACGATGCTCGATGCGGTGCTGACAGGTTGCGATGCAGGCGACCTAGCCGGAGTGCGGGAGCTGGCGTCGGACAGTGGTGCGAGTCGGAGCGGTGCGTCGCAGACGTGCGAGCGGTGCCCCAAATGCGGTGCGGTCTCGACTCTTGAGCCAGTTGCAGCGACCGCGTCGGTCGGGTCCGGTTGGTTCAGTGAAGCGATGCGATGCGAACTGCGGTGCCCACAGGTCACGGTGCAAGCAGCGGCTCGATGTTGGCGGCGTCGGACGTCGCCACGGTGAGACCAGGGTTGCGATGTGAAGCGGGGCGATGCGGTCTGCGGTGCAAACAGGTCACCGGCCAGGGATGGATTCGGTTGACGGAGTCGGTTGCAGTTCCCTTCCTCTGTGGCAACTGAAACAGCGTTCCAGAAGCGGTACCCAGAGGCTTGTGAAGTCTTTGCAGTCCCTGAGACTTCTTAACAGGAGGCCAGCTCGGTTTCTGGCCCTTGGAGATACTCAGCACAAGTTTGGAGAAAGTTCAGTCCAGTCCTTTCACTGCCCAAGACAGAAGCAGCCACTGCAGGCCAACCCAACAAAGCAACAACTCAGCAAAGGGGCAGTACTCCTCCTGGCAGCTCTTCCAGCTCTTCGTCTTGGCAGGTTCCTTGATTCCAGCGAGATCTAAATTCATGGGGACAGGGCCCCAATATTTATATCCCAAATTCCTTTGTTCTCTGAAGGCAGAGAGGCCTTTGCCTAGTCCAAACCAGTACTGGAGCACTTTGTTGACAAGTCTCCGTCCCTTCTTTCAGTGAGTAGGCCAGGGACATCAGACGCACCACAGGAGGTGGAGCCAGCATTGTGGAGGGAAGGCACTGTCCTATTCAGGGCCCAGGTGCGACCCCTCCCACCCATCTACATGTAGATCTTGCTATTCAGCCCTGCGCTGACTCACCCTGTCTCCTGGCATCCCCCAGCCCCTGTCACTCACACTCCAGACAAGGAATACACAATCTCGCAGAGGCAGGCTTGGATGGTTAGACAAGAAAATACCCACTTTCTAAAAGTGGTATTTTCAAACACAGAATGTTAAAACCAACCTTACTAAAAGCTGCATTTTATCATTCTGAGTCCAGGCATACTAAACTCGAATTTCTACCATGTTCCCGGGGTCAGTTAGGATTATAAGCTGTAATAATCAAAACTGCCCGTTCTGGCCTAGGGGGAACAGGTAGCCTTGCAATAGTGAAAAACGAACTAGGCTGTAATTCACTATCAGGACATGCCGCACACACCCGGGCATGTCCTACCTTTCGCATACACCGCACCCTGCCCACCGGGGTACCTTGGGCCTACCTTAGGGGTGACTAACATGTAGCAAAGGGAAGGTTTAGGGACTTGCAAGTGTGTGCACTTGCCAAGTCGACATGGCAGCCCCAGGCTGCGCACAGGCTCTGCGTTGGCAGGCCCGAGTTACACTTTACGGGCTGTTTGCGTGGGTGGCACAATCCAGTGCTGCAGCCCACCAACAGCATTTGGTCTATAGGCCCTGGCACTCGCAGTGCACTTTACAAGGGACTGACACATAAACCAAATAGGCCAATCATGGAAACACTAATCCATAACACATTTCATACAGGAGCACTTGCACTTTCCCACTGGACCGCAGTGAGGAAAGTGCGCAGAATCATCACACCAGCAAAAACAGAGTCAAAACCGGGAGGTCGGAAAGCAAAAAGTCAGGGGAAACACGCCAAAAGATGCCAAGTCTAACAGGCTTCTAAAGATAGTTCTCCCACATGAAGGACAAAAAACAGAATACTCTTCAGTAAATCAAGTCCTCTGATTTATGATGCCAGGTAACCGAGGAAATAATACGCTACATATTCAGCATGTAAGGTTCATTATTTAAATACATTAATGAGAGAATAGACTGTAATAGCAGTGTTTAGGGGACTCTTAGGCGAAGTTGTGTAAAATGGTAGCAATGACGGCTTAACAAACGTTTATGATGCAACACAATAGCTTACATTAACTGAAAAGATACATTTGCTGCCAAGCAGAAATTCACTTTGCAATGATTTTCCTTGATAGGTGTCCTAGAGGTAGGCCTAGCACAGGGTAGAGGCAACCAGCGTGATGGCACAGTGCCCGCGACAGAGCCCCTGCAGAGCCGTATGGCATGTGGCACAAATGGCATCTCATACGTTTGAAATGCAATGTGCAGGCCACAGAAGGCTGCATTCAGGCAAAGAGGGGTCCTCATAGAAGTACATGCCACAGAACTGGGGCCTCAGAGCATTCTATCCCTGGAAAAGAGGGGTAGGATGTGGAAAACAACTGAGCATTTGACTCTCAAGGAAGAGCAAGGAGGAAAGGGAGCATGAGAGATATTTGTCCTTGAGAGAGGTCAACATGAGGAAGGTAACTATGAAGGAAAGGGAAAACCATTATGTGTTCAGCACAAGAAAGGTGGCCCTGGCATAGGAATGTCACTCCAAGGAAGGGGGAACCCAGAGGAAGGAATGCGACCCTGAGGATGGGAGGGGGATCCTAAGGAAAGGAGGTGACGTTAAGCGATGGGGTAAGAGTGACGGATATTTGAACAACTTTTTCCTGGGGGTGTGAAATGGCTAAAAAGTTGGAAATTGCCACAGGAGGCGGGTGTAGTGTAGTAATTTTACATTTATGAAGGTACCCTCTGGTGCAAATCAGAATCATGTATCCCAGAATTATACGTAAACCTGGTATTGGTAATTATGGGTGTATAAATAATTCATCTGTAGTCCTGCACACCTAAGAATGAAGGCTAATGTGGTGTTTTCATGACCAAATTATGCATATGGGTGCATTTTCATACTCAAGAACCTGTAAGTGGAGTGAGTGCCTCCACAATAGGCATATTAGTGTATAAAACTGAATTTTGCTTTCCTGTTCCCTGGATAATAGTAGTCTTTGTTTATTAGCATTGTTTTCCAGAGTAGTCAAACATCAAGTCTGATTGTATCACTTTCCCCAGACTATTTTAAAAAATCCACACTTTTTGCTATTAAATTGTCTGCATTATTCCTTATGAGAGAAAACGTCCCCAGTAGTTATTTAATGAAATGCAACTTCTACACTGGTGTGAATTACTCCTGCAACAATGTATAGGCTATAAGGTGGATAACTATGAACCCAAGGTGAAACAATCCTGATACCCATTAGATTTCTATGCTATGTACGGCTTCCCCAAAAGCTTCTGACCATGCTCAGACAAGCAGTGCGGCGTTGGTAGAAGAATCAAAAAGAGCCATCTAGAACAAGGCCTCAGATCCCAGTCCCATGCTCAGTAAATGAAAAACAACATATACCTGGTGTCCTGCCGCCCACCCACTGTCCGTCTCTGCTCTCCCCAGCCAAATACAAAAAATACCTGGCATCCTGCCAGCTTCCCACAGCACCCTCATTTTTTCATTTCCTCTCCTATATATTAAAAAATAAAATTCCTAGTGTTCTGCCACCCACCTACATCACCCTTGGCATGACCCTCTCCTCCATTCCTCAAATATAATAAAAACACCTTGTGTCCAGCCACACACCACTTTCTCTTCTCCCCCCCCAAAATAAAATATAAAAAAGTAATACTTGGTGTGCTACTGCCCTCCCTCACTATCCCCTATGCCTAATTGTCCTCTCTACTTATCAGCAGCGGCTACCTAAGAGCTGCATCAGCATTGTCTGTTAGTCCCCTGTCAGCCACAGAGTCAAGACTGATGAAGAAGATGGTGGTTGGCAGAGACAGAGCACCACCCAGGTGCCCCTGCCTCCCTTGGATCTGCAGAGTCCTGAGAGAAGTAGGAGAAAGCAAGTGAAACTGCAGACCGTTAGGCACCATTGTGCCTCTTTGCTCACCTAGCTGAATTCTCAGGGGAGGCAAGGGACCACTGAGTCTGTAAGAGATTCCCTGGGTGACTTAGCAACAGATAAAGCAACTTTTTCCATTGCTGTCATGTAGCAGCAATGATTACTCATATTTAGAATATGGGGCGTATTATACTTTGGGTACATTGTACCTGTTTGTGCTACATTACACCTTTAACTAGGTATGCGATCCCAATCAGGAACACTGTACCCTATTACATATAATGTGCTGCCTTCAGGGCAGCCGCAAACTCGTGCCTTCCCTGGAACAGCGTGTTAGTGAAAGGTGGAGCCACTGTTTGTAATAGCCTCTCCATCTTTCACAGTGTAAGCAGCACCCAGACAAGATGTGTGGGGGGAAACAGAGATCCCATTGCAAGTGGGTGCACTGACTGACTACACCCATTTGCAGGGGATTGCCTATGGGGTACAATAGGACCCCATTTTTCCTATTTCAAAGAACATCCTTAGGGGATGCAGTGACTGTGCACCAACTCTTAGCACCACAAGTCAGCTCACCTCTTGATGGCCTCCTTGCCTCTGTGCCTGCATCCATAGTTCAATTATTTTTATTTGGTTTAAAAAAATATTCAATGCAGTATTATAATGCAACAAGCTTTTTTGCACTACATACATTATGAGAGATTGATTCAGCATTTTTAAACTAAATAAAATCC
Source organism: Calotriton arnoldi (assembly GCA_963921515.1). Taxonomy (NCBI): domain Eukaryota; kingdom Metazoa; phylum Chordata; class Amphibia; order Caudata; family Salamandridae; genus Calotriton; species Calotriton arnoldi. The sequence continues at coordinate 2,574,925 of CAWUFW010001658.1, forward strand.
AACATTTGGTATTAACTAGTTGAGTTCGTCTTGGGGAAGTCCAGCTTGGAAGGGGTGGAGGAAAGAGGAATATACGAGCAGAAAACATAACTGTGCCTGCATCCATAATATGGCACAGGTAAAGAGGCAAAGTATTTCACTCATTTGCATGAGGCAATTCCCACAGGCAGTTGAGTGAACACCCCCTTAAGATAGTGCTGTTGATGTATGAATTACAGAAGTGTCCACACAAACGTCTGCAGCAGCAACTGTAATAGTACAGAGCCTTGAGGTGGCGCAGAAAGTGGAAGCTCACTATTTGCGCTCCCTGGGCTAATATGTAATACAGCCCCAGTTACTCCATATGTAACATATGTGGTATGTCATAAATAATAGTACACATATGCACTGGAAGTAGGAGTGCTAAAACAGAATAGCCATGCTATAGTTAGAAGGTGAATGAGCAATAAAGATGTCTTTAAATTTTGCTTTTATCTGGTAACATTTACTGTGCTTCAAAGACAGAGGTCAAATGTCAGGAAATAACTTCTAGCAAATGGCTGTTTATTCTTTTAAACATGGAGTTTAGGTGTTTTATTGTAAGTGCAGAGCAAGATGATTTTGTAAAGTGAATCATTTGGCAATCTTGCAAGGGTACAGTAGATGATGTCATATATTCTAACACATAATAAAATGTAAATACCTGTAAATGAACTATTCAAATGTTTCAGCCTATATCAGCAGTTCAGAAAGGACAAATGAAGCACACTTTCTTTGTAATTCTGAAGTGTGATGAAAACAATGATTTCAATTGGATCAAAATAAATCAAGACATATTTCCTGAAAACCGATTTCCACGCATTATCGCTGGTGCGCTTTTTATTAGTAAAAAACTGTATAAGCAAATTTAGTGGCCATTTCAATGGAAAGTGTGCGCTCTGTAAATGACATTGCACTACCACACCATGCTTTAGTAATATATTTGCGACAGTGTTCTCCAAAAAGCACCACCAGCTACATACAACAACCTTACCACTATCCTGCTGAATACATTTTCTACACTTGTTTTTGTATGTGACACTTGGAATTTTCAAAACCCCTACGACTTTAGTGATGTAACATTGACGAACGCACCCCCACTCTGAAATCTGTTCCAGCACCACTGACAGTACATCGCACAATTAATTCACTCCACTATCATAGCACCAAATTATCACAATAAGAAAGTGTTAGCATTTGAAAGCTTGAGCAATAACTTAAATCTTTCCATTGATTGCCTTTGCGGTTCCTAGTATGACAGCTCACAGGGTTTCCGTGCACTCTCCGGAGATGTGTTAAATTTGAAAATCACAGGTGAGACTCCTGGGGTGTCTTTTCCGCCTTTCATTTTTCTCACATACAGAAAGCTAGTGACATTAAGTAGGACAAAAGTAGCACATGTAATTTATGGTGATACAGAGCTGCACAATCTGACTATACATTATATATTCTGACTACTGCAGTGCCTTACATGACTTTACTAATACCTGATGAGACAGAATATGTAAGATCCTTCAAAGACAAGGAACCACACCATTTTCCAGACAGTAATTCATATTATCAACTGATTTAATTTTTTTCTATGTTTCCAGATATTGATGAGTGTGAACGGAACCCATTGCTCTGCAGGGGTGGAGAATGCGTGAACACAGAAGGAAGCTTTCAGTGTGAGTGCCCACGCGGACATGAGCTATCAACTTCAGGTGACGCTTGCATTGGTGAGTCTCAATGTTACAGCATTGGATTTAATTGAAATACTTGACTTATGAATGGTACCAGGAAGATAAATCAGACTGTTGATTTATTCTTCTAGAGTTCTATTACTTTACATTCCAAATGTATCACCCTTTAAGGAAAATGATAATGTTAGACTAAAAGTCAATGAAGATGCATGTATTCGCTGGCAGGACCCATCTAGTCTTCTCATTCATCAGTCTCCTTGAAAATCATAAATTGGTTTTGGATTTTCTCCAATATTTATATTACTTAACAAGTTAATGAGTAGAAATGTATAGAACCCAATCGCTGATTCAAGGCAAGACGTGAAATCCATCTTTACTGTCTATGGAGAGCATGGTTGGCGGTGGTATCTCTGATTAGTTTCATACTTCCAAATGACCTAGACATTGCAGTGTTAATTCCATATCCCTGAGTTAAGAATACTGGTGGTCCCATAACAGGGATTCTGATGAACCCTGAGACTCCCCTGAGGAATGAGTAATTAGCATGGGGAAATTCTGGTTAGAGTCCCTTATAGTTCCTTATTTCCCCCCAATGTTTTATAGGGATATGCCAACTGCTTTCAAGAGCTGAAATCTACAGGTGCAAGTAACCAGATCTGCTGTGATCCCATGGATCTCACAATTCTTATGTGGCAAGTAACTACTGTTAGCTGCCCCATCAGAATTAAGTGGCTACTCTTAACAATGGTGAAATTCTTTATGAGGGTGACAATGTGCATGCATGTGATTGTGAAACAAGAACAGCCTTTGCATATTTGCAGACAAGAAAAATTGTCTTGCATGCAGTAATGAAAAAAGGAAAAGAAGACCTACTTTATTGCTTGTTGACCTGTCCTAAGCTGTCTTTAACACGTGTCTTGTTTCCTTCACAGATATCAATGAATGCTCCTTGAGTGATAATCTCTGCCGGAATGGAAAGTGTGTGAACATGATTGGAACCTACCAGTGTTCTTGTAACTCGGGGTACCAGGCCACACCCGATAGACAGGGTTGCGTTGGTAGGTATTTCTTTGTTCCACACTCAAAATCTGTTCACAAAAGGTAACTTCAGGTGACATGGAGACCAAGGATCCCTGATATCCTGTTCTACTCATCCTCATAAACACTTGAGTAAACATACCATTAGCCTTAAAACTCAAATGAAGTTAAGAGAGCTGGTCTATATTATTTTGGAATTAGTAAATACAACAAGTGATTTATGCTTTGACAGATGTTTATCATGAATCAGAAACACTATTCCACTTTGACTTGTTTCAGAAAGATATTGAAATATAAAAACTACTCCATTGTTTGTGAAGTTAGAAATTAGCTTTGACACAATTCAGAACACACCAAGCTGCACGGCAGAATAACCCTTTCTAATGCAATTGTTCTCATTCCTGCCCTTCAGCACATTCTGTATTACCATTAGTGCAGTCTGTTCATGAACAATATTTAGGACTGTGGCCAAAGACAGAAGACCCAGATGTGATGCTCAGCATCTGATTAAGCATGGAGGTTACACAAGGTGAACTCAAAGTGTCTTTTACCTTCAGATATTGATGAGTGCAGCATAATGAATGGAGGCTGTGACAATGAATGTTCCAACTCAGAAGGAAACTATGAATGTAGCTGCATTGAGGGATATGCGCTGATGCCAGATATGAGGACATGTTCAGGTGAGATCTTAATAAACTGATATCAGTAATAAAATTAATTATTTTTTTCAGCATGTCTTTCCTTATTTGGGTTTTTGTGAAGTCTATATACCATGTATGCCAAATTTTTGCTCCCTGAATACTTTGTTGGAAAAGGTACAGAGAAGATGCAAAGACCAAGAAACAGAGTAATGATGATGTAAAGTGTGAACTGAGGGCATATTAGCAAGACCCACGTTAAAATATCGCTGTTTTAGCGGCAGGAAACTGCCGCTAAAGCGGCGATAATGGGCTTGCTAATATGCGTTATGGAATTCCAATAGAAGCCCAGGTTAGATGTGCAGGACATCTAACCTGGGCTTCTATTGGAATTCTGTAACGCATATTAGCAAGCCCATTATCGCCGTTTTAGCGGCAGTTTCCTGCCGCTAAAACGGCGATAATTTTAACGTGGGTCTTGCTAATATGCCCCCCAGTTAGATAATCAGTGGTGGAAGTGATGTGCATGCACAATCCTTGCATGGAGATGTGGTAAAATCTGGATAGATGGAAAAGCGTTAATTGGGGCCAAAGAGGAGTAAGGCAGTCTTAGGCATATGACTATGTCATTGCCAAGTGCATTAGGTAGCAGTGTGATTTCAAATGTATGATAGCAACCTCAACCTTTGACCTGATACAGATAGTCCACAGGCCATTTGGAAGAGGTTGCTCGAGACCTTCGTAAATCAAGTCAGTTTACGTCTCAGGCGAAGCTGTGATTGTTCCAGATAGTGGTTAATCTTAGATTTATGATTTGGATATTTGGCCAGTTTCCATTGGTTAGGCCTCTTAGGGTACCGCCAAGAAGGAACTTATGTATCAGGCACAATGGGCTTAGATGTACTAAGCCATTTAGGTGTTGCAAATCCTGTTATTCGCTAAATAACAGGGTTTACGACTGTAAGATAGCTTTTTACTATATACTAAACCCAATTTGCTATTCGAAAAATGATTAACGAATCCCAAAATCGTTTCGAAATGCTGAATGAATTACAATTTGGAAAAGGCATGTTTAGGGAGTCCCTTCCGATTTGCAATGCAATGTAGGAAAGGTTTGCGACTGCAGGTTCGATTGTAAACCATTGAAAAGTTACCAACTCCTGAAAGGAGGTGGTTACCCATTCAAAAAAGGGAAGAGACTCCTCCACCTTGTGAATGTTAAACAAAAGTTTGATGGGGTGTGGGCAGTGGGCTAGTGGAACACTGCCAACTCGGAAACCAATTTATAAAAAAAGTAAACATTTTTATTTAAACATAGTCCTATTTCATATAAGAAAAATGGCTTGCATTGAAAAAAAATTGCTTTTTTAAATGAAATCACTGAACATAGCAGGCCACCAACCTCGTTATTGCATCCAACTGGAGTAAGTTACAATTTGCGACTTAACTCATTAGGTTCATGAAGTAGGTTGAATTGTGCCCCACTCCAAATTGTGATTTTGCAAAGCAAGATAACAATTCATTGGTCAGTCACAAAATGTCAGTGGATTTGCAAAAAGTCAACGTGCAATTCACAACCACTTTTTTTGCAAATCCCATATTAGTACATCCTGCACAATATTCTGAAATGCACTCTTTTCTTCATTGTGAGCCTGTGAAGTGATTTGAGGGCAGGGGTGATTATGTTGCATAAACTTATTCTTCAAGGTCAGACCATAACTTTTTGCATTTATCAACAAATAACACATAACTTTCTCCTGTTTAGGTGCTACATAGTCTTTGCACTGATGCTGGAACTGCACTTGTCTGACTAGATTTTGTTAATGCACTTGTGATTTACAGCTAGTCTCTTCCTTGAGGTTTTTTCTCCTCTGCTTCCTTTTGTTGTGATATTTATTTCATGTATTTTCCCTTTAGATAATGTGAAACCTGTCAAATGGCATCTAGTATACATGTAGATATGAGGCTTTTACATAGAGGTCATCTTAAAAGGATGAACCTAAAATGATAATGCCAGAATGCATAAAAAACCTCATTGTCTATTAAGATTTTCCCTAAAACAAACTCTTGGATTTCAGAGCGGTAGCCCATGTAAGAATTTTTTTGTGTGCGTTTTGACTGTGGCATTAATTCCTACAGATATTGATGAGTGTGAGGACAGTCCTGAAATATGTGATGGCGGTCAATGCACCAACATTCCTGGGGAATATCGCTGTCTCTGCTACGATGGATTTATGTCTTCCATTGACATGAAAACATGCATTGGTGAGTGCTGAAAATTGAAATTGTATTTATATTTTATTTTAATATGTTTAATGATTATTAAGTATTTAACAACAAACAAACCTAGCTTTAAGGAGCAGTCTTTTAGAGACCATTCCTTCGAAGCAGAAATTTCAATAAGATACTCAGTAAATAGAAATTTACAGTGTGTGCTCTAGTTAAAACCGAATTACAAAAAACAAGATTTGTACTGTACTAGGCAACAAACTGGACAGTTGTAGTTTTAACTTGCATATATTTTCAATACAAATTTACAGTTTCACTTACAGAACGATAATATGATTTACCCAGAATCACACATTTTCTTTTGCCTAAGCCAATACAGAAGCCAGGGTGTCTGGGTTCCATTGTCAGCATCTTAGTCACAAGCCGTCATCTCCTCCAAGTAATCACAATGCTTCTAAAATATGATAAACGGTTCATGCACTGTACGTGTTTATATTTTACCTGCTTATATTTAATAAGCAGCCTCTTGAACATTTATGTTGGCTTCTGAATTAGGAGTTTTGGCACTGAAATTTGCAGTGATGCTAGCCAAGCAATGTTCGGTTCTTAATATCTTCAGAATACAGGTCCCATAGGTCTCATTGGTGAACAGAAGTATATGCTCACCTTCGCCTCTTAAAATATCATTCCACTGTTTTAATTTCTTTTAAATTTATATTGAGAAGGCTATGTATAATCTTGTAGTAGGAGACTTTGGACAGATATCAAATGAATGCTTGTGAAGCACATGTCATTTGAAAAACCGTTAGAATTTCATTTCTTTCAACTTCACCATCTTTCACCCCTAGGAAATTAATAATTATCACGAGTCCTATGCCTACAGATGAATGTATCCTCCTCGTGTAATTTCCCAGCAGCTTCACCAAGACATTAATGATATAAGGACTTGGACTACTTTATGTCCACATAATTGAAGAGAGTTATCACAAATACATAGTTGATGATAGTTTGTACATGTTCATTGACCACAGTTGCTTTAAAAAGAGGCGTAACTTGACTGACCAAATCTACCTACCATGAGCTACAGGGAAACGGGTGACAACACGAATAAGGTTGATTTAAAAAGAAGAAACAGAACACAGAATATTAAAGAAACACAGAATGTCAAGTTGTTTCATCCCTTCACATAAATAAATCCAACCAGGATGACATTGTTGGCACAACTAGCAATGAAGTATAGAGAATATCAAATATTTTCTGCACCTGGTCCCATACAGTCCATGTCTTTAATAACAGGATGATCTGGATTTTTATGATATAATCAAACATGCACTCATATGTTGACAATCCCCAAAGAGTTATTTCTAGAGGCCGGCATTGCTTGGTCATATTAATACATGTGACTGATTATGCAGAACAATACTGGGTCAACGGGACAATCATGTCAACCTAGTGAGCATTTGTCCTAACAACAACAGCATCAGTTTGCATTTACTAAATTTAATACAGATCTTTGTCAATTCAATTCATAGATTCATTCTTCATAATCATAGATGTTTTGCATGTATTTCTGATCCCCTAATGTTGAACTTCAAGCTGCATCTTGACCTACATTTGAAAAATATAGTAAAACAGGGTTATATGACAAAAATATCATGTACAAAAAGATTGTGACTCAAAAATATTAAGTCAAAAATATCATCAACTGAAATATGGGCTTTGCATGCTTTGTATGTAATGTGTCAAAAATATTGTGCAATAGAACATCATCAAAATAGGGAACTATTTGGAAATATACATATATATATATATATATATATATATATATATATATATATATATAATTATATGTTATTTATTTAAAATATTAAACAAAAAAGTACAATCATAAATAGTTGTAAATATTAATGTACATTATATATATATATAGATATATTAAAAATATAAAAACAATATTTAAACAATGTATAACCGTTACATAAAAATATGAATAATTATTAAAAAATAAAATTAACATATACTTAACAAAACCACATAGCATACTTAAGTGAAAAAAATGTATTACAAAACTAAAAAATACAATTGAAAGAAAAAAATACATTTTATTTTAATTTAAACTTTAAAAAATTAAGAAAAGAAAACTAAATAGCAACAATACAAAATAAACAAAACTATTTGTAGTGGTTTGGTTTATTATTCCCTCTCCAACGTAAGCAAAAGCAGAGAAAGTGCTGGACTTTAGAGGGGTTAGATTTACCAGTCTCACTCCAATCTGAGCAACAGTAGAGAAAGGTAAGGTCTTTCGAGGGGTTAAATGTACTATTCCCACTCCAATGTAAACAACAGTAGGGAAAGTGTTGGACTTTGGAGGAGTTTCAGTTACTATTTCCACTCCAACGTAAGCAAAAGCATGAAAGTGCTGGCCTTTGGTTGGATTTACTATTCCAACTCCAATCTTAGAACAGTAGGGAAAGTGTTGGAGAATGAAGTGGAGGATTTAAATGTTATCATTCCAACAGAAGCAAAAGATGGAAAGTGTTCGTCTTTGGGGGGATTAGATTGACTATTTAGATTCCAATCTAAGTAACAGTAGGGAAAGTGTTGGACTTTGGAGAATTTAGAATAATTATTCCCATTCCAATCTAAGTAACAGTAGGGAAAGTGTTGGACTTTGGAAGGGTTAGATGTACTATTCCCAATCCCACATAAGAAAAAGCAGGGAAAATGTTGGACTTTTGGAGGGACTAAGTTTATTATTCCCAACTAATCTCAGCAACAGTAGGTAAAATGTTTTACTCTGGAGGGTTAGATATACCATTCCATTTCCTAAACTTTAAAAAGAATCATTCAGATATATAACAAAACAAAACTATTTAAACATGTTCAAAATTTAAAAAAATGTTCATTATAGATAAACTGCAAGAATCACATTTCATATTAAAAATTAATTAAAGAAATATAAAACAAGTTAAAATATTTAAAATAAATACACTTCCCTCTCTACTAAAAATACATGCACTTCCATCTGTATTGTCCAAACAAAAGCCACCAACAAAAAATAAATTAAAGTTATAAATAAAACATTAACATTAAATTAATCAAATCAAATCAAAATCAAAAAGATCTTTATTTGGTTACAATTAAGATAACCATAAAAGCACAGTTATGCATTTCAATAATATACACACACAATACTATAGCTAAGATCATATAATAGATTTGCGACATTTAAAAATATTTTTTTAAAACGCAGAGACTGCGGCAATAACATAAACAACATCCAAAAGTTGCAGTGCCAATAATGCAGGGCGATATTGTTTCAAGCCAAATTTCTGTAACACGGGGACAATCCACCTTTTTCTAGGTTTAATATAGTGCTTACAAAAAAACAATATATGTATAGTTGACTGTGTGGAGACCCCTCACACGGCCACTTACATAAATCTTTAGACCAGTCATTCGGTGTAGGAAAACTTAGTGATCGGTATAAAATATTCAGCCTAGAACGGGTCAACAGAAATCGATCGTAATCGCCCATGTAATGTAATATATGGCTGAATACTAACAGTCAACAGTGAAAGTTGGTGGGCTTGGACTGTTCATTTTTTCACTTCGTTTATAGCTCTTCTTTCCCCTAGATAACAGATGCATTTAGCTTTAAAATCTTTCCTGGACACATTGCTCATACTAAGCGGCTCATTAAAATATTCACTGTGCCCAATTCCAGTTAAAAACACTTTAACATATTGTATCCATCTAACGTTTCTGACCCCGTCCAATCCAAAAGCATCGGTTAAAATAAGACGATTAAAATTGGTTTCATCTGTTGTCCATATTTTATGCCACAAAAGTACTGGCTGTATCTTAATCAAATCTTCGAGATACGGCATGCCTAATTCTGAGTGGCAGATATAATTTGCTGTACTGTCAGCAACTGCCCAAAAAAATTTAAGAAACAGATTTTCCGCCGTCTGCAGGGCATTTACCTCCGCATATCCCCAAACTCCAGCTCCGTAGGTGGCAATTGCCACACATTTCGCCTTGTAAATACGTAACAATTCCACAGGGGGTCACCTGCCTAACTTACGACTGAAGTTGGAAAGTGCCATCAATGACTTAATGAACAACAACCGTCTCGTTATAACAGCCTGGGTCCAAGTTCCTGACTTATCAAAAAGGATCCCCAGGTATGAAAACGTTCTAGCGCTTGCAATGGATTTTGAGTCTATAAAGAGGGATTTTACCCTTTTGTTAACACCCTCCCCACAGTACATTGAAAACGTTTTGGAACAGTTAATCTTAAGCCCCAGACTTAACATAAAATTTGATAAGGAGTTGACCAACCTTTGAAGAGCGAACGGGGTGCGAGCCATTAACACCGCGTCGTCCGCGTATAATAGTGCAGGGATAGGTCACCTCTTTGCAGTGGACAAGTCTCTACATTCCTTTACCAAGACAGATTCAAGATTATTTATATATATAGTGTAAAGAGGAATGGGGCAAGGACACAGCCTTGCCTCACTCCTCTTGATACGCTAAAGTGCTCAGTGCATTCACCACCCTTCCCGAACCGGACCCTCGCCCTTGCCCCTGAATATAACTGCCTCAAGAAGGTAATTATTAAAACATCCATGCCCATGTTCTCTAAAATTTGCCATAGCATTAAATTAATCATTAAATTAAACAAATACAATTAAAACAAATATATACACAATTTTTTTCAAAATATTGTTAGCAAATAAACTGATCAATGAATTAACAATTAATTCAAAAACAATAAATAACATAACAGTTATTTAATTGAATAATGTATATAATCAACTAATATACTAAAAGAATTTTTTTAAGAATAAAAAAAATTACTTTTTCAATAAAGTTCCACCCTAATCTCCTACAAACCTAACAACCAGTAACTTAATCTAAAATTGCTAACTAAATTTAAAAACATTTAAATACACATTGAAAATTACAAACTATACGGAAATAATTAAAATAACTATTAATCAGTTAAGCAATTTCCATAACAATTTACCAATGAATTTACTTTATAAAAAAATAAAAACTCTAATGTATATTTTAAATAACGTCCTACCCTAAACCCTAACAAGCCCAACAATGCACTACTAAATTAAAAAGTACTAAATACATTTAAAATGTTTAAATTATGCATTAAAAATGACAAACTATGCTAAAGTAAATAAAATAATTTCATAATTACTAATTAATTATTAAAATTCATATCAAAACTAATTACAAATATAAAATGCTAGTTTATATTTAAATCACTTTTCATCCTAATCCCCTACTAACACAAAATCCACTAAGAAATTATGAATTTGTAATTACATTTAAAAAAAATTAAATTGCATATTGAAAATTATAAAGAATGCTAAAAATACAATTTATATCATAATACTAAAACCTAAAAATGATATAATAACTAATAGATATTAAATTAATAAAATAAATATTTAATGAAACTATATTAAATTCAACAATATTATATATAACTACGTTTAAAAACTATCTATCATATACCTGAAAACAATATTTGTACCTTCTAATATTCTGCCCATAATATTTTTGATATAGAATTCTTCTTCCATGATATTTTTTCCACAACATTTTGGCATTTCACGAATTCGAAGGTAATTTCAATCCAAGGTGCAGAAAAATATTCAAAAAATCCCTTAATTTTGCCTGCCTTCTATGGGGCCGATTCCGATTTCGGCCGGAAGGGCACCGAACGATGGTCGGAGCCCTTCCGACCGAATCGGAACGTGCCGCTCGGATTCCTTTCCGACCGAGCCATTCCGATGGGCTCGGTCGGAAAAGAATCCGACTCGGATTTCCGGATGGCTCACGACGGGTTCGGAGAGCCCGTCAGCCATCCGGAAATCTCTCTGTACTCCCCGGCTGCCTCTTTGCGACCGAGGGAGTACGATGGCAGTTGCCACTGCCTTTTCGTGCCGGTCTTTCCGGCACAAAAGGCAGTCGGTCACTGTCTTTGGGGGCCCCCAGTGGGACCCCCATGGGTGCAAGGTCGCCGAATGGCGGCCTGGAGGCACCTATGGTGCCCCTCTGTTGAACCCTGCACCCGGTGGCAGGCACCTTGGGGTGCCGGCCACAGGGTGCAGGGTTGAACTGCACCCCTGCTTTCTCAATGCCAGCATGCATTCTGTCCGGAATGCATGCTCCCATTGTGGGAGATACGAGTGCGACCGAACAGGGTTCAGTCGCATCGTACTGCCTGGGCCGTAACCGACGACAGCAGGTCGGTCGGTTACGGCTCCGGACCGATGTCGGACGGACCTGAGTCCGTCCGACATCGGAATCGGCCCCTATGTCCAGGATGTACTAAGTAATGGCCGTTCTGCCCACAGATCGCAACCTCACTGTACGTCTGTATTTTGTAGCCAAGGTCAGGTAAAAAATTCTCGGATGAACATACACAAGAAAAACCTTGACTTTTCAAATCATGTTTGTACAAAGCCTGTTGGTCATTCCTATTTTAGAAACTCTTTGCAGGTAAAAAGCCTTCTTCAACCAACATCGGCCTGTATTCAGTGGAAACACAAAGGGATGTACAAGGTTTATTGCACAGCACTATTAAGCACATTTGGATGATAAAATGTTGATTCACAAATAGATTGCTCTCATATCATTCTTTGGCAAACACAGGGCCTGATTTTGCGCTGGTGGCGCCCAGTGCAACAACAATCTTTGTTGGCGTCCCCGCCCCAAAAACCTCCTTCGCCACAAATTCCCTCCCTACTGCGCTCCACCAGTGCCACTCATCTCTCCATAGCCCCTCTCCAATGCATTTAATTTGTTTTACAGCGCTACTCATACCGGTGTAGAGTGTCAGAACACTTTACATCACACACACACATTATACAGAGGCAATGAATCATTCAGTCTATAGGAAATGTTACTTAAGACAATGAGGATTACAATGTGTAGGAGTCACATGTCACCAATACTAGTAGGCAGTATATTTTAAGAGTGTTTGGTCTGGAGAAGTGCAAAATTCACGATTTAAAACATACCACAGTGGTTGGCTTTATTACTAAGAATGTATTTCTTCCTAAATAACCCCTTTTCAGCAACATAGGGATAATGAAAGAAAAACTGTAGAAAGAAAAATAACATTCTAACCTATAACATGCAGTTTGCATGTAGCTCTTTGATGACAGTTCATAGCTCACAGTGCTATATTAGGGTTGTAACTTAAGAACTGCAAGTAACAAAATGAGCTCTGTGACAAAAGCAGTAACCTACTGGGCCATCCACATAAAATATAGTTTGGTGATTTGCGTGGTAAACGTTCATTGCAGCAGACATACTAACCCGCTGTGCTACTTTATCATGAGTGGAAACTGCCACTAGATAAAACACCTCTCTCCACCAGGAACATTAATCACCAGAGTTATCTTGACATCTTTACTGTTGTCTGAAAACTACTGGACACACAAGGAACTCTGCAGCAGGTGCTTTTTAAACCTGTGTTGTTTCTAAACACACAGCGCCCTCCTGGGTCAGTGCCAGGTGCTGCTGCACTGGACACACCGACATAGAGACGGCCCTAGGAATACAAGTCTGGGGACTGTCATTATCCTACAAGTGCTACTGCTCTCACAGCCCCTGCCTCATCAAAAACTGCTATATTTATCCCCATCAACAGGGACCTGAATATCCATCAGCAATGAAGGACCTTATGGCTGTTCTACCCATATGCCTCCTGGGCACTGGAAAATGGCTGCCCACCTCATGTGTTTTCCCAATAGCTTTAGTCATTCAGTGGTTATTGTTGGAGAATAATCTGAATTCTTTCAAGCAAGGGCCAGCATCATATTATTTTGTATTTCAGATTGGAGTGTTACTAGTGTTCACATGTTTCTTGTGTGGAGTCGGACAACCTAACCTGCAAGATAACAGTTGGCAATCATTGCTTCACTTTGCACTTATTCAAAAGTGTTTCCCCCTATTGCCCTCCTTTAGGCATCCCCAAAAAATACACAGAGCTCTGGCAGCCATCTCAGGTGTTCTGTTCACATTTGAAAAGTGCTAAAACAAAATAGCAAAAAATACTTATTGCTAATTCACTGCATATAATTTCTTAAAGTAAAGCTCTGTAGTTTGAAACCAAAATGTAAAGATTTTTGGAGGGTTTTAAAGTTTATTTTGGCATATATCTATGAACTGCACGTAATGCATGGAGCAGGTGATGAATGCAAATTAAGAGTCCTATTTATGAAGGCCTTGTGTCATGCTTGCACCTCACAACGTGGTACATGCATGACACAAAGCTCCAAGTCATATTTAGGAAGCCTTTCAAAGCCACTTGCATGGCTTTAAATGGCTTCACAAATATGGAGCAATGCAACACAGCACATATCGCTTCATTGCTCTACTCTGCGCAAGGGAGGCATTCCATGAGCATTGCGGTGGGGGTTACGACGCAACTCCATGTTTTTTTACACATTCTCAGATTTACAAGGACTTGTAAACCTGGGAATGCATCAAGAATGTACTCCTCCCCAGGGGAGGCGTAGCAAGAAAAAATATCTTTATTTCTCCTCAATTTTTCGTTTTTCTATGTGAACTGCATTATGCAGCACACATAGAAAGAGGAAAACGCCTCTATGGATTGTTTTCCTGCACAAAAACAATCCTGCCTACAGCACGGGTACCTTTGCACCTGCGTTGGCGCTAGGCTGCCGAAATGGAGCTAGCACAGGGGGAAAGTACAGGAATGCACCGTATTGGATAAATACGCTGCATTCTTGCCCTTTCCCTGTGGCGCGAGCAGCGCAACAAGATAACTTGCGGCGCTGCCCTACACCACGATTCCCGTAAATATGCCCCTAAATATCTACATTATCTCTATATAGAGAGATATGGATTTGGCATAGTCAATATGGACAAAGCTTCAAATGCTTGGATTGCCCATAAATGTTTCTACCATAAATGACTGAATCTGTAATGGACTCTAACAAAGGAACCTTCCAATGACTTTAGAATCAATGAACTAACCATAGTGGTACAAGAGTAATATTACTGCACATAGAAATAACATGGGTCTGCCAGCGATTACAAAGTCCAGTGCCAGAAATATTCTGTAATCTTACTTCACCGTCATACCTTACTTCTAGGCCTACTCGTCCTTATCAAAACGACTTTAAATTCATAAGGCCTAGAGTGCCTGGTAGACTCATTTTAGGGACTAGATAGACATTGAGACATGCAGCGGATTGATTAAAGTGGCACCTACTAAAAATAACAGCTTTAACCTCAGGATATTACACCAACCGTACGAGATGGCACCAGAACTGCTCTGGACATAACCAGCCTCATGTCCACCCAATTGGTAACCCTGCACCTGGCTGCCAGTTGTACATACAGTAATAAACCAGAAACCTGTTGAAAGATGAGACGTGGAAATGTGACTTTTTTTAGTTGCCCGTGTTCACAAAATTGTACAGTGTAATTTTTACATTTTTACATTTTTTTACATTTTGTAATCTTGTGTGCCGCTTCTATGTCTTCACTCAGCCCATAGCTGGGATTCAGTTTTACCCTTGGGCCCTTAGAGCTGATCAAATCCGACTGTGCCACTTTTTTGTGCTTTTGTATAAGATGTGTTGATCTGCACAGAGAGAAACATTCTGAGGGCACAGTCGGCGACCTTTAGAAGTGTTGTGACCTAATGTGCGCGAACTGCCCTATCACCCCAAGCAATATCCTTCACCTGTATGGTACACTCGTCAATACAATGAAAACAAGCATATGCAGTAATGCAAAGAGTGCAAAGTGGAAATCCATTGTTTGAAATATGGGGCCAGCTGTGAGACGGAGGGCATCATTTGCATTTTATCAGAGGGAAACCGACGGTGGTGCCCACTTGCTATTCTTCCACAGGTAGTAACTGTCCCATGTGTTCTTACAGATGTGAACGAGTGTGATTTGAACCCGAATATCTGCATGTTTGGAGAGTGTGAAAATACCAAAGGCTCCTTCATCTGCCACTGCCAGACCGGATATTCCGTCAAAAAGGGGACCACGGGATGCACAGGTATGTCGGTGATGTGTTGCCACGCGGCGCACATTCTTTTATGCTCCTTTGCACTGCTCCCTGTTTAGCACATTTCATAGATACCATTGTCGATCTGGTTCAGACGATTTACTAGTTAATGATTTTACAATTTCTCTTTATCTTATCACTTTTACCCTCTTTGTCCCCGTTGATACTTTGTTAACACAACCAAGTCTAATGCATGGTTGCATATTTAATCCAGTCCCTTAATAGACTAGATTTGTGATACTTTGAGGACTTTCCAGTCAGTTATGTTTTCGCCCCCAGAAATCAGAGTTTACCATAGAAGCGTTTTGCTAAATATCATACAAGTACAAAAAAACGAATAAAGGGCTTGTTGCTAAATGGCAGTCTTTTATAATCACTGCAGCCGCGGTTGGTGCAGGTAACAGCGGCGAGGCGGTGGAGCCAGGTAAGGTGGGATTTCGAGGGACAATGCCAAGGGAAAATTAAATAAATAATTAATTTTCCCTCGGCATCGTCCCTCGAAATCCCCCCTTACCTGGCCTAACCGCCCACCGCAGTTACCTGCACGGACCGCGGCTGAATCACTGACATAATGTAAGCCTTCTCATTGGACTAATTCTGACTATTCATCTACAGAACCTACCTTAGAACCACATAGAAGAGTTTATCATAGTGATACATAACATCTGTTGTACAAGACGCGCATACAAAAGCATAGAGTGAAAGAGATTTCAACATGTTTGCAACTTTTTTTAATTTGGCAGAAGTGTTGTGTGTGTATAGATATTAATTTGAGATAGATAGATAGATAGATAGATAGACAGATAGATGGATCATGTATAGTGTGGTATTCATAAGTAAGCAACTCTTAGATCACATACATCTATGTTTCTACACTGATTTATAATAATACACTATTCTGAGAGTCTGTACACATGAAAATTTCTCAAATATGTTCTTTAGGGCAACACCTATGCATACAGTAATTACCGTGCATTTCCATTTGTTGTGTTTTTTTTGCCTCAAGTTATCACAACTTTAAAGTTCAACAGTCTCGGTAATGTCAAATGATTTGTAGCCACGATTTTCTACTCACCCTAGTGATCTTCCAATGACTCCTTTTCCTAATTTTTTATCTTCTCTGTCTCAACAGATGTGGACGAGTGCGAGATTGACGCCCACAATTGCAATGCGCATGCGTCTTGCTTTAACATCCCGGGAAGCTTCAAGTGCAGCTGCAGAGAAGGCTGGGTTGGCAATGGCATCAAATGCATTGGTGAGTGCAATGAATCACTTACTTTTGTAATGTGCAGAATCACTGTCTGGGTTTAGGGAGTGATAAATTGAAGCTTTCCTTTGGTTAAGACAGCTTAGTTTTGCAAAGAAAAGGAGTTGCTGTGGTTAAGACTGTCTGCTTTAGAGTGTATACGAAGTAATTTGAGATGATCTATAGTTTCTCTTGGACAAAATATGCAAAGCAAAAAACCTTCTGCTAAGAACAACTTGTTAAAGTGTGCCCAGCCATTCCAGAGTGTATGTAGTCTGTGGCATAGAAGAAAGGGCAGTTAATTATATTGTTAAAGTATTTTTGGAGATTTCAGACAGATGTAGGCTTTGAAGGGCTAGTCATATGAAGTTAGAGTGACCCAAATACAATGTGTCTCCCAGTCTCTGCTCTGCCCCGGAGTTACATGACATTTCCATGTAACGTTGTCTTATACGGTAAGTTTGCTACTCGACGGTTCTCAAACATCTAAACTCCTTGCTCGGAAGTCTACTGAGAGCTACAGTGGCACCATTGGGCTTGCTTTTAACTGACAGCTACGGCAACAGCACACGTCCAAAAGTCCTGGGTCTGAGCTCTGCCAAACAGAAGTTCCTTGGACTAACCCACCTTGCTGAAGGACCCGCAGAAATGGAATACTCATCCGACTTTTAGTTTTGATTCATATAAAATAGTTGACCATATTCTCCAGTTTACCAGCCTTGCTCCTTTCTGGTAATATATTTTACCATCATTAAAGCAGGCCTTTTAAAACATTGGTCAGGGGGCTGTATCACGGAAAGATGTACATGTGCAAAAAACACTTTTGTGCATGTCTTAAGGACAGCTTGCTAGACTTTCTTTGACGTGGAAAATCTATTTTGAGATAGCCAAAAAGGCATTAGCACTACAAATAGTGAGGAATTGTGTTATAATGATTTCATTATCCAGTACCTTATTCGCATTAGTACTAATACCATTGGCGCACATGCACAAGCTAAATGAATCGTGCAAACACAAAGAAAGAGGCGGTGCAAAAAAAAGCCTTTCTTTTCATACGAAATTCGCAAAAGTGCTGCTAAGACATGCACAAAAATCGTTCACACTGACATACATTTTCAGGACCTGGGACTATGTGTCTCTTGCTGTAGCATACATGTTCATCTGATTTGCTACTGGTGCATTCATAGTGGTGCGTTCTGGTGCTATTCATGGTGATGAGATTCACAATACTCCATTTAATGGAGCGTATACTAGAGGCTTCTCATGTGTAGGCTTGCCTTTAAGGTTTTACTATGATGGTTAGCGAAAAGAACCACCTTACAGCTTGTAAAGGATGATGTATCCATTGAAAGGATTTTAATTCACCAGCTAAAGAATTACCTATGGCTGCACAGCAAAGGAAAATAAATAAATGTGTACTATTGGAGTATCCAGTATACACGTTATTAAAAATATCATCACTCTCATGTTCTGGACCTTGAAAATGCCCTTTACAATTAGAATGTGTTCATTCTTTAGTGGCAGTACTAGAAGAGCTGGTGATCAGCTCTCCCTTCTAATTCTGGCCGCCTGGCTGCCTGTAGCTATTGGCAGGGGGTTTAGAGATGGACTGAAGATGCCAGCTATGCCTAGTCTAGCTCAAATGAGACCCAAGGCCTTTCCACATTATGCATCCTGGCTGATAGGGTTATAGCTGGGGCGACGGAAGCCATGTGCCAGATAAGAATTGCTTACTTTGAAAACCAGGCTACTCCAGAAAGGTAAGGAAGTAGAAAGGAGGCTTTTAATCACGTAATATGGGAACCCTATGCTTACATCAAAACGGGTGAAAGATGGGCTGGGCACCCAGTGTCCAGTGCAGATGAAGCAGTTGAAAAGGTCGAGTATGGGTTTCAAGCCCTACTGGCTCAAGGGATGGGGAGTCCGATGTTGCTCATCTTGGGTCACTGCTGGGCCCATCCACAAGCTCTGGAGATGGGGAAGGTAAAAGACGATCTGAGAGGCTTGTGGCCTTTCCAACATTACTCTCTCTCAAAGTTCACATATTTTTACCTTAACAGTTATTTCCCCGACGCTTTCGTTGTAAGGCACTTTTCTTCTCTGCACCATTAATCAAATTTATGTCCATATACTATGCATTACCTTTTGCAACCTGGTCTCTCAGATGAGACTCTAAGGCATTAATTGTCCATGGTGATTTACAAGTCATGCCCCACCCCTGTGAATACCACATCTGCAGTCCATAGTGGAGAGGGATGTGAAGAGTGAGAGACTGTTGGAATTAGATTTGCTGGAGGTCCTAATGTGAATTCACTGGCTCACTCCTTTTGGGATCGAAATCCAATCCTCAGTCAACTAACAAGCTTGTGTTGGAGCAATCAGAAGGTGGAGTCCTGATGTGTTACCTCTAGGTTGTCATGCAAGTTCAGACTCCTGTAGACAGTAATCATTTAACAAGTAACAAGACACAACAAGCAGAGGACTACACAAGTCTTAAACTTTGCAAAGATTCCTGAGGGCATGTGGGAGGGGAGCTGTAGACTCAGTCAATCCGTCCATCCCCTCAAAGCTAAACAAAATAGACATGCTCCAGTCTTGAAAGGGCTTCACTGAAGGCCCCCAACATGGATTGGGTACTCTGCAGGATCTAGGTACAGAGTTTAGTGAAGAGCAAAACACGGGGTAGAACATCTTGTTTGTTGATTTGTCAAACACCCAAGCCTGGTATTATTAGTCTGATTAAGATGTCTGGCCCATTAGGAAGTTTACAAAATAAGTTGAAAGCTATGGCAATTATTCTTCCAGGTAGAAGGGGGCGTCCAAAAATATGTCACTCCAGCTTGCAGTACCCAAACCAAATCCCAGTATAATGCCACAAAATCATTTGAAGTGGAGAAGCACCCAGCTCTACGGCGTCAATCAGAATCCCACTCTGGCGTCAAATTTCAATATGACCATCATGAAGTATCACAGCGCAAATATGCTGCATGATTGTTCAGTACAGATACGTCCAGCCCTCCTCAGTACTGAGAGCAGTGTCAAGATTTCAGGACCCAGAGGCTCAATTGCGAGAATCAGATGCCAAGGCGACATCGCCTGGCGTTAGTGTGCATGGATGAAAGTTGTACCCCAGAGCGCTTAGAAGACTTCTCTGTGAAACCTTAGCAGTCCATGCTGTTGCCTTTAGAGAGGAAAACGGATTGCTGGTCAAGAGCTGAAGCATCTTGTGATATCCTACTTGAAGAAGCATCAAGGGATGCCCTGCTCAACATATGTCAGTTTTGGGGAAAAGTGGGCTCAGGTCTTGAATTGACCAACAATCCGAAATTTGTCAAGAACTGAACAGTTACTAAAAGGTCCTAAGACACTAAGGGGCTTATTTACAAGCCCCATGCGCCACTTTTGCGTCACTTTTCCCATGTTAAAAATGACGCAAAAGTGGCACAAGGGGCTTGTAAATCTGCCCCTAATTGTATTCAGGTCAAAGTTCAAGGTCAAAATCATCTTTATTCGGTCATTTTAGGACCACAAAAGCACAAAATAAAACATTTACATCTTCAGAAATATAAATAACACTTTAAAAGCATCATAAAACAAACAGTCATTAAAGTGCATAGATTCTTTTCAATCTGTTAGCAATGATATAGCTAAGAAGAGCAGTGCAAACATCACGTGATTCTAAGCTTTGCAGATAGATCAGTCCCTCGTTATAAGAATTAAGGTGCTTACGCAGTTGGGCAGAGTGTACAAAGCGCAATCTAAAAGAGTCATTTAAAGTACAAAAGAACATAAAATGTACGGTGGATTGGGCAGTAACACAGTCACAGGGGCAACATGGGAGGGAGGGAAACCAGGAACCCACTAGTGGAAAAGCCACAAGGAAATGCGTTGTATCCTAATAGAGAGTGTCCATAGCAATTTGGCAATATTTCTAGAGATTTTGAAGGCCCAATAAATTCAATAATGATGCTGATTCTAGTCTATTGATTCTTCATTAAATGTTTCAGATGCCTACAACAAAAGACTGATCTCAAACTTTCTGAACACAAAGATCCATTTTGTCCCCAGTTAGAAATGGGGTATCATTCCTGAGAGGTGCAGATAATGCCTCCCTACAAAATTCGCCATGGATAGTGCCCAACACCTATATTTGGAACTCCCTCGACAATTATTTCGTGACCACTAAACCACCATGAAGTCCTAATAGAGGAGCCATCCCCCAAAATCCCTGGAAGTTACCCTCTCAAGTTTGCAATCTCCCTATATGCACAAACATCAGACTCAGCAACAATGGATGTCACCGTCTCCTAAATACCGGTGCTTGATTCCCGGCTACCCAGGAATATACACCCCGAAACACATCTCCATCTACATACTCTACAGTATCTTTAGATTCCGCCCCCCTATACATGTCACTTGAATCTACAACTACTAGCTCTTCCTTTTTTTCCCTTACTTTATCCTCACTAAAGCATTATATCTCATCCTGTAATTCTCATGTTTTTGTAAGTATACCAAATGTTATTCTGCCCTCATTTGTTACATGTTGCCGGGGTTTTGTGCTATGTATTAGACCATACAGTCCCAGGTATCCATCCAGGGCTTTATGTATCAGGTCTGGCCTTTTCAAAATGGAACCCACATATTATATTACTGTTCCTTTCTCCCTGTTTATTTGTTTTTGAAAAATGCACAATAAAATATTCCTGGACTAAAAAAGAAGAAATGGGGTTTCTAATTGGCAGTGGTTTGCACCCTGTCCAAGTAGGGAACCTCACTCTAGTCAGGGTAACTAAGTTACACACCTAAGAAAACCCCTGCTCACCCCCTTGGTAGCTTGGCACAGAGCAGTCAGGCTTATCCCACAGGCAATGTGTAAAGTATTTGTGTAAACACACTCACACACAGTAACGCAGTGAAAACACTACAAAAGGACTCCACACCTGTTTAGAAAAATAGCCAATATTTATCTGAATAAAACCAGAATAAAACAACCAAAATACAACATATGCAAGTCAAGATATCAATTATTAAATATTAAACAAGTTCAGTTCTAAAAAAACAATTGTTACGATTGATCGGGACAAAGTACCTTAGATGTGTCAAAAATCAAAGATGATGTGAGGTGCAGGGGAGTTGAGGTGCCGGAAAAACAGACGATGTGGCGATTCCTTACTGCTACAGGGGAGGTGATGCCTCAGTGCCTTACTTCTAGGCAGGGAAGGTGATGCGTCGGTCCCTTACTGCCGCAGGGGAGATGATGGGTCGTTTCAGACATGCGGCCTTGGTTTCTTACTCGGCACAGTTGATGAAGTAATCGGCACCTGGGGACGATGCATCAAAAGTCAACATGTGCTGCGTCAATTTCACAGTGATGAAACAGGCGCTGCGTTGGAGTCAGAGCAGTGTGTCACGGACTTCAGTGATGAGGTGCTCGAAACTCATGCATCGGCGGTTCTTCTGACATGCTGTGATGGAAAGCTGGGGCCTGCGGTGTAGGCCGTGGTCATTGTGTCAAGTGGGAACCAAACTCCGGTGCAGGCAGTGGAAATGCGTCAACTTTTGCAGTGATGCACCAGTTTGGAAAGACGCTGGGAATCGATGTGTGGGTTTTTCTTCTTGTTGCACCAGAACTTACTTCTGGATTTGGCACCACTTGGCAAGACAGGAGTCTCAGCAAGAGAGCCAAGCAGCTGGTAGGTGAAGTCTTTAATGGCCCTGAGACTTCTTAACAGGAGGCAAGCTCAACTCAAGCTCTTGGAGAACCTTGAAAGCAGGATGTGGAAAGCAAAGTCCAGTCCTTTCACTCCCAGGACAGAAGCAGCAGAAGCAGGCAAGCACAGCAAAGCAAACAACAAAGTTGCAGTCTCTCCTGACAGCAATCCAGCTCTTCTTCCTGGTAGAATGTCCTCAACCCAGAAGTGTTCTGCGTATATGGTGTCAGAGGTCTAGTACTTATACCCATTTCAGCCTTTGAAGTAGAGAAACTTCAAAGGAAACTCTTTATAGTGCCCAAGACCCTCCCTTTCCCTGCCCTGGCCCCAGACACACTATAGGGGGTGGATATTTCTTTGTATGAGGACAAGCACAGCCCTATTCAGATGTCAGTGTCAAATCCTCCCACCACTCTAGCTCAGGAAGACCCATCAGCCTGGTGATGGGCCATTAAGATATGCAGGGCACACCTCAGCTCCCTTTGTGTGACTGTCTAGAGTGAATGCACAAACAGCCCAACTGTCATCATGACACAGACGTGTATTCAGAGACAGTTAGAGGCACAGAATGGTGAACGTAAGAAAATTCCAACTTTCTAAAAGTGGCGTTTTCAGATCTGCAGTTTAAAAGCCAACATCTCTAGAAGATGTATTTTAAATTGGGAGTCCAGAGACACCAAACTCCAATTTTCTTTCAGCGTCCAATTGGCAGATACACTTGTAAGATGTTATAAGGCTGCTCCAATGATAACCTAAGGGAGAGACAGGCCTAGCTGTAGTGAAAAACGAAATTAGCAGTATTTCACTACCAGGACATGTAAAACACAGCAGTACATGTCCTACCTTTTAGATAAACTGCACCCTGTCCATGGGGCTACCTTGGTCGTATCTTAGGGCTGCCTTACATGTAATAAAAAGGAAGGTTTGGGCCTTGGCAAGTAGGTGCACTTGCCAGGTGGACATGGTAGTTTAAAACTGCACAATCAGACACTGCAGTGGCAAGCCTGAGACATGCTTGCAGGGCTACTCATGTGGGTGGCACAATCAGTGCTGCGGCCCACTAGTAGCATTTGATTTACAGGCCCTGGGCAGACATGGTGCACTGTACTAGGGACTTACCATTAAAACAAATATGCCAATCATGGAAAAAACAATTACCTTCACATTTTAGGGAGAGAGCATATGCACTTTAGCACTGGTTAGCAGTGGAAAAGTACACAAAGTCCTAAAGCCAACAAAAGAAGGTCAGAAAAATAGGAGAAAGAAGGCAAACATTTTTGGGATAGCCCAGCAAAAAGGGCCAGGTCCAACATCCTCTATATGCCTTAACCATCATTACTGTTTTAGGAGGGCCTTATATCTGTCATTTCTTACCCTTTCAGTTTAACTCTTTCACATTTTATCACATTACACTGTTTTTGTAAATCCCTGCTCATTTCTATTATTAGCTAGCGAGGGGATTCTGTGGAACTATTTGGATGGTCAACTTGAGATGGCCCGTTAAACAGTAGTATCTCATAAGTTAATCGATAGTATATTAGTTCATTCTGTTCCTTACAGGTCCCCTTCTAGTAAATAATGTATTTTTTATTTTTATATTTACTTAACTTACGTACAAAATTGCCAGATGGCTGATTGCAAAGAAAAACCAAAATCATTAATGATCAGGTCTAAGATTGGAATGTTCTTTTGCATCACTGTCATAAGAATCTTGTATATGTCTATGTTGATAGGTGTATATGGTGAACTGTCGAGCGCACTCCGCGACCATAAGCCGCTTCAAAAGAAAGGATCTATTTTGTTTGTTTCTTTTTGTCAAGATTGAAAGTGCTTGCATAAAGGTATACAATTTCCTTTCTGTTCCTTTTGGTGTCTTTGGGGTACACAGATCTTGATGAATGCGCTAACGGGACACACCAGTGCAGTCTGAACGCCCTTTGTTTGAACACGCCTGGCTCCTACCGCTGTGCCTGCTCTGACGGCTTCATCGGCGATGGGTTTGCCTGCTCAGGTACGATGAATTTGTACAACCAGCACTTGCAAGGCCTCTAGTTCTGGCTTTATTGTAGGATTGCATGCAAACACGTGCTCACAAATGCTGATAAGATGCGTTTCATTTACATATGCTGTTTACCACATTAAACCTTGCCCTATTGACTTTGCTAATGCTTGTGAAAAAGTAGCAAAATCAATTACTTTCTTAATAGAATGCATATATAGGAGACAAATAATTTAATGTGACAAACAGCTTGATACATTTTCCGATGTAAAATAATAGTCAATCAGACATTCCAGCGGAAGCATTTAAACTGGAAGGTGGACTAATACATCAAATAGCCAATAGTGTGACGTGAGCCAGCTTACTCTTCTGGCTGGAGCCAATAGGAAACAGCCTGGCAAGCAGTTGCGTAGTCAAATCGGGCCTAAAAACACTTTAGATTTCTTTAGATTTAGCAGACTAAAAGTCATTGTGTATTTGTAAAAAGAAATGCTCATTTTAAAGTGTGTATCTCGTTGCGCTTGACCGATCTGAAAAAGGACGGCAGTGGTCCTTGGCGGTGTGAGCATATTAAACAAGCATTGGCATAGCCAATAGGTCTCGCCTTTGGGACCTTATAAGTGCTTAGCCATGCAACAGTTGATGTTGTTGCACCAAGGATATTATGCTGCATAACTAAATACTTATAAGGTCCCAAAAGCGAGAACTATTGGCTATGCCAATGCTTGTTTCCCATGTCATGTGTAACAACATCAGCTATAGCTGCGCGACCCAGCAAATTCAGAGTGAACTGAGATGGAGCCAAGCCAGAGATCTGATTTTGCTGTACCAACCAGAACACTATCTGAGTTATGAGAAGATTTTGCAAGTAAATGGCACAACAAATATGTAAAAATATGATAGCAATCTTTCAAATTGTAAATATGTTAGATCTTGAAAGGTTGTGTTTCCTTGATTAGACAAAATCACTGTATTGGCATTAGCATCCCCACCCCCAATTCTCTGGTGACACATGCATATGTAAACCAAAAGATGTCAGGACACAGGATACGAACCATCACTTTTTTAGGTCGAGCCTCGAGTAGCGCGCAAGCGCTGCATAGAGGCGAAGACTTATTGTAAGCGAGTTTGAAAAGCAGTCCAAGAAACGCTCGTGCGTCGTGGCTGGCCTTTTTGGGATGGGTACGCGCGGCAAACAAGTGTTTCCAATTATCGTGCCCAGACGCGGGCGCGATAAGTGGAAACACATGTCTGCCGCGCGTACTCATCCAAAGGCCAGCCACGACGCACGAGCGCTTTGGGACTGCTTTGCAGGCTGCCGCGCTCGCTCGCCCCCGCTCCTCCGTTTCGATTCCGTGCTTGTTTTCAACTGCACTGCCCACCTCAAAATATAACAGGAAGAGTCATTTTCAGGACGTATTCGAATAATTTACAAATTGTGTCAGCATATCTACAAGAAGTGTTTCCAGTTGAAAAAGCACAGTTACACCGCTGCAGCAAGCGTCCCTAAAATGAATACCATCTGTTAGTGAAGATCTCGAATGGAAGAATCCTTCTCTACTTTTCTTAGAAGGTATAATGGGTAGAAAATACCAGCCCTTAACATCAAGTTCTTTTGGATAGCTCAGGTAACGATACATCACAATACATTTTATCATATCCTGTCAATGATTATGGGTGTCTATCACAACAGCATGTGTGCAGTAGGGATGACTATAGTAGCAACAATGACAACTTACGAGGCATCAAGGGCGACGCTGATCAACGAGAAATGGAAAGCAAAATCCAGGTGCTTGTGCAGGCAGCTAGCACTTTTTCACACCCTGGGATTTCAAACTAGATATTTCAGCTCAAACGTGCACATCTTGACTGATTTGCTCCACCACCATTCCCTTTTGTATGATTTAAATTTCCCAAATTAATGTTTTTATATAACCCCTGCTACTATATTGGTGAAATTAGGAAAATCAAGAATAGGGCATTAAGAGGTATACTTAGAGTTACAAGGCATAAAAGTACAGAAATGTCTGACGCGGGTAACTACTAATAATGGCCAACAAAGCCCCCTACTGATGTGACGTGAACAAACACCATTTTTTTACTTTAGTTGAGTGCAGGTCAATATCAATAGTTCATAGGTGGAAGCATGACTCAGCATGATGCACGCACACAGCTGAGATACTTTGTGATCTGCAGGTCACAAGGTCAAAACACAGCAAAGCCAACCAACTCTTGCATCCTCCGGTGGACGGTAAATTCAGAACCATGAAATTGGTGACTAGTAACACCTGTTATTTACAGCACATAGAAACTACCAAAATGCAGTGTGATGCACTATAGACTATATAAAAAATAGAGGAAGCAGTTCCTCGGTTAGAAGAGCTCTAAAAAAACTGTGATATATATAAAATATTTTTACTCGTTTATCTAAGCAAGGAAGTAGGCTTGCAATTGTAAGACTTTCCCTATGTTGTCTTAAAACAGATTGCATTTATCACAACTGCAGTAAGGGAATGGTGTGATTTACCAGTGTTCTTACAATTTGCTTATTTTCAATGATTAGAAAATATAAAGTAGATGGCTCTTAATAGGAGGACGACGTTGTATATTTTGAGTACTAGAAAACAAATAAATACTGCATTAATTAATAGTGAGGGCTCATCTTCCCTGTTGAACATAAAATGCAATGGTCTAATACTAGAAATCTGGGTTTCCTTAGACATACTGGCATCTTCAGCAGTCCACTCACTGCAGCTGTTGTCATCTGAAAACAATGATAGCCCTATCCCAGAGGGGATCATCAAGATGTTTTTTTACTCTTATTTCATTCTCCTTGCTTTAAACATTGCTGTTATTCATATAAGCTTGGACTATGATTCATACTTATAGGATTCAGAATGCACAAAGCACCATCACAAGGCTGGTGTTTGAACCCAATTGATTGGAATCTTTTGTCCTATGTTGAACGCCAGATGGACATACCCCAATGTAGCCCCGATTTCTCCTTGAAACATCTCTATCGTCCCTATGCCCTCAATATGAATGGCCAATTCAAATCTCTATTATTTATCTACTCTTTATTTACAGTTGCCAGAGGGCTCAGTAATTCTAGGAGTGGGGAAGTAATGGGGATTACAACATTTTGGGAGCAACATTAAGGAATTGGTCTTTATAATTCTGATGGGTCCTGTAACTTCTGCTACTAGGCCTATCAGAATGTATTTGTCACTCATAATTACGGTATTAGTATGCATAGTATACATAGCATGTCAGCAGTGAACGTTTTCAATTCTTTCTGATTAAGTGTTACAGAATCAGCTGTACACTATATGTCAGAGATGAGTCAGCAATATAACTGTAATTACTTTTAATTCTGTGTAGTCTTTAGGTTGCAACTGGACTCACTGCTAATCACTCTCATTGTGACTCAGTCATACTCCCTAACACTGCTGCATGCTCATCCTTACTCATTCATTCTCATTCACCCTCTTAGTCACTTGCACTCACTCATACTTAACTTACTGGGACTAAATCTCACGAACTGTCACGGACTCCAGCACACTTTTGCTCACACACACACTCACTCACAAATACAGGCACACAGTCTCTCTCTCTCTCTCTCTCTCTCTCTCACACAAACACATTCACTCGCAAGCTTGCACACAATATAACTTAAGAGCCTTTTCTTATTTAGCTCTGCTGCCAGTAAAGTGCCTGTGCCAGCACTGGAAGCTTCATTTTTATAATAATAATAGATAACAGATTATTATTTACTAATAGTATGTTATTAGGGCAGACAACAAAGAGAGTAGGGTCCCAATGACCAGACAGCAAGCTCCCACTGTGTTCTTGGCATTGATTTTGCCACCTCTAAGGCCAAGGGTTGCTGGTGACCCCTAATGACGTCCATGATGGATATCAATGTCAATTTAAAACAAGCATTGGCATAGCCAATAGGTCTCGCTTTTGGAACCTTATAAGTATTTAGATATGCAGCACAATATCCTTGGTGCAACAACATCAACTGTTGCATGACTCAACACTTATAAGGACCCAAAGGCGAGACCTATTGGCTATGCCAATGCTTGTTGTTTTTCTATGTGAAACACATGACACTTGGCTACTATGGGTGCGCTATGGACGTCAGCAGTGCAAACATTTGCTCACGCAGTTTCAATTTAAAATTTACTCCATTCAGTTCATCAGAGCTTCTGTGTGACATGTCCAAAAATGATAAAGGAAGCATACACTACACAGCATGGTATATGCAGCGTTTCAGGTTACAGAAAAACAGTATGACGCAGCCACCTGTCTCTGTATTGTTTGAGGAAGTATAAATGGGGGAGGAATGGAGTTTGGAAGGATGGTGTCCAACATACAGCAAGCTGGTAATGTACTGGCATGCTTGTCATGTGCGCTAGTTAAACTAAAAACTGAAGCATTAATCACTTGTTCTTTTTCCTTCAAAAAAGGTGGGTGACATTTTGTGTAATTAGCCAGCATGGGACTACATGAGATAATGTAAATCGGCAATGTAAAATGTCAAACACAACTGTGAGCACGCGCGCATGCACCTAAAGGAATGAGAGGGAAGCAATACAGTTTGAGAAATGGTTGAATGTTAACTGGAAAGGAAACCCAGTGTTAATCAGCAGGGAAAAACAGTTCCGTTAGAGCAGAAAACCCACTCTACTGTCAGAAAGAGGATGGGGTTCATTGACGAACAGAGAATACAGATTCACCGACAGAATGATAGAGGACACATAACGCCCATTTTACTCCTTCAGATTGCTTTAGACCGCCCTCCTTTGCAGCTTGAGGTCTGCCTATCTAGACAAATTTACAGTTTCTGACTTAATGTTCGATTACATGCTTTAATCGAAGTCATGCTTGACAACAGTGCCCTCTGCTGCACCTGCTGGTATTGCTGCAGCCAAATTGGGATGTAGGGAACGATATTAGCAGGAACAGCTTGAAGAACTTAAAGAACAAATTTATACAGAAAGGGACATAGAACAAGCAATGGCCGCGCGGCCGTGAAACTGACACGGCCGCGCGGCGGCGAAAGTTAAAGTAATCGCGAGGGAAGCCAGATGGCAAGGGAAGCCATATGGCGCCTGATCGCGCGTGCACGCTCGCGTGAACGCAAGCTGGTCGCCAGCAAACTACTGTTTGCACTTCCAAAACCCGCTTACTAAAACTCTCGCCAGTGCAGCGCATGCACTGGCTCAGGCGAGACCTAAAAAATATTGCATGATTGCATATTGCGAGAGGGGTGCGCGGTTCTGCTTCATATTATAAAACGCTGGATTGCCAGAACACATGGTTGGCGTGAGGTGACCTAGATGAATATGCACCGACTGCAAGAATGTCTAAGCCCGCCATGTATTTCTTTTCGCACACAGATGTCGACGAGTGCGCAGACAACATTAATCTCTGTGAAAATGG
Source organism: Calotriton arnoldi (assembly GCA_963921515.1). Taxonomy (NCBI): domain Eukaryota; kingdom Metazoa; phylum Chordata; class Amphibia; order Caudata; family Salamandridae; genus Calotriton; species Calotriton arnoldi. The sequence continues at coordinate 2,605,021 of CAWUFW010001658.1, forward strand.
ACAGTGCCTGAATGTTCCTGGTGCTTATCGCTGCGAGTGCGAGATGGGCTTCACTCCCGCCCCAGACAGCAGGTCTTGCCAAGGTATGTATGGAACCACCATTTTAACCTCGTTCTCTGAAATCTTATTGGCTGCAGTGGAGGAAGTCATGAGATGTTAGTCCTTGGAAAGACCCGCGCCTGGAAACCAATCATTCAGCACGTGGGTTGCACAGAAAAATTGTTTCTTCAGATAAGGATTATTTTGCGTTTTGAATTATTACAGTGGCAGTTTTAAGCTCACTCTAGGTTTCCCCTTCTCAGAGGCCCATAATGGTGGCCACAAATTTCATCCAATTTGTATTCACCATTTTTTATTTCTTAGAGGGAATCGTGCTGGAAACGTACTCTATAAATGTACAGCTTAATTTAATAATCTTAATCGTTTTAATTTAAAATCCTTAGAATTTCCCCTTATGTGCCCTTTAACCCTCTAAGCAGATTTACGTTCCTATCATCTGGAAACAATCATATTTTAAATGGCTACGTTTATCTCCACAGGCCATTTACTGGTGCCTCAGAGCGGTAGGGGGTTTGACGCATATTTACAGCCACGCTGTTCATGGTTATCAATTCTGTGCTTTAAAAGAATGAAGATCAATCCAGATGTCCCTGACTAAGACCAGAACGGGCAGCTTGTTGCTGATAACTAAAGAAAAAGCTGCTAATTTGTGTTAGGACGTTGGTCAAAACTTCACAACATTTTAGTCGTATATATATTTGTAAAACAAGTATTTTTTGCTGGATGCCATTAATACGCTGATTGCAAGCAAAGCAATTTGAGAAATTATGACAAAACATATCATGATGAGCACTGAGGTGTACCCTCACTACATGGAGAGCATATAATCGGGAGTCACTATATCATAGGTGAGTTTTAAATGCAATGAAATTGGGAGTCACTATATCTCTGGACCTCTTACATCACAGGTAAATTATATGTAAGTATTCAAATGTACACATATTCTTATATTCTTAACCTTATAACTTGCACCAATAAGCAGACACTTTTATTTTTGACTGATGTTGCAAGTTTGTGTATTCATTTAAACACACACAATACAGACACACGCAGACACACACGCACACATATTCACTGAAAAAAACAGAGGATAAAGTGAAGTTATAGTTAGTTCTGGTAATAAGATCTTAACATACTGAAAAATACACAGTTAAAATGCATTTATAGTTACAAACAAACACTGAAATTCACCAGTTATAGCTCAGCGAACTAACTATAGTCTGTGCCCCTCATCACACACTGCTTATGACCTCACATATTACATCACTTATGAAATGTTAAATGACTTAATTGATGACATCACTTGACATCTCACATGACATTGGCCATTCTACAGGCCGCCAACCCCACATCGCATGGACTGCATAATGGCAGTTTGCCGCAGGGTCTGGCATATCTTTTTTTTTCTAATTTATTTTAGGATCCACAGAGCCTCCTGGGTCCTTGAATCCTGAGAGGATCCTTTGGTCCTCTGGGGATGTGATGATCCAGGGATGTTCTGCCGATATACATGGGAGGGTCTCACTGGAATCCAAGGATCTAGCCACTGGATCCATGGATCCTGCAACCAAATTTAGCTTTTTTATTTTAAACACAAGGAGGGTACTTTGGGGCACTCCACAGGGAACAATGGATCAGGGTTTGTTCCTGTGTCCTGTAATGGCAGCCACAACATTTTCCCCTGCTGTTGTGGCCAGCCAATAGGATTCATGTATTTTTTAAAGTTTTGTATCTACGGTTCCTTCAAGGATCCAACAATCCAGATATCTCTTTCTTTTTAACCCTTTTATGCCCAATGTAAGCACCTCTTTAAGAGTAAATTTCTTGAAACTGCTCAACGGATTTACACTAGACAAAGCATAGGCACTACCTTGAGTAAAGTTTGTCCATGCCAAATTTGGTGTAATTCTGTTCAGTAGGTTTTTTCTGTGTCAGAGAGCCACATTTCCTAAGCAAGTTAACATTGATAATTGCACATAGCTAAATTTATTGTACCCGGTCTTGAAGACACAGGGCTTGGTTATCTTTCACTGACTCCCGTCAATCTCTCCAGATTCAAAGCAAATGAAGAAAGGCAGTTGTTACTTTGAGTATAAGCAGGGGAAAAGAAAGCCATGGGAGGTACCCAGTTCTTTTTTTATGGTGCCAACTCAAAATTTGTTTTAGCAAAAAATGCAAATTGTGTGAATCAATTCTGCATAGGGGCTGAATTTTGAGTTTTCTAGGGTGGGGGAGAGGTCAGCCCTGCATATTGAAGTGCTCACCCAGAAATTCCTAAGCTCATGGGTATTCAGAATCAATTTGTATGTAATGATTTTCCACCCTGAAACGCATACAAATTGACTCCTGTCAGAGGCAGTAATAGGTGCCATCCTAGAATTGTAGGAGAACGTGGTTCTCCACATGGAAACATATTTCCCCTCTGGAGACAAAAGGTTAATTGTTCAAATGTGCAATTACACATCAGCTAATAATGCAGAGTTTTCCACTCACTGGATTTCCACATTAGGAAATTTTGTACTTTGCTGCATACTTGAAAATGTATCACTATCCCAGATATCTATGAGTGCTATTTGTGAATTCTTAAAATGTTGGAAATTTATTTAGAATGTAGAAGTAACCTTATGTGAGTATTGTCCGAACCGAGGGGATTGCTTACACAATCTAGTTAGGTCAACCCTGGGCCTGCCCAAAATTTAAATTATACCTGTGCAATTGGCCTAATTTTGGGAATTTGCCTTGTTTCACCAACTTCCTGAAATTACACCATTATAGCCCATTAGATAATTATACTACTATTCACAGCAAAATTGTAGCGCAGGAGCACAAGATCAATACAAACTTTCAGAGCACGAGTGGCTGTTCTTCACTGCAATTATGTTTTTCACACTATTTTTTTAGCACAAAATGCATCCTCAAATCAAAAATTGATGCAAGGAGCCATTTTACTCTAAAATATTGCACTAAATGATGGATTTGCATTTCATGCAACTATGCATAATTTTCTTGAAACTTGCCATAATTATGCAAAAGCAAATTACTTTAATTTTGCATACCCATAGTAAAAACACAGTTCTGAGTGAATCTCTCCTCATCCCCTGGTAGCTATGGCACACGAAGCAATCCCCTGAGAAGTGAGTGTAAAGTTCAGGCAGTACCACAGTTTTAAAGTAAAAAGCACAATACAATAGATTCCCCAAACCAATTTTGAAAAATATAGAAAAAGTTAATGAACGAAAAACACCAATATCATTGAAACAGTTTAAGGGGAAATTTTTAATGTTTTAAAGCAAAATGCACCTTGAAAAATATAGCGTCCTTGAAAGAAAATGTTCGTTGTTGACCAGGATTTATGTGCGATTTCATGCTGACCACGATAGAACAGATGTCAGATACACAATGCAGATTTTCCGTATCAATGTTTTTACCATCAGACTTAGGGGTCGATTCCGATTCGGGCCGGAAATTTCTCCGACCGAGCCGGATCCGGAGAGATTTCCGACCGAATCGGACCCGTGCAGTCCGACCGAACGAGTACGATGCGTCCGTATGTTATCGGACTCGAAGTCGGTCGGACTCCCATTGATGTCAATGGGAGCCGGTCGCACAACGCGTACGCGGGCTCCCATTGACTCAATGGGTGCGAGTCGGACAAGGGCGCCCCCTACAGCGGGTACGCGGCGAAGCGATTCGCGCCGTACACGCACAGGTAGGGGGACCCATGGGTCCCCCTGTGTGCGACTCGCGCGGCTACGCGTACTGGGGGTCCGACACGGACCCCAAAGTACGGCTCCGACAGCTCTTACGAGCCGGAGTGCGCGGCTCGGTCGGACTGCTCGCGGCGCGCATCGTACTTACCCGGCCGGGAAACGTCTCCATTGCGCGGTGCGAGTCGAGTCCGAGTGAGTCGGTCGGAGCGGTTCGAGTCCGAGCGAGTCGGTCGGAGCTGTCAGGACGCCCGGACGAGTCGGTCGGCGATTTCGCATCGTACTCGCTCGGCCGGACCCGCGTACGGTTCGGTCGGGAAACAGGGCTCCGAATCGGATCCGGTAAAGCCGAATCCTATTCGGAGCCCTACCGGCCGAGATCGGAATCGGCCCCTTAGTGTTTGAAATGGTAGTCAAAATCTTCCAACAGAGCAAAGTTCAAGACTATGGCATTAAGACTTTGGCACTAATGCATTATTTTTCAAAATGTATTTTATTTGATTTTGCATGTACAACAAGAACAGTAATAGCAAAGATGGAACATTCCCTCCAATATGTGTACAGTCGCCTGACCCGCCCCGACCATGGTGTATGCAACATCAGCCCTTCCATCTATGTGGCTTACATCTTTTCATGATTAGATACCAACTGTGGTTGGTCAAGGACCGGTATTCCATCCCATCTCGGCCTCAGTTCAGTGCCAGAGTCCTTTCAATTCCTTCTTTGTTTTCAGTTTTATTCCTGAAATGATCATAAGTCTACCACTCTGTGGACCAACAGTCCCATATTTTCCCAAATTTCTTGGGGCACCCCATACCCTCGCAAACCAATATTCCCTTAGCTAGACATATACTCATTCCCTCATCCAGTCCTTTACCCTTGGGCATTTGGTACTTCCCCATCTCCCCACAATTTCTCTTTTTGCTAGTAGGAAGCCCAAGTTAATAAGGATTTTCTGGTACAAGGTTGCCTCTGAGTCCCTCTATATTCCCTATAACACCAGGGGAGCCTGTGCCTCTATCCGTGAGCCCACTGCAGTTTCCGAAAGTCGAATCCGTATCCCAGTCCAGTATGTTTGAAGAGCTGGGCAATCCCATAGTGTGTGTATGCAGGAGTCGTTTTGACCGCAGAAGATACATCATCATTGAGCTCCTTCCCAGAAATTTGTTTTGGCACCAGAAGCTCTGAGTCAGACAAGCTGGATTTTGTTGCCACCAAGTTTGCTTTATCGGTCTGATAGATTTGCTGCCTCACCCGGTTAAAGGGGTCACTTTTGTGAAAGCCAGAATTCTCCAGTAGGGCAAGGTTGGAAGTTGTAGCCAGAATGGACTCCACAAGGCTGGATTTATTTACCACAAGGTACCACTGAGCCTGTTTTCAGCACTGTTAAAATTACCCAGTGGGATAAACCTGGTTTTCTTGCCCACCTAGAATGTAACCTTCCTAGATAAGATTCAACGCTTTGTCCCAGTCATCTGGAGGTGGAAAAAATTGACCAAGTCCCACTTTTCTCCAACTGCTGGGAAAGTTTCTACTAATCAGACCAGCGGTCCCTAGATCCTTAGGACAGGCTTGCAGGCAGCAAAGTCTCTCTCCAGCCAGATCATCTGCAGGATCCATTGCTTTGTGGTCAGCAGGGCCTTCATAAGAGTTCTGCTTTTTGTGTCTCAGGTAAACAGTAGACCAGTTCTAGTACTTGGGTTCCAGCAAGGGTCAGGAGTCCTGGATTCATTGACTGAGTTATATTGTTCAAGCAGGGCCCTCTTCTAATGAAGTCTTTCCAGGTCCAGGAATGTTCTGTAGAAGTGGTGGTTGAGGTACCAGATTTATCCTGTGCATTAGCTAAAGAATGGAGAGATTCCGCCACCCACTCCTAATTACTTTCCTGCATTCCCTCACCTTCCTTCGTAGCACATTCTCTTTGACTTACTGTAAATTGCATAGGCTTTTCTTCAGCTCCTTTTCCACTCCATTAGTTAGATGAGCTCTCCCCCCACCTAGAGTGTCCTGTTCAGTCCTCCTCAATGACTGGAGCCAGGCTGCCTACGAGGATCCTGGGAAGAAGCCCTCCCTGGCATCCCCAAATCAAAAGAGGTAGTCTCGCAGATATCTAATCCCTGCTAAGTGGTCAGTAGTTAACACCATCCTATCCTCTCTGGTCTCTAAGGCAGTCCATTGTCTTCTGAACCAGGGTGGTTACTGTCTTAGTCAAGGATGTGTATTTTACTATGGGGGTGTGATGAGTGGCAGACTTGTTTTTAAACCAGATCTGGCTCAGACAGCTGGATGTACATTTTTCTAAAGTTATTTCCCACTCAAATTGCTAGAAAAAAAATCTGCTTTCACCAATATATCAGATTTAATTACGAAATAATTCTGATGGCTTTGCAACATTTTCCAGGCAGAGATATAGAATTGAATATTTTAATTACACCTAGCCCTGTGTTATATAGCTGAACCTGTAGGGTCTGTCCGAGCCATGGTCTATGTGCAAAAGGAGCTACAGTTCTTCTCCCTTCACCCTCAAAAAAGCTGCCTTACTGGACCCCCAGTCGTCTGCGATTGGGCGGTATTGCAGATCTCTTCTTTCCTTGTCCCTTAGTGCTTATTACTCCGCTAATGCCCAGTGCTTGACCTCCCTCTTCTCCCTACAGTGAGAAGGTCCTCCGGGGGACCTGCAATGCATGTCAAGGGCCCGTCTCTTCAGAACCAGAGCCAAACTGAAGAATCTAGCTCCCATGCCTATCGTTTTCGAAGCGGGAGACAGTCCTAAAAGACATACTTTCATCAGCTCAAGGTCCGTCCGGTCTGGTGTGCACTCCAAGTCTGCTGTCACCTCCCAACAGTATTGTGTGATCCCTGGGCAAGACCAAGTCTTATGTATAAATTCAGTGTCTGGTTTGTTGCATCTGGGGCACTTTTTGCCAGTAGTGCCCTGTATCATGTTGTGCCGGTGTGGGGTTAGGTATGTCATATGGAGAAAGTTGAACTGGGTGTAACAGAATCTGGTATTGCATAGTATGCAGTATGGACATGCTGCAGCACTCTGGTCCATTTCTTATCGTATAAGTCTCAGCTCATTGCAGTTTCCCATCACAGTCGAAGTGGCGTTAAGTCTGTCTGGGTCTGAAGTAGATCCAATTTATAGAGCCAGAAAACTAACCTGCATCTGTTCCTAAAGGTGAGAACACTTTGTAATACCTCATGCTTCGGCGGCTTGGCCTGGCCCCACTAGCACAATGCATGTATTGCCCTGGCAACTGCGGCATACGTTAGAAATTTTGAGGTGGACAGACTCGTATCTGCCATGAGTCCGTCTAGCCATCTCAGTCAGCCCTCATCAAAACAGTCGTCTACTGTAAGTAGATCAGCAGCTGTCCAGGCGCTTTGCCTTCGGGCTGTGAGGTGGGTCTCTTGGGACATTGGGAGGCCTACCAGTGGTAACGCCTGGGAATATGGCTGGGAGTGACCCGCAAGCCTGGTGTATTTACCCCAGCAGCGCAAGGTTATACGGAGTAGTTTAGGGAGTGGGCCCGATGCAGGACGCTCCCTCAAAAAGAGGGATATCAATGTCCCCTCCCTTGGTGGGGTACAGTAACATGGGTTGTGGTCTGAGAATGTGTGGGCTAAGTACTCTATCTAGGAACTCGTCCCCACCACAGCTGGAGAGACTACCATTTTGTCCAGTCTCACATGCAAATCATACACTGGAGAATAAAACGAGTACTCCCATGTCTGGTCGTACCTGTGTCTCCAGAGATCTAGGGGGTGCCAGTTCTCCGTCCATTTCTGGAAGCAGCTGGCCATCCTCCAGGTCAGTGAGTCAAGTAGAGGAGGGGTGGACTGGTCAAGCGAAACATCTGCTATGCAGTTAAATTCTCCGCCTAACATTCTGACCACAGATGTGGAGGTGCTCAACAAAAGTGCTAAGGAATCCAGTAACAAAGTCTGGGTAATATTTGTAGAATATACACTACCTAGCTCTAGGGGCCTCTCATCTAAGGTCCCTGAATGAACACGTATCTGCCTTCTTTGTCTGTATGCTGTGACGTGCCGCTAAACGGAGCCCTGGCCCTGATCTAAATGAGTGTGCCCCTGGCAAAGGAGAATTAATTGGTCGTGAAGACCTGTCCTCTCCATCCTTGGTGTAGGTTAGTGGGTTCAGACCCAGCTAAGTGAGTTTCTCGGGCTAGGGCTAAGTGGACATCTCTCATTTTCCGATAGGAGTAGATCTGATGGTGTTTGCGAACGGAGTGCATACCTCTAACGTTCACCTTAAGGAAGATATAGTTAGGTACCAGGGATGCCATACTGGGGCATGTGCTGTTGGTGGTGCTCTTCCAGTCAGCCCTGCACACCCAGGCCCACATCCAATGCCTGCCTGAGAGTTGTCATCTGATCGTGATTTACATGTGTAATGACCCTCTAAATTCTGTTGATCTGAACATTGTATGCCTTCTAAACATGAAAAAACAATCCCTAACTCCAGGCACCCACGGCACACTGACAGCAGTCAAGTGCTTAAATCCCATCAAACCAGTAATCTGGATACAACAGTGCATCAAAAGCAAAGATGCTCTGAGGAGCCTCGGTGAGAAGGGGCCAATCTCCGTGCACCCACATATGCATAGCCGCCTGCTGCTCCGCATCCTAGTTTTTAGTTAAGCATGCGGCACCCAACACATCTGTGATGGAGGACGAAGAACTAGTTAGGGAGGTCCATGGACTGTCCCATCTCCTCAGAGCTTCAGCCGCCAGTGACAAAGGGTGACAGCAAGAAGTGGGTTATGCTTGGGGTCAGGTGTGGGCCCTGGGTGGGCCCCTCCAAGGCTGGGTCCGAGTCCGTGCCAACACCGGATGAATCTAAGAGGCGATCCCTCGATGATGTGTGGACCAGACAACTGATATGGCTCCAGGCCTCCAGAGCAGCCTCTATGACAAGATCCATGTGCCTCCTGGTCTGGCACCCCCCACCCCGCCAAACATAGTCTTCTGCGTCACTTATGTCTCTGCGGTCAGGGTGGGTGACAAGGTCCAGACCATTACGGTGCTTCTCAATCCATCCCCACACATCGCTGGTGTGTCAAAGAAGTGTGAACGGTCATCTACCATGGCCTTAAGGCGGGAAGGAAACAGCAGCATATCCAGAAATGAGGCTCTCTTGTGTTGGTCTGCCAGAGTGTAGTCCGAAAAAATGGCGATCATGTTATTGTCGGCCCACAAGGGGCCAGTCGATCAGGCCGGGTGCAATAGGGTGCCTCTGTCCCTGAATTTGAGCAATCTGGCTACCACAGGGCACAGTCGCGCTTCCGGTGGTGGAGATCTCGCTGGTACGCAGTGTGCCCTATCCAGAATTGGGAGAGACCCCGAGGGGCCACCTCGGTGCGGAGATATGTTTCGAGATAGTTCACCATGTCATTGCCCTCTACCCCTTTCGTGAAGCCCACCACTTGGACATTATTGTGTCTGTAGTTATCTTCTGCATCTTCTGCTCCATGATCAAGCAGTCTGACTTTTTCGTTAAGGGACGTGACCTGTCTTTGTAGTTCATCTACAATTGGATTCATAGTGTGGAGGGCAGTTTCATTGGACTTTACTTTGTCAGCGAGTTTGCGGTGGTCTTTATGCAAGCTAGTTATGTCTATCGCCACTCAGTCTATTTTGGCCTGAAGGGTCTCCCTAATGGCATTGATGGCATCTAAAATGCGATCCAGATTGTCGGGAGCCATTCTCAGCTCACAGGCCCCTCCTCGTCTAGTTGTGTCCCCTCCATGTAAGGTAGGTGTGGTGTCTAGGCCTCATTGGGTGCTCACCTACGGGTCCCTGATCGATCTGATGTGGCCCATACTGCAACAGTTCAAAGCCCAGGAGCAGGAGTGCACCCAGGGTGTGTGTGGTTCCAGTGGTGGTATGTTCAGGGACCTGCAAGCGCCCTGGACCTTAGCAGGTGGGGAAGGATCTGTGCTCTGGTTCTCCCCGGCCCCATCATCTCAGTGCGGTTCCCAGGTCCAGTAGGCCGAGGCAGTCACTGAACACCATGCAGCTGTAGGTGGAGTCCCTGAGTCTCATGGGTCAATGGGTCTCACAGGCAGAGCCGGTATGGTGAGTTGTTCAATTTCGGGCGCCATTGACCGCAGCAGTCGACCGGGGTCTATCAGCAGGACCACCATCTTGTCCTCGAGGCGAACATCTGCGGCCTCTATCCCTCTTGCTGCGCTCTGGCTCCCTGGAGCAGCAAACTCCGCCTCCAAGTCCTCGCTCCCCCTAAAATGGCAGAGCGATCTTTGATAGCTGTGGATAGGCACTTATCTCTGCAGGGTTTCTGGTGGATGGGGCAAAGGCAGACGAAGGGCTCTAATATGCGTATGTTCCTCTGCTCAACGAGGTCACCACTCATACTGGCTCACTTACGCACTGAATGGCAGTGCCTACTGCACACCGGTTATACAGACGATGACTGAAAAGATATAATCGGGGACCTAGAAAGGGGGGTTCGGAAATCGAGAATGAAACTTACCCTCTTCAAGACGATACAGGACAAGTACTGGACCCTCAATAATCTGCACTTGGCAGACTTATCACAATATGCTGACTGCTAGCGATGTCATCACTCAGATTGCGACACAACTGATCCGCCAACTGTGACCAGCCCTGCCAGACACCTGTTGTCTACAGCACTCACCGCTGTGAAAATTGTATCCTGAGTCATTGGCACTGCCCCAAGACACCGACCTATGGCTGGTGAAAATGTACAAAACTGCAACCTATGACCGACTTATCTACAGACTTCAAGACAGAACAGTGGCCTTCACACAAGTCTCAATCAGTGCCGTCACTAGGGGGGTGCGGGGGGTGCGGACCGCACCGGGTGACACCTTTCCCAAATGAGACTATTTACTAAATAGTCTCATTTGGGAAAGGTGTCACCCCATGTGATGGTGTCATGGGGTAAGTCGTGAGGGGGTGACACCATGAGTTACCGAGTTACCGCACTGGGTGACACCAACCCTAGTGACGCCGCTGGTCTCAATGCCTTTCTTGGGTGATCATAAGCCTGTGGAGTGACAGAAGGAGGGACCCCGGCCCAGCGCTCAGCAGTTTGCAGACCCCTTCCCCTTCCCACCATACTTAAATTACTTTTCTCCATGCTTTCTTTTGCCCTCTGCACTGATATAAAAGATCACACACTTTCTCTACTCTTCTGACCTTAGTGCTGCATTTTACTGTTCATGTGATTGCTGTTGATTGATGTTGATGCAAAAGAATTGCATCAAAACAAAATGTGACTCTAGCATTAAGTTGACTTCTTTTAACTATGAAAATGAGTTTTTGAAGTATTTTTCTAGCAAGTGCCAATCTGAAGTAAGCTTTATTAAGTGTAATAAATTAACCCAGTTTTTTCTACGGCACAGCCAGCCTTGCTATTCAGAAAAATGGTTTGGGACCTTTTTCTGTGAAGGACGTGTAAAAACATTAAATTCATATTACTATTTAAAAGTAAGGCTTAGGCCTGACAAAAGGTTAATTTTGACAGGTCCAAATGGCAGTTTTAAAACTGCTCAGCCAGGCTGCTGTGGCAGGTCTAGAGGCATGCTTTACCTGGTCACTTTTGTGGTGGCACAATAGCTATTGCAGTTTAATAGTGCCGTTTAAATTACATGCCCTGGGCACACGAGGTACCATGTACTAGCAACTTATAGGTAAGTTAAATGTGCCGATCAGGGATTTTAACCAATTCAAACACATGCACTGGGGCCTGGTTAGCAGGCTCCCAATGCACACACTCCAAAAACCAACAGCATAATTCCCCAAAATGAAGGGGATCATGCAAAGAGGCATTTTCTTACATGTACCCATTTACAATTGTGCATATATTATAAATAATACTTATCCATAGCCACCAGGCACTCATGTATTAAAGGTAGTGTTTTATTCCCTTACAGTAACAGCATTTATTTTCCCTTCTATATTTTAATGATCACAAAAAAGTCATAGCTGTCAGGAAGTGAGAACAGGTTAGAACAGTGACATATAGAAGGTAAACACAGAATGCTTAAATCATGGTATTTTTGGTGTCTCGCCTTTTTGGAAGTAGATTGGGCTTTTGACAATTTTATTTGTATGAGAACTAGAAGTGAAATTGTTCCTTTGGGAACTGTCACAGAGCTCTTACCAGCCGGGGCATTAACAATAGGCTGCTCGGGCATATTAATAAGTCTCAGGAGTTCTATATTTCCTTCTCAAATACTTGTTAACATGATAGTTATAAATAAAATTGATATGAATTGGTAGCGATATCAGAATAAAATGTGGTATAGAACTGTGCATGACGTGCTCAGCTCATATGGAGGACAGAGTTGACCAAAGGCTATACGTACTCTTCAAGGCTCTAAGTACAGGGACCATTATGAGTAACCATCTTAGTAATTGACCACTCACCAACACTCATCTAATGACTAGCACATGGAGAAGGATTAGCTGTCCATTCAGTGGAAACTAATACACATTGGCCCGCACCTGAGCCATAAATACTCTCTTGTGGAAAAGACATTTGCTAGAAACCCACAGGAGACATGGACCTTACAACCTATTCTACATTAGAGGCCTAACCCTACCTTTTCTCCTCCTGAGGCAATAACTTTATACCAAATACAATTCTTTTATTAACAACTTTATTTTGATTTTCGTTTTTACAGTTATTCCAAATACAAATTTGATAAAGTAAAAAACCCTCTCCTTATTGGCAATGTGTGTCCTGTAGTTTGTTTTTCCAGATGCTTCTAATCTTCCCTTAGGATAACATTTTGCAGGCCGAGCATGCATTTAGTAAAAACAGGGCACAACCCTTTGCTATGGCGCCATTTTTATTCGCCAAGCACAATTAAATCTCTTCTTTAAACTCTTTCAGCCCTTACTGCAAACACAAACGTTGAGCAATTGATGTAAGGCATCCAGTATATCAAACATCCTAAACGGTCTGTGCGACTTTGATGACTGGGTAGCAATATGAATGAGTTCTACTGCTGATGATTTAATTTTTATTATGTAAAACTTTAAGTAGCATCATTTACAAAAAAAAATAAGTTTAACTTCATTCATTGCTACTAGAAGCCATATTAAATGGGGTCTGTAAGGAACAACATGTCTATACTTTTTTAATTTAACAAAACCAGTTTCACTACTTTTTGTTAAAAGACAACTGTCCCGCAATGGCTAATTCCAACTGCGGGATGCCTCAACTGAAAGGGAGCGGGAGGGGGGTCCTGTGCTGTGGAGCGAAGGGAGGGACGGAGAGCAAAAGAAGAAGCAAGCCTTCCCTACAGGATGCCTGCTACTTGACATAACAGGAAATATGTGCATTTGTTTACTCTGTAAATGTAAAGGCTGCTTGGAAGCCAGTATTGGCTTCAATTATGGAGTCACTTGAAGCTTCATGATAAAAACAAAGGGGCAGATTTACGTTCCCTGACGCATCCCTGCAAATCAGCAGGGATGCGCCAGGGAAGATGCGTGACTCAAGTTTACCCTTGCGCCACCACAGATGCGCCGCATTTACAATGCGGCGCATCATGGCGCAAGGATAAACAGATGCGTGACGCATCTGTCGGCGGAAGGGTGGCGCAGTACTGGAGTCGTGTCGCAAGTGCGACGTAACTCCAGTACTGCTCAGGGGTGCCCTATACCTAACATGCTGCGTCACTCCTTACGCCTGCTTGAAGCAGGCGTAAGGATTTGACGCAGCAGGGACGTAAAGTGACTCCGTGAAATCTTGTAGATTTCACTGCGTCACTTTTACGGGGCTTCCTGCGCAGGAACGCCCCCTGCGCCGGCACGCCCACATGAAACCTGACGCAGGTTTCATGTGGCGCAGAGCTTTACAACGTGACGCATCTCCCTAGATGCGTCACGTTGTAAATCCCCCGCAGCATGGCGCATGATTTGCGCCGCCGCTGCGTCACAAAAGTGACGCAACGGCGGCGCAAAAGTGGCGTAAGGGGCTTGTAAATCTGCCCCAAAGTATTTTTCTTGTGAGATAAAATAAGGGTGTTACTAGCTGAGTTCTGGAGTGCGTGCTTTTTAATGGACAACTACAAAACATGTTTTCCACTAGCTGCAATCTAATTGCATATACTTTGAAAGGACGTAGACCTGACTTTTTTGCACTTTATTGGGGAGTCAATCTTAAACTTTGTGCAATGCAAGTTTAAAATCCAGACACATATTCACAGTTCTTTTTATGACATGTGGTGACTTTATAGCACTAAAAATATACAAGTCACCGTTCCACACTGCACCTACCAGACTTCAATTCTGTGGCTCTCTGGTTACACACACAGACATCTGAAGTGATCGCATTAACCAACAGAGGTTTCACAACGTAAAATAGTGCACTTCCCATTGATTACTTTAACTTGCATTTGTTTTTCATTTAAGTGTGCATTATTGCATATGCAAATACCAACAAAATATTTACAGAATACTTAATTTTAGCCACAGCGTTGACTCCACCCCTGCTGTTACTGACCTAACCCCTATTGCACTCAAAATCAGAGGGCCTTATTTACAACAAAATGATGCAGCCATTTTGCTGTGCCGATCTGCGTCATTTGAAAAGCACAGGCATGCTTTATATTTACTACAATATGATGCATCCCTGGGATTTCCCCTGCACTGGCGCACAATTAGCTGCCATGCACAAATGCAGGCATCCTTGCACCATGGTGCAAAGGTGCCTGCATTGCGGCGACAGTGGCGGCTCCTCCACAATGGCGGAGAAGCGTCGCCCCACTGCCTGGCTCAGAGACAGCAAATGTAAAATAAAACGATGTTCATGCATCTTTTTATTTAACATTTGCCGGCTCTTAGCCAGCGGTGTTGGGAGGGGTGGGGCTGAGGCATGGGAGGGGGAGGAGGAGTGCTAGTGCACTCCACTCCCTAAGTGCTCATGTGTGTTTGGCCGGCCATCCCAGGCCGACCAAAACCTACATGCGCACTTAGGTTTTCTCCACCCCAGCTGCATTGAGCAGCCATGCTGGAGAAACCCCACAGACTCCCTGGTCTGAACAGGGCGTCTTTCCTGCCTGCTCAGACCAATCCCCACCCTGCTCTGCAGCTCGGGGATTGGACAGGGAGTCTGTACCAGGGGCTGCTGGGACCAGGCAGGAAGAGGAGAGGCAGCGCAACGAGTCGCGACAATGGAGGCGCCGGCAGCAAAAGGTAAGTTTTATTTAATATTGTATTCCTCCCTGACCCGCGCACGCCTCCCGCGTGACCCCACCCGCCCACCACCCTCTGTTTATGGTGGCCGCAGGTGTGTGGGGATGATTGTTTTTGTGCAGGAAGGGACACCTTCCTGCACAAAAACAACCATTGATGGTGTTTTCCTCTTTCTATGCATGCTGCAAAATGCAGCACACATAGAAAGAGGAAAAACGAGGCAAAATAAAAGTATTTCTCCTTATTGTGCCTTGTTACGCCTCCCTTGGGGAGGCATAGGATTCTGACTCATTCCCAGGTTTACGAAATGTTGTAAATCTCTGAATGCAGCAAAATCCATGGAGCACCCACAGCAACACCAATTGCATGCCCATATATGCAATCTATACTAGAGGTGTTTTTTTTCATATTATAGAGAGAGTATTGTATTCTTCGAAAATAGATATTGTTATATTTTAGGATGCAAGTACAGCCTATTTTGATGATATATAGGGATGAATATTGTGGAAGGATTATCTTTTTTACAGGATGTCTACAGGGATGTCCAATTTTTTGTTATACTTGCAAAAGAAGTATTAGCAGTAAACGGACACAATCATCCTCTGTTCCAGTGTATATTTTCAGTAAAGCAACCTCTTAAATTCTGATCCATGGCAAAAACTTGGTTTGTGAATCAAACACTTGGGGTTGAAAATTCCGATTTCGTGAATCAGGATTTGACGTTTAATACCCCATATACAACCTTTTCCTCAGCTAAGGGACACTCAGACGCACAAACTATTTTATGAAAATTACCCTTGGTGCATAGCCTTACTGCAAGTAAATTTACCCATTTTTGTGATGAATATGTGTCTGTTTTGAATATTTATATATTGCGAAAATGTTGGAGTGTATAAGAATTGAGCTGAAGCTATTTTTATTTTTTTGTGATCTTTCAGATATTGATGAGTGCTCCTTCCAAAACATTTGTGTATTTGGTACATGCAAAAATTTGCCAGGCATGTTTCGTTGTATCTGTGATTATGGCTATGAACTGGATCGAACTGGAGGAAACTGTACAGGTATGTCTTTGGTGGTTAAAGCTCATTCTCAGTTTGTTTGGTCTCTGTCAACTTAATGCTTATTTAGATTTTTTTTCAGTATCCTTACTAGTTCATGGCTATTCACCATACCTTTTTTTACGTGTTTACTATACATTTAAAAAACGTTTATATCATAATAGTTCAGTGATACATGGAAGATTGAGTTAATGTCTTGTTCAGGTTTCTTAATGTGTCACATTTGTGGTCTAAGTGTAAAAGCAATGATTGTATGCTTGGCTCTGACTAACTCTTCCAAGGCACGATTAAGAGTGGACCAAGAAGTGGACTAGTATTTTCGCACTAACAGAGTTACCAATACTAGGGGCTTCAGTACCTCTGGGGACAGAGAAAATTCAACCCATTACAAGTTGGAGCCTGAGTGTCCATTAACGAATGAGGAACTGTTAAGGGATTTGGTAATTTCATATATGATTCCCCAAGTAATTGCTCATTTTGCCACAGGCTTTTAATTGAAAAGTTAGTTTGCGGATATTATAATTCATCAAAAGTGATGCAAACCAGGGCAAAATGTGTAGTTTGAATTTACTAAGCAGTGCAAAACAATTTTGTGCTTAAAATTTGCCTGAAAGTAAAGCAATGCAGTGCTTTACGCTGCTTTGCATTACTTTGCGTCAAGGGGGGTGTTCCATGGCAGTACCACCCATGGGTTTTGGAGCAAAGCCCTATCTACAAACAATAGTACACAGGGTTTTGCACCAAAATGTAACTCCTTTTTGAGATTGCTGTTAACTTGAAGAAATGCTTTTATTTCCTCAACCATTTCTGAATTTGCATATATGTGTGCAAGTTTCAAAGTGTGACAAGTTCTAAAATTTGTCTAGGCGAAGTATTTTTTACCAGAAGTCACCCTAGCAGTACAAAACTTATCCTAAATTTACTCAGACACCTATACACTAAAGTACAAAGGTGTATGTGTTGCACTAGGCAGCCTGATTGTGTGTCAGCACTAGGGAGAGTGCAAAGCAGTGCAATATCCTAGTCAATATGGCTCTGTCCTGCTCTCTCCCTCTCACGCAACACAGTGCACAAACTTTGGTTGCTCTGCTGCGCTGCATTGCATGAGTTTTTAGTAAAACTACCCAGTCGTGCCTCTTCACATTTACTACACACACTCCCAAACCCCCAATATAGGGTGAACGGCACTAAATTGGAGTGGCAGACTGTGACATTCCGCTACTTGGGGATCCGCATATATCACACACCGGAAGATCTACTGGAGGGAAACCTAGGTTTGCGCAGTCTCTGCGATACGTGCACAGATGTCCTTCTGGCAGTCCCTGCCGCTGTCAGTGGCAGGGCATGTGGCACTGACTAAAATGGTGGTTCTGCTGCAGCTGCTCTATTTCTTTGCCAACCTTCCCCTTTTCAGACACCAGCCTTTTTTGCGCTCTCTGGAATGCGACCTCTTTTGCCATAACACACGTTGTAGGATAGCACTGCTCAAACAGACCTTTGACGCACCTCTACAGACAGCGACTGGCAGGTCATGCTGTCATACCCTTCCTTGGTCTCTCGTAATGCACGCTTCAATTTGATCCAACTTTAAATCCTGCATTGCTCTTTCATGACCCCAAGAAAGGTCAACCGAACTTTTCACCGCATTGACGCTGCCTACCCCGCTGTATGAGTTTAGATGTAGGTATAGTTCATATGCTCTCGTTATGCCCTTCCCTGGCCGAATATTTGGATGCTGTCATCACACATTTAACCCACTGCACTGGATCTGTGCTCACCTACACTCGGGAGGTCTGTTTCCTAGGGCTCTATCGACTCAGCAAAAAGAGAAGAGCAATAATGCGATTCGCTGACCTGGCCCTCCTCCTGGTGAAATAATTGATCACACGGAAATGGAAGGCGGTGACTCCCCCGTGCAGCTTCTGCATGGGTTCTTTCTATGCTGTCATGGGCACAGGCGGAGAGCACATTACTACACAGGTAGGAGGTAAGGGGACTCTGCAAATACCCCATCTTGGAGACGTGGGACGCCCCTTTGGAGAGATTCCGGGAGGGGACTCCTATTACAACTCCCATCTCTTAATTATCAATGCAGACGTTGGCCCTTTCCCCCCTCCTTCTTTCATATTCCACCCTGCTTCCTCCCCCACTCCCTCTGCTGCTTCCTTCCTTCTGGGTTTCATGACACTGGTGTTGTACGATTCTCAATGCCCGAGCCGAGTGCATTCACTGTTCATTGTTTCATGTTCCTTTGTTCTTTAATGTTTTGTCTTATGGGGGTTTTCTTTCTTTTCTTTTATCTTATCTTCTCCCCCTTTGTCTCTCTCACACAGTTCTTTCATTGTAGGAAGCTGGCTTTTTATGTGATATAGCAAAAATCTGATATACCGTGTAAAGAGTCCAGGGGTTCCCTCATGAGTGGACAGGGGCTTGCTATGCAATGCCAAAGTGCTCTATTAGAGGGGAGTGTGGTCGATCAGCCTTAGGCTTAACACAGAGGAGTGCAAGACATTTGCAACTACACACAATGATTAATAAATGACACACGACTCAAGAAGGAGATACACACTAATTTATAAAAATAGCATGTATCTTTATAAATGTTTAGGCATCAAAGAAAAATCGTTCAGGTAAGTACGATTTTAATTAACAATTCTTTGACTTCAAAAAGAGCAATTTTTGAGTTTTGCAATGTTATCCAATGGAAGGAAGAACAAGTTCTGCAAACAAATATAGTACATCGACTTACAAGACGAATCTCCAGGAGTTAAGATGAGTGGTGCGCAAGGTCCAAGGCAGCGCCAGCAGTACAGCACCAGCGGCACATGTGTGGGAGGGTGCAGGGTGCAAAACAGCGTCGGGAGCACAATGTATTCAATGGAGATCAGTCACTGCTGAAAGAGGCTGCAGGCTCTGGCCAGGAGGCCAGTCAGGCTGAACCAGCAAGGGGTTTCAAGACTTGCAGTGCTCGGGGACAGGGGTACACCTTTGGTCCTCTTCTCCAAGGCCCGAGGTGAGGGGTGTAGGGGTGTCCTTAAGCGTCTGGTTCTTCTTTACTGGAGCAGTCGTGGTTGAGGGGGCCTGCATGCAGAGGCTGCAGGTGACGTCGGGGAGTCCAGGAGGGGTGAAACCATGATGGACTCCAGCTCTGGAGGGCTGGGGGACCTTGTTGACACTGATGGCCCACTTCAACTCGGGCCGGAGGTGACGGGTGTCGGGTTTTGGCGGTTCCGGAGGCCTCGGAGTCTCCTCTTTTGGAGTTTCTTCAGAACAGGTCTGTTGTTCACGGGAGGTCTTGGGTCTTTTGTTTAGGCAGGCAGTCCTCCTATGTTTCTGGAGTCAGTAGCTGCAGGATGAGTCAACTTTAGTGCAGTTTTTATATGAGGGATGCAGACAGGCCGGCGGGGCTGGTACCAGGTTAGCTGCTTCTTCTCGCCTCTTCTGCTTTTGCAGCTCTTCAGTGTCCTCTTTCTTCTTAGGTCATCAGGATCTGCTTCTCTGGTGCCAGGGACTCCCCTAAATACTGAATTTAGGGACGTTAGGGGAGTGTAAGGTAGTAGCCAATGGGCTACTGACCCTTGGGGGTCACTACGCACCCTATAAGACCACTTCCAGTGGAAAGTGGGCATAACGCTGTCCCAGAATCTCCAAGTATGCCATCCACAAAAATGGCTACTTCTGAAAAATCGTGTCCACCTCACAGTAGCCCACTTTAGGGGTGGTGCTAGCCTGGAGGTGGCTTGCCTACCTGACTAGCTAATTTTCGTGCATGTCCAGGTGCCAATGGGGTCCTCGACAAAGGGGTCGGCCTCCTCTCCTATGAGGGGGTAGCCAAATATGCATTTCAAAGGTGGCAGCCCTTTGAGGCTTGCTGCCCAAGGAAGGCTAATTAACAGGTCATCCTGTGGGAGGGGGTGTTACACCCTCTTCCTGGACAGGCTTTTGTTCTGGGTCACCTGAGAGCGAAAGGCTCTCGCCCTAGGAGGTCAGAACAGCGTCTCGGGTGGCAGGCTGGCAGAAACCAGTCAGCAAAGACACCAGAGGCTGGCAGGTTTTCAGGGGGCACCTCTAAGGTGCCCTCTGTGTGCATGTATTGGTAAATCCAACACTGGCATCTTTGTGAGTTTATCAATTTGAGATGTTTGATACCAAGCATCCCTAACTTCAGTGACGCCATCATGAAGCTAGGGAACTCGTTTTCACCAGTGTCCAGCACATGTCTTAAAATGGCTTCCTTGCTCACTTGTACTGGCAGTAATAGGACTGGCCAGCACAGGGGCATATCTGCTCATGCAGGTATGCCCTCACATGTAATATTCAGCATCCTGCCTTAGGGCTGTCAGGCCTGCTGTAGGGGTGACTTACAAATATTACATTCAGTGTTAGTGGACATGGCACACAGGTATATGTGACATGTTGTGTTTTCACTTTTGTGTGTACCAAGACACTGAGCCTGCGATAGCAGCCATGCATGTGCTTGGTGAGGGGTCCCTTAGAGTGGCACAATTCATGCTGCTGCTCTTAGGGGCCCTCTTAGAACCTCAAGCCCTAGGTACCAGGGGTACCATTTACTAGGGACTAACAGAGGGTGCTAAAGGTTTTGCCAATTGGGGAAACAATTGTACAGTTTTTGAGAACACTGGTCCTGGGGACCTGGGTAGCAGGACCCCAGTACACTTTAGTCAAAGTTGCATCAAAAACCAGGCACAATGTGGGGGGGTCCTGCAACAAAGTCCCAGTTTCCTACATTTATTGTTTAGAATCGTTCCCCCATTGAAAGTTGTTACTAATATATTGACCTATATGTTTAATCAACCAATCAATCACAGAATTTGTAGAGCGCACTACTTACCCGCGAGGGTCTCAAGGCGCTGGGGAGAAAAAAAGGGGGGGGTGCTGCTACTGGTCGAACAGCCAGGTTTTGAGTAGCCTCCTGAAGGTCAGCAGGTCTTGGGTCTGTCGTAGGCTTAGTGGAAGGGTGTTCCAGGTCTTGGCGGCGAGGTGTGAGAAGGATCTGACGCCGGTGGTTGTTCTTCGAATGCGAGGGACGGTGGCGAGGAGAGGTCGGCGGAGCGGAGCTGGCGGTTGGGGACGTAGAAGAAGAGTCGTCTGTTGAGGTAGGCTGGGCCAGTCTTGTGGAGTGCCTTGTGTGCGTGGATGAGGAGTTTGAAGGAGATTCTCCTGTCGACGGGGAGCCAGTGCAGGTTCCTCAAGTGGGGGTGATGTGGCTGTGGCGTGGTACGTCGAGGATCAGGCGTGCGGAGGCGTTTTGTATGCGTTGCAGTCGCTTGATGAGCTTGGCCGGGGCTCCCGCGTAGAGGGCGTTCCCATAGTCGAGTCTGCTACTGACCAGGGCCTGGGTGACTGTACTTCTTGTATCTGTCGGGATCCACCTGTAGATCTTACGAAGCATGCGGAGGGTGTTGAAGCAGGAGGAGGAGACTGCGTTGACTTGCTTGGCCATGGAGAGCGTTGAGTCGAGGATGCATCCCAGGTTGCGTGCGTGGTCGGTGGGTGTCGGGGCTGCTCCCAGCATCGTTGGCCACCAGGAGTCGTCCCAGGCTGAGGGGTTGGAGCTGAGGATGAGGACCTCTGTCTTGTCCGTGTTCAGCTTTAGTCGGCTGATCTTCATCCAATCGGCAACGGCCTTCATTCCTTCATGGAGATTGGATTTGGCGGCGAGGGGGCCTTGGTGAGGGAGAGGATCAGTTGAGTGTCGTCGGCGTAGGAGATAATGTTGAGGTCGTGCTGTCTGGCGATGCGTGCGAGCGGGGCCATGTAGATGTTGAACAGTGTTGGGCTGAGGGAAGATCCCTGGGGTACGCCGCAGATGATCTCGGAGGCTTCGGATCGGAAAGGTGGGAGGCGGACTCTCTGGGTTCTGCCGTCGAGGAAGGAGGTGGTCCATTCCAGGGCCTTGTCTCGGATCCCTGCGTCGTGGAGGCGTGCGCGTAGAGTGCGGTGGCAGACAGTGTCGAAGGCGGCGGAGAGGTCCAGCAGGATGAGGGCTGCGGTCTCACCGTTGTCCAGCAGGGTCCTGATGTCGTCGGTGGCGGCGATGAGGGCAGTCTCAGTGCTGTGGTTGCTGCGGAACCCTGATTGGGATGGGTCCAGGATGCTGTTTTCTTCGAGGTATCGGGTTAGCTGTTTGTTGACGATCTTCTCGATGACCTTGGCTGGGAACGGAAGCAGGGAGATGGGCCGGAAGTTCTTGAGGTCTCTCGGGTCCGCCTTGGGTTTTTGAGTAGGGCGTTGATCTCTGCGTGTTTCCGGCTCTCTGGGAAGGTCGCGGTCTCGAAGGAGAGATTGATAACGTTGCACAGGTGGGGTGCGATGGAGCTGCTGGCTTTGTTGAAGATGTGGTGCGGGAAAGGGTCTGACGGGGAGCCGGAGTGTATTGTGCTCATGGTCTTGATGGTGTCATCGATGTTCACGCTGGCCCAGGCTGGCAAGGGGTCATGGTCGATGGTGTGCGGCGGGTCTGGTGTATCTATCTTAGTAGGGGCTGTCTGGGTGTTGAAGCTGTCGTGGATGTCGGCGATCTTGCGGTGGAAGAAGGTGGCGAGGAATCGCACAGGGCTTGCGACGGCGGGATGTCGTTGGTGTTGGAGCTGGGGTTGGAGAGTTCCTTCACGATGTTGAAGAGCTCCTTGCTGTTGTGTGCGTTGTTGTCGAGGCGGTCTTTGAAGGAGATTCTCTTGGCGGACCTGATGAGGTGGTGGTGGTTACGGATGGCGTCTTTGTGGGCTGCGTGGCTGTCCGGTGTCTTATCACTGTGCCATTTCTTCTCTAGTTTCCGGCAGGTACGCTTGGAAGCTAGGAGTTCCGGGGTGAACCAGCTGGCTCTTTTGGTGGTGTCGCTGTAGGTGAGTTTTTTCAGCAGGGCGAGGGTGTTGGCACAGTCGTCTATCCATCGTCTGAGGTTGCAGGCAGCGTCGTTTACAATGAACAACTACAAGAGTGCAATGTTCCTTTGCAACCTCGATTATTGAACCCGTTGCCTCTCTTTTCCCCCTTCCAAAGTCAGCAGCTCTGGCCCTTAGGTCACTTCTCCTCCCCATGTACCTATCATCCCCATGCACTCTGTGTTTGCTCTCTGTTGCTGGAGTGCTTCTCCTCACCCCCTCCCTGTTGTGCTTGCCTGTCTGCTGCCCCCTGTTGCGGAACCGAGACTCCTAATTATAAATAATGGGTCGGATCTGATATGTGATCAGCTTGTATTGTAGCGCTGTACATGCGCGCCCCAGCCATAATGTAATCACAGTAATTGGGTCTCATTTACAATTTTTTGCAAAATAATGGTCGGTCCTCCAATCAAGGGCTCGTTGTTGCGCGTCGAATTAGGTTATTCCTTAAAGAAGCATAGGCAAAGCAAATAGATCTCGCGTATGCGAGAACTATTGGCTTTGTCAATTTTTTTTAGCCATGTTGTACATCAATGCAGCGTTGTGCAGCAGGGCTGAAAGTTAAAAGAAACAACACTATGATGTGGCCAACGCTGGTTGCGTCATAGCGTTTTTTTTTTAACTTTCAACCATGGTGCACAGCAGCAGCCCTGCTGTACAACATGGCAAAAAAAACATTCTCAAAGCCAAATAGCTCTACTGCTTGCCGTTGTCATTTTTTTATAAACCATGTTGTACGACGGTGCAGCTTCTGTGTAGTAAAAGTTAAAAAATGATATGACACGGTCACCGCTGGCTGTGTGACAGTGCTTCTTTTTTCTTTTTACTTTCAGCCGTGTTTTTCTTTTAGATAGATAGATGGATAGATGGATGGATAGATGGATGGATGGATAGATAGATAGATAGATAGATAGATAGTTAGATAGATAGATAGATAGATAGATAGATAGATAGATAGATAGATAGATAGATAGATAGATAGATAGATAGATAGATAGATAGATAGATAGATAGATAGATCGATCATTCTGGTAGATTCCTCTCCACTCTTTTGACTGCCTCTTTTTATCTCTCCCTCTCATTTGTATGTTGACCATTATGCTAATGCTGTTTTTCCTTGGTCTGAATAGAGTATGCTCTTAATTGTCAGCTTTTCAGCACCTAATGATTAACTCGTAAAATAGCATGACTTCCAAAACCAAAAGAACTTGGTGGTGCTCTTAACATTTTATCTGTCTGGCCTGACTCAATCTTAAAATAGTTTGAAGTGCACAGGTTTTTTAATGAAAATGCTAACAGAAATATGGAAGCTCATTTATTAATATGTATTGTATGATTTTACTGAGAAAAAGTAAAAACTCAAAGACATTTCTGCAAGTGTATCTACATATATCATTCTGCCTTATCTGGCCAAGTTTCCATCAGTTGTTGCACTGAGTATGTTGCAGATATTTAACTTGTTTTATCCATTTTAGATATTGACGAGTGCGCTGATCCTATTAATTGTGTTAATGGCCTGTGTGTCAACATTCCTGGGAGATATGAATGTAACTGCCCACCAGACTTCCAGCTGAACCCCACTGGTGTTGGATGTGTTGGTAAGTCTGGAACTTTGCAAATGTGTCTCACCAGCATGATCTGTTATTACTTGAGTTAAGTCAAAGAACATATCACAGAGGCTTCTGATATCTGTAAAACAATTTAGGTCCTTGCAATGAGTTGGTCGGAATTTGATTAGGATGTAGCGATAATGACTGGTATCTCAGCACCAAAGTCCGGCCATTAAGAGGGTAAGATCCATAGTTTCCCGGGCAGTTTTTTCCCAATTTCAGCAAAAACCCACTGACATTTTCCAACTGCTCTGAGAAGGCGGAAAGTGTCAGCAAGAGTGCCGGTTTAAGATGGAGGGGCAGAGGTGCAGGTCACGCGTGTGCCTATCCCAGGGGGACATTTTATGCCCCTCCACCCCGACTGATGCAGGAGGGTGATGGGAGCTGCCAAAACTGTGACAGATCCAGTATCGCTGAGCTCAGAATGATCAGGTCTGTAGTTTTCGGACCTGGTAATTCCAGATCCAGCCACATTTCGAATTGTGACTTGGGGTGTTACACGTGGAGTTTTCTCTCTGGGTGAAATACCACAACTTGTAATGAGACCCTTGTTTTATTTTTGTTCCTTACAAACTACTTGATGCAAAACATACATTATTCTTTAAAGCCATACTCCCTTGTTAAGTATCAGTGATGACTCTTAATTTAAGAGCCCTCAGTTCATTTTTTAGAATCGTCTTTCAATTTCAGTTGTTATGGACCTTATGTATGTCGATATTATCCATTTTCATTTATGTAAGTGAATTTGTGATCTTATCAGTGCTTATTGCAAGATTAGGCCAGCTGATGGATACTAAAAGCTGCAAGGAACATTATAAACTATTAATAACGTATTCATAGACAAGGTAGGGACCAGAATGTATGCAAAATAAACAAACTAAAAAGAAAACTATTATATTCTGTCACCCTCTGAAGAAACCTACAACCATTTCTAAGAGCCAAAGATGACCTCTTAGCCCTCAAGAAGACAGTTTAGACTGGGCCATATTACTGAGGTATTATCGAAACTCAATGGTGGGCGGTCCCTCATTATAGGGCGGGCTAGCCCCATGCAAATAAGGGATCACATTTGTCCATATATCTCCCCCATATTACACATGCAGGTGCATACTCAAAACAGGCCACCGAAGAACGCACTAACTGTGCCATGCAGGAGGTGACACACGAGTAGTAGATATTCCGAAGTTTACCAATTGCTGGGAGCAAGGAGGTTTCCTTGACCTCTTGAGGGACAGCCACTGCTCCCCCTCCAAAGAAATATTAGGTAGCGTCTGCACAGTCATTTTACTAAAATGAGTCCTTCTGATAGTGGAGCCGGAGCTGTATTGTCAGTGTCTCTGCATGCACACTCTGCACCCTGGTCTATGAAGGGGGCACTTTAACAGTCCAGTCTCTGGCAGCCACCACTTTGAAGTGGGCCTTAAGGATCTAGAGGCCCCCTGAAGGGAAGTGTTTTACTTGCTGTACTATTTGCATGGCTACATCATCCTCTGGTACTGCAGTATGCCTGTATTCTTCTAGGTAGTGCACCTCCTGTGACATTTGAGGCCACATCTACCTTGTGGATAGTGGCAATGGCTACATATGTGGAGTTAATGATAGTATGCATACTAATCTCTCATTGGTATATAGTATTTTTGTAGCACAATATTCTTGTGTCACATATTCTGACATATGATGGCCCTAAATACCACACTATGGGGCCGATTCCGATTCGGGCCGGAAATCTCTCCGACCGAGCCGGACCCGGAGAGATATCCGACCGAATCGGACCCGTGCAGCCCGACCGAACGAGTACGATGCGCACGTATGCCATCGGACTCAAGTCGGTCGGACTCCCATTGAAGTCAATGGGAGCCTGTCGTACAACGCGTACGCGGGCTCCCATTGACTCAATGGGTGCGATGCGGACAAGGCGCCCCCTACAGCGTGTACGCGGTGAAGCGATTCGCGCCGTACACGCACAGGTAGGGGGACCCATGGGTCCCCCCTGTGTGCGACTCGCGCGGCTACGCGTACAGGGGGTCCGACACGGACCCCCAAAGTACGGCTCCGACAGCTCTTTCGAGCCGGAGTGCGCGCCTCGGTCGGACTGCTCGCGGCGCGCCATCGTACTCACCCGGCCGGGAACGTCTCCATTGCGCGGTGCGAGTCGTGTCCGTGCGAGTCGGTCGGTGCGGTTAGACCCGGGATCGAGTCGGTCGGAGCGGTCGGGACGCCCGGACGAGTCGGTCGACGGACTCGCATCGTACTCGCTCGCCCGGACGCACGTACGAATCGGTCGGGAAATAGGGCTCCGAATCGGATCCGGTTAAGCCGAATCCGATTCGGAGCCCTACCGGCCGAGATCGGAATCGGCCCCTATGTGCCTACATAACTCTGATGGGGCCGGAAATAAGTATTACTGACCCCATTGGGCTTACAAGCCATTACAAGGTTTATGAAAGCACCACAGACGTAGTGTATTTCACCCAGAGACTTCAGTTGCTTAAATACTAAGGGCAAATTGAGGTATAAGTGAGAGAAATAGGAACAGAATTCTTTTGGTTGTTGATAATCTGGTTACAACATGTGTGTACCACAATATTTTAAAAAACAATCTTCTGGTTCTACGTAGCATTCAGAGCAGAAGGAAGGAACCTTTTGCCTTATGACTCATCAGTGACCAAGAGCACATGATCCCCCAGAGTTCCCCATTAACACCTTCACTCCAGAAAAATGGCCTAGCATCCAAGCTCTGCAACTGGAAAACCTCACTACATTAATCTATTATTCTACTCACCCATATTAAAATACTGCAAGTCACTTTAAGAATGCTCCTAATCAGCCATATAGAGTATCAGACTTTGCAAACTGCTAGTTCTGCTCTTTAATTGTTTCTCCTTGAATTATAGAGGGTGTCCATGATGTAATTTAGGGCCAGATATAGATTTTGGCGGTCTGCCTGTAGTTCCACCAGGGCGATGGAGTAAATTCCTCCGTGGCCCTGGTGGAGGTCCTGACCGCTAGATTTATAAATGACTGTCAACATGGTGGTCATTTATAAAGCATTGGTAGAAACCACCATCACAGAGGTTCCTGTCAATGTATTACACTGTTTGGTGCAGGGCTTCATCAAAATGATGGGCCTTGCACCATACAGCTTTCTTTTTTATTTTTAAAAAGAAAATCTTGAAACTGGATTTTCTTTTAGAAAATAATTTTAAAAAAAATTCTCCCTGACCAGGGTAGTCATCTCCTATGGTGAGGGAGGCATTATTTCTTTTTTACTGTCCCTCACCACCAGGATTTGCCTGACTGTGACGGACAGTAAAAAATCAGCTGTAAGCCCACCCATCCTAATCGGACGGGCGAACATGTAAGCAATTCTTTGATGGTCCTTACTCCGTTGGGCCATTGGAGAAGTTTGACTACGGCCTGTGACAGAGTAGTCACCGTCGTAGCTAAACTTAAGGTCTGCCCGTATCTAAATTAGGTGGTCAGAGCACTATGTTGGTGGGAGTTACAACGGAGTTCCTCCTTCCCCAACATATAAATGAGGCCCTAATGTCCTTAACAGTTGATTATGAACAGACAATTTTGGTTAAAAATAATAACGAATTAAGTTACTATAACACTTCCAAATAGTGAGTATATCTTTCAAGATGACATTTCGTCTCGCACAAAAAACTGGAACAAGTATCTGTATAACATCCTAACCATGCCTGACAGTCAAGTAGGCCTTTTGGAACCCAGTTTCACGGTATCATCAGACTCTGGGTCTCATTTAGAATTTGGAGGAAACTGAATTCTCCGCTCTCTGGTGGAAACTCTCAACAAGGAGTTGCATCCTCCAGTCCAATTTCCAACACAATAATATCCGTATGTTGGAGAAAATTCAGCTCCTGTATTGTACTCCATATTTACAGTTTTCTCCACACATTAGAGGATTGCAGTTCCCGCCAAACTCTAAACAAGGTCCTGGGTTGCCAGGTATTGCATTATGTTGTGCTAAACTTTGATACAATATCTTTTTAGACCACGTCACATCAAAAAGCATTTATAATAGATCCACTAGTATAAGCAGTCTCACAAAGATTGTTCTGTGTGGTGTGACGTATTTTTGACTTACTTCTAGCATCGTGCTGGATTGCCAGGAGCAGCGTACACTTACTCATAGAACATAGTTTTGTTAATCAGTTCCTCTATTTGTCAGTGTAGATAAGTACAAATGCTTGTGTACTCCTTTACAAAGTACCATGCTTTTGCATGTAAACTGCATGGACCATCAGTGTAATTAAAGGCACTGGAGTGCAAATTTTCTTTTAGATTTCATAAGTAATTTGCTTTAAAACAATCATCATCTAAATACAACAACATATGCAAGAACATTGTTGATAGATGCAGATGCAGCATTCTGTAGGCAGAAGCATAGAATATGTGGATGCACCTGGTTTGGAGTTTTCTGGTTAAGCTAATGATCTCAGTCACAGACAGAGAAAAAGGATAGGTGGGTTATCTGAGAGTTGGGTTAACTGGGGAGGGTGGGGTAGCTTGTGAAGTGGATGCAAATCCCAAAACATTGATGGGGAAGTAGAGATTGGAAATTGTGCTAAAGTGGCATTTACGACACATTGTGAATGTGTCATTCCAGACACTGCATTAGATCAGAAGACGTGCCAAAGATAATGGGAAATGGTGGGTGAGAGAGATTTCATTTCTACTATTTAATTAAGGGGATTGATTCTAAAAATGGCGATGTGGATATTTGATGCAGTGTCTCTGCCTGTCAGACATAAAAATATTTTTTGCTTTTCAGATACCAACATTGGCAACTGTTATTTGAACTATGGCCCGCGTGGGGATGGTGGTCTTTCCTGCAGCACGGAAATTGGTGTCGGAGTCAGCCGTTCCTCCTGCTGCTGCTCTCAGGGAAAAGCCTGGGGAAACCCCTGTGAGATCTGCCCAGCCGTCAACAGCTGTAAGGAAAAGCATGCTTTCATTTCATTTCAAATTGTTGTGATGCTATGAAGTACCCTAATCATTCGAGGTTGTTACTTCCTTTTGCGCTTGATACGTATTTATTCATTAATATTTGTGGGAAGTTGGTGCAGCCCAAAAATCTCAAATCAACGCCTTCATTCTAAATTGGCAATCACACACGAGTTTTACGTGGCACAGCTAACTTCATGGTTTCCCGAATATAGGGTTTGCTTTCATTTTCTATTCATGATGTGAAGAGACGGCAATTCATATTGTCCCTTGACACAACAAAATTTAATCCAGATTGAATCCAGGAAAGAAAAGTGTTATCACTCTATTCTGCTCTGCAGCATTTATCAATGACGAAAAAATTTAGTTTTGCTGCACATGCCCACCTCAATGTTTCCATACAGCAATTCTGCTCTGCCCAACATATAATGCGGGCCTATGCCTCCAAATTCAATTCTCCAGGTAGCAAAGTGAAACAACTTCTGATAATGGTGCATAAGATATTTATATCTGCTTCTCTTGTTCTTTTGACAAGTACAAATTTTGTATACTCTGCTGTAAAAGCTGACAGTTCTGTGGTGGTCGATGAAGAACCAAGAACAGCATTCTAGTCGCTCGTGCTGTTAATCTAGGTCAGAGGTGAGGAGTGCTAAGCTTCTTCGGGTGAGGGCTTTTACATTATCATGTGAGAGATTTTGCCATCACCGCCTCCATGCAAAAACAGAGCAAGAATCTAACATGTACCTGTGGTTTGTAGAGAAAAGTACATTTACATTGTATACAATGTTTGCTACATTCAGTTTGGCACTGTATCAAAAGAAAGACTTTAGTCACACTTGACTGAAAAGTGTGAACCCCAGACCATACAACATGATTATGTTATGAGCCCAGCACACCTGTCTATACTCTGCCAGCCCCGGTAATATTTTCTTTTTGAGGAAAATGGCAATAGTGGCAGCAATTCTGAACTTTGTCCTACATCTGCAAGCTGCTGAATGTAAGGGTTGAAATAAAACAACCAAGCTAAATTGGTTTTAGAGTAATGCCTGCAAGATATTTGCTGGTCTCAGGGGTTATGTCCAGCGGCGGCGCCTCCGCAAAGGCGGAGGAGCGTCACCCCACTGGCCCAGAGCCAGCAGCTGATAAATAAAACAATATTTTACTTTTCAGCTGCTGGCTGAGCCAGCGTGTGCAGGGAGGGGTGGGGTTGTGCCATGGGAGGGGGGAGGAGGAGTGGTCGATGTGCACTTTTAAGTGCGCATGTCAGTTTGGCAGGCCATCTTATGCTTGCCAAACAGACATGTGCACTTAAGTTTCTCCAACCCAGCTGTATTGCACAGCCAGGTAGGAGAAACAGCACAGACTCACTGTGCCTGAGCGTTAATCTAGCCCGCTCAGGCCAATCCCCACACTGCTCTCATGCTTGAGAGCAGCGCAGGGATTGGATGGGGAGTCCCAGGAACTTTTGGGACTAGGAATTGGCAGCAGAGGAGCCCGAGGCGGCCAGCATCACCAGGTAAGTGTTTTGTTTTTATTATCAACCCCCCCACTGCGCGCTCCCCCGCACCCATCTCGCTAGCCCCCACTTCCCCCCGCCCCGCCGGTATTTATCTGTGCCGGCCAATACTGGTTATTTCACTTGATCCATGGTGTGAAAGTTAAGATGAAAAGCAACCAGTGAGCTCCAGAACGTACTGTGCAGCATCATTGAGGCCTAGGCTAACCATTGGATCTTTGATCTGGGAACGATACAGACACTGGTCTCGTCAGTTACAGTGTCTTTATGATTAGCCACAGTAAAACCAGTCAGTTTGCAACTGTTGTAAGTTCAGGATTCCAGGCACAGTGTCACTGTCGAATGGTGATGCCTTTTTGAGCTCAGCAGAATCATGTGTACCTTTAAACCAATGTATCCACACAGACCATACCTAAAACGGACAGGGAATAGTACTGCCAACTCCAGATGGTCTACATGTTCAATTACTGAGGGGGCTGAATTGTGAGTAGTCTAAGCTGAGCCAAGAGGCTTTGACACTGGATATATTACTATTAACACTTGAATTTGCTTGAGTCTGTTTTTGAGCTTTCCATAGAGCCTGATTTAGAGTTTGGACGACGGGCACTCCATCACAAACATGGCAGATATCCTGTTTGCCTTATTGGAAGTGCATTATATCTTATGGCACTTGTAGTAAGGAGGACGGAATATTCGTCACATTTGTGACAGGATACCCCTTTCGACAAACTCTAAATCAGGCCCAAAAGTGGTTGTAGCAAGCTTCTCACATCCAGATCTTATCATGGAAACATGACATGTATTCATCGCCAGCGGTACTGAAGCTTCACCTAGGTGCTTGATTCCAATTGGGCATATTGGCATCATTTGCTCCAGTGGAGGGGTTTGGTAGAGCAATCTACCCTCTCACTATGGTACCTCATTCTCCAGTCAGAATGGTTCTGAACATTTCACCAGTGACTTATGACAAAGATACCTTCCGAATCCTTGCTAGTAAGTGCTGAAACTCTGTGATAGCGCTAATTCCAAACTGTTTGATTTCCATGTGTTGCCTGCTATTCAAGGTCCTGCCCAAAAAGAATTGTTCCCACTGTAATCATGCCTGGGGTGATTGGAATCCTTCCTTGATATGTGCAAAGAGTAAAGATGAGCTTCCCTGGGTCTGTTTCTAGCATAAGCTAGAGCACAGGCTAGAGACTAGGATAATAAGAAAGAACACCAGTGGACAGACACGAATATAATAAAATAAAGCCCAGAAATACATTCTATTGGGGACTCTTAAAAGCTGCAATTCCACTGTCCAAATGTCTAGCTTCTTTGGGAAAGGGAAAAAGGAATGATTAGGCGGGTATTACTGTACACATAAGGTCTGGCTATTTAATGTTGACTTAATGGCCAAATTGGTAGGACAAGCGCATACAGTGGGCATTACATTCTGACTCTGGTGCTTGAGTACATATACCTGTGACCATGGTGCACTGATCCATGTTCATTAACTGGTCTCTGTTTACCACGTTATTAACTAAACTGCACAGTCTCCATCTCCTTTTATGCTTCACCCCTTTCCTACTTTACAATACCTCGCACAATGGTCAAGAGATAGTTCAAGAAGCAGCGCACCACAGGGGCTCCCTACAGTAGGACGTTCTTCCTGATACTTGTGAAAACCTTAACCTAGGCAAAAGCTGCAACTATTGGTTTAGTCAATGCTTGTTCTCTTTGCTGTTCACAACGCCCTAGTTGCTTCTTGGCTAAGTTCATTGATAAGCGTTAATGAAGAGAAAGGTAATCTGCCATTGCAGAAATTCCAGCTGTGTAGGAGAGTCATGTATAGGATGATTAGCAAATCAAAGTTTCTTCCTCAGGTAGCATGGCTTTCAACATAAAATAAAAAGTAAATGGGGGGCGCTAGGTGGCGCACGACCAATATGGCCGCACTGTAGTGGGGCTCTTGCCGCCCAGCGGCATTATCCTGCATATTATCCTTCCTGCAAAAGACTGAGTTGCTCCTGCTGTCATGCCGATTGATTCTGACACTGTCCACTGCCCACTGATGCCAAAATAGTGGGGCGCGGGTGCCGGGAGTTGTACCAACGTCTGCAAAATTGGTGGCGTGGAGACACTGGTGAGCACTGCTGGACGGCACGCCGGCGCTGTCTGCCCAATCGAGTCCCCGGCGCACACATGGGTGCTGGGCCGCCCCGGGGAGGCCGCGCTGTGGTGGCACGCAGCGTAGCTCAACCGAGACTTCCAATTAAGCCCCTTACTCCATCACGCCTTACTCATCCTGGTGTGGCAGAGACTGTGCCTGGACGTGCGGCGGGAAGCCCGGAGAGACTTGCTGCTACACTCTCTCGGGGCTGCCTCAGTTGCCATGGCTGTCTCCTGTAGCGCTGGGGCCCCTTCAGCGCAGCTCTGACCTACCTGACCACGGCGGCGGTTCTCCTGCGCTCTCCACAGCCCTCCTGATGCCTGCAGACCTAACGGTGAGGAAGCGCCGGAATGCTTTGCCAGACGGTGTACCGACCCGCGTTCACAACTTGAGCCCCCGGCGCCCGCGTGGTAACTGGGCCGCTCTAGAGGCATCGCTCTGACGCAGCATACACCGCCCCTTCAGCAGGCCTATCTCTCGTGCCCCCAGCTCTAATATACCCTGCACATCCCAGCGCAGTGGACACAATCCCTGAAGTGTGCAGTGGGAAGCTGGATTACACACAGAATTACACTCTCTCAAGCCTGCTCTGGCTGCTACGGCCATTTCACACGGTGCTGCAGTTTTGCCACGCGGGACCGATTGGCACAGCCCTACCCATATTGATCTTCCGACTGAATGCTGTGCGCTGACGTGGACATCGGATGTGAAACTCGGACCCACCATATACTGCTCTCCGCGGCCCTTACTGTTGAGGTGAGACAATTGAGCAGCCAACTCCCCCCTGCTTTGCCATGATCCATGCGACACCTGTAAACCAGCATCTGATATATAGACAGACAGACGCACTCCCAGACCGCGCTAAGCTATGATTTTACATCTACTGCAGCACTTTATTTTCCGCAAATCATTTGATGCGCATAGAGGTTGGAGCCACATGTAGGAGATCTTATACCCCACAACTGAAACAAATGCCTTGGCTTTGATGATCATTGCATGCACTAAATCTACTGTCTGGGGGATTGAGCCGCACAGCATGCCTCACTGCAATCACGTGACCATGCAAACTTGAATCCATGCACTAGCATAGCTTAACCCGCATGCTGCGGTGAGGCCCTACCGCGATAGAGGATTTCTACTTAATATTCACGCCGAAGACCTGTCTACTACGCAGGGGTGTTCGATCCTCCTCCGTCTACTGGAACCACACTGATTCCCCGAAAGCCTTTACCAATTTCCCCGGAGATTAGACCTGGGCACAGTGTTGTTGCGTTAGACTCAATATGGGGAAAGCGGACGACAAGCAATCAAAGTTGCCCTTTGAAGCCAGGAAAACCGTCACACGCTCTAGTGCGGAGGACCCAGATAATCCCGGAGCAAAGCGGATACAAGACCCAGAAACCTCCCGGGAAGATGATGTAAAAGCCCTCCTGCTCGCAATGCAGCACAGCCTTACCTCCATAGAGTCCAAAATGGACTCCATGAATGCTCGAATGGACTCTGTGGTATATAAATTGGACAAACATGAGGAAAGGATCGTGGAGGCGGAAAAACGCATCTCGGATGGAGAGGACACCACGACCCAAATGAAAAACACATCGCCCAAATGGATAAAGTCTTAAAAGTGATCGCTGCAAAAAACGAGGACCTAGAAGCGCGCAGTAGGCGTAACAATGTGCGTATTATTGGTATTCCAGAAAGTACCAACACTGGCAAGATGGAGGACTTTGTTGAACGCCTACTTCGCGGGACTTTCGGTAATGAGGTATTCTAACAACATTTGACAATCGAAAGGGCACATCGCTCATTGGGCCCCAAACCTCCCCGGGAAGTCATCCTCGCCCGATCATTGCTCGTTTCCTCAATTTTCGGGACCGCGATTTGGCTTTGAAAATGGCCCGAGAGAAGAAACAACCGAATTTTGAGGGCAATGACTTGACTATATACCCTGACTTCACTCCATTAGTCCAAGAGGCGAGACGGAAATTAATTCAAGTGAAACTGAAACTGCGCAAGGCGCAAATTGATTATGCGTTGCTCTATCCGGCGAGCCTACGCGTCACACACCAGGGTAAACAGTACTTCTTCAATGACGCACAGCAAGTGGAGGACTTCCTTAAACGACTCAAAAGACACCTCTCCTCGCATGTCGCAGGGAACCCCATCCAGATCCGCGTCACCGACATTAGAGTGAGATGAATGGTTCGTGCCCCTTGGGACTGTCGTGGAGCTCTATGGGCGCCTGGCATCCTTACATACCCTACTGATCGGAGAGACTGTTCATCTTATTCAGAACCACCTGCCTGACTGAATACCTACCACGCAATATGCCAGGCCGACATCGACCAGATACTACATTCAGATAAGTAGATTGTGTGGCGGGGAGGTGGAGTGAGCAGAACTGTCATATTATGCGGGACTGAATAAGAACAATGCTGGGCCACTCTCTTCCTCCATCTTAGCCTAAGGTGGATCTCCTCCATCATCTGGCGGGAAGAGAGAACCTTGTGTGCCCCCTAATGTACTCTCCAAGGGCGTTTCCCACATACTTTGGGACTTTAACGGTTGTATGACCAGTTGTTTTGTATGGGAGGTGGGTGGCCAAACAAATACCAGCATGATTGGGATGCTGATGTGGGAGGGGGTGGGATTGGGATTGTTCTTTCGTACTTTTGTATGGTATAACTTGAAATGTTTAAATATGTTGATGCATGCACAGAGCACCTTTGACAGGACAGGATTTGTATACTTTTGTAGCGCTCGTCTGACACTTCCCCTATGTCTCAAGACACTGACACTTTAACAATCCGATTATTGACGTGGAATGTCAGGGGGCTGGGAGACCCGCACAAATGCCGGCAGATACTAGCATACCTCGATAGGCATCATATATACACATTGCTATGCTTCAGGAAACGCACTTTGACCCGGCACGTCCCCCTATGTTTGCTAATAAATGGGCCGAACATAGGGTGTTCTCTTCCTAATCCTCATACTCTAGGGGCACAGCGATCCTGATGAAAAGAAATTCTCCGTTTATCATGGAGGGCATGACCTATGATACAAAAGGGAGATATTGTATGTTGTGGGGCAGGCTGGCCTCCCATTCTGTTACATTGGTGTGTTGCTACGGACCAAATGTAGATGATCCAGAATTCTATACTACACTCTGGAGTAAAATCCTTGAAGTAGGTTCCACACATGTAATTTGGGGCGGAGATTTTAACACGGTAATAAACCCCATTGCATATCGATCTAAGCCTCTCCCGCACCAGTACAATAAAACACAAGGGGGCATAGTCTCAAGGAGCTATCGCCGAATTAACGGCACGTTAACGCAGCCAAAGTCGCGATAAATTCATCGCCCCATTCACAAGCTGGTGCTAACAGCCGATATCACCACTTTACCCGCGATAGCACCCGCAAAAACATCGCCACAGATGATCCCGGCAACTAACGCTAATGATATGCAGAGTAGGCGTACCCGTGCAAAAAGCCGCGACAACACCACTCCACAACATTCTCAACGACCAGCCAGATCTGCGATAAGATCACAAAACATGCAATAAGGCGCATTAGCAGCAGGAAATTAACACCTGCTCTTACCTGGTGTAAAGTCGGACGACAACCGGCACCAGACAAGGGAGCACAGCCCATAGCCACACATGAAGAACAACAGATGGCATGGAGCCACCCACCATGCATCCCGGAGCCCCAAGAGGGCAACAACACCCACCACCACCACACCCAGGCCCCCCCTCCCCGGGGCCCCACACCGGGCACCCCCACCCACCCCCGGACAAAGAGATGGCACATCAACGGTACGAAACCATAAACAAAACAATGTGCCAGATGTCGCACAATCACAACACCCAACATACATGTGCCGTCAGACAAATGCGAATCAGACATTCATCTTAGATCTAGCAAATAATTCGCCCAATACAGAATAAACACAAAACAACTATTTTGAACAGTCCTGGCGGGTCCCCCAGTACAGTCTGTAAGTCACAGCCTGCAAAACGAAATGACAGATAAGAAGGTGTGTCATGCGCTCACCAAAGGACAGAGAGAGCGAGCGAAAGAGAGAGACAGAGAGACAGAGATAGAGTCAGAGAAAGAGAGGGGGAGGGAGAGGGAGAGGGAGAGGGAGTGAGAGAGAGAAAGAGAGAGAATGTACAAGGAGCGCAAAGCCAATCGGGCTCCTGGCTCATGCATGCCAAATGTTGTGTGTGTATCGCCATTGGTGCACACCAAGTCAAAGGCCCGGCATCAATAGCAAAGTGAAGGAAACATCACATCTCAAAAATGCAAGCAGCAGTCAGACCAACATTAGGAATGAAATATCCTTTGTCTCAACACACAAGGCTGAAGGACATCTGAACCCCCGACCTTGGTCATGAATGCGGCTGGCACTCCCTGCGAGAGATACCATGCCAGATCCTGACGACTCCCACACCACGAACTGCGTGAATGAAAGACAAACGTGTCCACACCCCACACACACTTGGCCCTGCTTGGGGTACACCTGCCTTGGATGCCCCTGACACATAAGTAAGAAAAAACCCATACGCACAAATGTTGCACACAAATATGACTCATTGCTCCGAGCAGTGGCAGACCATCCACATAACTGCCGCCTGTCAGAAGAGTGCCGGTGCTATGAGACCAACAAAGGCAATGGCTGGCAATCCCGGGCACATGCACAACCCCTGTCACGTGGAACTGTACCGTGCACGAATGCTGCATCTGTTGGGATCACTGGCAGTGTTGCGCATCAGTTACCGTCTGAGTTTCCGGCTTGCATACGTCACCTGCGTCCAGCCCTGGTTCCACTGTCGAACATGCACATTCGAGTGGCCCATGGATGTCTGCCTATCCAACACAACGGTAGCTGAACTGGATTATGACTTGTGTGTGCGCCCCCTATTGGCCCACGAACAGGAGTGTAACCGTGATACCCGTGCATGGGATGCATTGACATTGGGCGTATGTGCAGGCAGTTGGGCATGGGAGATTGCACAACTCGTCGTGTGCAGTGACCACATCGAGGCGCTCCCCAATTGGGTTGTGTTGCAGATTGGTGAAACGGCGTGGACGGAGCACAGCTGCCCGGACCAGGAAATGGATTGGCTCGCCCTCGTGTACCTTGACCCCGACAACGAGGAACTCTCGGAACAGATTGCCCATGAAGCAGCGCTCGCATACATGGATGAGTAACTACGTTCCTGCAGCCACAACTGATTGTCACCCACAGCACAGGTCGCCACACCTTGTAGCACCTTGGAGGAATGGCCACACATCCCACCACTACAGTGGACATGTCTGCCTTCGCCAGGACCCAGAATGCATGTGTGTGGACCTACGGGTGTGTACACACACATGTGCAAGGTGATGCAGTCCCATGGGCGGGGCTGCACAGCCTCGTTTGGCAACGTCACAAAATCCGGAGACACTGCTGAAGGGAGAGTACACACATGGCAACGTAGCATGACATGTGACCTTGTAGGATCCTTTCACCTGCTCACTGTCAGCAGAGCACACAGTCAGCGCAGTACGGCGCGACAGCACCATGCAGATCCCATGGGCTGTGAGTCGTGCCCCCTGACACGGACCAATGAGCAGACGCCAAACATCACATGACTCGTCCAGCACGGCAAGGTGTGTCGGGACCATTGACATCCGTGATGAGTGGTGTTTATTCCTGCCACCCCATTACTTGCACCTCGACATGTCCCTAAGCTGCCTGTAAGTGTCTTAAACATTGCTCTGCATGTTGTGGCCCTTGCCTTGCCCGTACTGACATGCACATGCCAATAAAGCCCACGCCACTGCACCTGTGTACAACTGTGATGAGTGTTCATTATAATGACAAATTGTGTGCCCACATGTGCATTGTCCGTATACAGGGAGGGATTGACTGACGCTTGTTGACTGTGTGTGGGTCCCCATTGACAGCTCCACCTCTGTGGGCCAGACATTGTGGCTGGGATAGTTGCTGGCAGACGTGTGCTCTTACGTGTCACCAGCAATGTGAGTATGGTGTCCAACTACTTGCCATGTAGATCAAGGTCATCCATAAAAACAGACTGTGTCCACACAGATGTGTGTGAGTAGGAATGCGAAGAGACGTTCTTTTGTCACATGTGATTGGGGACACCACTTCCGGACTGCTACCGATCATGAGATTTCTACACACAGCCCGATTTGACACATGGACGTGGGGCTCCGTTGGGGGGTAACGATATTGTCGTTAATGTGCAATGAGGCCACAGCTAGTTCATACCTTCACAGTCATCTAACTGGCCATGTGGGTCAGGCTCAAACATGCGCATTGAGGACATTTCCCAGGGTGTACCTTTTGGTGCGATCAATGTCCCTGCATTCATCCAAACGTTAATACGTGAGGGAACATAGACATGACACATCTGTGTGATTTGGAATGTTTTATTCACATTCTGGGGGGTGTCAGAGCAGGAGCAGTACATGGCCACTTCAAGCCCACATAACATGGTTGACCAGTGGTGGGCCAACCAGAGTCCTTGGGGGAATGCAAGGTGAATCTGAAGAGGTAGAGTTCAGTCCGCCGCAGGATTGCTGTGTCATTGGTTCCAGAGCAGATATAGCAGTCCATGTCGGGGTCCAGGTGTATG
This sequence comes from Calotriton arnoldi, assembly GCA_963921515.1. Lineage (NCBI taxonomy): Eukaryota > Metazoa > Chordata > Amphibia > Caudata > Salamandridae > Calotriton > Calotriton arnoldi. Next base: position 2,644,870 of record CAWUFW010001658.1, read on the forward strand.
TCGCAGAGTGTTTCGGGGGACATTGGGAGGTGTTGTTCCAGGGCATGATGCAGAGAGCACAACCAGGCAGAGACAGGCCATGTGGCGGGGACGGTTGCTACTGCCTCCTTCATCACACAGTCATTACCCTCGACATCTTACTCCTCTGAGACGTCTTCTGTGTCTGATGTGTCAGGTGTGTGTGGTGGTGTTATGGCTGCGTCACTGTGTGCCACTGACACATCAGGGTGCGAAGGTGATAGGGCTGCATCACTGTGTGCCACTGACACATCAGGGGGTGGAGATGTGTGTGTCGAGCTTCCTGCAGCAGTCATCTGGTACAGGCTCAGTGGCAGCAATGGCAAGATGAGGATTTGCAAGGCATGGACGATCGCAGCTACATCTCTCTGGTGTTCAGCAGTGGCAGCCATACTTCCAGCCTGCATCTGCTCCATGGTCTCCATTGTCCGCCGCATCTGTGCCAACTCTGTGCTGTCATCGCTGTGGCCTGTCTGTCTAGACAGGTCTCGTATCCGGGTAATGGACCCAGCGAGGTCAGCCAAGGATTGTTGTTGAGCATGGTGTGGACAGTGGGTGTCCGTTCGGGGCTGTAGGTGCTCCCTGATGGGACTCAGGCACCCACGTATGGCATCGAGTTTGGCTGCCATGAGGTCGAAACCCATCCGCAGCTGATCTGCCACCTTCTCCTGGCACCCTAACACACGGCGTTGGAATTCCATGTGTTGGTCGTGGGGGTCCTGGGAGCCAGCCGTGGTGGTGTGTGCTTCCTGCTGTGTGGGCTGTGCACGTGGTGGGGTGACCGCGATGCAGCTGGGCTGCCCTGCTCCTGGAGGTGGGGTGCGGAGGCTGTCCACGAGCCGTTGGAGGGTGTCTGTGCAAATGTGCAGGGTGTCCTCTTCATCATCACTGAAGAGCTGTGTGGTTTGCTCTGCAGGAGGTGTTGATTGTCCTTCTGCAATGTAAAGGGCAGATGCAGGTTAACAGTGTGTTCCATGTGTGTTGACGCATTGTAGATGTTTACATCCAGACTGCATGACGATGTACATTGTGACTGTTTTGGTGCAGCTGGCTATTTGATGGGAGACAGTGTAGATTTCGACTACATGACGGATGTGTGGTTGTACTCGTACATTGCCATCTCACAGTGTCATGCATTGCCGGATGTGATTGGCCAGTTTCTACGCACGGGCGGCACCATTTGTGTCCTCTGTCCTGTGGTGTGGGTCTTGCACTCTGTGCCACATTGTCGTCAGTGTTGAGGTACTGATTGCCATGTGTGTGTGCTGCATTGTTGCCTAATCGCCCCTGCAGCTCTGCTTTGGCGGACCCTTATCCCTTGGAGTCGGTGTGCATGTGACTTTTGTGCTTTTCGGGTGATGGGATGTTTGCGACTTGGGTCATTTGTGCGACTGTAGAAATGTTGTACTCTTGTGCATTGTGTGTCTGCTGCTGTGTTTTTGACGTCATGGGTCGTAGGTACACGTGGATGTGTCAGGGTGTGACCTGCTCCTTTACAGATGTGGTCCACACTCAGCCACCTCAATGTCATGTCGTGCGCCATGTCATGTCTTGTGACTTCAGCCATGCTATTGGTCATGCAGTGTCACTTGCATTGTCAGTGTGGCTCACAGAGCCGCTGATTTTATGGATTCGGCACATGTGCATGGGTGGGGTGTGGCATTGGTGATATGGAGGGTGGCCCATTTGTACACATTGTGGACGGGGGCCTACTTGGTGTTTCTATGTGTGCTGCGGTGTGCCAAGGGTATCAGGGACATGTTCCGCACTCATTGTGGGTGTGCAGTGTGCTGCACATGTTTGTGCATGTGTGCCATTGTGCCCATCTCCCCCCGTTCCCCCAGTCCCTGGTCGTTACTCACCCTGTTGCTGTTGAGTCCGGTCATATCACGCTGTGTCCAGACCCCCGACTCCTTGCACCGTCTCCACACTGATGACTGTGGCCACCATTTCCTCCAGCTCATCCAGCTCCTCCTGTGGCGCCGGACTCCCACCTCCAGTCGCCTTTGCTGCCTTCATGTTGGCAGCGAGTTTCTGTTTGGTTTGGCTGTGCACTTCATGCCAGCGCCTCTTGACCTCCTCCATTGACCTCCTCGACACTCCGACTGCATTCACGTTGGTGACGATGGACTGCCATATTTCCGTTTGTGTTGCCAATGACGCAGTGGAGGTGACGAACAGTTGTTGGTAGTGTTCTATCACCTCCGTGACGGTGATCCGGTCTTCCTGCGGACTGAACCCCGTCTTCCTCTTCCTCTTCTCCTTGCCCTTCCCCTGGCACGGGGTTGCTGGCTGGTCCTCCGTGGTGCTTGTGGGGTTCGGGTTGTCCTCTGCACCCGGTCCGGGTGCATCCATGGTGCTACGCAGTTTGATTTGGTTTCGTCTTTTTTTTTTTGGTTTTCTTTTATAGTGCTTTTTCACGCATGACGCATGGGAATTTCTGGCCTGTAGCTGGTTGTCGCTGATTTTTGTAGCGCGTTTGGGGCATCGCAGGTTTTTCGCGTTCGCATTTTTTCTGCGTCGAGTTAATTTTTGGGCGGTCATTTGGCACGTAATCCTGCTACTATCGCATGGTGCCGCCGGGTTGGGAATACCACGTTAACACAGTATTAGTTTCACGCGATGGACTGCGATGTGAAGGGTTGCGTTAAGCAACTTTTGCGGAAGTTATCACACGTTCTTGTGAATATGCCCCAAGATATATTGTCTGACCTGCTTGCTGATAACGGTCTCTTAGATGCCTGGAGATATGTTCACCCAGAGGGAAGGGAGGGAACACATTACACTACTACACACTCCACTTGGCCAGACTGGACTTCTGGGTGATCACCCGGGGAGTTGGGCCTTGGATAGTTAAGGCTGAACACTTGGCCAGGACGTATTCCGATCATGGGGGACATCGTGTGCTTGACATTGTCCCCTCCGACACTGTGTCTGGCTCCCAGGAGCTGGAGACTCATCCCAGAGACGTTGCTAGACACTGCTTTTAAGTCCGAATTAGGAGAGGAAATCACTGATTTCTTCCAAAGAAACATTGGCTCGGTCACACATGTGGGTACAGTATGGGAGGCCTTCAAGGTCACGATACGTGGCTTTTGTATGGCCAAGAGTTTTGGAGTGTTACGAGACATTCGAAGGCACCTGCGCCGCTTGGAGGGAGAGCTTAAGGCATTGGAACGAGACATGGAGAATGACATAAATGGCACACTCCAGGCAGCCTATAGAGATACACTCTCGGAATATAAAGACACTGCTGAAAGAGAAACTCGCTTCAGGGGGGAATATTTCACTGAGCATAGAAACGGTGAAGGGGAGAGACCGGGGAAAACATTGGCGGAAGGGATCCGTAGACCTCGCTTCTCTAATTATATTGCGGAGTTGAACGATGACGCTGGTGAGACAAAGAGATAGCGGGGACATACTAGATGCTTTCACTGCCTATTATAATACTTTATATAGCACCCGCAGACAACACCCGCTGGACCTTTCTGGCTATTTAAAGGATGTAGCAATTGGTTGGTTGGGAGACTCGCAGAGAGAATTTCTTGCAGCGCCATTTGAAGCGGAGGAGATACGCACTGCTATCATGCAAATGAAATCTGGTAAGGCCCCAGGGTCGGAAGGCCTCCCAATAGACTTTTACAAAACCTATATAGACCAATTGATCCCTATACTGAAAGAAGTCTATGAAGAGGCCCATGAAACAGGCATCCTCCCGAGCTCAATGAGAGAAGCTCTCATTACCTCTCTCTTGAAACCAAACAAGCTTGCAGACTCATGTGATTCCTACCGGCCACTGTCCATAATTAACAATGACGCAAAATTACTCGCCAAAATGCTTGCTAATAGGCTGAGCCTCCTGATGGAGAAACTAGTCTTGCCTGATCAGGCGGGCTTCATTCCAGGGAGAGCGATATCCCATAACCTTTGCACACTATTCTCTATACTTCATAATGTAGACTCCAAACTTTTCTAGACACCACGAAGGCCTTTGATTCAGTCGAATGGGACTATTTATTCAACATATTACAGTGTATGGGTCTTCCCAAGGGATTCTTGGCATGGATAAGCTTACTATACAACTCATCAGTAGCAAAAGTCCTGATTAATGGTTTGGTCTCTTTGCCGTTTCCCATTACGCGAGGAACGAGGCAGGGATGCCCTCTTTCCCCGCTTCTCTTTGCTCTTGCAGTTGAGCCCCTTGCGGCCAAAATCAGACAGCATCATCATGATAAAGCCCTGAGGTGCCAAATGCATCCAATACTCATCTCCCTATACGCAGATGATATCACCCTGTATATTAGAGACCCTCAGCAGAACTTAAACCCCATATTGCACGAGTTTGTCCGCTTTGGGGAACTGTGTGGGATACATATAAATTGGGCGAAATCCCAACTCTTTCCTCTCACTTCATCTACGGTGCAATTTGACCCCGACTTCCCAATAGAATGGTGCGCTACAGAGGTGAAATATCTGGGGATACATGTCACCCTTGATCGGGAAGAATTAATGCGCTTGAATTATTGCAGAACCCTGGAACACATCACCAGTTGCGTCACGAGATGGATTGCCCTTCCTCTATCCATGGCGGGGCGCGCCTCTCTCATAAAGATGGTTATTTTCCCCAAGCTGCTGTATCTATTCATAAACATTCCGTTTGACCCCGGTAGACATTTTTTTAAGGCTCTACGCACTGAGATGATTAGGCTATTATGGTGAGGCACACAAGCCAGATTGAAGTGGGAGGTGCTCACTAGACCCTATTCTCATGGAGGGTTTGATATCCCAGATCTAGAATTGTACTGTATTTGTGCGCAAGCACATTACGCCCAATACTGGTTTCACCCACCTAAATACATACCACAAGTGGCGGTGGAACACTGGCTGGCAGATCCCATAACTTTGGAGGGAGTCCTGTTAAGCACGCCCCAAACCCGGGAGGCCGACCCTACAGCAGTCACATGCACAGTGAAAACCTGGCAACGTATAGCCACACGCCTGCAAGTGCCTATGATATACTCACCTATACTCCCCCTAACGTATCACCCTAAGATGCCGGTCCTACAAGAGGGTGTTTTTAAACATACCAAAGCCAAGTTTGGCATACGCCACTGGGGAGATCTATACCTGAACTGGAAATTCCGCACATTGCAGCAGATATTCGCTACAACCACACCCTCTCCTATGGATATCTTTTTATATGTCCGACTGCGGCAAGGCATTAAAGAACACACACCGTCATATCCACATGAACCACAAACACTAGCTCCCCTACACGCGCTGTTACTAATGTAGACAGCTTCGCATGTGGTGTCCACATTATACCATAACATATACTCCAACCAAGCCCCTGTACGTTGTGATGCACGGGCGAAATGGGAATTAGAATTAGGACAGACAGTCACGGAAAAACAATGGATATACTGCTGCAAACAGACAGAACTGGCATCATCGAGCTGTCGCTTACGCATTATGCACTACAAGTTTTTGCACTGCATATATTATACACCCGTCAAGATGTATAGACTCGGCCTGCGAGATAACGACCGCTGTGACAGGTGTGGGATGGAAAAGGCAGATTTTCTGCATCTTGCCTGGGCCTGTCCCAGTGTCACAGAATATTGGACACAAGTGTTTGAAGCATTGCAACAGATGACATCGCCCCTAGTGGTGATGTCACCATTAACGGCTCTTCTCAGTTGCACAGAGACTATAGAGGCGGGATACCGAAGATTCATTTCCTTAGGGCTACTACTGGCTAAGCGAAGAATAGCATGTAGATGGGGACGGGGTAGAGCTCCTAAATTCAAGGACTGGGTTAAGGATATGCTATTTTGGCAGGACCAAACGACTACCTACTTGGAACTATTATCGTTGGCCTCAAGACCCAGGGACATATGGGACCCCCTCAAAACATATCTCCTTACACATCCAATTGATACCACTAATGGGACGTAGCTATACTACTGTATGTTATTTAACCATGATTTGCGTATTTATGCAACTCCGGGAACATATTGGGATCTCCATGTAGTCACGACTGTCCTGTTTCTTCTCCATGCTTTTTCTGCTCCAAAGCTCCAGGCTATCATTGTGTACATCTTGTGTATTACCAGCCTCCTGCAAGACGCTACAATGGATACTGTCAAATTTACCTTTTTTATGCCTGTCATTGTTAACATCTACAATGTATAGATACGCAAATGTCTGTGCACTTCATATGTCGTGAATGTTATATGTTTTCCTTTTTTGAAAACTAATAAAATAATTGTTTTTTTAAAAAGGTTAAAAAAAAAAAAAAGAAGTAAATGATAAATAATAACAATACAATAATATACGTGGTACAGCTGTTTATAACATTCACATTTCCATTATCATTTTACAGCTCAATATAACACCCTTTGTCCTGGAGGTGAAGGATTTCGACCGAATCCTATTACGATCATCTTAGAAGGTAAGTCCATTTGTCATAGCTCGGTAACCATTAATTAATGACAAATAATGATTTTTAAGACTTTTTGACGGGAAACTGGATAAGTCTGGAGTCCATTTTTGACTTTCTGATGATTTTAACGTTCTCTTTCAAAAGAAGCAAACAGCATGCCCAGGAGGAAGAATTACATGTTAACTGTGCAGACAAAATGGCGGGTGCAATATAAAGCCTGTGTTCCTGCGTGAATAAAGAAAATCTTGCTTATAATGAGATTTGCTTAATTTGCACAGGGAATTGCTTGATTACTTAACAGTGAACGTCATTATTCAAATACACAGTCCTACACACCACCCCCTCTCCCCCATCCCTCCTCAGTGATGACCTCCTATCTTGTATTGCTTTGCTTGGAGTTGTACAGGAAAAGGAAGGGGTATGGCGCCTATTTGTAGACACAGGGGAAAGAGCTTTTTTTTTTTAAAAAAAAACATTTTCTTGAGATTGCAAGCGAAGAATGTTCTTGTTTTGGAGTTAGCATTGGATTTACCTGTCTCTTTGGTATTACGTGTATATTTCTTCACATTATCAGTACAGCAATTGTTACACTGAAATGCATAAAAACATGTTTAGTAGTGTACATTACTATATATTAGTGACCAGAAAATATATTCGTAGCTCCTTTCCCTATATATGCATAAGTGCAAATATGTTTGCATCGTTCCTGTTTTCTGTCATATTCCACATACGTTTTAATGGATTTCCTGCAATTGTTATGTTTGTTATCAAAAATGTAATGTTGCTTCTTTGGAATCAATCGCTGATTGAATTTCTGAAGCAATGCAAATTGCCCTTCCTGCACATAAAAATCATTAAAAAATGCTGATTTGCAATTTCTATGTGTGCTGCACAATGCAGCACACATAGGAGTTTTAAATCGGCATCCTGGATTGTTTATGTGCAGGAAGGGCAATTTGTGATTAACGCCATGCTTCGCCATTCTGTTGTAAATATGCACCATTGTTCTATGGCCTAGAGAAGTTCTGGCTTGCTTTCTAAGGCCCGAGTATGCCTGGAATCCCAGTGGGGCTAATGACTGAAGCTGCATGCCCTATTGGGAAGTTCTGGTGTTTCTCATGAAGATTTTGGCTGCTGAAAGCCGAAAACCCATTGTGAAACAACGGGGAAAACATGTGAAAAATCGGGGAAAATCTACGTGGAAACACCAATTCCTGCATGTTATTCCCCTAGAACTTGTAATCCCCAGTACTTTTACACCCCCCAAAATTAGCCAGAACGCAGTAACATGAATTCTGGGGCAAGGAAATAACAGGAATTTCTAAGAGGCACCACTAATGTAGGCCTTGAAGGCATAATGTCTGCAACAGTAAACTGTAAGATTCTCAAAAGAAAACAGAAATGCAAACTATGGAGCCAATTCAAAGATGTATTTGTGAGTGTATGAAGTAGTACTCTTTTAGTACTACTTCAAGTAACTCAAAACGCCTTTGTGAATTGGCTCCTTAATCGTTAAATGAATCCTACATTAATATTTCAATTTTGGTGGCTTCCTCTTTTAATGATCAATCTTTTGGCACACATGAAAAAAAATTCATCACTGTTGGTAGTCTAAACTATGAGGCTAATTCACAAAGACATTTATGAGCAGTGAAGTAGTGCTACAGAGGTACTACTTGGCGTACTCATACATTCCTTTGTGAATTGACTTCTCCGTGCGTGAGTTTGAACTGTGTGTGCATAATGTATACTATGACTGCGTGACTTGCTCATACTATAAATGTTGTCAGACCCAAGGGCATAAAGAATTATGACGTATGCTCCTCGATGACGTTGACAGAAAAGTACTCTTTTTTCAAACTGATGTGAATTGTACGGTTTCCCTTTGCAAATGTAACATGTAACTTTTATAATTACAAGGAAATATAAAGATTTATCCACTTTGCACTTAGACTTCTGTAATTTCCCTGTGCTAGACCTGCGGTGTAGCATGTTGTCAAAAACATCCTTGTTCCTCGGAATGACATAACTTGCATGAGATATTTAGTCAAACGCTAAAGGGACTCAGAGCCTGATTCACAAACTGCACTATTTAGTACATTTTGTAGTAATACAAAACAACTACAAAGTGTACGTTTTGCCTATACTTATATGTGTGGAGTTCTCAGAGTCAACTGCAGAGTCTCTGCACTTATAAGTATATACTTTAGTAGTAAATGGCACAAGGGGATGGGGGGAAGAAGGGAATAATTACTTCTAAAGAGTATAGGGATCAGGGAGGAAAAACAGAGGATCATAGAGGGGTTTTGGAAGGGACAGCACCCACTCACACAGGAGTAAGCCAATTGTGTTACTCTGGGGGCGGAGACATGTAATTTACACTTTTGTAGTAAGCTGACACCCAGAGTTTGTGAATACCGAAAGTAGTAAACTTACTACAAAGTGTAAACTTACTCAAAAGTTTAACTTGCCTTTGTGAATCTGGGCCAATGTAATCCTCTGGAGGCAAACCTGAAATGAAACACATCAAATAGAATCAGTGCTGTGCTGTTCGTGACTGGTATTCTCATAGGAGGGTTGTGACGCAAGCGAGAATGCATTTGGTTCAAAGATACAGACTCCAGCCCTCTTCTCACAAAATTACATCTTAACTATGAAGTTTAGTTATATTGATCTAAGAAGTTATCCAATTTTATTCATCTAATTACCCAAGCCAACTATAGTACAATGTTTTGCTCATTTTTTCCTCGGTGGAGCTTTTTGGGGCTATCAGCCAAACAAAAATTAAATAAATTCAAGTCATAATAAAGTTCGCCATTTGCAGTACTTATGTGAAAAGTGAGTCATGATGTTTATAGAACTATTGTACACGTTATCCAGCTACGCCCATGAACTTATAACGGTTATTACTCACCACTTCTACTTTATCTGATTCATACTGGCATTACAGATTTTAAATGGTGCTTCTTCATCACTGGAACTTGTCTGATATTTTGCGATTGTAGTGATTCATTTATTATATATATTTGCCACCTGATTCACAAACCTGTTTGTGTCAATAGTGTGTCCTACTCCAGACTTAGAGGTGTAGTGAAAGCGCAGTGACATTGTATTTACGTGTATCAATAAATAGCCATTTTGAATAGACTCTAGAGATTAATTTATTACCCATCAAGCCACGCCCTCTTTCCATTATAGGCAGGAAAATGAATGACACCCCTTTAAGGAATTGCAGGAGTCCCTTCAGTCTCTGAGAGTTCTGTCCTTTTCTTTACTGGTCGAGTCAGTGGCAACAGCTACCAAAGGAGCTTTGCAATACTCATGATTAAACACGATAAATATTGTCCTCTTCCAGAAAACTGAAGAGTTTGACATTATATTAAATCGGAGGATGATACTGGCTTTTGAGTAATAGTAGGTTAGTAACTTGTTCATTCATTAAAAAGGAAACTGGTCCATTTGTCTATTTAACCCCGTGCTAATGCTGTCATAGTGTTATTTGAATTTTAATCAGTCACCTGTGGATAAGGTAGATGAGAAGTGGATCTTATAAGTTAATTTTTTTGCAGATATTGATGAATGTCAGGAGCTTCCAGGACTCTGCCAAGGTGGAAACTGCATCAATACGTTTGGCAGCTTCCAATGTGAATGTCCAACAGGCTACTACCTTAGTGAAACAACACGCATTTGTGAAGGTAACTTAATATCAAAATATATATTCTTACAAAAGTATATTTTTGTCTTATGGAGCGATAAATCTGAACATGTTTTATATGGAAGAATTCAAAGTATTTTTCTACTCTGCATACGACCTCCAGGTAATGTTGAATCATCTTGTAAAACATTAGACATATTGATCAGTGCGATAATATTTTTATAGTCACAGAAGTTGAATTAGATGTAATTGCAATTCATTAGACTACTTTGTCAATGTAAACTTTCCGTATTAAATGCATCATCTGCATGTTGCCTGAATTCTAAAAGTTTGCTGTTGTTTTGCTTCTTCTTTCCAGATATTGACGAGTGTTATTCGCAGCCAGGCGTGTGTGGGCCTGGCACATGCTACAATACCCTGGGGAACTACACCTGCATCTGCCCTCCTGAGTACATGCAGGTCAACGGTGGACACAACTGCATGGGTATGGAAGCATCTTCTCTTTACTGTACGTCAATGAAAGTAGAAAAGGGACTTCCACTCAATCAGAGAGGACTGGACTTCCCAGTCATACTTATTTCTAGATTGAGAGTTGCCCTTGATACAACCCTGCCATTGGTGGTGTTGGTACTCTATTTACTAGCAAAGTTATGTTTGTTGTGTTTACTATGGGCTTTTGTAAATTTCAGTACATATCACTGAGTTTGCATCATCTCACCATACGCCAAGAAAAGTGGATAAAAACCAAATGAGGTTTCATCAAAGGATGGAAGTCAGAAAGAGGGAAGCCTAGAAGATTAACCATTTGTAGAGTCTTGGCTTTTGACTGCATAATGCTCCAAAGCCTGTATTCATTTTCTCAGATAGTACTAAGTTTGCATTAATTCTTAACTGTTTCAAGTGGACCACCACCCATACAGGGACTTTTATTTGTGTGTACGTGCCTGGAAGATAAACCTATATCTTGTTGTGGTTTCTCTTTTCCCATTGTTGCAAAGTCATCCTGTGCCCTGGGCACCCCCCAATTTCTTGCTGACTGGTACTGGTGGTAACTGACTCTGGCTGATCCTGGGCTCTGCCTAACCAGGCCCAGGGCAAGTGCTATGCTGAAAATAACTAGAATACAGTGAAAACACCTACACACACTAGGGTACACTAAGGGTTGGGGTACCCCTGTGATTGGCATGACCTACCCCATAGGGCCCTAGTACATAATAAGGCAGGGGGATTGAAACTATCTATCAGTCCCTAGTATTTAATAGGTCATGGCAGTTTAGAGGCCAGCAGCCCTTTCTGCACTTGCATGTGTGCACTGCTGAAGCCTGAGGGCAGTTTAAAAAGTGGCTCTGGGCTACAGGAATGCTTTTAAAAAGTAAATTGTGCTCAAACTCGACTTTTGTGTTTGGGGCACTTAAAATGGTTAACCTACAATGTTTGGGCATATTAGGTACCCCCAGAGTCTCCCCTAGGTGTCCCAGGGGTGGGGGGTCAGGTATCTATAAGGTGGACCATTATAAAATGAGTTTTATAGGCCCTGGGTAAATTGAAATTGCACATTTCACTCCCCACATTGTGATAAAGTGCTGCCCAAAATCGACTTTGGTGGTAGGTGCACTGTGGAGGGAGGATCTGCAATATTTTTACATATTCAGAACCCCTAAAGTCTCCCCTAGGTGTTCCTGGGGTGGGAGTCCTGTAGATATATGTAGCATACTTATAAAATATGTTTTTATAAGCCCTGGTGCTGGAAAAATGGCCCAAGTCACTTTTCCCATTGCAAATCCCATACCATAGGTTAACATTGGAAAAGGTTATTAGTTAATAACTGGAGAAAGAAAAGCCATAAAACTAGGATTAAAGGACTCAGCAGAATGGTAATGATAAATCCAACAACAAGGTATTGTTGAATTTATTGTAAAATGTACAGACAAGAAGTTATAAGATTTGTTTTGTCTGTAAGCCATAATTCAACCCTGTGCTGCTCTGCCCTGATTGGTCAGAGATAAGTGGGTGAGCCTGGCTGCTTTGAAGAGGTGATAAATGATCCTTGGGGTTAGGAAGCCTCTCGGGGAGGAGAGGTTGCTGGGCATAGGAATGCCAGAGCAGGGGCAGGAGTCGTAAACCATGGACTTCAAGAGTAAGGGGAGGACCCCAGTGTCATTTACAACTTTACCCTGTTCACCTACAGCCAGATGCTAGGCTTAAAAATAGGAATGAGCAGATGCAACGGGGAGAGACTATGGAGATTAGCCATCCTAGGGGTGTGTTTAGCCAGCTCTTCTCTCCCTGCTGAAAATTCTGACATATTGAATTTTTGAAGAATAGTGGTTTCTGGGTTAGCATTTTGCCACACTCTGCAGGAAGTGGTCAGACCTTTGGGTGGAACCCTGCAGCCCATTGGACATTAGTGACCTCCTGCTTGACCCAGAGAAGTTGGAATAAGTATCTGAGAAGGGCAGAACCCCTCAGATCTGCTGCTTGAAACTTAAGAAAGCAAGACGGGCCATGCTGGAAGTTTGATGTGCACTTCCAAAGGCCTGCACTCTGACGACTGCACCTTCTGCACCATCTGTAACTACAGCCTGTGGATTACATTGCTGTAAAAGGACTAAAGAGTGGACAGCTACAGGTTAACAGAGCTCACCTGCAACATCACCACAAGAATCTCCAGCCAGGAGTACTACCAGTGGATTTGTAAGGGTTTTGTTCAAGTGGATTGTGGGAATTGAAGTCTCACACTTTCAAGGACCCTCGTGGAGATTCCAGAACCTTGGATTGTGTGTTGGATACTTTGGGACCCGCAAGAAGAACTTCAGGAAGGAGTTCTAAAAGGAACCAGCCTGCTGGAGGGGGCTGCACAAGACTGGTGAGAGATCCTCCAGAACAATTGCTAAAGGTGAATGTGTCCCTGTCAGAGGCAACAAAATGACCAAAAGGGGCCCTGTTGGTTTCTAAGCACTAGAAAGTGACTAATCTTTAAAAATTCATATCTCTGGTTCCCTACAGTGGATGCTTTTCGTCTTGGTGTCATTTAAAAGATAAAAATATTTCCTATTTTTATTATAAATTGGTGTTGGATTTGTATTTTGTGTTGTGTCTTAAATATTTACTGAATTGGTGTTTTTAAATGCTTTACATACCTGTCTTTGAAGTTAAGCCTGCCTGCTCGCAGCCACGTTATCAAGGGTTGAGCATAGGAATAATTTTCTAAGACCTATTCTGAGCCCAATACTGTGTTAGTGGCCTTATTGGCAGTGGCAGACCTACATTTGCCCCTACCAATAATCCACTTTCCAACACCCATGAACTGCAAGTCTTTCAATGTAACTTCACATGAATGCTATCGTGCCACATTGCTGTTTTCAGGTTTCCATCTCAATATTAATCACACTTTTCTAAATGTTTGTATTAAGTTCCACAGTAGAGAACTCAAGTGATGTCTATCCAGTGACCGACAAGGGTATATGATGAATTCTTCATGCATTTAGTATTTAAGTGTGCATCATGGTAGAAGAGTGTTGATTTGCATGCACTTTGAGCTACATTTGATGGTTATATTGTTATACTAAATAGTCCCAGTTGAGTATTCCTGGTGCGCTTTATTTGTACCTAGCCCCAATTTCCTTCCCATGAGCTGTGCAGAAATGATAGCTTTGTTTGAGACTCCTAACCTATGATGGATGCTTCGCAGGAAGTCTTTGATATATCCACCATGCGGTTCAGTGCCAGGATCCTTGAAAAAGGGAGGCAAGCTGATTTTCCTCTATGTTATGATTCGTTCCCTTGAATAAGTCTAAGGCTAACATCCCTGTTGGAACGGCCATCAAAGAATTCACTGTCAGAAGCATAGTTACTCCTAATAGTCAAAGAAAATAACACAAACAGTCACCCTGGCACAGGTTTGGTGTGTTTCACACTTCAGCTGGACCATGAAACGCATTAATAAGCCCACGTCATCATTAATGAGCCGTGGGTTCATTAATGATGCAACACAAAACCTTTAACCTCACAATGCATTTCTGCATGGGTAAGCCCACACACACCAATATGTTAAAAAGTAAATGTGTTTATAATCAGCACATTCAGCATCTTAAGATTATACTTGCCTTGTCAGCACTGTATCCAGACGCATTAAGGAATGTCAACATTGTACACCTAAGCCCTATTAAAATGTACCTTTTTAGGCTTCCAGCAAACTGAAAAGCCATTTGAAAGTGGTATACAAATCTTAACTCCAGTTATGCACTGACATTTGCCTAAATTCTAAGACGAACACTTGACTGGAACATAGGTCACATATTGTATTTTGCTGCCTGTGCAGGGACAATAAAAGGAATATGGACCGCGTTGTCAATTACTTTGCCCTAAATTTGATTTTTTTCCCCTTTAGATATGAGAAAGAGCTATTGCTACAAAACCCATAATGGAACAAGCTGTGACAACGAACTTCCATTCAATGTGACAAAGCGGATGTGTTGCTGCACCTACAATGTGGGCAAGGCCTGGGGAAAACCTTGTGAGGCATGCCCCAAGCCGGGCACAGGTAAGTCATATTCCAGCATCTCACACATGCAAGCAGTGAAAGAGGTCATTCATTCAGCAGTAAACACAGAGAAATAAAGTGGTCATCATTTGTCATATTTATAAGTCAGTCATATGATACACGACAAGTGGAGTGCAAAATCAGTTTTTTACACTTTACTATATTACTGTTCTACATATGTGCCTGTGCTGATTTAGTTGTTTATCTTTTCAAATTTCTTCACCACGCCTACCGTCATGTTTGGTGCTTGAATTGCAGCTGCTGCTTTGTTTGCCCTTTCCTTCCCTCTTGTGAGTGACTAGTTGGTGAGTGCACAAATAATTAGTTAGGCTATGCTGTGTTATGGTATTTATATACCCCATTATGCCAGCATACAGTTACCTTACAAGAAATTGGAGGTGGTAGGCGTGCAAGCAGGAGCCACCAGAAGAGTAGAAAGGATGGGACAGGGAGTAGGGGCTTAAGCGGCAGTGAACTCTGTTTTTGAATCGATAGTGTCACCAGACTCTTTACTATGACTGTAAAATTGTGGCCTACAGGCCTCTCTCTTGTAAAGTTCCACTGTGATAGAAACGCAGAGCCTTTTCTGACATTCGTATGCATGTATGTGTATTGAGTGTGTGTCATAGGTATCATTGTAGGACTGTGTTTTCTGAGTCTGCTGAGTCTGATTAGTGGGACCAGTGGAATCCAGTTTGGATGCTCCTGGTTGAGCATGGCGCAAGATGTTGGATGAGGATTTACAGAGACAATGGAAGAGTTTTACCTTTGTTCCCAAGGCTGGAGAGTGAATACCCAGACATTGAGGCGAGGAGGATGTAGACAGACTACGTTTAGAAATTCAATGGTGTCCTTGTTAAGAAAATAATGTTTCATTTTTCCTGATAATAGGTAGATGTTAGGAGTGTAATAGCAGGTTTGTTTTTTCAAAGTGAGGATGTTTCTCAGCAGGGACTTCTCTCTGTCGGATTATTGTTTCAGGAAGTCTGACAACAGCAGTGTTCAGAGAGCTCATAGTTTATAGAGCCCATGTTTTGGGTACTCCTGTTTGGAGACAGTCCCATTGATACCTGCTGGGGTAATAATCACTTTGCACAAAGGACGTGTCTTGAGAGCATCCTGGAAATGATAACTGAAAGAGAACCAAGCCAAACCGGTTGTGAAACTTTAGATCTACATTCCCTGTATCAAAAATCTGAATTAAGAGGAAATCCAAACCACTCCATGTTATTTCAGTTCTTCATAATTAAGGAAAGGAGTGATTCACAGAGTACTCAAAGAGCTACTGTGCTAGCAAGGCTGCTATCTGCCTCTCAGCTGTCTACCAAAAATGAGGGCATATCACCTGAAATCAACACTTTTTGCTGGATGAGCTGAGGACCTGCCTAAAGACCCTAGATGCCTGCCTGCTGAGACAGGGTCAGAGTTTGCCTAGCCTTGCGAAAGGATTGACTCGGAGAAAAATTCTGAAATGTTCCCGGCATGAGGAGTACCCAGAGAATGCTAATATCCCAAAAGAGAGAGCCAGATGAGTCCTGAGGAGAGAAGGCCCCCCATGGTGTCTCTGCACATTTTATGAGTAAGCTGTAATAGGATTTTGCCAGAGTGTGCACTGCTGTGCCACCAGCAGTCTGCCATGGGCTCAAGTGGCTGGTGCTGCTGCTGCTGACAAGGAGAGTAAGATCACATCACTGCTTGGCCTGGTGACTGCACCAGCCCCAAAGAGACCACTGTGAGAGATCTTGCCTGGAGCCTGCAACTGCCACTGCTGATATCTGCCTGCAGTCTGCAAGTGCCACTTCTGAAGACAGGTACTGATGCACATTTCCAGTTCCAGTTCCCTGAGTCCTTTCTACAAGCCTTGTCCTGACCGAGGCTGATGTTGCAGTCTCCATCACCGTAAGGTGGGAATGTAACACATATTTGCTGCACAGCCATGAATGATCTAGAGATAAAACAAAGGACTTAGGCTGTACATGTGGATGGGAGACTGAGGTGCGTGGTTAAGTCTGTTGTGTCTGATTGAAACTATTTGCTAAAAAGGAATGAGAAAGACATTGAGGTGAGTTACTCCTGAGTTACTCCTGAATCGGTCATAACATATGAGCTATCTGTACCTGATCTAATCTCTACATAAGCCCATAGTGTATTGGGGAGGGTAATGGCAGGATCTCGACCATAATTGGAGGCAGAGTGGTTGCTGTCAAGGAATGGGGGGCGTAACACTTCACTGTTCGAATCAACTTATGGCAACCCTGTATAACATACCTATTGGATTGTGTAGCATTCAGTTCTGCTGAGGGATTAACACGAGGATGGGTTCTCTTTTTGTAACTCTAAGTCAGGGTAAAGTAAGGCTAAAGGTGGAGGTGACTACCATGTGGAAGTAACCTCTTTGCAGGGGCGTAATGGACAACCCTGCAGCCCCTGCGGTGCAGGGACCCCCATTCTTTTATACATAAAGGAGGGGGATCCTCAGCTTGTCAGCTCAAGTATATGGGTATTACCAGAAGCCCCCTCGCCATCCCTGGCAGCGGGCCCACCAAAGTTTCCCTTACACCACTGCCTCTTTATAGCCAAGAGTCACATGCATTCAGGTTAACTTATACAGGATGAGGAGCTGTGTTTAACAATATTCCTCTTTCAATAAGGAAGTGTGATATAGGCAACATACCATTTTGATGTAACATTGCTAATGACCATCATTTCATCTTTTCCTGTGGCTTAGCATGGACTTCTTTTATTTTTCACATACTTTTTCTCTTTTGTAATGATGGCTGTGTGTAGCCCTTTGAAGCAGATGCGCCATATTAATGCTTGGCTTTACTTGGATGCTGTTTAAAAAATTCTCTGCTGAAGCCCTCATTTAGCATTTTACATTAATCTGTAAATTTGCAATATCTGACTTTTCTAACATATCATCAATTTATGTATAACATTGTGACATCTGGTAAATAGGCTGCCATTGGCAGTGTAGCCCACTGAGTGTCATCTGCACAAAGAGTGTGCTAGTGAGCTGGCTGGGACTGCTGTATTGCATGTGGCTGGGTGATCAATTTGGTGCCAAAGTACAAGTGACCTGTACCATCAGCATTCCCAGCATTAGCTCCAGGATTATTGGTGCCCTCCTTAGGATCAAACTCTTCTTCCATAATAATGACCTGCAACATGTTAACAGCTTTAATGTGTTGTAGTACCACCTTCCCTAAACTGAAAGATGTTGTTAGATGTGGTGCCTGGGTGATCAATGCATGTTTGGGCAACATGGCAGGTGTGTGCCATTTGCCTTCTGGTAGAAAATATACAGACTCAGTGGGCATAGTTCCCTTTCAATGCTGTATTTGACTTCCGACCCAGAATCTCTATGTGTATTAGCTTTAATTAGGAGTGGATGTTTTTGTATCCATGTGTTTTAATCACCCACTTTCTTCATCGGCTCATGCAACGTTAGTGTTGACAATCTACAGTCCTAACCTGTCACTGGCTGCCATCTGCACTTCCATGGCCAGAGCATTATGGTAATGTAATTCTCTGTAACGCTTGTTGGGGATCAACCTCATGTACACCTGGAGTTTGCTATAATGCACCCACAATCCTCCACATTACACTTCATGTGATCCACTGTTTTTACTACATGGCAAATTGCCTCCCACACTTCAATCCATTTGTTTGGTGGTTGTGTCGTTGCAAAACTCCCAAAGAGTCTGTCATGTTCTTTGATTAGATCATCAAAGAAGACCTCCATAGTACAGTTCTATACATGTACTGCTTTCTGCAAGCTTCAATTTTGTGATGAGACACAGATATTGCCAGCTGTAATTTTCAGAAGACATCACCTTTACCACAGTCACAAAACTCTTAACAGTTGTCCATTTCTTAAATTCTTCTTGAATTCCTCTTTCTTAAATTCTGATTATTTTCAGGATGTCGTAGCACATGTTATCAAGCATGGTTGACATAGAAGTGGCTGTGGTGGATTTCTAGTGAGTGGTGTGATTGGTAGAGTTATGAGAGTACTGCATTCCTGGAGCTGGCATTGGTGTAAGTGATGTTATGATTCTGGCTCCCAGATTTGCTTTTATACACTTTTTAACACATAAATATTCTTTTGATTGGCTCACCATGTGGTCAGTTATGACTGGCAGGCTAATCGTTGTTTATACTCATCTCTGGCACTTTTAGAAAGGGAAGATGGTTCCAGCTGAAACTTAAATTGATATAGATATGGTTTTACTGCAACTCTACTGATTTCAGAGAAGTGTATTGTGATGAATATGTATAACACCAAAACACCCCAGCACTCCTACAACAGCTACATATGTGGAAAAATACTAGTTGCAAACTTATGTTTTCACACCACAAAAAATGCAAATAATATACAATAAATATGGATATATGCAGACATAAATGTCAAAACAATAAATAAAGTTTGACTCTATCAGCAAGAGTAGGGACTAACCAACTTAGAGGTCTCCAGATTGTCTTATTTTCTGCACTCCAGTTTGGACAGTAGAGCTTGCACAATTTTTTGATTTCCAGCATAGAGTGATGGAATGACATTACTTTTTCTTCACTGGCAGAAACTGGGTTATTACTTTGGCAGGGTGTGTTTAATAAGTTGGTAGGGCCACCCACTTATTAAACACAGTGTTGTTAGGTCAAAACCATGACTGAGAGAATTTCTGCTCAACTCAACTATGGCACAAGCAGCAAGCAATCCACAAAGAAGTGTTGTAAAGTTCAGGCTGTACGAACAATTTTAAAATAAAGAACTCAGCCTGACCCTATTGCACTCAGGAGTCCTTTGGTCTCTAACACAGGAAAATAAAAGGCCAACCACATGGCACTTGGAGAACAGTTACAGTTCCTGGATGCCAGCAGTAGTCAGAAGTCTTTGAGTCCTTCCAGCAGGAGACAGTCTTCTTTCAACAGGGACTACTCTAGGTGAAGTCTTCACAGAAATTTCTGAGCCTGTGCACTAGCCAGTGGCTGCAGATGTCTGCCAGCCAATTGTAACTATGTCCTCAAAATCCCTCACCTTGCAGCACTTCCTCATTGCTTTACTGTAATACCGCCAAGGAGCCCCTCTTTTAATATGCAGAACACTTCTGCCTCCAGGCAGGCCTGCCTTCAGGTCCTCAGCAACCCCGATATTTAGATGTTCTCCTTGCACTTGAAAGGGTCCAAACTGATTATGTCTCTCACTGTGCCTGGAGCATGGCTATCTGGGAGGGTCCTGGGAATGAACAGAAGCCTTCCCTCACATCTCCAAGTCAAAAAAGGTAGTGCTAAGACTGTCCTTTTTTCTGCCAGCTGCTCCGGTCTGCTCACCAGATACATAGTGTATGCTAAATGGACAGCAGTTAACTACCCAGTTTTTACTCGGCTGACAGTCAGGTCATTGTGTTCTGAGCCAGAGTCATTAATTCTCACAGCCAAGGAAGTGTATTCCAGCCCTTGAGGTGTGATGAGTGGCAGAAGTGGTTTTAAGCCAGTTTTGGCTCAGTCAGAAAAAGTATGTTTTTATAAACGTATTTTCCATTCAAATGATAAAATATCTGACTTCACCATTGAATCCTATTTTGAAATTTAAGTAGGAAATGCTAGGTCTTCCTTTGAATTGCTAGCGTTCTCCCAGGTGGCGATTGTAGGAAGCTGGCTCTTTATGTGATCTATCAAGAATCTGATACACTGTGTAAAGAGTCCAGGGGTTCACTTATGAGTGGACAAGGGCTTGCTATGCAATCCCAAAGTTCTCTATTAGGGAGTAGTGTGGTCAAGTAGCCTCATGCTTAACACAGAGGTGTGCGAGTGATACATGACACAATGACCAATAAATGACACACATGACTCAAGAAGGAGATCCAAACCAATTTATAAAAATAGCAAGTATATTTATATATGTTTAGGCATCAGAGGAAAATCATTCAGGTAAGTACGTTTTTAAATATAACTTCTTTTCATTTTAAAAAGTGGGCACTTGGTGCAAATTCTGCAATGTTATGCTATGGAAGGAAGAACAAGTTCTGCAAACAGGTATAGTACAGCGACTTGCAAGACCAATCTCCAGGAGTTAAGGTGGGTGGTGGGCAAGGTCCAAGGCAGCACTATCAGTACACTGCCAGCAGCATGGGGCGGTCGGGTGCAGGGTGCAAAACCGCATTGGTAGCCCAATGTATTTCAATGGAGATCGGTCACTGCGGAAAGAGGCTTCAGGTTCTGGCCAGGAGGTCAGTGGAGCAGACCCAGCAAGGGAGTTCAAGATTTGCGATGCTCGGGGATGGGTGGACACCTTTGGTCCTCTTCTCCAAGGCCCTGGGGCGACAGGTGCAGGGGTGTCCTTAGGCTTTGGGTTTTCTCTTACCAGAGCTGTCACGGTTGAAGCGGTCTGCGTGCAGTGGCTGCAGGCGACGTCGGGGAGTCCAGGAGGGGTGAAACCACGATGGACTTGTGCTCTGGAGGGCAGGGGGGCCTTGTTAACACAAGTGGCCCACTTCAACTCAGGCTGGAGGCGACGGATGCAGTGGCGACTTTGGGTGTCAGGTTTCTGAGGTTCCGGAGGCCTCAGAGTTTTCTCTTTTTGAGTTTCTTCAGAACAGGCCCGCTGTTCACAGGAGGGCTTGAGTCTTTTTTGAAGGCAGGCAGTCCTCCCAGGTTTCTGGAGTCAGCAGCTGCAGGACGAGTTGACTTTGTCGCAGTTTTCGACGAGGGATGCAGACAGGCCGACAGGGTTGATACTAGGCCAGCAGTTTCTTCATTACCCTCTGCTTTTGCGGCTCTTCCATATCCTCTCTCTTCTTAAGTCATCAAGATCTGCTTCTCTGGTGCCAGGGCTCTCCTAAATACTGAATGTAGGGGCGGTAGGGGAGTGTATGGCAGTAGCCAATGGGCTACTGACCCTTGGGATCACTATGCCCCCTATATTACCACTTCCTGTTGGAAGTGGGCATAACCCTGTCCCATATTAGGTATGCCATCACAAAGATGACTACTTCTGAAAAATCATGTCCACCTCACAGTAGCCCACCTTAAGGGTGGTACTAGCCTGGAGGTGGCACCCCTACCTGACCAGCTAATTTTCCTACCTGTCCAGCTGCCAAGGGGGTCCTGGGCAAAGGCGTCAGCTTCCTCTCCTTTGAGGAGGAACCAGATTCACATTTCAAAGGCAGCAGCCTTTTTAGGCTTGCTGTCCGAGGAAGAATAATCAGCAGGTCATCCTATGAAAGAGAGTGTTACACCCTCCCTTCCCCGGACAGGATTTTGTTCTGGGTCTCCTGAGAGCAAAAGGCTCTCACTTTAGGAGGTCAAAACAGCATCTCAGGTGGCAGGCTGGCAGAAACCCGTCAGCAAGGACACCAGAGGCTGGTAGGTTCTCAGGGGGCACCTCTAAGGTGCCCTCTGGGTGCAGATATTGGTAAATCCAACACTAGCATCAGTGTGTGTTTATCAATACAAGATGTTTGATACCAAACATACCAATTTTCAGTGAATCCACCCTGTAGTAGGGGAACTCGTTTTCACCAGTGTCCAGCTCATGTCTTAAGATGGCTTCCCTGGTCAATTGTACTGGCAGTAATAGAACTGACCAGCACTGGGGTATACCTGCTCAGGCAGGTATGCCCTCACTTGTAATATTCAGCACCCTACCTTAGGGCTGTTAGGACTGCTGTAGGGGATACTTACAAATATTCCATGCTGTGGTAGGGGACATGGCACACAGGGATGTGTGTCGTTTTGTCTTTTCACTTTTGTCTGCACCTAGACACGCAGCCTGCAATGGAAGTTTTGCATGTGCTTGGTGAGGAGTCCCTTAGGGTGGCACAATTCGTGTTGCAGCCCTTAGGGTCCCTCTTTATTACCTCAGGGCCTATGTACCAGGGTACCATTTACTAGGGACTTACAGAGGGTGCTAAAGGTTTTTCCATTTGGGGGAACAATTGTACAGTTTGGGGAAAGAGCTCTGGCACTGGGGACCTGGTTAGCAGGAACCCAGTGCACTTTCAGTCAAAATCACATCATTTACCAGGCAAAAAATGGGGGTGACCATGTAATAAGGACCACTTTCCTATACCCACATCAGCCATTGGACCCCCTTATTGTGAGGGATGGCACTTTCCTTGTGTGCAATGTGTTCATCCACCATGAAGTTGTCCCCTTCAGAATGGTAAAGGATGGTAAAGAATGAAAAAAGGCGTTCAAAGACATATGCAGGTAAAAGTGGTCATTCTTTTTCCCCATTCCTTCTTATTCATTGCCATTCCAAGATGTCCGACATGTTAAATATGATACATCACCCATCTTGGAATGGTAAACTAATAAGCATACCAAAGAAAACAAGTATAGGCAAAACTAATATATCTGATTATGTATTTTAAAGGTTAGAACCATTGGCTTTGCCAGTGCTTGTGATATACGTCTGTGTGCAGGCCAAGTTCACAAGTTGGATCCATTTCACTGATGGTACTGGGGCTAGGGGTTATGGGGCATATTTACAACAAAATGGCGAAGCGTGGCCACTCTCCGCTATTCTGAAAATGTAGGAATGCGCCGTATTCACAAGAATGTGGTGCACCTCTGCATTTTCTCTAGCGCTGGCGCTAAATCTAGCTTTCTAGCGTCAACATAGGCACCCTTGCACCATAGTGCGAGGGTGTCTGCATTGGGGGGAATTATTGGGTATGTGCAGGATGGTGTCCCTTCCTGCACATAAACAATCCAGAATGCCGATTTGTAACTCTTATGTGTGCTGCATTGTGCAGCACACATAGAAGTTGCAAATCGTCATTTTTTCCATGATCGTTTACGTTCAGTAAGGGACACCTTCCTGCACATATACAATCATTCATGGCGATTTGCTGTTTCGATGTGTGCTGCACAATGCAGCACACATAGAAACAGCAAAAACGAGGAAAAATGAAGCATTTCTCCTCGTTTTGCCATGTTAAGACCAGGTTTTCCCTGGTCTTTTTTTAGGGCTGCCTCTTATTTACGCCACCCTTGTAAATAGGGGGTAGCATCAAAATCAATGGGAGTTGCGCCACAACACCCACTGCAACACCCATTGCCCACCCCTTTCACGCTAAGTGTAGAGTGAAAGGGGGTCTAACGCCGCCTTGTAAATAAGGCGAAGGACTAAGGAATATATGTCTGTGTGCAGGCCAAGTTCACAAGTTGGATCCATTTCACTGATGGTACTGGGGCTAGGGATTATGGGGCATATTTACAACAGAATGCCGGGGTGGCCACTCTCAGCCATTCTGAAAACACAGGGATGTGCCGTACTCACAAGAATGTGGTGCACCTGTGCTTTTTCTCTAGCGCTGACGCTAAATCTAGCTTTCTAGCACCAACATAGGCACCCTTGCACCATAGTGCAAGGGTGTCTGCATTGGGGGGAATTATTGTGTATGTGCAGGAAGGTGTCCCTGCACATAAACAATCCAAAATGCTGATTTGTAACTCTTATGTGTGCTGCATTGTGCGATAGGGGCTTATAAATATGTCCCTATGTGAGGCCATTGAGTGGGACACTGCTCTTTTATAGAAACAATGTGAAGAGCTTCTTCACTTGTTTTTCAACACACTGGAACACTTTTCGAATCAGAAGTGTACTAGTAGAAAAGCTGCATGACCAGCCAGGCTTTAAACCTCGGAAATCTAATGGGCCCGAGCTACAGTAGTGGCATTTTGCAAGGGATGTAGGCAGACAATCTAGTGCAATTAGCATAGTGACAGTAAAACTATGAAAGCCTCTTGTTGGTACATACATAGGTTACATATAGGTTACAAGTTATTACGTAACTGAAAACTATCCTGTTGGTCTGAAAAATGTAGATTTCAAGAGATCAAACCTAGGTGCATGTTTTGATGAAGTTAACAAAGGGAGAGCACATAACAAGGAAAAGAGGTCAATGCTGTGTATCTCTAATTGAGCGCCATTGTCTGGTCATCTGGCCCTCTTATATAAAGTGGTCAAAGTCACCAGTTAAGGAGAAACTATTGGCTTGATTTTGTTGTCTATAGAAATGTAGGCACTCACTTTCTCAGAAATAGCGCGATTAATGTATTGATCTCACTTAGGTGATGTCTATAGAAACCTAGGCACCAAATGTATCAAAAACAACACGTAAAACTTTTCGATCTCCTTGGGGTGTTTGTGGGTTTTTCATATAATATTCAATACTGCTGCAATCATCTATAACTGCATGAATAACACCCAGGGTTTCAGCGGAAATATCTTGTTGATGGTACCCTCAGACTTCAGCTGCTCGACTGAACTTCAGTAATGTAATGGATGGATGGAGAGGTCTGTGAATACAAAATTGTGACTTTTTTTTATCTGCTGCCTTCACAATGGTCATCTTCTGACCCTCAGGAGGTCACACCAATGTTTCCACCTCTGACCCTGAACCTTGTGTTGTGAAATATTCAGGATAATGGCAAATTTTTTATGTACATGCCAATAGATTTCGAAATTTGCAGCAGTGAGTAACATTTTAAGCATACCTTAGTTAAATGTGGTAGTATAAAATGTTTGTGAATAAGGCCCACTGGGATTACATAAAGGACATAAAACAATTGGTGTTTTCTGACAAAACCTTAACCAAAAATCGGAACTATTTGTCTAATTATGACAAAGCCACTGAAAACTTTTTTTCTCAAACAACACTCTTAAAAGTGATTCTGAATTAACAGTCAAAAATGTCAAAAATGTGTTCCATCAGTCCAAATAAATGGGCACAATAAAACAATGAAATAAGAAGGACTGTTTTAATTTAAATATATAACCAAGGACAAACCACACATCTATGAAATCTATATAATTCTGTATTTATAAATATATGCATATGCTCAGTCTGACAAGCAAAAAATACTTGTTAAGACTTTTAAAAACTGCATAGTAACCCCAGTGTAAATAGTGAGGGCAGTTTCCGCTTATCTCTTAATTGACTGTTTTTAAAGCATAAGGGCGGATCTAGAAATTTGATGGAGTTGATACTCCATCACAACAATATCTGAGTACCGTCTCTGCCAAAATCACTGTCCGCTGACCCAATTTAGTGGCAAGCAGACAAAAGTGGGTTTGTAATTTGTAGTAAACTGGATGGCTCCAAATTGATTATAGAAGTAATCTTTATTGGAGGTAGATCACATGCAGCAACCTTCAGCAATACAATTCTATTACTGGTTATTTCCTGGAATCTTAACTGTGATGCTGTTCCATAGCATCACAGTTACATCACACAATTCCAGGTATTACCACACATCTTCCCCCTTATGAAACTCAAAACATGAGAAACATGCAAAATATAAGGCATAAGAATAAACGACTTAACTATATTAAGGAAAGAAAAACAAGAATGAACAATACAATTCATAAATATACAATACAATTCACAGATGAGATACTTTACACAAATTTCCAAAACTCCACTTCTTACCGTCATCTAATTGAGCACTGAGCCCATAACTGAAATGATTTTATGTGGTTGCGAAAACTTACTCTCTCCTTTCTTCACAAAACCAAATCTTCTTACTACCACCCAATCGCCTTCCTCGAATACTAACTCCTTAGCACGTTTTCTACTGTCAAAATTTAACTTATTACGCCACTGACAATCTAAAACTCTTGACCTCATTTTCTCTCTATCAATCCAGACTTGATTCTTTTCTTGTAACCACATAGGAGACTCCTTGGTACCCGGCTCTCTCCCTTTCAAAGCAATAAAAGGGAGACTCCTGTCACCGAATGAGGTGTAATCCTGTGACCCCACATCATTCTTCGCAACTCATCTTTCCATGATAATCCATTTGCTAAGGAAAGCTGAATACATTCCATCACTATGCGGTTCACCCTTTCCACAAGTCCATTAGCTTGTGGACGGAACAAAGCCACCTTCTCACGTCTAATTCCAAGACCACACAGAAAGGTTTCCATCTCAGAAGAAACTAATTGAACTCCATTGTCAGTCACTAACATCTTAGGTACACCCTCTTCCATAAAAACTTCCTCAAGAAATTTCGTCACATTTGCAGTAGTTACATGACCCATAGACTTACACGTGAACCACTTACTATGATAATCCACCAACACAACCAAAAATCGATTATTACTTCCCAATTTGTCGATGGGACCCAATACGTCCAAAGCTAATTTCTCCCACTGTCTCATGGGTAATTCCACACATCTCATAAGCGGTTCTCTTGTTACTTTCACCTTATCACTATTGCTACACGCATGACAATCCCGCACTAAATCTTCTACATTTCTGTCCATTTCAGGCCACCAAAAAGACTCTCTTAATCTCCTCTTAGTCAGACTCCTTCCTAAATGCCCTTCATGCACAATCCTCAACAACTTTGATCGCAACAAAACCGGAGGAACTATCCTGTTTCTTCTCAAGACCTTATCACCTTGCAGACTAAGCTCATCCCTCACTGAGAGATATTGTTTATCCATTCCCACCCTCGTCGCCATAATTTGTAGTAAACTGGATGGCTCCAAATTGATTATAGAAGTAATCTTTATTGGAGGTAGATCACATGCAGCAACCTTCAGCAATACAATTCTATTACTGGTTATTTCCTGGAATCTTAACTGTGATGCTGTTCCATAGCATCACAGTTACATCACACAATTCCAGGTATTACCACACATACCTATCCCGTTCCATCGCCGATGAATGGGCCTGGGCCCATTTGTTCAGTTCCGGTCCAAAATCGGTCTTCTGATGGTTCTTTTTTGCAGCATGAAAGTGTAAAGGGGAGTATAATTTCGTAAGTCAATTTAAGACACAATGTAACTCAATAAGGGCTACACAATAACCCAAGTTGACAACCAAATGAAGCTTAGCCAAATTTTATTACAGATTCATAAATAGTTGGACATACATGAATCTTAGCATAAGAGTATATAAAATACAGGGGAAACAGAAGAAAACTGAATCTTTTGAAGATATTCACTTGGTGCAACATGAAAAGAACAATAAGTTCTATAACGATAATGCACGAAATGAGGAAGCTAAAGTTCCCCCTTGCATCAGCACTTCTTTAATA
Organism: Calotriton arnoldi; assembly: GCA_963921515.1. NCBI lineage: Eukaryota > Metazoa > Chordata > Amphibia > Caudata > Salamandridae > Calotriton > Calotriton arnoldi. The sequence continues at coordinate 2,672,587 of CAWUFW010001658.1, forward strand.
TGCAGCATTTAATTTTATCTGTCCCTAATCTAATTCTAGATGTGGCATCCCTAAATTAGCATATAGGCAAGAGGTTGGCAAGAGAGATGGTGTCAGCAGGTAGAGCCTTTCTAAGAAGTCACTCCACCATAAATGGGTCTGCGGCATGAAGCCACAAGCAGAAAAGCGAGAAGTGCTGAAGTGCTCTCGGTCAAGATTTCAAGCTGGAATGGGGTGTCTGTCCCTCTCTGCAATGCATCATATACCCAAAGTTATATTCAGCAAATGACCCACAATGCTTTTCTAACACATATTCTACAGTAAGCTCAGCCACAAAACTTTTCCATGACGTCGATTCCTTTCACAGCCTTCTCCATGTATCCCTTTGCAACAGTTCGTCTTTGGTCTTCTCTCCTTCTCCCTTGTGAAAGCACCTCCCTCCACCTCATCTTCTTCAGGCCATGCTAACTGTAACTCCTTCATTTCACAATTTATCTACTAGAACAATACCGCTACTCTTCACTAACAAACATTGTCCACCTGAAATGCAAACATGGGAAGAAATAACATACTATGAAACTCACAACTCGCATGAGAACTTTAAGCATTAGTATCAGAAACGAGGACATTTCAAAATGTACTGCAGATTCAGGCCTACAACTTAGGGGCCGATTCCGATTCGGGCCGGAAAAAGCACCGACCGACTCGGATCCGGTAAAAATACCGACCGACACGTACCAGTGGCGCCCGACACGCCAAGTACGATGCAAGCCGCGATAAATCCGACCGACACGTCAGGAAACCAAGCCGACCGACCGAGCCGCTCGGAAAATAGCAATCCGGCCGGAAAAACACGCGAATCCAACCGACCGACACGCACCCGGAACAAATCCGACCGAATCGTACCCGCCAACTCCAACCCGCAAAGTACGATGCAAGGCGCGAAAAACCACGACCGAGTCGGACGGAGGACAAGCCGTACGACCGACACGCATACAAAACCGAGCCGAAGCAACACAATACACCGCGACCGACAGCGTACGCAGCATACAAAACTGCACAAACACAGCGTGAGCGAAGCGGAAAACACCGTACGAGACCAATGCACGGTCCGACTCGGTCACAAGAACGTTTCCAACATACACAAACAACACAAAGGAAAAATCAACCAAAAAAAGGCCAAACAAGCAATTACCAAGCCAATAAATACTGGGGGGGTGGGGACAGAGAACAAAGACACACCCACAACTCCACCTATATAAAGGACACAAATCACTACCATGAGCCTTTGCAAATGCCATTCCACTACCAGCACCCAAGAGAAAGCAACCACACACCCACAGCTCATCCCTCACACAAGCCACACACCAGCAGCACACCAACAAATACCTACCTCACATACACCCAGCACAACACACACCCACACACCCTCACCTGCACACCAACACACACATCACCCACCATCACCAACCATCACCATGCCCCCAAGAAGAATCCCAAGTTCCTAGATTGTGAATTGGAAGTCCTGGTAGACGAGATCCTCAGGGTGGAGCCACAGCTGTTTGGCACATTGGTCCAACAGACCCCCATGTCGCAGAAAACCAAGATGTGGGAGAGGATCATCAACAGGGTGAACGCCCAATCACCATGTCGGCGCACAAAGACGGACATCCAGAACAGGTGGTATGACGTGCGCAGGAGGGTACGGGACCTGCTGAAGATAGACTACATCAACAGCCAACACACCGGCAGTGGCCCTCCTGCCAAGCCAATATACCTCAGGCCCTGGGAGGAGAAGGTGCGGGCCATCCTTCCGCCAGTGAGCGTATATGGACTAGAGAACATCCCAGAGCCTGGTGAGTACACAACAAATGTACACAATAAACTGCCACGAAACACACACATCACTGTCAAGGGGAGAGTCAAACCATGCACTCATAGCAATTACACAGCAACTAGAACAGAATCATCCCAAAATGTGTATGTCAGTCAGATAAACACAACACATGCCATCAAAAAAGTCACATCCAACTGTGCCAACACATGTACAAACACAACCACAACTACAGCTAGGCAGTGGCACAAATAGAACTAACACACACATCCACACATGTAGCCACCACAACAACACCAACACACAGTGAAGACCACTCAAAGGAAGGAATTCTGTGTATGCTGGCCAAGTCAGTGTAGCCAATAGCATCATGGGAGTCGCAGTCACACATATTGCCCCCCCCCAACTGTCCCATCAACACCACCATGAACCATGCGCACATCACAGGGAGTGGAGAAGGACTCACAAGATGGCTGACACTGGCTACTGCTGTGGGGAGCACAAGGCCCTGCTGCCAACTGTGCACCAACAAACAGCAGGACACCACTGACTGACATCCTGAGAGACAACTTACACTCCCTGCAATGCAAGCACGTTCCATGGTGGGATATCTGGCTGGCTGGGTGGGAAGGGGGACTTGCAGCACTGACCATAGTCACCAGCACCTCCCCTCACACCCCCCCAACACAAACTCCACAGTACCCACCTGGTAGAATGCAATGCCCTCCATCCTAACACAAGATCCCACAAAGCACCACCACCCTGGGTTATGTTGTGTGAAGCACAGGGACACTCTTGGGACTCTTAGCCAAACAACTGCCAGGACAACACTCCCAGCCATCCTGTCAGCACAGCCAGCCCACCCCACAGGGAAGCAGAGTCAAAAGGAAGGAAGCATGGGCATGCTGTGAAGGGGGTGGAGGCAATAGCATGATGGGAGTCGTAGTCACAGACATTGCTCAGCCTCACAACTGGCCCATCAACACCACCCTGAACCATGCTCACATCACAGGGAGTGGAGAAGGACTCACAAGATGGCTGACACTGGCTACTGCTGTGGGGAGCACAAGGCCATGCTGCCAACTGTGCACCAACAAACAGCAGGACACCACTGACTGACATCCTGAGAGACAACTTACACTCCCTGCAATGCAAGCACGTTCCATGGTGGGATATCTGGCTGGCTGGGTGGGAAGGGGGACTTGCAGCACTGACCATAGTCACCAGCACCTCCCCTCACACCCCCCCAACACAAACTCCACAGTACCCACCTGGTAGAATGCAATGCCCTCCATCCTAACACAAGATCCCACAAAGCACCACCACCCTGGGTTATGTTGTGTGAAGCACAGGGACACTCTTGGGACTCTTAGCCAAACAACTGCCAGGACAACACTCCCAGCCATCCTGTCAGCACAGCCAGCCCACCCCACAGGGAAGCAGAGTCAAAGGAAGGAAGCATGGGCATGCTGTGAAGGGGGTGGAGGCAATAGCATGATGGGAGTCGTAGTCACAGACATTGCTCAGCCTCACAACTGGCCCATCAACACCACCCTGAACCATGCTCACATCACAGGGAGTGGAGAAGGACTCACAAGATGGCTGACACTGGCTACTGCTGTGGGGAGCACAAGGGCATGCTGCCAACTGTGCACCAACAAACAGCAGGACACCACTGACTGACATCCTGAGAGACAACTTACACTCCCTGCAATGCAAGCACGTTCCATGGTGGGATATCTGGCTGGCTGGGTGGGAAGGGGGACTTGCAGCACTGACCATAGTCACCAGCACCTCCCCTCACACCCCCCCAACACAAACTCCACAGTACCCACCTGGTAGAATGCAATGCCCTCCATCCTAACACAAGATCCCACAAAGCACCACCACCCTGGGTTATGTTGTGTGAAGCACAGGGACACTCTTGGGACTCTTAGCCAAACAACTGCCAGGACAACACTCCCAGCAATCCTGTCAGCACAGCCAGCCCACCCCACAGGGAAGCAGAGTCAAAGGAAGGAAGCATGGGCATGCTGTGAAGGGGGTGGAGGCAATAGCATGATGGGAGTCGTAGTCACAGACATTGCTCAGCCTCACAACTGGCCCATCAACACCACCCTGAACCATGCTCACATCACAGGGAGTGGAGAAGGACTCACAAGATGGCTGACACTGGCTACTGCTGTGGGGAGCACAAGGGCATGCTGCCAACTGTGCACCAACAAACAGCAGGACACCACTGACTGACATCCTGAGAGACAACTTACACTCCCTGCAATGCAAGCACGTTCCATGGTGGGATATCTGGCTGGCTGGGTGGGAAGGGGGACTTGCAGCACTGACCATAGTCACCAGCACCTCCCCTCACACCCCCCCCAACACAAACTCCACAGTACCCACCTGGTAGAATGCAATGCCCTCCATCCTAACACAAGATCCCACAAAGCACCACCACCCTGGGTTATGTTGTGTGAAGCACAGGGACACTCTTGGGACTCTTAGCCAAACAACTGCCAGGACAACACTCCCAGCCATCCTGTCAGCACAGCCAGCCCACCCCACAGGGAAGCAGAGTCAAAAGGAAGGAAGCATGGGCATGCTGGGAAGGGGGTGGAGGCAATAGCATGATGGGAGTCGTAGTCACAGACATTGCTCAGCCTCACAACTGGCCCATCAACACCACCCTGAACCATGCTCACATCACAGGGAGTGGAGAAGGACTCACAAGATGGCTGACACTGGCTACTGCTGTGGGGAGCACAAGGGCATGCTGGGAACTGCACACCAACCAACAGCAGGACACCACTGTCAGCCATCTTGCCATTGCCCTCACACCCACACACACTGAACTCCCCACAAAAGCAAGTAAGTATGGGAATGCTGGGAAGTGGGGTGGAGGCAATAGCATGATGGGAGTCGTAGTCACTGATATTGGTCACCCCCACAACTGGCCCATCAACACCACCCTGAACCATGCTCACATCACAGGGAGTGGAGAAGGACTCACAAGATGGCTGACACTGGCTACTGCTGTGGGGAGCACAAGGCCCTGCTGGCAACTGTGCACCAACAAACAGCAGGACACCATTGACTGACATCCTGAGAGACAACTTACACTCCCTGCAATGCAAGCACGTTCCATGGTGGGATAACTGACTGGGTGGGTGGGTGGGTGGGAAGGAGGTCTGGCTGTCAACCAAACACAATCAATGCAGACCATGTTCACACCCCAGAGAATACATAGAAATGCCCAAATAATGCAGGACAATGTGCCACACCAATATCAACCCCTGACTGTGACGACTTAGGACAATACAATGTACAGGCCCGCACCCCGAGGCACAGTCACAACTGTCAGGTGTGTCAACCACTGATGCCTGCAGAAACATGACATACATTGTTTGTGTCTCCCAAAAACAGGTGATGATAGGGACACAGCAGCAGACGCTGAGGAGTCCCAGTCCCAGGCTCAAGAGGATGCCGAGCTCACTGGCGTCGTACAGCCTCTGTCCTCCTCGGACGATGAAGAACAACCTGGCACATCCGGTGCAAGTCAACATGCTGCACCAGCAGGACCACCAGCTGCAGCACCAGCAGGTCCACCAGCTGCACCCCCTGCACCCACCCTCCAACGACTGTCACCACGAATACCATCCCTGCCGACATGGACAGAATAAGGAACAACACCAGCGCAGTGACCCTGGACCAACCTGGGGCCATGGACACCACCACCACCACCAACCCCCAAGGTGGACCAGGGTTATCTGTGCGTGCAACTGCACACACTGCACATGTCAGCAGGGGTGGTGGGAGGGGTGGGAGACAGAGGTCGCTGCTTGCAGACGTTGCTGGTGTGCATGAAGACCCACAACTGGTACGCATAGCTGATGCGTACCAGTCCAGCACCCGGAGAGCTCAGCCAGGTAGTGGGGCTCCTCAGAGACATCAAACAGCAGCAGGCTGCCCATCATGCCCGCTTGGACTCCCACATGTCCCACGTGGAGTCACACATGTCACGTGTGGACTCCCACATGTCACGTGTGGACTCCCACATGACCCGCGTGGAGTCCAAGTGGGATGTACTACATGAGATGACGGCGGTGCACAGGGACATTTTACAATGCCTCCGCCAGATGAACAGCAACCAGTCCACACCTCCCTGTGTGCCAACAACATCTGGTACCGAACAAACTGCAACTGCCACAGGGAGGGAGGAGGACTCTGGCGGAGAGTCCCCTGCACCGCAGCAGCCTGCACTAGAGGGCCCCCCCAAGAAGAGGGGTCGTCCGAGGAGGGGAAAGTGAGAGGCTGATGGCCAAGCGCAACTCCCAGGAAGCCTGAACCTGTTCTGGATTTTCGCCTTTGTGCACAGACTGTTCACCCTGTTGATGGCAACACTACTCCCACACATTGCATGGGGAGTACAAGTTGGAACAATGTGTCAGACAACTGTGGCCCCGATACTGGGGATCCTGTCTACCTGGACTTTCTATTCATCTAGGAACTTGGGATTGCAAGATTCATGTACAGCACAATCCATCCTATGCACTATTATCACAATAAACACACTAATACACCATACTTGCCTCTGTCGTGATTCCAACGTGGGTGCTGTTATGGGGATGATGAACTGCAAAATTACACAGTGTATGCGAACTGCAACAGCAAGGACAACACAGGCATGTGAGTACAGGCAACGTGACACATATGAGGGAGACACACCACCAGGGCTACACAACACATACACACCTAGGCCATCTGACTCATTGCCTACACTGATGTTGCCAGGGAAGACGGTGCAATGCACAGACACCACACCCATTCCCAGTTGTAGTCAAGTAGCCCACAGGTGCAGTAAGCAAATGGCAGTCAAATGTGTGACCACAGACAACGCACATCACTAAGTGAAGCACAGGTTTATTACACAGTAGCAACATGCCGTAACCACTACAGATGCAAGGTAACCCCACCTGGTAGCGGGCACACAGTCAACAACTGTAGACAGAAGGAAGTCCATGGGTGTGGCGCACATCACCTGTAGGGACACAACAGCTACCAGCCTGGATGTGCAATCACGTCGTCGGTGGACACAGTTGACCAAACGAATCTGAAAGTACCCTGTGAAGGACAGAAATGACACACAGTCAAAAGCAATGCAGTACAGGACAGAACAGCAAAACTCATGCACAATACATGTTACAAGATACCCACCCAGAACCAAGTTAGCATGTCAACACTGTTGGGGAGTACAGCCCACCTGTCACCACACATCGCAACACACATCCTGTCAAGTAGCCCATGGACACACTCCAACAGCACCAGAGCACCACCCACACATCATGCCAACTCACATCATTCACATGACACCTCAGGATACTCACATTCAGCTAAAGAAGTTGGTGATGAGCTGTGTGCGGACATCACCATCACCATCATCATCGTCACTGGCATCGTGGTCCAGGCCAGGATCCTCCACAGGTGGCGGATGTTGGTCATCGTCATCCTGGATGAGAGGCAACTCCTTCCGCACTGCCAGGTTGTGGAGCATGCAGCAGACGATGATAATCTTGCACACTTTCGCAGGGGCATATGGGAGGGACCCTCCGGTCTTGTCCAGGCAGCGGAAGCGGCTCTTCAGGAGACCAAAGGCCCGCTCAATCACTCTCCTGGTCCGACCATGTGCCTCATTGTAGCGCATCTGGGCAGGTGTCACAGGGTTCCTGAGGGGTGTCAGCAACCACGGCATGTTGGGGTATCCCGAGTCACCTACGGACAGACAAGTGCACATCAGCTGACTTGGAAAAGTGGGCGGAATACTACAGATCAGATCACACACAATGGCACAAAGTCAGTACACACCGACAAGCCAGGCACGCTGGTTCTGCATCTGTGCCATCAACCTGGGGATGCGACTACTCCTCATCACAAAGGCATCGTGTGCTGAACCAGGGAAACGGGCACACACGTGTGTGATGGTCATGTCTGCAAGACACACCACCAGTGCATTGACCGAGTGGTAGTGCTTGCGGTTCCTGTAGGCCTGCTCCTGGGCCTGTGGTGGTACCAAAGCCACATGTGTCCCATCAATGGAGCCAATGACATGCGGCATCCTCCCCAGGGCATAAAAGTCACTCTTCACGTCAGTGAGTCGTCGCAGTCTAGGGAAATAGATGTACCGGTTCAGGAAGAGCAACATTGCCGCCAAGAAATCGCGGAGCACACGGCTGAACATGGTCTGTGACATCCCACCAGCAGACGCCACAGTATGTTGGAAGGTACCGGTGGCAAAGAAGTGTAGGGCTGCCATCACCTTCACCTTGGGGGTCAGCGCTGTAGGATACGGCCGGCCAGGCTGCAAATGTGGGGACAACTGCACTGCAAAATCCTCAATCAGCTGCCTGGTGAAGCGGTACCGTCGGATGCTGTCCCGTTCCACCATCGTTGCCAGGTCTGGGAATGGCCGATGGACAGCAGGAGCCCTGCAGTGCAGAGGAGAAGTAAGCAAGATCGTCAGTCACCCCACATATGCGGCATTGAACACACTCAAGATCCCAACATACATCATCATGAGGCACAACTACATGAAGTGTGCAGTACCGGAACGACATGTATGGTACATACATGGCCAACATCTGTCAACACGGTCCTACAGGTGGCATCAATTTGGCCCAGGTTGGCCCATTGGATATCATGATGCTGTGTCACAGTCACCCCCCAGTGACATGTGAGGACAGATGTGCCCCAGGCACCACAGCTCAACGACAGGCACATTCCCAGGGACCCTGTAATGCCACATGGACACTGGCATCACCTGGAGTATCATGTGTACACCACAACAAAACAAACATGACCCCCACAGGTAGTGGCCACACTT